>CAMRHE010000090.1:3887500-6613533 GCA_947044405.1 Leptodactylus fallax
CTCTGATGAATCCCCTTTTCGATTGTTTGGAACATCTGGAAAACAGCTTATTCGGAGAAGAAGAGGTGAGCGCTACCACCAGTCTTGTCTCATGCCAACTGTAAAGCATCCTGAAACCATTCATGTGTGGGGTTGCTTCTCAGCCAAGGGAATCGGCTCTCTCACAGTCTTGCCTAAAAACACAGCCATGAATAAAGAATGGTACCAGAATGTCCTCCAAGAGCAACTTCTCCCAACCGTCCAAGAGCAGTTTGGCGCTCAACAATGCCTTTTCCAGCATGATGGAGCACCTTGCCATAAAGCAAAGGTGATAACTAAATGGCTCAGGGAACAAAACATAGAGATTTTGGGTCCATGGCCTGGAAACTCCCCAGATCTTAATCCCATTGAGAACTTGTGGTCAATCATCAAGAGACGGGTGGACAAACAAAAACCAACAAATTCAGACAAAATTAAAGCATTGATTCTGCAAGAATGGACTGCTATCAGTCAGGATTTGGTCCAGAAGTTGATTGAGAGCATGCCAGGGAGAATTACAGAGGTCCTGAAGAAGAAGGGTCAACACTGCAAATATTGACTTGCTGCATTAACTCTTTCTAACTGTCAATATAAGCTTCTGTTACTCATAATATGAATGCAATTATATTTCTGTATGTGATAAAAACATATGACAAACACACATAAAAACCAGAGGGCAGCAGATCATGTGAAAATATAATATTTGTGTCATTCTCAAAACTTTTGGCCATGACTGTAATACAGAGTGTCGGTACATCAGTATTACAGCCCTGTGAAGCTGGCCTAATGCTGCGTTCATATGTTCACTGGATGCCATTAAAAGCATCCGTTATTGGTTTAAAAAAAAAAAAAAAAAAATATATATATATATATATATATATATATATATATATATATATATATATAATAATAATAATAATAATAATAATAGTGCGCCATGATGTGCCTTTATGTGGTAAAATGACATGCATTCCTATGATGCACCACACCCCTCCATCTCCTACATAGGACTTCTGCACCCTCTATCCCTTACAGGTGTATGGAATGAAGGGGATGCAGCAGTCCTATGTATGTAGAGAAGGGGGTCTAGCATTTACACAAGGCTGGTGTAGTCAGGAGTTAAGATTACCTTCTTTCCCTGGACCCATACCAATAAAAAAAAAAAAAAAAAAAAAAAATCACTAACCTGCTGTAGCTGTACACAGAATGGGCTGGGAGGAAGCAAGTAAAATTCAGTAAGGGTTAACTCCATTGAGTCCGGCAACACAGGGAACGTGCAAGCGGACTGAAATTATTTGAAAATTACTATCGCTGCATCAGGTCAGGGGCCGATGATTTACTAATTGGTTTGCTCCTTCCCTGACCTGATGCAGCACTAGAGTGAGGATGTTCTCCTCAGATCACTCATGTTCCCTGTCTGGCCATTGTCAGCAGAATTAACCCTTGCTGGAGTTTACTTGCTTCCTCCAAGCACAATCTGCTGTGCCAGGCAAATATAGCTCGCGTGCTAGGGGTTGCCGACCCCTGCCCTAGAGTATCAATACAAAGGAATCCCCCAAAAAGTGACCCCATTTTGGAAACTATACCACTCTCAGAATTTATCAAGGGATATAGTGAGCATTTTGACTCAACAGCCTTTTCACAGATTTCATTAACAAAGGGATGTGTAAATGAAAAATTACTGAAATGTCACTTTATCCCCAAAGTTTTCATTTTCACAAGGGGTTAAAGGAGAAAAAGCACCCCACAGTTTGTTAAACAATTGCTCCTGAACACAGCAATACCCCATATTTGGCTTTTGGAGGGCAGATTTTGCTGGAATAGTTTTTGGGTGCCGTGTCGCATTTGTCGAGCAACTAGAGTACCAGTACAATGGAAACCCCCAAAAGTGACCAAATTTTGGAAACTACACCCCTCACAGAACATATCAAGGGATATATCAACAATTTGACCCTACAGCTGTTTCACAGATTTTATTATTATTTTTATTTATTTTTTCCAATAAACCGTCAATTTAGTCCCAATTTTTTTTTTTTTTTTTTCACAAGAAGATAAAAAGGAGATAAAGCTCCCCAAAGTTTGTTACACAATTGCTCCTGAACATGGCAATATCCCCCATGTGGTTGTAATCTGCTGTATGGGTACATGGTGGGGCTCGGAATGGAAAGAGCGCTATTTGGCTTTTGGAGGCAGATTTTGCTGGAATAGTTTTCAGGTGCCATGTCAGATTTGCAGAGCCCCTAAAGTACCAATACAATGGAAATCCCCAAAAAGTGACCCCATTTTAGAAACTACACCTCTCAAGGAATTTATCAAGGGGTATTATCATTTTGAGCCCAAGAGTACTTCCCGAAAATTAATGTATAAAGTGAAAATTTAAGTTTTTAAAGAAATATGCCATTTCGGTGCCCAATACGTTGCGCCCAGTTTGTGTCATCAGACATATTCAATCCTAAAACGATTAAGTGTGCTATCCCGGGGAGAAAGAAGTTGTATATGTGGGTGTAAACTACTGCTTGGGCACACAGCAGGGCTCAGAAGGGAAGGAGCACTGCTCTTTTTAGCTTTTGAAGTACAGATTTAGAGGGACTTTCTGGACGCCATGTTTTTGTGGTGCCCTCGAGGTGCCAGTAAATTGGAATTCCCCAAGAAGTGATCCCATTTTGTAGGGGCATTTTTAGAGTCTCTACAAATGTAACATGACATCCAAAAACCAACAATCTAAATATGCGCTCCAAAACACACAGCACTCCTTGACATCTGCACCCTCCTGTGTGCCCAAACAGCAGTTTATACCCACATGTATGACACGGTTGTACCCAGAATAATGTACTTAATGCCATATGTGGGTATAAACTGCTGTTGGGCACAGCCAGGCACAGAAGCCAAGGAGTGCTATTTTGGTTTTTGGACATCATGCCACTTTTGTAGAGCCCCTGAATTGGCAGTAAAGTAGATCCCGCAGACACATAACTCCACTTTGGAAAGTACACCCCTCAAGGGATTTATCAAATGGGGGAGCATTTTTAACCCTTGAGCGTTGCATTAATTTAATTTCAGAAAGGAATGCGCAGCTAGTAATGAAAAGCGAAAATTGCAATTTTTCCAGAGATACACCATTTCAGTGCCCAACTGGTGTCAGCTGACACACACAAAAAAAATAAAAAAAATAAAAAACACACAACAAAACTGTTAAGCGGGTATCCCAGGCACAACAGCTTTTGGAGCATTTGTCTCTGATACAAGACGGGCACAACATATTGCACACTGAAATGATGTTTCCCTGGAAATATTGTCATTTTCACCTTTCAGTTGCGTATTCATTTCTGGAAAATTAATTAATGCAACACTTGGAGGTTAAACATGTTCACTGTACCCCTGAATAAATTCCTTCAGGGGTGTAGTTTCCAAAATGGGGTAACATGTCAGGGGATTCCACTTTACTGGCATTTCAGGAATCTGCAAAAGTGTAATGGCATCCAAAAACTAAACCGTCTAAATCTGTACTCCAAAAGCCACACAGCGCTCTTTCGCTTCTGCGCCCTGCTGTGTGCCCAAACAGCAGTTTATACCACACATGACATTAAGTACATTATCCTGGGTACACCAGTGTCATACATGTGGGTTGCAGTTTGGGCACACAGCAGGGCGCAGAAGCGAAGGAGCGCTGTGTGGCTTTTGGAGTGCAGATTTAGATGTTTGGTATCTGGGCATGATGTCATGTTGATGTCAAGTTGACAGAGTTGGTTGAGGGCTTATTTTTTGCGGGACGACCTGTGCTTTTTATTGGTACTGTTTTGGGGTACATATGACTTTTTTATAATTTTTTTTTTTTTTTTTAAGGTGAGATGGCGAAAAATCATTACTTCCTTGCTTTATTAATTTATTTTCATACAGCTCACTTTTTTTTTTTTTTTTACTTTTTAGTGATGTCCTACTAGGGGACCTGAACCAGCGATACTCTGATTGCTGGTTCAGCACTATAGACTACAATACACGTGTATTGCAGTCTATATAGGAAGTCAGCCTATGCAGACGCATAGGCTGACTTCCTCACTTCCCGGCAGGATCAACCAGGTAGTGGGGGCTCGAGGCAGCCTGGGGTCACTGGCCAGACCCCGGGCTGCGGAAAACACATATTGTTTCCCCCCCCCCTCTATGTCACCGCAGGGAGGAGGGGGGGGGGGGGAACATTTGGTATGTGCAACCCCTGGGATGCCACAGCATCCAAAGGGTTAAAATCCCCGATCGGAGCTCAGCTCTAATCCGGGGCTAAGGAGCAGGGTGCTAGATGTCAGTTACAGCTAACACCCCCTCCCGATGCTGCCCGTACTTTCACTTAACACCTAAGAGGCTGTGGTCGCTATTGATCACAGCATCTTAAGGGTTAAACGGCGGGGATCGGTGTTATCACCGTCCCCACTGTTGCAGCAGGAGCCTGGATGTCAGATACAGATGGGCTTCGGCGGTGATCGCATGGGCTCTGCTTCTGAACCCTCTCGATCACTGTCATGTATATGTACGTGGGGATGCGGTAACTAACCACATTCTCCCTCATACATGAACGTGAAAATGCATGAAGGGGTTACATTTGTGGCTGCTTTGCGCCTGAAAAACCTCTTAAGTTCCTACTACTAGGTGTCTCACTTTTAGCTAATTTGCAGTTTACTCACTGTTACTAGAGAAGTCCCATCCATAGATACACCTCACAGTTTACAATGTGCCACTTCTGGCTACTTGTTCGATTACAGATGGGCTATTCACAGACAGGAATTAACTTTCCTGATTGTGCTCACAGATTGCTTTGTCCTGTGTCAGACATCTTTTTAGTCGCATTATACCTGCATGTATTCGCAGTTCAGTGTTCATGCATCTCCTACATTAAACTGACTTAGGCTTTTCTCAGCTAGATGTTTGCTATTTGAACAGTTATGCCTGGCAGGACAAAATGTACACAAACCAGTAGGAGTTATAATAGATATAAGGAGCAGTCTGCTCCCCTTGTAGACACCCCCCTCCTCAAAGACAAAGGTAAAATGTGCAGCAGCCATAATGGAGATATTAGCAGCAGAAAAACTGATAGAACATGATGTATGAAGGCTTATACAGTCATAGAACAAACTGCCCAGCAGGCCCCTGCAGAGATTTTAACTTTGCAGAAAAACTCAGGTAACCTTTCATACAATATGCTACAACATACTTGTAACAGAAATATTCAAAAATAAATCTGGCTTTTACATACTTCACAATGTTTCAAGGAAATCTATAAAAAATAAATCTGGAACCTGCTCTTTCATCTATATTTCAAATATCTCTGATGTTACAGGCTGAAATCTCATTTGCTCACAGTTACTTTTACATTTCATACTACAGTTGTTTATTGTTATAATCCATCTGAGGCGCTAAACAGACGAACTGTAGAAACTGTATGAAAGTAAATAGGCAACTTTCATCACAGTATCGACGCAGTCTACTTTGGAACTTCATGACGCAGCAATTTTTTTTCTCATTCTTAGTCACCAAATTCAAAATACCTAACTATTATCTTCCAGCAACATAGCTATGAGGGCCTGTGTTCCATAAAACATCTTTTGTTTTTAGACACCATTTTGTGGTGCCTAAAATGCATTCTTTACCTTTTATCAACCCTTTCTGGTGGGGAATAGAAAAGAAAACCAATTCCATTAATTTTTTTGGTTTTCACATGACTAAAGTATAAATAACACACTATCTTTATTAGGTGGGCATTAAAGATTACAGTGGTGCCAAATTTATGGTTTTCTATTTTTGCATTTTTTTTTTCATTTCTTTTTCTGTCAATCAAGATTCTTTTATTGTGGGGCAACTTGTAGATCTCAATTTTCTTTTTGTATTCTATTTAAATATTTTCAATACATAGGATAAAAGCATAGCCATTACCAAAATAACAGTATCAATGCCACTGTATATAAAATTACACATAAGGTGCAGTACAGCAGAAAGAAAAAGGACAGAGAAACAATAAGGCTACACAAGGTGACTAATAACAGGAGTAGTAATTCATGCAGAGAAAAGAACATTGCTGTGGCAGGATAATAAGTGTAACAATACTAATATAGCAAAAGGTTCATATATAAATGGCGTAGGATCCATCCATCACATCACTGTTCTCAGGGGACAACCACCACCTGACCAAAATGGTTAACTTGCAGGGGAGGGGCACTTACAGTTCTGGTAAATTAATGTGAAACTGCCATCCGAGGAGTACAGTACAGAAACGTTCCATTTGATAAGGCTCGAGCCAAACTCAATCAGCTGGATGATAGAAGGGCAAGGAGTAACCAGTGTCCAGGATAAATAGAATAAAGTGATTGGTGCATAAGGCTGTATTTAAAAGTCACGCATCAGGCAATGTTGGGTGTGGATCTGAGGAGCAAAGACAGGGCAACCACTGCCAGGGTAAACAGAGAGAGGGAAAGGAGGCAACTCCAGCAGTGTCACTTACCATGTGGAAAAGAGGGCAAAATGACAAATTAGTGATGACAAAGGCCTCAAGAAAGCATAAAAAAAAAAAAAAAAAAAACACCACACACACTTTGGAATTTGACCAAACCCTAACACCTCCACACACACCCAAAGGAATCTTAACTCAGCTACAGGGAATCAGAGGCCTTAGGAGCATGTAACAAAACCCAAGACACAATGTCCCATACAAAGTTATGTATAATTATGACAGACAAAGGTACAGTGGGGGAAAAAAAAAAGTATTTAGTCAGCCACCAATTGTGCAAGTTCTCCCACTTAAAAAGATGAGAGAGGCCTGTAATTGACATCATAGGTAGACCTCAACTATGAGAGACAAAATGAGAAAACATATCTAGAAAATCACATTGTCTGATTTTCAAAGAATTTATTTGCAAATTATGGTGGAAAATAAGTATTTGGTCACCTACAAACAAGCAAGATTTCTGGCTCTCACAGATCTGTAACTTCTTCTTTAAGAGGCTCCTCTGTCCTCCACTCATTACCTGTAGTAATGCCTCCTGTTTGAAATTGTTATCAGTATAAAAGACACCTGTCCACAACCTCAAACAGTCACACTCCAAACTCCACTATGGTGAAGACTAAAGTGCTGTGGAAGGACACCAGAAACAAAATTGTAGACCTGCACCAGGCTGGGAAGACTGAATCTGCAATAGGCAAGCAGCTTGGTGTGAAGAAATCAACTGTGGGAGCAATAATTAGAAAATGGAAAACATACAAGACCACTGATGATCTCCCTCGATCAGGGGCTCCACGCAAGATCTCACCCCATGAGTTGAAAGTCCGTGTTGCCCAGCGACAGCCCCAAAACATCACTGCTCTAGAGGAGATCTGCATGGAGGAATGGGCCAACACACCAGCAACAGTGTGTGCCAATCTTGTGAAGACTTACAGAAAACATTTGACCTCTGTCATTGCCAACAAAGGACATATAACAAAGTATTGAGATGAACTTTTTTTTATTGACCAAATACTTATTTTCCACCATAATTTGCAAATAAATTCTTTAAAAATCTGAAAATGGAATTTTCTGGATTTGTTTTCTTACTTTGTCTCTCATAGTTGAGGTCTATCTATGATGCCAATTACAGGCCTCTCTCATCTTTTTAAGTGGGAGAACTTGCACAATTGGTGGCTGACTAAATACTTTTTTTTCCCCACTGTATATCTTTCTTAGAAATGTATTTTTACTTGCTCATATCAGTCCTCCCCCTACTTGTTGGAATGTTGTGCTTAAGTTGGGTTTACACTGCTTGACGATACGCTTCAGTGGTTTTATGTGTGTATCATGGGAGATGGCTTGCTCTAGACGGCCAGTTTTATTATCCCTGGACAGATGTCCATGGGGGAGAGAAGGCCAGCGACCTTAAGTCACTTTGTCCTTCTGTGGAATGCAGCATGGGCCTAGCATTGAGGCCTGAAGCCTTTCCCTTTATTCTGGACAGCATGTAGAAGACTTGTTTTCTGTAACTCACTTAAGGAAGTGCCCTAGGCCCAAGAACCTGCTGTGGCCTAGAGAAACGGACTACGAACCTGTGCCGGTATTTTTTCTTTTATTTCCCAGTTTATTTTCTGAACCGTAATTTTACCTTTATCTGTATCTTGCTTGGTAATTGATATATATTCCTGTATATGTTAATGCTTAGTACCAAACTACTTGGGTTAATAAATATATTAAATACTATCGGCACGGAACACTCACTGGAGGTGGGTGTGAGGTAATTGAAGCGATCTCAGATGTGCTGAACGTGGATTCAGCAGGATGGGATCCTTCACACAGATATACAGAAGTTAACTTACTCTGAATGAGGTAAATCTGATCAAAGTAGATAACTGAAAGGTTAACCTAATTGAGGTGGTGGGGTGCCAGGGCCTTAAATAGAATTTTTAAACAACCACTGAGAAGAAAGCTTGGTCAGCATAATCCATAATAATGCAGATAGTGGGAGGTAATACCCATATCAAAGTGTATAGAACTTGGACTGTAAGTGAGGGAGGAATACTCATCACATTGATTCCATATATTTGGGGGGGGGGGGGTTGCAGGAAGAGCTATTGCGGCCCAGGGCTCTACCATGGTGATTTCATTTAAACTAAGGGATCTTGAGACGTTTGCAGGATACACTGTGGAAAGTTATACAAGTTTCAAGCTTTTCCCTTTTTCCTCCTTCATTATGGCCAAGCCTGAGAACACCATCCCAACCGTGAAACACGGGGGTGGCAGCATCATGTTTTGGGATTGTTTTGCTGCAGGAGGGACTGGTGCACTTCACAAAATGGATGGCATCATGAGGAAAGAACATTATGTGGCAATACTGAAGCAATATCTCAAGACATCAGCCAGGAAGTTAAAGCTTGGGCGCAAATGGGTCTTCCAAATGGACAATGACCCGAAGCATACTGCCAAACTGGTTACAAAGTGGCTTACGGATAACAAAGTCAATGATTTGGAGTGGCCATCACAAAGCCCTGACCATCAATCCTATTGAAAATTTATGGGCAAAGTTGAAAAGGCAGGGGCGAGCAAGGCGGCCTACAAACATGGCTCAGTTACACCAGTTCTGTCAGGAAGAATGGGCCCAAATTCCTACCAACTATTGTGAGAAGCCTGTGGAAGCATATCCAAAACGTTTGACCCAAGTCATACAGTTTAAAGGCAATGGTACCAAATACTAATGAAATGTATGTAAAACTTTTTACTTTGAAGAAAGTCATACAAATGCCTTTAAAAAAATTCTCAGTCATTATTCTGGCATTTGGCAATCCTAATTAACCTAAAAAACGGGAAAGGTTTATTCTGATTTCATGTCAGATAGTGAGAAAAACCATGCATATGTGACTTTTTATATAGTGTATGTAAACTTCTGGTCTCAACTGTAACTGAGTGGTAATCTGGCGGAAAGTTACTGTAGGGATCCCACTGTGATCATATAGGTGTATGAGATGTGTGACTACGAAATGACATAAAAGCATTTTAGGTAGTTAAGGTTAATGAGTGCTAAAGGTAGATGAGAAGGACAACCCACCATAACTCAGGAACCTTAGGGTTTTTCAAACGTGACTTTTCCAGAATAGCCCGTGCCCTTGTCAACTGCCCCACATTTTCCTCCAGCCTAGAAAGCAATAGCCAAAGGGGGACCGAATGAGTGCATTTCTTCAGCTAAAATAAAGAAAGACACAATATTATACTAGAAAAAAATACTATCGAGATAAATTACAGAAAATATACATGATAAAGAAAAAGACTTCTACAGGCATAAAATGGTAAAACAAGAGTAATCAGGGCTGTGGAGTTGGTAGGCCAATCCACTGATTCTGACTCCTATATTTTTCTACAGCCTAACTGACTCCTTCATAAATAGCTGACAGTCTGACTAACTGCACAGTCCCGAGAGCAATGACTCCAAGAACATGCACAGGACCTTACCCCTAGGTTATATGCTTCTCTAGCCTTTTCAGTCTGCTGCCGTTGTTCTTCAATCTGGCCCTGCATCATCCACAGCTTGGGAAAATCTTCATAGTGGCTCAGGGCCTCCTCACACAGCTCTAGAGCAGCTTCAATGTTTCCTAAAACCCACTCCAGCTTCACAGATTTCATGAACACCTGCAAGGTTATAGTAAAATAACATGGCTTAAACAGAATGTATACATTCAAACCCCAGGCAATTATTGGGAAGAGCTGCTTACCCTAGCAGTTGCAGCACTACTCCTAGCCTTTGCCAGCAGTCTTCGAGCTCTTTCATACTCATTATTTTCAGACTCCAACTTGACGGCTGCCAACCATATCTCTTCACTGTTGGGGTTAGCCTGAGGAGAAGAAAGGGAAATACAAATAAATATGCCCCTTTAAAAGAAAATCCAGCCAGACAACAAATATGAATTAAGAAAAGATGGAGAAAAAAAAAAAATTGCAAAATACCAACCTGGAAAGCAAGCGCAAGAATACTCCTAGCAGCTGGCACATCACCCGCTAGCCACTTGGACTTCGCACCCATCAACCATAAAACTTCAGCTTTAGGACAATGGGCAACAGCTCTCTGCAGAAGGGTCTCCAGTGACTCTCTGAAGAAAAGGTAAAAGTACCATTCAGCACAGAAATTCTTATCACAGTAGCAAGAATAAAAAGAAAAGTTTCAATTATATAGGTAATTTTTACCTATTTTTGTACCAAACTTAAAATGACAGAATACAGCCCAGAGTTGAATGCACAATTTTGCTGGTGGCTAATGGAAACAGTTTGCAAGTTTCCTGACAAAGAAGGCTGCCCTAGCAGCAAAAACATCTAGCAATATGCAGATATGCTAAGATTTTTGAACAGTTTAAAACACTAAAGCATACCTTGTACCATGGTTCTTTTCAAAATAGGCTGCTCGAAGCCACACACTTTTCTTGCTGGGGAAAACCTGAAGGGCATGTGCATAGATGGCTCGTGCACACTCCAGGGCACCATGTGATACACACTGCAGTACAAGCACCAATAAGAATAATATAAGTAGTAATACTGTGTACACTATGAACAAAGAAATCGTATCGGAATCATTTTTATCTAAAACTCACACTATCAGCATCTTCCATCCATGTGTGCTTCCGGTCCTCCTCTTCTATGCCAATTCCAATGACTGCTCTCACTACTGCCTGGCATGTCACCACACTGCCAGCTTTATCACACTCTTCAGCATCCTATAGATTAACAGAAAACCATAGAAAAAAAGACAGATTGGTCATTCATATATCATAGGCTGTATTTACATGACATTTTAAACATTCCCTTAACAGATCAATCTAATGCATATACTAAAAACTTCTGCAAACTAATGCATATTATATAATTTATATATATATATATATATATATATATATATATATATACACACACACACAAAATATATATATATATATATATATATTTTTATATATATTTTGTGTGTGTGTGTGTGTGTGTGTGTGTGTGTGTGTGTGTGTGTGTATATATATATATATATATATATATATATATATAAAAATTATATAATATGCATTAGTTTGTAGAATTTTTTAGTATATGCATTAGATTGATCTGTTAAGGGAATGTTTAAAATGTCATGTAAATCTATATAGACACACACATATACAGATATACACCCCCCCCCCAACGTTAAAGAAAAAATATCCAACGTCTTTTAAGTCAGACCCAAAAGCATGGTAGACTATGCTATAAAACAGACAGCAAAGGATGCATTTTTTTTTTTTGTTAACATTGAAGTCTATGTAACTGATGACAGACGCAAGTAAATTTCAAGAGTTTACCCTAAAATATTCATCAGAAATCTCAGGGAAAAAAAAATTAGGAGCATCTCCCAACCTGTATCCACTGCTCGCGATTAATCTCTACTCCATTGGCTCTCAGAGAGGTTATAGCTCTGTCTACAATCTTCTCCACCATCTGAGTGTTTCCATTGGCTTCTTCCAGCTTGGCAGCAGTAATCCAAATATGCCGGTCGGTGGGAATATTTTCACGTGCCTTATTCAAGACCTTGCGTGCATTCTCATAAGTCTCAAGCCTGGCAAGGGCTAGCCACAACTGAAGGATACAAATATATTGTGTAAGGACACAGAATTTTATAGAGTTATGATCTCAGGCAAATCAGCTGTCAAACTATAATAGAGAACTCTGCCAAATTAGGACATATAAATCAAAAGATACTGCAACCAATAACTGGACTCCTACTTCAGTCTTTGTTTCTATACTACAGAGTAACTTACCTCCACACTGGTGGGGCAGCACTCTACAGCACGGCTCAACATGATACGAGCATCTTCTGGTTCCTCCAGTTCCACAGCAGCTTTCCAAAGACGCACAGAATTCGGAACATGCTCTAGAGCTGCAGGTATGAAAAGGAGTTGGGACATTAGGTAACTTACAAATATACATTTTCAATAAAAATTCTGCGACATTTTCTCAAAATGTAAAGCCAAGTCCCTACTTCAGAAATGCCTTTTCTCACATCAGCAAGCCACTCCACTCCATGCAGCTTCTCAGTGCAATAAATATGAACCTTTATTGAATACATATTGGTAAGCTATCTAATATTATATTTCCCCCCCAAAAAATCTGGAAGTATGAAAATAGTTATCATTTGAAACAAATTAAATGGATGGTCTAAGAAAGTAACTAAGTTGTACTACTCACCCTTCCGTAACACACGTTTTTTGGCTCGAAGATCAGTTTCCAGCTCTGCAGCTCGGATGTAGATCCGGACAGATTGTGGGAGGTGGCAGATGGCTTGAGCCACCACAGCTTTTGCTGTGTCTCCAGGCTGCAGCCGAGCAGCCTCCAACCAGACATCTTCACTCTACAGAAAAAACAAACATTAAAGGGTTGTTCACATCATATAAGATGATGACATATTAATAGGATATGCCTTCATTTTATGATTGGGACATCGTTCTCAGCATAGTGGGGGTCAACAACTTTCCCTGGACAGTGTATGGAGGTATTTGAATCCATAAGCTATAACAGAGGGCCAAAAAGCCATGAATCTGAAATAAATGGGCTCCATGTTATACTACATTTTCTCTACCCTACACATATGTATAATCATCTGAACAGAGTAGGTGCTCACCTTGGGACACATCTCTGTGCCTTTCATGATTAGGTTCCTGGCAACTTGCAGTTTGCCTGTAACTTCTTCCAGACGAGCAGAGGCAATCCAGGCCGGTGGATGGTGAGGGTTAGTTTCCCGTACAGACTTCAACAGCAGACGTGCTTTCTTAATATCACTGGTGAAATAAAAATTAAATCAGCTTGGCATGTACCATGACTAAGAGCATTTTCAGGATTTACAAGTATATTAAACTACTCTTAACAAAATTACTTGATGTCTCCCCCATGTGTTGGAATCATAGAGTTCAGGTCAGTCAGATAACCCTTAGGATCCACAACCGTCTGCCCACTGACAGAGTCCGACACCTAAAAGCACAAAGATTACAGAGATATTCTGATATTCTAAAGTGATAGCAAATCAGTAGAGCTCCATTACATTCTGAGAATTCAAAAGCCGGCAAGCTTGTATAGTGCTGTACATCCTTCTAATTTTTCCATAACCAGTGGTGGGTGCTCCAGTCCACCCAGAGGTGCAGGGAAATACAGCTGCAGCTGGCTACAGTCAACTGAGCTTTGCAGGGGCACACAAAAAAAAAAAAAAAAAAAAAAAGGCTGAATCAAAACAATAGATACTGGCAATATCCCATCAATTTATAAGATAAACCCAAATAAAATATCATTATCACTATCTTTAAATTCTTACCTACCATTCCCAATTACATTATTACAAGGTCCATTTTCATAATAATGTGCAATTTCCCCTTTTAAAATGTCCTTTACCTGACTCAGCCTCATGTCCATCAGAGTGTTTCTGGCCTGACCAATCTTCCTCATGTCCAGATCTCCAGAACCAGGGGTCATTAGCCCAGGTGTCATTCCTCCTGGGTATGGAGTGTTTAGTCCTCCAGGGAAAGGAGTATTCAATCCTCCAAATTGCTAGAGACAGAGTAAAAGTTCAGAGATGCTGCAGGTAATGAGTGAAAATCATCTGCAAAAAGTATAAACTGTCACTCACAGTCTGCCGTGGATCAACAGATGTGTGATTCTCTCCAGTCTGTAAATGTTTAGCGAAGAAGCTGTCAGGGACTGGGGTCAATTTTTCATGGCGAGGATTTCTCTGCCGCTTATTGCGGGCATCTCCAACCTCTGGGATGCTCAGCCACTCTTCCTCAGTCACTTCAGCTAGTTTCCTCTAGAAACACAACATAAATAACGGATGATAAAGCCAATTTAAGTCCCACATCTTAAATTTCCTTTCATGCTATAATGAGTTCAGTTCCAAAAAAGATTTTCAATTCTCAACTGATCAGTTGCACCAGACTGCCACCCCCCCAAACAAGGACAAAAAGGGGGCAGCTGGAAAATCTGTGTAAGTTTAACAATTTAATACCAGAGTAGGCATTTTTGTTGTTTTAGAGAAAACAGAAGAGAGTCAATTTTCAAACAGTTATGCTAGCTACCTACTCTTTCAATGTCACTCCTGAACTACTCTACCAAAGAATTCTCACTAGTGCTAATCTAAAAGAGGGAGGAACTTAAAGATGACCATCTGACAGAACAATCTGTAGAATCAGACAGCTATTTCCTGTCCTAGAAAGTGAAAGCAAGAAAAATCTGGATACAAACAGTTGAGCTTCCACATACACTGTTTTAGCTCCAGGATTGCTTACTTTTAAATCAGAGAACTGCTGCTGTATTTTGGGCCTTTCCATTCGGTACTTCTCGATTTCTTCTTTTTCTCTCTGCTCTCTGTTAACAAAAAACATTGTAATGATTAGCAAAGCCTTATTAGAGGGGTATTCTCATCCCACATGTTTACTGCATATCCACAGGGGGTGACAGAAATGTCTGATTGATACAGGTGCCACCAGTTGGAAGGGGGGAATTGAGGAATCCTTGTTCCTTGTGTGACGGGTGACACATGCATCTATCACACACTTATAACAAGAGACAGCTGTACCCCAAATGATTACCCAGAGCTGTGCTTGTTCAGCTAAAAAAATTATCATCCCCATTTTGAATGAGAGAACAGTTCGGGACAGTGTAATGGCACTAAGCAACCACTACTAAAGGCTCTAGCTCAGTCCTGATTGATAGAAACCGCCTAGTGTCCTCCCCCACCGATTTGATATTGATGACCTATGCTAAACAAATCAGTGTCCATGGATGTGTATGGAATGGTGATGAGCTATAAACTGATTAGCACAGGACGTGTGGTTACTAAGTATACACCATCATCCCTTGTATTACTAATACTTCACCTTCTTTCTTTTCTCCTCTCATCCATCCTCTTGTCTAGGGCAGCATAAATGGCATCAGCTTCCTCATCGTCCTTCTCATAGGGGCCACTAGAGAACAAGCTTCCAGCGTAGCCATTAAACTGGAGATTGGGACACAATGAGAATTATTATAACAAGGTGGAGTATTAAACATCTTGTGCCTTATGAGAATTTCTGTGAAATGACAGTCACCCTGGCATATACATGGCACGTTATAATCACCTCATCATAATTTGTGTCATTCAAATCTTCATCATCATCATCCGCTTGATTCTTCTTCATCTGATCGCCCACTGTCCTCTTCCCTGGCGGCGCATGACGATCGTCCACTGGGTCATTAGCATCACGAGCTGGACCAATATCAGAACGTGTGGTAAAACCTGTAGCACTGAAAGGAGACGGAGAAATCTATTTTACCTATTTAACAGAAGCATAAGTATTATTTCTCTTGCTGATATTATAGTCTCTCACTATGTTAACTGCATGCTATGCACTATTATTTGCAGCCCCTCGCCATGGCCAAAACACTACCCAACCAACCATTCTATACAGCCCTGTCCTGACTACCCCCTACCCAGAGCCATGCATTTCTGCATAGGAATAGATCTATCTCTCTATCACAGCTCTCTCCAGAAAATTCATTAGGTTCTAGCGCATATCTTACCCTCTGCCCAGACCCGGCACATATCCCAGCGGGGCTGGCATGCCCAGAAACGGCTTCTTCTTTTTGTTCATGGTGCCAGTGATGGAAGCGGTTAATCCTGACGCTCCACCGGGGTTACCGGCTCCTGAGGGCCCGGGGCCGCTTCCTGAGGACGAGGAGGCCGCCATGTTTCCACCACTGAGAAGCGATACCACAACGTATCCCACAACGCACTGTGTCCTGCGTGTTTGCTATTTCCGCCGAAGCAGTCACAGAAGAACCAAAGAGGTGAACACTAGAAGGAGATACAGCCATCTTAACGGAGACTCGTCGTCTTCTTGAAAATGGCCTCCTTTAGTATTCATTACTTCAGTGAAAATTTTGAATTAAGACGAGAAGTTTGTGTTTTTTAGCTGCCGGGTGAGGACTGTCACGTGGATGAAAAGAACATTCATATATATCAGAAGTCTTGTTACTGCTAGGTTGAAAATTGTCTCTTATTTATAATGTAAAAGATTAATTTGTTTTTCTCGTTTCAAGTTGTGTTGTACCCTCTAGTTGCCCTTAGAGGGCGATGTATCTGAGTACACGCAGCGGAGCTTGAACTGTGTATCATTTATGTCAGATGTAGTGGTGTTGAGTTTGTCATTTGACAGCGCTCATGGTGATCTCAAAAGGAGTAATTTAAAGCTCCTAAATCTCAATCTAAAATATGTAACAGAGCCCCCACTTAGCATGTGCCTTTTATAATACCGATGTCTTCTTATGTGGCAGAATTGCGTTTGCTTCTCTATGGGCACAAGGGACAAGGTGCAACTATTAGCTCTGCATCCTTTATAGCCCCACTGATCTTACAATGTGTGATCTGTAGATTTACGTAGATCTACATGAATATTATGATACATTGTCATAGACACAGTGGCATCCTCAGTAGAATCAAGGTGTGACATTATGCCAATGGTGTACATACAGTGTGTGCATAGACTATAGGCATCCAGTATTTCAATAATAGCCCCATGCTTATGTGAAGTCCTCATAGGGCTAGTGAAAAGTAGGTATTTAGTGTATAATATTATAACATACACTCATCTGCTCCTCAAGATCACTATGAAGTCCCTGATTTAAGCATGGAATTATTTTTGTCAAAAACCAGAATATCAGCATAGCTTGAATATGACGGCTGTTGTAGATGTCATACTCACTACGACTGGTGATATGCAGATTGCAGTCCATTGATCTACAACAATGGCTCCTGGAGAGGCTAGTGCTGCCCAAACCACCCACCATCTTCAAATATAGAGGCACAGTAGCTGCCAAGCAGAGGCAGATGTCAGAAGACGTCGGGTCAAGTTTATGGAGAGGGTCTGTATGCAGTGGCGTAACTAGGAATGGCTGGGCCCCAAGGCGAACATTTGACATGGGGCCCCCCCCCCCCGAACCGCTTCCCCCCAGCAACCCCCCCCCCCCCCGGACCGCCCCCTACAACCCCCTCCCAGAACCGCTGCCCCCAACCGCCCCCCCCGGGACCGCCCCCCCCCCCCACAAAAAAAAACGCATTTCTGCGCACACTATCATGCCCCATAGTGGCCCCTGCACACAGTATCATGCCCCATAGTGTCCCCTGCACACAGTATCATGCCCCATAGTGGCCCCTGCACACAGTATCATTCCCCATAGTGGCCCCTGCACACACTATTATATGTCCCTTTGTGGACCACCCATGAACAATTATTATACTCCGGGGTCTTTTCAGACCCCAGAGTATAATGATCGGAGACCCAAGAGAGGATACAAACATAAAAAAACAACGCTGCTTACCTGTTCCTCGCTCCGGTGCATGCCCGTGCACTACTTCGGCCTTCTTTAATGTTGGACCAGGCCAGCGTGACGTGATCCAGCCGGCGTCGCGACGCAAAATGATGTTGGCTGACGTCCGGGACGTCACCAAACAGGCCCGAAGCCTGGAGAAGTGTAGGAGAGGTAAGTACATTGTTTTTTATGTTCCCTTACCTCCCCTGGGCTTCCCATTATTATACTCCGGGGTCTGAAAAGACCCGGGAGTATAGCGATAGCAGAGATTGTGAGGTTCGGCCCGCGGCATCATATACCGATCCCCGCTCCTGCTCACAGCTGCCTCCACAGAATGGGAAGCGCAGGCGGCCGTGAGCGGGACCCCGGGGAACTGTAAGTATATAGGGCCCGTTACCTGCTGGGGTTACTCCAGCAGGTAACGGTCTATTAAAAAAAAAAAAAAAGCATCGGGGGCCCACGGGGCCCCGTAATGTCCCGGGCCCTGTGGCAGCTGCTACCACTGCTACCCCGATAGTTACGCCCCTGTCTGTACGGCAGCGGGTAGACTGTGTTGAATAGAGAGATGGCTTCTGACCTATGATCTGATTATGAAAAGCTTGACGGAAGCTAGAAGACCCACATAACTTTTTTTTGTGTGCCTACCACAGGTGCCCACCATAAGCAAAAGAACTTGCTTGGTGTGCTATGCATGCCAGTTTTTATTTCCCCACTTGAGAATGAACCAGGATATGTCACATGATGGACACGACAGTGTCTGCTGGGGGTACTTGGTTGGAACATTTTTCATGAGGGGGTACTTGAAAGGGTTGAGACACATTTAGAAAAATATCTACAGGATGCTTACTCTACATAAGCGATGATATTGATTGTTCCTTTATCATTCAGCCACTAGGGGCACTGTTGTTTTGTTGGCTCAGAATAATAGTTTATGGTAATTTATGCAAATCTGTTGTTCTTCATGACTACTGTTTCATTGAATATTTATAGAAGGAAAAAAGTGTGACTGTGAAGATACCCTCCTGGGAGACAGCACCAGCTTTAGTGCGAAAGACGCTAACTATATTTTATATATTAATGTATGTAATAACATAGAAATCATATTACAGGGGTTTTCTTAGTTTATACACTGATTATATATCTATTGCTGGGGTCTGACAGGCGAGATACCAAGATAATTTAGACTAAGACCACCCGCAGCAAAGTACAGTACAAGTGTAGCGGATGGGTTTTCAACAAATCCCCTTTCTCTCACTACAGAAAAAAACTTACAGCATCTATCACTGTGGGTTTTCAACATGCAGCATGTCAATTATTGCTGTGGGTTCTGCTGCAGATTTTAACTTTGGCACCGCATTTCAGTTTTGGCTGTTTTTTGCTAGAGGTGGGTGTGCTGCAGGATAATCTGGTACGACACCCTGCTGTAAACTCACAGCATGAGGCATTAGCCTAAGGTGGTTCTCCCATGTTAAGGCTTATTTATTGCACTACTGGCATGTTGCACTTTGTGAAGAGCAGTGGCATAACTAAAGTCTTGTGGGCCCCAGTGCAATCTTGTGTCCGGGGCCCCCTACCTCATCCCTACAGCGAATTCTTGATAGTGATGGTTACGAGTGCTAAGGAGTTTAATCATCCTTAGTGTGCTTAGGGTAATCTGTGGGTCTCCTTGGTTTATGGGCCAGATGGAAGCTGCAATCTCATTGCTGATACCAGTGCTTATGGGCCCCCTAAGGCTCCTGATTCCCAGTGCAGCTGCACCCTCTGCACCCCCTCAAGTTACACCCCTGGTGAAGAGGTATTCTCTCAGGTCCAAGTGCTTCTCAACCATTTTGGTTGCAATTGCTTATAATGCAATTCACCTTCTCTCACTCTAGCACACTCACCTCTGTTTACCTGGGCCTTCTGGCTGGGAACCAAACAAGAAATTTTTATAATTTCTGCTGAATTTCTGAAAGGTAACACAACACGCATCTACTTTATTTATTCTTTATGTCAATGAGTGTTAATTTTCCACATTTGTTTTGTCACAAAATATTTCAGGATGCAGTGCCCTTATGGGAAGGCTCTCCTGGACTAGGGTATATGTGTGTGACTATCAGGTTCCACACCACAATGCAAACCTGTGGCTTCTTCCTCTGGCATAGCTGATCTGGACTTGGTTCCATGTTAGACACTGGGAGTGGCATCCCATCACAGTCTCCCTGTAGGCCGGCAGGTGCCTTGTTAAGTTGTATTATAGGAAGCAGCCTTAAAGACAGTACAGCGCTATAGACGAGTACAGAGAGAGGGGGCGTTCCTCACAGCCCAGCGATGACGCCCAGCTGTGAGGAACGCCCCCCCAGTACAAGTCTATGAACGAGAACTATCAGGGAGGGCGTTCCTCACAGCGCAGCTAGACTGTCAGGAACGCCTTTCTGACAGTAAACTGTGAAACTTACACCGCCGATATCTCCAGCCCCGGGGCACATACCGGGAAAGCCGGCAGTGCGCTGAATTCAGCACGCTGTCGGCTTTCTAGCAGTATGTAAAACCGCATGTGCCTGAGGACATGAAAGGTCCTCTTTAAGGCTCTACTTCTGTGGCACATACAGTGCCTTGCGAAAGTATTCAGCCCCCTTGAACTTTTCAACCTTTTGCCACATTTCAGGCTTCAAACATAAGGATATAAAATTTTAAATTTTTTGGTGAAGAATCAACAACAAGTGGGACACAATTGTGAAGTGGAACGAAATTTATTGGATATTTTAAACTTTTGTAAAATATAAAAAACTGAAAAGTGGGGCATGCCAAATTATTCGGCCCCCTTAAGTTAATACTTTGTAGCGCCACCTTTTGCTGCGATTACAGCTGCAAGTCGCTTGGGGTATGTCGCTATCAGTTTTGCACATCAAGAGACTGAAATTCTTGCCCATTCTTCCTTGGAAAACAGCTCGAGCTCAGTGAGGTTGGATGGAGAGCATTTGTGAACAGCAGTTTTCAGCTCTTTCCACAGATTCTCGATTGGATTCAGGTCTGGACTTTGACTTGGCCATTCTAACACCTGGATACGTTTATTTGTGAACTATTCCATTGTAGATTTTGCTTTATGTTTGGGATCATTGTCTTGTTGGAAGATAAATCTTCGACCCAGTCTCAGGTCTTTTGCAGACTCCAACACGTTTTCTTCCAGAATGGTCTTGTATTTGACTCCATCCATCTTCCCATCAATTTTAACCATCTTCCCTGTCCCTGCTGAAGAAAAGCAGGCCCAAACCATGATGCTGCCACCACCATGTTTGACAGTGGGGATGGTGTGTTCAGGGTGATGAGCTGTGTTGCTTTTACGCCAAACATATTGTTTTGCATTGTGGCCAAAAAGTTCGATTTTGGTTTCATCTGACCAGAGCACCTTCTTCCACATGTTTGGTGTCTCCCCCAGGTGGCTTGTGGCAAACTTTAAACTAGACTTTTTATGGATATCTTTGAGAAATGGCTTTCTTCTTGCCACTTTTCCATAAAGGCCAGATTTGTGCCGTGTACGACTGATTGTTGTCCTATGGACAGACTCTCCCACCTCAGCTGTAGATCTCTGCAGTTCATCCAGAGTGATCATGGGCCTCTTGGCTGCATCTCTGATCAGTCTTCTCCTTGTTTGAGATGAAAGTTTAGAGGGACGGCCGGGTCTTGGTAGATTTGCAGTGGTCTGATACTCCTTCCATTTCAATATGATCGCTTGCACAGTGCTCCTTGGGATGTTTAAATTTTGGGAAATCTTTTTGTATCCAAATCCGACTTTAAACTTCTCCACAACAGTATCTCGGACCTGCCTGGTGTGTTCCTTGGTCTTCATGATGCTCTCTGCGCTTTAAACAGAACCCTGAGACTATCACAGAGCAGGTGCATTTATAAGGAGACTTGATTACACACAGGTGGATTATATTTATCATCATCAGTCATTTAGGACAACATTAGATCATTCAGAGATCCTCACTGAACTTCTGGAGTGAGTTTGCTGCACTGAAAGTAAAGGGGCCGAATAATATTGCACACCCCACTTTTCAGTTTTTTATTTTTTACAAAAGTTTAAAATAACCAATAAATTTCGTTCCACTTCACAATTGTGTCCCACTTGTTGTTGATTCTTCACCAGAAAATTAAAATTTTATATCTTTATGTTTGAAGCCTGAAATGTGGCAAAAGGTTGAAAAGTTCAAGGGGGCGGAATACTTTCGCAAGGCACTGTATCTGACGCACCAATCCCGCTCTGTGTCATACAGAGCAGGACTAGTGGTAGAAACAAACCATATATGTATGGACGACCCACAGTGACGCTGCTTTTCCCAGGATGAAGCTGTGTCTGGGGAGAGCTCCCTGCACTGATTCCCCACAACAATCACCTCACAGCACATGGGTCAGCCTGTGAATTTGACGGTGTGAGTCTTCTCATACTGCATAGGCATTAAGTACAGAAAATGTAACTGATGTTACCTGCAGTCCTATGTAACACGACAGATAACACACAGTAATAACTCTTTGAGTAATCACAGTGTTAACTACATAATCTGTACTCGGAGAGTTAGCTATGGAGTCACATAGTAAAGATAATGCAATACCTGTTAACTGCAGTCCTATGTAACACATCAGATCATTTTACAATAGCTCTGTGAGTCAGAGAGTCACTGTGTGTTATCTGAGGTGTTACATAAGACTGAAGATAACATCTGCTACATTATCTGTACTCAGACTTATTATGGTGTTCTGTGGTGTTACATAGTATATATAATGTAGTAGATGCTACCACCAGCCCTATGTTACCCCACAGATAACTCTATAATAGCAATTTCCGAGTCAGAGAGTTATCACTGTATGCAGTACTGACTACAGGTGACCTTTACTACATTATTTGTACACAGAGAGTTATCTTTGTTGTTACATAGGACTGCAGATAACACATATTTGACACATCTCTGAATCCCAGTTCTTTGCCAACAACACTTGGCAAGCATGAGGTTACATATTCAATATTATCTGTACTCAGTAAGTTATCATTATGTATTATCTGCAGTGTTACATAGGATTGCAGGTCACATCTGCTACATTCATGGTGTTATCTGTGGTGTTACATAGAACTACAACTAGCATAAATGTACTTTGCAAAACCACAGCAAATAGAGGAACAAATAGATGTTCTATCACTTATTTTTATCACACCCCAACTGCTATTGTTTCTTGGGTTTTGATTTTACAGCGTTCGCTGCAGTAAAAATGCCACGTTGACAATTATCTGTGGGTCAATAGGAATATAGCAATTTATGACATTGTATCTGCTATTTGTCAGATGTACCAATGTCCGTTTTGTTGTTGACAAGTTTGATAGGAAGATACCTAGCTTCCTAAGCACTGGTCAGGGGTGATAGATGTTGGGTAAATGATCTTGAATGTAAGAACTATATTACATTCTGATGAATTATACTTCCACTCTACTGCACTGGATATTCGCATTCTGCACTTAAAAACTTCTGCTATCTTCAGTGAACATCATGCGATTTGGTCTTAAAAAAACATTGTCACTTAGCAACAGGACATTCCATATATCATGAACAGGTGTTCTGTAGGTTCTCCAGCTTACCCCCACCTCACGTCCTACTATTAACAGAGCTCCCATAGAAACTGTTATGTGAATTGTCTTTGTATTTTTACTAAGAGCTCCTCATCTGTCCATACATGTGACAAGCAAAATGATCTCATGCTATAGATAAGGTGCCTGTTTTCTGAGAGACTCATTTAGGGGGATTACAGCAAAACTCACAAACAGTAAGGGGTAAAAAAGTGCATTTAAATGGTTTTCATAGTGTTATTGACTAGTGCTTATTTGTCTGATTATACCCCATAAGCTGCAAGTCAGTACCCCCAGAGCCAGTGGTTGACCCAGTGCAAACATTTCATAAAGGCCCTACATCATCACCACTTAGACATATCTGACCTGCACGAATTATAATGCCTCCTCAGTGCTCCCCACATAGTATAATACTTCTCTAGTGGTCCCATACAATATAATGCCCCTCAGTGGTCACACAGTCAAATGCCCCTGCACTTATAAATAATAGTCCCCCCTTATAAATAATAGTTCTTGTTCACAAGTAACTGCCCCCTTATCAGTAATATTTATAAACGGAGAATTCTTTATAAGCAGGGGCTACTATTTATAAGGGAGCATTATTATTTATATGGGGGGGGGGCTAAGATTCCTTGCTTATAAATAATAATGCACCCTTATAAATAGTAGTCCCTTCTTATAAAAAATTCCCCCATTATAAATAATAATCCCTGTTTATAGCTATAATAATGTCCCAAATAAATATTAGCCCCTATTTATATATAATACCTTCTTATAAATTATAATCCCTGTTTATAAATAATATTGTTCACTTATAAATAATAATCCCTGTTTATTAATAATAATGCCCAAATAAATAATAGTCCTTTCTTAGAAATAATAATGTTCCCTTATAAATAGTCCCTGCTTATAAATAGTGCCCCTTATCAGTAAATGTTTCCCCTTATAAATAATAGTCCCCATTATCAGTGATAGTCCCTCCTTATAAATAATAGTACTAACATATAGTTTCCCCTATAAATAAGTAGCCCCCTTATCGGTAATAGCCCCCCTTATAAATAATAAATAATAGTCCCAACATATAACTAATAGCCCTCCTTCCCCCATTATAAATAATAGTTCCAAATTAATTTGGACTATTATTTATAAACAAGAACTATTATAAGGGGAAAACTATTATTTTTAAGGGGAAAATGTTTATTTAAAATATGGGCTAATAAGTATAGTGGGGGAACCATTATATTTAAGGGGAGCTTATTTATAAGGGGATATTATTTATAACATTTCCCCATTATAATAGCCCCTTTATAAATAATAGGTCCTCCTTAAATATAATATTTCCCCCACTATAAATAGTAAGTGTCCCTTCATCAGTAAGTGCCCCGCTTAAAAAAACAAAACACAATAAATCCTGTACTCACCTTACCACAATTCCCTGATGAGTGAAGCAGCTGAGAGCTCTCTGCAATCTGATGCAGGTCCGGCATGATACAGTGACGTCATGACTGTAAGTCTTCCATGGCAGATCAGGGACTTTACAGGCTTCAACAGCTGTGAGTAGCCCAGTTGAGTTAAATGGGAGCAACAGTGACAGGAATATGTTGACAGTCTTCACACTCAGGGGGAATTTATTAAGACTGGTATTCTTACACCAGTCTTAATTCATTCCTCGACAGGTCATAGACGCACCAGAATTACTAAGAAACTCCAGCATCTTGGTAATTTTTGTGAAAGTAGATGTACCAGTCAGGAACTGCTCTAGATTTGTGGTATAACTCATGACGTTTTTTTGGTGTGAATTATAGTAAATCTGACAGACCAATGTGTCCCCATCCCGCCTAGATTCCTGCCTCACTTTTCCCACTGTCTAATAAAAGTGGTGAGTAGAGCGTAGGAGCTGAGATGTGCCATCATATTCCAAAAATGCATCAAGATGCGGCTCATTTTTGCCACTTTCAACCTGGGCCTCTTTGAAAATGTTTGGCATACATCTGGCATCTATTGAAACTATACAGTACACTACATATTTGTATAATTTCCCTAACATATATAACATTTTATGTCACTGATATGTTATATATTCACTTTACTGTGAATATTTTAAAGTGAATCTATCATGAGGAAAATGCAGTCTAATTTGCTCATCTCCACCTACTCCATAACACGCTTCTTGAAGATGAGACTGCATTTTCCATGTGACAGGTTCCCACTAACATTATATCTAGTGTTTCTAATTAATACTTTGACTGCACAAGGGTGAACTGAAAGGGCCAGGAGTCTGACTGCACAGTGATCTCATGAATGTCCAGATAGTTCTGATTAACATAAAAAAATCCTATTTCCTACATTTATATGACTGTTTTTGAAAGGGGGTACATAAAGAATTGGTTTGAATGGTACAGTATTTAAAGGGAAAGAATTATAACACTTTGGCTTTTCAGTCCTGAAATCCCCATTACCATTATAAAAGTAATATTTTAGGTAGACCTCTGACATACAGTCATATGAAAAAGTTTGGGCACCCCTATTAATCTTAATCATTTTTAGTTCTAAATATTTGGGTGTTTGCAATAGCCATTTCAATTTGATATATCTAATAACTGATGGACACAGTAATAAAATTGCACATTTTCTGTTAGTACAATAAACCTCATTTCAATCCTGAAATATTACTGTGTCCATCAGTTATTAGATATATCAAATTGAAATGGCTGTTGCAAACACCCAAATATTTAGAACTAAAAATGACTAAGATTAATAGGGGTGCCCAAACTTTTTCATATGACTGTATATAGCAGGACTGGATTGGAGATACCAGCATCTCCTGCAGTATCATGAAGCAGTTCAGAAATGTGTGGTACAAATCTGTGTGTCCTAATGCCCTGTATGACCTCATACCCCATATTGATGGATTGTCTACAGAACTGCAATCTCTTTATCTCTGGGAGGAAAGTGGCAGCTTTTATAGTAAGAGGATTGGTTTCTGCAGTTCTACTATATGGCATTAAAATCTATGAATTCTTTTTTTTTCCTGTGTGTGTGATGACCACATCTGTTAACTCTTTTAATGCTATTTGGTTTTCTCCAAATATTTGTGTATTAAATATAGTTACTTTAATGCCATTTATTATCATTTATTTTACTTAATTCAGTTGTTTTTGTTTAAGATTAAATGATATACGGGCAATTTTCTGACTTAAATAATCCAGAAACTCTAGAATTCTGCACTGATTAATTTTACAATATGTCTTTATTTGGATAAGAGCTAAATTGTTTAGGAGAGAACTCCAAATCGCTTGATTCCCCATTTACTAATGTAATTAGTAATTTACTATATAAGTAAGATATCTTACTGTACTTAAAGAGGTATTCTCATCTCAGCCTTTCATGGTTGAGACGAAAATACCCATTTCTCTGCCCCTGAGGTAGTCAGGAGATACAGAAAGAGTTTAACATGGCTGTTCTGTACTGTACTCATAAGTCCCATGGAGACAAATAGGATTTAGGGGAACACCGTAGAAAAGCAAGCTACTTTGTTTCCGTAACTCCTGTAACTTCCATAGCTCCTATTTACCTCCATGGGTCTTATGACAGCGATGTACAACAGACGTGTTTGGTTGTTTTCCTAACTACTGGCCTGTTAGTCAGGGCATCAAGCCTCAGATTCCCATCTCAGCCACAACTGGCTGAGGTAGAATAACCCTTTAATAGAGAGTTATCATTGAATATATTGAGTGCTCTGTACATTTCTATGCAGTACGCTCCCCCTAGTGGTGACTGCAGGTAGCCAAAATGTTATCATATAACACTATGGTTGTATGAAGGGAAACAGTGTAGTTAGCATTCCGTATGCTGCACATCATGTGTGATCTAGGTCTGCGCAAGTGATTTCACCCAAAAAAGACTTATAGATGGCACAACCAGTCATTAAAATTTTGAGCAAAAATAAATGCATGGCATCCTATTGCGATATTTACTCTTTTGATAGCCCAATAAAACGCCTGTTCCACCCTCTTAATTGATGATTTTGTGACATTTCAAATAAATGCCTGCATTTATGGTAAATATTTTCTCTTAGCATACATAAATATTCAGCAGCTGCCTGTTCATTACCGTTGACCCTTGAAAGGCAAGATAAGGGCACTCTGCCGCTGTGGCAGAGCATTTCACATTCTGCCCCACTCTATGTTTCACTGACAAGCAAATCTGCACTTTTTGGTTGTCTTCAGGTCCTTGCCCTACTAACACAAAGAAGTAACAGGGCTGTGAGGGCATGATACACAATGCAGGGCCTTTAAGAGTTAACTCTGGAAGAAAGCTTTGTATTAACAGACTCCATAGCCCCCAGGGTTGCTTAAGCCTCCTCCAAAAGACTGGAATAGTACTCCGATCAAGTGGTTGATAATGCAAATCAGGCTTCTTCAATCTGGAGAGAGTCTTAAAATATTGTGTGCAGATTCCAGGGCCACCTTCCCTACTATACCCCTCACTCCCACTTCCAGTACCCCAGACCCATTAACCTCCTTAGGAACTCAAGAATTATCTTGCTGTATCACATGGAGCAGCTTCTTTTCACGATCTCTTTGAAGTGTCTATAAATAACTGCAGTTCTATTGACATGGATTACAGAGTGGATTATTTCTAAGGAAATCCAAATTATGCGTAGCTGTGAAAAATTACTAGTAGAGCCTTTGGGGTTGAAGTAGTAACACACAGGCTACAGCAATGCAGGGTAGAAAAGAGTGTCATACCCAGCTGTGCTATATAATTGGTTTATTTTGTGACAGTGTAGGTCTAAAGAGTGTTTGTTATATACAAGGCGGATGGTCTGTAAAAATCAGTGCAGGGGCAAAAATCTTCCTCTACACATCCAATAAGGCCTAGCTATCACTTAACAATCTACAAAAATACAAGCTACAGTCTGATTAATCCACATTAGATGGGGTTAAGATATTAATACTGCCCCCCCCTACACACACACAATGAGAGAAAAACATTTGAATCAACCAGAAAGGAGGAGGGAAATGCAACTCCATTACCAGTTTATTTGGGTCACAAAGAGTGATCGGCCAAAAATACATCAGGTAGTTCTTATCTGTTGGCCATGGATTTGAAGAATTTAGCCCAGTCCTATAGAGTTTGGCAATATGAAATGGCAGTCTATGGGCCCCATAATACTGGTCATACCATACCACCCAACAGTTTCATCTGTACTGAACTGTCATACAAACCGGACTGCAAAGAGTTAGTCTTACAATGTATGCTTTCTGTTATTGGAAACAAACTCACCCCTAAGGGGATGTTCACACACAGAAATTTGATAGTTATTTCATGACGGATTCCGCCTCAAAATCTGCCTTAAATTTCTTCTGAAATCTGGCTCCCATTCATTTCAATGGGAGGCAGTAGCTGATTTTTTTCAGCTAGCGGAAGCAAAAAAGCGTTCTGCTCGTTCTGAATGGGGGGCCAAAAAAACTCTCTCAATGTGGAATTTGCCCTGCCCAATAAAGGCAAACTACAGTGGCATGCTTCTCCAAAATCTGCCTCAAATTCTTGAAGCAAAAATTTTTTGCATGACAAATTCAGGGACAAATTCCTACGTGTGAATACCTCCTAAGCCGCGGAGTCCGTGGCTCGAGACTCCACACTGATTAGGCCCATTCATCTGGGCCTAATCAGCGGAGAAAAGCCATGACGGAGCGACGACACTTTGCATCGGTGTTCTGCCGAGGGTGGCTCGTGCCTAGAAAATGAAGAGGAATTCCTCTTCATTTTCCCTGTGTGAACAGCCCCTAACAGCGCCTATTGTAACTGCGACACTTTCCAGAATGCAAATCACCAGAGCAAGCTTTGTACGGGTACTGAGCAAAGAATGCTAGGAGTTTATTTGTAGTCTTGTTTAAACACTGCCACCTTCATAGTTCTTGTAACATCCTTTAAGTTTTGAGTGAACTAAAATGACCTAACTGTCCTCAATGATACCGCAGATATGGATGACTAAATCATTTCCATCTACAACTAATTATCCCGTGGAGCAGCTGCGTATGAAAAAAGCAACTATTCCAGGCTGATAATACAGTAGCGCCAAAGAATTCGTACTGAAGTGGAACTAAATATAGATAATAGAGCAATTATGGTAAATTTCCTTGTTAGAGACATCTGTCATATACTAGTGCTGCAGTGCAGAGAAGCGTCCTGTATAGTACCTTCAATGGCAGCTGCCACCGAGCCCCCTCTCAGTTGGCCCAAGACTGACTTTTATAACTTGTTAATCAGGAATATTGTAAATATCTTAATGGCAGGGGTTTAGGAAAGGTGGGGGGGGGGGACCAGTACAACACATTCAGTGAGGGTATTTAGATACTAGTATACTAGTCTAGCACAACAAATAATCTGGAACCCTCCTTCCCTGCTCAATCACAAAAACAGACATGTTGGTAATATTTCCATTTAGGAGAACTACAGTTGATATTGTAAATTCCACTCAGGCTTGCTAATCCTGAAAGAAATGATCAGTTATTAAAGGGATTTTCAGCTCTGAGATACAAACTGGTTATGTGACATCACTGGCCTGTGAAGTGTAGGTGAACAGCTGATTGGTGGGGTGCTAACTAGCAGACCATGCCAATCTGATACTGAAGGCCTATCCCAAGGATAAGTTCTGGAAAAAACCTTTAACTGCAGGCGATTTTAATGCACATGCATCCATTATAGGTGTTAGATAGATAGATAGATAGATAAAAACTTCATTCATCCACATAGGAAAATTATCATGTTATAGCCGCTCATGTTAATATTACAACATAAAAAACATAGTAACACAAAAACAAAAAGCATTCAAATATTAAATGTGTATACAGTGGGGAAAAAAAGTATTTAGTCAGCCACCAATTGTGTAAGTTCTCCCATCATAGGTAGACCTCAACTATGAGAGACAAAATGAGAAAACATATCTAAAAAATCACATTGTCTTATTTTTAAAGAATTTATTTGCAAATTATGGTGGAAAATAAGTATTTGGTCAATAACAAAAGTTCATCTCAATACTTTGTTATATATCCTTTGTTGGCAATGACAGAGGTCAAACGTTTTCTGTAAGTCTTCACAAGGTTGGCACACACTGTTGCTGGTATGTTGGCCCATTCCTCCATGCAGATCTCCTCTAGAGCAGTGATGTTTTGGGGCTGTCGCTGGGCAACACGGACTGTCAACTCCCTTCAAAGGTTTTCTATGGGGTTGAGATCTGGAGACTGGCTAGGCCACTCCAGGACCTTGAAATGCTTCTTACGAAGCCACTCCTTTGTTGCCCTGGCGGTGTGCTTGGGATCATTGTCATGCTGAAAGACCCAGCCACGTTTCATCTTCAGTGCTCGTGCTGATGGAAGGAGGTTTGCACTCAAAATCTCATGATACATGGCCCCATTCATTCTTTCATGTACACGGATCAGTCGTCCTGGTCCCTTTGCAGAGAAACAGCCCCAAAGCATGATGTTGCCACCCCCATGTTTTGCAGTAGGTATGGTGTTCTTTGGATGCAACTCAGCATTCACTCTCCTCCAAACACGACGAGTTGTGTTTCTACCAAACAGTTCTACTTTGGTTTCATCTGACCATATGACATTCTCCCAATACTCTTCTGGAACATCCAAATGCTCTCTAGCAAACTTCAGATGGGCCCGGATATGTACTGGCTTAAGCAGGGGGGCACGTCTGGCACTGGAGGATCTGAGTCCCTGGCGGCGTAGTGTGTTACTGACGGTAGCCTTTGTTACGTTAGTCCCAGTTTTCTGCAGGTCATTCACTAGGTCCCCCCCCCCCCCCGTGTGGTTCTGGGATTTTTGCTCACCGTTCTTGTGATCATTTTGACCCCACGGGGTGAGATCTTGCATGGAGCCCCTGATCGAGGGAGATTATCAGTGGTCTTGTATGTCTTCCATTTTCTAATTATTGCTCCCACAGTTGATTTCTTCACACCAAGCTTCTTGTCTATTTCAGATTCAGTCTTCCCAACCTGGTGCAGGTCTACAATTTTGTTTCTGGTGTCCTTCCACATCTCTTTGGTCTTCACCATAGTGGAGTTTGGAGTGTGACTGTTTGAGGTTGTGGACAGGTGTCTTTTATACTGATAACAATGTCAAACAGGTGCCATTACTACAGGTAATGAGTGGAGGACAGAGGAGCCTCTTAAGTAGTTACAGGTCTGTGAGAGCCAGAAATCTTGTTTGTTTGTAGGTGACCAAATACTTATTTTCCACCATAATTTGCAAATAAATTCTTAAAAAAATCAGACAATGTGATTTTCTAGATATGTTTTCTAATTTTGTCTCTCATAGTTGAGGTCTACCTATGATGTCAATTACAGGCCTCTCATCTTTTTTAAGTGGGAGAACTTGCACAAATGGTGGCTGACTAAATACTTTTTTTCCCCACTGTATGAAGTTAATGCAACCAGATGAACCAGACTTACCAGGAGTCCCCATATTAGGCACTGGTATCAAACAAGAAAATAGACACAAAAATGCCACACCTGAGCATATAATCCTGATTCCCTTGGATTAACACCATCAGGACCATCATCATATCTAAGATTCAATTGCTTGAACAGTTTATTTACTGTATCTCCTCAGATGTCACCTTTAAGGAACCCTTATTATCAACTTCTCCAAATACCACCCTCCACCTAAGACCCATTACTAAGCCATGTCTCCTCTTTTACAAAACCCATAGCACTAAATCTCTTAAAATACTCCTTTAGCTCATTCACTTTTTTCCTGAACTACTCTCGAGAGAATCCTGTTTTATCTTAAATCTAGCAATTGTCTTCACTCCTGACCATGCTTGCCTAGTATTATTTTGTTTCAGTTTGATCTCCAGTTTCCTCATATACAACTCTGCAAATCTTTCCCAATCTGCAGGCAGCATGTTATAGAACAAAAGGACAGATTGATATATAGTTTTGTGGGGAAAGATTTAGTATAACCTTTCATTTATACATTTATCTTTACTCTCTCCCTGCTGAGAAACAGTCATCTGGTTAGGGGGGGGCCATCTTATCAGTGATTGACAGTTATCTCTGGATACACAGTCATGCATGGAGGACTGTCAATCACTGACAAGACCACCTCCATGACTGGATGACTTCTTAACACAGAAAGAGCAAAGCTAGAAATGAAAAAGGACAGGTCATAATCTTTTCCCACAAAACTATATACCGTATCAGTCTGTTTGCCTCCTTCTGCTCTGTAACATACTGCCTGCAGATCACACTGCATTTTCATGGTGACAGGTTCCCTTTAGGCTGAGGTCCCACATTACGTAAATGCAGATTTTATTGTTGCAGATTTTGCTGCATTTTTTTTTTTTTTAGCCAAAGCCAGGAGTAGATTGAGCAGAAGGTGGAAGTATAAATGCTTCCTATATATTTTCCATTCCTTTTATAGCCATTCTTGGCTCAAAAACTGCAGCAAAATCTGCAACAAGAAAAGCTATGTTTCTGCAATGTGGGGCCTCAGCCTTACGCTGGGGCCCCACGTGGCATAAACGTGGGACGTTTTACAGTCACTGTGTAGTGGATGGGATTCTAGCGAATCCCATCTCCACACTGAAGCAAAATACACACAGCGGACACGCTGTGATTTCCAAAACCGTTGCAGTTTGCATTCATCGCATGTCAATTATACCTACGGAAACACCAGTGGTTTCCCTATAGGTATAGTTGAAGCAGAAAGTCCACAGAGGAAACTTCTGCGAACTTTCTGTGAAAAGCACTGTGGGAAAAACTGTGATGCTTTGCCGCTGCGGTTTTTCCTACAGATCTTTTTTGCTGTGTGACGCTACGTGGGGCCTTAGCTTCAAAGTATTTTTCCTTTAAGTTTACTACCTGCCCTGCTTTCACTGAAAGACCTCCAGATCTCACTTGGAACTCTTTTGTTCATCTTTCCGGACCTTAATTTAAATGTATGTAAATATAACAACCTTCCCCATGCATAACTATGGCGAATAGAACCCCTATGAAATAGTTAAACCACCCTAATTTCCCAGTTTAGCCCACTACGGCACTGCTTCAGAGTGTCCTTTACATAATCCAACAGTGACTACCCAGAATCTAGCATATCCACCCAGTCTTGCAGACTGATAAGTTAGTGTCGCTTGAATCAAACTATCTTTTCCCCTCCACTGCCATTTGTCAATATGCAAATGAGCCCTTTGGAGCAATGACAACACCCTCGTCAATCCAAAGAGCATATTATTTGCATATTGACAAAAACAGAAATATTTCAGCAGTGGAAGCTCTGATTCACAAGGGGAAAACACCGTACGGTTCAGGTGACAAAACAATCTATTTGCAGGGCTGAGGTAATATGCCGGGTTCTGATGACAGACTCCATTTAATACAACATGTATCCTCTTGCACCAATTTCAGACATCCAGCATACATTAGTATGGCTGCAGTCAGTAAGTTAATGTTAAAAATGTGAACAGTTAGTGCCTCCCATAGTATATCTTCAAGATGTAATATGGATACCTTTGGTAATGAGCATAAAGGCCAGTTGGTAGCCTTTTACTGATGGCATAGGCGTACCACCACAATCCATCTCTCGGAGCGTCTTCCCAGAATATTAAGTATCCAACTCCTAAATCATGTTCAGGGTCGCCCTTAGCCATGCCACTGTTACAGGCATTATTCCAGGGGTTTGATATAGCCAGCCACCATCTAGAACAGCCTTCAGCTCCTCCAGTCCAACAGAGGTCACTGGACGTCACAGCAGTACTGGAAACCATGATGCATCTTAGCCTCCAGGCACTGCAGCCTGGCAGCCTCCTTCTCCAAACCTGGCCTGTCAAGCACACAGCAATACAACCCAAAAAAGCTGCATATACTGCAATAAAACCATACGACTAAAACAAGTGTACAACTGTGCTTGCTCTGTCAGTTTTTTACCACCTACAAGAAGATTGGGGTCACTGGTATTCCCACTATATGCCAATTAAATGTACCTTTTAATCTGTGGAGGGCTAACTGGTGGAAACCTCTCAAATCCCAAAAACTGAAGCACTGTTTTTGTTTTTTTCCCCCTAATTTTAATGTTTGTGCTGCCATCTCTCTGTCAGGAAAAGGGACCTTTTTACCCAAGTTCTTGGGCTCAATGAGAGTAGAATTTATTAATGCACATCTACATATGAGACCCTATATTTTCTATATTCACTATATTTTCTTGGCACACAGAGTAAAGGGTTAGCATGGAAGATTTGCCATGTATACGAATGCAGTTGTAGAGTAGAGGAAGGAATGATGCTCTCATCTCCTCCTTCTGCTTCACTGTATGTCTGTAGCATTAAAATTCACCAAGCAAAGAGCTCAGGGAATGTGCCCAGGACACAGCCACAGGAAAAAGCAGACAATGCCAGGACTGTGCTCGCTCTGAAAGGCTCAGATCAGAGGTCACTGGGTATTGGGGTTTCTTGCCAGGATCTGTAGTCACAACAAAGTCACTCTCAACACAGAGATATTCACATATCAATGAGATGGTGGAACTGGGCATCTGACAGTCTTAACCCCTCTGTAATACTGTCCATTAGTAGAAGCGCAACTTTACTGCATGATTATGTAGTTGGCGAGGCATAGAAAGCATGGAGGATATGAATGCACTAGCATAGCTGAATTAGTGGGTGCACCCTCCAAACCCCCCTATAACATCTAACCCTGTAATAACCTGCACATGCAGTAAATTACACCTGCTTCAACTTTTCTTCTTTCATCTGCCATTTGCGGCTTATTTAATGGATGCAGCAGCTTTAATAAGGCATTTTAAGATAATCCAAAATAACAGGGTCTGTTCCTTTAAATACACCTGTAGCCATATAGATATGTTGATGTCTTTTTGTATAAAGATACTGACAGACATGTATATATTTAGTGCTGTTTATGAATGATACAAAATTTTCCGTCTTTTTCCATTATCCAAATGGGATCCAGCAGTTTGTCCCTGACACACATCCCCACTTAGCCTGCAGGGCACAGAGCTCTGCACTCAGAAGCTAATCCTCCCTCCCCCCACTTCAGAGACTGATCCCTCTCCCATACATGGCAAGACCAAAGCACAATATATGCTTTTATATTGTTCCATCAGTCTAAGACAAGGGGTACATTTTCTGAGTTACTGCATATTTGTAATATAGCATCCTTTAAAATGGCTGGTGCTGTGTATCAAAGGGGGTTCATGTAACTGTATAAATAAAGTTAACTGACAGTGCCAGTAGAAATGAATGAGCGGCCATTGAACATATTATTATATGTAAGTGACTCGAAATTTTCTAGAGCCAAATACAGCTGTGCTGAAATGAAATGGGATGTGGGGTACCCTCTTTAATATGTTACCCACAAAAGCACAAGCAAGACATGGAAGAATCATTTATAACAGCTCCTTCAGCTATGTAACTTTTTTTTTTCCTGCAGCATATGAATTGGTCACTAGACCTAACAATTACTGGGTCCAGAAGAATCCCACAGATGGATTTTGTAGGGACAGTAAGAAATCTGGTGTCCTAATTAGTGATTTGAGGGGTTATTAGAGGAAGACTCAAAATGTATTGGGTTACAGGGGTGTAAAAGTTAACTGGAGTTTTGTGTTTGTCTAAGGGTTGACATTCGGTAGAAAGCAAATTTATGAAGCCATGTAAGATTCACCTGTCAGAGAGATGAATATGTTGGGAACAATGAGGATGCGTAGAACAAAAGATGCCGTGGAATTGAGCCAATGGGAGAGACAAGGGAGGGGATGTAAGGAGAAGGATCTGCTGATGCAAAGAGGGGCATCTGTCAAATGCAGCTGCAGGTTTACAGTCATAGTAGTGACCTCAGTAACAAAAAGTTTGGTGTTCCCATTATAATTATTTGCATTTCTCCTCATGATCCATTCTCAGTGACCAAGAACTTAATCAGTTCTATCAGTTTGTCATATGTAAAGATAGACCTCGGCACCAAATCACAGACCATCACACCAAACCATCACCATCACACTAAACCATATAACATCTCTGTCAAACCATAGACCATCCAACTAAGCTATAAATCATCGCGCCAGATCAAAAACTATCTAACCACGTAACAGATCTTCACACTACAGATCATCAAAATAAACCATGAACCATCTGAACAAGCTTTAGACAGTAGTGGAAGAGTGAAGAAATCAGGCGTTACCTTTTAGAGACTCAGTTAGCCTCTAAAAGGTATCGCCTTATTTCTTCACTCTTCCACTACTTTCTATGGCAAACACGGTACAACATTATACTACTAGCAAGCTTTAGACAGGTCATAGAAGCAGTGACCATCTCACTATACAACACATCTCCTTAACCCAAAAATCATCTCACCAAACCAAAGACTATTATACCAATTTACAGATCTTCACATTAGCCACAGATCATCCAAAAGAAACAGAACTTCTGATCAAGCCATAGACAACTCATAGAATTGTAGAACAATTCTTATAGATTGTAAGCCCACATGAGAAGGGTATTCTCTCCAATTGTACCAGTTTGACTAAGTTGGTTTATAGTTCAGGTTTATTGTACAAGTTTCATTTTCTGTATGTAAACCATTTGATATATGTATAACACTATGAAATTAATGGTAATCTAAAAATAAATAATAATAATAATAACAACATTTCTGTAAGTTATAAACCTTCGCATCAAAGTACTGATAATTCCCTACACAATAAGTCACCTTATAGATCATCTCACCAAACCACAGGCCATCATATTGAGCCATAGAATGTTACATCCACCAAAGATCATCCAACCAAATCACAGAACTTCTGGCCAAGCCATAAACAGCTCATAGAACTTTAGAACATTTCACTAAATTATAAACTATCACACTAAACTATAGTATACCATAGATCATCTCACCAAACCACATCCTATGTTACTAAATATTAGTTGTCACGCCAACCAAACTACAGAACTTCTGACCAAACTATACAGAGTGAATAGAACTGCAGACCATCTTACCAACACATAATCCTTTTAACCAAACCTTCTTACAAAACCATAAATCATCTGACCAAACCTCAGACAACCTACTAAGTCATATATCTTAACACCAAACCAAATATCATCCAACCAAATTAGTGTCTATTACCAAGCCATAGACATCTTCTAGAACTATTGATCATCTCAGCAAACCATGGTCTCCCTCACCAAACCAGAGAGCATCTTACCAAACCATTGATCTTCTGATCAAATCTTGGTCATTGAAACAAAACTCTTATCCTTTTAAATAAAACCCTGCAAAGCATTTAATACACAGTCCAACTATGGGGCTTAGGTGGTCTTGGAACATTAGCTCAGTTGGCACAGGAATGTAGCTCTAGGGGATGCAGCAGTTGCAGTTGTTACTGGGCCCTGGACCCTAAGGGAGCCCCAAAGGATTCTCTGCCACATAAAATATACGACTTTGCCTTTGAGCCCAGCAGCTTGAAGTTACGCCTCTGGGAGACACAGGGATTGCAGCAGTAGCAGTTGCTACATGACCTTGGACCCTGGAGGAGCCCCAAAGAGCTCATGTCATCACTATCACTAGTGATAAAAAGATAACTAGTCATCACTAGCACTAGTGATTAATAGACAGCTCATGTCATCAATAGCACTTGTGATAACAAGACAGCTCGTGTCCTCACTAGCACTGATGATAAAGAGACCGCTCATGTGATCAATGACATTGAGATTAAAGAGACAGCTAATGTCATCACTAGCACTGGTGATAAAGAGCTCATTGTCATCAATAACACTGATGATAAAGAGACAGCTGGTGTCCTCACTAGCACTGGTGATCATAAACCAACATGTCTTTTGAGGAGCCACTATCAGACAGCCTCTGATGTGAAGACACAACACGTCTACAGAATGAAGGTGTCACCCACACACAACATGCCCTGACAGAGCATTACACCACACCATGAAACAACAACAAAGTATGTGACAACCAGAGTGATACTGAGGATCTGTCAGCAGAGCATTGCACCCAGCTGCGCAGCATCACACCTCTGTAAACTGCAGAGCATCTCAGAAATACAGGACATCTGTAAGAGAAGAAGAAGAACATCTTATGAGCACAGGACATCCGTGAAAGCTGCAGAGCATCTCATGAAAACAGAACAACATTGCAAAGTGTGAAGCACCTTAAAAGGACATTATACTGTAAGCAGCAGCACATCTTATGTGGACAGGACATCAGTTTAAGCTACAGGGTATCTCACCAGTGTAACCTGCAGAGCATCTCATTTGGACAGTACATCAGTGAAGTCTGCAGAGCATCTCATATGGACAGGACACTGTTTTGGGCTGCAGAGCATCTTATAGAGACCTGTCAACTCTGTAAGCTGCAGACCATCTCATGAGCTGAGGACATCTGTGTAGGATAAGCAGCAGCTGGCTGTGTGATAGTGACCCGGCGGTGTACACCCTCCATCCATCCTCACTCACTCCCTCCCTCCTCCTCCCTGGGTCCTGTGTCTGCTGCTGGAGGAGGGAGGCAGCCCCAGCACCCGGCTGTCTATGACCCGGACGCCCGATGTTCACTGACCTTCGAGCTCGGATCGGTGAGAGGGAGCCCGCAGGGAGAGGGAGACTACAGCCCGGAGAGGGGCGGCATGGATGGTGAGTGTAAATCTGTGTGGTGGGGCCAGCAATGGTCATGTATGAAGAGCACTGCACATGTGTTGGGAGATAGTATATGCATGTATAACAGGGTTTATACATGCATGTGCTAAGGGGCAGTTCATATATTTGTATGAGGAATAACATGTCTAAAGAGGTGTAATGAGATAAGTGGTAGTACATGCATGAGTGACTACATACGTGTGTATGATGTTACTGACGAAGACAGCACATAGGTAAGGAGGGGTGGACAGTACATATGTGTATGGGCTGACGAAATCACAACATATATACAACATGTATAGGGCAGTGTATGCTGTGTTGTACAGGTGTATATTGGGTAGGTGTAGGCACTGGATGTGTATAGGGCAGTGTATGATATGATGTATAGGTGTATATTGGGTAGGTGTAGATACTGGATGTGTATATGGCAGTGTATGATGTTATGTACAGGTGTATATTGGGTAGGTGTAGATGCTGGATGTGTATAGAGCAGTCAGTGAATGATGTGTTGTACAGGTGTATATTGGGTAGGTGTAGGCACTGGATGTGTATAGGGCAGTGTATGATGTGATGTAAAGGTGTATATTTGGTAGGTGTAGACATTGGATGTGTATAGGGCATTGTATGATGTGATGTAAAGGTGTATTTGGGGTAGGTGTAGATATTGGATGTGTATAGGGCAGTGTATGATGTGATGTACAGGTGTATTTTGAGTAGGTGTAGATATTGGATGTGTATAGGGCAGTGTATGATGTGGTGTAAAGGTGTATATTTGGTAGGTGTAGATATTGGATGTGTATAGGGCATTTTATGATGTGATGTACAGGTGTATTTGGGGTAGGTGTAGATACTGCATGTGTAAAGAGTAGTGTATGATATGATGTACAGGTGTATTTTGAGTAGGTGTAGCCACTGGATGTGTATAGGGCAGTGTATGATGTGATGTACAAGTGTATATTCGGTAGGTGTAGATACTGGATGTGTATAGGGCAGTAAGTGTATGATGTGATGTACAGGTGTATATGGGGTAAGTGTAGATACTGGATGTGTATGATGTGAAGTACAGGTGTATATGGGGTAGGTGTAGACTTTGGATGTGCATAGGACAGTGTATGATGTGATGTACAGGTGTATATAGGGTAGGTGTAGATACTGGATGTGTATAGGGCTGTGTATGATGTGATGTACCAGTGTATATTAGGTAGGGGTGGATAGTGCATCTGTATAGAATAGCGTATGATGTGATGAACAGGTGTATATGAGGTAGGTGTGGATGGTACATGTGTGTATGATGTACAAGTGTATGTGGGATAGGTATGGATAGTACATGTGTTTAGTACGGTATATGATATTAAGTACAGATATATATGGGGTAGGTGTGGATAGTATATGTGTGTAAGGCAGTGTATGACGTACAAGTGTATATGGGGTAGATGTGGATAGTAGCTATATTAGTTCATGTTTACTCTTTTCCCTTATGCTTTGAGTAAAGACTGAAGGTGTTACAGTCCGAAACGCATCAGAGGGGCTCCATTGGTGTTGTTTTTTACTGAGTGGATTTTCTGGGATATTTTTATGCTGTTCCATACTATGGTTTTTAAGTGATCTAAATACATTGAATTTTTACATTTTTACTACCCTGGATCATTGCTGTTTTTGATTTTTCATAGGTGCATGTGTATAGGGCAGTATATGATGTTATGTACAGAGGCATATGGGGTAGATTTGGATAGTAGATGTGTACAGGGCAGTGTATGATATGATGTATTGCTGTATATGAGGCAGGTGTAGATACTGGATGTGTAGGGCAGTATATGATGTGATGTACAAGTGTAGATGAGGTAGGGTAGATAGTGCATGCGTATAGAATAGCGTATAATGTGATGAACAGGTGTATATGAGGTAGGTGTAGATAGTGGATGCGTGTAGGTCAATGTATAATGTTATGTATAGATATATATTGGTAGGTATAGATAGCACTTGTGTATAGCATAGTGTATGATGTGTATAAGTGTACATGGGGTAGGTGTGGATAGTAAATGTGTGTACGGCAGTGTATGTTGTACAATTGTATATGGGGTATGTGTGGGTAGTGAATGTGTATAGAGCAGTGTATGATGATCTACAGATGTTTTTGGGGTAGATGTGGATAGTGGATGTGTATAGGGCAATGCGTGATGTACAGGTGTATATAAGTTAGCAGTGGATACTGGATGTGTATAGGGCAGTGTAAGATGTGAAGTACAGGTGTATATGGGGTACATGTGGATACTAGATATATATAGGGCAATGTATGATGTTATATTCAGGTGTATATGAGATAGATGTGACTAGTGGATATGTATATGGCAGTGAATAATGTGATGTACAAATGTATATGGGGTAGTTGAAGGTGGAGGATGTGTATAGGATATTGTATGAGGTGATGAACAGGTATATATGGGGTAGGAGTGGAAGGTGAATGTGTATATGACAATGAATGATGTTATGTACAGGTTATACGGGATAGGTGTGGATAGTGGATGTGTACAGGGCAGCGTGTGTGAGATGTACTTATGTGTATATGCTTGGTGTAGATACTGCATATGTATAGGGAAGTGTATAATATGATGTACAGGTGTATATAGGGTAGGTATGGATTTTGAATGTGTATAGGGCACTGCATGATGTGATGTACAGATGTATATGGGGTAGGTGTGGATAGCACGTGTGAATAGAGCAGTGCATAATATGATGTTCTCTTCTATATGGGGCATGTTGTTATTATTATTATTATTGTTTATTTATATAGCACCATTAATTCCATGGTGCTTTACATTTGAGGATTTACATACTCTACACAAGATATACAAAACAGATAATACAAACAGTGACCAACTGGCACAGTGGGATAGAGGGCCCTGCCCACAAGGGCTTACAGTCTATGAGGGAAGAGGGATAGAGACAGAAGGTGGGGGTAGAGGCTGTTCAGGTGGTGGTATGGAGAGAGCAGTGTTATTGGAGGTTGTAGGCCTTCCTGAATAGGTGAGTCTTCAGGGCCTTCTTGAAGATTGTGACTGTGGGGGATAGTCTTATGTGTCTTGGTAATGAGTTCCAGAGTATGGGGGATGCGCGGGGAGAAGTCTTCGAGACGTTTGTGTGAAGAGCGGATAAGAGCAGAACGGACTAGGAGGTCTTGGGAGGATCGGAGGTTACGTGTGGGCAGGTAGCGGGAGATTAGGTCAGAGATATATGGAGGGGACAGGTTGTGGATAGCTTTGTATGTCAGCGTTAGTAGTTTGAACTCTATTCGCTGGGCGATGGGTAGACAGTGAAGGGATTGGCAGAGGCGAGCGGCTGATGAAGAACGGGGGGAGAGGTGTATTAAGCGAGCTGCACAGTTTAAGGTGGACTGGAGGGGCCGAGAGTGTTTGCTGGGAGGCCATGGAGAAGGGTGTTACAGTAGTCTAAGCGGGAGATTATGAGGGCGTGAACTAGCATCTTTGTAGTTTCAGGGGTGAGGAAGGAGCGGAGTCGGTGGATGTTCTTGAGTTGGAGGCAGCAGGAGGTGTTGAGGGTTTGAATATGCGGCTTGAAGGATAGGTCAGAGTCTAAGGTTATCCCAAGGCAGCGGGCCTGTGGGCCTGGGGTGAGAGTGGTTCCATTAATTTTGATAGATGGGTCAGGTAGTGGGGTTGTGCAAGGAGGGGTGAAGATTATGAACTCCGTTTTATCCATGTTGAGCTTGAGAAAGCGGGAGGAGAGAAACGAGGCATGTTTGCATGGGCTTCCACCACGTACTCTGGTTTCTTCCCACACTACAACGACATATATGGGACAGTGTCATGTGTCATACTGTGTGCTGAGCCTGTGTATTTAAGTCTCTCATGTGTTGTACTGTCTGCTGAGCCTGTGTATCTAAGTCTCTTATGTGTCATACAGTGTGTTGAGTCTGTGTGTCGAAATCTAATCTATGTCATACTGTCAGTTGATCCTATGTATCTAAGTCCCTCGTGTTGTACTGTCTGTTGAGCCAGTGTATCTAAGTCTCTCATGTGTCATATTGTCTGCTGAGCCTGTGTATCTAAGTCTCTCCTGTGTCATACTGTGTGCTGAGCCTGTGTATCTAGGTCTCTCATGTGTCATACTGTCTGATGGGTGATGTATTTAATGTCTTTCATATGTGATACTACCTAGTGCTAAGCCTCTCATATTATACTTCCTCACAAAACTGACTGGCATTTTTACATCAGGCACTGCTTATACGGAATAGGTACCAATTCAGATTACCTAAAATTCCCCGTAACAGAAAAAAATGTACGTCTATATAAGTCACCTTGAGTAAAGCTCATGGAAATAATCACTGGAGGAAGCGGAGAACTCTTCAACCCTTGCTGCAAACACTTGCACCTATGAGACAATCTATCACCATAGCGTGATCTGACATATTTCTTTGTACTATAAATTATGTGTCCTGGAGATCACAATCACAAGCGGCTATATTGTACAAACCATACCCATACTGTGACAGCTAGTATAGAGAGGACTATACTTATGTGCCATAGAATACATTACATGGTTAAACATATCACATCAAATCAGTAGGTGATTGACCACAAGTTGATTGCCTTGTATCAAAACCATGGGGATTTATATGAAACTGGTCATCTTTCAATCAATTGACAAAGGTATTCACTAGATTATAGAAAATGTTTATTGGGTTATATCTGTTGGGCAACAAGTGAAGTTAGTGACAGAAGTTCTGCTCCAGTGTACCCCATAAAGATTCCAGCACTTAAAACTGTTTATTTATGGAACTCCATGGTGTTGGGGGCATTGTCACCTTAAACGTGAAAATGTCTTCCTCAAACTGTTACCAATGGATGACAGTTGACACCTGGTATGTATGTATGTATGGTAGTATGTTGATCTCAGACTATCTGCTTGACCACAGATGCTCCAATTCATGAAGCTCTTGGTGGACAGTTTCAGTGATGACATAGATTCCAGAAGTAGTTTGGACTTTGCTGGTAGATGCTGCAACCAGGGGCAGAAGTACTTTTGTACTTTTCAGCACTTGCTGGTCCCGTGTCCTATTAATTATTAGTTATCATTCCTAGATTTTTTCAGTTCAGCATGACAGCACTTATGGGGGTCAGTACAACTTCTATGAAAGTGCCACAAAGTCACCAAACTCTTCAATGTTGACCCATTCTTCTGCTAGTGTTTCTGTATGGAGACTGCATAGTTGTAAAGTTCACTTTGTGCTTCTGTTGCAATGGGTGAGACTGAAAAGATTGAAAGCACTAATGAGATGGGGGTCACATACTTTTGACCATATGACTAAATTGACCCCTATTATATTAGAAGGTTGCTTATTTTTAACAGGTGTTTTTCCTTTAAAGTCATGCCCATGTTTCACAAGGATATGCTAATAAAGCTTGCTTTTGTCACACCCTCCCCTCCCCCAGTAACTCGATTTTATGCCTGAGGTGTCGCTGTGAAAATAGCACTGAGAAAATAAAAAGTATAGAGAAGAGCAGCTTTGTTCTCCGCTACTGTACACTTCCCTATAATCAGTCTGCTTCCCGAGCATTCTCGTCACATCCTTGTGTTCTGCAGATGGTGGGTCAGGTGATCCTCTGCTTGTCAGCGACTTTGTCCCCCACACCAGCAGGCTTGAAATACACTGCCTGAAGGTCTTATGAATGCATTCATATGTTGCATTGTAGCAAATGGGTGTCTTTAGTCTATATAGTGTTAAAATAAAAAAAATATATCTCATGTGACATATTTACCTCCCACTTTAAATGCCATATCTATATAGATAGTGTTCATATCTACAAGTGCTCAGGTGGGACAATGCTATTATGTGACATTATGGAGGTGATATCTGAGGGCCATGGCCCATGTTTCTTCTGGATGGAGCATTTAAACTGCAAGGGATATGCAGTTAACCAAGTACATACATACCATAGATTGCACCCTGGAGAGGATCCTGTCAAGCTTAGTTTCTACCTCTGTGAAGGACTCCCTTCTCTCACTGCAATGTTAGCAAACAGCGATCTCTTTTGACTTGGCTGGCATTACCCAGCACGAGAGGGGCAGGCTGGGTTTGATCCTTGCTCTACTCCTTTCCTTTATGTATGTCCATTTAGTATTTTATAACTTACATACTTCTATTGCCTCTGATGTCACATTTAGGTGAGTGGTTGTAGCCCACACTTAAACCATATGTTCTGATTTGACAGCTGCCGCTCACTTCCGGTTTTGTCGAAACCTCCTAGAACACACAGTCTCTGCTGAAAACTTGAACCACCGCTTACGTCGGGAGATTGGCAACAGTCTGACATGGCACGATGGTCGGGGGCACCGATCAGCTGGAAGCAGGACCATCAAACTGCTTAAACAGCCTGGCACAGAAGTGTCACAGGTAATCATTTATCAGTAATTTCCCTTTTACTTTGCTCCACTTACTATACTGTGCAAAAGTTTTAAGCGGGTGTGGGGAAAATGCTGCAAAGTAAGGATGCGTTCAAAAATAGTTTATTTCTGTTAGTTTACAAAATGCAAAGTGAATGAACAAAAGAGTAATGTAAACCACATAAATTTTTGGTGTGACCACCATTTACCTTGAAAACAGCATCAATTCTTCTAGGTACACTTGCAGAAGGTTTTTAAAGGAACTCAGCAGGTAGGTTGTTCCAAACATCTTGAAGAACTAAATACAGATCTGTGGATGTAGGCTTGCTCAAATCCTTCTCTCGTCATGTAATCCCAGACGTACTGGACGATGTTGAGATCAGGGCTGTGTTGGGGCCATATCATCACTTCCAGGACTTCTCCTCCATAGGGTGACCACACCAAATATTTATTTGATTTAGATTCCTCTTTTGTTCATTCACTTCATTTTGTTAATTGACAAAAATAAACTATTAACACTTATGGTTTTGAAGCATTATTACTTTGCAACATTTTTTCCAATCTAGAACTGTATGTGGTCTATAGATCCAACATGTCTTATACTCCATTCAGATCCAGAAATGCAGTCATGGCTAGTTTCCTCAGCCTGCCATACCTGCAACACATGTGGTTTTGCTTTCCCCTGCTGGCTCAGTATCTATACATAGAAGGCTCTCAATGTTCACCTTTCCCTCTTGAAGAGGTTGTTCATTTTTAATTATTCTTAAAGGGAGTCTGTCGCTAGAACTCAGCATCTCCAAAGACATACTGATACGGAATGTAGATTGTGAGTCCTATATGGGACAGTGACTGTCAATGTCTGTAAAGCGCTGCGGAATATGATGGCGCTATACAAGTAAGCATAAATAGTAAATAATAAAAATGTCACCCCAGCCGTGCAGATAGATAGGCTAAGGTCACCAAAATCAGTGTTTTCATTGAAAAGATATTGCTTTTTTGTAAATATGCAAATAGAATCTATGGATCACTGATCAATCTCCAAAGAGTTCATTTGCATTTTGACAAACAAGGCTACATCTTGTCAAAGGAAGCACCGATTTACAAGGAGGAAACACCATTTGATTCAAGTAACCCTAACCTATCTATCTGCAAGGCTGGGTTGATATGCTGGTTTCTGGTTACAGACTCACTTTAATCACTGTAGAAGGTATCAATCTACAGCTTTATAATTTACATGCATTTAATTTTCTTACCATTTGCAAGATCTCTGCTTGTTTTCGGAGACAAAGAACAATCTTGTTTACATAAACTGAGGCTGAAAACCTGCAAAAGAAATGAAACTTGGTCCATGTGTTGACTGGATTTACCAGCCTGAACAGTATGCCAGGAGAGGGACTCCTAGCATTATAGTTATCTATGGTGCTAGGAGTCCCTGTTTCCCAGCGACATACTGTCCCGTACTGTACAGTATGGGAGGCAGGGACTTGTAGCAGCATAGATAACTATAATGCTCGGAGCCCCTCTCCCAGCATAAGGTGCAGGCTAATATTTCTTACAGCTGATGGTTTGCTTACAGTTGTATTCAGTCTTGACAGTTCCAAGCGAGCTAAACAGTCTGGACCCAGGCCAATACAAGTACTGATACATTGTAACAAACTATCAGGACAGAAGAGAAATCTCTGCTGGCAATGTGTTTAGCCCACAGAAATTTATCTAAACTAAACACAATGTTGCAAAATAAGAAGTATTAGACCAGGATGGGAACAAGAAATTTCTCTGCACTAACAAGAAGGGTTTCTCTTTATAGTATGGGTAAAAGGGATGTCACCAGATTTCATAATACCAATGGCATACACTGTTGAGAATATCTGTTAGACTGGATGAGGCTGGTGTACTTACTTTGAAAATCCATGTCAGAATTGCTGTATTATCCTTCTTAAAGTTTCCATGCTAATATTAAAATGAGCGTACACCGCAGTCAGGAGGAGAGGGGGCTCTGCTGGACAGCTCATGTGTGACCTCCTTGGACAACGAAGATAATTGGGTACTCTGATTATTACGCTGATCTGCTTTTAGCTGCGGTACTGTCACACTGACATTAACCCTGCGCTAAGGTATTTCACTAATCGTGATGCATGAAATGAGTAAGGCGCAGTGCAGCACATCTACTGTCAAGAGCATTCAGCTATATGTATAGGACTGCAGTGCTATATCACATATCAACATGGAAACTGCATAACATTGAAGTACTACACAGAATATAAAGTATATCCACTGTTCAGCAAGTTACTACATGTACCAATACTGTGTATATGCAGGATTTGTGATGCACAGGAACAGTTATAAATGTCTAGCGAGGAGGATGTGTTAAAATTGTGCAGTGAGAAGGATGTGTTATAAATTTGCAGCCAGGGAGATGTGTTATAACTGTGCAGCATTGGAGATGTATTGTAAATGTTCAATGAGAAAGATATATCATAAATATGCAATGAGCAAGATATGTTATTAATGTGCATTGACAGAAAATTTATAAATGTATAGTGAAACTTATATATTTATAACATATGTTATAAATGTGCAGTGAGGTATAGTACTGTGATAAAGTTTTATTTTTGTTAATTAACTAAATTAAGTGAACGAACAAAAGAGAAATCTATATCAAACAAATATTTGGTGTGACTACCCTATGGAGGAGGAATCCTGGAAGTGATGATATGGTCCCCACAGAGCCCTGATCTCATCATCATCATCATCATCATCCAATCTGTCTGGGGTTGTATGATGAAGCAGAAGAATTTGAACAAACCTACATCCACAGAAGATCTATGGTTAGTTCTCCAAGATGTTTGGAACAACCTCTTTGCTGAGTTCCTTCAAAAACTGTGTACAAGTGTACCTAGACATATTGATGCTGTTTTGAAGGCAAAGGGCAATCACACCAAATAGTGATATGGTTCGATTTCTATTTTGTTCATTCACTGCATTTTGATAACTGATAAAAATAAACTATTAACCCTTCTGTTTTTGAAAGTATTCTTACTTTGCAGAATTTTTTCCACTCCTGCCTAAAAGTTTTGTGCAATATTGTATATGAGTTTTTAATGTGCAGTGCAGTGAAAGAGATAAATGTGCAGTGAGGGGTCTGCTATACGTATGTAGCATACTATTCTGTACTGACTTAGAAAGAACTGGTAGAGGATGGAACAGACAAATAGGTGGAGGAGTCACAAAATTCAAGTCCAAGCCTGGTGCTTGATGCTGTATTATGTCTGCAGTGAGTAATTCTTGGTTTGTCTCCTGCACAGGTCAGACCCAGTGATCAATATGGCATATATCACACTAGTCCATCATTTAGCTGCCTCACTAAACCAGTCGTCCTGTGGACTCAGCAAGATGTGTGCAAGTGGCTGAAGAAACACTGTCCACACAACTATCTCACATATGTCGAGGCCTTTTCTCACCATGCCATCACAGGTACCTTAGACTGGCTGGTTTACACTTCTGTAGGTTGCTTACATGAAGTTAGTGGTATGCCACCTTTTAATGCTTACTAATTGTAAAATTAAATCTCCCTGCATCCTCTAACAACACATTCCTAATCACTGCAGATGATGAGAACAACAGGTCACCACTTGTTCAGTGGTATGATGCCTCTCTATCTGTATGTCTATCATTCATGTCTGGGAGTCAGCTGCTCAGTACATTAGTAGAGCCCAGTAGGCTACACGTCACAGTGACAGTGTTGTGTCTGAGAGCCCTGTGCAAGCAGCAGCGGAAATCATCTGACTGCTGTAAAATCCCAGCAGACATGCACCAGCACACACTGCAAGATCAGTATCCCGAGGCAGCATAGGCTAACAGTCTTAATGCACAGCACAGATAAAGTACTGAGAAGGGGAAATCTGCCCCCAGGAGATAGAGAGGAAGATTAGGAAGAGGGGAGGGAGACTAAAGACTCCGATGGACCAGTAAAATGATAAACTGATGAAGGGAGGATAACCTCAGAGCACAGGAAGAGAATTACAAACTACAGAGAGAAGAGAATTAGGATCTATAGTGATAAGAGAATTAGCATTTATAGAAAGAAGAATCAGCATCTATAGAAGAGGGGGGCAAGAATCTATAGGGATAGAGAACCAGTATCTATAGGAAGAGGACATAATCAGCATCTATTGAAATGGGGGTAGTGAGAATCTATAGGGATGACAGAATCAGCATCTATAGAATGAGAAAAGAATCAACATCTACAGTATATAAATGGGGGGTGAGAATCTACAGGGATAAGAGAATCAACATCTATAGAAAGAAGAGAGAATCATCAGCTATAGAAATGGGGGGGGGGTGAGAATTTATAGGGATGACAGATTCAGCATCTATAGAAAGAGGAAAGAATCAACATCTATATAAATGGGGGGATGAGAATCTACAGGGATAAGAGAATTAGCATCTATAGAAAGAGGAGATAATCAGCATCTATAAAAAGAGTGGGAACATGAGAATCTATTTCTATAGGTACAGTGGGGAAAAAAAGTATTTAGTCAGCCACCAATTGTGCAAGTTCTCCCACTTAAAAAGATGAGAGAGGCCTGTAATTGTCATCATAGGTAGACCTCAACTATGAGAGACAAAATGAGAAAACAAATCGACAAAATCACATTGTCTGATTTTTTAAGAATTTATTTGCAAATTATGGTGGAAAATAAGTATTTGGTCACCTACAAACAAGCAAGATTTCTGGCTCTCACAGACCTGTAACTTCTTTAAGAGGCTCCTCTGTCCTCCACTCATTACCTGTAGTAATGGCACCTGTTTGACATTGTTATCAGTATAAAAGACACCTGTCCACAACCTCAAACAGTCACACTCCAAACTCCACTATGGTGAAGACCAAAGAGCTGTGGAAGGACACCAGAAACAAAATTGTAGACCTGCATCAGGCTGGGAAGACTGAATCTGCAATAGGCAAGCAGCTTGGTGTGAAGAAATCAACTGTGGGAGCAATAATTAGAAAATGGAAGACATACAAGACCACTGATAATCTCCCTCGATCGGGGGCTCCACACAAGATCTCACCCCATGGGGTCGAAATAATCACAAGAACGGTGAGCAAAAATCCCAGAACCACACGGGGGGACCTAGTGAATGACCTGCAGAAAGCTGGGACGAACGTAACAAAGGCTACCGTCAGTAACACACTACACAGCCAGGGACTCAGATCCTGCCATGCCAGACGTGTCCCCCTGCTTAAGCCAGTACCTATCCGGACCCGTCTGAAGTTTGCTAGAGAGAATTTGGATGTTCCAGAAGAGTATTGGGAGAATGTCATATGGTCAGATGAAACCAAAGTAGAACTGTTTGGTAGAAACACAAATCGTCATGTTTGGAGGAGAGTGAATGCTGAGTTGCATCCAGAGAACACCATACCTTCTGTGAAGCATGCGGGTGGCAACATCATGCTTTGGGGCTGTTTCTCTGCAAAGGGACCAGGACGACTGATCCGTGTACATGAAAGAATGAATGGGGCCATGTATGATGAGATTTTGAGTGCAAACCTCCTTCCATTAGCAAGGGCATTGAAGATGAAACGCGGCTGGGTCTTTCAGCATGACAATGATCCCAAGCACACCGCCAGGGCAATGAAGGAGTGCCTTTGTAAGAAGCATTTCAAGGTCCTGGAGTGGCCTAGCCAGTCTCCAGATCTCAACCCCATAGAAAACCTTTGGAGGGAGTTGAAAGTCCATGTTGCCCAGCGATAGCCCCAAGACATCACTGCTCTAGAGGAGATCTGCATGGAGGAATGGGCCAACATACCAGCAACAGTGTGTGCCAACCTTGTGAAGACTTACAGAAAACGTTTGACCTCTGTCATTGCCAACAAAGGATATATAACAAAGTATTCAGATGAACTTTTGTTATTTACCAAATACTTATTTTCCACCATAATTTGCAAATAAATTCTTAAAAAATCAGACAATGTGATTTTCTAAACATGTTTTCTCATTTTGTCTCTCATAGTTGAGGTCTACCTATGATGTCAATTACAGGCCTCTCTCATCTTTTTAAGTGGGAGAACTTGCACAATTGGTGGCTGACTAAATACTTTTTTTCCCCACTGTATGAAAGACTCAGCATCTATAGAAAGAGGAGAGAATCAGCATGTATAAAAAGAGAGGGAACATGGAATCTATAGAAAGAGGAGAGAGTCAGCATCTATAGAAATGGGGGTACGAAAATATATAGGAATGAGAGAATAAGCATCTATAGAAAGACCGGGAACATGAGAATCTATAGAGATTAGAAAATCAGCAACTGTGGAAAGGGGAAATAGAGAAAATGTATGTATAGAAGAGAGAGAGTCAGCATCTATTGACCCGAGAGAATCATCTATAAGAAAAAAAGATATATAGTGAGGAAAGAACAATGTATTATAGAGATGAGAGAGCCACAATCTATAGAAAGAGATAGGAATTTATAAAGAAAAGATACCTATACATAGAAGATTAAGGGAGCATTCACACTACGTTTGTTAATGTCTTTTGCTGTCTTGCAGGACTTTATCTTCCGTTACAAAAGTAAACAAACATGCGGACATTAGCAACGGTAATGTGAACGCCACCTAAAGATCTATAGATAAATGAGACGAAAACATTAATATGTAAACAAAGAGGAAGGAATTAAGATCTATAGAGAGAAAAGTGTCAGGAGCTACAGTTAGGAGAGAAGCAACACCTATAGAAAGAGAAAAGAATTGAGATATATAGAGAAGGGAAATAGGACCAATACAAAGTAGAGTATATGGATTCATAGGAAGAGAAATTGTAGATTTATAGACAGATAAGAAAATCAGCATCTATAGAAATAGAAGAGTATTATAATCTATAGAATGGAGAGAACCAGCATGTATAGAAATGAAAGAAGAAGGATCTAAGGTAGGACTCCGCAAACATTTTTTGACCTGGGCCTCACCAGTCAATCTGTTATGACACCGGATCCTCACTAGCAAAGAAATACTGCCACGGAGTGCCAAACAAATGCCACTGTTCTGTGCACATAATACCCTCAACAGTGGCAACCAAATACCACAGTACAGCACACATAATACCTGTAGCAACACCAACTACCATATTGCAGCACAAAATACTTTCCAGCACTGCAAAATACCTGCATCCAACAGAAAATACCTCCCAGAAGGCCAAACACCACAGTGCAGCACAAAACATTTCTCTGAAAATGCCAAACACCACAGTGCAGCACAACATCTCACCCTACCAGCACCAAAAAAACACCATTGTACCTAAGTAGAAGCACCAAACACCATAGTATGGTATCACTGGTAGCAGCATTGCCCCTCAAACTTCCCCTCTCCTAATGGCAGGTTCAGTCTGTCCCTTTCCACCTCTAACCCATTTCCAGGATTCACCCCAAATAAAATCTTCCACACTTGTAGAAAATTTTGTACACTGTCAGGCGCACCCCCACAACAGAGAAAGGTGATAAGAGAAATACCTCCGACCTCTACTACTAGTATATGATGCCTCTGCCTCCAGATTAGAGCATTAAGGCTCCATGAACATGACCCTGTTCTTTGTCTAGTGTTCTAGCCTTGTTTTTCACTATCACATGTATGGGGCAGTGAGCTCAGGGCCAAACTCAGAACAGGTCTTATACCATGGAGGCACGAGTGGCACACAGATGTCATCCATGTGCTATCCATGCTGTTCCTTAGACTTTAAACTCTGGGTCAGGGGCGTAAATACCGGGGTAGCAGCGGGAGTGGCTGCCACAGGGCCCGGGACATTAGGGGGCCTGGCGGGCTCCTGATGTGTTTTTTTTTTTTTGTTTTTTTTAATAAGCCATTACCTGCTGATGTAACCCCAGCAGGTAATGGGCCCTATTTGCGTACTGATCCCCGCTCCTACTCACGGCCGCTTGTGCTTCCCATTCTGTGGAAGCGGAGGTGGCTGTGAGCAGGAGCGGGGATTGGTAAGTAAGGCCACGGGCATGCAAACCCCACAAACACCTCTATCATTATACTCCGGGGTCTTTTTAGACCCCGGAGTATAATGATCGGAGGCTCAGGGGAGGTGAGGGAACATAAAAAAACACTGTTACTTACCTCTCCTGTGCTCCAGCAGGCTTCGGGCCTCCTTGGCGACGTCCAGGCCAACGTCATTATGCGTCGCAATGCCGGCCGTGACGTCTGGTCCAACATTGAAGAAGCGGGGAGTGCGCCGGAGCCAGGGACAGGTAAGTAACACATTTTTTTATGTTTGTATCCTTTGCTGGGTCTCCGATCATTATACTGTGTGCAGGGACCAATATGGCGCATAATAGCGTGTGCAGGGGCCACTATGGGGCATAATACTGTGCACAGGGACCACTATGGCGCATAATAGTGTGTGCAGGAATGAGGTTTGTACGCCTTGGGGCCCAGCCATTCCTAGTTATACCACTGCTCTGGGTCAAGAACTTGTGGTTCTTGATGATGTTGTCACCACAGGTCCTCCAGCCTCACCATGCACCCTGTGTCACCAGTGAGGCCCACCTCACAGTTTGAGAAGCACTGATCTAAAGCAATGAAAGGTTGCCGATCTGTAGGGATAAACAAATCAGCATTTATGAAAAAAAAAGTGGGGTACCAGCATCTATAAGGTTGGAAGCGGGGAACAAGGAACAGATGAGAGAATCAAAATCTATGAAGAGAGATTGCAGGTCTATAGGGATGAACAATAAGCAGTTATATTAAGAGTTGAGAATAGGGATCTATAGAAAGGAGGGATGAAAGTTCTAGTTGTAGAGAATCAGGATCTAGTTGTCTGGAGAAAATTAGAAAGAGATAAAGAGATGAGAGAATTAACATCTATAGAGGGGAACATTACAGAATAGAGAATAGGGATCTATATAGAGAACAGGGGTATTGTATTGATAGACACATGAGAGGATCAGTATCTATAGATAGAGAAGAGAATAGAGGTTCACAAGGAATACAGATTGCTGAACTAAAAAGAGATATGAGAATCGGAGCACAAAATAGAAGATATTGCAGGTATGTGGACAGATGAAAGCAAAGTATCAGGCTCTATAGAAAGAGAAAGGAATCTGGATATATAGAGAGTCAAAATATATACAAAGAAATGAATCTGGGTCTATGGAGAGAGGAGAATCAGAATTTATACAGCGAGATAGAAATTGGGATCTATAGAGAGGCTAAGATCAGCACTGAGTCCTTATAAACCGAGAGAAGAAAATCTTGCTCTGTAGAAAAGAAGGAACAGAGTGCAGAATAATTCACCTTCCAAAAAATAGCACAAATAAGAATATAAAGTTTCAGCTCGGCACTACAGAGTGTCGTATATAAGTGTATAGATCTACATACACTAAGTCCCTGGCAAGGTCATCTGGATCTCTTTTAAGGAGCCCTTTACAGTAGAAAATGAACAAGTTTGCTGTTTACTTCCACATTCAGCATGCTCCATTTACTACAATGTAGTATACATAATTTATTATGCATTTAGTAACCAAACAAGCAGATAAACCTTACAGTCTCTGTATCTTCCTGTCTCAGGCCGAGCTCTGCTGAGGCTTAATGCAGAGAAGTTGCAGCGCATGGGGATCATCCATGAGTCTCAGCGGCAAGAAGTTCTACAGCAGGTTTTACAACTGCAAGTGCGTGAGGAGGTCCGTAATCTGCAGTTACTTAGTCAAGGTACAGTAGAGGTTAATGTATGAAAAATGTATTATTATAAGTATATTTGCAGACACTAGACTTCTGTGTTGATTTTTGACTACATTATGTTTTATTCTCTAATCACATCCAGATCTGCATTCATAATTCTGCTACTTTCCTAGCCCCCTGCTTCTTTAGTACAGGGTTCTGCTCTGGTGCTTTGTGGAATATATGTGTTTTCAATTTGTTTTCTCTTTTCTTTATAGCGTCCTTTGGAAACTTCTCCTAGGGTGAATATATCTGGACACTGACAAGTAGAAACCAGCATTAAAGCAGCCATGGCACAGGGTGCTGGGATAGACTGATTGACAACCTGAACTCCTTTATATCACTTAACGTATTTCTGCATTATGGGCATCAGTTCATATGAATACACTGGATCATGTACAACCTGTGAGGACTCAACATTTCCCCTAAAATGTATCCCAAAAATTTCTTCCACAGCTCAGTCCTATATCTGTGGGGTATTTTTATATTGATGACCCACTATTAGAAGTGTATGGATAAGGGTAACTCCAACCCCACTGTAGATCATACATCTTTGCTCCACTAATTAGCATATTATTAGTTAGCGTGCTTCCACATCTCCTTGATTTCTTTTTTAGTAAGTACCAAATAGAGTTGTGGTACTTGCATAGGATCTCATCATTCTGCTGACGATGCATTATGGCACAGTTTCAGGTCTAGGTACTGTAAAATGTAACTCATGCTTTTAGTATTAATAAAATGAGTATTAGTTCCTAAAAATCAAACAATGGCTGTAGTACTGATGTCTAGCCATTGGGGGACACTGTTAAATCTAACAATGAGTCCATAATATAAAGCATTGCTTAGGGGGGCCACTAGAAACAGGAGTGTCATCATATTGCATGAGAGTTCAATTTACCTGGATAATATCTAATACTGCACTTACATCAACAGAGTACTTACAGTATGTAAAAGGTTGGTACCTTTATTATTGGGAGTGAAAATACTTGATAAATAATATTGTTCTTCTGTAATATACAATTAGAACGTTTCTTAGCAATAACATACAGCCCCACCTTCGAGTTAAATGGTGCAACTGCAGCCAGACCAGCCTTGCTAAATGGACAAGTAGTGTCCTGTAATCTAACCTATACATCACATTTTGTGGGTATAACCTTCAGCTATTCTCCTCTTCTCATCAAGACATGATCAAGTTTTTGTCACTTTACATTCTTCATGTGTGGTGTCACCATGAAATATGAGTATATACAGGATGCACCATGGCTCACTGAAAAAGTGTAACACCATTTTCAGTTATGAGCAATATAGGACAGCATGCTTCTTTTGTATGTTGGACTCTAATGGTAAAGTACACATCATGTGACATAGAACCCACCATGAATATTTCAGCAATAGCAGATTATATAATATATATAATGTAAGATGTATGTAAATATCAGCTCCATATACAATATTTATTCTTAGATTCTGCTGGTTTTAGCAGATCTGTATAATTACTATATAAATATATGGATATTATAGCTACATGCTATTGTTTTACATAGTTCTATATGATAGTGTAATACACAATGCAACATACTATAGATACAGGCACAACTGTGTATATAAACACATTCACACACACGAATAGATTATGCTTATTAACTACAAGTGATTTAAAATAAATCATTGTCTTCCCCTTGCCCACACATTTGTTATTAAGAATTACATCTGAATGTCTCTGTCATTAGAAATAACACATTTCATCCTCTGAGCCTGTGGGAGATTAGTATAGATAGCGTGCTATTAAGTTACCAAAACTTGGGGAATTTATATTTTTAATGTGGACAGATTTCCTGAAGCTGTGATATTATTTGCTGCACTGAAGCAGACAGAGGGGCTTTATTTCTGCATCACATTAGAATGTCATCCCATTAGATTTCATCCTCTGAACTTCTGAGTTTAGTATAGATAAGCTGCTGATCCATTACAGGTGGGTTAGGGGGTTGGTCATACTTACATGGGCAGGCTTCCTATCACTGTGATATTATTTCCTGCACTGAGACAGACAGAGGAGCTTTACCCCTGCAACAAGTTAAAGTGCCTCCACTAGCCAGGATAGCATTTACAGAAGGTGAATGTTTCTGGTTATATGGGGTCCCCTCTTCATCTCTTTGGAGCTCTTCCTTTTTATACAGTTTTCTGAATAAACATTAATTGGTGATCTTAATTCGTGTTCTTGTCTTTCGTACTTGCATCTTTGGATTAGGATATACTTATAAAGTTTATGAGCACACACATGGCACTGGACAGAAGCTGTTATTTATAAAGGGCACTGACCATGGTGCAAAGGTCTAGATTGTCTATAGGGTACAGATTGTCTATGTTGTAGCTTCTGTTATGTTGAAACCCAAAGATAGCAGTATGTGTGGGAAGGGCTGAAATAGTAATATTTGCTCTTGCTATCCCCAAATGGGGCTGTCGGTGCATTTCTACCACACAAATATAATGGTGTTTTCCAGTGTAAATAAGGTAGATCATTATATAAGAAACAGTTCTGCAATTTTTCAATATACTTTGTGTTTCAGTTTGTCAATATTTTTAAATAATACTTCTCACAACTGAAAATTTGCCTCAGTTGTATACAGTTTAGACAATCCTCTGTGGGCTAATCTTCAGGTTAATACATTTTAACTGCACTGATACATTGTAGAACAGGGTAAAGAATTGTGCTGGTGATTTAATTCACAGACATACAGTTCACATTTTGTCACCTTACAACCACAAACATATATGTATTTTATTGTGATTTTAAGCGATAGACCAACACAATACTGTGTTGTGTTCACAATAATGTGAAGTTGAACGAAAATGATACATAGTTTTTAAAATTGTAATCAAATAAAAATCTGAAACGTGGGACATGCAAAAGTATTCAGCCCCCTGTACTCTAATAATAATAATAATAGTCCTTTAATAGTCCCACAATGGGGAAATTCAGTGTGTTACAGCAGCAAATATAAGCAGATACAAATACAAATACAACATGTACAGGAATGTTCCAAGGTGAGAGGCATTACATTAATAGCAGACAGACAGATAGGACGTAGCAGAGGGGGGGGGGGGATTTAACAGGCAGAGAGATATTTCAGTTCTCTGTGTGTAATGATCTCCGCTTAGGTCGGTGTTGGTTGTACAGCCTAACCGCGGTGGGGAGGAAAGACTTCCGATAGCGCTCCTTCTCACACTTAGGGTGGAGTAGTCGGTCACTGACAGTACTGCCCAGCGCGATCACAGTCTCATGCATGGGATGGGACTTCTTCTTCTGCATGGAGCTCACCACGGACAGTATCCTTCTGTCATCCACCACCTGCACTGGGTCCAGTGGGCTCCCCAGGACAGAGCTGGCCCTTCTAATCAGCTTGTCAAGTTTATTTCTGTCCCTGGTTGATATACTGCTCCCCCAGCAGGCCACTCCAAAGAAGATGGCTGATGCCACTACCGAGTTGAAGAAAGTTCTAAGAAGTGCCCCCCGGATTCCAAAGGCTCTCAGTTTCCTAAGCAGGTAGAGCCTGCTGTGGCCCTTCCTGTACAGGGCCTCCATATGATCTGCCCAGTCCAGCTTATTATTAAGGAGCAAACCCAGGTACTTATAGGTGTTCACAATCTCGATGCCCGTCCCCAGGATGTCCACTGGATTTGGAGGGCATCTGCCTTTGCGGAAGTCCACCACCATCTCCTTGGTCTTCCCCGCGTTAATTTTCAGGTGGTTCCGGTGGCACCAGTCCACAAAATCCTGGTTCAGTTCTCTGTACTCCCTGTCATCATCATCTGTGATGAGACCCACTATTGCAGAGTCGTCAGAATACTTCTGTAGGTAGCAGCTGGATGAGTTGCACCTAAAATCTGCAGTGTACAGTGTGAAGAGGAAAGGGGCGAGAACCGTACCCTGAGGTGCCCCCGTATTACAGATCACGGTACCTGACACACAGTCTTGGGCTCTCACGTATTGAGGTCGATTTGTGAGGTAGTCTAGGATCCAGTTGGAGAGGTGGTGGTCCACTCCAGCAAGGCCCAGCTTGTCCCTTAATAACCTGGGCTGTATGGTGTTAAAAGTACTCTGATACCCCTAAATAAAATCTAGTGTAATCAGTTGCCTTCAGCAGTCACTTAATGAGTTAATAGAGTCCAGTTGTGTGCAATTTAGTCTCAGTATAAATGCATCTGTTCTGTGAAGGCCTCAGTGGTTTGTTAGAGAACACTAGTGAACAAACAGCATCATGAAGACCAAGGAACTCACCAGACAGATCAGAGATAAAGTTGTGGAGAAGTTTAAAGCAGGATTAGGTTATAAAAACATATCCCAAGCTTTGAGCATCGCAAGGAGCACTGTTCAATCCATCATCCAAAAATGGAAAAAGTATTCTACAACTGCAAACCTACCAAGACATGGCCGTCCAGCTAAACTGACGAGCAAGGAGAGCACTGGTCAGAGAAGCAGCCAAATGGCCCATGGTCACTCTGGAGGAGCTGCAGAAATCCACAGCTCAGGTGGAAGAATCTGTCCATAGGACAACTAAAAGTCGTGCACTCCACAAATCTGGCCTTTATGGAAGAGTGGCAAGAAGAAAACCATTGTTGAAAGAAAGACATAGGAAGTGCCATTTGCAGTTTGCCACAAGCAATATAGGGGACACAGCAAACATGTGGAAGAAGGTGCTCTGGACAGATGAGACCAAAGTTGAACTTTTTGGCCTAAATGCAAAGCGCTATGTGTGTGCTCATCACCTTGAACACACCATCCCCACTGTGACACATGGTGGTGGCAACATCATGCTGTGGGGATGATTTTCTTCAGCAGGGACAGGGAAGCTGGTCAGAGTAGATGGGAATATGGATAGAGCTAAATACAGGGCAATCCTGGAAGAAAACCTGTTGGAGACTGCAAAAGACTTGAGACTGGGAAGGAGATTCACCTTCCAGCAAGACAATGACCCTAAACATATAGCCAGAACTACAGTGGAATGGTTTAGATCAAAGAATATTCATGTGTTAGAATAGCCCAGTCAAAGTCCAGACCTAAATCCCATTGAGTATCTGTGGCAAGACATGAAGATTGCTGTTCACGGATGCTCTCCATCCAATCTGGCTGAGCTTGAGCTATTTTGCAAAGAAGAATGGGCAAGAATCTGATATAGGGGGGGCTGAATACTTTTCAGATATTTATTTGATTAAAATTTTGAAAACCATGTATCATTTTCCTTCCACTTCACAATTATCTGCTACTTTATGTTAAAATTTCAATAAAATACATTTTATTTTGTGGTTGTAAGGTGACGAAATGTGAAAAAGTTCAAGGGGTATGAATACTTTTGCAAGCCACTGTAGCTAAGAAACCCTCAGCTATGAGAAGTATTAGGCTATATTTACACAACTGAGAAAAAAAACAGCCGTGATACAGCGACAAACCGTCCATTTTTCAACCATGGAGCATGTGTTTTCACTGATCCCTCATGGACTTGAGTCTTTGAGGAATCCGAGAAAAATGGGCAGAAGTAGGACCTGTCCTTTTATTTTGACGGACCATTAAAAAAACTGATGTGTGAAGAGACACACTGAAATCAAAAGTGAGTTCTAAAAATGTGTGTTTTTTTTTTTAAATTATTAAGCACAAAAGGTCAGATTTAGGGCCCTTGAACAAAACAAACTCCTGTCAGTGGAAAACAGTCCGTGTGTGGGCTGTAGTACCCGGACTGAACTTGGCCATGTGCATAGGAGTCACTGCATTATAGTCAGTTATGATACAGTGAAACTCCTGAACTGCCCTATCGCTACAGTAATGAACTGATAGCATTATGTCTTATGGATGGGACAGTCATGTGGAAGGGCACTGACTTTTATGGTTATGGTAATTGTGGCACAATTTGGAGCAATATGGTACATCTAGTTTTAAATAGAATTTTTTCTGATTCGCTTCAAAAGCAGGTATGGCTTTGTGGGGAAAAGGGGACGTAGCTTAAATGACCTACATTACACCAACATTTGGATTTAAAATTCAAGTACCAAGTAAGCCAACCAATAGGTGGAATAAACTCGACTAGACAGTCTGAAAATGAGCCAGATTTATTGTCCAGCATCAGCCACTGTGATAAATCTGGCATATTTTCAGACTGCCTACATTTACTCTGTCTAAAGGCTCATTCACACCACAGGATTCCACAGCCTTCAGATGGCCATTGTATTAATGGCCAGCACACGGCCCCATAGACTTTAAAGGATCTATTCATATGATCACTGTGAAAAATCTTTAAGACTAAATTCACAGTACCCTGCACTCAGCTGTGGAAAAGTGTATACTCAAGGGTAATCTGTTTTCACGGATCACTCATAGACATGAGTCTACTGAGGGATCCATGACATGTTCTATTCTTTTTTTGATCGTTCACACAGACTATGAAAACAACAGTTATGTGAATAGATCCATTAAAGTTTATAGGTAAGAATGTGGTGTGGGAGACACATATATAATACAACTGTCAGATCAGGTAAATAATATGGGTATATAAGAGACACGTAACAATTCAGATAACAGGGAGATATGTCTGTAGTATGTGGTCAGTAAGAGACACCTATAGTAAGGGTATGCATTGTGAGAAATAAAATGTATGTGTGCTTCCTTAGAAAGAAAGACAAGAGTATATTTATAGATATATTGTGACACATTCATTAAGACCAGAGTTTTATGTATTCTCTTAATAATTATAGCACATCTTGGATGATCCCTGCACCAGAAACTGAAATTGATGCCGGGGCCCCATGTGGCATAAACCACGGCGTTTTATAGTCCCTGCAAAGTGGATGGGATTTGCATTGCAGAAAAATACGCACAGCAGAAATGCTGCGGTTTCCAAAACTATTGCATTTTTGGAAATCGCAGAATGTGAATTATACCTATGGAAATGTTGTCAATTTCCTTATAGGTATAATTGAAGCAGAACGTCTGCAGAGGAAAACTCTACAGATTTTCTGTGATAAGCACTGCAGGAAAAATTGCAATGCGTTTCCGCCACGGTTTTTCCTGCAGCGCTTTTTTGCTTCGGTTTGCTACGTTGGGCCTTAGCCTTAAGGAGGTTGTTCAGGCAAAATGGACAACAAGTTTATTTTTTTAAATGAGCCAGAGGCAGTGAAAAAAAAAAAAATTCATACTCGCCTTTCCACGGTGCTCCGGTGCCTCCTAGAGCTGTCCTGTCCTCTGTTGTTATCTTCCGGCAGAAATTCCCGCCACACGTGACCGCTGAGGCTAATCAGTGGCCTTAGCGAAGGGCATGAGATGTCACTACCTGTAACATCCCGGGTCTCTTCCTGAGGCCCACTGAAGCTGCTGATTGGCCTCAGCAGTCACTGAGCGGCTTCAGTGGAAGGTATCCGGGTCATCACAACCAATGAGCAGTTTCACTTTGAGAAGATGCCGGAGCAGAAGGAACAGACTGCGCTGGGAGGACTCTGGAGCACTGCGAAGAAAAAAGCACCGAGCAGTGCATAGTGCATTATCATTTAGAATGAAAGGAAGAAAAGGTAGAGACAATTTGCTCCTCACCTTTTTAGGTTGTGTTTGATAGCATTAGACTATCAAAAGATGTTTATTCTATAGCATTAATCCACTGTTTAAACTTATTTGCTTGAATTTTTGCTAATGCTAATGGATTCTTTGGAACTATTGAGCACTAATTCTTATTTATTTATTTATTTATTCATTCATTTATTTAGTTATTTATTTATTTATATATTTTTTATATATTAAGTCATACTTGTTGCATATTCCCACAACGACTTTTAATACTAATATTTTTTATTTTTCATTTTTTATCATATATTTTCGATATTTATGGATTTTAATGTTGTTTGATGTTTTATTGTAGTGTGATACACTTGAAAAAGGGACTTGCTGGTCCCGAAACGCGTTGTGTGTGCTTACTGTACCATAACTTGGGAAATAAATCATTTTTTGCTAATACCCTTTGGATCTGCACAGTCCATGTATAGTGGTCCAAATACCTCCGGAGCACTGGGGACAGGTGAGTATGATCTTTTTTTCTTCTTTTTTTTTTTTTACCTCCCCCGACATATTTAAAGTATAAAAAATGTGCCTGGACAACCTCTTTAGGGTGTTAAATGCCCCACCCATGTAAGATAAACAGGTATGGTTATGTACATACTGAATCAATTTATATATGGGGTTATTTATATAGGATCAATTAATACATGGGGGTTACTTATACACAATATGTAGTTATATGCGGGTGTACATGTAGGATCAGATTGGTATATGATGTTTATGATATTTATTCACACAGATGTGAATAAAGAATCAATTAGCATATGGGATGTATGTGTGTACAGAACCCAGGATCAATAGGTAGTAAGTATATGTAATGTGTATATATAAGATTAGTAGGTACAAACATGGAATCTGTAGATATAGGATCAGTAGTATATAGGATGTGTGCATATAGGATCATTAGGTATTGTGACAATTGGGGGTAGTTTAGCATCAAAGGTAGTAGTTTCCTGGACTTTACAGAGGTGTTTGTGGCGCTGGGTGCCAAATAAACAGAATATCAGGTAACGGCAATCCAAAAGAAATGGCTTTATTCAGCTTGTAAGTGATAACATGAACAAAAATAACAAAACAGCCTAGCCCACACACAGGGCAATACCTCACTTCTTGAACCCTGACTAATTTCTGAGGGCAAGAAGCTTTACTGAGGTTTCTCCTCAGCAGTCTGGCTCACACTGAGCTTCACCAAGTCCATTTGTGGAATCCAGTCCTCTTGGGACAGACCACCTGTCTGTCTCCAACTGGTTTGCAGTTCACCTGCTCCTGCAGGTCAAGAGCAGCACTCTCCTGCTGTGTGCACTCTCTCTGGGGTGAAGCCCCAGGTATGGGTGTGGTTGAGGACCTTTTCAATCCTGTTTTTGGGTCGCTCTCCAGCGCCCTCTAGGTTCACACTCTCACAGTATATAGAAAGTGCTGATTAATACATGGGGGTTACTTATACACGATATGTAGTTACTGCATATGCGGGTGCACATGTAGGATCAGATTGGTATATGATGTATATGATATTTATTCACACAGATGTGAATAAAGAATCAATTGGCATATGGGATGTATGTGTGTACAGAACCCAGGATCAATAGGTAGTAAGTATATGTAATGTGTATTTATAAGATTAGTAGGTACAAACATGGAATCTGTAGATATAGAATCAGTAGTATATAGGATGTGTGCATATATGATCAGTAGGTATATAGAGTGAACAAATAGGATCAATAGGAATATGAAATGCATGTTTACAGGATTAGAAGGTATGTATGCTCAGTAAGGATATGGAATGTGCATATTAGAAAAGTAGGTGAATGAGATGTGTGTATTTATGTTTAATCAATGTTTATTAAGGAATTTTCAATGCAATACAAAATAAGAGGTAGGGGGAAAAAAAAGGAAACCAAAAGGCAATATAAACCAACAAAGGCACTAAGGCGCGCAGGCCTCGCCCCTAATACAAAAGGCTAGGGGGAAACCCTGCCCGCTGTTATGAAACACAATATGCTAATAATGGGGCGAAGACCCAAGGATATGAAAACATACGAACAACACCTGCATAGAACCGAAGGACAGACAAAACAGACCAGGGAAACCCACAACTGGGACAGACAATCAGGAAGAGAGATGTGTGTATTTATAAGATTAGTAGGTATACATGATGTGTATAGAGGATAAGTAGTAATATGGGATGTATATAGGATCAAGGTATATATAGGATACGAATATTGAGAATTAGTAGGTATATGTGTGTATAAGGTCAGTGGGAATATGGGATATGTATATAAGGTAAGGAGGTATATGCAATGTGTACATACGATCATTAGGTATATGGGATGTATTAAGAGGATCCATAGGAACATGAGATGGGGCAGGGGCAGTTCGGGGGATAGGTGGAAGAAGCCAAGCACCTAGGATGCCATCTAATAACAGGCAATATTTTATTTGGGAAAAAAATAATGTATTGTGGCATTGCGACACTTAACCTGACTTCCCCAACACTGTACTGCCTGTTGCGCCAAACAAAGCGCAGAAATGCAGAATCATCACAAGTGCACTTAAACATGGTACTTAGACAGGGCACCAGACAGGTAAGCTATGAAAGTATACAGCATAATGTCCCACAGTGGCCCCTTCACACAGTATAATGTCCCATAGTGGCCTCCGTTACAATATAATGTCCCAGAGTGGCCCCCTCACAAGGTAAAATGTCCCATAGTGGCCGCCATACAGTATAATGTCCCATAGTAGCCTCTTCAGAGTATAATGATAGGAGGCCACGGGAGGTAATCAAATATAAAAAAACAGTGTTACTGACCTCTCTCTAGTGCAACTCTTCAATGATGTCAGAGACTGCTGGGCCTCAGCAGTTACATGGATTACGCTAGCGTTATTATGCGTCGTGAAGCCGGCGTGACCCACGTGACAACTGAGGCCCAATTACATGCCTCAGCGGTCTCTGACATCATTGAAGAGGCCCAAAGACCCGCGCCAGAGCTCAGGAAAGGTGAGTAACACTGTCAGCTATGTTTAGTCACTTCCCCTGTGCCTCCAATCATTATACTCTGGGGTCTTTAGAAAATAGGCCCAAAAATGGCCTATTTAAAAAAAACAAAAAAAAAAAAACTGCAGGGACGCCCTAAGGTTGCGGACTTTTACCATCAGTACTTTCTCTCCTTCACAGAACACACCAACCCATTATACATATAGGAATCTATATGCCATTAACACCCAGCACCTTTCAGACACTTTACAATTATCGCTGTCCCCCATCTTTTCACTCTACTGTCCAACTATAATGAAACTCTAAAAAGTGCACTGGTTGAGGCAGCTCCCCTCTCCATTCGCTATTTACATTGCACACTGTTTTATAATCACTGTGCAATGTTATTACAGTCTGTAATAATAGTGCATGGCTGCTATAAAACAGATGGAGTGTGATGTGAATATTGAAGGGGCCCCACACAGTATAATATGCTCAACAATGCCCCCACACAGTATAATATGCTCCACAGTGGCCTCCACACAGTATAATATGCTCTACAGTGCACAGTGGCCCCCACACAGTATAATATGCTCCCCACAGTGGCCCCACACTGTATAAAATGCTCCAATATTTGACAAATATTCATGAGGTTTGACCTTCCGCTTTGGTGCCAGTATTATACTGTGGAGTCTCCTTAGACCCCAGAGTATAATAAGTAGAGGCCAAGGGGAAGTGATTAAAAATAACAAACATTAATACTCACCTTGCATTACCTCTCCTGGGCATCCTGGCTTTCTTCAGCATCTGCTTGGGTCCTCTTCCGGCCTGTGACTGAGGTCATGTGTAATGACGTTAGCACACCCCATGTGACCGCTGAGGCCCAATAACAGGCCCCAACAGTGATGTCTGGGATGTGTCACAGGCCGTAATAGCCCCAGAGAGGATGCTGGGAATCGCCAGAAGCGCAGGAGAAGTGAGTAGAAGTATTTCTTATTTTTAGTCACTTCCCCTGGGCTGGCAACTATTTGAAAGGGGCCTGGTGACATGCCAGCCCCATGTATAGCGGTCGGGGAACCAGGTTTTTCACAACAGCTATCATGGTGGTCCGGGGCCCCGTAACCCTCACGCCCGGTTGCACCCCCCTGCGACCATGATCGTTACACCACTGGTCCTTTTTTAATTAAAGTGAACCTGTCCAGTGTTTTTTTTTTTTACCCTAAACTCGTCCCAGCACATGTAACATAAAGTATTGACCTTCCTTATGGTGACCATCACTTAAATCTTAGATTGGCAAAACAGAATAACAGAACTAGTGAACGCAGATGTGAATACAGCCTTACATTTCGGACTTGTGCGTATTGCAGCTGCCTGGTCCCATAGTGAAGTCTATGTTAAAGGGAACCTGTCAGGTGTTTTTACCACCCCAAACTGATCCATCCAATGTGTGTGTGTGTGCAATCAAGTAATGACCTTTCTTATGGTACACCTCACTAAGCTTTCTGTGGCTGAAAAGTCATATTATTAGCTTTTATAACCTTATGCAAATTTACCTTAACTAGTCATGGGAGTGGGAAGCAGCTTCATCTACTCATGTAGTCATTGCGCTAAATCACACCCTCTGTAGCTGACAGTTAGCTAGAGGACATGTCAGTCACACCGCACAGTGTGTTATTTAGTGAAATGTCTTCATGACTAGATAAAGCTGCTTCCCGTCTCCATGACTAGTTAAGGCAAATTTACATAAAGTTTTAAAAGCTTATAACATAACTTTTCAACAACTTTGAAGTCTTCTTCAAATTAAGCAGTTGGTACACTGGGGGTGGGCTTTGTTTCTCAAGTAGGATGGGTGATGTCATAGCAGTAGGAGGACCAACTTTCACTGTACAGGGTGTTACAGGCTGGAGATGCTAGGGAGTGGCAAGAGCAGTGTTTCAGAGAGCTGAAGACCTGTCCCCAGTCCACCAACTGCCTTATTTGCATAATAAATCAAACCTGATCACAGTGTAGTGTGCGGAGGTGCAGAACAATAACACCTTGTATCCTTCCTCCTCTGTTCCTCAGATCCTGTTTGCTCCATCTAGAATTTACACTGCACTCCTTGCACTTAGTATATGTTTATTCACAGAAACTGTCTGGTGACAGGTTCATACAGTTTCAGTTACATAACCTTTTCTATTAAAATATGGCTGGACCATTGTATCAAACATAGAACGTAAGCTCACTCCTATTGTTTGATATGTTTATTTCTTTGTCACTTTGTAATGTCTCATATTGTCTGTTCATGTGTCCTCTGATTTGTAAAGTGCTGCGGAATATGCTGGCACTATACAAATAAAGTTATTGTTATTATTATTATTATTATTATTATTATTATTTAATTATTGGTTCTTTTTCTTCAAATTTACAACAGTGACATACATAATAAACGTGTGATGTTTATCACTAATGTGCTCTGTAACATGTTGGTGAATGTCGAATGCTTAGGGGAGGTGGTAGACTCCCTTAGAATAGGTCATCAAAATCAGATTGGTGGAGGATGACTGCTGGGACCCTTACTGATCAGATGTTTGAAGGAGCTGCAACATGCACCACAACAAACACAGCTGTCTAGTGGCTGGTAAAAGTACTGCAAACTCAGTCCTATTCACTTGCTCAGGCATAATTGTGATTCTTTGATGTTTAGGTAGTTTTAAATGTGCCACACGTATAATGATATCTTCACTTTTTAAATAATATGGCGTAAATCACTCCAACTATCTGCTTACTAGAAAATTTGGGCCACTGTGTCGCAATGTAGTCAGTAAGGCCCCCTTCCAAATTTTGTTACGGGGCTCCATGGCTTCTTGCAGAACTTTTGTTTCCTACTTTTAGGCTGAGGCCCCACATTGCTGAAACTTTGCGTTGCAGATTTTGCTGCAGTTTTTAGAGCCAAAGTCAGGAGTGGATTTAACAGAAGGGAAACGTCTAAGAGCTTCATTTATATTTTCCATTCGTTTTTAAGCCACTCCTGACTTTGGCTCAAAAAAATGCAGCAAAATCTGCAACAAAAACGCTGCATTTCCGCAACGTGGGGCCTTAGCCTTATACAAGACCATTGTGTCAACTGTACTCAGCTGCTCTTTTGGCTCAGCGTTCAGTCCTCTTTCAGGTAGTATGCTGTGAATAGAAGTGAGGCCACACGCAATGTTATTGCCCCCATCAGAGTGACTAAATCTTGTAAGCAGAGGCGTAGCTAGGGGTTCAGCACAGGGGGGGCGAACATGTCCAAGTGGGCCCCCAACTTGGACTTGTTCGTATACCGATACTATCAGTATACGGTGAGTGTATAGTGGTATATAGCAGCTCTACACAGGGCTCTGCAGACGATTTAGGTGAATACAGGGCAGTAACATTTAGTGACTTACCGGTGACGTCTCTGACCAATCCTTCACATTTCCCATCTCTTTCATCTGGACAGCCATGACCACTTCTTCCAGTCTCTGTAAAGTTTGCAACACAGACATCTTTGGCTCCTCACTTTTCCAGGCACCTGACCCACATTGTCCTCACCTGCACACCCATCCTGCTGCTACCCCAATTATAAAATATATAATATAACCCCCTATAATGAATAATACCCCCAAGTGCATCTTTAAGTTAATAACTTCCCTGTGCACCCCTTTAAATAGTTCCCCTTATTAATAATGCCCCAGATGTTTCCTAATTAAAAAGGAAAAAAAAGGGAAAAAAAATTATTGGGGTTCCAATACCCCGGACCCCCAGGATCAGCTGTTTGAATGAACCGTGGTACCTGTGTAAGCGCTGTTACTCCTTCTCTGTTTACATAGTGTCATTCTTTTCATAGCAGCCATGTCATGTAACTACAGCCTCGTCCTATACATGTCTATGTGACAAGACTAATTACATCACACAGTCACTATAAACAGCGTATGATATAAACAGGCGCCATAGCCCCTTCATACAACTGGTCAGTGGGGAGTCACTTATCTCTTATTGATGTTTTATTCTGAGGATAGATCATCAATAAAAATGAGCTGGAAAACTCCTTAAAGAGGACCTTTCACGTCCTCATGTATATGCTGTTTTACATACCGCTAGAAAGCCGACAGCACGCTGAATTCAGCGCACTGCCAGCTTTCCTGGTATGTGCCCCAGGGCTGGAGATATCGGGAGTCTTAGTTTCACGATTTACTGTCAGAAAGGCGTTCCTGACAGTCTATCTGCACTGTGAGGAACGCCCTCCCTGACAGTTCTCGTTCATAGACTTGTACTCAGGGGGCGTTCCTCATAGCTCAGCGTCATTGCCGGGCAGTAAGGAACGCCCCCACTGACAGTACAGCGCTATAGACGAGTACAGAGAGAGGGGGCGTTCCTTATAGCCCAGCGATGACGCTGAGCTTTGAGGAACGCCCCCCCCCCCCTCACAGCACAGCTAGACTGTCAGGAACGCCTTTCTGACAGTAAACCGTGAAACTAAGACCCCCGACATCTCCAGCCCTGGGGCACATATCAGGAAAGCCAGCAGTGTGCTGAATTCAGCGTGCTGTCGGCTTTCTAGCGGTATGTAAAACAGCATATACATGAGGACGTGAAAGGTCCTTTTTAAGGCTAAGGCCCCACGTGGTGTCCTGCAGCAAAAAATAGTTTTTCCTGCAGCACTTTGCACAGAAAGTTTGCAGAGGTTCTGCAGACTTTCTGCTTCAATTATATCTACAGCAAAACCGCCAGCATTTCCAAAGGTATAATAATAATAATAATAATAATAATAGTCCTTTAATAGTCCCACAGTGGGGAAATTCAGTGTGTTACAGCAGCAAAGATAAGATAAGCAGATACAAATACATGTACAACATGTACAGGAATGTTCCAAGGTGAGAGGCATTACATTAATAGCAGACAGACAGATAGGACGTAGCGGGGGGGGGGGGGGGATATAACAGGCAGAGAGATATTTCAGTTCTCTGTATGTAATGATCTCTGCTTAGGTCGGTGTTGGTTGTACAGCCTAACCGCGGTGGGGAGGAAAGACTTCCGATAGCGCTCCTTCTCACACCTAGGGTGGAGCAGTCGGTCACTGACAGTACTGCCCAGCGCTATCACAGTCTCATGCATGGGATGGGACTTCTTCTTCTGCATGGAGCTCACCACGGACAGTATCCTTCTGTCACCCACCACCTGCACTGGGTCCAGTGGGCTCTCCAGGACAGAGCTGGCCCTTCTAATCAGCTTGTCAAGTTTATTTCTGTCCCTGGTTGATATACTGCTCCCCCAGCAGGCCACTCCAAAGAAGATGGCTGATGCCACTACTGAGTTGAAGAAAGTCCTAAGAAGTTCCCCCCGGATTCCAAAGGCTCTCAGCTTCCTAAGCAGGTAGAGCCTGCTGTGGCCCTTCCTGTACAGGGCCTCCATATGATCTGCCCAGTCCAGCTTATTATTAAGGAGCAAACCCAGGTACTTATAGGTGTTCACAATCTCGATGCCCGTCCCCAGGATGTCCACTGGTTTTGGAGGGCATCTGCCTTTACGGAAGTCCACCACCATCTCCTTGGTCTTCCCCGCGTTAATCTTCAGGTGGTTCTGGTGGCACCAGTCCACAAAAAACCGGTTCAGTTCTCTGTACTCCTTGTCATCATCGTCTGTGATGAGGCCTACTATTGCAGAGTCGTCAGAATACTTCTGTAGGTAGCAGCTGGATGAGTTGCACCTAAAATCAGCAGTGTATAGTGTGAAGAGGAAAGGGGCGAGAACCGTACCCTGAGGTGCCCCCGTATTACAGATCACGGTACCTGACACACAGTCTTGGGCTCTCACGTATTGAGGTCGATTTGTGAGGTAGTCTAGGATCCAGTTGGAGAGGTGGTGGTCCACTCCAGCAAGGCCCAGCTTGTCTCTCAGTAACCTGGGCTGTATGGTGTTAAAAGCACTGGAGAAATCAAAGAACATTATTCTCACCGTGTTCCCTGGTTTTTCCAGGTGAGACAGAGCCCTGTGCAGAAGGTGGATGATGGCATCATCTACCCCAATGCCCGGTCGATAAGCAAACTGGAGAGGGTCCATAGCGGGGCTCACTAGAGGGCGAAGATGTGTGAGAACCAATCTCTCTAAGATCTTCATCAAGTGGGATGTCAGTGCTACAGGTCTGTAGTCGTTGAGGTCCATAGGGTGAGGTTTCTTTGGAACTGGTACCACACAAGAAGATTTCCATAATTCAGGGACTATTTCCTGCCTCAGGCTCATATTATACATATATGTAATTATACCACACAGCTGGTCCCCACAAGTCTTAATTAGCCTTGCACTGATGTCATCTGGCCCTGCGGCCCTGCGGCTATAATTGACATGCTGCGATTTCCAAAACTCCTTCTGTTTTGGAAATCGCAGCGTATCCACTGCGCATATTTTACTACAAAGTGGGGATGGGATGGGGGCCACATGTGGGGAAAACCCACAGAAAAAAACCCGGCATTTTACATCTAGCAAATTCCATCCACACATTGCAGAAAAACACGTGCAGCATATGCACTGCGATTTCCAAAACCATTGCGGTTTTGGAAATTGAAGCATTTCAATTATACCTACAGAAACACTGGCGGTTTCCATATAGTTGTATTGAAATCAGAAAGTCCACAGGGGAAACCTCTGCGGACCTTCTGTGAAAAGTGCTGCGAGAAAAACCACAATGTTACTGCTGCAGTTTTTCCTGCAGCGCTTTTTTTTACTGCAGCCCACTATGTGGGGCCTTAGTCTTATTAAAAGCCAAGTGCCACCTTAATTAAAATTAATTCACCCTGACATAAATACTGCACCTCTATGTTCATAATGCCTTCTAATATAAATGATGCCCCCTAATGGCCCCTTATATAAATAACCTCCCCCTTGTATTAATAATACCCCCTAATAACCCTTATATAAATGACCCCCCCATCGTCATAATGCCCCCTAATGAATCCTCCCTTATAGTTATATTTCCCCCTCCTATCCACCCCTTATACTATTAATATACCCACAAATAAGCTAAAAAAACAAAAACAAAAGTCATACTCACCTGCGATGATGAATGGAGCCGCCGGCGCTTCCTCCCTCTCCATGCACAGGACGTCTGTGTCTGAGAGCGGGCGGCGCGTTGTTGTGACGTCATCACGCCGCCCGTGCTGAGAAGCAGACGTCGTCTGTTTTCTCGGCGTCTTGTAAACCGCAGGCCTGTATTGGCTTGCAGTTTACAATACCGTTAAGTTGCAGGTTACGTTTTAACTAGATCGGTGTCTGCAGACACCGATCTAGTTAGAAATAAAGGATGTATTAATGGCGGCCCCGGGGTGGGCCCCCAAAAATTCAGTGGGCCCGGGGCAGCCGCCCCCTCTGCCCCCCCCCCGCTAGCTACGCCTCTGCTTGTAAGGTAACCTTATTGCTTGTAATGTAAATTAGGACTGAAGATGACATCATGACCAGGGCCGGTTTTAGACAAAGTGTGGCCCTGGGCAAAATTAAAAGCGGGGCCCCAAATCCTGGCATATCATATAAACGCCGTCATATTCAGTCATTTTGGAAGTCAGTGCTGCACTTCCAGCGGCATTAATATAGTCTTAAATGATCAGGAAAACAAAAAAATTGTAAACATATATATAGTTGTGAAACTGCTATGTGTGTACCGCTATACTGGGGAGAATTATTACCACTATACAGACAAAAAACAAACAATACACATCATATATAGACCAACAATACCTCTATAATAGGCCCAGATAGTACATGACCTCCACACTGTGACTACCATCATTACACTAGTAAATCAAAGACAACAGTCATGCACTACACAGATTTATATCCTAACAAACATCAGATCAATTAAAGGGGTTTTCTGGCCCCAATTTGATTTTTTTATACTGATAACCTATCCACAGGACAGGTCATCAGTATGTGATCTGTCAGGGTTCAACACCCAAAAACCACACAGATCATATGTTCTAGCAGCTTCCGGGTGCAGGACGCAGCTAGTGGACAGGATGCAGCACCACTTCTTTTCAAGTAATAGGAGTGGCGTGGCAATTACCCAGAACCACCACTATACAGTGGATGGCGCTGATATGCCAGTCCTATTACTTGAATAGTGGCGGTGCTGCCTCCTGTCCACTAGCAGCTTTCAGCAACCAGTTGCTAGAATAATCAGATCACATACTGATGTCCTATACTGTGGATAGGTCATCAGTATCAAAAATCAGTTTGCGGCTGAAAACTCCTTTTAAAATAGTGATTTAATAATACCCTTTACTGCCCCCAGTAATAACAACCCCCTTTTTTGCCCATACGACATACAAATGAGCACCTTTGTATCGCCTTATGAGTTGTTATAGTGCCCCCTTATAAATAATAGTCCCTGCTTATGAATAATGGTTTCCCCTTACTAATAATAGTTCCTTCTTATAAATAATACTTCTCCCCTCATCAGGAATAGTTTCCCCTTGTAAGTAATAGTTCCTTCTTACAAACAGCCCCCCCTTATTAACTATAATTCTCCAGATGGCCTTATTATTAATAGTTCCTCCCTAAAAATAACTCCCCCCCCCCCTTATATATATAATAGTTCCCCTAGTTTTATTAATAATAATCCCTCCTTGTACTGTATATATAGCCCCCTTATTAATAATATTTTCCCCCTGGCCTTATTATTAATAGTTCCCCCTTATAAATAATAAGTTCCTCCAGCCTTACTTACAGTTAGGTCCATAAATATTTGAACAGACAAAATTTTTCTAATTTTGGTTCTGTACATTACCACAATGAATTTTGAACAAAACAGTTCAGATGCAGTTGAAGTTCAGACTTTCAGCTTTAATTCATTGGGTTGAACAAAGTGATTGCATAAAAATGTGAGGAACTAAAAAGCATTTATTACACACAATCCCTTCATTTCAGGGCTCAGAAGTAATTGGACAAATTAAATAATTGTAAATAAAATGTTAATTTCTAATACTTGGTTGCTCACCGTTTGTTGGCAATGACTGCCTGAAGTCTTGAACTCATGGACATCACCAGACGCCACTGTGTTTCCTCCTTTTTAATGCTCTGCCAGGCCTTTACTGCAGCGGTTTTCAGTTGCTGTTTGTTTGTGGGCCTTTCTGTCTGAAGTTTAGTCTTCAACAAGTGAAATGCAGGCTCAATTGGGTTGAGATCAGGTGACTGACTTGGCCATTCAAGAATATTCCACTTCTTTGCCTTAATAAACTCCTGGGTTGCTTTGACTTTATGTTTTGGGTCATTGTCCATCTGTATTATGTATCAGTTTGGCTGCATTTGAGCACACAGTATGTCTCTGAATACCTCAGAATTCATCCGGCTGCTTCCGTCCTGTGTCATCAATAAACACTAGTGACCCAGTGTCACTGGCAGCCATGCATGCCCAAGCCATCACACTTTTACAGATGATGTGGTATGCTTTGGATCATGAGCTGTACCATGCCTTCGCCATACTTTTTTCTTTCCATCATTCTGGTAGAGGTTGATCTTGGTTTCATCTGTCCAAAGAATGTTCTTCCAGAACTGTGCTGGTTTTTTTTAGATTTTTTTTAGCAAAGTCCAATCTAGCCTTCTTATTCTTGAGGCTTATGAGTGACTTGCACCGTGCAGTGAACCCTCTGTATTTACTTTCATGCATTCTTTTCTTTATGGTAGATTTGAATATTGATACGCCTACTTGGTTGGCTGTTGTGAAGGGGTTTCTCTTCACCATGGAAATTATTCTGTGATCATCCACCACTGTTGTCTTGCGTGGGCGTCCAGGTCTTTTTGCATTGATGAGTTCACCAGTGCTTTCTTTCTTTCTCAGGATTTTGCCACTCCTAATATTGTAGTGATTTCTCAGATGGGTTTTTTCTGTTTTCTCAGCTTAAAGATGGCTTATTTCACCTGTATGGAGAACTCCTTTGACTGCATGTTTTCTTCACAGCAAAATCTTCCAAATGCGAGCACCACACCTCAAATCAACACCTTTGAGTCAATTGTCCAATTACTTTTGGTCTCTTTAAAAACAGGGTGGCATATGTTAAGGAGCTGAAAGTCCTAAACCCTTCTTCCAATTTTAATGTGGATACCCTCAAAGGAAAGCTGAAAGTCTGGACTTTGTGTCCATGTCCATTATATAACTATAACTTGAATAGGTTTCAGTAAACAGGAAAAAAAAACAAAATTACTGTCAGTGTCCAAATATATATGAATCTAACTGTATATAAGGCCCCCTTATTAATAATAGTTCTCCCACTGGCATTATTAATAGTAGTTCCTCAAAAATAATAATAATAACAATAATACTTTCATTAATAATAATTAATTACTATTAATTATTAATAATAGATTCTCCTTTTAAATCTAAAATTATATATATATACAGTGGGGGAAAAAAGTATTTAGTCAGCCACCAATTGTGCAAGTTCTCCCACTTAAAAAGATGAGAGAGGCCTGTAATTGACATCATAGGTAGACCTCAACTATGAGAGACAAAATGAGAAAACATGTTTAGAAAATCACATTGTCTGATTTTTTAAGAATTTATTTGCAAATTATGGTGGAAAATAAGTATTTGGTCAATAACAAAAGTTCATCTCAATACTTTGTTATATATCCTTTGTTGGCAATGATAGAGGTCAAACGTTTTCTGTAAGTCTTCACAAGGTTGGCACACACTGTTGCTGGTATGTTGGCCCATTCCTCCATGCAGATCTCCTCTAGAGCAGTGATGTCTTGGGGCTATCGCTGGGCAACATGGACTTTCAACTCCCTCCAAAGGTTTTCTATGGGGTTGAGATCTGGAGACTGGCTAGGCCACTCCAGGACCTTGAAATGCTTCTTACGAAGGCACTCCTTCATTGCCCTGGCAGTGTGCTTGGGATCATTGTCATGCTGAAAGACCCAGCCGCGTTTCATCTTCAATGCCCTTGCTAATGGAAGGAGGTTTGCACTCAAAATCTCATCATACATGGCCCCATTCATTCTTTCATGTACACGGATCAGTCGTCCTGGTCGCTTTGCAGAGAAACAACCCCAAAGCATGATGTTGCCACCTGCATGCTTCACAGAAGGTATGGTGTTCTCTGGATGCAACTCAGCATTCATTCTCCTCCAAACATGACGATTTGTGTTTCTACCAAACAGTTCTACTTTGGTTTCATCTGACCATATGACATTCTCCCAATACTCTTCTGGAACATCCAAATGCTCTCTAGCAAACTTCAGACGGGTCCGGATATGTTCTGGCTTAAGCAGGGGGACACGTCTGGCACTGCAGGATCTGAGTCCCTGGCTGTGTAGTGTGTTACTGACGGTAGCCTTTGTTATGTTAGTCCCAGCTTTCTGCAGGTCATTCACTAGGTCCCCCCGTGTGGTTCTGGGATTTTTGCTCACCGTTCTTGTGATTATTTCGACCCCATGGGGTGAGATCTTGTGTGGAGCCCCTGATCGAGGGAGATTATCAGTGGTCTTGTATGTCTTCCATTTTCTAATTATTGCTCCCACAGTTGATTTCTTCACACCAAGCTGCTAGCCTATTGCAGATTCAGTCTTCCCAGCCTGATGCAGGTCTACAATTTTGTTTCTGGTGTCCTTCCACAGCTCTTTGGTCTTCACCATAGTGAAGTTTGGAGTGTGACTGTTTGAGGTTGTGGACAGGTGTCTTTTATACTGATAACAATGTCAAACAGGTGCCATTACTACAGGTAATGAGTGGAGGACAGAGGAGCCTCTTAAAGAAGTTACAGGTCTGTGAGAGCCAGAAATCTTGCTTGTTTGTAGGTGACCAAATACTTATTTTCCACCATAATTTGCAAATAAATTCTTAAAAAATCAGACAATGTGATTTTGTGGATTTGTTTTCTCATTTTGTCTCTCATAGTTGAGGTCTACCTATGATGACAATTACAGGCCTCTCTCATCTTTTTAAGTGGGAGAACTTGCACAATTGGTGGCTGACTAAATACTTTTTTTCCCCACTGTACCTATAGAAATAGATTCTCATGTTCCCACTCTTTTTATAGATGCTGATTATCTCCTCTTTCTATAGATGCTAATTCTCTTATCCCTGTAGATTCTCATCCCCCCATTTATATAGATGTTGATTCTTTCCTCTTTCTATAGATGCTGATTCTGTCATCCCTATAAATTCTCACCCCCCCCCATTTCTATAGCTGATGATTCTCTCTTCTTTCTATAGATGTTGATTCTCTTATCCCTGTAGATTCTCACCCCCCATTTATATAGATGTTGATTCTTTTCTCATTCTATAGATGCTGATTCTGTCATCCCTATAGATTCTCACTACCCCCATTTCAATAGATGCTGATTATGTCCTCTTCCTATAGATACTGGTTCTCTATCCCTATAGATTCTTGCCCCCCTCTTCTATAGATGCTGATTCTTCTTTCTATAAATGCTAATTCTCTTATCACTATAGATCCTAATTCTCTTCTCTCTGTAGTTTGTAATTCTCTTCCTGTGCTCTGAGGTTATCCTCCCTTCATCAGTTTATCATTTTACTGGTCCATCGGAGTCTTTAGTCTCCCTCCCCTCTTCCTAATCTTCCTCTCTATCTCCTGGGGGCAGATTTCCCCTTCTCAGTACTTTATCTGTGCTGTGCAATAAGACTGTTAATTAAGTGTTCTCCCACTTAAAAAGATGAGAGAGGCCTGTAACTGACATCATAGCTAGACCTCAACTATGAGAGACAAAATGAGAAAACATATCTAGAAAATCACATTGTCTGATTTTTTAAGAATTTATTTGCAAATTATGGTGGAAAATAAGTATTTGGTCACCTACAAACAAGCAAGATTTCTAGCTCTCATAGACCTGTAACTTCTACTTTAAGAAGCTCCTCTGTCCTCCACTCATTACTTGTAGTAATGGCACCTGTTTGACATTGTTATAAGTATAAAAGACATCTGTCCACACTCCAAACTCCACTATCGTGAAGACCAAAGATCTGTGGAAGGACACCAGAAACAAAATTGTAGACCTGCATCAGGCTGGAAAGACTGAATCTGCAATAGGCAAGCAGCTTGGTGTGAAGAAATCAACTGTGGGAGCAATAATTAGAAAATGGAAGACATACAAGACCACTGATAATCTCCCTCAATCAGGGGCTCCACGTAAGTTCTCACCCCGTGGGGTCAAAATGATCACAAGAACGGTGAGAAAAAATCCCAGAACCAGACGGGGGGACCTAGTGAATGACCTGCAGAAAGCTGGGACTAACGTAGCAAAGGCTACCGTCAGTAACACACTACGGCACCAGGGACTCGGATCCTACAGTGCCAGACGTGTCCCCCTGCTTAAGCCAGTACATATTCGGGCCCGTCTGAAGTTTTCTAGAGAGCATTTGGATGTTCCAGAAGAGTATTGGGAGAATGTCATATGGTCAGATGAAACCAAAGTAGAACTGTTTGGTAGAAACACAACTCGTCGTGTTTGGAGGAGAATGAATGCTGAGTTGCATCCAAAGAACACCATACCTACTGTTAAGCATGGGGGTGGCATGCAAAGGGACCAGGACGACTGATCCGTGTACATGAAAGAATGAATGGGGCCATGTATTGTGAGATTTTGAGTGCAAACCTCCTTCCATCAGCAAGGGCATTGAAGATGAAACGTGGCTGGGTCTTTCAGCATGACAATAATCCCAAGCACACTGCCAGGGCAACGAAGGAGTGGCTTTGTAAGAAGCATTTGAAGGTCCTGGAGTGGCCTAGCCAGTCTCCAGATCTCAACCCCATAGAAAACCTTTGGAGGGAGTTGAAAGTCCGTGTTGCCCAGCGACAGCCCCAAAACATCACTGCTCTAGAGGAGATCTGCATGGAGGAATGGGCCAACATACCAGCAACAGTGTGTGCCAATCTTGTGAAGACTTACAGAAAACGTTTGACCTCTGTCATTGCCAACAAAGAATATATAACAAAGTATTGAGATGAACTTTTGTTATTGACCCCTACTGATCAGCTATTTGAATGGTACTTGTGTAAGTGCCATGACCCTTCTCTGTTTACACAGTGTCATTCATCTCATAGCGGCCATGTCATGTAACTACAGCCTCGTCCTATACATGTCTATGTGACAAGGCTGTAATTACATCACACGGTCACTATAAACAGACAGCGTGTGATATAAACAGGCACCATAGCCCCCCATACAGCTGATCAAAGGTGGGGGGGGGGGTTCACTGATCTCTTATTGATAATCTGTTCTAAGGATAGAACATCAATAAAAATGAGCTGGAAAGACCCTTTAATAAAGCCCAAGTACCACCTTAAAGGGATTGTCCAGGATAACCACTTTTTTAACATGAGGCTGGGGAAGGTGCTCCGGTGTCTCCTAGCGCGTTCCAGTCCTGCTGCTTCGGTGTTTTCTTCCCCTCAGCGGTCATGTGTGGTGGGGACTTCCGCCAGAAGAGAACACTAGAGCAGCAGAACCAGACTGCAGTAGGAGACATCAGAGCACAAGGGACAGGTGAGTAGGTGTTTTTTTTCCAATACAGTATTTTTCGGTATTATGGCCCACAGTGGCCCCTGCACACAGTATTACATGGCATTATTCCCCGCAGCGGCCCCTGCACACGGTATTATGCCTTGCAGCGGCCCCTGCACACGGTATTATGCCCCGCAGCGACCTCTGCACACGGTATTATGCCCTGCAGCGGCCCCTGCACACAGTATTATGCCCTGCAGTGGCCCCTGCACACGGTATTATGCCCTGCAGCGGCCCCTGCACAGGGTATTATGCTCTGCAGCGGCCCCTGCACACAGTATTATGCCTCATAGTGGCCCCTGCACAGGGTATTATGCCCCGCAGCGACCCTTGCACACGGTATTATGCTCAATAGTGGCCCCTGCACTTGGTATTATGCTCCATCGTGGCCCCTGCACACAATATTATGCCCCGCAATGGCCCTTCACACGGTATTATGCTCCATGGTGGCCCCTGCACTCCGTATTATGCTCCATAGTGGCCCCTGCACACGGTATTATGTCCCATAGTAGCCACTGCACTCGGTATTATACTCCATAGTGGCCCCTGCACACGTAATTATGCCCCATAGTGGCCCCTGCACACACTATTCTGCTCCATAGTAACCCCAACCATTAACTATTATTATATTCTGGGGTCTAAAAGACCCCAGAGTATAATGATCGGAGACCCAGGTGGTGACAAACATAAAAACCAGTGTTACTTACCTGGGCTCCAGTGCGCTCCCTGCTTTTGGCCCTCTTCAATATCGCACAGACCGGCATCGCAACATAATGACGTCGAGCTAGCTCACATGATGACTGGAACATCACCAAAGAAGGCCAAAGCCGGCTGAGAGTCTCTCGGATCGCCGGAGAGGTGAGTAACACTAGTTTTTATGTTTATCACCTCCCCTGGGTCTCCGATTATTATACTCCGGGGTCTGAAAAGACTCCGGAGTATAATAATAGTAGTATTTGGCCTCACTTAGCGATCCCCGCTGCCGCTCACAGATGCTTCTGATTCCCCCTTCTGCGTCCAATAGCAGAAGGGGAAGTGAAGGCAGCCACAGCAGGTGCGGGGATCGATAAGTAAATAGGCCGTTACCTGCTGGGGATACTCCATATATAAAAATAAGTTATTGTCACCTACCTGTAATCCCATGATGGAGCCGCCGCCGCCTCCTCTTCTTCTTGTCCATGACGTCTGTGTGTCAGCGTAGGAGGCGCGATGACGTCATTGTATCGCCGCCTGCGCTGACATGAAGAGGTCTCGTAAACCAGCCCGGCCTGTCCTGGGCTGGTTTACATTAAATAAATTGTAAAAATGCCGCCCCCCCCCAGACAGTGACGGACAGTGCCGCCTGAGGCGGCCGCCACACTTCGCCTCATTAGCGGTGTGCCCCTGGGTTCTCGGCCCGCAGGCCTTACTAACCAATCCCCGCTCCTGCTCACAGAATTCTTATAAATTTAAACTTTTTTAAACTACTCATGTCTCCTGCAGCAAAATGCATGGCTGCTGCTCGAGCAGACCCAAGCCCAATTTGACAAGGTATGTCACAGACAACAGCGAGCTGCTGAAACAACCCAGCAGACCCAAGCCCGTCTCCAATCTGACAAGGCATTGTCAGCCACATGCACACAGCTGCACTTCGTGTTTCCATAACAACCCAGCCATTTTTCTTCACTGCTGTAGTCAGATTTAAAGGGGCAGGGGGCAGGGGGCTGTGGATGACACTGTTACACAAGGTCACATACACACAGCTTTACTTCAAGTTTTCCATAACAACCAATCTCAGGTTTTTCACTGATATCCAAACTGAGATACACATGATCACATGATGCTTATGGACCAGTGGAAAATCGCTGGTTCTTCAGTCTCAACATACACACAACTTTACACCAGATTTCCATAGAAACCAAGCTATTTATGACCTGTATGAGTCAATAGCAGTTCGCAGGTCCTTAAATATTCAGTCATATGACATGCATCAGCCAATATAAGTTCACATTTCATTTACCAGGTTTCCATAACAACACAGCCATAAATAGACTGTACCTATAGTGGACTGCCATACTGGATGTCAAGTGCAAAACTGGACAATTCTTATGGGGCCACTACACAAACAAAAATGAAATATACCTGTGCGAAGCCAGGTCCTTCTGCTAGCCTCTTATATATATAAAAATGACTTTCTGTCTGTCTGTTCTTTATGCGCGACCAAATGACTGGACCGATCCTCACCAAATTTGGCATACAGGTACATCAGGTGTCCGGGAAGATTTTAGACTGGGTCTCAGCCCTTTAGGACGTACTGTTCCTGAGATACAGTATTCCCAAAAAATTACCTGCATTAGCCAATACAATCCTGCAAGTCTTTCACTCATATTCCAACTGCCATACACACGGTCACATGTCCCTTATCAGCTAATAGAAGCTCGCAGGAGCTTACTCTCCTCAGGCACACAGCTTTTACCAGGTTTCCATAGCAACCAAGCTATTTATGACCTGTATTAGTCAGTAGCAGTTCGCAGGTCCTTAAGTATTCAATCATATCATGTGTATCAGCCAATATAAGTTCACATTTCATTTACCAGGTTTCCATAACAACACAGCCATAAATAGACTGTACCTATACTGGACTCAGTGGTGTAACTAGGAATGGCTGGGCCCCAAGGCAAACATTTGACATGGGGCCTCCCCCCCGGCAATGGTCCCCCCCCATGCACAAACCGCATTCCAACACACACTATTATGCTCCATAGTAGCCTCTACAAACAATATTATGCCCTATAGTGGCCCCTGCACACAGTATTATGCCTGTGATGATTCTGCTTAAATATGGCTATAACTCAGATGTATTTTGATCTCTGGGTATAGTATGTCCCTTCTTACCTGTATTTACTCATAAGGTGCACAGCTATAAGCCAAGGTGTATATTGGCAGTAGTAGCAACGTTGTAACAATGGGGCTTTGTATCCATCCCAGCAGGGCTCCATTGTATTCCTACACAGCCCTGAGTGATCAAACAAACACTTGCATTGTCCAGCCTGAACTGGTTGATCAGATATGGCTGATAACATTGTATCATTTCACTTGGTCCCAGCTCTTTGCAAAGGATCTGGACTTGAGTGCATTATTCAATCAGACTTGCTGCCGCCGGTGACCTCATTCTGGGAGGTGGCATAAAGGGTTTAAAAGATGAGGTAAGAGGCAATGGGAGGAGATTGGGCTGAGACTACAAGAGTTTACTGAGAGACTGTGATGAGAGCATGCAGGCTGGAATATACTGTGATGCCACATGCTAGGAGTTAATGCTAAGCAGCCTCCACTGGGTATTCACACATGACAGAGCATGTGTGAGTGTTGGATTATAGAACCACATCAAGGAGATGCGTGGTAAAGTAATTATTTCAATGTTATTCCCTTTTTATTTTTATTGTACTGTATATTGTAACTAGTAACTGTTAATGCTTGCATACATCTGCATATCTGTTCTGAACTGCATGTGTTAGATGTTAATACCGACCCATTTAGGGGTTAATAAATATATAAAATTTAGAAAGCTTGTCTTGTATTTATCTTGTGAACCCGGCACTCACTGGCGGTCAGTGTGGTTTTATATGAAAGAAGACTCAGGTGTGAGCCAGAGCGGTGTTGGCACACTGAGGATCTTTCACATTGGTGGCAGCGGTGGGATCTTAGGATAAACGGCGTGTGTTGGTGACCTTTATCACTCACATGCTGGGGATTATGGTAATCCTATGAGACAAGCTTGGTATTAAAGCAAGCATTAAGATACAGTGAAAGTTTGATACAGTGCTGTTCCCCTCCCTTACTCTTTGTATTGTATCCTATCTTTTATTTGGCAAATACCAGTGGATGGCTAGTGGGTTCAGAAGCAGAGCTCCAGAATTGCTGAACCAGGCTTTTTGAGATCCTGAGCGTATGGCTGAAATGGAGGCAGCCACAGCCATGCAGAGAATCGAGCAGAGTCCTGATGTTGGGGCTAGGCCAGGAAGTGCAGCAAGCAGCCCAGTCCCAAGGATTACTTCACCAGGAGAGACCAGTAACCCCAGCCTTGCTATGGGAACGGTTTCATACTGGCAAATGGCCCTACAGCAAGTAGGCACCAGTGACCCTAACACATACCTGCAGGTGTTGGACCGTTTTCTGGAAGCGGTAGAACAAGAACAAGAACGGGAGGCAGCAGAACGAGAACGGCAGTATCAGCTTGAGCTCAAAAGAATGGAGCTCTACCAGCAAGCACAAACCGCCCATGCGCAAACTCCAACAACCCTGCAGAGACCCTCAAGTTGGAAGGAGAAGCCAGGCCAGAGTTCACCACAGCCGTCTGTCGTCAGGTCGGGTGAGACAAACTATGCCCCGGGTGGTCCCTCCCCTGTCCCAAGAACTCTGGGCGCCCTAGTGACCTTCCCCAAACCCCAAGGGGAGGTGCGGCGGGGCCATGCCTGTAACCAGACAGGACATTTCAAGGAGGAGTTCCCCAACCGCCCTGAGAACTTCCCTGGCTTCCCAAGCCACAGCAGGTGGCCCATCTGTGTATCTGGACTGGGGTACAGAAAAAGGAATGCGGACTGTGGGACTATTGACTGATTTGCCTGCTAATGTACTGTTGGGAACTGATTTAGGACCTATGATGTCCCAATATGGGGTGGGGAGCACCCCAATTTACTGTGATAAACTGTCTATGACTAATGCTGATAATGTGTCTGTCATATCTGCAGAGAGGGCCCGTAACCCCCTCTCTGAGATACTTCCCATGGCAGTCAATGTAAATGCTAATGAGTTGCCTTCAGCTGAGAGCAGGGAAGATGCCAATGAGCTTCCTGCAACCCAGCTCAGCAAAAATGTTATTGATGCTTTGTTCACCCCCGTGCTAGAAGCTAGTGAGACCTTGTCTGTAGACACACCCACATCTGCGGGGGCGTCTCCCTCCCAGCGTGTTAATATGTCTACCACAAATCTCATTGAGGCCCGGTGTGAATTAACAATTGCTAATGAATGTACTGTCAATGTAATTGCCAATGCTTGTTGTGAAAGTGTACAGGATAGCTCTTCTGAGTAACTGGAAGCGACTTCTACTATTTCGCCCAGTGTATCCGATAAGCACCCAACTGCTGACCATGTGCCAGGTGGTCAGGTAGGCTATGTGGATCTCATGGCCGATCCAGGTGAGGGACAGACTGCTGGTAGTGCGGTGTTAGCCCGCAGCCAGAGTGCTACAAGGGTGGAGGGCGATCCGACCCTTGAACCGTTGCCTACACCACCTGGAGTCGGTGCTGAGACCGCCATGACTAGCCTCACTCCCTTGAAGCCAGAGGAGTCCGGCCGGTATGAGACATACACGTCTCTTCTGTCCAGTTCTATTCCAGGAGCGCCCATGGCCCAAATGTAGATGGCATGGGGTACTGGAGGTATGATCCAAGAAGGGGGTATGTCAAATGTATTACCTGTCAATGTATTGTGGGAGGATGGTTTAGGGAAGCATGATCTCAGTCATTTGCCCAAGGTATCACCATCACCCACCCAAGTACAGGAGGAACAGGAGGTAGGTTTGGAAGCAAAGGAGGAGGTGCAGAATCCCCTAGAACTCTCCCAACTAGCGGCTAGTGTGAGAGAGACCCTGAGAGACCGCCGGGATGGGGTCTCTGAACTGGTATCCCAAAGACCTGGGGTTATGAGTGTGCCAGCACTCAGAAAGCGGACCCAGAACAGGCAGGAGGTAGCCAAGTGTACGTGGCTCAGGGCTTGAGCCTTAGAAGTGTCCCTAGTCTGGACATATTGAAGGCGCGTGCCGCTCAACCACCCTCGGAGTCTGACAAAGCCCAAGTCTGCTGGGACCCCGGGGGGAGGTGAGGGAGCCTTTGGGGCCAGAGCCTGAGAAGCTGGAGGTGGAGGTGCTTTCAGAAGAGGGGCGTAGGCCCCTACTTCCTGCAAGCCCCATCTAAAGGGGGAGGTTTGATGATTCTGCTTAAATATGGCTATAACTCAGATGTATTTTGATCTCTGGGTATAGTATCTCCCTTCTTACCTGTATTTACTCATAAGATGCACAGCTATAAGCCAAGGTGTATATTGGCAGTAGTAGCAACGTTGTAACAATGGGGCTTTGTATCCATCGCAGCAGGGCTCCATTGTATTCCTACACAGCCCTGAGTGATCAAACAAACACTTGCATTGTCCAGCCTGAACTGGTTGATCAGATATGGCTGATAACATTGTATCATTTCACTTGGTCCCAGCTCTTTGCAAAGGATCTGGACTTGAGTGCATTATTCAATCAGACTTGCTGCCGCCGGTGACCTCATTCTGGGAGGTGGCATAAAGGGTTTAAAAGATGAGGTAAGAGGCAATGGGAGGAGATTGGGCTGAGACTACAAGAGTTTACTGAGAGACTGTGATGAGAGCATGCAGGCTGGAATATACTGTGATGCCACATGCTAGGAGTTAATGCTAAGCAGCCTCCACTGGGTATTCACACATGACAGAGCATGTGTGAGTGTTGGATTATAGAGCCACATCAAGGAGATGCGTGGTAAAGTAATTATTTCAATGTTATTCCCTTTTTATTTTTATTGTACTGTATATTGTAACTAGTAACTGTTAATGCTTGCATACATCTGCATATCTGTTCTGAACTGCATGTGTTAGATGTTAATACCGACCCATTTAGGGGTTAATAAATATATAAAATTTAGAAAGCTTGTCTTGTATTTATCTTGTGAACCCGGCACTCACTGGCGGTCAGTGTGGTTTTATATGAAAGAAGACTCAGGTGTGAGCCAGAGCGGTGTTGGCGCACTGAGGATCTTTCACAATGCCCCATAGTGGCTCCTGCACACAGTATTATGCCCCATAGTGGCCCCTGCACACAATATTATGCCCCATAGTGGCCGCTGCACACAGTATTATGTCCCATAGTGGCCCCTTCACATAGTATTGTGTCCCATTGTGGCTCCGGTGCACTCAATGTTGGACCAGACGTCATGTGAGCCAGGCATGCGTTGCGATGCATAATGATGTCAGACTGGCCCACCGACGTCTGGGACGTCACCAAGGAGGCCCAAAGCCTGCTGGAGCACAGGAGAGGTAAGTAACAGTGTTTTTTATGTTCCCTCACCTCCACTGGTCCTCCGATCATTATACTCCGGGGTCTGAAAAGACCCCGGAGTATAATGATAGCAGTGTTTGTGGGGTTCGCAGCCTTCGGCCTTACTTACCGATCCCCACACCTGCTCACAGCTGCCTCTGCAGAAGGGGAAGCGCAGGCAGCCGTGAGCAGGAGCGGGAATCGGTAAGTAAATAGGGCCCTTTACCTGCCGGACCCCTAATGTCCCAGTCCCTGTGGCAGCCGCTACTGCTACTATCCCGGTATTTACGCAACTGACTGGACTGCCATACTGGATGTCAGCATTCTTATAAATTGAAACTTTTTAAACTACTCATGCCCCCTGCAGCAAAACGCATGGCTGCTGCACGAGCTAATGAAAACTCTCAGCAGACCCAAGCCTATCTCCAATCTGACAAGGTATGTCACAGACAACAGCGAGCTGCTGAAACTGCCCAGCAGACTCAAGCTGCAATCCATGTTTCCATAACAACCCAGCCATTTTTCTTTACTGCTGTAGGTCAGCTTTAAAGGGGCAGGGTGCTGTTTGACACTGTTACACAAGGTCACAAACACACAGCTTTACTTCAGGTTTTCCATAACAACGGTTCGCAAGTTTTTCACTGATGTCCAAAGTGAGATACACATGATCACATGACGCTTATGGACCAATAGAAAATCGCAGGTTCTTCAGTCTTGACATATAGACAGCTTTACACCACGTTTCCATTTCAACCAAGCTATTTATGACCTGTATGAGTCAATAGCAGTTCGCAGGTCCTTAAATGTTCAGACATACAGTGGGGAAAAAAATTATTTAGTCAGCCACCAATTGTGCAAGTTCTCCCACTTAAAAAGATGAGAGAGGCCTGTAATTGTCATCATAGGTAGACCTCATCTATGAGAGACAAAATGAGAAAACAAATCCAGAAAATCACATAGTCTGATTTTTTAAGAATTTATTTGCAAATTATGGTGGAAAATAAGTATTTGGTCAATAACAAAAGTTCATCTCAATACTTTGTTATATATCCTTTGTTGGCAATGACAGAGGTCAAACGTTTTCTGTAAGTCTTCACAAGGTTGGCACACACTGTTGCTGGTGTGTTTGCCCATTCCTCCATGCAGATCTCCTCTAGAGCAGTGATGTTTTGGGGCTGTTGCTGGGCAACACGGACTTTCAACTCTCTCCAAAGTTTTACTATGGGGTTGAGATCTGGGGACTGGATAGACCACTCCAGGACCTTGAAATGCTTCTTACGAAGCCACTCCTTCGTTGCCCTGGCAGTGTGCTTGGGATCATTGTCATGCTGAAAGACCCAGCCACATTTCATCTTCAATGCCCTTGATGATGGAAGGAGGTTTGCACTCAAAATCTCACGATACATGGCCCCATTCATTCTTTCATGTACACGGATCAGTCGCCCTGGTCCCTTTGCAGAGAAACAGCCCCAAAGCATGATGGTGCCACCCCTATGCTTCGCAGTAGGTATGATGTTCTTTGGATGCAACTCAGCATTCACTCTCCTCCAAACACGACGATTTGTGTTTCTACCAAACAGTTCTACTTTGGTTTCATCTGACCATATGACATTCTCCCAATACTCTTCTGGAACATCCAAATGCTCTCTAGCAAACTTCAGACGGGCCGGATATGTACTGGCTTAAGCAGGGGGACACGTCTGGCACTGCAGGATCTGAGTCCCTGGCGGTGTAGTGTGTTACTGACGGTAGCCTTTGTTACGTTAGTCCCAGCTTTCTGTAGGTTATTCACTAGGTCCCCCCCGTGTGGTTCTGGGATTTTTGCTCACCGTTCTTGTGATCAGTTTGACCCCACAGGTTGAGATCTTGCGTGGAGCCCCTGATCGAGGGAGATTATCAGTGGTCTTGTATGTCTTCCATTTTCTAATTATTGCTCCCACAGTTGATTTCTTCACACCAAGCTGCTTGCCTATTGCAGATTCAGTCTTTCCAGCCTGATGCAGGTATACAATTTTGTTTCTGGTGTCCTTCCACTTCTCTTTGGTCTTCACCATAGTGGAGTTTGGAGTGTGACTGTTTAAGGTTGTGGACAGGTGTCTTTTATACTGATAACAATGTCAAACAGGTGCCATTACTACAGGTAATGAGTGGAGGACAGAGGAGCCTCTTAAAGAAGAAGTTACAGGTCTGTGAGAGCTAGAAATCTTGCTTGTTTGTAGGTGACCAAATACTTATTTTCCACCATAATTCGCAAATAAATTGTTAAAAAATCAGACAATGTGATTTTCTAGATATGTTTTCTCATTTTGTCTCTCATAGTTGAGGTCTACTTATGATGTCAATTACAGGCCTCTCTCATCTTTTTAAGTGGGAGAACTTGCACAATTGGTGGCTGACTAAATACTTTTTTTTCCCCACTGTATGACGTGTATCAGCCAATATAAGTTCACATTTCATTTACCAGGTTTCCATAACAACACAGCCATAAATAGACTGTACCTATACTGGACTGCCATAGTGGATGTCAAGTGCAAAACTGGTCAATTCTTATGGGGCCACTACACAAACAAAAAATGAAATATACCCGTGCGAAGCCAGGTCCTTCTGCTAGTCTCTTATATATATAAAAATGACTTTCTGTCTGTCTGTCTGTCTTTATGCGCGACCAAATGACTGGACCGATCCTCACCAAATTTGGCACACAGGTACATATATATATATATATATATATATATATATATATATATATATGCTGTATATATACAGTCATATGAAAAAGTTTGGGCACCCCTATTAATCTTAATCATTTTTAGTTCTAAATATTTGGGTGTTTGCAACAGCCATTTCAATTTGATATATCTAATAACTGATGGACACAGTAATATTTCAGGATTGAAATGAGGTTTATTGTACTAACAGAAAATGTGCAATATGCATTAAACCAAAATTTGACCGGTGCAAAAATTTGGGTACCCTTATCATTTTATTGATTTGAATACTCCTAACTACTTTTTACTGACTTACTGAAACACAAAATTGGTTTTGTAACCTCACTGAGCTTTGAACTTCATAGCCAGGTGTATCCAATCATGAGAAAAGGTATTTAAGGTGGCCAATTGCAAGTTGTTCTCCTATTTGAATCTCCTCTGAAGAGTGGCATCATGGACTCCTCAAAACAACTCTCAAATGATCTGAAAACAAAGATTGTTCAACATAGTTGTTCAGGGGAAGGATACAAAAAGTTGTCTCAGAGATTTAACCTGTCAGTTTCCACTGTGAGGAACATAGTAAGGAAATGGAAGACCACAGGGACAGTTCTTGTTAAGCCCAGAAGTGGCAGGCCAAGAAAAATATCAGAAAGGCAGAGAAGAAGAATGGTGAGAACAGTCAAGGACAATCCACAGACCACCTCCAAAGAGCTGCAGCATCATCTTGCTGCAGATGGTGTCACTGTGCATCGGTCAACAATACAGCATACTTTGCACAAGGAGAAGCTGTATGGGAGAGTGATGCGAAAGAAGCCGTTTCTGAAAGCACGCCACAAACAGAGTCGCCTGAGGTAAGCAACAGCACATTTGGACAAGCCAGCTTCATTTTGGAAGAAAGTCCTGTAGACTGATGAAACAAAGATTGAGTTGTTTGGTCATACAAAAAGGCGTTATGCATGGCGTCAAAAAAACACAGCATTCCAGAAAAACACTTGCTACCCACTGTAAAATTTGATGGAGGTTCCATCATGCTTTGGGGCTGTGTGGCCAATGCCGGCACCGGGAATCTTGTTAAAGTTGAGGGTCGCATGGATTCAACTCAGTATCAGGAGATTCTTGAGAATAATGTACAAGAATCAGTGACGAATTTGAAGTTACGCCGGGGATGGATATTTCAGCAAGACAATGATCCAAAACACAGCTCCAAATCTACTCAGGCATTCATGCAGAGGAACAATTACAATGTTCTGGAATGGCCATCCCAGTCCCCAGACCTGAATATCATTGAACATCTGTGGGATAATTTGAAGCGGGCTGTCCATGCTCGGCGACCATCAAACTTAACTGAACTGGAATTGTTTTGTAAAGAGGAATGGTCAAAAATACCTTCATCCAGGATCCAGGAACTGAATAAAAGCTACAGGAAGCGACTAGAGGCTGTTATTTTTGCAAAAGGAGGATCTACTAAATATTAATGTCACTTTTCTGTTGAGGTGCCCATACTTTTGCACCGGTCAAATTTTGGTTTAATGCATATTGCACATTTTCTGTTAGTACAATAAACCTCATTTCAATCCTGAAATATTACTGTGTCCATCAGTTATTAGATATATCAAATTGAAATGGCTGTTGCAAACACCCAAATATTTAGAATATATGGGAATTGTAGTTTTGCAACAGCTGCAAGGCCACATTGACAGGTGGCCCTGCAGCTGTACGGGGATGCATAGGGCGTCTTTTTTTGTGGGGTCAGGTGTACTTTTTAGTTATAATGTCTATTGTTTTGATCACTTTTTATTCAAATCAGAGGCGAAACAGTGAAAAAAACGGCAGTTCGGTACTTTTGATTCTTTTTCCCACTATGTTGTTCAACCTACAGGAAAAATCTTTTGTAGACCAGATATTTTCGGACACAGGGATACCTAATGTGTATGTGTTTCATAGTAATTTTCTACCTTTATATGTATTCTAGGTAAAGGGGGTGATTTAGAACTTTTTTTTTTACTATTTTATTAGCCCCCCCCCCTAGTGGGCTTGAACCTGCAATCATTTGATTGCAAGTCCCATCGACTTCAATACAATAGTATTGCAGTCTATGGGGTATTCTGGGGGGTCTTACAGGTAGTAATGTCCGTGATCAGAGTGTACTCTGATCGCGGGCATTAGCTTCGGGTCTCCGCTGTACATTACAAATCTGGGGAAAAAAAATGCGTCTTATAGTCCGAAAAATACAGTATATATATATATATATATATATATATATATATATATATATATATATATAGTACAGACCAAAAGTTTGACTGTAAAAATTGTAGATTCACACCGAAGGCATCAAAACTATGCATTAACACATGTGGAATTATATACTTAACAAAAAAGTGTGAAACAACTGAAAATATGTCTTATATTCTAGGTTCTTCAAAGTAGCCACCTTTTGCTTTGATTACTGCAATGCACACTCTTGGCATTCTCTTGATGAGCTTCAAGAGGTAGTCACCTGAAATGGTTTTCACTTCACAGGTGTGCCCTGTCAGGTTTAATAAGTGGGATTTCTTGCCTTATAAATGGGGTTGGGACCATCAGTTGTGTTGTTCAGAAGTCAGGTTGATACACAGCTGATAGTCCTACTGAATGGGGTGTTAGAATTTGTATTATGGCAAGAAAAAAGCAGCTAAGTAAAGAAAAACGATTGGCCATCATTACTTTAAGAAATGAAGGTCAGTCAGTCCGAAAAATTGGGAAAACTTTGAAAGTGTCCCCAAGTGCAGTGGCCAAAACCATCAAGCGCTACAAAGAAACTGGCTCACATGAGGACCGCCCCAGGAAAGGAAGACCAAGAGTCACCTCTGCTGCGGAGGATAAGTTCATTCGAGTCACCAGCCTCAGAAATCGCAGGTTAACAGCAGCTCAGATTAGAGACCAGGTCAATGCCACACAGAGTTCTAGCAGCAGACACATCTCTACAACAACTGTTAAGAGGAGACTGTGTGCAGCAGGCCTTCATGGTAAAATAGCTGCTAGGAAACCACTGCTAAGGACAGGCAACAAGCAGAAGAGACTTGTTTGGGCTAAAGAACACAAGGAATGGACATTAGACCTGTGGAAATCTGTGCTTTGGTCTGATGAGTCCAAATTTGAGATCTTTGGTTCCAACCACCGTGTCTTTGTGCGACGCAGAAAAGGTGAACGAAAGGACTCTACATGCCTGGTTCCCACCGTGAAGCATGGAGGAGGAGGTGTGATGGTGTGGGGGTTCTTTGCTGGTGACACTGTTGGGGATTTATTCAAAATTGAAGGAATAGTGAACCAGCATGGTTACCACAGCATCTTGCAGCGGCATACTATTCCATCCGGTTTGCGTTTAGTTGGACCATCATTTATTTTTCAACAGGACAATGACCCCAAACACACCTCCAGACTGTGTAAGGGCTATTTGACCAAGAAGGAGAGTGATGGGGTGCTACACCAGATGACCTGGCCTCCACAGTCACCAGACCTGAACCCAATCAAGATGGTTTGGGGTGAGCTGGACCGCAGAGTGAAGGCAAAAGGGCCAACAAGTGCTAAGCATCTCTGGGAACTCCTTCAAGACTGTTGGAAGACCATTTCAGGTGACTACATCTTGAAGCTCATCAAGAGAATGCCAAGAGTGTGCAAAGCAGTAATCAAAGCAAAAGGTGGCTACTTTGAAGAACCTAGAATATAAGACATATTTTCAGTTGTTTCATACTTTTTTGTTAAGTATATAATTCCACATGTGTTAATTCATAGTTTTGATGCCTTCAGTATGAATCTACAATTTTTATAGTCATGAAAATACAGAAAACTCTTGGAATGAGAAGGTGTGTCCAAACTTTTCGTCTGTACTGTATATTATATATCTAGGGAGCTATTTATAAGGAATAAAGGAGTAACGGTATGTATAAAAATGAAGTATTCATAATAAATCCGGGGGGGTTATTTAGAAGGAGGATCTATTGTTAATAAAGCTATTCCCCCCATTCTTATATAATAGTTCCCCTAGGGTTATTAACAATAGGTCCTCCTAATAAATAGCCCCCCTCCCCTTATAAATTACCCTGGACTTAGTAAAACTAATCCCTGTTCATAAATATGTGCCCCCTTACCAGTAATTTATTTATTTATTATGCTTACTTATATAGCACCATCATATTCCGCAGCGCTTTACAGACATTGACAGTCACTGTCCCATATAGGGCTCACAATCTACATTCCCTATCAGTATGTCTTTGGAGTGTGGGAGGAAACCCACGCAAACACGGGAAGAACATACAAAACTCCTTACAGATGTTGTCCTTGGCAGGATTCGAACCCAGGACTCCAGCGCTACAAGGCTGCAGTGCTATCCACTGAACCACAGTGCTGCCCGAAAACCCTTTAATTTCTCAGAAAATAATAAAACCTTTACTCACCTTACCATGATACCCCACTGAGTCCTGATGCTGAAGTCTCTCCCTGCTATTGAACTCAAGAGCAGGTCCATCTTCTATGCAGTCATCTATGTCAGAGCAGGGACTTTACAGCTCCCTGCTCTATCATAGATGTCCACAGTATTGACGTGCATAGCACACCAATACACTTGTTACTAAGGCACCCTGATCCGGGTCACCAGACCAAAGATTTGCCCAGTTTCCCCCCCCCCCCTAACGCTGACCCTGATCATGACAACACAACGGGTAGAGTTACATACGTGGACAAAATTGTTGGTACCCCTCGTTTAATGAAAGAAAAACCCACAATGGTCACAGAAATAACTTGAATCTGACAAAAGCAATACTATATAAAAATTCTATGAAAATGAACAAATGAAAGTCATACACTGCTTTTCAAGCATGCTTCAACAGATTTTTTTAAAAAAGAAAACTCATGAAATAGGCCTGGACAGAAATGATGGTACCCTTAACTTAATATTTTGTTGCACAACCTTTTGAGGCAATCATTGCAATCAAACGATTCCTGTAACTGTCAATGAGACTTCTGCACCTCTCAATGGGTATTTTGGCCCACTCCTCATGAGCAAACTGCTCCAGTTGTCTCGGGTTTAAAGGATGCCTTTTCCAGACGGCATGTTTCAGCTCCTTCCAAAGATGCTCAATAGGATTTAGGTCAGGGCTCATAGAAGGCCACTTCAGAATAGTCCAATGTTTTACTCTTAGCCATTCTTGGGTGTTTTTAGCTGTGTGTTTTGGGTCATTATCCTGTTGCAAGACCCATGACCTGCAACTGAGACCAAGCTTTCTGATACTGGGCAGCACATTGCTCTCTAGAATCCCTTGATAGTCTTGAGATTTCATTGTACCCTGTACAGAGTCAAGGCACCCTGTGCCAGATGCAGCAAAGCAGCCCCAGAACATAACAGAGCCTCCTCCATGTTTCACAGTAGGGACAGTGTTCTTTTCAAGTTATGCTTCATTTTTCTGTCTGTGAACATAGAGCTGATGTGCCTTGCCAAAAATTTCGATTTTTGTCTCATCTGTCCATAGGACATTCTCCCAGAAGCTTTGTGTCTTGTCAACATGTACTTTGGCAAATTACTTTTGTCAGATTCAAGTTATTTCTGTCACCATTGTGGGTTTTTCTTTCATTAAACAAGGGGTACCAACATTTTTGTATACGTGTGTATGTGTGATCTCTCCTTTGCATATGGCTCTCCCTATATGCCATGGTTGAGAAGATATATTTATTATATGCTCAATCAGCAGACATGTTTAGTTCTAGTATACTGGAGCAGATTTATTAATACTGGTATTTTGTATGTCAGTCTTAATAAAGTCGCATTGTCTATCTTAAATACATTTTCCTAGATATCCCCTTTATGCTAAGGCCACAAGTAGCAAAACACACCTGCATAAAAAGCAATCCCAAAAAAGCTTGCATTTTTCACTGCTCTTTCTCTACGTTTTGCATTTTTTCCTCCCTATCCTATATAAGTAAATGGGAAAAATGTAGCATTTTTGCAGGTAAAATTAATTTGCTGCATTTTTCAGCAAAGTGAATGAGATTTTATTTACTCTTATTTCCACATTACAGGAATACAACACTGCAAAAAATACTTTCAAAACAGCATACTTTTGTCCCCACAGACTTACAGTGGGGAAAATAAGTATTTGATACATTGGCAAGTTTTCCCACCTACAAAGAATGGAGAGGACAGTAATTTTTATCGTAGGTACACTTCAACTGTGAGAGACAGAATCTAAAACAAAATCCAGAAAAATCACATTATATGGTTTTTAAATAATTAATTTGCATTTTATTGCATGAAATAAGTATTTGATACAATAGAAAAACAGAACTTAATATTTGATACAAAAACTTTGTTTTCAATTACAATATGGTGTAGTCGCCCTGTCCCCTTAGCCGAAAAACACCTCCAAAGTATGATGTTTTCACCCCCATGCTTTACGGTTATTCTTGGGGTTGTACTCATCCTTCTTCATCCTCCAAACATGGCGAGTTGAGTTGATACCAAAAAGTTCTATTTTGGTCTCATCTGACCACATGACCTTCTCCCATGCCTCCTCTGGAGGTATTGGCAAACTTCAAACGGGCCTGGACATGTGCTGAAGTGAGCAGGGGGACCTTGCGTGCCCTGCAGGATTTTAATCCATGAAGGCCTAGTGTGTTACTAACAGTAATCTTGAAGACTTTGGTCCCAGCTCTCTTCAGGTCATTGACCAGGTTCTCCCGTGTAGCTCTGGGCTGATTCCTGACCTTTCTCAGAATAATCCTTACCCCACAACACGAGATCTTACATGGAGCCCCAGACCGAGGAAGATTGACAATCATCTTGTGATTCTTCCATTTTCAAATAATTGTGCCAATGGATTTTTTTTCGCTGTGATTCACTATGTATACAGGAAAGGCAGCAGAAAAAAAAGATGCACTTTCGGTAAAGTGAATAAGACTGAATTTAATGTCAATCCATACACTGGAATAAAACGCTGCATTTTCAAAAATGCATGTGTTTTTGAGAAACACACCAGGTTCATTTTATCTCTGAAGCCCTGTGTTTTCCAATGGACTTAATGTGGGGAGGCAAAAATGCAAAGCATAGCAAAGTAGTAAAAAACATTGCATTGCATTTCTTTATGTGGTCTAAGCCTTAAACAGTTGTTCAGTCCACCAAAATCAGCAGACTTGGCTGACTTATTTGTAATGTATATGAAGACCTTAAGGGGTTGACCAGCAACTTTTTTTTTTTTACGACTACCGTGGATAGACCATAAATATCTAATCAGTGGGGAGTCAACAGCCAAACCCCGCATTGATCAGCTGTTGGTCGCTTCTGATGACTGGACTATACACAGCACAGAATCAGAAGCAGTTGGCTCTGGTCCCTGTAAAGTGGCTGGGTGCTTGTACTGCAGCTCATCTCCCAATGAAGTCAATGGCTGCAAAGCTGCAGTGACGGCTCCCAACCACTAAGCATGGCACACAGCCAACTGCTTCTGGCTCTGTGCTTTGTATGCAGGGGTGAATCTAGCCTCTTTGCTGCCTGAGGCGAAATATGGAAAGGCGCCCCCCCCCACCAAAAAAAAAAAAAATAAAAATTCAGCTTACATGCTACTAGCTTCCCACACTGCTATTGTTGCACAATAAACATACAGACTACACAAAGTTATAAAACAGTTTTTAAGAATTCTTCCTGTATTACTTCAGTATCAGAGATCAACAACACGGCTTTAACAATCAAAGTAACTTAACACATCTTCTGCTTGGTGGATGGTCCCCATTCTTTTTAATAGGAGCGCCACAGATAGCTGAGTACTGTACTTCGGCTATCTTTGGCACTCCCATCGAAGCGAATGGGATCCACGCGGGTTCATCCATCCACTAAGCGACACGCCTATATTCAGCCTGGCTGCAGTCAGGAAAAAACCCAATTATCAGGCTCAGTGGGGGTCTCAGCAGACAGACCCCCATCAATCAGGTATTTCTCCTCTATCCTATGGATGGGAGAGGGGTAAATACTTTTCAGAGCATTATTTCATTAAGACATTAATATAAAATGCTTACTTAAGCTGGTGATGAGCCAGGGGGCACAGGTAGGGATCTGGATCCAAGAAGAAGGTAGCAGCCAGGCCAGAAGTGCTAAAATCCTGAGATCAGGGACAGGGAGACTGCAGGAGCCGTACTGCATAGCCTAGGAGCAGAGGCGTAGCTAGGGGCTCAGCACGGGGGACGGGGGGCAAACACGTCCAAATGGACCCCCAACTTAGGTATACCGATGTTATCACTATACAGTGACCATATAGTGGTATATAAAGGCTCTACACAGGGCTCTACAGACCAATTAGGTGAATACAGTGCAGTAACATTTTGACTTACAGGTGACATCTCTGACTAATCGGTCACATTTCCCTTTTCTTCCCTTTGGACCGCCATGGCCACTTCTTCCAGCTGTGACTTGTCTCTGTAAAATCTGCAACACAGACATCTTTGGTTCATCACTTTTCCAGGCACCTGTCACACATTTTCCTCACCTACACAAAGCCCCCATTCTGCTGCTACCCCAATTATAAAATATATGATATAACACTCCCCATAATTAATAATACTCCCAAGTGCATCTTTAAATTTATAATGTCCGTGTGTAACCATTATAAATAGTGCCCATTATTAACATTGCCCCAGTTGTTTTCTAATTAAAAGGTTTTCCAGGTTATCAATAAAAAAAAAAAAAAAGTAATAAAAAATCAGTGGGGCTCAAAAACCCAGGACCCCCACTGATCAGCTGTTTGAATGAACTGTGGTATCTGTGTAAGCACTGTGACCCCTTCTCTGGTTACATAGTGTCATTCATTTCATAGTGGCCATGTAATGCAACTACAGCCTCGTCCTATACACATCTTTGTGACAAATCTGTAATTACATCACACGATCACTATAAACAGACAGTGTGTAATATAAACAAGCGCCATGGCCCCTTCAAATTGCTAATCAGATGGGGGGGATTCACTGATCTCTTATTGATAATCTGTCCTAAGGATAGATCAACAATAAAAATGAGCTGGAAAGCCCCTTTAATAAAGCCCAAGTGCCACCTTAAAGGGGTTGTCCAGGATAACCACTTTTTTAATATGAGGCCGGAGAAGGTGTTCCGGTGTCTCCCAGCGCGTTTCAGTCCTGTTGCTCCGGTATTTTCTTCCAGCAGATGTTCCCACAGCACTGTCAGCGGTCATGTGCAGCGGGGACTTCTGCTAGAAGAACACACCAGAGAAGCAGAACCAGACTGTGGTGGGATTGGAGCACAAGGGACAGATGAGTAGTTGTTTTTTTTTTTTCACCTTTCCTGGTCTCATATTAAAAAAAGTGGTTATCCTGGACAACCCCTTTAATTGCCCCCCTTATATTATGCCCCTGATTCCCCTTGTCATAAATACTGCTCCCCTAATGACCCTTTATATAAATAATCATCCCCTTATATATATAATGTCCCCTAATGTCTCCTTATATAACCATCCTCTTATGTTCAAAATGTTTCCTAATGTCCCCTTATATAATTGATGTCTCCTAATGAACGCTTATATAAATGACCACCCCCTTATATATAATGCTCCCTAATGACCCATTATATAAATAACCCCCTTTTATTAATGCGGCCCCTGCACGCGGTATTATGGTCCACAGTGGTCCCTTCACGCGGTATTATGGTCCACAGCGGTCCCTACATGCGGTATTATGGCCCATAGCAACATCTTATAATGAGGGGTGCTAATGACTGTTCCATGACAACTTCCTTTACAAAAGTCTGAATGTGTTGGCAACTATGGCTATGGTCTAAAAAGTTGTGTTCTTGCCGACATGCCATCTATAAAAAAAAGTGTTGCAATTTTTTTCTATATTTTAGGATGATGCTGTGAAATATTTCAATATCCTCAGTATGACAAAAGTTTGAAATTTGCTTCATGTCACACTGTAATCTCCTGTTACAAGCATCAAACATCTGATCATGACATTGTGTTACTTCTCACAAGGCATTATGGGAAAGGAGCTGGGGAGCTCATGCGCCCTCTATTGGATGTAACAAATCCTCAATTTGTGTTACTTCATCAGACAAAGGAATATGTTGGCATTTGGTATAACACTCAGTTAACTCAGTCCACAACACATAGGTAAAGATGCAGGTCATTAATTAAGCCAGGATGTTAAATTTTTACAGACAACTAATTAACAGGTTCATGCAAAGAGCCAACGGTCTTTGTGTGTGACTTGCAGGCCAGGCACAGCAGCTACTTCTCTGAGCAGGGCACCTGGGGAATCTGTATTGAACAAAGGAAAATATGACTCCAAAGACATGAGGATCATAATTCATGTATAATTTGCATACAGAAATATGGTTGGGGAACCCAGACAAACCAAGCAAGTAGATAGAAATTTTCATAATCACCCCAAATTATGTATCTGTGGAGAGTATGATTTAATCTATATGCCTGAATTTGTATATGAGATACCCACCCACAGAGTTCTGGCATATTTCGAACATAGGTCATACCTCCTTCGATTTGGTGCATTTAATTAGCCAGCCCCAGTCACAGGTGGGAGGCTCTGAAAATTGTCTTGGTTAGGGTCCATCAGAAAGGTATGATGGATAGGACCCCTTTTGTCAGCTACCTAGAGAGGCAATCAAGCTTGTCATCTGTCCAATTCTCCATGGCTAGGATTGAAGAGAGGACTGTTTCTTTATTTAATCTCCTTTTTATTTTGTAAACTGTTTGCTTGTATTTATTTCTTTTTATTACATATTTTTCTATGTAAGAACTGAGATTTTTGTGTATATTAAATCTTAAAATGCAAAGAAAACACCACTAGGCTTGTTTCCTTTTGTATGCCTGTGTGGGTAGAGGTTTACTGTTAGGGGGCGTTCACACTACCGTTACTAATGTTCATTGCTGTCTTCCATCATAGGATGATAGCAATGGACATTAAACTGTTGCAGAGAATGTTCACAGACTGATTCTGTGTCCATTCCCATTGACACTAATGTTCAGTCATGTTTGTTTACTTTTGTAACGGAAGATAAAGTCGTGCATGCAGAACTTTATCTTCTGTTACAAAAGTAACAGTTAACGGACAGTTTAATGTCCGTTGCTATCATCCTATGACAGAAGACAGCAATAGACAACGGTAGTGTGAGCTCCCCCTTAGTGCCAGAGGGAACAGGTGTTAGTAGTCTGGGTATATTGGTGTCTCGTCTATCATAAGTGGAAACTATTTGTGTGAATGTGCAGATTTTGGGGGTCACTTCACTCCTTAGTAGCCTAGTACTATAGGCGAGTGTGGAAGCGAAATTCCCCTTTAAAAGCCACATCCAGGTCACAAGTGTACGGAACCATGACACCACCCGTGAATGGATGATTGTGAAATCGTACAGCAAAGAGTTCCATTTGGTAACGAGAAATAAATCATCATCGGCACACATTTGTCCTACACAGGTACTCAGTGAAGAACATTGATTTTTGTGACTGGCACATTTTTCCTATACATTTTAGTTTCAATAGTTTTTATTCAAGTTTTTTTTTTCAAAGAATAAAGGTGAAATACAATATTGACATATATCACGATGTACATAGGTATGCAGTACAGTATAGTATGCAGAGTAACATATTACTTTCTTTTCCAAGATACATCTGTAAGTCATACATCAATAAAACAGATATGCAACGTATTAACATAGTAAACCTTAACTATAACAGTAACTTTCCGGCACAGTCAGCGGGCTATCTTGAGTCATTCCTAGAACATGTTCCTCAGATTCAACCTTCCCTTGGTTATAAGGCTTCTATTAGTGTGTAGATATCAAAACTCCGTTTTGTCATTTCTGAATTCCCCCCTTCCTCTGCCTCCTCTACCTCGAGGTTGGCCATGTGACAAATTTGACTGGTTTGACCCCCCCCCCTCGCCCATTTATTGCAGTCATTGCATCAGTGCACCCCCCCCCCCCCCCCGGAGTTCCTGCGACCCCCAGGTTCTCTTTCAGAATGAATCGAGAGTAAATCCACGCTTCCCAGATTTTCTCAAAGCTGTGGAAAGAGTTATTTCCCAAGGCGATTATTCTTTCATAAGTGTATGTGCTATTTATGGCTGTTAACAAATCCGACATGAGCGGAGGAGCCACTGTCCTCCATCTTTGCACCAACATCAATTTGGCTATAGTCAGAATTTTGCAGATAAGTTTTTTGTATGCCTTTAGTGCATTGGGAATTCCGGTTATCAGGATAGCCATGCTAGCGGTGTATGGGAGTCGGAAATCGAATAGCTCCGATAGCATCCCGAAGACCCCGTCCCAGTATCCTTGAATTATGGGGCAATTCCCCAAAATATGGATAAGGGATCCTCTACCCCCACATCCCCTCCAAAAGTTCCCCGATTCAGAGGGATAGGCTAACTGTAGCATAATCGGGGTCCTATACCATCGTAATACTATTTTCATGGCCGTCTCAATGTGTGTGCTACACTTTAAGGATAGATGGAGCAGCCTAATTGCTTGCTGCCATTCCACAAGGGTGAGAACTATCCCCAAATCTCTCTCCCAATACCGGAATGGGGTAGATCTAGTGAAGGTCGATACTCCGTCCATTTTGTCATACAGAAAACGCAATCCTCTCACCTTGGTAGAAAGCCAAGTGAAAAGGGCGCCACTATGAGGCAAAAGTGTCATGGGATGCTTAGACACGAAGTGCCATATTTGAAAATATTTAAGGAAATCGCCTATAGGGAGCCTGTATTTCTGTCTAAGGTCTGCAAACAATATAGGTTGTTTAGTGTCAGAATATAATTGAGAAATCTGTGTGATCCCCCTCGACTCCCAATCCGAAATTCTTAAGTCGTCGATTACCCATGACATTAGTGATAAAGGCATCTCAGAAATATGAAAGTGTTTCATAGGGTTAGCTTTCCCGTGCATTATCTTCCATGCCGCCAATGAGGCAACCATGACCGGGGAGAAGGATCTAGGAGCTAAAATGTTCCAAAAGGGTAACCACAGCGCATCCTCCAGTTTTAGAGGAGCAATAAATGCCTGTTCTATGTGCAACCATGGAACTAAGGTGTCCATTGATTTCCACCTAGCGCACTGAGTGACCAGTGAGGCTATATAGTAGTTTCTTATCAACGGAACTCCCAGCCCTCCTGCCTCCTTTTGTTTGAATAGGCAGCTTTTGTTGATTCTGGGTCTCTTCCCATTCCATACAAATTTTGATATCACCCTTTGTGTTGTTTCAAAAAAGGAAACGGGAATGGGTATCGGGAGCGTGCGAAACAAATATAAAAGCCTAGGTAGTAGTAACATTTTAAAGGCCGCTACTCGGCCTATCCAGGAGGTATCTGTTTTTGACATTCGCTCCGTCTCTTCTTGTAGTAGTTTTAACATTGGTATATAGTTACTTCTATAAAGGGTCTCTGGGGACGTTGTCATCTGTGTCCCCAGGTATTGGACATTGTCCTCCCTCCAGTCAAAGTCATAATTCGACTTCATTTGATGAAGCGAAGAAGGAGGGACATTCAAAGGTAGCGCCTGTGACTTGGCCATATTCAGTTTGTAAAACGATAGTTGCCCAAACTTAGTAATAATATCCATTAGGCGGGGGCCAGAAGTTAGTGGCTTAGACAGGGCAAGAATAATATCATCAGCGTAGAGCGATATAAGATGAGTTTTATTCCCTATATCAATGCCCCCTATGTTGGTATCTAGTCTGAGCATTTGGGCCAATGGTTCCATGGAAAGAACAAATATCAGGGGCGACAGGGGGCATCCCTGTCTGGTCCCATTTGTTATCAGAAAAGGGTCTGATACTACTCCATTAGTGAACACTCTCGCAGAAGGCGCGGAGTATAACGCCTCCATCGCCCTCAAAATAGCTCCAGAGAACCCCATATTTCTGAGCACCGAGAAGGCATACGACCAGCAAATGCGATCAAACGCCTTCTCAGCGTCCAACGCAAGGATCACCGCCTCCACTTTCCTACCATCAATGTAATGCATGAGGTTCAAAATGCGTCTGGTATTATAAGATTGCCTCCCCTTGACAAATCCCACCTGATCATTATTTATCAAGCTCGGGAGACAGGCTGCTAATCTGCTTGCTAGTAATTTGGCATAGATTTTCAGGTCGGAATTTAACAAAGAGATAGGTCGGAAGTTTTGGGGCTCAGTGGTCGGTTTTCCCGGCTTTGGTAGCGTAACCACCAAAGCCTCTTGGTTCTCTTTTGGGAGGGTACCGGAATCCATTGCGGCCGCCAAAAAGGACAGCAGCGGGTCTTTCAGGATTGGGAAAAATTGTTTGTAGTATTCATTGGTAAGGCCATCCGGGCCCGGAGACTTGTGAGATGGCAGCGATTTGATAACTGACAACAACTCCTCTGAAGTAATGGGTGTGTTCAAAGAGTCCAGTTGTTACTCGGTGAGCTTGGGTAATTGGGCAGCTACAAGAAAGCGTTCAATGTCATCGCTCGCTGGGGGAGCGACCGCTGTGTCTTCCACAATATTGTAGAGGCCTTCGTAAAATGACCTAAAGGCATCAGCTATGCCCCTAGGGTCATATATTTTATAAGTGCCATCTTTACTATGAAGGAATTGAATTCTAGATTTCGCATGTTTTTGTTTGAGTTTGGAGGCTAGGAGTTTGCTTGCTATATTGGACTGAGAATAATATGTAGCTTTGGTCCTTTTTAGATGTTTCTCATATTTATGCAATAAACAAGCTGTCAGTTGGTGACGCAATGTCATCAGTTTTGCTGCATTGGATGGAGAGGGAGACTTTTTATTGCTATTGTCGATGGATTTAATTTGGTGGAGCAATCTATCTATCTCTGCCAGTCTATTTTTCTTTTCTATATGCCCCAAGCGAATGAACGTTCCTCTAATAAAGGCCTTATGAGAGTTCCACAGGACATCAGGGCCAGGGGCAGAGGGGGCATTAATCATAAAGAATTCCTTCAGATCAGTCTCTAAAGTTGCTTTTAATTTCGGTTGTGACATTAAGAATTCGTTGCACCGCCATACAAACGCTCTTGGGCATTCATATTTTTCCGCTAGGGTTAAGGTTATTGCTGCATGATCTGACCAGGTGATTACTGAGATATCAGATTGCAAAACCATAGGGAGGCTGGATTGCTCAAGTAAAAATAGATCTATCCGTGAATAACTATTATGTGCAGAAGAAAAGTAAGTATAATCTCTCTCCGTATTGTGGAGGATACGCCAGGCGTTAAATAATTCATGGCGCCATAACGCTTGCGAGAGAGAAGGGCGGCATGTCGACACACCAGAAGTTGTGTCTACCATCGGGTCCGGAGCCACATTAAAGTCTCCCATCAATACTACACATCCCTGCTTCCTTTTTGCTACCTCTTTCGCCAGTCTACCCAAGAATGCCACTTGTTTCCTGTTGGGGGCGTAGGCTGATACCAGCGTATAGGTAATATTATTGAGACTACAATTTAGTATTATAAATCGCCCCCCTGGGTCTGAGTATTGTGACAGTAGTTGGAACGCTACCGAGTCCCTAATTCCAATCAATACCCCTCTACGTTTTGAGGAATAGTGAGCATGAAATACATTTGGGTACGCTGGGTGTTGAAGGCGAAAGGCGTCCACCTTCAAAAGGTGGGTCTCCTGCACTGCCAGAATGTCACAGCCTTGATCCCGTACCTCGCGCCATAAATTGGCCCTTTTTTGAGGAGAGTTCAACCCTCTGACATTCATGGACATAATTTTAAGCACCATAGTACAAGTCAGAAATGCATTAAGAGTCTTACCACACTTGCCCATACCAAAGGATGTCCCTGTTTTCAGGAGGCGAGAATGTCTCCACCAATTGTATTCATTCCGCCTAGTGTGCCAGAACCAGAACCAGAAAGTAAACAAACCATATAAATTACAGAACCGATGGGCGACCCATCTTAGCTGCAACAGAAGAAAAAAAAAGAGGAAGAAAGACAAACAAAGTACAGCGGACCAGCAGCTGTCGTGATCTTGGGGGGACCAGTTCAACATCCGTGAACATATGGAATCCAAGATAGGTGAGTCTCTAGCTTTGTAGTCCTCTTTGTGGACGTCTTTGGGTTTTCTCTTGGCGCCACCCATCCGATATTGGACCGGGTGGGTTGTGGAGTGGAGGATCAACCATCGGAATATTCTATGTGCTCAACAATTTTTTCCCTTCCTCCAGTGTCTTGATAACATGTACCGAATTATTACGGGAGATGATCACCCGGACCGGGAATCCCCATTTGTATAGAATGTGATGCTGGCGTAATGCTGCGGTAAGAGGGATAAATTGTCGCCGGATTTGTAATGTCGTGGCTGAGAGATCTGAATAAATAGAAATCTTGTGATATGGGTTAGGTAGTCGGTCCATCTTCCTTGAGGTCGTCAAAACCAGCTCTTTAGTACGGTAAAAATGGATTTTTGCCAGAACATCCCTGGGTACTGTTTCATCTAAATGTGAGGGTCTCGGAACTCTGTGAGCCCTATCAATAGTTAAGTCCATTTTCGTGAGATTCGGTAATAGCGATCTTATCATATCTTGGAGGAAAACAGTTAAGTCTTTTGGAGGCACTGATTCTGGGATCCCTCTAAATTTTAAGTTATTTCTTCTGGAACGGTCTTCTAAGTCGGCTATCTTAGCTTTAAGAAAGGTCACATCCCGTTCCACGTCGTAGTGCGCATCTATAAGCATATTATGTGATGCAGCAAATTCCGCCATTTTAGTTTCAACATGTACCCTACGACTTTTTAACTCTTGAAGATCTTTATCTAGCGGTTTCACCATCAGGGACATGTCTGTCTTTAATGACTTACAAAAGGCCATAAGCATATTTTTCATAGAAGCTTCAGTTAACAAACTTTCCGTCGCCGGGATATCTGCAAAGAAATCAATAGCTGGGGGTGTATGTGGTATAGTGTCGCTCACCTCTTCTCCTTGCAGGCCAGCGCTCTGTAATTTGGGCTTTTGCCTCACCGGACTCGCGGTGGGCGATTGCTGCGTTCCCAGGCTTGCTGCCGTTGTAGGCCCTGCGGTGCCATTTTGGGTAGGCCCGGGATCTGCGGTCCGGAGTCCGCCCGCTCCATCAGCTGATGCAGAGACGGGGCCGACAGCGCTCTCCTCTGCGCGGACAACGAGAGAGAAAGCGCATCCTCCCGAGGGTCTCCTGAAGGAGTCGAGGCTCCGGAGGTCACTGCAATGTGAGGGCCGTCGCCATCTTGCTCCTCTCCTCCTCCGTGAGAGAAGAAGAAATCCAGGATCTTCTGCGGCTTCACCACCGACTTGCGCTTCCTAGGCATCTTCCCAGGTAAGTTCCCGTTCCTAGGGTAATTTTAGGGTGTCACTCCACGGGCTGGTCGCTGTGTAAATGTCGCTAGCTGAGACTCAGGCTGGGAGCTCAGAAACTATGCGACCATGTCGTATCGCGGCTAGGCTCCGCCCCCCTTTTCCTATACATTTTGATAAATGGCAAATATCGAATTTGTGGATTGATATGAAATCCTCTTTAGCTTTTTTCGAATGGCAATATGGCAATCCGTACATAAGATTCTGATGCGTACAATTTGTTGAAGGAGTGAATCTATGGAATTTTTAAAAATCATCTTTTTAAACCCCCAGAGGATGTTCTCAAACCAACCATCTGAATGTCAAAGCCTAATGTTTTTCAGGTGTCTAAGTCCAATAAGATAAACATAGCCACGTGAGTCACACTGTCAATCACCAGCCAAAAACACTGGTTTCCCTTGCAGAATATTCTCCCCATTTTTCCAGCGGAAATCTATTGTTTGATTATGATAGTAGATTGCGAGTGAAATAAATATAATCCCTGACAGATGAAAAAACTGTTTGAGATTGATGTAAGTGCTGCCATGTGTTAAAGAGAGCAGACAATAAAACTAGATTGCTCACTGGTTTGTGACCAGTTTGTGGTTGGAAAAAGTATTGGTAATGGGTTTTCACACATTTGTCATAAACTGAGATGAAGCTACCCATCTGACAATTACTAATCTTCTAATAAGCATCCTACATTGACCTCTCCACTTACAGGATACCGGCAATAAAAGATGATCTAGGCAAGAATCAAACATAATGAATTTATGCTCAGACACATAATTTGTATTCCACAAAGAATCCATATTTGTTTTGTGGTTTCTTGTGTAGGTTCCTGATCTGATATCTCATCATCACTTAATGAAGACATATTCCCTAACTGTGATATGTGAAAATTGGAGTCAGCTTCATGTTGGTTGGTGATTTTAAGAGGTACCTCATCAGAAAGATAATGGGGGGCGTGGCCTACGCGTGCATAGAGTAGGGCGTGTGCTGCTCCTGCTCCGCTCCAGCTCTGTTTTCCGTGGACCCTGGCTCCCATTAATATGCCCCTGCCTAGGAAGACAACGAAGAGGGGGGTCCCCAGCACCACCGGACCCGCTGACTGCCCGGTCCGGACCACCCTAGACACCTATATAGCGCGACCGACCGGCGCGCTTACTCAACCTGTCGCGTGGGCGCGGCCATCTTGGCTTTCCTCACGGCTCTCTTCCATCTGCTCCTTCGGGCGCCGGGCACTCAGGGAAGACAATTAAAGTACCAGCGACTGGCTCCCCAGCTTCAGAACCGGACACCATGGAACTGGGGGGACCTGAAACAGGCCCCAGCACCCCCTCGGCCTCTCCTGATCCACCGGCTGTGAGTACAGGACACTCAGGTGCTCCCCCTGGCAGGCCCTCCACAACCCCTCCTGCTCCAGATTCTGCCTCTCCCTTGGGCCCCCCACAGCTGTCCCCTGCCTCTCCCCAGCCTCAGCACCTCACACTAGCCCGTGGGGCTAAGGACTCAGACTCAGGCATCCTAGAGGCCCTGCTTCCTCTGGCTGCACAGGACGGCGACAGCAAGCCTCCTACCCCACCCCTGCTAGCATCTCAGGCCTCAGCTTTGGATTTCTCACAAGCTCCTCCGCAGTGGCAGTCTTTCCTCTCTCAGATTCTCAATAAGCAATATTTCAAATCGTTGATTGCTGAAGTGACTGAGACTTTCCGCTCTGAAATATCTGTTTTGCATACCGACCTCCACTCTATTGCTACTAGAGTTCAGACCCTAGAGGAGGATCATGACACTACTAGGGTATATGTTGGGCAGCTTCATGACGCTACTTCTGCACAGGCTGCGACGCTGCGTGAGGTGCAACGCCACTTGGAGGACATTGATAATAGAGGCAGGCGCAATAAAATTAGGATTAAGGGCCTACCTGAGGCTACCCACGATGAGGATCTCCACGCTATGCTTGAGGCAATATTTAACAACGTCCTTCAGGAGCCTCCGTCCCACAAGATTAAGCTGGACAGAGCGCACCGTGCCCTCCGACCTAAGAACCTCTCCTCTACCCCACGAGATGTGATCTGCTCTGTACATGACTTTGCTACCAAGGAGGCTATCATGGCAAGGGCCCGCTCCATGACGGATATAGACTATGGAGGCGCAAAGATTCAGCTTTTTCAAGACCTCTCTCTCCTTACACTCCAGAAGCGGCGTCACCTACGCCCCCTCCTACAGATTTTGAGAGATCACCAGATTCCGTATCGGTGGGGCTTTCCATTTGCTCTCATAGCCTGTAAAGATGGCTACGCTACGCTTCCACTCGGATTTGCCTTCCTTCTGCGACTTGTTGGAGATCTCTGTACTGGAGCTGCCTGACTGGGAACTGGCGGAGCCCCCACCACCACCCCCACCTGTGTGGCAACACCAGCGCCCTAGCAGACGTGCCCTCCGCTCTCCTCGATCACCTGCCCAGAGGCGCCAGCTAGAAGGTCCTGCTGACTGACTTTCATCACCTTAATGGACTTGCCCACCCTCTTGAGTTATGCTCTTTATGTTAATATTGTGTTTTTGCAGTCTTTATTCTTTTTTTCTCCCTTTAGGTCCACGGATAAAATTTGTTCCTAGTCCATTTGCAGTGCGCGCGGGGGGGAGTGGAGATCATTGGACTCCCCGTGCTTTCTGCGAGAGCCATTACCCTCCATATTTTGGGGCTGTGGACGCTGCTCCTTGTTTTTCTCCTTTTGGACGGGAGGCCTCTGACAGGGCCTTGGCAGGAGTTTAGTTCTGCCCATGTCTTATTTGTTGATTAAGTATTTTGTTGTCTTAATGATTGTTTTTCTTCTCTTATCCTCCCCTTTTCCTCCCCCTCTTCCCACCCCCCACCCCCACCTGCCTCCACGACCTGACGGCCTCCTTGGAGAATTCTCCCTATGGACCTTGGTGTTGGTTTGGACTGTGGGTGGGTGCCTCCCGGATTGGTATGACTGTGGGTGAGCCAGACTGTCATCTGCAATTATGTATTTTTGTTTTTTTTTCCAATGGTTAGATGTGTATCCATTAATGTGAAGGGTCTGGGCTCCAACATCAAGCGGCGAACGGTCCTGCGAGAGTTGCGCTCCCTTCGCGCTGATGTTGCCTTTCTTCAGGAGACCCACTTTGATCATACTGGACCATTTAACTTTGCTAGACACCACTACTTGGTGGCATACTCCGCTACTGGTGATCGGCGCAGAGCTGGAGTGGCTATTCTCCTCTAACGGTCGTGCCCAATTACGGTCGCGGCGTCTCATATCGACCCGCAGGGTCGCTATATTATACTTTAGGGCTCCCTCCATGGTACTCTTATTGTCCTTTGTAATCTTTACGCCCTTAACTCTTCCCAAATTCGCTTTCTGAGATGGGTGCTGTCTCGCCTCCGCTCCTATCCCTGCGGTGTTGTGGGAACTCTCGGGTTACCTAGTTGATTTATTTAATTCCTTCCTTTCGGGCTCCCCTATTCCTACCACTATGCTTCACTCCCATATCACCCTAGTCCCCAAAGCAGGGAAGGACCTGCAGGATTGCTCCAATTATCGGCCAATTGCTTTGCTAAATACTGACCTGAAGCTGTTTACCAAAATTTTGGCCAACCGCCTTAATGCTTGCCTTCCTTCCCTTGTTCATAAGGATCAGGTGGGATTCGTCCCCTGCAGGCAGGGGTGCGACAACACCAGAAGAGCTGTGGACTTGGTGGAGGTCGCCAATCATTATTCCACTCCGACTCTGTTACTGGGCTTGGATGCTGAGAAGGCCTTTGACCGCTTAGACTGGTCATTTATGTTGGTCACTCTCCAGACTTTTGGCCTCTCGGGGCCGTTCCTAACAGCGATCAGGTCTTTGTATTCTAAGCCCACAGCGGAGATAAAACTCCCCCATTCAAACTCCACTCCCTTCCCTATTAGCAACGGGACACGACAGGGTTGCCCCCCTCTCCCCTCTTATTTTTACTCTTTGCATTGAGCCATTAGCAGCCATGATTCACCAAGATCCTAAGAGTTGCAGTTTGGGATAGGGAGTTTAAAATATCGCTTTTTGCAGATGATGTCCTTCTTACTCTGACTTCCCTCCACACTACACTGCCTAACCTTCTGCGTGTTCTGAAGTTATATGGGAACCTCTCGGGATACAAAGTTAACTCCTCCAAGAATGAGGCCCTTCCCCTTAATGTCCCGAATGATCTTTTAGCTCTACTCTGCAGTAACTATAACTTCCAGTGGCGCTCGGACTCTATTAACTATCTAGGTGTCCGTATTACTCCATCCTAGGCGACACTCTACACAGCAAATTACCCGCGCCTTTTTCGGGAAATTCGATCTCTGCTGGATTCCTGGAAGTCTCTTCCAGTTTCCCTCCTCGGACACATTACAGCGGTCAAGATGACCCTGCTCCCTAAATTGTTGTATTTTTTCCAGACATTACCAGTGGCGGTCCCTAGGAGTGAGCTCAGAAACCTACAGAAAGCCATATTCCAGTTCATCTGGAATGCTAGACGCCACCGTATACCCCGCTCTGTCTGTTTGGCAGGGAGGGGGTGTGGGTGTCTGGCCGTCCCCCATCTGCTCCATTACTACTGGGCGACACATCTGCATTGTATTCCCTTTTGGGCAACTATCCCAGCTTACACGAAGTGGATGGAAATAGAGAAGTTGTGGATGGCACCTGTGCATCCTAATTCCCTTTTATGGGTCGGCTCCCCCCCCTGCCCCCACCCCCTGACTTATTGGGCCCTATTAGGTTTACAAGAGCGATATGGCTAGAGTGTTCCCGTCGTTTTCCTCTGACCTCTGAGAGGTCCTCTATGGTCACTATTCTGTACAACCCCCTGCTCCCAGAAGGCATGACCTCTAGCATGGTCCGGGTGTGGTCAGAGGCGGGTCTCTATCGTATTGCGGACATGGTTGACCCTTCTACATTAGAGCTCAGGTCCTTTGCTTTTCTCACCTCTACCCTTGGTCTCCCGTCAACGGAGTGGCTTCACTATCACCAGGTTGTTCATCTAGTCCGTTCATTATTTGGCTCACTCACGGTCTCCCGACCCTCCCCGTTTGAGAAGCTTTGCCGAGCTGGCGTATCTACAAGGGGTTTTATCTCATAGGTATACCAACTCCTCTCTGCCCTGGGGGATAGCACACCAGTGCTTCATCGATACATGACCAAATGGGAGGAGGCCCTGGGTCATATGATTACTCTAGGTCAATGGCAGGTGATTTGGTCCTGAGTGGTGAAGTCCTCTATATGCATAACTCATAGGGAGACCCAATACAAACTACTTATGCACTGGTACCATATCCCCGCTCTTTTCCACTCCCTCAACCCACCTATACCACCGATGTGCTGGCGGTGCCTTTCAGGTATTTTGGACTTGCCCACTCATATTGGGTTTTTGGAGGGAGATCAGGGCAGTGACAGAGGCTCTCTTTCTCCAGAGGGTCCCATTAGACCCGCTGATTTATCTCCTTGGCCTCCCTCCTAGACACTTTGGCAAGGCACCGTCCCTTTTCCTCCATCTTTGTGCGGCTGCGAAGACTCTTATAGCACGTAATTGTCCCCGCCTTCAGGGCCAGATTTTCTTGGCAGAATGAAGGACATTCGAACACCCTTGAACACCTGATGGCGAACATTAATAACACTGTGGAGGCGTTCCAGTTTATCTTGTCGCAATGGGATATGTATTGCACTCTTCAGGGTCTTTAGGTTGCTGACAGGTCATCTACTCCTCTCCCTTTCGGTATTATTCTCTCTTGTTTTTCCCTACTTGTCTGTCTCCCCCCTGTTTTTTCATTTTTTTTTTTTTTTTCTTTTCTCCTTGTTGCATTTTATTGTATTTGCCTGATTATTGTTCCTTGTTAATAATGAAGAGTGTTTTTATTGGATATATTAGTATTGGAGATCAAGACAATCCTTGAGATTTTCTTCTATTTCATTATCACATGTGACATTTGTTTCTACAGGCAATATCATTTAAATATCATTTGTGGGTTAAATATCCAGTTCTGGTAAGTCTGGTGGAAAAGCAAGCAATTCCCGAACAAAATTGGTGGATTGCAGAGGCTCTGATGGTAGTTCTAAACTTATGTTTTCATTGTCTGGGAGCTCCTGGTATCCTCTGCATTTATTTACATGGGTAGTTTCCTGCTCTCCTATCCTACAACTACCATGATGTATTGCTCTCTCACAACCCCTCCCTGTTTCCCTAGCTAACCCACGGACTACTAGCTCTACCTTACTAATTAACTAACTCAGCCCACCCCCATCATACTTACCTGTCCGGATCTTTTGGGCTTGGGAGATCCTTCTGGTCTTTTCCTCTTCTCGTCTGCTGGTGCCTGCACAATAGAGACGGACTGCTCCGGTTCTATTGCACTGGCATGGGAGGCTGGCTCCGTCTCCTCTTCATGTCGGCCAGCTCCTGCGCAATAGAGCAGTCTGCAGGCGCCGGCAGAAGTGAAGGAAGTGACGATCTGTGCCCTGAAGATCCGGACATGAAGACAGGTAAGTATGATGGTGTGGGGAGTATTGGTGACGTTCCGTTTCCGGGAAAACAGAAAATGTGCCTGGGTCGATCACATGACCGCCCCAGCAATATGGGTAAATATACATTTTTGATACAGTAAGTTAGTTAGAAGTTAGGCGGGGGGGAGGGTGTTTAGTTTAGTATTAAATTATCCTTTTTATCCTGGACAACCCCTTTAATGAACAGTTTTTCCACCCTTAGAAGAACACACTGAGTCCTCTTGCTAGACCTTGGGCCTCGGTGCTTTCCGTTTTTCATCAGTTTGAGTCTCTTTTTTTTTTTTTTTTGTTATGAACTGATCAGTGTTGATACCAATATCTTTATTTTTTTGATAATTGGAAGGTTTTGGCCACATAATTAGCATATACAACAGTATATTGTGGTGTATGTCAATACTACTGTCATTTTTTTTTCCTTGCTTGTGGCATCTTTGCATGCTTGCTGTGGACTTTGTTTACATAAATAATAGGAAGCGCATCTTTGATGATTTTTTTTACAGTAGTTGCAAAGTAGGATTCATCACTAAAATATCAGGAACATAAGTGGTCCAGTATTTTTTGGGCAAAGGCAAAACCTCCAAAATCCTGGACAGTTTTTTCAAGCCACATTTTGATATAGCCAATATTTTGCAGAATAACTTCTGGATCTCATGGCGACAACCAGATGAACACCATGGACTACACATGATAGCATTTTCTGGCTGGAAATACAAGGAAAGACAATCGCTAGAGTCCAAAACCATGATTGATTATACCACATGAGAATGAGAATAGAAACAATAGTGTCACTGTAACGGTGCTAGTTATCTGATCTGGAGTCCAATTGGTGAGGCAATGACACAGTACTTAAACAGTAGTAGATGAGGAGTTAAATAGCAGGAATAATACCTCAGGAGTAAGAAGCAAGCGTGGTCAGACGTATGCAGGATTAGGTACACAGGAGCAGTAGAGTAGTGGTGAGGATCAGGGCAAACAGGAAGAAGACAGCCATAATAATCAGGCACAGGATGGAGTAAGCTGTGGGTTTAAATAGGGATTTCTATACTGTGATTGGCCACAGAGCTGGTGCGATCCCTAAGCTAATCATTCCAATAGAAAGGTCCAGGCTAAGCAAGGTAAAAAACAAATAGGCTTCTTCAATGGCATAATGGTAAAGGCTGCAGAACATGGCCGGGAAGTCAAGGGTTCAAGACCCAGTGAGTTCAGTTCCTGACATTTCTCCCCCTTCTCCAGGAGCGTCCTCTGGACGGTACTTGGCTTGGCTTGCCTGGATAGCACTGATGGAATGGTCTTACTAGTTGTGGAGCATGAATGTTGTTTACTGGTTCCCATGAGTTATCTTCAGGACCATATCCTTGACACTTTATCAAGTACTGTAACTGATTTCGAAAAATTCTAGAATCCAAAATATTTTCGAGAACATATTCCTCTTCTCCTTCAACAATAAATGGGTCAGGTGGAGGCAAGTTACGTCCCAGGAATGGATTTTCCACAAAAGAAGGCTTGAGAAGGGAGGAATAAAAAACAGAGTGAATCCGCATAGAGTCTGGAAGTTTTAAACAAAACGCTATAGGATTTATTTGAGCCACAATTTCAAATGGTCCAATAAATTTCTGACCTAGCTTGGTTGAAGGTATCTTGAGCTTCAAGTTTTTTTGTAGAGAGCCATACCTTTTCTCCTATACCAAAGGAAGGGAAAGACTTGCGATGTCTATTAGCAGTTTTCTTATAGTGATCCTGAGCTTCATGCAGGGTATTTGTCAATTTTTCTTGAACTTGCTTCAAGGTAGACAGTCTGTCAGTGAGAGCAGGAACTGAAGAAGAAATTGGAAGATTAGGAATGAATGTAGGATGGAAACCCATATTGGCAAAAAATGGACTCTGAGACGTAGAAGAATGCTGGGAGTTGTTATAAGCAAATTCTGCTGTAGGAAGAAAATTCACCCAATCATCCTGGAGATAACTTGTATAACACTGCAAATACTGTTCAAGGATTTGGTTAGTACACTCAGTTTGGCCATTAGACTGTGGATGAAAAGCAGAAGATAAGTTCACTACAATTCCTAGCGTGGCCAAAAACTCTTCCAGAACTTTGAGGTAAATTGTACCCCACGGTCAGAAACTACATTGTCGGGTATACCATGTAGGTGTAAAATTAGCCATTTTGGTAAGACGGTCTACCACAACTAGAATTGTGCGTATATCTTTTGAAGATGGTAGTTCAACATTAAAGTCCATAGAGACAGAACCCAAAGGACGAGATGGAATAGGAAGAGGATGAAGTAATCCTATTTTTGAGGAACGAGGGGTCTTATTCCTAGCACAGGTTTGACAGGAAGAAACATACTTCTTGACATCCATCTGGTATTTAGGCCACCAAAATGAGCGGGACAAAAGTTCTTTGGTCTTTTTGACTCCCATGTGACCTGCGGGTCTAGAGTCTTGAACAAGGCGCAGAATTTCTAATCGAGTAGTCTCAGGAACATAAACACACTGATCACATAGTGATCTACTACTACTGTGTACCGATTCTTGCATACATCTGACTACAGCTGATCCACTGCTGATGTGTACCGAATCATGCATATGTCTGACCACGGTTGCTTCTTACTCCTGAGGTACTATTCCTGCTATTTAACTCCTCATCTACCAGTGTTTAAAGGGAGTCTATCATTCACAAAACCACTTTTAAGCTAATGGCACGTTGGAATGGCCTTTAAAAAGGCCATTCTTCTCCTTGTTTTCTTCTCCCAGCTGATTCAAAGATAATTTGTTTCTTCTTTTATGTTAATGAGCATCACGGAGCACCTACCTCGTCATCGCTTATCACCGCCCCTTCGTCCATTGCGGTGACTCCCCTCTTGGTCTTCTCTGTATCTTCTTTCTTCTAAGTCCTCATACGCAGGGCTGTGTGATGGAGTAAGCTGTAGGTTTATATAGGGATTGCTATACTGTGATTGGACACAGAGCAGGTGCGATTCCTAAACTAATAATTCCAATAGAAAAGTCCAGGCTAAGCAAGGTAAAGAACAAACAGGTTTCTTCAATGGCATAATGGTCAAGGTTGCAGAACATAAGCTGGAAGTCAAGGATTCAAGACCCAGTGAGCTCAGTTCCTAACAGTCTGTAACATCTCTGCCTGTTCGGGTCTCTACGCCACCCTCCACTCGCACACTGCGGCGAAGGTGGCGTGTTCAGTTTGATTCCTTGCGTAGATTTCTTGTTGCTCAGTCTGAACACTGTCCTAATGCCTCCTGTCTGTAATTGAATTTCTGCCACACCCGTCTCCTGCATCTTTGTTTCTCTCTGCTCCTCTAATAGTTAATCTCAGCCTTGCTTGTGTGATTGACAGTCTGTCTACCAATCCAGTCTGGGACAGGTCCTGACTTTCTATAAACAGGTTGTCAGCCCTCACATGCTTGCTGGCTATTGATTCTGTCTTGTGACTTGTCCCTGCTAGCTCCTATTCTGCTATTACCTGTATTCTTATTCCTGACCTCAGGATTTGTCTCTGACTATTCTCTTGGATTGTGATTTTGTACTGCATTGCTCGACTGTTACCGACCCCTTGGCTATCTGACCTCCCTTTGTCGTTGTTTGTCCTGTCGGCGTTCTGTGTTGTCACCTATATTAGGTAGGGCCTGTCGACCAGTTGCTGCTGTCACCTAGGACAGATAGGCAAGTTAGCCAGGGACAGTGGGGGGGTTCAGCTTAGGGCTCACTGTCTTGTTGTGCCCCCTCCCCCCAGGGTTCTGCAGCAGCATTGGGAATTGCTCAACTGGCAATTCCCTTACAGAATAGCCAGCCCAAAAAAATTACCTTCTGCCATTGTTTCCCTCCGGATCATCATGGATCCTATTCAGGGCCTTGCAGCCAAGATGGAGGGTTTGGCAGGCCTGGTAGCTGAGCTAGCTAAACAGGTTCAGACCCTTACCAATGCTGCTGCAGCATCCCCGGTTGTTTCTGTCCCTTTCAGGGTTAAAATGCTACTCCCGGATCGTTTCTTGGGGGACCGAGAAAAATTTGAGACTTTCCGGGAGTCTTGTTGCCTATATTTTTGGATTAACCCTCATGCATCCCAGGCCCAAATGGTGGGAGTAGTTATATCCCTCCTACAGGGGGATCCACAAGTTTGGGCCCTTAAACTCCCTCCTGGGGCTGAGGAGTGGTCTGATTTTGAAACATTTTTTTTTGTCTCTGGGGTCTATCTATGCTGAGCCAGACCACATTGGACTTGTGGAATCGCAACTCCTCACCATGCGGCAAGGCAAACGCTCTGCTGAGGAGTACTGCTTAGAATTCCGCAGGTGCAGTGTAACTGCAGGTTGGTGTGAGTCAGCTCTAAAGGCCCACTTTAAACAAGGCCTGTGTGACCGTGTTAAGGAGGTCTGGGTTGGTCACCCAGATCCCCCTACTCTTGAGCAGGCCATGACTTTGGACCATAGAATCCTGGAAAATATTATAGATGGAGTAGGGTCTGTTTCCTCCAAATTTTCTGTCTCTTCCTCTCTCTCTCCTGATAAACCCACTTTTTCTACCATCAATCCTGGTGAGGAACCCATGCAACTGGGAGCTATGGACGCCAAGACTCGACGAGAGCATCATCTCCGGAATAACCTATGCCTGTACTGTGGTATTGAGGAGAGCACCAGTGAAGGTGTGTAGAGATTGAATTGCCTTTTGCCCTCTACTTAGCATCTACATATCACAAGGCATTATGGGAAAGGAGCTGGGGAGCTCATACGCCCTCTGTTGGCTGTAACAGATCCTCAATTTGCTTTTGACTCACCGAGTCTCCTCAATGTGAGAGATTCTTGTCCCTAACCCACTCATTGCCTCCCACAAAGCCAGCCAGTTCACTTTGCTCTGTACTGATGAGGGACAACAATCCTGAAACAGCGCTGTATGCAGATAAGTGAAATTGGCTTGGCTAAAATCCCTTTTGCTGTCTCAAGACTCGGTGAGTCAAAAGCAAATTGAGGATCTGTTACATCCAACAGAGGGAGTATGAGCTCCCCAGCTCCTTTCCCATAATGCCTTGTGATATGTACTATGGTACTTCAGGTCATATAATTCAAGGCTGCTCCATCAGACCCTGCACACCAGGGGAAAAGCTTCAGTGCCTGAGTGGTGGTCGGAAGAACCACTCAGGCAACCAGGTATTTGCCGGAAATAACAATAATATGTTGTTATGTGTGTCTCTGTCCTCTGGGGACAGATCTGTTTCTGGCCAGGCCCTAGTTGACTCTGGGTCTGCGGCAAACTTTGTCAAACTTTCGTTTGTCTCAGCTTTAGGCATTAAGCTTTTGCCGCTTGATACTCCTCTGGCGGTTACTGGAGCGGATTTTGCCCCACTGGCCAGGGGTAAGGTCCAATGCAAAACCCCCTTAATCACACTGCAAGTGGGTTCTGCACATTCTGAAGTCATAAGCTTCTTTGTTATGGAGCATCTGTCTTCTGATATTGTTTTGGGACTTCCCTGGTTGAACCTCCATAACCCTATTTTTGATTGGGGTAAAAGGGAGTTAGTAAAATGGGGAGATCAGTGCTCATCCCACCGTATTGCTTTGTACACCTTAGATTGTGTCAGTGAGGAGACGGTCTCGGCTACTAAGGGTTGGAAACGCCAGGTGAATAAAAAACATTTGCCTTGTCCACCAGCACCTCTTGTTGTTCAGGGAGCTCTGGAATTTAAGGCAGAGAAAATACTGGATCCTTCCAAAACTGGTAACGTCTCTGCCTGTTTGGGTCTCTGCGCCACCCTCCGCTCGCACGCTGCGGCGAAGGAGGCGTCTTTAATTTGATTGCTTACGTAGGTTTCTTGTTGCTAAGTCTGAACACTGTCCTAATATCTCCTGTCTGTAATTGAATTTCTGCCACACCCGTCTCCTGTATCTTTGTTTCTCTCTGCTACTCTAATAGCTAATCTCAGCTTTGCCTGTGTGATTGACAGTCTGTCTACCAATCCAGTCTGGGACAGGTCCTAACTTTCTATAAACAGGTTGTCAGCCCTCACATGCTCGATGGCTATTGATTCTGTCTTGTGACTTGTCCCTGCTAGCTCCTATTCTGCTATTACCTGTATTCTTATTCCTGACCTCTGGTTTTGTCTCTGACTATTCTCTTGGATTGTGATTTTGTACTGCATTGCTTGACTGTTACCGACCCCTTGGCTATCTGACCTCCCTTTGTTGTTGTTTGTCCTGTCTGCGTTCTGTGTTGTCACCTATATTAGGTAGGGCCTGTCGACCAGTTGCTGCTGTCACCTAGGACAGATAGGCCAGTTAGCTGCTGCTGCTGTCGCCTAGTTAGCCAGGGACAGTGGGGGGAGGGAAGTTTAGCTTAGGGTTCACTGTCTTGTTGTGCCCCTCCCCTCAGGGTTCTGCAGCAGCACTGGGAATTGCTCAACTGGCAATTCCCTTACACAGTCACAACAGTTAGCACTGACAACCTTCAGGCCACTGGAGTCTTCAATATACATCACAGGAATACACCCAAAAACTGGCTTGCACTCTTGCTATACAGACTATGTACCTCAATAGTTGAAACCTATTTAGAAACAGTGATAGGACTATGTACAAAGAATTTAGGATTGATTATGTACTGGCCAACATTTGCACAATTTGTGTGAGAGAGATCAAAAAGGGAAATACAGGAAGAGAGAGTGAGAGAAAGGGAGAGAGAGCAAGAGAGATTGAAGGATAGAGAGACAGAGAAAGTGATAGAGCCACAGAAGAAGGTAAGGAAGGGAGAGAAAGAAAGAGAGGGAGTGAGAGACACAGCGACAGAGCAAGCATGAGAGAGAGCACAAGCCAGACAGAGCGAGAGTAGAAGGCAATAGAGTGAGAAACATAAAGCAAAAGCGTGAGAGAGAGAGAACAAGAGAGTCAGAGCGAGAGAATGATAAGCAGTGAGAGAGAGCAAGAATAAAAGAAAGAGTGAATATGTTCAAAGGGTAACTATAAGGGGGATCTATTCAGACCAGTGTTTAGTACGGCAGTCTTGAAAATCTCAGGGCCCCATGAAGGATGTGTCTCATTTATGACAAGCTGCACTCTGAATCTGAATCCTGTTCTGTCTTCAAGTCCTTCAAAAATGGCTGATGGTCAGTCAGAAGCAGTAAATGAGCATCTAATTAATTATACAAAATCAAAAATTGTGTAATATAATTAAAAGTAATTAATCATTTCATTTGGATGACTGATGTTTTTCATGCAGGTCCAAAGTGTAAGGTGGAACTGTAGTTGTGCCTAGGTGTTGTACCACAGAAGGAAGTTGTTTTGGCATGTCCTGTGAGATGACCCCGCTCTAGCACTGGCATGATGCTTGTCAGGTATAAGCCCACTATACATAGGGAACCTTCGCTCATGTTTAGGAGTCGAATCAAATGGAACTTGTCTATTCATTGGTATGGTCAACCTGAAAAACAGTTACCGCATTACAAAAAAACCAAAGGCCTAGTCTGTAAGTTGGAGTGCTGCCTTTGGAAAGTGGAGTGACTGAACTTATTTCATCTGAGCTCCAGGCGCCTGAACTGCTGGTGAATTGTGCTGTATGCTAATCCTGTATCTCTCCAAGCAAGATCAGTAAAGTTGAGGTTTTAGTATACAAGCAGTTGGTGGTTCTGACACAGCTAAACTACACCCCCACTTCTGTGTGTGGTTATGGTACTATGTGGGACACTACAGGGTGCAATATTAGGGGGGGGTCCCAGAAATGCCAAATGTGCCCCTATATACAAGATTAGTAAGTACAATATATACCTGTCAGAAGGGTGTTCCTCACAGCCTAGCATCATCACTGTGAGGAATGCCCCCCACCTGTACTCTAAATAGCCTTGTACTGTCAGAGGGGGCGTTCCTTACCGCCAAACTTGGCTTTCTAGCGATATATAAAGCTGCACTTTCATGAGGAAGAAAAGGTCCTCTTTAAAACGTATGAAGTCCTTTAGAAATATCATCACAGGGTAAAATAAATGCCATTTAATAGTAAGATATAATGGAAAGATCTTACTAGTAACCAAGCAAATCTAGAGGGTGCGGCGAATAGAGGGTACCAGTGCACTTGGATTCTTGTTAGTAAAGGAGGGTGAATGTCTCACCCTGTTAATAAACCCTATGGTTCCCAAATTTAACTTCTGCACTTACAAGGGTGATCCCCGAATCTCACCCTATTACACCCTAATAATCTTTCACTTACTCCCGATGCATTTTGTCCTTTAAAATACATAGGGTACTACTCTGGGGATATTTATAGAGTGTCCAGCTTATCCAAACAGGATGCATATACAAATCAAGCTCAACCCCACCAGCTCATTGTCCTCACAGTGCTGTAATAACACATGCTTAATACTGTCTGGAGCACACCTAATATCTAGAGCACAATATGCAGTAGCATTTGCCACTTACTATTATTATTTTCAAAGGTACTGTTTCAGTTGGCACTTTTGTTTTGGGCGGTACAGTAACTATAGTTAGTGGCTATGATGTGACAGTATAGTGATAGCATTGTTATTTGTCTTTGTATAGTATGTTTTGTTCCATAAAATTTGTTGGTAATATTTAGTCATGGTATAGTGATATCATTTCATAACTATATATTCATGCCAATACAAAGAATGGACAGCACTCCAAAATTCAAACATCAAAAAGGTGAAGATTTATTCCATAGCAGCAACGTTTCGGTCCCAAATATGGTGGACCTTTCTCAAGCAGTAACACAGTGAAGAATGTGCAAACTTTTGTAGTGTGGGACAAGTCACTCCCTTCATTAATACTAATCAATAAATCATGAATCAAAATATGTCAAAAAAGTGATCAAAAAGCTAAGTGTAAGATGTATAAATTACAAAAACAACATAAGTGTATATATGAAACAGTGATCCATAATACATATAATAAATGCAATCAAAAGTGTATAAAACAATACATATATATCATCAATCAATTATAAACACAAGTGTATAGCATAAATAGTGATTATAATACCGCCTGCCTATATTTAAAACGCATCTGTTATAGATAAAGTGCTGTAAGATTAAAACACTCACCCCCATTACAAATAACGCCATTACCACGCTAATCAGCGTGTAAAGAATGTAAGAGGAAGTGAGTGTGACTGTAACTATCCAGATTCGCGCATGCGCAGTATAAAAATGAAACCAGAGGGTACTGGCAAACTCATTACAAAATAGTAATAGTGCAAAGTGAAACTTCGCGCATGCGCAATGTGAATCCCATAGCGCTAGATAGTAATAAACATAAAACCAAAATCTCATCACTTATAATTATAAATAGTGGATTAAAATTGGACCCAATGATAAGATAACAATATATATTCATATATATATATTCATGCCAATATTTTGTGTGGAAGGGAGGCAGGGCCGCTTTAATGGCTGCACCCATGCGGGGGCCCCCTCAGCCGTCCTAGATCGAGTGGGCCAGTCCTGCATTTCCCGCAGAGGTTGAATACAATAGTGGAGCACGCACCCTTCTTCTGATGTCTGTGGCAATAAGCATCGAGCAGCTGGAGCCTGCAAGTCCGTGGGAACAAGGTTAGGTGAAGTTTTTTTTTTTCCTTTTATGTGGTGGTTGCGGGTGCAAGGGGCCTTAAAGGGACGGCAGCGACTGCGCATGACGCGCCTCTTGTGAAAGACCACCGGAAAATGGCGGCGGTCCAGCGCTGCGTCAGAGGAAGTAGAAGAAAGAAGATACAGAGAAGACCAAGATGGGAGTCACCACAACAGACTAATGGGCGGTGACAAGCGATGACGCGGTGGGTGCTCGCTACCAAGGAGGAACGCCCCGGGTGCTCCGTGAGGATCATTTCCATAATTGAAGAAACAGATTTTTACAGAAACAGCTGGGAGAAGACAACAATGAAAGGTAGTAGGACAATGGCCTTTTTAAAGGCCATTCCAACAAGCCATTAGCTTAAAAGTGTTTTTTTTAATGATAGATTCCCTTTAAGAGGGGGCTGGTAAAGGGGAAATTAAATTATGGGAGGGACCACTTAAAGTTTGAACAGGGCCCCCTAATATATTAAAATGAGCCTGAGGGGAGGGGGAACATGTGTTTTTTGGTTTGTGATTCTGATCATTTAAAAGGGTATTTAAGTATTTTATATTGATGACCCATCCTCAGGACAGGTCAGCAAATTGAGAACCTTGGGGAACAAATGAGTGAATGGCCCCGAGTTCAACAGCCTCTTTTGTGTATACCGGGCACAGCACCATACATAAGGTAGTGATTGTGGTATAGCAGATCAGTCCTATTCACTTGCTAAGTTTGACATGAATGACATACATAATGCCAGTCACTAAGAATGGGCTGCTCTGGTCACCGGAGCACCACAGCCCCTTCAGATGACCAGGGTCAGAACCTCAGAGATCTGACATTAATACTGATCAATAGTATAGTATCCCCAAATACCACTTTAACGATGACCCTAAAAGCCCTAGCTATGCCCCTGGAAGCGCTGAAGGTAAGCCCCGCAGCTCTCTGCACACTGCCTTCTGATTTCAGTAAATGTATCTGTGCGGTGTGTATAATGCTTCAGCATTTGGGACACATTTTATCTAAAACCAGCCCTGTATGGGGAGTGTAAATAACATCAGTGGGTATATGACACCATAGACCCTATAGACATACATGTTAGCAAAGGAGGACGCACCATGTGACCTCTCTGTACGAGATCTCCTCTTGTTCCCGGTAGATACAGATCTCGACACCCCCTCCCCCCGGTTCTCCCCACGGTCTCCCCCCGTTTTAGTACCGCGAGAGTTCGGGCTCCGGGGGCGGAGTGAGCTCAGCGCATGACCGACAGCGAGCGGCGGGGCCCGGCAGGTAAGATCCCGGCACACCGGAGACCACCATAATCCCGGTTAGAGGCTGCCACCTAATTATGAGCCTCCCGCTCCATATCATCACCGATCCCAAATACACCTCAGTGTCTGCCTGAACTTGGTGCCTCATACCTCGGTGTCTGCCTGCACCTGGCAATCAGACCCTTCTGTCTGCCTAAACCTGGTAGCGCATAGCTCACTGTCTGCCTGCACCTGGCACTGCATACCACACTGTCTCCCTGTAACTAGTACCTAATACCTTACCTGTCTGCAGCTGGCACCGCATACCACACTGTCTCCCTGTAACTAGTACCTAATATCTTACCTGCCACCACATACCACACTGTCTCCCTGTAACTAGTACCTAATACCTTACCTGCCTGCACCTGGCACCGCATACCACACTGTCTCCCTGTAACTAGTACCTAATACCTTACCTGTCTGCAGCTGGCACCGCATACCACACTGTCTCCCTGTAACTAGTACCTAATATCTTACCTGCCACCACATACCACACTGTCTCCCTGTAACTAGTACCTAATACCTTACCTGCCTGCACCTGGCACCGCATACCACACTGTCTCCCTGTAACTAGTACCTAATACCTTACCTGTCTGCAGCTGGCACCGCATACCACACTGTCTCCCTGTAACTAGTACCTAATACCTTACCTGCCTGCACCTGGCACCGCATACCACACTGTCTCCATGTAACTAGTACCTAATACCTTACCTGTCTGCAGCTGACACCGCATACCACACTGTCTCCCTGTAACTAGTACCTAATACCTTACCTGTCTGCACCTGGCACCGCATACCACACTGTCTCCCTGTAACTAGTACCTAATACCTTACCTGTCTGCAGCTGGCACCGCATACCACACTGTCTCCCTGTAACTAATACCTAATATCTTACCTGTCTGCAGCTGGCACCGCATACCACACTGTCTCCCTGTAACTAATACCTAATATCTTACCTGTCTGCAGCTGGCACCGCATACCACACTGTCTCCCTGTAACTAGTACCTAATACCGTACCTGTCTGGAGCTGGCACCGCATACCACACTGTCTCCCTGTAACTAGTACCTAATACCTTACCTGTCTGCACCTGGCACCGCATACCACACTGTCTCCCTGTAACTAGTACCTAATACCTTACCTGTCTGCAGCTGGCACCGCATACCACACTGTCTCCCTGTAACTAGTACCTAATACCTTACCTGTCTGCAGCTGACACCGCATACCACACTGTCTCCCTGTAACTAGTACCTAATACCTTACCTGTCTGTCTGCACCTGGCACAGCATACCACACTGTCTCCCTGTAACTAGTACCTAATATCTTACCTGCCACCACATACCACACTGTCTCCCTGTAACTAGTACCTAATATCTTACCTGCCACCACATACCACACTGTCTCCCTGTAACTAGTACCTAATACCTTACCTGCCTGCACCTGGCACCGCATACCACACTGTCTCCCTGTAACTAGTACCTAATACCTTACCTGTCTGCAGCTGGCACCGCATACCACACTGTCTCCCTGTAACTAGTACCTAATACCTTACCTGCCTGCACCTGGCACCGCATACCACACTGTCTCCATGTAACTAGTACCTAATACCTTACCTGTCTGCAGCTGACACCGCATACCACACTGTCTCCCTGTAACTAGTACCTAATACCTTACCTGTCTGCACCTGGCACCGCATACCACACTGTCTCCCTGTAACTAGTACCTAATATCTTACCTGCCACCACATACCACACTGTCTCCCTGTAACTAGTACCTAATACCTTACCTGCCTGCACCTGGCACCGCATACCACACTGTCTCCCTGTAACTAGTACCTAATACCTTACCTGTCTGCAGCTGGCACCGCATACCACACTGTCTCCCTGTAACTAGTACCTAATACCTTACCTGCCTGCACCTGGCACCGCATACCACACTGTCTCCATGTAACTAGTACCTAATACCTTACCTGTCTGCAGCTGACACCGCGTACCACACTGTCTCCCTGTAACTAGTACCTAATACCTTACCTGTCTGCAGCTGGCACCGCATACCACACTGTCTCCCTGTAACTAGTACCTAATACCTTACCTGTCTGCAGCTGACACCGCATACCACACTGTCTCCCTGTAACTAGTACCTAATACCTTACCTGTCTGCACCTGGCACCGCATACCACACTGTCTCCCTGTAACTAGTACCTAATATCTTAACTGTCTGCACCTGGCACCGCATACCACACTGTCTCCCTGTAACTAGTACCTAATACCTTACCTGTCTGCACCTGGCACCGCATACCACACTGTCTCCCTGTAACTAGTACCTAATATCTTACCTGTCTGCACCTGGCACCGCATACCACACTGTCTCCCTGTAACTAGTACCTAATACCTTACCTGTCTGCAGCTGACACCGCATACCACACTGTCTCCCTGTAACTAGTACCTAATACCTTACCTGTCTGCACCTGGCACCGCATACCACACTGTCTCCCTGTAACTAGTACCTAATACCTTACCTGTCTGCAGCTGACACCGCATACCACACTGTCTCCCTGTAACTAGTACCTAATACCTTACCTGTCTGTCTGCACCTGGCACAGCATACCACACTGTCTCCCTGTAACTAGTACCTAATACCTTACCTGTCTGCACCTGGCACCGCATACCACACTGTCTCCCTGTAACTAGTACCTAATATCTTACCTGTCTGCACCTGGCACTGCATACCACACTGTCTCCCTGTAACTAGTACCTAATACCTTACCTGTCTGCAGCTGGCACCGCATACCACACTGTCTCCCTGTAACTAGTACCTAATATCTTACCTGCCACCACATACCACACTGTCTCCCTGTAACTAGTACCTAATACCTTACCTGCCTGCACCTGGCACCGCATACCACACTGTCTCCCTGTAACTAGTACCTAATACCTTACCTGTCTGCAGCTGGCACCGCATACCACACTGTCTCCCTGTAACTAGTACCTAATACCTTACCTGTCTGCAGCTGGCACCGCATACCACACTGTCTCCCTGTAACTAGTACCTAATACCTTACCTGCCTGCACCTGGCACCGCATACCACACTGTCTCCATGTAACTAGTACCTAATACCTTACCTGTCTGCAGCTGACACCGCATACCACACTGTCTCCCTGTAACTAGTACCTAATACCTTACCTGTCTGCACCTGGCACCGCATACCACACTGTCTCCCTGTAACTAGTACCTAATACCTTACCTGTCTGCACCTGGCACCGCATACCACACTGTCTCCCTGTAACTAATACCTAATATCTTACCTGTCTGCAGCTGGCACCGCATACCACACTGTCTCCCTGTAACTAGTACCTAATACCGTACCTGTCTGGAGCTGGCACCGCATACCACACTGTCTCCCTGTAACTAGTACCTAATACCTTACCTGTCTGCACCTGGCACCGCATACCACACTGTCTCCCTGTAACTAGTACCTAATACCTTACCTGTCTGCAGCTGGCACCGCATACCACACTGTCTCCCTGTAACTAGTACCTAATATCTTACCTGCCACCACATACCACACTGTCTCCCTGTAACTGGTACCTAATACCTTACCTGCCTGCACCTGGCACCGCATACCACACTGTCTCCCTGTAACTAGTACCTAATACCTTACCTGTCTGCAGCTGGCACCGCATACCACACTGTCTCCCTGTAACTAGTACCTAATACCTTACCTGCCTGCACCTGGCACCGCATACCACACTGTCTCCATGTAACTAGTACCTAATACCTTACCTGTCTGCAGCTGACACCGCGTACCACACTGTCTCCCTGTAACTAGTACCTAATACCTTACCTGTCTGCAGCTGGCACCGCATACCACACTGTCTCCCTGTAACTAGTACCTAATACCTTACCTGTCTGCAGCTGACACCGCATACCACACTGTCTCCCTGTAACTAGTACCTAATACCTTACCTGTCTGTCTGCACCTGGCACAGCATACCACACTGTCTCCCTGTAACTAGTACCTAATACCTTACCTGTCTGCACCTGGCACCGCATACCACACTGTCTCCCTGTAACTAGTAGCTAATATCTTAACTGTCTGCACCTGGCACCGCATACCACACTGTCTCCCTGTAACTAGTACCTAATACCTTACCTGTCTGCACCTGGCACCGCATACCACACTGTCTCCCTGTAACTAGTACCTAATATCTTACCTGTCTGCACCTGGCACCGCATACCACACTGTCTCCCTGTAACTAGTACCTAATACCTTACCTGTCTGCAGCTGACACCGCATACCACACTGTCTCCCTGTAACTAGTACCTAATACCTTACCTGTCTGCACCTGGCACCGCATACCACACTGTCTCCCTGTAACTAGTACCTAATACCTTACCTGTCTGCAGCTGACACCGCATACCACACTGTCTCCCTGTAACTAGTACCTAATACCTTACCTGTCTGTCTGCACCTGGCACAGCATACCACACTGTCTCCCTGTAACTAGTACCTAATACCTTACCTGTCTGCACCTGGCACCGCATACCACACTGTCTCCCTGTAACTAGTACCTAATATCTTACCTGTCTGCACCTGGCACCGCATACCACACTGTCTCCCTGTAACTAGTACCTAATACCTTACCTGTCTGCAGCTGGCACCGCATACCACACTGTCTCCCTGTAACTAGTACCTAATATCTTACCTGCCACCACATACCACACTGTCTCCCTGTAACTAGTACCTAATACCTTACCTGCCTGCACCTGGCACCGCATACCACACTGTCTCCCTGTAACTAGTACCTAATACCTTACCTGTCTGCAGCTGGCACCGCATACCACACTGTCTCCCTGTAACTAGTACCTAATACCTTACCTGCCTGCACCTGGCACCGCATACCACACTGTCTCCATGTAACTAGTACCTAATACCTTACCTGTCTGCAGCTGACACCGCATACCACACTGTCTCCCTGTAACTAGTACCTAATACCTTACCTGTCTGCACCTGGCACCGCATACCACACTGTCTCCCTGTAACTAGTACCTAATACCTTACCTGTCTGCACCTGGCACCGCATACCACACTGTCTCCCTGTAACTAATACCTAATATCTTACCTGTCTGCAGCTGGCACCGCATACCACACTGTCTCCCTGTAACTAGTACCTAATACCGTACCTGTCTGGAGCTGGCACCGCATACCACACTGTCTCCCTGTAACTAGTACCTAATACCTTACCTGTCTGCACCTGGCACCGCATACCACACTGTCTCCCTGTAACTAGTACCTAATACCTTACCTGTCTGCAGCTGGCACCGCATACCACACTGTCTCCCTGTAACTAGTACCTAATACCTTACCTGTCTGCAGCTGACACCGCATACCACACTGTCTCCCTGTAACTAGTACCTAATACCTTACCTGTCTGTCTGCACCTGGCACAGCATACCACACTGTCTCCCTGTAACTAGTACCTAATACCTTACCTGTCTGCACCTGGCACCGCATACCACACTGTCTCCCTGTAACTAGTACCTAATATCTTACCTGTCTGCACCTGGCACCGCATACCACACTGTCTCCCTGTAACTAGTACCTAATACCTTACCTGTCTGCACCTGGCACCGCATACCACACTGTCTCCCTGTAACTAGTACCTAATATCTTACCTGTCTGCACCTGGCACCGCATACCACACTGTCTCCCTGTAACTAGTACCTAATACCTTACCTGTCTGCAGCTGACACCGCATACCACACTGTCTCCCTGTAACTAGTACCTAATACCTTACCTGTCTGCACCTGGCACCGCATACCACACTGTCTCCCTGTAACTAGTACCTAATACCTTACCTGTCTGCAGCTGACACCGCATACCACACTGTCTCCCTGTAACTAGTACCTAATACCTTACCTGTCTGTCTGCACCTGGCACAGCATACCACACTGTCTCCCTGTAACTAGTACCTAATACCTTACCTGTCTGCACCTGGCACCGCATACCACACTGTCTCCCTGTAACTAGTACCTAATATCTTACCTGTCTGCACCTGGCACCGCATACCACACTGTCTCCCTGTAACTAGTACCTAATACCTTACCTGTCTGCACCTGGCACCGCATACCACACTGTCTCCCTGTAACTAGTACCTAATACCTTACCTGTCTGCACCTGGCACCGCATACCACACTGTCTCCCTGTAACTAGTACCTAATACCTTACCTGTCTGCAGCTGACACCGCATACCACACTGTCTCCCTGTAACTAGTACCTAATACCTTACCTGTCTGTCTGCACCTGGCACAGCATACCACACTGTCTCCCTGTAACTAGTACCTAATACCTTACCTGTCTGCACCTGGCACCGCATACCACACTGTCTCCCTGTAACTAGTACCTAATATCTTACCTGTCTGCACCTGGCACCGCATACCACACTGTCTCCCTGTAACTAGTACCTAATACCTTACCTGTCTGCACCTGGCACCGCATACCACACTGTCTCCATGTAACTAGTACCTAATACCATACCTGTCTGCAGCTGGCACCGCATACCACACTGTCTCCCTGTATCTAGTACCTAATACATTACCTGTCTGTCTGCACCTGGCACCGCATACCACACTGTCTCCCTGTAACTAATACCTAATACCTTACCTGTCTGCAGCTGGCACCGCATACCACACTGTCTCCCTGTAACTAGTACCTAATATCTTACCTGTCTGCACCTGGCACCGCATACCACACTGTCTCCATGTAACTAGTACCTAATACCGTACCTGTCTGCAGCTGGCACCGCATACCACACTGTCTCCCTGTAACTAGTACCTAATACCTTACCTGTCTGTCTGCACCTGGCACCGCATACCACAATGTCTCCCTGTAACTAGTACCTAATACCTTACCTGTCTGCACCTGGCACCGCATACCACACTGTCTCCCTGTAACTAGTACCTAATACCTTACCTGTCTGCACCTGGCACCGCATACCACACTGTCTCCCTGTAACTAGTACCTAATACCTTACCTGTCTGCACCTGGCACCGCATACCACACTGTCTCCCTGTAACTAGTACCTAATACCGTACCTGTCTGGAGCTGGCACCGCATACCACACTGTCTCCCTGTAACTAGTACCTAATACCTTACCTGTCTGTCTGCACCTGGCACCGCATACCACACTGTCTCCCTGTAACTAGTACCTAATATCTTACCTGCACCTGGCACCGCATACCACACTGTCTCCCTGTAACTAGTACCTAATACCTTACCTGTCTGCACCTGGCACCGCATACCACACTGTCTCCCTGTAACTAGTACCTAATACCTTACCTGTCTGCCTGCACCTGGCACCGCATACCACACTGTCTCCTTATAACTAGTTCCTAATATCTTACATGTCTGCACCTGGCACCGCATACCACACTGTCTCCCTGTAACTAGTACCTAATACCTTACCTGTCTGCACCTGGCACCGCATACCACACTGTCTCCCTGTAACTAGTACCTAATATCTTACCTGCACCTGGCACCGCATACCACACTGTCTCCCTGTAACTAGTACCTAATACCTTACCTGTCTGCCTGCACCTGGCACCGCATACCACACTGTCTCCTTATAACTAGTTCCTAATATCTTACATGTCTGCCTGCACCTGTCATGTTATGCCTGACACCTCACTTTCTTCCTGCATATGGTACCTCACAGCAAGCTGTCTCCTTTACCTTGTGCCACTTACCTCAGTGTTTGCCTGTCACAACACCATATACATCTCCTGTCTGCCTGCGCCTGGTATGTGATTTACCTTAATTTCTGCCTCCATTTGGTACCTCTCATTTCACTGTCTGCCTTTATCTGGTACATCATAACCCATGGTGATTGTTACCTGATAGACTTTACCTCTCTATTTGTACATACATTTGGTATCTCATACTTTACTGTCAGTCTGTCTGGGCACCTGGTACCTCATTGTCTGAATGTACCTGTCACATCACACCTCACTGTCTGCCTATACCGGTTACAACACCTCATTGTCTGCTTCATTGGATGCTACCTTCAGTGTTTGTCTGTACCTGGTACTTCTTATCCTTTTGTCTTCCTGTCCTTTCATGTGGTACCTCATACTTTAGTCTGTTCATACATCTGCTGCCTCACTGTCTGCACCTGGTACCTCTTACCTCACTGTCACCTGTACCTGGTATTTCATACCTTCATTTCTGTCTGCATTTGGTACTCCACTGCCTGCCTTCCACAGCATCTGGCACCTCATAACTCCAGGCCTGCTTGCACCTGAAACCTTCAAGCTCACTTTCTGCCTGTACTTGTTACCTTTATACTTCACTTTCTGCCTGTACCTGTTACCATTATACTTCACTTTTGGCCCTTATCTGGTAACTCATACCTCACTTTATCTGTATCTGGTACCTCACTCTACCTCTTACTTCAGTATTTGCATCTTATACCTGGTAACTCATACCTCTCTGTCTGCCGTTTCCTGCCCCCGATACCTCATGCTTTAATGTAATCTGTCCCTGTGCCAGGTGCACCAGCGTTTGCCTGTCCTTGTTACCTCATACTTTATTGTGCCTGATCATTTTTCTGACTCCTGATATCTATTGCTTTAAAGGGGTTGTCCAGGCAAAAATGGACAATAAATGTATTTTAAATAGGCGGCGGGTGGTAAAAAAACAAAACAAAAAAAAAAACCTCTGTATGGATCACTATTACTTATAGTTAAACTGTCACTTGCTAACTTATCATTGGACTGCTTGAATCTCTAATGTTACTTGGATGACGGGTTGGGACCCTATCCAACCACCCACTCATCTAACAAATCACAGAGTGCCTCATACAAATTGCATTATTTGGACAATTGGACAAGAGATGTCACTACCTGTGACATCCCGGGTCTCTTCCTGAGGCCGCTGATTCAATGGCTTCAGTTGAAGGGATCCGGGACATTACACATTACACCTTCCCCCGGCCTATATAAAACATTTGTCTGGACAACCTCTTTAAGTGTCTAGACAGTACAACTACTACTTCTTACATCACTACCACAACAACTGATACCTCACCAGCTATTTCTAATTGTGACTTGCTTTTCTGTATATCAAACGTCATACACCTATTCTTGAAATCTCCTACTACTTCAAACCTCATACCTCACACCTTGACTCCTATGACTCATTCTATAACATGGTGCCTGTGTCTGACTCTAGCACTCCAGTGTAGTAGAACATATAACATATTTCACACCATGTAAATCCTCAACTCAAAGAAACTTACAATCCAATTTCCTTATCACGTACTTTATAGGAAGCTTTAATCTGCCATTGCCATCCTTTTCTCTGTTTGACTCCTCCTTCTGTTGACTCTCATAACAGTCATGGCTGACTCTCTTGCCTCTGGATCCAGAAGGCAGTTTCCCAGGATCAGTAAATCTAGAGCTTCCACTCAGTTGCAGTTCCTTGCCTCAGACTCAGGTAAGTGTCTACTTACACTCTGTTGGGGTACTGTAAGTAGTACCACAACTTTTAACCCCTTCACATCGCAAGCATTTTTCAATTTTCGTTTTTGACTCCCCGCCTTCTGAACCCCATTACTTTTTTATTTTTCTGTTCACAGAGCCATATAAGGGCTTAATGTTTGCGGGGCAAATTGTACTTTGTAATGGTGCCATTTATTATTCGGTACAATGTACTGGGAAGCTGGAAAAAAAATTCAGAATGGGTGGAATTGGAGAAAAACTGCATTTGTATGACTATTACAGGCTTTATTTTTACGGCATTCACAGTGCAGCTGATATGACATGTCACCTGTATTCTATGGGTTGGTACAATTTCGGGGGAAATCTAATTTATATAGTTTTATTTACAGTTTAACCTCTTAAAAAAAAAAAATCTAAAACTTAGCAAAAAAAATTCTTGGAGTCGCCATATTCTGACACCTATAACTTTTTGATATTTCTGTGTACAGGGATGTATAGGGAGTCTTTTTTTGCAGGACCAGATGTACTTTTTAGTTATACTATTTTGGGGAATGTCTATTGCTCTGATCGCTTTTTAATCAAATTTTTAATTGAGACGAACAGCGAAAAAAACTGTGTTTCAGCTCTTCTGATTTTTTTTCCCCACTGTAGTGTTCACTGTGAGGCAACAAATTTCTTTATAAGTTTGTAGACTGGTCGTTTTCGGACATAAGGATACTTAATGTGCATGTCTTTCATTTTATTTATTTTTTTAATTTTATATGTGTTTTAGGAAAAGGGAAAGTGGTCTGATCACTAATGCAATGCCTTACAATTGCCAATTACTGGCACTTCTATTACAGGTTGTATAGAGTTTAATGCTACACAAGCCTGAGTACCTTCAATAGGCTCCTGGCTGTCATGGCAACGGATCACCCAGTCCCGACAATCCTCCCCAAAATGGTGGTGCCCATGTGCGGCTGGGAAAATAGGCACTGGTTGCAGGTGTTAGCGCTGGGTCTCTGCCGTATAATGCAGCAGAGACCTGGTGGCTATGGCGACTGCTCAGCTCCTGGGATTAATTGGTGTTTCTCTTGCTTTAAGGGAAAACTCCTTTGGCTCCAGAACTGCGTTTGGTAGATAGTGTGTTTCCTGCCCCTAAAGAGGTTTTGTCATTACAGACACTTATCCCCTATCCAGAGGATAGGTGATATGTCAGAGCACTAGGGGACGTCTGGGAACCCCCGGCGAACAGGAGAATGGGGGCCCAAAAGTCCCTCTGCATCCTCCATATGAATGAAGCATCATTGCAAAAGAACAACCAGAGCAATAAACAAAAAGGAAAAATGCAATTAAGAAGAATGGGAGATAGGGTGAGAGCATAGGGGAAAAGAGACATGGAGCCTGAAAGAGAGGTCAGGGAGGATGGGGGTAAAATGACGAGTGAAAGGCAGATGAGTAATAAAAAGTATTTCATACTTTCTGGTGGTCTTGTTTGAGTTCCGCAGTCAGGTCCTCCATTCGCCTAATGTTTGAGGAGCCAATCCGACATGAAGGGAGGTGAGGTAGATTTCCAGAGTCAGGGAATGATGGACCTGGCTGCTATCAGCAGAAAGCCAACTAGTCTACAGACATGTGTTGCAAAGGGGTGGAGTCTTGGGCTTTTCCAACAAACGTGTAGCATTGTGCCTTGACCAGCGCAGCAGCGCCAAAATTGGTCGGAAGTGAAAGGAAAAATCTCATAAAGTACAGAAGGAACTTTCTACGAACGTGATAGGATTTTGTAGTTATTTTCTTGTGCTTTACAGGAAATAGAAAATTTGTGACAGGGGCAAAAGGTGGAGAGCCACGCTTCAGGTGGAAAAGTAGTCCCAAATTTCCTCTCCCAGCCAGCTATAAATGTCGGTAGAGGGTTGTCCTTATTGAGCATTGGTAGAGTGAGGCGGGTGGAGGGAGGCTGTGTGTCGGTGGGGTCCCTACTCACCCAGGGGCCTTGGCAGTCGGGTCTCTCTGTTTCTTCCGATATGGATGTCTGTGAAGCCTGCTGCTGCCTGGAGGCGGGGACGTCAGGTCCCAGTTGCAGTGGAGCCAGAGCTGCATCACGCGGTGAAGTAGTGGGTACCTCAGAGCTGGCCTCACTCTCTGAGGTCGGCAGGAGATCTCCCAGCGGGAGAAAGAAATTGGAGATAGGCACATCGGGAGCCTGGGACATCGAGGGTCCTCTCACACATTTTCTCGCCCTTCTTTGCCCATTTTTAAATAGATATTCGCTCATTGTTTTGGGCTGGGAACGGAGCTCAGGCAATTCACGTCGAAGCACACCCATGCCAGGACACGCCTCCAAATTGTCACTTTTTGCAGATTTTGAATTTATGGCTCAAAATAAAGCACATAACTCTGGTGCCCTATGTATATTTTAACCCTTTAGCAAGCTAATGCATTTTATCCCTTTCTGCATTCTTGTATTCACGAGTTTTTAAATTTTATTTCAATATACAATAGCTTTACGAGACCTTGTATTTTGTAAGTACATAAGACTTTTTGATCACTTTTTATTACTTTTTGTTTTTGAGAGGCGACATGATCAGAAAAAAAAAAGTTTTATGGTATTTATCATGTAGAATAAATAACATACTAATTTTATTTTAGGGGTTGTTACGGATGTGGCGATATCAATTGTGTGTATATTTTTTTTTCCCATTAACAAGGGGGGAAAAAAGTCTATGTTCACTTTTATTCTGGAAAATGACTTGGGTGCAGCGGTCAACACTGACCGCCGCTTATAAGGGGTTAAATGGCAAGTATGCTTCTGATTGAAAATTTGGGGGTTGGTATCATAAACATAAGTTCACGCTATCCCCTCTCCTGTGGATATCTGAAGTGAAAGGGAAAAGAGAAGAATAAAATCATTTTCTCATCTCCCTGCACTGTCAGCTTCACTAGTTTTCCTGCACACTGGTTAAAATGAAAGTGCGAGAATATGCACATTTGCTTTAGCCAGTGATATCTCTAAATCTGTGTGGACTACAGACATGAGCTTGGTCTTCCTGGCTTTAAAAAAAAATCCAAGACTGCGTCTCTAGCCCCCACGGCTCCGGAGTTAGAGCCGTTTAAAGTTACAGTGTCCCTGAATGTGTTCTGCTTGGGGTGACCTGTAGTGATTATAGTTAATGGGGTCCACTGGGTTCCGTATGTGACCGCTGTTGTAGTGGTCTGCCTCTCTGTTGTTTTGGTCGACGGACCAGAACAATGCATAGGCTGACACTAGTGTGAATGTGGAGTTAGGGTCCACCTATTCAAAAGATATGATTCCTGGAATATTTATATAAACTAGCTCTTATTCACCAAGTGGGCGGTAGTCCCTTTATTTTCTATGAGAAAAACAGAATGTTCCTGTCCACTTGGTGAATGAGAGCTACTTTACATAAAATCTTCCAGGGGCAATATCTTTTGAATGGAAGGACGGATGTTAAAAATAAAAATGCAAGATTGATCATGGGCACAGTGAGAATCAAATCATTTATGGCTTTTAGTATTTTATACTTGATAGCAGATCCTCTTTAGGCTCCACGTAGCGAAACGCAGCTAAAACGCATTGCATTTTTTTCACTGCATTTTTCATTGCGTTTCTGCTGCATTTTTTCTTCCCTTCGTAAATCTATAGGGAGAGCTCTTGCGTTTCCGCAGCTAAAATTGGCATACTGCGTTATTTAAAAACACATGTATTTTTGAAAATGCAGCTTTTCTGCAGCTCTTTTTTTAATGCAAGGTGTGGTTGAGATTAACCAGAGTATCATTCACTTTGTTGGTACTCTTAAACACAGCGTTTTTTTGTTTTTTTTTGTGGCATTTCCACAACGTGGGGTCTTAGCCTTAGATGTTTTGATTGAAAAAGCAACACCACTGCAACAAAATTGCCCCATGTGAATCCACCATTATATCACCCTTCCTCTTGCACAGCTGCCTTGGTATGGCTTCAGGTGAAGTGATTTAAGCACACGTTGACATGTTGCTCTGCTGAAGTTCGCCTGCTGAGATAATTGCTTTGGCTTCTCATAATGCTTTCCTGGTTGTCTGCAACAGTGATGAGTGTCTGAATACATGGTTGTATTATGCCTCAATATTATGTAATGCCTGATCCCTGTCAATAAATAGTATATCAGGAGCAGTGTGTCCGTCGCCCACTGGTTTATAAAGTTCCATTGCCATTAAGGTTTGCCCTGTGATGCCTGCATTGGTTGTCTCATTTATTTTTATAACTATTCATGATCAACTCTCCTGTAGTATTGGTGCTGTAGGCATAACACAGATCCCTCTAGTACATCTTCAAAGGGCTGTGACGTGAATGCCCAGGGCACAGCTCTCGACTAGGTTGTCTTGGATGCCGACTTGCTTTGAAATTGTACCCAGGAGATCCCTTCCTCTGCCGACAGCCACCCAGAAATAATTCCTTTGTGGGTTTACTGTAGCTTTAGACTGATTAAATAATTCTTTATGGTGTTGAGATCCAAGTAGGGGTCAAAAACATAATGTAGAGAAGGGCATGACACTTAAATGAGACTGAGCTGGAGTACCAGACATGGACAAGAGTGCACTATTTCTGGGGGACAAACAGAACTTATTTTCTATTTTCATGCAACCCCTTTAAAACATTGGTGGGATATTTGTAGGCAGTGCCACCAGCATCTGATCAGTGAGGGGGAGTCTATCTGCTGACTGTCCAAGCATAAAGGGTATCTGAGCTGTTGGAATATAGGCAGGGTGTTGCTAGGCAGTCTGTTCTATGACTGTAAAAGCCTTCATACATGTTGTCCTATCAGTTTTTCTGCTGCTAATGTCCCCATTTTGGCTGAAGCACATTTTGCATTTTACTTTGAGGCTGTGGACGTGTACAATAAGGAACAGTCTGCACCCCTCCTCTCTCCATTATAACTAGACAGAATTGTGGCAAGGCACAGATCTGGCCAAGGTTACAGAAGAATTTCTGCAGCACTCAAGGTACCTAAGAGCACAGTGGCCTCCATAATCCTTAAATGGAAGACGTTTGGGACGACCAGAACTCTTCCTAGACCTGGCCGTCCAGCCAAACTGAGCAATCGTGGGAGAAGAGCCTTGGTGAGAGAGGTAAAGAAGAACCCAAAGATCACTGTGGCTGAGCTCCAGACATGCAGTAGGGAGATGGGAGAAAGTTCCACAAAGTCAACTATCACTGCAGCTCTCCACCAGTCGGGGCTTTATGACAGAGTGGCCGGAAGTGCAAGACATATGAAAGCCCGCATAGAGTTTGCCAAAAAAACACATGAAGGACTCCCAGACTATGAGAAATAAGATTCTCTGGTCTGATGAGAGGAAGATTGAACTTTTTGGCGTTAATTCTAAGCAGTATGTGTGGAGAAAACCAGGCACTGCTCATCACCTGCCCAATACTATCCCAACAGTGAAGCATGGTGGTGGCAGCATCATGCTATGGGGGTGTTTTTCAGCTGCAGGGACAGGACGACTGGTTGCAATTGAAGGAAATATGAATGAGGCCAAGTACAGAGATATCCTGAAAGAAAACCTCTTCCAGAGTGCTCTGGACCTCAGACTGGGCCGAAGGTTCACCTTCCAACAAGACAATGACCCTAAGCACACAGCTAAAATAGCAAAGGAGTGGCTTCAGAACAACTCTGTGACCATTCTTGAATGGTCCAGCCAGAGCCCTGACCTCAACCCAATTGAACATCTCTGGGAGACCTGAAAATGTCTGTTCACCAACGTTTACCATCCAACCTGACGGAACTGCAAGGAAGAATGGCAGAGAATCCCCAAATCCAGATGTGAAAAACTTGTTGCATCATTCCCAAGAAGACTCATGGCTATACTAACTCAAAAGGGGGCTTCTACTCAATACTGAGCAAAGGGTCTAAATACTTATGTGACACTGGTCTAAATGGTCTAAATACTTATGTGATACCATGTGATATTTCAGTTTTTTTCTTTTTTAATAAATTTGCAAAAGTATCTACACTTCTGTTTTTTTCTGTCAAGATGGGGTGCTGAGTGTACATTAATGAGAAATAAAATGAGCTATTTTGCTTTTAGCAAATGGCTGCAATGAAACAAAGAGTGAAAAATTTAAAGGGGTCTGAATACTTTCCATACCCACTGTATAGTGGCTTGCAAAAGTATTCATACCCCTTGAACTTTTTCACATTTTGTCACCTTACAACCACAAACTTAAATGTGTTTTATTGAGATTTTAAGTGATAGACCAACACAAATTGCAGATAATTGTGAAGTGTAACGAAAATGATACATGGTTTTAAAAATTTTAATCAAATAAAAATCTGAAAAGTGTGACATGCAAAAGTATTCAGCCCCCAGTACTCTGATACCCCTAAATAAAATCCAGTGCACACAATTACCTTAAAAAGTCACTTAATTAGTTAATAGAATACAGCTGTGTGTAATTTAGTCCCAGTATAAATACACCTGTTCTGTGAAGGCCTCAGTGGTTTGTTAGAGAACACTAGTGAACAAACAGCATCACGAAGACCAAGAAACTCACCAGACAGGTCAGAGATAAAGTTGTGGAGAAGTTTAAATCAGGGTTCGGTTATAAAAACATATCCCAAGCTTTGAGCATCCCAAGGAGCACTGTTCAATACATCATCCAAAAATGGAAAAAGTATTCTACAACTGAAAACTTACCAAGACATGGCCGTCCACCTAAACTGACAGATCAAGCAAGCAGAGCACTGGTCAGAGAAGCAGCCAAGAGGCCCATGGTCACTCTGAAGGAGCTGCAGAAATCCACAGCTCAGGTGGGAGAATCTGTCCACAGGACAACTATAAGTCATGCACTCCACAGATCTGGCCTTTATGGAAGTGTGGCAAGAAGAAAACCATTGCTCATCACCATAACCACACCATCCCCACTGTGAAACATGGTGGTGGCAGCATCATGCTGTGGGGATGCTTTTCTTCAGCAGAGACAGGGAAGCTGGTCAGAGTTGATGGGAAGATGGATTTAGCTCAATACGGAGCAATCCTGGAAGAAAACCTGTTGGAGACTGCAAAAAACTTGAGGCTGGGAAGGAGATTCACCTTCCAGCAAGACAATGACCCAAAACATACAGTCAGAGCTACAGTGGAATGGGTTAGATCAAAGAATATTCAGGTGTTAGAATGACCCAGTTAAAGAGGACCGTTCACATCCTCATGTATATGCGGTTTTACATATTGCTGGAAAGCCGACAGCGCACTGAATTCAGCGCACTGTCGGCTTTCCCGTTATGTGCCCTGGGGCTGGAACTATCAGCGGTCTTAGTTTCACCGTTTACCATCAGAAGGGCGTTCCTGACAGTCTAGTTCGGCTGTGAGGAACGCCCTCCCTGACAGTACTCGTCCAGAGCGCTGTACTGGGGGGGCGTTCTTCTCAGCTCAGCGTCATCACTGGGCTGTGGATGAGTACAGTCAGGGAGGGCGTTCCTCACAGCCCAGCTAGACTTTCAGAAATGCCCTTCTGACAGTGAGATGAGACCGGTAACGGCCCCGATATCTCTAGCTCCAGGGCACGTAACAGGAAAGCCGACAGTGCGCTGAATTTAGCGCACTGTCGGCTTTCTAGCGGTATATAAAACCACATATACATGAGGACTTGAAAGGTCCTATTTAAAGTCCTGACCTAAATCCCATTGAGCATCTGTGGCAAGACATGAAAATTGCTGTTCACAGACACTCTCCATCCAATATGGCTGAGCTTGAGTTATTTTGCAAAGAAAAATGGGTAAAAAGCTCAGTTTGTAGATGTGCAAAGCTGGTAGAGACATACCCCAAAAGACTTGCAGCTGTAATTGCAGCGAAAGGTGGCTCTACAAAGCATTGATATGGGGGGTTGAATATTTTTGCATGTCACACTTTTCAGATTTTTATTTGATTAAAATTTTGAAAACCATGTATCATTTTCATTCCACTTCACAATTATCTGCTACTTTGTGTTGGTCTATCACTTAAAAGCTCAATAAAATACATTTAAGTTTGGGGTTGTAAGCAGGGCTGTGGAGTCGGTACGCCAAAGCCCCGACTCCGACTCCTCAATTTCCCCTGACTACGACTCCGACTCCGGCTCCGACTCCGACTTGCTTACTCCAGATAATGGTGCTAAACCTTATAGGTTCACTCAGAACTCAGTCCCATCATTATATGGGGAATAGAACAGACCTTTACAGGACATTTCATCATTTTCCCAAATTCTTATGAAAATATATTCAGCACATACTGCATTGTACTACTAACTGTACCAATTTATTATATATTTTGGGAGTCGGAGTCGGTCCATTTTATACCGACTCCGACTCCACCAAAATAGACACCGACTCCGACTCCGACTCCACAGCCCTGGTTGTCAGCAGGGTCGGACTGGCCCACCGGGGAACCGGTGAATCCACCGGTGGGCCCCGAGCCCCGACTATTAGTCCTCATGTCATGGGGGCCCGATCGGGATCCTGACCATCCCGATCGGGCCCCTGACCAGAGGCGTAACGATCGCGGGTTCAGCGGGGTACGGGACCCGTGGCCAGCTGGAGATGGCCAGGCCCCGAACCACTATGATAGCGGTCGGGGAAAGCCTGGTTCCCCGACCGCTATACATACTGTTATTGGAAAGGGGCCAGGGCATATTGCAGGCCCCTTTCCAATAGATGGCAGCCCAGGGGAGGTGACTGAAAATAATAAATACATATTCTCACCTCTCCTGGGCACAGCGTTCTCTCTGGCGCTCCTCCGTCATGTGACTGAGGCCTGTGATTAGGCCCTAGCGGTCACATGGGGCGCGGTCGCGTAATGACGTCAGTGTGCCCCCACGTGACCGTTGAGGCCCAATCACAGGCCGCAGCAGCAACGTCGGACGTCGAGCCTGAAGACGCTGAAGACGGCAGGATGGAGCGAGGATGCCAAGGAAAGGAAAAGCAAGGTGAGTATGAGTGTTTGTTATTTTTAATCACTTCCCCTGGGCCTCCGATTATTATACTCTGGGGTCTGAGGAGACCCGAGTATAATAATAGCAGAGGGGGGCTGTTGGGCGCATATAATACTGTGTGGGGGCCACTGTGGAGCTTATAATACTGGGTGGGGGCCCCTGTAGAGAGCATATAATATTGGGTGGGGGCCACTGTAGAGAACATGTAATACTGTGTGGGGGCCACTGTGGAGCTTATAATACTGGGTGGGGGCCCCTGTAGAGAGCATATAATATTGGGTGGGGGCCACTGTAGAGAGCATGTAATACTGTGTGGGGGCCACTGTGGAGCTTATAATACTGGGTGGGGGCCACTTTGGAGCTTATAATACTGGGTGGGGGCCACTTTGGAGCATATAATACTGGGTGGGGGCCACTATGGAGCTTATAATACTGGGTGGGGGCCACTGTGGAGCTTATAATACTGGGTGGGGGCCACTTTGAAGCTTATAATACTGGGTGGGGGCCACTTTGGAGCATATAATACTGGGTGGGGGCCACTATGGAGCTTATAATTCTGGGTGGGGGCCACTGTGGAGCTTATACTCCATACAGTGGCTCCTTCATTTTTTTTTAAATTACGCCGGGGCAGGTGAAAAAAACAAAACAAAAAAAACCCCAAACTTTCTCTCCTGTCCCCAGTGTCTCCCAGCGCGGTTCGGTCCTGCAGTTCTGTTGTTTTCTTCCAGCTGAAGTTCCCCCTGCACATGACTGCCTGTGACGTCACCCCTGAGGCCAATCAGCGGCCTAAGGGAAGGGACCTGGGACGTCACAGCCAGTGAGGAATTCCGGCAAAAAGAAGACAGCGGAGCTGCAGGACCGGATCGTGCTGGGAGGACACTGGAGCACCGGTGAATAAGTTTAGTGTGGGTTTTTTTGGGGTTTTTTTTGTGGGGGGGGAGTAGGGGGGATTCACCTCCCCCGGACTAATTATTAAAAAAGAAAAAAAATTATACTGGACAACCTCTTTAAAGTGTGGCGCAAAAGGGGGGCCCTAGGGGTTATATTAAAGGGGTTGTCCAGGCATAATTTGTTATGGTTTATCCTCAGGATAGGCCACAGATACCTGATCTGTAGGGGGCTGACCACGGACCGATCAGCTGTATGGAGCCACTTCTGATGGCCGTCCTGTACACAATACAGGGCCAGAAGCAGAAAGCTCTGTCCACTGTATATTAGACGGGCACCTTCACTGTATCTCAGCACTTATTGAAGTCAGTAGTAGCTGAGCTGCAGTGAAGGTGCTGGGCTGCTATACAGTGGATGGAGCTTTCTGCTTCCGGCCCTGTGTTGTGTACAGAACGGGCTCCGGAAGTGGCTCTGAACAGCTGATGGAGCCATGTGTCAGCCCCCTACCGATCAGGTATTTATGGCCTATCCTGAGCATAGGCCATAAAAAAGATTAACCCTGGACAACCCCTTTAATATGCCCCACACAGTTTAATGTCCCCCCCACAGGATGTTAGCCCCCATCACTGCTCCCACACAATATAATGACCACATCACTGTTCCCCATACAGTATGGGGGACCAGTGAAGAGGCCACTATGTGGGGGGACCAGTGAAGTGACCATAGAAATATTTGGCCCAGACAACCCCTTAAAATAGGTTGTCCATAAACTGGAGCGACCACTGTGTCGGTCGCCAGGGAGGTGTAAAAAAAAAAAAAAAAAAAAAAAAAAAAAGCATACTCACCTGTCCCCAGCACCCCGATGTCCCCTGCCTGTGTCTGTTCGGTCTCATGGCGGCGCCTCATTTCTGGAAATCCTGTACCTAATTGGTCTTAGCGATCACATGAGGTGCAGGACTCCCAGCAAGGAGTTGCCGGCACGAGACTGAATGGACACTGACAGCAGACAACGGAGCGCCGGGGACAGGTGAGTATGCTTTTTAATTTACTTATTTTTTACTTTACACCTCCCGCCAGCTACATTGGTTGCTCCAATGGCCTGTCCTTAGGATAGGCCATCAATATTACATCTGCGATGATACAACAGCCAGGACCTCTGCAGATCAGCTTTTCCAGGACAATGCGGCTACAGGTAAAGGTAACAATTCTTGGAGCCATGCTGCTTACTTGCCATACAAGGTGTAGCATACAAGGTGTAGCAGTAGGTTGAGGTAGTGCAGTGGTGCACATGGTATAGTGGTTGAGCAGCGTGGCTCCCAACATGTTATTACCTTTAGCCGCCCTGTCTCGGTACCGCTGATCTGCAGGGGTCCTGATGGTGGGCCCCTAGAAACAATTCCACTGGTGGGCCCTAGACTTCCCAGTCCGACACTGATGGTAAGCACTGTATTTGTAACCACACAAGCCAGAAATATATACAAGTACATAGAAGACTTTTTTTTTCTTACATTTTAAGCTGTGAGATGTGCAGAATCTTCACTCCTTGTGGTCTGCAGAATGTTTGAGGCTGTAAGTAGAATCAGCCCCTCCCATCTGCATTCATTGTGTTAAATGAGCAATCTCCTCACCTCACTGTCTTTCTGTCTTGCTTATCTAATGTACCTAGGGACAAATACTTCCCTAGTAACAAAGGAGTCATCTGTAAATTAGCTAGAAGGGAAACACTTAGTGGCAGGAGCAGGTTTTTCAGGCAGAAAGCAGCCACATTTTCACATGCTCTATGAAATGAGACTCAGTAGTCTGAAAAGTTAGTGACCATTTAACAAGCAAATCGGACCCAATCAAAGACATAAATAGGGCAGACTTATTAAAATAATCTAAAAGCAAAACTGTTTTAGTTGCCCATATCAACTAATTACAGCGAAGCCCTCAGTGCAAGCTTATAATGCATACGACCTATTCAGATGCCTTGAATGTCTGAACAGCATCTGATGGCCACTGCTAGATGTTCCATAGAGACAACATACAGCAATGGTGACAATGGACATCCCTGTCTGATACGATTGGATATTGATAATGAGTATTACTCAAACTTGAGCCTTCAGAACTGAGTAGTGGGACCTGATTTTACCAAGAATGATTTGTCTCAAGGCACTTCTAATGAACAACCAGTGGACCCGGTCAAATGCCTTTCAGCAACGATTGAGACCAAACAGGCCGAATATTGTCACTGTCAGAAATAGGCCAAAAGCGACCAAGTTTTACTCGTGTTGTCCCTTGCCTCCCTGCGGAGCTCAAAACCAACTTGGTCATTGTGTGTTGCCGATGGAGGGGGGTGAGGTGATTTTATATCGCCTTGGCAAAAAGCTTCATGTAAGAATTGATCAGGGAAATCGGCCTGAAGTTTGTGCAGTAACTCGGGTCTTTGTCCGTTTTGAGTATAACTACAACCGTGGCCATCAGAGATTGAGGTACAAAAGGATTGTTCAGGGAAAACGAATTAAAGACCTTAGTTATAAGGGGAGTAATTGTTCCGCCAAATCCTTATAAAATTGAGCAATCAGACCATCCGGACCCAGGCTCTTATCCACGATGTCAGTAGGAGTATGCAGTACCATACCACTAGTGGATTTAAGGGACAGGACATTTAGGTGAAGGAAGAGGCCTTGCCACGTTTATTAGAGTATTCTTAGAAGAAGCATTCATGGTTTTGGTCAATAAGAGAACGTATCTCTAGTTTAACAGCTTGTAAAAGGGCAAAAGTTTGTGCATCTGCGGTCGACTTATGAGTCTGTTCTAGGTCATGGATTTCCTGTAAGAATTTTGTCAGTAAGAAAGCCCTGTCCTTTTTAGTCCTCTGTTGAATAAAGGTACCCCTAATGCCACTTTTCAAGGCCTCTTTGAAAAGGGAGAGGTGTAGAATCCATCTCATGGGAAGCTATAAAGTCAGTGATAACCTGATGGATTGCTGCCCTGCAGCCCATGTCTCTAAAAAAAAAAAAAATTAGTGTTCAGTCTCCAGTTCCACTCGCCCCTAACTGTTTCTGGCAAGACAAGGGAAACAAAGATGATCAGACCAGATCATCGTGTCAATGTTGCTCACTGGTTCCCATTGCAGGAGCGCGTGGGAGAGGAGAAAGAAATACAAGTGACTGTACAGTGCCTTGTGAAAGTATTCGGCCCCCTTGAACTTTTCAACCTTTTGCCACATTTCAGGCTTCAGACATAAGGATATAAAATTTTAATTATTTTGGTGAAGAATCAACAACAAGTGGGACACAATTGTGAAGTGGAACGAAATTTATTGGTTATTTTAAACTTTTGTAAATAATAAAAAACTGAAAAGTGGGGCGTGCAATATTATTCGGCCCCTTTACTTTCAGTGCAGCAAACTCACTCCAGAAGTTCAGTGAGGATCTCTGAATGATCCAATGTTGTCCTAAATGACTGATGATGATAAATATAATCCACCTGTGTGTAATTAAGTCTCCGTATAAATGCACTTGCTCTGTGATAGTCTCAGGGTTCTGTTTAAAGCACAGAGAGCATCATGAAGACCAAGGAACACACCAGGCAGGTCCGAGATACTGTTGTGGAGAAGTTTAAAGCCGGATTTGGATACAAAAAGATTTCCCAAACTTTAAACATCCCAAGGAGCACTGTGCAAGCAATCATATTGAAATGGAAGGAGTATCAGACCACTGCAAATCTACCAAAACCTGGCTGTCCCTCTAAACTTTCATCTCAAACAAGGAGAAGACTGATCAGAGATGCAGCCAAGAGGCCCATGATCACTCTGGATGAACTGCAGAGATCTACAGCTGAGGTGGGAGAGTCTGTCCATAGGACAACAATCAGTCGTACACTGCACAAATCTGGCCTTTATGGAAGAGTGGAAAGAAGAAAGCCATTTCTCAAAGATATCCATAAAAAGTCTCGTTTAAAGTTTGCCACAAGCCACCTGGGAGACACACCAAACATGTGGAAGAAGGTACTCTGGTCAGATGAAACCAAAATCGAACTTTTTGGCCACAATGCAAAACGATATGTTTGGCGTAAAAGCAACACAGCTCATCACCCTGAACACACCATCCCCACTGTCAAACATGGTGGTGGCAGCAGCATGGTTTAGGTCTCCTTTTCTTCAGAAGGGACAGGGAAGATGGTTAAAATTGATGGGAAGATGGATGGAGCCAAATACAGGACCATTCTGGAAGAAAACCTGCTGGAGTCTGCAAAAGACCTGAGACTGGGTCGGAGATTTATCTTCCAACAAGACAATGATCCCAAACATAAAGCAAAATCTACAATGGAATGGTTCACAAATAAACAGGTGTTAGAATGGCCAAGTCAAAGTCCAGACCTGCATCCAATTGAGAATCTGTGGAAAGAGCTGAAAACTGCTGTTCACAAACGCTCTCCATCCAACCTCACTCGAGCTGTTTTCCAAGGAAGAATGGGCAAGAATTTCAGTCTCTCGATGTGCAAAACTGATAGAGACGTACCCCAAGCAACTTGCAGCTGTTATCGCAGCAAAAGGTGGCGCTACAAAGTATTAACTTAAGGGGGCCGAATAATATTGCATGCCCCACTTTTCAGTTTTTTTATTTTTTTTTTTACAAAAGTTTAAAATATCCAATAAATTTCGTTCCACTTCACGATTGTGTCCCACTTGTTGTTGATTCTTCACCAAAAAATTAAAATTTTATATCCTTATGTTTGAAGCCTGAAATGTGGCAAAAGGTTGGAAAGTTCAAGGGGGCCGAATACTTTCGCAAGGCACTGTATGTGTTGTGAACCAGGGAGTAAAATGAAAAGTCATGTCCCGTGGGTGTTGAAGCCTACACATATCTACAAGACGCATATCAAAAAGCCGCCGCTAGAGAGCAGAGGTTTGGGAAATAGAGAGGGTAGATCTCTCAGATGAGGAGACCAGCCTCTGATCCAGTACCAGGTTAAAATTTCCGGCTACATTAACTATTGCCTTGACAAAACCAGAGAGTAGGGTTAGATACCTATCACAGGCGTGGTCCTGATTAGGCAAGTAAAGGTTGGCAACAGTCAAAACGTTGTTGGCAATACAAAGTTTGATAAATACATAATGACCTAGTGGGTCAATCTTATAGTCTAACACTGTAGATGCCATAGATTTATGTATCACTATGCTTACCCCCTTGGAGCATGTCGACAGGTTGGAGCTGTGAAACCCGAAAGTGAAATACCTGTCTTGCATGGTGGGCACATGAACAGTGTTAAAGTGTATCTCTAGAAATAAAAGCTGGTGGACTCTCTGTTTATGCATGTGGTATAGGATCTAGGAATGTTTCTCAGGCTTGTTGAAGCCCCTTACATTCAGGGAGCAGCACTTAAGTGTGGACATATTGCCAGGAAATAGTAGATGTGAAGTACTGGGGGCACAACAGCAACCTGTGGCCACCTGAGGGGAGGGAGGGGGGGAGGAAAAAATGTGGGTAAGAAGGGAGGAAAGAAATGGGGAAGAGAAGTGTAGCCCTATTTGGGGGGGGTATGAGTATTATCCCTCCCGCAACAGACTCTGGCGCTGACCTGTGTGTATAATGGGACCTGAAGCCTTCGCTGAAGGGAAGAGTGGGAACATATATGAAATATATCAGTGCCTCCACCCAGGATAGAGCCTCTGTATTACAGGGAGGATCTCTTCCTGGGACTTACCCATGAAGTACAGTTAGTAGCCTTAACAAGGATCACTGTACTAATCTCGCAGTCTGAAGAATACATACAGATACCACATAAGGTTATAACAGTAGCTTTATAAGAATCAACAGGGTAATAATACATACATAAAATATACTCAGAACACAGCAGTACTACAACAACCAGCAAGTCCTCAACCGTCTTAGGTTATATACCCGGGTATATATATAGATATATAGCAAGAGTCCAGTGCACAATACCTCCAGGCAACAGAAGAGATGCAGGGGCCCCTGTGGATGACTGTGGATCCTCGGATTCTTCCAGGTGATGACAGACAGCCGATCAGGAGATGATGATGATGGTGAGATTCTTCACAGGCAGCAAACAGGGCGACGGTGACGGCAGTAGATGCAGGCCTGACTACCCTAACACTGAGTCCTTAACCTGCCAGCTAAACTACTAGTGCCACCGGGCCTCTAACTAGCTAGCTGGCCTTCGGAAGCCTAACCTATCACTGCCCTGAACTATATATATATATATGGATCCCTAACTACGGTTACTAGCTAGGTCCTGTGAGTATATAGGGGGTAACACATACCTAACTATATACTGTGAAGTAAAGAGGAACAAGTGGCTCTTAGACTCCCCCAGACATAACATGTCTGTCTCAGCAGCTCTGCTCACATCTCTCCCCCCAGCAGCTCTGCCTCACATGTGTCTGACTCACTGTATTTACAAAACAAAACTTGCACTGAATGCCTGGGTTCTCTGAAGCCAAACTGCAGGGGCAAAGAAGCCAGATACATTATATACTAGTAGAAATGGCAGTTCCCTACAGAAGAAAAGTGAAAAGCTAGAAAAAAAAAAGCCAGTTAGAGCACGTTAAAACTAAAGTAAACACTAGCAAATCCTGTCATTTAAAAACAGGGGAAATAAGGAAATGTAAATAAGTGTTCTGAGAAACCTACCCCAAGTCGGAGGGTGACTGAGTCAAGGGTCAACAAAACACCGTGAGATAGAGACCCGGTGTTCAATCATCGACCAAGACAGCATTATAGCAAACGTATAATCGCAAACCCAATAAAGGAGGACTCCCAAGTAGGAACCCAAATCTTAACTTAAATCATAAACTTCCACCAAGAATACAACCTCAATTCTATGGTTTTCAGGCCGGGGGGAGATTTGCCAAAGGTACAAATGGAAGGACATAGATCAAGCCTCCAGAGTCAATGTAATATTCCCACAGTGTCTGTGGTTCACTTTCTGTAACAGGGGATATGAAAGCGGCCACTCTGCTATAGTCAGCGGAGGTATGTCCAGGGCTGCCGTAAAATCCGGTAAATCTAAAGGAGATTGCAGGCGAGCGTTTAGGAACCCCTGTGGACTTGCAACTGGAAGGGGTATTCCCATGAATATGGCAAGTCTTTTTCACACAGGGCAGCTAGGATAGGTTGTTCTAGATAGGCCAGTTAATAGTTTAAGCTGAGCCCCATCAAAGTCGATAGGGCCCTTGTTGAGGGCATGTTTCATGATCTTTTCCTTCACCTGGTAAAAGTGGATGCAAAAGATTATGTTGCGAAGCCTCTCGGGATCCAGGCTTTTAGGCCTCAAGATGCAGTGACCTCTGTTCATCTTTAGTGGAGCATCAGCCGGTCTCCCAAGCAGAGCGTTGAAGATTACCTGTAAGGAGGGAATAAGGTCTTTGACCTCTGTGGCGTCGGGGAGACCCCTCACCTGAATATTGTTCCTCCGGTTGCGGTTCTCCACGCCGTCAGCTATAATGTAAAGGAGGTGAATCGAAGGTGTTGATTGAGCTGGAGCTGATAACCATCCTGCTGCTGCTGTAAGGTTTAAACCGTAGACTCCAAAGTGGAGACTCTGGAGTGAAGGTGCATGATATCATCCCTTAGAGTGCAGATTTGCAAACCACTTCAAGCCGCGAGACATAATGTTCCATCATATTTCGTAGTCATAACTTCGATGTGAGCCTTCAAGGGTGCTAGATTCGGGGCCAGCCCATAGGCAGACCTAGGCTTCATGACCGAGTTAGGACATAGCAATTGTGGCGGGCAGTTGGGCGTAGAGGCCAGAGAATTGAAAGCAGGCAGACCTGTAGGCGCAGGAGAGAGAGAACAAGACACCATCTTGGAGCTGTTGTATCGCTGATCCTGAGGGATGGTGAGGAAACGCTGGATATCTCTGCAAGTGCTGGGTGCGGAGGTTCTGGCTGGACTCTGGGGTCTCCTCTTGGGTTTACCCGATATGCAGGCGATGTTTGCAGCAATAAGACGCTAGTGGTCGGCTGTGACAGTGGGCTCAAGGCTGGAGCTTTCCCTCCATGCATCCGTTCAATGCCATGATCAGGCCACCCCCCCCCCCCCCACAGTTTTAAAATAAATCTGACCTAGTGACTCAGCACCTTTCTAGTGCCACCAAGACATTGTTCTAGTGCTTGGCAGGGGTCATATTGATTGTACTCATGCCAATAGGGTATTGGTGGCATATTTTTGCAACATAGAGATCAGATAGTTATTTCTCTGTGCATATGATTTTTTTAACCCATATATGCTCATGGATATATGAAATATGCTTATGTATCCTACTGAGCAGTTGTCAGATCCCTTCCTCCAGACTCCAAAGTATCACATTTCAACATAATGTAAATTCTATTGCATAGCATGATAGATAGATAGATAGATAGATAGATAGCTACCAATTATGCTTGAAGTTTCCTGTCCCCATCTATATTTAAAGCGTTAAAGTAGAGAAGAGTATTTTACAGGAACTATGGCCACCCCTGACAGAAATAGACTTTTCCATTTGTCCTCTAACAATATGTGCTATGGGGACAGCCAGACCTGCTTGGATTAGAATAGTGTGATGGTCCAATTAAAGAGACCTCCCCAGTCCATATGAATTTATATACAGGAGTCAGTAACCATTTTATTTTAATGCTAGATTTCCCATGTAAGACCTTATTTTTCATAGAAAACAAGCAGATTTATTGGTGGTGTTAAGAGTTATTTATGGTGCACTCCAAGTACGCCTTTGTCATTGCCACATTTGTAGCCTACTAGGTGTGACAAGGAGTGTGATCGCTTTCCAGCAGTAAGTGATAATTCTTAGGGAGAAGAAGGAGGAGGAACTGTTTCTAAGCAGCAATGTATAATCAGCCAGGGAGCTGACAGCAATGTGTGAGCAGTAACAAGTTGCAATAATGGAGGAGGATGCTGGTAGTGGAGCAGTGTGGTATATAAATTTTGGAGAAAAGATGTTCAGTACTTTTTTTTTTTTTTCTGATGGAATTCATCTGTTTGGTGCACTTTAGAGAGAGAGAGACTTTCGCTATACTCCAACCAAGAATGATGAAATTCACAGTTTGATTGTAAATCTTGCTTTGTGTGTTTTCAGGAAGCTATTACAACAGGAGAACAGTTCAGAAGAGATATGCCAGACCAGAAAATCGCGAGCTGCGAGGAATACCAGTAAGACGCTATTTAAAGGGGCATATAAAGGTGGGGTCCCAAAGCTAAATCCTCCACTTATCAGGTCTGACCTGTTAAGTCTCCTGGACCAAAAAGGGGAAGAGAGGAGATTTAAGTCCGGACCTGTCAACTATTTAATATGAATGTAGGCCTTTTGACTCTCCTCCAACTGCAGATTTTAGGGGGAAAAAGGCATACAATTTCAACATACCCGATCCTGTTGATCTCTGGGAGATAAGTCACCTCCAGAATTGTCTCTTAATGGCTTATTCCCCACATTCCTACAGCATGTATGCGGGAGATGTTGGCCGTCAGATACCTAATTTGTAAGGCCAGGTCAAAGGTCAAATACAAGATTAAAAAAAAAAAAAAAAAAAAAAAACTTTTTTTTTTTTTGTCTAGATCACTTGATGCTTTTTAACCATAGAAAACCAAAATTGTGTTGCATTCATTCATAACACTGGGAGTTGTAAAGGAACAGAAAAACTGGAACAAACAGTTCAGTATAAATACTGCAGAGAACATGTATTGGCTAAAATTGTAAAGTATCAGGGGTAAATTATCAGATGAGGCAGAGCAAAGGGCAAGCACTCATGTTCAAACCCGCTGCCATACAGTAATTTATCATTCCAAATTTTCACAGATTTTTGCCCCTTTGTATTTTAGCCCTCCCTGATCAGTGAGTGGAAAGAAATGTTTAAGACGTTGTCGCGGGTGAGGTGTCCAAGCTCAGGCTGCTGGGTGGAGTTTCCCAATGTGTATGGACTGAAACAACATTATCAGCGATGCCAAGGGGTAAGAACAAGACGCTTAGTTTTGGGCAAGCAGTCTATAGCTTTATGATGAGAAAAAAATGAGAGCACATAGAGGGCCCATAAAGATGCCTATTTAAAAGGAAACCCTATTTATTTATTAGGGAATTAGGGAATTCCATATACAGCAATTCCCTAACATATCTGAATGTCTCCAGGAGTGAATATAGAGCAAAGAATTCACATAAAATCAAATTCCTTTAAACCACTCACAAAAAAAGTACTGTTTTATGTCAGCCTGTGACTACTTAATAGGGTTTTCTGGCAGTTACGTAGTTGTGACTCATTATTATGTGATTAATATCCGATTCGTGAGGGTCTGAGAGAGGCAAGTTTACTGCATACAGAGGTATACAGCTTCTTTTGAACTAAATAATAGAGGAGATTAAGTGCTCTGTATCAGAAAACTGAGATTTGTCCCCAATTAACATATAGTAATAAAGTAAAAGGATCTGACTTTACTAAATGCATGGCCATGAATATGAGTTCATGTGGAGAATCCGTGAATTCTGCATCCACTTCCTTGTTTACCAGATACAGATGTACTCTAGTGGTTGTGTCTGGTATTGCAGTCAGGACTGAGATGCAGCTGGAGCATAGCAGCCCTTGCGTTTAGCTGATCTGACATTGGTGGCATATTCTATTGATAGACCGTCCATTTAGTAATTCTGGAAAGCCCCTTTAATCACAATAAAATTCTACAGATTTGTGGGTGTTACAGCTTTACTGTTCTATTAGCAAGGGATTTGAGCCGTGCTTTGTGTATGTATTAATACAGACTGTCTCTCTGTAGTGCTTGATTTTTTTTGCCCACTTCCTTTTTCCTTATTGTCTAGGCTCCCCTCTTATCCCGGATAGTGCTTTCTTGCCAGCACTGTGAAGCCGTGTTTGCCTCAAGACCACAGCTACAGAAACACTTGATGTGGAACCATTCAGACAAGGAGGAGAGCAGAGAAAACAGGCCAAACCCACACGTAGTCTCTAATGGGGCAAAAGAGAAAAGCAAGGGGTACCCCAAAATTACAAGAACCTAAATATGGCAACACAAGACATTTTAGGCAGTTAAATCAGTGGTACTGCTTTACTATTTGGCTGGGGTGAACTGAATAAGTGGGCATTAGGGAAGAATCCTGTAGCATGGAAATAGGCCCACATGTACACTGGTGGACAGCAGTGGACACTGATTTAAGGACATCCCCGTATTTCCTCTATAGTTGTGTAAAACAGCTGCAGTTGATCTTCACATTTATTAGCAGTGCTGGGGCCAACAATTAATCCAATAATGTTCCAGTGAATGTCAGTAATTTAGTGACTGAGTTCCAGTTCCAATAGTTTCTGTCCACTACTGTTAGCATGAGATTGTCTAAGTATTATCTTTTATATTGCCCCAAGGCTAATGAAAAAAGGATCCACAGCAAGAAAGGTTTTGAAGTCGGATACCTTGCGGAGCCCTGGGGAGAACGGAGACATCTCTCATGCCAAGGACAGTGAGAAACAAGTGGATATATGTCTGTCTGATGAGGACCCAGAGAGAATGAGGCACAGTAAGGGGAGGGTTGGTGTGGTTTATTGTATGGTTTCTCTCTTTATTAATGGGTTCTGGTTCTTTCTTGCCTTCTGAAATTATTTTCATATATTTTATTTGTTTCTGCTCTTTCATGAGTCAGGAAGGAAACAGAAAACTCCGAAGAAGTTCACAGGAGAGCAACCATCTATCACCACCACCTTTGGCTTAAAAGGTAATTACAGTGATGTGTTGACCTCTCCTTGCACTGTATTCAGAACATTTTAGGGGCAGAGTTATTAAAGTATCAAAAATAATAAGTCTTAGTTGCCCATAAAAGCCAATCACAGTTCAGCTTTCATTTTGTATTTTGCTCCTGAAAAATGAAAGCTGCTCTGTGACTTGGTTACTGTGAACAACTACAACAGTTTTCATAAGTCTGCCCCAATTTGTGTTCTAGAACCAACATAATAGTCCTATATTTTGGGTGCTCACTCTTTTCTCAAAGCTTGGGACAGACCTAGATATACTGACTGCTGTCAACAGAGGGCAGTCTTACTTTTCAGCAAAGAGCATCATTCTCGGCAGTGGCAGCTCTTTGATGGGGACCTTCAAAGCTCTAAAGTGTGTTCTCTGAATATATGGCATTGTTTGACAGCATTTGTGAACCATAAAGTAGTAGTGGGTAACATCATGGCACCATATAGCTAAGTGTGAGCAAATATGGCACTTCTTGTTCCCTGGAAAGTATTGGAACACCTACACATTACACCTATAGTACATAGTTTTAACTGCACTGTGTGAATGCACATGCTAAAGGAAAAACCAGGATTGGATTGAAAATGAGAGGTAGCACTTTTATACTTTATTGCCCATAATGATCTGCTGTGGGTTTTGGTTTCAAAACTGCATGCAAAAACCTGAACTTGTAAATGCATCCTGTGACATTTTCAGGGGAATAGGCTCAGGGGATCACCGTTTTCCTGGATTAGACGGAATGACACAGCAAGAAGTACAGTGCAACACAAAGCAATCTCCGATTTAAGCTGACTTCAGTCAGTTTTATTCCAGGGGTCTCATAGAGTGCCACAGAAAACTAACCATAAACTCAAAATTTCTAGCTTTGTCCAGGCGCTAACTAACTACTTGGGCGAGGCTGTGCTTATCTCAGACCAGTCAAACGAAATCCTAGTGGGGCGGATTTATTAAGACTAGCATTTCAAAGTCCATTCTTAATAAAGGTCCCAAATGACACAGGGCATGACTGATTTATGAAGAGGCTGCGACTAAATTAGTCACACGCCTCCGCGCCTGAATGGAAATCTAAGCCAGTTAGAAACTGGCATAGATTTCTAGTACAACTCATGCCAGAAAACTGGCGTGAGAAATTAAAAATATGTTGGGCCGAGGCCATTCTGGTGAGCAAGGGGCAGAACGTGGTGTTGTAGTGCATATTTGGTGCAAGAAAGGGCCAAATATGCACCACAATAATACAATTAACAGATTTATCTCATTGTGTACAGCAACCTGTTACACTTGCGCTTTTCCTTTCTAAGGACTTTAGCAATGTCCTGTCAGGAAGATTTGTCCTCTCTCCCTCCCCAGGCTGAGGACTAGAGATGAGCGAATCGAAGCTGCAGAAGTGGAATTCGATTCGAATTTCAGGAAGTCTTCGATTCGCCACGATTCCAGATTTCCTGATGCTTCACGGTAACGAATATTTAGTAAGGACCTTTGTGACATCAGACGGTCACAAGATGTTCTCTAGTGATGTGATTGGGTAGGCGTGTCTTTGCTTGTTAGCAGATCCTTCCACATGAATAAAAGTTGTCCTTGCTGGAGAGAGAGAGAGACATGACCGCGGCATCCAAGGGCTTCCGCCATTTTGCCGCCCACCCTGGCTCTTTGCAGACAGGAAATAGCTGTTTATTCGCCACAAATTAATTCGGATCCAAGAGAATCGTATCGGAAAATTCGAAGTTGCCGAATCGAATTTTTGAAAACTTTGCTCATCTCTACTGAGGACCCGCCTGAGCAGTGAACACTTTTCTTCAGTAATTGTCTTTGCTGACACCTAATGATGTTTATTAAGCTGCCCAAATCTTGGACCCTGCTAGATGGAATGCATCCTACTCTTTTTTCCACTTCAGCAAACCAAACAATTTTCAGATTTTTTCACACAGAGAATGCTCTATAAAAATATATTCTTATTTTCATATTTCTTGATTAAAACCTGCCTTTGGATTGCTGCACTGCTACAATCCTTAAGTGTGAACTCTTGGATGAGTCTGTCAGTCTGTGTCTCAAGGGTTTCATCAAAAACTATACTCTTCAAATTCAGCAGTCATCCTATGCTATTAATGAGCCTATGTATATTATAAGCATGCAGTAGTGCTACAGAGTCTGGATGTCAGGAACTCAGGTTCCATTTTTATCTTTATAGGTTTGGGAAAAACTGAGGACAAGTCCAGAGGAAGACAGGGACGGTCTGTGCAGGGTAGAGTTGAGGAACAAAAAAAGAAGATTGAAAGTTCAAACTTAAGACTAGAGCACATAATGAAGTCTCCTTCAGGTAAGAAGCAAAATACACCAGCTCAACAATTGCACCTTAGCAAAATACTATGTATAATTCATTTAAACCATCTAAAATAAAATAAAATAAAAAAATAACCAATTTTGCAAATAGTTTTAATTTACAAAAAAAAGGGGGTTTTTTTTTCTGTTTGTTTTTTTTATACTGTCTTGTGTATACAACTCCTTTGCAGATCTGTCTATTTTACTACATTCCCATGCCCCATACAATATGCAAATGCTTTAGCTTGTCCCTCAATCGCTTCTCTCTGCAGAGGGGTTGTGCAGGTTCAGAATAGCATCCTGCTTTCTTCCAGAAACAACGTTTTTAATGTCTATGGTTTGTTTTTAGTATTTTTCAGATTCATTGACGCAAATATATACTGATGTCAGTGTCATAGAGAAAGTGTTTTGCTAATCCTGGACAACTCCTTTAACATTAGAGACAATTTACATGTGATTTTATCCCCCGTTTTGATTTTTAAATAGCTCATGAGCTCTTGACTGATTTACCGAAAGATCTTTCTGAGACTCAGGGCACATCATTTGCACATAGGGTGGCTCTTTTCTGCCTCCTATTGGCACTTCAGAGAAATCATTTTGAAAGGATCTGCTTGGTGAGAGTTTCACCTTAGGACACTTCACATGTACATCTAGAAGTCAAGGAAGTTTCAATTTAGGACACCCCACGTGTATATCTGGAAGTCAAGGAAAGGTACTGAAATAATGACGTCACTTTGATTTTGTGTGTATATTCTCCCCTTGTACCAGGCAGTGTGGAGGACAAGTGCCAACGTCTGAGTATTAAGAAGGGTGAGGTGACCTGCCCCAACTGCTCATCTGTTACACGCAAAACCATGGCAGGGCTGAGGAAACACATGGATGTTTGTGAACAGGTAAGGATAGGTTCACACTTGAGCCATGCTCTCAGTCGTTCATATCCGCTGTGGGTCCCGAACGACAGAGAGCCCGTTCCCTAAAACAACAGATACTCATGGACACCCGTGGACCCGATAGACTATAATTCAGTAAAAAAAAACGTCGGAGAGAAAAGTCTCCTGTGCAGGACTTTTTCTCTTGCCAATTTTCGGCAGAATCTGCGACAGAGTCTTTTACAGAGACCCTGACGCAGATGTGAACGAAGCGTAAGGGGGCGTTCACACTACCGTTGGTGACCGTCAGTTGTGTCCGTTGCTATTGTCTGTTACAAGATTTTAGCATCGTACACTAGCTGAACCGTCAGAAATCCGTTAAAATTTCCATTCATTTCAATGGGTTTTTATATTGTGTCTGTTTGTGTCCGTTTACACCAAATCCATCAGAAGTCCGTTTTTTTTTTCGCGGACAAAAAATCCTACATGCAGGACTTTTTGTCCGTTTGAAAAAAACGGATTCTTGACGGACAGCAAGTGTCCGTTATTTTTTTAACATTGAAGTCTATGGGTAATGGACTTATAATGGCCAGTAACTGATAGCCATCAGTTACTGATAGCCATCAGTTACTGTCCGTTATTTTATGTCCGTTTTTTTCCTGCGCATGCTCAGAAAGGAGAAACAAACACACAAAAAAAACAGACAGTGTTAAAAAAAAACGGACACTAACTGATGCTAACGGATACTAACTGATGCTAATGTGTCCGTTTTTTTAACTGAACCATTAATTGGATCAGTTAAAAAAAACGGACACATTAACATCAGTTAGTATCCGTTATGATAGGTATCTGTTTTTTGTTTTTTTTAACGGACATCTTCATAACAGACTCCAACGGTAGAGTGAACCCTGTTTAAGACTGACTGAAACCTCTTTTTTTTTTTCTGTTTCCATCTGTGATTTTAAATATTTAGATAAATCTGTTTGAAACAAATATTTATCTATCTACAAATATTTTAGATTCTTAAAAGCTGGATAAATCACTAAGGCTACATTCACATCTGCGTGGAGGCTCCATTACTCCATTGCAGCATTGTTTGCCTGACATTGAAGGATGAAAAAGTCCTGCGCGCATGTTTTTTTTTTTTTTTTTTTTATCCACCAGTTTCAGTTTTAAAAGATGGACATCTGACGGACTCCATTGTAGTGAATGGGGTTCGTCGGGCTCCTTGTGTAACCATTATTTCAGCGGTCCGCCTATCCATTGTTTAAGATAAGCTGCATAATGAATGAGATGACATTTTGTACATGAAGAATGAAAAGTGCATGATTAATTTACATTTAACTTAGTGTAAGTATATATGCCATTGCCAACTGTAGGAAAACTGGGTGACATGGTATCATGAGAAATGTGGTCTTGGGGACTTTCAGTTCTACAAAAATTGAGTTATAGTACAACAACCTGTGGCTCTCCACTTGTTGAGAAACTGCAACTTCTAGCATGCCATGACACCATGCAGCTTCCAGGGCATGCTGAGTGTTGTACATTACTAAAACTGGTGAACCACAGGTTAAAGGCTTCTATTTAAGTGAAGATGCCCTTTGTGCAGCAGCTAAAGAACCAGCCATGCTCTAACTTTACTTGTCTCTCTCAGCTGCAAGAAGCTCTGAGGTGTCAGCAATGCAGGAAGCAGTTCAAGTCCAAAGCTGGGCTAAATTATCACACCATGGCAGAACATGTCAATAAGGTGAGATCAACTCTAACCTCTGCAGCTTCTAAAAGGTCCAGGAAAGGAATACAGTGCTTTTTTGAGCAAAGGTCCAGATTTACTAATCCTATTTAGGACATAGCCAGTACAAACTTAAAGGGAGTCTGTCAGCATAAAAATCGACATCAATCTTCTCTCAGCACCTTGTACGGCTTCTGACACTTTTTCCAAATATGCCTGTATTTTTTTGGACTGCTGCTCCGTTCCTGAGAATTTTGTTGTTTTATAATTATGCTAATAAGTTGTAAAGGGCTTTAGGGCGTTTACTTTGCAGTGTGGGCTTCTGTATGTGTACATTTAGCACTGCACTTGCTGAGCCCCTTTGAAAAGGGCTTTAGGAGTGACTACTCTACAGCCACTTACAGGGCAACACAGCAATCTTTGGTTGCACAACGGGAGTTAGGGCCACTGTATGGGGACCAACTTTGGAGGCTTTGTACAGGACCCACCAAAGTGTTAAAACAGCCCTGATTCCGCCATATGAATGGGTCCTAAAGAAGCATTTACAATTCTGCTAGTTATTGCGGAATGTCAGAAACCATGTTAGCAGACACATTACTGACAGCTTGCCTGTAGTGGGCATTTAGTTTTTATATATTGGATTACTATACAGTGCCTGGTGTAAAGATGACACTTCTCATAATGCAAATTGCTAGAGAAAACTCCATGCACACATTGCATTAGCAGGGAATGCTGAGAGACCTTAACTAATGTGTAAAGTTGTGTTTAAATGCTGAGGACTGGTCAACTGTATTTACATTCTCCTATTTCCCCTCTTTCCTTAGTCTTCTAGTTCTGATGGTAATCCACTGGAGGATCCCAGAGAGCGGGAACGCTTGAGAAAAATGTTGAAGCAGATGGGAAAATTGCGCTGTCCTAAGCATGTATGCAGTTAACTGTATAATACCATATATTCCTGTCACCTACACACAGGGAGAAGTAACACTGTGTGTACTATGTGCTTCTGTAATCCCAGAATTGCTCAGCCACATTCTCCAGCTTGATGGGGTATCAGTACCACACCCAACGCTGTGGCACACAGCAGTGTGACCGTGAGAAGCTGCACTTTTCCTGCCCTCAGTGTAACAAGTCTTATCAGTCCAAGGCTGGGAGAGATTACCATGTACGCTCAGAGCACTGTTTGGTGAGTGACTATTCCTAAGGAAGATGTCATAAATATGCATTTACCAATTCGGAGACATCAGGAGGCTCCTATTCAGTTAAGGCTATATTAGACAACTAGATCTTAACCAACCGAACAAAGAGAATAATGTTGATCAGCAGTTATTTGCATTGGCCTAATTACACATGCCACCAAAAAACTGAATAGGGGAGGAACACACTATATTGTAATTGTTTTGCCCCCATTTGGCTGCATGGATTATCTGCAACACTACCCTGGTTACACAGGATGATGTGCTGCTGATAATCTTCATCTCTTGTCCTTCATAAACAATGTTATCAACTGACAAGCAAGTATTGGCTCACTAGTCAGCTGATGGGCAGTACAATTTCACTCAACAGTGAATGGCAGCATTAAATTCAGTGTCAGTGAATGGGGACTATTCACATGATTGTTATTTTGATGGTTGGTTAAACTATAGGTCATGTCCTATTTTCACTCAAATGTATGGGGGATTTGTGAAAACTGGTGCCCCTTGACGACAAGATGGCCGTAAAAAAAATGAACATTTTTCTTGGCCGTTTTGTACCTTGGTCGTCTGAATACTAGGGCCGTTATTGGCAACGAGCATTCCTATGAGTACTCATTGCTGATAATAGCTCTGAATATCGGGTTAATGCTAATTTACAGGTTGTGTGCAGGCAGGAGAAGTGAAGAATTATAATCTGCAAGAAGGTAAGGAACATGACACTTTCCTTAATAAGATATGTTAGCAATATTCAAACAAGATAAGTGATGGGGGAACCCATGCATAATAGTCCAGCTGCAGAAAAACCTGAAAACATACTGGTACCGAATGTGGCACATAACAAATAATAACTCCACAATTTCTCCTTTTTTAAACAGTGCAAGAACATAAATTAATAATAAACATATTGTCTAATAAAACAATCAATTAAACTGATATCAAAAAGGTATTCTCAACCAGACAGAGACGCAGACCATATAGAACAAGAAACAAGAGGGAAAGTGGGGGAGGATAGGTAACAATATACAGCACTCCAATGTCACTCAGAGACCTGGTGACCCTAGGGACACTTGTAGTCGAAAACGGGGGACCCTATTTAATTCCCTTGCTGCATCCACTAAACACCCCACATTGAGCAAAGTGCCTCAGACCCTTCACGTTTGTTATTCAGAAGTGCAGTCAAATGCTCCATGTTGCTACATTTCCTTATTCTGGCCCAAAAATCTGGAAGTGGGGGGAGGTAGGTTGTCTACAGCATCTAGAAATCAGAGATGGTGCCGCATTAAGGCTATATTCACTTAACCGTGTACGGATCAGTAACGGCATGGATTATATGGGTAGTATAGGACCTGCTCCATACTTTGCGGCTCTTTACTACGGTCCAGACACACAGCCGCATAAACTACAACTGTGTGTATGGGCCCATAGAAATGAATGTGACCGCACTTTGGTTTGCAATTGCGATTTCAAAACTATGCGTGTTTGCATGAAGCCTAAGAAAATGTCAAATCAACTTAGAGGTCTGACGTCCCAGTTTGACATAGGAAATGTTCAGGAGGTATAACTGTGGGGTGAAGGACATTTCAGGTTATGTATTCTTTGTAATGTAATGTATCTGAAGTATACTGAATTGTGATTGCTTGTAAAAAATCTGATTTATGGGAGTGGGGGCAATAACTTTTGATTCACAAAGTCATTTAGAAAGTTAAAAAAAAATATTCCCTCTGTTTCCAGGATTCTGTGGAACCAGAACCAGAGTCAAAGCAGACAGAAGTGATGGAGGATTTTGAGCGGACCCCAAGTGGTAGGGTCAGGAGGCACTCAGCGCAAGTCGCAGTCTTCCATTTGCAGGAGATTGCAGAGGACGAACTGGCAAAAGAAGGAAGTCGGAGGAGAAAGAAGGAGGATTTGGTACCTGACAGCAGGAGGGTGAGAGGCAGATTTTGAGAATGTATGGTGTCTATCGTTTACAGGTACTATGCTTAGAGATGGCAGCCATGCTTATAGGTATATTATGGTAAGGTAAGTGCACTGTCTACAACTATTGTCTGCTGTCATGTGATATCTGTAGAATATATTCTGCAGCCATCTAGTTATATCTGAGGTCCAATAAGGATGTCTAACATGCATGTCATGTGACAGCTGAACTACCTCCGCCCTGGCCTGCCGACCTTTAACCCCCAGCTCTTGGATCGCTGGAAAGCACTTGTGAAGGAGAATGGCTTCATTTGTTGTCCCAATAATGTGAGTGAATGTAAATAAAAATATGAAATATTTCAGAGCGATATTCAATCTCAGCTTGCTGTCAGTGAATGTGAACATACTTGTTTACAACTCAATACTGAAAACCTACACAGAACTATAACTACTGTGAGCTAAACGGACTTATATATTTTACTTACACTGATACCTTGTAGCAAACTCAAGACAGGACAGAAAGTTGTGCTGCTGATTTATGTAGCTCACAGATTTTTGCTTCAAATAAATACAATTTTAGTAGCCCCTCAGCTTTATAAGTAAGGCTAGGTCTGTACAGTTTTCAGACTTGGGATATAAACAAGAGTGTGACCATGCTTTCCCGGTCAGAAGGATAATGTCTCTGCGTACACCTCCTTTTCCGGTGTAGAGGGACTTAAAGGCTATGCATGCTTCCCTGTGACTTCTGGGGGAAAAATGCAAATTAGCTCTCCTCCCTTTTGGAAGGTAGCTCCCTATAAGTACACGAGGGATTTCTAAGAACCCCAAAACAGCAGCTTGTAGATGTTTTTTTTTTTTCTTTTGGAAGAATTTTACTGGGTTGACTCATGTCCCAAGTTATGTTTCAAGACATCTTTAAAGTCAGACATGTGCTTATATGGAGCTACCTTATGAAAGGAGGAACTGCAGAAAAACTAGTTTGCATTTCTTTTCTTTGCTTTCTTAGAAACTGCTAAATAGAACTTTTAAAAACTTGACAGCAAAGGATGAGTCAGGAAGATTTTTAGTGGGGACTATTTATGCTACTTTCACATCTGCTTCGGGATAGTACATTTTTCTGGTCTGTCGCTAGACTGGAAGAACGGAAAACCAATCTGTCTAATGACTGACACAAATGGATCCAGAGGGATACCATTGACTATAATGGGGTTAGTTGAATGCCCGTTGGGTGTCCCTTTTCTCGCTTATTTCACTGGGGTATAGACCTGGCCATTAGGAGGCTGATACTAGGAGAATGAAAAGCTGTTGGCTCCACCTCTGGGCTATACCCTCTGAGACACTATGCTTAGTCAGTTTTAACCTAGTGTAAGTAGGAGGCAGACAAAACCTGGCTCAGGTCTTTCTGTCTTACATCCTTTTTATTTTTTTTTCAGGTGCGGGGGGTCTATAACATGTACGCCACACTAGTTGTACCCCCCTGTGGGTGTAGCACTCTGCAAGAGCACGTCTCCGGTCACCCAGTCCCCACTCGTTGCATCAGCAGCCGGTTTGCTAGTGACCCCCACTCCCATGTGCGAGGTCCACTGAAGGGGTGACCCTGCGGCGCCTGAAGACGCCAGACAGGTGAGTACTGTATTGTGATCCCTCTACCAGCCAAACCCCTCCTTCCCCCCTACCCTTGGGGCTCTTCTTTGCTATCTCCATGGTCCCTCTCCCCACTCCCATTCCTCCAGGGCCCACGTTAAACCTCTTTTGAGGACGACCCCCACTTTCTATGACGCTCCCTGCACTTCATTAACCACTCTCTTAGTGGCTATCTCTGTGGGGGAAGGCACCTTATTTTTTGGGGGAACCCATGGGATCCCCCTTCTTTGGAGCCCTTGACGGTTTTCAACGACAGTGGTGCAGCGCCGCCGGCCATGATTTCTACTTTAGTCGCCAGTCTCGCCGAGGACTAGGCCGCACATGGGCCTACATTCTTTCCAGGCCTCCAGACCCCGCCTGGTCTCCTCCATTGGCCAGGGGGCTGTCCTGGGCAGCCACCCAGTCTTCCCGCTAACCCTTGAATGCTGGAAATTCAGGGGGAGGGCCCTTTCTCTTCTCAGAAGGATTTTATCTTTATTTTGTCTTCATTTCTTGTTTTCCTGTGTTGGGACTACCCCTCTAAAGCTTCATCTGCTCTCCTGCTTTCTGCAGCAGTCGGCAAGCAGACTTCTTTTCATCGGTCTGGTAGGCTACCCACCTCGGTTTCCCCTAATTCTTGGGCTACCTTCCGTCATGTCCTCCCGTGAAGAGTCAACTCTGGGTCCTGCCACGTTTTATATGTCTGCCTACTGTAACAAAAAATGATGGAAACTTTGGAACGGCTGCCTTCCGAGATCGCCACTCAGTCGGCGGCTTCTAGGGAACTCTCCGGGCGCCCTCATAGTTCCTGTTCCAGCTCCAGGAGCCATTCCCGCAAAAGGACTAGGAAGTCTTCCTACAGGTCACAGTCCTCCACCCCTTCCCCTGGGCACTCCACAGATGGAGCCTAAGCTCATGGCTCCACTCTGATAGGTGGAACCCCTGTCTCCCCTGCTCGGTCTGTTTCTCCTTTGGACACCTCTGACTCAGAGCATCAGTCTGGCACATCTCTATCTGCTGCTATGTGGGAGCCCATCCGTGCGGTCAGAGATACCTTACAGATCTCAGAGGACCCAGATTCTACTTCTGAAGAGGACATCTCCTTCCACTACATGTGCTGCCCTCCTCTGGTCTTTCCCAACCACAGGGCGTTTGACCAAATCTTGAAGGAACAATGGCTTCACCCGGACCGCCCTCTCTGCCTCTCTCTCAGTGATCCCTTGGACAAGAAGGTGGATTCTCTCTCCAAGGCGGCCTTTGCAGCAGTGGGCTCCTCCCTGCGGCCTTCCTTCGCTGACTCTTGGGTCAGCAAGGCTTGCATCTCTTGGGCCAAACCGCTCCAGACGGGTCTCTCTGATGAAGCTTCCCTCCAAGACAACCGGCTGCTCGTCTCTCAAATCCTGAACGCTTCCTAGTAGATGAGCGATTCTTCCCTTTAAGAAGCTCGCTGTTATGCCAAGGTGGCCGCCTAGCCAGTGGCTACCCGCCATACTGTTTGGATTCGTTCGTGACTCTTCCCTTTTCTCAGGACAAACAGGGCTGACTTTTTGCCAAAGGCAGTTCTCTCCGCCCCCAGAGGCGTCTTAAACTCCAGCCATCCTCTTCCAGCCGTTCTCAGCATTTTTGCTTCTTTCGTGGCTCCACCTCTCGCTCCAGAAGACAGTCTTCTTGGGACTCCCAGACCAGCCAGGCAGTCCCGCACCAAGTCCGCTTCCAAGCCCTCCTCTGCATAAAGGTCTTCCCCCTCTCTTGGGACGACTGCTCTCCTTCCGGGAGATCTAGCTTGCCAGTGTCGAGGACGCCTGGGTCTGAGAGGTGGTGTCGACCGGCTACTCCATAGAGTTCTCCTCCGTTCCAAACAGAAGATTTTTTTCCATCCACTTTACCTTCTTCCGCTGCTCGAACGGCTGCGTTTTTTCAGGCTGTCTCCATTCTCCAGGGGCAGGGAGTCATTGTCCCCTTTACTGCTTCAGAGCGTTTCTGGGGTTACTATTCCAACCCGTTCACTGTTCACAAGAAGTTCGGCTCTCTGCCCTATTGTGGACGTGAAGGGACTCAACAGGTTTGTCCGTGTCCGCAGGTTCCGCATGGAGTCCCTACAGTCAGTGGTGGCATCCCCGGAGACAGGTGAATTTCTATCGTTCTTCGACATCCACGACGCTTACCTCCACTTTCCCGTCGTGCTGTGCCATCAGTGTTTTCTTCGTTTTGTGGAGAGTTTGCGTCATTTCCAGTTTGTCACGCTCTCCTTCAGGCTGGCCTCCACCCTCCAGGTATTTAGCAAGGTGATGGCGTCTCTCATGGCCATCCTCCGTTCCAGAGAAGTTGCCGTGAATCCATACTTAGACGACCCCCTGGTGAAAGCTTCCTCCAAGGCGGACAATCTGACAAGCTTGCAGATCACCTTGGACCTCCTTCACCGGTTCCACTGGCTCATCAACGAGGAGAAGTCCTGCCTCGTGCCTTTTCAATTCATGTAATTCCTGGGCATTATGCTCAAAACGCACCAGAGGAAGATTCTCCTCCCGGAAGTCCAAGATTCGGACCTTTCAGTTCAATGTGTCTCTCCTTACTCTCTTCGGTTCTGCATGCGGGATCTGGGCACGATGGTCTTGACCTTCGAGGCCATCCCTTTTGCTCAGTTCCACTGGCGTCTTCTGCAGTTGGTGATTCTGGCATACTGGGACAAGTCTCCGTCCAGCATTGACTACCTGATTCTCCAACCTCCTCGGGTTCGTCGAGAGCTTCTTTGATGGCTCTCCTCCCCAGGAATTTCTCAAGGGAAGTCTTTCCATCCCCTCCATTGGCAGGTGATCTCCACTGACGCCAGTCTTTCCGGCTGGGAAGCGGTCTTTGGTTCCTTGACCGTTCAAAGCCTGTGGCCCTGCTGGAACTGAGAGTCATCTTCTTGGCCCTCTCTCATTGCACCTCTCTCCTCCAAGGATGTCCGATCAGACTCCAGTTTGACAACTCCACCGCGGTTGCCTACTTTAACCATCGGATGGGCACCAGGAGCCGTGAAGCCTTGCAAGAAGCTTCTGGATCTCTTCTTTGGGCAGAGCGCCACGTTCCGGCTCTTTCAGCGGTCCACATTCCCGGCGTGGACAATTCGGTGGCAGTCTACCTAAGCAGAGGTAAAACTCGACTCGGGCGAGTGGTCGCTTCATCAGAAGATCTTCCTCCAGCTGTGCCAGCCAGGTCCTGGACCCTTGAGCCATTGCCGCCGACACTCTTGTGATTCCCTGGTCGGACTTCCACCTTCTGTACCTGATCTCTCCTTTTCCTCTTCTCCCTTGGGTTCTCAAGAAGCTCAAGACCAAGGGGGTTCCAGCATCAGCAGAATGGTAGCTCCAGATTGGCCCTGCCAAACCTGGTATGCGGATCTCATGTTCCTGCTGGCAGATGCTCCTTGGCCTCTTCCTCTGCAGGTCGACCTTCTGTCTCAAGGACTGTAGTTCCACCCCACCTTACCTCAGCTGCATTTAACAGCATGGCTGTTGAAGCTGAGGTTCTGAGGCCTCGTGGGTTTTCAGAGCCTGTTATCCAGATCATGCACAAGGCCTGGAAACCCCAGTCAGTTAAGATTTACCTTCGCACGTGGAAGGCTTATGCCCGCTCGTGTGAGAGTAACGATTATTATGCACTCTCCTTTTCTATTCCCAGGATCCTGTCTTTTCTCCAGTCTGGCCTGGATCAAGGTCTTGGTCTTTCTTCTCTTAAAGGACAGGTTTCTGCCCTTTCTATTCTTTTTCAGAAGACCCTGGCCTTCCGGCCTAAGGTGAAGACTTTCCTATAGGGAGTGACGCACTGTGCTTCCCCCCCCCCCCACTTCACCGTCATCCCGTGGAACAGTGGAATCTTAACCTCATCCTTGAGGTGCTTCAGGCCTCCCCCTTCGAACCTTTGCAGGATGTCCCTCTTCGCCTTCTGTCCTGGAAAGTCTCTTTCCTGGTGGCCATTATCACCATCCGCAGGGTCTCCGAGCTAGCTGCCCTATCCCGGCAGTCTCTCTTTCTGGTTCTCCACAAGGACAAGATTGTCCTTTGTCCGCCACCGGCCTTTCTGTCTAAGGTGGTTTCCTTCTTTCATATCAACGAGGACATAGTCTTGCCATCTTTCTGTCCGGACCCCAAGCATTCACGTGAGAGTTCCCTTTACTGCCTGGATGTTGTCCGGGCAAATCGGATCTATTTGTCTCTCACTGACCCTTTCCGTCATTCGGACGCCTTGTTCGTCCTCCCTGCGGGCCCTTTCAAGGGCCTGCCTGCTTCCAAGGCTTCCATCTTCCGATGGATCTGGTTTGCAATCAAGGAGGCCTATCGGCTTAAGGATATGGTCCTGGGCCCCTATCCACACTTTCACTAAGTGGCCTCTGCTGATGCCAGTTTGGGTCGTAAGGTTCTGCAATCGGCTTTGCGCTAGGTTGTTCGCATGGCCGTGTAATTCCCACCCTCTGGGACTGCTTTAGGACATCCCATGGTGCTGTGTCCCCCAGTGAAATAAGCGAGAAAACGTGATTTTTGTACTCACTGTAAAATCCTTTTCTCATTGTATTCACTGGGGGACAAAGATCCCACCCTTGTTATTTTTTTACTGTTGTTCCTGCCAGAGCTGTTTTGGTTCTTTTTCAGTTTCAGGACATGGTGGTGGTTGTTGGTTATGTGTGTCTCTCTCCTACTGCTGCAGTACAAATTGACTAAGCACAGTGTATGTGAGATGGTATAGCCCAGAGGCGGAGCCGTCAGCTTTTCATTCTCCTAGTGTCAGACTCCTAGTGGCCGGATCTCTACCCATGGTGCTGTGTTCCTCAGTGAATACAACGAGAAAAGGATTTTACGGTGAGTACAAAAATCCCGTTTTTTCCCCTGAGATCGCCAGGTGAAAAAAATCGGACTTGCAGGACTTTTTTGTTTGGGATTTCTGACTGATCTGCGCTGAATGGACACCCAGCACAGATGTGAACTTGTGCTTTTAATGTCTTCTCTGTCCACTCATCCCATACTTTGCTTTTCAGTGTTGTGAAGCAATATACTCAAGTGTATCTGGATTGAAGGCTCATCTAGCAAACTGTAATAAGGTACCAAGTTATTTTACAGTTCTAAGTTTCTAGTCTCCTCTAGGAGGCGTTCCTCATCCAACTGCTTTTTGCTTCCAGGGCAATCACTTTGGGGGGAAATACAGATGTTTGCTGTGCCAGAAGGAGTTCAGCTCCGAAAGCGGTGTGAAGTATCACATCTTGAAGACTCACTCACAGGTGATGAGACAGTAATGTGGAAAGTTGTGATATTATCAGGTATACTTCCACCCCAATGTTCCTTTAAAAGAGTTTTTCCCATGTCATTTATGGCATAAAGGGCATGCTCACTGCAGTTTCCATATCTCCCATAAACTGTAATGGAAAGTGACCCTGGCCTGTACAGCCACTTTTCCACTGAGTTTTGGGCACCCTCATTCATAAAGAAGATGAAGGACCCAGCAATCAGACCTGAAAAGTTCACCCATGTTGAGCGTGCTTACCACTGCTTCTTTTATTTTTTTTTCTTCCATAGATTTGTAATAGAAATTGACCATGTTTGTGCAGCTTCCACTACAATGAGTACTGTTTTACAGGAATTATGGGTCACCCAGTGGTCGGTCCCCCAATATTTACCCATCTACAGTGGGTATGGAAAGTATTCAGATCCCTTTAAATTTTTCACTCTGTTTCATTGCAGTCATTTGCTAAAAGCAAAAAAGTTCATTTTATTTCTCATTAATGTACACTCAGCACCCCATCTTGACAGAAAAAAAAAACAGAAATATAGATATTTTTGCAAATTTATTAAAAAAGAAAAACTGAAATATCACATGGTCATAAGTATTCAGACCCTTTGCTGTGACACTCACAGGAGGACAGAGGAACCTCTTAAAGAAGTTACAGGTCTGTGAGAGCCAAAAATCTTGCTTGTTTGTAGGTGACCAAATACTTATTTTCCACCATAATTTGCAAATAAATTCTTTAAAAAATCAGACAATGTGATTTTCTAGATATGTTTTCTCATTTTGTCTCTCATAGTTGAGGTCTACCTATGATGTCAATTACAGGCTTCTCGCATCTTTTTAAGTAGGAGAACTTGCACAATTGGTGCCTGACTAAATACTTTTTTTCCCCACTGTATTTAACTCACATGCTGTCCATTTCCTTCTGATCCTCCTTGAGATGGTTCTACTACTCCATTGGAGTCCAGCTGTGTTTAATTAAACTGATTGGACTTGATTAGGAAAGGCACACACCTGTCTATATAAGACCTCACAGCTCACAGTGCATGTCAGAGCAAATGAGAATCATGAGGTCAAAGGAACTGCCCAAGGAGCTCAGAGACAGAATTGTGGCAAGGCACAGATCTGGCCAAGGTTACAAAAGAATTTCTGCAGCACTCTACCTAGACCTGGCCGTCCTGCCAAACTGAGCAATCGTGGGAGAAGAACCTTGGTGAGAGAGGTAAAGAAGAACCCAAAGATCACTGTGGCTGAGCTCCAGACATGCAGTAGGGAGATGGGAGAAAGTTCCACAAAGTCAACTATCACTGCAGCCCTCCACCAGTCAGGGCTTTATGGCAGAGTGACCCAAAGGAAGGCTCTCCTTAGTGCAAGACATATGAAAGCCCGTATAGAGTTTGCCAAAAAACACATGACTATGAGAAATAAGATTCTCTGGTCTGATGAGACGAAGATTGAACTTTTTGGCGTTAATTCTAAGCGGTATGTGGAGAAAACCAGGCACTGCTCATCACCTGCCCAATACAATCCCAACAGTGAAAAATGGTGGTGGCAGCATCATGCTATGGGGGTGTTTTTCAGCTGCAGGGACAGGACGACTGGTTGCAATTGAAGGAAAGATGAATGTGGCCCAGTACAAAGATATCCTGTAAGAAAACCTCTTCCAGAGTGCTCTGGACCTCAGACTGGGCCGAAGGTTCACCTTCCAACAAGACAATGACCCTAAGCACACAGCTAAAATAACAAAGGAGTGGCTTCAGAACAACTCTGTGACCATTCTTGACTGGCCCAGCCAGAGCCCTGACCTCAACCCAATTGAGCATCTCTGGAGACACTTGAAAATGGCTGTCCACCAACATTCACCATCCAACCTGACGGAACTGCTGTAGAGGATCTGCAAGGAAAAATGGCAGAGGATCCCCAAATCCAGATGTGAAAAACTTGTTGCATCATTCCCAAGAAGACTCATGGCTGTACTAGCTCAAAAGGGGGCTTCTACTCAATACTGAGCAAAGCGTCTGAATACGTATGACCATGTGATATTTCAGTTTTTCTTTTTTAATAAATTTGCAAAAATATCTACATTTCTGTTTTTTTTCTGTCAAGATGGGGTGCGGAGTTTACATTAATGAGAAAGGAAAATGAACTTTTTTGCTTTTAGCAAATGGCTGCAATGAAACAAAGAGTGAAAAATTTAAAGGGGTCTGAATATTTTCCGTACCCACTGTATATCATAATAAGTATGCCCTTTGCTTTCTTCTGTGTTTCCTATAGACTGTAACAGACGATGAGCATACTTCTGTGTCCACCTCTCTATTGAGCATTCAGCAGGTAGCAGAATATAAAAGCATCTGCTTGGACATTTAAGAGTATGTTCACACAGCACAGTTGTCTTGCTTAGTTTGGTACAGATTCCATGCTGAAATCTTTGTGGAAATTTGTGGAGTCTAATCTATATGTGTTTCCTTAACAGTTTAAACTGTGTGAACATACCCTTAGAAGTGAAATGTGTATATACAGTATATCATGGGGGAAAATGTGTCATAGTATAACCCAGTTTTATCACTGGTATTCATAGAACTGGTTCCGGGTGTCCAATGTTTCATCGCCTTCTAAAAGAAAAAGGAGTCCAGAACTCTCCCCTGATGTGTCGGATATAAAAGCAATAGACAAGAATAAAAAGATGAAGCTCGAGGAGAAAGCCTCAAGCCTCCCTCCAGCCTCAAGTCCACCCCCTACAAAAGAGACTATTGTTGCACTAAAAACCCAACCTAAAAAATTATCAAATAAGCCTGCACCGTATATGGGACCCAAGGGGAAAGTGCGAAAGGGTGTTCTATCCAGAACAGGGAAATGACCCTCATGTGGAGCCACAGTCTAGCTTCGAGCTTGGAAACCCAATTCAGTAGCCAACAGTAGTCAGACCAATCAATATACACATTCCTATGTGTGCTCACTGCTACAGCATAACACAGGACCAAGTATACTCAATATATCATTGTCTAGCTACTACTTGAACGTCAGGATAGAAAATAGTAAAGTTATTATTGAATATTACTATATAAATTTATATGGAAAGGATTTCTGCTGTCTAAAATTAAAGCTATATCACCTCCAGAAAAAAAAGTTAATGTAAGAGATGGCTGTGCTCCTGGGGAGTAATGTAATAACATTGCATTTAGGTGCAAAGTCTGCACTAAGGAATAGCAACCATACAGGACCTTGGGTAATAAATGCAGACTATGCACAGTGCAAATCAGGTTGGAGTCTCAGTGTTCTACCTCAGGCTCAGACTGGCCCACAGGGAAGCAGGTGGCTCCCCCAGTTGACTTTGAGCCCCCAGCAATCCATCCCCTGCACAAGTGGCACATGCAAAGTGCTATATACAGTTAGGCAGTGTACAGCATCTCAAATCCTTTTGTGTCCATATAATAAACTGGGTAGATTATTTAAAAAATTACCTAGTGTTTTGTTATATAGCTTCATTGGATAGCTGAGATGACTTCTAGGAGCAGAGGCAGGCTGACTAGTGTCCTCTTTCCCCGGGCCCCGCCTTCATATAATTGCTTGGGGGCCCAAACTGTCTGCTGCCTGAGGTCTGCTACTGTGTGCATTACTGGCCCATAGAGCAAATAGGGCTGCAGGCTAGGGACAGTGCCCACGGTTAGAAACCGTTCTAGGCAAGGACTAAACAGTGAACTGCTGCTATGAGCATCAGGTAATATGTGCTTGTAGCTGTACAGTGGGCCCCCAGAATGAACTTTACTGGTGGGACCGAAGCTCCCCAGTCCAACACTATACTACCTTATCTGTGTCAATATCTAATAAAGCGTGTTACTAAAAAATCTACTTAAGGCTGGGGCCACATAGCTTGAAATTCTGTAGTGTGTTCCACTGCAAGCTGCTGTGGTAAAAAAAAAAAAAAAAAAAAACACCCAAAGTCTAAGGTCCCATGTTGCAGAAAAGCAGTTGTTTGAGCCAAAGCCAAGAATGGCTACAAAAGGGATGGGAAATATATAGGGAGTGCTTATACTTGTCCTTTCTGTGCAATCCACTCCTGGCTTTGGCTCAAAAAATCGCAGCAAAATCTTCAACTAAAAAGTTGCAAGTTTCTGCAACTTGGGGCCTCAGCCAAAATCAGGTATTCTCTGCAGTTGTTGCAAAGATTAAAAGCTGCAGGTGAAATCCACAGCAACAATTGACATGCTTCATTGTATAATAAAAAGTTCTGCAAGGTTCTAATATACTTTGGGTTTTTATTCCATTTCAAGATCTCTGCTTGATGTCAGTGAATGAAAAAATTAATTGAGGCATGTACATGTCTGGTACATACATGCAATCCATGTGCTGTCTGTGCTTTCCACGAATCCATACATTTCAGTGAATGATCGTGGGCCAAAAAATTGGCAGGAATAAGACCTATCCTGAATTTTGTGGCACAAACTCATGGCTCCCACACAGAACTGTGGAAAACACAATCGCATGCAGGGGTCATAGAAATGAATACAGTTGCATATAAGAAGCCTAACTATCACAAGTGCAGAGTTTGTTAGAAGAAAGCAGTCTGAAACTGTAACGATGTTTCACTGTCTGAATTATGATCTGCAAGATATTTGACAAAGGTCCATACCACTTACACAAAGTTTATTTCAACCATAAGGTGTCAAGTTGTTGCCGCTGTAATGTGGCCACTAAAATGAGGCCACATTTCAGTCATCTTGAATAGGAAAGGATAGGAGGTTTTAAAGGGACTTTCAGTCCCCTATTCTCCTAATTGCTGGGTGTCCCTGCAGTAAAGCCCCCAAAGCTCAGACACTTATTCCCTAGGGCAGGGGTCAGCAACCTTCAGCACTCCAGCTGCTGTGAAACTACGACTCCCAACATGCTCCATTCACTTCCATCGGAGTTCCAAGAACAGCAGAGCAAGTATGCATGCTGCGAGTTGTAGTTTTACAACAGCTGGAGAGCCGAAGGTTGCCTACCCTTGCCCTAGGGGATAAGTGTCCATAATGGCACAACCCCTTTAACACAAGCAACCCCGGTGTGTCAGTTAAAAAAAGATCTGGACAAGTCTGCTGCTGATTCATGTATATAAGAATGCTTCAACTCACTGACAGCAAGTAGACATCTTGAAAAGTATATAAGAAAGTTGGAGATTTGATTATACATTTTTAATTACATCTAACTTAAAAACCATCTACGTACCCAACAAACCTTACATATATGAGAGAGGGCAAATCAAGTTGCATTCAGACATGTATGGAGCTGCATGAAAGTTGCACTGTGCCTCAGGTGTTTCATAACCAAGGTCCATAGACTTGCACAATAGATAAACCCTGAATCCTAATCGGTTGCTGGGCTTTTTTTGTACCGAGATACAATGTTACTGTTCAGTGCCAGCCCTTTAGGTTAAAGACCCACGTAGCGATCCACAGCCAAAAAGCGCTGTGGGAAAAACCGCGGCGGAAACGCATTGTGGTTTTTCTCACAGCGCTTTCACAGAAAGTCTGTGTGGACTTTCTGTTTCAGTTATACCTATACGGAAAACACCAGCGTTTCCATAGGTATAATTCACATGCTTGCGATTTACAAAAACGCAAGCGTTTTTTTAAATTGCAGCATGTCCACTGCAGATATTTTTCTGCAATGTGTGGGTGGAATTAGCCAGAATCCCATCCACTTTGCAGGTACTGTAAAAAGCCGCGTTTTTTGCCGCACCTTTTATGCTACGTGGGGGTCGGCCTTAAGGGTGAGCTGCATTACAACATTCCCTGCTGAAATCCAGAAAAAACATGGTGCAAAATGAAGACAGTGGAATAAAAGTGAGTGTTTTATTGACTTTGGTATAAGAATAAAAATCTATGAGACATTTAATTTATATATTTAAAAAGCACTTACCGATCCGCCAGTGGTCAATGTCTGTTCTCAGGAGACTGCTAGACTTAGAAGATACTATAATGTCATAGTACATACCTGGAATGCTGCTTCAGAGCAGCTAGGTATCCATTTATAAGATGTTTGCTGTGCACACAGTGGAGGCAGCCATTTTGTTCACTAAGTAGCAACTGGAGTAATGTGTGAGAATACAGTGTGCTGTGTCCTTATTAAACCAGCTCTGTCCATTGTATTGTCTTTAATATAGTTTTCAACATGGACGCCTCCACTGCATGTTCATGTATGATGTACCTCCATTTATGGACACACTCAGATTAAATTGTAACATTGTGGTAATTGACTTGATTTTGCCTATATTCATTCACATCATGTTTTATACTCTAGTTACAGCCAAAGCATTCACATTTTGCCAGGTTTCTACTGGCTATCCAACAGCAGGCACTTGGATATCACTTCTACACTCCAGCTGATTTAGTGTCTGTACAGTGCAAGCTGTGCTGTGGTGCGTCATATGAGATGAAATGCAACATTTCCAGCAAAGCTTTACAGAGTGATTGTCAGCACATAGCTGAGCGAAAGTAAGTGGATGCCAGCAGCATTGTCAGTGCAACTCTGGATGTGACTTTAGTATAAAACACAATATGACTTAAGATCCGCACAAGATGAGTATTTGCCGAGCTGATAAAGATTATATGAGGTGTCCAGTAGTGGAGTTTCACAAATACTAAGCACCTACAGTATAGACACTTGTGCAGTTCTTACTTAATAATATATTCCTGTCTTAAAGGGAATCTGTCATGGCAATTTGGGACACTAAATCACCCTGTTATAACGCAATCCATGCCGCATTAAAAATAAAAAAGCTTTATAATCACCCTACCGCTGTACTCCCCGCACCTGCGCAGTTCTTCAATGAAGCCAAAGGAGTATACCTCGGCTTCAGTGCACATGCCCCGTACCTCGGGCAATTGCGCAGTGAAGCCTGGGTGTCCATCTTTGGCTTCACTGAAGAACAGCGCAGGCGCCGGGAGGTGTGCCAACGAAGAAGCTCATGAATAAGCTGGACTGTTCTCGGCCGAACAGCGTTCATCGGACCCTTCTCTAGGTAAGTATAAAGGTTTTTTATTTTTAATGCACCTGCGGATTGCATTACAACAGGGCGATTTGGGACACTAAACCCCAGGTCTATAAGGACCTGTGGGTGGTTTAGTGTCCAAGATTGACCTGACAGATTCCCTTTGTTTCTCTTGGTTGACCTTGCAGCTCATCTATAACGAACCCCCTGCTCATGCTTTTATTTGTATCCATATATCACAAGATATCCAGCCGCAGCTTTGTAGGTGTGTAGAGCAGATGCTGATTTACGCACTCAAGTGAAGCTCTGTGTATGCCAGTTACATGTATTCCTCCCATCTCTCCAATGTACATTATTTAGCGTTCCGCTTCATATTACAATAAAATGACAACAAAATTCTTGTACCTGATGTGGGCTGGTGTGTGTCAGTGTTACTGTACCAAGCACTTCACCCTCACCTCACAGAATAACAACAAACCCAGCTTTCTCACACTCCTGAATGGGGAAGATGTAGTCATTCAGTACAGCAGAGTACATTTAAATTTTTGATCACAGGGCAGAGGCACATAGTAAACAGTATCCTGTATTTTTCTGACAGACCTGATCTGCTCACTGCTGCCATGCTGTATTTTTAGTGTGCTTCTGCTGAAAAAGGCACATAAAAGTGGACTGAAGAAATGGCAATAAATGCAATTACTTAAAGGGAGTCCATAATGTTGGAATACCCTTTAGAAAGGCTATTCTAGCCCTACCTTTCTTCATCTGTTCATCAAAGCCGTTTTTGAAAGACTTTATTATATGCAAATTGTGTGCATGGAGCACAGGGGGTGTTCCACCTGTGCTCCAAGCACAGCACAGTCATCCTCAGTATTCCGCCTCCTTCTGCTGTTACACGTCTCTTCATGTGAAGGCATCCTCCTCTAATTATTCTTCGCTGCCTCACCAACAGCACTACTCAGTACAGCGCATGCGCAGTACTCAAGGCCCGAGTACCCGAAGCAAGAAAAAAGAGAAGGGAGCGTGTAACAGCAGGAGGAGGCGGAATACTGGAGATGATGGTGCTGTGCTCAGAGTACAGGGGGCTTTCCCCTGGGCTCCATGCACAGAATTTGCATATAAGAATAAAGTCTTTTATTAAAAAATGGCTTTGATGAACAGATGAAGAAAGGTAGGGCTAGAATAGCCTTTCTAAAGGCTATTCCAACATGTCCTTAGTGAAATTCGGGTAAATCAAATGATAGACTCCCTTTAACATAGCTCCCAACCATCCTGCATCTGGCGGGACAGTCCCGATTTTACACTGCTGTCCCGTGATCCTGGACAGCGTACAGTTTGTCCCGCTTTGCCCCTAAAGTTTTTTGCGGTTAACAAACTGTATTAGGGTAGGGTAAAGGCTAAATGGTAGATGCTAAAGGCTAGTGGGCTAAAGGACCTTTGATGGCGTCATGACCATGTGATCAGACTCTGTGGGCGGCGCTATTCTGGATACTGCGGGACAGTGTGATGTTACACAGAACGCTGGGAACAGAGAGTGATTGAAGATGAGGAGAGAAGAGACAGTATGTGTGAGCAAGAGGGGAGAATTGAGGCAAATGTAGGTGGCACTTAAACTGAAGGCAGATGAAGGGGGCAATTAAAGTGGGGGCAGATGAAAGGGGGCATTAAGCTGGTTACAGATAAAGGGGGGACATTAAATTTGTGGCAGATAAAGGGGAACATTAAGATGGTGGCAGATAAAGGGGGACATTAAATTGGGGGCAGATGGAGGGGGGACATTAAACTTGGGGGGAGCAGATGGAGGGTGACATTAAACTGGGGGCAACTCCACTACCCCCACTGTTTAATGTCACCCTCCATCTGCACCATAGTTTAATGTCCCCCTCCAACTACCCCCACTGTTTAATGTCACCCTCCAGTTGGCCCAGTTTAATGACTCCCTCTAGTTTCCGCCAGTTTAAACTGGGGAACAAGGAGAGGGACTTAATACTGTGTGGCAATTGGAGGGGAACATTATAATGTGGGGGCATATAATGTTAGGGTGACTGTAGGAGCATTATACTGTGTGGGGGCACATGGAAAAATATTAGAGAATGGGCGGAGTCAATGTAGAAGTAGGTGGAGCTAAATTTGCCGCATATTTTGTCCCTCTTTCTGTCCTTTGAAAATTGGGAGGTATGCTTTAATATACTATGGTAGGTTTACAGTTATGGCCCACCAACCCAGTGGTCTTCCAGCTTTTATCAAACCATAACTCCCATCATGTTCTGACAGCCGCAGTGTGGTCCAGTGTGTTTTTATGGGACTTCTGAGGCTGAGACACATCTAGTGACATTTGTCAAGAGTATTGTAAGAATTTCACTTTTCATAAGAAAATGAGACAGTCAGGTAACACTATACAGGACACAGGTCACCTCTTAGCTGGCATGCATAAATTTCTATGCCAAATTTGGGGCAACCATTATTTTGTCATACCCTTGGGTGCTTCTGTTTTCACTTCTGACATGGAGCCCGTGTGTCTTAACTATTGAACATATAATTTATCTAACAGAGAAAGTCGGTCAGTTTTTTTGAGGGGGGGTTATAGTGTATATATTTTCTGGATGGGATGTGGTCATTTTATATAAAACCAGCCATAGTTAATGGCTGCTGCAACTCATAGCAACCAGTAAATTTATCAGCTATGTTTGTATGTGTTACTGAAGTGTTAATTCGCTGTGGAGTGACATAGAAAGAGTTAAATCCAGGATTAGAATGGCCGCCTGTCATGTATCTCATACTGATATATTGAGGCCTATGGAGGCCACCTGCTCGCATGACTGCTTGTATTTGGTTACCCGGACAACTGAATTGCCGCAGCCTCGTTTTCGCGTCCCTTGCTGCTGCGGGGCCTGCCGGGAGGTGTAGTCCAGTCCTATGCGTTGCATTCGATTTATCGCTTACCTTGAACTACAATTCCCGACAACCTCTGCTGGTCCTGCTTAAAGTCTTCTGCAATGGCGGAGCCTGAGAGGGTCCGGACTGGGAAGGAGGCTGGGGGCAATGAAAGGTGAGGGGAAGACTGGAAGAAGGAGGAGAAAGTTACCATGGAGATAGGGTTACCTTGGTGTGTAGTAACTAAGGAAACGATATAGTCTAACATGGGGAAGGCAACCGCTGCAGTGTCACTGTCTATACGTCGCTGCCGGTGAGCTACAAATGGCAACGGGTTATGTCAGACCAGATGGATGATGAGACGTAGTTCATTTTCTCAAACTCCAAAGTCGTTGCTATTTCGTTGTGTCGCGCAGTTCATGTGATGTTTGTGTCGCCCACTTGTCTTTTTACACGCAGTGTTCCTTCCATTTTAGGGGTGACAGCACAACCCCCAGGGTTCATGGGGCAGCAAAGCTTTCATCCCCAATAGTAGCTAAAGCCTCACATTGCAGAAACGCAGTTCTTTGTTGCGGTTTTTTGAGCCAAAGCCAGGAGTGGATTGTGCAGAAGGTAGAAGTATAAGAGCTTCCTATATGTTTCCCATTGCTTTTGTAGCCATTCTTGGTTTTGGCTCAAAAAAATGCAACAAAAAAGCTGCTTTTCCGCAACGTGTGGCCTCAGCCTGAAAGTTGTGCTATGATTGTTTACTATGACCAAGAAAGTGTTTTTCTTTTAGAGCCTATTTACACAGCTGGCTTGACTGCCAATGATTCATGAAAAAAATAGAGCATGCACTATTTTTTTTTTTTCAAGGTTTTCACTACCAGTTCCATTTTCACTGACCCAGTTCACCCATTGAGGGTGAAAAAAAAACTGATTTCACAAGGATCCATTAAAGTAGTTATCCAATTTCTAATATTCATATGTGGGGGTTTAATACCTGGAACTCTGCAGATCAGCTGTACCAGGACAGTAAGGTTGCCGGTAATGTTTACATGGCTAAAGCTGCGCTGCTCACTCACTGTACAAAGTGTGGCAGCGGGTTTAGGTACTGCAGTGCTGCCCAGATGGAGTATATGGGACAGCACTGCAGTTCCTAAAGCTGCACACTAAACTTTGTACATCAGGTGAGTGGGCACAACTCCAGCCATGTAAATTTTACGGAGTGCCGCGCTGCTATGGTGCATCTGATTTTTGAGGGTTTTGGGTACTAATGATAGGCCATCAATACTGGGAACTGGCTAGCCTCTTTAAACACACGGGCGAGATTTGACTTGGTCTTGTGAATAGGGTGTTAGGCAATGGCCCCATGTTGCAAAAGCGCAGCGTATTGGCTGCTGGAAATGCTGCAAATTCAGAAACACTTGCGTTTGTAAATCACAGCATGTCAATTATACCTAGTGAAACGACATTTTCCATATAGGTATAATAGAGGCAGAAAGTCCACAGAGGAAAACTGGGGGAAAAAGAACGAGATGCGTTTCTGCCAAGGTCATTTCCGCCTTAGCCTTACTCTAGGTTCACTCTTGCGCTCAGGTGTCCATTCTTCAGGTCTGCTTGGGGACCTGAAAAATGGAAACCCAATCCACTTACAAAGCGGTTACCAATAACAATAATGGGGTCCACCCGGTTTCCACTTGAAAAATGCGGAGAGAAAAGTCCAGCTTGCAGTATTCTCTCTGCATTTTTCAAGCGGATTCGGGGATGGAATCCCCAAACAGAAACCAAGCGTTGCTGTGAACCCAGCCTTATACAGTTTTATAAATCTTCCCCTGTATTTGTTCCGACCTGCTGCGGTATTTCTGTATTTTCCGGACAAATGAATAGAGAAACGTGCTTGCACAGCTCCTCTACATTCTCTTTTAGGAACAGATGGTACCCTATTCTTGAGTAATATGCTGGTCCCAAGGATATAACCATAAATACTGAGATGGGAATACCTGTTTAATACTAATCAAAGGTCACTGTCTGTGAATGGCAGCCGCCTTGTTTACATACAGAGGTTGTAAAAAAAAAGTTTCCGTCGTGTGTGTTTTTTTTTTTACATGGGGATGAATGCAGACGGACAGAAGATGGAGGGGCTCCGTCTGCATCTGTCGGACATTAAATTGTGATAGTGTGAACCCACACTAAGGGTTTGTTACAGTTGTATCTAAAAAAAAAAAAAGAAAAAAAATATCCGAAATATATATCAAAAATAATAAATATTAGTTAAAAATACATACGTGTTCAATATAATACACACAGACAAACATTAGCAGTGTAAATACAGTGGGGGAAAAAAGTATTTAGTCAGCCACCAATTGTGCAAATTCTCCCACTTAAAAAGATGAGAAAGGCCTGTAATTGACATCATAGGTAGACCTCAACTATGAGAAACAAAATGAGAAAACATATCTAGAAAATTACATTGTCTGATTTTTTAAGAATTTATTTGCAAATCATGGTGGAAAATAAGTATTTGGTCATCTACAAACAAGCAAGATTTCTGGTTCTCAGAGACCTGTAACTTCTTCTTTAAGAGGCTCCTCTGTCCTCCACTCATTACCTGTAGTAATGGCACCTGTTTGACATTGTTATCAGTATAAAAGACACCTGTCCACAACCTCAAACAGTCACACTCCAAACTCCACTATGGTGAAGACCAAAGAGCTGTGGAAGGACACCAGAAACAAAATTGTAGACCTGCACCAGGCTGGGAAGACTGAATCTGCCATAGGCAAGCAGCTTGGTGTGAAGAAATCAACTGTGGGAGCAATAATTAGAAGATGGAAGACATACAAGACCACTGATAATCTCCCTCGATCAGGGGCTCCACGCAAGATCTCACCCCGTGGGGTCAAAATAATCACAAGAACGGTGAGCAAAAATCCCAGAACCACACGGGGGAACCTAGTGAATGACCTGCAGAAAGCTGGGAGTAACGTAACAAAGGCTACCGTCAGGGACTCAGATCCTGCAGTGCCAAACGTGTCTCCCTGCTTAAGCCAGTACTTATCTGGGCCTGTCTGAAGTTTGCTAGAGAGCATTTGGATGTTCCAGAAGAGTATTGGGAGAATGTCATATGGTCAGATGAAACCAAAGTAGAACTGTTGGGTAGAAACACAACTCGTCGTGTTTGGAGGAGAGTGAATGCTGAGTTGCATCCAAAGAACACCATACCTACTGTGAAGCATGGGGGTGGCAACATCATGCTTTGGGGATGTTTCTCTGCAAAGGGACCAGGACGACTGATCCGTGTACATGAAAGAATGAATGGGGCCATGTATCGTGAGATTTTGAGTGCAAACCTCCTTCCATCAGCAAGGGCATTGAAGATGAAACGTGGCTGAGTCTTTCAGCATGACAATGATCCCAAGCACACCACCAGGGCAATGAAGGAGTGGCTTCGTAAGAAGCATTTCAAGGTCCTGGAGTGGCCTAACCAGTATCCAGATCTCAACCCCATAGAAAACCTTTGGAGGGAGTTGAAAGTCCGTGTTGCCCAGCGACAGCCCCAAAACATCACTGCTCTAGAGGAGATCTGCATGGAGGAATGGGCCAACATACCAGCAACAGTGTGTGCCAACCTTGTGAAGACTTACAGAAAACATTTGACCTCTGTCATTGCCAACAAAGGATATATAACAAAGTATTGAGATGAACTTTTGTTATTGACCAAATACTTATTTTCCACCATAATTTGCAAATAAATTCTTAAAAAATCAGACACTGTGATTTTCTGGATTTGTGTTCTCATTTTGTCTCTCCTAGTTGAGGTCTACCTATGATGACAATTACAGACCTCTCTCATCTTTTTAAGTGGGAGAACTTGCACAATTGGTGGCTGACTAAATACTTTTTTTTCCCCACTATAGACGTCAGGTTATTCACAATAAATGTATTCTCAAGGAATACCCTATAAACATAACTCATTGAGAGAGGATGTAAAAAATATCCAGATGGGTATGTTTAACACTAGGTTCACACTAGCGTTCGGCTTTCTGTTCTTCAGGTCCGCTTGGGGACATGGAAAGCTAACCTGCTTAAAAAGTGGTTATCCACGGACCCCATAGACTATAACGGAGTCCGCCGGCTTTCCGCCTGAAAAAGGTGGAAAAATGCAGAGAGAAAATTTCTGCTTGCAGGACTTTTCTCTCTGCATTTTTTAAGCGGATTCGGGGACAGAAACCCCAAACTGAAATCAAGTGCTAGCGTGAACCTAGCCTAAGAGTGCCAAATTAGAGCATCTATACAGTAGTGATGTGTATATATGTATATTTATTATGTTGCTAACTCATGTTACATATGGGGTTTTTCAATTTGTTTAGAGGGAGACTCTAGGGGTATTGTTACCTCCATGAGAGTCTCATATGCATATGTTATATGCATATGTTAAAAAAGGCACGTCCATGAAGTTCAACCAGGGAATGGGAAGGAAAATGACATTCTAATCATTTCCATAAGCATCAATGCTATTTGTCTCTAAAAAGGCTTCTAAGCCTTTTTTTGAAGCTGTCATAACTGAGGTCCTCCATGCCCCTTATTAATTGTGTGGTCGTCCGTTGAACCTACTCCAACTCTAGGACATCCTTTCTACGGTATGAACTGGTGCCCAGAACTGAGCTGCATATTCCACATGTGGCTTCACCAATGATTTATAAAGTAATAGCAAATCCCTGTCCCTTGAGTCCATACCCCTTTTAATACATGACTGTATCCTGATGGCCTTAGAAGTAGCTGATTGACATTGCATGCTGTAATGTAACCTATGATCTACAAGTACTCCCAGGTCCTTCTCCACCAGCGACTCTCCCAGCTTTACTCCTCCTAGGACATACATTAGATGCAGATTATTTTTACCCAGATGCATAACTTTTCATTTATCCACATTGAACCTCATTTTTCATGTGGATGTCCCAACACTCTGAGCTGCAGTCATTGACCACAAGTCTCTAGATACAATCCTTTAGGCTGAGGCCCCATGTTGCAGAAAAGCAACTTTTCTTGTTGCAGCTTTTGCTACGGTTTTTTGAGCCAAAGCCAAGAATGGCTACAAAAGGAATGGGAAATATATACAGGGGGTACGTAAAGTATTCAGACCCCTTTAAATTTGTCACTCTTCGTTTCATTGCAGCCATTTGCTAAAAGCAAAAAAAGTTCATTTTATTTCTCATTAATGTACACTCAGCACCCCATCTTGACAGAAAAAAAACAGAAATGTAGATATTTTTGCAAATTTATTAAAAAAGAAAAACTGAAATATCACATGGTCATACGTATTCAGACCCTTTGCTCAGTATTGAGTAGAAGCACCTGTGATGATTCCGCTTAAATATGGCTATAACTCAAAGCTGTATTTTGATCTCTGGGTAGCGTATCTCTCTCTTAGTTACATTTACTCATAATGTGCGCAGCTCTAATCATAAGTGTAAGTGGTCAGTAGGGCAACCTTGTAACAATGGGGCTTTGTATCCATCTCAGAATAGCTCCATTGTATTCCTACATAGACCTGGGTGATCAAATAAACATGCATTGTTTAGCCTGGGCTGTTGATCAGACATGGTTGATAACATTGTATCATTTTACTTAATCCTATCTCCTTACAAAGGATCTGGACTTGAGTGCATTAATCAATCAGACTTGCCGTCGCCGGTGACCTCATTCTGGGTGGTGTACTCAAGGGTATAAAAGATGAGGTAAGAGGTCAGTGAGTCAGACTACCCCTGAGAAGAGAATACTGTGCAGAGACTATCACTGAGATGCTACTATGAGGAGAGGCTGCTGTGATGAGCATGCAGGCTGGAATGCTGCTGCTTACTATGATGAGACTACAAGAGACTGAGAGACTATTGGGAAATACTGTGAGGAGCATGCAGGCTGGAATATTGTGTTGATGCCATATGCTAGAAGCCTCCACTGGTTAACTCCACATGCTGTGTGTGAGTGTTGGATTATAGAGCCACATCCAGGATATGTGTGGTAAAGTAAATCATTTCACCTTTATTCCCTTTTATTTTATTGCACTGTATCTTGTAACTAGTAACTGTTAATGCTTGCATATATCTACCTATCTGTTCTGAACTGCATGTGTTAGATGTTAATACTGACCCATTTAGGGGTTAATAAATATATAAAATTTAGAAAGCTTGTCTTGTATTTATCTTGTGGACCCAGCACTCACTGGCGGTGAGTGTGGTTTTTTATGAAAGAAGACTCAGGTGTGGGCCAAAGCGGTGTTGGCGCACTGAGGATCTTTCACAGCACCCTTTTGAGCTAGTACAGCCATGAGTCTTCTTGGGAATGATGCAACAAGTTTTTCACATCGGGATTTGGGGATCCTCTGCCATTTTTCCTTGCAGATCCTCTCCAGTTCCGTCAGGTTGGATGGTGAACGTTGGTAGACAGCCATTTTCAAGTGTCTCCAGAGATGCTCAATTGGGTTTAGGTCAGGGCTCTGGCAGGGCCAGTCAAGAATGGTCACAGAGTTGTTCCGAAGCCACTCTTTTGTTATTTTAGCTGTGTGCTTAGGGTCATTGTCTTGTTGGAAGGTGAACCTTCGGCCCAGTCTGAGGTCCAGAGCACTCTGGAAGAAGTTTTCTTCCAGGATATCTCTGTACTTGGCCTCATTCATCTTTCCTTCAATTGCAACCAGTCGTCCTGTCCCTGCAGCTGAAAAACACCCCCATAGCATGATTCTGCCACCACCATGTTTCACTGTTGGGATTGTATTGGGAAGGTGATGAGCAGTGCCTGGTTTTCTCCACATACCGCTTAGAATTAACGCCAAAAAGTTCAATCTTCACCTCATCAGACCAGAGAATCTTATTTCTCATAGTCTGGGAGTCCTTCATGTGTTTTTTGGCAAACTCTATGCGGACTTTCATATGTCTTGCAATGAGGAGAGGCTTCCTTCGGGCCACTCTGCCATAAAGCCCCGACTGGTGGAGGGCTGCAGTGATAGTTGACTTTGTGGAAATTTCTCCCATCTCCCTACTGCATCTCTGGAGCTCAGCCACAGTGATCTTTGGGTTCTTCTTTACCTCTCTCACCAAGGTTCTTCTCCCACGATTGCTCAGTTTGGCTGGACGGCCAGGTCTAGGAAGAGTTCTGGTCGTCCCAAACTTCTTCCATTTAAGGATTATGGAGGCCACTGTGCTCTTAGGAACCTTGAGTGCTGCAGAAATTCTTTTGTAACCTTGGCCAGATCTGTGCCTTGCCACAATTCTGTCTCTGAGCCCCTTGGGCAGTTCCTTTGACCTCATGATTCTCATTTGCTCTGACATGCACTGTGAGCTGTGAGGTCTTATATAGACAGGTGTGTGCCTTTCCTAATCAAATCCAATCAGTTTAATTAAACACAGCTGGACTCCAATGAAGGAGTAGAACCATCTCAAGGAGGATCAGAAGGAAATGGACAGCAAGTGAGTTAAATATGAGTGTCACAGCAAAGGGTCTGAATACTTATGACCATGTGATATTTCAGTTTTTCTTTTTTAATAAATTTGCAAAAATATCTATATTTCTGTTTTTTTTCTGTCAAGATGGGGTGCTGAGTGTACATTAATTAGAAATAAAATGAAATTTTTTGCTTTTAGCAAATGGCTGCAATGAAACAAAGAGTGAAAAATTTAAAGGGGTCGGAATACTTTTAAGTTCTTATACTTCTCCCTTCTGCTCAATCCACTCCTGGCTTTGGCTCAAAAAATCTCAGCAAAATCTGCAACAAAAAAAGTTGTGTTTCTGTTACTTGGGGCCTAAACCCAAGGCTGGTGCCCTATGGTGTGAAAATGCTGCGATTTGGCCGCAGTGGAAACACTGTGACAAAAACCACAGGGTTTTACAGTCCCTGCAAAGTGGATGGGATTCTGGCTAATCCCATCCACACATTTCAGAAAAATATCCACAGCGGAAACGTTTTTGTAAATCACAGCATTTCAATTATACCTACGGAAACGCTAGTGTTTTCTGTATAGGTATGATAGAAGCAGAACTTCACAGTTTTTTCTGCAGTGTTTTTCACAGATGCGTTTCCGTGGCTCACTACGTGGGGCCTTAGCCCCTATATACAGTCACATACTCCTGTACAGTCATGGCCAAAAGTTTTGAGAATGACACAAATATTATATTTTCACATGATCTGCTGCCCTCTGGTTTTTATGTGTGTTTGTCAGATGTTTTTATCACATACAGAAATATAATTGCATTCATATTATGAGTAACAGACGCTTATATTGACAGAATGAGTTAATGCAGCAAGTCAATATTTGCAGTGTTGACCCTTCTTCTTCAGGACCTCTGCAATTCTCCCTGGCATGCTCTCAATCAACTTCTGGACCAAATCCTGACTGATAGCAGTCCATTCTTGCAGAATCAATGCTTTAATTTTGTCTGAATTTGTTGGTTTTTGTTTGTCCACCCGTCTCTTGGTGGTTGGCCACAAGTTCCCTATGGGGGTAAGGTGGGGGGGGGTCCCGGGCCGGGGGCCCAAAATTCTTTTTTTTTTCCCCCGGGCGTTTTTTTTTTCCCCCTTTTTTTTTTGGGGGGGGGCCCCCCCCGGGGGGGGGGGGGGTTGTGGGGGCCCCCCCCCGGGGGGGGGGGGGGGGGGGGGGTGGGGGGGGGGGGTGTTTCTGGTTCCTTTTTTTTTTTTTGGTTTTTTTTTTGGGGGGGGGGGGGGGGGGGGCGGCTGGGGTGGGGGGGGGGCGCCCCCCAAAAAGGGGGGTCAGGATGCTTTACAGCTGGCATGAGACAAGACTGGTGGTAGCGCTCACCTCTTCTTCTCCGAATAAGCTGTTTTCCAGATGTTCCAAACAATCGAAAAGGGATTCATCAGAGAAAATGACTTTACCCCAGTCCTCAGCAGTCCACTCCCTGTACCTTTTGCAGAATATCAGTCTGTCCCTGATGTTTTTTCTGGAGAGAAGTGGCTTCTTTGCTGCCCTCCTTGAGACCAGGCCTTGCTCCAAGAGTCTCCACCTCACAGTGCGTGAAGATGCACTCACACCTGCCTGCTGCCATTCCTCAGCAAGCTCTGCACTGCTGGTAGCCCGATCCCACAGCTGAAACACTTTTAAGAGACGATCCTGCCGCTTGCTGGTCTTTCTTGGGCGCCCTGGAGCCTTTTTGGCACCAATGGAACCTCTCTCCTTGAAGTTCTTGATGATGCGATAGATTGTTGACTGAGGTGCAATCTTTCTAGCTGCAATACTCTTCCCAGTTAGGCCATTTTTGTGCAGTGCAATGATGACTGCACGTGTTTCTTTAGAGATAACCATGGTTAATAGAAGAGAAACAATGATGGCAAGCACCAGCCTCCTTTTAAAGTGTCCAGTGGGGCCATTCTTACTAAATTATAACAGATTGATCTCCGGCCCTGCCCCCTTAAAAACCCACCCCTGTTTTATTGGGGAAATCATTAAAAGGTTTTTTGGTGGCCTTTTTTAGGGGGGGCTGCAATGTTTTTAAAATTTTTTTTGGGGGGGGATAAAGTTCATTTTCTAGGAAAATATTGACTTTGTAAGCAATTGCTGTTAAGCTGATCACTCTTTATAACATTCTGGAGTATATGCAAATTGCCATTAGAAAAACTGAAGCAGTAGACTTTGTAAAAATTAATATTTGTATCATTCTCAAAACTTTTGGCCATGACTGTATGTAGTCACTTAAGAGCCCCTCAAACAGTTATACCCACAATGGATGTTAAACTCACCAGTCCGTAATTACCTGGGGAAAATCTAGAGCCCTTTTTGAAAATAGACACCACATTTGCCTTGCACCAGTCCCATGACCACATTCATTGAGGTCAGTTTCCACTGGCCGCAAAATGGACAAGAATAGGACCTGTCCTGAGTTTTGCTAACAGCCCCATACACAGGACTGGGAAAATATCTGATCATGTGTATGGTGCCGTGTGCATGAAGGTTTAAAACAAACAGGAATGTTATGGACATGGACAGCAGGCAGATATCTTACAAATGGTGATGAAACGAAACTGAAAGTGTTGGAAAGTTGAAAAATACCCCTTTAAGAGCTGATGAGGTTACCAGGTTTTTGCTGGCTTGGCTCTGGATGAACATTTGTCATGAATCACCATGGGAATTAAGGGGTTGTGTGAGATTAGAAAAATATTGCCGATTGGATCCAGAAAAAGCACCATGGGCTATGCGTGGAATTGCACTTCAGTCAGAAAGTTGAAAACCAGCATAGTGCTGTTTCTTTAAGAAAGCAACCCTGTTAAACATAAGGTCTATCCAGACAAGTGATGTTAAAAGGACATAAATAGGAAAGTGGTTCCATTCATTTCCATTGCTCAGAAGAAGTCAGTTCCCTCAAATGCACATAATGGTAATCAGAAGAGATTGCTTCTTGAGGTTGTGTTATTAATAATCTCTGTTACATGTACAGCCGCCATTAGTCATTACGTATCCTGTGATCAGGCGTGTTTGTTGTGATTGGTTTATGTGTGTTTTGCACAGCACAGCCATGTTACCATATTTATATCCTCCAGGCTATTAATATCAGCCTGGAACATAATCCCTACTTGAGAGGGACACACAGGATTTTCTCAGAATGAGTCTGCCCCTATGTCCTGGTTCGGGGGTGACGGGGTGTTGGAATCTTGGGGCTCACACCAGGTGAGTGCAGTTTCCCAGCTGTGTGTCCAGTCCAAAATTATTCTTACTTACCCTATAACACTGAGTCTTGGCTTCCTTGCATTGTGGTGCACTATAGGTGCCTGGCAGCTGTGCCAGTCTTCATTGACATAATGGTGACATGCTGCACAGTCTGCCCTCTTCTCTGCAGCTCTTGATTATGTTGCTCTGTGTCAGGACTGTTATGTGGGTGCTTTAGCCAGAGCTGTTACGGACACTTTAGAAGCTTTGCAGTGATGCCTTAAGGATCATGTGACGTCTCCACCTCCTGACATTACTCCGTCACCCCTTCCCTGATGGAGTAAAAGCCTGCTGCCCTGCAATGTACAGACGTGTCGTCCCTGAGATCCAACTTGAAAACCGTGGTAGAGGAGCATGCGGTAAGGAATGTTATAGGGCCCCATCCTTGTATTGCTTCCTGTGCTCTGCTTCTATTCTGGTTGGCTTTGCTACTACTGGGTGGGTCTTGATGATTTGTAGCAGTGACTTCTTGACTATAAACCTAATAGTATAATGTTGTACCGTGTTAGCTATAGAAAGCAGTGGAAAAGTGAAGAAATCAGGCAATACCTTTTAGAGGCTAACTGAGTATATTTGATAAGTAAGCTTTCGGAAGTACTAGCTCCCTTCATCAGACATAGTGTAATAGTAGAAACTGAAACACAAGACATGGATCTTCAAAAGGATCTTGGAATAACAAAATGCAATATACGTAGAGAAGTTATTTACAACAGGTCAGGAAATAAACAGTCTAAAATTTGTAGTGCGTGACAGAGGGATCTGTTATCTATCTGTAATCAGGAGGTGATTTGTGACCCTCACAGTTCATACATAGTGTGACATGAAGCTGGCATGAATATTAAGTTCAAATTGCAGAGTTTGAAATTTTTGTATTAACTTGTACTCCCATTCTTTCCTCTCATTCTGCGTCTTAAAATGTCCCATTAAAACCACAACCCGCAAATCTTCAATAGAGTGGTCTTTTCCGGAGAAATGTGCGGCCACTGGGAGATCTGTTCTACTGTTATTAATGGTGGATCTGTGTGAGTTCATGCGCTGACTAAGTCTCTGCCCTGTTTACCCCACATAGAGGCCTGTGGTGGGACATTGCACACACATTATGAGATACACCACATTGGAAGACCTGTAGGAAAATGTCCCCCTAATTCTGTGCACCTGTTGTGACTGTGGGACAGGTACACTGTCAGCGGTGTGGATGTGCTTGCAGGTCATGCACCTGTTTTGCAGGCAAGGTGAGGTGCCATTCTCAGTTGGGGCCTTAAGGGCACTCCGGACAATAATACACCTCAGGTTTGGTGGTTGTTGAAAGGAAACGAGAGGGGGGACTGGAAATATGTCCTTGAGTCTGTTGTCCCTATGTAGCACAGGTTGGAGCTCTTTGGCAACCCTTCGTAGGATCTCCAGCTGTGGGTTGTAGGTGACAACTAGGGACACTCGGGCTTCTTTCTGGGTCTCTTTATATGTGAGCAGACTGTCTCTGTTAATGGCTGTTAATGCCAACCCCTGCTTTAGATACTGAGCTAATGGGAGGGGAATATAAAATGGGGTTTTTAATGCCATTTTATCGTGCAAAAGTAGAGCATTGTTAGCGCATGGTGGTTTGCACCACAGAGTATGCCACTTTTGAGAAGAAAGGAGGAGGAGAAAAAAGGGGTATACAGTGGGGAAAAAAGTATTTAGTCAGCCACCAATTCTGCAAGTTCTCCCACTTAAAAAGATGAGCGAGGCCTGTAATTGACATCATAGGTAGACCTTGACTATGAGAGACAAAATGAGAAAATAAATCCAGAAAATTACATTGTCTGATTTTTAAAGAATTTATTTGCAAATTATGGAGGAAAATAAGTATTTGGTCAATAACAAAAGTTCATCTCAATACTTTGTTATATATCCATTGTTGGCAATGACAGAGGTCAAACGTTCTCTGTAAGTCTTCACAAGGTTGGCACACACTGTTGCTGGTATGTTGACCCATTCCTCCATGCAGATCTCCTCTAGAACAGTGATGTTTTGGGGCTGTCGCTGGGCAACACGGACTTTCAACTCCCTCCAAAAGTTTTCTATGTTGTTGAGATCTGAAGACTGGCTAGGCCACTCCAGGACCTTGAAATGCTTCTTACGAAGTCACTTCTTCGTTGCCCTGGTGCTGTGCTTGGGATCATTGTGATGCTGAAAGACCCAGCCACGTTTCATCTTCAATGCCCTTGATGATGGAAGGACGTTTGCACTCAAAATCTCACGATACATGGCCCCATTCATTCTTTCATGTACACGGATCAGTCGTCCTGGTCCCTTTGCAGAGAAACAGCCCCAAAGCATGATGTTGCCACCCCCATGCTTCACAGTAGGTATGGTGTTCTTTGGATGCAACTCAGCATTCACTCTCCTCCAAACACGACGAGTTGTGTTTCTAATAAACAGTTCTACTTTGGTTTCATCTGACCATATGACATTCTCCCAATACTCTTCTGGAACATCCAAATGCTCTCTAGCAAACTTCAGACGGGCCCGGATATGTATTGGCTTAAGCAGGAGGACACTGGCACTGCAGGATCTGAATCCCTGGCGGCGTAGTGTGTTACTGACGGTAGCCTTTGTTATGTTAGTCCCAGCTTTCTGCAGGTCATTCACTAGGTCCCCCCCTGTGTGGTTCTGGGATTTTTGCTCATTGTTCTTGTGATCATTTTGACCCCACAGGGTGAAATCTTGTGTGGAGCCCCTGATCGAGGGAGATTATCAGTGGTCTTGTATGTCTTCCATTTTCTAATTATTGCTCCCACAGTTGATTTCTTCACACCAAGCTGCTTGCCTATTGCAGATTCAGTCTTCCCAGCCTGGTGCAGGTCTACAATTTTGTTTCTGGTGTCCTTCCACAGCTCCTTGGTCTTCACCATAGTGGAGTTTGGAGTGTGACTGTTTGAGGTTGTGGACAGGTGTCTTTTATACTGATAACAATGTCAAACAGGTGCCATTACTACAGGTAATGAGTGGAGGACAGAGGAGCCTCTTAAAGAAGGAGTTACCGGTCTGTGAGAGCCAGAAATCTTGCTTGTTTGTAGGTGACCAAATACTTATTTTCCACCATAATTTGCAAATAAATTCTTAAAAAATCGGACAATGTGATTTTCTGGATTTGTTTTCTCATTTTGTCTCTCATAGTTGAGGTCTACCTATGATGACAATTACAGGCCTCTCTCATCTTTTTAAGTGAGAGAACTTGCACAATTGGTGGCTGACTAAATATTTTTTTTCCCCACTGTATGTGAGTGCTGCTTATCTCAGTAGGAAATAATAAATGGAGAGTGGGTAAATCCAAACTGGTTCTTTATTCCACTTTACAAATAAAAGGTGGCACGTATTGACATTGTAGCAACGTCTTCATCAGACCATCTAGACAATAATAACAAAAAACATACACACACAGGTATAGATTAAGATAATGGAAAAATATATCCATATGGAATATATATTGTGCAATAAAAAATAAATAAAAACATTCGTGGAAGAAGATGACAATATAAGGGGGCGTTCACACTACCGTTGGTGACCGTCAGTAGTGTCTGTTGCTATTGTCAGTTACAAGATTCTAGCATCAGATACTAGCTGAACCATCAGAAATCCGTTAAAATTTCCATTCATTTCAATGGGTTTTTATATTGTGTCCGTTAGTGTCCGTTTACACCCAATCCGTCAGAAGTCCGTTTTTTTGTTGGTGGACAAAAAATCCTACCTGCAGGACTTTTTTGTCCGTTTGGAAAAACGGATTCTTGATGGACAGCAAGTGTCCGTTATTTTTTTAACATTGAAGTCTAAGGGTAACGGACTTATAACGGACAGTAACTGATAGCCATCAGTTATTGTCTGTTATTTAATGTCCTTTTTTTTTTCTGCGCATGCTCAGAAAGCAGAAAAAAAAAAAATAAGGACAGTGTTAAAAAACGGACACCAACTGATGCTAATGTGTCCGTTTTTTTAACTGATCCATTATTTTTTTTTTTTTTTTTTTTTTAATGGACACCTTCATAACGAAATCCAACAGTAGTGTGAACCCTGCTTTAGATTCATAATAATGCTGCTTTTGAGAAGAGTGGGCAGAGTAGGATGGGGGATCAAGATGGATCAGGTCAAGAGCGTCTTGGCCCATCAGATGTACTAGAACATGTGCCAAGAAGCTGGCATTAGTTATACCTGAAATCTATGCCAGGTTAGAATCTGTTAATAATTTTGGTACATCTGCTGCCAGCGGTCACAGCATTATCACTGATACACAGTGCAGCAGTCTTAATAAATTGCCCCCCAGTGTGTGTCTATGAAAACAATATTTGAGTTCTGTTAATGCACTGTTCCAACACAGTTACTTTGAAGCAGGGCTGACAATCACTCTGCAGCCCTTCCCACATTTGACTGCTCTGCACTGTAAACAATAGGGACACTACAGCAGTAAAAGCTATTCTTTTAAGTTGAACAGTCTGAGTTTTCTCACAGTATGGCAAAATGTGATATGTTTTATGGGTTTTATAATCCTGGAGATCCCGTTTATTCATAGTGACAGTTGCTAAAACAGTGATTCATGTTATTCATGTATGGATTGTCTTTCCTGTTGTCCGCTCTCCTCCTTTACTAATAATTGTCATTCCTTGTGTTGTCACCAGCAGCGCAGTCTCAGGTCATGGTTTACTACCACCAGTCAGTCCTGGACGATCCAGCAGAAGGAGAACGACCAGCCAGTGTAAGTCAGAGCCCCCTCTCCTTCGAACTAGCAAGAGGACCATCTACACTGCAGGGAGACCACCTTGGTACAATGAGCATGGGACGCAGTCAAAAGAGGCTTTTGTGATTGGTAAGGCTTCAGCAGTTGGGAGCATTTATGCAGCAACATGAAAAAGTAGAAAATATTTTCACTGTATATGTAGGCATCTTTGTTTTTCAGTGCCCCTTGAAAGCTGAGTGGTAACGGATAACCACTGTGAGACCTGTGATCACTCGGCTTTCCCAGATATTAATATATAGGATGTATAGACCCCCTTCAATATGAGCCACAGCCAGGAGCTGCTGACATCAGGAACTCCTCTTGAAGCAGATATCTGCTGCAGAGAAGGAGATGGGAAGCCAGATTTGATGACATTGCCCATTTAAATCCTAGCAATGGAACAGTTCCCAGTGTTTGTTTTTTTTTTGGAGCAAGTTATGTCACACACAGTGCTTCCCTGTTTGAGATTCCTAGAGGTGTAACCCTGATTTACTCATTGTGAAGAGTGTTAGGAGCAGCTATGATCACAAAATCAGGCTTAAATGTTAAGTATCATAAATATCAGGAGGAGGGCATTCTCTTTGGACAACCCCTAACATGGCTGTGGGTTCTTACAAATTGCGCTATACTTTTAAACTTAACATTTTTAAGCCCTGTTCTGATTTTGTCATGTGACAGGTCTGGGCGGTGGCAGTGCTTCAGGTAAAACCACAGTTGCACGAATGATTATTGAAGCTCTGGATGTTCCTTGGGTGGTCCTCTTGTCTATGGACTCTTTCTACAAGGTAAAACCAAATTTTTTCTTTACCAGAAATACAAGGATTTGGGAAAGTGTTTTCATTACTGCAAATGTTTTTAGCGTCCCTTTACTCATGAACATTTCAGTCCCCACGGTGGAGCCTCATGTCTGAATAGTAATTGACATGAATTACCTTTTTTCTGGATAATCTGCTGCATGATATTTCAGAACAGACAAAAAGGGCAAATTAAAGGGTTTTTCTGATCTCAGAGTTTCACCTTCCCTCCAGTCCTAGACCTTATCAGGGCTCAACAATTAAAAGCACTTTGCAGAGAGAGAGAATACATGGAACCGAGAACAGATACTGTGTCATCAGCCCAACCAGAGAGGTGGTCTGTAACCTAAGCAACATGCTATAAACACTGAGGAAGGATATGTAGCTGTATCTGACAAGCAGAGAAAGATAGATCAAGCAATATATTGGGTAAAACTTCAATTAGCTTAAAGGTGTTGTTTTTCTCAGGAAGTGACCTCACATCTGTTTGTCACATGGCAATGCTCCAGCTCAGTTCTTTAGTCATGTGACCAACGGACATGATGTCACTTTCCTATGAAAAAGAATTCAGCTAAGTTTTCTAGCCCTGCACCACACTTTTAAGCTACAAGTGTAAATATGATCCTGGAGATGGGAATACCCTTTTAAAAGAGAGTGTGTGTCACCATTTTTATTAAAACCTGAAATATATTACTTTTTTGTCATCCGTTTTTATTTTCTGATGCTAGATTTTGTTATTCTATTTTCTGCACATGGTTGTAGGGCTGCCATTTTACCTGAGCTTCTATTCTGCTCCGTTAACAACATTTAGTGATATACTTTACAGTACTGTCATGTCGATAGTCAGCAATACTCTGGAGCCAAATTATTGAGGTCTATTCTATATTATCCTTTTCTCGCTTATTTCACTAGGGGACATAGCACTATGGGTATAGACCTGGCCACTAGGAGGCTGACATTAGGAATATCAAAAGATGTCAGCTCCACTTCTAGGTTATACCCTCTCCACAGACAGTGTGCTAGTCAGTTTTACCCTAGTGTCCGTAGGAGGCAGACATGACCTGACTCAGGTCTTTCTGTCTTATATAGTTTTTATTTTTTATTTTCTTTCAGGTGCAGGGGGGTCTTCAGTGTGTACGCTACACTAGTTATACTCCCCTGAGGATGCAGATCTCTACAAAAGAGCGCCTTGCCGGTCATCCAGTCCCCACTCGCTGCATCGGCGGCCAGAATTCTGGTGACCCTGCTGCCATGTGCGAGGTCCACAGAGGAGGTGACTCTGCAGAGCCTGAAGATGCCAGATAGGTGAGTATGAGAATTTCCCAAACAATCCCCATCTTGTCACCCTAGGGCACCTTCCAGGGCCCCCATATTTTGAGCTTCTCCTGGGGCATCCTTCTATGGGGGTCTCCATTTTAGAGGATGACCCCCACTTACTATGGGCACTGGTGGCTGCTTTTTACTGCTCTCCTCAGCGGCATTCGTTGGGTGGGGACTCGCTGTTTCTTTTGGGGACCTTGTTTCTGGTCCCCAACATCTTCTTTTAGGCTTCTGTTGCCCTTTCAGAGCTTCCGGCTGGCTCGTGCCTGGGTTGCGCCGTGGCTGGCTGCAATTTCAACTTTAGTCCCCGGTCGCTGCATCTAGGCCTGCCATCTTCCTGGGTTTCCCAAGCCCCCTGACCCCTCCTAGGCTCTCCTATTGGTCAGGAAAAAACCCAGGGAGGTCTCTCTGCTTTTCTGCTATCCTGTGCACGTGGTAAACTCCGGGGGGAGGACCCTTAGTTCTCCTCAGGAAATTTTCATATTCCTGTTTTTTTTCTTGCTTCACTAGCACCCTGCAAGCTCCTTAGGATTTCTCTGCCTTCCAGAGAGATACAGCACCTGGGCTATCTTCTCTGTGCAGCCTCCCTGCAGCAGTTGGCTATTGGACCTTTCTTCCAGTGGTCTGGTAGGTTAGCCCCCCTGGGTTACCCCTTTTTTCCTTGGGCCCCCTGCGCCATGTCCTCCCATGAAGAGCTAACCCACCCCTTGGTCCCCCTCCAATGTCGCCACATTTTATATATGTGCGCGCTGTAACAAAAAGTTACCATGTGACCATATGGCCTGAGCCCATCTGCTCTCTCTTCCTTCTTCCTAAGTCAGTTCAGGAACCTCCTGGCCCCTCTCTGGCTGATTTCTCCAAGCCCCCTGCCCCCCCTGGATTGGGCGACCTCCCTTACCCTGGTCATAGGCGTCCTTGCCATACTTACCCAGTCTGTGGTGGAAACTTTGGAACGGCTGCCTTCCCAGATTACCACTCAGTAGGTTGCTTCTAGGCTCCTCCCTGGGCGCTCTCATTGTTCCTGTTCCAGCTCCAGGAGCCGTCCTCACAAAAGGACCAGGAAATCATCCTACAGGTCATGGTCCTTCTCCCCTTCCTCTCGACACTACCTGGATAGAGCCACAGCTCACGGCTCCAGTCTGACAAGCGGAACCCTGTCTCCCCCTGCACGCTCTGTTTATCCAGGGGACGCCTCTGACCTCACACTCTGAGAATTAGCCAGGCACATCAATATCCGCTGTTATGCAGGAGCTCATCCGTGCGGTCAGAGATACTCTACAGAACTCGAAGGACCCGGATCCTGCTTCTCAACAGGACATCTCCTTCCACCACAGTCGCCTCCTCTGGTCATCCCCAACCATGGGCATTTGACCATATCTTGAAGGAACAATGGCTTCACCCAGACCGTCCCCTGTCTTCCACTAGAAATTCGGACATTTTCTTTCCCTTCCCAGACCAGTGTGTCTCCAAGTGGACCCCCGCAATAGTTCAAGGCTACTAGGCTCTCCAAGGCTACTATTCTGCCTTTAGCAGACTCCACCTCTCTCAGTGATCCCTCGGACAAGAGGGTGGACTCTTGCCAAGGCGGCCTACATAGCTGCTGGCTCCTCCCTGTGGCCTTCCTTTGCTGTTTCCTGGGTCGGCAAGGCCTGCATTTCCTGGGCCAAACAGCTCCAGACGGGTCTCTCCAATGAAACTCCCCACCAGGACAACCAACTTCTAGTCTCACAAATCCTGAACGCTTCCAAGTACCTGTGTGATGCTTCCCTGGAAGCTGCTTGCCGTTCTGCCAAGGCGGCCGCCAATGCAGTGGCAATCCGCCTTACTGTTTGGATCCATTTGTGGAATGCTGAATCCGCCTCCAAGAAGGCGGTCTTGGCCCTTCCCTTATCTCCAGACGAACAGGGCCAGCTTTTAGGCAAGGGCCTGGAAAAGTTGATCTCTGAAGTCATAGAGGGGAAAAGTGCTCTCTTCACCCATCGGCATCCTAGGCACCAGCCATCCTCCTCCAGCCGCTCTCAGCGTTTTTGCTCCTTTCATGGCTCTACCTCTCACTCTGGAAGGCACCCTCTTTGAAGCCCACTCCAAGTCCTCCAGGCCTCCTTCTTCCAGGCCCTCCTCTGCAAGAAGGTCTTCCCCCACTCGGGGCTCCCCCACTGCTCTCGTTCTGGGAGGTCTGGTTTATCAGTATCGTTGATGCCTGGGTCCGAGAGGTGGTGTCGACCGGCTACTCCATCCACTTCCCCCAATCGAGCGGCCACCTTTCTGCAGGCTATCTCCATTCTTCAGCGGCAGGGAGTTATCATCCCCCTCCCTGCTTCAGAGCATTTCTGGGGGTTTTATTCCAGCCTGTGTACCTGTTCCAAGAAGGACGGATCTCTTCACCCCATCCTGGACCGGATGGGGCTCAACAGGTTTATCCATGTCTGAAGGATCCGCATGCAGTCCTTACGGTCGGTGGTGGCATCCCTGGAGCCCAGCGAATTCCTGTCGTCCATCAACATCTGTGACGCTTACCTCCACATTCCCATGGCACTGTACCATTAGCGTTTTCTGCAATTCACGGTGGGTTTACGTAATTTTTAGTTTGTCGCTCTCCTCTTCGGGCTGGTCTCTGCCCTCGAGTATTTACCAAAGTGATGATGTCTCTCATGGCCATCCTCCATTCCAGAGGAGTTGCTGTGATTCCATACTTGGAAGACCTGATGAAAGCTCCCTCCAAGACGAATAACCTGACCAGCTTGCGGGTCACCTTGGACCTTTTTCACCAGTTCGGCTGGCTCATCAACGAGGAAAAGTCCTGTCTCGTGCCTTCTCAGCACATGGAATTCCTGGGCATGATCCTCGAGACGCATCAGGGCAATATTCTCCTCCCGGAGTCGAAGATCCTGGTCCTATAGTCCAGTGTGTCCTGCCTTTGGAGGACCTCTCCGTGTTCTTTTCAGGCTCTCTCGGCGGTCCACATTCCAGACATGGACAATTGGGTGGCAGACTACCTAAGCCAAGAAAAGCTCGACCCGGGCAAGTGGTCGACCTCTTCACCTCCCACCTGAACCACAAGCTTGCCCGCTACATGGCCAGGTCCCTGTATCCTCGAGCTATCACCGCCGACGCACTCATGATTCACTAGTCGTACTTCCTCCTTCTGTACCTCTTCCCTCCTCTTCCTCTTCTCCCTTAGGTTCTCAAGAAACTCAAGACCGAGGGAGTTCCAGCCATCATGGTAGTTCTGGATTGCCCCTGCTGGGCCTGGTACACGGACCTCATGTTCATGCTCGCGGAGGCTCCTTAGCCTCTAGCTAGTTGACCTTCTGTCGCTAGCGCCGCTGTTCCACCCCACCTTACCTCAGCTGCATTTAACGTAGCATCTGTTGAAGCCGATGTTCTGAGGCGTCATGGGTTTTCGGAGCCTTTTATCCAGACAATGATCAAGGCCCAAAAACCCCAGTTTACCATCGCACGTGGAAGGCATTTTCATCTGCTCTCCTTAACTCTTCCCGGGATCCTGGCTTTTCTCCAGTCCTGTTTTGGACCAAGGTCTTGGACTTTCTTCTTTTAAGGGACAGGTTTCTGCCCTTTCTGTTTCAGAAGACCCTGGCCTTCCAGCCTCAGGTGAAGACCTTCCTGCAGGGAGTGGCACACTGTGCTCATCCCTACCATCCTCCCCTGGAACCGTGGGACCTTAATCTCGTTCTTGAGGTGCTTCCTACTTCGAGCCTTTGTGGGATATCGCTCTTTGCCTTCTGTCCTGGAAGGTTGCCTTCCTGGTGGCCATTACCTCCATCCACAGGGTCTCCGAGCTAGCTGCCCTGTCCTGGAAGCCCCATTTTCTTGTTGTCCACAAGGACAAGGTTGTCCATCGTCCGCCACCGTTTTTTCTGCCTAATGTGGTTATTTCCTTCCACATCAACAAGGACATCATATTACAGTGTTTCTGCCTGGACTCCAAGAACCCACGTGAGCGTTCCCTTCACTGCCTGTGATCCGGGTCTATTTCTCTCACACTGACCCCTTCCGTTGTTCGGACGCCTTGTTCATTCTTCCCGAGGGACCTCGCAAGGGCCTGGCTGCTTCCAAGGCTTCCATCTCCTAATGTATTCAGTATGCGATCAAGGAGGCCTATCGGCTCAAGGATCAGGCGTTGCCCTTCCGTGTGACTGCTTATTCTACTAGAGCTGTCGGAGCCTCTTGGTTTGTTCAACATCAGACTTCTGCTGCCCAGGTTTGCAAAGCTGCCACCTGGACCTCTGTCCACACTTTCACCAAGTTCTACCAGATCCATTCTGTGGCTTCTGCCGATGCCAGTTTGGGTCATAAAGCTCTGCAAGCGGCCGTGCGCTAGATTGCTTTAGGACATCCCATGGTGCTGTGTTCCCCAGTGAAATAAGCGAGAAAAATTGATTTTTGTACTCTCCATAAAATCCTTGTTTTTCTTGTTGGTCCTGCCCAGGCTGTTTTGGTTCTTTTTTGGGGTTCTGGATATGTTGGTGGTGTTGGTTCCTTGTTCTCTTTGTGTCTCTCTCCTACTGCTGCAGTACAAACTGACTAGCCCAGTGTTTGTGGAGAGGATATAGCCTAGAGATGGAGCCGACATCTTTTGATACTCCTAGTGTCAGCTTCCTAGTGGCCAGGTCTATACCCCCAGTGAACACAATGAGAAAAGGATTTTACGGTGAGTACAAAAATCCATTTTTTTTTCTATGTCATAGGTGCTGACAGAAGAACAACAAGTACAGGCAGCTCGGAATGAATATAACTTTGACCACCCAGACTCATTTGACTTTGAACTAATGATCAGTACATTGAAGAAGCTGAAACAGGGAAAGAGTGTAAAAATCCCTACATATGACTTCACCACTCACAGCCGAACCAAAGATTGGGTAAGGAGATGGAAAGGTTAACACTGTATTGTAGTGGCTTGGGAGGGGACAATGTTGGAGAGCATTTAAAGGGGAATTCCAGGTATTTAAATTTAATTTCTATTATTATTTACTAGAAAACCCTTTATGGAGCCAATGTGGTCATATTTGAAGGGATCATGGCATTTGCACATGCAGAGCTTCTGAAGGTATGTACACATTTCGGTAGTGACCACTGAGATTCAGATTTAGTATTTTCTTCCTATATGAATAGTAAATATAGTAAAGCTGCTATATTCACACTTCTAGCGCCATCACAAAGTTGTTGTCTGTGTTTTCATTGAAGCTGTTAGACATGAAGATTTTTGTAGACACTGATTCCGATATACGCCTTGTACGGAGGCTACGGAGGGATATCTCAGAACGAGGCCGAGATATTGAGGGAGTTCTCAAGCAGTACCATGCCTTTGTGAAACCTGCTTTTGACCAGTACATACAGCCCACTATGCGCCTTGCAGATATTGTGGTACCAAGAGGTATGATACTGTAGAGCTGCAAGTGAGGATGACTGGAATATATCCATTGGTGGACTAGAGTAAATGGGATGAGCACCAGCTTTTTACTTTTCCATGTCTTTCAGGTAGCGGTAATACAGTGGCCATTGACTTGATAGTACAACATGTACATAGTCAGCTGGAGGAGGTGAGTGGAAATGAAGACTCTGTATAGGAGTCCATCTTGTTACAGGCCAGACACTACCTCCATTCTTAAAGAGGTATTCCCACCTTAGACCACAGGATATACCATAATTGTCTGGAAGTTGTGGGTCCTGCCATTGGGACTCAGGCCTTTCTTTAGAATTGTCTATATTGGGAGTACCCCTTTAAAGTGACCATATAAAACATTTGCCACAAACATTTATTAACTGAAATCAAATTAGAAATCTGTATCTCTTATAAGATGTCACTGACAGGTGCCAGTGTTCACCTCAAGATATTTTTTTTTTTTGCTGCTAATGTTACAAGATGAGCTGGATACAATGCATATTGTCAGCATAGTAGAGACTTGGAAGAAAACAAGGAATATACCAATGCTACAGTGTACACATTCTTGACCCACTTGACTGTTGCATTACATGCGTACCTAACTGTTTCACTGATTTGTTAAACATCTACAGCCATTAAGGTTGGTAAGGGTAAGCAGCAGTTGACAAAGTGCTACAATAGATGTTTGTGTAAATGTGTACAGGTCCTTTATTCAGTCACTGAGACAAATTACAGAAGTCTTTTAATCATCGAGGAGTAACCGCTGTATGGAGAGGTGTACCAAGTAATTCAGGAATTCCCTCTCTACTGAAAGCTGCCAGTAAAAGAGGGTTGCCCTGCAAAGGATCTTAGAGGCTCCCAGTAGTAGTTCTTTGTGTCTGTCGATCTGTGTCTTCTTCACCCTGTCTGTATGTCTGTTCCATTGCTGCAGAGGGAGATCAGTGTCAGGTAAGAGACCCACAGACATTTCTGGTTGCTGATCTGTCAGTGTTGGTCAGCTCTTCCTGTGGAAAGATATCTCATTCTCAGAATTGGGCTATGCCTTATACTACTAGTCACAGGTCCCACATGACAGGGTTAGGTGATGTCAAAGAATTTACCATGAATATGTCTTATACCAACCTACCATAACTTTAAAACAAATATTATATAGTTCTCATCATGACACCAAAACAAACTCTGACCCATTGAGTCATTGACTCCACAACACCTCTGAAGGGTCTTGAAGTATCTGGCACCAACACAATAGCAGCATATCCTTAAACATGGTTGTTCAACCAACAACATTTATCTCTTATCTACAGGCCTGCTGCCACTCAACTTTGTTTGTCTGCCCTAAGGTCCAAGGGAAAAAAAAAAAGGAAAAATAATTTTTTTACATTCATGCATCTTAAAATTACAGTTATATTTGATGTTTAATGCAATCATTCAACAGGAAGCGCAGCATTGAAGAGTTTATCACATAGTCGTCGACCCATTCCCATAATGCAGTGTTTATTCTCTGGTAGCTGTGGTCCTTACTATGGGCTACTCCTAATTTTTTTATTTATTTATTTTGCTCGCTTGTATAGTGCCAAAATATTCCACAGTGCTTTACAGACATTGTCTATCATAGTCCCTTATAGGGTTCACAATCGCACTATATTCCCTATCAGGAGGAAACCCACGCAACCACAGGAAGAAAATACAAACATCTTGCAGATGTTGTTCTTGGTTGGATTAAAAACCTAGAACAGCAAGGCTACAGTGATAACCATTGAGTCACCATGCTTCTGTTAGTTTTATACTGTTTTATACCAACAGACTATAACACACTTGAATACTATGCATTCTAAAGCACTATGTAAGCTGTCAAAGGCTTGCAGCATCTAGACCCGTAAGGGACCAAAATTAAATTTACAATTAATTAAATCAAGTTTAAAAATTAAAAAAAAATTAACAACTATGAATATGTACCCAAAAATGATGCTAATAAAAACATCATCAGTGTGGATGCTGCAAAGAATTCTCCTACAGAAAACAGGAAGTGTCAACATATTATTTGGCTTAGTGGCCAGAGTCAGAAATGCAGGATTTTTTTTGGATTTTTTTTTTTTAAAATACAAATAATATTAAAAAATAAAATATATAAAAATGACTCTAAAAATATAAAAAGACATTAAACTTGATTAAAAAATTTGTATTCTGGTGATACATTGCTTTTAAGACTTAAGCAGTGTGGAAAATAGCAGTTTCTAGAATTATTCTGTCTAACAAATAGCTTAAATAGCTAAGTCTACGATCACACGTTCGCTGGGTGACCGTTTGGGGATTCAGTTCCCCATTCCGCTTGAATAATGCAGAGAGAAAAGTCCTGCAAGCAGGACTTTTCTCTCCAGATTTTTCAGACAGAAACCTGGCGGACCCACAGGTAACCGCTTTTTAAGCGGATTGGGTTTCTGTTTTTCGGGTCCCCAAGCGGACCTGAAGAACAGAAACCCCAATGTAGGTGTGAACCTAGCGTAAGCTGTATTGGCACAGTGCTGTCAGCACAGAAGGGGAGAAGCAGCTTGGTACCATCCACTGCTACTAATCAGATCTGTGTGAAGAAAGTAAACAATCTTCAGTAGTCACCAACAAACCGGTCCTTCTATTGAGTCTGCAGTCCTCATATAGAAGACTCAAGTGCTTTGGGCTGTAAGATGTTAAAATTGAGCACAGCTTGTTTCTAAAGCTGGCCATGCACTCCAGTGAGACTAGTAGATAATCTTATGTTTGTGGGGCCCTCCATTCTCTCCCTAGGGGACAGCATGGTTTGATGTGTAGGGGCTTGCTCTCTATCACTGTTGAGAACACATGCACGCTTGGCTGAGTGCAATGTGAATGGGTAAATCAGGAGAGATATCTTGTGCATGGGGAGTCTGGAATTCTTCAACCTGCTACAGTTGTGTCTTGTATCTGAGGAATACAGTGTAAATAAAAGGACTAATTTGCTGGAAATCGCCACAGATGATAATTATCATCTGTACATTGTTTTGTGACTACACTACATGTCCCAGGTGCAGCGTTGTATCTCCAATTGACATGCATATGAATCATGACAGCGCCGACCCTGTTCTGCTATTTAGATTAACTACTATTAGATCTGTACAGTAAGCTGGAGAAGGCTATTAAATAAGTGGGTGTTGAGCTTTGGTGGATAGCTTACACTTTTGCACCAGTCTACCAACCTCCTGTTTGGTAAAAAATCTATGAATATACTAGCTTTTACATTTGATCTTGTATCTCCATGACAGAATCTGTGTCTCCTCTCTACCCCTCCTATGTCTAATGTGGCCTTGGTGCAGTCTCAGAACAGAGGTGGAGGGGTATTTTTCCACTGCTGGTCAGGTTGTGTGGTGAGAGCAGGAAACTGCCCACGCTCCTTCCTCTCATCTACTCAACCACAAACAACACAGTAAGCTTCCTCTCACATCTGTCACCGAGGCCTCACTCTGCCTGGACACTGCACCCCAGCTGCTATTTTAAGACTTAAATTATATTTGGCATTTGGATAGAGAGTTGTCTAAACCGCAGAACAGAACAAATGTACATTGTACAAGCAGGTGCTTTATTAATACACATGATGGGGATTGTAATGCTATCAGCCATGATAACCTATTGATAACAACATCCCAGCAGTCACATGATAGGCTTAGAGATACAGTAGCTCAACATACAGTTAATCACACCTGCTAAAATTAAATACAGTGGATCAGCAGCACAGTGTCACACAGGATAGGCTTGGGTACAGTGCTCAACAGAAAGTATCACACATGCTAAGCTTAAGGTAAGGTACACAGTTCAGCAGACTTAGATACACCAATTGTAGCACACATAATAGACGTGTTACAGTGGCTCACTAGACAGGGTCACACATGATAGTCTAGATACAGCATTGCATTAAACGGGCAATAGCTTTTCAATAAGCTTTGCATAAATCAATAGTAAAACTAAATATAATACACTTTGTAATAAGCATATATTAGAGAAAAATGCCTATTTCTCCACTTATCTAGCTCACTCCTGCTTATTTCCCTTTCTAACCTGACATTCACTCTGAAATCTCTGTTAGTCAAAGATGGGACTGAAACTCATAAAGGTGTCAAAATAGAAGTCTATGGAGAGGGGTGAGAGACAGACGCATACATCTTTAGCAGTGAGTCTCCAACCACCAGCTCTGTAAATTAGAGGTGGAGCCTGCTAAACTGCAAGTCATATAATGGGCATAATTGGTGTGGTGTGGTTCCTCATGGACATGCATTCTGATATAGATTTATGCATATTTTGATGAAAGGTAAGATACTCTTTAAAGGCTTATATACACCACCGGCACTCTGTCCCTGTGAATTATTTTCTAATGACATTTAGTTATCTCACATGATGGTGAATGTAGTACTATACAGTTCTAGAAGGCTGCACTACCCATAAGATATGCCAGCTCCTCGGTAATGGAACATCCAGCCACCATTTAGACAATTCATTCAAGTCTAGGAAAGGTATAATAGTGGCTAAATTGATCGGCGTCCAGTTTTGGATTTTAACAAATCTTATAAGAAATGGGGAAGATTGACTATTGAAAATAATATGCACCAAAAAACTGTCATACATGCATTGCACTACATTTATTAACTGTTTGAGACTCTTAGATAGTTTCTACTACTGGTGGGCGAGGGCTTAAGACGTGACATAGTGCTCCAAAATGTTGGCACATTTTTTGTTGGCAAGTAGGCCAACTCATAGATGGTGTAAACTTAGGCTATGCAACACACCAGATTTATCGCCAAGTGTCAGTCACTGTGATAAATTTGGTGCATTTTATAACTGACTAGTCTAAGTCTACATTTGCCTAAAACTTAGTAACCTATTTGTAAATTTACCCCAATATATTGATGACATGGTAAGTTAGTAATAATGGAGTCATCCATAACTTCACCCTTATTGCCAATTGCTTTCATTTTTCCCTTCTATGTGTGACCCCCCATTTTCTACTCATCCCCTCCCTCATTCCTGTGTGTATTCTGGGCAGAGGAAGCTCCGCTGGGACATGTGAGACCTGTGTTCAGACTGCGTGTGTCTTCACATCACTAACACCTCTTGTGTGCTCACCCTGCATTGTTTTATCTGTGTGTAGGCTAGTGATCTGATCCCCCTACTTAACCCACTAGCATGTCTGCTTTCTGTGATTTGCTTTTACAGATTAGTCTATACAGTGTAAGTTCACCTTTTAAACATTGGTTTATATGTACATATAATCTAAATAGTGTTTGCTGAATTTGTAAAAAAAAAAAAAAAAATTCAGTTTTCTTGCAATGATCTTGAGCTTCATCATATTGCATATAAAAATCAATTGATGGTCTGACTTCACATCTCTCAGCAGCTCTCTGCTGGTTCAGCATCTGTATAGAGCCTGTTCTGCTGCAGTGTGGACGGATTACACCAGGTGCTGTACAGTCAGATGTTGGAGAAATTACCCCACAGTGCATTGACCTAATACGTTAGGGCTATGTCTGACAGCACGCTTTTGACTGATTCCAAGCAGAACAACCAGCAGAATTGTTAATTCCCCTTTAGAAAGGAATTGCTAATAAACATATTACTCAAGTTCTGATGAGTACTTTTGGTGTTCTCGTTCTTGAGTTGTAAAGTGATGACATATCAGTAGGATAAACAAGTTACACCTTTGGTACCCCCACATCCAGAGAATGAAGAGGCTGTTGATTTAGCCCTCATCCCCTCCACAGTTTTTCCCTGCACCACAGACTCTTCTAAGTAAATGGGGCTAGCTTCAGCTGTACATAGAGGTGGCTGTTGTCAGTATGCAAGGGAAAAAAAGTTTAGGACACCGCAATAAATCTGCACTGCAACAACCTCTTTATTCTCAAGATTGATGGGGGTTTCAGAGTTCGCACCCCCACTGATTGTAAAGTATCCTAGGGATATGCCTTTACATTACAAGGAGGGAATATACATTTAATGATCATATCATGCACAGAATCTAAGATTATTGTAAAATGTATTAAAGTTATTGCAAAGTGACATGTCAGCCTAAAAGTTCCCAGTATTCCACTACCACCATTTTCATAGCTTAGAAATTGCTATATGCCAGTAATCATTTTAAGGTCCATACCTATCATTCCTGTTTATGATTTGTAGTGGCAGAAATCTGATTGGTGCCGGTGTTTTATATAGACTTTGAAATTGGGGGAGGTCAAAGATCACATTTACTAGATTTCCCTTCTGATGAAGACAACCCCTTTTCCCAACCCCGATCCACTGCTTGCTGCAAATCCAGGTTCTCTAACCCTGAGTGATCACCTGTCATCACCGGGAAAAGCAGTGTCTGGCTCTTTATTTCCCCTGCAGCAATAATGTAGAATTGCATCGTGGCTCTTTTAATGTATAAATGGGCCAGCTCCACCAGACCAAGAACTATTTAACAGGGTGGATATCTGCTCTGCTCTGCTATCCCCCATCACCTCCATGACATTTATATATGGCCTAGTTGAAAGCAGCCCCATTAAAGAAGAACTCCCTCAAGTACCTTGGTTATAAGTACCATACTTCCATGATATCAAGATGAATGTAAACCATTTCACTTGCATGGCCATCCTCCAGACTGGATTTTACTTGTGGCCGCTATCAATGTGCTTTTTACCACTGTCACCATGTAGTTTGTGAAGTAGTCAGATCTAAATGTAGAGGTGTCACACCCTAGAAAAATTGTAGAGTAATGTCCAAAGGTGACCCTACACTTTGTATTATATTTTGTGTGGAGCATTAAAAGGGTTGTCCAGGCAAAATTGGACAACCTCTTTAACTTTTAAATCAGCTGGGGGCAGTAAAAAAAATTAAAAAAAAATGCTTACTCACCTGTTCCCGATGCTCCGGTGCGTCCTGGTTCTTCTGCTCCAATGGCTTCTCCCAGGTCTCTTCCTAAGTTCCACTGATTGGCCTCGGTGGTCACTTGATCACCGAGGCCAACCAGCGGCCTCAGCAAGAGACCCATGATGTCAGAGGTAGTGACATTGCATGCCCTTCGCTGAGCGATGAGTCCAATCAGTGGCTTCAGCAGAACTCCGGAAGAGACCTGTTGAACAGAAGGACCGGAACACGCCAGCATCGGGGACAGATGAGTATGCTTCTTTTTTTTTTTTTTTTTTTTTTTTTACTGCCCCTGGCTGATTTAAAGGGGTTTTCCATTTTTGCCTAGACACCCCCTTTAAATTCATAGTTTCCATTAGATGAGTAAGGAAATCTGACTCAGTAGAGGTTGAGAATATGGGTTAAAGATGTACACTTGGTATCAGTCATTGTTTTAGTGGGCATAGAAACTTGGTGTCTGCCATCTTGCATTCACACAAACCCCCTAATGCATGGTGGGTACATCTGGCAGCATCAGTAACACTGTTACTAAACAGGTTATGTTCCCATGTCATCCAGATCACCATGCCAGCATCACTACAATCCATTTACCTATGTTGTTGCAAAGATATGTTTGAAAAGAAGTAAAGTCTAAAAAAAAAAAAAAAAAAAAAAAAAAAATAAAAAAAATTTTTTTTTAGACCAAATTGTTTTCAAGGTGCAAAACACATTCCCCACCCCTTTGTTTAATTGCTTTAGATGTGGATAATACAAAGGTCTCAAGCATCCAGAAAGCTACATTATAATGTGTGAGGAAGGGATAATTGGCCAGACTGGCTGTAGACCAGTGATCTGTGTAGGACTTTCACCATCACGAGGTAGCAGCAACTTATGTTCAATGGCTGTGCATGTATTGTGAAGTGTGTTGCCTAGTACTATATGAAGGGTGGCTTGCTTGGCACTGGTGGATGGTAGGCTTGGCACTAATACATATAAAATGTAGCAGTAGACTGCCAGTCCCTTATCTTACTTATGTCTCTTCTCCTACATTAGGGCCGCTTTGGCTTCTGCCCATCAGTCACAGCCACTGCCAAGGACACTCTGTGTCTTGAAGGAGACTCCTCAAGTAAGCGTCATGCACACAATTATAAGGTAGGTGACTTGTTCAGTGTCTGCTGCTTAGTACTTCTGTTCACCTTTGCTTCTGAAACATTTATGGCCATATTTCATTAATGGTAAAAGACTCCTATCTAGAACATCCTCCCTATTTAAAATACTTGGGATAGATAAAGAAACACATGTTTCACACTACACTAGTGATACACATCCTGACATGTCAGTATTTTTCACCATTCAGGAACAAGGAGACAAGCCGGGATGAATTTATCTTCTATTCTCGCAGACTCATGAGGCTTCTGATAGAGCACGCTCTGTCTTTTCTTCCATTCAGGGTGAGTGAACACTGGAGACTCCTGTAAAAGAAAGATGTATAATATAAAATATGACTCTCATCTGTCCTTCCTCTTTTATCCATCTGTAATGGATAAGTACCCAGTGCAGCAGTTGAAATGGTTAGGATGGAGTTACTCTTTTAAGTTTATGCTTTTCTTGGGGAAGGGGGGGGTCGAGGGATATGAAAGACACTATTGTATTACAGTTTTTGGGATGCTAGTGAAAACCTTTTGGTAGTATTTGTCGCTACTCATAGATGATATAACTTACTTTAAAGGATTGCACAGGATTAGAATAATATGGCTGCTTTTTTTTTCAGAAATGATGCCACCCCATTCCACAGGTTGTGTGTAGTGTTGCAGCTTGACTTCTTTGGACTAATTGGAGCAGCTGCAGTACCCAATATAGACTGTGGACTGGGTGGTGCTGTTTTTAAAATAAAAACTTAAGTATATGACCCCCCCCCCCCTTGTGTTTTTTTTTTTATCCCCCCTCCCCCACAGCAAATGATCCCCCTATTTATGGCACCTACACAGTTTACAAGCCCATTTTTACCCTCCCACAGCATTTGATCACCCTGTTTATGGTCCCCACACAGTTTATGATCCCCTTTTATACCCTCACACACAGTATATGACCCCTTTTTGAAAGCCTGCCCACAGTATATGACCCCCTTTCCCCCTCACACACACACAGAGGAGTGGCTGATAATTTTTACTCACCTGTCTGCCCTCCACTGCCGCCTCTAGGGTGCGCTGTAGCCAACACTGAAGAAGTTCTTCAGTGTCATGATGTAAGTGTAGTGCCACCTAGAGGAGGCAGTGGAGGGCGACCAGGACTGGAGCATGGACAAGGTGAGTAAAAATTATCGGCAGCTGCTTATTGCAGTAACACAATAAGTAGCTGCCGATGCATGTCACCCAAAATGTCTTGGCGTGTCACCATCACTGGTATAGTCAATGATGTAGGCAGCCCAAGGAAACTGAAACTGTAATGGGCTGTGTTGTGCACAGTTACATTGAACAAATGATAGCAATCATTCTGTCCTAGTGGGATTGAAAGGCATAGAGGCAAACTATTGCTCCTCCTTTTCTGGGATCAAATGGATGGTATAAACCACCTTCAATAGAGGGCCCTGTTCTCTCCACATATGCCCCTGGAAATATTATTATTATGATTTGAGATACATTTTTTTTTTTTTTTACACTATAACTACTTAAATGGGTTATCTAGGTTGATTACCTTTGTGGAAGGCTTTTGGGAAAGCCAAAACTCTTGTTCCTCTGCCTCCCCAGATTATGCTCCAACACTCTGGGTCACATGATCGACTCCTCTCTAATCAATGGGCCTATGGCCCAAATAGAGTGGAATCTGTAACAACAGTGAAAGTCGAAACAGCTGCAGGAGAGGCAGAGTAGTGAGACTCCCAGTCTCCACAGCTTCCCTCTGCAAATGTAATAAACGGGACACTGGGGTGTTTGTTAGTAATAAAGCTTAACCAGTTCAAGGGATGCATTGGCAAGCGTTGTTATTTCCCGAATGACTACTTTAATTCCAAAATCTAAGTTTTCCTCTTGCGTCTTTTCCATAGAGCTGCACTGTGCAAACCCCACAAGGACATGACTACCATGGACGAACTTATGATGGCAAACGGGTCAGTAATAAGAGTAATGATTTCTGAGGGATGGGTCTTATCCTTCTATGCCTGCTGTTCTGTTAGTCCTGCTGTGATATAGTTTGGCTGTCATGCTAGAACATTAAAGCATCATAACTAAAGTGCATCTTTGTATTGCCCAAAGTGATGACATATACATGTTGATTTGTGAAACACTCAGTATTCAGATGTCATATGCCTGAGTTATAGGTGTTTTTGTCTAGATAACTGGAGTTTCTATATTGAGAGCGGGAGAAACAATGGAACCTGCACTGAGAGCTGTGTGTAAGGACGTGAGGATTGGAACCATTCTCATCCAGACTAACCCAAGTACTGGAGAGCCAGAGGTGAGAGTTCATGAGACCACTATGGTAGAACAAAATTACAGCAAGAATTGTAATGAGAATAAATCCAGATTAGGAAAATTATTGCGTTTACAGAGCATTATTTACTCCTGTCCTAAACCAACTATATAGGGGTCTTCAAGAGGCCCTGTTATTTTATTGGGGCTAGTCTTCCGTGACTCCTTCAATGCTATTGTGCCAGTGCTGCAGCAGTCAAGAGACCGGAAAAGGAGGGATCCTGTAATAATGGGGGATTAAGTGTGCAAAAAGAACAATTAAATTGTTACTGCTTTGTATATAACTATAAATTTTTGTGTCATATGTACAAGAATCTAATTACTATATAATACACACGTAGACAAAATTGTTGGTACCCCTCAATGAAGAAAAACCCACAATGGTCACAGAAATAACTTGAATCTGACAAAAGTAATAATATATAAAAATTCGACGAAAATGAACAAATGAAAGTCAGACATTGCTTTTCAACCATGCTTCAACAGAATTTGAAAAAAAAATAAAACTCATGAAACAGGCCTGGACAGAAATGATGGTACCCCTGAAAATAATGTGACCAAAGGGACATGTTAAATCAATCAAGATGTGCCCACTAATTAGCATCACAGGTGTCTACAATCTTGTAATCAGTCAGTAGGCCTGTATATAGGGCTACAGATACTCACTGTGCTGTTTGGTGACATAGAATTTTTATATATTATTACTTTGTCAGATTCAAGTTATTTCTGTGACCATTGTGGGTTTTTCTTTCATTAAACGAGGGGCACCAACAATTTTGTCCATGTGTGTATAAGTAGTAATGCTGGTAAGGTTTGAATTGTGTTGTTGGTTTTATCCATTTTTATTTATTTATTTTTTTTAACTCTCAGCTGCATTATCTCAGACTTCCAAAAGATATTAGTGAGGACCATGTTATTCTGATGGATTGTACAGTGTCCACTGGAGCAGCAGCCATGATGGCTGTTCGGGTACTACTGGTGAGTGATGGGGAATGTGGAGGAGCTTCCTCTTATAATATAGTGATTTGCCATCTCAGTTAGTTGATCGTTTCTTTTTTTTACAGGACCATGAAGTTCCGGAGGACAAGATTTTCCTGCTGTCCCTGCTTATGGCAGAACTTGGAGTGCACTCTGTGGCTTATGCTTTTCCCCATGTACGTATCCTTACCACAGCAGTGGACAAGAAAGTTAATGACTTGTTCCGGATCATCCCTGGGATTGGTACGTTCTGCTGGATCATTATCAGGTTTCCTGCTTGTGTTGTCATCACAATTCTGATTTTATCCCTGAAATTCTACAGTCCACATCATAAGGTCCTTAGTGTTGCTGAAAAAATTCCCACCACCCCAGGTGCCCAGAGAAAGGAGTATGCACTACACTAGTTTTTTGGGGCAAGCCAAATCTACACTAGTTCCTGCCTGGCATAGATTTCCATTCTAGCAAATGGACGTCCGACAGATTTATGAAGAGGCTGCAGACTCATCATAAGTCTCCCTTTCCCTGCAGCAGTCGGCCCACTTATTGAGTCTGGCATACTATACACCAGTCTTAATAAAGTTGACCCAGTCAGTCCATAATTGTGTAGACAATCTTTAGATGTATACCATATGCACAGCCCCATCTCAACCAGTAACAGGCTCCCACATTCTTTGGATCATAAGGGTTTCTGAACATTGGACCACAACAATCATGTGTTTTTTGATATATCTAGTCAGCTCTTCTTTGTCCGTTCTCCTTAGGCTGCAACTCAAATAACAGTTTTTATTTTTCTATAGGTAATTTTGGAGATAGGTATTTTGGGACAGATGCCCCAGCGGACTGGAGTGATGAAGATGATCCCCTTTGATAGGTCCTCCCCTTTGTTATTCACATCATTGTTCCCTGTGTCGTCATGGACTAAATCCTATTTTTTAAATAATAAAAAAAAAAAAATCTGACAAACTTCATTTATCTATCTCATTATTTCAGGATGTGCTATTAGTGTTTGGTTGATACAATGCAGAATCCATACAGCATGGATGACAGTGGGGTTGGCAGTGTGAGGTTTGTGCGGTGGTGGTGCTGACAATCTGAGGTGTGTAGTTTAAACAAATGGAACTGGCAATGTTGGGCTCTTACTGTGTGGATAATAATAATAACTTTATATAGCACTAATATATTCCGTAGCACTTTACAAATCAGAGGACACATGAGACATTACAATGTGACAAAGAAATAAACATATCAAACAATAGGAGTGAGGGCCCTGATCGCAAGTGCTTACATTCTATGAGGAGATAGGGGGACACGAGGTAAGAGGGCTTGTTTGCTACCATGGTCCAGCCATCTTTTAATAGAAAAGGTTTGTAACTAACTGAAGCTGTATGAACTCTTCACCAGCCAGTATCTGTGAATAAACAGATACTAAGTGCAAGGAGTGCAGTGTAACTTCTAGATGGAGAGGACAGGATCTGAGGAACAGAGGAGGAAGGATAAAAGGTGTAATTGTTCTACACCTCCGCACACTACACTGTGATCAGGTCATGTGATAAGCCTGACCATACAGATGTGCTTTTAGGGCAGTTTTGAAGCTGCTGTAGTTGGGGATTAATCGGATTGTCTTGGGTAAAGCATTCCAGAGCACCGATGCAGCTAGAGAAAAGTCTTGGAGACGGGAGTGAGATGATCGGATAACAGGGGATGCAAATCTAAGGTCATTGGCAGAACGGAGAGGACGGTTAGGGTGGTAGACAGTGATGAGAGAGTAGATATAGGGGGGCGCAGCGCTATGGATGGATTTGTGGGTCAGTGTGATAATTTTATATTGTATTCTGTGATGGATGGGCAACCAATACATCAACTGACACAAGGTAGATGTGTCTGTGTACCGGTTTGACAGAAAGATGAGTCTGGCGGCTGCATTCAGGACAGATTGTAGTGGGGAGAGTTTAGTAAGAGGAAGCCCAATTAGAAGAGAATTGCAATAGTGAAGACGAGAGAATCAGAGCGATGTTTTTGATGTTTCCACGGTGAGAAAAGGGCGAATTCTAGAGATGTTTTTAAGGTGCAGGTGGCAAGAGCGTGCAAGTGTATGAATATGTGGGGTAAAAGTGAGATCTGAATCAAATAAAATCCCCAGACAGTGGGCATGACCTCTCAGGGGAGATACAGGGGTTAAGTCAGTTAGTAGATGGAGGGAACACACGAAGTTCAGTTTTAGAAAGATTCAATTTCAGATAAAGAGAAAACATGATGTTAGAGACAGCAGAGAGACAGTCACTGGTGTTCTGTAGTAGTGCAGGAGTGATGTCACGGGATGAGGTATATAGTTGGGTATCATCTGCATAAACATGGTATTGAAAGCCAAATTTGCGAATGGTTTGTCCAACTGGGGCTGTGTACAATGAGAATAGGAGGGGACCTAAGACCGAGCCTTGAGGAACCCCAACCGCAAGGGGCAGAGGAGAAGAAATAGCACCAGAGAATGATACACTAAATGAGTGGTCAGAGAGATAGGAAGAAAACCAAGAGAGAGCGGTATCCCTGAGGCCAATAGAATGGAGCATAGTGAGGTGGAGTTTGTGGTCTACAGTGTCAAATGCTGCTGAGAGATCCAGAAGAATAAGTAGTGAATAGTTCCCTTTAGATTTAGCAGTCAAGAGATTGTTGGAGACCTTTGTGAGGGCCGCTTCTGTAGAGTGTAGTGCACGAAAACCTGATTGTACGGGGTCCAGAAGAGAGTTAGCAGAGAGATAGCGCATTAGGTGGGACTAGTTGTGCATCCGTTAAATGGATGTAGAAAACATGATCTGAATAGAGCCTAAGACTGTTGTGTGTGTTACTTTTACATGGCGGAGGCATTTTCTGTGCTGTCCTTTAGGGGACCATTCACATCATGTTTTAATTATCAGTTTAATTGATCAGTTTTGCGGATACAAAAAAATTGATGTGGAAGTGGATGGAAACTGATTTAAACAATCTGTTTACATAGAGTTATGTTAAGTAAATGTTAATGTTAAGTAAAAATAGATCAGTTTGTCTGTTTTGTTTTTTTTGTGGGACCCAAAAGTGTGGTTTGTCCTACTTTTCTGTCCTACAGTATCTGTTTTTATTTAACATTGACTCTATGTAAATAGATGGTCATCAGTTTCCATACGTTTTTCACATCGGTTAAACTGATGATCAAAACATCATGGGAATGGCTCTTTACACTGACTGTTATTTCAATATAGGGAATTTTCACAATTTTGTTACAATTGGTCTTTTAGGCCTGAGCTACACTGAGACTTTATGTAGCACTACTCTCTGGTTTCAGCTATTCAGTGACTGCTGCAGTCCACAAGATTGCATACGACTCATTGGATTTCTTTGGACTGCAGCTGTAGTTTGATGGATAAAATGAATCACTAGCTGGGGATATTTCTGGGCTATTTTACTTGTTGTAACCAAAAATAAAACTTTTAAATAATGAATCAATAGAACTACAAGTCTCAGTGTAGCCCTGAACTTCTGTTCGAAGAGTAGTATCTTGTTGGTGTATTAGGAAGTGTCAGCTTGCAGCTCTGCCATTCAGCCTCCTGTGTATACAGGTTGTGTCTGTGACAGTACCACATGTTACGCGTCCACTACATGAAACTGATGGTTATTAGTAAAAGAAGCCATGAATGAAGTTTTGGCTTCCACATAATGATTGTGTAGCAATGTTTTATGTTGCTAAGGTTGGTGTATCTAGGTGGCAAGATATAAGGAGTTGGGGCAGATACTTACTGAATAAATACAGAACTAATGCATAACCTTATGTTATTACTCAGGATCTTGTCATCTAATATTACCTGATGTGTATAAACTAGATACTGTTCAGTATGACAAATGCACAATATTGGGGAGCATAAAATGTTTCACCTTTCGGTGTGCCATGTACAAACAAAGCAGTGTGACTTCACTTAAAGCACTAGCAGGCTGCATCACTAGGCAGACCTGCGGACATTTCTTAGAGGAGTTTTCAGAGTAGTTTAAAAATTGTCCCACCACTAAGAATTGTGATAACATAACAAAAGATCCTGTACCATTCAATCCTTCACCGCTCCCATACTGCTGCTCTGCTCATCTCAGCCTGGCTTTGTGCATTTGGCTGTAACTATGCTGTGCCAGTATACCCCACATGACCGCTGCAGCCAATCGCTGATGTTGGTGTTCTCATGCTGTTTGCCACAGTTGTGACATGGGTATATGGGCATCACTGCAGCCAAGCCTAGAGGGAGGACCAGTGGCACTGGAAGTGCCAGGAGATTAAATGGGTGAGTATATGCTATTGAGTTTTTTTTATCACAATTCCTAAAGGTGGGCCATTAAATAATTATCAAAACCCCTTTAAGTCATGTCTGGCAGTGCTTTATAGTGCTTGCCCTAGCAAAGAAAATATATTGCTCTCCCTCATCAGTTCTACTATTGAATGGAGGCTTCCCTATAGTTGAAGCATGTGTGTTCAAATAGACAATGATATAGGTTTACCTGCAGATGATTCTTCTTTTCCTACCACAGTGTGTGTATCACCCAGGTTTTGGAACAGTATAATTTATTGTGGGGGAAGGGAATAGTGTCAGCCTGCACCCTGAGACATATAACAGGTAAGGCCTCTGCTGACAAGTCTGTCCACTTTGTGACAGGAAACAGCCCCCCTTGACCATACACAGGAAGCACAGGCAAGTAGGACGGTTAGTAGCCAATTACACTGCACCCAGTCTTGAGGGGGGAGGGGGATATTGGGTGCAGTCTATAAATTCTGTACACTGTAATTATATATATCTATATATACAAAGAAGATGCGTACCTGCAAGGTGAGTGATCACATCTCCTACATCATAATTCGTTGTACATTAGCTAAGGGGTTCATAAAGTCCATAGCAATGAATCTGTATCCCACCTGTGAGCAGATATGGGGGCCTGCGCCTTCAGTATGAGCACTTCCAATGCTTTAGTAAACTTTATATGTAAAACCCAGGCTTCTCCTTTCATTGAGACTTAGCTGTACTGATAACAGAAGTCAGTGGCAGAGCTCGACGATCAAGAACTGTATGAATTAAAGCCAGTTGTCTCCTATTGTGAAACTACAACTCCCAGCATGCCCTGACTGCTGCATTCTATAAATTGTAGTTTTGCAACAACTGGAGAGAAACATTTTGCCGTAAATTTGAATGTTATTTATAAGGTATACCGCTTGATACTGCTGAGCGTTTGCTTCAATTGTATCTAGACTAGACAATCCTCTTTGATACAGATATGGAGAACTCTGGGCTTATACATTGTAGCAAAAAATCAGAGCAGTAGAAAAATGATGTATAAGGATGGGTTTACATTGCATTTTCTTTACTGAAGCATTGCATGCAGTTTATAATTGTAGTAATGTCTAGCACATGTTACTATGTATCTCTGATACTCGCTATGTATCTCTATCCTGCATGGATATGACCACTACACCAGAGGTTTGGTGCCATAAGGTAGGGGGCAGTATGGAGGTGCAGGTTCTCCGCAAGGCTGAGTTTATATGACACTTTTTTTTTTTTCAGTGAAGAACTGTACGACATTTATAATTTCAATAATGTCTAGCACATGTTACTGTACATCTCTCCTCTATGCTAGTGGATATTACTCTGAAGACATCTGGTTTACTGGTGGTTATTTTACAGGTGAGATGTGTAGTAACCTGTGCCAGGTATTATTGCAATTAAAACCTGCAAGCAATTAGAAAACAGAAAATAAGCGCTATGTAAACCCAGTGTCTGCAATTGTAAATTAATAGTTAATGTGAATCCATGTACATAACATTGGCTGCAGGTTAGGCTGCCCTTACACATAGTGGTTGTATGCCACGTGGTTCTCGGCCTTTTACAGGTTTTTACAGCTGAAGCATAGAGATTCAGTGTACAAGGTTTTACATGTACAAGCTATGCAGCGCAGATCTTCACCAGAAACAATTTCAGTTTGTCCGACATTCCTGCTTGCTTCTTTGCCACTTAGAGAGGCCATACATGTAGTGGTTGGATGCTAAGTGCTTCTATCTTGTGTACCCATTTTTAGTAGTATTATTAACTTCTTCCTATTGGAGCCTTTTTTCATTTTTGAATTTTTTTTCCTCCCCACCTTTTAAAAGCAGTAACTTTTTATTTAACTTTATTATTTTACAGTTCACACAGTCAATGAGGGCTTATTGTATGCAGAATAAATTGTACTTCATAATGGTATGTTTTTAATATTCCGTACAATGTACTAGGAAGCTGAATTCAGCATGGGGTAGATCATGGCAATGCCAGATTCATGTACTTTTGTTCTGTTTTAATACCTTTAAATAAAATCGTAAACTTTGAAAAATTTAAAAATTTCTTTCTGTCACTATATTTTTTTATTTTTCCATGTATGGAGCGGTGAAAGGGATTTTTTTATTGATACTATTTTGGAGAATGTATTTTACTTTTTAGGGAGGTGAAATGACAACAGAATGGCAACTTGCACATTTTGATATATATATTTTTTTGCATATGGGGATGTCTAATTTGTTAATTTTTGTTTATTTTGATATTAATCTAGGAATAGTGGGGTGATTTAACCCTTTTATATTTTCTTTTTTTTTATTATTATTATATACTTTTCAAAACTTTTTTATTTTTACTTTTATTCTTAGACCCCCTAGGGGGTTGATTTCTTATACAATATACTGCAACGCAATTGTATTGTAAATTTCATTAATTTAGGCAACATGTAATATTACCACAGCAAAAAACAGACCTCTGATGATATTCCCGGGGGCAGCGATAGGGACTAATATGCTGGCTTTGACGTTTTAGATGCCCTGGTCGGAATTGACCATGGCATCTACCGAGTGAACAGCTGAAATCGGTGCAGGCATGGATTGCGTCTGTTAGCAGTAGGTGCCTGCTGTATAATAACAGGCATCCGCAAGGTATGGACAGGGCACGGCTAACCGCAGCTAAAAAAAAAAGTTTATGGGGAACATTCGGTGTTTCCATAAGTAAAATTACCGTGTGTGTGTTTTTGAGAACACTGCCTTTTCCACAGCATTTTCTTCCTGATATGTGTGGATGAGATTCTGAAACGCTGCATTTTCGCAACATGTGGACCTAACAGCAGTTATCATTTACAATAATTTCATATGACTATTTATATTATGTTAGTTTATTATCATGTTTTAATATTTGTTAATAGTTAATATTGTGTCTAAGACTAGGTTCACACTAGCGCTTGGTCTCTGCTCGGGGATTCCGTTCCCCCTTTCCTTTTAAAAGCAGGACTTCTCTCTCCGCATTTTTCCACCCTTTTTGGGCGGAAACCCGGAAGACCCCATTATAGTCTAGGGGGTCCGTGGGATTCCAAGGGTAATCACTTTTTTAAGTGGATTAGGTTTTTGTTTCGGATCCCTAGAGATAATCACAAGCTATATAAGAGATGTAGCTTGAAGTTCCTGGGCCCCAGTGCAGAATCTGTAATCTCGGCCCTTCTTATTTTGTGCCATTTAGAATAGTGGTATATTTTATGTAGAAGGTCATTAAGAGCTCCCTCAGAGTTTAGGGCACAATAGCGACTACTAGTGCTGTACCCCTACACCCCTGATATCTAGGTTGTTATAAAAAAAAAAAATACATATGATGTCATATTGTAGTGTTGAAAAGGAGGTTAGTGGAGAAGACTAATAAATGTGTTTGTGTATCAAATATTTTAATAAAAAAAACTTTTTGTTTTTTTTGTGGTAGGTATTACCTTTTCACAGTCTTGCAAAACTGAAATGCTCCTTTGATAAATACACATGAAATATTTGATGCAGATATTTCTGTGGCTCAAAATCATCTGAACTGGGTTGATTTGGCAGCAAGAACATTGATTTCTGCAAACACATCGTGTGTGTGTGTGTGTGTGTGTGTGTGTGTGTCTGTGTGTGTGTGTATATATATATATATATATATATATATATATATATATATATATATATATATACACCCTTTATAGAACTGGAGAACACAAAAGATCCAGCCTAGCAGAGAACCTGTGTTCGTAACTGTAGCAATAAAAAAAAAAAAAAAAAAATCTCACATCTCATGACAGGAATGTGTCATTATGATATCACTCATGTTTTTTCGATTATCAATCATAGGTCTACATTCATTTACAGATTTTGAATTGAGCCAGATTTTTAAAAAATATTTCTTGGCAGAACTATAGCTTTTTAATTTTGATGTTAGTATAGATGCTTGAGGGATTGTAATTTTGAGGGATATGTTATATTTTTCTTAAAGACATCTTTTTTGGGATATCTTTAACTTATTGACATTTCATTAACCATTCCTGAAAGGGGAGAGGTGTTGTTTTTTTTTTTTTTTACACTCACTGTGCAGCATAAATAAGACATTATTTTTATTCTATGCGTCAGTATGATGTCGATACCAAACGTATATTTTGCACAATGTAGTTTTATAATAGTTTTATGTCACTGTGTTTATTTTTTCCATTTTGTTTTTTTACAATATGAACTGTACTTCTGTTTGATACTAATAAATATGCATAGTCAAAAAATGGGTGTGATCTAAGTTGCAACACTGGGGGGAATTTATTAAGGTATAAGTCGCTGCAACACTTTTCTGGTGCAAAAATTGTGCATTTTTAATGCACAGCCACTTTCATTTTCTGATTCACTCACCACTTTTCCAAAAAGTGGGTGACACATGATGGGGATGAAGGTGAGCAGGGCAAGGCATCTCGTCATGAATTGTACCTGAAATCTGTGCTAGTCCCTCTCTGGCATAGATTGCAAGTGTGAAGCCCAGGACCTCCCATGATGCACCAAATGATAAAGACCACCACATAATGTGCTGGTCTTAATAAATTCCCCCATTATAGGCTTTTGTGCTTTATCTATTTATGGTATAACCACAGGATATGCCATAAATGTCTGATAGATGCAGGTCTCAGCTCTGGGACTCACATCTGTTGGTGGAACTAGGGTTGCCTAACCCCAAACTGGGCTACTTGATGCTGCCTTAGTGACCAATATGGTAGTTGGGATCAGAGACATACACAGAAGTCATAGGACTCCACCACCCACAAGTAATGTTTGTTACTGTGATATGGTTGGCCTGGGTATCCCTTCTATTGTAATGACAGATTGTTAATGCTGTGTGACCCAGTTCTACAAATTCGAAATAGTGCGCAGGGGTTGTTATACATAGTGGGGCAAATTATTGCCCCACATACACTGTGTCCTGCCCAAATGCCATATTTCTCAAATTGACATAAATATTGTAAATTATAAAGTTCTGTCTGCACACAAGTTCATACAGCTGCTATAGAACTCAATAGCTACAAACAAAAAACAAAAAGACATAACTTTGCAGTGATCTCCCTGTAATGGAACCAGCAGGAAAAAAACCTTGACAGTGTTATGGAGCAGAAGTATTTTAGCACTGTGCTTCCCTTCCATCACACGCCCCATAGCAGCCATGGGGTCTGACTCTTTGCCAGGTTTCCACATCTCAGGAATTACAGAAAATATATGGTTTGATGCACTTACACTATATATCTGAAATTTGTAACTCACAGAAACCGTGTAGAACAGTGAGTTACACTGTTTCCATAACTCTCATTCACATTGGTTTCCATAATTTATTCAGGCAGCAGCCAGAAGGATGGGGTGAACGGACCCACAACATTAATGGCATATTCTATAGCTTTGCCATAAGTGACTGAGAATAGCCCTCTAATATTTAATATTCACTGTCCTTACAAGTGAGTATTACCTATGGTTCTATGTCTGTATTTCTACCACTGCCCATTAATGAGGCTTTCATAATTCAGCATTTATCAGGTTTTATGCATGCCAAATTTAAGGAGTTACTATGTATGTATGCGCTTACAGGGATTTCCAGCAGGAAAAATTCTGTTCTGCTGTGACTGAGTTATAAAGGGCCAAGGGCAACATCTGCATGGAGTTTGTATGTTCTCCCTGTGTTCACATGGATTTCCTGCTGGTACTCTGGCTTCCTCCCACATGTCAAAAATATACTGATAGGTAAATTGGCTTCCTGTAAAAAAAACAACTGACTCTTGTGCATGTTGGGGATGAGAGCCTGTATGGCAGCCACTAACTCCCCTGCTCCACAGTGCTCCCTGCGCTTTGAGTCTGATGTGCGAGAAAAGCAAATTACAAATATTTGTCATCGTAAAATGAGTATATTATTTATTGACCAATGATCCACCAATGCAGTTATTAATCTCCAGGCTCTGCGTCTGATATAGTCTTCCGCTGTTTTTCCAGGTCCTGTATGGCATAGATTTCCAGCATCAAATATGCCAGTTTTCTGGGGTAAATATTAATAGATCTGGCCACCCTCTACTACGCCCCTTTTTAGAGAAAGTGCTGTGGGTGGCACAAACATACCAGTTGCAATAATTCATGTCACAACTCGCGTTTAAAAACCTGAGGTTTGTGGCTTTTTTTCTGTCAGAAAACTGGCATAGATCAATAATAAATCTGCCCCAATGTTACTGATTTAGAAGTGATTTTTTTTTTCCTGCTCGACAACTACTTTAAGACTGAGGCCCCACATTAAGGAAAAGCTGTTTTTTTTTGTTACAGATTTTGTTGCATTTTTTTGAGCAAAAGCCAGGTGTGGATTGGGCAGAATGGAAATATATCAATACTTCCTATATATTTCCCATTCCTTTTGAAACCACTCTTGAGTTTGGCTCAAAAAACTGCATAGTGGCTTAGTACTAAGGCTAAGGCTCCACATTGTGGAAAGGCCCCTTTTTTGTTACAGATTTTTGCTGCAGTTTTTTGAGCCAAACACAGGAATAGTTACAAAAAGAATGTGAGATATAAAGGAAGCTCTGATACATTTCCATTGTACCCAATCCACTCCTGGCTTTTGCTAAAACAAAATGCAGCAAAATCTGCAACAAAACAGCTTTTTGCAATGTGGTGCCTTGGTCTGCCTTGCTATTATTCAGAAACGGTGCCAGCCTTGACCTTGGGTTGTGTCTAATGCTCCAGTATTTCAACTGAATTGGACTGAACTGCAATACCACACACAGTCCATGGACAAAAAATGATGCTGTTTCTCAAACTAAAAACGGCCTTTTTTTCTTGTCTAATCCTGGACAATCCCTTAGATTTTTCACTGTTATATTCACGTCTCTCTCTTCTTCCTTCCTTTCTAGGAAACATCCACTGTGCATTTTCTTTGATCTTTCCACCTCCACCACTATTTGAGAAATGTCCCTAGGACTGTCTGACCTGAGAATGGAGGAAAATTACGGTCAATCTCAGGTCTGTCAGCCCAAGGAACATATCTTATGAGCACCAAGAACTAAGGATTGGACTTCTCTATTACAGCAGAAGATCTGAGGACAGATGGCAGGATCCTATAACATAACAGTATCTCTGGATTACGTGTAATCTGTGCCAAAATGTACATTGCATTTAGATTTTACGTCCGATTATTTCTTACCTGCAAATAATGTCAAAATTAGAAGAGAGCACCTTTAGTCACAAGTAATACACTCTTCTGTTTCTGGGAAAGATAGGTGAAGACTAATCTGTCAAGATCAGCATATCTAATTCTGTGCTCCAGTCCAGTTGTATTACTGGCTATAGGGCGGTTTGTAGACAGTACTCACTGCTGTCTCCATGGCACAAGGAGATTACAAGGTCTCATGCAGTGAACCTGAGTCCTGTCCATGGCAGTATTCTACATATCACATGCCTTATGCAAGTTTTGACACATTTTGGGTATCAAAAACTTTTCATATTTGGTGTTTTCATTGGCTCTAAATAAAATTCAAGCATCATTGGTGTGCTGTCTTCTTGCTCCTATTGGTTTTGTAGATTTGCTGTGACAACCATGCATGAGCTGTAATAGATGACTCCTTGCTTTCCCAGAATCAGATATGACACGTCTCAAATGAAAGCATCAGAGTACACCCTTCATGTCTTCTTGGGAGTTTGATACTAATGTATCCAATCTTGACAATCGGCTGTGGGTAAAGGACTCATAGCCACACCAGGACTGTAGCTATAGAAGGTGCAGCAGTTGCTTCCAGGCCTTGGACCCAAAGGTCCCTCTGGCACATAAAATATACCAATGATTCTAAATGGCACAAGGTAGGTAGGGGCCCCCTCTCTTGAGTTTCCTTCAATATAGTGCAGTAAAAATATTTCATCCTATAGTTGACAAAGTATTATCTAGACTGGATTGTAACAAGCCCTCAATGGTGAGATATATTACAACTGTGCAGGTTCTAGCAGAGATCTAGAAAAGTGGAAGAGAACTGGATATGGAAAAATGAAACAAAGTTTATTGAAGAGTTGCACAACTTAAATGTGCCAAATTTACAATCTTTTATGCAGCAAATAAATAAATCAAGCAAAATTGAAACATTTTGACACAAAATTAGCATGTGCAAATGGAACAGAAATAGTGAATGTGCCTATTTACCTCTCTTTATAATGACATTTCCTTACACATTTACTTTCCTCTAATTGTATTGTGATTTATTACAATGTGACTCAGATATGTAAAAGCCCAAATAATGTTTTGCCTATTAAAAAATAAATAAAAAAAAAATTCTGTTTTAGGCTGCTATGGATTAGGCACTGTTGTTAGACTACAGTGTAAAAGCCAAGAGAAGGGAGCAGACAGCAGGGACTGTGCATTTCTAGGAAGTCTGGGCGACTGTAACTAAAGAGAAGCTCAAATGGCTGCTACTTCCTTGTTTACAAGAAAAGACCAGGATTGTAGTCAGCTGACCAGCACACGTAAATAGATCATGTAGCAGCTGAACAGTTGAAGCCATTTTGTCTCTCAGATTCCATATTACATATTGAATCAAACTTTGTTTCAATTCTGAGTAACTTCCACTTGTCACATTGTGTCTGCCACTTAATCCTCATTATATGAGATGCTGTGCCTGGAGATTAATAGCCACATTTTCCCAGGAGTCTTGGCGCTGTCAGTGGCAGCTTAGTTCAGATGACAGGTTTGAAAGAGACAGTTTGTTCTCTAAGGGCATGGACTTGACAGCCTCCTGCCACTCTCAGCTAACATGCGGTTTTAGGTCTTTGCACCAACCTTACATCATATAATGATCTGTTTATTAGACAAGACAATAACTCTGTGATATGTTTTACTTTGGGAACAAAAAGAATCACAACAATCACTAAAGGAGTTGTCCTGTGACAGTGGGTTATACGACCAGGGGTTATTATACCAGATGGGCCATAACCTCCATATGGCAGTTATAATACTGGTTATCTCTTATGTGGCAGACAGGCAGCTGAGCCACATAAGTCACTAGAGTTTGGGTGCTGTAACAAACTCTTCACCTTAGGCAGCAGTCACACCTGAGACCAGGCCCCTAAGCCGCCCACCCTGCTGTCTGCTACATTGCCTTGTATAACTACCTTATCCTAGGTTGTGCATGGCAGTTTGTGCCTTCTATTTTCTTCTTAGTTTACCTGTCTCCTACTCCTACCAGTGGCACCAGAGAGTAGAAGATGCTAATGCTGCTACGGTCCACATTGGCGCTGTGAGTGAGAAGGTAGTTATACAGTTCAATACAGAAGACTGTGGTAGTGTGGCCTTATTAAGATAAAATAAAACTTTTTTTTTTATTATATATTTAATACAAATGTGTGTAAATTTCTGTAATCTAATCTAGTCCCTCACCATTTTCATTATCTCTGCTTGCTCAATATCAAAAATTTTGTTTGCATCCAGAAGATGAAACCTTTACCAGAGCTATTAATACTCATATTTAACCACTTCCGGACCACCCATAGAATATTTACGTCCGGAAGTGGCTCTCTTGTTCTGCAAGGATGTACCAGTACGTCCTTGCAGTTTTAAGCAGCTGCAGGGAGCCGGCTGTTACTACAGCCAGAGCTCCCCTAGAGCAGGCAGGGAAGGTTTATTCCCATTCCTGTCTTCCTGATCACTGTGTACACAGCACTCAATGAGCGCTGTATACACAGCTAAGGGAGCCACCATGATGCAGCGCCCCTCTGACCCAGCAGTCATGTGATCCGCCAGGATCAGAGGCTGTTAGAGCTGCTGGGACCTAGAGGAGGACCCAGATCAGCTCTATAGTAACGTGCAGGAGGCTGTATTCCTCCTGTAACTGGAGCTAAAAGTTCCAGCCCCAGTTACATGGGAAATCAGCCTCCCCCACAAAAAAATAGTGATCAGATGTCCCCAAAGGTCTATTATTACCTTTTGGGGACACAATGTAAAATATAAATAAATAAAATGAATAGACAAGTAAAAAAAAAAAAAAAAAAAAAAAAACGCCAATAACACACCCTTATTACAGGTTCTAGCCCCACCCCCGACGACACAATACAAAACAAAAATTACCGTAACGGAGAGGAAAAACTATTTTAAAGTTTTTTAGTAGCACTTTGTGCTATTAAATAGAGAATAAAAATAAAAAGTGAAAAACACACACATTTTCCCTCCTCTTGTTTATATTCTCTTGGATATAAAAAAAAAAATAAAATTAAAAAACATGCAAAAATAAAAACATAAAAATAAAGCCCTATGTGTCACCGAAAAAAGACTCAGAAATTATTTGAATAACCCAAATGATAAAAATGTTACAGCCCTCAAAACCGCACATACAAAATACCCAAAAATGTGTCTGGTTCAGAAATTGGCCCGGTACTGAAGTGATTAAAGGTTTGCTACAGTTTATCGATCCCACACAGTACTCTGGAACAGCACTAATACATCGTAACAAAATATAAGGGCAGAAGGATGATTTGCACTGCTGGTGAGTTTACCTCAAGGAAGATTGTCTAAGGCTAAGTTCCCATCTGCGCTGGAGACTATGTTGCACTGTCCACCTGAAAATTAGCAGAGGAAAAAGTCCTGCACAGTCATCCTCCGATTTCAGTTTTAAAACAAGGGACACCCAACGAACCCCACTATAGTCAACTGTGTGTGTTACCATGGTTTTTTAGCGGTCCACTACGCCAATGGAACAACAGAGAACCTAGCGTAAATTGGTGAGAACTGTAACAAACCTTCACCTGTGACAAGTGCTCTCCCACAGGTATTAACCCACCCACACATAAGTAATTAAGTAATAGTATTACTTATGTGGAAGAGGATAATTACTTGTTGGGGGCACTATTACTGTAATAGCCCCCCACCCACATAAGTAATACTATTACTTAATTACCTATATGTGGGGAGCACTGCTACTGTAATAGTGTCCCCCCCCCACACACACACAGTAACCTTCCCCCACATACCTTCTGTACCAAGTCACCCTGCGCTGTTATACTGTATAGGTTTTCTGTACCTGCTGATCCGGTGCCCAGAAGGTGCTCTGGTACTCAGCCTGTGTGAACCTCCTATTGTCCTCCCGGGTCCCCTGTCTACTTATAGTACCGCAGGACCCAGGACTAGAATAGGAGGTACACACAGGCTATGTACAAGAGCGGCTTCTGGACGCTGCATTGGTCATTATGAGAAAGCCTGCAAGTTAAGCATGGTAGAAAAGGAAGCTATAGGCTTCCTCCTCTACCATGTATTGCAACTGTATACGATTGAAATTGCTATATTGCCCCCACCCCCACAACCTCTGTTTCCTTCTATGGATGGCAGTGTCTTAACATTTTGATATTTTCATGTCCACATGACACTCTTTCTTTTCTAGTCCCTACGTCCTTGATCCCCTGGTAGGATGAGAACCTGGCACTACAATAGTTTATTATGTTAATTATGAAACAATGAATGTATTGAAAATTTCCTCCAGCATCAGCTCCGCAGCAATTCTGTCATAGAAAAGATGCTTGTCACCAGATTCAGCACCCTGGACAGCTCAAATATATTCATCTGTCTGTTCCCATGGGGTACTGCTCTCCTGGTCCCTGGAGTCTCTCCTGTTCTTTATATGTCTGAAGTGAGAGATATCTGGATAGTAGGGAGGGAGACACTTGTAGGCTAAACGTTACCTGTAAATATATTTAACTAGAAGACAATTAGAAAAACATAAAAATGGGCAAATAGTGTCAAAGACATCAATGTGCTGGAATGTCAATAATAAATATACAAAAAAAAAAAACAAGCACCAATTCTTAAAGCAAAATATAAAAGCATATATTTTATTGAAAGACAAGTAAAAAATACATATATACTGACATGAAACGAGTGTAAAGTCCAGATAGAAAAACAATAAACCCCCCTCGTACAGGAGTGTGGCGGTAAAACATGTAATACAATCATAAGTAAGTATGTAAAAGTCCTATGTACCACAGCGTAATTATATAACGGAAGTAAACACAATGCATATAACAAATAGTAAGGACATAGATCTCAAAAACAACTTACGAAGACCGAAACACCAGTTGGGGTGCGTTGTTTCTCCTCTCCAGTATTGTGGATAGCATTCCATGGTTCCTTGCTGTACATTCTTTTTGGGGTCTATGTCCTTACTATTTGTTATATGCATTGTGTTTACTTACATTATATAATTACGCTGTGGTACATGGAACTTTTACCTACTTTTGATTGTATTACATGTTTTACTGCCACAGTCCTGTATAAGGGGGGTTTATTGTTTTTCTATGTGGACTTTACACTCGTTTCATGTCAGTATACAGTGGCATGCAAAAGTTTAGACACCCCTGGTCAAAATGACTGTTATTGTGAACACTTAAGCAAGTTGAAGATAAAATGATCTTCAAAAGACATAACATTAAAGATGACACATGCCCAATGTATTTTTTGGGAAAAAAAAATATATTTTCATATTTTACATTTTCAAAATAACAAAAAATGAAAATGGCAGAATGCAAAAGTTTGGGCACCCTGCATAGTTAGTACCTAGTAGCACCCCTTTGGCAAGTATCGCAGCTTGTAAACACTTTTTGTAGCCAGCCAAGAGTTTTTCAATTATTGTTTGAGGAATTTTCATCCATTCTTCCTTGGAAAAGTCTTCCAGTTCTGTGAGATTCCAGGGTCGTCTTGCATGCACTGCTCTTCTGAGGTCTAGCCAAAGATTTTCAATGATGTACAGATCAGGGGACTATGAGGGCCATGCTAAAACCTTCAGCTTGTGCCTTTTTAGGTAGTCTATGGTGGATTTTGACGTGTGTTTAGGATCATTATCCATTTGTAGAAGCCATCCTCTTTTCAATTTAAGCTTTTTGACAGATGGTGTTATGTTTGCTTCAAGAATTTGCTGAAATTTCATTGAATCCATTCTTCCCTCTACCCGTGAAATGTTCCCTGTACCATTGGCTGCAACACAACCCCAAAGCATGATTGATCCACCCCCATGCTTAATGGTTGGAGAGATGTTCTTTTCCTGAAATTCTGTTCCCTTTTTTCTCCAAACATATCTTTGATCATTGTGGCCATAGCGTTCTATTTTAACCTCAACGGTCCACAGGACTTGTTTCTAAAATGCATCAGGCTTGTTTAGTTGTTCTTTTGCAAACTTCTAATGCTGAATTTTATGGTGAGGTGGTTTTCTTCTGATGACTCTTCCATGAAGGCCATATTTGTGCAGGTATCGCTAAACAGTAGAACAATGTACCACAACTTCAGAGTCTGCTAAATCTTCCTGAAGGTCTTTTGCAGTCAAGCGAGGATCTGATTTGCCACTCCGATGGTCTCTGAAATTTTTCTTGGTCTTCCAGACCTTATCTTGACCTCCACTGTTCCTGGTAACTGCCATTTCTTAATTACAATTCGAACTGAGGAAAAGGCAACTTAAAAACACTTTGCTATCTTCTTATAGCCTTCTCCTGCTTTGTGGGCCTCCACCATTTTTATTTTCAGAGTACTAGGCAGCTGCTTAGAAGAAACCATGTCACAAGGTTAGAGGAGGCTGGGTATTTATAAAGCTGTAAAATTTACATCACTTGGCCTTTCCTAACAATGATAGTGAACAGGCCACAACCCTAACTGGCTAATGAAGGTCTGAGACCTTGGTCAAAGTTATCTGAGCACACAAAACTACAAGGGTCCCCAAATTTTTGCAAGGTACTCCAACTTTGTTTACTCTTTAACTTTATGCCTTTTAAAGATCATTTCATCTTCAACTTGCTTAACTGTTCACAATAACAGTCATTTTGACAAGGGGTGTCCAAACTTTTGCATGCCACTATACATCATATGTAATGTTTGTAGGCTACAGGCTTTATGTGGTCTGCAAGTTGAAGAGTTCACTGGTTCCCAGTTCAAGCCTGGCAGAAATATGGTAGAAAGATATTTATCTGCTGCGTAGTTATCTAGGCAAAACTGGAAAGTTTATGACTGTATGTACCAAAGCGAGTGGCCAAAGATTACAAAACTTACCCTTTAATTTATTTTTTATTATTGTTTTCTTGCAACCTGTACCGTAGCTGAAATGCCTACCTTGTTTGCAGAAACACTGATGTTGACCTCCCCTTCCCACTCATGTGCTACTGACTCTACTCCTCAAATCACATTACTGGGGCCTTATTGACCATAGCAGTGTTTGGATAGAACACATCCACAGGTGGCACCCACTCTGGCATCACTACCAGAGGGCACATTGATAATAGATGAAAAACAGGTATTATACAGCAAAGACCCGACGCTAATGGCCAAGTCACCATTTTCCCAGTGGCGCATGGGCACTGCCATTTTCAGGAGCATCGCCGGGGCCCGGAACAAGATCCGGGGCTGGCGATTCATTGCCATGACAGCCGGGACCCTATTGAAGGCCCCAGGCTTGTCTCAACATTACTTCTATTATAGGCTGCTCTATGTAGCCTATAATAGAAGTGCTGGTATTTTTCAATTACAATTATATTAGCATTGTAATGAATTGCATTAGTGATCAGAACCCCTGGACTTCAAGACCCCTAGGGGGTCTAATAATTACAGAATAAAAATTTTTTTTTAAAGAATTAAAAATTCAAATCACCCCCCTTTTCTTAGAATACATATAATAGTAAAAAAAAATACTGTGAAACACATACACATTAGCTAACCCTGTATCTGTAAACGCCCGGTCTACAAACTTATAAAAATATTGTTCCCATACGGTGAACGCCGTAGCGTGGAAAAAAAAAAAAAATCAAAAGTGCCGAACCTCTGTTTTTTCACTGTTTTGCCTCTAATAAAAATTTGAATAAAAAGTGATCAAAGCGATAGACATTCCCCAAAACGGTACAACTAAAAAGTACACCTGGCGCAGCAAAAAAGACGCCCTATGCATCCCCATACAGGAAAATATAAAAAAGTTATGGGTGTCAGAATATGGTGACTTTATGAAAAAAAAATTTTTTTTTACAAAGTTTTGGATTTTTGTTAAGGGGTTAAAATGTAAATAAAACTATATAAATTTGGTATCCCCTGAATCATACCGAAACATAGAACACAGGTGACATATCATTTTGGCTGCATAGTGAATGCCGTAAAAACGAAGCCCGTAAGAAAGTCGCACAAATGCATTTTTTCTCTAATTCCACCCCATTCTGAATCTTTCCTCTGGCAGGAAGGGGTTAAATAACATTAGTGTGAACCTACCCTTACCATTCAGTGTGGTCATTGTAATGTGACTATATGGTACTGATCAACTGAGTGTTATGTGTTCATTACAGCATGCTACATTTTACATAATGGAGGCCACCTACAGTATATGAAAGATGCATCTCAATAAAAGCAGCAGAGCAAAGAGGGAAAACATTAATTCCAGCAAAGATGGCCAAGTGCCTTCTAATAATTTCAGTTTAAAAGAGGATTTTATCCCATTTGTTTTACACTTCTAGCATCTGTTGCTAAAAATGTTTATTAAATATTCACAGTGCTTGTGCCAAAACGCCTACATATCACCTGCTCAGCAGACAGGAAGCAAATTTACAGAGTGGAGTATAAGAACTGGAAAAACTGAGTATTCTTATAAATCGCATACATTACACCGATGAACCATGGGAAGCCCCTGAGCCCCAATGCAAAATCTATAAGGGACCTCCTATGTAGAAGAACATAAATGCTATAATACTATTCTCTATGTACCAGAATACACTCATCGCCAAAAAAAATGAAGCCAGACAGAAAATTTTCATTGCTGCAAAATTAGGCATGCAATTATGTCTCAGGCAGGCAAACAATTATGGGTGTGGTCAGATTAGGAACCAGATTTTGCCATAAGAGGGCATCAAAGTGCTCCCCCCACTACCCTATAAATACTCTGAGGCTACTTTTGGGTAGTGCACTTCATAGTGAAAAATCGTTGGCTGCCAGACATGCGTCTGGGATGCACTTGAAGCCATTTTGCCCAGTTGACAGACTTTGAGAGGGAGAGTATCACTGGAGTGAGAGAAGCAGGATGGTCATTTTGACGAATTGCCTGCCATCTAGGCCGAGCTGTCAGTAGTTATATGAGGATCAGCAGGCTTCAGACAGCCCAGAAAAAACAAGCCTGAGCAGCTCACAAATTCCTTTTCCACCATCCAGGCATAGGTAGCACCATCATTCCAAACTCCTATCTTTGCCAGGACCATTTCTAGGGGCATAGCAGAAGGAAATTTGATATCATGGTGCCCAGATTGTATTCTGCCATGAACAATCAGCCACCATCACCTTTCTTTTTGTGGTTTTGTGAACAAGAAACCTGAATTGCTACGGACTGGAAGCATCTCATCTTTAGCAGCAATTCCAGGTTCTGTTTGGGAACAGTCGATGGTTGGGTTTGAGTATTAAGGTCTCATGGTGAGCACTTCAATCCTTCCTTTGCTGTGGAGTGACACACTGCCCTAACTGTTGCTGTGATGATCTGGAGAACCATCTCGTACAGTATGCAATACACTCATCCCTAGTAGTGAAACGAGGGACACTAACAGCTCAGTGATATGCAGGGCATTTTGTAGACACGTGTTGTTCCAGCAGGATAACGCTTGCCCACACACAGCAAGGGTTTCTCAGAAATGTCACTGCCAGATTGCAACACTTCCTTGGCCTGCCCAGTTGCCACATTTATTGAAAAATGAGCATTTATGGGACACCAGCTTCAGCAACCTCTGAGTGAGCAGGATGAACAGGTTCAGTGGCAGCATCCATGGGCAAATGTGCTGCAGGCTACCATAAGGAGCCTGTATGCCTCCATGCCCAACTGTATCTCATCTTGTGTCCAGGGCCAGTTTTAGACAAAGTGTGGCCCTGGGCAAAATTAAAAACAACACCGTCACATTCTGTCACTTCAGAAGTCAGTGCTGCACTTCCAGCGTCACTGATATAGTCTCAAAAGATCAGGAGAAAAAAAAAAAAAAAAAAATTTGTATAAATATATATATATATATATATATATATATATATATACACATACATACACACACACACACACACACACACATATACCCATAGTTGTACCACTATACTGAGGAGAAATACAGTTGTGCTAAAAAGTTTACATACCCCGGCAGATTTTTTTGTTTTTTTTGGCCTTTTTTTTAGAAAATATGAATGATAACACAAAAACTTTTTCTCCACTCATGGTTAGTGGTTGGTTGAAGCCATTTATTGTCAAACTTCTGTGTTTTCTCTTTTTAAATCATAATGACAACCAAAAACATCAAAATGACCCTGTTCTAAAGTTCACATACCCCAGTTCTTAATACCGTGTATTGCCCCCTATAACATTAATGACAGCTTGAAGTCTTTTGTGGTAGTTGTGGATGAGGCTCTTTATTTTCTCAGATGGTAAAACTGCCCATTCTTCTTGGCAAAAAGTCTCCAGTTCCTGTAAATTCCTGAGCTGTCTTGCATGTACTGCGCGCTTGAGATCTCCCCAGAGTGGCTTAATGATATTGAGGTCAGGAGACTGAGATGGCCACTCCAGAACCTTCACTTTCTTCTGCTGTAGCCAATGACAGTTCAACTTGGCTTTGTGTTTTGGATCGTTGTCATGTTGGTAAACCAAAATCCAAAAAATTCCGTTATATTAATTAGATTATTATCACTTAAAACAAAATAATCACAATATTAAATAAGGTAATAAATTAATACATAACTTTTAATAATGAAGAAATATAAAAATATCACAAATAGATCAATAGATCAAAATACACGTCATTCAATCTACATAAAAATGACCTGTTGTAAATATTAACCCCTTAACGACCCAGGGCGTAATAGTACGTCCTGAGTCGCATGACGATGTATGGAGCGCGCTCAGGAGCTAAGCGCTCTCCATACACCGCGGGTGCTGGCTGTATAATACAGCCAGGACTCACCGCTAACAGCAGCGATCATTGCCTGCACTGATTGCAGCTGTTAATCCTATAGATGTCGCGGTCAAACGGGACCGCGGCGTCTAAATTGCGCAGCCGCCACGGGTGCCGCCATTTTTACCTGATCGCTGCCCTCCAGAACGTCATCGGAGGGCGGCGATTGGTTGCCATGACAGCCAGGAGCCTATTGAAGGCTCCCAGGCCTGTCATTACATTACAGCTATTACACGATGCCAGAGGCATCGTCTAATAGAAGTAAAGGCATTTTGCTATTCACTGCGATACAGTAGTATTGTAGTGGATAGTATGAGCGATCAGACCCCCTAGGTTTCAAGGTCCCTAGGGAGTCTGATCATACAGGTAAAAGTATAAAAAAAAAAATGTTTTTAAAAGTATTAAAAAAAACACAAAAGTTCAAATCACCCCCCTTTCCCTAGATCAGATATAAAAGTAAACAAACAAAAGTAAGCATAAACACTTTAGGTATCCCCGCACTCCAAAATGCCTGAACTATTAAAATATTAAAATATTTATCCCATACGGTGAACGGCGTAGCGGGGAAAAAAAATCAAAATGGCCAAATAGCGTTTTTTTCAACACTTTGTCTCCTATAAAAAATTGAATAAAAAGTGATCAAACCATCAGATCTTTCCCCAAATGGTATCAATAAAAGCGTCATGCTGTCCCGCATAAAAAGACGCCTTACCCAGCTCCATACATGTAAATATGAAAAAGTTACAGGTGACACAATATGGCGACACAAAATTTTTTTTCTATTTAGCAAAGTTTTTAATTTTTTAAAAGGTATCAAAACATTACAAATACTATATAAATTTGGTATCACCGTGTTCGCACTGACCCGCAGAATACAGGTAACATGTCATTTTTACCACACAGTGAATGCACCTCATTCTGAATTTTTTTCCAGCTTCCCAGTACATTGCACAGCATATTGAATAGTGACATTACAAAGTATAATTTGTTTTGCAAACAATAAGCCATCATGTGACTCTGTGAACTGAAAAATTAAAAAGTTATGGATCTTGGAATGTGGGGAGGGAAAAACAAAAATGCAAAAACAAAAAATGGCCCGGTCATTAAGGGGTTAAATATATTCAATACCAAAAGGGCAACTAGTAGTTCAAGCACGGCGGCCTGGCCAGAAAAAGTATATAAATAAACCAAGGCTTACCGTGACTCAGACGGACCACCGTTACCGACCACTAACATAAGGATTAGGAGATCCAGCACAGCTGGAAACCATCAGCAAGGCAACTACAAGGGACCCAAATTACCAATATATATTCTGTCCCTAAATACCACCCTACAATAAGGATATCCTGGTATGCCCTAATAGCATAAACTCGGGGCCACCGCCCTATTAGCATGTGCCCCCGACAGGAACCTGACCCTAAGGTAACTGTCCCTATATTCTCCCTCTCCCAGAAAGTGCTAACAAACAACAGGTACATATAAAGCGCCTTAGTTAAAAGATAGACAAATCAAACTCCAAGTAATCCGTACATGCAATCCCGACATGCATGTTTCGCTAAATTCATCAGGGGATTGAATTGGTAAAAAGAGCAAAAGACCTTATACAATTATGCCAGTAACGCGAGAATTAAAGCCACAATCATATAAGCACAAAACTCTCTGAACAATAGGTCCCACTAAACACTGGCAAATGTGAATATACCAGGAACCATGACAAATTCTGGAATAGCATAGACATGCATTTCTATAGTCAGGGTAAAGTGCACACCAGTAAAGTAAAGCATATCATAGCATAGATAAACCTCAGTAGTCCCATTTAAGATCAGGGAGGGGATAGCGCAGTCAAAACACTATAAACCCCCCCACCTAGAAGGTATATGGAGTGCCAAACATACCTGAAAAGATGAGACGCTACTTGCCTTAAGTAATCATCGCTACAGATTGAAAAAACATGGTGGACATGCGCAGAAAGGGGCAAAATGGCGCATGTCATTTGGGGGAGGCAACTAGCCAGCACCACGTGATGGCTCAGTGTAATGACTAGCTACCACCCGATCCCTAATGCTCCTACCCCTACGATATGTAATCGAAGGTTTGGGTCCAACTGCGTTAACAACATCCGGATCCATAGTCAAAATGCCCCAATGTTTGGCAATAACTGTACGCACTTGATTGACCATGCCATCATACATACCGATCAACCTAATCTGACCATCAAAAGAAGAACTCTTCTTTGGGATGAGAAGTTGTGATCGGTCATGCTTGAGGGCATTTTGAAAAGCCGGACGAAGGACCTTATCAGGGTATCCTCTTGCGTGGAATCTAGATCTAAGATCATCCGCTTGATGTTTAAATTCAGAGACAGAGGAACAGTTGCAACGAAGGCGAAGGTATTGACCCTTCGGTATACCTTTTTTGAGGGGTGAAGGGTGATGACTCTCTCAATGCAATAACGAGTTGGTCGAAGTTGGCTTGCGATATATAGTAGTCTGAATCTCACCACTGACAACCGAAATATTAAGATCCAAAAAGGCTAAAATTGGTAGGATGAGTTTCAAAAGTGAAACGTAGGCCCACATCATTATTGTTGAGACTTGCTACCAGACGACCAAACTAGACATCTGACCCCTCCCAGATGACAAATATGTCATCTATGTATCGAGCCCAAACATGGATCCTCTCTATCCAATTGAATTCTCCCTCACCCGAATCCAGGGAGTGCTCCCACCAGCCCAGAAATAGGTTTGCATAACTCGGTGCACAGGGAATACCCATTGCACAACCTCTGAGCTGGTGGAACATCCAAGTACATCCCATGCGCAGCTTCCTGGCTGATGAGTGCAAATTTGCCTCCAGTATTTGCTGATAACATGCTGCATTCATCTTTCCTTCAACTTTGACCAAGTTTCCTGTGCCTTTGAAGCTCACACATCCCCACATCATCAGTGATCCACCTCCGTGCTTTACAGTAGGAATGGTGTTCCTTTCATCATAGGCCTTGTTGACACCTCTCCAAATATAACGTTTATTGGTTGTGGCCAAAAAGTTCGATTTTTGTCTTATCACTCCAAATTACCTTGTTCCAGAAGTTTTGAGGCTTGTCTCTGTGCAGTTTGGAGTATTGAAAGAGAGATTCTTTGTGGTATTTGCGCAGTAATGGCTTTCTTCTAGCAAATCGACCATGCAGCCCATTTTTCTTCAAGTGCCTCCTTATTGTGCATCTTGAAACAGCCACACCAATAGTTTTCAGAGAGTCCTGTATTTCAGCTGATGTTATGTGTGGGTTTTTCTTTGCATACGGAACAATTTTCCGGGCAGTTGTGGCCGAAGTTTTGGTTGGTCTACCTGACCGTGGTTTGGTATCTGGGCATGTTATCAGGCCAAAATCACCAGGGTATGTGAACTTTTGAACAGGGTCATTTTGATGTTTTTGGTTGTCATTATGATTTAAAAAGAGAAAAAACACAGAAGTTTGACAATAAATGGCTTCAACCATCCACTAACCATGAGTGGAGAAAAAGTTTTTGCGTTATCATTCATATTCTCTGAAAAAAAGGCCAAAAAAACCAAAAAATCTGCCGGGGTATGTAAACTTTTTAGCACAACTGTAATACCACTATACAGAGAATTACCAAAAATGCACGATATAAAGACCAACACCTCTATACAAGGCGCTGGTAGTACACGACCTCCACACTGTGACTACCACCATTATACTACATAGTGATGCAAAGACAATAGTCATGCACTACACAGATTTATATCCTAACAAACATCAGATCAATTAAAGGGTTTTCTGGCCCCAAACTGATTTTTTATACGGATAACCTATTCACAGGACAGAACATTAGTATGTGATCTGTCAGGATGCGACACCTGAACCCCACACAGATAAGCTGTTCTAGCAGCTTTTGGGTGTCGGACGCTGCTAGTGGGCAGGATGCAGCACCGCTCCTCTTCAAGTAATAGGAGCGGCGCTGCAATTACCCAGAACCACCACAATACAGTGGATAGGGTTGCTGTGCCACTCCTATTACCTGAATAGTAGCGGTGCTACAGCCTGTCCACGAGCAGCTTTCAGCACCCGGAGGCTGCTAGAATAATCAGATCACATACTGATGTCCTATACTGTGGATAGGTCATCAGTATCAAAAATCAGTTTGTGGATAGAAAACTCCTTTAAAATAGTGATTTAAGAATACCCTTTTCTGCCCCCAGTAATAACAACCCCCTTTTTGCCCATACACAATACAAATGAGCACCTTTGTACTGCCTTAGGAATTATTATATAGTGCCCCCTTATAATAGTCCCTGCTTATAAATAATAATGCCCCCTTATAAATCAATCCCCTTTACTAATAATACTTCCTCCCCCTATCAGGAATAGTTTCCCCTATATATATATATATATATATATATATATATATGAACTAATTATAAGGAGTAACTATTAATAATAAAGCTGGGGGAGCTATTATTAATGAGGGGGTCATAGCTCCCCTCCCCTTACAAATAATGTTTACCCTGGACTTATTCAATCTAATCCCTGTTAATAAATATGTGCCCCCCCTTATCAGTAATAAAGCCCTTTAATTTTTCAGAAAATAATAAAACTTTTACTCACCTTAGCACGATCCCCCAATGCTCAAGTCCTGATGCTGAAGTCTTTCCTTGCTATTGAGCAAGGACCGGCACAGGGGGTGTGATGCAGTGACATCATCATGCACCGACTTCTATGTCAGAGCAGGAACTTTACAGCTCCCTGCTCTAGCATAGATGTCCACAGTATCGGCATGCATAGCACGCCAATACACTTGTAAGTAAGGCTCCGGGTCTTCAGACCAAACGTCTGGTGCTGCGGATCCCGGGGCCCTTGGTAATTTGTCCAGTTTGCCCAATCCCCCCTAATGCAGTCCCTGCTTGTATCCAGGCTAGAGGCAACCCAATAGGGTACCTGAGCCTCCTTTCAATTGTACTATTTTCCCCCAATAAAACTCCTTGGGGAGTTTTTTTTTTTTTTGTTGTCGATGAGTATACGTTTACAATACTACCTATGTCCAAGAACATAACTAATATAATACAGCTCTCTATGTCCAAATATACACTATTACACTACCCCTATATACAAAAATACAATATAACTGCTATCATACTGACCCCTATGTACAAGGGTATAACTACCAGAATACCTCCTATGTACAAGAATATACCGACATTACCACCCATATGTACAAGTATAAAACTACTATAATACTGTCCTTATGTACAAAAATATAAAAACCATAAAACGGTCCCTATGTACAGTAACAGCACTAAACTATTATAATTGCACCATATGTACAAAAAAAAAAGACTTATAAATTATAATTATCCCCAAGGTAAGTATAATAGAAAACTGTGACATATCACCTGCTCAGCAATCCAGAAACTATAAAGGTATGGGATGCAGGTAGAGCCCACCCCCACAAATACATACAACAGAGTGAACAGGCCCTCTTCACAAACATGCAGTTTCTGACTGGCTGTATTGCTCATCTGACACAAATGGATCATCATCCACTGACATCACCCAGGACCTATAAACAAAAGCTAATGCTGAGAACCTTGGAGAGATAAGTACAATTTTTTTTGTACTACAGTCATGGCCAAAAGTTTTGAGAATGATACAAATATTATATTTTCACATGATCTGCTGCCCTCTGGTTTTTATGTGTGTTTGTCAGATGTTTTTATCACATACAGAAATATAATTGCATTCATATTATGAGTAACAGAAGCTTATATTGACAGTTAGAATGAGTTAATGCAGCAAGTCAATATTTGCAGTGTTGACCCTTCTTCTTCAGGACCTCTGCAATTCTCCCTGGCATGCTCTTAATCAACTTCTGGACCAAATCCTGACTGATAGCAGTCCATTCTTGCAGAATCAATGCTTTAATTTTGTCTGAATTTGTTGGTTTTTGTTTGTCCACCCGTCTCTTGATGATTGACCACAAGTTCTCAATGGGATTAAGATCTGGGGAGTTTCCAGGCCATGGACCCAAAATCTCTATGTTTTGTTCCCTGAGCCATTTAGTTATCACCTTTGCTTTATGGCAAGGTGCTCCATCATGCTGGAAAAGGCATTGTTGAGCGCCAAACTGCTCTTGGACGGTTGGGAGAAGTTGCTCTTGGAGGACATTCTGGTACCATTCTTTATTCATGGCTGTGTTTTTAGGCAAGACTGTGAGAGAGCCGATTCCCTTGACTGAGAAGCAACCCCACACATGAATGGTTTCAGGATGCTTTACAGCTGGCATGAGACAAGACTGGTGGTAGCGCTCACCTCTTCTTCTCCGAATAAGCTGTTTTCCAGATGTTCCAAACAATCGAAAAGGGGATTCATCAGAGAAAATGACTTTACCCCAGTCCTCAGCAGTCCACTCCCTGTACCTTTTGCAGAATATCAGAATGTCCCTGATGTTTTTTCTGGAGAGAAGTGGCTTCTTTGCTGCCCTCCTTGAGACCAGGCCTTGCTCCAAGAGTCTCCGCCTCACAGTGCGTGCAGATGCACTCACACCTGCCTGCTGCCATTCCTCAGCAAGCTCTGCACTGCTGGTAGCCCGATCCCGCAGCTGAAACACTTTTAAGAGACGGTCCTGCCGCTTGCTGGTCTTTCTTGGGCGCCCTGGAGCCTTTTTGGCACCAATGGAACCTCTCTCCTTGAAGTTCTTGATGATGCGATAGATTGTTGACTGAGGTGCAATCTTTCTAGCTGCAATACTCTTCCCAGTTAGGCCATTTTTGTGCAGTGCAATGATGACTGCACGTGTTTCTTTAGAGATAACCATGGTTAACAGAAGAGAAACAATGATGGCAAGCACCAGCCTCCTTTTAAAGTGTCCAGTGGTGTCATTCTTACTTAATCATGACAGATTGATCTCCAGCCCTGTCCTCATCAACACCCACACCTGTGTTAATGGAGCAATCACTGAAACGATGTTAGGTGGTCCTTTTAAGGCAGGGCTGCAATGATGTTGAAATGTGTTTTGGGGGATAAAGTTCATTTTCTAGGCAAATATTGACTTTGCAAGTAATTACTGTTAAACTGATCACTCTTTATAACATTCTGGAGTATATGCAAATTGCCATTAGAAAAACTGAAGCAGTAGACTTTGTAAAAATTAATATTTGTATCATTCTCAAAACTTTTGGCCATGACTGTATATTGGCCCAATTTTCTGCACAAATACATCTTTATTTAAAAAAAATAAACAAAAAAACAAAAACACCTCAGTTTTTTATTTTTTTAAAAAGTTTAAAATAGGCAATAAATTTCGTTCCACTTCACGATTGTGTCCTACTTGTTGATTCTTCACCAAAAAATTAAAATTTTATATCCTTATGTTTGAAGCCTGAAATGTGGCAAAAGGTTGAAAAGTTCAAGGGGGCCGAATACTTTCGCAAGGCACTGTATGTCCATTATATGACACAGCATGATTACATTTGACTAGTATGTTGGGATAAATCAAAGACAACGCAAAAACAGAGGAGACAACATGTGCGAGGTTCCTGCACCGAAACATTTATTTTACAGTAGTGGTTCAGATAACTTAACATCCGTCTGGCTTTGTTTCACATTAGGTAATATTCAAACATACATAATGACATGCTACAAACAAAACATGATCTTCTCCTCTGCAAATGTTCAGAGGGACCTCAGCGTCACCCCCGACCCCAACCCAGCCTCCCCCCTCCACCCCAGATACTAGACACACAAATCTGCAGACGCCAACACTTGCCACGTTTACTCCTGGCAGATTGAAGACAGTGGAAACTTCTCTTCTAATAATACAGAAAAGCAGAGAAAAAGAAAGGAACATTCAGAACACAATCTGTGTGGAATACCAGCTTGTCTTCATAAAAGGCCCCTGCAGATCTCTACATGATATGGATTATGAAATCTCAAGGGTCATACTCTGCTTACTTATTGAGTTGTGTCATATCTCCAGTCACATCCAGAGCTGTATTCACAATTAAGATGCTTTCCTTCTACCTCTAAACATACAGGACCTCATAACCTTCAACTGCTGTAAAGAGCGCAATGTGTTGTGATGCACTGAGGCATATTTAGTGTTTATTCCTATATCTAAGAGCAAATCTATCCCTCATGGCACATAGCAGCAATAAGCAGCACATTACAGGCTGCCAGTTAAGGCCAAGCGTGAGGTACGTCTTTCAGCCCAATAATGATAGATTCCAAATGGTATCTAGATGAAAATGAATACAGCTTTGGCTGTGAATGGAGGGGATATCAAGAATTAAGATTAGTACTGGTTAAAGGCAACAGTAGTGTCACCTCATAGTGAGAAAAGACAGGAGCATGGCTGTGTACTTGGCATGGAAATAAGAGGGAACCTGTCAGGTGTTTTTTCCACCATATACTGGTCCCATCATGTGTAGGATGAAGTCATTCTCTTTCCATTGATGCCCTCTATAATCTTTCTGTTGCAGCAAAGTGAAGTTATAAATGTCTGAAAGCATCAAGTCATATGCAAATTATCCTTAGTTGTCACACTGGGTGGGGAGCAGCTTCAGTCTAGTAATGCTGTCTGCTTGCTATTCACTCCTCTTGGGTGTGATTGACATCTCTCTTGTGACTTTAGGGAGTGAGGGCACTGTAAGGGAGATGTCAGTCATGCCCAGGAGGAGTGTTTAGCAAGGGACAGTGTGACTAGACTGAAGCTGCTCCCCACCCACCGTAAATTCTTAGGTTAATTTGTCTATGACCTTTCATTCAAACATTTATAACTTCCCTTTGCTGCAGCAGAAAGATTGCAGAGGACGCCAATGGAAAGGGAATGACTTCATCCTACACATGATGGGACCAGTTTATGGTGGAAAAAAACTCAACAGGTTCCCTTTAAATGATGCACCTTCTGGAACATGTTCTGGAAATTTCAGAATTTTTTTGTTTTCATTTCATTTTATTTACTTTATAGAGATGCAGTAAATATTTTAACACATGTAAATCCTGGGCAGCCCAGTACAAGACTTTGTGCAGGCAGCATCGCCATCTAGTGTTGAACAGATGTAATAGCAGTTGCTAATCCATATCACAGATAAAAACAAACATAGTCAGCCCCTTCTCTATCCAAACTGATACTCCACCAAACTGACAGAGCAAACTGATCTATCATGATCTAAAGTTGTCCACTCATACATGATGCTGTCTATGCTTACATCTTCCATGTAAAGAAAAACAAAACTGTCACAAATGGCAAATATACTGATCTAAAGCTGCAAGGCTTAGACTGGCATTTCTCTGGACCATGGCACGTGATTTGAGCTGCGCTCAGCTTGGCTGGTAGTACACATAGGGATAGTGGAGGTGTACAAAATATGCGCCTTCAAAACTACAAGCATTCTCAGCGATCGCATGAGGGCTAAAGAACACGAGGCATCCAAGGCAGAAAACCGTACACTTGACCCTATCTGCACTATGGCTCTAAGTGCCTACTCTATACACAATGGGTGCAAGGAGAGCTCCCAAATTCCTAAACATGGTCCATGGTGCCTGCATAAAATATTAGAAAGGACAGTCTAAAGGAGATAAGAGTGATGGGCAAGGCTCTGTTGCCCAGCGCCGCAGTTATGAGATTGTCACTGCACTGCCCACACTAGGACCTGTCACAAGCTATCGAGGGGGGGGCAGCTCACATCTTTGGCATAGTGACAAATACTCTTCCAGCACCAGACACACGCACACTGTACAGCGCTGTGTACACTAGTGACACTATATACAGATAAATACAGCGCTGCAAAGTACTACTGACATTATATACAAATAAATATGGTGCTGGCTTCCTACACCAGCAATATGCAGAGGGCTGAGTATGTAGTCACTGCACTGGGGCTCCACAATTTAGAGAAGGAGGGCTGTAAGGACACTAAGCACCCCTATATTATAGACCACCCTACTCCCATCTTCCTTTAAGATGTTAATGGAATTTATTGTCCTTACTAACTACATATTAAAATGAGTACTGCCACTGTGGGGGGGTGGAATCTCTTACATCTGACATTAAGGGAATGGGAAGAATGTGCTACAATGAAATCAATGAGAGCTTCATCAGGACTGGACTGGAGGCAAAGATTAATCAATGCACAGCACCACCTACAGGTTATAAGGTATTGCACCTCAAAAACGAAATGTGCTATCTTACCAAATATTTCTAGCTCCCACAAATGTCTGTAAAAAGTGTTTAAAAGACAAACATATTTACATGCTTAAGCCAATTCCACTGTCTGCCAGGAAACAATTTTACAGGGAAAAAAAATGCAACGGTACAGCAGCAGAACCGTTCCCTTCTGTAAAACGCCCTTCATGCCAGGAGAGAGCAGCCGATTAGGCAGCGTCCCAGTCACTCACACACAGCAAGCCCACCCCTGCAGTAACACACACTCCAAACTACAATGTGACACAAACAGAATTAAAACTCATCTTGAAGGGGGATATGGGAAAAATAACAAAGGAAGTTATCTGTAGTAAAAGATCACTTCATGCCCCCATCACACTGACCTGGAATATGACACACCGCATAGCGAGAACATGACAAGGGGGCTGGATTCGGCACACGCTCAGAGACAGAGGGTAACAAAGGGTTAAGAAGGGAGGGGTGCGGAAGTAACAGGTCCCCATACAAAAATATACCCATTAAAAACTAGACAAACAAAAATAAAAATAAATTAAAAATATTTGATCATGAAAAGGAAGGTGGATGGGGGAAAAAGGTGAGTGGTGAGCATGCGCTTTACTCCCCGGATGTTCAATCACTGCACCGAGGGGACAAGATAATTAGCTGGTCAGATGAGGGGCTGGGGGTATGATTACACAGAGGGCTGTGGGATGAGATCAGTTCTCCCCCCTCCTCTCTAATCCTAGTGACCTAAGGATCCCGCACACGCTCAGTTGAATCCGCTGTCGGTACGATAGCTGGCATGGGAGTCACTGGTCAGTTGTGTGGTCTCCGTGGCTGAATTGGGCTGTACCATCACTGGAATATCAGCAGCATCTGAAATAGAAGAGTGACTTTTGGTGACTTAAGAGAAACTTTGCAGTGAATGTCCTTTTAACAATCAGATAAGGGGCAAACTGACTTTTGCATGGTTTGCTTTAGATACAGCTCTTAACCCTTTCCTGGATGTTAATTCCCTACCCTAAAAATGGATTTAAAGAGGGGAAAAAAAAAAAAAAAGATGCAAGCAAATGTAATTTTCTATTTACTGCAAGTGCAATAAGTATATAGAAAAATAAAAAATAATTCTTATATAGACCTGAAATCTCATAAAATTGAGTGGCAGTCCAGGGTCAATAAGAAATGAAATACAGATATATACTACAGTGGGGAAAAAAAAAGTATTTAGTCAGTCACCAATTGTGCAAGTTCTCCCACTTAAAAAGATGAGAGAGGCCTGTAATTGTCATCATAGGTAGACCTCAACTATGAGAGACAAAATGAGAAAACATGTTTAGAAAATCACATTGTCTGATTTTTTAAGAATTTATTTGCAAATTATGGTGGAAAATAAGTATTTGGTCAATAACAAAAGTTCATCTCAATACTTTGTTATATATCCTTTGTTGGCAATGATAGAGGTCAAACATTTTCTGTAAGTCTTCACAAGGTTGGCACACACTGTTGCTGGTATGTTGGCCCATTCATCCATGCAGATCTCTAGAGCAGTGATGTTTTGGGGCTGTCGCTGGGCAACACGGACTTTCAACTCCCTCCAAAGGTTTTCTATGGGGTTGAGATCTGGAGACTGGCTAGGCCACTCAGGACCTTGAAATGCTTCTTACGAAGCCACTCCTTCATTGCCCTGGCGCGGTGCTTGGGATCATTGTCATGCTGAAAGATCCAGCCACGTTTCATCTTCAATGCCCTTGCTGATGGAAGGAGGTTTGCACTCAAAATCTCACGATACATGGCCCCATTCATTCTTTCATGTACACGGATCAGTCGTCCTGGTCCCTTTGCAGAGAAATAGCCCCAAAGCATGATTGTGATGATGAGTCCCTCAATTTATGTATCTTTCTTGGACATGTATCATTCCTCATTCCTATCAGTCACATATCTGTAGGAATGTAAAGCTGTGTTTACATTGGTGGTCAATTCGCTCCAATGGTTTTATGTGCATACCATGGAGAGAGGGCCGGTCTGGCTCCTCAGTGTGATATCCCAGATGTCCATCCTTCCCCCACTGGTTGGAATGTGGTGCCTACCCATCTGTCCGAGGATTCTGCAAAGGAGAGAGAGGGAGGGCTGGCTAAGGGGGAGGTGAAGGGTGTAGCTGGGGGGGGGGGTCACACACTGAGGTGAGAGTGAGTTTTTAGTATTCATTGTGCTGAGCATGGAAGAGAGACAGCTAGGACAAAGCTGTGTGCTCAGGTATCTTTTCTAAACTTTTATTTCCCGTTTACTTTGTTTTGTATGGTATCATCGCTCTTTTGCTTGTATGTTTATGCTTGATCATATTAATATTGTATATTTCTGTATATGCTATTAATCCATACCGACCCACTTGGGTTATTAAACATATAAAATTTATATCGCTCATTTCATTTTATCCTATGACCCGGTCTACTCTCGGTGTGTGAGTGGGAGGTTAAGAAAGAAGTTTGATCGCAGGCGTGCCAGGCGGCTGGGCGAGGCGATATTCTTCACAGTGGTGGCAGCGTTGTGGGATCTTAGGATAACAGTGTGTGGGTGTGGTATCACGCAGACACTGGGGATTGCGGCAATCCTATGGAACGAGCGCGGTATGAGATCAAGCTTAAAATACGGTGAAAGTTTGGTACAGTACTGTTCCCTCCCTTCTTTTTTCTGTCCTATCTTTTATTTGGAAACGGCTTCCAGTGGATGGCTGGTGGGACCAGAAGCATAACCAAACGTCTGCAGGACTTGGTTGCTGCTGAACTCCAGGAGATGGCAGATATGGAAGCTACCATAGCCATGCAGGAGGCGGAGCAAGGTCCTGAGAGGCTGGCACCAGACAACATCCTGGCCAACCCCCCGGACCAAGCGACAGGTGATGTCTTTCCTGGGAACGGCAGGGTACTATAGGAAGTTCGTACCGAACTATAGTGCTCTGGCTGCCCCCTTGACGGACCTCACCAAGAAGAAGTTGCCGCAAACTGTCCAGTGGACGGATGCTTGCGAGCACTCCTTCCAGACCCTGAAGGCGGCCCTGGCGAACGCACCTGTACTTCAGGCGTACGATGAGTCACGTCCGCTTGTGCTACAGACCGACGCCAGCACCTACGGACTCGGTGCCGTACTGAGCCAGCTTGACTCAGCGGGGCAAGAGCACCCGGTGCAGTACCTCAGCCGAAAGCTACTGCCGCGGGAGGTGGCCTACGCCACAGTGGAGAAGGAATGCCTAGCAATTGTTTGGGCCTTGCAGCATCTGCAGCCTTACTTGTATGGGCGCCACTTCACCGTGGTGACGGATCACAACCCTCTGATCTGGATCAAACGTGTTGCCGGTCAGAATGGACGGTTGTTACGTTGGAGCCTGGTGCTGCAGCAATACAACTATGATATCCGGCACAAGCCTGGCCAGGCCCATGGCAATGCCGATGGCCTGTCCCGGCGGGGTGAGGCTGCGGAGGTGCGGGTGGAAGAGGAACGGAGGCTCCTCCTTCCTCCCGACACGCTCTAAAAGGGGGAGGTGTGATGATGAGTCCCTCAATATATATTCATGCCAGCTTCAAATCACACTATGTGTGACCTGTGAGGGTCACAAATCACCTCCTGATAGCAAACAGATAACAGCAAGAATTACTGATCCCTCCGTCACGCACCACAAGTTTCCAGACTGTTTTTTTTGACCTGTTGTAAATAACTTCTCTACTTAGATTGCAATTTTTTTAAGGACTCTAAAATGCTTTGAAAACCATGTGTATAAAAATCTGTTAATTTTCAGTTCTTGTATCACACCATGTCTGATGAAGGGAGCGAGTACTCCTGAAAGCTTACTTATAAATATACTCAGTTAGCCTCTAAAAGGTATCGCCTGATTTCTTCACTCTTCCACTACTTTCAATGGCTAACACGGTACAACATTATACTTCCCTCAATTTATGTATCTTTCTTGGACATGTATCATTCCTCATTCCTATCAGTCACCTATCTGTAGGAATGTAAAGCTGTGTTTACATTGGTGGTCAATTCGCTCCAATGGTTTTATGTGCATACCATGGAGAGAGGGCCGGTCTGGCTCGTCAGTGTGATATCCCAGATGTCCATCCTTCCCCCACTGGTTGGAATGTGGTGCCTACCCATCTGTCCGAGGATTCTGCAAAGGAGAGAGAGGGAGGGCTGGCTAAGGGGGAGGTGAAGGGTGTAGCTGGGGGGGGGGGTCACACACTGAGGTGAGAGTGAGTTTTTAGTATTCATTGTGCTGAGCATGGAAGAGAGACAGCTAGGACAAAGCTGTGTGCTCAGGTATCTTTTCTAAACTTTTATTTCCCGTTTACTTTGTTTTGTATGGTATCATCGCTCTTTTGCTTGTATGTTTATGCTTGATCATATTAATATTGTATATTTCTGTATATGCTATTAATCCATACCGACCCACTTGGGTTATTAAACATATAAAATTTATATCGCTCATTTCATTTTATCCTATGACCCGGTCTACTCTCGGTGTGTGAGTGGGAGGTTAAGAAAGAAGTTTGATCGCAGGCGTGCCAGGCGGCTGGGCGAGGCGATATTCTTCACAATGATGTTGCCACTCCCATGCTTCACAGTAGGTATGGTGTTCTTTGGATGCAACTCAGCATTCTCTCTCCTCCAAACACGACAAGTTGTGTTTCTACCAAACAGTTCTACTTTGGTTTCATCTGACCATATGACATTCTCCCAATACTCTTCTGGAACCTCCAAATGCTCTCTAGCAAACTTCAGAAGGGCTCGGATATGTACTGGCTTAAGCAGGGGGACACATCTGGCACTGCAGGATCTGAGTCCCTGGCGGCGTGGTGTATTACTGACGGTAGCCTTTGTTACGTTAGTCCCAGCTTTCTGCAGGTCATTCACTAGATCCCCCCGTGTGGTTCTGGGATTTTTGCTCACCGTTCTTGTGATCATTTTGACCACACGGGGTGAGATCTTATGTGAAGCCCCTGATCGAGGGAGATTATCAGTGGTCTTGTATGTCTTCCATTTTCTAATTATTGCTCCCACAGTTGATTTCTGCTTGCCTATTGCAGATTCAGTCTTCCCAGCCTGGTGCAGGTCTACAATTCTGTTTCTGGTGTCCTTCCACAGCTCTTTGGTCTTCACCATAGTGGAGTTTGGAGTATGACTGTTTGAGGTTGTGGACAGGTGTCTTTTATACTGATAACAATGTCAAACAGGTGCCATTACTACAGGTAATGAGTGGAGGACAGAGGAGCCTCTTAAAGAAGGAGTTACAGGTCTGTGAGAGAAACTAAATTTTGCTTGTTTGTAGGTGACCAAATACTTATTAATCAATTTATTTTATATCAGCACTTAATTTTTTAAAAATTTATTTGGCTATTTATTATGCATGCATGAGTTATTGATATTTTCATACACTTTTGTTATATAATGGTTAATAATCATATATATATATATATATACACACACACACATATATACATATCAACATTTAGCCTAAGTAAATAATGTAAGCAAATGATTATGCAAAATATAAACTGTCTTGTGTGTGTGTGTGTGTGTGTGTGTGTGTGTGTGTGTGTGTGTATATATATATATATATATATATATATATATGTGTGTGTATATATACACACACACACACACACACACACACACACAGTACAGACCAAAAGTTTGGACACACCTTCTCATTCCAAGAGTTTTCTGTATTTTCATGACTATAAAAATTGTAGATTCACACTGAAGGCATCAAAACTATGAATTAACACATGTGGAATTATATACTTAACAAAAAAGTGTGAAACAACTGAAAATATGTCTTATATTCTAGGTTCTGCAAAGTAGCCACCTTTTGCTTTGATTACTGCTTTGCACACTCTTGGCATTCTCTTGATGAGCTTCAAGAGGTAGTCACCTGAAATGGTTTTCACATCACAGGTGTGCCCTGTCAGGTTTAATAAGTGGGATTTCTTGCCTTATAAATGGGGTTGGGACCATCAGTTGTGTTGTTCAGAAGTCAGGTGGATACACAGCTGATAGTCCTACTGAATGGAGTGTTAGAATTTGTATTATGGCAAGAAAAAAGCAGCTAAGTAAAGAAAAATGAGTGCCCATCATTACTTTAAGAAATGAAGGTCAGTCAGTCCGAAAAATTGGGAAAACTTTGAAAGTGTCCCCAAGTGCAGTGGCCAAAACCATCAAGCGCTACAAAGAAACTGGCTCACATGAGGACCGCCCCAGGAAAGGAAGACCAAGAGTCACCTCTGCTGTGGAGGATAAGTTCATCCGAGTCACCAGCCTCAGAAATTGCAGGTTAACAGCAGCTCAGATTAGAGACCAGGTCAATGCCACACAGAGTTCTAGCAGCAGACACATCTCTACAACAACTGTTAAGAGGAGACTGTGTGCAGCAGGCCTTCATGGTAAAATAGCTGCTAGGAAACCACTGCTAAGGACAGGCAACAAGCAGAAGAGACTTGTTTGGGCTAAAGAACACAAGGAATGGACATTAGACCTGTGGAAATCTGTGCTTTGGTCTGATGAGTCCAAATTTGAGATCTTTGGTTCCAACCACTGTGTCTTTGTACGATGCAGAAAAGATGAACGAATGGACTCTACATGCCTGGTTCCCACCGTGAAGCAAATCAAGAGAATGCCAAGAGTGTGCAAAGCAGTAATCAAAGCAAAAGGTGGCTACTTTGAAGAACCTAGAATATAAGACATATTTTCAGTTGTTTCACACTTTTTTGTTAAGTATATAATTCCACATGTGTTAATTCATAGTTTTGATGCCTTCAGTGTGAATCTACAATTTTTATAGTCATGAAAATACAGAAAACTCTTGGAATGAGAAGGTGGGTCCAAACATTTGGTCTGTACTGTATATATACAGTGCTGGCCAAAAGTATTGGCACCCCTGCAATTCTGTCAGATAATACTCAATTTCTTCCAGAAAATGATTGCAATCACAAATGCTTTGGTAATAATATCTTCATTTAATTTGTCTTCAATGGAAAACCACAAAAAGAATTGTCAAAAAGCCAAATTGGATATAATTCAACACCAAACATAAAAAAGGGGGTGGACAAAAGTATTGGCACCCTTTGAAAAATCAGGTGATGCTTCTCTAATTTGTGTAATTAACAGCACCTGTTACTTACCTGTGGCACATAACAGGTGGTGGCAATAACTAAATCACACTTGCAGAAAGTTGAAATGGATTAAAGTTGACTCAACCTCTGTCCTGTGTCCTTGTGTGTACCACATTGAGTATGGAGAAAAGAAAGAAGACCAAAGAACTGTCTGAGGACTTGAGAAGCAAAATTGTGAGGAAGCATGAGCAATCTCAAGGCTACAAGTCCATCTCCAAAGACCTGAATGTTCCTGTGTCTACCGTGCGCAGTGTCATCAAGAAGTTTAAAGCCCATGGCACTGTGGCTAACCTCCCTAGATGTGGACGGAAAAGAAAAATTGACGAGGGATTTCAACAAAAGATTGTGCGGATGGTGGCTAAAGAACCTCTACTAACATCCAAACAAGTTCTAGCTGCCCTGCAGTCCAAAGGTACAACAGTGTCAACCCGTACTATCCGTCGGCGTCTGAATGAAAAGGGACTCTATGGTAGGATACCCAGGAAGACCCCACTTCTGACCCAGAGACATAAAAAAGCCAGGCTGGAGTTTGCCAAAACTTACCTGAGAAAGCCAAAAACTTTTTGGAAGAATGTTTTCTGGTCAGATGAGACAAAAGTAGAGCTTTTTGGGAAAAGGCATCAACATAGAGTTTACAGGAAAAAAAAAAGAGGCCTTCAAAGAAAAGAACACGGTCCCTACAGTCAAACATGGCGGAGGTTCCCTGATGTTTTGGGGTTGCTTTGCTGCCTCTGGCACTGGACTGCTTGACCGTGTGCATGGCATTATGAAGTCTGAAGACTACCAACAAATTTTGCAGCATAATGTAGGGCCCAGTGTGAGAAAGCTGGGTCTCCCTCAGAGGTCATGGGTCTTCCAGCAGGACAATGACCCAAAACACACTTCAAAAAGCACTAGAAAATGGTTTGAGAGAAAGCACTGGAGACTTCTAAAGTGGCCAGCAATGAGTCCAGACCTGAATCCCATAGAACACCTGTGGAGAGATCTCAAAATGGCAGTTTGGAGAAGGCACCCTTCAAATCTCAGGGACCTGGAGAAATTGGCCAAAGAAGAATGGTCTAAAATTCCAGCAGAGCATTGTAAGAAACTCAATGATGGTTACCGGAAGCGGTTGTTCGCAGTTATTTTGTCTAAAGGTTGTGCTACCAAGTATTAGGCTGAGGGTGCCAATACTTTTGTCCGGCCCATTTTTGGAGTTTTGTGTAAAATGATCAATGATTTGACTTTTTTTTTCATTCTCTTTTGTGTTTTTTCATTGCAAGCAAAATAAATGAAGATATTATTACCAAAGCATTTGTGATTGCAATCATTTTCTGGAAGAAACTGAGTATTATCTGACAGAATTGCAGGGGTGCCAATACTTTTGGCCAGCACTGTAGGTAAGGCATAGGATTTATAGCAAACAAATACAGCAGTTTTATAATGTCTTTGGAAACACAAATTTGTCATACACTTGTGATGTATTGTGTTTTTGTTTTGGCTCTTGACTAACATATGAGGAACTTTTTTTTTTTTTTTTTGTTTATAACTACAGATTCAGTAACAGTGACTCTCGAGCTCAGCTTCCCTTATGGGTCCGTCCTTACATCCACATCTATGATAATTTTGGACATATAATACGTGATGTATCACAGTTCTTCCGCGTGGCACAGAAGATTGTGAGTATTATAGAGTGACATCCTCTAGTTGATTTTATTTTTTTTTTCTTGGTTGCTAGTCATTAAAGGGAGTTGTTACTAAAGTTTGACATTTGGTGGCAGAAATGGTACTTCGAGACACCAAAATTAAGTACATAACTAGATATGCATTTATATATAATTTATTATTGCTTACACTCATGCCAGCACTGTGTATGTATAATATATATATATATATATATATATATATATATATACACACACATATACACACACACACACACACACACTAGACCGTTTATATTTTGCATAATAATTTACTTACATTATTTACTTAGGCTAAATGTATGATATGTTTATTATTGGTGTATTTCAGTTATCATTTGATATTCATGGTTTTGTTCTGGGGTTTGCCGCGACCTCTACCTTAGTTTTTCTTTTTGTATTTTAAGTGTTTTTAATGGGATTAACTTTTGCTCATATTAAATAAAATAGTTTGTAATTAATATTTTGCTGGTAGTGATTATGGATGATTTGCGTAGTCTTTCTTTGGAGGTTATTATCATATACATAAGGCGTATTCACACTGTGCCGTACCATGCACTCATTACTATACTGTATTCCAAATATAAACTAGGGCTTGTTGATTAGGACCTAAATCAAAATCACAATTAATTGACCATTTTACCTCGATTATGATTAATGAACGATTATTTAAGGACACCCCCCTTGTGCCACTGAATTTTGTTTTTGGTTATTCACATATCAGCAATCCTGATTGGATAGTATACAGTCAGTGACATATCCTTTAGCTGATGGCACTATGAGACAGGATAACATGGATGTAAATATAAATAAAATAATCAATATCTCATGTCTATTAATAGAGCTGCCTTTTAATTTTGGTTATTTTGCGATTAATTGCCAAGCCCTAACATAAACCTACTTGTGTCTAATTGTTAACAGGTCAACCTGCAACCATATGGATTGGAAGCAGAACAGCCTTTGTGCTATGGCAAAACTGCAACGCTTCTTTGCCAGCATGTCCCATACATAATCCAACCTTTGGCATCACTCACCCCTTTCATCAGACTGCATTTGTGCCTCCAGATCTTCGGGGGACACATAAAAGTCTGTCTCTTCCCCTTCTGGGGGCCGTGGTTTACACTTTCCACAGCAACAATTACAGCAACAGCAGAGACAGCAGCAGCAATAACACCCGGTGATCAGGCCGCAGAACATGAAGAGAGCCTGAGGAGATAAGGAAAAGTTATAGACAGCAGCCAGAGCATGTAAGGACCACACAAAAAAATTATACACAGTAGTCCCCCTAAAAAACTGTAGCAGGACTGGGCCTACATTAATACACATAATACACAGCACAGCCAAATTTGAAGGAGTGTGCACAACCCCTTTAAGATTATTATACTTAGAATATCAATATACAGGACGTTCATGGACTCCACCTATACATATCAATCAATATTAAACCTACTATAACAGCAGACGTACACAAGATATTACACCATATATGTATAGCATAAAGTGTGTACATCAAAAATGAAGTCAGTAGGCTCCTCAAAATACTATAATAACCGAACCTCCAGAAAAGAGGAGTAACAAGAAGAGCCAATGTTTCACAATAAAATTTAATTAGTGAATTAATACATGCAAAAGTACCAAAAGACATTAAAACGACAATATATTACAGGCTACTAATACAAGATGTATGATAATACAGGAAGCAAAGGGAAATTTTACATCAATTACCTCTCTGTCAATGCATGAAAATAGGTAAGGACCCCTTGAGTTTCGGCTATCCAGATTATGTCTGTGGGCAGCACTCTAATTTTATGATATACCATTTAAAGGGACACTTCCATCAAAATGTGGGGTTTTTTTTCCACATATTAATGGGCAATATGTGACTATTACATGTAATAACTTCCTCCTTGTATCTTTACAGAATACTTACATACACTGTGTTTTAGAGCAAAATGAGCTGAACAGACTCCAAAGCCTCCGCAACCTCTCCTGTGCATACGCTGTACTCTGGAATTCGTTAGCATGGCACATAAGACTCAACCCACAATCACAAGCTGTAAGAGGACTCTGAAGACTCATCTCTTCAGAAAAGCCTACATTCGTCAATAACACTATTGCCACTGCACCACCATCCAAACAGCTTATACCCTCACCTACCATCTCTATCCCCCTCCCCTCATAGACTGTAAGCCCTTGTGGGCAAGGCCCTCGATCCCACTGTACCTGTTGGTCACTGTTAGTATTGTACTAGTTTTGTGTATTGTATGAAAACCCTCAAATGTACAGCACTATGGAATTAATGGTGCTCTAAAAATAAATAGGTGTATTAGTTATCTCAGCTCCTCCTGCTCTATAACATGCTTCCTGCAGATGAGATAGCATGACTGGTTCACTTTAATTTCCTCTCTGTGAGCACTGCTAGCACAACAGAAAGGTTCACTTAATACTCTCTAGTTAACGCTCAGTGCCTTAATAGTACAGAGAGACCTGGAGTTGGAAAATACTCTGACAGTTTAACCCCCCAGATGCCGTGATCAATAATGATCACGCAGTACACCCAGGTACTTTTGCAACAGAGACTCTCCCATCTTTACTCCCCCTAGGACATACATTGCATGCAGATTATTTTTACCCAGACACAACTTTGCATTTATCCACACTGAACCTCATTTGCCATGTGGATGCCCAAACACTCAGTCCAAACATCCTCCATAGACTGCACTGTACTACATACAGATATCATGGCAAAAATTTCTAAAAAAAAAAAAAAATTATTTTAGGAAAAATGTAGCAGAAATAAATCAGTGATCCACTTTACCAGCTGACTGACTTTCAAGAGTACAATCCAAGCAAAAGATCCCCATATGGTATCAAGAAGTACAAATTGTGTTAAAGTGGCACTGGCTACACTTATGCATTTATTTTTACCTAGGAAAATTCCTCAGTGCAGGTGACTCTTCATCAAAAACATGCACATACTGAAAGAGCACTCTGTGTCACTGCGTACAACAAGTACATGTGGGCAATGAATTTCAACAATCAAATTACGAAACCCTACACTTCCACGCACTGGTACAAATAAATGGGAGCAGAGTGGTACTCGGACAATGTATGGAGCCCTTTGCTTCCAGCTCTATGCTGGGCTAAAAACAGCTGATCGGTATGGGTCCCGGGTATTGGCCCCCACTGATCTTATATTAATGAACAACCCTAAAGTTAGGTCATTAATTTTCCTTTAAAGGGGTTTTCCCATGTTCCTTTCTCAGTAGTTTGCCTGCTCTCACTTCTTGTCACTTCCTGTATTTTTCAACAAGTTGGTAGGCAGACTATTTGATAGACAGGGCACTATGAAGTACCTCAGTAGATATAGACATTGCCTTTACTAAGAGATATTATTTATTAGGATTACTAGAAATCCAATATAAATGGAGATCAAATAATATACACAGTAAATGTATATTATATTACACAGGTTTGGAGAGAAAAAAAATTACAGGCTGCCAGGACTGAAAAAGGACTTGCTGGAAACTCAACGTTATCTCTGTGTTTACATATAGAGATAATAGACACAGTCCAAGCCTTTATCAGCACACTGCAATTAGCAGAAGATAACACCTTTGAGAGCAAGTATAATCCAGAGAACTCAGTCCTCTCCCTTCCAGAGAGCAGTGAACCATGTCATCCACTTTATAATGCTATATGAGGAGAGATACAGGCTGGGGATCAAAGAAACAATGTGTGAACAATGGGAATAATAATTTCATATAGCAGGCCAATGAAGCAGAATTTCTAAAGCAATACATTTCGGAAACCTCTTGAATTTACACTACCGTTCAAAAGTTTGGGGTCAAAAAGACAATTTGTGTTTTCCATGAAAACTCACACTTTTATTTATCAAATGAGTTGCAAAATGAATAGAAAATATAGTCAAGACATTGACAAGGTTAGAAATAATGATTTTTATTTGAAATAATAATTTTCTCCTTCAAACTTTGCTTTCGTCAAAGAATGCTATATTTGCAGCAATTACAGCATTGCAGACCTTTGGCATTGTAGCTGTTAATTTGCTGAGGTAATCTGGAGAAATTTCACCCAATGCTTCCAGAAGCCCCTACCACAAGTTGGATTGGCTTGTTGTGCACTTTTTGCGTACCATATGGTCAAGCTGCTCCCACAACAGCTCAATGGTGTTGAGATCTGGTGACTGCGCTGGCCACTCCATTAGAGATAGAATACCAGCTGCCTGCTTCTTCCCTAAATAGTTCTTGCATAATTTGGAGGTGTGCTTTGGGTCATTGTCCTGTTGTAGGATGACATTGGCTCCAATCAAGCGCTGCCCACAGGGTATGGCAAGGCATTGCAAAATGGAGTGATAGCCTTCCTTATTCAAAATCCCTTTTACCTTGTACAAATCTCCCACTTTACCAGCACCACAGCAACCCCAGACCATCACATTACCTCCACCATGCTTGACAGATGGCGTCAGGCACTCTTCCAGCATCTTTTCAGTTGTTCTGCGTCTCACAAATGTTCTTCTGTGTGATCCAAACACCTCAAACTTCGATTCGTCTGTCCATAACACTTTTTTCCAATCTTCCTCTATCCAATGTCTGTGTTCTTTTGCCCATATTAATCTTTTCCTTTTATTAGCCAGTCTCAGATATTGCTTTTTCATGGCCACTCTGCCCTGAAGGCCAGCATCCCTGAGTCACCTCTTCACTGTAGACGTTACACTGGCGTTTTGCGGGTACTATTTAATGAAGCTGCCAGTTGAGGACCTGTGAGGCGTCGATTTCTCAAACTAGAGACTCTAATGTACTTGTCTTGTTGCTCAGTTGTGCAGCGGGGCCTCCCACTTCTCTTTCTACTCTGGTTAGAGCCTGTTTGTGCTGTCCTCTGAAGGGAGTAGTACACACCGTTGTAGGAAATCTTCAGTTTCTTGGCAATTTCTCGGCCTTCATTTCTAAGAACAAGAATAGACTGTCGAGTTTCACATAAAAGTTCTCTTTTTCTGGCCATTTTGAGAGTTTAATCAAACCAACAAATGTAATGCTCCAGATTCTCAACTAGCTCAAAGGAAGGTCAGTTTTATAGCTTTGCTAACCAGCAAAAAACTATTCAGCTGTGCTAACATACTTGCACAAGGGTTTTCTAAACATCCATTAGCCTTCTTACACAGTTAGCAAACACAATGTACCATTAGAACACTGGAGTGATGGTTGCTGGAAATGGGCCTCTATACACCTATGTAGATATTACATTAAAAACCAGACGTTTGCAGCTAGAATAGTCATTTACCACATTAACAATGTATAGAGTGTATTTCTGATTCATTTTATGTTATCTTCATTGAAAAAAACTGTGCTTTTCTTTCAAAAATAAGGAAATTTCTAAGTGACCCTAAACTTTTGAACGGTAGTGTATATGAGCTAGCAGTATAGATATAAAGAAAAACCCCTTTAACCCCGCTGTTCTGCTCGGGTCTATATGACCTGAAATTTAATTTGAGACCCTGTAGATTATTTTTCATGCGGATCTGAAACTTGGGATTAATTGACTTTTCCTCATTTGAGGGGTTCTTTCTATGAGTTTTTTTTTTTAACTTCTTGCTACACGCTGATTGTTACACTTGTACTGTTCGGGTCAATATGACCCGAACAGTTTTACAGGTCACTAATTATTTCTGCCTACAAAATTTCAGGGTATGCGAGTTGTTCTCGATTTGACTTATGGACTAAAAGGACAAAATGTTACATGTGACAACTTTTTCACATCCTACCAACTGGGCCAGATGTTGCGAAAAAGACAATTTACCATGCTGGGTACTATAAGGAAAAACAAGCCAGAACTGCCGCAAGGTATCCTTAGTAAAAGAGAAGTGTATAGTTCTACTTTTTACTTTACTGGAGATACAACAGTTGTGTCTTATGTTCCCAAAAAAAATAAACAGGTAATTCTAATGAGCACAATGCACCATGACAATGCAATAAGTAATCGAGAAGACAAAAAGCCGGACATGATATTAGATTATAATGCCACAAAAAGGGGCAGTTGATACACTAGATCAAGCAATATCAACATACACATGCAAACGCAAAACTAATCGTTGGCCAATGATAATGTTTTACAACATTCTGGATGTTTCGGCATACAATGCATTTGTTTTATGGAGAGAAATCGGCCCCAATTGGAACAGAAATAAGCTGCATAAAAGAAGAATGTTTATTGAAAAATTAGGAAAACCCCGTTTGTTTATGATCAACCATGTTCACATACAGTTTAATAATGAAATAGGTATTCAAAAAAAACACTTACAGTAGCTAAAATCAACATTTTAATAGGTCGGGTCATATTGACCCAAAACAGTACAAGTGTATAGTAAATGCGAACAGTACAGAAGGGTTATGGTATGACTAATCATGACACCTACTGTGTGTCAGCACATGCGTCACCAGGATTCTGATCATTTCATCATTTGAGAAATGCTGAATAATGAAATGAGAGCATCAATCTAAGACAAGGTTTCATATCCAAAGCACATGAAGGGAAACTGGTAACTTTATAATGGGTCTGTTCTAGTTTTTCATGCATTGACGCTACATCTCTCTGCACTAGGAGCTTTATTTGCATGTATAGTATAACTGACCAATTGCATCAGTACTTGCGTCTTTACCATTACTGATCATGTATTTGTGACCTATGGTATGTCATGTTTTTTTCTGTTGAAGGCTCATTTAAATCAATTTTTGGAATGAATACTTACATAAAACATTGGAAGAGTGAAGAAATCAGGCGATACCTTTTAGAGGCTAACTGAGTATATTTATAAGTAAGCTTTCAGGAGTACTCGCTCCCTTCATCAGACATGGTGTGATACAAGAACTGAAAATTAACAGATTTTTATACACATGGTTTTCAAAGCATTTTAGAGTCCTTAAAAAAAATTGCAATCTAAGTAGAGAAGTTATTTACAACAGGTCAAAAAAAACAGTCTGGAAACTTGTGGTGCTTGACGGAGGGATCAGTAATTCTTGCTGTTATCTGTTTGCTATCAGGAGGTGATTTGTGACCCTCACAGGTCACACATAGTGTGATTTGAAGCTGGCATGAATATTGAGTTCAGTTCATGGTTCAAACATAGTGTGACATGAAGCTGGCATGAATATTAAGTCCAAATTGCAGAGTTTGAAATTTTTGCATAAATTTATACTCCATTTCTTTTCTTTTCTCCTGTGTCTTAAAATGTCCCATTAAAACCACAACCCGCAAATCTTCAATAGAGTGGTTTTCTCCGGAGAAATGTGCGGCCACTGGGAGATCGGTTCTGCTGTTATTAATGGTGGATCTGTGTGAGTTCATTCGTTGATTGAGTCTCTGCCCTGTTTCCCCCACATAGAGGCCTGTGGTGGGACATTGCACACACATTATGAGGTATACCACATTGGAAGACCTGCAGGAAAATGTCCCCCTAATTCTGTGCACCTGTTGTGACTGTGGGATAGGTACACTGTCAGCGGTGTGGATGTGCTTGCAGGTCATGCACCTTTTATGTAGGCAAGGTGAGGTGCCATTTTCAGTTGGGGCCTTCAGGGCACTCCGGACGATAATGCGCCTCAGGTTTGGTGGTTGTCGAAAGGAGAGGAGAGGGGGGACTGGAAATATGTCCTTGAGTCTGTTGTCCCTATGTAGTACAGGTTGGAGCTCCTTGGCAATCCTCCAGCTGTGGGTTGTAGGTGACAACTAGGGGCACTCGGGCTTCTTTCTGGGTCTCTCTATATGTGAGCAGACTGTCTCTGTTAATGGCTGCTGCTTTGTTTAATTGGTTGTCTGTCACTTTTGGTTTGTATCCCAATCTGAGAAATTTCAACCTCAGATCCAGGAGGTGCTTGTCCAGGTCTGTTTTGTCGGAGCAAATACGATTGTATCGTGTAGCCTGGCTGTAGATTATAGATTGTCTTGTGTGCTTGGGGTGGAAGCTGTCGTTTCTCAGGTAGGCCGTTCTGTCTGTGGGTTTGTGGTATATTGATGTGAGTAGCCGGTGGTCTTTAATGTATATTGTGGTATCCAGAAAGTGAATTTCACTCCCTGAATAGCTAAGTTTAAGGTTGATGGTCGGGTGAAAGTCATTGAAGTCATTATGGAATTGAAGTAGGGCCTCCTCACCTGCAGTCCAGATGACAAGGATATCATCGATATAACGAAGGTAAATCATAGGTTTGGTGGTGCATGTTGATAAATATGTTCCTTCCATTTCTGCCATAAAGAGATTTGCATATTGGGGTGCACATCTGGTCCCCATTGAAGTTCCCATTCGCTGTAGATATAGATCCTCTCCAAAGGTAAAATGGTTGTGGCTAAGGATGAATTGTATGAGCTGCGTTACTGGTTCTGTTGGGAGGTTTTGTTTTGTCAGGTGTACCCGACATGCTGCAACTCCATCCTTGTGGGGAATGTTAGTATACAGGGATTCCACATCCATGGTGGCCAAAATGGTACCCTCAGGTAGAGGGCCCAGGGCATTCAGTTTGTTAAGAAGGTCAGTGGTGTCCTGGATATAGCTTGGAGTATCCCTGACAAGGGGTTTTAGGAGATTTTCCACCCAACCTGAGATGTTTTCTGTCAGTGTCCCAATGCCAGAAATGATAGGCCTCCCAGGGTTGCCATCTTTGTGTATCTTTGTGAATCTTTCCTCTTATGAGCCAAACAAACACGAAATGTCAGTTCTCTCCAAAGGTCTCTCCTTCTGCCCCTCGGCACACACTGACCATATCCAACTCTGCAATGATATGGAGGAGTTTTTCAGAAAAATGAGATTAAGGGAATATTTTTATGACAAAGACCCTCCATACAGCAGTGACTCTGAGATGGAACAGCCCATAAGGAATCCTACCAAAAAATCTACCTGGACCCCACGCCCTGGAGCTAATGCAGCACTGGATAAATATATTGACTGTTTCAGAAGCAAAGTAAAATCAGAAATCCTAGAGAAACAAAAGAAACAGGTGCATAACCTAACCCTGCAGGAACAGAAGGCTATTACATCACTGAAAGAAAATCAGGATATAATAATAAAACCAGCTGACAAAGGGGGCGCAATAGTCATAATGAACACCTCAGACTATATCCAGGAAGCAAACAGGCAACTGTCAAATCCCATCCATTACTCCAAACTTGGAAGTGATCCCTCAGAGGCCTATATGAAAGAACTAAAGAGTATGATCAAGGAGTTTCCAGTCCAGATCCAGAATCAGGTAAAAGGACTTATCCCCCAAGATCCCAGGCCGGGCTGCTTCTATATGCTCCCAAAGATACACAAAGATGGCAACCCTGGGAGGCCTATCATTTCTGGCATTGGGACACTGACAGAAAACATCTCAGGTTGGGTGGAAAATCTCCTAAAACCCCTTGTCAGGGATACTCCAGCTATATCCAGGACACCACTGACCTTCTTAACAAACTGAATGCCCTGGGCCCTCTACCTGAGGGTACCATTTTGGCCACCATGGATGTGGAATCCCTGTATACTAACATTCCCCACAAGGATGGAGTTGCAGCATGTCGGGTACACCTGGCAAAACAAAACCTCCCAACAGAACCAGTAACGCAGCTCATACAATTCATCCTTAGCCACAACCATTTTACCTTTGGAGAGGATCTATATCTACAGCGAATGGGAACTTCAATGGGGACCAGATGTGCACCCCAATATGCAAATCTCTTTATGGCAGAAATGGAAGGAACATATTTATCAACATGCACCACCAAACCTATGATTTACCTTCGTTATATCGATGATATCCTTGTCATCTGGACTGCAGGTGAGGAGGCCCTACTTCAATTCCATAATGACTTCAATGACTTTCACCCGACCATCAACCTTAAACTTAGCTATTCAGGGAGTGAAATTCACTTTCTGGATACCACAATATACATTAAAGACCACCGGCTACTCACATCAATATACCACAAACCCACAGACAGAACGGCCTACCTGAGAAACGACAGCTTCCACCCCAAGCACACAAGACAATCTATAATCTACAGCCAGGCTACACGATACAATCGTATTTGCTCCGACAAAACAGACCTGGACAAGCACCTCCTGGATCTGAGGATGAAATTTCTCAGATTGGGATACAAACCAAAAGTGACAGACAACCAATTAAACAAAGCAGCAGCCATTAACAGAGACAGTCTGCTCACATATAGAGAGACCCAGAAAGAAGCCCGAGTGCCCCTAGTTGTCACCTACAACCCACAGCTGGAGATCCTACGAAGGATTGCCAAGGAGCTCCAACCTGTACTACATAGGGACAACAGACTCAAGGACATATTTCCAGTCCCCCCTCTCCTCTCCTTTCGACAACCACCAAACCTGAGGCGCATTATCGTCCGGAGTGCCCTGAAGGCCCCAACTGAAAATGGCACCTCACCTTGCCTACATAAAAGGTGCATGACCTGCAAGCACATCCACACCGCTGACAGTGTACCTATCCCACAGTCACAACAGGTGCACAGAATTAGGGGGACATTTTCCTGCAGGTCTTCCAATGTGGTGTACCTCATAATGTGTGTGCAATGTCCCACCACAGGCCTCTATGTGGGGGAAACAGGGCAGAGACTCAATCAACGAATGAACTCACACAGATCCACCATTAATAACAGCAGAACCGATCTCCCAGTGGCCGCACATTTCTCCGGAGAAAACCACTCTATTGAAGATTTGCGGGTTGTGGTTTTAATGGGACATTTTAAGACACAGGAGAAAAGAAAAGAAATGGAGTATAAATTTATGCAAAAATTTCAAACTCTGCAATTTGGACTTAATATTCATGCCAGCTTCATGTCACACTATGTTTGAACCATGAACTGAACTCAATATTCATGCCAGCTTCAAATCACACTATGTATGAACTGTGAGGGACACAAATCACCTCCTGATAGCAAACAGATAACAGCAAGAATTACTGATCCCTCCGTCACGCACCACAAGTTTCCAGACTGTTTTTTTTGACCTGTTGTAAATAACTTCTCTACTTAGATTGCAATTTTTTTTAAGGACTCTAAAATGCTTTGAAAACCATGTGTATAAAAATCTGTTAATTTTCAGTTCTTGTATCACACCATGTCTGATGAAGGGAGCGAGTACTCCTGAAAGCTTACTTATAAATATACTCAGTTAGCCTCTAAAAGGTATCGCCTGATTTCTTCACTCTTCCACTACTTTCAATGGCTAACACGGTACAACATTATACTACATAAAACATTGACATTCTATTGTGAAACACTGGCTCTGCTTATCACTCATATTTTTTTTATAGATTACATAGTATTCAATATACTAGCCTGAGCAGATCACAACTCCAGTCACACACTGCACTCAATATTGAGAGCTCGGAGAGATCATGGACTCCAGCTATACATAAAGTTTAATATATACAGCCTTGGAAGATCATCGACTCTAGTCATACATAGCACCCTATATATAAAGTCTGAGGAGATCAGCGCTATATGCTATATATACAGTCAGGGAGACCTGTGATCCCGTATAGAGTACGAAGCATCTGGAGAGAAGGACTACAGCTACAGTTATGTATAAAAAAAAAAAAAAAAAAACACAAAAAAACACCATCTAAGAACTAGATTTTTATTTTGTGATGTGCCAATATGTAAAACCATAGAAGTAAAAGACCGTGTCTTTATTTATTTATTTATTTTTATATAAATAGCACCTAATGTATAGATCTGGAGAGAGGGCAAATGACAGACCACATCCCTTCTGCCACTCTCTATCTCCATAACTTACCTTCGCCCACCAGCTGGATAGCACGAAGTATGTGTTGACATTCTCTTCCCCAAACTGTTCTGCCACATAGAGTCCGAGTGACCCGTACTTGTCATAGATATTTCTCTTTGTGGCGTCTGTTAATATACCATGTGCATTGTTGATCTCTTTGAATTTCTCAGAGGCTTCTGGATTATCTGGATTTTTATCTGGATGGTATTTCAGTGCTAGCTTTCTACAAGATGGAATAACAAATATATTATAGAAAAACCTGGAAAAAACATTGCAACATGTTTTCTCTGTATTATATAAGACTATCAATTTCCCCACAAATTTTAAGATCTCTGTACACTGAAAACTTCTTAGGTGCATGAGAAGCTTTACTCACCGATAACATCTTTTGATGTCATCAGACGTGGCATTCTTATCCAGCCCCAAGACATGATACAGGGATTCTCCGGAGGTAGAGAGGGAGCGCTGCCGTTGGTCCGCCATCTCTTGTCACTAAATAGAGAAAGGATTTTACCAATATTAGTGAACATGGGGGAGGAGGTTTAAAAATGGCCATAAAAGGCCAAATATTTTTTATTTCCATCTGTCTTTCCTTCCCCATCGCCCCCCTTTATGTGTATGCAAAAATGCTGGAAAATGACAGTTTCATGATTTATGTTAATTTCCAAAAATCTAAATAAAAAATGTAAATGAATGAACAATGACTTTTCATAACTTCATGTTCTGTCTGTATGCCCAAGAGGACTGGATTGTTACTCTCCACTCTCATTTCAAGTTAGTGAATGTAATACAACCTGTCTGATTTGCCCTTTCCCCCCATTTATCAAAAGACGGTGCACATGTCCAACCTGCACTATTACTAGTACCCTATTGAGGCTGCATGGTGATAGGAAAAAAGGTGCTTTTCTCCAGAAACAATGCCTAGCTTGTGCGTGTGTTGTGTCTGCTAATGCCCTATTGAAGTGAAGAAGGCTGCAATGCTACATAAAATCTGTGTACAAGAGAATCTTTGTGGAAAAAAAAAAACGTGATATTCCTAAAATTGACTCCATTAGTAACCGACAGTTCAGCAATCATGTATGTTAATTCAACAAGTTTAGCAAATTAACGGTCACACGATTCTAGCACCATTTATCTCACAGGAAGCAAAGGGTTGGGCAAGCTGGACTCGTAGACCTCAGATAATCAGAAATTGCACAGGACTTAACAACACAGTGTTTAGATCTAAGATAATGAGGGAAAGTACTAAACAACTTACTTCCGAAAATTGACATAGGAGTGGTGCAAAGCGGTACTTTGGCACAAGGCCACAACTCTGTACCCCGATTTCCACTCTCTAAGAAACTGAGTGGGGGCAAGGATGCCTCAGCCCATCACACTTACTGTAACTCATCCCAGGCTAAGGAAAGGGTTAATGATAATATCTAAGCAAAGTTAAAGCCAAGATGGTGGAGTCAGAGGCGGGACCAATTTTGTGTGTAGTCGGAAAACAGTTAACTCTGACATCAAAATAAATAGATGAATTATATTCAATATTATACAATTATTAATATTACATGATTGCATAGATGCATAGTTTGTCATATTTTCGTTCATAGCAATTAAATCATTAGCTCTATTGAGAATTAAAGAAGCTTTACTGATTTTGTCTGACCATGGCTGTCAGGCATAGAGGAGTTGGTCAGAGCAGGAGTCAGTGTCAGGCTGAGGGAAAAACAGTGTAGTTGTTTTGACCTACCAACTACACAGCCCTGGTTACAACTAGTCAGTCTTTGGGTGCTAAAGCACCCAACTGCATCAAAGAGTGCAATAAAAAATTTTAATCAATACATTTATAAGCAAAAAAGCTTATGTGCAATATGTGCAATCTTCAATCTATACCTTCCTAGCTGCTGCAACTTTTATGTCCTGAAAGCTACAGGCTGCAGACCTTAGGCCCCATGCGCACGGTGTGTGCAGGTCATTGAAAGCAGGACAGATAGCACACAGATTGGTATCCATATGCCATCTGTGATTTTTACTGACCCATACACGAGCAGAGCCGCAGAAATGGACAGGTATAGAACCTGCTTCATATTTTGCGACTCTGTTCTACGGCCTGGCCAAAAAAAATGATGAGACCATATATTATCCTCAATTGATAATATGGGGAAAATAACTATAGTCATGTACATGAGGCCTAAGGTTCTATAAACTTTATAGTTAATAGAATAGAACAACTATTCGCATAAATGGAAACATACAGAAAGCAGCAACTGAACTAAAGCAGGGCTAGAATTCAGAAAACAGAGGTGTGAAGATGGCAACAGTAAGTAGCAACAAGGAGGCTGTGAGGGACAAATGTCCTCACACAGAGATAAATCCCCTCGGGAAAAGTCCTTTCTAATACACTGTATGATCACCCCTCCTCCCCACCATCTGCTGCTCAGCGAGGTTTCTCTCTCTCTAATGATCTAGGGGCCCTAGGTGTGAGGACACCACAACAGATAATAAGCCTTTAGCTAACAGCGGCAAAATTAATTTTAAAGCAAGATTTATTATAGAAAGTGTTCAATCCATGATCGACTAGCAGGCATCAACAAACAATCACCAATCCTGTCCATGTTGTGAAGTATGATTAGAAAAGGCTTATTCACTGTTTAACTTCTAGAAAATGGATTTACGTCTGTTAAAAACAGGTTGAGTCAAAAAAGAACGACCAATGAAATTCATCAGTTTTTTTCACTGACAGCTAAAAACTGATGCAAAACGGATAACACACGGTCATCAAAAATGGAATGGATGCAAAAAGATCATTAATAACAGGCATTTACGGCCATTTTAACGCCTGTTAGATCCATCAAAAATGTCACTGTCATATGCATAAGGGTGCATTCACACAACTGAGTTTCAGCTGTGTGTTGGCCAAATTTACTGGCCTGCGCCTTATGCCAAGAAAGGTACTCCTAGTACTACAGTTATCTACGCTGCTAGGAGTCCCTGCCTCCCAGTCACATACTGTCTCGTACTCTAATTGGCCAATCCGACCAACACTTGGACCAACTTTACCGGGTGAAATTTTGTCATGTGAATGCATCCTAAGACTAGCATAACTAGCAATTACTTAACAACTCTGGAATCAATCAGAGAGTAAACAAGCGGAAATCTTAAATTCACTCTTTAAATTCAATTCTTAAAGTCACAGATAGTCTGTCAATGCTGATGGTTGCTGCTCCTGTCAGAAAATCACTTTCGGGTTGAGATCCTGTAACTCCAGTAGATTAAATCCACTTACTGCAGTTAATATGAAATACCCAACTACTCCAACAACTCCTCTTATCCAGCTGTAGAATCGGAGTCATGGAGTCAGAGTTGAGACCAATTTTGGGTTAAGACAGAAAAGTTAAGTACTCCGGCTTAAAAATAAAAGGATTCATTATTTTTACTAAAATTATACGATGCTTACTATTGTATAATTAAATAGATGTATAGTTTTTGCCATATTTACTTTCAGTCACTAGCTCTATAATGAACCTTAGAGGATCATAGAATCAGAGGATCTTTATTGCTTCTGACTGTCCATGTCTGTCAGCTATTTATGAAGGAGTCAGAGTTGGAGTTGGGCTGTGGAAAAATGGAGAAGTCGAATGTTCGGCCTACTGACAGCGCTGCTCCTATCCCAACGTCAGTGTCAGAGCTGGAAACAGGAATAATTGGATCTACTGCAGCCCTGAAAGACTTAATGGTACACTAAGGCTAGCCACATGCATTCTACGGTATAAAATCACCTATAATGCAGCCATTTGTTTGATGGGGGGATTTTTGTATTGACAATATCACCAAAAACAACCAAACTGCCCCATTAGGAGAGGCATTATATAAAAAAATTGCACGGAATATTTGGATGATCATGTCAAACACTTAAATTTACTACAAATCTTTTTTTTTTTTTTTTTTTATAAATAATCGTCAACCAATATAGCACATGCTATACTTTTTCTGTGGTGGCCCACTATACAGAAAAAGAGCAGCACTTTCCTAAACAGTTGAAAATAAGATGTACTGTTACAACACAATCCAGTCCAATGGATGCCAAAATGAAACCCTTTTGACCTCCACTGACTGAATAGAACCTGCTGAAGTTTAAAGCGAGTCTGTCATCAGAACCCAGCATATCAATCTTCGCAGATAGATAGTTTAGGGTCACCTGAATCAAAGAGTGTTTTCTGCTTGTCAATCGATGCCTCTGTTCCTGTTTTTTGTCAATATGCAAATGAGCTGTTTGGAGCCATGAGGGAACTCCTTTGTTGCTCCAAAGAACTTGCATGTTGACAAAAAAAAAGGCACAACAATGGCAGTACCAGTTCACGCTGCTTTACCCTATCCTATCAATCTTCCCTGACAGACTCCCTTTAACAATATATCAATCACTTTTCTTACAACATTCGTGCAGTATAAGCTGTGGCCTCTAGCAGGGGGCAGAAACAAATATGCAGAAAAGGGACACATTGTCTGATATCAACCAATGTGAATATAAAATGCAGGAGCAGCCCTCCACCCTATAAAAATCAAGGTTTTCTCTGAGCAATCTCATGGGATGATCAGCCTCCCATGACACAAGGGAGTGAAAGCTAGGTCATTAACCTCTCTGCAGCCAAATTAATGCGCACAGAAAAGGAACAGTGAAATATCAAATTCGTGGTCTACTCATAGAGCTCATGTGATGCTAAAACCAGAAGCAAAGGAAATGAAGCTTATCTTAGGACCTAAACTCACACTATGCTTAAAGTAGCCAATACAACTAAAGGCAGTAGCATTGTAAAAGGAACTGCTGGATGAGTTACACAAATGGATGTAAATATCTCTGGGGGTTGTCAGCTAGAACTGGGCGATAAACTGGATTAATTTAATTAATTTGCCATTTTAGAGCTGATGATTCTGTTTCTGAGCATAATGTAAATTCGTTTTCAATTACTGGTGCCCTGCCACACTACAAGGTGAAGAAGCTCTTACACCTCCACACACTATTGTCCCTGCCAGCTTTATCACTGGTGTGTACAAGGCCATTATCTCTGGTGCTCGGCGGTACTGGTCTAGTAGGTAGGAGGCTGCAGCCAGTTTTTTCAGCCTACATTTTTCCCTTACAAACTCCCTTGTTATTAGAAAGAACTAAATCATTAAAAAAACTGCATAACTGGTATCTCCGCAAAAAAACAAAAACAAAAAAGAAACAGCTTTTATGCAAACCTATTGACAAGAAAATAAAAATGAAAGATCAAGATTTTATTTTTAGGCCATATTGCCAAGCGCCATTCTCAACCCTGAAAACATGTAACATGAAGTGGGATCATGAGGAGCAGTAAAGTTTTGGCATTTGCCTTTTTTGAACGATACATGACCCTTTCCCAGTCAAAAGTGGCCAATATGCAGAAAACAAATGGAAAGTAAAAAAGGGCTGTACGTTGGTAGATTAAACCCCCCGACTCTGACTCCTTCACAAATTGCCAACAGCCATGGTCAGACAGAAGCAGGAAAGCTCCTCTAACTCATGAAAAAATCTAGTGATTAAATTGCTATAAAAGGTAAATATGCAAAAGGTATAAAACTAAATCATACAATACAGATAATTGTAAAATGTCATCTAAAATAGTTAATCATTTTTATTTTAACTTTTTTCTAACTCCAATTCCAAAGTGACTTTGGTCATGACTACCTATTCCAAGGATTAACTGTGTGAGCCCACAAGCAAATTCATTAACCCAGCAAACTATAACACTCAGCTTTCCACAGTTTATGATCATGACAGAACAACTATCTTGATCATGCCCTTTGAACCCCACAGATCAGCTGTTAGAGACAGCATTTCTTCTCTATAGGACCGCTGTAGGTAGACAATCACTGTAGTTGGCTATCTCTGGTAGTTTCATAGGTGTGAATAGAGTGGCTATGTATGCATGCATGACCAGACCTTCCATTCAGAATGGGGTATAAGCCCAAAACATAGTTGTTTTCCTGTAACCAGTCGATAGGGGATAACTTAAAATTATCAGAATATCCCTTTAAATCCACCATCTTGCTCTCCACAAGCCTTGAAATGCATACAAGACGTCATCTGTCATCTGTAAATGTCCTCAACGTGCAATAGTAATCTAATTATAGCTAGCTTAGTGAACCAGTGATTAAACCAAATTAAGGGGAGGGGGTAATCAATATTTTCAGCCTTCTATTAAAACCCTGTGAACATAATATAGGACAGGTCTCTGGTTCACTAGTTTTTATTACACAGCAGTGAGCCAGCTGTTGGCAAAAACATTGGATGAATCTACTTCTTGCCAATATCTGTCTGTGAAGCCACATCGCCTGAGGGGCTGGAGTTGTGTAAGTGAACGCCAAGCTGGATATCTGTCGCCCAGGAGCTGTGTTAGTGAAGCGCTGTCAGCAGTCGGAACATGGAATGGTACAAGTCTTTTGTCACCCTGATGCTATTCAACAGTGAGGATAGAGTTAACACAGGAATGACGCATCAGCGGGTATGTTTGTGAAAGGAGTTGGGTAGACAGCTGTATGTAAGTAACATGATTGAAAAGGATTTATTAATAACGCAAACTTTTTTTTCCCCCAATCTTAGTTTTGTATCAGACAAACGACTAGTGAATGAGTTAGGAAAAAATCTGGAGTAATCGCAACATACAGGTGCAAATCAATAAATTAGAATATCTTTGAAACGTTCATTCATTTCAGTAATACAATTCATAAACAGCGTCTTCCATGATTGTGTGTCCTACTGAACCAGACTGAGGGACCATTTAAAGGCTTAGGAAACCTTGGCAGGTGACACACTGAATTTACAATACTGAACTTTTTTACAATATTCAAATTTTCTTAGATTTGGGTTTTCCTTACCTGTAATCCATAATGAACATTTACAGAAATAAAACACTTGAAATAGAACACTCTGTGTGTAAAGAATCTAGAAAATATAGGAGGTCACTTTTTTAATCTAATCACTGAAATAAATAAACGTATCAAAGATATTCTAATTTATTGAGATGGACCTGTATGTAATCCAGGAGAACGAATGAGGGCAGATGGACAGGAAACATTATAGGTCTGTACAGAGCAGGATGGGTAGATGGCACAGGTCTATACAAAGCAAAGAGTTGGAAGGGTAGTGGCCTATGCAGCGCAGACAGAGGGGAGAAAGCAGATCCATACAGCACAGACAGTGGGGAGAGTGCAGGTCTATACAGCGAAGACACTGGGGAGAGTGCAGGTCTATACAGCTAAGACAGTGGGAAGAGTGCAGGTCTATACAGCGAAGACAGTGGGGAAAGTGCAGGTCTATACAGCGAAGACAGTGGGGAAAGTGCAGGTCTATACAGCGAAGACAGTGGGGAGAGTGCAGGTCTATACAGCGAAGACAGTGGGAAGAGTGCAGGTCTATACAGCGAAGACAGTGGGGAGAGTGCAGGTCTATACAGCGAAGACAGTGGGGAGAGTGCAGGTCCAAACAGTGCAAACAGTGGGGGACAGCAGGTCCATACAGTGCACACAGAATAATGCTGGTTGTGAAAAGTTATCTATACAACACAGGAGACAGAGAGCTTATAGGTTAGTAGAGTTCAAGGCAAATGATTTGGGTACAAGTCTAAACAATGCAGTTAGTGGAGAGGGTATATAGGTCTATACAACATAGGCAGTGAAGAGCATAAAGGCCAGAAATGTGAAAGCAGCAGTGAATATAAAGATATAACCAGTTAAAACTGTGTGGAAGATACGAACGTATAGAGTGAAGGAAAGCAAACAGATGTATACAAGGCTTGGGGAAAACATATAGATGTAGGTCAACTCTGAAAGTATAGATGCTAGTGCACCGTTAACCCCTTCCCACCACAGCCAGTTTTGGGCTTCCTGACAGACCTCGATTTTTCATATCTGACATGTCACTTTATGCAGTAATAACTTTGGAAAACTCACCAAAGTGATTTTGATATTGTTTATTCGTGACACATTGTACTTCGTCTTCGTGGTAAATTTTGGTCGATATGTTTTGTGTTTAATTATGAAAAAATAGGAAATTTGGTGGAAATTTAGAAAAATATGCATTTTAAAAAGTTTGAAATGATGTACATTGCATACAGATAGTCATACCACCCAAATTAGTTCATACATCTAATGTATTCTATCTCTGCTATATGTTGGCATCAAACTTTTATCACCCTTTAATTTTTTATGGACATTATAAGGCTGACAAGTCAAACAACAATATTCAAAATTTTCAAGAACATTTCCAAAACCCATTTTTCAAGGGACTAATCCAGTTATGAAGGGATTTTGAAAGCCCCTGTATTAGAAACCCCCATAAATCACACCATTTTCAAAACTGCACCCCTTAAATAAGCCAAAACAGCATATACAAAGTATTTCAATCCTATAAGTGTTTAACAGTAATTAAAACAAAATGGAGGTAAAATTTACACGTTTAATTTTCTTTTACTAATATGTTCATTTAGCCCTAGTATTTACACATTCACAAGGGGTTAAAGGAGAAACTGCATCCCACAATTTGTTATGCAAGTTTTCCCGAATACCGAAATACACCACATGTGGGTGTAAACTGATATATGGGCACACAGCAAGACGCAGAAGGGAAGGTGCGCCAATGAGCTTTTAGAGGGCAGATTTTGCTGTGATCAGTTTCAGGCACTATGTCACATTTACAGAGCCCATGAGGTGCCAAGACAATGGAAACCTCTAGAAAGTGACCCCATTTTGGAAACTAGACCCCTCAAGGAATTTATTACGGAGTATAGTGAGTATTTTGACCCTACAGATTTTTCAATGAATTTATTACCACTGGGACGTGGAAATAAAAAATTACCTTTTTTCCAATTAAATGTCGCTTTAGCCTCAAATTTTTCATCTCCAAAGGGTTTAAGGAGAATAACCAACTAACTTTTCTCCTGAACACGACAATTCCCCATATGTGCAGGTGCACTGATGTTCGGGCACATGGCATCGCTTGAAAGGGAAAGAGCACTAACTGGCTTTTGAAAAACAGATTTTCCTGGAATAGTTTTCAGGCACCATGTCCCATTTGCAGAGGCTCTGAGGTGCCAAATCAGTGGAAACCCCCCAAAAGTGACCCTATTTTGGAAACTACACCCCTCAAGGAATTTATCAAGGGGTATAGGGAGTACTTTGACCTTACAGGTCATTCACAGAATTGGGCCATAAAAATGGAAAATTACATTCTTATCTATAAAATGTAGCTGTAACCCAAAATGTTTCATTTTTACAAGGGGTTAAAGGAGAAATGCACCCCACAATTTGTTAAGCAATTTCTCCCGACTATAGAAATGACCTACATGTGGATATAAATTTCTGTATTGGCAAACAGCACCATTGAGCTTTTCAGAGGGCAGATTCTGCTGGAATTGGTTTCAAGCACCATGTCACATTGGCAGAGACCCTGAAGTACCAGTGCAGTGGAAAGCCCCAATAAATGGACTCATTTTGGAAACTAGACCCCTCAAGGAATTTATCGGTGAGTATAGTCAGCATTTTTAACCCACACCAAATTTACTACCAATGGGATGTGAAAATTAAAAATTACTTTTTTTCCCTTTTGGAGGGCCGAATCATTTTCAGGTGCTATGACACATTTGCCCCTAAGGTGCTAATACAGTGGAGAGTACCAAGAATGGAAACTGCACAACTCAAAGGGTATTCGTGATCATTTTTACCCCAAAGATGCTTTCCAAAAAGAAATCCGCAGCAGATGGTACAAAATGAAAATTTACATTTTCTCAGATAGGCCATTTTAGTGGCCAATAGGTCCTGCCCATATCACGGCACTGTGAAATATCAGCTCACCAGTTGTTGTGCTCTGTCTCCTGATTTTGGAAACACCCTATATGTGGCCCTAATCTTTTGCCTACAAATATGGTAAGGCTCAAAAATTAAAGGGGTTGTCTGGGATGAAACAAAAATTAACCCCTAAACTAAACCCCCTCCCCCGCCTAACTTCTAATTTACTTATATTAAAAAAATATATAATTACCCATATCCCTAGCACGGTCACATGACCGCCCCAGGGACACTTTCTGATAATCCGGAAAGGAACGTCACCATTACTCCCCTCCCCCAACCCCATCATACTTATGTACCTTCCTCTACGGGAACGACTCCTTCCCTCGTTCTCTCCACAAGCACTTGCACAGTCTGGAGGTGCCTGTGACGCATGCGCAGTAGAGATGGCTCTCGGGGGGCGTGGCTAGCGCGAGTACGGAGCGGCAGCATGTGAGCTGAGCTCAGACGAGGACTCCTATAATCCTGCCGATATCCTGCTTGTGTCCGGGCTCTGGTGACCGCTAAACACCCCATCTTCTCCTGCGCGGGTCTTCGGTCCGGTGGCTGTCCTGAACATCGCGGCGGCTGTGCCGGGCGGTGGAGATCCGTGCGGGTGGTGAGCTGCGGCGGCCATCTTGCCCGCGTGGTGGGCCTGCGGTGGCCGGCTGTGTAGCTTGCCTGGGCTCTGCGGTGGAGTGCTGGGTGACAGGGGACTGGGGCTGCCGGCCTGGGTGCCCTGGGCCTCTACTTTGGGGTACCTACCCACAGAAACAAACTGGCCCTCTGATAACACCTCCTGGCAGCTGATGTGCCATATCTTGGTCCTCTGCTACTATCTACAGGTTGTATTATGGACATTGCTAGATATAGTCCCTCTGATAACACCTACTGGCCAGCATGGTAGATGCCACTATGGACTGATCCTCTGATAACACCTATTGGCTGCTTTGTCTGGCGAGTGAGTACTGTATCCTGATCCTCTGTTACTATCTATTGGCCGCATCGTGGACACTGCTGGGGGCTGTCCCTCTGATAACACCTGTTGGCTGCATGGTGGATGCCGCTATAGCCTGATCCTCTGATAACACCTATTGGCTGCTTTGTCTGGCGAGTGAGTACTGTATCCTGACCCTCTGTGGCTGTCTATTGGCTACATCGTGGACGCTGCTGGGAGCTGCTCCTCTGATAACACCTACTGGCCGTGTGGTGGATGCTGTTGCAGACTGACTCTCGGATGGCACCTATTCGCTGTTTTGTCTGGCAAGTCAATACTGTATCCTGATCCTCTGTTACTATCTATTGGCCGCATTGTGGACACTGCTGGGGACCGTCCCTCTGATAACACCTGTTGGCTGCATGGTGGATGCCGCTATAGCCTGACCCTCTGATAACACCTATTGGCTGATTTATCTGGCTATTGAGTACTGCATCCTAATCCTCTGATACTACCTACTGGCTGCTTGGTGGTCACTGTTGTTGTCTTGCCATGAGTCGCCAGTCTAAAGGATCGGCTTCTGAGCGTCTCCGGGGATTTGCCAGGGAGCAGCCGCAGCGCAGCCCGCCGGCACTGGATCCACCGTCGGCGGCATCTCCTGCTGAGGACGCGGAGCCCACGTTGCGACAGGTCACGACTCAGTTGCTTGAGGCGATCCAGTCCAGCACCTCGTCCCTCACAGGTAAAATTGAGGAAGTCAAGATTGATGTGGGCCTTTTGCGTCAAGATTTTCAGACCTTATGGGGTCGAGTGAAGGAGGTGGAGGATCGCATCTCTCTCTTAGAGGATAATTCAGCCCCAGCACCGGCGAGGCTTACTGCACTGGAGAGATCGGCTGAGTTGTGGACGCAGAGAGCGGATGATCTTGAGAACAGACTCCGTCGCAACAACCTGCGCATTCTTGGCTTGCCGGAACGGTCAGAAGGGGCTAATCCGTGTGAGTTTATGGAGAGGTGGTTGAAAGAAACCCTACCGGAGGCCAAGTTTTCTCCTGCCTTTGCCGTGGAAAGGGCCCATCGAGTTCCTGCCAGACCGCCCCCTCAGGGTGCCCCTCCGAGGCTGCTGTTGGCCCGTCTTCTCAGCAGTGGGGATCGAGATGCAGCGCTGCAGGCAGCACGTCAACTTGGAGAGATTAAATTCAACAGTTCATCCATCTCCATTTTTCCCGACTTTTCTGCGGCACTACAGAAGACTCGTGCCACTTTCGTCAATGTCAAGCGTCGACTGCGGGAAAGTTCCATTCATTACTCCATGGTTTATCCTGCACGGCTCCGTGTGATCCATGAGGAGAGGGTTATTTTCTTCACATCCCCGCAGGAGGCGGAAGACTGGCTGAACCTACTGCCTCGACCTCCCAGACGGTAACAGGGTATATGATGACTGGTGGGGGGGCCCCCTGTGGACCAGCCCCCGCTAATGACTGTTATTATTGCTTGCGGTTGCCTATGGACTTTTCATATGATGGGTGTTTGGCTGCCCCATGGGCACCGGCCAAGAATTTTTCTGTTTAGGGTCCCTTTGGAGATTCACATTATAGTGATAGTTTATTGTTTGTGCTTTTTAGTTTGAAGATAGTGCCCTATTACCATACCATCTTGGGTGCACTACTTCCCCCATTTACCAAGTGCCACGTATTGTGAAGGAGCAATCTTAGACTCCTCACTAATAGTTGGAATGCCCCTTATGGGTTTCCAGTTTTGGTTGAATTATTGCTGCAAGTCCTTTTTTCGGTTTAACGGTCCGGTGGGGAGGTTAATGGTGTGGGTCGGGGGGAACCCCTCATTCTTAATGTATAATGTGATTGTATGGTGTTATGGCGACCCTTAAAGTATGCTCTTGGAATATACGGGGTATGGGCGGTGTGAAGAAACGCTCTACTATTTTTTCCCACCTTAGACAATACAACCCTGATTTGGTGTGCTTGCAGGAGACACATCTAGCACCTGATACGACCAGATACTTACAAAAACCCTGGGTCCAGTGGGCCCTGCACTCCACTCATACTTCTTTCTCTAGAGGGGTGTCCCTCCTGGTTCACCGCAGGCTCCGCTGGGAGCCGGGCCTCACTGTTAGGGACCCTGATGGGCGTTATGTGTTTGTGCAGGCCTGGATAGAGTCTAAACTTTATGTCATCCTAGGACTTTATTTGCCACCTGCATGTGACTTTTCAGTTTTACATGAAGCAGCCCACTTTGCGGCTAAATTTCCTGCCGCTACAGTGGTTTGCATGGGAGATCTTAATAAATTAAAGGATGCTTCCCTAGATAGATTAAATGTAGGTGCCCCTGCCCTTTCTGGTGCTCACCCTACTCCCCTGGCCCAGCTTGTACAGGAAGTGGGTTGGCATGATCTCTGGCATCTTAAATATCCACAGGCCCTGGTGTTCTCCTGTCATTCTGCCACTCATCACTCTCTGTCCCATATTGATCATGCACTAGGCAATATTAAGGCATGTTCCCTTTTGCTTAACATCTCATATTTGCCCAGGGCAATGTCTGACCATTCTCCGTTGCTGCTGGAATTTGGGGATACTGACCTCTCTAGACCTTCTCATAACTGGCGTATTCACCCCTTTTGGCTCAAGCTGATAGCAGTGCATGACCATATTCCGGATCAGTTGCAAGCCTTCTTAGATATTAATTCCCCTACCACCACACCTACTATCTTATGGGAAACTATGAAAGCATATTTGAGGGGGATGTCTCAAATCCTCTATTTCATACATTAAAAGAGAATCGTCTTCCCTTGAGAGAGACTTAGCTGAAAAATGTGCATTGTTGGAGGCCGCGTATATAGCTAATCCTACTGATGACTCCAGAACTGAGTGGCTTCAACTGGGTAGGCAATATCTACATGTTCTACATGAAAAGGCCCACAGGTCTCAATTTTTCACTAAACAACGATTTTATGAGTTGGGTAATCAGTCTAGTAGCCTTTTAGCCCATCTTATCCATTATAACACAGCCTCTCCAGCAATTTTGAGAATTAATTCGATGGACGGGGATGCCCTATCTGATAGTGCGGCCATCCGTGACCGTTTTCATCAATATTTCTCGACCCTCTACCAATCTCAGTTACATGCACCTACTCAGGATATTGTCCAGTATTTGGCAGATGTTTCCTTTCCAACCCTGACAAATGAACAACGGGAGTTTCTGGACTCTCCCCTTAGACTGGAGGAATTATCTGATGCATTGGTGGACATGGCCAAAGGGAAATCACCGGGCCCGGATGGTATTCCGGTTGAGGTATATGTACAATATCAGGATAAACTGCTCCCTGTCTTATTGAAATGTTATCAAGATGCGTTTGTGGCCCGCACTCTGCCGGATTCCTTCTATGATGCTAATATTGTTCTCCTTCTTAAACCAGATAGGGATCCGTTGGACTGTGGGTCATATAGACCTATTTCTCTCCTTAACATCGATTATAAATTACTTACTAAAATTCTCGCTAAGAGGTTGAATACTGTGGTTTTGGATTTAATTCACTCAGACCAAACGGGCTTCATGCCCGGCAAATCTACTTCTGATAACCTTAGACGGGTCCAGGTGGTTTCTCAGATAGGGGCTGCTCTTAAACAGGATTGGGCGGTGGCTTCCCTTGATGCCACTAAGGCATTTGATTCGGTGGAATGGCCATTTTTGCTTCAGGTTCTGAGGTGTTTCGGTTTTGGGGAATTGTTTATTGCTTGTATTATGCTCCTTTATCAGTCCCCTAGAGCCGCACTCTCCATTAATGGTGCGTTATCCCCGTATTTAACTCTCTCTAGGGGAACTCGCCAGGGATGTCCGTTGTCTCCATTACTCTTTGCACTGGCGATAGAGCCTCTTGCTATTATCCTTAGGACAGACCCGGTTTACAAGGGAGTGATTATTGGAACTAAGGAGGAACAGACAGCCCTTTATGCAGACGACCTCCTATTATTTATGTCTGACCCTGCTCATACACTCCCTAGAGCTATAGCAATAATCGATAAATTTGGTATATACTCTGGTCTACGGATAAATTGGGCCAAATCATCATATATGCCCCTTTTTAGACAATCACTGGGAAATATGGGAGAATATATTTGTGGCCTGAAGGTTGTAGATACCTGTAAATACTTAGGGATCCATATTTCCAATGATCATAGACAATTCCTGAGTTTAAATATATATCCACTGCTTGGTCATTTTCGGGCTAAATTTAGGGTGTGGGGGGCTTTACCCCTGTCCGTTGCAGGGCGGATTAATCTTATTAAAATGGTGGTCCTCCCCAAATGTTTGTATATTTTAGAACATGTGGCTGTGTCAGTACCACAGAAGTTCTTTAAGCAATTGGATTCCATACTTATTCCCTTTATATGGGGCAGTTCGAGGTCTAAATTACGTTTCTCCACATTGCAGCGGCCTAAAGCTATGGGCGGGATGGCTCTTCCTGATATATTTTTATATTATCTTGCTGGTCAACTTCGATATCTTAGGTCCTGGTTGTTGGCGGATCCTCTGCCTGGCCCTGAGGCACATTTAGCATATCATCTACATATACCCAACTTATGGCCGGTTTTGGAACACCCACACCTGTATAGAGGTAGCTTGCTCCCAATCCATACATTGGCAATACAGGTCTGGCAGCAAGCTAAGCGGGTGGCGGCTTATACTGGAGTCCCTACTGAAACTCCGATATGGGATAACCCAGGTTTGACCGAATTATATGCCCTTCCGGATGCACGGAGTTGGAAACAGTTTGGAGTTACGTCCCTGGCTGATATTTATGATCAGGGCGTATTCCGCTCTTTCGACTCTTTGAGTACCCAATTTGGTATCCCTCGAACCCAATTTTTCAGGTTTCTCCAAATTAGACACGCCATGTCCACACAGTTTCCTCCACCGGCTGTCAGCATTTCCACATATCCCCTTATAGGGGTGCTCAGGTCTCAAGGTCCCCAGGGCCTTATCTCAGCATTGTATGCCCATCTTATACAGGTCAGGATGTCTCGTCTGGAAGCTCCGGCTCTAACGAAATGGCGCACTCTTATCCCTGCTCTCACAGACGAGACATTTTCTGACCTTTTGGAGTCGGCACAGTTTGCTTCCCCAGCCGCTAATAATCTTATACAAGTAAACATTTTGAATCAAAGTTACTTGACCCCTGCACGTCTGCATAAAATGGGACGGCTACAACATCCTGGATGTTTACGGTGCACTGCTAGATATTGTGATTTTTGGCATATGATATGGGAGTGTCCTATAATTAAAGCATTTTGGACTGAGGTCGTGAACTTATTATCAGACATACTGGGGACCCCAATTCCATGTTCGCCTGAAATTTGTCTGTTTGGTATCCTGGATGAGGAAATATGGCCCCATCATACTCACATCTTTCTGCGAGAATCCCTTTTCCTAGCCAGGAAGGCTATTGCCTTGCGCTGGATGGATCCTCGCCCCTCCTCCCTATCCATGTGGAGGAAATTGGTAAATTCCATTATCCCATATAATAAAATAGTATATAAAGGCAGAGGTTGCCCTGAAAAATTTCAGAAGGTTTGGGGCTCTTGGTGTGACTCACCTCTGACTCTATACACAGCCCCATCATTTCGTAATGCCCTGCACACACTCACTGCTTAGACGCAGGAAGGAGTGTCCAGTTTGAGTTGTATAGTATTTTCCTTATTATCTACTAAGTCTCCCTGGAGTTCCGCCATAGGAAGTATTTATTAGGATATCTTGTTTGTATATGTGTGGGGTTTTTGTATATGCCTTTGCTCCCTACTGGTTGATTTGGACTCTGTGTTTCTTTCGGCTCCCTTGCCTGGATTCTCTCCTGGACGATTTGTATCTGATATTTACATCTACCATGGACTATGCAGCACTGTTTTGGTTCTTTTTGTCTAGTTTCTGATATGTCTTTGTACAACTTTTAGAATATGTCCTTTGTTATTCCTTTTTAAGCTTGTACTATTGATGTGTAATTTGTTGTACGATTGTTCAATAAACCGAGTTTAAAAAAAAAAAAAGAGATGGCGCTCCATCTCTACTGCACAGGCGTCAGAGGAACTTCCAGTCTCTGTATGCGGTGGCAGAGAGGAAGAGAAGCATCTCCAGTCTGCGCACAGTGAACGAAAAGGAGGAGCCGTCTCCCAGAGAGGAAGACAGGTAAGTATGATGCGGTGAGGGGGTGGGCTTAAGTAGTTAGGGAGACAGGGAAGGGGTGTAACGGAGTCAGAGAGGAGGGGGGGCAGTGACAGGGAAGTAGTGTGGAAAGCTACACTGCAGGAAGCTAAACCATGTAAACAAATGCAAAAGATGCCAGAGAAACCCAGAAATCACTCAAAACACTGCTAAAGGTATATGAGTGTACTTAACCCATTATTAGCACTAATAGGTCGTTATAAAAAAAAAAAAAATTGCCTGGAAAACCCTTTTAAGAAGCACTATGCGCATTTGAGGCCTAATTTGGTTATTTACACTGCATTGGTGAGCCACTGCAGAGGGTCTGAGGCAAAAATAAAAAATGCACCCCCTATTTTAGAAACTATTCCCCTCAAGGAATGTATGAAGGGCATAGCGAGCATTTTTAACCCTTGAGTATTGCATTATTTTAATTTCCAGAAATAAATGTGCAGTGAAAAGTTAAAATTGCAATTTTTCCAGAGATATACCATTTCAGTGTCCGATATGTTGTGCCTAGATTGTGACGGCAAAGACACACACTCCAAAAACTTAAGCGGGTTATCTTTGGTACAACAGCTTTTGGAGCGTTTGCCTCTGACACAAGCCAGGCACAACATATTGTGCAAATGAAATGACGTATTCCTGGAAAAATTGTCATTTTCACTCTGCGCAGCTGATGGTGCATTCATTTCTGTAGAATAAATTAATGAAAAACTTGGTGGGTAAAAATGCTCACTGCACCCCTGGATAAATTCCTTGAGGGGTGTAGTTTCCAAAATGGGGTCACATGTCAGGGGATTCCACTTTACTGGCATTTCAGGAACTCTGCAACCGTTCCAAAACCCAAATAGTGCTGCTTCTTTTCTGCACCCTGTTGTGTGCCCAAACAGCAGTTTGTACCCACATATGTTATTTAAGTGGGGTGTCTCTGGTACAACAATTTCAAATATGTGGGCATTAATTTGCAGTTGAGGCACACAGCAGGGTACAGAAGGGAAGAAGCGCTGTTTGGCTTTCAGGGCGCAGATTTAGATGGTTTGGTTTTTGGATGCCATGTCATTTTTGCAGAGTCCCTGAGGTGACAGAATATTGGAATCCGCCAGAAAGTGACCCCATTTTGAAAACTGCACCCCTCAAAGAATTTATCAGGGGGTGTAGTGAGAATTAGTATCCCAGAAGTGAATATGTAAGCTGTGCGGAGTACATTGGGTACACCAAATCCCATGCTATTTTCCCACTAGCTCCTATGACATGGACAGGGGGGCATTCTGGGGGGGGGGGGGGGATCAGCGATGGTGTATTCTGCCTCATAAATATGTAAATATGGGGCGAACCCTGATATATACTCACGCGGCTTATACATATCTCTCCTGACGCAGCCAGTTTTGTCCTAATGATTTGGCGATTTTTGGGGTTTTTGTCTTCACATTGTACAAGCTATATATATATTTTTTTATTTTCTGGCGATGTGGCCATATGAGGGCTTGTTTTTTAAGGTATGAGATGTACTTTTCAATGCCACCATTTTGGGGTGCCTATAACTTATTGACTAAATTTTATTAACTCTTTCTGGGTGGGATGTAAAAGAAAACATCAATTCTGGCATTGTTTTTTAACATTTAATTTTTTTTTACCATGCAGCGTACAGCATAAGTAAAATGTTACCTTTATTCTGCGGGTCTGTATAATTACGTAGATACCTAATTTATGTCATTTTTTTTTATGCGTTGCTAATTGTGCAGAATAAAATTCCATTTAGGGAAAAAAATCAATTATTTTTGCATCAACATCTTCTGAAAGGCCTAACATTTTTATTTTTCTGTTCGCAGAGCTGTTTGAGGGCTTATTCTTTGCGGGACGACCTGTGTTTTTTATTGGTACCATTTTGGTTTTCATCTGACCTTTTCATCGCTTTTTATTGAACATTATGTGAGGCCGGATGGCGAATCATTATTTTGTGCGGTTTAAATAATGTTTTAGTTTTATTGATTGGGTTTTTTATGGACACGGTGATACCAAATATGTAATTTTTTTAAATTATTTTTTTTATTTTACATAAAACATTTTATATGGAAAAATGGGATTTTTGGGGCTTTAATCATTTATTAATTTAACATGTTTAAACATTTTTTTTTTCAATAGGTATACGCTGCAATACACATATATTGCAGTGTATAGGAGGCTTTCAACCTATGCAGACGCATAGGCTGACAGCCTCCATTCAAGGCAGGATCAACCAGGTACGTGGAGGGGCAGCGATGGGGCAGACCCTGGGTCACTGATCAGACCCCGGGCTGCTGAATAGGAACACCAGTACCCCCTGAAAAAATAGCGGGGGGGGTGGGCAGATCGGGGCTCCAATATATAATACAACCCCTGAGATGCCACTGTCAAACGTGACTGCTCAGCTCAGCTCAGCTCCGACCGGGGGTGTTAGAGGACAGTGTCAGCCGTTACATACAGCTGACACCCGCAAAGCATGGTGCGCACACAGTTTCTGTGTGCGCACCATGCTTCCGCCGTAGTAGTATAGCGGTTTGCAGGAAGTCCTTCCTGGCAGCGCCATACTATTACGGCGGATGTTGGGAAGTGGTTAAAATAAATTGATCAGTCATCTCAATCGTACCCAAAAACAGAAACAAGAAAAACAGGGTTTAGAATGAAAAGCAGCATTTCAAGCAGGTTTACATTCCACAGTTGATCTCTACATCTAAAGCTCTGAGAAACTGGTTTCCTTAAAGGGGCTGTACAGGCAAAACGTTTGAAGTTTAAATCTGCTGGGGGCAGTGAAAAAAAATGTAAAAAATGCATACTCACCTGTTCCCACTGCTCTGGTGTTGTTCCGCACCTCCCGGTTCGTCTGCTCTCCCGGGTCTCTTCCGGAGTTGTGCTGAAGCCGCTGATTGGCCAATCAGTGGTCTCAGCAAACCTCAGGAAGAGGACATGTGATGTCACAGGTAGTGACATTCAGGCCCTTTGCTGATTGGCCAGAAAACGCTGACAGAGCAGATGAATAGGGAGGCGTGGGAGGACAGGTGATATGTACTATTTTTTTTTCCTTTTCTTTTTTTTCCACTGCCTCCAGCTTATTTAAACTTTAAAAGGGTTGTGCATTTTGCCTGGACAAACACTTTAATTAAAAAAAATAAAAAATACTGGGACCCCCACCGATCAACTGATTGAAGGGACCATAGCATTCTGGTAGATATCACAGGGGTTGTGCTTGATACTGAAACGCAGTCCCATTGAAGTTAATTGGACTTTTGTGCCATGTGACTGATTAATGCAGCATTAGCCTAAGGAATAGACAGGGATGAATTTAGCAGAAGAGAGAAGTATAAGTACTTCCTATAAATTTCCCATTCCTTTTGAAACCACTTTGAAACTTTTGTCTCAAAATCTGCAACAAAAAACGAAACTTTTCAGCAACATGTAGCCTCAGCCTAAAGAGGTTTTCCCACCTAAGGATGAGGTCCCACGTTGCAAAAATGCAGCTTTTTTGTTGAAATGCGTTTTTTTGAGCCAAAGCCAAGAATGGATACAAAAGGAATTGGAAATATATAGGAAGTACTTAAACTTCTCCCTTCTCCTAAATCCACACCTGGTTTTGTCTCAAAAAAAAAAAAAAAAAAAAAAAAAAAACACAACGCAGCAAAAACTGCAACAAAAAAAGAGGTGCGTTTCCGCAATGTGGGGACTTAGCATAAGGATTTCACCTGCTCTCCTGTCTTATCTCCTCCTGTGTGATGCACACTGCTACCTCTGGACTTACACACAGAGGTAACAAACTCAGATAGAGGCACTGTTCTAGTCCTTATCAGGGCTCAGCAGCTAACTGTACTATGCAGAGCTGCTCCAGTCATCAATCACAGCAAAGAGAAGATAATACAGATGGAGAGGAACAGGATCTGAGGCCACCATTCTGGCCTCTTCTAATGGATAGCAGAGGTGGTCTGAAACCTAGGCAACAACCTGTAAACACTGAGGGGATATATATTTAGTATTAACTGGCTAACAGAACAAAATAGAGAAAGCAATATATTGGATCCTAGAGTTGGGAATACTAATAATGACACACATACCTTACATAACATTTATTAACTGTTATAGATAATCTTTAAGAGTCTTGTTCAACAGAAGGACGTGCCAACAAAGATGTGCTGTAAAATTAGTCTAAAGATTCAGAGATTCTGAGAAAGTTCAGGTACATTGGGCATTTAAAGCATAAGTAAACTTTTAAACATCTTTCAATTTTTCTGGCAGCATTTATGTCAGTAAAAAATTTTGTAACATACTTTATTGATGAATTTTGACTCCCTATTACCCCTTCTGATTGAGAGCTGAAATCTGAACACAGCTTTCACTAAGAGTGCGGGTGTTATATCTTGGGTATTATAAAACATGGAACCATGATTCTACTTGTATTATATCCAGAGGTGTAACAAGTTGACAGATCAGGAAAGACTGGCATATTGGCTAAAACTCATCTTTCATATGAAGACAAAAGACTGTCTCCTCTAAGATTAAAATCTTTAAAACTATTTATATCTTTTCAAAATGTTTAACTTTTAATTGTATACAAATTTATATATGGTTACGTTCATGGGGAAAAACCTTTAAGCCTAAGGCCCCAAATATCAAACTGCATGTAAAAAATTCTGCGTAAAAAAAAAAAAAAAATGAAGTGAAAATTCATTGCACTTTTTTCACAGCGTTTTATATTGTGTTTTTTGCCGCGTTTTTCTTTGCAGTTTTTCTTCCCTTATTAAATCTATAGGTAAATGCTGCATTTTCACATCTAAAACGGACATGCCGAAACGTTTTTCAAGCATTTTTTTTCTGCAATGTACGGATGAGATTAACCAAAATCTCATTCACTTTGTCGGTACTGTAAAATGCAGCATTTTATTTTCTGCTGCAACATGGGGTCTTAAAGCCTAAAGCAGTGTCGGACTGGGAAGTCTAGGGACCACCAGTGGAATTGGCTCTAGGGGCCTACCCTACTGCTACTGAAATACAAGCCATAAAAAAGTCACAACGCTTTCCTGGCCCAGTCAGATTTATCATCATTTACACCAGTTTCTAATGCCAGAATTCTACGACAGCAAGGAAATGGAGTTCTGTTTAGACGCATGGACCCTGGAGGATGTGCCCAATTTATGACAAGGTATGCACTTCATTATAAATCAGGTGAAAACTCCGGCAGGTGGGAAACATTGCTCTGGATAAACAAACCCTTATATTTTCTATATTACTCAGAGGTGTTGCAGTCTGTACTGACTGCGGCATCTGAGGGTTAAATGGCTGAAGATCTGGGGATGCTGGGGTTGCAGTTCTCAGAGGATCAGGAAAGAGTAAGGGCCTATTTAAACAATGGAAAATAAAGAGGAATTGAGGCGGACTTCTGCCTCAGATTCCTCTTCATTTTCCAGCCCTCCAGCTCCCTGTGGTGGAAAGCCAAATCAAAACTTCACCTGCTGATCAGCCCTTTACTGGCCCCACATGCTATACAGCCCACTTTTACTGGCCCCCACACAGTATTACGCAACCTTTCCTGGTCCCCACATGGTATAACCCCCTCTTTCCTGGAACCCACATGGAAAAATGATCCCTTTCCTGGTCCCCGACGCAGTATAACGTCCTCTTTTCTGGTGCCCACATGGTATAAAGCCCCTTTCTTGACCCCCTCCACACAATATAAAGGCCCCTTTCTTGGTCCCCCATGTGAAGGATCTCACATCACACACCACATGATATATTGCTCCCCCTACAGTAATTTCCCTCACACATTATACTGTTCCTTTACCCTCAATACAATACAGGCCCCCTTTACACGCACCGATACAGTAGGGACCTTCATAAAGTGACTTTAGACCACTACCCGCTGGATAACTCCAGCAGGTAACCGCTGCTATTCACATACCGACCCCTGTTCCTGCCCATGGCCTCCTCGGGTCCACCTTCACACTCCAAAGGGCCCTGTGTGCTGCACATCACATTCTGATGCGATTAAGTCATGTGTGGCACACAGGACCCCCTAGAAGCTGAAGAGGAAGTGTAATAGGCTGCTGTGGGCAGAAGTGGGGATTAGTAAATTAACAGCATTTGCAACAGCCTATTAATAAAGCAGTGGGGGGCTGGCAGGGGCCCCTGAAGGCACTGGGGTCCACCGGGGACTCACCAGTACCCTGATGGACCAATCCAAGTCTGCTTTAAAAAGTAACTTCATTTAATTTATTTTTGCTAATTAATAGTTCAGGTAAATGTAAGAAATTTTGGAATATATCTTACTACAGAAAAATACTTCTCCTGTTATCAGCTCCTCTCCTGTCTGCTAAACTACTCAGCTCTATCCATCTACACTGAAGACAGACTGTTTATATAAGTTGATGAAGAGAGGAGGAGAAACAGGATGGAATTAGATGCAGAGAGAAACAGACATCCTGGAACAGATACAGTGTATCTCTCACACCAAACATTTATTCACATATATATTGCACAGCCCTGCTGAAAAACTGCTATAAAAGTGCTACAAACCTTAATGTTTCCTGTAGCAGCTTGTACTTGTTTCTCACCTCACTAGGCTTCTTCTCCCCCCTTCCCTTTCCATAGACTTCTATGTAACCTGATCTGCCTGTGACTTCTAACCTTCACACTGAGGACAGATCTTCCAGTGAATTGAGCAGACAGGAGAGGAGCTGATAACAGAAGATAAAAGCATTTTCCAACCTTTCTTACATTCACCTGAACAATTAAATTACAAAAATCACAAAATAACTGTTACCCTTTAAAAAACACAATATGTTATTACAGGGATAATGCACTGCCCTATCATCATGATAGTTTGCCATTTCAGGTCATCTACAAGACGGCAGAAGATCGATAATAATCAGAGTAGTATTTCACTTAGGATTATACATAACACATCTCTCTAATTTAGGGCCCTTATGACATCATTAAGTTCACACCAAACAATCTCCTCTCACCACCCACCAACGTTTAACTAACCTTATTGTCTTAAGACATCACATTGCTAACCTTCAACCGACTAAGGGACTTATTCCTGAAGCACTGCAGCAGTAATGGATAATTGAATCACACAGTATCTCTTTTTGATGTGTCAACTTTCAGTAAATCATCTGCAGACAACAATCTGGAGTGTGTCACATATCTTCTCTGTTACAAGTTCACAGGAAGTCACTGTGCACTTCTCTGTGAAGTCACTTCCTGTAAAGTGACTCATTTACATTAAATGAGTATGGTTGGAGGAGATTGCTCATCATGAACTTGATGATGTCATATGGGCCCTAAATTAGAGAGATGTGTTATGTATATCCTCAGTGAAATACTTACGCACATGTTATCTGCAGATAATTTCCATAAGAAGGGTCTAGCAGAAACTACAGACAATGACAATTGTCTTCAGACAATGACTGAGGACATGTTGCGCTAGGCATCACTGGGTATCCAGAAGACCTGATAATAATTCCTTATTACAAAACAGTGTGAGGTACACTTAATTAAATCCTCTGCAGAGACCCCACACACATTGCTAAAATGTGAATCTCACCAACTCTGACACTTACATGAGTGAAAAATACACATTTCCCAGTGAAGAGATCAGCCTTGATGTGTAACATGGATTGTGTATACTTTTGCAAACAGGTTTTTTTTTCCAACTCTGGTGCTTCTAAAATAATAGATGAAGCAACTAGTTCTGATCAAAAATCATTTCCTATTTTCTCTATATAGTACAACTTCTATGTAGACCTATGTATCTCCAAGTTATAGATTACAAACAAACCCTGTATGGCCTTGTCGTGCTGTCATATGTTACCGCTTCTTCTTAATATCCTATAGCAATGGTCCCCAACCTGTGGAGTTCATCCTACATGTGTAAGGCTCCATTCAGATCATGTTCAGAAGACTGGTTTCTTTAATAGTAAAAATCCACTTTTTATGTATAGTTGGTTAAATAATGGTGTGTAGAGGTGGGCAAACCTCACAATATTAGTTTCAACAAATACTTGTAAAGTTTGAACCAGAAATGCTATAATACTCTAAGGTCTCCTCAGCGACTGAGCACTGTCTGTGTCCATTTCTCTGCTACAGTTAATGACCACTGCTATCACCCTATGATGGATGACAGCAATAGACATTAACAACGGTAGTCTGAAGACACCAAAATGATATTAAGAATTAAAACTTGACCCGCAAAAAAAAAAAAAAAAAAAAAAAAAAAAAGCTTTACACAGCCTCATACATGGAAATATAAAAAGTTAGGGGTGTCAGAGTATGACTACTCCAACTGAATTCTGGTATTAAAATATAACAAAAACTATATAAATTTAGTATCACCGTTGATTCTACCAAGCCTCAAAATATCTGAATATAGCAAACACGGCATTTTTATCACACCATAAAGGCCATAAAAACAAAACCCATAATAAAATGATTGAATTGTTGTTTTTCTCTAATTCCACCCATTATGTTTTTTTTCAGCTTCCATAAGCTTTCATACGATTCTGTGAACAGAAAGAGTTATGGCTTTTGTTAGGCAGGGAGTAAAAACCTAAATACATAAAACAGCTACAGTGGGAAGGGGCTAAAGGGTATGGAGGTTTTTGCAAAAAATGTTTACTACCGCAACACAAAGTAAACAAAAATAACAAATGAAGCAACTCCTGAAAGCTATAATTTTGTGTCAACACCTCTACGGTAGAATACTGTTCCTCCAAAATGGTAGTCTACAAACAAACCCTGTGTAGTCTGATCCCACAGTCATGTGTTACTCTACTCTAGGATATGCTAAGGCTAGGTTCACATCTGAATGAGGTTCTATTAGAGGTCTCCATAGCAGATTGTGGACATCAACACAGAAACCTAACACACCCCAGCAGAGGCCCATCAGTCACCGCATGATGGATTCAGTCCTACCATTATCTACCTATCATCTCTTTTTCTATACCTGTAACAAAACAGGAAAATTGAAAAAACTGGGAACCAATCTGCAGGTTAGACCTCCACCCTTCTACAAGTGATCACCTATCTAGTAGAAGAAATAACTTGACTTTACCAGAATACTTCTTTAAGAAACTAGGCAGCATTACAAGGACTATATCACTCACTCACAGATGTAAATGTGTAAATGTTTCTGAAGATAAATAAAGCAGTGGATATGGAGTCTGATGCTAGGTTCACACTAGCATTGCATTTCCGTTGTTCGGGTCTGTTGGGGACCCGTACAACGGAGATGTGGACTGGTAAAACAGGAGTGACACACACAGCCCATTGAACCCCATTGACTTTAATGGGGTTTGTCATTTTTAAACTGAAACCAGCGGAGGAAAAAGACTTCTTCCTCACCCAATTTTCGTTGGAATCTGCGACAGAATCTCCAACATAGACTCTGTTGCAGATGTGATGTAGCCTAAATCATTAGAAATGTACAGACTCCAACACTGGTTTCAAAAGAAAAATATTAAATATTACTAACATTATATAATGCATTTATTAAATACAACAAATCTATTCTACATTCCAAGTAGCCCGATTATTTACATGAATGGGCTGAAAGTCTGATACCATTTTGCTAGAAAAATAGGAGTCAGAAGTTTGGCTATTAACTCCACAGCCCTGTTACTAACATGTATAACAGAGGACAATAAATTGTATTTATCCACATAGTAAATGGAGTAGAGACAAGCTGCAAGGTTATTGCCCCTTTAAAATACCATATTAGGGCATATTGCGTTATCCAACACGCAGCAGGACCCGGCGTGTCTAAAAATTACACAGAGCGCCCATTGATTTCCTGAGTAAGGCTTCATTTCCCCTGCAGCCATATTGCTTTCGCTTGCAATAATAGCTGATTCTATCACCAGAATCCTGCAATCAGTTAATAGATGTTCTCTAAACATGTGCTGCCATATAGGAGTCCCAAAACAATGCATATTATGCCCCTTATGGTTAGCCAGAATCCACATCCTGTCACTATTGAACCTAAATGCATCTCTATGTAAATGGATGGCCATCCATTTGCTTTGTTTAAACAGATCTACTAAACGTATGTAAAAAAACATGATGCAAATGCACTCTTAGGTTCAGATTTCTGTTTATAACGTCTTTTGTTATCATTCGACATAGGGTGACAGCAATGGACTTAAAGAGAACCAACAACTCCAGTTATTAGCATCTGTTAATAGGTGCTGCTCCTCTTATTCCGACACAGTTGGAAAGTGTAGTTAGCTTTGGTGCCGGATAGGTTACTGTCAGATGGGCAGTGTCATGCAGGGGGGAGTGATTTAGATTTCCAATGTGGACAGTGTCAGAGCTGAGAATCACACTTTTTGCCTGCTCCTGCCTGACACCGCCCAACTGACATTAGAGGCACCAAAACTATCAGCATTTATTGACTGGGAATGGTGAGGGCTAGAGAAATAATTCCAACTGTGCCGGAATCAGTGAGGCAGCGTCTATTATATGATGTTGAACAATAAACAAACATGACAGAATTCTTCCATCATATTTTATTTTTAAACGGAATGAATACAGACAGAGGGTACGCTGTCTCCAACCCTGTTTAAGTCTGTTGTGGTCATCCTATGATGGATAATGGCGTGATGGCTCACACCTTTGGCGGGCCAATTGCCACAAGATGCTACAAGTACTATGCCATTTTACTTGTAACTTCATGTGGCAATTGATCTGACAAGAGTTGGTGGGATTTCAGCCATACAGATGATGTAACCTTCACTGTGCAAACTCCTTATATTGGTGTCAGCCAGCAAATCTCTATATACAAGTGGAGTTGCTGCTGAAGCACAAGCATTTTTATGCTTCTATAAAATATATCATTGACTGACTACTACAAACTGTTTACCCATTTGACAGCTAATGGCAAGGCCTCTTAAATAGGACAATAATCAAAGAAAGAACATTCCTACAAACATCCTTTCACCTCATGATCAATCTTTTAGCCATCTGTCCATGTACTTTCAGTAGTCTGGACTGAGAAGTAGAGCCATTCCTATGTATTATGTCTGTCTACAAGTAATTATCATTATGACTGAGACAATTCTCACATTCCTAACACTAAATACCCAATGTAATGGGGAAATCCACCAATGTTGAAAGTCCATCACTGGAGGTTACTGCTGGCTCCTACATAACAAAAAAGTCAGAAGTCAGCTATTGCTCACTGGGGTGTAAAAAAATGGTAATATATAAGAATCAGGTCAAAATACGCAACCGTAGTCGTGTGAGGGTCTATAGAAAATGAGACAGTTGACAAATGAATGGTATCCGTGTGCAGTCTGTGTTTTCCAGCATTCGGGTTTCCGTTCTTCGTGTCCGCTTGGGGACCCGAAAAACAGAAACCCAGTCCACTTAAAAAGCGGATACCCATAGACAATAATAGGGTCTGCCAGGTTTCCGCCCGAAAAATGCGGAGAGAAAAGTCCTGCTTGCAGGACTTTTCTCTCCACATTTTTCAAGTGAAATGGGGAACAGAATCCCCAAACACAGAGCAAGCACAGATGTGAACCTTGCCTTAGACAGACCTAAAAGCAAAAGTGGACATTGAATCTGCCACATATTTTTCAGCTTGGTCCTACAGCCTTTATATGGATCCATAAAAACTACGGATGTATGTATGGGGCCATAGAAATTAATGAACTAATGGCTCTGTATGGTGGTAAGTGTTATTACGGAATCGTAATAACAGAGAACCCGTGGACCAAAAATACGGTCATGTGCATGGGGCACAAATTCACAGGAAGTGTATTTGTGGCAGAAATTTCTGAGACTGTTTCACTCATCTAAATAAGGCATTCAGAAATCCATGTACCTGTTACAGAAACAGCCCTACTTGCATGTTTAGCAGGATCTTTCAGTTGTAGAAATTTCTGCAACAAACCTACCATGTGTGAACAGCCCCTGCACACCCTATTTATAGCACAGTGTGCACTTAGCACACTCAAGGCTCAATATTAAGCACAATAGTGAGAACACACAACTAGTCATACAGTCCCACACTGCTCAGGACAGACTGCTAGAAATGGACAGATGGTTCCCTGAGGTGACATAAGAGTGGGAGATTAGCAAATTGTGTGTGTGTGTGTGTGTGTGTGTGTGTGTGTACACATACACACATTTCATATATATCTATACACACACACATATTCTTTATAGCTAATGAGAGATAATAGATATGAATATTTATCTATTTTATAAATATCCTAAGATAGAGAGATATAGAGGAGACAGATGAATAAATAGATCTCTAGAAGCACTGGCAACAACCTTGTACAGCCCAGTACACAGATAGATATAGATAACGAATCTGTGTATATGGAAATGTACATAGATACAGTATATGTGTGTGTATGTATACATATTACACACCATTTATAAACATGGGTAGTGATGAGACAGTCTAGTCATACATCACACTATACTTGTGTCATATAGCCACACAGTCAGGTGGAGCAGTGGACAGATGACTGGCCTACACTACACATATATACATATGATTACCAAAGACTGCACGGCCGGGGACAGATTCACTGATGTAAATCAATGGAGATTATGGATGATGCCTATATTTAGCCGCCCCACCCCCTCCTCATCTTTTCTCATCCGTCAGCAGCCCGTATGCCACTCCCCAGTAGTTTTTTAGCCGCAGGACACGGCTCCCCGTCTACATCCCCGGTTCTCTCACCTCTCCCCGGTGCCACTCGGTTCGGCTCGGTCACGTCTCGTCAGTCAGACGCAGAGGGGGCGGTGCGTGCGCGGTCCCGGCAGTGACGTCACATAGGACCGCAGAATGCGCGCACCCGGAAGTGAGGGAATCCGGGATCGCGCAGTGGGGTTCCCGGGGCGGGAAAAGCAGTATGAGGGAGGAGGGTGCAGGCGAAGCAATCTAGTAACTACTGGTTGAGGAAGGTGTAGGGGATAGGGCAGATAAATGATCGTGGTCGGGTTTGGTGCTGAGAAGCTCAATCACTAGGACAGATACTTGAGGGGTGTAGTCCGTCTGGGCAGAGGTTCATTTTATTGCATATCTATATGCTGTAATAGGTTTGTATTAAAATAGCACAAAGAATATCTGAGAGTCACATTTTAAGGTCTTAAATGGACCAAATTATGACAAAAAAATGACGTGTGGGTCTGTATGCTGTCAGTTTTTTTCATTATCATTAGTGTGAAAGGGGTAAAGGAGGTTGTCCAGGATAACCTGTGTGTGTGTGTTTTCAGTATACATTTGCACTATGTTTTCATGAGTTCACTTAGCTTGTGTTTAAAAAGTGGGATTACAGCGCATACTATGTTTATAAAAGCGTAATTACACATAACAAAAAAAAAAAAAAAAACGTTAAAATTATTTCCCTGACCGGGAATCGAACCCGGGCCGCGGCGGTGAGAGCGCCGAATCCTAACCACTAGACCACCAGGGAAGTTATAGTACAACATTACCTAAAACTCTAAATGTTGCAGTAACTGCCCTCTGCTGGTTCCTTTAAAAAAAAAAAAAAATTAGAAACATTTCTGAAAGAGTGGAAACTGAAGCTAATAGGTGACTTATGATCAATTTATGACTATATATGTTGCTAATATATAGTTTTCACTATAGAAAGTAGTGAAACTGTATTTAATCTGATAGAACCTGTTATTTATTTTTTTTTGTAGCACAGCACTAGCCTAGTACCTAATTCACACATTCTACATAGCTCAAAAGAGATGTGTAACTGTAGAGCATGCCTATACTTCACCCATTGAGTTCCTACATTGTTGTATAAATAAACTCTTATACTTCAACTTTGTTTATATCGTTTTTTGCTGTCCCGCTTGCAGGACTCTTCTCTCCGCATTTTTTAAACAGGTTCGGGGACAGAAACCCCGAACAGAGTGGTGTGAACCTTAGGTCGCTTTCACATGGTTGGTATTTTGCATCAAGATTTGTAAGGTAAAATCAAGAGTGGGACCCAAAACAAGGAGGAGGTACAAATCTTTTCTCTGCATAGGATCCAGTTCTCGTTTTGGCTTATACGTCTTGATGCAAAATTTGCCAAAAAAAACCCCCACAAAAAAACACACTATACAATACTGGTGTTTTTAGTGGTATTTTCTTAAATGAAAAAATGGCAAGGAAAAATAACCTTTGTCACTTTCACATGATCAAGTAATAATGTGATCATGTGAAACACTTTTTCATGTGAAAGTGACAAAGGTTATTTTTCCTTGCCATTTTTTCATTTAAGAAAATACCACTAAAAACACCAGTATTGTATAGTGTGTTTTTTGTTTGTTTCTTTGTTTTTTTTTAGCAAATTTTGTGCGTACAGCATTTTTCCAGCATTTTTTAGCCATTTTTTCCAATACTGAATGTTATAGACAAACTCCAAACCAAGAGTAAAAGCCAAAGAAACATAAAAAGCCATGAAATGTTAAAAAAAAAAAAAAAATCCATGAAAAAAAGTGAAATAAATGCCTGCGTGAATCTACCCTGGATTGTGGAAAAACTGCTTTTTTGTTGCAGATTTTTCTGCGTTTTTTTTCTGAGCCAAATCCAGGGTGGATTTAACAGAAGGAAGAGGGTTTAAATACTTTCTTTTTGTTTGCTATTCCTTTTCAAATCACTCTTGTCTTTGGCTCAAAAAATCGAAAATCGAGAAAAGAACAGCTTTTCTGCAATGTGGGGCCTTAACCTAACATTGGATTCACATAGGCACTTTTTAAGCATTTTTAAAGTGATGTCATGACGCTCAGTGTGCCCATAGCTCCCAACCATCCCGCTTCTGGCAGGACAGTCCCGATTTTACAATGCTGTCCTGCGGTCCCGGATAGCTTACAGTTTGTCCCACTATGCCCCTGAAGTGTTTTGCTATTAACAAACTTTATTAGGGTAGGGTAAAGGCTAAATGGTAGATGCTAAATCCTAGTGGCTAAAGGACCTTTGATGACGTCATGACCATGTGATCAGACTCTTGTGTGGGCGGAGCTATTCTGAATACTGCTAGACAGTGTGATGTTACACAGAGGAAGCTGCTGGGAACGAGAGTGATTGAAAATAAAAAAAAACGGTTTGCGGCGCAGAGGGTGTAAGCGCACACCTGCGCATTACTTTAAAAACCCATTCAAGTGAAAAGGGTTTTAAGCAAAGCATCACAAAACTTTCCCTATTCAGTTTTCCGACATTTAGGTCAGATTCACGGCAGACAGAGTGCCGCCGCAAGTGTGAACCCACCCATAGTTATCTATGATGCTAGGAGTCTGCCTCCCAGCGACATACTGTAGTATGACAGTATGTTGCTGAGAAGCAGAGACTCCTAGCAGCATAGATAACTATGATGCTAGGAGTCCCACTCTTGTCATGAAGGTCAGGCCAGTAAATCCAGAGAACACATTGAGTTTCGCGGGCCTTATTCTGAAATTTTTTGCTATATCTGGATAGAAACAGACTGCAAGTTACATGACTCAAATTACATGTGTCTTTTGAAGTCTATGGAGAGGGGAAGTAGATAAGAGAAGACAGGCTTAGGGCTCAGGGCTAATTTACACAAGGTTCATCAGCTATGTGCTAGCTGTTGTGTTAACAGTCACCACCAGAGGCGTAGCTAGGGGTTCAGCACAGGGGGGGCGAACACATCTAAGTGGGCCCCCAACTCAGGTATACCAACACTATCACTATACGGTGACCGTATAGTGGTAGATAGTGGTTCTACACAGGCCTGTGAAGACCAGTTACGTAAATACAGTACAGGAACAATGTTTTGACTTACAGGTGACATCTCTGACGGTTTACACTTATCGTCTCTTCCATCTGGACCGCCATGACCACTTCTTCCAGCTGTGACTGTAAAGTTTGTAACACAGACATCTTTGGCTCCTCACTTTTCCAGGCACCTGTCACACATTCTCCTCAACTACATAAACTCTCCATCCTGCTTCTACCCCAATTATAAAATATATGATATAAAATCCCCTGGAAATGAATAATAACCCCATGTGCCTTTTTAATTTGATAATGCTCCTATGTGCCCCATTTATTTACAGTGCCTTGCGAAAGTATTCGGCCCCCTTAAACTTTTCATCCTTTTGCCACATTTCAAGCTTCAAACATAAGGATATAAAATTTTAATTTTTTTTGGTGAAGAATCAACAACAAGTGGGACACAATCGTGAAGTGGAACGAAATTTATTGGATAGTTTAAACTTTTGTAAAAAATAAAAAACTGAAAAGTGGGGCGTGCAATATTATTCGGCCCCCTTAAGTTAATACTTTGTAGCGCCACCTTTTGCTGCGATTACAGCTGCAAGTCGCTTGGGGTATGTCTCTATCAGTTTTGCACATCGAGAGACTGAAATTCTTGCCCATTCTTCCTTGGAAAACAGCTGGAGTTCAGTTAGGTTGGATGGAGAGCGTTTGTGAACAGCAGTTTTCAACTCTTTCCACAGATTCTCGATTGGACTTTGACTTGGCCATTCTAACACCTGGATACGTTTATTTGTGAACCATTCCATTGTAGATTTTGCTTTATGTTTGGGATCATTGTCTTGTTGGAAGATAAATCTCCGTCCCAGTCTCAGGTCTTTTGCAGACTCCAACAGGTTTTCTTCCAGAATGGTCTTGTATTTGGCTCCATCCATCTTCCCATCAATTTTAACCATCTTCCCTGTCCCTGCTGAAGAAAAGCAGGCCCAAACCATGATGCTGCCACCACCATGTTTGACAGTGGGGATGGTGTGTTCAGGGTGATGAGCTGTGTTGCTTTTACGCCAAACATATCGTTTTGCATTGTGGCCAAAAAGTTCGATTTTGGTTTCATCTGACCAGAGCACCTTCTTCCACATGTTTGGTGTGTCTCCCAGGTGGCTTGTGGCAAACTTTAAACGAGACTTTTTATGGATATCTTTGAGAAATGGCTTTCTTCTTGCCACTCTTCCATAAAGGCCAGATTTGTGCAGTGTACGACTGATTGTTGTTCTATGGACAGACTCTCCCACCTCAGCTGTAGATCTCTGCAGTTCATCCAGAGTGATCATGGGCCTCTTGGCTGCATCTCTGATCAGTCTTCTCCTTGTTTGAGATCAAAGTTTAGAGGGACGGCCGGGTCTTGGTAGATTTGCAGTGGTCTGATACTCCTTCCATTTCAATATGATCGCTTGCACAGTGCTCCTTGGGATGTTTAAAGTTTGGGAAATCTTTTTGTATCCAAATCCAGCTTTAAACTTCTCCACAACAGTATCACGGACCTGCCTGGTGTGTTCCTTGGTCTTCATGATGCTCTCTGCGCTTAAAACAGATCCCTGAGACTATCACAAAGCAGGTGCATTTATACGGAGACTTGATTACACACAGGTGGATTATATTTATCATCATCAGTCATTTAGGACAACATTGGATCATTCAGAGATCCTCACTGAACTTCTGGAGTGAGTTTGCTGCACTGAAAGTAAAGGGGCCGAATAATATTGCACGCCCCACTTTTCAGTTTTTTATTGTTTACAAAAGTTTAAAATAACCAATAAATTTCGTTCCAGTTCACGATTGTGTCCCACTTGTTGTTGATTCTTCACCAAAAAATTAAAATTTTCTATCTTTATGTTTGAAGCCTGAAATGTGGCAAAAGGTTGAAAAGTTCAAGGGGGCCAAATACTTTTGCAAGGCACTGTAATACTGCCCCTCAATTAATAATTCCCCCTAATTAATAATGCCCTGTGTACCCCCTTAAATCAATTTAATGCCCGAGTACCACCTAAAATTAATATTGCCCAATTCCCCTATTATTAATTACACCCTCTTATGTCTCCTTGTATAAATTATGCCCTCTTACATAAATGCCCCTCTGTATTAATAATGCCTATTAATAACCCCTTTGTATTATTGACGACCTTTTATTTCCTCAGGCACATGCGGTTTTATATACAGTCATATGAAAAAGTTTGGGCACCCCTATTAATCTTAATCATTTTTAGTTCTAAATATTTGGGTGTTTGCAACAGCCATTTCAATTTGATATATCTAATAACTGATGGACACAGTAATATTTCAGGATTGAAATGAGGTTTATTGTACTAACAGAAAATGTGCAATATGCATTAAACCAAAATTTGACCGGTGCAAAAGTATGGGCACCTCAACAGAAAAGTGACATTAATATTTAGTAGATCCTCCTTTTACAAAAATAACAGCCTCTAGTCGCTTCCTGTAGCTTTTAATCAGTTCCTGGATCCTGGATGAAGGTATTTTTGACCATTCCTCTTTACAAAACAATTCCAGTTCAGTTAAGTTTGATGGTCGCCGAGCATGGACAGCCCGCTTCAAATTATCCCACAGATGTTCAATGATATTCAGGTCTGGGGACTGGGATGGCCATTCCAGAACATTGTAATTGTTCCTCTGCATGAATGCCTAAGTAGATTTGGAGCTGTGTTTTGGATCATTGTCTTGCTGAAATATCCATCCCCAGCGTAACTTTAAATTTGTCACTGATTCTTGTACATTATTCTCAAGAATCTGCTGATACTGAGTTGAATCCATGCGACCCTCAACTTTAACAAGATTCTCGGTGCCGGCATTGGCCACACAGCCCCAAAGCATGATGGAACTCCACCAAATTTTACAGTGGGTAGCAAGTGTTTTTCTTGGAATGCTGTGTTTTTTTGACGCCATGCATAACGCCTTTTTGTATGGCCAAACAACTCAATCTTTGTTTCATCAGTCCACAGGACCTTCTTCCAAAATGAAGCTGGCTTGTCCAAATGTGCTTTTGCATACCTCAGGCGACTCTGTTTGTGGCGTGCTTTCAGAAACGGCTTCTTTCGCATCACTCTCCCATACAGCTTCTCCTTGTGCAAAGTGTGCTGTATTGTTGACCGATGCACAGTGACACCATCTGCAGCAAGATGATGCTGCAGCTCTTTGGAGGTGGTCTGTGGATTGTCCTTGACTGTTCTCACCATTCTTCTTCTCTGCCTTTCTGATATTTTTCTTGGCCTGCCACTTCTGGGCTTAACAAGAACTGTCCCTGTGGTCTTCCATTTCCTTACTATGTTCCTCACAGTGGAAACTGACAGGTTAAATCTCTGAGACAACTTTTTGTATCCTTCCCCTGAACAACTATGTTGAACAATCTTTGTTTTCAGATCATTTGAGAGTTGTTTTGAGGACCCCTTGATGCCACTCTTCAGAGGAGATTCAAATAGGAGAACAACTTGCAATTGGCCACCTTAAATACCTTTTCTCATGATTGGATACACCTGGCTATGAAGTTCAAAGCTCAGTGAGGTTACAAAACCAATTTTGTGCTTCAGTAAGTCAGTAAAAAGTAGTTAGGAGTATTCAAATCAATAAAATGATAAGGGTACCCAAATTTTTGCACCGGTCAAATTTTGGTTTAATGCATATTGCACATTTTCTGTTAGTACAATAAACCTCATTTCAATCCTGAAATATTACTGTGTCCATCAGTTATTAGATATATCAAATTGAAATGGCTGTTGCAAACACCCAAATATTTAGAACTAAAAATGATTAAGATTAATAGGGGTGCCCAAACTTTTTCATATGACTGTATATCTTTAAAAATTAAAATTGTCTCATTAACCACTTCCATACCAGATGCTTTACCCCCCCTTCCAGACCAGGCACATTTTAGTTTTTTTTTGTATATGCCCTTTTGAGGGCTGTAACATTTTTATCATATGCATTATTCAACTAATTTCTGAGTCTTTTTTTGGGTGGAGCTAAAACCTTTAATAAGGGCGTGTTATTGGCATATTATTTTATTTATTTTTTTCATTATTTTACCAGTACATCCTTGCAGAAATAGACAACCACCTTCCGGACATATATAGTCTATGGGCGGTACGGGAGTGGTTAAACATAAATTTTTGAGAAGCACTCTTGGACTCAAAATGATGATAATACCACTTAAGAAATTCCTTGAGGGGTGTAATTGCTAAAATGGGATCATATTTTAGGGGAGAATTATTTATTTTAACTCAGGGCCTCTTCAAATGCTTGCCAATGCAGTGTAAGGCTAAGGCCCCACTTTGCGGAAAAGCAGCAGTTTTTGTTGCAGATTTTGCTGCGGTTTTTTGAGCCAAAGCCAGGAAAAGATTGCATCTCAATAAATTAGGATATTTTTAAAACGTTCATTAATTTCAGTAATTCAATTCGTAATCAGCAGTCTTCCATGATTGTGTGTCCTACTGAACCAGACTGAGGGACCATTTAAAGGCTTAGGAAACCTTGGCAGGTGACACACTGAATTTACAATACTGAATTTTTTTACAATATTCTAATTTTCTTAGATTTGGGTTTTCATTATCTGTAATCCATAATCAACATTTACAGAAATAAAACACTTGAAATAGAATACTCTGTGTGTAAAGAATCTAGAAAATATAGGAGGTCACTTTTTAAATTTAATTACTGAAAGAAATAAACGTTTCAAAGATATTCCAATTTATTGAGATGCACTTGTATTTCGTATTTTTCTTTTTCCAATTCCAATTTTTATCGCAGTTTTATAATAATACAATAAGGTCTGAAAGAGACCAATAATACAAAAAGAAAAAAAAAAATACAAACATACAAACACTAACAAAGCAGGCCGAGGCCACCTGAGGAGACCTGCAGACGGACCCAGCCAACAAAGTTACAGAGATATTAAGGAAAAAAAAAAAAAGGAGGAGAGAGTGAAAGTAGAAGAAAGGAGAACTAGAAAAAGGCAAGAAGGCAGAGGAGAGAGAGAGATAAGAGAGGGGAGGGAAAAAAAAAAAAAGGAGGGGGAGTAGGGGATGAGCAGAAAACAAACCATATAAGGGCCTAAATGAGGGTTCGGGGGAACCAGCCGTGTCAGGTCCCCATCAGAAAGACCTACATATAATCAATAACATTAGGACAGAGATTAGCATAACTGCAGCAATAGCACCATAGCTGACAGTGGACACCCTGCACAGAGTATAACGCTCAGGCCGTAGAGGAAGGCCCAGAGCCCAGAAGCGTCTGATACTCTCCAGAGCGTTGGAATTCCAACCAATAAAACCAGGTTTTATTGAAGACTTCAACTGTGTCATGCAGGAAGGACGTGAGGTTTTCCATGCGCATGATCTCATTGACCTTTAAAATCCAGAGGGAAAGGGGAGGAGGTTCAACTCGCTTCAAGTATTGCGGAATGCAAGCATGGGCAGTGAGGACCAAAAAACGATGTAGTGGTGCGCTTGTAAGTTCGCACTGAAGACTTGCGATGATGGAGAAGAAACAAAGCAGGGCCAGATGATGAGATGTCTCTGTAATTTGCAAAATGATCCGTTTAACACCATCCCAAAACGGGGACAGGACAGAACAGGACTAAAAGACATTTAGCATGTCACCCTCTTCCTGCCCACACTTCCAGCACATCGGTGAAACCTGCGGGTAAAACATATGTAGCTTAGTGGAAACCCTATACCAACGGGACAGGATCTTGAAACTGGCCTCCTGGTAGCGGGAACTGACAGAGGCCTCATGCGAAAGGTGGAAAATACATCTCCTCTGCTCTTGGGAGAGGGAAAGGGATAAATCTGCCTCCCATTTCAACATGAAGGTTGGAACAAACCCTTCAATGGGGTCAATCAGAAGCCTATAAATGACAGAGAGAGAATTGCCATTCCTTTTGTAGCCACTCTTGGATTTGCCTAAAAAAACGCAGCAAAATCTGCAACAAAAAAAGCAGCGTATCCACAACTTGAGGCCTTAGTTTAAATGTCCAATTAGGCCTCAAATGTGCATGGTGCTCTTTCACTTCTGTTATATTTTCAGGCAAATGATTAGGGCCACATGTAGTGCATTTCCAAAATCAGGAAACAGAGCATAATAACAGGAGAACTGGTACAATGTACTGTGAAGATGGGAAAAAAAAAAATCAGAATGGGGTGGAATTGGAGAAAAACTTTGTGAGATTGTCTTATGGGCTTTGTTTTTACTGTGTTCACTGTGCAGCGAAAATGACATGTCATGTATTCTATGGGTTGGTCCGATTCCTGGGATACTGAATTTATATAATTTTATTACTTTTTAACCCCTTAAAAAAATTCCAAAACTTTCCAAAAAAAATTTATTGGTGTAGCCATATTCTAATACCCATAACATTTTTATATATTCGTGAACGGGGATGTATAAGGCATCTTTTTTTTTTGTTGGGCCAGATGTACTTTTTAGTTATACCATTTTTGGTAATGTCTATTGCATTGATCATTTTTTATTCAAATTTTTATGAGAGGCAAAAAAGTGGCGGTTTTGCTCTTTTGATTTTTTTTCCGCTAGGGCGTTTATAAGTTTGTAGACCAGGCGTTTGTGAACACAAGGATACCTAATGTATATGTGTTTCATGTTATTTTTTAACTTTTATATGTGTTCTAGGGAAAAGAGGATGATTTGAATTTTTACTTTTTTTTAAATCTTTTTTAACTTTGTCCCATGGCTTAAATGCCAATGATATTGGGATTAACATACATACAGTTGTGTTAAAAAGTTTACATACCCTGGCAGATTTTTTGTTTTTTTGGCCTTTTTTCAGAAAATATGAATGATAACACAAAAACTTTTTCTCCACTCATGGTTAGCGGTTGGTTGAAGCCATTTATTGTCAAACTTCTGTGTTTTCTCTTTTTAAATCATAATGACAACCAAAAACATCAAAATGACCCCCTGTTCAAAAGTTCACATACCGCAGTTCTTAATACCGTGTATTGCTCCCTCTAACATCAATGACAGCTTGAAGTCTTTTGTGGTAGTTGTGGATGAGGCTCTTTATTTTCTCAGATGGTAAAACTGTCCATTCTTCTTGGCAAAAAGTCTCCAGTTCCTGTAAATTCCTGGGCGTGCTTGAGATCTCCCCAGAGTGGCTTAATGATATTGAGGTCAGGAGACTGAGATGGCCACTCCAGAACCTTCGCTTTCTTCTGCTGTAGCCAATGACAGGTTGACTTGGCCTTGTGTTTTGGATCGTTGTCATGTTGGAACTAGAGATGAGCGAATTTCTCAAAAGTTCGATTCGGCAGTTTGATTCGAAGTTCCAAAAAAAATTTGCTTCGATTCGAATTCATTTGTGGCGAATATCGCTAATAAAACACCTATTTCATAGCTTCAGAGAGCCTGTATAGTGGTGGAGAACACTGTGCCTTGCAGTAACACATATAGGGAGCCTACTGTGATAGTCAAACAATACTGTGAGTCCGAATGACACGCACATTACAGGCGTCGCTCTTAGAACCTCTGCACACTTCACTTATTTGGACAGTTACGGGGCCAAAACTGACCAACTAACTCAAGTGTGAACCCAGCCTTACAGGTCCATATTAGTGCCAGGTAGAAAGAACCGTGCAGAGGCTCAACATCCTACTGTAGAGTGAAAGAGCGCACTCCTTTTACACCGTTGTCTGTGGATTCCACATATATGTCTACAGTGGCAAGGTGACATAATGTGGAGGTGGCAGCAGCATGAGAAGGCTATACAGTGACCCAGTGGCAGTGGCATGAGGAGGACATACACTGACCCAGTGGAAATGGCATGAGGAGGGCATACAGTGACTCAGTGACTGCAGCATGAGGAGGTCATATAGTGACCCAGTGGCAGCGGCATTAGAGGACATACAGTGACCCAGCAGTGGCTGCAGCATGAGGAGGGCATACAGAGACCCAGTGGTTGCGGCATGAGGAGGGCATACAGTGACCCAGTGGAAGAAGTGGAGGTAGTAGCAGCCTTAGGAGGGCATACAGTGACACAGTGGCTGCGACATGAGGAGGGCATTCAGTGAACCAGTGGCAGTGGCATGAGGAGGGCATACAGTGACGCATTGGCAGCGGCATGAGGACGGCATACATTGACCCAGTGGCAGCAGCATGAGGAGGACATATAGTGACCCAGTGGCTGCGTCATGAGGAGGACATACAGTGACCCAGTGGCTGCGTCATGAGGAGGGCATACAGTGACCCAGTGGCAGCGGCATGAGGAGGCCATACAGTGACCCGGTGGCAACAGCATGAGGAGGGCATACAGTGACCCGGTGGCAGCGGCATGAGGAGGCCATACAGTGACCCGGTGGCAGCGGCATGAGGAGGGCATACAGTGACCCAGTGGCAGCAGCATGAGGAGGACATATAGTGACCCAGTGGCTGCGGCATGAGGAGGACATACAGTGACCCAGTGGTTGCGGCATGAGGAGGGCATACAGTGACCCAGTGGCAGCGGCATGAGGAGGATATACAGTGACCTAGTTCCTCCCCTGTGTGGCTTTGTTCGCCCAGGCAAACGAGGTTTATAAAAGTGTGACACTGCTGTGCCCTGCACATGTGGTATGCTGGAGGAGCACTGTGAATTGTCTCTGCAGTGGAGGCTGAGGAAACAGTGGAGGATGAAGTGGACATTGTTGCAGGACCAACGGCGTGTGAATATGGAGGCAGAAGCTGCGTCACCTGTCCAAGTTGCTGGTGTGTCTGGGCAGGCACCACATTAACCCATTGGGCCGTAAATAACATACTGTCCTTGACTGTAGTTACAGCTCCACATGTTGGCGCTGCCGTGCACTTTGGCAGACACCAACAGGCTCAAGGACTGGCCCACCTTCTCTTCTACATATTTGTGCAGGGCTGGTACTGCCTTCTTGGCAAAGAAATGATGGCTTGGGACTCTCCACCTCGGCTCGGCGCAAGGCATCAGTTCTCTGAAAGGTTCAGAGTCCACCAAGTGGAAAGGGAGTGACTGCAGCACCAGCAACTTGGACAGGAGCACATTCAGCTTCTGCACTGTTGGATGAGTGCACGCATACTGTTGTCTCTTAGATATAGATTCTGTGATTGATTGCTGATGCAATAACTGACTAGGAGGAGGAGGAGCAAGAGCATCACGATCAGCAGACGATGGGAAGAACACACAGCTTCCTTCAGCTGAGATGGTGGAGCCTTGACTGCCTGAAATGGGGTGCGTGCCAATGGGTGCTGCAGCGGCTGCAGCGGCAGGCTGGATGACCACATTGGAGCCACGACTCTCCCAGGCCACTTTATGGTGACGCTGCATATGTTGGTGCAGGGCTGTGGTATATAACAAAAAAATTCAACACTAAGAATCATAAATAAAAATCAACAATTTATTAGATACAAAAATTATTATAAACAATACATAATTATGGGGGAAACAGAGAAATATTCACATAAATTAATTAACATTAATCCACATTAAATCATGCTATAGTAGTGGAGGTACATATTGTGTTCTTACATAAGGTAGAGAAGTCTAACAAATAGTAAAGCATACAGAGTCCAAAAAATTAACACGAAAAACAGGGACTCAAATGCCTAAATACCTATTGTAATGCAAAATGAAACCATCTCCAAAAGGAGATAGGATAAATAGAGGAAATTGCAGAAAAAATGTTCCCAAAACAAAGGGGAAAATGTACTAACCATAATGGTGCAGTCGAAATGCAAGGTATAGGTAAATAGTCCCAATATATAACAATAGATAAATGGACCCAACGCTATATCCCGGAGTAACCTCCAAAGAAAACCTCACCACATACCACGTATAGAAACGCACCCCAACGCGCGTTTCGCCAAAAAATGGCTTCATTAGGGGGTAGGGCTAAGATGAAATACCATCCCTTATATATCACCCAGCTGCTTAAAATCATCTTAAATAGTGAAAATGACCTGCTATGTGTGTATAAAACATTAATGGAGTCTCATCGTGAAGACAAATATCACTGCACATGCGCGAGAATACAGCAAGACAGCGCGAGAGTAGGTGTGTATCAGATAACGTAACCTAACATATTGCTGAAGTCACGCATGCGCAGAAACACTGTGTCGTATATTAAATATTAATGACGTCTCACCATATAGACAAATGCCACTGCACATGCGCGAGAATCAAGTAAGATAACGTGAGGATATGTTAGGTTACATTGTCTGATACACACCTACTCTCGCGCTATCTTGCTGTATTCTCGCGCATGTGCAGTGATATTTGTCTTCACAATGAGACGCCATTAATGTTTTATACACACATCGCAGGTAATTTTCACTATTTAAGATGATTTTAAGCAGCTGGGTGATATTTACCTATATAAAGGATAGTATTTCATCTTAGCCCTACCCCCTGACGAAGCCATTTTTTGGCGAAACGCACGTTGGGGTGCATTTCTATACGTGGTATGTGGTGAGGTTTTCTTTGGAGGTTACTCCGGGATATAGTGTTGGGTCCATTTATCTATTGTTATATATTGGGACTATTTACTTATACCTTACTTATTTATTTCTACTGCACCATTATGGTTAGTACATTTTCCCCTTTGTTTTGGGAACATTTTTTCTGCAATTTCCTCTATTTATCCTATCTCCTTTTGGAGAAGGTTTCATTTTGCATTACAATAGGTATTTAGGTGTTTGAGTCCCTGTTTTTCGTGTTAATTTTTTGGACTCTGTATGCTTTACTATTTGTTAGACCTCACTACCTTACAGTATGTAAGAACACAATATGTACCTCCACTACTACGGCATGATTTAATGTGGATATATTTCTTTGTTTCTCCCATGATTATGTATTGTTTATAATAATTTTTGTATCTAATAAATTGTTGATTTTTATTTATGATTCTTAGTGTGGAATTTTTTTGTTATATATTGTATTTTGATTCCATGTTTTCTTTGTGAGTTTATTATTAGCCCATTTTTTATTTTTGCAGGGCTGTGGTGCCAACATTGGCACCCTGGCCATGCTTCACCTTCTACCCACAGATTAAACATATGGCCATGTTCACCTCCCCCGGCAGCTTTACAAAAAACTGCCACACCACCGAGTAGGTGATTTTACCCCTAACACTCCGAAATAACTGACTGCTACCGCCACTGCCTCCGTGAACCCCTGCACCACTGCTTTCTGGGCAGGTAGGTTGCTGCGAAGCGGGTGGTCTACCCTGGGCACGTTTAGCTCCCGACCTCACACTGCTGCCACCGTGCTGACTCCCCTGCTGCCTCATGCGCAAGCTGCAACCCCCCGCTGTCTCATGCGCAAGCTGTTGACGATAAGGCCCCTTCATCACCCGGCTCCCAATTATGATCGGCTACATCGTCATCCACTACTGTCTGCAGGTCACTGATGTCCTCCTCAACACCAGCTCCTATGCCACTCTCCTCATCACTACTTGTCCGCCTACCGCAGAAAGCGGCGGATGTCTCCTCCACATCTTGGCTAAGCAGTAGCTGCTGACTGTCCTCTAGTACCTCCTCCTCCTCACTGTACAGTGGACCTAAGCCCACAGCATAGAGTAGTTCTCTAGCTGAGGGAACAGAAAAGGACAGAGGCAGGTTGAGGACAGGTGAGGGCACAGGGCCTGCTACCAGGCCATGCCAACTAAGGGTTGTGTCTGACAAACCCACCGACTCTTGGCTGGCGGTGTCTGATGTGACTTGGGATGAATTAGATGACCGAGTCAACCAGTCTACAATCGTTGGGTTGCTGGTCAAGACACGACCGCTACTTGAAACTGGGAGCTCTGTAACTGACCCCTGCTGCCTCGCCCCCTTACTCTGCTGCGACCTGTGCCAGAAATATTTAGGCCTGCGGCCCGCCCCTGTGCACGGCCTCTCGCTTCTCTGTCTGACATATTGTTTGATGAAAAAACTTAATTGCAAAGGGCAAAAAGGCCTGTTATTTTCTACTTTGAAGAGAACGGCAAATATGCCCCTTATTTCTTCACCCACTAATGAACACCAATAAAAAAAAGTGTGATAAAGGCAGAGATTTGTGGCTCAGAATTATTGAATTATTAACAATACTATTGATAAATGGCCAGCAACTTTATACTGGTAACAAAATGGCGAATATGGTCCTCCTTATGGGTTTAGACACTAATGAACACCTTTAAATAAGTGGTGATAACCGCTAAGAATTATTGAATTATTATTAACAATACTGTTTTTAAAAATGGCCTGCAACTTTATACTGGTAACAAAATGGCAAATATGGTCGTTATGTCTTTCCCCACGTTAAAGGCGTTTATTACAGATAAGTGCAGATATTATTGGATGATAATTCAGTTTTCTTTGGCATAATAGTACTGAATAATGTTATGTCTTGGAAGAACAGTGAATAAACCCTTTATAATAAATGCCTTTAAAAAGGCTTTTTTTACGGATACGTGGAGATATAGCTTTGGCACAACAGTACTGAATAATGTTATGCCTTGGAAGAACAGTGAATAAGCCCCTTATAATAAACGCCTTTAAAAAGTCTTTTTTTTACAGATACGTGCAAATATTAGTGTATGATAATTCACTGTTTTTTGCTGTACTGCACTGCAAAAGGCTTGTTGTGTTCCACCTTGAAGAAACAGATATGAGTAATGAGCAGCAGTATAACGGCAGTGAGTGCTGCAATGTATATTATGCTGCAAATTCTTGCTGTAAATGACCCTGCAACCATCCCAAATTCTTCTCTCAATTCCTACCTATCCTTTCCCTACAGTTCTAAGGCTCAGCCTCTTTCCCTGAACTTCTATATGTTTCCTAAGTCTTTCCCTAGCTCCTGCTGACGTCTGTCCCTACAGTAAGAGGGATGTGGAATGACTGTACCTAAAATGGCCGAGGTCCTGCTGGCTGCTGATTAGCTGCACGCTTGGCATTGTGGGTGATCCCGCGCTCCCAGAGTCGCTTCTCCCTTGTCCTAACCTGTGCAACGGCCATTTTATAAAAAAATGCAATTCGATGCATTGAAGCGTGAGGAAATCCGGAATCCTGGCGAATCAAAGATTTCCTGAAATTCGGATAGAATTCCACTTCTGCAGAATCGATTCGCTCATCTCTAGTTGGAACGTCCAAGTACGTCCCATGCACAGCTTCCTGGCTGATGAGTGCAAATTTGCCTCCAGTATTTGCTGATAACGTGCTGCATTCATCTTTCCTTCAACTTTGACCAAGTTTCCTGTGCCTTTGAAGCTCACACATCCCCACATCATCAGTGATCCACCTCCGTGCTTTACAGTAGGAATGGTGTTTCTTTCATCATAGGCCTTGTTGACACCTCTCCAAATGTAACATTTATGGTTGTGGCTAAAAAGTTCGATTTTTTTCTCATCACTCCAAATTACCTTGTTCCAGAAGTTTTGAGGCTTGTCTCTGTGCTGTTTGGCGTATTGAAGGTGAGATTCTTTGTGGCATTTGGGCAGTAATGGCTTTCTTCTGGCAACTCGACCATGCAGCCCATTTTTCTTCAAGTGCCTCCTTATTGTGCATCTTGAAACAGCCACACCGATAGTTTTCAGAGAGTCCTGTATTTCAGCTGATGTTATGTGTGGGTTTTCCTTTCCATCCCGAACAATTTTCCGGGCAGTTGTGGCTGAAATTTTGGTTGGTCTACCTGACCGTGGTTTGGTTTCTGGGTGTGTTATTAGGCCAAAATCACCAGGGTATGAACTTTTGAACATGGTCATTTTGATGTTTTTGGTTGTCATTATGATTTAAAAAGAGAAAACACAGAAGTTTGACAATAAATGGCTTCAACCAACCACTAACCATGAGTGGAGAAAAAGTTTTTGTGTTATCATTCATATTCTCTGAAAAAAGGCCAAAAAAACCAAAAAATCTGCCGGGGTGTGTAAACTTTTTAGCACAACTGTATGTCACACTGTAGATATATGAGTATCATAGATGATACACTGATCCACTTGAATTCCGTACGGAGTCCCCTGGAGGCCAGAAGGGGAAGCGGAGGCGACCATGAGAAGGAACAGGGATCAGTAAATAAATACAGCCTATTAATTGCTGGGGTTACTCCAGCAGGTAATGGCCTAATTTAAAAAAAAAAAAAAAAAAAAAAGCAGCAGGGGCCCACTGGGTCACAGGCCCCATAACGGCTGCTACAGCGGTACTTACGCCACTGCCTCTGATGAACCGCTGAGCTATATACCCTGTGTATCCATTGATGGGGAGTGAAATGCACAATAAGGCAGTCAGTTTCTGCACTGTGGGAAGGATACATATATACAGTGGGTACGGAAAGTATTCAGACCCCTTTAAATTTTTCAATCTTTGTTTCATCGCAGACATTTGCTAAAAGCAAAAAAGTTCATTTTATTTCTCATTAATGTACACTCAGCACCCCATCTTGACAGAAAAAAAACAGAAATGTAGATGATATTTTTGCAAATTTATTAAAAAAGAAAAACTGAAATATCACATGGTCATAAGTATTCAGACCCTTTGCTCAGTATTGAGTAGAAGCACCCTTTTGAGCTAGGAGAGCCATGAGTCTTCTTGGGAATGATGCAACAAGTTTTTCACATCTGGATTTGGGGATCCTCTGCCATTCTTTCTTGCAGATCCTTTCCAGTTCCGTCAGGTTGGATGGTGAACGTTGGTGGACAGCCATTTTCAGGTCTCTCCAGGGATGCTCAATTGGGTTGAGGTCAGGGCTCTGGCTGGGCCAGTCAAGAATGGTCACAGAGTTGTTCCGAAGCCACTCCTTTGTTATTTTAGCTGTGTGCTTAGGGTCATTGTCTTGTTGGAAGGTGAACCTTCGGCCCAGTCTGAGGTTCAGAGCACTCTGGAAGAGGTTTTTTCCAGGATATCTCTGTACTTGACCGCATTCATCTTTCCTTCAATTGCAACCAGTCGTCCTGTCCCTGCAGCTGAAAAACACCCCCATAGCATGATGCTGCCACCACCATGTTTCACTGTTGGGCTTGTATTGGGCAGGTGATGAGCAGTGCCTGGTTTTCTCCACACATACCGCTTAGAATTAACGCCAAAAAGTTCAATCTTTGCCTCATCAGACCAGAGAATCTTATTTCTCATAGTCATGTGTTTTTTAGCACTCTATGCGGGCTTTCATATGTCTTGCACTGAGGAGAGGCTTCCTTCGGGCCACTCTGTCATAAAGCCCCGACTGGTGGAGGGTTGCAGCGATAGTTGACTTTGTGGAACTTTCTCCCATCTCCCTACTGCATCTCTGGAGCTCAGCCACAGTGATCTTTGGGTTCTTCTTTACCTCTCTCACCAAGGCTCTTCTCCCACGATTGCTCAGTTTGGCTGGACAGCCAGGTCTAGGAAGAGTTCTGGTTGTCCCAAACTTCTTCCATTTAAGGATTATGGAGGCCACTGTGCTCTTAGGAACCTTGAGTGCTGCAAAAATTCTTTTGTAACCTTGGCCAGATCTGTGACTTGCCACAATTTTGTCTTTGAGCTCCTTGGGCAGTTCCTTTGACCTCATGATTCTCATTTGCTCTGACATGCACTGTGAGCTGTGAGGTCTTATATAGACAGGTGTGTGCCTTTCCTAATCAAGTCCAATCGATTGAAACACAGTTGGACTCCAATGAAGGAGTAGAACCATCTCAAGGAGGATCAGAAGGAAATGGACAGCATGTGAGTTAAATATGAGTGTCACAGCAAAGGGTCTGAATACTTATGACTATGTGATATTTAAATTTTTCTTTTTTAATAAATCAAGATGGGGTGCTGAGTGTACATTAATGAGAAATAAAATGAACTTTTTTGCTTTTAGCAAATGGCTGCAATGAAACAAAGTGAAAAATTTAAAGGGGTCTTAATACTTTCCGTACCCACTGTAGGTACAGAAAATTGACCCTCCATACCTGGTAATGCTGGAGACATACTATAGCATACAGTTGGAAATATGGCATTGACAGTGGTGTAACGATCGTGGTCTGGACCCGGAGGGGGTGGGGGGGCTTCAAACCACCATGATAGCTGTTGGGGAAAGCCTGGTTCCCTGACCACTATACATATTGTTAATTGAAAGGGGCTCGGGCCTGTCGCCAGGCCCCTTTTGAATAGATGCCAGCCCAGGGGAGGTGACTAAAAATAATAAAATACTTATACTCACCCCAGAGTATAATAATAGCACTGAAGCGGAGGATTCACCTGAAACGGGTCTAGGGGGACTCTTCTTCCTCAGTGGGCCCCTTTTGGAACAACTCATGTGCAAAAAAAAAAAAAAAAAAAACAGGCTGAGGCAGACCTACAGAAGTGGATTGTAATACAGTCCATTACATACAGGTGCATCTCCATAAATTAGAATATCTTTGAAACATTCATTCATTTCAGTAATTCAGTGCCATAATCAGCGTCTTCCATGATTGTGTGTCCTACTGAACCAGACTGAGGGACCATTTAAAGGCTTAGGAAACCTTGGCAGGTGACACACTGAATTTACAATACTGAACTTTTTTACTATATTCTAATTTTCTTAGCTTTTGGTTTTCATTACCTGTAATCCATAATCAACATTTGCAGAAATAAAACATTTGAAATAGAACACTCTGTGTGTAAAGAATCTAGAAAATATAGGAGGTCACTTTTTTAAATTAATTACTGAAAGAAATAAACTTTTCAAAGATATTCTAATTTATTGAGATGCACCTGTACAAGTAGTTAGAACCCATTCAGATGTCGAAAAGTGAAGGGGAATTTGACGCAGCCATCTGCCTCAACATTCTCCCATCCTTTCTTGGATAGGCAGAATCCATTCAGTCAACATGGTTACTTTACCCCGCATTCTTTATTACTTCCACATCTTCCCGACCCCAGTAACTTCCTCCTCCCTGGTCCCTGTTCAGAAAGAAACTTTTAATTTTATTTGTGCTTATAAATGGCCACGTATTCGCAGGCACATTATGTATCTCTATAAGAGAACAGGAAGTTGGGCAACTTTAGTGGTAACATCTCCACATCTGTCCTGCAACTTTGCAGGTGGGTAAATGGAATAGCAAAATATAATAGGATTAAGGACAAAGGGGAGGAGATAAAGAAAAAAAGAAGGGGGAGGAGGAGGATGGGTTCTTGTGTCGCTCACGAAGCCACTGCTGAGGACCTGGCTTTAGGTCTAATTTAATAGATGGGGGATCATTTTATTTATCCTAGATTCCGTCAAATTTTTCTGAGGAGTTTGACACTAGGCAAATTAAGCAATTAATAATGATCCATGTTAATTTCTTTTTTTGGGAAGGCCATAGGGATCGTAGAGGATTTTCAGGCCCTGACAATTGCTATCTTAACTGCTAGCAAAACATTTTGTAAAAATCTGCGGGTATGTAAGTCCCCCTCAAGGGGACTTGAACCTGCGATCACTTGATCCCCTGTACAACATACTGAAATATTTCTGCACTGCAGTATATAGTACAATATTTTATGTGTATTAGAACGAGGCCTATTACAGATCAGTTCATGGCATCAAGGAGGATGTTGATAGGCCTACCTGCTGTCATGGTAATTCCTCAGAACACAGGAAGAAATCTAGCAAGCACAGCTTCTGTGCCTGGTGCATTGATGTGCCGTACTATTACAGCGCTGAGGAGTAACTGTACACTCAGCATGACATAATAGTACAAAAATGCATGTCTTAGGTATAGTGCTCTTTTTTTTCTTTTTCCAAAAGCTTTGGAAATTAATTTAAATTTTTAACATGAGTTTAAAACCTGCTAGGGAAAAAAGGTTTTACATTTACCATTCCTCTTGAAGCCACTCTTGGCTTGGGCTAAAAAAACCCAGCAAAATCTAAAACAGAAAATGCAGGTTTTCCACAATGTGTGGCCTCAGCCTAAAGGAGCCCTTGGGGGGAGGATAAGCAGAAACTACAATCAAGAATGAATCTACACACATACACACACAAGATAACAAAAAGGAAAATACTTCTCTGGACCAGGACACAGCATGAATCTCTGAGCTCTAAGCCAATAGCTGTATCTTCACATGACCATGTTCTGTCCATGAAACAGTCATGTCAGCCGCATATCCCAGACTGACCATGGCTTTATGAATGGAACTCACTGAATGAGTGAGTTATCATGCAGTGAGCTCCCAAACAGTCTAAGTACTATTGCACTGAACGCTGAACTTTATTTCTGTTCAATAAAGTAGTGTGAAACTCACTGCATCATAACTCATTCTAATGCAGTGCGTTCCGTTCCATTCATACATCCTTGGTCAGTCCAAGAAATGAGGGTGGCACACAGATCATGTTTCATGGATGGAACAAGTTAGTGTCAGAGACCTCTAACTCTCCATACACATTCTGCCATTTATGTGTTTTCAAAGGGGAATAGGCCAGATATCTCTGCCGAAGACTTACTGTACATCCCATGAAAAGAATAGCATTGGTCATGTTGATATTCATAAGGAATAAGTTCGGTCATGCAGCACCAATAGGATGTATTCACACGATGCAATCATTTTGTGGGTTTCGCTCTGATAGCTGTGTTTGATATGTTTTGTCGCACATTTCAACACTGTGTGAATGCAGCTTTAATTTTTATACTGTTTATAAGTCCAAATTGGCACAATAACTGTTTCATGTACAATCATGGCCAAAAGTTTTGAGAATGATACAAATATTAATTTTTACAAAGTCTACTGCTTCAGTTTTTCTAATGGCAATTTGCATATACTCCAGAATGTTATAAAGAGTGATCAGCTTAACAGCAATTACTTGCAAAGTCAATATTTGCCTAGAAAATGAACTTTATCCCCCAAAACACATTTCAACATCATTGCAGCCCTGCCTTAAAAGGACCACCTAACATCGTTTCAGTGATTGCTCCATTAACACAGGTGTGGGTGTTGATGAGGACAGGGCTGGAGATCAATCTGTCATGATTAAGTAAGAATGACACCACTGGACACTTTAAAAGGAGGCTGGTGCTTGCCATCATTGTTTCTCTTCTGTTAACCATGGTTATCTCTAAAGAAACACATGCAGTCATCATTGCACTGCACAAAAATGGCCTAACTGGGAAGAGTATTGCAGCTAGAAAGATTGCACCTCAGTCAACAATCTATCGCATCATCAAGAACTTCAAGGAGAGAGGTTCCATTGGTGCCAAAAAGGCTCCAGGGCGCCCAAGAAAGACCAGCAAGCGGCAGGACCGTCTCTTAAAAGTGTTTCAGCTGCGGGATCGGGCTACCAGCAGTGCAGAGCTTGCTGAGGAATGGCAGCAGGTAGGTGTGAGTGCATCTGCACGCACTGTGAGGCGGAGACTCTTGGAGCAAGGCCTGGTCTCAAGGAGGGCAGCAAAGAAGCCACTTCTCTCCAGAAAAAACATCAGGGACAGACTGATATTCTGCAAAAGGTACAGGGAGTGGACTGCTGAGGACTGGGGTAAAGTCATTTTCTCTGATGAATCCCCTTTTCGATTGTTTGGAACATCTGGAAAACAGCTTATTCGGAGAAGAAGAGGTGAGCGCTACCACCAGTCTTGTCTCATGCCAACTGTCAAGCATCCTGAAACCATTCATGTGTGGGGTTGCTTCTTAGCCAAGGGAATCGGCTCTCTCACAGTCTTGCCTAAAAACACAGCCATGAATAAAGAATGGTACCAGAATGTCCTCCAAGAGCAACTTCTCCCAACCGTCCAAGAGCAGTTTGGCGCTCAACAATGCCTTTTCCAGCATGATGGAGCACCTTGCCATAAAGCAAAGGTGATAACTAAATGGCTCAGGGAACAAAACAGAGATTTTGGGTCCATGGCCTGGAAACTCCCCAGATCTTAATCCCATTGAGAACTTGTGGTCAATCATCAAGAGACGGGTGGACAAACAAAAACCAACAAATTCAGACAAAATTAAAGCATTGATTCTGCAAGAATGGACTGCTATCAGTCAGGATTTGGTCCAGAAGTTGATTGAGAGCATGCCAGGGAGAATTGCAGAGGTCCTGAAGAAGAAGGGTCAACACTGCAAATATTGACTTGCTGCATTAACTCATTCTGTCAATATAAGCTTCTGTTACTCATAATATGAATGCAATTATATTTCTGTATGTGATAAAAACATCTGACAAACACACATAAAAACCAGAGGGCAGCAGATCATGTGAAAATATAATATTTGTGTCATTCTCAAAACTTTTGGCCATGACTGTATGTATGTATGTATGTAACCATGCCTGGCAAATTAATATGTGAGAATAGGATAAGAATAGAAGTTGTTACACAAAGGCAAGTTAGTCCAAAGCACAAAATTATACTTCATCTGAGACTTTGAAACCTCTTTATTCTAAAGCATTATGCTTTAGATGTGTGGAAACAATTTGCAAGCTGACCAATAATCTATCTTTAGGACTGTATTCAGCCATCTTCCAAGTACAAATACAGATAACTTTAAAGAGTGTCTATTGAGTTAAAAAACTATTAATAGTAGTGTGTCAGACACAATAATAGGAGCAGAAACATACCTTTATGGCCACAAACAGATCAAGCATTGCAGAGATAATCATTGCTTTATGGATATGCTTATCTGCTTGCAATTGCATTGGGTTCTCGCCGTGACGCAAGCATCACTGCTCAAGGGGAAGAGTTGGGCAACAATAGCAGAAGTTAAAACACTTGTGTTTCTAGGCTTCTTTCACATGGTCATGTTCACCATTGATGTGAATGCTATATATATTTATGCCCAAATCAAGACAGGATACCATAAAGAAAAACATAGAAGCCACTCCCTAAAGACATGAAAATATCGCTTTTTCAGAGACTGTTCAATATTCCTGTTTATTTATTTTTTTTTTTTTCTTCACATTTCCATGCAATCCACCACTCTTCAATTACAATACCCAAATAAGTGCAATGAAGCAGGACACATACACTGAGTCTACTAGTAAATATTTTATTGACATAGCTCTGCATCCACTGTTAACATAGGGCAAGAACGACAGAAAAGCTCTGGGTCCTCCCCTCTTGCAGTGTGATGAGTATGAAGAACATAAGATCCGCAGCAGACAATCCTACATGTAGCTCCCCTCCATCTAAATGACTGTTAACGCCAACTATTTCCCTTCAGTGCTGCGGTGGGACAGGAGGTAGCCCCCTCCCCCAGTGGATAAATCAGAAATCTGCAGGTGTCATCACAATCTGAATGCTTTGGTTATATGTGTCACAGTGATAAATTGGAAACAAGACATGATTACACGAAACAATGCAGACAACAAATGAACGAGATATAAGAAGAGGCATAGGACCTGCGGCATTTATCAGCTACCTGCTGGAAACCACTTGCTGTAGTTTGTTTTTGTTTTTTTACTGAAAAAAAAAAAAGATATATTATAATATATATATAATTCCCCCCCCCCCTTGAAACCAGTAAGTAGTGCCTGCTTTTTAAGCATGCATGTATTCTCTATGTACAGCACTTTAAGTTGGGCTTGCAAATTAATAAATCATATTCTTATAAATTGTCTACAGTCTCCAAAATGGCAGCCTCCATGTTTTGTTGTGTCATGCAAACCGCACTACTTACTTCAAGATAACCCCTAACTACTTAATATAATGACAAGCTTGTATGCACAACAGATCTTACATCAAGCCTCTATTGTTATCTTCACTTAAGCCAGTTTGCTTGTAAATGCCGCAGCCTCTAATTTAAAGGGGATGTACCAAGAATACAAATGGGAAAAAGTAAACAGAATATGCAAATATTAACTATGTAAATTATTGTTAGTTAACATTGAGGGGGAATTTACTAACCAGTCTATGCCAGTTTTCTGACAAACATGGCACATCTTCGGTACACGGCCCCTTCTTGCTCCAAATACGCACCACATTGTTCCTCCTTTGCCCCACTTGCCACTTTTTATGAAAGTGGGCAGAGGGTGGTGGAGACCAAAGCGAGGATGCATCAGCCTGACAAATTTACTGTAACTCATGGCAGAAAGCTGGCGCGAGTTATTCCTGAAATCTACACTAGTTCTTGAATAGCACAGATTTAAATTCTGGCATATGGAAATGCATCTGAATTATTAAGAGGCCGAATCCTGTTAACAATTCAGGTGCATCATGTGCCAGTGGAGGACTTAAGACTGTCGCACAGAACACCATTCTTAATAAATTCCACCCCCATTGTTTCCTTGAAGAAATATCTAATTTATCTGCCAGTAACAGTATTCCATGGTGTTCAAAATGTATAGGTCTATTCATGTCATTTTAATGAGACATGCATGTCTAGTAGAATATGGTGCAGCTTCTGCGGTATCCTCATTGAAAGAGTCAGGGATATCGTTTGGATTGGACAAAAGTGTTCTTTCTGCTCCTTACAAAGTGCACCAGCATTTAGTAACAGTAAAGACTTCAAGCAGTCCAGAGAAAAGCCATTACCACTCACATGTTGATCTTCTCATCAGGGAGAGAGATAAGGAGGTTTGTTCAGGATGCAGCAGCAAAGACTGGTAAGGTACTTATAGAATAGCCTTTCTCCCCACTGCTTGAAGTCTGTATTAGGGTGTCTACCTTTTACTGGCAAAAAAGGATGCTGCTCCAGCTGAGCTTTCTCTCCGAAAAGCATGGCATAGTCTGTGTTCAGCCTAAACAATATCTTTGCTTTTTTCACTGGGGATACAGCAGAAGCTGTACTGAATTCTACTAAAGGATGCATGACTAACAAAGCCTCACTAGAATAAAATGCATACCTCTATATATTGAACATTAGGAGGTGATATGATAGCATAAGACAACTATTGCTCAATTCAAGCTGCATTTGCAGTGCCTGGATGGTATGCACCATATTTTTTTCCAAACTTTATGGAATAGCTTAATCTACTGTACTACTGCACACAGAGATATCTTAAAAAATACACTGCACAGTATAGATCTTGGGCCTACTGGGCATTAATCAAAGGTACACGTCAAAAAAATTACCCTGATGTATACCTCAGACGTACACGGAAAATGCAGTGTGAACAGATATTACCTTCACTGTCAATATACATAAATATGCCCTTTATTTTTTACTAGCAAAAATGACATTGAAGTGATAAATGTCCAGCATGTACATCTCACAAGCAAAAGCAACAGTTAATATGACCACAGATAACTGTAGTGTGGTATATAATTCTATATATGCACTTTATTTTTATATTTTTTCTTTGCATTTCTCCACTCGGGCTGCCGAGGGCATTTGCAGCAGAACAGTTCAAGTATCAGAGAGGTGACAGACCTTTTGAAAGCAGTAGCAGGTATTCTGCATTCACTTTTTTCCTGCAAGGACACAAGACATTCTTAGAGTGTCCAGGATTTAAGTGCAGAAAGTAGTGTAAACTGGAACCCCAGAAACACGGCAGATGATAAATCACACCGTAACAAAAAGTAGTAGGAATAGTGAGCTTCTGCAGAGTATGCTTGATAACTGCAGCATTTAGACCATCTTGTCCTTATAGACCTACAAAGGCTGTAAGTGCTGGGATTTACAATGAAGCCCTGCGATAGCAGAAGAGCTGTATACACCTTCTATCTGTACCCTCCCTACACCCTATAGTGTTTTAAAACTACAAACAAAAATATTCTCAAAACTGTTGTACAATTATGTATGTAGTTAACTAGTGGAGGAGTCTCTACAAGCTCTACACTACTCTTCATTTAAAGTCTCCTCTGCGAGGCAGAGGAAAATTCTGGAGGGAAAATGTGAGTCAGTTACTTTTATTTGAGTCGTATGGATTTATAACTGTCCGAAAGCAAATAATGCCCAAACTACCTCAATAGTGTTTGAGCCGTCTGTTTAGGGATTGCCTAAAAGGATCTGTCATGTGAAGCAGTCTTTAGTAAGTCCTCTCATAGTTCACCACTGGCTTCCATTTATGGAACTGGCAATGATAAGGAAATAGACTTTCTGCATCTCTTGGTTCCCGATATACAAAAACAACCAACCTGTTCTAATGTGAAATAAGCACTATGATAGCCTGGATCTCACACTCTCATAGACATACAGCGTAGAAAACAGGGACTTCTGGCTGGTGTGTGAATCGACAGGTCAGTCTGCCTGTCACATGACAAGCCAGAAGAACTGTTTGGTGGGCTGAAAATTAAAAAACCAAAAAAAAAAAACCAAAAAAAAAAACCTAGAGTGTTACTTTAAAAGATTCAGAAATGAAATATTGCACTGACTGCAACAACTACAAGTCCTACATCATCTCCAATGGCAGAACCTTGAATAAAGCAAAACTACAGACCAATCAATCTGAGGCAAGAGGCTTGGTTCAATCTGTCACACCCTCTGTAATTTCAGGCATTGGTACTAAACAACTATATAGTAAAGTGGGTTAGCACCACCTACTGGCTGACTATTGAATTGTACAATTCTGGACTGCATGTTGAAAGGTATTGGTGTGCTGTGCTGTGCTCATGCATAGGGGACAGGGGCGTCTAATTTATGATACTGCCAATTGGATTTAAACTGTGATATCATAAATTGCCCAAATGATATCATTACATCCATTAGAACAATATATATTTTAATCAATGTCATACATAGCAAAAGCTCTTCCTCTATACAGAAAGAGCATCTTGAAATGCTGCATTGCTTGTGATGCAATTTAGCCTAGGACATCCAGCTGTAAAGGAAAAATGTCTAAGAGGGAATGTTCAAATTTTCACACAAGATCACAGAATTTCAGGGGCAAAGGTTAGTGTCATTTTGTCTGCTGACAGCCCATCAGGCTTTGAGATGATGAGGTTGCTACAGGACAGAATAGATAAACAAAGTTGAAGGTGAAGTGACAAAGGCAACCTAGAATGGGGCAGAATCTTGTGATTTATTGTCTGGAGAGTGTAAATTCTGGCTGCCATTTTCTTCTCCGCTTGTAGATACCCTGGGCTGGAAAAAAAAAAAGACAACAAATAATTACAAAAAAACAACAACAAAGTACCAATGAAGAGATAAGAAATAGCACTGGAAAATGAGAGAATAATTCATATGGTCTCCCAAACTGTAAAAGTTTAACAGCTACCTACAAAAAGTAGACACTCATTTTTACATTAGCACATCTTTACAAAACCTTGTCAAAGATGAACTAGTGGATACAGCTGCAACTGCTATATCACACAAACTGCCACTCACAGTGAAGTCTGGGATACAATAAAGTATGTCGTGTTAACCCTACCATTTGTGATGATTGACACTTATGGCATTATTTTGCAACCCTATTGTTGGCACTCTGGGTATCTCTCCAGTGGTCACTACTGCGCAGTCTAGTCCAGATTGGCTGGGACACAGTACTGATGTCCTAAATTAAAGGAAGCCTTGGAGCATGTTCAAACTGAGTTTTAGAGCAGATTTTATGGTGTTTTCTGCCTCAAAATCTTTTCCAAAAACACCTCTAACCTGCAGAATTTTTACAACAATCAACGGAAGGCAGAACAAAAAACATCAGCAGCTTAAAAATCTGCTCCAAAAAGGGCTTGGAAAACAAGCAGGAAGATTTAGTGACTGATTTATTTTTTTTTGTCCGCAAACTTTTCAACCTATACTATTTTAAAAAGTCCACTATGACAATTTAAAGCCATGTGACATCTGTTTTTAGTACTAGTACACGCTCCTCAATGTCCCCCAAATGATTGGCAAATCCTATATCGGACACTTTGCCACTGCAAGCTTTACATTATGATCCAAGCACTTTGCTTACCTTTAAATTCACCACACGTTCTTCAAAGGATTTGAAGGTGGCAGAGTTCCTAGAAAAGATGCATCAAAACAAGACATTAATACTACCCCTGGTTAGGAATAGTGTGATGACTGTTTTCTATAGAATTTACTAACAAACAAAATGATTTCTTATAACATTGAAGGTTAGGCTCTATTCACACTGCAGTTTAAGTCAAAAGAAGTATACAATGAGAAGATTTTAGTTCACCCTGTGAGGCTGTTTACACCAACCCCATTATGTGGGAACAGGCAATAAAACGATGATGTGACTTATGGAAACCATCAGAATGATGATTTATTGTACCATCCTCCACATCATGAGCAGTGTTTCTTGTAGTATACACAACAGTGCTGCTCTTATATGCCTTACTATTCTGCGCTATAAATATATAGCGTTTATGAAGTTTTCCCATAATATGTGCAAAGAATAGGCTTTAAGAAACGTCAACTCAAATTACCCTGAGACATTCAGAACATGCAATTACAGCCGGAACCCTGTGGTTATACATTACCTCATTGCCGGCATGCTTATGGAGTGGCGGATTGAATAACTGCTACTTGGAAGGCATGTGGGAGCAGAAATCAGCGTTAGCGAACAGAAGAGATGATGGCATAGTACACGTGTGGACAGCAACCAAGCAGTTAGGAACTGTTCAGTGTATGCTTAAAACATGCACACTATACAAACTACATTCAACTTTGCCAGGAACTGGTTTCAATTTTTAATAGCTGGGTGAACTGGAGTGGCAATAATAAATTAATATGGGCATTGACAGGTAACTGGTACACTAAGACTGCATGCACACAACCATGTGCATGTGCCGGGTCTGTGGTCGAACAGCATTCATGGCACATGGATGATATCTGTGTGCCGCCCATGCTTCCACGGCCCTAGTCACTGCCTTTACTGAGGCCAGGCTGCAAAACGTACAGATATAGAACCTGTCCTAAGGCTCACATGGCGTGTGCATGGGGCCAAAGAAATTAACAGGTCAGTGTGCTAACAATGATAAACATGGCTAGCATACTGACAAGGCACATGGTCGTATGCATGAAACCTTAAGCGGTATTTTGGTTATATCTATATAATGTGCCATAAATAGTTGATAGATGCTGGTCCCACCTCAGAGACCCACATCTATCTCAAGAATGGGGCCGCCTCTGTTCCCAAAAGCGCTTCATTCACTTATACAAGACTTACAGAAATAGCCTAGCAGGCAGGTTCAGCTATTTCCACAACTCCTGTACAACTGAATAGAGACATGTGGTTTGCAGCATCTCTCCATTCACTTTCTGGAACAGACAGGGCCCAATGGTCGAACCCCCATCTCTCAGATATTTATAGCATATCCTCTGGACATAGCCATGAATACTCAAATGCCCATTAGGGCAGATTTATGAAAACCATCTTAACAAATTAAATTTCATCTTTGAAAGGACAGCTTTGTATTTTTTTTTTTTTTTTTTGACAGCTTCCTAAATCTCTCCTATTGGGAGGTATTGGTGAAGCACCAAACTTATAAGGGGTTTTCCCATGAACACAACCATACTTAAAATGTGTAGACCATTAAAAATATAAATAATTAAAAATTTTTCAAAGTTTTAAAGATTTCCTCTAACCATCTTAGTGGTGACCCGATCTTCTGTTTTGATCGGTTGCCAATGGTTCTATGGTCTAGGACTTGTCAGAAAGCCAACAATGATTTCCTTATTGTGTACAGATTATCAGACAGGGGCACTACATGCACATGAAGATAACCCGATCACAATAAAGGAAATCATGGATGGGTTTCAGACCATAGAAAGTTTCTTCATGCAGGTCGTATCCAATTAAGACAAAAAAAAAAAAAAAGGATTGTCACCACTAAGATGGTTAGGAAAAAATTATTTAAGGCTAAAGGCCCCACGATGCAAAAACACAGCTTTTTTTGTTGCAGTTTTTTGAGCCAAATCCAGGAGTGGATTGGGTAGAAGTATAAGTACTTTCTATATATTTCCCATTACTTCTGTAACAATTCTTGGCTTTGGCTCAAAAAACCGCAACAAAAACACTGCGCATCCGCAACGTGGGACCTCAGCCTAAAACTCTGCAATTTTTTAAATTATCTATATGAGCAAAAATGTTTAACTTTTAATTGTCTGCTGGTTTAAATATGGTTATATTCATGGGAATATCTCCTTAAAGGGGTGTTCCCAGGAACAGCACTTATCCCCAGGATAAGACACAAGTATATGATCGCTTGCGGTACAAATGCTAGAGCAACCAGCAATCACAAGACTGAGGGTTTCTAACTCCTAAGTAAATAGAGAAGTAGTGTGCTTACATGACCACTGCTCCATTCACTTGTGACAATGGTCCTTCAGTTTCTATACAAAAGAAAGGAACTTACTACTGCTCCACTCACACAGGGGATTCTCGAGATTGCTAAGTGTCTTAGTAGTTAGACCCCAGTAATCAGACACTTTTCTCCTATGTAAGATAAGAGTTGTTTTTAGGAAACCCCTTTAAAGTATATAGTTTATAAAAAAAACAAACAAACACTATACTACCTTTCTTTGCATTGCAATAAGACAAAGTAGTGATCATGGGGGCAAGGAGTTTTCTGCACTTCCTGTCACTCATTCCTTGGCAAAACACTACAGTGAGCTATTCCCCAGGCTGATGACAGAAAGGCATAGACTGACTGCTTGCAAATTCAGACTAAATCTACTTTGGTTTAGAGTCAGTTTTCTTCAATATAATATATAATATAATATATTCTTTGTGTATTAGGGTAGACTTCACAGGTCTGTCTGCTTGTTGCACATACAAGAATCAAACACTCCGCACAACAAAACAACACAATTGTCTTTACTAAAGGTCTAGGTAGAGAAACAGTGACACACGGACTGCGTATATACAGCGACTATTCTATACATATAGACCATGTCATGAGAGAGAATCACGGAAGCGTGTAGCATGCATATGTAAAGGGTTACTGTATAATGCAACATAAAAATAACATTTGCTGATGCTTTTTGTATTTTGTGGAAGTGTCATATATCACATTTCTACCACCAGTGTGGTGTTAAGAGATCCCATGACAACCTCCCTGCTCCTGTTTTTACACTGCAGAAGATTATTTTATCTGCAGGAAAGGGGACAATATTCTAAATGCATCACACACCTCAGCCCGCAGTGGATAAAAGCAGAGAACAATTGTAGTAAGTTGCTGCATTTCTGAATGCAAACGTTAAGACTGTACAATATGATAATATGACTAAAATTCACTGAAATGCCACGAGATCATTATTAAAGGGGTTTTCCAGACCAAAAAAATAATAATTTTTTTTTAATATATATATATATATTTTTTTTTTTTTTTAATGGTCTGTTAGTGCTATTAATGGGTTAATAAGTGCACCCAAATTCCTTTAGCAGTGTTTTGAGTGATTTCTGGGTTTCTCTGGGAGCTCCTGGCATCCTCTACATTTGTTTACATGGTGTAGCTGTCTTAGCTCATGCAATGCATCAAGGTAGTTGTAGGCTTACTCACACTACCTCCCTCTCACTCCCTCCCCCTCTCACACCCCCACCCTGTCTCACTAGCTATCCCGCCCACTACTAGCCCTTCCCATCTAACTAACTCAGCCCACCATCCCATCATACTTACCTGTCTTCCTGTCCAGACTTCCTTCTGTGGGGACGGCTCCTCCTCTTCTTTGACGTCTGCCGTCGGTGCGCAATAGTCCCGGCATTGCGCCGTAGCCAGCACTCCATCTCTACTGCGCAGGCGTGGGAGGCTCCTCTGGCTTCTCACGCCTGCACAGTAGAGATGCAGTGCTGGCTACAGTGTAATGCCGGGACTATTGCGAACGCGCCGGCAGAGGTTCAAAGAAGAGGAGGAGCCGTCCCCACAGAAGGAAGTCTGGACAGGAAGACAGATAAGTATGATGGGGGGTGGGGTAGTATTGTTGACGTTCCGTCTCCAGAAATGGTGAAACAGAATGTCACTGGATAATAAGAAATTGTGCCTTGGGCGGTCACATGACCGCCCCAGGGATATGAGTAAATATACATTTTTGCGAAAGTAAGTAATTTATAAAGTGTGTGTAGGGGGAGGGGGTGTTTAGATTAGTGTAGAAGTTGCAGCTAATCCCGGACAACCCCTTTAGACACAAAACACAACTTGCAATATCCTACTATTAATTATTAAAAGAACCTTTGCCTAGTAAAATAGTGGTTGTAAAGAGGAACTCTGCTTTAAATTACTGATGGATTAAATGATGTGTGTCTGCATTAACATTTTTTCTAAAACTATTGCAGGGACCAATCAGAATATATATACATATTGACTGTACAACCTACATATATGTAATGGAGAACACAGAATACAGAACAGGTCCCCTTACCTAAAAGACTGAGAGAAAGGGAGTGCCCTGCGAGGGAATGGAGGAGTAGACAAATCAACACAGGCCATAGTACCCCCAAAGACAGAAGAGCACCCCACCATCCCGTCCGCATACACACAGAAAAGTTCATGTTTTTCAGAACAATCCAAGACAGTGGGAAAGCCAGACTTTACGGCACTGCCTATTAGAAATGTTTATCACCCACAGTGGTGTGCACATGACACCACTTAGAAAAGGGTATGGACACTTTTCACATTTTTTACTGCTCTGCTGTATTCTTGAATGGAAATGAGCCGTTCTGTGTTTAAAGCTCCTATGCAGTCCTGTCCCTCCAGGGTTACAGTATGACCCTGCATTCTTGTATTACTCTATTCCTTATTGCAAGACTAGACACAGTAAACAAGGAGACAGCTGGAAAAGAGTGACACACCAGGATACAGTCTGTAACTATGCACAGGTCCGCATAGGAGCTGAGGACACAAAACATCAGAAGGTTTTTGATGAATACCATTTACTTGCTTAATTTTCATGCCAATGCTTTCTAGCTATATTAAATTAGTTGTAAAAATGATCCCGTTTTATAGCTGACCAATACATTTTAGATTCCTATTAGTCAATCCCACTATCAATCTAATTTGTTTAGGTTGCTTCAAGGATGAAGACAATTCACAACCAATCCTTTTGTCCCCCTTGAGCAGCAGTTTTGGATGTTACTGTGATAGATACAGAATTTACAGGAAAGTGAACAGCTGATTCGGAGGAGAAGGAGCACCTCAAGGCACACACAGACTCTTACCCTCCGATCATTTCCAGGGGCACAAAGGCTGCTCTAGCCATAACCAGGCTGGAGTGTGTCAGCAGGGAAACAGACGTGTTTTTTTAGAGCAAGCAAAAGGTAGTCTATTAACATGGCATAACATAGTATATTACAGTGCAAACAACGCATATAAGGACAAAGCAATCATTACCAAAACAACTGAAGAAATGTCTATAGTTTACAGCAAAATGTATGAGGACCCTGGTGTGTGAAAGAGGACCTTTAACCACCTCCAACAAGTCCAGATCTTTACATCAAATAATAGATGTTATTCCACTAATTCTGGTACAGTTGGAATTTTCTCTCTAGCTCCCACCATTCCCGAACAACCAATGCTGTATCAGGCAAGGGGTGTGATTCTGAGCTCTGGCACTGGCCGCCTCTGATTGGAGTTCTGAATCACGCCCCCACCTGAACATTTTTGTAATATGCTTTATTAATCTATCGAACTTCCTTTTAATATAAAATAGGCTGTAAAGTTCCCATTAGCAATGTGCGAACTAAGCATTATCAGGGAGAGACTGTACACCTGTACTCTATGTAGTACATAGACCTGAAGCATTTACCAAAGGGGGATGGTCACTTCAAATGGTTGTATACCACCTAGAAAAATTCTAGTATCATAAGAAAGCTGGGAATGTGATTTTATATGTAGGATGAACTGCTGCATATTAAGTTCAAATTCCCGACGGTGGTTTTAACTAGTGATATCTCAGGTCCTGTTTCATCTAGTTCTTAAATCTTGGCATTATATGAAAGCTAAGCATCTCAGCTTTCTTATGATACCAGAATCATCTGGAGATACAGCCATTTGAAGTGACCATACCCCCTTTGGTAAATGCTTCATCTCTTTCCCTAGTAACAGCTCAGTTAGAAGGTTGCTAGGGAGAATGTTATAGCCTGTTTTATAATAAAAAGGAAGTTAGATAGGGTAATAACGTATGTTACAAAAACGGTTACCAAAAACTCTGCAACACAGTAGCGAAAAAAAAAAAAAATATCAGAAGTTACACTTTAAATAGCACATCAGGTACCAAAACTAAATGTCCTTGTTACTTGGGAACGGTGGGGGCTAGAGAGAAAGTTTCAACTACACTGGAATCAGTGGAGCAGAGCCTATTCACAGATGCTAAGAACTAGAATTGATGGAGGTGGTGAAAGGTCCTCTTTAAATTACCTTAGTACATCCATTTTCTAAGAATTTCACTTTGAGACCCCAATGGGGTAAACCTATTAGAACTAGTGCAAAGGGAGTGGAGTGGCTGCCCATGCCACTGAATCAGGTCACTGCTTCCCAAAGGAACTAGTGGAGGGAGAGGTGGAATCTGGATGGTCGCCATGGGCAAAATTCTGCTTTGTCTTTTCAACAGGTAGTTTGACAACTAGTGAGTGATGATTTGATGAATAGCCCGGTTTCTTCATTTTTCTTAAGAGAGTGGTGTTTTGCCCATCAACTATCATAACCATCAAAAAATGTATGTACCAACATGTGCAAAGCCTGGATTCAAACATAGTAACCCATATACTTGTAGAGAAATGGAAAATAAAACATTTTCAGTAAGAAAGTTGGTTACCATGTTATACTCCGATTCTTAGGCATGTGTTTAATGGATCCCAGAGGGATCCATTTTTTCATGGACCCATTCACCTCTATGACAATCTGCGCCAATAGAGCATGCTTTCTTCTTCATGAGTAATGTGCAAATAAGCTTAGCCAGGATGTCTTATAACATGCCTGATAAAGTGACCTGAGTAGTCTTGAAAGCTCACCTTGTGAAATGTCAGTTAGTGCAAAATTCCTAAGCTAAAATAAATATAGTTACCATAATGGAAAGTCCCTGAAATTTAATACCGTAGATGTAAAAAAAAAAAAACAAAAACAAATAATAATATTAGCTTAGAACTGAACTACAAATGCCACATTTATTACAAAGGCTATTTCTTTAGGCACTTTTGTCTTTATGCAACATTCTAAACTATGCCCAGTCATGCCCCCTCTTCTATATTTTTTTATTTAAATAATATGATATATAAAAAAAAAAAAGTTACATATTTTTCAAGTTAAATGACATACACAATAGATGAGAAGAACACATAGAATACAAGAAAAGAACTGGTATTAATCTGTCTGGAATCAAACAATGATTTTTTGTATTAAGAAGTGGTTCCCACCATGGGTTTTTCAAAACTTTAAAGGGGTCTCCTTCTCCCAAATGGATTTTCTCTACTCTAATCTGTCAGGGTCCGATATCCGGGTCAGACAAAGATCAGCTACTCCAGCAGCTTCCAGGAGCAGGAAGCTTGTGCAATGGACAGAGAAGGCATGCAGGCTACTCCTGCAATAGTCCGTAACCACCATTATGAAATAGACAGTGCTGTAATTGCTCTCCTATTACTTGAATAGAATCAGCCAGCTTGCACTCCAGGTCCACTACACCAGCTTTCAGTGCCTGGAGGCTGCCGAAACTGCTGATCTGTGCAGGATCTGGGTGATGGACCCCCATACATCAAATACTGATTACCTAGGTCATCAATATTACAAATCCATTTGGAGTCAGAAACCCCCTTTAATCCCAGTAAACTCCATGAATTTCCTAACCTGTGATCATGGTCACAGTGACACTGTGGTCCACTGGTATTGCATTGAAATAATAAGGGTTGAGCTGCAATACCTGATATAGCCCTACCTAAACTAGCCACATGCGCCAGTAGTGATGTATAACAGTACAAAATACCCTACGCTATAACACCAACTGCATAGATGGACTGCAACATCACTGCAACTGCAGACAACTGCAGTAGTTGAAGTTGGAAGTTGTGTGACAGGAAAGTTTCAATGCGAGTTTTAAAAAGAAAAGCTCTGGAAAAAGAAAATCATCATTTTTGTTATTCCTTAACAATTACTTTATTAATATTTCTTATTTTTAGGCAGCAGATTACAGTTGGCAACCTTGAACATAAGGGTTTTGAGGACGAGAAGTTGTTTGTCCAACCATCTTTGACTATGAGACATCCTTGGACAAATAAGGAAAAAAATTTAAATGAGGGAGGATGGGCATAGGTCAGGTAGGTCCATAACTGGGATGTGACCATTATGATAACTGACTAATGTGGTCTCAACGTTGTACAGGATATTTTACCTCATATCCCCCAGTTTTCTGGTGATGGCAGTGCCCATCGTAGACAGAGCAGCAGTGGTTTTCTGACTAGCAGTAGAGAGTGTCTCCTGAGTCTTCTTGTAGCTGAAATAGATGCAATAAAAATGAAAAACAAAGCAAGGAATGGGTGAGAAGGGTGCAAAATACGACACACAAACATACCAGGCCTGGACAAAACAATGTACAATTCAGGAGCCCAGGAAGAGGTTACTAAGTCTATATTAGTTGTAGAAAGGACTTTCTCAGTTCAGTCGACGGTAATAATTGTATGGGTTACCTGGCATCTGGGCTTTGTCCAAACCTGATACAGACCAAGTAGGTTCAAATCACTCTGTGACAACCCCAGCCATGTTAGGTTAAGTAGTAAGTTAGCAAAGCAAATTAAGTAGCATGTTAGTATAGTAGGAAAAGCCAGGACATGAGCAGATGGGAAGTCTTCACCTATCACCTGCATACACAATAGTCATCCAACAGCAAACACCAGATCTTTCTTTCATTTTTAATACAAACCATTCGGTCCGTGTAAGGGTTGGTTTACACTAGCATTCAGGGACTCCGGCCCCCATTCCGCGTAAAATATGTGGAGAGAAAAGTCCTGCAAACAGGACTTTTCTCTCCGTCGATTTCAGGCGGAAATTGCAGGTAACCACTTTTTAAGTGGATAGAGTTTCCGTTTTGGAAACACAAATGCTAGTGTGAATCTAGCGTAACTTTATCCCATACAGAGTAAAGGCAACATGCAGCAGCTGCAGTTCATCTCATATGTGTTCATGCAGCAGGCAAAAACCGCAACAGCATGTGGTTTTACTGCAAACATTTGCAACACTTCTTGCAGTTAAAACAACAGTTTTACTGCTTTGTGTAAACGGACCTCAACTTTACTATACACAAAGACATACTAGCAGACACAGGGGGTCATGTATTAAAAGGTTACAGTGCCATATGACACAAGGGAGAATTAAAACCCAAATTCTAAATTTTTAACACCATTTTCTCATAATTTTCCAAAACACAAGTTACAGACAAAAACTGTAAAAGTGTAACTAAATGTTCAAACAACTTTCTGGCAGCATTTATGACATTAATAAATGTTGTAATATACTTTATTGGCTGCTTTCCATAAAATTGAGTGCTGAAATCCACTTTCTGTCCCTTTTTCTCCTTGCTTCTCACTGGAATACGGTTGTAAGTTTAAAACTTTAGCTATGCTTTAAAGCATGCCCCAGTCACAGCCACCTACTTGCATCCTAATTGAAAGCAGTGTTTTCTAAAAGGACAGCGGGAAAAGAATACATGTCTATTTGTTCTCCCAGTGACAGTGGTGCAAGGGCTCCCCCTCTCCCCCCACAATATGATTTTATTCTGTAGTACCAGTAAAAGTAGTACGACAAAAATATATATGTAAATTTGGTATAACCACAATCATACTGACTCTCTGTCTTAAAAAAAAAAAAAAAAAAAAAAAACCTATAACCCCCCCAACTTCTAAAATCTGCATGTAAATAGGGAAATGCATATAATAAAAAAAAACCTCATACAGCATTTTACTGTGCAAATACTGCCTCCGAATCGTTGCCCCATGTGATCTTCTCTCTTGACTTCTAGTCTATTCTGTGTAAACCAAAACTCAGATGCTCAATGCATTCTTATGAGAGCTTCAATCGGACTTCATAGGAATGCATTAAGAGTCCAATTTCTGATTCACATGGAATACAATGTGTGAATTGGAGAGTCAGAGGGGAGATGACAGGAGGACATGTTGGTCTGAAGGGGAGCAGATATTTAAAAATAAAGCTCCAAGTTCTGTGTAAGGTTTTTTTTGTTTTTTTTTTTTACATACATTATGTTATTCACATGCACATTCAGAAAAGAAGGGGAGACAAAAAATTGATTTGAATGTGTCTGATTTTAGTAAATATGGCTACAAGAAATACTGTATTAATATACTGCATAAACCATTCTATATCCTATCCACATAGCAAACTGTAAGGGGGATAACCTGCAAGTGAACAAATGGTGCCCTTCCATCAGCTGTCAGCTCCCAAGGACTGGCCTTTAAGGCAAATAATTTTAGGAAATCACAACATACTTTGCAGTTTTCTCTACATGTCTTTGCGTTTATTATTTACACATTACAGTTTTTGCCAGGGTGTTGGATAAATTGTACCAAAAAGGGCAACATGTGAATGAAGCCTTACATCCTTGTGGAAGATTATTTCATAATTTTATCAAGTCTCAGGTCCACTGTAATGTAGAGAAGGTTTTTTTATACATGACCCCAGGATTTTCATATATTCACACCACAATCATATACTGACCCTGCTACAAAACATAACACATTTCTCTCTCACATTCCCTAAGCAGGTTTTGTGCCCTCTACAGTAAGCTGGGAGAACAGCAGCTCCAAAATGACTCACACATCAGACTGCTGCACTTTTTCGTTCCACTCTCCAAGCTTCTCTGATGTTTTAACGTAACTGTAACAAAATGAACACCAGGATCGTAATGAGAAAGCTGTGTACCATGCAAAGGTAGCCTGGCTCTGTGTGAGGGTAACATAATGGCAGAGCAATGATGTGTTCTCGCAAGGCAGGGTACAGATGATGCAACACATGCCTCGGCAATCACAGAGCCACAGTCAAGGCTTGTGACTTGTATTGCATCAATAAAAAAAAAACCAAAACAAAACTGCTTGCAATGGATTCAACATGGTTTTCTTAAAAGGCAAGCCCATGAATTTAATAATTTTTCTATGCATAAATAGCCTATCATGAGTGGTAAAAGTACCATAGTATATACATGTAATCACTAATACTGTACATAAAACGTGCTTACACTGAAGCTGCCTAAACCAGTTAAAAGGGTTAGCCAACGTTTTAAAATTGATGACCAATCCTTAGAACAGGCCATGCCGCACTACAACAAACAGATGCTGTGAGTATAGTGTTTTGAGCCATGCAGCACCTGTATGATTCCAAACCCCACCTAACATTAATCTTAGGGACAGGTCAGCAATTTTAAAACTTTGGATGACCCCTTTAATACTGGTCAGGCAAAACATCTTCCACCTAAGAAATGCAGTAGTCAATTAGGGGTGTTGACTGATGCTACTTAAATCAGAGGCTGAGTAATAAGTGATGTCTTTAGGTAGTTTATGGCTTATTTACAAATTGCGGTCATACTGTGTTACTTTGAAATGATTTTCTTAAATTATGGCAAAAACAATATCCACAAATTGTGAATAAGCTGTAGGTGCAACACATTTCTGTAACAAATAAGGAGCTGGTTAGACGTAGTGTACAGGTTGAAAGGTTCCCACCTGCCATAGAGACCTGAGGGAACTAAACTTATATTTCCAGTTTACTGGGTGTGGACCCTGTAGGTTCAGAGGTTATGACAATTTTATTCCTTCAGGTGACTTACAATCTTACTATGCCTAGGTCAGCTAGTAAGCTACAGGTATGAACCAGTCAGCCCTAGATATGGCCCTGACAGATACAACCACCTCTTAAAATGTATGCAGCTTGTAGGCCTGGGACACAGCATGTCACCCAGAGGGCAGAACTACTGATGGAGAACCAGACCTTTAATTCAATCAGCAGCCATCCAGAAGTTTGGACCCCTAACAGCCAAGCACTGGTGCCCTATTTTTAGGAATGTTACAATTCCTAGAAAACCCCTTTAAGGAATAATGCCAAGTAAATAATCTTCTTACGCATTAGACATTTGGACTTCATGCAGACTCTTAGAGAGATTGAGCTTCAGCTGGTGTAGAGGAGTCTGTCCCAGCCTTTTCTTTATGTCTGCTGCATGGTGCTCCTTGGCAGCCAGAACCTGACGCAGGGTAAGAATCTCCTCCTCCACCTACAGAACAAAGATCAAACACAATCACAAATGTGATACCAGATATCTAAAGGAGGACATTAGATAAATACAGCTTATTTACTACAGATTTAATTTTTGAATAATAATGCGCCCAATATATTATTGTCTGTAATATGGCTAACAGATGATACGAAGTGATAAAGGCTTCCCTTTTTAAAGAGGGGCTTTCACCTCCTCCACCAGGTGCCACTGCACTGATTCTGACACAGTTGGAATTTTTTGTCTAGCTCCTACCATTCCTGAGCCATCAGTTCTGTTATTTTACACAGCCAATATGCTAAGTAGGCTCCTTATTGGCAGTCCTGGGACAAGCCCTCTGACCTCTTGTGTCCCCCTAGCTCCTCATAGAATGTAAGCTCTTGCGAGCAGGGCCCTCTCTCCTAGTGTGAGATATGTTTATTTCTTTGACACATTGTAATGTATCATATTGTCTGTTCATGTGGTCTCTGATTTGTAAAGTGCTATGGAATATGTTGGCGCTATATAAAGTTATTATTATTATTATCTTATGGATGAGGACCGCCACACTTGACACTAGGGAGCCAAATTAGAACACTGGATGCTGAAATTAACATCAGTGATCGCTCAGGAATTGTGAGGGTTAGATAAAAAAAAAATCCAAATGTGCCAGCATGAGCGGAGTGGTGCCTATTACAGAAAGCAAAGAGTTGGAGCTGGTGGGGTTGGTGAACGGTTCTACTTAAATCACATTTTCAATCCAAATCGCCTGTGACCATCGTATTGCCACCTTTACTTGTATTATGTATAGAACACAACTTGTATGTATAGTGCAAGTTTAATGGGTTTTTTCAGGACCTGAAGATTTTTGATCGGTCAGGGTCTGACATCCGAACCGATCAACTGATGCAGCTGTCAAAAGCCATATATCATGTATACAGCCAGAAACAGCCCTTCTCCTATTCAAGTGTAACCCCGCTACACTGTATGTACCGGAAGCTCCATATACTGTAGCAGTAGCACCTGGAACTACAGCCTCGCTCCCATTCACCTGAATAGGAGCTAGGCTGCTTCTGGCCATATACTTAGTATATGGCTTCCAACATCTATCAGCTGATCGGTTCAGTGCGTGGATGTCGGATAAATGATTGCCAGAAGAGGTACACTGAGAAATCCACTCAAAAGCTATAAATGCAAGGAAGCACATGCAGCCCTCCTTTAAAGGGGTCTTCTGGGACTTACATATTGATGGTCGGATAGGTCATATTTGGTATTTGGATAGGTCATCAATATATGATCGGTGGGGGTTTAAAACCTGGTAGCCCCAAAGAGCAGCTGTTTAAAGAAGCTGTGGCGCCCACTAGTACTGCAGTCTCATCCCTGTGCTGCCCTTGTCATATTCATTGGTCAGCAGCTGTCTCATTCAGGTAAATGGAGGTGCAATACCAAGCACAGCCCCTGCACAATGTACAACGCTGTTGTTGATATTCAGTGGAGAGACCACTAGGATATGTCATCAATACATAAGTCCTGGAAAACTCCTTTATACATACAAGCCTTACCCTTAACAACAGTATGGAACGCACCTTAAACAGCTCAGTGCGCAGTTCCTCTGCTTCGGCCTCGGTCATGCCCTCAGGCAGCACTCCTCCTGCAGCATCAGCTGGCACTCGTGTTCCTGCTGGGCCCACTGGCACATCCGTCATAGTGTCTGACAGCAAACCTTTGTTGGGAGAGTTAAGGTTGATGTCTGTCAGGGGAGGAGAAGGAGAGTCAGAGGGAAGGGAGCAAGCAAGCAAGCAGGGAATATTCAGAGCGTGAAGCATACAGGTGCCAGTCAGAGGTAGAGGATGCTGGTGGGTAATCTTTTGAAGCAACTGTTCAACTGGGCTAATACCCCCTTCCCCTATATAGGCCCTTACTCTGCAAAGGCAGGAAAGAGGCTGACTATAGTGGTCAATCACTAAATAACCCTAGGTTCACACTAGCATTCAGGTTTCCGTTCTTCGGGTCTGCTTGGGGACCCGAAAAACGGAAACGCAATCCGCTTAAAAATCAGTTCCCTGTGGACTCCATAGACAATAATGGGATCCGCTGGGTTTCCGCCTGAAAAATTCTCTGTATTTTTTAAGCGGAATGGGGGATGGAGTCCCCGAATGGAGACCAAACGCTAGTGTGAACCTAGCCTTAGTTGTACCATCTATAGGCTTTAGCTACAAAAAAATTACTATTGCATATTTGAAAGTAGCAGATGGCAATGTAGTAGAGGCCTTATGTGTTTTCAAATACTGTAAATATAGATATAAATAAACATGAACACAGTAGGATAAAACACATCATGTATGAAATCTAAGGATAGCTGATATTCAAGGCTTTTATCAGCAATGAGTGCTCCTAGGAACACTTATTGCCAATAACATCCCTGTATAATAGTGCTACCCATTACTGGTCGGCTGATCGCATCTTTTAGGCAGGATAAGAGATACAGATTATTGGTAACACATCATCCCGTGTAACCAGGGAAGTGCTGCCGATAATCCATGAAGCCGAATGGTGGAGGAACGATCACAGTAGAGATTGCCCCATTCAGTTTGCAGCAGTCTGTTTGGAAAGGTCAATGCAAACTAGTTGTGATCAATGTATTTCTTGTTGATCTTCACTTTTCCTGGCCGAGATCTAGCTGTGTCCTACAGCTTTATTACATAACAAAAGTGTAGCAACCAATTGATTTCTAATCTAGCTTGAAAAAAAATAAACACTGGGATGTGAGTGAGGGCTACTAGTATTAAATTTACGTGCAGTAGACTTCATAGCTGCCCCTCTGTGCACTAAAGGTGCAGCAAATAAAAGGCAAACCAAAAAAATGCAAATAAATCACAAACAAAGCTAAGAACAGACCAAGCAGGAGAGGGTTGTGTAGACACAGATATAATACAAGCAGAAAGAGGAAGAAAAACTGCACATGGCCTCACACGTTTTCTTATGCTTCATGACACTGCCATATTATATGCATTCAAATATAAACAAATTCTAAGAAAATTATTATACAAGTCGTACAGCAGCCTACATTCTAAGGAAGCACTAAGGGGAGGAGAAGCATCCACTGGGACCACTAATGTATACACATTTTTGCAAAGAAAAACTATAATTCTAAGACCAATATGATGGGAATTATACTAGGCCATTGCTGGGAAAAGACATTGAACTTGGAAGCGGCTCCTCAGTAGGAAGCTACCCACACACAAACAGGAAAAGGCGCTCTCTGCACAGCCGACTGTCCCTGTCTTATTTTACAGTCGTGTCTGATTTGATCACGATCATTAGAACTATCTGCAGAGAGCCAGACATATTCCATGCAACTAAGGAAATTAGATCTCCCTGAATGACACATCCTACACAAACACGCAGCGGTCAGATAAGAGCGTCCTGCAGATGAGCTGACACAGAACAAAAGCAATCACAGGAACATCATAGGAAACCAAGTTCTGGACACTGAGCCAGTTTAACACTCACGCAAAGAATGACACTTTAGCAATAATTAGCTTATTGCACGCTACACAAGGACAGGGGTGACCACATACTGCACATAGCAAAGCCATGTTTATGGAGCCTATACAGCCGCACATAGAGTCCCTATGATTCTATATCACAGCCCATAAACACTTACTGTATCAATGTTTGGGAGGAAGGAGGAACACCACTCATATTTGTTTTAAACCAGTGCCTGCCCTTAACTACTTTATTATCTCTAGAAAATAACATTTGGCTCCTAAAAGGCACCCCAATGGCATTCAAGTAATACAAATATAATGAAGCCCTGCTGCATGGACGTAGATTCAAAGTGTACCTGTAATGTCAGAATAAGCTGTTGTGGGTGTACATGAGGAATAACACCATTTCCGACTTTTATATTTATTTGTTCAAAAGTTTTCCCCTAGGAAATTGAAATACATTTTTCAATTACTTTTATTCAGTTTTTGTTGCCTTATGTGATAAGATATAACACTGCAGCAGTTTAACCAATTGCAAAAGTTCAGGTTAACTCTTCTACATCTGTACAGTATGTTACAACGGTGTTTCTCACCCTTTTTCAGCCAAGGATCCCTTAGTGACAAAAGGTTCTAAATGAGAATCCCCTAAAAAGCAATCTGTTATAAATGTTACAAATATTAAAAAAATTTTTTTTTAGGATCTATGATTGGGCACCTATGGCTGGCACGCACTCATATGAGGAAGTTGGCTAGCACACAATGTTATGCGGCAACTGTGGATGGCAAACGCTATAATGCAGGCCCTTCTGTCTGGAACGAACTGTTACGGTCACATGTGGATGGCACACTCCGTTGTAAGGGTCCCTGAACAGTGGGAGAGAACATTCTTGACTACCAAAGAACCTTTTAATCTTTAGTGTAATCGGAAAGGGGTTCTGCACACCTGTTACCCCAAACTATGCAACTATGAACCCCAGTATAGCAGAAAAATATATAACATACCGAAAAATACGGAAGTTATGACCTCCACACGTCTGGGTGTCAATACCCCCCCCCCCCCCCCATCTTAGAAAGATACACAGATAGACAGACATATACCAATGTATAATGTGTATGCAATTGGATTTGCAAGTACATAACTTGCACAAGCAAGCACTGCATGGGAAAAACAGAGTAGAGGTAATGTAATGTCAGGATAACCAAGCAGGCAGAGGCCACAACATCATGTTGATGAAGGAAATTAAGTATAACCCAGAACCTGGTAGTTTTCACATTGTGCCTCTGTCAGTTCCAAAAATCTACTGAAGCTGCAGCCAAATATAAGTCCTGCTCTGGTAATCACCCCCTGACCCCATACGTGTGCCCTGGTCACTGTGTGTGCAGGGGAGAGAATTGTTGGGGTGCATGCACATTACAAGGCAGCTTTACCCTAAGGCTAAGGCCCCATGTAGTGAGAAAACAGCAAAAAAAAAAAAAAAAAAACTATGGGAAATTACTGCGGCGGAAAAGCATCACAGTTTATTCTGTTTTACACTGCATTTTTGCAGAGTTTTCCTCTGCGGATTTTCTGCACATCCAAACCCTCCTGCCGCCTCCAACTCAAGAACATCCATCAAATCCGCTCCTTCCTCACCCCTGAAACTACAAAGATGCTAGTCCACGCCCTCATAATCTCCCGCTTAGACTACTGTAACACCCTTCTCCATGGCCTCCCAGCAAACACTCTCGCCCCCCTTCAGTCCATCTTAAACTGTGCTGCTCGCTTAATACACCTCTCCCCCCGTTCTTCATCAGCCGCTCCCCTCTGCCAATCCCTTCACTGGCTACCTGTTGACCAGCGAATAGAGTTCAAATTGCTAACGCTGACATACAAAGCCATCCACAACCTGTCCCCTCGATATATCTCCGACCTAATCTCCCGCTACCTGCCCACATGTAACCTCCGATCCTCCCTCCCAAGACCTCCTACTCCGCTCTTATCCGCTCTTCACACAACCGTCTCCAAGACTTCTCCCGTGCATCCCCCATACTCTGGAACTCGTTACCAAGACACATAAGAATGGCCCCCAGAGTCACAAGCTTCAAGAAGGCCCAGAAGACTCACCTATTCAGAAAGGCCTACAACCTCCAATAACACTACTGTCACCACACCACCATCTGTACAGACTCTACCTCCACCTTCTGTCTCTATCCCTCTTCCCTCATAGATTGTAAGCCCTTGCGGGCAGGGCTCTCTATCCCACTGTCCCAGTTGGTCACTGTTAGTATTATCTGTTTTGTATATCTTGTGTACCGTATGTAAATCCTCAAATGTAAAGCACCATGGAATTAATGGTGCTATATAAATAAACAATAAGAATAATATTATACCTATATGGAAAACACCAGCGTTTCCGGAGGTATAATTGATATGCTTCGATTTTCAAAAACGCAGCTTTTCCGTTGTGGATTTTTTTATGCTTTGTGTGGATGGGACTAGCCAGAAATCTCATCCACTTTGCAGGTACTGTAAAACAAAAGGCTTTGTGGGGCTTCAGCCTTAAAGAGGACCTTTCACGTCCTCATGTATATGTGGCTTTACATACCACTAGAAAGCCGACAGCGCGCTGAATTCAGCGCACTGCTGGATTTCCCGGTATGTGCCTCGGGGCTGGAGATATCGGGGTCTAAATTTCACCGTTCACTGTCAGAAGGGCGTTCCTGACAGTCTAGCTGCGCTGTGGCGTATCGTACGTCAGTCTTAATAAGCAACCCGACTGGCTCAAGTACTAAGATGTCAGATGCCCCGGCGCCAGAATGGAAATCTAGACCAGATAGTAAACTGGCGTGAGCTTTAATAAATGAGTTGGGTCGATGCTTGAGGCACACATTTGGCGAAAGAATGGTCCTTGTGCTAAACGTGTTCCTCAATATCCTCCCTATCATTGCAACTACTAGGAGTAAATACATTTACAGAGCTTGTAAACAGGCATCAGATGGACTTGAAGTTGACTCAACTTGGAGAAACTGCCATGGACAGCACATTACAGCGGATGTAGATTACTGATGAGATATGGAAACACGTCCTCTCTAATGGACTTAAAGGGGTATTCCCATGAACATAATCATATCTATATATGTAGATAAGTAAAAGTTAAACATTTTTGCAAATATAAGTAGTTAAAAATTCTGCAGAGTTTTAAAGATTTTCTCTAACCATCTTAGTAGTGACGGTCTGTTTTACTGATCGGTTGCCAATGGATACGACCCCAAATGCAGAAACTTTCTATGGTCTGGGACTTGTCAGGAACCCAGCCATGATTTTCTTATTGTAGCTGGGTTATCAGGCAGAGACACTACATGTATCATAAGATATCCCGGCCACAATAAGGAAATCATGGCTGATTTTCTGAGCTTAGAAAGGTCCTGCATTCATGGTCGTATCCACTGGCAACCGATTAAGACAAACAACTTGTGACCACAAGATATTCAGAGAAAATCTTTAAAACTCTGCAAAATGTTTAATTACTTATATTTGCAAAAATGTTTAACTTTTAATTATCTACAAATTTAAAAATGGTTATGTTCGTGGGAATACCCCTTTAAGTTGTGCTAATGTCTGTCAACCAAAGTAATGATGCATCTTCTTGTACCCCGAGTGACAGTGTGTAATAATCCTGGAACATTATTACATTTCACCTTGCCTCTTTATGGATGTGTTCAAGGCCTTATTCACACTTAGAGGTTTTTTTAATACATTTTTATTTAAACCAAAGTTAAGAATGGATTCTAAACACAGAATAATATGAAAACATCCATACAGCATCTCTTCCTTGAGTCAAATACTGATTTAGCCTTTTAAAAAAGACGAAAATACTGTTTTTGGCTGGGGCCCCATGTGGTATAAGCGGCACGGAAAAAAACGCTGCGCTTTACAGTCACAGCATTCTAGTATTCTAGCAAATCCCATCCCCACTTTGCAGAAAAATACACGCAGCGGACACACTGCGATTTCCAAAACCATTACGGTTTTAGAAATTGCAGCATGTCAATTTTACCTACGGAAACGCCAGCGGTTTCGCTACAGGTATAATTGAAACAGAAAGTCCGCAGAGGTTTCCTGACTTTCTGTGAAAAGTGCTGTGGAAAAATCAGTGATGAGTTGCTGCCGCGGTTTTTCCCACAGCGCTTTTTTGCTGTGGGGACTTGGCCTAAAGGGAACGGGTCAGCAAGTTTTTGGAGACGAAACCACCAACATGCCCTTATATTAGGTCTTTAGGTTAGTGTATAAGGGTACGTTCACATATTTCAGTTGCATCAGTATCAGTTTTTTTTGTTCCTTAGTCATTACAACTGATGCCAAAACTGATGCGAAAATGCATTAGCTGTTATCAGGCTTTTTTTTTTTTTTTTACAAATTTCAACTCCAAAACCATAAGTTGTCATCAGTTTTTAACATGATGGTCCCCAAGGCATGATGGACTGACGAGGCCAATAGAGGTACTCAACTAGTAACTAGTTTAAGTAAAGGTCCATTGACTGTGGTCCGCCATCAAGCAAAGGTCCGTGCTGAACATGTCCAGTATTTATGGTATTTTTCAGACAAAAAGAGGTGTCTGACTATAAGATGCACCAGAGATTTAGACAAGAAAAATTTGAATTAGGTGGGGGCGATTAACGTGGCATTACACTGTGCAGGGGGGGGGGGGCAATTAACGTGGTATTATATTGTGACTAACAAGTGACTAACGTGGCATTACACTGTGCAGGGGGTGAGGGCAACTAACGTGGCATACTGTATCGGGGGGGGCTACTAACATGGCATTATACTGTGCAGGGTGGGAAGCAATGTGGCATTACACTGTGTGTGGGGCAACTAATGTGGCATTATACTATACGGGGGCACTAACATGGCATTATACTGTGCAGGGGGCACTAAATGGCATTATACTGTTGGTGGAGGAATTAAGGAAAATTATATTGTAAGCAGGGGCATTAAGGAGCATTATACTTTAGGGGGAACAAACGGAACGTTAGTGCCCACACACAGTATAATGCCTGCTGTCAAAATGAAAGTGCCAAGAGGCAGGGGTCTGGACAGCAAGAGGCCCCCTGCTCTGATACAGTAGTGAAGATGGTAACTGCCGGCTTCACTACTAGATAGGTGGGGGATCAGGCCGCAGCCCCTACAGAAGGAGCTGCCAAGCCCAGGAGAGCAACCACCGCTCGGGTACAGTAGTGAAGCCGACAATATTTATGACGACTGTTTTTTCCACACCAGTCTTCGTATTCCCATAAATCAGGTGCATCCTCTGCCGGGCTGTGCGCCTACACCGAGAACTATGCCAACTTGTAGCTGGTGTAGGTTCTAGGAATCATTTATGCTACTAAATTGGCATAAGTTATCATAAATTTGTTGGGGCCAGTGACCCCACCCACGTCATACTCCTCATCACATCACACTTTCAGGAAAGTGGCACAAAAGTGAAAAATGTTACATTAATTTTTTTTTTTTTTTTTAGACTTTTTCCAGAAAACTGGTGTGCAGGTCATGATAAAACTCCCACAAGAAGTTTATATAATTGATCAATATTTCCCCTTTAATTTCATGGATCTGCATAGAGATGTGCCTTCTTATGGGGCCAGATGGTTGTGAATGTAGTGTACCAGCATCTCAGACACTAGGATTCTCTGGCTGGGACAGTGAGCTCACAGGAGCAATCACTTTAATCCACCACATGCCACTAAATCTCTATTTGTATCCCATCTGTAACCACCATATCTAGGTCTATAATGACAGCAGGCAAATGTAGTGATGATCTACTCATCTGGGTAAGGGCGGAGGTTTCTACTTTTACTAGCATTACTCTATACTGATTAAGGCTAAGGCCCCACGTTGCGGAAACGCAGATTTTTTTGTTGCAGATTTTGCTGCGTTTTTTTAAGCCAAAGTCAGGAGTGGATTGAGCAGAAGGGAGAAGTATAAGAACTTCCTATATATTTCCCGTTCCTTTTGTAGCCGCTCTTGGCTTTGGCTCAAAAAACCACAGCAAAATCTGCAACAAAAAAAAGCTGCGTTTCCGCAACATGGGGCCTTAGCCTAAAAGCACTTCCCTACAACTCCATGGTGAATTCACATCTATACAACGCAACATCTTCAGTTTCTGAATAATACTGGTTTCTAATAAAACTGGGTGATGAAAAGTCCTGAACAACAAAGTCAGTTTTATGACAAAAAGGGGAGCACAGACTAGTGAACTAGTTTTAAGCGTCTTCTAAAGGGTCACTGAAATTTGGGTGTCAGATACAGGCGCAGAGATCATTGTTCTCGTGATCCATAGCAGTTCCAGCTCACAAATCCATTCCCCCTCAACACCAATGACAGCTAAAGAATTGTTTGGATTGCAAACCTCTATTCCAAATACCCTATAAGGGATTCCTGAATTAATAAATAGAGGCACCCCACCCAGTTCAGAAACCGCATCTATCAGAAAGGAAAGTTCTTCCGCTCTGGAGAACCCAGCACATTGCGGTACTAAGCAGTATATACCGGTAGATTACAATAGGAACTGTGTAATGCTTCATATTCCCCGGTACATTATACACTTCAGCTTCCTTAAGTGATACCATCAACATTACATAAATACTGCTCCAAGATAGCATGGTAATCGAGGCATGAGAATTCCAACACCCAAAGAACCACGCCCTGACGTTGGCCAGCAACACCCTCCTAATGCAAGCACCGTACAAGGCCACTCGGTCACATTATCAGACTAAACTCAGAGCATGCCTCCTAGCCTGCCCAATGTCTGTAGCACTATAATATTGATATCCTTAGGGACCCCACAAAGATAAGCTGATTGAAGCAGTAGCGCACTCCAGTGAGTACTGCTTCCACTTCAAAGGCCAATAACCTCTCATTTGTTTGTCATGTGGCCTGTGTGCAGCTCAGTCCTATTCAAGTGAATGGGGCTGATCTGCAATAACAAGCACAGCTCTTTGGACCTTCACAGGTCTGATATTGACCTATCCTAAGGAGGCTCCTATTTAATTTAATTCCTATTTAATGATCAGCTAGTATAAAAATAGGTCCTGAACATCATAAGACTGGAAAACCTCTAAAGCTAGCCATACAAGTTAGATGCACGTCAGCTGGCCCCACTAATTTCAGCAAGACAAACTGACCATTAAATGTTTATGGGACACTCCTATATCTTCCACTAAAGGCAGATGTCAGGGCAGAGAAGGATTGTTCATGTGGGACTTCGACATGCCAAGTCCTTTAGTACTCAAGGACATAAACTGCCATCTGAGGTATCTGCTAGCGGCTCTACCATTCAGAACACATGTACACTTGTCTGAGCTGAACAGGCATGTGTATGGAGCGGGGGGACAGGGATGTATGGCTGTCAGGCGGTGTGCTTGGTCTTCCAGTGTAAGAGACTTGCAGAAGTGGGCTTTGTAAACCAAAAATAGCAATTATCTATAGGGCCTGGTATGACATCCGATGATCCCCACGAAAAATTTTAAGTGACTGATAGGTTAAGATGGGAAGATGTACAGCCATCTTGCAGGTGACCAAGTCAGAACACTCTTATCTCGAAGTACTACTTTTCCAAGTCTAGGGCTTCATGGTGACATTACTGTCATCCTGCACCAATTTTATCAGTTACAATTAGCTGCAATGAAGTTACAGGCAGGTGGTAAAGAGTGAATACTCTATGGGATATGGTGGACGATTTGATATTGATGGTATAGGCTGCTGATGTGAGGTGTACATGGACACTCACCTCTTTCAACCCTTCATCTGCACCAGAGATGTCTGCTAGATACAATACAGTCAGATTACACTGACAACCACATTATGTCTTTGCTGTAGTGATAATATTCTGACAACCCCTCTTTTCATTATGCAGTATGACAGGGCAATCTGTAAGTCCTATTGCTCCCAAAGTCACATGACAAACTGACAGTCACTCCATGCAGTGTCATATAATACGCCTCTTGCACCCGAAACCAATGTCACCACACACTGAACCCCGATTCCAATGTCACATGATATATTAAGCACCCCCCCCAATGTCATATGACAAAGAGCTCCCCCACACAACAGTATGACCATCTACACGGCAGTACCGACTGTCATTTCCCAGTGCCCCTCCCGCCCTTTAGGTGCACACTAACAGCTCTTGTCATTCGACTCCCTGCTTCGCCATTCCCCGCCATGAGTGACACAGCACTGTGCGTCCCCCGGAGAAAATACTGAGCAATGGCCATTCTCTTCTGAGTCTAAAACAAGGCCAGATCGCAATGTCCCCCACCCCCACGAACAACCCCGAAACCAGATCCCTCCTCACCCTGCCCGCCTGGATCCATCGCTTCGTTGACCGGAAGTTGTTTCCAATTTGGGGCGGGGTTACTCGACAAAACGTGAACAGCTGAGCAAGTGTCGCTTTTAGATGACATCACGTCAGAGCGATGTCGCTAAACTAGAAGGGAAGACGCCATTTTCTAGGTTGTTTGTACCAGCTTACAGGTCAGTGGCGTCTACATAGTATAAAGTAGACCGTATGTGTCTCGGTTCTAGGCGGCTTACAAAATAATAATATCTTAATAAAAATGAGTCCGTCACCACAAGCCAGCATATTCCCTCTGCCCTGGAGATAGTTATGTTAGAGTCTCCTGAATCGAACGCTGTTTCTCCTTGTGAATCAACGCCTCCATTGCCGAGTTATCGCAAGTTTTGTCAATATGCAAATTAATCTTTGGAGCAATGAGGGCGTTATCATTCCTCCACAGAGTAAGGGGTAACACCCTCATTGCTCCAAAGTGTTCATTTGCATATTGACAAAAAGGGCGGTATCTCCGCGAAGAGAAAGCGATTCACGGGGAAAACCTCATATCATTCAGGTGACTGTAACCTATCTGTGGGGCTGCGCTGATAGGCTGGGGTCTGGTAACTGACTCCCTTCAATAACATGATTATCTGATATCAAACATTCCTGTACAATAGATATTTCACCTGCTCTACTGATACGTGAGGGCAGTATGTGGCAATATGTAGAGTGCTGCCATGCAGATACATTATGACAGCTTATGGAGCTGGTTTTGCGCAATTAGGAGACTTTTGCGCCAGGGTGATACCTGCACTTGACAATGTGAAGACCCAGTTTTGCTAGGCAACCCTCATAACTTGCATACAGTCTAACAATATTGCCCAGGTTTCCTAATAGTTATAATAATAATAATAATTATAATAGTCCTTTAATAGTCCCACAATGGGGAAATTCAGTGTGTTAGAGCAGCAAAGATAAGGTAAGATAAGATAAGCAGAAACAAATACAAATACAACATGTACAGGAATGTTCCAAGGTAAGAGGCATTACATTAATAGCAGACAGACAGATAGGACGTAGCAGAGGGGGTGGGGGGGATTTAACAGGCAGAGAGATATTTCAGTTCTCTGTATGTAATGATCTCCGCTTAGGTCGGTGTTGGTTGTACAGCCTAACCGCGGTGGGGAGGAAAGACTTCCGATAGCGCTCCTTCTCACACCTAGGGTGGAGCAGTCGGTCACTGACAGTACTGCCCAGCGCAATCACAGTCTCATGCATGGGATGGGAGTTATTCTCCCGCATGGAGCTCACCACGGACAGTATCCTTCTGTCACCCACCGCCTGCACTGGGTCCAGTGGGCTCCCCAGGACAGAGCTGGCCCTTCTAATCAGCTTGTCAAGTTTATTTCTGTCCCTGGTTGATATACTGCTCCCCCAGCAGGCCACTCCAAAGAAGATGGCTGATGCCACTACTGAGTTGAAGAAAGTCCTAAGAAGTGCCCCCTGGATTCCAAAGGCTCTCAGCTTCCTAAGCAGGTAGAGCCTGCTGTGGCCCTTCCTGTACAGGGCCTCCATATGATCTGCCCAGTCCAGCTTATTATTAAGGAGCAAACCCAGGTACTTATAGGTGTTCACAATCTCAATGCCCGTCCCCAGGATGTCCACTGGTTTTGGAGGGCATCTGCCTTTACGGAAGTCCACCACCATCTCCTTGGTCTTCCCCGCGTTAATCTTCAGGTGGTTCTGGTGGCACCAGTCCACAAAAAACCGGTTCAGTTCTCTGTACTCCCTGTCATCGTCTGTGATGAGGCCTACTATTGCAGAGTCGTCAGAATACTTCTGTAGGTAGCAGCTGGATGAGTTGCACCTAAAATCTGCAGTGTACAGTGTGAAGAGGAAAGGGGCGAAAACCGTACCCTGAGGTGCCCCCGTATTACAGATCACGGTGTCTGACACACAGTCTTGGGCTCTCACGTATTGAGGTCGATTTGTGAGGTAGTCTAGGATCCAGTTGGAGAGGTGGTGGTCCACTCCAGCAAGGCCCAGCTTGTCTCTCAGTAACCTGGGCTGTATGGTGTTAAAAGCACTGGAGAAATCAAAGAACATTATTCTCACCGTGTTCCCTGGTTTTTCCAGGTGAGACAGAGCCCTGTGCAGAAGGTGGATGGTGGCATCATCTACCCCAATGCCCGGTCGATAAGCAAACTGGAGAGGGTCCATAGCGGGGCTCACTAGAGGGCGAAGATGTGTGAGAACCAATCTCTCTAAGATCTTCATCAAGTGGGATGTCAGTGCTACAGGTCTGTAGTCGTTGAGGTCCATAGGGTGAGGTTTCTTTGGAACTGGTACCACACAAGAAGATTTCCATAATTCAGGGACTATTTCCTGCCTCAGGCTCATATTATACATATATGTAATTATACCACACAGCTGGTCCCCACAAGTCTTAATTAGCTTTGCACTGATGTCATCTGGCCCTGCGGCTTTCCTCGCCTTGATCTTTTTCATCTCCTTCCTCACCTGGGCCCGTGTGAAGGTCAGACTGTGGTCAGATAAAGACAGATTTCTGGATTTACTGGTCTGTTGGGAAGTAGCCACATGGGGTGAATGGGGTGAAGTCATTGTGGTGAGGGGAGCTGAAGGACATGCTGGGGTGGGAGGAGCTGGTGTGTGATCAAATCTGTTGAAGAATAGGTTTAGTTCATAAGCCAATTAACATCTGCCTCAATCTGGCAGACAGACTGTTTATGACCCGAAATTGACTTAAGCCCCTCCCAGACCCCCCTTATGTCTTTTCTTTCCATTTGCTTTTCCAAACATAGGCAGTCTGAAAATGCACCAGATTTATCACAGTGTCTGATGCTGGGTGATCAATCTAGTCTACATTTATAGCACCCTTTAGTTGGCTTACTTTAAAGAGGACCTTTCATGTCCTCAGGCACACACGGTTTTATATACCGCTAGAAAGCCGACAGCGCACTGAATTCAACACACTGCCGGCTTTCTCGTTAGTTTCAGCACCAATCTCTGCCCATTGTCAGAAGGGCATTCCTGACAGTCTAGCTGGGCCGTGAGGATCGCCATAGACTTGTACTGGGGGTACGTTCCTCACAGCTCAGTGTCATCGCTGGGTGGTAAGGAACGCCCCCACAGTACAGGGCTATGCATGAGTACAGTCGGGGGGCGTTCCTTACTGCCCAGCTGGACTGTCAGGAACGCCCTTCTGACGATGGGCAGAAAACTAATGACACCGGTATCTCCAGCCCCGAGACACACTCCGGGAAAGCCGACTGCGCTGAATTCAGCGCACTGTCTGCTTTCTAGCGGTATATAAAACCACATGTGCCTGAGGACAAGAAGGGTCCTCTTTAAGGCAGAATTGTACGACACAATCATGGCACATTTATTAGAAATTAACATTTTATTTACAATGATTTAATTTGTCCAATTACTTCTGAGCCCCTGAAATGAAGGGATTGTGTGTAATAAATGCTTTAGTTCCTCACATTTTTATGTAAAAAATTTTGTTCAACCCACTGAATTAAAGCTGAAAGTTTGAACTTCAACTGCACCTGAATTGTTGTGTTCAAAATTCATTGTGGTAATGTACAGAACCAAAATTAGCAAAAATGTTGTCTCTGTCCAAATATTTATGGACCTAACTGTATATATCCATCCAGTTAAGCCTACAATGTTGATCCAGAGAAAGGCAAAAAAAAAAAATTTTCCTCATTCTAGGGGAAAAATTCCTTCCTGACTCCCAATGTGGCAATGAGAATAAATCCCTGAATCAAAAGCCCATCTAATAACTGTAACCTGTTGTTTTGCTACTGTCAAAAAAGGCACTAGTCCTTTCTTTAAGTATTTTAGTGAATTCTATATGATGGCTTTCTGTGTCAGAGTTCTACAGTGTCACTGCTCCTACAGTAAAGAACCCTCTCTATGACAATGTTGAAAACTGACTTTCCTCTAGATTTAGTGGAAGCCCCTTTTGACAGTTCCAGTCTTGGGTATGAAGACATCCTGGCAGAAATGTCTGTATTCATTTTTCATACATTTATAATATTAGATCACCTCTTGGTCACCATTTCTCCAAACTAGATGACACTAATTTTGATAAGCGCTCTGGGTACTGTAGTCCACCCATTCCATTTATTACTTTGCTTGCCCTCCTTTGAACTCACTCAAGCTATTTTGTGTCTTTCTTGTGCAGGTTGACTAGTATAGTAATTTGTAAAGTGGCAGAACTATGCCTGAATCATGTGCATATATGCCCCTTTTAATCCATGATCTTATTTGCCTTACAGCAGCTGCCTGGCACAGAGTTTTCCCATTTAGTTAATATATTTGGCATTCCTTTCAATTTCCATGTGCATATCCTTACATTTATCAGTAAACCTCATTTGCTATTTCTCTGCCCAAGCTGTCAATAAAGTTTATTCATTGTGTGACGATTATGTGACTTTCTACTATCCTTTTTGTTTGAACTATTCATTTTCTAGATCTCCTCTTTCTGTCAGTCAATGGAAAAGTCCATGTTTAGGTCTTTTTACAGCATGGGGATGTGCATAGGACTTGACAGCGGCACATGGAGTTCCTACATGAGGTACACCATTCTCTCCTACAAGCAATGCTTCTAGTTGACTATACCTTCTTAAGGCTGGGGCCCCACATGGCGTAAACGCTGTGGTTCGCCAGCAGCATAAACGCTGCGGAAAAGAATTGCAGCGTTTTACAGTGACAGCAAAGTGGGGATGGGATTCTAGTGAATCCCATCCCCACTTTGCGGGAAAATACATGGTGCGGACACGCGGCGATTTCCAAAACCGTTGTGGTTTTGCTAATCGCAGCATGTCAATTATATCTATGGGAAATGCCGCTGGTTTCCCTATAGATATAATTGAAGCAGGAAGTCCGCAGAGGAAACATCTGTGAACTTTCTATGCAAAGTGCTGCAGGAACAATCGCGATGCGTTTCCGCCGCGGATTTTCCCGCAGCACTTTTTTGCCGCAGGATGCCACGTGGGGCCTTAGACTTATACAGTATTTAATTCTCTATGCTGTAATTTTCTCCTAGAATCCATAAGAAAAGTCCTCAAAATACCTCCTTGCAAAATCAAAGGCACAATATAAGGGCCCCTAATAAGGGGTGTAAGAGCCCAGGAATGTTATTGCCGATCTTTGGTACAGCAACAAGGTGTCAGCTGTATGTTACTGCTGATACCTACTGCTTATGTTGCTGGCTCAGCTTGTGAGCTGGTGCCTTGTTCATGCCATAAATGTACAGCATGGTGCACAAACATGCTACTTGCCATGCTGTACATTTATGGCAGGTACAGACTCATTTACACTTGGGTGTTACTAGTTGAGGGTGTGTTACTGTAATACTCTGACACTGTCCAAATAGCCCTACTGGTGTCAGACTGTGTAGGGACACACACCTTTGCCAAGGAGGAATAGTAAGTTGTCAATTTAGTCATATATTGTACAAGGAATAACAGAGGAGCGAGACAGCACAGAATTAGAAAGGATGCTCTACAGTTGTTTCATGGTTAATGCAAGTACTTGCTGACAGGTCTTTTTTATAAAATTGAAAGGCTTTAGTTGTGTTGATCTTTTGCCTCAATTCCTTGAGGCTATACAAATGAAATGACATTACTCAAGTCTTTCTTGTCGTGCTTGTTTTTGGTAATTCTGCAAGACTGCATGACATTCGTCCATGTAGCCTTAGAAGGTCCTAACTAACTATTTTATATGAGAGTCCCAGGCTGTATTCTGGATTTTTTTTTCCATATCCAAGGTTTCCTTTTGGTGCTCATGCACAATCTGTCTTGAAATATACCAATTTTAACCACTAGAGGACATCAGAGCAAAATGAATGGTCTGAAACTGTGGTTTTACAGTTGCATCTCTAGAATCTGTCAAACGGAACATACAAGGTACAATATACTAAAATTTGGTAACTTCTGGTCCTGATAGCAATAAATCAGACATGCGACTTCAAAGATTTGCGAGAAGCAAGCGTAGATTTATTTATTTTGCTTACTTGTATAGCACCAACATATTGTGCAGCACTTTACAGACATTATCCCATATCATTGTCCCATAAAAAGCTCACAATCTACATTCCCCTACATCAGAAACATGGGGAGAACATACAAATTCCTTGCAGATGCAAGACAACAGTGCTAACCACTGAGCCACGGTACTGCCCATATATTTCCGTTTAGGCTCACATTTAGGATGCACTTAATTTATAACAAAACTCCAGCAGGACAGAGATTACCAAGACTGGCATGGAAAACTCCAGTCTTGATAAATCAGCCCATCTGTGTTTATAGCAGACATTCATTAGACTTGCCATTGTCAAATATGAATATGGCATTTCACAACTCCTGTTGGGGAAAACAAGGCTTGGAATTTACTCACTTAGTCTGACTAAGGGTATGTTCACACAGCAACATTTAATAGGTGAAAAATCGGCAGCTGTTTTCAAAAGAAATCAGACTTTGAAATCCAGGCATTTTTTTGGTGTATTCCTTTTTTTTTCAGCAGCATTTTCAACCTTCAAAATACATACCAAATAGCAAACAAGTGTTTGATTTTTTTTTCAGCTGTATAAAAATATATAGTACATATTTCCCACAGAAATCAATGGGAAATTGTTTGTAAGCGTAAGGAATCATGCACACGACGTTGCACTTTGGCTCAGATTTATTAAAGTGGCCTAAAGCAGAACTATTTTAGTTCCCCAAAGCAACCAATCAAAATGCAGCTTTAATTTTTCAGGAGTAAAATATAAAACGAAAGTTGCGCTGTGATGGGGTGATATGGGCAACTAAGACAGTTTTGCTTTTAGACCTTTTTAATAAATCTGCCTCATTGCTTACAGTGGGACTATTCATTTGTCCTTTTTTTTTTTTTTATCTGTTTTCACAGATCCATCAATGAGGGCAGTTTTAACCATAGGGTCAACAGTGCACTTGCATCGGGCCCCATGGTAACAGGGGCCCCCTTGGGACAGCAGGACAGTCCTGCATTTGCTGTCTGGCTTTTCCGGGCTGCCCCAACTACTGCTCTCTGCTTACCATTCATCCCCTCTCTGCAGGCGCGATGTGATGACTTATATTCCGCCTGCAGCTCCCTGAAGACTCCAGACCAGAACAGCAGGGGAGCGAGGTGAGTATTAGTGTTTTTTCATGTTTGTTTGGTAGGAGAGGGACAAAATATTGTGGGGGTAACTGCAGGGGGGCGTTAAACTGTGGGGCAGCTGGAGGGGGACATTAAACTGGGGCAACTGGAGGGGGAAATTAAACTGTTGGGGTAGCTGGAGGGGTACATTAAACTGTCAGGGCAGCTGGAGGAAGACATTATGCTGTGGGGGAAGATGGATGGGGACATTAAACTGTAGGGATAGCTGGAGGGGGATATTATACCGTGGGGGTAGCTGGAGGGGGACATTAAATTGTATGGGGCCACTAGGAAGGCAAGTGGTGGTAATTGGGGAGGAGGGGGCCCACTTATGAAACCTTTGCACCTTTGCACTGGGCCCACCAATGTGTTAAAACGGCCCTGCCTTCATTAGACTCAAGTCTATGAGGGATCCATGAAAAAGGCCGTCCCACAGATACAAAACAGCTGTGAAAAAAACAAATGTTGCATTGTTGATTTTGCAATGTTCATGTGCATGTAGCCTGGTACAAGCCTTTTATTCTCCAAAATCCGAATTAAAAATCGTCTTGTGAACATAGCCTAATAAAAGAGATAAACAGTGCCAGCAGTTAGAGATGGGCAATTATGACCTAAATCAATCATTACGATTAATGGCGTTTTATTTGATTCACTCCCCTTTTAAAGTATGAGCATGTGTTGGGTGAACCTTGCGAAATTCATCCTGCGAGGTTTGCCCAGTGGACCGAACATGTCAGAACCGAAACTGCTATTATACTCTGAGCTCTCTTCACACCCCAGAGTATAATAAGTGGAGGCCCGGGGAGGTGATCAAACATAAAAAACTATGTTAATTACCTCTCCTGGGCTTGGGCACAGCTCCCTTATCTCTTCTGGTCTTCTGAGTGAGGTCAGGGATGGCTGAGGCCTATGATTGGGCCTCAGCAGTCACATGGCATTCTGACAAATAGACGCAAGCATTGCGACATCAGTCAGAAGACCGGAAGAGAAGATCAAGTCACGCCAGAGTCTGGAGACCTGAGCAACACTGTTTTTTTTATGTTTGTTCACCTCCCTTTGGCCTCCGCTTATTATACTCTGGGGTCTGAAGAGACCCCAGAATATAGTAATAGCAGTTTTGATTCTGAATTTGCAAATATTGTATTAAGTGAATCAAAATAAACGACATTCACAAAATCATGTTGGTTATCCAGGTTAACCCAGTTTCGGGTTATTTTTAGATTTATCACCCAGCTCTAGCAGCAGTGTTTGGCAGCCATTCATTCCTCTCCCTATTGTAGTGTTTCCCAACCATTTCAAACTCAGGGCACCCCATGAAAAAGAAATTTCCTAGGGGCACTTCTTTGAAATAATTTTTACCAAATGACAAAAAAATGTCAGTTTTTGAATTTACAGATGGAACATAAATTTGTTTCACCTCACCAGAAACCACACCAAAACCGTATGCATTTCTTTTTGTAATGCAGTTTTGATGCAATTGTAACTGGATCACAGCTGCACCGTGTGAATGCACCCTTAAAGTTACACCATCCTATACTTCCCATCCAGAACATATAAAAATTTACTTTTTACCATCACCAGGCTCCCTTAGTGGCCCCCACATAATATCATGCTCATTAGTGGGCCAACACAAAGTATATGGTTGTCCAGAAGCCTAACACCCCTAAACGCCAGTGGCTCACAATTTATAATGCTCCCAGTTGCCCCCAGACACCTAAAAATGCTCTTCAGTGGCTCCCACAGGGGTGCATCTTCCATGAAGCGATGGTCTCAGATGGTACCTCATGGAATAAACTGGGGGACGGCATTTTTTCTTTTTATCGGCTGCAACTTATTGTGTTATTGCAATAAGCAGCGGCCAATACTTTTTACTCACCTGTCCATGATCCTGTCTAGGTCGCCCTCCGCTGCCACCTCAAGGCGGCACTACACTTACATCACAACGTTGAAGAACAATGGGACGTTATATACAGCGTCCTGGCGTTCTTCAGCGTGGGCTACAGCACACTCTGTAGGCGGCAGTGGAAGCGACCAGGACAGGAGTGTAGACAGGTAAGTGAAAATTTTTGGCTATTACTCTGTATGGGGTGTGTGTGAAAAAGGGGGTCATATATTGCGGGTGGGCTTTAAAAAAAGGGGTCATATACTGTGTGGGGGGTATAAAAAGGGGTCATAAACTGTGTGGGGGCCATAAATAGGGGGATCATATGCTCTGTGTGTGGGGGGGAAAGGGGTCATATACTGTGTGGGGGCCATAAAAAGGGATCATATACTGTGCGTGGGCCATAAAAAAAGGGTCGTATACTGTGTGGTGGCCATAAAAAGGGGTCAGATACTGTGTGGGGGCCATAAAGAGGGGTCAGATACTGTGTGGAGGCCATAAAGAGGGTTCAAATACTGTGGAGGCCATGAAAAGTGGGGTCTTATACTGTGTGAAGGGCAAAAAAAAGGGAGTCATATACCGTGTGGGGGGGCAAAAACAGGGGGTCATATATCGTGGGGGGGCAATAAAAGGGGGTCATATACTGTGTGGAGGCTAACAAAAAGGGGGTCATACACTGTGTGATGGGCCAGAAAAGGGGGAGCATATACCATGTGTGGGATCACGTATCGTGTTGTGGGCCAAAAAACAAAGGGGGTCATGTATCATGTGGTGGCATCATGTTCACACAGCTTTTGACGTGGATTTGGTGGCGCATTTCACCCACAAATCTGGGGCAGATTCCGCCCGGAATCTGCATCCCATTGTTTTCAATGGGAAGCAGAGACCGCAGCCGTATGTGGAAAAAAGAAGCATCCTCATCGATCTTGCATCATCTGGGCCTAATCAGCAGTGGAGAGCCGCGATGGAATGTCGTGAGGAATTCCTATTTATTTTCAGCTGTGTGAACATACCCTAAAAGGGTTGTCCAGAATTACAAAAACATAGCTGATTTCTTCCACAAACAGTGCCATACCTGTCCATGGGTTGTGTCTAGTATTGTAGCCCCATTTCATAGATTTGAATAGGGACCGGTGTAGTGCTGGTTTTGGTAGAAAGCAGCCATGTTTTTCTAATCAACAACAACTTTTACAAGGCTGGTGACACTATTGGGGAGTTTGCAGTGGGATTTAAACTCTGCAGGTCAATTATTGTTGCATGTTATGTTATATATATATATATATATATATTATGTTCCACGCAAGCTTCAACCTTTTTAATAATAATAATAAGACAGGTCAATTTTGGCATTTTTTTTTTTTTTTTTTTTTTTTTTTGCTGTGGTCAGGTCCACTGTGGGATGTCTGCTGTGGATATCCCGCAGTGAGCCTAACTCATGTGAACTTAGCCTAACGAGTTTTCCTCAAGATTTTAATTTATCAGCAATCAACAGCATAGGTGATAAGTGCCTGAACAGGGTACCATGTCCTTGATCTAAATGGAGTGGGTCGAGCATGCTCTCTGCTGCTCCAATCAGCTCTGTAGGACTGCTGTACATGGTAATCTTCATACATATCAATTAACATTGCAACAGAGGACACAGCAGAAGAGCTAACACTCTTATCCCTATAAGGGCATTGAAACCAGGAACAAATCATCTTGTGGCAGTGAAACAAATGTCACTTTGAACTTGTCTTTGGCAAGTATGAGTTTTGCAGTTGGGTACAGTTAAAACTGCTTTGGAAACAAATGCATGCAATTTTGATGTGGTTTTTGGTGCTGTTTCTGGATTTTACAAGTGAAGCACATTGATTTAATATGTTTCACCTGTAAAATAACAATTTTCACCAATAACCACATAACAAAATGCATGCACTTTTTTTAAATGCAATTTTAGTTGAACACAACTGCACCATGAATGCATCCCTAGTTCCCAGTTCTCTATACCAGGTGGCTGGAGAGGTGGGAGGGGACAGTGTGGGTTAGCATCACAATTGGAATAGCCTGTTCCTCTTTAGAGCTTTGACAGTCCCACATATTCTTATCCACAGAAAAACCTCCTTCCCCTTTTTAGCACCCTAAAAAAAGACTGTGGCAGCAGGTGGGTGGGGGTAAGTTCCTCTTCTCTGTCCCCTCACTTCTCCATGAAGAAAGGTTGTTTACCTGCACTAACCCCTTTATTGCTGATCTTGTACTGTACTTTTTGTATAGTATATTCTGCAGTAGAATCATGATTATGTATAGTCGTAAGACCCTGTTGTGACCATCTACACCCAACACTGCCTGACCATGTCATGATCATACAGATTTACCTCCACGTCAACTGTTATTGATGATCTACAAATGGGACCATGTATGACTTTTCCACTCTCTGCCACGTAACCCTGTTGGGACTATACACACAACTCAGCAGAACCTTGACATGACCACCTACACCCATCATTCTTATTTATTTATTTATTATGCTTACTTATATAGCGCCATCATATTCTGCAGTGCTTTACAGATATTGACAGTCACTGTCCCATATAGGGCTCACAATCTATATTCCCTACCAGTATGTTTTTGGAGTGTGGGAGGAAACCCACGCAAACACGGGGAGAACATACAAACTCCTTGCAGATGTTGTCCTTGGCAGGATTCGAACCCAGGACTCCAGCACTGCAAGGCTACAGTGCTAACCAATGAGCCACTGTGCTGCCCCATTATTATACTAACTCATCCCCAAATCTATAGCCTCATTATAGCTGACTGTTTGAATTGCACACTCAGAGCCAGGTGTAAATGAATGATTACACAGTACACTAGTGGTGCACAAACATGTTTATGGTCGGAGGCTGTGTTTAGCTGTATCTATATTCTGCTCCTAAATACAACTGAATGAGGCCTTTATTTCTTAGTGTTCAGCCATCAGCCCCCCTCCCCCTCTCTATGTCCTGGAGGTACAAATCCTCCTTTGACCCTGAGAATTCCTGACCTGCTCCCCTCCCTCCAGGTGTGCCTCTCCCCCCAATACAGAACAAAGGGCAAAGCCTGCACCACCCCCCTCCATGTACTGCAGCCATAGGTGCGTCTCCACTCCCCACACTGTCGGCAGTATAAACCTGGAGAGGTAGGAGTTAAATGCTTTAACTAGAAACTTACTAAATATGTGGCTTAATTCAACCAACCTCATTCATATCATTGATGTGCTGGGCAATGCCACTATACCAATTATTATTACAATGAATAGTAGTATTTATTGATGATAAAAATTGGGCATCCTTAAAGAGGCAAAGTCAGGGGTTACTCATGAGAAAGTACTTTTCATGTCCTCATGCACATGCGATTTTATATACCGCTAGAAAGCCGACAGTGTGCTGAATTCGGCGCACTGTCGGCTTTCCCGTTATGTGCCCTGGGACTGGAGATACCGGTGCCATTAGTTTCGGTACCGATCTCTACTCACTGTCGGAAGGGCGTTTCTGACAGTCTAGCTGGGCTGTAAGGAACATTCCCCCTGACAGTACTCGTCCATAGACTTGTACTGGGGGGGGGGGGCGTTCCTCACAGCTCAGTGTCATCGCTAGACGGTAAGGAACGTCCCCTCTGACAGTACAGGGCTATGGACGAGTATAGTCAGGGCGTTCCTTACCCCCCTGACTTTACCTACTGAACTTAAAAGGGTTTCTCCAGGCTAAAATTTTATTTTTTAATTAGGCTGGGGGAAGGTGAGAAAAAAAAAATACACACCTGTCCTCGGTGCTCCTGTGCCTCCCATCGCGGTCCAGTTTTGAAGCTCTGTTGTTTTTCTCCGCCAGATATCCCTGCCGCACATGACCGCTGAGGCCAGTCAGTGGCCCAAGGAGGGGACCCAGGAACATCACTACCTGTGACATCCCCGGGTCCCTTCCTTAGCCAATAATTGGCCTCAGCAAAAGGGAACCGGAATGTCACAGCCGGCGAGGCCTTCCACAAAAGAAGACTGCCGAGTAAAAGGACTGGACTATGCTTGGAGGACACTGAAGCACCAGGGACAGGTGAGTATGGTTTTTTTTTTCGTCATCCCAGGCCTAATTAAAAAATTCAATTTTAGCCTGGGCAACCTCCTTCAATGCTTTGTTTGGTCATTTTAGGAAATAAGGCTACATGTACACGACCATGTCCTCTTAAGTGGTCCATGAAAAGAAAATGAATGGCACATGGATAGCTTCCTTGTGTTGTCCGTGTCCGTAACCCATACACTTCAATGAGTGAGCATGGAAAACTAAATGGACAGAACTGGACCTGTGTCGTTGTTCTAGACCAAGGGATTCTAAATCTGTGGGGTGGTTGAGGTAACAGAATAAGGAATGACTAATGGATAGAGCTAGGGTTGGGTGATTAATCAAAAAATAACCGAATGTCAACCAGTATAACCGATATGATTTTGTTTGTGTCGGTTATTTTGGTTCGATTATTACAATATTTGTGAGGTTCAGTTTTGTTTGGACCGAACATATCAGAATCTGACCTGCTATTATACTGTTATATAGTATAATAAGAGAAGGCCTGGGGAGGTGATGAAACATAAAAACCAGTGTTAAACTAAGGCCCCACGTAGCAGGCCTCAGCCAAAAAGCTGCGGGAAAAAAACGCGTCGGAAAATGCATCATGGTTTTTCCCACAGCACTTTCACAGAAAGTCTGCTTCAATTATACCTATACAGAAACCGAGAGCATTTCCATAGGTATAATTGAAATGCTTTGATTTCCAAAAACGTGACGGTTTTGGAAATCGCAGCATTTCCACTGCGGCTATTTTTCTGCAATGTGTGGATGAGCTCCCTTTGGCTAACTGTTCTCTTCAGCGATTCTGCTTGACATCAGGGACCGCGAGGCTTTTGATTGGGCCTCAGTGGCTCACGTGATAACAGTTTCGGTTTGGCCGTGTTTGGTCCAAACAAAACCACACGCGAAGCTTGTGAGACGAGTCTTGCAAGGTTAGCCCAACACATAGTCGTACTGTAAAAGGGGTGTGGTTTAAAGGGGGCACAACCTAAATAATTAATTGTAATCGAGGTAAAATGCCCGACTAATGATTTTGATTTAAGTGATAATCGTCCAGCCCTAGTCAGAGCCCAGAGTAAAGCAGGGTTCCTGTCAGGGTTCCTGAAGAGGTTCATATGCTTGGGGCAGCAAAACAACAACATGCTGATATCTGAGGGCCACAGGGCAGAGGACATGCTGACAAGTGGGTCAGCGAACAGAACACCTCTGTGACAAATAAATGTATTAGGGCAAATTTAAATTATGCACTGAGATCAGTTTTGAAAAATGAAGTTATGAGAGGGTCAATCCTGCTCTCCCCCCATACAGTCACCTCCTGCTCACTACTGGTGTGATTTGAGATAAAATAGTACATTTCTTGCTGCTGACACCCAGAGTTTGGTATGCCTGGGCTGTCCAGCAGAGTTGACCTGGTTTTCACTTGGTTTTGTGACAGAACATATGTGAGAAATAAAAATATTGCACTGTGCTGCGGACACACCTTTACACTGCTTGAGATGGCAGTGCCAAGTAGGCATCTGCTTTGCTGGGCGAAAGTACATGATGTTTTGCAGCTCTCACTATTGCCAGTCCCCCACCCACCACTATCACCACTGCATGTTTGGCACTCCCCCACCCACCTTGTTTGTGCCCCCTGCTAAGAAAACTGTGGGTTTGGCAGCAAAGGAAGGGGGTCAGCTCTGAAAGCTAAACCAGGAATAGAAACCAAGGCATGAGGATGGGAGGGGGGTCTGCAAGGGGAAGGAAGGGGGGAAAACAGCCCCAGGGAGAGATAAGAAGGGGGTGGGGAGGAGAGTGAGTAAAGATATTAGTAGAAAGGTCAGAGAGGGGAAGAGAATGGGGGAAGGTAGAAATGGGAGATGAATTAACCCTTGAACGGCCGCCGCCAGTCACAATCACCACTCTGCCTGCACAAAGATGGGGCTGTAATGCAATTAGCTGGTGTCTGTCTATGGGGGGAGGAGGGGTAAAGGGAGTGGAGGGGATTTCAGAGGAAGGACAAAAGAACAAGGCTAGAGATAATATCCAGATATAGAAAGGTGAAGTAGACAAAGACAGGAGATACACAGACATAGTCAAGTGCCCCTGACGCCAGAACATAGGGGCTTCCAGATGCGCCTATGTGCAATTTCACTTCTTCTATATTTGGCTGATATAGTATTAGTCTCCATATCCATGCACCTGTTTAGCAGCACCGGTCTGGACACTGTGATTATATACATACAGCGATACTGAATGCACAGGCAGCAAATCTATAGGTGGGAGACGTGTTCCCTCCCCAGCTGTGCATGTATACAGTATCCTCTTTCCATACCCTTCATTGTTAGAGGGAGACATACGGTACCAATGAGCCCCTCCCTATATACAGTATCTATTCCCTAGAGGATTACACAGTATCTTTCATCTGCACTTTAGATGATCAGAGACTAAAATTGACAACTCCCCTTTATAATCCCATATATATCCTACATAATCCATCCTCCATATACTGTCCTCACATTTATACCATAGATACTTGCCATAATTTATATATAGTTCTGTATCTTCCAATTGAACTCTAGATGATCAGACACCACGACTAAGCCCCTCCTCTCCTTGTATACAATATACCCCATATATAATCATGGATGGAAGCTATGACTATAAAGGAACTACAAATTACCCCCATAAGCATTATACGCTGTATCTTCCTCATATGACTGGAAAAAAACTCATTTTACTAACCACTCCTTCTCTCCCTATCTAGTATGGTATATATCTAGTATACAGTATTCCATATATACACCATTGACCAGAGATTGTGACTAACAAGACTTCACCCCTTGCAATAGTCCCCTCACCCCATATATGACCTATGGTAGATGATCAGAGACTATGACTAAGTTACTAACACCCCCCACCACGACTTGTCCTTTTTGCAGCTTCCTGCTTATGCACTGTCTCAGTCTCCCCCTAAAGGGACCTTCCCAAAGTCACACGTCTGTGACGATAAGGTGTGGGGGTGGGATGAAGGTCATTTTATCATCAAAATCCCCCTCCTGCTATCCTCCACAGTGAAGCCATCCTTTTCATAAGGTTCCATACCCCCAGCAAGAAACTGGAACCAGATACTAGAACATTAACCCTTTATGGTTGTAGGAGAGCACATGCGAACACTTTTTTAAGTGTAATATTTTTATTAACCCCCCCTTTAATGGTAATGATGGAGTTAATGGGGAAATTGCATTCCCCTCCATCCTGTTGAGGTAAGGCCTCCCACTTCTCCTTGCAGAAGGGGGGTTAGTTTCCCTCTCTCCCCACCGCTCTCTCTCTCTCTCTCTCTCGAGCCATCTGTCATATAGACTATCTTCCTAATCTGCCCTCATCCTGGCACCTTCTCAGTCCCTGGCGATTAACCCTTCTGTTACAGGAGGGGTAGATCCTGGATCTAGATCTTTTTCATTATAAATTGCATGTAAATGCTGCACTTATTTTACATGACTGGAGCATAAACAGAATTTGAGGTCTGTCCTTTATTCCAAGTACTAGGGCTAATTTGTAGAAAACGTCCATAAGCAAACAGGTCAGTCAGCCAATGCAATGGATACTGAGGAGCACTAGCATTAATCAGTGTTTCATAGTAGTAAATAATTACAATCTGGTCCATTTCCTTGGGCATTTAACTGCCATATTTAAGGAACATTTCACAATAAAAAAAAATCTTGGTCTTCATTTAGATAAGTGGCAACCAGTGATGGCAGCCAGAGGCGTAGCTAGGGGTTCAGCACAGGGGGGCGAACATGTCCAAGTGGGCCCCCAACTTGGACTTGTTCGTATACCGATACTATCAGTATACGGTGAGTGTATAGTGGTATATAGCAGCTCTACACAGGGTTCTGCAGACAATTTAGGTGAATACAAGGCAGTAACATTTTGTGACTTACCGGTGACGTCTCTGACTAATCGTTCACATTCCCCATCTCTTTCATCCAGACTGCCATGACCACTTCTTCCAGTCTGTAAAGTTTGCAACACAGACATCTTTGGCTCCTCACTTTTCCAGGCACCCGACCCACATTGTCCTCACCTACACAAAGCCCCCATCCTGCTGCTACCCCAATTATAAAATATATAATATAACCCCCCATAATGAATAATACTCCCAAGTGCATCTTTATATTAATAACTTCCCTGTGCACCCCCTTTAAATATTGCTCCTTATTAATAATGCCCCAGGTGTTTCCTAATTGAAAAGGGAAAAGAAAAAAAAAAAAACAAGGGAAAAAAAAATTATTGGGGGGGGGGGGGGTTCCAATACCCTGGACCCGAAGGATCAGCTGTTTGAATGGTACCTGTGTAAGCGCCGTGACCACTTCTCTGTTTACATAGTGTCATTCTTTTCATAGCGGCCATGTAATGTAACTACAGCCTCTCCCTATACACGTCTATGTAACAAGACTGGAATTACATCACACGGTCACTATAAACAGCGTATGATATAAACAGGCGCCATAGCCCCTTCATACAGCTGATCAGTGGGGAATCACTTATCTCTTATTGATGATTTATTCTGAGAATAGATCATCAATAAAAATGAGCTGGAAAACGCCTTAAGGCTTAGGCCCCACGTGGTGTCCCGCAGCAAAAAAGAGCTGCGGGAAAAACTGCGGTGGCGACGCATCATGGTTTTTCCTGCAGCACTTTGCACAGAATGTTTACAGAGGTTTCCTCTGTGGACTTTCTGCTTCAATTATATCTATAGGAAATCCGCTGGCGTTTCCATAGGTATAATTGACATGCTGCGATTTCCAAAACTGAGACTGTTTTGGAAATTGCAGCGTTTCCGCTGCGTATATTTTACTACAAAGTGGGGATGGGATGGGGGCGAAAACCCACATCAAAAAACTGTGGCATTCTAGCAAATCCCATCCACACATTGCGGAAAAATATGTGCAGCAGATGCACTGGGATTTCCAAAACAGTTGCAGTTGTGGAAATTGCTGCAGCCCGGTACATGGGGCCTTAGTCTTAATAAAGCCCAAGTGCCACTTGAATTAAATTAATTGATCCTCATATTATGCCCCTGATTCCCTCTGACATAAATAATGCACCTCTAATGACCCCTTATATCAATGACCACCCCCTTATGTTCATAATGCCTCCTAATATAAATGATGCCCCCTAATGGCCCCTTCTATAAATAACCTCCCCCTTGTATTCATAATACCTTGTAATAACCCTTATATAAATGACCTCCCCCATCGTTATAATGCCCCCTAATGAATCCTCTCTGTATAGTTATATTTCCCCCTCCTAACCACCCCTTATGCCACAGGTGTCAAACACAAGGCCCGCGGGCCGATTCAGGTCCGCTGCCTTCTGTTATCCGGCCCGGCACTTATCTGGCCCCGGGCGGCATTTTTTATTGTCTATGTAATGTAAACCAGCCCAGGATAGGCCGCTTTAAAAAAAAAAACAAAGCTGCGCGATACCTGTCCTGGGCTGGTTTACAAGACCTCTGCATGTCAGCGCAGGCGGCGATACAGTGACGTCATCGCGCATCCTACGCTGACACGCAGACGTCGCGGGCAAGAAGAGGAGGAGGCGGCTGCATGAAGGCATCGCAGGTAGGTGAAATAAGTTTTTTTATATATATAAATAGGCCATTGCCTGCTGGAGTATCCCCGGCACGTAACGGCCTGTTTACTTATCGATCCCCGCTGCTGGTTGTGGCCGCCCCCCGCTTCCCCTTCTACTATGGGACGCGGAAGCGGCTGTGTGCAGGAGCGGGGATGGTAAGTGAGGCCGCGGCCGGCGAACCTCATCAAATACTACTATTATTATACTCCGGGGGCTTTTCAGACCCCGGAGTATAATAATCGGAGACCCAGGGGAGGTGATAAACATAAAAACTTGTGTTACTCACCTCTCCGGCGATCCGATGATACTCCCAGCAGGCTTCGGCCTTCTTTGGTGACGTCGCAGGCGTCACGTGAGCCGGGCTGACGTCATTATGTCGCGACGCCAGTCTGTGCGACATTGAAGAAGGCCGAACGCAGGGAGCGCATCGGAGACCAGGTAAGTAACACTGGTTTTTATGTTTGTCACCACCTGGGTCTCCGATTATTATACTCTGGGGTCTGAAAAGACCCCAGAGTATAATAATAGTTCATGGGTGGGGGGTCACTATGGGACATAATACCATGTGCAGGGGCCACTATGAAGCATAATACCATGTGCAGGGGCCACTACAGAGCATAATACCGTGTGCAGGGGCCACTATGGAGCATAATAATGTGTGCAGGGGCCACTATGGAGCATAATACCATTTGCAGGGGTCACTATGGAGCATAATACCGTGTGCAGGGGCAACTATGGAGCGTAATACCGTGTGCAGGGGCAACTATGGAGCATAATACCATGTGCAGGGGCCGCTGTGGGGCATAATACCGTGTGCAGAGGCAACTATAGAGCATAATACCATTTGCAGGGTTAAACGGTATTTGTATATTGCTTAATTTTTGATATATTCAGAAAAGGATGAGGATAGTATGTAACATGCCAATGTCTTAGGTTTTAACAATACATTATGTTCTTCCTGGTTGCCCTTAAAGGGCTGATTGTAACAGTAGTAATGTACAAATGTAACTACTCCTTAATAGCTCGCTTAACTGTTAAGGAGAAGTTACTTTTATACATGTGTAAAATAATCTTGGCCCTTCAAGGTACCCCGTGAGGCTGAAGTGGCCCCCGGTGAAAATGAGTTTGACACCCCTGCCTTATGCTATTAATATACCCACAAAAAAAAAGTCATACTCACTTACTTGCGATGCTGATGAATGGAGCCGCCGTCGCTTCCACCTTGTCCATGCACAGGACGTCTGTGTCTGAGCGCGGGCGGCGTGATGTTGTGACGTCATTGCGCCGCCCGTGCAGCAGACGCTTTAACTAGATCGGTGTCTGCGGACAACGATCTAGTTAGAAATAAAGGATGTATTAATGGCGGCCCCGGGGTGGGCCCCCAAAGAATCAGTGGGCCCGGGGAAGCCGCCCCCTCTGCCCCCCCCCGCTAGCTACGCCTGATGGCAGCCATTGCAGTGGTCATGGAGAATCCTAACCTAGTTGACCAAATATGCTGAGTGGCAAAATAACATAATATCTATGTTGTTTTGCAGATACACACTGGTCAGTATTAAAGAGGTTGTCCAGGAAAAAATGTTATATTTTAAAAGGCTGGGGGGAGGTGAAAAAATACCATGGTCCGGTCCTGCTAGTCCATTGTTGTCTTCCAGGGGAACTCCCCGCCGCACGTGACCGCTGAGGCCAAATCAGTGGCCTCAGCAAAGGGCACGTGATGTCACTACCTGATTGGCCTCAGCGGAAGGGATCTAGGACGTCACAGCTGCCGAGGAGTTTCACTTTGAGAAGACAGCCCAGCAGAAGGACCGGACTTCGCTGGGAGGACACTGAAGCACCAGGGACAGGTGAGTATGATTTTTTTTATTTTATTTTCACCTCCCCCGACCTATTTTGAAAATATGTTTTTTGCCCAGACAACTTCTTTACTATTAAAGCCTAAAATTGTATACTGCCAAAACTGTGTTAGCAGTATATCCTCGAAATCCTGTAAGTTGTAAGTCAACACCTTGCACTCTGAGTAATTTTTGTAGTGTGGCAAGGAGCATTATCCTGCTTAGAGAGGCTACTGCTACTGTGGAATAGCATTGCCAGGAAGTGATGTACTTGGTCTGCAACTATGTGTAGGTAGGTGGCATGTGTGAAAGTAACATCCACATAAGTGCCAGGACCCAAGGTTTCCAAGGAGAACATTGCCAAGACCATCCCACTTCTTCTGCCTGCTTGCTTTTTTCATACTGCATCCTGATGCCTGATTTCTTCTTCGGGTAGACAACACACATGTACTTGATTGTTCGAAATAAACATGATTCATTGAATCAGGCCACCTTTTTACATTGCTTCACAGTTCAACTAGTCATTATAGGTACTTTGGACAATGGACAGGCCAGCATGGGCACTCTGACTGGTCTGTGACCATGCAGCAAGCTGTGATACACAGTGTGTTCTGATATCTTTCTGTCTGCATTAACTTTTTGAGCAATTTGTGCTGCAGTAGCTTTTCTATAGGATTGGACCAGAGAGCCTAGCATTTGCTACCCATCAGTTAGCTGGGTGACAGTGATCCTCTCACTGGTTTTACTGGCTGTCCTATCTTGGCACACTTTTGGTAGATACTAACCAATGCATAGCAAGAACACCTTAATGGGATCTGCAGTTTTAGAAAATGCTCTGAACCAGTCATCTAGCCATCATTTTATCTTTGTCAGACTTGTTCAGATACTTGTCCATTTTTCCTTCTTCCAACACATCAACCAACTGTTCACTTACAACTTATTATATCCCACACCTTGATCTGTGCCGTTGATATGAGATAATACATTTATTCACTGTTCCTGACAGTGCATTTAAAGAATACCTTTCATGTCCTCATGCATATGCGGTTTTACATACTGCTAGAAAGCCGAGAGTGTGCTGAATTCGGTGCACTGTTGGCTTTCCCGGTATGTGCTCTGGTGGTGGAGATACTGGTACTGTTAGTTTTGGCAGTGATATCTCCCCACTGTTCTAAGGGCGTTTCTCATAGCTCAGTGTCATTGTTGGGCTGTAAGGAACATCCCCCCTGACAGTACCCTAACATAGCCTTGTACTGTCAGAGGGGACGTTCCTTACAGCCCAGCGATTACACTAAGCTATGAGGAACGCCCTTCCGACAGTGGGGAGATATCGGTGCCTAAATTAACGGCAGCGATATCTCCACCACCGGGGCACACAACAGACATGAAAGGTCTTCTTTAATGTTATAATTGATGTACTTGAACCCTACAATTTGTAAAGTGCTGAGGATTATGTTGGTGCTATATAAATAAAAAGCATTATTATTATTATTACGGTAGTATATACAAATGTTGACAAAAAAAAATTATCGCCTCGGATAGGAACGTCAGATTGCTGCAATACTTTGTGTGCAGATACAGTGCCTTGCGAAAGTATTCGGCCCCCTTGAACTTTTCAACCTTTTGCCACATTTCAGGCTTCAAACATAAAGATATAAAATTTTAATTTTTTGGTGAAGAATCAACAACAAGTGGGACACAATTGTGAAGTGGAACGAAATTTATTGGTTATTTTAAACTTTTGTAAAAAATAAAAAAACTGAAAAGTGGGACGTGCAATATTATTCGGCCCCTTTACTTTCAGTGCAGCAAACTCACTCCAGAAGTTCAGTGAGGATCTCTGAATGATCCAATGTTGTCCTAAATGACTGATGATGATAAATATAATCCACCTGTGTGTAATCAAGTCTCCATATAAATGCACCTGCTCTGTGATAGTCTCAGGGTTCTGTTTAAAGAGCAGAGAGCATCATGAAGACCAAGGAACACACCAGGCAGGTCCGTGATACTGTTGTGGAGAAGTTTAAAGCCGGATTTGGATACAAAAAGATTTCCCAAACTTTAAACATCCCAAGGAGCACTGTGCAAGCGATCATATTGAAATGGAAGGAGTATCAGACCACTGCAAATCTACCAAGACCCAGCCATCCCTCTAAACTTTCATCTCAAACAAGGAGAAGACTGATCAGAGATGCAGCCAAGAGGCCCATGATCACTCTGGATGAACTGCAGAGATCTACAGCTGAGGTGGGAGAGTCTGTCCATAGGACAACAATCAGTCGTACACTGCACAAATCTGGCCTTTATGGAAGAGTGGCAAGAAGAAAGCCATTTCTCAAAGATATCCATAAAAAGTCTCGTTTAAAGTTTGCTACAAGCCACCTGGGAGACACACCAAACATGTGGAAGAAGGTACTCTGGTCAGATGAAACCAAAATCGAACTTTTTGGCCACAATGCAAAACGATATGTTTGGCGTAAAAGTAACACAGCTCATCACCCTGAACACACCATCCCCACTGTCAAACATGGTGGTGGCAGCATCATGGTTTGGGTCTGCTTTTCTTCAGCAGGGACAGGGAAGATGCTTAAAATTGATGGGAAGATGGATGTAGCCAAATACAGGACCATTCTGGAAGAAAACCTGTTGGGAGTCTGCAAAAGACCTGAGACTGGGACGGAGATTTATCTTCCACCAAGACAATGATCCCAAACATAAAGCAAAATCTACAATGGAATGGTTCACAAATAAATGTATCCAGGTGTTAGAATGGCCAAGTCAAAGTCCAGACCTGAATCCAATCGAGAATCTGTGGAAAGAGCTGAAAACTGCTGTTCACAAACGCTCTCCATCCAACCTTACTGAGCTCAAGCTGGGCAAGAATTTCAGTCTCTCGATGTTCAAAACTGATAAAGACATACCCCAAGCGACTTGCAGCTGTAATCGCAGCAAAAGGTGGCGCTACAAAGTATTAACTTAAGGGGGCCGAATAATTTGGCACGCCCCACTTTTCAGTTTTTTATTTTTTACAAAAGTTTAAAATATCCAATAAATTTCGTTCCACTTCACGATTGTGTCCCACTTGTTGTTGAATCTTCACCAAAAAATTAAAATTTTATATCCTTATGTTTGAAGCCTGAAATGTGGCAAAAGGTTAAAAAGTTCAAGGGGGCCGAATACTTTCGCAAAGCACTGTATGTCACAGGCAAATGAGTAAATGATTACAACTGTCTGTTTAGACATTGGTTCTTACCACAAGAGGGCAACAAGCGCTTTCCCCACTGCCCTATAGATAAAATCTCAGACTTTTGGGAGGAGTGACTACTTTTGGGTAGCATACCTCTTGACTATGGGGAGTTCATCCTCGAAACGCGTAAGCAAACTCTTTGCTTCTGTCTAGCACAGAGGATCTCTCCGTGCTTTTTAACCCCTTAAAGACCCGGCCATTTTTTGTTTTTACATTTTTATTTTTCCCTTCCCACATTCCAAGAGCCATAACTTTTTCATTTCTCAGTTCACAGAGTCACATGATGGCTTATTGTTTGTGAAACAAATTGTACTTTGCAATGGCACCATTCAATATGCTGTGAAATGTACTGGGAAGCTGGAAAAAAATTCAGAATGAGGTGCAATTGGAGAAAAATTGCATTTGTGCCAATTTCATATGGGTTTAATTTTTACGGCGTTCACTGTGTGGTAAAAATGACGTTACCTGTATTCTGCAGGTCAGTACGAACACGACAATACCAAATTTATATAGTATTTGTAATGTTTTGATACCTTTTAAAAAATGTAAAACTTTGCAAAATTGAAAAAAAAATTTTGTGTCACCATATTGTGACACCTGTAAATTTTTCAGATTTACATATATGGAGCTGGGTAAGGTGCCTTTTTGTGCGGGACAACATAACGTTTTTATTGATACCATTTGGGGAAAGCTCTAATGGTTTGATCACTTTTTATTCAATTTTTTATAGGAGGCAAAGTGTTGAAAAAAACGCTATTTGATTTTTTTTTTCGCCGCTACGCCGTTCACCATATGGGATAAATATTTTAATATTTGGCATTTTGGAGCGTGGGGACACCTAATGTGTTTATGTTTACTTTTGTTTATTTACTTTTATATCTGATCTAGGGAAAGGGGGGGTGATTTGAACTTTTGTGTTTTTTTTTTTTTTTATACTTTTCAAAACTTTTTTTTTCTACTTTTACTTGTATGATCAGACCCCCTAGGGACCTTGAAGCCTAGGGGGTCTGATCGCTCATACTATCCACTGCAATACTACTGTATTTCAGTGAATAGCAAAATGCCTTTACTTCTATTAGACGATGCCTCTGGCATTACGTAATTAATCTAATGTAATGACAGGCCTGGGAGCCTTCAATAGGCTCCCGGCTGTCATGGAAACCGATTTCCGCCCTCCGATGATGTTCTGGAGGGCGGCAATCGGGGAGAAATGGTGGCGCCTGCGCAATTTAGACGCTGCGGTCCAGTTTGACCGCGACATCTAAAGGGTTAACAGCCACGATCGGTGCAGGCATCCTGGCTGTATTATACGCCCTGGGTCGCTAAGGGGTTAAATGATCCTTTTGTTATGTTGATGAATTAAAAGTTATGTTTTATTTATACCTGGCTGAACTGGCTGCTGGACACCATTCTTTCACACGTGGATCTACTTCTTTGCCTCAAACCGAGGAGCTTTTGTCCGTGCATCAGGAATCCCAGGAGGATGGTGTCTACATTCAAACACTATTTCGTGAGTTGGGATGTGTGCTCATATATTTTTTCGTTTTTTCAGCATGCCTCTTGGTGAGGGTTGGTTGACTGCTAGACATTTGACATACTTTGAGGGGGGCATCATTGGACTGAGAGAAACAGGATGGTCATTTTAACAAATTACACACTATCTAAGCCAGGGGTCTCAAACACACAGTCCCTTGGCCCGGGTGTGGCCCCTGAGGCTGTCATATGCGGCTCACAGGCAGTAGTGGAGCTTGGAGCAAAGAGCCCCTGACCCAGCTGTAAAGCTTTCCAAGCTTGTAGAACACATCACAGTGGCCTACAAGCTCAGGGCAGTTTCAGTGTGGATACTTACCTCTCTGTTCCCTGGGACCTCCCATTCTCTTCCCCTGCTTCAGGGGCACTACTGTGATGTATGTGCACCTGGAGCAGAGGAAGAGAGCGCATCCGGGAGCAGTGAGGTAAGTACTGGCTGGGGGCCACTGGGGGACAATGAAGTATGTGGGGCCACTGCTAGGGGACATTAAACTGTGTGGCCTCTCACAATAAGCTCTACATAGCCACTGTGTCAGGATTCTCAATTCAGCTGCTATACCTTTAAGGTTACTGTGTCAACCTGGGAAGCTTCTGCAGTTTCAAATGTTCCCTGGGCTTGTGTAATTAGCAGCTGAGGGGGCATATTTAAGACCCCTCCCTTCTGACCACAGGTTGACTTTTAATTTAGTTCTCTAGTTTGGCTCTGCATTTGATTGCTTTTCTGACCCTTGGCTTGTTTTCTGGTTATTTGTTTGCCTGTTTATTCTTCCATTGACGTACCCATTCAGATTTGTCCCTTGGTTTTCTTTTGTATATCGGTTTCATCTCCTGATTCTGCCTCTGACAATTTCTCCTGGTTTTGAGCCTATGCCTGGAAGATTATTCTCCTGTTTCTGATCTGCCCTGTAAGTTAGTTGTGGGTTCTGGTTTGGTTTCAGTTAGTGGAGCTTTTATTTCCTGTACAGGTGGTGATAATTCGGACGCCCAAATTCAGCAAAGCCCATCTGGCCTTGTGGCTGGTGAAGGCATTTTGGGGTCTGTCTGTGCTGGTTTTAAATAGTTTGTTGTTCTACTCACTGTTATCACCCAGTTTCTGCTTTTGCTGTAATTTGCCCTTGCATCTTAATCATAACACACTGCTGGTGAATAATAAACTATAAGGAGCTACTGCTGGGATTATTTAACCATAAATTTGTGTTGTATAGAATTTGAAAGGAATGTGGCTCATCAACTTCAAAAATTTTTTATGAGCGGGCCATTTGGCCAGCAGAGTTTGAAACCCTTGATCTAGGCCGTTCTGAACTAGGTGTTAGGAGCAGTGGTTATGTGAGGTCATGCAAACATGGCGCACAAGCTCCAGACTGCTCTGATGGACTACCAGTAGAGAGGATCGTTTGATCCACTGAAAAGCACAAGCAGCTTCCACAGTTTCCTTGTCCGTGGGAGCTGCTTGTGTGTCTAGGCACTGTTAGCACCTTCATTAAACACCCCTGTCTCTGCTAGGCACTTAGCTGAGAGAAAGTTGGTGTCACAGTGCACTTTACTTGTTGTGTCAATGACAGACAGCCTTTGTTTGCAGTAATGTCGTGAACAAGAATTCTGGATGGCTACAGTTTGGAACCATATTGTCTTTAGCAACAAAGCCAGATTCTGTTTGTGATCCATCAACTATCAAGTTTGAGTATGGAAGCCTTGAGGAAAGTGTTGCCTCCCTGGCATTTGCCCATGTGTTGCCTCCCTGGCATTTTTCAGGAGGATAATTCTCGCCCACACACAGCAAGAGTTTTGTAGGAATTTCTGCACCAGATTACAACAATTCTTTGGCCTGCCTGGTCCCCAGATATTGACAACCAAGCATTTATGGGACCAGCTGGGATGCTAGCGTCAGCAACCTATGAGTGTGCAGGACCTAAAGTCCCAGCTGTAACATCTGTGGGCAAATGTGCTGAAGGATACCATAAAGAATCTATTCCTCCATGCCCAACTGTATCTCTTCTTGTAGCCAAGTTAGCAGCGGCCCAATAGGGTACAAGATCCTCTTTCAATTACACAGTTTTTCTCAATAACCTTATCTTTTCACTGTAATATTGTAATCATGTACATATATAATCTTTACATTCACACATATAAAGTTTCATTTGATTCCAATTACTCCTCCTTGGTGCATTATTTTTTTTTTCTCGATAAGTGTGTTTAGTATGCTACTGCCGCTTACAAGTGAAGCAAGCAACCATAACAGGTTACATTGTGAATGTAGTTCAATGTTCAAAAATATTGACCTTAAGGGTACATTCACACATACTGTAAATGATGCGTATTTTTGCATGGAGTTTCATTTGTTTCCAACAACTCCTTCTTGGTGCACATTTTTGTTTTGTCATCGAGTGTATACACAGTTGTGTACATGTCAGTTCTTGTATTCTAGTTTCAGACCTGGATCTTCAGGATGAATACAGGTGCATCTCAATAAATTGGAATATCTTTGGAACATTTATTTCTTTCAGTAATTAAATTTAAAAAAGTGACCTCCTAAATTTTTTAGATTCTTTACACACAGAGTGTTCTATTTCAAGTGTTTTATTTCTGTAAATGTTGATTATGGATTACAGGTAATGAAAACTAAAATCTAAGAAAATTAGAATATTGTAAAAAAGTTCAGTATTGTAAATTCAGTGTGTCACCTGCCAAGGTTTCCTAAGCCTTTAAATGGTCTCTCAGTCTGGTTCAGTAGGAATTATGAGTTGAATTACTGAAATGAATGAACATTTCAAAAATATTCTAATTTACTGAGATGCACTTGTATGTTCCATAACAACAGAATATTTTAAACTGTGCTAGAGTTCATAGAATTGTGCTAAGACAAACAGCAAAGATGAATCCATTTTTCTACATACTGTAATACATGATTAATGGAAATTTAAACATTCTAAATAGATTAAAGAGAAATGTATATGGCCAAAAAACAAAATGTCAGCACCCAGAAAGGGCCTTAGGATATAAGAACTGACAACTATTTTTGGTGGGGGGAGTGCAGAATGAAAACAACAACCTGATTAAGACCAAGGTGACGGACAGATAAAAAGACAGACTAAGGTGTCAGAAAGTCAGGTTGATAAGCCTTGTATAGGGCCATGTGCCTAATGTTAGTCATACAGTATTTCACATTTTATAGTAGATATTTACCCAAGTCTCCACCATTCATTGCTTCCCAATGTATGGCTATCGTGTGAAAAATGAAAGTGACTATGAGGGTCACCTCTTACATGCCATCTGGTTTTAGCTTTATATTTGCATTATTCTAGTCCTAGTACATTCCCTTGATCCTTTACTATAAAATAAGAAAGTAATATAGGCATAGTGATATCATAAGCTGGAAAAAAAAATTAGAATGGGGTGAACTAGAGAAAAACTGCATTTGTGCGACTTTTTTACGGGCTTTGTTTTTACGACATTCACTGTGCAGCCAAAGAGACATGTCACATGTATTCTATGGATTTGCAGTACCAAATTTATATAGTTTTTTTTTTTTTTTTTTTACTATATAAAAAAATCCAAAATTTTGCAAAAAAAAATACCCAAAACATTTTTTGGAATTGCCATACTTTTTTTTTTCTTTAAAGTTTTTTATATTTACGTGTACGCAGGACCAGATCTACTTTTTTATTTTACCAATTTAATAATAGGTGAAACAGCAAAAACAAGGCAATTCGTCTCGATTGTTTTTTTTTTTTAGTGTTTTTTTTTTTTCCTGCCTTGGCATTCACCATATATTTATGTTTTCGGACACAGGGATACCTAATGTGTATGTGTTTTACCTTATATACTTTTATATTTGTTCTAGGGAAAAGAGGGTGAGTACTCCGGTTTCCACCCACACTCCAAAGACATACTGATAGGGAATGTAGATTGTGAGCCCTATATGGTACAGTGATTGACAATGTCTGTAAAGCGCTGCGGAATATGATGATGCTATATAAATAATATACCTAAATAATAATATTAATTTGAATTTTTAATTGTTTTAATTTTTTTTTTTTTTACTGTCATTATTAGACCCCCTAGCGGCATTGTAAAATTACTTAGGTTCTGTTACAGGCTGTATAGCACAGCCTGCAATAGAACTGATAGAATGACAATCCTGGGAGCCTTCAATAGGCTCCTGGCTGTCATGGCAATAGATCGTCAGTGATCCACCCCAATATGATATGAAGACTGGTGTAGAAATTTGCTACAATTAATTACGCTTGTAAACTACAACATTGCACTCTCCCTGCACAGATCAGTCTTATCGTAGCAAATTGTACTACATAATTTTATTTAAAAAAATTACAATAAAGTTCTTTTCAAACTAAACAGTATTCAGTAAGCCCTATGGCTCCCTCTAATGGTGGCTAAAATCAGAAATGTATAACTCCTATGTTTTAAGGTATGTTTACACAGAGTATTGTAATACACTCAATCTCACACATCTCCGCCCTCTAGTGAGCCCGGCTATGGACCCTCTCCAGTTTGCTTATCGGTTAGGTATTGGGGTGGATGATACCATCATCCACCTTCTGCACAGGGCCCTTTCTCACCTGGCGAAAACATGGAACACAGTAAGAATAATGTTCTTTGATTTCTCCAGTGCTTTTAACACCATACAGCCAGGGCTACTGAGAGACAAGCTGGCCCTTGCTGGAGTGGACCACCACCTCTCCAATTGGATCCTAGACTACCTTACAAATCGACCTCAGTATGAGAGAGCCCGGGACTGTATGTCAGATACCGTGATCTGTAATACGGGGGCACCTCAGGGTACAGTTCTTGCCTCTTTCCTCTTCACACTGTACACTGCAGATTTTAGGAGCAACTCATCTAGCTGCTACCTACAGAAGTATTCTGATGACTCTGCCATAGTAGCCCTCTGTGAAAGATCCTCAGTGCGCCAACACCGCTTTGGCCCACACCTGAGACTTCTTTCATAAAAAACCACACTCACCGCCAGTGAGTGCTGGGTTCACAAGATAAATACAAGACAAGCTTTCTAAATTTTATATATTTATTAACCCCTAAATGGGTCGGTATTAACATCTAACACATGCCGTTCAGAACAGATATGTAGATATATGCAAGCATTAACAGTTACTAGTTACAATATACAGTACAATAAAATAAAAGGGAATAAAAGTGAAATAATTATTTACCACACATATCTTGGATGTGGCTCTATAATCCAACCCTCACACATGGCATGTGGGGCTAACCAGTGGAGGCAGCATCAACACAGCATTCCAGCCTGCATGCTGTCATCACAGTCTCCCAGTAATAGTCTCTTGTAGTCTTATCATAGTATTCTCATCATAGTATTCTCTTGTAGTCTCAGCCCAATCTCCTCCCACTGACCTCTTACCTCATCTTTTATACCCTTGATTACACCACCCAGAATGAGGTCACCGGCGACGGCAAGTCTGATTGATTAATGCACTCAAGTCCAGATTCTTTGTAAGGAGATGGGACCAAGTGAAATGATACAATGTTATGAACCACGTCTGATCAACAGCCCAGGCTGAACAATGCATGTTTATTTGATCACTCAGGGCTATGTAGGAATTCAATAGCTATTCTGGGATGGATACAAAGCCCTATTGTTACAAGGTTGCCCTACTGACAACATACATCTAGGATTATAGCTGCGCACATTATGAGTAAATGGAACTAAGAGGGAGATACGATACCCAGAGATCAAAATACATCTTTGAGTTATAGCCATATTTAAGTGGAATCATCACACCCTCATCACAGATGATGATGACAGGGAGCACAGAGAACTGAACCAGGATTTTGTGGACTGGTGCCAGCGAAACCACCTAAGGATTAACACTGGGAAGACCAAGGAGATGGTGGTGGACTTTCGTAAATGTAGATGCCCTCCTAAACCAGTGGACATCCAGGGGACGGGCATCGAGATTGTCAACACCTATAGGTACCTGGATGTGCTCCTTAATAATAAGCTGGACTGGGCAGATCACATGGATGTCCTGTACAGGAAGGGCCACAGCAGGCTCTACCTGCTTAGGAGGCAGAGAGCCTTTGGAGTCCAGGGGGCACTTCTTGGGACTTTTTTCAACTCAGTAGTGGCATCAGCCATCTTCTTCGGAATGGCCTGCTGGGGGTGCAGGATCTTGACCAGAGATAGAAGTAAACTTGACAAGCTGGTTAGAAGAGCCAGCTCTGTCCTGGGGAGCTCCCTGACCTAGTGCAGGTGGTGGGTGATAGAAGTATACTGTTCGTGGTGAGCTCCATGCGGGAGAATAAGTCCCATCCGATGCATGAGACCGTGATAGCGCTGGGCAGTACTAACAGTGACCGACTACTTCACCCTAAGTGTGAGAAGGAGCGCTATCGGAAGTCTTTCCTCCCCGCTGCGGTCAGGCTGTACAACCAACACCGACCTAAATGGAGATCAGGCCATACAGAGAACTGAAATTTCTTTCTGTTGTGATATCCCCCCTGCGCTGCTACTTCTTTACCTGTACCTTCTATCTGTCTGTATACTATCAATGGAATGCCTCTACCTTGGAACGTTTTTGTATATATTGTACGTGTATTTGTATTTCTTATCTTTGCATTGCATATCTTTGTTGCTGTAACACACTGAATTTCCCCATGGTGGAACTATTAAAGGATTATTATTATTAATAAGTTATTAACAGAACTTTGCCTACTATAGAGATACATTAACCCTTTAAGTCCTTCCCACATTTTTCAATTTTCGTTTTTGACTCCCTGCCTTCCAAACACCATAACTTTTTTTTTTTCACAGAGCCATATTAGGGCTTAATGTTTGTGGGACAAATTGTTCTTCATAATGGTACCATTTATTATTCTGTAGAATGTACTGGAAAGCTGAAAAAAAATTCAGAATTGGGTGGAATTGGAGAAAAAGTGCATTTGTGCGATTTTCTTACGGGCTTCGTTTTTACAGAGTTCAATCTGCAGCCAAACTGATATGTCATCTGTATTCTATGTTTCGGTACCATTCCAAGGATACCAAATTTATATGGTTTTATTTTAACCCCTTAACAAAAATCTAAAACTGTGCAAAAAAAATTTTTTTTTCTTTGAGTCGCCATATTCTGACACCCATAACTTTTTCTTTTCGTGTACGGGGATGCGTAGGGTGTCTTTTTTTGCAGGGCCAGGTGTATTTTTTTAGTTATATCATTTTGGGGAATGTCTATTACTTTAATCACTTTTTATTCAAATTTTTATCAGAGGCGAAACAGTGAAAAAATGGCGGTTCAGCACTTTCAATTTTTTTTCCCCACGTGAGCGGCTGCCATATTTGAATACCCGACATCCACAGTACTATTACAGCGGATGTCAAGAAGGGGTTAAAGAGGAACTCTCACCACCTCCAACAGTCCAGTTCTTTACATCATTTAATAGGCACTGTTCCAATGATTCTGGCACAGTTGGAATTTTTTTCTCTAGCCTCCACCAATCATTGCTGTTAGTTTTAGTGCCTGAAATACTATCTAGTCTTTATACTATCAGGAGCGCGGTGTCAGGCAGCAGCAGACAAGGGGTGTGATTCAGAGCTATGACACTGGCTGTCTCTGATTGGGGATCTGAATCAAGGTGATCTAAACACGTTAACCCCTTCCCGCTGTAATAGTACAGCAGATGCCGGGTCTTTAACCTCTTCCAGCCGTTGACATTTTTCGATTTTCGTTTTTGACTCCTAAACCCCATAACTTTTTTATTTTTTGCGACAAAATTTTTTTTTCTAAAAGTCGCCATATTCTGAAACCCATAACTTTTTTTATATTTCCATGTACAGGGATGCATAGGGCTTCTTTTTTTTGCGAGGCCAGGTGTACTTTTTAGTTATACCATTTTATATGTGTTCTAGGTATTATACAGTAGAGACCCGGTGATAATGTCTGCAATCAGTGCCCGCACTGATCACGGGCATTAACCCCTCTGGTGCCTCGGTCAAAGTTGACAGAGGCACCATTTTGCTGGCGGCGCACGGGCGCCTCCATTTTGCCAGGGCTGGCGTCCCATTGGCATGACAGCTGGGAGACTACTGAAGGCTCCCAGGCTTGTCTGCCATTTACTTCTATTGCAGTACAGTGCAGTGCTGATAATTTGCAATGCATTAGCATTGTAATGAATTGCATTAGTGATCAGACCCCCTGGGGTTCAAGACCCATAGGGGGTCTAATAAATGCAAAAAAAAAAAAAAAAAAAAAGGGGAATTAAAAAAAAAAAAGAAAAAAAAAATAATTAAATATTTAAAATTCAAATCACTCCCCTTTCCCTAGAATACATATAAAAGTACTTAAAGGGGTATTCCCATGAACATAGACATTTTAAAATTTGTAGTTAATTAAAAGTTAAACATTTTTGCAAATATAAGTAATTAAACATTTTGCAGAGTTTTAAAAATTTTCTTTAAATATTTGTGGTCACAAGTTCTTGTCTTGATCGGTTGTCAGTGGCTACGACGATGAATGCAGGATGTTTCTGAGGTCAGAAAATCAGCCATGATTTCCTTATTGTGGCTGGGATATTTTCTGATACATGTAGTATCCCTGCCTGATAACCAAGCTACCATAAGAAAATTATGGCTGGGTTCCTGACAAGTCCCAAACCATAGAAACCTTCTGCATTCGTGGTCGTATCCATTGGCAACCGAACAAAACAACAGACTGTCACCACTAAGATGGTTAGAGGAAATCTTTAAAACTCTTCAGAATTTTTAACTACTTATATTATACAAAAATGTTTAACTTTTAATTATCTACAAATATAGATATGATTATGTTCATGGGAATACCCCTTTAAATACTGCAAAACACATACACATTAGGTATCCATGTGTCCGAAAAGCCTGGTCTACAAATCCATAAAAATATTTTTCCCGTACGGTAAACGCCGTAGCAGCAAAAAAAATCAAAAGTGCCAAACTGCCGTTTTTTCAGTGTTTATCCTCTGATAAAAATTTGAATAAAAAGTGATCAAAGCAATAGCAATTTCCCAAAATGGCATAACTAAAAAGTACACCTGGCCCCGCAAAAAAAGACACCCTATGCATCCCCGTACACGGGAGTCAGAATATGGTAACTTTTAGAAAAAACATTTTTTTGCACAGTTTTAGATTTTTGTTAAGGGGTTAAAATAAAACCATATAAATTTGGTATCCTTGGAATGGTACCGAAACATAGAATACAGATGACATGTCAATTTGGCTGCACAGTGAACGCCCTAAAAACGAAGCCTGTAAGAAAGTCGAACAAATGCACTTTTTCTCCAATTTCCCCCCATTCTGAATTTTTTTTTCTAGCTTCCCAGTACATTGTACAGAATATTAAATGGTAGCATGAAGAAAAATTTGTCCTGCAAACATTAAGACCTTATATGGCTCTGAGAATGGAAAAATAAAAAAGTAATAGGGTTTGGAAGGCAGGAAGTCAAAAATGAAAATCGAAAAATGGCACCAGTGGGAAGGGTTTCATTTGCATATTGCGGTGTCTATTTTTTTTATGGTGTTCACTGTTCAGGATAAATAACATTATTTTTGGATAGTGCAGACTTATACATACAAGGTGACACATAACATGTTTATTTTTTCACCATCCAACCTGGGATCCCTTGTATTTCAGTATATGGTACATTATTGTCTATGTTTATTACGGCAAGCCGTATTACACATCAGTTTATGGCATCTAGGAGGCCATTCATTGGCCTCCTGGCTGCCATGGCATCCCCTCAGAAACATGGGTGTAACAGGAGTGCCCCACTCTCCTAAGCACCCAGATGTCATGATCGCATCTGAGGGGTTAACTTGCCAGAATAACACTATTCTCCAACTCCGGCACCTTGTCCCGAGTCCTGGCTGTATAATACAGCAAGAACCTGGAAGCAATGTTAAAATGGAAATGTCAGAGTGGAAACTCAGTATCAAACCAGCCACAGTATATTGTAGGGGACATCATTTTGAGCGCTATCATACCATTAGATAGTCCAATTTTCTTTTTTTATTTTCTTTAATATGCCATTTTTAGAAACATGCAAATGTGTCTCTAGTGCATTGGAGACTTGAGCTCATTTACATGGTTTTAAAAATGGCCTTTTCAAGGAAGAGACACATCTACTGGCCTATCCTAAAGGTATGATGGTGTTCAGAATAATGACTCGCTGTGCACTATGGCTGGTTTAATATCAAGTGTTGTGGTGATAGATTCCTTTAACCCCTTAACGACCTTGGACGTACTATTACGTACTGGGCGCAAGGTACTTCGCGCACCAGGGCGTAATACTACGCCCGAGGCCAAACATGACCGCGGCATCCAAGGGGTTCCGCCATGTTGCTGCCCCCCTCAGCTTATATCTATAATCTGCAGCCCAGGGACCCCAGGCTGCCTGGAGCCCCCACTAACTGGTTGATCCTGCCGAGACCTCCGGAAGTTAGGCTATGCATCTGCATAGCGCTAACTTCCTGTATAGACTGCAGGACACTTGTATGTTCGTGTCTTGCAGTCTATAGTACTGAGCCAACGATCAAAGCATTGTTGGCTCAGGTGTCCTAATGGGACACATGAAAAAGTAAAAAAAAAGTGCAAAAAAAATAAAGTATGTGAAAAAAAAATTTATAAAATAATAAAGCCCCAAAAATTCCCTTTTTCTATATAAAATGAATTGTATATTAAAAAAAAACAAACCTAAAAATTAATAAAAACAATACATATTTGGTATCGCCGCGTCCGTAATAACCTGTAAAATAAAACTGAAACAATATTTAACGTACATGGTCAATGTCGGAAAAAAAACGCCAGAAGTAATGATTTTTCGCCATATCGCCTTACAAAATATGCCATAAAAAGTGATCAAAAAGTCATATCTACCCCAAAACAGTGCCAATAAAAAGCACAGGTTGTCCAGCAAAAAATAAGCCCTAAACCAACTCTGTGAACTGCAAAATAAAAACGTTACGCATCTCAGAAGATGGCGATGCAAAAATAACTGATTTATGACCCCCAAATGGGTTTTTGTTCTGCAAAATTAGTATCGCATAAAAAAACAATATAAATGAGGTATCGCCATAATCGTACCTACCCACAGAATAAAGGTAACCTGTTACTTACGCTGTATGCTGCATGGTGAAAAATTTTAAAAGTAAAACACAATGCCAGAATTGATGGGGTTTTTTTTTAATCCATGAAGAAAGAGTTAATAAAATTTATTCAATAAGTTATAGGCACCCAAAAATGATGTCATTACAAACTACATCTCATACCGCAAACAACAAGCCCTCATATGGCTACATCACCAGAAAAATAAAGAAAATACAGCTTGTACAATGTGAAGACAAAAATCGCCAAATTATTAGAACACAACTGGCTGTATAAGGAAGGGAAAGTATAAGCTGTGCGAGCGTATATTAGAGTACAACCAGATTTAGAGTTTATGAGGGATAATAAACCAGAAGTGACCCCCCCCCCCCCAATAATAGGAGCTACTGGGGAAATAGTAGGGAATTTAGTGTACCCAATGTACTCCGCACAGCTTACATATTCACTGTTCACCATCTACTATGCAGTCACGTCTGGGATACTAATGCTCACTACACCCCTTGATAAATTCTTTGAGGGGTGCACTTTTCAAAATGGAGTCATTCCCTAGGGCAGTGATGGCGAACCTTTTAGAGACCGAGTGTCCAAACTGCAACCCAAAACTCACTAAATTATCGCAAAGTGCCAACAAGGCAATTTAACCTTAAATTAACCAACCTCCCCCCTCTTGCTCACCACAGCCTGCAACCCCATTCCCCCCTCTTGCTCACATGCAGCCGGCACCACCATTCCCCCCTCTTGCACGCACCCTGCACCTCGCATCTCTCCCCCCCACACTACACCCCGCATCTATCCCCCCCACACTACACCCTGCACCTCGCATCTCTCCCCCCCACACTACACCCTGCACCTCTCTCCCCCAGACTACACCCTGCACCTCGCATCTCTCTCCCCCACATTACACCCTGCACCTCTCCCGTCCACACCCTGCACCCCGCATCTCTCCCCCACACTACACCCTGCACCTCGCATCTCTCTCCCCCACACTACACCCTGCACCTCTCTCCCCCACACTACACCCTGCACCTCTCCCGTCCACACCCTGCACCTCACATCCCACCCCACAGTACACCCTGCACCCCACATCTCTCCCATTGCACCCTACATCTCTCCCCCCCACAGTACACCCCACATCTCTCCCCCCACACTACACCCTGCACCCCACATCTCTCCATGTTCCTCCACTGCTCAGGATACAACTTTTCTTCAAGGACCTTCTTACAAGTAAAGACACGCCTACCCTGTCATGTGACCTTATGACGTCAGAAGGTCCTTCCAGAGTATAGTATTTAGCCTTTACAGATTTACACTGACAGTTTTCAGCTGTATGTGCACATACAGCTGAAAGAAGCGATCGTTCACTAACGGGAAAGGGGAATCCTGTACCGGATTCCCCGTTAGTGAGCGATCAGGGCGACGGCGCGCGTGCCAACTGAGAGGGCTCTGCATGCCCTCTCTGGCATGCGTGCCATATGTTCGCCATCACGGCCCTAGAGGATTCCACTTTACTGGTATTTTAGAGGCTTAGAGGCTCTGCAAACATGACATGGCGTCCAGATCCCAAACATCTGAATCTGCGCTCCAAAAGCCCTGCTGTGTGCCCAAACTGCAGTTTATGCCCACATGTATGACACTGGTGTACCCAGGGTAACGTACTTAATGTCATATGTGGGTATAAACTGCTGTTTGAGCACAGCCGAGCACAGAAGGGAAGGAGCGCTATTTGGTTTTTGGAGCACAGATTAGACGGTTTGGTTTTTGGACGTCATTACACTTTTGCAGAGCTGAAACGCCAGTATCTATAGAAAAATTTCATTTTTAACTTTTCATTATCAGCTGCACATTCATTTCTGGAAATTAAATTAATGCAACACTAAAGGGTTAATAATGTTCGCTACCCCACTTGATAAATCCCTTGAAGGGTGTAGTTTCCAAAATGGGGTGACATGTCTGCGGATTCCACTTTACTGGCAATTCAGGGGCTCTGCAAAAGTGGCATGACGTCCAAAAACCAAAATACCTTCCAAAAACCTTCCCTTTTGTGCCCAGCTGTTCCCAAACAGCAGTTTATACCCACATATGACATTAAGTACGTTATCCTGGGTACACCAGTGTCATACATGTGGACATAAACTGCCATTTGGGCACAGAGCAGGGGGCAGATGTGAAGGAGCGCTATGTGCTTTTGGAGTACAGATTTAGATTGTCGGTTTTTGGACGCCATGTCACATTTGCAGAGACCCTAAATTGCCCCTACAAAATGGGGTCATTTCTTGGGGAATTCCAGTTTACTGGCACCTCCAGGGATCTGCAAAAACAACATGGCGTCCAGAAAGTCCCTCTAAATCTATACCCCAAAAGCTAAAAAAAACACAGTGCTCCTTCCCTTCTGAGCCCTGCTGTGTGCCCAAGCAGCAGTTTATACCCACATATATAATTTTTTTTGTCCCCAGGATAGCCCACTTAATAGTTTTAGGAGTTCATGTCTCTGATGCCACAAACTGGAGTGCTATTTGGCTTTTGGAGGGCAGATGTGGTTGGAATATTTTTCAGGTGCCATGTCTCATTTGCATCGTATTAGGCACTGAAATTGGATATTTCTTTAAAAACTTTAATTTTCACTTTGTACATTAATTTTTGGGAAGCATTTTTAGGCTCAAAATGATAATACCCCTTGATACATTCTTTTAGGGATGTAGTTTCTAAAATGGGGTCACTTTTGAGAGGTTTCCATTGTATTGGTATTTTAGGGGCTCTGCAAATGCGACATGGCACCTGAAAAATATTCCAGCCACATCTGCCCTCCAGAAGCCAAATAGCACTCCTTCCATTCCGAGCCCCACCATGTACCCATACAGCAGATTACAACCACATATTGGGCATTTCTGTGCTCAGAAGAAATTGTGTAACAAACTCTGGGATGTTTTTTTCTTCTTTAGCCACTTGCAAAAATTAAAAATATGTCACTAAATGGACGGTTTATTGGAAAAAAAGTAATTTTTCATTTTTATGTCCCAAAGTCAATAAAATCTGTGAAACTGCTGTGAGGTCAAAATGCTCACTATACCCCTAGATAAATTCTATGAGGGGTGTAGTTTCCAGAATGGGGTCACTTTTGAGAGGTTTCCATTGTATTGGTACTTTAGGGGCTCTGCAAATGAGACATGGCACCCCAAAACTATTCCAGCAAAATCTGCCCTCCAAAAGCTAAATAGCGCTCTTTCCATTTTGAGCCCTGCCATGTACCCATTCAGCAGATTACAACCACATATGGGGCATTTCTGTGTTCAGGAGAAATTGTGTAACGAACTTTGGGGTGCTTTTTCTCCTTGGTCCTCTTGTGAAAATGAAAAATTTGGAGCTAAATTGACGGTTTATTGGGAAAAAAGTAATTTTTCATTTTCATGTCCCAATGTTAATAAAATCTGTGAAACAGCTGTAGCATCAAAATGCTCACTATACCCCCTGACATGTCCTTTGCGGGGTGTAGTTTCCAAAATGGGGTCACTTTTAGGGGGTTTCCACTGTATTAGTACTTTGGGGGCTCTGCAAATGAGACATGGCACCTGAAAACTATTCCAGCAAAATCTGCCCTCCAAAAACCAAATAGCGCTCTTTCCATTCCAAGCCCCACCATGTACCCAAACAGCAGATTACGACCACATATGGGTTATTGCTGTGTTTAGGAGCAATTGTTTATCAAACTGTGGGGGTGCTTTTTCTCCTTTAACCCCTTGTGAAAATGAAATCTTTGGGGATAAAGTGACGTTTTAGTAATTTTTCATTTATACATCCCAATGTTAGTAAAATCTGTGAAACGGCTGTGGGGTCAAAATGCTCACTATACCCCTTGAGGAATTCTGTGAGGGGTGTAGTTTCCAAAATAGGGTCACTTTTTGGGGGTTTCCTTTGTATTGGTACTCTAGGAGCTTTGCAAATGAGACATGGCACCTGAAAACTATTCCTGCAAAATTTGCTTTTCAAACGTCCAGTGTCGCTCCTTCCCTTCCGTGCGCTGCCGTGTGCCCAAACATCAGTTTACACCCACATGTGGGGTATTTCTGTGCTCGGGATAAATTGCATAACAAACTGTGAGATGCATTTTCTCCTTTAACCCTTTGTGAATGTGTTAATTTTAGGGCTAAATTAAGGAATTAGTGGAAAAAAATGAAATGTCTAAATTTCACCTCCATATTGTTTTAATTCCAGTGAAATGCTTAAAGGGTTAACAAACTTCCCAAATGCTATTTTGAATTTTATCTGAGGGATGCGGTTTTGAAAATGGGGTGATTTATGGGGGTTTCTAATATATAGGCCTTTATAATCGCCTTCAGAACTGAAGTAGTCCCTAAAAAATTAGTTTGTGAAATTTTCTTGTAAATCTGGAAAATCGCTGTTACACTTGTAAGCCTTCTAACGTCCAAAATAAATGAAAGGAAGATTAAAAGATGATGCCGATATATAGCAGAGGTATTTGGGTGGTATGACTATCTGTCTGAAAAGCAGAGCATTTCACATTTTGAAAATTGTGATTTTTTTTTTTCAAAATTTCCATTAAATTTCCTATTTTTTTTTATAAATAAATACAAAAATATTCATTAGTGTTTACCACTAACATGAAGTACAATATGTCACGAAAAAACAATCTCAAAATCACTTGTGTAAGTTAAAATGTCTGAAAGTTATTGCCATATAAAGTGACACAAGTCAGTTTTGAAAAACGAGGCCTGGTCCTTAACGCACTTTTGGGCTGGGTCCTTAAGGGGTTAAAGAAATAACTCAAAATTGAAGGATAGACAGTTTTTCTGACAAAAATAAAAAAACAAAACAAAAAAAAAACAATTGAGTTATGGAACATTTAGCAGTTTCTAAATAGCTCACAGCTTATAGTAATTTGCTGACTTTCTTTTGTTCATTGTGCCCTTACAGGGTGCATTACCACCTGCTTCCACATGTTGCTGGGCCACATGTATTTGTTGTTACTTCAAATGGAAAGTATGGGTGCAGCCCAACAATTAGCGCATGGTGGATGCACCCAAATGCACAATGTATGCACCTATAAGCTGGCTATACATTTTGAATAGCCTTCAGTCTAATGCTTCTTTGGCCAACAACTATTACTCCCAACTATTCTTCAGCGAGGTCAAATGTGCATGTGTTCTTAATAGAGGAGTTAAGCCGACCATACACATTAGACTTTAGTTGGCTGTTATGGCTGATTCCAGCCAACAGTTGTGTGAAGGATCTCGCCTTGCTAAGCCGCTCGGCACACCTGCGACCAACCTTCTTTACCTCCCACTCACACACCGTGAGCGGACTGGTTTCATAGGATAATATGAAACGAGCTTTATAAATTTTATATGTTTATTAACCCCAGTGGGTCGGTACTAGGCACTAACATATACAGAAATACATATCAATGAATTATCAAGCAAATAAGAGTAAAAGCAAAATACAGCACAGCAACTAAAAAGGGAAATAAAAGATAGGAAAAATACCAGCACGAGTTTGTAGTCAGTTTCTCTGAGCTCCCATGTGGTGGGCCTCAGGGTCCTTCCTTAAGCAAGTTACAGAGCATGTGTCTCCTACATGCTGTCCAGAACAAAGAAAAAGGCTTCAGGTCTCATCGCTAGGCCTCATAGCCCATGCTTCAATCCACAGCACCACATGTGTTCACATCCTCTCCAAGATAGGAACTTCTTGCTGCCTCTTTGCTTAGTGACAAAGAATCTAGGTCTCCTTTCAGCATATGGCTAGTGCCCCACCCACACCTCCTCCCTCCTTTGCAGAACCCTGGGAGAGATGGATGTCTTCCTAGGTGCTGGGAGAGATGTGTGTCTGGGGGGTAAACTTATGGTCACTAGCCTCCTCTCCGCATCTGGACATCTTCCGTCCTGGGGCTATAAACTGCTAGCTAGAAAGGGCCATCTCCCATGGTTACACATAAAACCACTGAAGCGAATTGTCCGCCAATGTAAACACAACTTAAGCACAACATTCCTAAAGGTATGTGGAGGACTGATGATGAGCAAGTAAAAATACATTTCCAAGAAAGATATATAACTGAGGGTCTGTTTATCACAAGTTGTCTAGAAAAATACTGTGAACAACCATTCGCAACATCTGACGTCAAGATATTTATATAAACATGTATTATTCTAACACTCCCTTGTAGAATCTGGGGTGCTGGTGAAGGACAACTTGCAGTCACTCTTATGTATAAAGTAATTAACACCACTCCCAATAGTTTGCAATTAATATGGCCCCAAGCAGACCCGAAGAATGGAAGCCCTAGTGCAGGTGTAAACCTGGAGTCACCCCTGACCTGTTCCAGACATTACTTAAAATACACATACCAATGTAATATACTGATGACAAATTCATAAACACTATGATAAATACATGAATACAGTCATATGAAAAAGTTTGGGCACCGCTATTAATCTTAATCATTTTTAGTTCTAAATATTTGGGTGTTTGCAACAGCCATTTCAATTTGATATATCTAATAACTGATGGACACAGTAATATTTCAGGACTGAAATGAGGTTTATTGTACTAACAGAAAATGTGCAATATGCATTAAACCAAAATTTGACCGGTGCAAAAATTTGGGTACCCTTATCATTTTATTGATTTGAATACTCCTAACTACTTTTTACTGACTTACTGAAGCACAAAATTGGTTTTGTAACCTCACTGAGCTTTGAACTTCATATCCAGGTGTATCCAATCATGAGAAAAGGTATTTAAGGTGGCTAATTGCAAGTTGTTCTCCTATTTGAATCTCCTCTGAAGAGTGGCATCATGGGCTCCTCAAAACAACTCTCAAATGATCTGAAAACAAAGATTGTTCAACATAGTTGTTCAGGGGAAGGATACAAAAAGTTGTCTCAGAGATTTAACCTGTCAGTTTGCACTGTGAGGAACATAGTAAGGAAATGGAAGACCACAGGGACAGTTCTTGTTAAGCCCAGAAGTGGCAGGCCAAGAAAAATATCAGAAAGGCAGAGAATAAGAATGGTGAGAACAGTCAAGGACAATCCACAGACCACCTCCAAAGAGCTGCAGCATCATCTTGCTGCAGATGGTGTTACTGTGCATCGGTCAACAATACAGCACACTTTGCACAAGGAGAAGCTGTATGGGAGAGTGATGTGAAAGAAGCCGTTTCTGGAAGCACGCCACAAACAGAGTCGCCTGAGGTATGCAAAAGCACATTTGGACAAGCCAGCTTCATTTTGGAAGAAGGTCCTGTGGACTGATGAAACAAAGATTGAGTTGTTTGGTCATACAAAAAGGCGTTATGCATGGCGTCCAAAAAACACAGCATTCCAAGAAAAACACTTTCTACCCACTGTAAAATTTGGTGGAGGTTCCATCATCTTTGGGGCTGTGTAGCCAATGCCGACACCGGGAATCTTGTTAAAGTTGAGGGTCGCATGGATTCAACTCAGTATCAGCAGATTCTTGAGAATAATATACAAGAATCAGTGACGAATTTGAAGTTACGCCGGGGATGGATATTTCAGCAAGACAATGATCCAAAACACAGCTCCAAATCTACTCAGGCATTTATGCAGAGGAACAATTACAATGTTCTGGAATGGCCATCCCAGTCCCCAGACCTGAATATCATTGAACATCTGTGGGATAATTTGAAGCGGGCTGTCCATGCTCGGCGACCATCAAACTTAACTGAACTGGAATTGTTTTGTAAAGAGGAATGGTCAAAAATACCTTCATCCATGAACTGATTAAAAGCTACAGGAAGTGACTAGAGGCTGTTATTTTTGCAAAAGGAGCATCTACTAAATATTAATGTCACTTTTCTGTTGAGGTGCCCATACTTTTGCACCGGTCAAATTTTGGTTTAATGCATACTGCACATTTTCTGTTAGTACAATAAACCTCATTTCAATCCTGAAATATTACTGTGTCCATCAGTTATTAGATATATCAAATTGAAATGGCTGTTGCAAACACCCAAATATTTAGAACTAAAAATGATTAAGATTAATAGGGGTGCCCAAACTTTTTCATATGACTGTATTATAATTCAGTAAGGAGATATACACAAGTGGGCTACTTTCATCACATCTCTGTAAATCCTAAGATAACTGTGCAATTTAGAACAAACTCACTATTCATCTTGGGAGTATGCTGCTGGCCTGAGCTGAAAACCAGGAAAGAAGTGAAAGTGCAGGGAGACAGGAGGGAAGGTGAAACCCTGAGATGGGTCAACCCCTTTAATCTATGACCAGACCATCTCTGGCAGCAGTTCATCTTCCCTGAGATCAAAAGGATTAGCATGTTTTTGGGTTGGGAAGTACCAGCATTAAAGGGATTTTCTGGGCAAAAAAAAAAAAAAAAAATTTCAAAAAAGGTCTGTTAGTGCCATTAATAGGTTAAGAAGTGCACCCAAATAACTTTAGCAGTGTTTTGAGTGATTTCTGGGTTTCTCTTTGAGCTCCTGGCATCTTCTGCATTTGTTTACATGGATATCTTCCTGTTCTGTCTTACTACAAATACCATGATGCCTTGGGCCACTCAGAGTTGACTCCCTTCCCCTCCCTCTCTCACCCCTTCCCTGTTTCCCTAGCTAGCCTGCCCACTACTAGCCCTGCCTAAGTAACTCAACCCTCCCCCCACCCCATCATACTTACCTGTCTTCCGGGCAGGGTCTTCTGGGCACGAGACTTCACTTCTTCTGGGCAATAAAGCCAGAAGACGTCAAGAAGAGTAGATGCCGGCTGCCCAGTAAAAGTCATGTCCCGTGCCCAGAAGATCCTGCCCGGAAGACAGGTAAGTATGATGGGGTGGGGGGGGGTTATTATAGGTGACGTTGTTTTCAGAAACGGGGAAACGGAACGTTACCGGAAAATGTGTCTGGGGTAGTCACACGATCTAGGTAAATATAGATTTTTGGTACACTAAGTAATTTTGAAGGTAGGGGGGGGGGGGGGGGGTGTTTGTTTATCTTAGATTAGAGATACCAATTTATCCCGGACAACCCCTTTAAGGTTGGAAACACATGGAGTTATTGCTTTTTTGGTGCAGATTTGATGCAGTTTTTTGAGCCAAAGACTGGCTTCTAAAGAAGTGGGAAATATAAAGGAAGCACTTACACTCCTTCCTGCTAAATACACTCCTAAATACAACCATGTGCCACCCAATCTATTTTTCACCTACCTGAACACAACTATAGTCATGTGTATGGTCCAGGATTTGGTAAGACATATGTCACAATGCCTTTGGCCATATAGTGTATCTGTCAGGAGACAGGTCTCTGAGATTTACCACAGAGGGTGATTTATCCTTTAAAATAGCAGTTTTTCAAATTACTGCCATACTGAACAAAATTAACTTGTATTTTCCAAATAATATTGTTGACTAGGGTCTGTGTTTGCGCTGGCTTTCCATTGGTGTATATCCCCAAACATAAGCGCCTTCAGAACCTCTCCTGGGGGACAAATCAAGGATATGCAAACTACTGTTCTGAACTATTGCAAAGCAAACTGGGTATAACCTGCTGAAGTCACTTCCCCAGATGGGAGACCAGAAGCAGTAAACAGTGTCAATGCTGCCAGAAGCAGGGTGAGCCACAGAGGGTAAACCTACTTCCTAGAAAATTTTGCTATCAGCTGGTATTTTTGTTACTGCTAGTTTTTGACTTTAGTCTGTTCCATTTTTGCCTAACATTTTTCTCTATTTAGACGATTTGTCCAGCTTAGCAGTCAAACTGAGGACCATGACTTTCAGGTGGCATCCATTAGATGGGCAGCACGGTGGCTCATTGGTTATCACTGAAACCTTGCAGTGTTGGAGTCCTAGGTTCGAATCTGTCCTAGGTTCGACCAAAGACAACATGTGCAAGGAATTTGTATGTTCTCCCCGTGTTTGCGTGGGTTTCCTCCACTGTACTCCGGATTCCTCCCACACCCAAAGACATACTAATAGGGGATTTAGATTGAAAGCCCTATATGGGACATTGATTGACAATGTCTGTAAAGACATTTTAGTATTTCCATGAACCTGACGCTAGGTTCACACTAGCGTTGGGGTTTCTGTTTCTTGGGTCTGCTTGGGGACCCGAAAAACAGAAACCCAATCCGCTTAAAAAGCGGTTAACCGTGGCCCCATAGACTATAGTGAGGTCGGCCCAAAAAATGCAGAGAGAAAAGTCCTGCTTGCTTGCAGGACTTTTCTCACCATATTTTTCAAGAGGAATGGGGGACAGATTCCCTGAATACAGCGTCATACAGCGCTAGTGTAACTGTAGCCTTAGTAACAAAAAAAAAAACCCTTCTGAGGTGTTCAAAGTGATATTTAGTGTTAGAAAGTCTTATTAATATAGAAATCAACTAGGGAAATAGTGTGACTGCTGCCAGGCTACATTCAGAACGGTGATAATCCAACTGTTCAGAACAGAATGTTTACTGAACCAAGGGCATAGAGGCTCAACAAGACTGTATTGACATCTGCGTTGTTCATTTCTGTTGTTCTGCTCCGTCATAGGAGCAGAACAATGAAAATGAAGGCAGTGACAAACACCAATGGCACCTGACAGATTCTGGTATCTGTCAATTTACTAGACACAATAGCACAGCATGCTGCGTTATTTTGTCCAGAGCCCCAACGTAGAAGTAAACACAGCCGTATGCCATGCCTCTTTATGCCGTAAGCATATTTTTGTCAAATACTGTAAAAGGAGAGCTTTGTTAATGGTCAACCCCAAGTTGTCTTGGTAAAGCATGTCAAAGTATGCATCGTAACCAATTCACAGATCTCTCTGATCTGACTAAGGTTGAGGTTACACATTGCAGAAACGCAGCATTTTTGGCTGTTGTGGAAAACACTGGGGCAGATAAACTAAAACTTTCTAACTTTTAGACAGTGCATAGTTAGGCTAGACAGTCTTAACCACTTCCGAACCACCCACAGACTATATACGTCCAGAAGGTGGTTGTCAATTTCTGCAAGGACGTACTGGTACGTCCAAGAATTCAGCAGCTTCACAAAATCGTGTAGCTGCTGAAACGGGAAGCCTGCTGTAACTTAAGCCAGAGCTCCCAGAGAAAAGGCAGGGAAGGTTTACTACCTTCCCTACCACCCCAATTGCTGTGTATACAGCGCTATGGGCGCCGTCATTTTGCGGCTGCCCTCTGACCTGGCGGTCACGTGATCTGCCGGGATCAGAGTCTGTTAGAGCTGCTGGGTCCTACAGGACCCAGATCAGCTCTATAGTAATGTGCAGGAGGCTGTATTCCTCCTGTAACTGGTGCTAAATGTACCAGCCCCAGTTACAGGGAAAATCAGCCTTCCCAACAAAAAAAGAAAAAAAATTCATCAGATGTCTCCAAAGATCTATTATGACCTTATGGGGACACAATGTAAAAAAAAAAAAAAAAATGAAAAAAAAAAAAAAAGTTTAATTAAATAATAAATTTTTTTTTTAAAATAATAATAAAAAAATAAATAAAATAATACGCCAATAAAACGCCCATATTAAAGGTTATAGCCCCACTCCCGACACCATACAAAATAAAAATTACTGTAATGGAGAGTAAAAACTATTTTATAAAGTTTTTTAGTAGCACTTTGTGTTATTAAATTAAAAAAAAAAAATGAAAAGTGAAAATCAGACACGTTTTCCTCCTGTTTTGTTTAGATTTTCCCGGATATAAAAAAAATGAAAAGACGTGCAAAAATAAAAACAACATAAAAATAAAGCCCTATGTGTCACTGAAAAAAGATTAGTTCAATAACGCATATGATAAAAATGTTACAGCCCTCAAAACCGCACATACAAAAAAACCCAAAAATGTGTCTGGTCTGGAAGGGGAGTAAAGCTTCTGGTATGGAAGTGGTTAATAAACTGTACCAGATTTTTTAAAGTTCCTAAGTCAAACCTCCTTTTCAACAAGCCCCACCCACATGCTGTACGACCTGCACAAAATGTTAGAAAGTCTCAAAAACACATAGAAAATGAGGTGTAAAGCATATACACCAGTTTTGTGGCACAAATTACACCAGAATTCTTGTGCGTATTTCTTAGTCTGCCCCACTGTGTTTTACAGTCCCAGAAAAGTGAATGAGATTTTGTTGAATCTCATCCATACATTGCGGAGAAAAAAAAAGCAGCATTCTCAAAAAAGCAAATTTCTGAAAACCTCAGCATGTTAACACTGCGTTTTCGCCATAGACTTATTATGGGGGAAGCAAAAATGAAAAATGTAGCAGAAAATCAATGAAAAACGCAAGTATTTTTGCTGCGTTTTTTTTTTCTAAAACATTTTTTAGCTGTTTTTCTACGTGTGGCTTTAGCCTAAAGGGAGGTGTACTCTCTAGATCAATCATCTGCAAGCTCTAGTTCACCTGATGTTATAAAACTACAACTCCCAGCATGTTCTTACAGCCATTGTTTGGAGACCACTGTTATAGCTGGATCCCTCTATTACCGCCACATGCCCCAATGAAAATGTGTTTGGCACCTGTGACATTTATGGTGGCAACAGTTGTTGGCCCTGGTATCGTCACTGCAATGACAGCATTATTTCCACTGCAACGGAGATTTTCCTGTGAGCATTGGCGTAGGGACATTGAAAAAGAAATATTTGTCCTGTGTGGAGTAAATAGGAACTACTTACCGATTTCCATATGTTGAAGATTATGCATAATATATATTGTCCACCATTGTCTGTGTATATTGGTTCTGTCTAAGTGGGGCTGGAGTAACCACAATAATGTCAGGGGAAAATTGGCAGATGTTTTTAGGGGTAAATAGGGATTGTCCCTTTATCAGTGGAACTCTTGTTAGACTTGCCTTCTCAGTTAAAGGGGATTTCCACCACTAGAATTTCTTAATATGTCTATTCTAGGTCTACTATGAGTAGGATTCAAATGACCAAAATGTACAAGTCACAAAGTTCCAGGGAATTTACAGCAGAACAGTGATGCTTATAGCATTTTCCCCTTAAATCAGCTAAAGTGCTCACCAAATAGAAATCCTTGATCCATTCCTTTTTGTTAAGTTTTTATTGAGTTACCATGCAACTTTATTCTCTCAAACACTTTGTTGCTGCCGCCTGTCTTCATGTCAGTGCTGATCCATGTGATATTTTGTATTATCATCCTCCCAAACTCACATACATACACATACTCCCTGCATGTGACAGAGCTGGGAGGTGGGAGTCATTAAACAAAGTCCCCCTCTGGATATGACATTTCGGGGAATAGGGAGTATTCTGGCCATCTGGCTGTGCAGTCCAAAAACCACCTTTTAATTTTGGTACTGAGGAAACAAGTTCCCCCCACCCCCCTGTTCTTCACCTCCTGAGGACAGAAGAGGAAACTGCTGCCAGCCTGTGGGGTGGAGGACAAGGAAGGGGGTCAGGGGGTGGAGGCCAAGAGTAAAACCCCCACAGCATTAATACAGGAAGAGAGTGGGGGTGTAGTTTTTTTTGTAGTTTTGGGGGGAGGAGGTTGTATACAACATACAGAAGATGGAAGGCACACATATATAAAATATATATTCAATAAACACCATACAATGCTGGGTGGTCTTTCCTCTATATTACATGCCAAACCCAAAAATAACTTAAACCAAATGGCCTTGTAGATGCTGAAGGGGTGGGGGGCAGCTCTTGGCTGACTATAACAGGAGACATAGCATTGAAAGGGAGCGGATGATACTGTTCTAGCAGATGATACACAGAATGCTTCCTCTTTTTCATACAGGCTGTGCGGCTCCTAGGTTAACCCATTCATGGCCCATACTATCCCTACAGGTCTCCTGTTACCTTTGCAGCAACTACAAAACTGGAAAGGATAGGGGGGTGTTGAACTTATGGTTGAATTAGGGTAAGCTTGGCAAAGGTTGCAGAATGTTGCAGACGCCCCTCCTTTACCCCTTCCCTTCCCCCTCCAGAGGCTTCTACGGTTACTTACAGGGTCTATGAAGTAGCACCTGTGAGCTTAGGGCATGTTAATTGTGTATACAGGTTATTGTATATAGCCTATGCAGTCACCTGTATACAAATGACCTGCTAATAATTTATGAGGGCGCATGGAGCTATTGGGAGAACTGAAGCTCACAACACCACCAGGACTGTACAGACTATATAGCTAGATCATTGGGATGCAATTTACCAGGCTTCATATTTATCTCTATTGCAATGACCCATTATGGGTTGGCTTCAGACTCCTAAATCTGGGTTTACATCTTTGTGTTTGTATATTAAAAACGTATGCATACGAAACATTAACAGCTAAACTGCCAAACGTTGCTATTTTAAGCCGCCAGAAAATGTCCAGCATGATCAGAATACTTTTGGCAGACTAAAGTCTTCCATTGGCCACTTTGGCCTACAAAAATCTGATGTATATGGCTAGCTTTTGTAGTTGCACCACTCAGGCAGTTGCTTAGCAACAGCAGATAATACTGCCAAGTGACGCCACCGCATCTCTACAATCCACTATCGAAGATCAGTTACCATTATGTTAATGGTGCAGGTTTAGAAGAAGCCTCAAAAAAGGGAACAGACTGAGCATGAATAGAGGAAGTCTGTGCAATATACATAAATATATCTCTGAATAATTGTATATAAAGTGCTGTGCAATATGCTGGCACTATATCAATAATGGAAACTATTAATACTATACACCCAGGTGGGTTAAAGGTATGTGTTCATCTGAAGCTGATAATTAGCCTGGCACACCCCTCTCCCCTCCTGTCAGCCCTTTCTCCCTCGGTGCTCTGGAAAATTACAGTTGTACAGTGGCCCTCCCACAGCCCCAGGAATCCACAGTGATCCCTCCAGTCTCCAAACTACCCCCCAGCTTCCACTCTGTAACCTTTCTCCCACCCCCCACCTCCCCAACAACTCCCAGTGCTGAGTTAACCCTTAGTGCTCTGCTGATGCTGCCTGCAGCAGAGGCCAAAAATACTATTTACAGGCACACAAAAACCTTGTTATTTGTAAACAAGTGCACACTGCAATATAAAACAACACTGAAAATGTTACACAGAATGTAGAGAGTAGCATACAGTGCACAGGAATACTAGCGGGGATAGAAACCAGTGAGTTATAAATATGTGTATTCATCGGGTGGGGGGGGGGGTTATGTGCAAAGACACATTTTGTGTATTCATACCATGGGCCACATGACAATCACAATTTATAGTGTTTTCATTTATTAAAAAAAAAAAAAAAATCTGTTGACTAAAGCATTTCATACTGTTAATTATATAACAATATTTTTCTAGCAGAAGAATCAGGATGCTAAAACTGTTCACCGTTAAACGGAGTCTACCACCTCCCCCAAGCATATTCAGCTGCTACCACCACATTACAGTGATAAACAATATACCTCTGTTATGGATGTCACTTTGGTAGATTTGGAGAAAAATAACTTTGAATGATATGCAAATGAGGCAGTAGGTGCCCTGTGGGTGGGCCTTCAGTTCTAGGAGCACTGCTCTTTCTGCTCAAGTATGATGGTTGATGTCATATCAGTAGGAGGATCAACTCCCACTGCATGGGGTGGGGCAAGCAGGAGATGGTAGGGGTCTGAATGGCAAGAGTAGTGCGCCAGGCCCCCAAGGCACCTACTGCCTCATTTGCATGAGACTTTGTTTTTCTCCAAATCTACAAAAGTGACATACATAATAAAGGTATGGTCTTTATCAGTGTAAAATTCTCTGTAACATGGGGATGACTATTGAATATGTTTGGGGAGGTGGTAGACTACCTTTTAAAGGGGCTTTCCTTCATAGGCATTGATAACATATCAATTAGTTCAGATTTTTTTTCTGCAACAGCGCTGAACTGCAATATTTGTGACACCAGGCACCTTTCTAGCTATCAATAAACTATTCTGATCAGACAATGATGGCATAGCTAACCAATAAACTGCATATAGGAGAGAAACCCCTTTAACTCTAGTCTATGGTGGAACTATGCTTGAGGGATGATACTTGACGTTCATGAACTATACTGACTCTGTAGTAAGACAGAGATTGCAGTACAGTTGATTCTTTTTACAATGCTGCCAGATTGATGGGATCATTCAGCATGTTTTTGGAGCATCCCATGGCCTCTCTGTTGTCCATGTTAGCTTATGTCCACACAGCCATATAGGATAGAAAGATCATCCAACATGATTTTTAGTCAACTTGGAGGTGCTTTTCTGCTTAGAGGATATCGCCCCTGTTATAGGGTCTTCTTGTAAATGTCGCATATTCCAGCAGTAGAGAATTGCTGGGTTGGCCCATTATGTTTTTGGGTCATTTCATTTGTACAATGTTGGGAGGACTGTGTGACCCTTGAAAGCACTGGTGGGTCGCTCTGTGAGTTAACGGGCAATGACTGCAAATTTGCTACTTTTGCAGGACAATCAACCTTGAAAGACCACATCGATATTACGAGGCAACCTGGCCATTGTACCCGTGTTTTTGGTTTGTGTGCACAAATAAAAATGCCCAAATAATTGAAGCCAAAAAGTGTATTCAGGCACAGCAACCATGTAAAAAGTAAGAAGAATATGAAATGCTGCAGAATAAGGCAGTGTAAGAGTGAAGAAATCAGAATAAGGCAGACAGAGGTACTGTTTAAGAGGACCTTTCACCACCTCCACCAATTCAAGTTCTTAGCATCTGTGAATAGCTGCTGCTCCCCTGATTCCAGCACAGTTGAAACTTTCTCTCTAGCCCCTACCATTCCTGAGCATCAAGTGCAATTAGTTTTGGTGCCTGATGTGCTCTGTAATGTCAGAAGGGCAGTGTCAGGCAGGGGGTGTGATTCAGTCCTCCAATCAGAAGCAGCCAGTGTCATTGTTCAAAATCACACCCATTGTCTGCTCCTGCCTGACACTGCCCTCCTGACAGTACAGAGCCTAAATAGCATATCAGCCACCACAGGTAACAGCAATAATTGCTCAGGAAATAGGGGGGAATTGTTGGAGATAGTGAGAAGGTCCTCTTTAAGCACACAAAATTTACATACAGTCACTCCACAGAAGGGCACAATTCCTTAAAAGGGTTGTCAGGGATAAATTGATCTCTGTAATCTAAGATAAACACCCCCACCCCACCTTCTAAATTACTTAGTGTACCAAAAATCTATATTTACCTAGATCGCCTAGACCGCAACAGGCACATTTTCCGATTGTCCAGTGATGTTTCGTTTCCGGAAAGTCACCTATACTTAAACCCACCCCACACCATCATACTTGCCTGTCTTCCGGGCAGGACCTTTTGGGCACGGGTTGTCACTTCTTCTGGGCGGGCTAGCTAGGGAAACAGGGAGGAGGTGTGAGTGAGAAAGGGAGGGGGAGGGTGTGAGTGAGTGAGAGAGAGAGGTGGTCTGAGTCAGCTCTGAGTGACCCAAAATAGTTGTAGGAAAATAGAACAGGAAGATGTCCATGTAAACAAATGCGGAAGATGCCAGGAGCTCACAGAGAAACCCAGAAATCACTCAAAACACTGCTAAAGGTATTTGGGTGCACTTTTTAACCTATTAATAGCACCAACAGACCTTTTTTGAAAAATAATTTTTTGCCTGGAAAACCCATTTAAACTGTTACAACCCAGTTTCTACCAGGAAACTGGGGCCCAGTCATCTCTGGATTACCTCACCTGTGGTGAGTGCAAATCCTTAGGCTGCCAGGATTCCTCTTTGGAGCCCTTATAACCTGTCTCACCTCTGTTTCCCACTGCAGCAGCCGCCGCCACCACCGCCGCCTCGACAGGCCTAACCTGCGCAACATGTGGCTACTGCTACACTATCATGATGGTGTTGCTTAAAGGACCCATAACCAGGTCTGAAATGCCCAAAGACATACCTCATCTGATGGGCCCTGTCACCCTGAGCATTTGGTGTTTTGTTTGGCTAAATCCATTCAGCCATTCTATAGCTAAAAGTCCTTTTGGCAATGATGCAAGCTAGGGCATACTAGCCAAGTGGGTGGTAACGCTGTGGCGGTGGGGCTTCTGAGTGCACGCAGTGTGGTAACTTTTGTTCCATGCAGTCATGTTAAGTGACAGACACAATCCCGTAATCTTTTGCAGGTTTATAAACGCCACACATATGTCACTATGAGCTAGGGAAAGGCATAAACACAGCTTAAAACGGCAGTTTTGAGCCGGTGTAATGGGGTACACAATGGCCACGACTGGTAGGCGACACTGACCCTGAATGGCATTTCCTTAGTCACGTGTTCCTTAAGTCCCCCACGTGGTCTTGCTTTCCCAACTCCCACCACTTGCAGACAGCTCCTCCTTCCAAGCAGCTGACACGTGGGCGGGGCTATTAGAATTAACCTGCCGCTTTGGCTAACAGTGCTCAGCAGCCTGGGCGTGTCAGTGAATAGACTCCACCCACTCTAAGCCACAGCCCGTCATCCACTTTCCTACCTTTAGTGGGTGGAGAACAGCAGTATCCTGCTGACAGTATGAAGCGTCTGTGGGCGCGGCCTCCCGCGCTGTCTGACTCTGTAGACACCACGCCCCCTGCCGGCTGTGAGGAAGCCCCGCCTTAGTCTCCGCCCCCAGCGCCGTCTGACAGTGTCGGGAACGCGCAGAAGAGACAGACACCGACTGACCGGAGACTGGACACAGGTAGGGACTATACAGTACCGGGGTATGGCGGATCTCGGGCACTACCGCTCAGATAGGAGAACTGTAGCTGCTTCCGGGGAAAGACGAGACGGTCAGGATGGACGTTGTGTCCTGCCGCCGGGGTCTCTGCTGTACGTTATCAGTGTATGTCTGCGCGGCGGTGACAGAGGGTTAGAATGTGTCACACATGTACCGGGAGGGAGGACCAGCGCTCCTACCATAACGCATATGTGCTGTGTGTGTATAAAGGGGTATAGATATTAAATCGCAGATCACTTGAGTGTATATGTTAGCACTTGACTGTATGTATGTAGCTGTGCGTTGTATATAATAAATAATGTACACACAAATTTATACTGAGGTTAGATTTATATGTAAGCAGCTGTGTGTGTATATATAAACACACACACACTATATATATATATATATATATATATATATATATATATATATATAAAACCCTTGTGTACTTTAGATATTACATTGTGTCTGTGTGTCAGCATTGAGTTGGCACACACCTGTATGCTGCTCAATATCATCCTGTCCTCTTGGCTCTGCTGCATTGTACAGAGATGTGGGGTGACCCTTGATGGTCTTGGTCACCACTGAGGAGCATTTTCCACCCCTCTTCCCTGTCCTGGCAGGCTGTGTACAATCGCTGTGACCCCAGTACTGTCTGTCACCGGTTACTGGCCCTGAGCCTGGTGTCTATCAGATGCAGGTGTCTGGTTATTCCTGCCTATACTGTATATGTTATAATGTGGAAGTAAGTTCTTTGGTGCAGGATATAGTTGCTAGATGAAAAGGAAGCAGTGTTGAGATTGTCATGTCTGAAGTTTTTATGATGCACAAAACAAGTTTAAAAATATATTGTGTGTATATTACATACACACGCTATATGTGACTATTAGACGTGTCAGTGCACCGTGGGTGGGGGGTTTTTGCTCGGGGACAAGGGGTGTGATATTTGGGTGTGTGTATAACCTATTTACCTTTACCAGTCCCTTGTGTCTGTGGAGGGAGGTTGTTGGGTGGGTGTCCTATGGAGGTGTTGGTGGTGGGTGTAAATAATTCACAGGCACTGGAAATTGTAAAGAATGGATGGTTGTCGGAGTGGGGGAAGGATTTTGTTTTTCTGTAAATACATTGCCCGTGCTTTGGATCTGAGAAGCAAAGTACTGTATTTGCATTGTATATAATAGTATTACTTCTGGGGAGTAAACCTATTTCTGTGCTTGCGTTGATCTTATTGAAGTACACTACAGTCCATCTCATCTCTCCTAGTTAGGTTTTTTTTTCAACCTAACATGACTGATAACAGAGTATGTATAATTTTGATTAGTGTCTCTTTAAGGCTGGGACTACATGGCATTTTTGCTGTGAGCACAAAATGTGCAACAACTTTAACCTGATGCATTTTAGGTGACAGTCGTGATAGTTTGCTGGTATTGGGCTACACGGCAACATTGCCCATGTAACATGCTGTGTAGTCAAAGTTGCTCCGGGTATAACAGTTGCTATGTTTTTACAATACCAAATGAAAAGGTTGTTGAGCAGATTTTCCAATCAGGACTGCAGATATCTCTGGAGAAGGTAGTCACACTGTGCCACTTTATACCACGTATTATGTCATTCCACTTCCTAATATACATAAATCTGCTCATGAGCTGGAGAGTCATAGGGCAGTCGCATGGATTAGAGGTCCTATGGCTACCCCTTCAGTAACATATTCAGATTACAGGCCATGGGTACATAGATTTGTGGACTTCCATCTGCCCATTATGGAAATCTCTGTGGTCAGTTGTTGCATTTACTACTGGGAAGCAATAATATTATAATCTGTAAATGTGTGCCAAGTGCATGACATCTGAGGACTATGTCAGCGTACATTCGAAGTTTGTAGAAAATGGGGAAATAATGTTCTTATTATGTGATGTTAGCTGGCATTTATGGGTGCAACAAGTCCCTGGATACATGTAGTGGGGTTGACCCATGTATAGGCACCACCTGTGCCCTCATATGCAGCAGGGCAGAACTTTGTGAGAGTCTATTTTTGGGGCTTTGAGGAAGGTGTTGCCTTCCTTGGGCAGGGCACTGAATGCTGTGCTTTGTACAGAGGTGGTTGCGTGCCAGGGACAGAACCTCCTCCCTTTTTTTCCCTTCCTCCTTACCCCCACCCCCTCCCTTGCTGCCCCCCCTCTTTACTTTCACCTTTTCCCTTGTTTCCTCTTTTGTCTCTGTCTTCCTTACCCTACCCTTCCTCCCTTCCCTCCTTCCCTCCTCCTTCCTGTAACCTCCAAAAGGGGAATCTGCGGAGCTTTGCTGCAACTGCATGCTGTCCCCCAGGGCTGCAGAGGGAGAGGAGGGTATCTAAGCTACAGCCAATTTACACAGGGAAAACAGATTATACTGCTGCATTACCTGAGCCTGTCGAAACAACACAGGTGTCTATAGGAGCTGCAGGTGGGAGCTTTGCTTATGGCATTTTTCCAGAACAAGCCCATGGAAGTGACAATCTATTACAAAATGACACTTATGGTTTCCTCTATATCAACTTGGTCACCTATGGATTAAAGAACCTAGCTAATGAGATCTCCTTAGTTTTGTCATCAAGTGATCTTATCTGGGACATGTCAGGAGCTGACTTCAGAAACTCATTGGGCTGGGACCCCAAACCCCTTCCCCAGCATAGAGAATGAAGCTGCTGCAATGCAAAATAAGAGGGTGCAGGTTAGATTTCCATTGACTCCAGAGCAGAGGTGCATCCAAAATATCAGAGGATTTCGGTACACTGTTAAATGCAGAAGATGCTTCATTTACTCATGTTGCTGTCAGGGCATGCAGGGAGTTGTAACTGCTGAAGAGGCACAGTCTGGAGAACACTGACTTTAAGGTATTGCTACTTATTTGATGTATCTGGTTGTATACAGTGTATATTCCAGTGTATCTGGTTGCACTTCCACCCAATCGTAACACAGGGTAGTTGGTTACATGTAGGGCTGGGCTGGTTAAGTTGCCATTTTATAGAAATACAATTGATTTTCTGCAGAGTTATGAAATTGATGGCCCAGGCCTGGAATGTGATATATTTCATGTAGGCCTTCTACTCCGTCTGAAAGCTGAATTTCTTCCTTGTTATTAATAGTTGGGTGGTAGGGCGAGGAAGTCAAATATATCTGACTCCATCTCCCAGTGCCAGTTTATTTAAAACAAAAACTCAGTGCCAGTTTTCTGCAAAAACAAAGAGAAATCGCCCGACAGTAGTCTCATGATTGTAATACTGCGTCTTACACTTTCCCAAGCCCAGGTCTGAACTGGAGGCAGCAGCCCAGGAATAGTGCTTTCTTGGGTATGTTGAGGGCAGGCTGCAGAGCCCGGTTTTTGTGATTGTATTCTATGCCCTGGCATCTATCAGAACTATATGCTATAGTTGGGTAAAGAATCTACTGCCCACCTGTCATTACCCTTTGTTTGCAATGTATAGGTGTCTAGCTGTTGAGTAACTACAAGCCTCGAATTTTATATTCTCATGCACTTCCGTATGTGGCAGTGGCATCCCCACACCCTATCTGTGGTAGGTGAATGAACCTAGGTAAAGAGGCATTTTTAGAATTCCACTGGACACTGCCTGACACACTTGGCAGCTACAACAATGGCTCTGATTGGCTGTCAGGATCCCTTCACCAGTGTACCAGGCAAACTTAGGTATGTGGAATTATCTAAACACTGGGGTATCCTCCACTTGAGTTGGCCATAGCAGAACTGTCAGCCCTGGTATCAGTCTCAATTCCCCCTCCCCCATTAATGTGAAAAGTCAGGCAAGTTAAATGTGTTTTAGTATAGTAGAGCAAATGGAGATAAGCTGTGAACATCTGTAACTATGCCTTTTATCTCCAGGGTACTCAAAAAATTGGCCGTGCACAATCTATCCTGTCAGATCCTTATTGCCTTCAACAGCTGCCCTTGTCCATAGTCTGCCAAGCCCCACTCAATTTTTTTGTGTTTTTGAGAGAGTCCTTTCAAATTGCCGGGGTTCACTGACAAAAAGTGTATTATAAACTTTTTGAACCATTTTCTATTACTTAAAGAGGACCTTTCACCACCTCCACCAATCCAAGTTCTTAGCTTCTGTTAATAGGTGACGCTCCAATGATTCCAGTGCAGTTGGAATTTTCTCTCTAGCCTCCACTATTCCGAAGCAACAAGCTCAGTTAGTTTTGGTGCCTGATGTGCTATTTAAGCTCTATAATGTCAGAAGGGCAGTGTCAGGTAGGGGGTGTGATTCAGAGCTCCAATCAGAGGCAGCCAATGTCAGAGCTCAGAATCACACCCTCTTTCCTACTCCTGCCTGACACCGCCCTCCTGACAGTACAGAGTCTAAATAGCATTTCAGGCACCAAAACTAAGAGCATTGATTGCTCGGGCATAGTGAGAGCTAGAGAAAAAATTCCAACTGCGCTGGAATTGGTGGAGCAGCAGCTATTATTTGATGTATAGAACTGGACTTGTTGAAGGTAGTGAAAGTTACTCTTTAAAGTAACTTTGTAAATGTATAATCGGATAACCTACTGTTTTGTGCATAAAGCTCTTATGCAGACCTTTGTGTATGAAGTAACACATTACTGCAGAATAAGACTACACACAGGGTTTTTTGTAGTCTGCAGCCATGTAGACACACATGTATGAAAAGGAGCCATAGACTCAAAATCGGAGATTTTTAATGAGCACTATTTGCAAACTGCATCATTTTTTACATTGTAGTTGCTTTGAATCTTACTCATTGTTATTCTTAATAATTTTCCAGTATTATGTGTCTATATATTATACTCATGTAGTCTAAGCCTGCTCCTTGGTCTCAATTTCTTAGCTTGCTCTACTGTACAAACTGTCATATATCTACCACGTTTCTAACTGCCCATCAGACTGAACATGAACTCAGCATCTTATTAGGGTGGAGATATATGATATAATAGACTATTTATCCTCATTGTGATTGAAGGAGCTATTGCTATTGCCGGTTTATAGATCTGGAGATTCTTGTACTGAGGGTGATGGCTTAAGTGAATTGCGGATTGTGAACAGAGTGGAAAGTGGGCCACTTGCTCCATGTGGGGCGGATATCTGGGGCACTTTGTTCTCTGATAGTTTCTCTGTGCCTGTAATTTTCTTGCTCTGATTCCCTCTTATATTACACTATATATGCTTAAAGGGACAGGGCACACATACAACTTTGTTTTCTTATGCGAGGACATGTTAATACATTAAAAAAATAAGAAATGTCGTAATTAAAATAGAACACGTCACCAGTCCCTGATAATACCCTATTAACACAAATGGGTGGGTGTAAGTTGTACTAAACAGCAGCCACAGGGAACAGCTCCCATTCTTTCTTCTTGGTAGACCAGACTGGAAGGGCTAGCAGTGATTCTGAACATTTGCAAAAAATTGCATAGTGTGAATATGACTTCAAGAGCTATTTCTGTGTTAAAGGGTTTGTGCAGAAATGGAAAACATGGCTGCTTTCTTGTACTCAGGAAGTGATCTTGACTTTGTTGTTCACATGGCGCTGCTACAAGTCATTCCCATTAAAATAAATGGTACTGCTCTGCACCATGGCCATGTGACCAACTTATATGATGTCACTTCTTAACATGAAGAAATCATCCATATTTTTTTAATCCTGTACAACCCCTTTAAGCCCTTGTACTATAAATGCTTGACATAGGAATACCCTTTTAAGTGATATCTAACTTTGCTGTTGTGGCAGCCATATTGGTTGTCACCCTGTTTTGTGGCCTATCAGGCTGGAGACACTCTAACTGTAACTGTATTATTCAGTGGGATGAGTGACAGTACTGAAGCTTCCCTGCCCCCAGGATCAAGAAATGCTTATATGTGACTGATGTCAGACACACTTCTTATTACTCCCCAGCACTGTTATAAGCTGCTAAGTTTAAGGTTACCGGCCCTTTAAAATGATGATCAAAATGCGTTTGTCAGCTTTCTACCTAAATGATGAGCTGCGTCCTATTCTGGTCATACCTTATGTTGGTTATTAACACAGATTCTCAGTCCTCCCATGTAGTAGGTGCTGGAGGGTGTTGGCAGTCGAGTAAAATTTTAAAATGTGGGAGGACAACCTTTAATCTATATTGATGGAATAAATGTCCTTACATAGCAGAACTGCAATAGTTCTCCCCCCCACCCCGGGCTGCATGGCTTGAATATTAAGAAAACCCTCCACCAGGGAGAAATTAGGGTGCACTTATGAAGCAAAATGCACCAGTAAAGTGACTTTATATGGCGCTATTATTATCATTGAAAGTTTCTCTTGTTATTTCCAGGGATTTTGAGACCTTCCTCCCCGGTGTATGGGAAATCATGCCAGCAGCCTTTCTGACACTTTGTCACTGTCAAGATTACTAAGGAACCCTAGGATTATCTCTAGGAGTGGTGAGTCCTTACTGTTTATACAAGTATGGTCTAAGGCAGTCTCTAGCATGCTGGGAGTTATAGTCTCACAAAAAGGGGAGTCACATGTCAGTGTTATTTGAATGGGCACTAAATCTGCCCATACACTGTTGGCTAATATGCGTTACCCTTTCCTTCCCTAACGTCTGCCATCAGGGGAGTATTGTCAGGTCTCCATTTCACATTAGATGGACTGCCAGCCTTGACAAAATCAGTGGTTTTAGCCAACCTACAGTACATGTAATGTTTATGGCCATCTTAATTGTTGAGGCCATATCCAAAGCTATTAATACACATTAGGTAATTGTTGGCTGAACCCTTCAATTTCAATGGCACTGGCTGCCCATCTTATGTCAGTAGATGTCAGGATATTGAGGGATCAGGCAGTTGGTTTTATACTGTCCAATCCTTTTGTTCTCTGGGAAATGAGCTGCAACCCTATCCCGATTACACACATGCACATTTGACTTGGCTGAAGAATAGTTGGATGGGATGGTTGTTGGCAGAACAAGCATTCAACCAATAGCTGTGTGCATATGTATGGGTGGGGGGAGATCAGGAGAGATGACTGTCGACTGGAAGATTATCGTGCTTACAGTTCTCTTATCCGGATGGCAAGCCTTACAAAAAGTGGAGCACTTGAGATGTCACAAAGTATTGAATAATTTTTTTTTTTTTTTTCTACTTTTTTTGTTTTTACCCAGCGTGCAAGATATGATAACGGACCAATTTTTTTTTTTTTTTTTGTTTTGTTTTTCAATGTAATGTTTTGGCATTCCCATGCCAGCAGAGGGACACCAGGAGTAGCCCTTTAGCTACCCACCATTCCCCCCCCTCCAATTTTGCATTCACTACCTTTTTAAAAATTGTGTGACTCCAGACACAAGCTCACCCTCCTGCCTGCTCTTCTATTAAAAGTGCAAGTATCATTTACACCATCAGTGCAAAGACTTTTCACTGTAAAACCCTGGTGCAGGGTGTGCAGCTTGTCACATGGGCCAGATGACTCCTCCATCTGCAGGATCACACCGCTGCATATAAGATGTGCGAAAACCACAATTACTCATCCTGTGAGTGATGCCTGGAGTGGTGACCAATTCATTCTGTGCACCAGTAACGCTTGTGACCTCACTCTGGATAAGCAGTCAGTGGGTGTCTATGTCAGTGTTTATTAATTAGGAGGACTCTCAACATTACCTTCACTAAGGTGGGCACTAACTGCAGTGCATACTTGGCACCATGTCTGTGTATGTCTCTTTCAACTAAACATTAAGGAGGTATTTAATCTGGGGTGATGGGGACTAACTATTATCTCTTATGGTAGGGGCCTACTGCTGAGACTCATGAGATCCACCTCTTATAAGGAGGTATTTAATCTGGGGTGATGGGGACTAACTATTATCTCTTATGGTAGGGGCCTACTGCTGAGACTCATGAGATCCACCTCTTATAAGCAATGAAAGTGGTCACTGACTGATTATTGATATGTGTAGCCTTTTAAAGGGTCCTGATAGAGAGTCTCTCCTCCATCTCTATCTACATGTGACTTGTCCCAAAATCAACAACCCCTTTAGCTAGTAACGGACAGTCTATCCATATTTGATCTGTGAAGTTGATCTGCCAGCTTTCTCTGTCTCTTTTATCCTTTCCTTGTGTTTTCTTGGGCTCGCCTTTCTCGGCTCTGGGATTGACACTAATCTCTCTGATTATTTAGATCAGAATTTCACCGCCCAAAGCAAACCCCAATAGGGTGTGGGTATGGGGGTGGTAGTGGCGTGGAGGAGGGGGAAGTGACCCCTTTGATGTTTTCTAATGTGGAATGTCCTTAGAAGTTGAATCCAGCCTCTTCATCTCCTTTTGATCTTCAAGGGGAAAGATTTGTACTTGTACATCGGAAATGGTTAACCCCCCCCCCCCCCATCTGTAATACACCTTACATTTTGTAAAATCCTATGTCTTTAACCTGTGATTTTATTCTACTTGAAAGAGCATGCTGAGACTTGTAGTTCACTTACTGGAAAGCCACTTGAAATATTAATGAATCGATACATTAATATAATGTCAGAGTGATTACTGATACCAATTTAATTTCTACTCTGCTTTAACAGTTTTGTGGGGACAGTAAACCAAAGACGTCCACAAATGAATAATCGTAAAGAGGATATGGAGATCCCGTCCCACTACAGGCAGCTTCTGAATGAGCTCAATGAACAGCGGCAACATGGAATCCTCTGTGACGTCTGCATCATTGTGGAGGGGAAAATCTTTAAGGCACACAAAAACGTCCTGCTGGGCAGCAGTCGGTACTTCAAGACCCTCTACTGTCAGGTACAGAAGACGTCTGAACAGACCACAGTCACCCAACTAGACATCGTCACAGCCCAGGGCTTCAAAGCCATCATAGACTTTATGTACTCTGCTCACTTGGCACTAACCAGTAAAAATGTCATTGAGGTGATGTCTGCGGCCAGTTACCTCCAGATGACAGACATTGTCCAGGCCTGCCACAGCTTTATCAAGGCCGCTTTGGATATAAGCATCAAATCGGAGACGTCTGATGAACTTGTAGACTATGATATGGGTGCCCCTTCCAGCAGTGCTGAAGCCCTGCTATCTGCTGTGGTGGCGGGGCGTAGTATCTCACCATGGCTCGCAAGGAGAACAAGTCCAGCCAACTCTTCTGGAGACTCCGCCATTGCTAGCTGTCATGAAGGTGGTAGCAGTTATGGCAAGGAGGATGCTGAACAAAAAGTGGACAGCCAAGATGAGGTGTCTTCTGTGTGGCCTGGAGACGTGTGCTATGGACCAATGCGGATCAAGGAGGAGCAGGTCTCCCCGTCTCATTATATAGGCACCAACAAAGGGGATCCTGGAAATATGTACGTGGAACAAGGGGATGGCTGGCAACATTCAGGTCGCAGGAAGAACCGCAAGAATAAAGAGACTGTTAGACACATCACACAGCAGATGGTGGAGAACTGCAGAACAGGGTCCCCGGAGCCATCCTTCATCTCCAGCACACAGTGGCAGTACAGTAACCAGGACAATTCAAGTAAGTTTTTGTGCACTCCCATATGCATATATAACCAATCACATTTATTCTCTTGTACATCTGTGTTCTTTGTTGCCGCTTCTTCAGTCAAATAATAGTAAAATAATTCAGCAGAAATTTTGGTTTCTGAGAAAGCTTGGTGACAACTGGTATGGCTTACAGGGGTTGACGTCCAGCTTCTGCTAAGGAAAGATCTTCATTGATGGTGTTCTAAGTAAATGCAACAAACTGCAGTACCATGCAGAGCCGCCTTTCTGGATGAGCTGCTGTGTTCTGAAGGCTTTGTGATTATGACCCAAATCTAAATCATGATTAATTGAATATTTTACCCAGATTACGATTAATTATGGATTATTTTAGGACACCTTCTTACATGCTGTCACATCCCCTATTTATATACCATATTAACTTTGGTTTTGGTTATTCATGTATCGGCAATACTGATTGGATAGCACACAGTGAGTGACATATCCTTTAGCCTATGGCAGTGTTTGCGACAGGATGGCACAGGTGCAAAATAATTCAAATAAGCAATGTCAGTAAATTCACAATTGACTTTTGAATAATTTTATTTATTTTTTTTAATTCCCCAGACATAAATTGACACTAAAAAACCATCCTGATAATTTGTTGCTCATTAAGGGGTGTTTATACTTCGAAATTTGATGCTGTGCGTCAAATTCTGCCTGAAATCTGCCTCCCTTTCATTTCAGTGGGAGGTAGTAGCTGAATTTTTTTTTTTTTTTTTTTTTAAAGCTAGCATAAAAATTAAGCGTCTTGCTCGTTCTTCAGGCAGATTCTGTCTGTGAACTCCCTTTGAAATGAATGGGAGATGGAAAATACACCTTTTCTGTCGATGCAGAATTTGTCAAAATCTGCTCGCAAAATTTGGAATTTGGCCCTGGCTAATAAAGGCAAAATACAGTGGCACTCTTCTCCAAATTCTGCTTCAAATTCACGATCAGCTTTAAATTCTGTGTTAAAATCCTTGTCGGTTTTTGAGAAGAAGAAAAAAATCAACTTCAAATTCCGGAAGCAGAAACTTTCTGCTTGACAAATTCAGCGTCAAATTCGTATGTGTGAACAACCCCTAACAATGCAGGTGTTGCAAGACCGTTCTAACACACTGTGACAAACCCTACACTTATATAAGCAGCAATTTATCTGATTAACATTGAGTCTATCCATACATTATTAACATTGACTGCAAACCAAGGTGTATATTGCAAATCTTAAATGATCAGAAATAGTTAGTGCTCTTGTTAGCGGTTATTTAATTATAGGAGCATTTATGATAATATTCGCTCATTCATGTCTGTTCTATTTCTTGTTGCCTAGTTATCTGGTTATGTTGTCTTTGCCAGGCAGCCACTCATTAGTAACTGTTACTAAGTATTTCTGGACACTGTCAGTATCCGCCTGTGGACGGCACACAGTGATCAGCCCCCAGGTCACAGCGACCTTGCAGCTCTCGGCCTACTGGTTTCCATGGAGATCCAGAAGCCTTGGCTGGGTGTTCAGCTTCAAGTGTTACAAGACATATCCACAGGGCTAGTTAGCAAAGTTCCTCTCTGGCATCTTGTTAGGATAATGCACTGAAATCCTAGGATTATACTGTTAACCAGGGCTGTGCAGGATTTAAAGGATGGACAGGAAGACTGAACGATTGGGTGTCCTCTATGCTTGCCACACATCTCCCGACCTCCCTCACCCTCATTATACCAAACAAAGAAGAGTAAATGAGACATACATGTCTAGAGAATTATCTGTCCCCAATTACTGCCAGTCAAGATGCTCTGCTCCAATCCCTAATCCCTTTACATATGCGACTCTCAGTCCAGGAAGGCTTATTAGTGATTTTCTGGTGATTGGCGTGCTGTCTTAACAAGTCTTGTCTCACTTCACCAAGACTAGAGAAGGACATTTAGCTTGGTTGGATAAAAACAGCAAGTAACTAGAATCAGAAAAGACAATTCTTGGGAGATGCTTTTCTGATTCTCTTTTGTCCTTGTCCATGGCTCCTGCGTGGACAACTTCGTTTTCTATTGTGGATCCTTGGTTACAAGCTAACAGCAATGGTTTATGCACCTTCCCCCAAGGATGCTTTTAAGCTATGTCAAAAAACATTAAGCATTGCATTGTGCCCCAAGAAACCCACTTACTTAATAGCATGCTGCCGATACTGAGCATCTTTTATTTTTGAATAATGTTGCCCTTCTTGAGTGGGGGGCTGGAAAGTGACCACCCCTAAGTATTCCACTTACATTACTGTTTGAGTGTGACTTAGAGCATATGTATTGAAGAAACAAACCATGTTACTTCTGCAGTGGGGGTCATTCTATTCTGGTATCTACCCCCTCCATTTTAATACATGAGAAGCTGCACAGGAATGTGATTTCCACAGGTTCCACCATGTACAAGGTAGTGAAAAATGCATGGCAGTCTGTCCCTAGTGACTAGTTCTGGTGTCAAGCAGCAACTGAAAAGGGCATTTTTATTTGCTGTGGGACCCCCAGACTTCTATTCTGTACACTGAGAAATTGCATCACAACCTAAACCAAGTTAAGCTGCTCTTTAGGAATAGTATTCTCTTATAATAATCCAGAATTTCACTTGGCTCTTTAAAAACATGGTCATTCATGAATGTTCTTTAGGGTCTCTTCCATGCCACCCCTTATGGAATACATAATCTAGCAGCCCCCTCCACATTCCACATCATGTTTCATTGCATTCACAGCTGAGCAACAGTAAACTTGTTAAGTCAGAGCCCCTACTGAGCCAAGCTCCACCCCATAGACTTTTCACGAAACTCACACCCCTCAGACCTGTTTACACTTAAAGCTCCCTCAAAAATAAGGGGAATGAGTAGAGTCAAGACTGTAAATAGAATATAGTATAGACTGACTTTCTTAGTACCACAGGGAGAAAGGGCCTGCTGTGCCTTTAACAAGGAAGGATACAATTTCTCCTGGGACTTTAGACCCTTTTTAGAAAATCATTAAAAAGTCATTGAGTTGGAGGCTGAGCCTATTAAATCTAGTTAGATTAGAGGAGCTGTCTGGCCTAAGGCTTTTTACGTTTCACTACCTCCAGCAAATCCTCCCGGCAACTGGTTTGTTGAGAGCAATTATCCGGTGTGTGGGAGGTGGGAGCCGATGTGACTCGTCCAGTGGTGTTGGGGTGGAGTTCCTGTTTGTTTTTTCTTGGTTTCTTGTAATTACTTTGTATTTTTTTTTTAAAACTCTGTTGGCTCGGCTTCCTTTCTGTTGCCTTCTTAAAGTTCAGGGACGTCCAAAGAGGAAAGAGGCCCTAATAGAGGAGAACATAACTGGGGCCCTTCTCCCCATGATGGACTGTCAGTTTAGCTGAGCACAACCAGTGTGTTAATAGGGAAGATAACATTGGGCTGACAGTAACCTCACATCATGCATTGCATTCACATCACCTTACCATGGGCCAGGTGCTGCATGTGGCTACCACCTATAAAAATCAGTTGGTTAAGTGATACATCTGATGTTGAAATCTAAGCCATAAAGATAGTACATCCTCAGGGACATTGTGACCTTGTAGCCCAACTCAGTGTTGTCTGAAAGTGTGCCCTCTATCTGTACCCTACCACTAGTGCCAGGACAGGAACTGCCCTTAATTTCATCTGTCACCATGTACTCGGGTGAGCAAGGGAGATGCCCTGGCAGCACACCTGTCTGTAAGGTTATGGATAACTGATGCTTGAGGATTGTATATGGTGTAGATGTTCACCGACCATTGCACTTGGGCCTCTGTGGATTGGAAACCCTGTCTCCTAAGGACGTAGTCTTCATTGCGAAATACAATTGCAGTTTACATGTTAAAACACACGTATTAAACATGTAAAATTACTAAACGGCAATCAGTATTAACTGCACCCCTGTATCATGTGAATGCACCCTGCCTATAATAATAGTCCTTTAATAGTCCCACAATGGGGAAATTCAGTGTGTTACAGCAGCAAAGATAAGCAGATACAAATACAAATACAACATGTACAGGAATATTCCAAGGTGAGAGGCATTACATTGATAGCAGACAGACAGATAGGGCGTAGCAGGGGGGGGGGGGATTTAACAGGCAGAGAGATATTTTCAGTTCTCTGTGTGTAATGATCTCCGCTTAGGTCGGTGTTGGTTGTACAGCCTAACCGCGGTGGGGAGGAAAGACTTCCGATAGCGCTCCTTCTCACACCTAGGGTGGAGCAGTCGGTCACTGACAGTACTGCTCAGCGCGATCACAGTCTCATGCATGGGATGGGACTTCTTCTTCTGCATGGAGCTCACCACGGACAGTATCCTTCTGTCACCCACCACCTGCACTGGGTCCAGTGGGCACCCCAGGACAGAGCTGGCCTTTCTAATCAGCTTGGACATGTTGCCTTTTAACCCTTCCGTTCGTGTGTTTACTCTAGAGAATAGTGGTGCAAAAGGTGTTTGATAGCTGCTTATCCAGGTGAACAGTTGTTGGTTAGGTAGCATAAAGCAATTCTACAGACACATACACTCCCCTGTAAATATTCAGCTCCAGTTTATTGGTCATAATTGGAGAGTTGTTTTTATTTTAATATATGCATTTCATATCATCCCGCCCTCATTCCCTATAGACCATCTCCTGCTTTATTCACAGTCAGATGTAGGGAATTTGAGGGTTTAATTCTGTTTTCCTATCCCCACCCTACATTCTTATTTCCCCAGGCTCCAGAACTATCCTCCCCATGTCTCTCCTCACCTCCCCTTTCTCTTTTCCCTATGGAAACAGCAGTGTCTGCTTCAAGTGCTTTAACCCTTCCACACCCCTTTTGTTACACACCTGAGAAGCACTTTTATTATATTCCAGAGTAGTATCACTATTCCCACTCCCCCTTTCCCATTGCAAGCTCCTGGGTCAGCAACGTATTATTTTGCATGTAAAACTCCTATGTATTGGTATAAGAAACCTGGGTCATGTTAGCTTGGTCAATCGTCATACATGGATAAAGGCTTGGCCCAGTATGGGAATGTTCCCAAAGATCCTGTCTGGTACTGTGGTCACTGCAGATGAATACATATGTAGCTGCATAATGCAGAATGGCATAAACCATGGCTTCCAGCTGTCAGGGCATCCTGGGAGTTGTAGTTTTTTAACGTTGGGAATGCCACAGGTTAGAGACCACTGCCAAAAAGAATAATGTAAATTGCAATCTGATAGGTTGTAATGGTTGCACAGCTCACAATGTTGCTCAGCTTCAACATACATGAATTGTTAGATTGCAGACCCAAAGGCCAAGTGAGCGGACCACAGCTGAGTAGAGGAGTTAGTTATATGATGTGGCGGGTCTGCTATTAAGATAAGATCTGAAACAGTCTGGATTCACAGCTCCAATCTCTCCCACCCCCCAGATAATACAGTCATGGCCAAAAGTTTTGAGAATGACACAAATATTCTATTTTCACATGATCTGCTGCCCTCTGGTTTTTATGTGTGTTTGTCAGATGTTTTTATCACATACAGAAATATAATTGCATTCATATTATGAGTAACAGAAGCTTATATTGACAGTTAGAATGAGTTAATGCAGCAAGTCAATATTTGCAGTGTTGACCCTTCTTCTTCAGGACCTCTGCAATTCTCCCTGGCATGCTCTCAATCAACTTCTGGACCAAATCCTGACTGATAGCAGTCCATTCTTGCAGAATCAATGCTTTAATTTTGTCTGAATTTGTTGGTTTTTGTTTGTCCACCCGTCTCTTGATGATTGACCACAAGTTCTCAATGGGATTAAGATCTGGGGAGTTTCCAGGCCATGGACCCAAAATCTCTATGTTTTGTTCCCTGAGCCATTTAGTTATCACCTTTGCTTTATGGCAAGGTGCTCCATCATGCTGGAAAAGGCATTGTTGAGCGCCAAACTGCTCTTGGACGGTTGGGAGAAGTTGCTCTTGGAGGACATTCTGGTACCATTCTTTATTCATGGCTGTGTTTTTAGGCAAGACTGTGAGAGAGCCGATTCCCTTGGCTGAGAAGCAACCCCACACATGAATGGTTTCAGGATGCTTTACAGTTGGCATGAGACAAGACTGGTGGTAGCGCTCACCTCTTCTTCTCCGAATAAGCTCTTTTCCAGATGTTCCAAACAATCGAAAAGGGGATTCATCAGAGAAAATGACTTTACCCCAGTCCTCAGCAGTCCACTCCCTGTACCTTTTGCAGAATATCAGTCTGTCCCTGATGTTTTTTCTGGAGAGAAGTGGCTTCTTTGCTGCCCTCCTTGAGACCAGGCCTTGCTCCAAGAGTCTCCGCCTCACAGTGCATGCAGATGCACTCACACCTGCCTGCTGCCATTCCTCAGCAAGCTCTGCACTGCTGGTAGCCCGATCCCGCAGCTGAAACACTTTTAAGAGACGGTCCTGCCGCTTGCTGGTCTTTCTTGGGCGCCCTGGAGCCTTTTTGGCACCAATGGAACCTCTCTCCTTGAAGTTCTTGATGATGCGATAGATTGTTGACTGAGGTGCAATCTTTCTAGCTGCAATACTCTTCCCAGTTAGGCCATTTTTGTGCAGTGCAATGCTGACTGCACGTGTTTCTTTAGAGATAACCATGGTTAACAGAAGAGAAACAATGATGGCAAGCACCAGCCTCCTTTTAAAGTGTCCAATGGTGTCATTCTTACTTAATCATGACAGATTGATCTCCAGCCCTGTCCTCATCAACACCCACACCTGTGTTAATGGAGCAATCACTGAAACGATGTTAGGTGGTCCTTTTAAGGCAGGGCTGCAATGATGTTGAAATTTGTTTTGGGGGATAAAGTTCATTTTCTAGGCAAATATTGACTTTGCAAGTAATTGCTGTTAAGCTGATCACTCTTTATAACATTCTGGAGTATATGCAAATTGCCATTAGAAAAACTGAAGCAGTAGACTTTGTAAAAATTAATATTTGTATCATTCTCAAAACTTTTGGCCATGACTGTATATTTAAGATAACCACATCAAACCAACCAAACCTCTCCCTTCTTCACACCAGTCTGAGCTGAGATGGTGAGTATTGGTGCCAAGGGCTGATAGCAGGTTGGTAACCAGGGCGCAGGTCTTTTGTGTGTACCCAAGCATAATGACCAACCCCTCCCCTTCCCCCAGATACCTAGTGCAATGATCTCACTGGGAAAAGATCTTAACTGAAGACTAGGGTGGATCTGCCAGATCCTGGATACCATAGATAATCATTTAGCTTGTCCCAGTTCTGAGCTCTGTATTGTTACAAATTCTCGATTATATAGCCACTAATAGCTACAATCACTGTGCCCATAAGGGTTGTCACATTGCTTTATTTAGACGGTAAAGTGTCCTAGAAGTCCTTACAGAACTGCTTCCTCTATTCTGCTGCCCTTCCATTTGTGAACCAGGAAGGTCAGGATGAACATGCTGTGGAAATCCAGTTTTTTGCGCTCTTTGTGATTATCTATTGGTTCGGGTCTGTATTCTAGGGTACACTTCTGGTAAGGTTCGTGCTTAGCTGGCTATCTAAACCGTAGCACATTTCCCACCACCCTAGGGCCTTTGCTTTAAGGTATGGGCCACACAGCAGCACCGATCCTAAAAAGATAAACATCAACCCCACATTCCTGACCCTGAGAAATCCTCCCTTCCCACTGACTCAACAACTCCCATTTCATTCTGTTACCCCCACCCGTCTCTCCAGTACTCCCACAGACCGTTCTCACATTCCCCACTGGAGCACAGAATGCCCTCTGCTAAATCATCTTTCACCTGCTCATCTCTCCCTTTTTTTTTTTTTATTTTGGCCATTGGTTATTTAGAATCTCTTTTAATGAGATGTTTGAGTTATATCTTATTCTGGGAAAGCTGGATGAGCTTTTCCTGTGTCTTGAACAGCCCTCTGTTGCACAGATGAGGACTTGTATCCCAGCACAGGTTTTCCATTATGGAATCTAGAAAAGCTAAGGGTGGGAGGCGACGTACAGTCAGAGGCTTGTGCTCTTACTACCCAGTCATCCTCCTGTTTCGTGTGTTCACCTCCTGTCATTTGAATATGACAGATCTGATGCAAATAGATTTATAGATGGAGCTAGACAGTAAAACCTCTCTGTGTGAAAGGTCACAGGTCAGGTGTGCAGGTGTCAAGTATGTAACTACCACTGTGTCTTAAAACACCCCACAAGTCTAAAACCATCACCTTCTTCTGTGTCTAAGACTGCTTGTGTGCTTGTGTTTAATAATCCTGTGCCCCTGCACTAGGGCTGGGCGATTACTTGCATTCATTTGATTAATTCGCCGCCACCACCATTTAATCCTGATTTTCGTCAGAATCGTGAAATTGCTGTTAGCCCCGCCCAGGTGTCTGATATATACCATGCAGGCTCTGTCTTCCTGCCGCAAGCTATGATCAACAGTTTCTTCATGTAGTCAGTAGTTGGGTGGTAGGAAGAGGAAGCCTGCATCAATTATATCTGCATCTTTCTCCCTATGCCAGCTCAGGAACTTTTTTAGTTTAAAAGCAAAAACATTAAAATCGAGGAATTGTCTTTATGCTTGGGGAAAAAAAAAGGTTTTATTTTTGGGCAAAAATAACCCAGTCCTGCTTGTACACCTTCTTTAATCCTTAGCTTCCTCTTTGCTTGTGCACTCTCTAATACTCTGCTCCTGCACCATACTGTAACTCTCCAGACTGTTGTACCCCAACTCTAAACGTAATCTTTAGCCCTCTCTGCCTCTGTTCTTCATTTGTATCATCCCCCTGGTTCCCTCTTCTATGCACCACATCTACCCCTTTCCGCCCTCTTTTGGCTTCTTCCAATAACCACCACTGTGACCTCATATACTGAAACCTGTTTGTTTAGAAGCGTAGAGTGATGTGGCACTCCCCAACTCCTCCACCCCCTTGGTAAATCCGGTTAATCCCTAATTGCCCCCTTTCCTTTACTGTGAAGTCGCTCACACCCAGAATCTCCAGTTCTCACCCAGCGCTTACCTTTACACTGGAGGTACATGTGCAGGTCTTTTACCTCCTACATTATTGAGATATAGATAGAGAGATATATAATAATTTATTTATTAAATCTGTACTAACTTCCTGAACCCCTAGGGAGTAACGCCCATCTCCAGTTATAATCATCCTAAGCCCCAAATCCCCAGATGCATATTAAGTTCTTCTTCGAAAAATTCTTAAATTCTACTTGGCTGTAATGTACTTTAATATTATTTGTTATATGTATCATTTTGTTATAACTTTTTATTTTCTGTTTGTGTTATTTTTGTAATTGTACATTGAGATATATTCATGAGATGTTTGTGTTTATATCTGATTCTGGGAAAGCTGAATGAGGATTTGTACAGAGGTTTTCATTCAGTTTTTCCTGTGTGTGTACATTATAATTGCACATTCCTTTAATCCAGCATTTGCTCATCCACAACGTCTGATATTTTGCTAATTCTCGATTAAGCTGTAGTCATGTGCAGGAAACCAGACCCGAAGCAGCAGCAGAGAGACTCCTGATGGTGTCCTTGTCGTCTAACATCAATTATATCTATTTTTTGATTCTTTGTCTGGAATATGGTACTCCACTGTCTACAAATTCACATTAAGGCTGGATTAAAGACTTTTTGGTGTCATTTTTGTATAGTGAATTTGTGTTTATATACAGTGGAACCTCTTTGAGAAGACCACCCAAAATTGTGTTTAAAAAGCCGTCTTCTAAGGGGTTGATCTTTTGGAAAGGTTTCACTGTATCCATTTGTTAGATCTATTCCTACCAATCAGTTCATCTGTTACAAGCAGCCTATTGGAGGTTGGGAAGAAGGTGGCTTGCTATTTTCAATCTAAAGGCAACACAAGGAAGGGCCTCCCCCTTGTTCCCTATCGCTGCCATGTATCATGTACCTCCAGCTTACTGCTTTAATGGGCTCGGACTGTTCTATAATTCATGGCTGAACTAATCTGACCAGAGCTATCTCCAGTTAACTGTTGCTTTCCTGACCATAAAATGTGCTAGGTTCTCTTCATTCTCCAAAGCTTTGCGTCTCTGCCTACTTCACATTTTACTTACTTTCTTTCAGCATCTGTTATAGGTGAACCTATGTTGCGTCATAGTAGCCTTAATGAATTAACATTATTGAGAAGGATGGTACAGTACTTTGATATACACGGCACACATTCAAATCTGCCAAAATGGTCTTGAATTAATCATCTGATCAATTCAGAATCTTCTCACCACCTCCCATTCCAGTAACCAGATTTCAAAGCAGACGTGAGTTTCTCTCTACGGTGAAAACTATTTTTCCTATGAGATATCCTGACCCTGACAATAACTATTACAATGACATAACAGCATCACTTCCGGGAAGTGCTCCTTCCATTGCTATAGATAATGTATGGACTGGCAGTGTGATATTAACAAAGCATGGTTCCTGTTACTCTGTAGAAACCCTCATTGTCCATCTTACCCTAAGAGGCTAATGACTAAGCCAACTGATCTAGTCCATGTAACATGCTAGCAGGTTATTTGATGCCCCATTTAAATGATATGCAAAGATAAATTTAGACTGTAGGCTCCTTGAGACAAGCACTGACTCTCTGCATAACTGTGCAGAATATGTTGGTGCCATCCCATGGCTTAAAAAGAGTTTACACATTACAGTTATCCAAGTGGGAAAGCCAAATAAGCCTTTCTGTTGCTCTAGGACCACTGAACAAATGGGGACCTGTAAGGAGAACAAAGTGAACTTGGATGGTTTAGCCACTTACAGCCACGGTTCCTTCTAGTCCAGTCTGTGTCGTCATCCCCCCCCCCCCCCTTGAGTAGGAAAAATGGTGAGCAGAAAGCTTACTTTTCGATATTACCAGCCATGTTGGTTGGGCAACACTTTTAAATTTAATGCATTCTAGATTCTGGTACTTCTACTGCTTGAGGGTTTTTTTTTTTTCCAGTTGTACAAAGCATGGTGCCCTATTCCTTTCTTTTATGTTTTAACCATTTTAATTTCACCTTGTCGTGTGTTTTTTTTTGTTTTTTTGTTTTTTTTTTTAATAGGTGATGATGTGACCGTCATAGAGCCAGGCAGTTCTGACAGCCGGGAGGAACGTGTAGACTTATACTCACAAGGGGAAGAGTCCTTACAAGGCGTGGAACCCAATTACTTACCTCACACGCTGGGTCTGGAGAAAGATGACAATCAACAGGTCACCAGTGTATCCAACCTGCGCAGTGCCCTACTGAGCAAAAACAGCCTTCTATCCCTCAAGGCTGATGTCCTGGGGGAAGAGAGTTCTCTGCTTTTTGAATACCTGCCCAAAGGTACCCACTCGCTCTCTCGTAAGTTCCTCTTTTCTTTGTCTGTGCTTCTCGTCTTTTACTATACCAGTGATGTGAAGGCAAAGCCTCTAAGTGTTGTTGCCACCAATAACTGCCAATTACAGGGGTTCAACCACTTGGATCCTCCTTTCTAGTATTAGCAGGTCAGTGGGAGACCCTTGTAAGGCATAACCCCTTTAAATATAGACCTGCCAATAACATTTAGAGTCAGCAAGATGCCCATAGCACAGGACCTTTCTGCAAGATCAATTTTTTGGGGGTGAACATAACCAGAGAGTGTGATGGTGATGTCAATGCCACCACCCAAACCCACCTAATCTGGCTAAAAATGGATTAACACAGAGATTCCCGTCTTATGCCTATGGGCATCTTACGTTTTTTGATATGATGTATGAAAGGGCTTGGTTTAGAAAAACACGACTGCCTTATTCCACAAGCAGTGCTACATGTTGTGATATTGCAGCCATTTAATTGTTTAGCTGAGTGCAATGCCCATGACATAACCCATGGACATGTCAATACAAAAAGTTGCAACAGCACTATACTGCTAAAGTCCTACTGTATAGGAAAATGAGGTTCTTGGTAACATTTTGATCAAACTGTATAAGCTATGTATCACTAAAATGACTCATGGACAGTTGTGCTGTTTTTGGAAGAGTGCAGCCCTGCCTGTATCTTTAGGTATTGAGGATGTTACAATGATTGTAGTACAGTCCCTGACAGAAGTTCTGTCGCTTATCCATGTTGTGGAATCAAAAGCTTATAACCTGACTTTAAATTCATCCATTGGTTTTAGAAATGACTCATATGAAAGCTGAAACCCTCCCAAATGATTTTTTGGTTAAGAAAATAAATTGGCTTTACTGCTGAAATACTGATCATTTAATGAACACAGGAAGGTCAGATTTTGGCAAGACAAAAGTTTTGTCGCCTTGTCATATAATGCACCCAATCCTAGTTTAAAGCCTCACCTGTGCTTACTAATTGATCGGTTAATTAGTGGGTGTGTATAAAAAGAACTCCAGCACCCCAGACCTTCACTTGAACTGCAACTTCACCTCTGACAACATGCCAAAAATCAACCCTACGACCAAAGCCTGGATTATTATCAAGAGGCTGAAGACCAGATCCACTGCAGAGGTGGCTGGCACCTTTAATGTGTCTCTGCGTCAAGTACAAAGAATTAAAAAAAGATTTGAACAGACTGGAGATGTTTTTGACAAGCCCAGGTCTGGCAGACCCCGCAAGACAACTGCTCAGGAGGAACGTTCGTTGGTTAGAAAATCAAAAGCCAGCCCCTCTTCCACTGCAGCAGAGCACCAACAGGCCTGGTCACCTCAAGTCCCTGTGTCAACTAGAACAGTTTGTAGGATTCTGTCTTGAAATGGTCGAATCAGTGCCCAGAAGCCAGCACTAAACAAAAGGCAATTAAAAAAACGTGTGGCATTTGCCAAGGCCCACAGCCTGCTAAATGGATGGATGCTGGAAAAGTGGCAGAAGGTGGATTTCTCAGATGAATCTTCAGTTGAATTACACCACAGCCGGCGCAAATACTGCAGGAGACCTACTGGAGCCCGTATGGATCTAAGATACACCCAGAAAACAGTTAAGCTTGGTGGTGGAAAGATCATGGTCTGGGGTTACATTCAGTATGGGGGTGTGCGAAACATTTGCAAGGTGGAAGGCAATATCAATAGCCTAAAATATCAAGAAGTATTAGCTTCCTCTTACATTCCCAATCATAAAAGGGGTCAGATTTTGCAGCAGGATGGTGCTCCATCTCATACATCCATCTCTACATTAAAGTTCCTCAAGGCAAAGAAGATCAAGGTGCTCCAGGACTGGCCAGCCCAGTCACCAGACATGAACATCATTGAGCATGTTTGGGGTAGGATGAAAGAGGAAGCTTGGCAGACAAAACCAAAGAATCTTGATGAACTCTGGGAGGCATGTAAGACTGCATTCTTTGCTATTCCTGATGATTTCATCAATAAATTGTATGAATCATTGTTGAAACGCATGGATGCAGTCCTTCAAGCTCATGGAAGTCACACAAAATATTAAATATGGCTCTAATAGCACCACAACGTCATTCACCAAAGTTATGAAACATATTTTTGTTTTTGAACAGAATTATTGGTTTGATTTTCACATTACTTTGTGTGCGACAAAACTTTTGTCTTGCCAAAATCTGACCTTTCTGTGTTCATTAAATGATGAATATTTCAGCAGTGAAGCCAATTTATTTTCTTAACCAAAAAATCATTTGGGAGGGTTTCAGCTTTCATATGAGTCATTTCTAAAACCAATGGATGAATTTAAAGTCAGGTTATAAGCTTTTGATTCCACAACATGGATAAGCGACAGAACTTCTGTCAGGGACTGTACATGAATGATATGAAAAAATGTAAAGGTTATCAGTGTTTTGGAGATATGATCCCAATTACTACAGCTGCTCTTCTCCTATGTCCCCATGATAGCCTTCTTTAGAGTTATTTTAGTAATTGTCATCCATATCAAATTTGACATATATACAATCATAAACTAGTTCGACTCTGGATGGGGATTTGGATCCATGCAATGTGCCTTTGATGGTTGTAAACAAAACTTGAAAGATTTAACATGAGGTGACTAACTTTAAGGCTAAGGCCCCACATAGCGCCCCGAAGAAAAAATGTGATACAGGAAAAACTGCGGTGGAAATGTATCGCATTTTTTCTCGCATCACTTTTCACAGAAAGTCTACAGAGGTTTGCTTTGCAGACTTTCTGCTTCAATTATACCCATGGGGAAACTGCCAGCTTTTCCGTAGGTATAATTGACATGCTGTGATTTCGAAAACTGCGGAAAAACATGCGCAGCGGAGACGCTGTGATTTCCAAAACCGTTGCAAAGTGGGGATGGGATTTGCTAGAATCCCATATCCACTTTGCTGTGACTGTAAAACGTCACAGGCAAACGGCATTTACGCCACGTGGGGCCCCGGCCTATCTGCCGAAAGGTTCACATACTTTTGACACTCACAGATGTGTGATATTGTATCATGGTTTTTTTTTTTTTTTTTCTATAAATGATTAAGTCTAATATCTTTTTACTTATTTGTTTGATAAGGTTCTCTTTATCTACTTTTAGGACTTCTATTTTAAATCTGATATAGTTTTTTGTGTCACATATATATGCAGAAATATAGAAAATTCTGAAGGGTTCACAAATTTTAAAGCATCACTACTATATATTTTGTTTCCATAGAAACTTTTTGTGGGCCTCTGTTTTTCCAGTAAGGGGCTATATTTTTTTCTAACAATGTATAATAATTTAACTAAAATTATTTTGGTGAAATACATTTTTTTTTTCAAAGTTTTAAATTTTTGAAAATACAGTATTAAAACAAAAAAAAATAATACATTTTGGTATCACTGTGATCGTACTGACCTGCAGAATATATTTAACTTGTTATTCTTACTACACAGTGAACACTGTAAAAACTAAACCCGTAAGATTATGGCACAGTTGAACTTTTTTTTTTTCCTCCAATTCCACCCCATTTTGATTTTTTTTTTTACCAGTTTTGAAGTTCATCATATGTAATATTAAATGTTGACATTATGAAGTGCAATCTATCCCACAAAAAATAAGCCCTTGCACAACTCTGTGAATGTAAAAATTTAAAAAGTTGTGGCTGTTGGAAAGTGTGAAGGAAAAACAAAAATGAAAATGGATCTGGTCATGAATGGGTTAAGGCTAATGGCTAAATATTCAGGTTGTTCTGTATGACATTCCATTTGTCATTATGGACTTGGTGTTTCTTTGTAATCTTTATTAATGTGTGTCAAATAATTGAATTGCTGCACTATAAAGTTTGTTTCCCCTCCCATCATTTTACTTTGTGGTTCGCCCCAACACCACCCAGGTTTTACTGCCCTCCTGCTTTGATTCTGGCCACTCCCACTGCTGGGTTTTTTACAAATGATGATAAACAATCTAATACAATTGTGTTTTTATGCAGCTGGGATAAAAGGGTTACAGTACGTGTTGTTGGCTCCTGGTTTCTCACTGCTTACTTTCTGCTTTTCAGATTTTAGCCAGTGTGATATTAAATAACTAGATATGAGGCACTAAAAGTTTCACACCTCAGCATTGTTACTAGTTTTTTTTGTTGGTGGCCAAAGTTGTTTCTTTCTGAAAATGGCTGCCAATACGCATATGATATCTCATTTCTGCAAATTAATACACATTTTATGTATAAAAAGGATTTCCCATAAAATCTAGAACTCCCCTTATTGGGTGGGTTTAAAGACTGGAACAAAGAAGTTAAAAGACTAATATATAATTTATATCACAGTATATAAATGTAAACATGGTGTAATAATGTGGCCCTCTCATTGCATGCAGAGAAGAGGTGCACAGTGGGCCTGGTTGGAAAGAAAGTAGCGCATAGTGCCCCCTCCTGGCTGCATTCGGGAAAGTAGTGTACAGTCAACCCCCCCACTCCCAACCCTGTCTGCATGTAGGGAAGTATGCACAGCGGCCCTGGGGTTGCATCTTGCATTGCAGATCTCTTGTCCAGTTATCTGAGGACACTGTTTAGCACAGCGTTGTGTGTGATGTCAGACATGGCAGTGGGCATAAGGAGAGAGGAGTGGGAGAGGATGATGTATTACTGGAAGGATCCAAGACAATGAGTATTAAAGGGCCAGTCTATTTCCATGGGCCAGGTCTTCTCAGCAGTATAGTACAACAATATATTGTATAAATCTATGTATATATACTAACCCTTCATGATAGGATGCACTCATTTTGCTTGTAAATATTTAGACTCTCTTCTCATCTTCTGCAGTGAATGAATTCACAGTTATCCGGAAGAAGTTCAAGTGCCCATACTGCAGCTTCTCCGCCATGCACCAATGCATCCTGAAGAGACACATGCGTTCACACACAGGGGAGCGGCCATATCCCTGTGAGATCTGCGGCAAAAAATTTACACGAAGGGAACACATGAAGCGCCACACACTGGTAAGTTACAGAACTGAGTGGCACAAATATCGTTCTATTCAATGTGTAAAAAGTAGCTTCTCTTCCATGTCTATGCATAATTCTATACATAAGAGGCAGTATTATAGTAGTTTTATTACTGTGTGTAGGAGACCTTATTCAGGAAGCCATATTCTTGCACATAGAAGGCAGCATTATAGTTGTTATATGTGAGTGCATAGGAGGCAGTATTGTAGTAGCTCTATTGTAGGACTTTGGGGACAGTAGTGTAGTACTTACATTCTTGTATATGTGAGAGGGTGGTACCATAGGGTCAGGGGCTATATTAGTGTATGTCAACGTGTGGCAGATTTGTAGAAATAAATCTGCTGTGTGCAGTCTAATCCTTATGAGCTTGAAATATGAGAATCACCTTTGTCACTTTATTCCCCAACCCAACCTTGGCTAGGAATATACAGTGTATTACTCAGCAAGAGGTAAGAGGGAGAGTTAAGTATGTGAGGAGCTCAATGCTCCATTGCTCATATCTGACCTATCCTTAAGACTACAGCAGTCTCACAGACTTCAGTGGGACAACGCTGCAGTACTTACACTCACCGCTACAGTTTGTATTGTGAGTGAGCAGTGCAACTCGCGGTATGTAAACTTTACTGAAAGCTGAGCTGTCTCTGTACAGGTGAACTGCAGGGATCCCAAGTGTCGGACCATCGCAGATCTAATATTGATGGCCTAACCTAAGGATAGGCCATCAATATTAGAAACTGGATAACCCCTTTAACCCTTCATATGCGGTTTAGCTCTGTCATCTGCAAAGGATGCTTAGAATATGGCCCAAGCATGCATCTGCCTAACACTACTTCCAACTTTCAGGATCTGCAGATTATAGATCATTGGGAGGAAATGGTCAGTCCCATCCAAATAACCGCTTAGTACTGCTCTGTAACCTCATAGAGTAATCTTCTGTGTAGGAGACCCGCACTATAAGAGACATCATTAGGGTAGGATATGTTGGCCCACATTCTTAGGAGGTATTAGTCATCATGTACCTTACTGCAATTTATTGATTCCTCTACTTCAGTTCTTTTTGCAGACTTTTGCATAAGTATTTGTACACTGGGGCTCAGGTGCGGTCATTCAGATCTGGCTTTTTCATAGCAACAAAATAAGATTTTATAATCTTCTATGGTCATTGAGCAATTAAAAATCCATTGTGGTGTTTTGTATGGCTGTTGAGAATCCAATTGTCATAAAGTAGACAGGGGGCCAGGGAGGTTTCTATACATCATTATAATCACATCTACTCATCTATAACCTTATATACCCAAAGCTGGCCAAAAACTACTGATCTAATATGAATGGGAGCCCCCCCCCCTTCCCAGCCGAGTTCAGGTGTCAAGGAACAGAGGGATTGGGAAGTTGAATTTCAACATGTCCACTCCTGTTGTTCTATGGGAGATGAACGGCTGCCAGAGGTGTTGGACAGGTGTCTAATATGTATTTTCAGTCTTGCCTTAAAGGAGTTCCCCTGGAGTGAGAGGAATAATATTAATGTGGATCTAGGCTATGCATATTTTATACATGTACACAATGCATGCAAGCAAACCTCACAGCTCCTGACATGATTGAGATGCATAAACAGTCCTGTCTTAGAATTTGAGGAGGGTAACCAGTGTTACCCCAAAAACACAATTTTAACATCATATGATTTGACTTCCATGCTGTTGTGCTTGGCCTTAATACATTTATGCCTGCAGCAACCAAACTGTATTACATGCCAAACCTGCCAGAGAGAAGAAACACTTTGATCATGTCTCTTGAGAAATCTCCTTTAATGTACCCCTATATGCTATTGCACCCGGTTCCAGAGTACAGTTTATGATATAACATGGAGGTGTATACATCTCCCTGGTTACTCTGGATACCATGCAATATCCTCACCTAGGATATAGCCCATATCCACCCACGTTACACAGTGGATGGTACATCACAAATAATATAGGATCCTTTCTAGGTCATTGTGTCTTTGAAGCTGTGTGGTTTCTTATTGTAAGTACAGACCAGTCATGTGTGAAACTCTCCCTTAAGTTACAGAGCAGTAGTGCTGAGCTGGTTGCTGGAATGGTCTGACCATTTCCTCCTCCCTGACCTAAAACCTGCAGTGTCCAAGGGCTGGAAATAGGTCAGTGTTGGGCGGCTGCTTCCTGTATAGCTTATGGGTCACATGGAGGCAGTCCCATATCCTGAGCCCTCGAGGGGACTCCGCTGCTCACGCACAATACAGGAAATGCTGCCCAGCGCCATTTTTACTCCCTGCCAGGCATATGAGGGGGGATTTGCAACCCTAGCATGTGCTCTGATAAGAATCTGGCTGTATATCTCAGCATTTTGTTAATTGACAAAAATAATCTAATAACACTTCTATTTTTGAAAGTGTTCTTATTGTGCAAAAGTTTTAGGCAGGACTGGGGGGAAATGCTGTTCAGTATTGTATATAAGTCTCAGTTCTGAGTATGAATGCTGTTCATGGGAATATGAAGATAGAATGTGACCTAATATCACCATTCTGGTACTAAAGATTTCTCACTTATTCATATTTGTGTAGCTTGATTCCTCAGATTTATGATTAAGGGGTTTTCCAGCCCAGAATGGATTTTTGATGTGGGTTAGAGGCAGCTCTGCTCCTATTCAAGTAGCTGCTGCCCCATCCACTGTATAGTGCTTGCACCCAGGGTACTGCAGCTCTGCTCCTATTACTTAAATAGGAGCAGATCTGCTTCCACTTCTGGTCCCCAGAGACAACTGCATCAGCAGTTCTATGCAGTGTCTGGGTGTCTGATCCCCACAGATCATATATTGATGACCTAGCCTTTGGATAGATCATCAGTATCAGAAATGCACTTTAAGAGGTTTTATAACCTAGATTATGCTAAATAATAATTCTTCAGCCAGGAGGATGAAACACAAATTCCATATTCTCTTTATCCTTGGAGAAACTATTGTGTTCTTTGTCATATCTTGCTGAGTGAAAAGCTGTCAGAGTGGGAGAAGATAGGAAAGTACTGTACATTTCTTATCGATTTCTCTTACCTTGTACTCCAGTGTACTGGTATAAAAGTCATGACAAAATTAACAATTTTTGACACATGCCATGTTTATCCAAAACTTTCTGCCACTTTCTTTTTTTGTTTATAAATGTGGGTGGACACCCCACATACCATTAATTCCATGGGGCTGTGTATATGAAAATGATTTGCATATATAGTACAAAAACAAGTACAGTAAATATGAAGTAACTAAATGACTAAACTATTATGGGAGAGAGACAATACTGTTTGTGAGGGATTCCAATATAAAAGGGACCAGGAAGGAGACAAGGGGTCAGAGTAATATTTCTCCTGCTTATAATAATACCACTACTCTAATACTGCCTCCTGTACACAAGAATATGGATTCAAATGCGTATGGTAAGAACAGTTCTATATGTGCATTTATTTCTATATGGGTAACCAAACCACCAGCGCTCAGTCATGAGACCACACAGAGCCAATGTACTAACGGCTTTGGGGTCAAAGAGGAGGGGCATTTTATTTGTTCCTCTGTATCCATCTGTGTCTTTAATACACAGTCAGATTTTAATGTACATTTAATGTTAGATTTTTCAAAACCACATAACAGGTTCACTTAAAACACCACCCCTACCTTTCAAGCCCCTAAAATCGAACTGCTTCAGCAAAATGTGGGAATACTCCCAGGTAAGGGACATGAGAGAAGCATCGTAAAGCATATATGTGTTGTACTCAGGATTAACTGGGAATTTTTGGGTAAGGCTTTGCTATACCAGTTTTGCCACATTTGTCAACAACTAATAAAAATGTGCCAGGTAGATCTGAGGTTAGTGATTTTATGACCTGATTTGGAAAAATTGGAGCTTAAATAGCATTTCTCCTTTAAGACATACTAGGAACGAGAAAAGGTATGTCAGTAAGTTATGGGTTAATCATTCACATATTGGGTGGAGATAGCCACCATACTAAAAAGTCTGGAATAAGTAGATCATCTGAGGGAATAGTTAATCATAAACCTGCCAAAGTGACTCCCTCAGGTGTACAGAGGCAAACACCTTAGGAACTGGCTAAAAGAAAATGCAAGGGAGTTCTGTCCCCAGCTGGTGATGGACTGTGATAAACCTAGAACACATTCTTCTGTATATTGAGGTGCCATAAGTTTTGGAATAGTGGGGTGCCGCATAGAACAAGCAATCGGATTAAAAGGTCGGCCGGCTTAAAGGGATACTAAACGTTGCTGTGCAGTTGCAAAAAATACCTTTGGTAGAACTTGAAAATTTAGCTGTGAGCACAATTAATCCAGATTCTCCCATGTCATAGTTACAGGAAACTCTGATATGAGCTGCTGTATGCAGAATCTTTAAACTCAGCGCAGATTTGAATGTGGTTTCAGTGGATTCTGTTATTTTCATTCTGTTCAGATCAGAACAAAGGAAATAAACAGAAGTGCTGAATCTATTGTGTGACTTGCCCAAATGGCACCCAGTGGACTATAATGAGGTTTGTTGGGTTTCTGTCATAGTGTCTGCTGTTTTATCATCCTGCAACAAGGGGTTCCCTAACAGGCCTCTGACGCAGATGTGAACAAAGCCTTACCTGTCTGTATGCCTGCAGGTAAGGGAAAGACACACTGATGTGCACAGAAATGAATCTGTAAGGAATAGGATACTGAGCTTTGACCCAGACAAACCTTAGTTGTTGGGTTTAGAATAGGGTTTGACTTTTTATGAAGTATGTTGCTTACTGTAATTTGGGAAGGGGGTGTGATTGAAGGTCAATCTGTGGCCCCTTGTTTACATTTATAACCAATTTTAATGGGCTATAGATCCTAAATAGCTTATAAAAGTATTCATCCAGTGATACATTCCACATCCATATATGAACCCAGCAGCAGGGTCAATATGCAGTATGTTCAGGGGGCTGATCAGACTGGTAAAGTTCTGCAGGCAGACAGCTCTTACTCTGAATAGGCATCTTCTCATATGTGGAGGATGGGAAGGCAGAGAAATAAATATTTTAATACCCTGTTCCATTGCCAAAAATTCATGCCCAAGCTGGTTAGCATTGGTAAATAGTAACTGACAGTAATTTTAGCTGCACCCCAATCTGCAGATCATGCAGTTCAGGGTGGAGCAGTTATCTTCAGTAGATCAGTATATGATCAGAGCTCCTATTTGTGCTGTACATGGCTGTTTCTTCTGCTGTTAACCCTCCTCTGCCCAAGTCTCAGGGACACAGCCCTGGTGCCACTTCTCCAGACTCATTACAGAGCCCGGTCTCATGGTTGCTATGGTAGCAGTGTCTGCTCCTTCTTAGAGTGTCCTCTGCTGTCATATAATTGCACAACCATCTGTCTCCTCATCCAACTGAGCCACGTCTTGTTCCCATGTAACCAGAGCCAGCCTGGGGGACCGTCTCATCGTCGCTCTTCCTCCAGGGGCACACACCCATCTGTCTGTATGATTGCACACTGTGCATACATGAGCACCATCATAAACAGGAATCTTATTATGGAGGCGTTACTAAATTTACATATCTCCTTTGTCTATCCCCTCTTTTTTAGGTCCACAGTAAAGACAAGAAATATGTATGTAAGGTGTGCAACCGGGTCTTCATGTCTGCAGCCAGCGTGGGCATTAAACATGGCTCCCGACGACATGGGGTATGTGTGGACTGTGCAGGCCGTGGAGTGGCCCGGGGAAGCCACTCCCCAGATGCCATGTACTCAGGTGAAGGGCACTATCTGGAAGATGTGGATGAGCTGAAGGTGGATGAAGACATGGGTGGGGACGAAGAGGAAGACATCAAGTGGAAAGATGAGGCGGATAACTCACAGGATGATGTCATACTAGAGGACGATGAGATTGAGGACTGTACGCCGGATGTCAGCCGGGGACCAATTAAGGAGTTTACTTGGATAGCATAGGTTTCACCTGGGGAGAAAAAAAGGAAACAGGATTCCCTATAAAGATTTTTCATGGGGATGAAAGATGGAACCCACTCCCCTTTACACCAATGTGATATCTGAAAAAGGGTCTGGTCATATGATCACTAATGGTCCACTTATCCTGATAGACAGTATCCAGGCGTATATAAATATTTTTTTTGTTGTTGACTTGGGCAGGAAATGGCTGTGTAAAAGCCTGGCTGTCCTTGGCAGACTACAGGAAATGTGATTAACTTGCCCTTCCACTCCTATTGTCCACAATGTATAAAGTCCCATCACTTCTGCTCCATGACACAGACCTCCAGCGGTGGCAGGGGGAGCAGCAGGAGACATTCCCAGCAAGATAAGGTGTTTTTTTTAAAATTATTATTATTAATAATGTGTCCCAAATACCACCACTCCACCTCTTTCTGTGCATGTATCCTGCTCCTGTTTTTTAAACGAAAAAAAAAAAAAAATTTTTTGCCTAGCCAAGAGTTGTAATATTTGGTAATTGCTGAAAACAATCATGCCCCAAGACACAGTCCCACAATCACCCATTAGCACTTTGGCTTCATATTCTGGTTTAACAGAAGCCTTCCTTGGAATTTTCAAAAAAAAAAGTGTATGAGAGCTCAATCCCACATCTATTACAGTCATAATATGGCCCTGCAACTGTACTCAGTCCAGCCCTTACCCAGGGAGAAGCGTTGGAGCACGTGTATACCAGACAGACTGGTAGATTGCGCTCCCTGCAGGTATGATGCATGTCATAACACAAGAAGAAAAAAAAATGGCCACCCTGGGGAGTTGGCTCTTTCTGCACCCTTCCCCCATAATTATATTACCAGCTCTTTGTTAAATGCAGCTGGCTGACCACGTGGTGAAGATTATACTCTTATTTAAGGAAGATCAAATGGGGACTAAGAAGGGGAGGGGTGCCTAAGATGGCCACAGCCGCTGTATCTACTGTTCCAAGTCTATTTATATCCATTTCCCCTTTGCACATTTTTTTTTCTCTTTCCTTTCTGTAGCCAGTAAAATTTCCCCACTCCCTCCCTCTGTCCCCCCAGCCAGCAAGGGGGAGGAAGGATGTGTCTGCTAATGCAAGGTTCCTGAAAACTACAGGGCACATAGCAGGCCCATCACCACCCAAATCCCAGAGCCAGGCTTCCTGCAGCGCAGCCTTGGGTTAAATGGCTCCAGAACCAAAGTTAACCCTTAGTGTCCAGGGCATACCATTTCATAAACAATGCAAAGACTGGAATCAAATTTTTATTGATGAGGTTTTTATTCTTCCAGGATCTATAAATATCATTTGACTATTATATTTGGGGGAGGGGATTGCTATGAGTGCTGCGTGTATGCTTTTCATATAGATTATACATATATTATTTATTTTACCACCCCCACTGTTTCGCACACACTTTCAATATTTTAAAAATGGAATTTTTTTTTTTTTTGCCAGACTGTGCAATGTTGATTTATAATTATTTTTTGTTGGAATATACTATATTATATTGACTTTAAGAATTATTATAAACTTGTGTTTGTGACATTGGAGATGTTTTAATATTTGGGTCTGTGGGTGGGATTAGAGACCGAAAGAAGGATGACAGGTTTTTGGCACTTGAATGAGTCTGTCAGGTCCAAAATGCCTCCCAAACCAATAATACTGGCATGTAGGGGCCTTTAATAAGTGCAGAAACACACCTTTGTTCCTACAAGCAGCTGAAGCAACGCAGAGGTGCTAGTCTTTTTTATGAATATGCAAGTCAGCCTGTAAGTACATTGGGTGGGGTCAGGCTTGTCAGATCATCAAAAGTGCTCCGTCCTATTGTACAACTTCTGCCTGCGCTCATCACAGCTGCTTGTAGGCAAACTTAGTTTGTTTTTTTTAAGCCCCCACCCCTTATGCACTTAAGTAGGACTGAACAATTATAACCCAAATAAGTCACAATTAAACATTTTACCTTGATTAATAAGACTATTTTAGGACATTCCAATTTATATGCCATCTCATGAAACTGAATTTTGGTTTGTTATTCGAGTATCAGCGATCCTGATTGGATAGTGTAAATTTATTGACCTATCCTTAAACCAATGGCAGTGTCGGATGGGATGGCATGGATGTAAAATAATGGTCAGCAAGTTCAGAAGGATTAATTGAGCTGACTTTTGATTTCGCTTATTTGCCGGTCCTCATACTTGAAGCAGATTTCCAGATTAAAAAAAATCATTTCTGCAGCACATGGGTTTGTGGCTACAAGTGTATGTTTCTGCTCACAGTAAAAGGCCCCTGCAAGGTACTATTACTGCTTTGAGGGGCATTTTGGACCTAACAGACTCCCTTTAACAAGTGTGTCATTCCTGGTCTCAGCAGTCAAAAGGATTAAACTGGCTGGGTTAGATTTAGATATAATCGCAAATCAGTCTAAATAAAAACACAAAAACTGCTGCTACCTTGCAAGTGTGCTGTGTGTGATTTTCTGGGGTCACAAGAACATCATGGGGACAATATTTACTGACTGCATCTGCATGGAGTACCACAAAATGAGCCTTCAATGGTCCTAAGTCCTTCAGCTCCTGGTATCGGCACAGCTGGCCTAGGTCGATCACTTGAGTGTGACAAAGTTGCACAGCCTGAAATCAGAAGTATAGCATGCACCAATGTAAATAGTACAGACTACAGCCCCTTCAAACAGCTATTGGGGGGGGGGGGAAATACTGAGGCAGGCAAAAAGCTAAGACACAATGCAACATGTGAGTTGTTAGGGTAGGCACAGAGCGTCCAATCTCCTACTTTGTGGCAGACATGTCCCTGCTGCCTGTAGCCTGAAACATGAACAGCAGCACAGAAGGTTATTTTCATTTATAGCTGAGTGCACATAAGGATCTAACACCAAACAGCAGAACATACCCATTGTGATTTTATTGTCCAGTTCCTATTTGTGATGGCAGCAAGTGCTTTGTATTTGCATGCATTTATTTTTTTATGTGTTTTTTCCAATATGAAGTCCAAATGCTGCTCCTCTATGCACAACTTTACAGTTTGATAAATTCTAGCTGTCACTAGAGGGAGACAACTGCACAGGGTTGTACAGCTAATACTGTATTTAATAGGAGATATATAAAGTCACATACAGATCTCACCTAGAGGTGGCTGCTAGAATTTCATCATCTAACTGTACGTATGCAGGAGATTAAGAGGAAAGCAAAATGACTAAAAATGGTAAATTAAGAAATGAATCTGCACAAAGATATAGAGAAAAAGAAAAATAATAGCTTAGCAGATTACCATTACAGACCTAGGCAATGTGGTTACTACTGCAGCACCCTTCAGTAATAAGCACCCAGCTTTCCTCAGAAGAAAAATCACTCTTGTATCACCTGGCAGCTGAATAAAAGCAAATAAGATGACTCAGGTACTCCAAGTCTTCAGTAAATTTGTACATAAATATCAGAGTAGTACCTATCGTCAAATACCATATGCTGAATGGCATGCCTCGTTTAATTGCCACTGTGCCCCCCCCCCCCTCCATGAACAAGATGTGGTCCCCTGGTAGGTCACCTTTTGCTTCTTAGGCTTCCACCCATGTACAGATATCCTACCAGCAGCCATATTTTAAACTAGTAGAGCTAAATAAATATTAATAGTATGCTGCATGTCATTTTGTATTTGGTGACAGGCCCTCTTAGAACTGCAGACACCACTCTGTATATGAAAGGAAACGCATACCAGGAAGTACAAAAAGAAAAATCTTTATTTTTTTATTTTTAACCAGGAAAACTGACAAAAGATTTAGCTCTGTGCTTGGCACATTAATCTCCATGAGGTGGTGCTGTGTGTGTACTGTCAGTCACAGCCGCGCATATGGAAGAAACACACAGCTTACAGCCTTCCACTACATTTCACAAGTACAATCCCCCTTTCCCTCAGGGTGTACACCTTTTCTGCAGGTGCGGACACTACATCCTTTTTCTCCTGGGCACAGATAGTGTCATGCCCCTCCTGCAGCCTACAACATCCCATCCCTAGTGCATGAGAAGACTTTTGCTCCCTCCCCCCATATCTATGGCATGTTTTTCCAGGCCAAACTTAGTGCAAGAATTTTTATAAAATAAAGCTTAAAACATTACTTTTTGCTTCATGTAACTTTGGAATGTGCCTTGGGCTCTACCACTCTGTGCAACATTCGCTCCACTGCCAAGCAGCTCTGGCCCACATCACACATGGCACTACATCTGCTATCATACCTCCAACACTAACCCCATCAACCTAATTTTGGCATTGTGTCCACAGGTCACACAAACCATAACAGTTACCAATAGTACTAGATATAATGGACGCAGAGGTAAAGCATATCTTAAGATGTCAGACCTCAGACGACAGCTACATGTGCTTTAATATCCAACTCGAAGGATCCATATGCATGCAATACTTTGATGCAGCCAGCGTTTTGACACTTCGCTTATATTGAGTGAAACAAGCGAATGGGTGGCTATCCTCTCTAATGTCAACATCTGGCTAGGTTGTATGGTTGTCATAATGGGCTACAGCTACAGCCTCTAGACATAGTATTCCCAACTTTGCCATCTACTGACTTCACAGGTACTTCTAATGAATAGAATTTCCCCATGCTGACACTACTGTACTGTATGCCACTGTCTTAAGAAAACCAGGTATGCCAAGCAAATAGATGATGCCAAGTGTTTTCAGAGGTTAAAGATGTTACAGTGGGGGCAACCTCGTGGATTACATTGAAATAGCCCCACTGGTTGTCAAAAGACTCATAATCCAGTAACATTGAGTTCAGACACTCAAATACCACAATTTTATCCAGCCAACAAAGCACAAGTGTGAGGAAGAGAACAGGTAAAACATCTTCAGACAACCCCCTCCCCTTCTGCATAAAATCTAACTCCCTCGATTCAGTCTCTGATTTAAGAGCTGGAACAGGGTACACCACTCGCCCCCCCAAAAAAAAAAAAAAAAAAATTAAATAAAATGATACATTCCAACATCCTAATTTAGGCTGTGCAAAGGTAGTGGCAAAGACGCAATGTAACCTGCTCCAAAAAAAAAAAAAAACAGGAGCTAGTCACATGATCAAGTGCAAATTATTTAAAGCGCCTTTTAGCTGCACACCCTAGCCTTCCCTTGGGTTGTTGTGTAACACTGCCCCCTCATTGTAGGATAGGGTATTGCACTGTCTAGATCAATCCATTGAACCATGATCTGCATACATTACTGTGCTTGTGTCCTGAGCAGTCTAGTCTTAAAGGAGCTCAATATTACAAGTGCAAAAATCTTTCTTAAAGGGGAACTCCACTGTAAACAAAATACGATATCCCTCAAAATACTGCAAGTTACTGAAATCTTTAATTTTAGACAAGTCTGCTGTAGCTATGGGATGCCCTCAGACTGGGCACACGCAGTGACCAATACACAAACTATTCTGCAAAGCTTTTTTTCTAGAGACAAATTTCTCAAGTAGAAACAATGGCCTGATCCTTGGTCTCCATGCACAATGCCACAGTATTATTTTATTCTATACAGGGTCAAAATCCTGACGCTCTGGTTCACAATAAAGACATCAAAATACAGTTCCTCAATAAAGATCTCAAAATACAGACCGCCAGAGGATGTGCATAGATTAGGAAAGAACCTCATCATAAATTACCATATTTTGCAGATGATAAGACACATCTGACTATAAGACATGGCCCAGGTTTGACCCAAAAAAATTAGGAAAAAAAAATTTCACACCAATTAAACCTTCCCTGTAGGAGGGGTCAGTGTCTCTAACTGGTATGCTATGGATGATAAAGGGGCTTATTAGAGCAGTGTTAACTTGCACATACACAAAGCTCCATTAGTGGCCTACACATGTTATAATGCATTATACTGTGGGAGGACTAATTGGCACACTGTTTGTGGCACCAATGTGGCATACTGTGGGGGGAACCAATAGTCCATTATAGTGTGTGTCTGGACACAAACGTGGCATTATACTGTGTAGGGAGGCATTAATAAGGCATTATACAGTGTGGTAGGCAATAAGGTGAATTATACAGTGTAGGGGATCATTAATGGAGCATTAGATAGTGTAGCGGGACAATAATGGAGTACAAAGCACTGACCATTGGACTTCTCCCCCAACTTTGGACTTTTCTACAAGGTTTTTCCTTGCTAAAAACTATATTATATTATATTATAGTCTGAAAATAAAGTAAATACATTTTTCCCAGATACCACACTGACCCATTCATATGGGCTCATGCACACGACCGTGATTTCCACGGATCAGTGAGTGGACCGGACCGTGAGTCCATGCCGCAAAATATAGAGCAGGTCCTATTCTGTTCAGGGTTTGCGGCACAGACTTGCCCATAGAAGCCTATAGGAGACTAAAAACCACGGATGGCACACGGATGTACTCCATGTATCATCTGTGTGCCGTCCGTATTTGCAGACAAGCGGATCCGCAAACTCAGATCACACACTGACGACACACTGTTTTTGCGGACATACGGCACTGATGCTGAAGACACACTGATTGGACATGGTCCGCAAAAAAGGAACACAGATTTCTAGTTTGCGGACTGAAAAATACACACGGTTGTCTGCAACTAGGCTGTGACCCTTCTCCCTGAGCTTGGATGGACCAGCAGACAACAGGTGGCACTGAAGTAAAGAATGGGAATTGGAAAAAGATTTATAGGGAGAACACCATATATTTTAACTATGCATTGTCCATTTATTGGGAATTTTTTTTTATTGTGAACCAGAGGGAAATCTGTCCCCATCTCCTTACCTCCTTTCTTGTTTCTGCTGACGGTGGTCTTCTCCATGAGTATGTTACTAAAGGTACCCACTGCCGCGTTTCTGTTACGAGTTATTAATGGGACACTAAGCCTAGGTGTTTTTAGTACCCTTATTTACTCTTGTGACATGAATATGATAATTACTTTTTCTCATGCCCTTATCTCTTTTTTTGTTTTTCCCCATTCCCTTTTTGGCTTCCTTCACTTACCAGTCTATGCCTTACGTGTTGTTTGAGGTTTATATTTGAAAATCTACCTTAATAAACTTTAATTAAACATAAAAGGAAATCTGTCACAGAGCAGACTGATATATACTATTGTGGGAGAAGATTCAGTAACTTGTCATTTATCCACAGAAATCTCTGCTCCATCCCAAGATGCTAAGGCAGTGGTCCTATTGGTGACTGGCAACTATCTCTGCATGCACAACCATCATTGACAGGAATGTCTGTTTGACTTCACATACAAAGAGCAGAGATTTCAATGGAGAAAGGACAGATTATACTGAATTTTTCCACACAAACTTACATATCAATCCGTTCAGCTTTCTGCTCTGTAACCTACTGCTCAAAGATTGGAAAGAATTTTTCTTGTGAAAGGGTCCCCTTACCACAGCCATAAAATACATGATAAAATTATGACTACCTGCAGCTGCCACTAGGGAATCTCAAGTCAATGTGGGTGGGAAAAAAAAGCCACACAGATTTCACCTGTTTTTATGCTACAACTGAAGTTGGTGGGAAAGATTTACTAAACTAAATGTGACACAATTGTAGCTCAATTTGCGTAACAAACTAGCATACATGCATGCCTTGTGTCACATCTAATATGCTTTAAGCACCATCTGCACCTCACTAGACAAGGTGTAGTTTAAAGGGGAAGGGACATGGCTTAAAGTGATAAACTGCACCTACAATTGGAGAAAAAAAAATTGGGATAAAGTCAACCAAGAAGTGATGCAAAGTTAGATAAAACATGTCTAACCATGTCTAGACCTCAAGAGCATCATTGATAAATTTTCATCTTCAGACTTGTCCAAGTTTACACTGTCTAAATATTAGACAGGATTAGTACATCCACCCCCACTGTTTTAAAGAGATTACCCTCACATGCTCATTATAGACGCCCTTACATTTAAAATGGTCCTGGTCCATTGTGCTGGGTGTTCCTGGAGGGAGCCAGGTGTTTCTACCATGGCACAGTTACCCCTTGCAGTTCCTGAAATGTACAGGAGAGGGCAGTCAAATATATGACACCATTATATTGCAGTGGGCATGGAGGGGTTTTTATGCAGGTTCTCATTACTGTAAGAGACCATATAACGCTTCTTGTAAGGTAAAGGAGAAATCATACAGCCACTTACATACAAATTATAGGGAGACATTAAAAATTATTATATAGATCAATAAAATACCACAATAAACTTCTCAAAGCTCAGTATGCAGATATAATGGACATTTCTTGGGCCATGTATGGATGTTGCTATGTTGGTGGGCTCCAGATTTCAGTACTGGTGGAGATAGGGGGTTGTTAAAGGTAGTCTATCATTGCCCCTAGCTAATTTAAACCGATCCCATAGTGCTATAGATGCTGTTAACAGAATAAAAACCATACCTTTCTTATGTTTCAGAGTCCCAGGGATAGGGAGAAAAAGCACTTTTATTCTTTATTCAAATGAGGATCTTGAAGCACAGGGGGAGTTTTCTTCTATTACTGAGCACTACTGCATCATCACTAAACACTCCCATCCTGCATTCAGCTTGTCCCCCTGGGCAGTATGAGTTGATCCTCCCAGTTCAGTTGATCCTCACACAGCGCAGTTGGATGAGCTGAATGCAGGATGGGCATGTTTAGAGATGATACAGCAGTGCTCAGTAATAGAAGAAAACTCCCCCTGCGCTCCAAGATCCTCATTTGAATAAAGAATAAAAGTGTTATTTCTCCCCATCCCTGGGACTGAAACATAAGAAAGGTATGGTTTTTATTCTGTTAACAGCATCTGCAGCACTATGGGAGCAGTATAAGTACCTGGAGGCAGTAATAGACTCCCTTTAAGATAAGAAAGAAGGGACTGTTTTCATACCAGCACCGTTCCTTACCAAGTTTTTGGTATTTCAGCTCATCCTCATTGATGTAAAGGAGGAGCTGCAATACCAGATACAGCCTATGTGGTGAAGTTTCTAAACCTGGATAACACCTTTAATGTGCAGAATAACTGCAGTACCTACAATCCTATTCATGTTTCATTATTATCAGCAGAAGTTATGGACAGAAACAACCAAACAGAAAACAGGATTTTCTTACACCTCCCTTAAAACATTTTGCACAACAAAGGATTTTTTGGGGGGTGGGATATTCTGTTGGCCTATTGAATAATTAGTTCAACCCAAAATAATGGCTGTCTCCACAAACAGTTCAGTACCAAGAAACCAGTAAGGTATTTTACAAATATTATGTTTTATGACATGTCGTTTAAAGACAATCAAAATTGTCTGTTAGAGGTCTAGCAGAGTTCCCCTTTAAGTTTTTAGCTCCTGAACATGCTGCTAATATTTATCCTCTACCTCCAGGTTTAAGAGCCATAAGACACTAATATATTTGCCTATATGCCCCCCAATGTCCTCAGAGCCTCCAAAAAGTGCAAAGCATAGTGCAGCAAAGATTTAAGACCACCCTACAAAAATGGGGAGAAAAAAAAAATAAAATTAAAATCACACATCAACTCCATGCCCACAGCCCAGCCCTGAACAGCCTGGTGCCTCTTTTTTCGTAATATCAAAAATAAAGCTCATCTTCTCACCCTCGCTGAACAGTCCACCAAAAGGAATCTCAGAAATTGGCAGAGCGTTACCTGAGAAGAACCTCCTTATGGCCATCTAGGCGGGGTCCAGCCCAAAAGAGGGCAGCTCCAGACCATACAAAAGAAATGCAATCCATGTATAAAAATATTGGGTGTATAACAGTTCTGAATTATCAGGTTCTTTCACAAAAGGCTGGGTAAAACAGTTTTTAGAGGGAAAAAAAATAAATCAATTAAAAGCTCAGTTTAGTCCCCTAAGGGCAGTTGAGGTTTTGCAGCTGCAGCCCTCAGTCTATGAACCTCTGACAGGCCTTCTTCCATCGGCAGGCGGTGCACCACATGTCTTTCCGTTCCATCCCATACACCTTTCGACATTTCTTGGCTTCCCCTCGGGGCTTCCTGGGGAAGAAGGAAGAAAGCGTGGCCTGGATCAGAGGCGGACCTCTGATACTTGCCGGACACTTAAAGCGTGATTTTGCACAACAGGTAACATCACACCACTGATTAGCCCCTTTCCCAGGCACACTAAAATGCACATTAAAGAGACAGACGGAGGAGTTTGTGCTGCTCACCGAGTCCCGGGCACTTGCTTTGAGTTCGGAGGAGCGGTCAGGATCTGCGGCCTTTTCTCACTGATATTCAATGTGGGGCGAACCTACAGCAGTAGGCAGGGAAATCATTCACAGTAATTATAAGCACTATGGAAATCATACAAGTCTTTCCATATCCTGCAATTGTGCATTTAGTGCTGCAGGGTTGGAAGATCACTGCATAAAGCCATCAGTGCTTAAGGATTTACACTTTATTTCCCAACAGGAAGTGTCCATAAATATACATCTAAAAACAAATGACTGAGTTATCCATCTTAAAAGCTACACTCCAGACAAAGCCATGGCTATTGCAGATCCGGAGTAGATCCAGGTACTCAAAGAACATCACAGAAAGCCTTGCCATACTTACAGCAGTATTAGAATTACTTTTCCTTGGAGGGTTCTATTAACAGTACTCCACATATTTTATTTCTAAGAACCCTCCTTTAACAATAACAGATGCAAGAACAGTACTTACAGGGGGAGCTTTGATGAGCAGGGGTGGAGGAGACTGCCAGGAGAAGCTGACTTTAGAAGTGACAGACACACTGATAGGAGAAGGAGCCTGTGGGGCAAACAAGCAGAGGGAGACATAAAACTTCTATAAAGGGGTTGTAAAGTAAGGGCACATATAGGTACATGAAGATTACACCATTATCGGAAAGTGAAAAGTTGTTTACCAGTCATCCACAGTGTAAGGTATTACATACGAGCCATAGGGCATTTCCCCTTCATATGGCAGTTGTCACATTTGTCACCAAGTAGAGAAGACCAAGCCACATCACAATTTGCAGATGACTACCTGACAAATACCATTAAGGCTAGCTGCACACGACCGAGTTTCACCGTTGAAATTCGGTCCGTGTGTTAGCAAAGATTTACCGGCTTTAATTTCTTGCTGGGAGTGGGACTCCTAATGTCCTAGTAATCTTTGATGGTAGGAGTCTCTTCCTCCCAGCAACATACTGTCCCATATCAATTACAGCACGGGACAATATGTCACTAGGAGGTAGGGACTCCTGGCATCATAGATAACTATACTGGCAAGAGTCCCGCTCCCAGTGGTAAATCCGGCTAACACACGGTGAAACTCTGTCGTGTGCAGATAGCCTAAAACTGTGGAAACACATACTCACTTGATAGGCATGGTCTGTGTGCACATGGCAGAGTGTGCTGGGGGCTGACAGACTGAGGGGGGATACCAGAGGCAGCTCCATGTTATTGGCTGCTCCAAGGGAACCTGCACAAAGGAAGGGAGGGGGTCCAGTGGTGGTAGGAGAAGTGGGAGTCAGGCTGGATAGTCCATCTGTAAGTGTATCCACGTTTACATCCATCTCTGTGTAGTAGAAATCTTCTTCACCGTCATTGTGCTCTGGTTCTGCACAGGGTCTGCGGTACAGAAATGTAAGTTAAGGCTGATATGTTGCATTATGTGTATACAAGTAATTCCCTTTAAGGATTCAACATGCTGGGAATTTCCAAGTATAATTTGTAACTCAGATTAGTCAAATTTAAAGGTTGTTTTTTTTAACAAATGTTTTATCATAGTAGCCAAGCATTTGAAAATATGGATCATATAGCACTATACCAGTTTATTTTACATTATATAAAAATGCATTATGGCTCTTGATCTTGTTAGTTCAGCCAAACCTCTCCTTAAAAGGGATTTATTTATTTTGCTTACTTATATGGCGCCATCATATTCCACAGTGAGATATTGTGGGAAGACATAGAAACTCCTTGCAAACGTTGTCCTTGTTTGGATTTGAACCCAGGACTCCAGCACTGCAAGGCAACAGCTAACCACTAAGCCACAGTACTGCCCATTTGTTATTGGAATCCTGCAGAAGTTAAAGGAGTTATCCAGTTTCTAAAAACAATGGCATATCCTTAGGATAGGCCATCAATATTTGATCTGTAGAGATCCCCCACCTGGGACCCCCGCAGGTCACCAGTACAGAGGCAGTGCGGAAGTGTAGGTACTGCAGCGCTACCCCATTGATGGCCTATCCTATTGCAATCTTAGCAACTGGATAACCCTGTGTATGGCTTTTGGAAGGTGGTGCATAAAAAACAAAAGTAGAGAAATGGCAGCTGTGAAGGGGTTAAATACAATCCGTACCACTGCATCCATAAAAGGCTAAACTTAAAAAAAAAAAAAAAAAAAAAAGGCACAGAACTTTCATAGGCAAACCTTTGTAGTCACAATCCTTGAAGCAAATGCATTGCTTCATGCATTTGGGTCCACAAAGGCATGTTTCTACTTTGAATAAAGTCCTCTACATGGCACTGCTATTGGTTTAAAAAGCATTATGGACATGATAGACATTTAAAAGTGATATGACATGATAACCCAAAAACAATGATGGAATACATCTTTGCATCCTATTATAGGTGTCCCTCAACTGATTACAGCGCATTTTAAGTTTCAGGACCCAGTAAGCAAACTAGGCTCTCTACTGTCAGGAGGGCAGTCTGGGGCTGGAGCATACAGTTTTTTTGAGACAGCCCACCTGACACCTGGGAGTTCAGTTAGCAAAATTCCAACTGCAGTGGAATTAGTGGATGGACACTTACTGAAGCATGGATAGTTGGAGTTGGTGGAGGTCGTAGTATGCATTCACATCTACGGGGGCTTCTGATCCATTCCATTCCAAAGACACCGATTATTATAGAGCAGGTCCTATCCTGCTTCGAGTCATTGGAACAGAATGAATTTGAAGCTCCCACAGATGTGGTTGCATAACAGAATGCACTCAGATGTCACTGAGTGTCCAGGGTCACTTTTGGACTCCTTTCTGAATATTGGCACCACATTTGCCAATCCTGTGAACAGACTCAGTCATTACTGAATCCTTAAACGGGTATTCCCACAACAATCATATTTCATACAGTAGTGCTTTGCAAAACATCACTGTCACCCATTTAAAGCAATTAACAAAAGTGTATATGTCACTAAGCTCAATGAAATACACATTTCCTACCACTGAGCACACTCCTCCTGAATGAAGATGGACTATATAGTGTGTCCATTGGCAGCACTGCTCAGTTTGTCTTTGACTTCCCTACAGCTGCTTATTAGATCAGGGCTACATAACCATGGCGTCCTACAGATGGAACATGTGCAGCGTATGACAGATTGTTGTCTGGGAGAAGTGACTGTTTGGGAGTACACAGAGCAAGCTGCACCTGGAAAATGTAGTTTTCACTAGTCACATGCTCCATAAGTAAGGACTGCCCACTTTGAGCAAGTTGTATGTCGGGAAAACCCCTTTAACTTTCTACAATCACATTAAAATTGCAAAAACCCTCTCAAAATTGTCACTTTTATTGCAGATTTTGAATTTATGGCTCAAAGAATATTACTGACACATAACTATGGTGCCTTATGTACATTTTAATCCTTTAGCCAATTAACATTTTATCCTCCTCTGCATTCTCGCATTCATAACTTTTTACATTTGATTTCAATATAGCTTTACGAGACCTTGTATTTTGTGGGTACATAAGACTTTAACCAGTTTTTACTTTTTTGTTTTTGAGAGGTGAGAGAAACAGAAATCATCAATTCTGGCATCTAAATTTTAAGGTTTATAGCATTTATCATGTAGAACAAATAACATACTAATTTTATTTTAGGGCTTGTTACAGATGTCTCGATACCAAATGTTTGTCTTTTTTTTTCTTCATTAACAAGGGGGAAAAAAAAAAGTCTATTTTTACATTTTTCTGTAAAAACGACTTAGGTGCTGTGTTCATTGCTCAATATAAGGGGTTAAGTGGTACTGATTGGTAATGTGGGGGTATCCACTCCCCTGGGGTTATCTGAAATGACAGGAACAGGAGAAGAATAAAATAATTTTCTTCTCTCCCTGCATGTTTTCTCCTATACCAGGAGTCAGCAACCTTTTTTATATTGTGCGCCAATTTTCTAAAAAAGTCAAAGATGAAGTAGTCAGTTTGCCATGCAATAATTGTAAGGATGTTGACCCCTACATGAAAGTTATATAATACACAACATAACAGTAACCAATTAACTGGTTCATTAAACTTCCATTTTAATGTGATCCTTGTCCATTACTTTTTTTGCTCAAGATCATTTTTCTGTGGTGGATATGACTTTTGGCTGAACGCAGGACTCCGTGCTCTGCAGAAAGCCAGCTTTGTGGGGGGCAGAGGATGTTCCTCATAGACCAGTCTTTTTTGTTTCAAAAACCCATAAAAATGGGTTACACAAACACCTACTTTGGTGTGTTCAGCTGCCATATCGTACTTCAATTTGTTTTTGTACCTATTTACATGGTCTATGAGAGAGAGAGAGAGATTACCTGGAGCAGCATTTTAAATATTAGAAGGCCTTGTGCTGAGAAAATATGCTTAAAGTATCAACCTTGCCATAGGTTCTGGAGGATGCTGACCCCTGTCCTATACACTATACTATACTGGTTAAAGTAAAAGTGTGAGTATATGCACCTACACTTTAACCAGTGATGTCTCTAAATCTAGTTGGGTTGCAGACATGATCTTGTCCCCATGGCCCCGGAGTTAGAGCCGTTAAACGTTACAGTGTCCCTGAGAGAGTCCTCGGGGTGAACTGTAATGCACTTTGCTCAAGCTCTGAGCAGGGCTTGTTTAGAACTGTAGGGGTGTTAAATATTAGATATAAAAGTCCATCACTGCGTACAATTCCATCAGACAGTGATTTGTACATTTTAATATTTTGAAGGCATCCACTATGGGGCTGCGGGAGATTACAGTCTAGCAGTGCCATAGAAATGAATGGAGCGCCAGTCACGTAAGCTCATGATCAGGTGTGTTTCAGGCCTTTGTGACCAGAACAAAAACGTTTTGGAATGCTGCATTTTAAAGGTTGATGTTTTGTGGTTCAATGACGGTCAGATAGCTGAGTGCTGTACTACAGCCATCTCTAGCAGTCTCACTGAAATGACGAACGGGCGAGCAATTGTATGACCACCGATACAGTAAGAATCAAAACACCCATGTTTGTGTGAATGTAGGGACTCCATAGTCAAGCCCCCACCAATGTGCAACTTATCCCTCCACTATCCAGTGGACAGGAATAAAGGGGATTTCTCATCTTAGTAACTTACAGGTGCATCTCAATAAATTAGAATATCCTTGAAACGTTCATTCATTTCAGTAATTCAGTTTCATAATCAGCGTCTTCCATGATTGTGTGTCCTACTGAACCAGACTGAGGGACCATTTAAAGGCTTAGGAAACCTTGGCAGGTGACACACTGAATTTACAATACTGAACTTTTTTACAATATTCTAATTTTCTTAGATTTGGGTTTTCATTACCTGTAATCCATAATCAACATTTACAGAAATAAAACACTTGAAATAGAACACTCTGTGTGTAAAGAATCTAGAAAATATAGGAGGTCACTTTTTTAAATTTAATTACTGAAAGAAGTAAACGTTTCAAAGATATTCTAATTTATTGAGATGCACCTGTAAGTGTCATGCTGAGAATGGAACAGGATGTAGAGAGTAAACGGGGTCATTGCAAGTCTAACGCCAGGTTCACACTAGCGCCAGGCTCACTGTGCAGGACTTCTTTCTCCACAGTTTTTCGACGTTCTCCAACAGAGACTAAGATGCAGATGTGAACCCAGCCTAAGAACGCTATCTTTGTTTACAATGAAGGTGTAAGGAATTTTTATTTTTTTTTTTTACTCCCCTGCACAGGGTTCCTTTGTATAGGGATTAAAAACTGGATATAAATTAATAACTTTATAAAAGTGTAATACAGCATTGAACCACAGGCCCCAATATAGAAAGATCGTTTCTATTGACCAGAGTAACCATAGCAGTGCAATTAACCTCTAACTCCCCCATTGTCACACCTACCCCAGATGTGCTGTGCGAATATGCCTCTGTATTGCAGCAGATGTGCTGAGAACTTTCCCACAATTCTTCCACAGGCAACGAAACATTAGTCTCCCCGAGTTCTGTATGGACAGAATTGTCTTTATGATGCATCAATGGAAATCAACAGTGAAAGGGTGAGTAAAAATATAAGTAAATCTACCTTCCTCTTCCGGGGCACAGGTTCGCCAAACAGGAAGTGAGTGGTGTCAGAGTCCTCTAGGCCGGCATCTGCATATGCCAAGGACGGCGCAGGCTGCAGGGGAGGAGATGGCGTGGAGGGGATGGACGTATAGAGTTCACAGCTGTTAGAACTGCTCGAGCTTGATGAAATGATGGCATTCTCAGGGATCTCACTATGACATCCTGTAAACACAACAGGGACACAAGAGTTATTAGGCAAGGCCAGTTTAAAAGGAGACGAAATCTAAAGCTATGAAGTTAAGAGACAGACAAATCTTGGTCCGTTAGCAAAAGAGGATTTGACTGCAGAGTTCTTCAAAGGCATGAGTGACAGGATGGAGAGAAATTTACTTTAATTGTGACTTAACCCCTTAACGACCCAGGGCGTAATAGTACATCCTGAGTCGCATGACGATGTATGGAGAGCGCTCAGGAGCTGAGCGCTCTCCATACACGGTGGTTGCTGGCTCCATACAGCACAGGACCCACCGATAACAGCAGCGATCGGTGCCTGCTCCGATCGCGACTGTTAACCCTTTAGATGTCGCGGTCAACCGGGACCGCGACGTCTAAATCGCGCAGCCGCCACAGGCGCTGCCATTTTTCCCCGATCGCCGCCCTCCAGAACGTCATTGGAGGGTGGCGATTAGTTGCCATGACAGCCGGGAGCCTATTGAAGGCTCCCAGGCCTGTCATTACATTAGAGCTATTACACGATGCCAGAGGCATCGTCTAATAGCAGTGAAGGCATTTTGCTATTCACTGCGATACAGTAGTATTGCAGTGAATAGTATGATCGATCAGACTCCCTAGGTTTCAAGGTCCCTAGGGAGTATGATCATACAAGTAAAAGTAGAAAAAAAATAAGTTTTTAAAAGTATGAAAAAAATTAAAAAAAACAAAAAAAACACAAAAGTTCAAATCACCCCCCTTTCCCTAGATCAGATATAAAAGTAAATAAACAAAAGTAAGCATAAACACTTTAGTTATCCCTGACTCATAAGTCAACATAACATTTTTATATGGGTCACCAACATGGGTGCCTGAATATCATACAGTTTATAATATAAGATGCTGCCTGACAATCCAATTTAACCCTTTCCCTTTGCAGTCATTTATAGATTTTCATTTTTTACTCCCAGTCTTCCAAAAGCCCTAATTTTTATTTATTTTTTTTTATTATTTTTCCCTTCCCACAAGTTATACTTTGTGATTTAATATTCCATGCAATGTACTGGGAAGTTGAAAAAAACAAAAAACAAAAAGAGATGGAGAAAAATTTAATTTGCGCCATTTTCTGCGGGTTGTTACGATTTGGGGGAATGTGAAGTTTTGATTTTTTTTCCCTACTAGAGAGATCGCCGTAAAAATATATGAGAAAAATAATTTTTATATGTTTGTAGTCTGGGCATTTTGGGTCACAGTGGATGCATAATTTGCTTAGCTTTTGTTTATTTTTTAATTGTGATCCAGGGAAAGGTGGTTATTTTTTTTTTTTTTTTGGCTTGAACCAAAGTTTATTAGATTGCTTGTCCCATAGACTGCCCAACAACTATACTGCAGTCCACCGGCAAGCCTCAATAGCAGTTTCATAAGGTTCATAAGCATTCATAAGGTTCCCAGTTGTAATATTAATAGGACAGCTCCCACCATCTTTCTGCAGATACAGGGAAGTGGGGGCTCAAACCGAGGGCACCTGAAAATCAGGGCCATAAGATGAGGGAGAAGGGAGTTTGTGTCTGGCAGCAGTCACACCATGCCATTGCACACTTCAGTTGCAGTACTGCTCATGGTAAAAAAAAAAAAACAAAAAACAAAAAAAAAAACACTATCATGGGTGATATCATGGGTGAAATCCACTTATATTACTATGGCGCTTGTGCAATTTTTCCATGTATACAGATACCTGTTCCTACTCCCAGTACCAAGGGCCCAGAGGACAAGCTGGTCAGTGCAGCCGCTGCTATCGCCTCATCAAGCCTAGAGAAAAGATGCATAAGAGAGTTTGATTCTTGATCACATATCCAAGTTAATTTCTTATTGCATTGGTACATTTAGAATACCTCTGGCTAGAGGGGTAAATAGTAAGAACTAAAGATTTAACCCTTTCATGGCTGGGTTTCTGAAAAGAGCCAGTCCATAGAAAGTTTATGTATAGCTAGTTGTATCCGTTCTGTAGCCGTAGTACCCGTCAGCGTCTGCTGAAAGTCGCTGAAGGAAAACGACTTTTTTCTCCACTGGTTTCAGTTTAAAATATGACAGACACCTGGCAGACCCCATTATAGCCAATGGGGTCTGCTGGGCTCCGTATGTAAACGCTATTTTAGCGGTCCACCTCAGTTATTTGGGTCCTCCGACAGACCAGAGCAACAGAGAGACAATGCTAGCTTGAACCTTTTTTGAGATGGTTTAAGTCAGACTTCAAAATTCTAAACTTTTTAATTACTTCTATTTGCAAACATTTTTCACTAAATGATTTACAAATTTAAACATTGTTATGTTTGTGGTAAAACCCCTTTAAGTAAGCACCCAGCTGTCAGAAGAACAAATCGCATATGAGAACACACAAGCTATTTGGGCTGGGAAAACCCCACATTGACGAACGAATGAAATGCCTGTAAGGGAACCATAAGGTGGTCCATGTGGCCCCAGGAAGAAAGAGAGAGCAGTGAAAAGATTAAGATAGTTAAGCTGGCATAATCTGTTATAGGGTTTGCTATAACAACGGAGTTGTTACATGGCTGTTGGTGCTGGGACTCTGAGGGGAGATAAGGGAACAAGCAGTAATTCAGATGGTTTGTGGGTGTCAAGGTAATTGGATGAGGGATTAGGGATAGAGTAGTGCAGAGTAGGGCTGGGCAATTATGACCTAAATCAAAACTGTGATTAAATGGGCATTTTACCTTAAGTGCAAGTAATGACAAGTATTTAGGTCATGCCCCTTCTTCGGTATGAGTATGTGTTGGGCGAACCGCATGAGAGTCTTGTGGTTTCGTTCGGACCAAACACAGCTGAACCGAAATTGCCATTATACTCTGGGGTCTTTTCAGATAAGGGGAGGTGAGCAAACAAACAGTGTTACTTACCTCTCCTGGACTCCAGCATGACTCCCTGCTGTCTTGGGCACTTCTGATTGATGTCAGGGACAACTGAGGCCTGTGATTGGGCCTCAGTGGTCACATAGCCTGTGAAGAGACCCCAGAGTATAATAGTAGTTCTGATTTGGAGGTTTTGGATCAGAACGAAACTGCATGTAGAACTTCGGAAATAGTGTAATAACCAAAACAAACAACTTGAACAAAATCACGTTGGTTATCCTGGTTGAGGTTTGATTTTGGTTAATTGCCCAGACCTAGTGCAGGGCCATTTAAGATAAGGTTTCTTTTTTTTTTTTTTTTTTTTAAACTGTTTACTGCTCTATATCTCGTCTTTATATTTGAATTGTAGCAATTTTATTTTTACCTATATATGTTCATTAAGTCACCGTCACATATGCTGGCATCTCAGCTGGAATATAGAGACAAATTTTGTCTATTCTCTTTTGTACTCAATACCACTCTGTGTTGTGATACACTGGGTTAAAGATGCATGTTTTTATTCAATAAATACCTTTGAAACTAAAGTCCTGATATTCACCATACCATTATGGCAGATGTCATGACAGCTGGGAGCTTGCTTAGAGGTAGGTTTCTCGCAAACTACCATGTTTAACTTTGTAAACAATTAATAGCTAAACATTTTTGCATTAATACCTATCCAGATACAAAGCTCAAATTAGGGGACACATTAGATATTAAGGTGCATAATTTATTGAGGGTACACAGGAGCATTACTACATGTAAAAGGCACATGGGTTATGAATCATTTCCAGGGGATTTTTAGATTATATATTTTATTGAGGGTAGCAGCAGGCTGTGGACTTTGAGTAGGTGAAGTCAGATGCCTGGAGGAAAGTGAGCCCCCAAAGAAGTCTGTGTTGCAAACGTTACAGAGGGCAGTGGTCAGTGCATCTTCAAAGTGCAGCTCTACACTGTGTTCCAAATTATTATGCAAAAAGTGTTTCGGAGTGATAAGGTAAGAATTTTTTTTGTTTGTCAGTTAAACTCATTGATGGTGATGTGTGTCAGGGCTCTTTATATCACTGAAAGCAATTGCAGACACCTGTGCTAATTAGTTTGGCAGGTGTGTCCAATTAAAGGCAAGACTACTTAAGAAGGCTGTCCCACATTATTAAGCAGCCTACATTTTCAGCCAAAATGGGAAAGAAAAACAATGTGTCGGCTGCTGAGAAGCAACAAATTGTGGAGTGTTTAGGTCAAGGCATGACTACAATCATCATTGCCAAGACACTTCATCGTGATCATCGCACAATCAAGAAGTATGTAGCTGATTCACAGCACACACGTGTGCGTGCTGATAAGGGAAAATTGAGCACTCTTTCCAACAGGCAATTACGTCAGGTTAAAAGAGCAGCTTCAAAAATGCCTTGTCATAGCAGCAGACAAGTTTTTGAAGCTGCTGGTGCCTCCAACGTCCCCCCGAACAACAAGATGCAGGGTCCTTCAGAGGTTTGCAGCTGTGCGCAAGCCATCCTGTCGACCTCCTCTATCCACTGCACACAAGCAGAAACGGCTCCATTGGGCCAAACAATACATGAAGACTGACTTCAAAACTGTTTTGTTCACCGATGAGTGCCGTGCAACGCTCGATGGTCCAGATGGATGGAGTGGAGGATGGCTTGTTGATGGACAACCCATGCAAACATGGCTACGGCGCCAACAAGGAGGAGGTGGAGTAATGTTTTGGGCTGGAATCATGGGGAGAGAGATTGTCGGCCCCTTTAGGATCCCTGAAGGGGTAAAGATGAACTCCATAATGTATGTGGAGTTTCTCAAACAGCACTTCCTGCCATGGTTCAAGAAGAAGAACCATGCATTCCGCAGAAAGATCATTTTCATGCATGATAATGCACCGTCTCATGCTGCAAATAACACATCTGCATCTCTGGCTGCTATGGGCATAAAAGGGGACAAACTTATGGTGTGGCCCCCATGCTCCCCTGACCTCAACCCCATTGAGAACCTCTGGAGCATCATCAAAAGGAGTGTCTATGATGGCGGGAGGCAGCTCACATCTAAGCAACAGCTCTGGGAGGGTATTCTGTCCTCATGCAAAACAATTGAAGCAGAAACCATCCAAAAACTGACAAATTCAATGGACGAGAGAGTTCAGAAGCTTCTTTCGAACAAGGGGTCCTATGTGCAAATGTAACATCACCTCGAATAAAGTTTTGGCTTGAAAACTGTTTGATTTCAGTTTGTAATAACCTGCTAATGCTTATAATTTCACAATGACCATTTTTTTGTTCTTAATAAAAATGAAAAGGTTTCAAATTCTGTTGTGTATAATAATTTAAAACATGCATTTTGAGTGTTTATTTTTTTTTAAAATATACTGTTATCATAGGCAGTTTGTTCAAAAACCTTTCAATTATACTCGAATAGTTGATGACTGGAAAATTGCAATGACTGCAATTCATATAGGTAATTTTGGAAAATATGAGAAAATATTATTTGCATAATAATTTGGAACACAGTGTAAAGTGTACAGACCAAAATTAGGCCAGAAGGGAACTGAAGGTAACAAAAACCCAATAAAACAAAACCTAGCTATTATCTACATAAATGCTTCTCACTGTAATCACTGTTCTTCCCATATTTGTAAAAAACACTTTCCCACCCCAAACCAGCCATGTCACTAAGAATATCTTTCTCTCTCCATCTATTCTACCCCACCATCTGACCTTCTCTGCACAGCTACTCACACACCTGCAAGCTTTCTGCCCCAGACACACACAACCTCCCCACACTCTCTCCTATTTACACCTGCTATCTCTCTCTCTGCTACTCCTTACTTCTGGCGACATACAGTGGGGAAAAAAAGTATTTAGTCAGCCACCAATTGTGCAAGTTCTCCCACTTAACAAGATGAGAGGCCTGTAATTGTGATCATAGGTAGACCTCAACTATGAGAGACAAAATGAGAAAACAAATCCAGAAAATCACATTGTCTGATTTTTAAAGAATTTATTTGCAAATTATGGTGGAAAATAAGTATTTGGTCAATAACAAAAGTTCATCTCAATACTTTGTTATATATCCTTTGTTGGCAATGACAGAGGTCAAACGTTTTCTGTAAGTCTTCACAAGGTTGGCACACACTGTTGCTGGTATGTTGGCCCATTCCTCCATGCAGATCTCCTCTAGAGCAGTGATGTTTTGGGGCTGTCGCTGGGCAACACGGACTTTCAACTCCCTCCAAAGGTTTTCTATGGGGTTGAGATCTGGAGACTGGCTAGGCCACTCCAGGACCTTGAAATGCTTCTTACGAAGCCACTCCTTCGTTGCCCTGGCGGTGTGCTTGGGATCATTGTCATGCTGAAAGATCCAGCCACGTTTCATCTTCAATGCCCTTGCTGATGGAAGGAGGTTTGCACTCAAAATCTCACGATACATGGCCTCATTCATTCTTTCATGTACACAGATCAGTCGTCCTGGTCCCTTTGCAGAGAAACAGCCCCAAAGCATGATGTTGCCACCCCCATGCTTCACAGTAGGTATGGTGTTCTTTGGTAGAAACACAACTCGTCGTGTTTGGAGGACAGTGAATGCTGAGTTGCATCCAAACAGTTCTACTTTGGTTTTATCTGACCATATGACATTCTCTCAATACTCTTCCTGAACATCCAAATGCTCTCTAGCAAACTTCAGACAGGCCCGGATATGTACTGGCTTAAGCAGGGGGACACATCTGGCACTGCAGGATCTGAGTCCCTGGCGCCGTAGTGTGTTACTGACGGTAGCCTTTGTTATGTTAGTCCCAGCTTTCTGCAGGTCATCCACTAAGTCCCCTCGTGTGGTTCTGGGATTTTTGCTCACCGTTCTTGTGATCATTTTGACCCCACGGGGTGAGATCTTGAGTGGAGCCCCTGATCGAGGGAGATTATCAGTGGTCTTGTATGTCTTCCAATTTCTAATTATTGCTCCCACAGTTGATTTCTTCACACCAAGCTGCTTGCCTATTGCAGATTCAGTCTTCCCAGCCTGGTGCAGGTCTACAATTTTGTTTCTGGTGTCCTTCCACAGCTCTTTGGTCTTCACCATAGTGGAGTTTGGAGTGTGACTGTTTGAGGTTGTGGACAGGTGTCTTTTATACTGATAACAATGTCAAACAGGTGCCATTACTACAGGTAATGAGTGGAGGACAGAGGAGCCTCTTAAAGAAGAAGTTACAGGTCTGTGAGAGCCAGAAATCTTGTTTGTTTGTAGGTGACCAAATACTTATTTTCCACCATAATTTGCAAATAAATTCTTAAAAAAAAAAATCAGACGATTTGATTTTCTAGATATGTTTTTTCATTTTGTCTCTCATAGTTGAGGTCTACCTATGATGTCAATTACAGGCCTCTCATCTTTTTATGTGGGAGAACTTGCACAATTGGTGGATGACTAAATACTTTTTTTCCCCCACTGTATCTCCTAATCCTGGACCAGCCCAGCAAATCCCTACTGTCGGATCTTTCCACCTATCTTACTCGCTCCTGCCCCTCCCCCATCCTCTCCAGTGCACTATGGAATACTCGCTCTGTATGCAACAAACTTGACTACATCCACGACCTCTTCACCCCAATTCAACCACTACCTGCTCTCACCCTCCCCTCCTTTGAAGTGCACTGTTCTCATTTACTCACCCTCCAATCTGCTGTCATATACTGACCACCAGGACCTACTGCTACCTTTATCGACCACTTCACCACCTGGCTAATGCACTTCCTATCCACTGACACCCCCACCATCATCATGGGTGATTTCAACATCCCCATTAACACAAACCAACCCTCCGCTTCCAGTCTTCTATCCCTCACTGCCTCCTTTGGTCTCTCTCAATGGTCCTCCTCTGCCACCCACAAAAAGGGGCACATGCTGGACCTCATATTCACCCGCCTCTGCTCTCTAGTCAACCTCTCTAACTCCCCATCCACTCTCTCTGACCACAACCTGCTGACATTCTCTGCCCTCTCCTCTGTAATAGACCCTCCAACCCCTAAACCAACACGCCCCCGCAGGAACCTTAATCGCCTTGACATCCGCACACTCTCAGACTCTCTCCTACCACTCGCTGACATATCCTCAATCTAGGACGCAGATACCGCCGCTGACTTCTACAATACCACCATTAATCCCGCCTAGACTACTGTAACACCCTTCTCCATGGCCTCCCAGCAAATACTCTTGCCCCCTCCAGTCCACCTTAAACTGTGCTGCTCCCTTAATACACCTCTCCCCCCGTTCTTCATCAGCCGCTCCCCTCTGCCAATCCCTTCACTGGCTATCCGTTGCCGAGCGAATAGAGTTCAAATTACTAACACTGACATATAAAGCCACCCACAACCTGTCCCCTCCATATATCTCCGACCTAATCTCCCGCTACCTGCCCACACTTAACCTCCGATCCTCCAAAGACCTCCTACTCCGCTCTGCTCTTATCCGCTCTTCACACAACCATCTCCAAAACTTCTCCCGTGCATCCCCCATACTCTGGAACTCATTACCAAGACACATAAGAATGGCCCCCACAGTCACAAGCTTCAAGAAGGCCCTGAAGACTCACCGATTCAGGAAGGCCTACAACCTCCAATAACACTACTGTCAACACACCACCACCTGCACAGTCCCTCTCCTCACCTTCTGTCTCTATCCCTCTTAGATTGTAAGCCCTTGTGTCAGTTGGTCACTGTTAGTATTACATTTGTTTTGTATATTTTGTGTACCGTATGTAAATCCTCAAATTTACAGCACCATGGAATAAATGGTGCTATATAAATAAATAATAATAAAAAAGTATAGTGACAAGATCGGTATACCCGAGCTTGGAGTCCACTAAGCCTCTGGCAAGAGCACAATAATAAGTGTAAGTCTCTTTCAACCACACCTTTTCTGTCCTCACTATTGTCCTCTTTTTCCCCTTTCCTTGTTACGCATCTGGTTTTTATCCCATTGCTGTTAACATACTGATCTCTGTATACACACACACACACACACAGTGATTTCCAAGAGCACAATTCATGAGTGCCCCCTCTCTGACCTGTGTTTAGGGACAGGAATAATAGTCGACAATGCTGGTTGGTTTCGGTTTTGTACAGGCTGGGACCCCGACACTGCTGCTCTTGGGTGCTGAAAGGGTCCATAGAAACTGTCCTGGTACTGCCCAGACGGTGAGTCCAGCATCTTTCCAAAGTGAAATGATGTTCTGGCATCACTGTAGAACACAGAGACCTGCAGAAAAGAGATTAGACAGAATTTATATTGGTCTTTGCCATTCAATTTTTGGAGGTTGATGTGTGATAAGGATAAGTGACCCTCCCACAAACCCTTACCAGGAGCCCTTTATTGTCTCACTTGTCACAATTTAAAATTCATAATTGAATAGAGAAGGAAGGGGGAGTTTTTGGTAATTCAGAACTATTACTTTCCTCAGAGATTTGTCAGGCACCACAAAAGTTAATTGGGTTACTGATTTAAATAGTCACTAACTTTCAGATAACTTCATCTCATTTCATAGAGCATGTGATTCACGATATCCCCCTTACTATTACAGTGGATGTCGGGTATTTAAATATGGTGGCCACTCAGGAGCTAAGCAACCACCATAGCCACCGGGTATTTGCTATATTATACAGCAAAGACCCAGCACTAATCCCTGCACTGATCAGGCGTGTCCCAGGCACCTCTATCAAAGCTCTATCAAAATATAAAGGCATATACTTCTATTACAAGCTGCTCTAATGCTGGTATTTTGCAATGCATTGCATTAGTGATCAGACTCCCTGGGTTCAAGACCCCTAGGAGGTCTAATAAATACAGTATATTAGAAAAAAAAAAGTTATAAAAAAAAAAATAATAATTAGAATGACCTCCCTAAACCAGTGGACATCCAGGGGATGGGCATTGAGATTGTCAACACCTATAAGTACCTAGGGGTGCTCCTCAATAAGCTGGACTGGGCAGATCACATGGATGTCCTGTACAGGAAGGGCCACAGCAAGCTCTACCTGCTTAGGAGGCTGAGAGCTTTTGGAGTCTAGGGGGCACTTCTTTGGACCTTTTTCAACTCTGTATCTCACAGAAAATAAATGGTACCATTTATTTTCTGTGAGATATGAAGTAATAGGAAATGGTGTAGAACCCGCTGTGAGACTTTTTCAACTCTGTAGTAGCATCAGCCATCTTCTTTGGAGTGGCCTGCTGGGGGAGCAGTATATCAACCAGGGATAGGAATAGACTCGACAAACTGATTAGAAGGGCCATGCTCTGTTCTGGGGAGCCCACTGGACACATTGCAGGTGGTGGGTGATAGAAGGATACTGTCCGTGGTGAGCTCCATGCGGGTGAATAAGTCCCATCCCAAGCATGAGACCGTGATAGCGCTGGGCAGTACTAACAGTGACCAACTGCTTCACCCTAAGTGTGAGAAGGAGCGCTATCGGCAGTCTTTCCTCCCCACCACGGTTAGGTTGTACAACCAACACTGAGCTAAGTGGAGATCATTACATACAGAGAACTGAAAGATCTTTAAGTTGTGGTATCCCTTCTACTACTTTTTCACCTGTACCTTGCTATCTGTACCTACTGTCACTGTAATGCCTCTACCTTGGAGCTTCTGTATATATTGTTTTTTGTTTTTGTATTATCTATGCTGCTGTAACAAACTGAATTTCCCCATGGTGGGACTATTAAAGGACTATCTTATCTTTCCCTAGAATACATATAAAAGTAAAAAAAAAAAAATACTCTGAAACACAAACATTAGATATCAGAGTGCAAAAACACCCAATCTACATTGGGCCCTGCAAGCAAAAAAAACACACCCTATGCATCCCTGTACACAGAACTATATAAAAGTAAAAAATGTGTCAGAATATGGTGATTAAGAAAATAAATTTGGTTGCAAAATTTTAGATTTTTTTTTTTTAAAGGGGTTAAAATGTAAATAAAACTATAAATTTGGAATCCAAAAAATCATACTGAAACATACAATACAGGTGACATGCTATTTTGGCAGCACAGAGAACGCTGTAACAGCGTAAGAAAATTGGACAAATACACTTTTTCGCCAACTCCCATTCTGGATTTTTTTTTTTCCAGCTTCTCAGTACATTGTACAGAACATGAAGAACAATTTGTCCTGCAAACATTAAGCCCCCATATGGCTCTGTGAACGGAAAAATAAAAAGTTATGTTTGTAGTTTGGAAGACGGGGAGTCAATAACAAATTGAAAAATGCGTGTGGTGGGAAGGGGTTAAAAGGGGTTTCCCCCCCCATGAACAGAACCATATTTAAATTTATAGACAATTAAAAGTTAAACATTTTTGCAAATATAAATAATTCAAAATTTTTCAGCATTTTAAACATTTTCTCTAATCATCTTGGTGGTGACATCTGTTGACAATGGATACGACCATGAATGCAGGAACTTTCTATACTCAAACCCAGCTACGACGTCTTTATTGTGGCCAGATTATCTTCTCATATGTAGTGGCCCTGCCAGATGTCCTTATTGTGGACAAGTTATCTTGGCTGGGTTTCTGAGAAGTCCTGGACCATAGAAAGTTCCTGCATTCATGGTCATATCCATTGGCAACTGATCAAGACAAAAGAAGTCACCACTAAGATGATTAGAGAAAATTTTCAAAATTCTGCAAAAAAATTTTTATTTGCAGAATTGTTTTACTTTTGTCTACAAATGTAAATATGGTTATGTTCATGGGAAAACCCCTGTAATTAAAAAAGGTTATGGCTTTCTGCCTGAAAAAAACCTCTAAAATTCCTACCACTAGGTGTCTTCCTTCTAGCTAATCTGCAGTTCACTCTTTTGTTACAAAGGAAGTCCGTCCATAGATGCCAAGTAAAGGAAAGAGTGATTGTAGAGGGAGGTCTTTTCTCGCTTAACACAGTGAATGGGGAAGGGGTTGATTCTCCTCACAGCCTGCAGAGACATATCTGCAAACTTTTGCTATGTGCAAAAGACTGAGGATCCCGCAAATCTCACAGCTTACAATAGAAGAAAAGTCTTTTATGTACTACCACTGGTTGCTTGTGTGTACAGATGTGATAATATTATTATTAGTTTTCTTGACTGTGTTCATAGATTTTTTTTTTTTTCCCCCGATGTTTTATCTGCTTGGTTGCATGTGTTAGCATTATATTTACAATCCAGTGTTCCTAGATCTTCTATATTATGGTTACTTGGGCTTTTCTCAGCCATTTGTTTGTCCTTGTACAGTTACTCCTGGAAGAATTACATTTAAACAAGCCAAACTAGTTATAATGGATAGGGGAGGGGGCAGACTGCTTCTTATTGTACACATCCACAGTCAGAGAGAGAATGATCCAAAATGTGTTTCAGCCATTATCAGAAACTGATGAAGGCTTAGGCTGAGTTCATATCTGTGTTGGAGTTTCTGCAGGTAATCAGTTTTTGTGATCTGTTGAAAGAGGATTAGAACAGGTTTTTTGTTCTTTATAATTTTTTTTTATATATAATTAATAATTTTAATCATGGCAATAATTAATCATTTCAATGGGTTTTTAAAACCATCCACCGGTGTGAATTTGGAGCATTTCCGCTATGCATCTGCTCTTTTGGATTGAGAAAATTCGAACTTGCAGTACTTTTGCTCTGTCCAAAAAATAAGGATACACGATATCCTATATATTGTCTTATTGATTTGATATAGATTGACCAGTAAGACCTTAACCTTGTCATATGTATTTCATGTTGTACATCTATAGGAGGTTCACGCTGTAGCTTTTGTCTGTATTTCTGTATACTAAGACTGGTCAATCTATATTGCTCAGTAGATAAGAATTTCTTCAAATTCCTATACCATAAATGGTCATGTTATAAGCTGACCACTCAGGCCATACGTTCAGCCCCTCACACTCCCCAAAGGTACTATAAAAACCATGTCTATTGTTTTAAGTTAGCTTCGGTATGGACTATGAATACGTGCCATGCAACTCTGGAAGTCATCGAACGATGGGTATATATCAGGGCATGATATATAATGGGACTCCCCATCCAGTGAACTATTACATCATTTGTAACCACAGTATTATCTCTTCTCATTTAATAAACACTTATTTTATTATATTCTGGTGTGATTATAGTCATTCTTTGATCATCTTTGAGTTAACTTGTTTTAGAAAAACCTGTTTGCCTACAATGACGGACAGCAACATATCAGTCTTTTTAAACATTGCAGTCTATGGCAGGCGGACGCAAGTTGATTACCACCAGATGGTAATCACTTTTTCCCCCTCTTCATTCTTCTCTGCACATGCTCAATATGAAGACAAGGGGGGGGGGGGGGTTTGAACAACCACCACAAAAAGATCCGCCAAAAACCAGACACTTTTTTAACGCATACGTCAAAAATTATGGATTATTACTGTTATTCCCCTAGACCCAGGCCACTCTGTCCTCTCCTAATCTCACATGTAAGTTGTGCCAGCACCCACAGCACAGGTAAACTACCAGTCAGATCAGGAGAGGAGGGAGGGGTCCACGATGAAGAATCTGCTGGATAAATCAAGCTAAATTTAAGTCCCCGGACAACCTCCTTTAAAATGGCTCGTTCACAGAGAAATTTGAACCAGATTTTGGGTGGAATTGAAAAAAAAAATGCATTTGTGCCAATTTCTTATGGGTTTAATTTTTATGGCATTCACTATGTGGTAAAAATTAGCTGTATTCTGTGGGTCAGTACGATCAAGGCGATACCAAACTTACACAGTATTTAAAATGTTTTCATACCTTTTAAAAAATGACCAGTGTTACAAAATAGAAAAAATGTCTGTGTCGCCATGTTCCGACACCTATAACTTTTTCCTTTGTACATGTAGGAGCTGGGTAAGGTGTCTTTTTATGCAGAACAGTTTTTTTTTTTTCCCCAGCAGATGAACAATATTTTTTTTTTTAATTGTAAAACACTACAACAAAAAAAGGCATTTTGATTCCCCCCCCCCGTAAAATATTTTTATATTGTTTTTTAAACTCGTTTTATTGAATTCTGCATTTCCAACATAATCAAAAGAAGACAATACAGAAAGCACACAGGGAACAATCGGATACATAAGCACCCAAAATGCCACACTCCCACCCCGATCAATCCACAGCCCACCCACCACACAGAAAATACTGGATTTACCCACTAGACATACCCAATTAAGGATAATCAATTATCAGGATTACGGTTTACAGGTCCATGATATCAACCATAGTACATCATAAAATGCTTAGAAGTTGTGGACCCTCCCGGCGTCTCACCCCCCTCACGGCATAAGTGAATTTATAGCGATATTTAGCGAAGGAGCCGTATACTGGGTTACAGAAGAACTGCACCATGTCCCCCACACCTTATAGAACTTCTGAGGGCACCCTCTATCTTTATATATGATCTGATTGAATGAGAGTACAGAGTTAATTAGCTTCCTCCATAGAGGTGCTGATGGAGGTCCCTCAGCCATCCATCGCAATGCAGTGGCTTTCCTGGCGTAAAATAAAGATTCCCTCAGACAGATTATAACATGGTGCTGCCATAGTTCCTCATCTAGTATGCCAAAGAGACACACTTCTGGTGTGAATGGTATAGGCGCACCCATAACTTCCGCCAGGAGATTCACAACCCCTTTCCAGAAACTCTGTATACCCGGACACACCCAAATCATATGCCAAAAGTCCGACTGTGGACACGGACACCTGAGACAACCTGGACGGGAGAGTCGTCCCATTTTATGTAAACAGATGGGGGTCAGGTAGCATTGGTGCAGGATATAAGTCTGGATAAGTCTGTTATTAGCTAAGGGTGACACGTACTGAGAGGATTCAAGCATGTCCTGAAACATTTCATCTGTGAGAGCTGGGATATTAGTGCGCCATCTTGTCAGGGCCAGGGCATCAGACAGGGACACTTTTGCCTGAATCAGGTGTGCATACAGGGTAGATATTAGACCTCCAGGGCCCTGGGAGCGAAGCACTCTGATAAGGGGGTACTCAAATATTATTCAGCTGACCAGGGAAGAGCGTGCATGTCGAATTTGGAGGTATCTAAAAAATTGCGTTCTAGGAATGTCACGGGAGGTGCTTAGTGAGTCAAACGTACTAAAAATGCCTTGGGTATATAGGTCACTAAGAGAGGCCACGCAAAAAATATTGTGACCAGGACTGAGCGCCAGGTAGGACAAAAAGCGCCGGCAGTCCAGGGTTGCCCCACAGCGGTGTCTCCGCAGGTACGTCAGAATATGCAGACACTTTCTTAGCTTGACGCCAAACCTGGCCTGCCAGAACATGAATGGGCAACAACTTTCCCCTAAATAGGATTGGGTTCTCCAGTACCGGCCACAGTATACCCAGATGGTGAGCCAGTTGTGCCTCTGGCCCCGGAAGGGGATCGCGGGAGAGCTATGGCCTTATAAAACGGAGCTGTCCCACAAGGTAGTAGAGAAACAGGTCGGGAAGCGATGCACCACCCAGCTGTTTTGGTCTCTGCAGAGAAGACAACTTAAGCTTAGATCTAGAATTCCCCCATACAAAAGAAATAAGAGAGTCCATCTGTTTAAAGAATTGAAGGGGCACCGACACGGCAGAGTGACTCAAAGCATACAAGCACTTAGGCAACACTACCATTTTTACCAAACTAATTCTACCGGCCACCGACAGAGGCAGGGAAGCCCAAACCTGAAACTTGGCCCTAAAGTGCGATATGAGGGGAAAAATGTTCTGTTCCAAAAATTGCTAATGATCTTTAGATATAATGATACCTAAATATTTACAGGCTGATACCACCTTTAACCCACAGACGGTATCCCCCTCTGTATCACTCGGCATTCCGACCAATATGCATGTAGGAGGATTTGGTCCAATTGGTCCGCAGGCCAGAATAATTGCCAAAGTCGTCAATTATAGCCATGGCTCTGGGTAGGAATTGAGATGGGTCCCTCATGAACAGTAGCAGATCATCCGCATATAGTGCGGTCCTTTCCTCCTGGGAATCTATAGCTATACCTCTATATACAGGGTCCTGTCGAAGCAGGATCGCCAAGGGTTCCATCGCCAAAGCAAATAGTGGTGACAACGGGCAACCCTGCCTTGTACCTCTGCCCAGGGGAAAATATGGGGACAGTGTACCATTAATCGACATTGCCGCTCTAGGGGAACTGTATAAGATGGAGATCCAGATGATGAACACCTCACCAAAACCATACCTGTGCAGTGCCTGCAACAGAAAAGGCCATTCGACCGAATCGAACGCCTTGGTCGCGTCTAACGAGGCTATCATCCAGTCGTTTGAAGAGGATGCACCAATCTGAGTCACCACCTGGACACGCCTGAGATTGTCTGATGTGGACTTACTTGGCATAAAGCCAGTTTGGTCGGGGTGAACTAGGTCTAGAACCACAGAGTTAAGCCTATTCACCAACATCTTAGCAAGTAGTTTATAGTCTATATTAAGTAATGATATAGGCCTATATGAGCCGCAGTCCAGCGGGTCCTTGTCTGGTTTAAGTAAAAGGATAATAATAGCGTCATAGGACTCCAGGAGACTGCGGCCCACAAAGGCAGATCTGTAACAGTTGAGCAACACTGGAAGCAGGAGATCTTTATACTGGGCATATACCTCCACCGGAATGCCGTCAGGGCCAGGGGACTTGCCCCTTGCCATACCTTTCAACGCCTCCGACAGCTCTTCCAGTGTAAAGGGGGGATCCATAAAGGCACGTTTATCTTCTGACAAGACCGGAAAGGGAACCGAATCCAAGTAGGCCGCAAGCTCCCGCTCGGTAACTCCATGTTTAGATAAGTATAACTCACTATAATATTGATAGAATCTGGCGCGAATGTCAGCACTATCAGACAGTGTCTCTCCCGTTACCGATTGCACCCATAATATTGCGGGGGAAGCTGTGTTCTGATGTATCAACTGTGCCAGCAGGCTACTTGATTGATTTCCAAGCTCATAGAATTTTTGATTATTAAAGAACAGGAACCTACGGGCCTTGTAGGTACTGTCGTCCCGTCTGTAGCCACTGAGACCTAGCCTCAGTCGGGTTGGCCACATAAGCAGCTTCAAGCACGGTACACTGAGCCGCCAAGGTAGTCTCTAACTGCGAGGACTCCCTTTTCACAAAAGAAATAGAGGATTTAATGCAACCTCTGAGATATACCTTGGTAGTCTCCCATAGCAGGCGAGGTGAAGTGTCCGGGGAGTTAATGGCCAAAAACATCTGGAGTTGGTCAGGTTGTGTATCATGGGGTGTAAATAATTTCAACCAGAAGGGGTGGATCCGCCAGCTCTGCCGGGACCCGACGGCCATGCGGCCATGCCATTATTAAGTTGGACCAGCAATGGGGAATGATCTGACACAGCCCTAGGCAAATAAGATATAGACTGCAATATAGAACAAGTTTTAATATTGCCAAAGGCACAATCAATCCGGGAAAATGTGTGCCTATGGGCAGAGTGGCATGAGAATACACGGGCCCCAGGAAACCGCACCCGCCACAAATCCTGCCAGCCCAGTTCGTGAATTACCTTGGCCATAGTAGTGGGGCGAGAGGGAGGCAGGGGATCTGGCGCTATAGAGAACTGATCCAAGGCTACATCCATTACCTTATTAAAGTCCCCCAGGCAGAGCACAATGGCTTCTGAGAATCGTGGTGCAAACTGTGCTGCCTTTTGGAACACAGAGAGATTCGCTGCTGGAGGCAAGTATATACCTAGGATAACATACAAGGCTGAGTCCACCCAGGTCTGGACAAACACATATTGACCATCAGGGCCTTTTTCAACAAGGCCCAGCTCCCACCTGAGTCTGCGATGTACCAAAATCGACACCCCTCTGGAGTAGGAGGTATGCATGGAGTGAGCAGCCCATTGAGCCCATGGTTTCTGAAGCCATCTAGTGCTGTCCGGCACCAAATGAGTCTCTTGGAGGCACACTAGGTTTGGATCAATCCTTCTAATCTGGGAGAAGACCATAGACCTCTTCCGTGGGCTGCCCAGGCCCCTCACATTCCAGGAAAGGACACTAAATGACGCCATGGTATTTAAAGAGTAAAATTATGGCAGTCCCTACCCCAATGACCTGCGTAGGACCGTGCCGTGTGTGGCCGGGTGAGGTGCGAGGCAGTGTGCGGCTAACCAGAAACCAGGTGAAAACATAAACATAAATCAAGTATAACATGGCACCCTTAGTGGGTGCAGCGGTCTGTACGTACATGTTTAACTAGAACTCATACAAAGATCCGTGGCAACAAATTAACGGGGGTAGGACGTGCACCCATAATTGTTGTTAAACGGGGCACTATCTTAAATATCGATGAACGTTTGGCTAGGAAATAGACATTCAACAGAGCCTATATCATAAGATAAGATACACCGGCGCCCCAGGGGGGGAAATCGCCATCCAGGGCAACTAAAGTCATACATTCCCGTATAACAACTACACTATATATGTTCATATAACTACTATGCAGGATATCTCAACAAGTCGTGAAACATGAGTTCATCTACGTGGTCCAGCTGGACCTCTCATCACACGTCCTCAGGATCAGCGTCGCGGAGATCGGGGCAGAAGAGACAGCCAGTCCTCCACGTCTTTAGGTGTGGTGAAGAATAGGGATCTCTCCTCATGGACGACCCGAAGTTGAGCAGGATAGACCAAAGAATATTGAATAGCCTTTTCACGCAGCTTTCTCTTTACAGCTACAAAGGATGCACGGGTCTTTTGAAGAGAGGCCGAGAAATCCTGAAAAATTGCCACCGAAGCTCCATTGTATTTTCTCTCACCTGCCTGGCGTGCCGCCTTTAACGCCGTGTCTCGATCTGTGCTGTTGATCAGATCGGCCAGCAAGAGCCTAGGAGGTGCACCCTGGGGAGGCGGTTTAGCTGGAACCCTGTGGGCTCTCTCCACTGCAAATATGGGTGAGAAGTGGGCCTCCGGCAAGGTGTCCCGCATCCATTTCTCCATAAATGTGCGAGGGTCATTACCCTCCGCTCGCTCCAGTAGGCCCAGGATACGGAGATTATTCCGTCTCAGTCTGTTCTCCAGATCATCGGCACGCTGGGTCCAGAGGTTGGCGGCCCTCTCCAGATCTTGAATCTTGGCCGGAATAGGGTTAACAGTGTCCTCCACCTGGGAAACCCGGTCCTCCACCTCTCATACCCTGTCACGCAGAGTCTGGAAGTCCTGGCGAAGTAGGCCAAGATCTATTTTTACGTCCTCTATTTTCCCAGTCAACGAAGAGGTACCGGCCTGGATCTCCTCAAGCAGCTGTGTAGTGACTTGTTTCAAAGTAGGCTCAGAATGCTCCTCTGACAGGGCCGGCAGGGGCGCCTCAGGCGACGAGGACACAGGACGAAGGGCATCTCTAGCGAACCCCCTTAATCGGTCGGATGTAGAGGCCGGCTGCGGGCGACTCATCTTGGGGAGTCGGCGACCGCACTTCTTGTGGATCGTGAGAGTAGGTATGATGACAGAGGATAAGGTGCACTAATGGTAACTCAACGGTCCAGTATTATCGGCAGTATTTGTCTCTGGATTATAAGCGGAATCTCTGTAAGACAGCAGGCAGTACTGTATGAAGAGTGCAGATGATGCCCAAAGGAACTGGGAGAGGGCCCCGGTGTCCCGCAGGTAAATCCAGTGGGACCAGCTGGCAGCAGAAACCAGTGGTGACTCAGCAGTCCAAATGTAGCGGCACAATTATTCTCTCTGGATTATAAGCGGAGCCCCCGTAGACCGGCAGTTCGTGAAGTAGTAGAAAACAGGTACTGCCAGGAGGAGTTAGGAGGAGGTCCCAGCAGGCAGAACCAACAGTCCCAATGAACAGCCAGTGACAAGCAGTAACTCAACAGTCCAATGGCACTGGCAATTTCCATCTCTGGATTATAAGCAGAGCCTCCGTAAGACAGCAGTCAGAAATACTATGGTGGTCACATCCATTGCCCGGAGGAGTTAAGATAGGGGTTTCCGCGGTCCACAGGGAGGAGGAGGGAAGGGCACCTGCCCCCATGTAGGAGCAAGGGGGTCGCAGGGGATGGTCCAGGTGACAGGAGACCCGGGTATTAATTCCCACTCACCAGCCGGCAACACCGATCTCCGGGCAAAGGGTAAGGAAAATGGCCGCCTGCCACATGGAGATATAGAAGGCCGCAGGCGGAGGTCGCAGACAGGAGGGAGCAGCAGACGTCCAGGGGCCGTAAATAGTTGAAGGCTTCAGGCAGGTGACAGCCGCGGCAGGCGGCATCCACAGGACCCAGGGGCCACAGACAGGCGGAGGCCCCAGGACCCGGAGTTCCCAGAGAGGCGGGGGCCGCAGGAGGAAAGCCGCCGCTGATCAGTGAAGGCCGCAAGAACGTCACGGCTGCGATCCGGCAGATGGAAGTCCAGGCCCTCTTAATCCAGGCTATGCCGGTGTGAGTCTCCCTAGACTATCGCTCCCACACGCGTGGATGTTGGTATCCAGAGCCATAAAATGGCCACCGGCCACTCCACAGCACTCCGGAGTTGGTATACAGCCGGAGCCCCCCAGCAGCAGGATTGCCGTCACAGGGGTCTCCGAGGTAAGACAGACCTCCGCAGTTATATTCCACACTTTTGCAACCCAGGCACCGGTGATACAGGATGGATTCAGGATAAATGTACTCGGCTCTAGAGGGAGCTCCGCTCACATACTGCCGGCCATGTTGAGCGCTAGCCACACACTCTCCCCCTCTCCCCCCCAATATTTTTATATTTTAATAGTTTGGGCATTTTTGAGTGCAGGGATACCTACAGTGTTAATGTTTATTATTGTTTAGTTTTATATGTGATCTAGGGAAAGGGGTGATTTGAATGTTCCTATATTTGGGGACTTTAAAACATTTTTCTTTTCCTTTACTTTTACTTTCAGACCCCCTAGGGACCTTGAACCCTAGGGGGGGTGTGATCGCTCATGCAATACTATATAATGTATAGTAAAATCCATTGAATTGTATTACACGTTGCCTATGGCAGCGTGTAATAGAACCATAGTAATGACTGGCCTGGGAGCCTTCAATAGGCTCTCGGCTGTCATGGCAACCGACTGATACCCTCTGATGAAGTCCCAGAGGGCAGTGATCGGTAACAACTGGTGGCACCTGCGCACTTTAGAAGCCACGGTCACTTTTAATCATTGTATGTAAAGTGTTAACCAGTGCCGACACTGATTGTGGTTGTTAGTGGTGGGGACTGGCATCCCCCATGCATGGAGAGGACTCTCCATACAGCTCCTCGTGACCAATAGTGTACAGATAAGTAGTTGGTCATTAATGGGGTTAAATAGTTTCCCCATTCTCCCTTAGTGTTTTTTTTAAATATATTTGTTTCCCCCCAAATAAGGTCATAATAGACTTTGGGGGAAATTTTTACATTACTTTTTCCTGATTTCCCCTGTAACTGGGGCCAATCAATTAGCTCACTTACAGGAGGAATGCAGTGTCCTATGCCATACTGTAAAGATGATCTGGGACCTCTAGGACCCAGCAGCTCACACAGTTACCAGCCCCCTGGTCACTTGAAGTGAAGCCACATCATGGCAGCTCCCATCCCTTCCTTACCAATGGAAGGTCCAGCTGTAGGAACAGCCAGCATCTCGTTCTTACAGCTGCACAATTTCTAGCAGCTACTTAACCTCACAAGGACGTTTATACAAGTCTTTGCTGAGTTGACAGCCGCAGTCTGGAACTAGTATAAGGGGTTATCCCCATGAAGAACGTTAGTCACCATCCACAGGATAAGGTTTAACTTGCCAATCAGTGACTGCCTCGACCTCCACTGATCAGGAAAATGTACTGCTGTCTGCATTCTACTTTTTGTTAAAAAAATAAAATTTTTTTTGCAAACTATAAAAAATGAATATGCCACTTAATCTATATATTTTATCAAATCATAATTCCAAATAGTCGGTAAAATAGTTTTGTGGATTGTTGTATGCTTTTATAAATGTAATATATATTACTTCTTCTACCCAAACCCCCCCAGCGTTCTGAGCAAAATGAATTATTCTGAATTTATAATTTCAAATCTAGTTAAAGGGAACCTATCAGTTGTTTTTCTTGAACATAAATCAGGTCCTTTATGTGCAAGTACCAGTTTATGGTGGAAAAGCCACCTGACAAGTTCCCTTTAAATTTCTAAGGCGTTGTTGAAGTAATATAGTCAGATTTTTGGCTAGTTTATCCTTCCAATGCAAGATTGTGGGCAACTCTTCGACCATCCATTTCTGTAATAGCACATGTTCAGTTAATTTGTTATACTTTGAAGCCAATATTATACTTTGTCCCCCAGTACACGCAATACTGGTAACTTTAGACCCAATCTTTCTTCGATCTCATGATAGCAATGGGACAAAACAGGGCAAGACTGGTATAAATGCAGCAAGTCCAAATATCCTAAATATATGACGGATAAGGTAGAATTATCCCTCATGTCCATTTTATTTCATCTTAAAGGGAGTCTGTCAGCAAGAAACTCACCATTAAACCAGCTCCAGTACCTTATAGTACCCAGTGCCATGAGCACAGTGCTATAGTTAGTTTGTAGAATGGTTGCTTGAATTTTGTGATATTTTCTTTCATATACAAATGAGAATAGCGCATTGGGGCATGGCCAAGCATCAGTGGGATCTTCTTGAAATTCTGTGTCAAGCAACAGTAATGTCAACAGCACTGCACTGTCTCCTATCCAAGTCTTAGACCGTGGCATTGTGAGGTGTATTTTTCTGCGCCTCATGCCATTTAATACCCAGAAGTAGAGTGGTCTGTCCGACCTCTTAAGCCTGAAGCTGGACTCCTCTGCTTCCAGGTATAGGATGACGTGAGGCAGACATGTACATGACAGTGCACCTTAAAGCCCATCTCTGGGCCTCAGAAGGAGTCAACGAATCACTGTTTACATCACGGTTGCTGGGCACAGAACTGCCAGAAAGTGATCCTACTCTGATATACAGCCACATCCCTAGTGTACTTTTATCTAATTTTGCATGTGAAAGTATTTTTCACAAAATTCAAGCAATGGTGAGAAAATGATTTCTTATACACCACTGAGATTTGTGGATACACTAGCTCGTAATTCCCTTCCACTCTTCATCTGCAGTATAACCTGTGTCTTGACCCATTTATCCCTACAGGACAACAGCCAACAGAAGTCTGATCTAGAATTGTTTATCAAGATTTCAAGAAAGGGACACCAGAAACCTCAACTCCCCTCTTTTGATTCTTAAAGGGGTGCTAAGCCCAGAAAACCAGGGATAAAGAGGAAAAAGGTGCATTATACAGTTCATCTCTAGTTCTTCTAGCTATATTTCAATTGTCTAGAAGTTAAAATATGGTTATGTTCATGGGTAAAACCCTTTAAATACTAAGCTAAAGCTCTGAACAGATGAGCAGAAATCTTGTAGACACAGATTGGGCAGACAGTGGCATTACTGGCTGAAGACCGACTGCATGCAGTAGCATAACATCACAGGAAGATGGGAGGAGGTGGGGTAAGCTCAGCTCCCATTAAAAATAATGGTACAACAGAGGTCCATTGAGTGTAATTGAGACTGTGCAGCTCCAGAGCATGAGTTATACCAGGGAGAAGTACTAGAGTGTGGTTTTCATCTACTTTTTGCAAACCACTTAGCTTTCGCAGATTCCTGAAGATTAGCAAAATTAGCCATGTGTGTTATAACTTAGAAAATGGTAAATATAGGTAAATTTTGCTTCAGCAGCAGTCTGTATTACACTACTGACTTGTATGTTACCCAAATATCTCGGGCCCATGAAAAATACATTGGTCACGTAAAGGAACAATTACAGAGCAAGGAGGAGTGTTTACTCAGGTATATTTAGTACTCAACAGTCCCTAGTACAACATGGTATGCTACCCAGCTTTCCAGAACTCTGAGAGTCATGACTGACATGTTATGGTACAATTATGTGGCAAGGAATGGCTTTTATTCAGATAAATTTAGTACTCCCCGTCACAGCTCCACATGCTATGCTTCCCAGAAACCTGAAATGCAAATCAAGCAAGCTTTGATATTATTTAGGAGCAAGTGTGGGGGGGGTTATTTAAGTATACTTTGTATTCAGCAGTCCCTATTACAGAATTACCTGATATGTAACCCAGCTCTCTCGGAACCCTGAAAAGCAAATCTGGTATGGCATGCCATACCCATTTAGTATGCCAGGGATACATAGAGTATAGTTTCAATAGCGAGATCTAGTATTCAGAATACCTATCAACTGGTTGTTACTCAACTTTTCAAGGCTCCTAAAAAGGTAAACCTTCATAGTATGGTAGGATATAGAAAAGAGGTGAATTATCAAATCACAACTACACATATTTGCCATTTAGCAGTTTGGGAAAGTAGGGTGGCTTTCCCTGTGGATCCATTCTTTGGTTGTATTGTTGTCAATGTGTGCAGCCTAAACCCCACCCCAGCCTAAAATTATGCTATTAAAAAAACAAAAAAGAGCAAGGAAAATAAAGTCAGGAGTGAGACATCATATAGGGAATTTATTTATTTTTATTTGTTTGGATTGTTGATTTAGTGGTCCTTTAACGCTACCCCCCCAACAACAGAGAGAAAACATAAAAGGGTTGTTCTGTTATCGACACTTATCCCTTGTCCTGTTGATACAGAATAAGTGTCCATAATGGCACAACCCCTTTAATATACTTTTTTTTCCCTATATGAAGTTCTGTAAATTCCTTCTATCTGCCAGAGAAGATAGATGGGAGATTAAAGTTACTCCATTCTTAATTCAGAATTCAAGAATTCTGAATTATCCATTAGTCTAGGGAGTTTAGCATTTCTCTACGACAGGGAATGAACCGTCCAGCCTTTGATGTCCTCCATAGTTTTTGCTTTCTTACAAACTCTGATCAATAGATCTGCTGTTGGATACTTCCGTATGAAATTATCAATTTGTGCCAACTGCAATGATTTATGACCGTCCCTAAAACTACACAAAAAAATCAGAACATTAAATATTCATCCTACCAATTCCTAAAAAAAGCTAACTGTGTACATGAAGTACAAACCAATTTAGGTGCTGAAAGGCCTCCTTGCTCTTGAGGATATGTTAGCTTGTCTTCCCCTCCAGATTTTTGTGTGTTCAATTTATTATGTAGGGGCAGTAAGGGGTATTATTCTGTGTGTGGGACACTTAAGAGGGTTCCTCACTGTATCTTACACAATGGCGAGTACTATTACAGCAGACAATGACTGAGCACCTTTGGGTGTGGTCAGTGGGGAATGAGCAGGGTTAAAATTTGCCACAGTTGTGCTGCAGATTGAATCTTCTTTATGTACTCTTAAAGGGGTTATCCAGTTTTCAACATTGATGGCCTATCCTAAGCATAAGCTATAAATATTAGATCTGGCGGGGTCTGATACCCGAGATTCCCACAGATCACCAGTACAGAGACAGCACGGCTAACGGTATTACATACCGCGAACCGCGCGGATCAAAGCAGCAGCGAGTGCAGGTAAGGCATCACTGCCGCATAGATTTCAATGGGACAGCTGCAATACCCACACTCACTGCTTCAGTTTGTACAGCGAGTGAGCAGCACGGCTCGCGGTATGTAAACAATACAATGAACCGCAGTGTCTCAGTACCGGTAATCTGTGGGGGACCCGGGTCTCAGACCCCCGCAGATCTAATATTGATGACAATCAATGTTGGAAACCGGATAACCCCTTCAACGTTAAAAGATATGCTAATATATATTTTTTTATTATTATATCTGATATCTGTATTATGGTAGGTTACCACTATATGATCTCTGTACAGGGGTTTAATTTGAAGCTCCTGGGTCCCAATGTTGAACAGATTGATATATTTGTGGGGAAAAAAAATTTGTATAAGCTGTCATTTATATCTAAGAGGTATATATATATATATATATATATATATATATATATATATATATATATTTCTCTATTTGCGTCAAGGAGGCGGTCCCATCAGTGACCGACAGTTATCTCTGTATGCAGAGGAACAACCACTGATAGGCCCGCCCACTTAACTCAAATACTGCTAACCTTTTCTAAGCACAAAAATAAAACAGATAGAATTGTATTAGTCTTTTCCCACAAAATTCTACATCAATCTGCTCAGCATCTCCTGCTCTATAACATGCTGTCTGCAGATTAGACTGCATTTATATGGTGACAGGTTTGCTTTAGGTTCAGAGGCACAACTTTAAGCTCATGGGCCCTGATGCAAAATTCGGAATGGTCCCATACCCACCCTGTGCCATTTCGAAGAGGGGCATATTTTATGTGCAAGACGAACCTCTCCCAACTGCTACCACTGCTCCCATACCACTCCCTATGCCCCTGTTTGGTTTTAGAGAGGCCTTTGGGGGCCCCTCGGCCTCTAGGGCCCAATTAGTATTGCTAAGTCTGCACCCCCTATAGCTATGCTGCCTGGTCTGTATTATTATGGTATCCAATCACTATTAGGTCTCTATTCATTGATATAGCAGTGCGTGTGTACATTTATGGGGGGTACAGTATGTAGGCTGATTGGGTCCAGGATGTTTGCGATGTGAAATACAATGTGAATGTCATTAAGTGACAAACTGAAGATGTCACCCGGTTAGAAGGAAAGGGAGTGTAGCCCCCAGGTGTCACTATGACGAGGGAGAGGGCAACTCTCCCAGGTATCACTGTAACAGAAGAGGGGCATGAAGCTCCCGGGTGTCACTGTGTGTGTGTGTGTGTGAAAAGGGGTGTACCCCCCGGTGTCACTGTGAGGAGGTGCAGCTGCTGTCTAACTCCTGAGTGTCACTATCAAGGACGAGGGGGTAGCTCCCGGGTGTCACTGTGTGCGTGGGGGGAAGGGGTTGGCGCTTCTGAGCGGCCCTATGAGGGAAACGGGGGTAGCTCCCAGGTGTCACTGTAGGTGACAAGGGGGTGTGTAGCTCACGGTGTGCCTGTGAGAAGGGGGTGTGTAGCGTGTAGCGGTGTATCTCTGCCCCTCCCCCATACCTCAGACCTTTCTCCACCGGCACCCGGGTTCTGCGCCGACGTTTCATCGCTACGAGCTGCAGGATTTGCAGATTGGCGAAGGCGAATTGGAACCCCGGTGCTCCCGGACGCTCCGGTACTCAACGCCGCCATCTTCCCGAAGAGAAGGGGGAGGAGCAGGGAAGAGGACCGACCAACGGAGAGCGCGCACCGGGACCCCGCCCACCCTGCCGCCTTTCACTTTAGCCCCGCCTACTCCCGCCTCCCAAAGGCATCGCGCTTTTTATTGGTTGACGCTAGGCGTCAACAAGACCCCGCCCACCCTTGCTCTCTGGCACGTGGCCAGGACCTGATCTCCCATTGGTTGCTCCTTGTTGTTGTTCAGCCGGCTGGGTCACGTGCTGAGGATGGAGGCGTGGTGGGCCCCCTAGAGAATTCTTAACTCTTTCGCAGAGTCAGGGGGGCGTGGTGCAGCTGCCAGTCTCGGGACTTTGTGTTTGTTGCCACTGTAACTCACTGTCACCTGTTCGTACAGGGCTCAGTATGTTAGAACCACCAGCGCCGGGGCTGTCACCCGGCTATCCTAATGTGTTCAACAGCAAATTTCATGTACACATTTCCGGTATAGGATGCATGAGTATATAGATTTGTTAGTCAAGACTGTGGGAAAGATGAGGGAAAAGCTGTATGTTCTCACTGCGGTGACCAATCAACCTAGTTATATATTATCTTGGAGTATGGTACCTGCTGTTCAAGACTTTTGGAAAGTTGGGTGACTACGCGCACAGTATCATGCCCCATAGTGGCCCCTGCACACAGTATCATGCCCCATAGTGGCCCCTGCACACATTATCATGCCCCATAGTGGCCCCTGCACACATTATCATGCCCCATAGTGGCCCCTGCACACAGTATCATGTCCCATAGTGGTCCCTGCACACAGTATCATGTCCCATAGTGGCCCCTGCACACAGTATCATTCCCCATAGTGGCCCCTTGTGATGATTTCGCTTAAATATGGCTATAACTCAAAGCTGTATTTTGATCTCTGGGTAGCGTATTTCTCTCTTACTTCCATTTATTCATAATGTGCGCAGCTCTAATCCTAGATGTATGTTATCAGTAGGGCAACCTTGTAACAATAGGGCTTTGTATCCATCCCAGAATAGCTCTATTGAATTCCTACCTAGGCCTGGGTGATCAAATAAACATGCATGGTTCAGCCTGGGCTGTTAGATCAGACATGGTTGATAACATTGTATCATTTCACTTAATCCTATCTCCTTACAAAAGATCTGGACTTGAGTGCATTAATCAATCAGACTTGCCGTCGCCGGTGACCTCATTCTGGGTGGTGTAATCAAGGATATAAAAGATGAGGTAAGAGGTCAGTGGGAGGGGATTGGGCTGAGACTACCCCTGAGAGGAGAATACTGTGCAGATACTATCACTGAGATGCTGCTGTGATGAGCATGCAAGCTGTGATGCTGCTGCTAGAAGCCTCCACTGGTTATTCACACATACCAGAGCATGTGTGAGTGTTGGACTACAGAACCACATCAAGGAGATGTGTGGTAAAGTAATCATTTTACCTTTATTCCCTTTTATTTTATTGCACTGTATCTTGTAACTAGTAACTGTTAATGCTTGTATATATCTACATATCTGTTCTGAACTGCATGTGTTAGATGTTAATACCGACCCATTTAGGGGTTAATAAATATATAAAATTTAGAAAGCTTGTCTTGTATTTATCTTGTGGACCCAGCACTCACTGGCGGTGAGTGTGGTTTTTTATGAAAGAAGCCTCAGGTGTGGGCCAACGCGGTGTTGGCGCACTGAGTATCTTTCACATTGGTGGCAGTGTAGTGGGATCTTAGGATAAACAGCGTGTGTTGGTGACCTTTATCACTCAGACGCTGGGGATTGTAGTAAACCTATGAGACAAGCTCGGTATTAAAGCAAGCATTAAGATACAGTGAAAGTTGAAACAGTGCTGTTCCCCTCCCTTACTCTTTGTATTCTATCCTATCTTTTATTTGGCAAATACCAGTGGATGGCTAGTGGGCTCAGAAGCAGAGCTCCAGAATTGCTGAACCAGGCTTTTGGAGATCCTGAGCGTATGGCTGAAATGGAGGCAGCCACAGTCATGCAGAGAATCGAGCAGAGTCCTGATTTTGGGGCTAGGCCAGGAAGTGCAGCAAGCAGCCCGGTCCCAAGGATTACTTGACCAGGAGGAACCAGTAGCCCCAGCCTTGTCGGGGGAATGGCTTCATACTGGCAAACGGCCCTGCAGCAAGTAGGCACCAGTGACCCTAACACATGCCTGCAGGTGTTGTGCCGTTTTCAGGAAGCTGTAGAACAAGAATGGCAGGCCGCAGAACGGCAGGCTGATCGTGAAGCTGCAGAACGAGAACGACAGGCTGCTGAGTGACAGGCAGAGAGAGAGAGGAAGGCTGCTGAGCGACAGGCCGAGAGGGAGTATCAGCTTGAGCTGAAGAGGCTGGAAATCTCCCAGCAGGCGCAAACTCCAACAACCCTGCACAGACCCTCAAGTTGGAAGGAGAAGCCAGGCCGGAGTTCACCACAGCCGTCTGTCGTCAGGTCGGGTGAGACAAACTATGCCCCGGGTGGTCCCTCCCCTGTCCCAAGAACTCTGGGCGCCCGGGTGACCTTCCCCAAACCCCAAGGGGAGGTGCGGCGGGGCCATGCCTGTAACCAGACAGGACATTTCAAGGAGGAGTGCCCCAACCGCCCTGAGAACTTCCCTGCTTCCCAAGCCACAGCAGGTGGCCCATCTGTGTATCTGGACTGGGGTGCAGGAAAAGGAATGCGGACTGTGGGACTATTGACTGATTTGCCTGCTAATGTACTGTTGGGAACTGATTTAGGACCTATGATGTCCCAATATGGGGTGGGGAGCACCCCAATTTACTGTGATAAACTGTCTATGATTAATGTTGATAATGTGTCTGTCATATCTGCAGAGAGGGCCCGTAACCCTCCCTCTGAGATACTTCCCATGGCAGTAAGTGTAACTGCTAATGAGTTGCCTTCAGCTGAGAGCAGGGAAGATGCAAATGAGCTTCCTGCAACCCAGCTCAGCAAAAATGTTATTGATGCTTTGTTCACCCCCGTGCTAGGAGCCAGTGAGACCTTGTCTGTAGACACACCCACATCTGCGGGGGCGTCTCCCTCCCAGCTTGTTAATATGTCTACCACAGATCTCATTGAGGCCCGGTGTGAATTAACAATTGCTAATGAAGGTACTGTCAATGTAATTGCCAATGCTTGTTGTGAAAGTGTACAGGGTAGCTCTTCTGAGTCACTGGAAGCAACTTCTACTATTTCGCCCAGTGCATCTGATAAGCACCCAACTGCTGACCATGTGCCAGGTGGTCAGGTAGGCTATGGGGATCTCATGGCCGATCCAGGTGAGGGACGGACTGCTGGTAGTGCGGTGTTAGCCCGCAGCCAGAGTGCTACAAGGGTGGAGGGCGTTCCGCCTCTTGAACAGTTGCCTACACCACCTGGAGTCGGTGCTGAGACCGCCATGACTAGCCTCACCCCCTTGAAGCCGGAGGAGTCCGGCCGGTATGAGACATACACGTCTCTTCTGTCCAGTTCTATTCCAGGACTGCCCATGGCCCAAGTGCAGATGGCATGGGGTACTGGAGGTGTGATCCAAGAAGGGGGTATGTCAAATGTATTACCTGTCAATGTATTGTGTGGGGATGGTTTGGGAAAACATGATCACAGTCATTTGCCCAAGGTATCTCCATCACCCACCCAAGTACAGGAGGAACAGGATGATCCAATGTTGTCCTAAATGACTGCTGATGATAAATATAATCCACCTGTGTTTAATCAAGTCTTCATATAAATGCACCTGCTCTGTGATATTCTCAGGGTTCTGTTTAAAGTGCAGAGAGCATCATGAAGACCAAGGAACACACCAGGCAGGTCCCTGATACTGTTGTGGAGAAGTTTAAAGCCGGATTTGGATACAAAAAGATTTCACAAACTTTAAACATCCCAAGGAGCACTGTGCAAGCGATCATATTGAAATGGAAGGAGTATCAGACCACTGCAAATCTACCAAGACCCGGCCGTCCCTCTAAACTTTCATCTCAAACAAGGAGAAGACTGATCAGAGATGCAGCCAAGAGGCCCATGATCACTCTGGATGAACTGCAGAGATCTACAGCTGAGGTGGGAGAGTCTGTCCATAGGACAACAATCAGTCGTACACTGCACAAATCTAGCCTTTATGGAAGAGTGGCAAGAGGAAAGCCATTTCTCAAAGATATCCATAAAAAGTCTTGTTTAAAGCCACCTGGGAGACACACCAAACATGTGGAAGAAGGTGCTCTGGTCAGATGAAATCCTGAACACACCATCCCCACTGTCAAACATGGTGGTGGCAGCATCATGGTTTGGGCCTGCTTTTCTTCAGCAGGGACAGGGAAGATGGTTAAAATTAATGGGAAGATGGATGGAGCCAAATACAGGACCATTCTGGAAGAAAACCTGTTGAGTCTGCAAAAGACCTGAGACTAGGACGGAGATTTATCTTCCAACAAGACAATGATCCCAAACATAAAGCAAAATCTACAATGGAATGGTTCACAAATAAACGTATCCAGGTGTTAGAATGGCCAAGTCAAAGTCCAGACCTGAATCCAATCGAGAATCTGTGGAAAGAGCTGAAAACTGCTGTTCACAAATGCTCTCCATCCAACCTCACTGAGCTCGAGCTGTTTTCCAAGGAAGAATGGGCAAGAATTTCAGTCTCTCAATGTGCAAAACTGATAGAGACATACCCCAAGCGACTTGCAGCTGTAATCGCAGCAAAAGGTGGCGCTACAAAGTATTAACTTAAGGGGGCCGAATAATTTGGCACGCCCCACTTTTCAGTTTTTTATTTTTTACAAAAGTTTAAAATATCCAATAAATTTCGTTCCACTTCATGATTGTGTCCCACTTGTTGTTGATTCTTCACCAAAAAATTAAAATTTTATATCCTTATGTTTGAAGCCTGAAATGTGGCAAAAGGTTGAAAAGTTCAAGGGGGCCGAATACTTTCGCAAGGCACTGTACCTTTCACAAAGAAACTTCTGCTTTAAGGAAGGACTATCAACAAATTACAACTAGAGTGGACAATCTGGAGGAGGATCATGATCAAACTCGGGTCCATCTTTCCCAGCTTGAGACCTCTGTTCTGTCTCAATGTCATATTGTGCAGGAAATGCAGCGCCACATAGAGGACTTAGACAACCGGGGGCGCCGTAACAATATCAGAGTTAAGGGCCTGCCTGAGGCTACCCAGGAGGAGGATCTACATGCTACATGCTGGAGGCAATATTTAATACCATCCTTCAAGAACTTCCTTCTTATAAAATCAAGCTGGATCATGCTCATAGAGCCCTGCGTCCTAAGGGGTCTGGCCCGACGCCCCACATGATGTCATTTGCTGTGTACATGACTTTGCTTTTAAAGAGGCCATCCTCTCCAAAGCTCGCAAACTTAAGGACTTTGACTTTGATGGGGCCAAGATCTAACTTTACTAAGACCTCTCCTGGATCACTCTGCAGAAACGGCATCACCTTCTCCCACTCCTTCAGCTACTTCAGCACCGCCGGATTCCATACCACTGGGGCTTCCCCTTTGCTCTAACTGCACGACTAAATGGACGATGTGCTACTCTGCGTTCCTACACCGACCTGAACTCCTGTGTTACACTGGACTTACCACCTCCGGAGCTATCAGACTGGGAGCTCACCTCTCCACCAGCTCCACTTCCTCTAGTCTAGAGCTCTCAGAAGACTAAGAAGCATCATCTATGGGAGACCTCAGCCAGGAGGCCACGGATGGACCCACCACTCCCATGATCATTGTGGAGCAGATCATTACTTTCTCTACTCCCCTTAGGTCTTTAGACTACTGATGTTGCATTGATTTCTGGCAGTCATCTCCTTTTTTCTTGTCCCCCATATTGCCATACTTGGCTATACAGTACTTAGCAGTTTATTGTTTTTCTGCATTGATGTTTTCCATTAGCTTAATGCATTTATGGGGTAGGGTGGGTAGCTCTCCCCCTCCACTATTTACCTGTTCTACCAACAGCTACTTCCTCCACTGTCTCTGGTGGTTGTGGAACATTTACTTACGTATTGTATCTCCCCCCTGCACACATATTCTCTAGGAGGTATTTTCCGACTGTGAGCCCCCCTCTTTTAAGGGCTCACTTTGATATTTGGGCTCGGTCCTAACTGGACAGATGCCTCTTGCCCCCGGTCAGGAGATTTAGTCCTGTCCATTGATGTACTGTTACACTACTCTCAGGATTTCTGTATTGTGTCTTGTCTTTTTGTTTGTTTCCTCCCCTCCTCCCTCCCCTCCTCCCAATTGTACTGCTACCCCTGTCCTTCTATTGAGTTTGGACACTGAGAAGGCCTTTGACCGCCTTGACTGTTCTATTATGTTTGCTACTCTTAGGAAGTTTGGCTTCTCAGGGACCTTCCTCTCAGCGGTTACTGCGCTCTACTCTTCCCCCTCTGCGGTAGTTAAGCTCCCACACATCACTTCTTCATCGTTCCCCATCCGTAATGGGACACGACAGGGATGTCCTTTATCCTCTCTTATTTTTGCCCTTTGTATTGAACCCCTAGCTTCTAAAATACGTTCCAATCCTGATATTACGGGGATTTCTGTGCGTGATCGGGACTTTAAAATCAGCCTTTTCGCTGATGAAGTCCTGCTGACCCCCACCAATCCCCACAGCTCACTCCCAAACCTCATGTTGACATTGCGAGATTATGGTCACTTCTCTGGATATAATGTTAACTCCTCGAAAACAGAGGCCCTCCCATTAAATATTCCGGACTCTGTCCTTCAACTCCTCCGTCATAACTACAACTTCCAGTGGAGAGACCGTTCCCTCCGCTATCTAGGTATCCAACTGTCATCATCCTATAGCACCCTATATTCGGTTAACTACCCCCGGCTGTTTTGTAACCTCTGATCCCTCCTAGATAAATGGCCTCCCTTGCATATTTCCCTGATAGGGCGAAGCACTTCTATTAAAATGACACTCCTCCCTAAACTTCTCTACTTCTTTGTAACCCTTCCAGTGGCAGTCCCCCACTCAGAACTGCGCTCTCTCCAAAAGTCTATTTTCCAATTCATTTGGAACAGGAAGAGGCACTGCATCCCACGCTCAGTTATGGCTGGCTGGTAAGGCAGAGGGGGGCCAAGCGGTTCCACACAAGCTCCACTATTATTGGGAGGCCCATCTACATTGTCTTCCGTTTTGGGCCTACACTAAATGGGTGGAGATACAAAAGCTCTGGCTGGCTCCTATCCATCTAAATGCTTTCTTATGGTCCTGTTCATCCCCTCTACTTCCCACCCCTCATTTAGGACCCATCCACTTCACTAGGGCCATTTGGATTACTTGGCATAAGCTCTTCCCACTTACCTCACGCAGCTCCTCTGTAGTTTCCTTCCTCTTTAACTCTCTCTTCCCGGGGGGGCTAGGACCTGATATGGTGCGTCCCTGGAGCAGACTAGGTCTGTTTCATGTCGCTGACCTGATTGACCCGTCAACCTTGGACCTCAGGCCCTTTTACTATTTTACCTCCAATTTGCTCCTGCCATCTACGGAGTGGCTTCACTATAGGCAGATAGCCCACCTTATGACTACTTTGTTTGGGGCCCCGTGGGTGACCGTCCCTACTCTTTTTGAGAATATCTGTTGAGCGGGTACCTCTACGAAGGGCGTGATATCAGATATTTACCGTATCCTCTCTTCTCCGGAGGGGCGCACTGCCCTCGTCCACAAATACATGGTCAAGTGGACAGAGGCTCTAGGCAGGCAGATTTCCCAGCACAATAGCAGATCATATGGTCCCATGCAGCTAAATTGTCCATATGTATTACATTCCGTGAAACTCAGTATAAGTTACTCATGTTCTGGTTCCATACCCCGGTCCTCCTACACACCCTCAATCCTAGCATTCCCACGGCCTGCTGGAGATGCCTCTATGAGGAGGGCACATTGTACCAAACCTTTTGGAGCTGCCTCTTGATTCATGCTTTCTGGACAGAAGTTAAGGTGTTAACTGACAAGCTCTTTCTCCAGGGTGTCCCGCTGGATCCTCTTGTCTATTTACTTAATTTGCCTCCTCTACACCTTGGCAAAAAGACCTCTAAACTCTTCCTGTATCTCTGCACTGCTGCTAAAACGCTTGTGGTCCTCCACTGGAAAAGTGCACACCCTCCTACTGGTCCTGCCCTTGTAGCCCATATCAAGGATGTGCGCAGCCTAGAGTATCTTACTGCCACACTCAACACAACGGATGCCTTCTAGTCGGTCTGGTCCCCATGGGATACGTACTGCATTCTCCATTGTCTCTGATCTCCCTCTTCCCTTTCTCCCCTCTCGTTGTTTCCCAACCCTGTGTATGTCATTGTGATGATTCTGCTTAAATATGGCCATAACTCAGAGCTGTATTTTGGTCTCTGGGTAGCGTATTTCTCTCTAGTTCCATTTACTCATAAGGTGTGCAGCCATAATCATAGGTATATTGCCAATAGTGGCCGGACTGGAACAATAGGGCTTTGTATCCATCCCAGCAGGGCTCCATTGTATTCCTACACAGTCCTGAGTGATCAAAGAAACATGCATGGTGCAGCCTGCACTGGTTGATCAGATATGGCTGATAACATTGTATCATTTCACTTGGTCTCAGCTCTTTACAAAGAATCTGGACTTGAGTGGATTAATCCATCAGACTTGCTGTTGCTGATGACCTCATTCTGGGAGGTGGCATAAAGGGTATAAAAGATGAGGTAAGAGGCAATGGGAAGAGATTGGGCTGAGACTACAAGAGTTTACTGAGAGACTGTGATGAGAGCATGCAGGCTGGAATATACTGTGATGCCACATGCTAGGAGTTAATGCTAAGCAGCCTCCACTGGGTATTCACACATGACAGAGCATGTGTGAGTGTTGGATTATAGAGCCACATCAAGGAGATGCGTGGTAAAGTAATTATTTCAATGTTATTCCCTTTTTATTTTTATTGTACTGTATATTGTAACTAGTAACTGTTAATGCTTGCATACATCTGTATATCTGTTCTGAACTGCATGTGTTAGATGTTAATACCGACCCATTTAGGGGTTAATAAATATATAAAATTTAGAAAGCTTGTCTTGTATTTATCTTGTGAACCCGGCACTCACTGGCGGTGAGTGTGGTTTTTATATGAAAGAAGACTCAGGTGGGGTCACAGCGGTGTTGGCACACTGAGGATCTTTCACAGTCATGTTTTATGTTCTGTTTGTCTTTGTTCAGACTGTTTTTTTCTTGGTTAATTATTTTCTGAAGTTTTTCCCTAAGATTTTTCCCCTCCCTCTTTTTTTTCTTCCCTACCTATCATTATATTCTGTTTATATTATCTCACTTTCTGTATTGTAAAACTTTTGTTAAAACCTAATAAAAATTACAGTTTAAAAAATATAAAAAAATTTCCCTTCCATAGTCAAGCATGCACCAGCGCCTGTGGAAGTCCCACACCGCACGTGGCTGCTGAGGCCAATCAGTGGCCACAGGAAAGGAACCATGATGTATAATTTTTTTATGTTTCCCATTAACTGGCCTCCTCCAGGGTTTCCAAAATTCATGGACTACCCCTTTAACAGTAGGCACAATGCAGGCAGGCAGGTAACATTCTCTTGGCATTTGCCAAACCCCTACTCATTCATCAGGCTGCCAGATAGAGAAACGTTATTTGCCAGATAAAGTAGCACAATTTGTCACTCCATAGAACACGTTTCCACTGCTCCGGGGTCCAGTGGTGGAGTGCTTTACACCACTCTATCTATTAGTCAATTCAGACATGGCAGGTATTTAAGAGAGGTTAGGAAGGTGTCTCTCTCGCTCTCTGCCTGAGGACATAGAAAGCTAGTCTGTGTGAGAGTTACATGTGAGCAAGAGGTTGTTGGATGGTGTTTAGTTTGGTGAAGTTGGCAGGGAAAAGCTCTCCAGCTGCTAGTGTTATATGTTTAGTAAGTGCCAGACAGGCAAAAATGTTGTATTGTTTCTGCTTTGTTTTAATTTCTCTATACTCAAAACCCTAAAAAAATAAAACCTGACCCACTGTCAGCTTATATCTATCTGCTGCTGAGTGGCCTGGTTGTGATGAAACAGACATGTGTCCTTTGACCCCAGCAAAGGTGATCCTAAGTACAATCTCACATCACAATATATATACTGTGTCACATATGGAGAGAAAAAAATGCAATAAAATAACAGCACCAGGACTTTCAAAAGCAGTGAATTGTCTGGATTTGTAAGGGTTATCCTGTTACTAAGATTGATGGTTTATCCTTAGGATAGGTCATCAATATTAGATCTGCTGGGATCTGACACCTGGGCCCCCCTGCAGATCACTGGTACCAAGGCAGTGTGGAAGAGACGCCATAGACTTCAATGCCTTAGTACCAATGGTCTGCTGGGGTTCCAGGGTTTGGACCCCGGCAGATCTAATATTGATGGCCTATGCTAAGGATAAACCATCAATCTTAGAAACAGGACAACCCCTTTAATCACAACAAAGTGAACGATGTTATGGGTCACATTTGGAAAACTTTCTCAAGATTTGAATTGACATGTTACTCACTTTGTAGTGATTAAAGGGGTTATCCAGCTTCTAACATTGATGGCCTTTCCTTAAAGGGAATCTATCATTAAAAAAAAACACTTGTAAGCTAATAGCACGTTGGAATGGCCTTTAAAAAGGCCATCCTTCTCCTCTTTCATTGTTGTCTTCTCCCAGCCGTTTCTGTAAAAATCCGTTTCTTCAATTATGGAAATGATCCTCACGGAGCATCTGGGGCGTTCCCCGTGGCAGCGAGCACCCACCAAATCATCACTTGTCGCCGCCCATTAGTCTGTTGTGGTGACTCCCATCTTGGTCTTCTCTTCTACTTCCTTTGAAGCAGCACTGGACAGCAGCGACTGTGCATGACGGGCCTCTATTTTCCAGTGGTGCGTACTTCGCCTCTGGTGAAAGACCACCAGAAAATGGCAACGGTCCAGCGCTGCGTCAGAGGAAGTAGAAGAAAGAAGATACAAAGAAGGCCAAGATGGGAGTCACCACAACAGACTAATAGGCGGTGACAAGTGATGACGCAATGGGTGCTTGCTGCCACGTTGAAACGCCCCGGGTGCTCCGTAAGGATCATTTCCATAACTGAAGAAACTGATTTTTACAGAAACGGCTGGGAGAAGACAACAATGAAAGGTAGGAGAAGAATGGCCTTTTTAAAGCCATTCCAACATGCCATTAGTTTAAAAGTGTTTTTTTTCAATGATAGACTCCTTTTAAGATTTATCTGCCCCCGGATACGAGGAGGCTCACAATTGTTAGAATTCAGATGCAAGGTAAGAAATGTACTGGTCTTCAGGAGACAGCAGCAGCAGAAATGGGCTGACAACTGCGAGCAGTAGAAAATGCTACTTAAAGGTAGGTAATACACTACTGCGAGCCAAGATTGGCCTCAGACGCCTTCACCAGAGCTCCTCGCAAGAAGAGATGTTTTTTCACTGAATCTGAAGACCGGAATTGTCACCAGAACAGAAAGTGTATCATAAATAAACGCACTGCAGCAGCAGCCAAACACCAGATCCACACACTACTCACAGGGACAGAGATAACAGAATGGTCGTCAATCACGGGTCAGCAGCTGAAGAGGGCAATAAGGAACCAAATCACGAGACGAAGACAAATCCAGAAAACAGAGCCAATAGTCGAAACCGATCAGGACCAAAGGTCAGTATTAGAGCCGTCAAATCAATGTCAGGAGCCAAGCAGGAAGTTGCAAACTAATTAGCAAGCAAAGCTGGGTGATGAGGGAGTGGTTTATAAAGGCCTGCTAAGGAAGCTTCCCTATGTTGTCATGGCAACCTTAAAGCAGCAACAACCAATCCTAACAGGAAGCTTCCTTATGTTGACACGGCAACCTTAAAGCAAAAACAACAGATGTAACATTCCTGACAACAATATTGTTTAGATTTCAAAGGGAAAGCGCTGCAGAACCCACACTCGCTGCTACAGTTTGTACAGCCGGTGAGTAGCAAGCCGGTGGCTTGCAGTACCTAAACAATACCATGAACCGCACTGTCTTGGTACCAGCACCTAAGGTCAGCCACCAATTATGCAAGTTCTCCCACTTAAAAAGATGAGAGAGGCCTGTAATTGACATCATAGGTAGACCTCAACTATGAGAGACAAAATGAGAAAACAAATCCAGAAAATCACATTATCTGATTTTTTAAAGAATTTATTTGCAAATTATGGTAGAAAATAAGTATTTGGTCATCTCAACACTTTGTTATATATCCTTTGTTGGCAATGACAGAGGTCAAACATTTTCTGTAAGTCTTCACAAGGTTGGCACACACTGTTGCTGGTATGTTGGCCCATTCCTCCATGCAGATCTCCTCTAGAGCAGTGATGTTTTGGGGCTGTCGCTGGGCAACACGGACTTTCAACTCCCTCCAAAGGTTTTCTATGGGTTTGAGACCTGGAGACTGGTAAGGCCACTCCAGGACCTTGAAATGCTTCTTACGAAGCCACTTCTTCGTTGCCCTGGGCTTGGGATCATTGTCATGCTGAAAGACCCAGCCACGTTTCATCTTCAATGCCTTTGCTGATGGAAGGAGGTTTGCACTCAAAATCTTACGATACATGGCCCCATTCATTCTTTCATGTACACGGATCAGTCCCAAAGTATGATGTTGCCACCCCCATGCTTCACAGTAGGTATGGTGTTCTTTGGATGCAACTCAGCATTCACTCTCCGCCAAACACGACGAGTTGTGTTTCTACCAAACAGTTCTACTCTGGTTTCATCTAACCATATGACATTCTCCCAATACTCTTCTGGAACATCCAAATGCTCTCTAGAAAACTTCAGATGGGCCCGGATATGTACTGGCTTAAGCAGGGGGACACGTCTAGCACTGCAGGATCTGAGTCCCTGGCAGCATAGTGTGTTACTGACGGTAGCCTTTGTTACGTTAGTCTCAGCTTTCTGCAGGTCATTCACTAGGTCCCCCTGTGTGGTTCTGGGATTTTTGCTCACCATTCTTGTGATCATTTTGACCCCACAGGGTGAGATCTTGCGTAGAGCCCCTGATCGAGGGAGATTATTAGTGGTCTTGTATGTCTTCCATTTTCTAATTATTGCTCCTACAGTTGATTTCTTTACACCAAGCTGCTTGCCTATTGCAGATTCAGTCTGATGTCAATTACAGGCCTCTCTCATCTTTTTAAGTGGGAGAACTTGCACAATTGGTGGCTGACTAAATACTTTTTTCCCCACTGTAAGACATTAATGTTAGAAACCGGATAACCCCTTTAAAGCCAAACATTTAACTTTTTCTGAAAATCCTTGTTCTGTTATTTTATTGCACTTCCTATGGATTGAAAGTCATATCCCTATATAAATGTCAAATAGCACATTTTACTTAAAATGCATTTAATCCATTATAAAACAATAGCACAACAAATATAAACAGCCACATAAAGGTTCATAGAGTATATTATAACAGTACGAATGATAGAGCATTTCTCCACATCCAAATCACTAGTAAATATAAGTACTATAGTTGTCCTTGAGTCAGGTTGTTTTATAACATTCTATGAAGTTGGTTGAAATCAGTATATAGTTACCCAACTTTCCTAGATCCCCAAATGGCAAATTTATTTAGCTAAGCCTCCATAGCTATGAAAAGGTCACACACACAGCCACCAGGAAAGCTGGGTGACAACCCCCTTGGAAGCAACCATAGGTCCAATATGGATAGTCATCCAACTTTCCAACTATTCTGACTGCAACAGAGCTTAGCACACTTTCTAATGACCTTAAGGAGGATCTTTCACCACTTTCATCAACTCCAGCTATTTGCATCCTCCACCGATTCTGGTGCAGTTGGAATTTTTTCTCTAGCCCCCCCACGGACCCTTATGATGCAATTGGTGCTGGTTGTTTTAGTATCCGATATGCAATTTAGACTATGTACTGTCAGGTGGGTGAGCCTTGACTGTCTGCTCCAGCCTAGGACCGCCCACCTGACAGTATAAATCCTAATTAGCATATCGTGTGCTGAAATTAATAGCAGCCATTGCTCAGGAACTGTAGTGGTTAGAGAAAAAAAAATTCAAATGCAATGGAATCAGCAGAGCACGTCCTATTAAAAATGCATAGACTTGTGGTTGATGGAAATTTGGTGAAAGGTCCACTTTAAAGGCCCAAACATGCCAAAGACCATTCAACCATCCTTGAGTCCTGAAAACGAGATCTCATAGCATGTGTGTTGATAGATCTTGTCCAAGTGCAACTAGGAAGGTTTGCCTGTTAGGAGTGTAGAAAAACTGGTCATTAGCACTTTTGAGAGGTATAATGGTTAACTATATTGCTTGCCACCCAGGAACCCATAGATCTTGACATAATAGTACTATTCAAGGACTGACGTAAACTTTTGGATTTTAGGGAGAAATGTTCTGAATATCTCAGTGACAGCCTCAGTGTCTTTACTCTATGGATAGAGAATGACAGGTTCTCAGTGACTTGTTACTTTCACTCTTTAGAGCCTTTTCACACAGATTTTATTTGGCCGAGAAATATGATTGTGTGTCCGACTGGAACTCAGAGATTTATGATGCTGTGAGCTACTGATTACTGCAGATCTACTGTCCTGCAGTCACATGATGCTCTATAAGAATATTCACATCCTGGAATTTTTCATGCTTTACTGTCAAACAACATTGAATACATCTAATCATGTAACTTCTCAATTTAAAGATACAGTAACGCTAGAACTGCAGCCACCTTAAATATGTGGTAAACCTTAAAATAGGTGTAAACAGCAATTTTCCCATACACTGGCAGAAGCAGATCTTGAAAATGGCGTAGCACTGAAACACAAAACGCCCATTTAAGCATAGGTGTCAGAAGCTGTTAGTGTGATGGCTGCTCATATCGCTTATACTCTCATAGAAGTTTTCATCTGGTTCACAGATCGGATGCACAGGATGAATGACATCTTCATTACATGTATTTGTTAACTCTTCGGTGCCCTCTGTTCCTGTTGGTCTCTTTTTTTTCTTTACTTTGGAGTACATGTCTTCAAGCTGCAAGACAAGAGCAACAAAACTGCAGTTATTTACAAAAAAATCAATGTCTCTCACTTGCTGAGTTGTTTGTGGGGAGATTTTCATATCTCCTTTGCTGGCAGATATTAAGCCTCATTTATGATTAGGCACACCGCCTGCCAGGCCATGCATCTGTGGCATTCTTGTTGCTCCAAACAGGTAAACAGTAACACCTTTGTTGCTCCAAATAGCTCATTTGCATATTTACAAAAACTGCAATATCTTAGCAATGGAGGCACCAATTCAATTTAAAAAAATGGCCTGTTAGTGCTATTAATGGGTTAATACATGCACCCATATACCTTTAGCAGTGTTTTGAGTGATTTCTGGGTGCATCTGGGAGCTCCTGGTATCTGCTGCATTTGTTCACGTAAATTTCACGCTAGCTACCTCTCACCTCACTCCCCCCTCCCTTCCTCTCTCCCATACACCCCCTCCATGTCTCTCCAGCTATCCCACTCACAACTACTAGCTCTTCCCAACCTACTCAGCTCAACCCCCAACTCTATTATATACTTACCTGTCTTCCTCCTGCGGTCTCCCATCCTTCTTTTCTGACTGCCTGCACGCGTTCTTGTCTCAGCGCTGCTCTGTAGCGACGATCCATATATATATATATATATATATATATATATATATATATATTGTCTTGCGAAAGTATTCGGCCCCCTTGAACTTTTCACACTTTTGCCACATTTCAATGAAAAGTTCAAGGGGGGCCGAATACTTTCGCAAGGCACTGTATATAGTAGATTAATTTATATTGGCAGCTTCAGGTTAGGTTAGTAGGTTGGTAATAATCATGTCACACGGATGTTTCGGTCCCATATGGACTATTTCCATATGATACATTAAGACATATTGTTTCTCTTCAAACCAATCAACAGGACACGTTCACTATTATTCAATTGTCATAGAGTAGCGTATCCATATACATAATTCCCTGTAATGATTGTTATAGAATACAATTCTTAGACCAAAATAATCCACCGTCATCATGGCTTCTAGATTTTGTGCATAACAATCCTCATATCAGAATGTCATACACCATTATATATAAAAAAAGAGTCTAATCAATTAATCTTCACATAATAGCATACAATGTCCAAGTACCACGTAGCATCATGAAATCTATCAGGTGGCATTATTTAATACGGCAAAGTATATCAAAGTGAACCACCTCATCATTGCCAGTTTATCCTCTTCCATGGAAAGAAACACTACAGATGTATATAATACCATAGGGTGCTCTAGAACGATAGTAAGCAGTCCATTGTACTAGATAAAGCTGGTATAAACTCACCATATGCTGTTAAACCAAGTTCCTAGCTGCCATCTGCTTACTGGTAGTATACTCTCTTCTCACGCTATAAATGCATGTATGGGGTGCCTACCTATGATGCCACACTGGCCACGCCTTTCCTCTATGTGGTCATGTGACCACTGTTGACAGGGGAATATATTAAAACAGTGTTGTTAGCATATTTTCAGTCTAGTCACATGTCACTGCTGATGGCACAGGCCCGGGAAAAATTATTTCAATATCTTATCAGTATTGGACCTGGTGTATTCTAATATAGCGATCTCATATAATAATATATACTCAAATAAAATATATAATGTTTTCAGAATTATGTTAGCTCCATGGAGTGGTGCATTTTAATCTCAAATAAGTGATGTCACACTAATGTCATCAGTGATAAATAGATCATACATACTGCTATTAACATAACAGTTTAAATAAGATTCATAAATTAAATATAAGAGGGTTATAAATGACCATGCAATTGCAATCCATATATTAAATATTAGAGGATAATAACCTATCTGATCACATAATAAAAAAAATTCCTTAGAAAAATTCTTGAGTCATTAACTTCTATAATTGTGATCTCAAATGGGAATAAAAGGATATACTCTAAATATGTTCCTGCCGTATCACGCCATATCATGTTGACCTACCAATTCTATAACATAAACAGAGATATTATAAGTTGATGTAAAAAAATGATTTACTGAGTGCAGAGATCACATCCTCTGTTCAAAGTGCCCAAATGATGAATCCAGTAGGATTCTCGTTGTTTTAATTTAAGAACATGGTCATCCCCCTCCGTGAACACTTGGAACCTTAATTGAGACACTGAGTGTCTCATTTTCACAAAGTGATAAGGGACCAGCAAAAAAATATTACAGCATCAAATATCTGACTTGTGCTTTAAAATGCAGTCTTGCAGATGTTGAGTAGTCTCCCCAACATATGCAAGACCGCACAGGCACTTCAACAGATATACAACAAAAAAAGTCATGTGACATATCCACGTAATGGAATCTGGATGCCAGAATGGGGATGATATAGATTGTCGCCCCTGATCACGTTGGCTACACTGGAGACATATATGATATGTTCTATTTTGGGGAGTTGACAGGTAACTCTGTTAATCGGACCAGTATCTGCGCGTACCAACTTGTCATCAATACTGAGACACCTCTTAAAACAAGATAAAGGAGGATTTTGGAATTGGGATAGGAATGGCCTAGGACAGACCAGTGTCTCTTGAAAATCTGGTGTATTTTTGGGACAATTGGGTGATAGGAGTTAATGTATGTTAGTATAGGAAGTTTTTCTGCTCTAGACTGTTACTTCCAAGACCAAGTTACTTCCTCCGCAAGTAGAGAAGCCGGATAGCCTCTCTGGATAAATTTGCCTGACATTTCTGTTATCCAAGTAGACAAAATCTGAGGATCCGAGACTATCCTCTTCACCCTGCACAGTATGATATGGCGTGATAAGATAGGAACATATTGAGAGTATATCCTTTTATTCCCATTTGAGATCGTGATTATAGAAGTTAATGACCCAAGAATTTTTCTAAGGAATTTTTTAGGCGGTCACGTGGTCGTAAAGAGGAGAGGTTGGCCAGTTTGGCATCATAGGTAGGCACCCCATACATGCATTTATAGCGTGAGAAGAGAGTATACTACCAGTAAGCAGATGGCAGCTAGGAACTTGGTTTAACAGCATATGGTGAGTTTATACCAGCTTTATTTACCACAATGGACTGCTTACTAGCGTTCTAGAGCACCCTATGGTATTATATACATCTGTAGTGTTTCTTTCTATGGAAGAGGATAAACTGGCAATGATGAGGTGGTTCACTTTGTTTGATATACTTTGCCATATTAGATGATGCCACCTGATATATTTCATGATGCTATGTGATACTTGGACATTGCATGCTATTACGTGAAGATTAATTGATAGACTCTATGATGTTCTGATCTGATATTACATGAGGATTGTTATGCTCAAAATCTAGAAGTCATGATGATGGTGGATTATTTTGGTCCAAGAATGGTATTCTATAATGGTCATTACAGGGAATTATGTATATGGATACGCTATTCTATGACAGTTGAATAGTAGTGAATGTGTCCTGTTGATTAGTTTGAAGAGAAACAATATGTTTTAATGTATCATATGGAGAGATCTGTATATTTCATAGATTGTATGAAATCTATCCCACTGTGCCAGTTGGTCACGGTTAGCATTGTGTTTGTTTTGTATATTTTGTGAACTGTATGTAAACCTTCAAATGTAAAGCACCAAGGAATTAATGGTGCTATATAAATAAATAATAATAATAATATGTTTTAATGTATCATATGGAGATATATATATATTAATAGTATATTATCATTATATTTATTTATTCTAGATGTCTGCTGAGAAAAGTCCGTATGGGACATAATTATTACTAACCTACTAACCTGAAGCTGGCAATATAAAGAAATCTCCTTTATATGTGTGCATATATATATATATATATATATATATATATATATATATAATGTTTAATATGTTATTTTGATGTGATAATAAAGAATTTTGATATTTTTGCACAAAGATCAAGAGTGCAGTGAATCCTTCTATAATTCAGGTGACCCTAACCTAACTATCTGCGGGGCTGTGTTGATATGCCGGGTTCTAGTGTTGTTCTCATCAATGTGCGGTATTATATACCGCTAGGAATCCTACAGTGCACTGAATTCAGCACACTATCTGATCTTCTGCCCTGGCCATACACATAGATTGTCTGAATGCTTGTTCAACAGTCAGTTTTTTCTTCCCATTCCCACTACTATATACATGTGTGTTTTAAAGAGGAGAGATGAATTTGCAAATCTCAATTGTGCAAGTAGTTTCCAGAGCAACTGCACCAATGAGGAGAGAGATTGATACAAGGTTGGAGACATGCTTCTTCCCAATACTCCAGTCCAAAGTTATAGATTCTGTTTATGAGTCCTAAGGCACAAGGGTCTAGTTTTGGCTGCACACTTTATATCTAAACCTCCTGCAATGAATTGCAGCATTGCACACATAGTAATGTGCAGTAATGTACTAGTCTATATGGTTAAAAAGAAACATTCAGTTTATTTTTTTTCTCTTTTGGAAAAGCTGGAAACGACCAATAAGGCTTGTTGTCATCCAGCTTCCCCAGCATTCTGAATGACAAACAAGCCCAGTTATGCAATAATAAGTCCATGTCCCTGATGCAGTTGCAAAGCAGCTGCCATTCAACTATCTAGTATATGCTATATCACAACCCAAACAGCTAGTGGTCTCATTAGATACAACCAAGTTTTTCTCAAAATGGAAATACACTCATTGACAAAAAAAAAAACATAAGGCACCCAAGATATGGATGTCAGATTGCTGTAAAACTGCACATGCAGTTATGTCTCAGGTAGATAAGTAAATGATTACAGGTGTGGTCTGAGTAGACATTTGGTTTTGCTAGAAGATGTCAAAATGCTTCCCTTGCTGCCCTATAAAAAGGTTATCAGAGGATATTTTTTGGTAATGTACCTCTTGGCGAGACATCATTGACTGCTAGACATGCCTCCATGATGCACTCATTTTGCCCATAGACTTTGAGAAGGGGTGCATCACTGGACTGAGAAAGCAGGATGGTCATATTGATGAACTGCCTGCCATAAAGGCTGTTCTAACCTAGCTGTTAGGAGGAAGGTTACATGGGAGCACGCACACATGACTAACAGTCTCTGGATGGCCCAGACAGACCACCAGTAGCGAGGATTGCTTGATCTGCCAATAAGCATAAACAGTTCCCACAGTTTCCTTGTCCACCTTCCAGACACAGGTGGCACCTTCATTACACACCCCTGTCTCTGCCCAGACCATTTCCTGGTGCTTAGCATAAGAAAATTTGGCCCCCATTACATCTTCTCCCATTGACAGCCAGCCACCCTTGCCTTTGTTTGCAGTGGTGTTGCATACCTCCCAACTTTCAAGTGAGTGAAAGAAGGACGGAATTTGTGGGGTGCAATGGCGAATGTAATTATTGTAAGCCCTGCCTCCTGCCCACACCCACTTTGTCTCCCCCATTACCATCCATCTTCCTTTGTGTGTGCTTCCACACAGTAAAGTGCTCCTTTAGTAGTACTGACATGATATCATGCCCTCTTGTAGTCACTACAGCATAATGCCCTCCTCATTGTGGCCCCCCACATTATAATGTCCCTTCAATATAGCTTCCACTATATAAAGCCCCCTTAATAGACCCCCCTGTATAATTTTCTCCTTAATAGGCCCCTACAGTATAATGCCCCCTTAATATGGTGCCCACTATAATATCCCTGTTAATAGTTTACCAAAGTATAATGTCCCCCCTGGTGCCCCCACAGAAAAAAAAAAGCATCAAACTTAAAAAAAAAAAAAAAAAAAATAATACTTACCTCACCCTTTCCTCCCAAAGTCCTATCGTGTCTCTGCTGCTGGCACCTTTCCATTTCAGATGAATGAGCCTGATCAGCGGAGTGGCTCACACCGATTGTTCTGCAGAATGAGCCATGGAATCTGCGGCAAGATTGAGCAGGACGCTTATTACAGGAGACTGTCATGCCTATTTCAGTAACAAGTATACAGGATTTACAGGCCCAGCTGCAACATTTGCAGTCAACAATTCGGAACTTGTATGCCCAACCAAATCTCTTCTTGTATCTAGGCTAGAGACAGCACAACAGGGTACTAGAGCCTCCGTCCAATTGTAAAATTTTCCCCAATTGTCCTGGTTTAATTCCATTCCAACAACTCCATCTTGGTGCATTATTTTTTTGTCAATGAGAGTAACTGAAAAGAAATTGCAACAACATAGGAAAATTCCACCTAATAAATGACAACATGGCAGGATGTGAACTGTAGTGCCCAGATACAATGACAACACATACGTTCAGGTCGGCTGGTCGGCTTGGAAGACAGGGTTCTTGAGCATATGTTGAGAATTGGGTCTTCTCATCTTCCTTGATGTCTTGGGCCCTCTGTTTTGTAGCCTTTTTCACCTTCCGCACACAAGCATACTCAGCTGTGACTACATTAACCTGAGATTCGCTTAGCGAAGGCTCCCTGTCTGTCCAAGATCCCACACATTCATACAGGGAGTTCTTAGGGTTGTAGTTTAAGTTGGAGTAGGTGGCATCTTCAGCGGGCGTGGCATTTGGCCACTGAGGGGGGGTGGTAGAGCGGATCCATACTGACTGGCCGGAGTACTGGAGGGAGTATGAAAAAAGAAAGTAGTTTAAAACAAACTCATCTAAGCTGTTAGGGATGTGTTTACAACACATCACTGACATCAATGACAGCAATCTAGCTGGAATGGGAATGAAGCTCTGGAGTAAAAATAGAGGCGCAAAACTTTGGTGCAAAGTAAACCAATTGATAGTTTGTGTAAATTAGACAAAGGTGTCTAAACATAAACCAAATGTACCATCCACAATGAGCCACTTTAATAAACCTGGTACATCTTCAGAGTGTCTAATCTAAATGTACACTGTCTAAACAGTAGACAGGATTAGTAAACCTGCCACACTCACTCTAATAGCAGAATTATTAGTGCAGGTGTGGCAGAGATGGACACAGACAGCTAAGGGCCCTTGTGCAAGAACAGTTATGGACCCCTTGTTTTCCAGTAGCAATTAGCCATGAAGTCTATTAACAAGGGCATTTACTGACAATCTAATAGACAGCAGAAAGCTGCTGTTAAGGTGACCAGCTGCACAGGTTTCCCCAATGGTATGTCCACAAAGAGCACTGGAGTAGAATACAAGATGTAATACAGGATCAGTACAGAATTAGTAATGTAATGTATGTATACAGTGAATACTGTATAGAGTGTGCAGCTTTGGTGTAATGGTGCTAATAGATGGAAATGACTTTAAAATCACCATAAACTAAAACAATTTAAAATGAAAAATGCTAGACCATGGAGTTGTCAGGTGTTCTCCAAAGAAGAAAAAAAAAAAGCATTGCGCTCATAACACTCACGTGGGTCTCCCGGACGTGGCCTCTTGATTTCATGCAGTTTGGTGTCAGACTTGCTAAGAGATCGTAGCTGAGTCTGACGGAGCAATGTCTGTAAGAGAAAGAGAAGATCCATTCACACCTTTCTCAAGAAATGTATCAGGACCCTCAACTATGAGTCACAGCTGAGAGCAGCTACAAGGAGTTTCTCGCACTCTGGAAGACCCAACATCTACACATATAGCCCATTGATTCCAATGGAAATTGTGCCATTCATTTTTACTGCAGAAGCAATATAGCAGAATTGCAGGAACTTTCTATGACATTGCAATTGTCAGAAATCCAATCATGACTTCTTTACTGTGGCCAAGTTAATTTCTCATGCGCGTAGCACCCCTGCCTTATAACCCGTCTACAATAAGGAAATCATGGCTTGGTTTCTGACAAGTCCAAGACTATAGAAAGTTCCTGCATTCATGGTAGTATCCTCTGGCAATCGATCAAGACAAAAGACTGTCACCATTATGATGGCTAGAGAAAATTCTCTGTAAATTTACAAACTTACAAATTTAAATATGGTTATGTTCATGGGAATACCCCTTTCTTAAATAGTATCTATACTAATGGTTAGATAAACCAGAGTCCACTCCCCACCCATATCCTATAAGGCTTGTTTTTTTTTCTTTTCTAAACAAGGGATGTTGGGCAGTACAGTTCAGTGTAAGGACCATTAGTGAGGGAGGAAGAAGTTAACCTCTCCTTCTCCATGGTTTATAATAAAATCAATACATCCTCAGACTTGAGAGAATAAGAAGGATTTATAACAAATTGCTATCTACCACAAATTCTAAACAGTTTAAGGAATATCAATGGAAATACCCTTTAAGAAACCATAATCTTAGTTACCACGTCAACAAGGGCTACTCCACCGGGACATACATTTCTCATCCTCCTCTTCTTCCTAATCAATGATAAAAAAATATATATTATCTGATAAAGTATTTGCCTTATCATTTGTTGAGCTGCAGAATTAAAGGTGTGATATGAGACAATTCTTTTAAGTGGATCAAACTGGATTGTACATTTTCAGGGCAGACACATTAGGCTCCTGACTATCAAACCACTTGTCAAAATATCCATTGTTTTCTGCCATGCAGATTTCTGACTGAAGTACAGGAAACTAAAACAACATTGAAGTGACTGAGGAAGTGATGCTCACGCAGAAAGCATGTCTACTGAGGTGCTTTGTAGTATGCAGGCACTGTTCTAGCTGTAACTACTAGCTGCTAGGGCACTGCTATGTAATTTGGTCTTTGGATAATACTATGTGGGTATTAATTGTATGTTGTGTGCACAACAACTACTACTATTTGATCTATACTTCTTTATGAGATGACCCATTATAAATGGCAATGGTAGATGGGGGCCCCATAAGAGATCTAGGCATAATGCCATTCTAGGCATCATGTGGCCCCTGTGTGTTGTAAGTACTAATATTTGACATAATTTAGGGCAATCAACTGTTTTGAGGTAATATTTTAGAGTTAGAAAAAAAAATTCTGTTTAGCCCTTAGATATCAGTGTCTGGGAAACTGTGGGGACAAATAATACAACTCTCATAATGATTGTTATCCAGCTTTCCCAGGAACCTGAATGACAGATCTAATAACACCACCAGGCTGTACCAGAATTAGGCAGATCTGCTTTAGGGCAAAACTGGGTGACAGCTTTCCCAGAAACCTGATTAGTATACCATATAATGCTAGCGGACATACCTCTTTTTGCAGAGTGTGCAGAGGCCGCAGAGCAGCAGAAATAGCCCCATTGCAGAGCAGAGAGAAGTAAGGATGTAGTCTTGTGACTCAGAGGTGACAGAATGTGGAGCCATAGGGACAACCTTGACAGTAAAACTATAAGAAAAAAAAAATTAATAGAAGAAAAGTGTTGTATAACAGTCATTTATGAAATGCAGATCTCGACATTGAGGACCGAGTGGCAGATGATTCATTAAAAAAAAAAAAAAAATGATTTCTAGTGTTTCTGCCGTCAGATATAGGCGGGCAGTGTAGCAGAGTCTGCAGCATCCCCACACTGTGCTGTTAATACCACTTCCTGTGCACATGCAGGTGTGCTAGTTTGCAGCACATGTGGTTTAGCACAGCAGATTTTACCAGCTGAGGTTCAATGGTTCAATAACCGACTAACTAGACACTACTAGTGTTAGGTCAAGCTAACACTTGGGAATTTTCTTGCAATTTATTTGGCCAATTTCCCCCCCCCTAAAACAGTGATTCTGCACAATGTCCCAACAGAGTTGTAGTTGTGCAATCCCTGGTAGCCACAGTTTGCAGACCACCATGCAACAAAAAAAAAAAAAAGTTGAATTTGGTTTTATCACAGTTCGCTTTGTGTGGTAATACAGCAACTTGCCCTTACAAATCCACAGTAGGTACATATTGTAGGGATTTATCACCCACCTTTCCTCACACTCTCATTAGCATATACATCTGCTTCATATATGCCATTTAGGGTGTGTGTGTGTTTTCTTTTTCAATGCCACATTCTTCTATCTGTGAGTAAACTGTTGCACCGTTTATTCAGAATGTTCAATGATTCTCCAAATCACTGGTAAAGCACAGCTCAATATAATAATGGTCCTGAATTCAACCGTATAGGGCAGGGGTAAAGTGGCATGATATTATGGCATTTATATTCAGTTTTCCAAAAATGATGAGATACATCACTGTTCAGAGGGTCCAAGAATGGGGATCTAGGGCTTCATCATAGTCCCACTACACCCAACCAACTAAATGACCCCCATCGATACTAACCAAAACTGGACAGCACTGAGCCCCCTCCCCCAATCTCATACCTTCTACTCCTTACCTTTACAGAGGACCTACGGCCATTGGGTTTGTTTGTTTTTTTTCAAGCTCACATTGACCACAGCATCTTAAGATGAAGATATAAAGTAAATACTTTTTGACAGCTACAGGAATGTAAGACAGAGAGCAAGATGGAGTAAAGTGCAGCAAGCAACTTTAGATGTAGAAGAGATAAGAGATATCAGGATACTAGAAGATGATACGACTACACGGTCAACAGCACCAGAAGAGGTAGCAACAGAACAGCAAAAAGAAGAGATAAAAATGAAGAAAAGATGAGGAGAAGAAGATTCAGCGGGGAATGCAGACTCCCTCACAGGAAGCTGATGTGGTGTGGCACTCCCTTGACTTGCACATCATGACTTTGAAAGGAAAGGGGAGGTGTGGGTATAAGACATATCAAGGTGTAGGTATTGGGCTGTCCCAGTATTAAAATCTCATGGAACATTGTATAAAAAAATATTTATTTTTTTCAATCACAAAAACGTATGTAATAGTCCATTAGCGAGAGAGGAGAATATACATAATGATACATAGGACACACAGTCTCACTGCTCTGTAAGCAGGCTCAGAACTCTGTCATCTTCTTGTGTGTGTCTGCCTTCTTCTGTTCTTTCTGCAGACTCCTCTCCTGTTGCTGCAAGTCTGCAAGCTCAGACCGCGCATTTGATAGACGGGACTCCAGCTGTACGCTCACTACGCTGTCTCTGCAACACAATCAAAAAGCAGGAGCGACGTGAGATGACATCTTGGTCAATGCTGATGCTGCAGACTTTCCTGTTCTGCTAAGCGGCCATTTTATGAATTCTACCATAATATATACAAACTCTTGCAGCTTTCTAATATATTGAGATGTCTGCCTGCTGTTAGTGAATGAGAACATTAAAGGGCTAAAAAGCAATACACACCTAATACATCTCACAGCTGAGACTTTGTTACAATTGTATACAGTCTATGCCATTCCCTACTTCAACACCACATATCTCTCCCCTGCACTGTTTGTGAATGTCTATGGGTCTTTTCACAAAATGGACAACAATAGAGCATGTCAGTTTTTTTTTGATGACCCTGAAAAACAGTTCATCAAAAATAAGGACATCTGAATAGAAGCACAGACATTCATGGGTTTTAAAACCGCCGTCACATGGTCTTTATTCACTACCATGTGAATAAGTCCTTAGTCTGAAGTCAACACTGTATACCTCACAAATATTTGCAACATAATGGGTAAGTCAGAAGGAAGAGTGTATTATCTCACTACTGCTGCAGGAAGGGACATGATGTTGTGGTGTTTCTGTATCTAGTTACTGTGTATCTGTTGTGACAACAACAAAGACCGGGCATACACTTTGGCAGGTGTACCCAGTGTACCCTGGTCCCTGACAGGTAATTATGCTTGGTATTTATTTGTAGCTGTGCCCTATACTATATATTGTTGTCCGCAATAATTCTTACTTACCTCCCAACATTACGGGCCAGAGCCTCAGCCATCCTCCCAATCTCCCTCTGCTTTTGCTGGATCTTTTCTGTTGTCTGAGCTAGTTCAATGTTCAGTGCCCGCTTGCTACTTTTGCTGGCATTGTACACTTCCTTGCCTTTCCTCTCAATTCTGGTCTCTGCTGCCTGCCTAGGAGATAACTTGTGTTTCAGTTTTTCATTTAAGAAGTCAAAGATATTGTGGGGAGCACTGGCACTCTGCCCAGCTCTTGCTGGTTTGGATTGACATTTCTTCTTGACTCTGGGCACGGGCTGCCCCCCTTTTAACTTCCGCTGTTGAAATTCTAAACATTGGTCCAAGGATTTGCCTTTAGGCAAGACCACTGCCTGAACGGGCTCTACACGCCCCTCCGAATTCTTCCCAAGACCTGAAAAAATGCAGTTAAGATATGGTCAGGTAATATGGGAATAAGAGATATATAACTATGTACATTCTTTATGTATGATTTATGAGTGATATGTTCTGGTGTTATACCTTCCCTCATTCTCATGCCAATAATGAACCATGGCCCTTAAGATTTTGCCTCACATTCCAAAATTTAAAACAGTTCCATTCAAGCATGAATACCAGTGCTACAAATATTGTCTATGTAGAGTAAACATCCTTTAAAACTATGGCCCAATGCTATGGAAAAAACACAGTGGAAAACACAATACAAAAAAAACGCACCTCATTGCGTTTTGCCATATTCCGCTGTGGAAATTTAGCTTTCTTTTTTAGAGTCTTTTGCTGCATTTTTCATCACCCCATGTACATCTATGGGGAAAAAAAAATGTAGTAATTTCACATATAAGATTAACATGCGTTTTTCAAAAAGTTACACCAGTGTGTTTTCCGCAGTGTTTTTTTTCTGCTATGTGTGGATGATAATAAATGAAATCTCATTCACTTTTCTGGGACTGTAAATCACAGTGTTTTGACACTTGCATTTCTGCAGCGACCAGAAATACTGCGTTTCCACGTGTAGACTTAGCTTTCATCAGGTATGCACCAAAAGTAGTCCTATGATAGATTAACAGACATTTACCTGATAATCCAGCACTTGGTGGCTTCTGAAGCCACCAAGTAATGAAGCTCCTCGTACACATACTAGATTATCAGATAGATTTCAAGGAGTAAATACGAAATGCAGAGATCTCTCCAAAGGACAGGGCCAAAAAACAATGTCACAACACTCACCTTTTCCTAGCTCATACCCCATGCGAGCCATGAGCTTGGATCCTATGCCACGAGTATGAGCTTCCCATCCTGCAAATTCAGAACTGCAGGGTGTAACTCCAACTTCCCCGCTGTCCATGAGTACTACAACATACACAGAGAAGTTTATGATACATTTATAAAGACAAACAGTTAAATGATTTCTCCAGTTTTATGCAACCAAAGCTTAATCATCATCTGATGAAACATTCTCCAATTTTCTTAATATATATCACTGTTTCAAGATCTCTCCCTACTGTCAGTAAATGGGAACACTCTTGTTTCTATTCACATAGAGAAAACTTAGATCTACAGACATATAATCCTCAAGGATGAGGGTCTTTTGCAATTGTACCCAGTCTGGAGATCTTTGTTCGCTAAACATATCAACAATCTCCTCTTCTGAAAGTTACAATGTCTAAATTACACGTAAAACATATCAATCTAAAGCCCTAGCTGTTTATCTCAGAGGACTCTCTTGACTGGGTAAAACTGTAAAAAAACCTCAGCTAATAGACATATAAGGCACAAAGATTTTCTTCCTCTGAATTTAGTTGAGAATGGCTGCATTCACTGATAATCGGAGATCTCAGAAAGATTTTATGAAAGTGAAAAAGTATAATAAAAAAACTTTTCAGAATACAATGATTAAACTTTACTTAAAATTGAATAACCAATTTAAAGCAAGAATGATAAATATATTTACCTCTAGCATACCCAGAATCCTCATATCCCTCCATGTCCTCTTCATCGGAGGATGAACTATCGCTCTCCCGCAGTGGTGGAATAATGGCATCAGCTTCTAGAACCGCGTCTTTTAATAGCAGGGAGTCAAATTTCACAGTGTACAAATTGTCATCTATATCTGAGGGAGAACCCAAGATGAGTCAGTGCATGACTTACAGGACAGACATAACGGGCACTGAGACTGCCTCAGCTTTTACCTGTAATTCGTGCTGGATACCAGATGCCATCTTCATGTCTGGCGAGGCAAGGAGCATCAATCCTAAAATTACTGAAATCTGGTTCTTCAAAGACTTGGAGTTCATCAATAGGCACAACTTGACCATGGGAAAACCTAAGCACGATAGGAAAATGGTTTACAGTGGCCACACACTTAGGGTACATTCACATGTTGGAATCTGGTGCTGATTTTGAGGCGGATTCTGCCCCAAAATCAGCGGCATATTCAGCCCTGATTCTGCCTTCCAACCCGCAGATTAGGAGCAGTCATCTGAACCTAACCAGCAGGGGAGACTGGAGGGGCAAAAAATGAAGAATAATCTGAGGTGGATAAACAAAATGTAAATAAATGGGCACATACTATGGAGTGCTATCTCCAGTATCGCAAAAGACACAAAAGAAATAAAAAAAGGAGTGCACATCAAAAAAGAGTATTACCCTTTATTGCACAAACCCTTAGACTAAGGCCCCACGTTGCGGAAAAGCAGCTTTTTTTGTTGCAGATTTTGTTGCGGTTTTTTGAGCCATAGCCAACAATGGCTACAGAAGGAATGGAAAATATAAAGGAAGTTCTTATACTTCTACCTTCTGCTCAATCCACTCCTGGCTTTGGCTCAAAAAGCCGCAACAAAATCTGCAACGAAAAAAGCTGCTTTTCCGCAACGTGGGGCCTTAGCCTTAAAGAGGACCTTTCACCACCCTAGGGCTGTGCAGTTTTTTTGTACCATGTTATAGGCACTGCTGAACAGACCCTGGGGTACTTTGAATTTTCTTTGTAGACCCCACCGTTGCAGAGTTATGAACCCCGTTAGTTTTGGCGCCCTGTATGCTAAAAAGGCCTTTACTGTCAGAAGGGCGTTCCCTGGCTGTAAGTGAAGGGCTGCATCATTTGCATCGCTCTGACACTATCCAATTAGCAGAGGGCAGTGTCAGAGCAGCTTCAGCTGTGTGATCTCGCAACTTCTCAAGAGATCACACAGCCAGAGCTCCTCTGACACTGCCCTCTGCTAATTGGATAGTGTCAGAGTGATGCAAATGATGTAGCCCTTCACTTACAGTGCACCAAAAATAATTATCACTTATATATGTTTTATCTTTAAATATCTCTTTTTTTTTTACTTATTATTGTATTATAAATGTAATGGGGATAGTATAGGAACAGATTATATTTGGAAAGATATATATTTACTTTGCACCTATTTTATACTGGAGTGTTTATCCGGTGATCCACTGGAGGAGTTTATTTCATCATGATTTGGGCGGTGTCTAATTGACTATTTTTCAATACATTTTTATTTTTACTCCCATTTGGGGTTGCAACAGAAGGGGATGTTGAAATCTTATATGGTGTCCCCCAAGATGTATATTGTATGTTTTTAAAGGTTTTCATCTTGTTTTTTCTTGTCTTGTATTAAGATCAATTTTCTTTTGGATGTGAACTCCTTTTAGTATCTCTCTTGAGTCTTTTGCTCTAAAGATGTCCACCTCAAGGTGAAGGATATCCAGGGAATGGAGGATCTCACCACGTCTCTTTGGGACGCGCATGAGGCTTTCATCGATGCCTGGACGCATTGGATCCCCTTTCAGGATACCCAGGATTATAGGGATCTGGTGAGTTGAATCTCACCTGACAGGTCCCACTTCCCTGGAATGGTTGCTGGGGCTCCTGGTTTTTGACCTTCCCTAACCTTCCCCACCCTCCTTTTTTTTGTTTTCTTTCCCCCTTTCTTTGCTTTTCTTTCTTCTTCTTCCTTAGTCATGTTATGGTCATTGTGCCTTGGCTCTACTGATACACTTTACTGTGCCACATTGTATCTATTCTCAATTTTTTGTTTTTGGCCCTTGTTGTTTGGGGCTTGCTTTCGTATTTTGGTAGTGTGCGCTTATTCGTTATGATTGTTATAAATAAAGAATTTATAAAAAATAAAAAAAAAATAAGATTAGGATATTTATATGTAGTTCTTCCAATAACCTGTCATTGTTTTTGTCTTCTATGATAAGATATCATGGTGCAGCAGTTTAACCAATGGTAGAAGTTCATGTTAACATCTGTATGTATGGGGTGTTTTGATTTTCCCCAGATGTGAGAAGTCAGGAGAAAAAAGTGTCAGGCATGTTGGAGTTTGACATTCCCTATCTTTTTGTTAAAGAGGTATTCCTACCTCCAGGATCATATTTAATCTTGTAGCCTAAAGAGGGTCTGTCACCAAGCACAAAATGCTACATGCCATATATTATTTGAACGTAGCTGTGGTCCTAAACAAACTTTTTTTTTTTTTTTTATTAGTCCTCCTGTACAAAAGATATGGAAACCTCTGCGGACTTTCTGTAAAAAAGCAATGCGGGAAAAACCGCCATGCGTTGCCACCCCGATTTTTACCCGCAGCACATTTTTGCTCTGGGATGCTACGTGGGGCCTTAGGCAGGGTTCACACTACCATTGGAGTCCGTTATGAAGGTGTCCGTTAAAAAAAAATAAACGGACACCTATCATAACGGACCCTAACTGATGAGCATCAGGTAGTGTCCGTTTTTTAATGTCACATACCGCTAGAAAGCCGACAGCGCGCTGAATTCAGCTCACTGCCGGCTTTCCCGGTATGTGCCCCGGGGCTGGAGATATCGGCGGTGTAAGTTACATGTTTTACTTTACTTACTGTTTGAAGGGCGCTGTGAGGAACTCTCTCCCTGACACTTCTCGTTCGTCCATAGCGCTGCACTGAGGGGGCGTTCCTCACAGCTCAGCGTCATCGCCGGGCAGTAAGGAACGCCCCCTCTGACAGTACAGCGCTATAGACCAGTACAGAGAGAGGGGGCGTTCCTTACAGGCCAGTGATGACGCTCAGCTGTGAGGAACGCCCCCCTCATACAGCGCTATGAAGGAACAGAAGTGTCAGGGAGGCAGTTCTTCTAACAGTACCCGGCTATAGATGAGAACAGAGAGAGGGGGCGTTCCTCACAGCCCAGCGATGACGCTCAAGCTGTGAGGAACGCCCCCTCAGTACAAGTCGCTGAACAAAGAGAAGGGTCGGGGAGGGAGTTCCTCGCAGCTCCCTGCTAACAGTAAAACATTACACCGCCGATATCTCCAGCCCCGGGGCACATACCAGGAAAGCCGGCAGTGCGCTGAATTCAGCGCACTGTCGGCTTTCTAGCGGTATGTAAAACCGCATGTGCCTGAGGACACGAAATGTCCTCTAACACTGCTATTTTTATTTTTTTTTGTTTGTTTCTCCTTTCTGAGCATGCGCAGGGAAAGAAACGGACATAAAATAACGGACAGTAACTGATGGCTATCAGTTATTGTCCGTTATAAGTCCGTTACCCATAGACTTCAATGTTAAAAAAATAACGGACACTTGCTGTCTGTCAAGAATCCGTTTTTTTTCAAACGGACAAAAAGTCCTGCATGTAGGATTTTTTGTCCGTGAAAAAATAACGGACTTCTGACGGATTTGGTGTAAACGGACACTAACGGATACTAACGGACACAATATAAAAACCCATTGAAATGAATGGAAATTTTAACGGATTTCTGACGGTTCAACTAGTGTCCGTAGCTAAAATCTTGTAACGGACAATAGCCACGGACACTACTGACGGACACCAACGGTAGTGTGAACGCTCCCTTAGCCTGATAGTGTGTGTACCATGTCAGGCATAAACACTACATATCTGTAAACAGCTAAACAGGGGATGTCCATCAATCATACCTCATATAACTAGCTAGTAGGAGAGGGAACATGAATATGAAGCGGGGATGATTATTAAAATAGGAGCTATATAATTTTCGTGGACAGGTGACTATTCAGCATTTTCATCTCCTAAAACACTCTGGCTTACAAATATGACACTGCCCTTGCCCTAATTATCAATAATTAACAAGTTACTTCCTCACATAAAATCAGCAATCTCCTGAAATACTCTGAGCTGCTTGGGGATCCTTGCTGCTTTCCCTATATACAGATGCTCTCAAACTGTGACCCCTCACTTATCTCTATTCCCTTTGTCTCATCATGACTCCTCCTATCAAATCCTATCACTGACCCCACAAGATCAGTGTGCTGCTTTCCTGAAATAAATTGTGCTTCTGAGGGCCTTTTCCTTCCACCTAATAACGCTCAGTCTGTGACCTCCAATTTGTCTCTGTTCCCCTTTTCACTTCATGATACTACCCCACCACACTCAGCCCCATCTTCACCAATATCACTCTTCTCTTGAAACACTCTGTGCTGAATATTTTCAGTCACCTGCAGTCCTCATTAAAACGGCATTTTCCATCGAGGAAGTAAGGACACGGTTTCATAGCCTTGTGTGTGGGATACAGATACAGAACCCGGACACCGGCACCTCCACCTTCCATTTCTTCTGAGCCCACAATCATAGCATTGTGATATTCTAATGTCCCCCAAGTGCTGTAATAAGGTGCTTTGACTTTCATTCCACTCATTTCTTCATCCTCCTCCTCCTGTTCTTCTTCTTCCTCCTCAGAATCTGGATCTGCCTTCTCCAGAGGTTTACCCTCATTGCTTACCTCTCCAATCGCCTTCTTGAAGGCCTCATACTCATCATCCTGAGGTGATGAGGATGATGGTTCCCCAAGAGCACTTAATAGGTTGGACTTTTGAACAGACAACAAGCTGGACTCTGTCAGTTCTATGAGCTGCTGTAAATCACCCTCCAGCTGGATAAGGTCAGCCTTCTGTGATGGGTCTACATCACCATGGAGGGTTAGCTTCACCTGCTCCAGCTGAGCTCTGTAGGTCTGTAGAGCAGAGACGAGACTCTCTTCATCCATAGTTTTTGGTAATAAGATGGTCCACAATAGCTACAATCTGCAATTAGAAACATCAAAGTTAAAGGGGTTGTCCAGGAATTCAACCAAACCCTGTGCAGGTTGGGAAAGATGAAAATTAAAAATACGTGAGTGATTTCACTAGTCCCTCACTAACAACTGCAATAATTGGTCCCAGAGGTCACGTGAGGCGAAGAACTTCCGGTATCTGGAACAGGAGTGTATGATTTTTAATTTTTATTTTTTTCATTCACTCCCATAGTCACTCAGCGGTGTCTTATGACTAACAATAACACTCTTCAACTGACACAGCATCATAGGTGGACAGGAAGTCAGTCTTGTAGAAGTTAATGGAGAAACTGACTTCCTGTCCACCTATGATGCTGTCAGTTGGAGAGTGTTATTGTTAGTCCACACCTAAGATGCTGTATCAGATGCAAAGTCTTAGGCCTTATTCACACGCATTTTGAGTATGATCTCCTCGATATTCACAGACAGCACTCCACTCTACTATTTTCGGATTGTGTGCTGTCTGTGGTTGATGTTTTTATTTTTTTTTTTAATTTGCTAGACTTTACAATATCTGTGAGTCCGTCAAAAACAGACAGTGCATGGATGGCATCCATCCAAAGTTAATCTGTATAGCCTTGAGGAATGAAGGTAAGAGTGAGGCATAACTTAAATGTTAAGAGTTTAAATATGTTAAAGGTATAAATAAAATTCAAGAGAATAGTGTTTTTTAATAAAAAACCTAAACACGAGAACAAGGGGATACAATGTGAAATTAGTTGGGTGGGGAGATCTTAAGAAATGTCCGGAAATATTGTTTCACTGAAAAAGTAGTTGAAGCTTCTGACTATCTGCTTGTATTATTGCTGATGGGAGGGATGTTACTCATAGACAGCAAGCAGATTTCCTTTTTCTGTGTCAGAGATCTTTTTATCTGAATCATAACCTGGATTTGGAGTACAGTGTCCTTGAATCTTCTATATTTAAGGGGTTGTCCGAGATAAAATGAAAATTTAACCCTAAACTAAACATTCTCCCCCTGCCTAACTTCTAACTTACTTACTAAAAAAAAAAAATGTATAATTACCAGGATCGCCGGCACATTTTCTGATATTCCGTTTCCCGAAGTGTCACTTCCTTCAGGGGGGCTGCCTCCTGCACAATAAAGCCGGTAGACATGAATAGGAGAAGGATCGGCCTCCCACTCCGGCTCTATTGTGCAGGTGCGGGCAAAAGTCAAGAGAAGAGAGGACGGAAGCACAGGAGAAAGTGATCTCCAGGACAGGAAGACTGGTAAGTATGATGGGGTGGGGGGCTGAGTTAGTTAGGTAGGGCTAGTAGTACACGGGCTAGCTAGGGAAACAGAGAGGCTGTGTGAGAGAGGGAGGGGGATCTGAGTGAAAAGCAATGGATTATGGTAGTTGTAGGCTAAGAGAGCAGGAAGCTACCCATGTAAACAAATACAGAGGATGCCACAAGCTCCCAGAGAAACCCAGAAATCACTCAAAACACTGCTGAAGGTATTTGGGTGCACTTATTAACCCATTAATTCGCACTGACAGACCTTTTTTTTTTTAAAAAAAGAGTTTTTTTGCCCAGACAACCCCTTTATGGTCACTTGGGATTTTCTCACCTATTCGTTTGCTATTTTACAGTTACTCCTGGCAGAATTAACTGTGAACAAACCAGTAGTACTAATAATGGCTGGGGGGGCAGACTGCTCCTTATTCTACATGCCCCCTGCCTCAAAGCAAAATGCATAATGTGCTGTAGCCATAACATGGACATTAACAGCAGACTGATAGGACGCCATGTATGAAGGCTTATACAGCCTGGGAACACACTGCCCAGCAGACCCTGCACAGTTTTCAACTGGTCCATAAAAACTGACTGAGGTCTTCATGTACCTATTAAGAGAAATAGGTCCGCAAAATGTGGACGTGTAAATAAGGCTGCGACTGCGCAGCAATGCATTATAGTTCTGAATTTCATAACCATGGAAAATGCATTTTGTGTTACCTTATCTGCAAACTTTTCAAAGGAGCAACACATTAGGCCCCCTAAGCCAGAAGGACCACTTCAATTAAATGGGCAGGAGCTTATACAATACAGAGACTCCATATGACAAGTGCAGACTATCAGCGCATGCTGGGACTTGTAGTTCTACAGCAGACCCTGACTTAAGAAACTGTATACATATATAAAATCCTCTTTCGTCATTGTAAATCTTACCTACCTCTTACAAAGACGCCATAACACCGGCTTGATAACGTCCATAGAGCTCTTTCATGAATTCGCCGCCACCATTTTGTTGTAGACTATTCGACCGATTCTAAAAGACGCTTATTTTAGAGTACTTATTATTGGGTTTGTGATACTGCTCTGTAAAGGTTTTGGTTATGGCCAAATTAAAAAATAAAAAAACACTAAAATTCATGCACATGTAACCGAAGTTCTCGGTTTGCCACACACAAGATGGCCGTCACGTTCTGACAGATGCGTGTCTTGTCCCTCGGAGGCTTACGTACGGCAGCGGAAGTTGTTGTTAGCTGACTGAGGCCCGTGGAGTCGATGGGGAAGAGGAGGTGAGTTTTGGGGAATGTGGGGGTGAGGGGTGGAGCTGCAGTAGAAGGGATCCGATTATTTTTCTGTGATTTGTTTCACAGGTATGGAAAGGCTAGTAACTGCGCTTTATGGTATATCACCGGGGCCCTTAGATGATAGCATTTATGAGGTCAGCTCCAGGAATGTGGGGATACAGGCCCAGTTTCAGTGGCAAATATTAGGGCAGGAGGGCTGGTCACAATAGTCTGTCCTGTTGGTCAGGAATAGTGTGCTGTAGAGTCACTATTGAGCGTCTGCCCTCAGTCCCCATGTAGGTCCTCCTGGATCTTTTTATTATTATTGATGGCTTTCTTTCTTTTCTAGAATCATTCTGTTGTTGTAAAGTAAATCAGCTATCTGTGTACTGACTTCATGTTCACCTTTTGGCCAATCTGTAAAGCAGAGCTGTAATGTAAAGTATGAAGGACAGTGCAGAAGCCTGAGTGTCCAAAGACAGAGGAGGTGGGATTCAGACTACCTCAGTCTCCAGTAGACAATACAGCTGAGCGGGGTATTCACACATCAGTGTTTGTAAGCCAAAACAAGGCGCAGAGACTGCACACAGGTAAGGTATAATAGAAAGATTTTCACCTATTCTGTGTTTTCGACACATTTCTTGTTTTGGTTTAAAATCACTGACATGTAACTGTGCCCTAAGTTGGAGTCTCCTATCATAGGTGAGTACTAATGGAGTGAAGCTGCAGTATAAGTTATGGGGAGATAGAACTGCCACCTGAGCTTGTGATAATATAGTGCATTTTAGACTAGATGATTAGTGCTAAAAATTGCTTGTTTTTAAGAGACCATAAAGTTCCCATGGATTATGTTGCTACATAAACCTGCATACAGTACTGTACATGCATTTATACTTTTACTCTAAATGCTTAATATTTGAGGTTACTGCTCCCTACAGATCACCATCATGTATACTCTGCTATCCGGGCTTTATAAGTACATGTTCCAGAAGGATGAGTACTGTATCCTGATCCTGGGGCTGGACAATGCTGGCAAGACGGTGAGTTTTACAGTGTGTACCAAGGATGAGTGCAGGTTACATGTAATGTGGTTTGTGCTATATTGACCAAGCATTATAAGATAACATAATTGTGACAGTGCCAGTTTGGTTTAGCAAGTATAATATGGTAGTGCCAGAGTTTGGATATATTAGTGCTGCTGTTGCTAGACTAGGGTAGCAGGTATATACAGAGATGTACTGTTAATTCTCTCTTTGAATATACTGTATTAGGGCTGGCAGTGCAGGGTTGGTTAGTGTATCCAAAGAAGCAGCAAGTATTGTCTTGTTGCACATTTTTGTGGTGATAATGCCAGTTTTTGTGAGTGGATGTATGCAGGTTGATGTCTCTTGGTATTTGTTTAGGAGTGGTAGTGCTGGGCTGTGTCAGTGGATATATTCTGGGCAGTAGTAACAGCTTTCTCTGTGCACTGCCGCTGGCTGGCGGGTCCACAGGATGTATGACAGCTAGTTGTTTTGGTATTAGGGATGGCAGTGCCAGACTGGCATAGTAGGGTTGGCCATATGGATGGACCAGCTGTTTATTGGTTATATTAGGAGAGGCAGTGCAACAATGGGTTAAAAATTCTATCCAGGGTGATAGTGCCAGTTGTCTTTTGGTGTATTAGATTTGGCAGTATCAGTCTGATTCAACTGGCTTATCATGGACTGGTGTATCAGCTATGACTTTGGGTTATAACAAGATTGGCAGTTAGGTAATTTTTGGCTGGTAGTACCCTCTGTCTCTTAGTATATTAGTGGTGCCAGTGTCACTGTAGCAGGTGTACAAGAGTTTGCCTTGTCCACATTTGATATTTTTCTTCTAGACATTTTTAGAACAGACTAAAATCCGATTCTGCCGCAACTACAAGGGGATGAACCTCAATAAGATCACAACAACTGTAGGCCTGAACAGTGAGTAGAATAAACATATGGAAGCAGTTCATATTGGCTGTTGGTGCCATATATAAGGTGTCCTGTGTTGCTATCATCTGTACATAATTCTGGTGTCTTCACTACAGTTGGCACCATCGATGTGGGGAAGGTCCGTCTGATGTTCTGGGATCTCGGGGGACAGGAAGAACTTCAGGCTTTATGGGATAAGGTGAGATACACACTGACCTCCAGTAATCATAGAACCTACTATGTACTAAACTACAAGTGGGTCTGAGCACTCCTGTAGTGTTTCTTTAATACTGACAATACTATTCTCTGATGTCTTCAGTATTATGCAGAGTCCCATGGAGTGATATATGTTATTGATTCCACCGATGAGACCCGCCTGTCAGAGTCTAAACGTGCTTTTGGTAAGTCAATAAAAATTGTCATGCATCTGATAGTGCTGGGTTCTTATTTGCAGCTGTCTGTACTGTTTCTGCTATAGATTAGAAAATAAAATCTACTATGCCTGCTGTGAGACTAAGTTTGTACGTTGCTCTCTGTATTGCAGAGAAGATGATCAGCAGTGAAGCCTTGGAAGGTGTACCCATCCTGGTCTTGGCAAATAAACAAGATGTAGAGGTAATCTGGGGGAGGGGTAAATCATTCTACAGTTGTAGCAAAAATTTTTGAGATTGACGCACATTTTAGTTTTCATAAAGCTTCCTGCTTCACTGTTTTCAGATCTCTTAAGTTAGATATTTCTGTTAAAGGAAAAAAGCTGAGAGGGACGCTCCTTGTGTGGAACCTATGATGTGGGTTTTGGATCAGGAACCCTCTTTTTAGGCCCTTAGTTCCCCTAGGATTAGGTGCTCACCTGGATTAGTTGGGAGGAGCCACAACTACTGAAAAAAGTGAAATTCCTCTTGAAGAGGGCAGCGTTCACTGGTATATAGCAGACTGGGGAATCCAAAGCTGTATCTGAACAGGCAATTTGAAAGAGCTAGGAATTAGCTCAGAAAAAAACACGAGGCTTTGCGCTTCTCACCACCGGCTCCGGTTAGATATTAGAAGGTTATCAAGTAGTATGACTTTTACGGATTTTATTAAATGTCACAGAATACAATAACATGTTTTGGGACATAAAAAAGTGCACCTTCATCAGATTAACTGGACATGTAAAACATAGGGTGAACATAATGAAGTATTAATGATCCTCCTTCAAAGGGCATTGGTCTAGACCAGGTGTAGGCAACCTTTTTTGTTCGGCGTGCCGATTTTAAGTAAGAAATCAAAGATGAGGTACTCAGAGTGCCGTGCAAGTCTTAGTATAAGAAAAGCATACAGCCATAACCAAGTAGCACTCTATTAGAATATAACTAGACAACTATGAGAGTGAACGATAGCTAGCGAGTTATAAGGTCAGTGGCCTCATTCAACCCATAATGCATCAATGAGTTTAATTGAGTTAGAATTGGATATTTCTATAGCATACTGAAGTACACTTATAAGCTTTTCATATTATTTTACACTTTTATTGACAAATGTAACAAGTTTATATAAAGACTCAATATTTACAGTGTTGACCCTTAATTTTCAAGATTTCTGCAATTTGCCCTGGCATGCTGAATATCAGCTTTTGGGCCAAATCCTGACTGATGACAACTCATTCTTGCCTATCAGTGCTTGAAGTTTATCACTATTATTGTATTTTTGTTTGTCCACTTGCTTTTTGAGGATTAACCACAGGTTTTCAATAGGATTGGGATTTCTGGAATTTTCTGGTCATGGACCCAGAATTTCAATGTTCTGCTCTGTCATCACTTTTGCCTTGTGACCTGGTGGCTACATTGTGCTGGAAAAAGCATTGTTTATCTCCAAATTGCTCTTGGATGATTAGGAGAAGTTGTTCTTGTGGGCGTATGGATGGCATTCTTTATTCATGGCAGTGTGAGTGAGCCCTCTTACTGGATGAAAAGCAAACCCACACATGAATGGTCTCAGGATACTTGACTGTCGGCCTAACACAGAATTCATGGTAGAGCTCACCTCTTCCTCTCTGGACAATCTTTCAGAGGTCCCAGACAGGGTTTCATTGGATGAAATAACTTTACTCCTGTCCTCTGCAGTCCAGTCCCTGTACTTCTTGCAGAACTTCAGTCTGTCCTTGTGGTTTCTGGAAGGATGATTGTCTCGAGAAGTGAGCACTACCATGAGTCCTGCTTTATGGGGCTTTGTAAACAAAACATTGAATTTTTCAGTCTATGGCCAGGAAACTCCACAGATCTCAATCTTAAGAACCTGTGGACAAGCAAAAACACAGAAATTGTGATACTCTCCAAGCACTGAATAGGCAAGAATGGGTTGCATAAGTCAGGATTTGTTCCAGAAGCTGATATAAAAACTTTGAAGCAGCAAACTTTGTGAAAGCCAACATTTGTGTCAGTCTCAAAACTTTTGGTCAATAAAAACTTAATTTTTGCAATAGTACGTGCCACGTTAACAGATAGTGATAACTAGAATAAACTTCTCTAATTCTGTGAGTGACTATCAACATTCAAGCTTTATGGCACCTTCCTAATGGTAGCAGTTGAAGAGGATTTTTCGCCACCTACATCAATTCTAGTTCTTATTATCTGTTAATAGGCGCTGCTTCACTGATTCTAACACAGTTGGAATTTTTTCCACCGTTCCTGAGCAACTATAGCAGGTAGTTTTGGTGACTTATGTACAGTGCTGTGGAATATGTTGGCGCTCTATAAATAAAACTTGTTATTACTTATGTGCTATTTCAACTTTGTCATTTCAGAAGGGCAGTGTCCGGCAGGGGGGCTGTGATTCAGGACTCCAATCAGAAACAGCCAGTGTCAGAGCTCAGAATCACACCCCTTGTCTGCTCCTGCCTGACACCGCCCTCCTGACAGTACAGAGTCTAAATAGCATATCAGGCACCAAAAGTAACAGCATTGATTGCTCGTGAATAATGAGGGCTAGAGACAAAATACCATCTGTGCTGGAATCAATGGAGCAGCAGCTATTGATGTAAAGAGCAGAACTTGTTGGTGAAAGGTCCTTTTTATCATTTAAAAGTTTTATTGAGATTTTCATAACAGTATACAAAGGAAGTATGAGTAAAAATTAGTTGAATCCACAACAGGGATAGAGGGGGAGGGAGGCCGGAGAGCAAAGAAAGAGGACGTGGAAAAGTCCTTTTGTAAAGTGTGGTTACTTGTATTAGCCAGTTGAGGGTGCTATAACCTAAGCTTAACTGAAAACTATAGTTGCATTGGACACCTAAAGTGTATTGCAGCTTTCATAAATACTCTGACAGTAAGGGATTCTAGTGGGGTAGGACGGTTATTACCATCTTTAACTGTTCTTTCCCATCTAGGGCTGTCTCTCCATTCCTGACATCAAGACGGCCTTCAGCGATTGCATTAATAAGATTGGCAAGAGGGATTGCTTAACCCAGTCCTGCTCTGCTCTCTCAGGGTAAGGATTTGAAGAGTAATTCAAGCTGATGCTTTCCTCATCGGTTTACCACATTCTTTTAACAGAAAGCTTTCAAAATGATCCTGACACCATCGTGATGCAAAATTCATGTGGTCCATAGTAATTTTACACAGAAATACGTCATCCCATGTTATTACATTAGGCTCTGTCTTATTTATTGGACTCATAAAGAGTTATCACAGCTTTTTATAATAATATTTTATGCTCCAGTCACATTCAGAGATGCATTTATAACATTACTTGGTTTGTAATAGCACTTATTCTACATTATTCACAGTATTTGAATGCTATCCCTGTACTGTACATCCCATAGTAGGATTTTCATCTCCAGATGTAAACAAAGGGGTCGTCTGATAGTTACCCACAAAGGAAAAAGGCTGACTGCCAGTGTGGTTAAAAGGATAATATCCAAGAAGTAGACTGTATGATGTCTGCCTAGTCCCCTTACTCATGGTTGCAGCAATAAATTGTACCCTCATCACCATATCAAGGAGAGGGAAATACAAAAGATTCCAATAGCTATTAGCTATGATGAGTCGCTACACTCCCTATCCTAGCTCAACGCATTTTCCCCATTATAAAAATCGGATTCATCAGTAGGTGATAGAACAATAGTCCTTCCCTGCTACAGGGAGATAATAGCTGTCAACCCTAAATGGTGCAGATATGCAGTAAAAATTGCAGTTCCCAGAGCACTGATGGTGTGCTCCAGTACTAAAGAAAGCCAACGCCGCAACTGAGTGGATCCAGTCTTAAAGGGGTTGTCCGGCATAAATTGAAAATCAGGTAAGTTCGATTGGAGGGGGGGGACTGTGGCTGAGGTAGGTAGGTAGATAGATAGAGCTAGTAGTCCGCAGGCTAGCTAGGGAAACAGGGAGGGGGGTGTGAGAGGGGGAGTTGGAGGCTAGGGAAGCAGGAAGCTAGCCATGTAAACAAATGCAGAGGATGCTAAGAGCTCCCAGAGAAAGCCAGTAATCACTCAAAACACTGCTAAAGGTATTTTGGTGAAATTATTAACCTATTAATAGCACTAAAATACCTTTTTTTCCCAGAAAACCCCTTTAAAGAGGACCTTTCACGTCTTCATGTATATGCTGTTTTGCATACCGCTAGATAGCTGAATTCAACACACTGCCGGCTTCCCCGGTATGTGCCCCGGTACTGGAGATATGAGCGGTCTTAGTTTCACTGTTCACTGTCAGAAGGGCATTCCTGACAGTCTAGCTGCGCTGTGAAGAACACCCTCCCTGACAGTATTCTTCCATAGCACTGTACTGGGGGGCGTTCCTCACAGCTCAGCGTGATCACTGGACTGTAAGGAACGCCCCCCTCTCCCCCCAGTACAAGACTATGGACGGGTACTGTAAGGGAAGGGCGTTCCTCACAGCGCAACTAGACTGGAACGCCCTTCTGACGGTGAACTGTGAAACTACGACCACCGATATCTCCAGCCCTGGGGCACATACCGGGAAAGCCGGCAGTGCGCTGAATTCAGCGTGCTATCGGCTTTCTAGCGATATGTAAAACAGCATATACATAAGGACATGAAAGGTCCTCTTTAAATAGATAAATCCCTTCACTAAGCACCACCCCTCCCAGTGATATCATCAGTTGAGAGCCAATCCAAACATTCTTGGCTCATCCAACCCCTGTCCAACACCTCTAGGGGAGTGTCTGCTTGTTTGACAGGTGTCAAAACAAATACACATGGCTAGAGCGCAGCGTTATAGTGCTCAATCCCTACATAGTGTAGCGATCATCTCTTCGCATTCTGTAGATTGTAAAATAGGGTAGAATATAATGATGGAGCTACGTTGAGAGTATTCCTACTCTCATTAGCGTATAATTAGAAGACCAGAGATCCTCAACATCAGGATTGGTATTTAGCCACAAGTAATTGAATGTCACATATAAAAGGTTACATATTAATATGGATAGAAAGATAGAATAATTTAAAATAAAGCAATCCATATATAGTGCAACTAAAACAATTGGGATCACCAACAACTATGTTAAACCACTATCTATTTTCTGGTTACATGATCCATCTTAATCAATAGCCATTAACTATCTCTATTAACTATACTGCTGTTCTCTGGTCCTGCTCAACAAACAGGAAATGCTTGGAAATGCCTGCTCAACCTGTCGCAGGCTGCAGTGGCACCTCAGGGTTAGACAGTGATGGGATGAGTGGCAATACCAGTATGTCAAGCAAGACTAGGAAGCGCAGAGCAGTGGGGACCCTGGCATAAGCGAAAAGGAACTGGCACTGTAGATTTTATATCCACAGATCTGGGAGGAAAATCTGCAACATTTCTGCTATGTGTGCACATACCCTAAAAGTATCACTGTGTACTAAGGGAATATGTCAACTTTGACAGTGCTGACAGCCAGCAGGTTTATGAATGGGGGATAAGATATGATGTAACTCAAGATGAAGATGAATAAAGCCAAGTAAATGCAATATTACTAAAGATTGTAATTTCAGTAGTTTACTGTATCCTGAGATCACCCATCTTTTCTTTTGCAGGAGGGGAGTGAATGAAGGTGTGGAGTGGATGGTGAAATGTGTTGTGAGAAACATTCACCGCCCCCCCAGACAGAAGGACATCACATAGAGATGGTTCTATCAGCAGCAAGTGATGGAAAATAATGATGCACAGAGCTGTGAACACCCATCCAGCAGACTGGAATGTATATACACTCCTCCAGAAAGATGTGTAGATAATTTATATAGATATCTATTTATGTCCTTTCTTCCTATGAACTCCTCCTCAAGTCAGGTGATGTAATCGGTCTGGTGACAGTCTCTGTATAATTGCGGCTTTGTTATGGCTGCATGTGACCAAAGAGGAAGCTGTCGTGTACTGGAGCCTGCCACTGCTGTTTAATATTTATGTACTGCTAACTGTGACTAGAGGAAGCATTTGTGTTACTGGTGACTGGCCGCAAATACATGTGCTTCTGGCTGCCGCTAGGTGGAGCATTTGCATTAAATCATTGTATTTGCTAGTCTACGTTACTTCAGCGCATACACTTCCATGTTTTGTAAATGTTAATAATTACATTTCATATGTACCTATGAACCAATGAGGTGAAGAAAAAAAAAAATCTGCTTTTCCCCAGAAACAGAGTCACTCTTCACTTAAATGAGTCTGCTATTTGCACAATAGACCAGGGGTTCAGGACCACTAGTTTGTTTTGATAAGATTAAGTGTACAGGACTACGGGCGTGTACAGGACTACGGGCGTGTACAGGACTACGGGCGTGTACAGGACTACGGGCGTGTACAGGACTACGGGCGTGTACAGGACTACGGGCGTGTACAGGACTACGGGCGTGTACAGGACTACGGGCGTGTACAGGACTACGGGCGTGTACAGGACTACGGGCGTGTACAGGACTACGGGCGTGTACAGGACTACGGGCGTGTACAGGACTACGGGCGTGTACAGGACTACGGGCGTGTACAGGACTACGGGCGTGTACAGGACTACGGGCGTGTACAGGACTACGGGCGTGTACAGGACTACGGGCGTGTACAGGACTACGGGCGTGTACAGGACTACGGGCGTGTACAGGACTACGGGCGTGTACAGGACTACAAAAAATGGAACAGAAGCCACACATATGGCATCCGTATGTTGCCATGCTTTTCAGTGACCCATACACTTTAATAAGTGACCCTGGACCGCAAAAATGAATAGTAATAGGACTGAGTTTTTGCAGCTCAGCCTCACATCCCCCCCCCCCCCCCCCATATGGATCCATGAACATGTTGTGTTAATGGGGCATTAGAAATGAATAGGTCTGTGTGCATTAGGCCTTAATGTGGGGATTCATTCATTTATTATTCCCCAGTAGAGCAATAAATAATTTTCTTCTTTTAGGCAGTCTGTTCTGGGTGATGGCTCTTTTGCCTCTGAACACTATTAATAATAGTAATGGCACCAGTTCATTGATTTATTGAATTTTCAGCAAACAATCATTTCTGTAGCTTTAAGGGCGACAGCACCACAATGTGCATTGAGCTTCTATTACTAACTTCCGTTCACATCATTTTATCTGTTGGAGTGTCTGAAATGTCCACTAATACTGTTGGCTGGGTGCATTTAAATGAGGTCTCCACTGCACAAGTTGGTCCTCAACCAAAAAAAACAAACAAAATACTGTACTTCAGGATAGTGATTCACGTTACAATCTTCTATATGGACATTTCTTCAACCTAAGACTGAGCTCAATAATAAAGCAACTGTGGATTACGCATTTTAAGGTATTGACATGAGGGTCCTGCCTGACAGAGGATTATAACCCTCAATAGATATCACATAATTTACCATGATTCAGAGACATAGGTGGCAGCATTATTGTAGTTAGTCTTATTCATAGGGTAAATTATTATGGTAATTATATTCTTGTACATTAGAGCAGTTTTCTAGGTATGGTGTTATAATAATTATAATCTGATTAAGTCTATGTTGTTTACTATGTTATTCTTTTAAAGACTGGAGTGCTGGGACAGTATTATAGTAGTTATAGTCACAGGGGGCAGTATTTTGGTACACTCATTGACAAAAAAAAAAAAGAAAAAGACACCAAGAAGGAGTTGTTGGAATTGAGTGAAACTTTATATGTGTGAATGTAATAATGATTAAAATATTAGGTGAAAAGGATACATTTATTTGGGAAAAGTGTACATTTATAAGTCTAGTACACTGTTAGGTTGCCTCTAGCCTGGTTTCAAGATGATATGGTGGACGTGGAGGCATACAGGTTCCGTATGTTATCCTGCTGCACATTTGCCTATAGATGTTGCAGCTGGGCCTGTAGATCCTGCACACTCTTGGGTTGCTGAAGCTGGAGTCCAAGATGTTTCTATAAATGCTTAATTGGCAATAAATCTGGCAACTGTTGTAATCTGGTGGAGACATTTTGCTGTGTGTTGGTGAGCATTAGGCTACATGCATAAAAAAGTGTACATGTGCTAGGTGTGTGATAAGACAGCACAGACATCACATGGATGATATCAGTTTGCCGTCCATGCCTCTCTGAGGACCTATTCATTTCCTTCAATGAGCCCAGACCTGTGTTAATACACGAGCCTTATTCTGTTGAAAAATGACAGATTAAAGCCCTGCCATGAGGCAACACATGTGGCTGTAGGATGTCCTGCACATATTGCTGAGCTGTTAGTGTCGCTTGTACTATTAAGGGTGGCTGACTATTGTATGCAGTCGCCCCCCAGATCATCACACAAAGCCTTTGGAGCACTGTGTCACTCCACAACAAAGGCAGGATTTAAACGCTCCCCATGAGGCCTTGATTCTGAACTCTAACCGTTGTGGGATCCCAAACAGATTCTGAATTTGTCTGTAAAGATGATATGGTTCCAGTCTGTAGCAGTACAGGTTTCTAGTTTATGATGTGACTGCAAATTAAGGTTGAAGGTAGCTGTCAATGGATCCATGGAAGCCGTGATACCCAAATTTCCTTCTGCTAAGTGCCTCAAAATGGTTGGGTCTGAGATGGGTGTAATGAAGATGACACCTTTGTTTGGATGGTGGACCAGAAAACTGTTGGAGCTGAAGGTGTATGTCGACAGATCAATCTTCTGTACTGTCTGGGCTGGCGCTGTGTGTGCACGCCTTCAAGTAGCCACAGCTCCTAAAATCTAAGTCAGAATGGCCTAGATGGTGGGCAGTTTCTATAAATGACCATCCTACTATTTAGCCCATTGATACACCCTCTCTGGAGACAGCTGGGCAGAATGTCTTTGAGTGCATATCTATCAGTCAACAATTTATTGCCAAGAGCTACAATACCTAAAAATAGCCTTTGAGAGCTTTTTTTATAGGGCAGCAGAAGAAGCAAGATCCAGTGTCTAATCAGACCACACCTGTCAGTATTATTGTAGTTATATTTTTGTACATTGGGAAATATATGACAGTTTTATAGGTGTAGTATTACAGTAGTTCTATTCTACTCTAGGCTCCATTGATTACATTGTTCTTGTACAGACATTTATGTCATACATAATTGGCTAGCATTTGCTTTGTGGGGCGGACATTATTTTCATGTTGTGTATGTTGAACCTGACTTTTTACTTTGTTCTGGGACTCTCATATGTAATTCTTGACCTTTTGTCATCATAATGATGACTGTCGGTAAATTCTTTGAGAAACAATTCTTCCACGTCACATGTATAAACTGAATAATCATCATGCGTCAAACGTGACTGAATATGAGGTCGCCCTGCGGTATATGCCAAATAGTCATGAGCAGCATAAAAGGAAGAGGTAAAATAAATAAATGTCAATGACCTAAATGACATTGTCCTTTGCTGTTATTGTCTCATAATATAATTATGGCTTCCTTATAGAGCTTCCTCCTAGGTTTTTACCCTTCAGTCCCAATCTCTCAGCTCCAGCAAATTTCCTTCTTCCTTGTTAACATAAACCACAGTGATATATAGCCTCTGAGCCAGTGTGTGATACTATCCGCTTAGCCAATCATGTGTGATGATATGTAATCTTCTCATTCATAAGACTGCTGAGTTGTGTATTTAAAGGGGTTTTTCGGGCAAAAAAAAAGTCGGTTAGTGTTACTAATAGGTTAATAAGTTTTGAGTGATTTCTGTCTTTCTCTGGGAGCTCCTGGCATCTTCTGCATGTGTTTACATGGATAGCTTCCTGTTCTGTTTTCCTACAACTACCATGATGAATTGCGCTTCACTCAGACCTGACTCCCACCCCCTCCCTCTCTCACTCCCCCCCTCCCTGTTTCCCTAGCTAGCTTACTCACTACTAGCCTTTCCTAACTAACTCACCCCCCCATTTCCCCATCATACTTACCTGTCTTTGGGGCAAGACCCACTGGGCACAGGACTTCACTTGTTTTGGGCAGCCGGCATCTCCTTGATGTCTGCTGGCCGCTCACATCTGCACAATAGAGCCAGAGTTCCAGCTTGCGCAGTAGGCGGGACTCCGGTTCTATTGTGCAGGTGTGGACATGCCCAGAAGTGACGTCCCTTGCCCAGAAGATCCAGACAGGAAGACAGGTAAGTATGGGGGAATGGGGGGAGGGCTGGGGTTAGTATTGGTGACATTCTATTTTTGGAAACAGGGAAATGGAACGTTATAAATAAATATTATATTATAAATATAAATACTAGATAGATGTGGGGATAATCTCTGGGACCTGCATCCACTTCAAGAATAGGGCCCTTTCTGTTCCTGAAAGTGAATGGAGAGGGGTCTGGTCTGTTGTCGAAAGTGAATGGAGAGTGGCCAAGTGTCTATTCCTGAAAGTGAACAGAGGGGGTGCCGTCTGTTTCCAAAAGTGAATGGAGGGAGGCCGAGTGTCTGTTTCTTAAAGTGAATGGAAAAGGGGCTCAATCAGTTCCCATAAGTGAATGGAGAGGTTTCTCTTCTGTTCCCAAAAGTGCAGGTGCTTGTGTCTCCTTTCACTTGTATGGGAGTTATGGAAATAGCTGAGCAGGCCATACAAGTGACCAGAGAGATACGTGCTTGTGCAGTGTCTCTCCATTCACTTTCTGGAACTGACGGGGCCCTGTTCTCGAGATAGATGCGGGTCCCACCTGTCAGGTATTTATTATATGGATATAGCAATAAGTACTAAGATAGCAATACCATACACATTAAAAGGCATTCATTCATCCAACTGCTAGTCCATAGGGGAGTAGGCTGCTGCCAGACAACTCTGGCGGGAACTTATCTCCTTGAGTATAAAAGGATTGGGCGTGTTGAAATTCATTAGTTCTCTCCCATTATTGTCTCCTCCAAATTTGCTGTTTGGTTTGAGGGGAACTGGAGGCATTTTACTGTCTGCAAAAATGGATCTATAGTCTGCAAAAAAAATATGTCCGCGTTGCATCAGTATGTCATCTATAATCATGGATCCCCAAAAAGTTTCATATGATCCTATACATTTGTATGGGTAAGTCTGTGCAAATACGGACAACAATAGGACCTGCTTCTTATTTTGTAGATGGTTTCTACAGCCTGGACACTGATCCATGAAAACTACAAATGTGTGTATGGAGCCACAAAATGTAATGGGTTCATATACTACCTGCATTTACATATCTTTAATTGCAGACAATTTGCTGAAAACAACTACAGTCATGTGAATGGGGCCTTACAGGTATGCCCCTGTTAATAGGATTTCAGGGGTAAATTGGAAGTATTCTCTCCTTTTTTTTTTTCCTTTTGGTTGCTAGCAACAAAGTTACTGAGACAGTTAGTTATAATGTATGAAGGTCAGTGAAATTGGAGGCAATCCATTGTCTATATTAGGCTTTGTTCACATCTGCATTGGTCGCCCTGGCTAGGCGTGGAGAATTTACATAGTTGATTTCAACAAAACAGCTGTTAAGCTTGGAAATTATCTGAGAGTGAAGACCTTCTGGACTTTCCTGTGGTGATGAGGAGAAAGAAGAGGAGCTTAGTGATAGATTTAGGGAAAAGATTTGGTGTATCTTGTTTTCTCATTCTGAGCTTTGTGTTCAAGGGGGCTATTTTGTGACTGACTGCTATATCTGTATGCACACAGATGACAGTTTGCCCACTGGACTGCAAAAGTGCAAAGTGAACAGAATGAATAAAAGTTGTACTGAATCTTTCCCATAAATCTATATATTTGTATCAATCTGCTCAGCTTCTCCTGGTTGTAGGTTGTAAGATGGTTGTAGATTGGACTGCAGTTTGTGGGACCAGTTCACTTTAAATGTACACCTGACCTGGCCACCACCACCACAGCTCCACCTGCAATTTTGATGGAAAAGCTGAGTTACAACTGTATTGGGGGCTATATTACTTGTCACCTAGCTTTCCCAAAATCAAATACAACCAAGAAATGTCAGAATAGAAGTTTTCTTTTGTTTCAGTAATTTTTATTGAAGTTTTTTCAAATGTTTAACAGCATAAAATACTGAGACAGTCAACATAGAGAACACAAAAGTAATACAGTCATATAAATCTCAGGGGGAACAGACACAGACACAACATAACACATGGGGAAAGGACAAAAGGGGGACGCAGGTACCGTAGCCGACCGATGTCAGTTGCCAAGGTAGGACAAGCCTCTAAATAGGTCTTGACATGGTCGTATGACTACTAAGTATAGTACAAAGTCGAAAACATAAAACCAAACGTTGAAGGTCTAACAAAGTATCTCAAACGCGCAAATCAACTTAAAGAGCAGTTCAACTTAACTAACTAAGAGAGCAGTGCGCGCTCGCCAGCCAACTCTCCCACACAGTCCTGTACTTAGGAAAGGAAAAATTCCCAAAAGCAATGATTCGTTCATATGAGTGAGTGGTATCAATGAGGGTCAGGAAGTCTTGCAATGACGGAGGCAAAGGTTGTTTCCATTTCCTAGCAATAATAAATTTAGCCATCACCAAAATTTTACACACCAATTTGAGATGTGGAGGGGGGGAGCGCACCCATCTGTAAATTAAGCATAGCCAGCTGGGGGTCTGGGGAATAGAACACCCCAGAAGGCCGTCCAGGAGGTCAAAAACCTCCTGCCAGTATTGAGCAAGAGGAGGACAAGCCCAAAAGGTGTGGAGTAACATTCCCACTCCCCCACATAGCCTCCAACAGAGAGAGAAAGAGTTAGGAAACAAGAATAGATGTTTTCTTGCTAGTTTTAGAGAAGATAAACTTTCAGGGTGAAATACCCACTTTTTTATTTATCTTACACGCCAGATGGTTTGAAGTTGCACTTTAGGCAGATATCATTATGAATGCTGCTGCACAGGGGTACTGAGATATGCATGACTGAGCAGTGATATGTTACTGGAGTCCAAATACTACCTGTGTTAAGTATACAAGGAAAATCCTTAGAGACAGCACACCATGGTTAATGTACAGTCATGGCCAAAAGTTTTGAGAATGATACAAATATTAATTTTTACAAAGTCTACTGCTTCAGTTTTTCTAATGGCAATTTGCATATACTCCAGAATGTTATAAAGAGTGATCAGCTTAACAGCAATTACTTGCAAAGTCAATATTTGCCTAGAAAATGAACTTTATCCCCCAAAACACATTTCAACATCATTGCAGCCCTGCCTTAAAAGGACCACCTAACATCGTTTCAGTGATTGCTCCATTAACACAGGTGTGGGTGTTGATGAGGACAGGGCTGGAGATCAATCTGTCATGATTAAGTAAGAATGACACCACTGGACACTTTAAAAGGAGGCTGGTGCTTGCCATCATTGTTTCTCTTCTGTTAACCATGGTTATCTCTAAAGAAACACATGCAGTCATCATTGCACTGCACAAAAATGGCCTAACTGGGAAGAGTATTGCAGCTAGAAAGATTGCACCTCAGTCAACAATCTATTGCATCATCAAGAACTTCAAGGAGAGAGGTTCCATTGGTGCCAAAAAGGCTCCAGGGCGCCCAAGAAAGACCAGCAAGCGGCAGGACCGTCTCTTAAAAGTGTTTCAGCTGCGGGATCGGGCTACCAGCAGTGCAGAGCTTGCTGAGGAATGGCAGCAGGCAGGTGTGAGTGCATCTGCACGCACTGTGAGGCGGAGACTCTTGGAGCAAGGCCTGGTCTCAAGGAGGGCAGCAAAGAAGCCACTTCTCTCCAGAAAAAACATCAGGGACAGACTGATATTGTGCAAAAGGTACAGGGAGTGGACTGCTGAGGACTGGGGTAAAGTCATTTTCTCTGATGAATCCCCTTTTCGATTGTTTGGAACATCTGGAAAACAGCTTATTCGGAGAAGAAGAGGTGAGCGCTACCACCAGTCTTGTCTCATGCCAACTGTCAAGCATCCTGAAACCATTCATGTGTGGGGTTGCTTCTCAGCCAAGGGAATCGGCTCTCTCACAGTCTTGCCTAAAAACACAGCCATGAATAAAGAATGGTACCAGAATGTCCTCCAAGAGCAACTTCTCCCAACCGTCCAAGAGCAGTTTGGCGCTCAACAATGCCTTTTCCAGCATGATGGAGCACCTTGCCATAAAGCAAAGGTGATAACTAAATGGCTCAGGGAACAAAACATAGAGATTTTGGGTCCATGGCCTGGAAACTCCCCAGATCTTAATCCCATTGAGAACTTGTGGTCAATCATCAAGAGACGGGTGGACAAACAAAAACCAACAAATTCAGACAAAATTAAAGCATTGATTCTGCAAGAATGGACTGCTATCAGTCAGGATTTGGTCCAGAAGTTGATTGAGAGCATGCCAGGGAGAATTGCAGAGGTCCTGAAGAAGAAGGGTCAACACTGCAAATATTGGCTTGCTGCATTAACTCATTCTAACTGTCAATATAAGCTTCTGTTACTCATAATATGAATTCAATTATATTTCTGTATGTGATAAAAACATCTGACAAACACACATAAAAACCAGAGGGCAGCAGATCATGTGAAAATAGAATATTTGTGTCATTCTCAAAACTTTTGGCCATGACTGTATAGCAGTGTATTCCAAAGCCAGCACCTCACCACCCCCATTCAGCTATAGGAAAAATGGTACCTGAAGATCCAGTGAGTATGCGCTCTACCTACTTACTATGTTTTTTCATATGGTATATGCACACCACAGCTCAGGGATGAACCTAGCCTCTCTGCTGCCTGAGGTGACCTATAGAAATGCGCCCCCACCTGACCTGGTGATATTTGGTTCCATGATGGGGCCCCCCTAATTAAAATTGTAGGCTGCAACCTACATATGCAGATCAAAAAAATTCCCTTATTTGGCCCAATACACATGTATTGCAATGTATACTAATCAGAGCATTGCTGTTCAGGTCTCCTAGCGGGACATCAAGAAAAAGGTAAAAAAAAAAAAAAAATGTGTATAAAAAAAATTAATAAATGAATAAAGCCCCAGAAATGCCCCTTTACTATATAAAATGTATAAAATTGTATATAACAAAAAAATGAATAAAAACAATACATATTTGATATTGCTGCCTATGTAACAACCCATACATTAAAACTGAAACATTATTTAACCCCTTAATGACCGGGCCATTTTTTGTTTTTGCATTTTCGTTTTTCTCTCCCCACATTCCAAGAGCCATAATTTTTTCATTTTTCAATTCCCAGAGTCACAAGATGGCTTATTGTTTGCAAAACAAGTTGTATTTTGTAATGTCACTATTCAATATGCTGTGCAATGTACTGGGAAGCTGGAAAAAAATTCAGAATGAGGTGATATTGGATTAAAACTGCATTTGCGCCAAATTCATATGGGTTTAATTTTTACAGCATTCACTGTGTGGTAAAAATGATATGGTACCTGTATTCTGCAGGTCAGTACGAACATGGCGATACCAAATTTATATAGTATTTGTAATGTTTTGATACCTTTTAAAAAATTAAAAACTTTGCTAAATAGAAAAAAAAATTTTGCGTCGCCATATTGTGTCACCTGTAACTTTTTCATATTTACATGTATGGAGCTGGGTAAGGCGTCTTTTTATGCGGGACAACATGACGTTTTTATTGATACCATTTGGGGAAAGATCTGATGGTTTGATCACTTTTTATTCAATTTTTTATAGGAGACAAAGTGTTGAAAAAAACGCTATATGGCCATTTTGATTTTTTTTCCCCGCTACGCCGTTCACTGTATGGGATAAATATTTTAATATTTTGGAGCGCGGGGATACCTAAAGTGTTTATGCTTACTTTTGTTTATTTACTTTTATATCTGATCTAGGGAAAGGGGGGGTGATTTGAAGTTTTGTGTTTTTTTTTTTTATTTTTTCATACTTTTAAAAACTTTTTTATTTCTACTTTTACTTGTATGATCAGACTCCCTAGGGACCTTGAAACCTAGGGAGTCTGATCGATCATACTATTCACTGCGATACTACTGTATCGCAGTGAATAGCAAAATGCCTTCACTGCTATTAGACGATGCCTCTGGCATCGTGTAATAGCTCTAATGTAATGACAGGCCTGGGAGCCTTCAATAGGCTCCCGGCTGTCATGGCAACCAAGAGCCGCCCTCCAATGACGTTCTGGAGGGCGGCGATCAGGTAAAAATGGCGGCGCCCATGGCGGCTGCGCTATTTAGACGTCACGGTCCCGTTTGACCGCGACATCTAAAGGGTTAACAGCCACGATCGGTGCAGGCACCGATCGCTGCTGTTAGCGGCGGGTCCTGGCTGCATTATACAGCCGGCACCCGCGGTGCATGGAGAGCGCTCAGCTCCTGAGCACTCTCCATACATCGTCATGCGACTCAGGACGTACTATTACGCCCTGGGTCGTTAAGGGGTTAACCAGTGAACGTCGGAAAAATAACGTCAGAAGTTATGATTTTTCTTACTTACAAAATATGCTATAAAAAATTATCAAAAAGTCATATGTACCCCAAAATAGTACCAATAAACAGCACAGGTCCTCCTGCAAAAAAATAAGCCCTCAACCAACTCTGTCAATTAAAAAAATAAAAATGTTACGCATCTTAGAAGATGGTGATGCAAAAATAATTGATTTATATGACCGTAATCGTATCGAGCCACAGAATAAAGGTAACATGTTATTTATGTTCTACGCTGCATGGCAAAACATTTGAAAGGTAAAAAGCAATGCCAGAATTGATGGGGTTTTTTTTTAATCCACCAAAAAAAGAGTTAAAACTATTTTTTCAATAATTTTTTCCCACAAAAATCGGCATATGAGTACATCACCAGAAAAATAAAAAAAAATATAGCTTATACAATGTGAAGACAAAAAAAAAGTTGCCAAAGTGGCTGCGGCAGGAAGGAAATGTATAAGCTGTGCGAGCGTATATTAGGTTACATCCCAGATTTAGAGCTTTTGAGGGAAAAAGACACCAGAAGTGACCCCCAGAGTGACACCCCCTCATGTGACCCCATTTTGCAAACTACACCCCTGAAGGAATTTATCCTGGGGTACCATGAGCATTTTTACCCCCTAAGTGTTGCTATAATTTATTTTCCAGAAATGAATACGCAGCTGATGGTGAAAGGTGAAAATGTCAATTTTTCCAGGAATACCTGATTTCAGTGTGTAATATGTTGTGCCCAGCTTGTATCAGAGATGAACACTCCAAAAGCTGTTGTGCCCAATTTTTGGAGTGTATATCACGTGTGTGCTTGTGCTGACACAAGCTGGGTACAACATATTGGGCACTGCAATGGCGTATCTTTGGAATAAATTGCAATTTTCATTATCAGCTGCGCATTCATTCCTGGAAATTAAATTAATGCAACGCTCAAGGGTGAAATATGCTCGCTATGGAACTTCATAAATCCCTTCAGTGGTGTAGTTTCCAAAATGGGGTCACGTTTCTGCAGATTCCACTTTACTGGCAATTCAGGGGCTCTACAAACGTGACATGACGTCCAAAAACCAAACTGTGCTCCAAAAACCAAACTGCGCTCCTTCCCTTCTCTGCCCGGCTGTGCACAAACAGCAGTTTATACCCACATATGGCATTGAGTATGCTGTCCTGGGTACACCAGTGTCATACATGTGGGCATAAACTTATGTTTGGACACACAGGAGGGTGCAGATGTGAAGGAGCGCTATGTGCTTTTGGAGCACAGATTTAGATTGTGGGTTTTTGGATGCCAGGTCACGTTTGCAGAACCCTAAAATTGCTCATACAAAATGGGGGCACTTCTTGGGGAATTACAATTTACTGGCACCTCCAGGGCTTTGCAAACACAAGATGGCGTCCAGAAAGTCCCTCTAAATCTATACTCCAAAAGCTAAAAAGTTCAGTACTCCTTCCCTTCTGAGCCCTGCTGTGTGCCCAAGAAGCAGTTTACTCCCAGATATACAACTTTTTTTCCCATCAAAAAGTTTTATTAAAAATAGAAAATAGAGCAAACAATTACCGTAACATCTGACAAGAATATACTACTTTTTTTGTACCCGGGATAGCTCACTTAATAGTTTTAGGATTGTATGTCTCTGATGACACAAAGTGGGCACAAAATATTGGGCAATGAAATGACATGTTTATAAAAATATAAATTTTCACTTTGTACATTAATGTTTGGGAATCACTGTTAGGCTCAAAATCATACCCTTTGAGAAATTCCTTGAGGGGTGTAGTTTCTAAAATGGGTTCACTTTTAGGGGGTTTCCATTGTATTGGTACTTTAGGGTTTCTGCAAATGTAACATGGCACCTGAAAACTATTCCAGCAAAATCTGCCTTTCAAAAGCCAAATAGTGCTCTTTCCATTGTGAACCCCACCATGTACCCATACAGCAGTTTACAACCACATATGGTTTGTAAAAATTGTGTAACAAACCGTGGTGTGTTTTTTCTTCTTTAACCCCTTGTTAAAATGAAAAATTTGGGGCTAAATGGACTTTTATTGGGAAAAAAAAAGTAATTTTTCATTTTCACGACCCAACGTTAATACAATCTGAGAAACATCTGTAGGGTCAAAATGCTCACCATACCCCTTGATAAATTCTATAAGGGGTATAGACAGTGGTGAACCTAGCCTCTTTGCTGCCTGAGGCGGACTATAGAAAGACGCCCCCCCCAAAAAAAAAATTGAGTTTCCATGCTACTAGTTTAACACACTGTTATCGTCGCACAATATACACAATACACAAAGTTATAAAACAGTTTTTAAGAATTCTTCTTCCTGAATTACTTTAGTATCAGATCCTCAACATGGCATTAACAATGAAAGTAACTTCACACATCTCCTGCTTGGTGGATGGACGAGCCCACGTGGCCCCCATTCTCTATAATAGGAGCGCACTCCCATCGAAGTGAATGAGAGCCACGTGGGTTCGTCCATCCACCAAGTGACACACCTATATATGGCTGCGGTCAGGCTGAATTCCCACCCAGTGGGGGGGGAAAAACCCAATTCTTAGGCCCAGTGGGGGGTCTCAGCAGACAGACCCCCATCAATCAGGTATTTATCCTCTATCATTTAGGTGAATACAGGGCAGTAACATTTTGTGACTTACAGGTGACGTCTCTGACTAATCGATCACATTTCCCTTCTCTTCCCTTTGGACCGCCATGACCACTTCTTCCAGCTGTCACTTGTCTCTGTAAAGTTTGCAACACAGACATCCTCACTTTTTCAGGCATCCAACCCACATTGTCTTCACCTGCACACCCATCCTGCTGCTACCCCAATTATAAAAGATATGATACTAGAGGAAGGACCCGGCTTCGCACAGGTATATTTCATTTTTTGTTTGTGTAGTGACCCCATAAGAATTGGCCAGTTTTGCACTTGACATCCAGTATGGCAGTTCAGTATAGGTACCGTCTATTTATGGCTGTGTTTCTATGGAAACCTGGTAAATGAAATGTGAACTTATATTGGCTGATGCACGTCATATGCGAACCGCTATTGACTCATACAGGTCATAAATAGCTTGGTTGCTATGGAAACCTGGTGTAAAGCTGTGTGTATGTGAAGACTGAACCTGCGATTTTCCATTGGTCCATAAGTGTCATGTGATCATGTGCATCTCAGTTTGGATATCAGTGAAAAACCTGCGATCGGTTGTTATGGAAAACCTGGAGTAAAGGTGTGTGTATGTGACCTTGTCTAACAGTGTCATCCACAGCACCCTGCCCCTTTAAAGCTGACCTACAGCAGTGAAGAAAAATGGCTGGGTTGTTATTAAAACCTGGAGTGCAGCTGTGTGCAAGTGGCTGACAATGCTTTGTCAGATTGGAGACGGGCTTGGGTCTGCTGGGGAGTTTCAGCAGCTCGCTGTTGTCTGTAACATACCTTATCAGATTGGAGACAGGCTTGGGTCTGCTGAGAGTTTTCATTAGCTCGAGCAGCAGCCATGCGTTTTGCTGCAGGGGACATGAGTAGTTTAAAAAACGTTTCAATTTATAAGAATGCTGACATCCAGTACAGCAGTCCAGTCAGTGGCATAAATACCGGGGTAGCAGTGGTAGCGGCTGACACAGGGTCGGGGACATTAGGGGACCCGGCGGGCCTCTGATGTTTTGTTTTTTTTTAACACCAGCAGGTAACGGGCCCTATTTACTTACCGATCCCCACTCCTGCTCACGGCCGCCTGCACTTCACCTTCTGCAGAGGCGGCTGTAAGCAGGAGCGGGGATTGGTAAGTAAGGCCTGTGGGCCGTGAACCCCACAAACACTGCTATCATTATACTCTGGGGTCTTTTCAGCAGGCTTCGGGCCTCCTTGGTGGCGTCCCAGATGTCGGTGGACCAGTCCGACGTCATTATGCGTTGCGATACATGCCTGGCTCACGTGACATCTGGTCCAACATTGAAGAAGTAGCGGGAAGTGCGCATAATACTATATGAAGGAGCCACTATGATACTGTGTTCAGGAGCCACTATGGGGCAGAATACTGTGTGCAAGGGCCACTATGGGGCCTAATAGTGTATGCAGGGGCCACTATGGGGCATAATAGTGTGTGCAGGAATGCAGTTTGTGCGGGGGGCCTTGGGGCCCTGCCATTGCTAGTTATGCCACTGAGTCCAGTATAGGTACAGTCTATTTATGGCTGTGTTGTTATGGAAACCTGATAAATTAAATGTGAACTTATATTGGCTGATACACGTGATATGACTGAATATTTAAGGTCCTGTGAACTGCTATTGACTAATACAGGTCATACATAGCTTGGTTGCTATGGAAACCTGTGTGCCTGAGGAGAGTAAGCACCTGCAAGCTCTTATTGGCTGATAAGGGACATGTGACCGTGTGTATGGCAGTTGGAATATGAGTGAAAGACTTGCAGGCTTGTATAGACTAATGCTGTTTATTTTTTGGGAATACTGTATCTCAGGAACGGTACTCCAAGAGAGCTGAGACCCAGTCTATAATATTCCCGGACACCTGATGTACATGTGTGCCAAATTTGGTGAGGCTCGGTCCAGTCGTTTGGTCGCACATAAAGAACAGACAGACAGACAGACAGGAACTCATTTTTATATATATAAGAGATAACCCCCTATAATGAATAATACTCCAAAGTGCATCTTTATATTAATAATGTACGTGTATATCCTGTATAAATAGTGCCCCTTATTAACAATGCGCCAGGAGTTAACTAATTAAAAGGTTTTCCAGGTCATTAATACAGTGCCTTGCGAAAATATTCAGCCCCCTTGAACTTTTCAACCTTTTGCCACATTTCAGGCTTCAAACATCAAGATATAAAATTTTAATTTTTTGGTGAAGAATCAGCAACAAGTGGGACACAATTGTGAAGTGGAACGAAATTAATTGGTTATTTTAAACTTTTGTAAAAAATAAAAACTGAAAAGTGGGGCATGGAATATTATTCGGCCCCCTTAAGTTAATACTTAGTAGCGCCACCTTTTGCTGCGATTACAGCTGCAAGTCGCTTGGGGTATGTCTCTATCAGTTTTGCACATCGAGAGACTGAAATTCTTGCCCATTCTTCCTTGGAAAACAGCTGGAGCTCAGTGAGGTTGGATGGAGAGCGTTTGTGAACAACAGTTTTCAGCTCTTTCCACAGATTCTCGATTGGATTCAGGTCTGGACTTTGACTTGGCCATTCTAACACCTGGATACGTTTATTTGTGAATTTTTCCATTGTAGATTTTGCTTTATGTTTGGGATCATTGTCTTGTTGGAAGATAAATCTCCATCCCAGTCTCAGGTCTTTTGCAGACTCCAACAGGTTTTCTTCCAAAATGGTCCTGTATTTGGCTCCATCCATCAATTTTAACCATCTTCCCTGTCCCTGCTGAAGAAAAGCAGGCCCAAACCATGATGCTGTCACCACCATGTTTGACAGTGGGAATGGTGTGGTCAGGGTGATGAGCTGTGTTGCTTGTATGCCAAACATATCATTTTGGTTTCATCTGACCAGAGCACCTTCTTCCACATGTTTGGTGTGTCTCCCAGGTGGCTTGTGGTAAATTTTAAATGAGACTTTTTATGGATATCTTTGAGAAATGGCTTTCTTCTTGCCACTCTTCCATAAAGGCCAGATTTGCGCAGTGTACAACTGATTGTTGTCCTATGGACAGACTCTCCCACCTCAGCTGTAGATCTCTGCAGTTCATCCAGAGTGATCATGGGCCTCTTGGTTGCATCTCTGATCAGTCTTCTCCTTGTTTGAGATCAAAGTTTAGAGGGACGGCCGGGTCTTGGTAGATTTGCAGTGGTCTGATACTCCTTCCATTTCAATATGATCGCTTGCACAGTGCTCCTTGGGATGTTTAAAGTTTGGGAAATCTTTTTGTATCCAAATCCGGCTTTAAACTTCTCCACAACAGTATCACGGACCTGCCAGGTGTGTTCCTTGGTCTTCATGATGCTCTCTGCGCTTTAAACAGAACCCTGAGGCTATCACAGAGCAGGTGCATTTATACGCAGACTTGATTACACACAGGTGGATTATATTTATCATCATCAGTCATTTAGGACAACATTGGATCATTCAGAGATCCTCACTAAACTTCTGGAGTGAGTTTGCTGCACTGAAAGTAAAGGGGCCGAATAATATTGCACGCCCCACTTTTCAGTTTTTTATTTTTTTACAAAAGTTTAAAATAACCAATAAATTTTATATCTTTATGTTTGAAGCCTGAAATGTGGCAAAAGGTTGAAAAGTTCAAGGGGGCCGAATACTTTCGCAGGACACTGTAAACTAATCAGTGGGACTCAAAAACCCAGGACCCCTACTGATCAGCTGTTTGAATGGTACCTGTGTAAGCACCGTGACCGCTTCTCTGTTTACATAGTGTCATTCATCTCATAGCGGCCATGTAATATAAGTACAGCCTCGTCCTGTACATGTCTACAGTATGTGACAAGGCTGGAATTACATCACACGGCCACTATAAACAGACAGCATATAATATAAACAAGCGCCATAGCCCCTGTTTATAGCGCGTCATTTACACACACTATAATGTTCCACAGAAGCCCCTGCACATTGTATTATGCCTCGCAGCGGCCCCTGCACACGGTATTATGCTCCATAGTGGCCTCTGCACACGGTATTATGCCCCTCAGTGGCCACTGCACACGGAATTTTGTTCCACAGCAACCCCTGCACACAGTTTTATGCTCCCTAGTGGCCCCTGCACACAGTATTATGCCCCATATTGGCCCCTGCACACGGTATTATGCTCCATATTGGCCCCTGCACACGGTATTATGCTCCACAGTGGCCCCTGCACATGGTATTAAGCTCCATAGTGGCCCCTGCACTGGTATTATGCTCCATAGTGGCCCCTGCACTGGTATTATGCTCCATAGTGGCCCCTGTACTGGTATTATGCTCCATAGTGGCCCCTGCACTTATATTATGCTCCATAGTGGCCCCTGCACTTGTATTATGCTCCACAGTGGCCCCTGCACTGGTATTATGCTCCATAGTGGCCCCTGTACTTGTATTATGCTCCACAGTGGCCCCTGCACTGGTATTATGCTCCATAGTGGCCCCTGCACTGGTATTATGCTCCATAGTGGCCCCTGCACTTATATTATGCTCCATAGTGGCCCCTGCACTTGTATTATGCTCCACAGTAGCCCCTGCACTGGTATTATGCTCCATAGTGGCCCCTGTACTTGTATTATACTCCACAGTGGCCCCTGCACTGGTATTATGCTCCATAGTGGCCCCTGCACTGGTATTATGCTCCATTGTGGCCCCTGTACTTGTATTATGCTCCACAGTGGCCCCTGCACACGGTATTGTGACCCATAGTTGCCCACCCATGAACTATTATTATACCAGCTTTTCAGACCCCAGAGTATAATGATCGGAGACCCAGGGGAGGTGACAAACATAAAACCAGTGTTACTTACCTATCCTGGACATCGGTGCACTCCTTGCAGCTTTCGGTCCTGTTTAATTGCGCACACACGTCACGTGATCATGCCGGCGACGCGACCTGATGACGTCACCAAAGGCCCCAAGCCTGCTCGGAGTAACACCGATCGCAGGAGAGGTAAGTAGCATTGGTTTTTATGTTCCCTCAACTCCCCTGGGTCTCCGATTATTATACTCCAGGGTCAGAAAAGACCCCGGAGTATAATAATAGTAGTATTTGAGGCCCGTGGCCTCACTTACCGATGCCCGCGGCTGTTCACAGCGGCATCCACTTCCCCTTCTGCGTCCCATAGCAGAAGGGGAAGCGGAGGCGGCCACGAGCAGATGTGGGGTAGGTAAATAAATAGGCCATTACCTGCCGGGGATACTCCATCAGGTAACGGCCTATTTATATATATATAAAAAAAAGTTATCCGCACCTACCTGTGATGCCTTGATGGAGCCGTTGCCTCCTCTTCTTGTCCGCGACATTTGTGTCTCAGCGTAGGAGGTGTGATGACATCATTGTATCGCCACCTGTGCTGAGATGCGACATCTCGTAAACCAGCCCAGGACAGGCCCCGCTCAGCTTTTTTTTTTTTTTTTTTTACAGCGGCCTGTCCTGGGCTGGTTTACATTGAATAGTATAAATGCCGCCCCCCAGGCAGTGACGGACACTGCCGCCTGAGGCGGCCACCTCACTTCGCCTCATTAGCGGTGCGCCCCTGGGTATAGGTTCCAAAATGAGGTCACTTTTGGGGGGTTTCCATTGTATTGGTACTCTAGGGGCTCTGCAAATGAGACATGGCACCTGATACCTCTTCCAGCACAATTTGCTTTCCAAATGTCCAGTGTTGCTCCTTCCCTTCTGTGCGCTGCTGTGTGCTCAAACATCAGTTTACACCCACATGTGGGGTATTTCTGTGCTCTGGATAAATTGCATAACAAACTGTGAGATGCATTTTCTCCTTTAACCCTTTGTGAGTGTGTTAATTTTAGGGCTAAATTAATGTATTATTGAAAAAAAATTAAATGTCTAAATTTCACCTCCATATTGTTTTAATTACCGTGAAATGCTTAAAGAGTTAACAAACTTCCCAAATGCTGTTTTGAATTATTTGAGGGGTTCAGTTTTGAAAATGGGATGATTTGTGGGGGTTTATAATATATAGACCTTTATATTCCCCTTCATAACTGAAGGGGTCCCTAAAAATTAGTTTTGGAAAAATTTTCTTGTAAATCTGGAAAATCGCAGTTACACTTGTAAGCTTTCTAACATCCAAAATAAATTAAAGGACGACTAAAAGATGTCAATATAAAGTAGAGATATGGTAGCTAATTTTTATTAATATATCTGGGTGGTATGACTATCTGTCTGAAAAGCAGAGCATTTCACATTTGAAAATTGCGATTTTTTTCCAAATTTCCATCAGATACCCTATTTTTTATTTATTTATTTTTTTTTTTTATAAATACAAATGTATATTCCCCTTTATAAATTTTCTTGTAAATCTGGAAAATTGCTGTTACACTTGTAAGCCTTCTAACATCCAAAATAAATTAAACGACAATTAAAAGATGATGCCAATATAAAGGAAAGATATGGTGGATAATATTTATTAATGTACTTGGGTTGTATGACTGTCTGAAAAGCAGAGCATTTCACATTTAAAAAATTGCAATTTTTTTTTTCGAAATATCCATCAAATTTCCTATTTATTTTTTTTAATAAATAAATACAAAATATTGATCAATGTTTACCACTAACATGTAGTACAATGTGTACATAAAAAAACAAGCGTCTCAAAGTTATTGCCATATAAAGAGACACATGTCAGTTTTGATAAATGAGGCCTGGTCCATAAGGGGTTAAAAGGCGGAATCAGCTTGAATATAGATCATGATGCTTTTTTCCCTCTAGCTAAAAAAAATCTGCATTATTAAAATTGAAATGAATGGGAGAGTCAGGAGGCATTTTTTGAGGTGGATTCTGTAAAAATTTCAGTGTGAACTTACCCTAAGAAATGACAGGTAAACTGTGATTGTGTGCTAAAGACAATATAGTTTTCTCCACTGTGTTTTTTTCACTCTCATGGACTGTACGATAACGGTGATATATAATGATTATATAGATCTCTATATAGCAAAGTCACATTTGCAGTAATCCTATTCACACACGGAGGATTTTAGAGCAGATTTTGAGACAGTCTTCTGTTCCAAAGAATACCCCTAATTCTGCAAATGGGAGGCAGCTTTTATCTGTACACTAAAAACAGAAGTGTAATGCCCTATATTACCCCATTGTGTCAGGCTAATCTGTGTGCTACCCACTCCAGAAACTGCCTAGTCTTTCTCTTGCAGGTTCCACAGATTTTAGAGGTGAAAGACAATCTCTAAATTTGCTCCAAAATCCATATGTTCACCCCCCGACACTTCTATAGAAATTAGACAAAACGAGAAAAGTCCCTTAAATATTTGGGCATTCATCTTTCCCTTACATACGCTCTACTCAGTGAATTACCCCACACTGTGACCTTAAGTCGCTGTTGAATAAGTGAAGACCCTTACATATCTCTCTATTAGGTAGAATCTCTGCAGTGAAAATGACCCTTCTCCCAAAACTTCTATATTTCTTCGAGCCTTTCCTGGTGGCAGTTACCCACTCTGACCTCCGTAACGCACAGAGGGCCATATTCCAATTCATCTGGAATGCCAAATGGCATCATAGGGTCCCTAGATCTGTGATGCTGGCGGAAAGAGGGGTTGGGGGGCCTATCTGCTCCACATCTTCTCCACTACTACTCAGGAGCCTACCTGCAGTGCACCTCATTTTGGGCTGCATCACAGGTTTACCTGAAATGGGTGGAGAATGATAAGCTGTGGTTTGCTCGTATGCACCCCAATGCTCTCTTATGGGTCCGGTCTCCCCCTTTCCATATGGGTCCCAGTTTGGGCCCGATACACTTCACTAGAGCGATCTGGACCACTTGTATTAGATTCTTTGTCCTTGCCTCTCACAATTATTCGTGGAGCCCAGGGAATATGTCTCTGGAGCCCAGGCCCTTGACTATTTTACCACAGCATTGGACATCCCTCAAACCGAGTGGTTCCACTACTGACAAATTGCCCACTTTACGTCCACTTTATTTGGGTCTCTGAGGGTCACTACCCCTACTGCTTTCGAGAGGTTGTGCCGAGCGAGTACTTCTACAAAAGGCCTGATCACCACGATTTATCAGGTCCTATCCTCTCCTGAGGGTTGGCTTCTCCTGTTCATAGATACAGTGGGGAAAAAAAGTATTTAGTCAGCCACCAATTGTGCAAGTTCTCCCACTTAAAAAGATGAGAGAGGCCTGTAATTGTCATCATAGGTAGACCTCAACTACAGTATAAGAGACAAAATGAGAAAATAAATCCAGAAAATCACATTGTCTGATTTTTAAAGAATTTATTTGCAAATTGTGGTGGAAAATAAGTATTTGGTTAATAACAAAAGTTCATCTCAATACTTTGTTATATATCCTTTGTTGGCAATGACAGAGGTCAAACGTTTTCTGTAAGTCTTCACAAGGTTGGCACACACTGTTGCTGGTATGTTGGCCCATTCCTCCATGCAGATTTCCTCTAGAGCAGTGATGTTTTGGGGCTGTCGCTGGGCAACACGGACTTTCAACTCCCTCCAAAGGTTTTCTATGGGGTTGAGATCTGGAGACTGGCTAGGCCACTCCAGGACCTTGAGATTCTTCTTATGAAGCCACTCCTTCGTTGCCCTGGCAGTGTACTTGGGATCATTGTCATGCTGAAAGATCCAGCCACGTTTCATCTTCAATGCCCTTGCTGATGGAAGGAGGTTTGCACTCAAAATCTCACGATACATGGCCCCATTCATTCTTTCATGTACACAGATCAGTCGTCCTGGTCCCTTTGCAGAGAAACAGCCCCAAAGCATTATGCTGCCAACCCCATGCTTCACAGTAGGCATGGTGTTCTTTGGATGCAACTCAGCATTCACTCTCCTCCAAACACGACGAGTTGTGTTTCTACCAAACAGTTCTACTTTGGTTTCATCTGACCATATGACATTCTCCCAATACTCTTCTGGAGCATCCAAATGCTCTCTAGCAAACTTCAGATGGGCCCGGATATGTACTGGCTTAAGCAGGGGGACACGTCTGGCACTGCAGGATCTGAGTCCCTGGCGGTGTAGTGTGTTACTGACGGTAGCCTTTGTTACGTTAGTCCCAGCTTTCTGCAGGTCATTCACTAGGTCCCCCCGTGTGGTTCTGGGATTTTTGCTCACCGTTCTTGTGATCATTTTGACCCCACGGGGGAGATCTTGCGTGGAGCCCCTGATCGAGGGAGATTATCAGTGGTCTTATATGTCTTCCATTTTCTAATTATTGCTCCCACAGTTGATTTCTTCACACCAAGCTGCTTGCCTATTGCAGATTCAGTCTTCCCAGCCTGGTGCACGTCTACAATTTTGTTTCTGGTGTCCTTCCACAGCTCTTTGGTCTTCACCATAGTGGAGTTTGGAGTGTGACTGTTTGAGGTTGTGGACAGGTGTCTTTTATACTGATAACAATGTCAAACAGGTGCCATTACTACAGGTAATGAGTGGAGGACAGAGGAGCCTCTTAAAGAAGAAGTTACAGGTCTGTGAGAGCCAGAAATCTTGCCTGTTTGTAGGTGACCAAATACTTATTTTCCACCATAATTTGCAAATAAATTCTTAAAAAATCAGACAATGTGATTTTCTGGATTTGTTTTCTCATTTTGTCTCTCATAGTTGAGGTCTACCTATGATGTCAATTACAGGCCGAGCTCATCTTTTTAAGTGGGAGAACTTGCACAATTAGTGGCTGACTAACTACTTTTTTTCCCCACTGTATATGACCAGGTGGGAGGAAGCTCTTGGCCGGTCAAACTCCCGTGCTCAATGGTAGATTATTTGGTCCCGTGCATATAAATCCTTGACGTGTGTGACGTTCAAGGAGATGCAATATAAGCTACTAATGCATTGGTATCACATCCCTACTCTTCTCCATTCTCTGAATCCTACGATCCCCTCGTTTTGTTGGTGATGTAACTCTGCTGTGGGCATGCGCTACTATATATTTTGGGAATGCTCCCTGATATGCAGCTGATAGGCAGCTTTTGGAGAAGGGTTAAAAACTTAACTGACTTTTTACAAGGAGTGCCTCTTGACCCTCTTACTTACTTACTTGCTTGACTTGCCCCGAGACAAATGGGTAAGAATTCTGCCAGTCTGTTTCTTTATTTCTATATGGCTACCAAAACTCTCATTGCCCTGCGCTGGAGATCTGCCACTCCTCCGTCCAATACAGACCTTCTCGTCCCTGTTAAGGATGTCAGTAACCTAGAATACTTGATGGTTATCATGAATAACACATTCCCAGCCTTTGACTCAATTTGGTCCCCATGGGACACCCATTGCACATTGTTGGGTCTCTGACCGTTCCTCTCCTCCCCCCTACTACTTGAAAACTTTAATAAAAATTATAGTTAAAAAAAAAAAAATCACAATTATTAAACAATGTACTACATTCAGAATCTACACATATCTCATCTTATGTTATTTTACTTACACGTAGAACTAAAGTATTATAGGAATTATAATAATGCAATGTAATAATTAATTATGTGTAATAATATCAAATCAACATTGTAAGCAATTAGGTGAAGAAGGCTATTACTGAAATGTGGAACCTTAGAATTGAAAAATATTTTTCAGCTCGCCTCCAACATGTATACCAAGCAGTTCCTCAATCTACAAAGATTCCAGGCAGGAAATAACTTGCCACATATCGCATGTTGTTTAGTGATCCTACTAAGGAGATTTGTAAATCATTAGTTGATTTGTTGCAGTGAAGAAAAGCACTTGGAGTAATAACGGAGAAGGAGGATGGATATACAAATCCATCTTTTTCATGCCCTACCTAAATCACATAAAGGGGTTTTTTCCTACTCACAGAAACTGTAATAATTTTCTGGATTTTGAAGGCTATTCTCTGGAATGTCTGAATTGGGCTTGGTAGTCATAGTCGTAGAGATGGGCAGGATTTAGCTCATATCACAGTCACCTGGAGCATAGGAATGTCACCTTCTCTACTTCCTATGGTACAAATTACCATTCTATTATTAACAGCTGTAGATTTTGTAGGTGGAAGAGGCAGGATTATTGGAAATCTCTATTTACATATACTCTAGTTCTAAGCCTTTTCATCAGAAATGGAATTGGTTACGTACAGTGGGAGCATACAAATGTGGATTATGTTGTGGGTTATGTAAATACATGAAAGGAACCAGTGTTTCCTCTTCGGTTCATGTAAGTAGAATATATAATATACAATCGCTTGTCAATTGTGTTTCGTAGTTCGTAGTATATATGGTACTTGTTGCCAGTTACAATATAGGTGTAGCACCTGTTGCTCTGTCCGAAAATGAACATTTGTTTGATATTTCCCACACTGAGAATAGAAACTTATTGGGTCTATCTTATCATTTTGTTTCAAGACATTAGGGCAACACCTCATCCTTAGAGGTATGTGCAATTGAAAGGGTTAAGCCACCTAGAAGAGGAGGAGATTGGGAAAATGCACTTCATAATTGTACTGGGGTGTACTCAGCCCAGTGATGACGCTGAGCTGTGAGGAACGCCCCCCACAGTACAAGTCTATGGACGAGCACAGTCAGGGAGGGCGTTCCTCACAGCGCAGCTAGACTGTCAGGAACGTCCTTCTGACAGTGAACGGTGAAATTTAGACCCCCGATATCTCCAGCCCCGGGGCATATAACGGGAAAGCCGGCAGTGCGCTGAATTCAGTGAGCTGTCAGCTTTCTAGCAGTATGTAAAACAGCATATACATGAGGATGTGAAAGGTCCTCTTTAGATAATTTGCCCCTTATTAATAATGCCCCAGGTGTTTCCTAATTAAAAAGGAAAAAAAAGGGAAAAAAAATTTTTTTGGGTTTCCAATACCCGGGACCCCCAACGAACAACTGTTTGAATGAACCGTGGTACCTGTGTAAGCGCCGTGACCCCTTCTCTGTTTACATAGTGTCATTCTTTTCATAGCGGCCATGTAATGTAACTACAGCCTCATCCTATACACGTCTATGTGACAAGGCTGGAATTACATCACACGGTCACTATAAACAGACAGCGTGTGATATAAACAGACGCCATAGTCCCTTCATACAGATGATCAGTGGGGAATCACTTATCTCTTATTGATGTTTTATTCTGAGGATAGATCATCAATAAAAATGAGCTGGAAAACGCCTTAAGGCTAAGGCCCCATGTGGCGTACTGCAGCAAAAAAAGAGCTGCGGGAAAAACCGCGGCGGCGACGCATCGCGATTCTTCCAGCAGCACTTTGCACAGAAAGTTCGCAGAGGTTTCCTCTGCAGACCTTCTGCTTCAATTATATCTATAGGGAAACCGCTGGCGTTTCCGTAGGTATAATTGACATTCTGCGATTTCCAAAACACCGACTGTTTTGGAAATCGCAGATTATCCACTGTGCATATTATACTGCAAAGTAGGGATGGGAATGGGGCCCCCATGTGGCGAAAACCCACTGAAAAAAAACGCAACATTCTAGCAAATCCCATCCACACATTGCGGAAAAATACGTGCAGCAGACACATTGCGATTTCCAAAACCGTTGCGGTTTTGGAAATTGCAGCATGTCAGTTATACCTATGGAAACACTGGCGGTTTCCATTTAGGTGCATTGAAAACAGAAAGTCCACAGGGGAAATCTCTGCGGACCTTCTGTGAAAAGCGCTGCGGGGAAAAAACACGTTACCGCCGCGGTTTTTCCTGCAGCGCTTTTTTTGCTGTAGCCCAGTACATGGGGCCTTAGTCTTAATAAGGTGCAAGTGCAACTTTAATGAAATTAGTTGACCCTCATATTATGCCCAATTCACTCTGACATAAATACTGCACCCCTAATGACCCCTTATATCAATGACCACCCCCTTATGTTCATAATGCCTCCTAATATAAATGATGGCCCCTTATATAAATAACCTCCCCCCTTGTATTCATAATACCCCCTAATAACCCTTATATAAATGACCCCCCCATCATCATAATGCCCCCTAATGAATCCTCCCTTTATAGTTAGATTTCCCCCCTCCTAACCACCCCTTATACTATTAATATACCCACACAAAAAAAATCATACTCACCTGCGATGCTGATGAACGGAGCCGCCAGCGTCTCCTCCTTGTTCACGCGCATGACGTCTGTGTCTCAGCGCGGGCGGCGCGATGTTGTGACGTCATCGCGCCGCCTGTGCTGAGAAGAAGACATCAATCTGTGGTCTCGGGGTCTTGTAAACCGCAGGCCTGAAGTGGCTTGCGGTTTACATGACAATTAAGCACCAGGAAGCATTGTAACTAGATCGGTGTCTGCAGACACCGATCTAGTTAGAAATAAAGGATGTATTAATGGCAGCCCCAGGGTAGGCCCTAAAAAGTCAGTGGGCCCGGGGCGGCCGCCCCCTCTGCCCCCCCGCTAGCTACGCTTCTGGTTAGTGGTTCTCTTTCGTTTTGTGTGCTTTTTGTCTAAACAATGTAGATTGCGCCTGTTTAAAGTCATGTGACGAGATATATTACATCTTTTCAGCACATGGTATTTCATGATGACCAACTACTAAGGTGTCACATTATACTTCATTTTAGTGGTGAACTTTAGTTGCTATTTTTTTGCATTTATTTTTAAAAAAATAAGAAATTTAGATTTGGAGTGCAGGGTTCTATTAAGTCTGCTATACTTGCCTTATACTCAACACCTTCTACAAGGGTATTAGCCTCTGGTTTCCTCTCTGTAGATTCTATATTAGTAATGGCATGCGCCAGGGCTGTCCTCTGTCACCAATAATTTTCATCTTCGCTATGGAACCTCTGGCGGAAGCCATTTATGTGGACCCGCAAATTTCTGGTATCACTATAGGCAACACGTTGCATAAAATAGGTCTTTATGCGGATTATGTTACACTCTCCGTCACTGAGCCGCTTGTTTCTAACCTTGTAATCCAAACGATACTGCAAAGATTTGGAGCCATATCTTATAATAAAGTCAACTCTACCAACTCTCAAATTCTCAATGTTGGTGTGGATGGAAGCATCCGGTACTCTCTCTCTGCCCATTTCCTGTTTAAGTGTCAGGATGGGCCACTACCATACCTTGGGGTTTCCTTAACTAGTCCTAGTTCAGAATTGTTTTTAAAAACTATGTCCCCTGTGAAGGATACCGCCTTGCCAGGCCGCTTGGCACACCTGCGATCACCCTACTTACCTTCCACTCACGCCCCGTGAGTGAGTGCCTGAGTTCATAGGATAATATGAAATGAGCTTTATAAATTTTATATATTTATTAACCCGAGTGGGTCGGTACTAGTCACTAATGTATACAGAATACACATCAACGAATGGTCAAGCAAATACAGGTAGAAACAAGCATACAGTACAGAAAATAAAATGGGATTAAAGATAGAAAATTAACAAGATGAGTTTGTAGTCGGGGTCTCTGGGCTTCAGCTAGTTAGCCCAGGGCACTTTCTTCAGTCAGAAACCGAGCATGTGCTCACATACTTCCCAGGATAAAAGATGAGCCTTTGTCCATGGTTTGGGAAATATACCTGCCCTAGTCCCTCCTCATGTGATGTCACCAGGGTATGAATAACCAAATAAATACGTACAAGCATAACTCCTCGCCGGATGATCGTCTTATCGGGTGAGGGGTATGATGGGGTTTTTGGCAAGATCCCCATCATGTAGACACCAAGAATGATTTGTGTAAGGAGTTCAGTGTCTGGACCTTTTCTCTGCTCCCAACAGTTACGTGGTTGGACTTGAGGTGTGCACCTCAGTCTTGCGCACCCGAGGAATTTATCGGTGCGACTAGGATGTTCTTCTAGGAAAATATCATCATAAAACCATATTTCCTTTGTAGTTGTGGCTATAGACATTAAGTCTGCTTTCTGTTTGCTCATAGGCATTCCAATCCACATCCATGCAGGAACTCCCCTGTTGAGATAAGTTTAATACTTGTATGGATATAGACTTTCTGTGTGTGACGCAGACATTAAGTCTGCAAGGGTTTAGGGATCAAAGGGTGTGATTACTAAGCATAAACCTCACATTCCGAAAGGTATATGTAGGACTAGTATGAACAAGTAATAATACACTGGGGGTCTCTCATCATCACATCCCACTTCTCACAAAGGTCTCTAATCTATTGGATAAATTTAATACGGTCCTTGGCTGGCCGCATAGCAGTGGGGAAAATGTTGATCTTACCAGTGATCCTCTGTACATTTAGAATGGTTATGCCTTTACCAGATCACTGTCTTGTTAGACTACAAAGATTAATCACCAACTTTATATGGAAGGGAAGAAACCTGGAATCTGATTTTCCACAATGACTAGATTATGTAAAGATGGCGGTATGGGAGTTCATCACATTAAGAAATATTATTTCTCTTCTGTTCTGACTCGACTTATACATTGGTGGCAAGATGCTTCACCTTTGAGATGGGTTTCTATCGAAAGAGAAGAAGCTGTTATTTCATTGATTTCTCTGCTATCTGCCCTTTCTTAACCCCCTCATGGGCTGCAATGTCCCTTGCAGTATTTGGAGGCTTCTAGGTCTGCATGGGTTTTCCTGTGTAGGAATAATCATAAAGAGCATACTAAGTCCCTTCTGGCCTTGCCTTTACAGTACTTGTTAACATTCCAAACCTCACTGACCTTACATAATCGGGGGATCACGTATCACATATTTATTTAAGGATGATTCGCTGCTGAATTCCAGGTTACGTACATCCTTGACACGGGCAAGGAGGTCATTGGATGGGGGAGTGACAGATTTCCAGTGTAGAGCTATGAGAGATTCGGCTGTCTTACAGAGATAAACAGATTGGCAGACTTCTTGCCCATCTATCTCGGAGGCAAATTAAGCAATTGGATGGACTTTGATTTTCTATTCTGCATTACTCTGTTATCCTTCAGATTCTAAGTCTTGGCATATCCTTAGATGGAAGTCAGTCCTGCAAATCCAACTCCCACTAGTAGAATGGCATTCAGGTCTCCAGTGGGTGTCAAGAATCTCTAAGAGTGCTACACACTGGGAGGTGGCCCAGAAATTAATGCTCCACTGGTATAGGACTCCATTGCAACTGTCCAAATTTGTTCCTGCCTACTCCCCCATGTTGGCATGATTATGGCCTACCTGGCTCTCATATTCATACGTGGTGGGATTGCTCATCTGTGTTAAATTTTTGGGTGGAGGTATTCCAGTTTATTTCTACTGTGATACAATCAATCATGCCCTTTGGCTGTATGCCTTATTGGTTTAAAGGACATTGAGAGGCGAATAGGAAATTGGTGGGTAGCATTCTTTTGGCTACCCATTTGATGATCGCTGGGTCCTGGAAGATCAGCATTCCTTTGACAATTAAAGAGTTATACTCCTTGCTTCAATTTAACTGCACTATGGAAGAATTTACTTGTAAGAGACTACACTCTTTGAAACCTCCCACCCCCACTCCGTATTGGGACACTTGGTGCAGATTCACTCACAGGGTCCCCCACCCCTAAATAACAAACAATCCACTACTCTTTTTTTTTTCTGCCCATGTCTGTAAAGCTCATATTGAACATTGCTTTGTACCATAGCAGGGATTTAGTTTTATTGATGTTAAATTATGTGTATATCTATATTCTCTCTTATCTCTCTTATTACATAAAAATTAGTTTCTGTCTGTCTGTCCATCTGTCTGTTTGTTCTTTATGCGCGACCAAACGAATGGACCGATCCTCACCAAATTTGGCACACAGGTACATCAGGTGTCCGGGAAGATTTTAGACAAGGTCTCAGGACGTACCGTTCCTGAGATACAGTATTCCCAAAAAATGACCTACATTAGCCAATACAAGCCTGCAAGTCTCTCATTCATATTCCAACTGCCATACATACGGTCACATGTCCCTTATCAGCCAATAGAAGCTCGCAGACGCTTAGTCTCCACATGAACACAGCTCTACACCAGACTTCCATAGCAACCAAGCTATTTATGACCTGTATTAGTCAGTAGCAGTTAGCAGGTCCTTAAATATTCAGTCATATCATGTGTATCAGCCAATATAAGTTCACATTTAATTTACCAGGTTTCCATAACAACACAGCCATAAATAGACTGTACCTATACTGGACTGGCATACTGGATGTCAGAATTCTTATAAATTGAAACTAATCATGCCTCCAAAAAGGAAAACTGCAGTTGGACACAAGTCGCAAAACACATGGCTGCTGCTCGAGCTAATGAAAACTCTCAGCAGACCCAAGTCCATCTCCAATCTGACAAGGTATATCACAGACAACAGTGAGCTGCGGAAACTCCCCAGCAGACCCAAGCATTGTTAGCCAATACAATCTCACAAGTGCTTAGTCTTCACATGCACACAGCTGCACTTCAAGTTTCCATAATAACCCAGCCATTTTTCTTCACTGCTGTATGTCAGCTTTAAAGGGGCAGGGCGCTGTGGATGACACTGTTACACAAGGCCACATACATACAGCTTTACTCCAGGTTTTCCATAACAACTGATCGCAGATTTTTCACTGATTTTCAAACTGAGATCACATGACGCTTATGGACCAATTGAAAATCATAGGTTCTTCAGTCTTGACATACACACAGCTTTACACCAGGTTTCCATAGCAACCAAGCTATTTATGACCTGTATGAGTCAATAGCAGTTCGCAGGTCCTTAAATATTCAGTCATATGACATTTATCAGGCAATATAAGTTCACATTTCATTTACCAGGTTTCCATAACAACACAGCCATAAATAGACTGTATCTATACTGGACTGCCATACTGGATGTCAAATGCAAAACTGGCCAATTCTTAAGGGGCCACTACACAAACAAAAAATTAAATATACCCGTGCGAAGCATGGTGTGATGATAAGAGCCCCAGATATGTATTTCTTATGTATTTCTTGTACTACTACTACTCGCTCATATTGTGTGGTTCCTGTCTGTTATCAGCCATTTGGTCATAGGCTTGAGGAATGTGGTATGTTGTCTCTGTAATCAACAACCCTTTGCAGTCCAATTTATAGCTCCATTTGCATACCTTTGTTACACTCATTGTCACAGCAGGGTGAGTTCCTCCAAAGATGTGGTGGGGGAGCTCTGGGCACTCCAGGCCCAGACGTCATGGAATCGACGGCCCTAATAAAAGGATTATGGTTTTATGACAATATCTGCCCTGGGGAACCTCTTACAGTCGCCCCAATAAATTCCCCAGATGTGCCAGGCCTAGGCACATGTTTAGAGCCCACACATGTCATGGTTCAAAGCCCGCAAAAGGTCCAGACACTGATCTCCTTACCCAAAGAGGATTGGGGTGTCATCCTTGGTGTCTACACGATGGGGATTTCGCCATGAACCCTATCACACCTCCTGCCCGACTCTACAGTCATCGGGCATGGAGGTACAAGGAAAGATGGTTATAGAGAGTTTAGGAAGGAGGGCGGGGCTCCTTCTTCTAGTAACATCACACAGGGAGGAGACTGGGGATAATTATTCAGTCTCGCCTAGGTAAAGCAGAGGTCTTCTTGTTCTGGACAGCATGTAGGAGACACATGCTCACCCGCTCTGTAACATGCTTAAGGAAGAACCCTGAAGGCTACCACATGGGCTCAGAGAAACAGACTATCTTTTTTTTCCCTTTTTATTTTGTTGTGCTGTATTTTACTTTCATCCGAATTTGCTTGGTAATTGATATATATTTCTGGATATGTTAATGCTTAGTACCGACCCACTGGGGTTAATAAATATATAAAATTTAGAAAGCTCGTTTTGTATTATCCTATAAACCTGGCCTGCTCACAGTGTGTAAGTGGGAGGTTAAGAAAAAAGGTTAGTCGCAGGTGTGCCAGGTAGCGTGGCAAGCCAAGATCCTTCACACCAGGTCCTTCTGCTAGTCTCTTATATATATAAAATGAGTTTCTGTCTGTTCTTTATGCGCAACAAAAAAACTGGACCGATCTTCACCAAATTTGGCACACAGGTACATCAGGTGTCCGGGAAGGTTTTAGACTGGGTCTCAGCTCTCTACGACATACCATTCCTGAGATACAGTATTCCCAAAAAAATGACCTGCATTAGCCTATAGAAACCTGCAAGTCTTTCACTCATATTCCAACTGCCATACACATGGTCACATGTCCCTTATTAGCCAATAGAAGCCGGCAGGTAACGGCCTATTTACTTATCGATCCCCGTGTCTGCTGTGGCCGCCTCTGCTTCCCCTTCTGCTATGGGACGCAGAAGGGGGAATCAGAAGCGGCTCTGAGTGGCAGCGGGGATAGGTAAATGAGGCCAAATACTACTATTATTATACTCCAGGGTCTTTTCAGACACCAGAATATAATAATCGGAGACCCAGGGGAGGTGATAAACATAAAAACCAATGTTACTCACCTCTCCAGCGATCTGATGTTACTCCCAGCCAGCTTCGGCCTTCCTTGGTGACGTCCCAGGCGTCACGTGAGCCAGGCCGACGTCATTATGTGGCGACGCCGGTCTGTGCAACATTGAAGAGGGCCGAAAGCAGGGAGTACACCAGAGCCCAGGTAAGTAACACTGGTTTTTATGTTTGTCACCACCTGGGTCTCCGATCATTATACTCTGGGGTCTGAAAAGACCCCAGAGTATAATAATAGTTCATGGGTGGGCCACTATGGAGCATAATACCATGTGCAGAGGCCACTGTGGAGCATAATACCGAGTGCACAGAGCCACTATGGGGCATAATACCGTGTGCAGGGGCCACTAAGGAGCATAATACCATGTGCAGAGGCCGCTGCGGGTCATAATATCGTGTGCAGTAGCCACTATGGGGCATAATACCATGTGCAGGGACCACTATGAGGCATAATACCGAGTGCAGGGGCCACTATAGAGCATAATACCGTGTGCAGGGGCCGCTGCGGGGCATAATATCGTGTGCATTGGCCACTATGGGGCATAATACCGTGTGCAGGGGCCACTATGAGGCATAATATCGTGTGCAGGTGCCACTATGGCGCATAATACCGCGTGCAGGGGCCGCTGCGGGGCATAATACCATGTACAGGGGCTGCTGCAGGGCATAATACCATGTGCAGAGGCCGCTGCGGGGCATAATACTGTGTGCAGGGGCTGATGCGAGGCATAATACCATGTGCAGGGGCCGCTGCGGGGCATAATACTGTGTGCAGGGGCTGCTGTGGAACATTATAGTGTGTGTAAATGGGGCATTATAAACAGGGGCTATGGCGTCTGTTTATATCATACGCTGTCTGTTTATAGTGACTGTGTGATGTAATTCCAGCCTTGTCCCATAGACATGTATAGGACGAGGCTGTAGTTACATTACATAGCCGCTATGAGATGAATGACACTATGTAAACAGAGAAGCGGTCACGTGGGGGGGTCCTGGGTTTTTTGAACGTGACTGATTAGTTTATTAATGACCCGGAAAACCTTTTAATTAGTTAACACCTGGGGCATTATTAATAAGGGGCACTATTTATACAGGGTACACACGGACATTATTAATATAAAGATGCACTTGGGGGTATTATTCATTATGGGGGGTTATATCATATATTTTATTATTGGGGTAGCGGCAGGATGGGGGCTTTGTGTAGGTGAGGACAATGTGGGGTGGATGCCTGGAAAAAGTGAGGAGCCAAAGATGTCTGTGTTGCAAACTTTACAGAGACAAGTCACAGCTGGAAGAAGTGGTCATAGCGGTCCAGAGGGAAGAGAAGGGAAATGTGAAGGATTAGTCAGAGACATCACCTGTAAGTCACAAAATGTTACTGCACTGTATTCACCTAAATGATAGAGGAGAAATACCTGATTGATGGGGGTCTGTCTGCTGAGACCCCCACTGGGCCTGAGAATTGTTTTTTTTTCCCCCACTGGGTTGGAATACAGCCTGACTGCAGCCAGGCTTAATATAAGCGTGTCGCTTGGTGGATGGACGAACCCGCGTGGCTCTCATTCACTTCGATGGGGTTGCCGAAGATACCTGAAGTCCAGTACTCAGCTATCTGCGGCGCTCCTATTATAGAGAATGGGGGCCACGTGGGCTCGTTCATCCACCAAGCAGAAGATGTGTGAAGTTATTTTCATTGTTAATGCCGTGTTGTTGATCTGATACTGAAGTAATGCAGTAAGGAGTATTCTTAAAAACTGTTTCATAAGTTTGTGTATGTTTATTGTACAACAGTAACAGCGTGTGACGCTAAGAGCATGGAAACTCAATTTTATATTTTTTTTTTTTTTGGGGGGGGCTAGGTTCACCACTGCCACTACACAAACAAAAAATTAAATATACCCCTGCAAAGCCGGGTCCTTCTGCTAGTATATTATATTTGGGCATTGAAATGATATTGACCAATTGTACAGACTTACTGCATTGATTTGCCATATGCCTGCATTGTAATTGCAAACTTTGAATAAAAATATAAATTGAAAAAAAAAAAAAAAAAAAGGAAATTTAGGAACCTGACATTGGCACATAAGACCTCCTTTATTACAAGTTGCCCAGAATACTACATAAAATGTATGCAGGGGTGTTACCTTTGTGCTGGCACTGTGGTTTAGAAGGCGAGGACCACTGTTAGGCTTTTGGAGGGCAGAATCATTTTCAGGTGCTATGATGTATTTGCAGAGCCCCTAAAGTGCCAGTGCAGTGGAATGTAGAAAGAAGTGACCTCATTTTGGAAACCGCACCCCTCAAAAAAATTTATCAAGAGGTATAATGATCATTTTGACCCCAAAGATGAATTCCAAAATGAAAAGCCTAGTGGATAGTGCAAAATAAAAATGGACATTTTCCCAGATATAAGCTATTGCAGTCACCAATAAGTTATTGTAGTGTCCATTCCTTGTGTTCTTTAGCCCAAACAAGTCTCTTCTGATTGTTGCCTGTCCTTAGCAGTGGTTTCCTAGCAGCTATTTTACCATGAAGGTCTGCTACACACAGTCTCCTCTTAACAGTTGTTGTAGAGATGTGTCTGCTGCTAGAACTCTGTGTGGCATTGACCTGGTCTCTAATTATTTTATTTATTCTATTAATATTATTATTTTTTTTTTTTTTTTTTTTTTTTACACCATTCAAATTTTTTTTTAACCACTTCCGGATAAAAAAAATAAAGTAAAATAATTAAAATAAAGTAAAATAATGTAAAAAATAAATAAATAATACGCCAATAACACTCTAATCTGAGTTGCTGTTAACCTGCGATTTCTGAGGCTGGTGACTCGGATGAACTTATCCTCCGCAGCAGAGGTGACTCTTGGTCTTCCTTTCCTGGGGCAGTCCTCATGTGAGCCAGTTTCTTTGTAGCGCTTGATGGTTTTGGCCACTGCACTTGGGGACACTTTCAAAGTTTTCCCAATTTTTCGGACTGACTGACCTTCATTTCTTAAAGTAATGATGGCCACTCGTTTTCTTTAACTTAGCTGATTTTTTCTTGCCATAATACAAATTCTAACACTCCATTCAGTAGGACTATCAGCTGTGTATCCACCTGACTTCTGAACAACACAACTGATGGTCCCAACCCCATTTATAAGGCAAGAAATCCCACTTCTTAAACCTGACAAGGCACACCTGTGAAGTGAAAACCATTTCAGGTGACTACCTCTTGAAGCTCATCAAGAGAATGCCAAGAGTGTGCAAAACAGTAATCAAAGCAAAAGGTGGCTACTTTGAAGAACCTAGGATATAAGACATATTTTCAGTAGTTTCACACTTTTTTGTTAAGTATATAATTCCACATGTGTTAATTCATAGTTTTGATGCCTTCAGTGTGAATCTACAATTTTTATAGTCATGAAAATACAGAAAACTCTTGGAATGAGAAGGTGTGTCCAAACGTTTGGTCTGTACTGTAGCTTCGTTAAGTGGGGTATCCCAAATACAACAAGCAGGGTATGGAAATTAACGCTATTTGGCTTTTGGAGCACAGATTTAGATTTTTGTTTTTTTGTACACCATGTCATGTTTGCAGAGCCCCTGAGGTTCAGTCCTAGGAAGTGATGTCATTTTGAAAACTGCACCCCTCAAAGAAATTATTTTGGGGTGTAGTGAGCATTAATCTTCTAATGTGAATGCACAGGTGATGTTGAAAAGTGAATATTGTTGATACATTGGAGAAATTGAAGTTCTCACTAGCTCCTAGACTTGCGGGGGAATCTGGTGTTTTTTACCTCATAAACTCTAAATCTAAGATTTTTTTTTCTTTTGTTGTCATTGCACAACCTATATTGTTTTGAAATTGTCTATTTTTTCTAGTGATGTAACCATATGACGGTTTGTTTTTAGTGGCATGATACACATTTCGTAAGTACACTCTTTTGGGGTGCCTATAATTTATTGACTAGATTTTATTAACAAAACCCAATTAATTTTTTTTTACTAATTTTGCAGAATAAAAACCTATTTGGGGAAAAAAATCAATTGTTTTTGCATAGCCATTTGTAACATTATAGAGCTGGTTAAGGGCTTATTTTTTGAGGGACAAGCTGTGTTTTTTTATTGGCACTGTTTTGGGGTACATGAATTTTTGATCACTTTTTATGCTATATTTTGGTGAGATGACGAAAAATTACTTCATTACTTCTAGCATTTTTTCACAATGTTCATTGTGCAAGTTAAATAATATTTTAGTTTTATTGTATGAGTTGTTACGGATGCAGCAATACCAAATAAGTATTTTTTTTATTATCTTTTAAATTCTTACATAATTAATTTTATATAGTAAATGGGCATTTTAGGGGCTTTTTTATTCTTTTATTTTATTTATTCTATTAATATTATTATTATTATTTATTTATTTATTTATTTTTTTACACCATTGAATTGTTTTTTTTAACCACTTCCGGATAAAAAAATAAAGTAAAATAATTAAAATAAAGTAAAATAATTTAAAAAATAAATAAATAATACGCCAATAACACGCCCCTATTACAAGTTCTAGCCCCATCCCGGATGACACAATACAAAATAATAATTACTGTAACAGAGAGGAAAAACTATTTTAAGTTTTAGTAGTACTTTGTGCTATTACATAATAAAGTGAAAAACAGACACATTTTCCTCTTTTGTTTATATTTTCCCAGATATAAAGAAATATTAAAACATGCAAAAATAAAAACTGCACCGAAAAAAGACGCAAAAATCAGTTGAATAAACCCAAAACTACACATACGAAAAAACCCAAAAATGTGTCTGGTTCTGAACCAGAAATTGTCCCAGTACTGAAGTGTTTAAATGTTATTTGTTGTCCTGCTAGGGAACTTGTAGTATACCCTGCAAAACACATGTTTTAAAGTTAAAAAAAAAAAAAAAGTACATATTTGGTATTGTTGCGTCCATAACAATCCATACAAAAAAATTGAAACATTATTTAACCTGCCTAGTGAATGTCGGGGAAAAAAAAAAAACAGAAAAAAAACACAGGAAATAATGATTTTTTGCCATCTCGCCCCAAAACAGTACCAATAAAAATCACAGGGCGTCCTGCAAAAAATAAGCCCTCAACAAAAAAAAAATAAAGGTTACGCATCTCAGAAGATGACGGTTCGCAAATAATTGATTTATCTCCCGAAATGAGGTTTAAATTCTGCAAAATTAGTAACGCATAAAAAAATATACACTACCGTTCAAAAGTTTAGGGTCACTTAGAAATGTCCTTATTTTTGAAAGAAAAGCACAGTTTTTTTCAATGAAGATAACATTAAATGAATCAGAAATACACTCTATACATTGTTAATGTGGTAAATGAATATTCTAGCTGCAAATGTCTGGTTTTTAATGCAATATCTACATAGGTGTATAGAGGCCCATTTCCAGCAACCATCACTCCAGTGTTCTAATGTTACATTGTGTTTGCTAACTGTGTAAGAAGGCTAATGGATGTTTAGAAAACCCTTGAAAACCCTTGTGCAAGTATGCTAGCACAGCTGAAAACAGTTTTGCTGGTTAAAGAAGCTATAAAACTGACCTTCCTTTGAGCTAGTTGAGAATCTGGAGCATTACATTTGTTGGTTCGATTAAACTCTCAAAATGGCCAGAAAAAGAGAACTTTCATGTGAAACTCGACAGTCTATTCTTGTTCTTAGAAACGAAGGCTATTCCATGTGAGAAATTGCCAAGAATCTGAAGATTTCCTATAACGGTGTGTACTACTCCCTTCAGAGGACAGCACAAACAGGCTCTAACCAGAGTAGAAAGAGAAGAGGGAGGCCCCGCTGCACAACTGAGCAACAAGACAAGTACATTAGAGTCTCTAGTTTGAGAAATCGACGCCTCACAGGTCCTCAACTGGCAGCTTCATTAAATAGTACCCACAAAATGCCAGTGTCAACGTCTACAGTGAAGAGGTGACTCAGGGATGCTGGCCTTCAGGGCAGAGTGGCCAAGAAAAAGCCAAATCTGAGACTGGCTAATAAAAGGAAAAAGATTAATATGGGCAAAAGAACACAGACATTGGACAGAGGAAGATTGGAAAAAAGTGTTATGGACAGAAGAATCCATCCAGACTTCCTTAGTGCTAGTATTATATTATACTTTGGGGTCTCTTCAGACCCCAAAGTATAATAATCGGAAGCCCAGGGGAGGTAAGGGAAAATAACAAACCGTTATACTCACCTTGCCTTACCTCTCCTGGGCCTCCTCGCCGCTGCTCTGCTATCCCCACCAGCTTCCTCTTCTGTGCGGCTGACATCACGCTTTCTGGACGTCACCACTGAAGCCTGTGATTGGGCCTCAGCGGTGATGGCCGGAACGCCAGAAGATGACGTCGGACGCAACGACAGGTGAGTAAAAAGGTTTGTTATTTTTACTCACCTCGGAAAGGGGCCCTGCGGCACAGGACGCTGGGTCCCTTTCTGTTATTGATATGGCCGGCCGTCCAGATCCCAGGGACCCCTTTGGGGTAGGGGCCCTGAGCAATTGCCCAGTTTGACCCCCCCAACACCAGCCCTGGGTGGGAGGCAGAGGGGATGAACAGGACTATAAGAAAGCATTCGGATGGATAGGAGCCAGTCTGAGCTTTTCTATCTCCACCCATTTAGTATAGGCCTGGGCTGATGCCCAAAACGGAATACAATGTAGATGGGCTTCCGAATAATAGTGGAGCAAGGGTGGAACTGATAGGCTCCCTCTGCCTTACCAGCTAGCCATGACTGAGCGTGGGATGCGGTGCTTCTTCCTGTTAATGTTAACATGAGATTTAGGAGTGAGGTGTGGGGATTGGTGAGGGTCAGCAGGACATCATCAGCGAAGAGTCCTGACCACGCACAGAAATCCCCGTAATATCAGGATTGGAACGTATTTTAGAAGCTAGGGGTTCAATACAGAGGGCAAAAATAAGAGGGGATAAAAGACATCTCTGCCAGGTCCCACTGCAAATGGGAAACGATGAAGATGTGATGTGTGGGAGCTTATCTACCGCAGAGAGGGAAGAGTAGTGCGCTGCAACTTCTGAGAGGAAGGCCTCTGAGAAGCCAAACTTAACCTCTAACTTTTAAATCAACAGGGGGCAGTGAAAAACATAAAAAAAAAAGGAAAAAAAAAAAGCATACTCACCTGTCCCATGATGCTCCGGTGTCCTCCCGGCTCAGTTCGGTCCTTCTGATCCGGCGTCTTCTCAAAGGGAAACTGCTCAATGACTGATGTCAGGGATCCCTTCCTTTCAATCAGCAGCCTCAGGAAGAGACCTGTGATGTCACAGGTAGTGACATGACATGCCCTTCGCTGATTGGCCTCAGCGGAACTCCGGAAGAGACCCGTTGAACAGAAGAACCGAAACGCACCAGAAGGACATCGGAGTATCGGGGGACAGGTGAGTTTTTTTTTTTGTTTTTTTTTCACGGACCCCGGCTGATTTAAAAGTTAAAGGGGTTGTCCATTTTTGCCTGGACAACCCCTTTAAGGTACTTTTAGACTGTGTCCTTAAGGGGTGTGAAAGATCCTCAGTGCACCAACACCGCGTTGGCCCACACCTGAGACTTCTTTACTAAAAACCACACTCACCGCCAGTGAGTGTTGGGTCCACAAGATAAATACAAGACAAGGTTTCTAAATTTTGTATATTTATTAACCCCTAAATGGGTCGGTATTAACATCTAACATGCAGTTCAGAACAGATATGCAGATGTATGCAAGCATTAACAGTTACTAGTTACAATATACAGCGCATAAAATAAAAAGGGAATAAAAGTGAAATAATTACTTTACCACACATATCCTTGATGTGGCTCTATAGTCCAACACTCACACATGCTCTGGCATGTGTGAATAACCAGTGGAGGCTTCTAGCAGCAGCATCACAGCATTCCAGCCTGCATGCTCATCACAGTATATCCTCAGTAGTCTCTCTCACTGACCTCTTACCTCATCTTTTATACCCTTGATTACACCACCCAGAATGAGGTCACCGGCGACGGCAAGTCTGATTGACTAACGCACTCAAGTCAAGATTCTTTGTAAGGAGATGGGACCAAGTGGAAGGACACAATGCCGTCTATATGTTATCAACCATGTCTGATCAACAGCCCAGGCCAAACAACACATGTGTATTTGATCACCCAGGGCTATGTAGGAATTCAATGGAGCCATTCTGGGATGAATACAAAGCCCTATTGTTACATTGTTGCCACTACTGACAACATACACCTAGGATTAGAGCTACGCACAGTTTGAGTAAATGGAAGTAAGAGGGAGATACGATACCCAGAGATCAAAATATATCTTTGAGTTACAGCCATATTTAAGTGGAATCATCACACCTCCCCCTTTTAGATGGGGCTTGTAGGAAGTAGGGGCCTGTGCCTCTCTTCTGAGAGCACCTCTGCTGCTTCACCGCACCGGGATAGGCCGTCTGCATTGCCATGGGCCCGGCCGGGCTTGTGCCGAATGTCGAAATTGTATTGCTGGAGCACCAGACTCCAGCGCAACAATTGCCCATTCTGACCTGCGATACGCTTTATCCAGATCAGAGGGTTGTGGTCCGTCACCACGGTGAAGTGGCGCCCATACAAGTAAGGCTGCAGATGCTGCAGGGCCCAAACAATTGCCAGGCATTCCTTCTCCACTGTGGCGTAGGCCACCTCCCGCGGCAGAAGCTTTCTACTGAGGTACTGCACTGGGTGCTCTTGCCCCGCTGAGTCAATCTGGCTCAGACCGTAGGTGCTGGCGTCGGTCTGTAATACAAGTGGACGAGATTCATCGTACGCTTGAAGTACAGGGCCGCTTGCCAGGGCCTCCTTCAGGGCCTGGAAGGAGTGCTCACAGGTATCCGTCCATTGGACGGTTTGCGGCAAATTCTTCTTGGTGTGGTCTGTCAGGGGAGCAGCAAGGGCACTATAGTTCGGGACGAACTTCCTGTAGTACCCTGCTGTGCCCAGGAAAGACATCACCTGTCGCTTGGTCCGGGGGGGTTGGCCATGTGGTGATTGCCTCCAGCTTCTCAGGCACTGGCCTCAAGGTTCCCCCACCCACCCAGTGTCCCAGGTACTGGACCTCACGCATGCCCAGCTGACACTTCTCTGGTTTGATGGTCAAGCCCGTGTGGTGAACCCGCCTCAACACCTGCGCCAGGTGTTGTAGGTGTTCTTCCCAAGTGGAGCTGAAGACGGCGATATCATCCAGGTATGCAGCTGCAAACCCTTCACATCCCGACAGCAGGGAATTGACCATCCTTTGAAAAGTGGCAGGGGCATTTTTCATGCCGAACGGCATGACAGTGAACTCATACAGTCCGAAGGGGAGTGGTAAAGGCCGACTGTTCCTGTGCCTCTGGGAATAGGGGAATTTGCCAGTATCCCCGGCTCAAGTCCATGATGGACAGATACTGGGCCTTACCTAACGAGTCTAGTAAATCGTCGATGCGTGGCATGGGATACGCGTCATCAACTGTAACCGCATTGAGCTCCCTGTAGTCCACACAGAACCGGGTGGTCCGATCTTTTTTAGGTACCAGGACTACAGGCGAGGCCCATGCACTGTGGGAGGGCTGAATCATCCCCACTTCCAGCATCTCGCCGATCTCCTTATGTATTTGGGCCCGTACCTCCGAGGAGACGCGATATGGAGGTCGCCGGATAGGGGCATGATTCCCGGTATCCACGTGGTGGATGGCCCGGTCAGTTCTCCCTGGCTTTCCGGAAAACAGACCGGGGAGGGCGCACCGAACACTAAGTTGTGACCTTTGGGTCTCAGTCAGTAGGGGGTTTAACTGCGCTTCCTGGGGTGACCTTCCCTCCCCTAACTGAGTGAGCATGTCCACAAGGTCTTCCTCTTCGCCCTCCTCTAGCAGACTACATAGGGGAAAGGCAGTGGCTTCCCTGTCATGATGATCTTTCATCATGTTAACATGGAAGACCTTATGCCTGTTCTGGCCTGGGTCAATGGTAACCAAGTAGTTGATGCAGTTGACCTGTCGGTGCACAACGTATGGACCAGACCATTTGGCCTGAAGCTTATCCTTGGGCTCAGGGACTAGAACCCATACCTTCTGTCCCGTCTGGTATATCCTCTCGTGAGCATTCTGATCATACCAGCGTTTCTGGTCGGTCTGAACCTGGACCATGTTGTCATGCGCCATCGTCTGCATTCGGTCACTGAATCGCAGGACATACTCCACGACTGGCACACCCTGGATAGCGGTGTCTCCTTCCCAGGACTCCTTCACTAGAGCTAGGGGCCCACGGACATGTCTCCCATACAAGAGCTCGAAGGGGGAGAACCCAGTCGAGGCTTGAGGCACCTCCCGGTAAGCAAACATGTGCGAGAGATAAGGCTCCCAGTCGCTCCCATGGGACTCGACTAACATCCAAAGCATCTGCTTCAGTGTGCCATTGAACCGTTCACACAGGTCATTGGTCTGCGGGTGATACGGGCTGGACACCAGATGTTGCACCTCGGTTATCTTACACAGGCCTTGCATCAGGGCAGACATGAACTGGGTACCTTGGTCTGTGAGCATCTCTCTGGGAAACCCAACATGGGTGAAGATGCCTATCAGAGCCTTGGCCACTACATCAGCCCGGGTAGAGGACAGTGCGACGGCTTCTGGGTATCGAGTAGCGTAGTCTACTACCGTTAAGATGAAGCATTTACCGGAGCGGCTGGGGATGGACAGGGGTCCAATAAGGTCCACAGCCACTCGCTGGAAAGGTTCGAATATGATGGGCATAGGCACCTGCGGAGCTTTGGAGCTTTGCCCCGCCTTGCCCATCCTTTGACATACGTCACATGAACGGCAGTATCTAGCTACGTCCTTCCCCATATTAGGCCAGTAGAATAAGTGGCTAAGGCGAGACTTGGTTTTGGCAATCCCGAAGTGACCGGCCAATGGAATGTCATGAGCGATCCGCAACAACTCTCTCTGGTAAGGTTGGGGTACCACTAACTGTTTCTCATTTAGCTGACCTTCCTCCCCCTGGGTGGGTATCGTTTCCCAATATAGCCTCCCTTGATCCCAGTAGACTCGGGCCTTGTCAAACTCCGAGGGTGGTTGAGCGGCACGCGCCTTCAATATGTCCAGACTAGGGTCAGCTTGGACAGCATCTCTGAACTCTTGGCTGGAGTGAGACAAAAGAGAGGTGCATGTTACATACAGTGCTGGCCAAAAGTATTGACACCCCTGCAATTCTGTCAGATAATGCTCAATTTCTTCCAGAAAATGATTGCAATCACAAATGCTTTGGTAATAATATCTTCATTTAATTTGTCGTCAATGGAAAACCACAAAAAGAATTGTCAAAAAGCCAAATTGGATATAATTCCACACCAAACATAAAAAAGGGGTGGACAAAAGTATTGGCACCCTTTGAAAAATCATGTGATGCTTCTCTAATTTGTGTAATTAACAGCACCTGTTACTTACCTGTGGCATATAACAGGTGGTGGCAATAACTAAATCACACTTGCAGCCAGTTGAAATGGATTAAAGTTGACTCAACCTCTGTCCTGTGTCCTTGTGTGTACCACATTGAGCATGGAGAAAAGAAAGAAGACCAAAGAACTGTCTGAGGACTTGAGAAGCAAAATTGTGAGGAAGCATGAGCAATCTCAAGGCTACAAGTCCATCTCCAAAGACCTGAATGTTCCTGTGTCTACCGTGCGCAGTGTCATCAAGAAGTTTAAAGCCCATGGCACTGTGGCTAACCTCCCTAGATGTGGACGGAAAAGAAAAATTGACGAGGGATTTCAACAAAAGATTGTGCGGATGGTGGCTAAAGAACCTCGACTAACATCCAAACAAGTTCTAGCTGCCCTGCAGTCCAAAGGTACAACAGTGTCAACCCGTACTATCCGTCGGCGTCTGAATGAAAAGGGACTCTATGGTAGGATACCCAGGAAGACCCCACTTCTGACCCAGAGACATAAAAAAGCCAGGCTGGAGTTTGCCAAAACTTACCTGAGAAAGCCAAAAACTTTTTGGAAGAATGTTTTCTGGTCAGATGAGACAAAAGTAGAGCTTTTTGGGAAAAGGCATCAACATAGAGTTTACAGGAAAAAAAAAAAGAGGCCTTCAAAGAAAAGAACACGGTCCCTACAGTCAAACATGGCGGAGGTTCCCTGATGTTTTGGGGTTGCTTTGCTGCCTCTGGCACTGGACTGCTTGACCGTGTGCATGGCATTATGAAGTCTGAAGACTACCAACAAATTTTGCAGCATAATGTAGGGCCCAGTGTGAGAAAGCTGGGTCTCCCTCAGAGGTCATGGGTCTTCCAGCAGGACAATGACCCAAAACACACTTCAAAAAGCACTATGGTTTGAGAGAAAGCACTGGAGACTTCTAAAGTGGCCAGCAATGAGTCCAGACCTGAATCCCATAGAACACCTGTGGAGAGATCTCAAAATGGCAGTTTGGAGAAGGCACCCTTCAAATCTCAGGGACCTGGAGAAATTGGCCAAAGAAGAATGGTCTAAAATTCCAGCAGAGCATTGTAAGAAACTCATTGATGGTTACCGGAAGCAGTTGTTCGCAGTTATTTTGTCTAAAGGTTGTGCTACCAAGTATTAGGTTGAGGGTGCCAATACTTTTGTCCGGCCCATTTTTGGAGTTTTGTGTAAAATGATCAATGATTTGACTTTTTTTTTCATTCTCTTTTGTGTTTTTTCATTGCAAGCAAAATAAATGAAGATATTATTACCAAAGCATTTGTGATTGCAATCATTTTCTGGAAGAAATTGAGTATTATCTGACAGAATTGCAGGGGTGCCAATACTTTTGGCCAGCACTGTAGCTGCTGGACCCTTCCGGCTCTAGGGTGGGGGAATTTCTCAAGGCGGTCTCAGTAATGCGTCCGAGTGACGGAGGGACCGGTGCAGAGGCTGGAATGCTTTCCACCCCTTTGGCACTTTGACTGCGGGTAACCACCGCAATAACAGCAGTCCGTCCTACATCCGGACTGTCACGGAGAGCCCAGAGAGACACCGAACCACCTGGTACAACATCCACAGTTTCATGGCAGACATTTGCAATAGCATTAACAGCATTGGTTCTATCACACTGAGCTGGAGGGAGGACTGGCAGACATAGAGACACAGACTGGCGGGGTGAGGCCCCCGCAGATGTGGGCGGGTCTACAGCCCAGTCCTCACTCAGCTCCTTTACACATACATTAATCCCAGAGACAGTAGAATTAGCATTATCACAGCCTGGAGGAAAGAACTCATTAAGGGGTTTAGCCTTCTCTTTGGACATGGCAAGTTCATCTACAACATTCACAGGTACAGTTAAAGTAGCATTTTCACAGAATGTATGAGGAGACATTTCAGAGGGAGGGTTACCAGCCCCCTCTGCAGGTAGTCCCACAGGTACACTATCAGACATATCATCCTGGACAGCTGATCACAGGGAGCTGGGGTGGCCCCCAACCCATATTGGCACATCATAGGCCCCAAATCTGTCCCCAACAGTACATTGGCAGGCAACTCAGACATCACTCCCACATTCCGCATTCCTTTCCCTGCACCCCAGTCTAAATGAACACAAGCCATGGGTACAGTAAAACGTTCCAATCCAATACCCCGTAGGGTCAGAGTTTTCCTGGGAATAATACTGTCTGGGGGGATCAAATCCGGTTGTATCAGCGTAACATCTGCCCCAGTGTCCCGGAATCCCATCACCACTTTGTCCCCCACAGTGACCTGTTGACAGTTAGCATTAGGCTGGGGCCCCTCCCTCGCAACCAGATGCACAGATGGGCCGGCCGCTGTAGTTTGGGGAGCAGGGGGGTTCCTAGGGCGGTTGGGGCAGTCTCGTTGTAAATGTCCCGTTTGATTACAGGCGTGGCACCGCCTGATCTCTCCCTGGGGTATGAGAGAGGTCGCCGGGGAGCCCAGAGCTCGAGGGGCAGGGGACTTATAGGAACCACCCGGGACAGATTGTGTCTTACCCCTCCTCCAGCCGTCGCTGGCAGGTGTCCACGGCAACTAGTTGGCAACATAACGATCACCCATTGCTGCGGCTGTTTCAAGGTCCTTGGGCTCTCGGTCCAGGAGGTATTTTTGCACTTCCTCGATACAAATGGTCGAGAACTGCTCTTGAAGCATGAGGTCTGCAAGGCTTTCTTGCGAGGTGACGGACTTGCCCTCCGTCCACTCCCCGGAACCACACGCGCAGCTGGGCCGCTGTATCCTCATGGCTTTCTGAAGGCTTTTTCTGCAGGCCTCGGAACCTTCGACGGTACAGCTCCGGCATGAGTTGGTATCTCCAGATCAGCGCTGCTTTAACGGACTCATAGTCCTGGTCAACTGGCAAATTGGCGTAAGTGTCCAGGGCTTTTCCCCTCAACCGGGGAGCCAGGTAACGGACCCAATCTGTCTGTGGTAGCTGATACTGCTTACACACTTTCTCAAAGGCCCGCAAGAACGAGTCCAAATCCCCGTTTGTTTCAAGGATTGGAAAGTCCTCGGATCGGAGCCTTGGTACTTGAGCTTCTGGAGTGCGTGCAGTGACAGACAGTGCCTGCTGGGAGAGCTCCATCCTTTTGAGCTCAAGCTGATACTGCCGCTCAGCCTGCCGTTCTGCTGCCTCACGATCAGCCTGCCGTTCTGCGGCCTGCCATTCGTGTTCTGCAGCTTCCTGAAAGCGGCACATCACCTGCAGGTATATGTTAGAGTCACTGGTGCCTACTTGCTGCAGGGCCGTTTGCCAGTATGAAGCCATTCCCCCCACAAGGCTGGGGCTACTGGTCACTCCTGGTGAAGTAATCCTTGGGACCGGGCTGCTTGCCGCACTTCCTGGCCTAGCCCCAAAATCAGGACTCTGCTCGATTCTCTGCATGGCTGTGGCTGCCTCCATTTCCGCCATACGCTCAGGATCTCCAAAAGCCTGGTTCTGAAGTTCTGGAGATCTGCTTCTGAGCCCACTAGCCATCCACTGGTATTTGCCAAATAAAAGATAGGATAGAATACAAAGAGTAAGGGAGGGGAACAGCACTGTATCAAACTTTCACTGTATCTTAATGCTTGCTTTAATACCGAGCTTGTCTCATAGGATTACTACAATCCCCAGCGTCTGAGTGATAAAGGTCACCAACACACGCTGTTTATCTTAAGGATCCCACTACGCTGCCACCAATGTGAAAGATCCTCAGTGCGCCAACACCACGTTGGCCCACACCTGAGACTTCTTTACTAAAAACCACACTCACCGCCAGTGAGTGCTGGGTCCACAAGATAAATACAAGACAAGCTTTCTAAATTTTGTATATTTATTAACCCCTAAATGGTTCGGTATTAACATCTAACACATGCAGTTCAGAACAGATATGCAGATGTATGCAAGCATTAACAGTTACTAGTTACAATATACAGCGCATAAAATAAAAAGGGAATAAAAGTGAAATAATTAATTTACCACACATATCCTTGATGTGGCTCTATAGTCCAACACTCACACATGCTCTGGCATGTGTGAATAATCAGTGGAGGCTTCTAGCAGCAGCATCACAGCATTTCAGCCTGCATGCTCACCACAGTATATCCTCAGTAGTCTCTCTCACTGACCTCTTACCTCATCTTTTATACCCTTGATTACACCACCCAGAATGAGGTCACTGGCGATGGCAAGTCTGATTGACTAACGCACTCAAGTCAAGATTCTTTGTAAGGAGATGGGACCAAGTGGAAGGACACAATGCCGTCTATATGTTATCAACCATGTCTGATCAACAGCCCAGGCCAAACAACACATTTGTATTTGATCACCCAGGGCTATGTAGGAATTCAATGGAGCCATTCTGGGATGAATACAAAGCCCTATTGTTACATTGTTTCCACTACTGACAACATACACCTAGGATTAGAGCTACGCACAGTTTGCGTAAATGGAAGTAAGAGGGAGATATGATACCCAGAGATCAAAATACATTTGACTTTGAGTTACAGCCATATTTAAGTGGAATCATCACAGGGGTTAAGACCATATAAGAGTATTTTTCTTATGATCGGCGTCTGATGATTTGTAAATCTGTGAGGATGGAATAAATGCAATTCTTTCTTTAATTTGAAAGCCAGAAAGTGTTTGTGCCATGTTTCCATTTTAATAGTAAGTAATAATAAGGAAATTGCTCCTCGGGAATCTGAACAAAGCAGTTTCCATAATCTAATAATCTAAGTGTACTTCAGGCAACAAATAACGCATCCTATCGTAACTTTAAAGGGGGTTTTCTCATTTTATGTGTATGACCCATTTATTAGGTTCGGTGGATCCCAAAAATAAGGCACCCTAAGTCAGTGGCTGTTTCCAATAAGTAGTTTTGTATGTTATTCTTCTTCTGTTAGTTTTGCTAGGGAATTCATGTCCCTTGTTCTCTGTAGGCAATAGGAGTCTGGATGTCTAACCCCTGCTTAATATTGTACTGTTATGAACTATACATTGGAAAATTACTTGAAAGATTTTTTTCTTATACTTGTCTTGAATTTTGTTAGTCTCTTTCCTAGTTGATATCTATTGGGCAGCTATTACAGCCACAGAGGTCATCATCCATCTTTCTGAAGACCTTGAATGGTATATATAACTCTATATTGCTATGTTCCAACCAATACCTATGTCAGTTTTCACCATGGCTTTAACATTCTATAGGAAGAGCAGGATGATCATCATAAGTAGTAGGCAATGAAGCAACTGCTTTCGACGTGGAAGTCTCAAAGATTATGTGAAACAATCAAAGACAGGAAACTGTAGGTAAAATAAATTATTTTTTTTAAAAAAATAGTCATTTCGCAAAAAAGACATTTACGTAATTCAGTGGAAGAGGGAGGGTGTAATAAATTAAAAGACAATAAGGTGCGGCAGTGCTGGAATTCAAAAAAAATTTACAAAATATTTCCTGAAATCCTTTAAATTGTCCTTATCTCATGGATCTCCAAAAGTGGAGCAAAAACACTAAATTTTCACAAAAATATATATGTGATATTCAATAGCTGGAATAACCTTACAGCACAGCCTACTCATAAGGGAGGCATGTGGATGGCTACTTATTAGAGCTTACGACTCTTCCTGCTCTAAGAATTTTTTCCTAAGATTTTTTTCTAGACTGTGAAACTTGGCTTCTTTTAAGATATTCAGTAGTCGTGGGAGCAGACGGAGACTGGGATTGTTGCTTTTGAAATCCTTTAAGAGATTCCGAATTCTTCTCTGACTGACAGGCTTCTTTCCTTTGTGATTGGAAATGTTAAATTCCAGTCGTCTGAAGGTGTGAGTCGTAATATTCAGGCTCACAAAATAATCTATTACAAGTTTGTCGCAGTCTTCATCATCTGTGGGAGCAAGGACAAAAATATAGGTAGATGGCAAACAGTGGCTGCTTTGCAGAAACTTCATACCTCCCACCACCTTCCCTACCCATAAACTGTAATGCAGTCTCATTAACGGGTCTTAAACTAGCATGATATACGGTAAGTAGCCAGAACCTTAAGGACAGATCTCCACTATGCTGTACACTGCAGCTCTATTTAATCATCAGCTACATTGGTGTTATAAGTACACGCTTACCAAAAAATAATGTTATTATTCTTTACAACTCCATCACTAACCTTCCTCTTGTATAAATTCTTGAAAATTGCACTCAAGATCTTTGATGCAGTAGTGGTCACTGCGGTGGTAGCCAGGCTGGCACTCGCATACTCTGTTGTGTGTAGAATTACACTCGTGTTTTACTTGTTCTCCTTCCTGACAGATGACATTGCAAAATCGACATTTGTCCAAGTAATTCCAGTATTGGGTATAATGCTCCTCAGGGCATGCTTGGCATACTGTGTCACCTTTAGAGGAGCAATGTATGGCAACGTAGGTCCCGGGTGGGCACTTCTGACACGTAACTGTCCTGCCTGTCTCATCCATCCATTCATAGGTGGGCATAGACTTGACTGCCAATGCTATGGTTACAAGAAGCAAACTCACCACCATCTGCATGCAAGAGAACGGCAACATGTTAGATTCTAAATCCCCCCCAAAATGATCCATCATTCTTTTAGAACTGTAATTACCACAAAGATTATAGAAATCTGCAGTAAATCCCCCCCTCTACAACCAACTAAAAACTACACACTTGTCCAGAATGACAACAGTATCAATCTATAAAGGGAAATTTGAATTTGTTTAAAGGGCAGTAAAAAAAAAAAAAAAAGCCCATCCATAGGACACTACCATTATTGGGACCCTTGCAATGAATTGTAGGAAGAGGTCCCAAAATTGAATAAGGTCTGGGGTCCCCCAGAGTTAGCTCTCCACAAATATGGAGAAGGCGCAGTTGGAGAAATTTTCTTTAATGAAGTCATCTCCTTTGGAAATACCTTTTAGACTGAGGCCACACAATGCAAAAAAGTTGCATTTTTTTCTTGCAGATTTTGCTGTGGTTGTTTGTGCCAAAGCCAGGAGTGAATCTAGACCGTGATCTTAAGAGCGGTCTAACACTATCATCATCTATAATCAACTTCCCGCTTCCATCTCAAAAACTTCTCCCGAGTTATGCCAGTTCTCTGGAATATGCTACCCCAGACAATCAGATTAGCAGTCAACTGCCACAGCTTCAAGAGCATTCTAAAAACACAGGCCTAATCACATTTTCTAATCAAACACTTCTGCACTAACCCTCCCCTGTACAACCCCCCTCCCCCACTACATTATCCCACAGGACATTATACCTTTATTTAAGTGTAACCCTATATGCCCAAGCACTTTAGATCTATACATAAAAAGGACACTGGCTGGTGATCGGCTTATACAACTTTATGTATATTTGTATTATCACATCTCAAATGGCTGGTCCACTGTATAGGTACTTCTATCTTTTGTGTCAACCCGTTCTACCCCATAGATTGTAAGCCCATTCAGACAGGACCCTCACTTTTACTGTGTGAATTGTTACTCTTTAATGTCTCAATCTGTACAGGTACTCTGTGATTTGAAAAGTGTAGATTATGTTATGCGCTATTAATATTTAGCAGAAGTGCTTCAAAGTGTGTGTGTGTGTGTGTGTGTGTGTGTGTGTGTCGGCGCGCGCGGCACGACACTTATTGGGTCTCCCTTCCAGAACAGATCATGTCCTGGCAAATGGATGACAGGTCTGATGAAATTAATGGATGCAACTTCTTGGTGTTCTCCCCCTCATTCTTGGAAGGGAACTGCAATCATTAGAGACCTTGTTTAACCTCTTCCATGCTGCAGGTTGTGTACTTCTTAGGAAGAGACACTGGAATTCTCACTGATGTGATGTCTGCCCACAGCCTGCATGGGCAGATAGCCCATGGTACATGGCCATATGGTATTATTACTATGGATACCACAGCAACTGCCCCTGTATTTAACAGTACACAAGATAATATCTTAGTATATGTATGGCTAGTACATTACAAACGTACAAAAAAAATGGCTTAAACATTTTTTAATGTGTTTAAATAAAAAATTAAAGCAACTTGGCAAATAATATTTTTCTACCGTCTCTTCTATGTAGATCTGCATGCCTCCATGGTTACAGATTATATACAAACACTGTATAGTCTGATCCTATAGTCACTGTAATAGTGACTGCAAGATTAAGCTGCATAAGGGGGGTTTACTTACAATCCACAACTATAGTCAGACAAGTCTGCACAAACTGTACACACAAAATGGAAGAGGATTTTTAATCCTTATTTTAGGTGCACTGCTGAAAAAAAGTTGGTTATATTATAAAGCAATAATAAATAGATATATAAATACATTCTACCATGGAGACAGTTTGTAGACAATCACTTAACAAGAACTTCACTAATAGACTTATCAGAACAGCTCCCTTTAGCAGCATATTAAGTGTCTAAAGGGCATGTTGGGAGTTGTAGTTATTAGACAACATCATACTTGGTACAATAAGTGAGATGACCACCTTACCTGAACTTTGTTGGAGAAGCACATCATGGTTTTGCAGTCATCTGCTTCTCATCCCAGGTGACAGATGGGGGGAGTACCTGATGAGAAGAGTAAGTGTCATCATTACTACATGCACACTTCACTACTGGGACATCTGCCATTAACAGACTGGTGTTTCCTGTTACTGCTCCTAAAGGCATAGTAATACAGTCAGCACTCCACTGACTCCCCCTCCTCTCCTCTGTACTCAGCTCTTCTGCTCCCCCTTTAGTCAAGCCTGCTCTTACCTTCTGTGCTCATGTGTGTTCAGTGGATTGTTGGATTGTTATATACACAGAGGACTGATCTTTACTCATGACTCACCCTTGCCATGTGATTGGAATATCCCGATGAGGTGGGAAGTAAAGGTTTCACTCCCATAACTGTATAAGTTTCTGTAGATAAATAGGACATTATTTGCTTTCTTAACCACTTCTATTGTTAGCTGATCACATGGATGACACATTTACTCCTCTAAGGTTGGGTTTACATAGTGTTTTTTTTCCACAAACCTGCATGTGTTTTTACATGTTTATTAGTGGGAGAAAGAAGGAGAGAAGGGGGGAGATTGCATGTAGCGGTCCTTGATGCTGGTGTGAAACATTTATTGTATATTGCCTTTTATGAACAGCTGTTGGCTATGCAGTTAGGATGGTACACTGTTCCCCATAGGAGTTATGGAAACTACCAAATGTAGCACTGCTTGCTCGGGTCCATCACCTACTGTGTCTATCCACTTTCCCTCATAGATTGCAAGCACTTGTGGGCAGGGCCCTCAAACCCACTGTACCAGTTGGTCATGGTTAATACTGTACTTGTTTTGTGTATTGTATGTAAACCCTCAAATGTACAGCACCATGAAATTAATGATGCTCTATAAATAAATAATAAGTGCTGCCCTAGGGGTCAGGACTTAGAAGCAGATATTGCCATCCCAGCACTTATGAAACCTTTGACCTGAGCCCACTAATGTGTTAAAACAGCCCTGGTCACATGCATCATGAGTGTAGGTACTTGATATATTTATGACTTTTTATCACACTTATAATCATGATGCAATAAGGGAAGTTTTAACTCATTGATGGGCACAAACCCCTACCACTTACATACTTCCCAACCTTCCGAAGACACAAAAGCAGACAAATGAGATGGCATGTTCTAACTTTACACTTTTTTTTTTTTTACTCACTCCAACCATGCCCTTTTGTGCACCAACATAGTAATAGTGCCCTTCAATGTATAACACATAGTGATGATGCCTTCCTAGTTCCCACCACACAATCTAATGTCCCTACCCTGTTTGCAGTGATCTCTTTGGCTCAGCTCTAATCACACCTCCCTGGGTTGAAATCAGGACCTATTTGCCCTGGACAGCACCTAAATTCTAGGACTGTTTCTTCTCCCCCTCTGAAGCCCGCCCCCCTCCCCCCACCACAAACTACCCTAGGGCCCAATGCAGGTTCACCATTTGTTCTATGGTTAAGATGGCCCTGGATGCAGTATATTGATCCGATAGTACAACTTACAATGGACTTTATTCTGTAGACATCGGGGTACTTTATTTTTTTCTGCACTTCATTTATGATGCATTTTCACCTGGGTCCCAGCAGTCAGACCTCTACTGATCAGCATGTTGTTATTAAAACTTGGGCCTACCCTTTTAAATTTAATATTTATCTAAATACTAGTAGGCCACTATCATATGACTAGTGTATAGCATGATGGGGTGGAACATGACTCACAAATCAAAAGCACAACAGCCAGCCCTGTGTCATGCTACCCAAGGCAAAACAGTGTATAGGTTTCATCTCATCATCATTAAAGGGCAGGATCAGCAGAGTCACCATATTATAACTTGAGGGCGGGTTTTCAATTACATATATATACACACACACACACACACATACATATATACACACAAACACACACACTACTGTTCAAAAGTTTGGGTCACCCAGACAATTTTGTGTTTTCCATGAAAACGCACACTTATTTATCAAATGAGTTGCAAAATAAATATAAAATATAGTCAAGACATTGACAAGGTTAGAAATAATGATTTTTATTTGAAATAATTTTCTCCTTCAAACTTTGCTTTCGTCAAAGAATGCTCCATTTGCAGCAATTACAGCATTGCAGACCTTTGGCATTCTAGCTGTTAATTTGCTGAGGTAATCTGGAGAAATTTCACCCCATGCTTCCAGAAGCCCCTCCCACAAGTTGGATTGGCTTGTTGGGCACTTTTTGCGTACCATACGGTTAAGCTGCTCCCACAACAGCTCAATGGGGTTGAGATCTGGTGACTGCGCTGGCCACTCCATTAGATAGAATACCAGCTGCCTGCTTCTTCCCTAAATAGTTCTTGCATAATTTGGAGGTGTGCTTTGGGTCATTGTCCTGTTGTAGGATGAACTTGGCTCCAATCAAGCGCTGTTCACAGGGTATGGCATGGAGTTGCAAAATGGAGTGCTAGCCTTCCTTGTTCAAAATCCCTTTTACCTTGTACAAATCTCCCACTTTACCAGCACCAAAGCAACCCCAGACCATTACATTACCTCCACCATGCTTGACAGATGGCGTCAGGCACTCTTCCAGCATCTTTTCAATTGTTCTGCGTCTCACAAATGTTCTTCTGTGTGATCCAAACACCTCAAACTTCGATTCGTCTGTCCATAACACTTTTTTCCAATCTTCCTCTGTTCAATGTCTGTGTTCTTTTGCCCATATTAATCTTTTCCTTTTATTAGCCAGTCTCAGATATGGCTTTTTCTTGGCCACTCTGCCCTGAAGGCCAGCATCCCCAAGTCGCCTCTTCACTGTAGATGTTGACACTGGCGTTTTGCGGGTACTATTTAATGAAGCTGCCAGTTGAGGACCTGTGAAGTGTCGATTTCTCAAACTAGAGACTCTAATGTACTTGTCTTGTTGCTCAGTTGTGCAGCGGGGCCTCCCACTTCTCTTTCTACTCTGGTTAGAGTAGAGTAAAGTGTGAGTTTTCATGGAAAACACAAAATTGTCTGGGTGACCCCAAACTTTTGAAAGGTAGTGTATATATATATGTATATATATATATATATATATATATATATATATTGCGTAATCATGTTCCATAACACTTTACATATATTGTCATAAGCAAGCAAAATAAATAACTTCTGATAGATATCTGCAAACCTGCCCTCTAGTAATATAAACGAGAATGAGCTGCTTCTATTGAGCATGCACTCTACTGATAAGACTGTCCTACTAGGGACTGTTGTGACAATATCTGTAGAGGGCATTCTCAATAGAAGTAGCTCATTCATGGAGGACAGGGTTAGCAGAATCAGGTCATTATCATTAGATAATGGAGGTCTTACGTTAGTGGTTTAATGATGGCTAACTTGTACTACTGGAATCCAACATAAGTCAGGTACTAATACTATACAGTACATATATCATACAATCCATATTCACAGACTACCCCTTTTACAGTCATATGAAAAAGTTTGGGCACCCCTATTAATCTTAATCATTTTTAGTTCTAAATATTTGGGTGTTTGCAACAGCCATTTCAATTTGATATATCTAATAACTGATGGACACAGTAATATTTCAGGATTGAAATGAGGTTTATTGTACTAACAGAAAATGTGCAATATGCATTAAACCAAAATTTGACCGGTGCAAAAATTTGGGTACCCTTATCATTTTATTGATTTGAATACTCCTAACTACTTTTTACTGACTTACTGAAGCACAAAATTGGTTTTGTAACCTCACTGAGCTTTGAACTTCATAGCCAGGTGTATCCAATCATGAGAAAAGGTATTTAAGGTGGCCAATTGCAAGTTGTTCTCCTATTTGAATCTCCTCTGAAGAGTGGCATCATGGGCTCCTCAAAACAACTCTCAAATGATCTGAAAACAAAGATTGTTCAACATAGTTGTTCAGGGGAAAGATACAAAAAGTTGTCTCAGAGATTTAACCTGTCAGTTTCCACTGTGAGGAACATAGTAAGGAAATGGAAGACCACAGGGACAGTTCTTGTTAAGCCCAGAAGTGGCAGGCCAAGAAAAATATCAGAAAGGCAGAGAAGAATGGTGAGAACAGTCAAGGACAATCCACAGACCACCTCCAAAGAGCTGCAGCATCATCTTGCTGCAGATGGTGTCACTGTGCATCGGTCAACAATACAGCACACTTTGCACAAGGAAAAGCTGTATGGGAGAGTGATGTGAAAGAAGCCGTTTCTGAAAGCACGCCACAAACAGAGTCGCCTGAGGTATGCAAAAGCACATTTGGACAAGCCAGCTTCATTTTGGAAGAAGGTCCTGTGGACTGATGAAACAAAGATTGAGTTGTTTTGTCATACAAAAAGGCGTTATGCATGGCGTCAAAAAAACACAGCATTCCAAGAAAAACACTTGCTACCCACTGTAAAATTTGGTGGAGGTTCCATCATGCTTTGGGGCTGTGTGGCCAATGCCGGCACCGGGAATCTTGTTAAAGTTGAGGGTCGCATGGATTCAACTCAGTATCAGCAGATTCTTGAGAATAATGTACAAGAATCAGTGACGAATTTGAAGTTACGCCGGGGATGGATATTTCAGCAAGACAATGATCCAAAACACAGCTCCAAATCTACTCAGGCATTCATGCAGAGGAACAATTACAATGTTCTGGAATGTCCATCCCAGTCCCCAGACCTGAATATCATTGAACATCTGTGGGATAATTTGAAGCGGGCTATCCATGCTCGGCGACCATCAAACTTAACTGAACTGGAATTATTTTGTAAAGAGGAATGGTCAAAATTACCTTCATCCAGGAACTGATTAAAAGCTACAGGAAGCGACTAGAGGCTGTTATTTTTGCAAAAGGAGGATCTACTAAATATTAATGTCACTTTTCTGTTGAGGTGCCCATACTTTTGCATCGGTCAAATTTTGGTTTAATGCATATTGCACATTTTCTGTTAGTACAATAAACCTCATTTCAATCCTGAAATATTACTGTGTCCATCAGTTATTAGATATATCAAATTGAAATGGCTGTTGCAAACACCCAAATATTTAAAACTAAAAATGATTAAGATTAATAGGGGTGCCCAAACTTTTTCATATGACTGTATATTATTTTCTTCATGTGTTAACAATAGAAAAAAAAAAAAAAAGTGGATTCCAATTAAGAGCTTTGACTAACTCCTTTACAATGCCAGTGAACCTGGTCCTAAGCACTGATTTGTGAGAGTTGTTGTACATGTACAGAACAGCAAATGTGTGGGCTGGCTCAGGCTCTTATTCCAGCTGTTTAATTCTTTTGCTGCCATGGTCAATAGCAACCACTATGCGGACCCGAACACTAGCGTAAACCTAGCGTAATACTGACTCATGTACAATGTGGGTACTTTAAAACTGCCCAATATGGACAAGAACATAACTACTATAATACTGCGTCCTATGCAAAAGAATATAACTATTATAATAATGCCCCCTATGTACAAGAATATAACTAGTAGGATACTGCTCTTATGAACAAGAATAAGACACCCATAATTATACAGATTTTAGAATACGGACACCTCTTGTCTTTATTGGTTTGTTCAGTACATTCCGTTCCATGAAACATTATGTCAATACAGAGTCACTTAAATTTATTTGAAGATTATTTTTTTCTTTTTGGTTTCCCTTTCCAGGAACAGCACCATTCTTATCCATAAAACAGCGAGGCACTGTTAGGAGGGGAAAAAAAAGCAGACATTTTATCAATTTGGGACAGCCCTATTAAACTATTAATTCTTTATTTTCATCATCTTGCATTACACCTTATACTCCGTCCATCTAATTCTATTAGATTGAATTGAGACTGTGCATTGTGCTATTAGATCCATAAACTTGATACCACTGATAAGGCAGCCCCTTATTTTCCTAAAAGCATAAATGTTAATGTAAGACAAAATGTGAAAAGGAGAGTCAGGGGACATACTGTGGCTGGTATGTATATTTGTTCTGCTGTTCTTCAAAGCTATGTTCACAGTTTTCCTCCTGTTACCAGTGAAGAAATTTGCACAAAAACAGTGGATAACATGTATTGAACCACTTTTTTTTTTTTTTTTTAGCTGTTTTAGACATGGTTTGCACCTCATCTGACAAGAGGGCGTGGTTTAGTAGAAAGGTGAATGATCAAAAAAATGCACCAAATTTACCATCAAGTGTCAAAGTATCAGCAAAGTTTACACTATTAGACAGTATTTGTAAATCTGCCTTATTATCTTAATACTAATGGTCAAAAAAAGTACACTAATTAGTAGACTGATGGTCAAAAACAATCTCAGGGCTAGAGACAGACATGGAAATTTTGGTGCATTTTTTGAGCCAAAGCTGGACTGGATTAAAAAGGAATGGAACTTATACTGCTCCAGAATCCACTCCTGGCTTTGCCTCAAAAAAACAATACAAAATCTGGACCAAAAAAAAAAAAAAAAAAAAAATCACAAGAAAACCCACAAACAAAACCACCACAACAAAAAAAAACTTCATGTGTGTGTCTAGTCTAAAAGCTTAAAATGTTAACGCTGACATAAAAGGCCACCTACAACTTGTCTCCTCCATATACTGTATTTCTGATCTAACCTCAGATCCTCTTAAGACCTTCTACTCCGCTCTGAACTGCTCATCACACAACTGACTCCAACACTTCTCCGGGGCATCCTCCATACTCTGGAACCCTCTACCACGACACACAAGACTGTCCTACACAATCCCAAGCTTCAAGAGGACCCTGAAGACTGACCTCTTTAGGGAAGTCTACAACCTTCAATAAACCTACTGCCACCACACCAGCATCTGAACAATTTCTAACTTCACCTACTGTCTCTATCCCCCTTCGCTCATCCCCCCTGCTCAGACTTTGCGCGCAGGGCCCTCTATGCCACTGTTCCAGTTGGTACATGTACCAACCTCCATGTACATTGGAGGTAAAAAAAATAAATAAATAAATAATAATTGATATATATATATATATATATATATATCTCTCTATATCTCTCTCTATATATATCTCTATCTATCTATATATCATATAAAAAAATAAAAGCATAGTTTCCATTTAAGAGACATGAAAAATTGCAATCCTTTGATTCGGAAACTCATTTGAATAATTTATTACAAAATGTACAATTTAATCCAGAAGCAACAAGTTAAGAGTCACATCCACACGCATAGCTTTTGTTTACTGACCCTTTCTCAGGAACCACCTGTTGCCTGGGGTCAGTGTACCCAGATAGCACAGTTTGGGAAATCGACAGCATGTTTTTCTAAACTGGTGACAGGAAGTTCAAGGAGAGGTATCTTTATTAAGTAACAGTTTACTGCTATGAAGAAGAAAAACTCTGTCTAATTGAGAAATAATTTGCAATAAAATCTGTCATCCAGAATGTCTGATAGCCTGGTACAATTTTATTTGGAGATTTTCTAGCAGAACATTTGATAATCCGCAACCTATCTAATGCTGGATTAAAGGGCATTTACTGCATATGCAATAGTTTGAGCCAAAAAATGCTTATTAGAGGGAAACAATCAGTTAAATTCTGTTGCTTCGCTATTTTGAACTGTGATTGCTCTGGTCGCTACATGGAATAACTGTATATAATATATATACGAATTACATATATACATATATATATACACACACACACACACACATATATATATATATATACAGTACAGACCAAAAGTTTGGACACACCTTCTCATTCCAAGAGTTTTCTGTATTTTCATGACTATAAAAATTGTAGATTCACACTGAAAGCATCAAAACTATGAATTAACACATGTGGAATTATATACTTAACAAAAAAGTGTGAAACAACTGAAAATATGTCTTATATTCTAGGTTCTTCAAAGTAGCCACCTTTTGCTTTGATTACTGCTTTGCACACTCTTGGCATTCTCTTGATGAGCTTCAAGAGGTAGTCACCTGAAATGGTCTTCCAACAGTCTTGAAGGAGTTCCCAGAGATGCTTAGCACTTGTTGGCCCTTTTGCCTTCACTCTGCGGTCCAGCTCACCCCAAACCATCTCGATTGGGTTCAGGTCTGGTGACTGTGGAGGCCAGGTCATCAGGCGTAGCACCCCATCACTCTCCTTCTTGGTCAAATAGCCCTTACACAGTCTGGAGGTGTGTTTGGGGTCATTGTCCTGTTGAAAAATAAATGATGGTCCAACTAAACGCAAACCGGATGGAATAGCATGCTGCTGCAAGATGCTGTGGTAACCATGCTGGTTCAGTATTCCTTCAATTTTGAATAAATCCCCAACAGTGTCAGCAGCAAAGCACCCCCACACCATCACACCTCCTCCTCCATGCTTCACGGTGGGAACCAGGCATGTAGAGTCCATTCATTCACCTTTTCTGCGTCGCACAAAGACACAGTGGTTGGAACCAAAGATCTCAAATTTGGACTCATCAGACCAAAGCACAGATTTCCACAGGTTTCATGTACATTCCTTGTGTTCTTTAGCCCAAACAAGTCTCTTCTGCTTGTTGCCTGTCTTTAGCAGTGGTTTCCTAGCAGCTATTTTACCATGAAGGCCTGCTGCACACAGTCTCCTCTTAACAGTTGTTGTAGAGATGTGTCTGCTGCTAGAACTATGTGTGGCATTGGCCTGGTCTCTAATCTAAGCTGCTGTTAACCTGCGATTTCTGAGGCTGGTGACTCGGATGAACTTATCCTCCGCAGCAGAGGTGACTCTTGGTCTTCCTTTCCTGGGGCGGTCCTCATGTGAGCCAGTTTCTTTGTAGCGCTTGATGGTTTTGGCTACTGCACTTGGGGACACTTTCAAAGTTTTCCCAATTTTTCAGACTGACTGACCTTCATTTCTTAAAGTAATGATGGCCACTCGTTTTTCTTTACTTAGCTGCTTTTTTTCTTGCCATAATACAAATTCTAACACTCCATTCAGTAGGACTATCAGCTGTGTATCCACCTGACTTCTGAACAACACAACTGATGGTCCCAACCCCATTTATAAGGCAAGAAATCCCACTTATTAAACCTGACAGGGCACACCTGTGAAGTGAAAACCATTTCAGGTGACTACCTCTTGAAGCTCATCAAGAGAATGCCAAGAGTGTGCAAAGCAGTAATCAAAGCAAAAGGTGGCTACTTTGAAGAACCTAGAATATAAGACATATTTTCAGTAGTTTCACACTTTTTTGTTAAGTATATAATTCCACATGTGTTAATTCATAGTTTTGATGCCTTCAGTGTGAATCTACAATTTTTATAGTCATGAAAATACAGAAAACTCTTGGAATGAGAAGGTGTGTCCAAACTTTTGGTCTGTACTGTATATATATATATATATATATATATATATATATATATATATATATATATATGTGTGTGTGTGTGTGTGTGTGTGTGTGTGTGTGTGTGTATCTCCTCCATACAACTGTATATGAGGTTAAAGGTCCTTTAGAAAATATTTCCAAATGCAGAACCGATGTGATCAAGTCCATTCTATGATTTCTCACTTCAAGAGGGCGCCATGAAAAACACCTGTCCCAGTTTATGCTTCTTGATGCTACTTTTGCAGACAGAACAGAATTTGTTCTTCTAAGGGAAAAAAGAAAATTAAAAAAAATTTAAAATGTGCTGCAGAATGTGTTCACTAAAACAAATATTGAACATGGTTGACAGTTTTAAATATTTCCAGACCTTAACGTACACCCTGCTCCCCAACCAAAGTTGACGAACCTTTAGGAGCTGATCCCAGCATGCTTTGCAACAGTAGAAGTCACATGAGGTGCACTTAAATGGCACAGACCCTTTCATTTTGCAGTGTGGGCAGATTGGACCCTCTGAAAAAAAGAAAAAAAAAGCCCCAACCTTATGGCCTTCAATGGTAGACTTCAGTTTTAGAGGGTACCTGTCATAAAGAGGCATATGTCCTTCAGGATTTTGGGAAAGCTGAGTAACAAGCGCTCTGCCTATGCAGTCTTCTACTTTATTAAAATCAGAATTTGCATGAGGATGACTAAAGGTTTTTTTGATGGAGCTTCTCCTGTTAATAAGATTGTGGCTTTCCATTGGGGACAGGAAGGCAGTGTGACTGTGCTCCCTTCTGGGGTGAATTTATGTAAGGCTTAGTGATTACTAATGAGATCACTTCTGCTTTCTGCTGAGTTCCCTTCCCTTGTATGTGACTTCAGCTAGAAGCAGTGCTCCTTACCAGAAACACTTCACAGAGGGGTACTAAAACTTACAAGAATATGTCCAGCTAGAAATTTTTTTTGTGTTTTCTGGGGAAAAATTTCATTCATTCCCTTGTGGTTACCACACTTGAAAATGTCCCCAGAAGCTTCACAGGGTGTACAGCAACTATATCCGGTAACTTTTAGTTTCAAAGGTATTTATTGAATTACAACAATAATAAAACTGCAGTGCAAAACAGTATCAAATGACAGTTCCAAATAAAAATAAAACAGAGCATAGCATAAAATCGCAGTAACCTGTTGAGAATAAAGAATTTTGTAGAAGAATAGGGATAAAAAGGCAATTATCCAATAACAAACAAAGGGATAAAGAGTTCTGTAATGCACGGGTCGGTGAGAAGGGGGAAGAGAGGTCCTTGCCAAAGGGGCTAAAAAGCAGCACTCAACCACATCTAAAAATTGAAGTTGAAGACAGTATGACAGACCTGGCATATTGGACCTATTAATCCATGGAGACCATACCCTGTCAAAGTGTGGACAGGTATTGTAAATAGTGGTGGTAATCTTTTTGTACAGCATATTCGTGTCAACAAGTTCGATGGTTGATAGTGTTAACTTATTTTTTTCCACTTGGAAGCAATGTGAATTCGTGCTGCCATTAGGATATACTGAAGCAATTTATATTGCACATATCTGATAGTGGATGGTTTCAGGCAGAGTAGGAAAACGGGGGCAGTTAAAGGGATTGATTGTCCCAAGATTCGTAGCACCATCCTATGGATGGATGTCCAAAAGCGGCAGGCTAGAGGGCAAGTCCACTAGATATGGAGGGTGTCGCCAGAAGCAGCACTCCCCCCGAAAACAGAGGAGAAACCGCAAGGTAAAAACTACATAATCTAGAGGGAACCAAATAGGTTCTATGAAGAATTTTTAAGGAAGGCTCCATGAGGGTGACCTGCCAACTGTCCTTGCTGATGAATGTGCAACACTCCATCCATTAGGCTGGGGTTAGGGTGGTCTCCAAGTCCCGTTTCCAGGCCGTCAGAGTCAAGCTTCAATTCTGAGGGTGGAGTGTTCAGAAAACTGTATATAAAGGAATAGGAGCCTCTATTGTTGGCTGCCCCATAGAGGCACATTCTTTCAAAACCTGTGGGAATGATGGTAGGGTTGTGTGGAAAGAGTGAACATAAGAAGTGGAAGACCTGGTTAGCCCTAAAGGCCACTGAGGGGGATGGGGAATGGGTATGAATAAAGTGGTCCTTGGTGGAGACATGCCAGTCACAGAGGAATTCATTAAGAAGTCTAAACCTAGTGTGTCTCTACCAAGTAAACATCTATATCCAGTAACTTAAGGAACTTTTTCATTTAGAACTTTTGAAAGGGACAGCAACTTTTTTTTTTTTTTAAAGGTAAACAGATGGGTATGGTGAAGGGGTAAACTTGCAGCCCTGCACGATCAGCTACTTAAGAGGGGTTATCCAAACTGGGCAAATATCAACATGGGCCTCAAATATGAAATAGCTCTATCCCTCAAGGTAAAGTAGGTTTTTGGTTCATACCCACCCACTAAGCTGTTGACAGGGTAAAAAGTTAGACACAAAACCCTGCACTATTACACAATATTAGGTCCCTCTTCTTTCTCTCATAATGCTCTTCCTGTGTAAAAAGTCAGTCTATACACTTGTACTAACACTTTATTAACGAACCAGAAAGCTCAGGATGCCAACAACTTCCCTACTGGACAAAGAGGGTTGACATGTGGAAAATGTATTTGTACCTTCTTACAATTGGTAAAATATTGCACACAGACACCACAAAAATGCCTAAGACTGTACCAAGGGGCTATGGAAATGTAGAAGCAGATAGCATACATGCATGTTATGGGCATTAGTAGATGTGAAGAGTAAACTAAATGACTGAAGGAGCCATGTACAGTTTTAACTGTAACCTTTATAGCTCAGCTTCCCCCCCCCAAAAAAAAAAACAAATTGAAAACTTCTTCAGCAGATTCCAGTGTCTTAAGTCAGTCTGTTTTATTCTGACCTTCAGGTTTGTACTGCTAGTTTTTTTTTCTTCCTACAACTGGTGCTGCGAAAAGATTTCCTGCAGTAACTGGTATTGGGTGTATTCCAGGTAGATTTCTAAACAGTAATCCATACTGGTTTATTGGCATAATGGACTTCATCCTACAGTGTCACTAAACATCCCAGGCTGAAGTAACAAAAGGCAAATATAACATCTGGACAACAGAAATGAAATATACCCTCAATATAATAAATGCCATGGATACCCCACACTGATTCCAATGTTATATTCAATAAAGAAATTGCTATTTGAAGTTCCTTAAAACACCATATAGGCTAGTATTCTCTGCACGTTAATATCTTAGTATGTATTTATAGTAAATAGAGCTCAAGTTCTCTGATTACAAATCCCCTGAATAGACAGTTAAATGACAAAAGTCTTTCTGACTGCACCACCACTTGGGGGAGATAAAAAAATGCTCCCTGCAGACAGTTTATACATTGAACTCAGTAATAAAACAGTATGCGGTATGGTTTTGCAGTGAAGTGATATATGCAGGCAGACAGAAATCTGGACTAAAATGTAATGTACTTAATTTAAAAATGTTGCTGTTTTCTGAATGAAAAGCAGAAAACCACAACCTCTCTAAAATTGGTGCAAAATAGGTGTCTCCATTCTAGCTAATTTAGTGTTCACTCCCTGTTACTAGGGGAAGTCTGTCTATAGATACTATCTGGCTTAAAGGGAGTCTATCACCTCCCCCAAGCATATTCAACTGCCATCACCATGTTACAGAGCATATTACAGTGATAAACAACATACCTTTGTTATCTAGGTCACTTTTCTAGATTTGGAGAACGACTGGGGTGGAGCTTCAGCTCTCTGGAGCATCTCATAATTTCCAACATTGGCTTTATCATGGAGTGATACCCTGCTCACCCAGAGCTCCTGGGTTCACTGAGAGAACACATATCTTTACACCATCGCTGCATTGCCATGTAAAATAATTTTGTATAATAAAGCAGATTCATATCCTTGCAGTGTATATTTTATCATTGCAGATTACAGTGCTCACCCAGAGTTTCCTTGTTCATGAAAAAGATTCATGAATGTTGGAACTAAAGTGAGGACTGACCAACAAGCAAATACACAGTTAATGCATATTTATAAAATATTCAAGGTCAGTGGAAAGCTACGTAACCTCTAAAGGCTGCCATCAGTGGTTGTAACATAGCACCATGTAGAAAGACCAATAGGGCTGAACAGGATAAGACTTGAAAGATTTCTAGGTTATTCTTTGATGTGCAGAACTTATAAGGAAATCCTTATTTCTGCATTTCTAGTTGGCACTTTATATGTCATTCAAAGGAGAATCTGGTTGAGCATATGTATGAGACAGTCAGATAATAGAAAAGATTAACCTAACCCTTCCAACAAATTTCCAATTAATTACCCCAGAACTCTGTGGCCCTCCACTATTGGTTACAGAGAACGCCATTCATCAGAATATCTACCTTTACATGAGTTTCTGCAGAATTTCTGGTTAATCTTGCAAAACAAAGATGCTGATATCGTACTACATGTTGAGATAGTGACCATCACAAAGTCCATTATGTTGCAGTCTAGACAGACAGATTCTCTAGTTGCAAATATTAGTTCAAGAATGCAGAAACACTCCACCTCGATCTGGCACACGCAAGTCTGGGACCCAGAAAAAGCTATGGTAAACCTCCTTAAAAACCATGTGATTGAGACGTCCTCTGTTAAAAAGCAGAGTTGACAAATATGGCGCCTTTACAGCAAACACAGGGGTTATGACCCAGATATCTTTGAGTCTTGAATGGCAAACCTACCTAGTTAGGTAGTGATATCGAAGCCAGGGTCGGTTATAGACAAAGTGTGGCCCTGGGCATAATTAAAAGTGGGGCCACAAATTCTGACCTATTATACCAACACCACAGTCATATTCGGTCAAGGCCCTGTGCAGAGCACTACAGCATTAATTTCTAGCAATAGGGGAGTTACCAGGGTCTTAAAAGATCCAATCTGACTTCCTACACACAGAAAAAAATGATTTATAAACATATATAGTTATCAAATAACAACACTATATTTAACACTATAAATATTACCATACAGTTAAATATTAAATCCATACAGTTGTGTAACAAAACAAATGCAGAAACTAATATTACCAATAATACCTACATTACAGCAACCATTGAATAGCGACTTAAAGAGATCGTCCAGGCTTAATCTATTTATGGCTGATCAGCTGTACATAAGCAGAAAACTTTGTCCCCTGTATAGCATTTCGGGAACATTCACTTCACTGCCCACTTATTAAATGAGCGCTGAGGTGCGGGATGGGAGCTGTAAGCAGGTCCATAAAAACGATTGGTCCACAGTGGCCAGCTGTTGGCCCTTGGCCCCCCACCGATTAGGTGGTTTATGGCCTATCCTGAGGATAGGCCATAACTAGCTTTAAGCATGCCTTGGAAACCTTGAAGGTCCCATTGGGGATAGGGAGTCCCGGCAATTGCCCAGTTTGCCCCCCCCCGTCCAAAGCCAGCCCTGATTGGAGTAAACCCCTTACCAATGCATATGTGAAGTCTGAAAATGTTAAACAGTACATGACATTTTCCCATTCTACTTGGATTACTATATTTAACTGTGTAAGAGTTTGTTATTTTTGTAGCCAGCAGCATTTCTATATGTGACATGATTCCTTTTTTTTTTTTTTTTATTTCCTGCTTTGTGGCTTAATAAGCAGACTCTTCCAATGAGTCATGTCTCACTTTAATTTCCTTACAATGCGTATCAAAAGAATGTTTTTGCAGTCATGCATCCGGAACTGTAAGACTCTTGCCAGCTGACACATGAATTAACCACTATTTATATTAAACCCTCGAGATACATTTGTGAGTAACAGGTTTGGATTTAGTTTTCTATTTTTCTTAATTAGAAATATGTGCCATAATTTTTGCAGTGCATATTTTTACAAAGCCGGGTACAAGGAAGTGACATGTCACTTCTTGAGGCATTTTAGAAGCTGATTTTAACCCAGACACATTCTAAATATGCTGGTTTGCTATTTGACAAAAGTAACAAGCATACTGTAGGTATTTAAGTAGTTGGAAACGCTAAAATCTTGTATTTCATAGACTGATTTATTGTGAAGTTCAGGTGAATGGGTTTGAGCTGCAGTATCAGGTGCAACCACACATATGCATGGTACTGTGCCAGTACGAAAAGAACATGAAGCGGATGCTTTGGTTATTGGTGGAGTGCTATGGCTGCTTCATTTTGCTGTTCAGTCACAAAACCACTGGAGGACCCAGGATGTTCATGCCTTACATGGAAAACACATCAGGGGGAATTTATTACAAGTGTTGGTCCTGAAGCCCTGTGAAGGAGAGTGAGATGCACCCAATTTATTAGGAGGCACATGCTTATTCACACAGCTGTTTTAAAACCAATGAATGCCTATGGGTGTATTCACATGTCCATTTCTTTTGACAGACCGTTTTTGTTTTACACAGCAGTCAAAAAAATGAATCTGGACTATCTTTGTCCGTTTAATAGACATGTAAAGAGAACCGGCCATTATTCATTGTTGAGTGAATAAGGCCTTAAAACAGACTGACAGGTCAGTGAAAAATAGCAGTCATTTTCTTAAGGCTTTATGCACACGTACATGTGTGGATGTCATTAATGTACTGTCCGTACTGTTCATCCTGAGCATGGTCATGTGCATGGAGCCTAAGAGAGGCAATTCTACATTGGCTACATTTGAGCTATAATTTATGCCAGACATATTAGTTGTCACCCAGCTTTACCATAAACATTGACAGAAGTGGATAACAATTAAATTTTCTTGGGTTAGATTTTCCCAGACTTTTTCCCAGGAAAAAAAAAAACAAAAAACAAAAAAAAACAAACACATCATGTACTACAGCTCAACCTAAAAACAGAAACTATAAGCAATTTAAGGGATTGTCCTCTTTCATAGTGCAAGTTTCCATCACAACATATTACATAACTCTGATAACTAAAAGTCAGATGAGTGAAAAGTGTAAACAATTTTTTTGTAATCGGTCTCTGAAAAGCTCTGCTTGCTGTGAGTGGATGGAAATGTTGTTGTTGAAAATTGTTGACATGTACAGGCTCGCACACATGTCTTTCTAAATAGTTGATTACACTGTATCAGTACTGGTAAAATGTGGTAAAAGACTGGATACAAAAGCATATTAGAAATTGCAAAACTAGCATGCACTTATTTCGGTGGACCCTTCACGGAATTAGACTGGATACAGGTCTATAGTGAAATATGTGTATAGGTTTCAGATTTGATACAGGTATATTTGTACTACTGCTCACCTGACTCTGGTATAAAAGGAGGAAGAGGTGAAGTGGATCTAATCCTCATCTGCATCCCATTGACTGTAGTTTGCATTTCAACTTTTGTAGTGACAAGAACTGCAAGAGAGAATTTCACGAGAGAAGCAAAGATTCATAAATGACAGTGGTTGCTCGATTGCCATTGCCCAGCCATGGTGAAAACTAATCTGACAGCCTACTCCTGCTCTCCCACTGGGCACTGACTCTACCTGCAATCTAGTTGGGCACAGCCTCTGTTCCCACTGGGCAGTCACTCCCTGTGCTCACACCCCTGCCTCCATCACATTGGTAAAATAAGCCTAGGATTAAACACACCTACCTTGTGAATGGTCAGTCTGTCCATCTTCACATAGTTGTCCTGACCTCCCTGCTCTGCTATGTTCATTGCTGTTGCTGCACACTGCAGAGGGTGCTGGTGGCTTCCCATCACTACAAGTAATCTGATTTGATGATTTTCTAGAGCTGCAGCTTTCTCCAGTTAATTCCTCACACAGCTGATTAAAGTTCTTCTTATGAGGAATCCGAATAAACCTACAGAATTCTAGAAGAATGCAGTAAATGCAATGATGTTCCAGATTTGGGTAATCAAATTTCTTAATATATTTGGGTACCACTACAAAACCTATATTTATATAACATGGTACAGCAGATGAAGTTCCATTATATACTTTAACCCCTTTTACAATTTACAAATAACACATTTTTCAATTTACTTTTTTAGTTTTGTTTTTTTAACTCCCCTCCTTCCAAAAGCCATAACTTTTTACTTTTCCATTCACAGAATCATATGAAGGATTAATTTGGGGCAAAATATACTTCATAATAATATCAATTAATATTCCATCATCTGATGTACTAGGAAGCAGCGAAAATAACATGTTACCTATATTCAGAGGGTCATGATTATTAGGAATCTTATATAGCATTAACACCTTAATAAAGAACTTTGACTACTTTTTTCCTTCTTGAAGTCGCTCTATTGTCACCTGTAACTTTTTTAGATTTCTATGCATGTGGCTGTGTAAGGCATCTTTTTTGCGGGGCCAGATGTACTTTTTAATTATACCATTTTGGAGGACGTCTGATGTTTTGATTGATTTTTTATAAAAAAAAAAATTTTTAGAAGACAAAAAGGCAATAATACAGTGATTTGGCAAATAAAATGCTTTAGTCACTCTGGAGTTTTATTTGGAACTTTTTGCAGACCTTACCTCTCAATAATCTGTAGTGCTCTGGTTTCTCTGTAAGTAGCCCTGCAATCTCGCCCACCATAGCTTCATAATTGTCTGTTTTCTTATAGGAGGAAAGAGCTGCAGAGAATCGCTGGAAGTTAGAGGAACCCAAGGCTTCCTTCACTTGCTTTAGGTACGCAGATACCTGCATCTGCTGCTCCTTATTAGGTGGTGGGGCAACACTGTAATTACTTGCTGGAGCAAAAAAAAAAAAGAAAACAATACAAAATAATGCTTATAACTTATTTCTGTTCACAGAAAAACTGGGTAACCACCATTACAGTTCTAACAGAAGTGGTCACCCAGAATTCCAGGCATCCTGAATAGTCATTTACTGTTCTGCTTATTATAATATCAGTTGCATGACTAAAAACATGTCCACATGTCCCAGTAACACCTCAATATGTAATGCATACTGGCCATGCACAGCAAACATGTTGCAGGTTGGTTTTTGCTGTGGCTCAGCTGTAGACTTCTCTGCAGGCTTAACACAGCTTTAAACCTCTTTATTGCAAAGGCTGGAAGTCACGGCTGAAATTTGCAGCACTAATTTACAACATTATACTACTATCAACTTGAAAGATACCACAATGTACCGCAAAAGAATGGAACTGAAAAACCGGCTTAAGAAACTTGCACAACTCAACAGCGACATCTTCTTCTTAACAAAATGCAAAAAGGAGAGACTCATCCCAAAAGGCTTCAAATAACTTCTCTACTTAGATTGCATTTTTTTTAAGGACTCTAAAATGCTTTGAAAACCATGTGTATAAAAATCTAGCTAGTACTCCTGAAAGCTTACTTATAAATATACTCAAGTTAGCCTCTAAAAGGTATCGCCTGTTTTCTTCACTCTTCCACTACTTTCAATGGCTAACACGGTACAACATTATACTACTAATTTACAATCCGTCTGCCATACAGGTTTTGGCTGAAGCATGTGGATTATATTGGTTTATCCTCATCCACAGTGCTTCAACTATAGTTCACAGTGGATCAGGCCCTAGTCTAACATGGTGTGGGAGCTACTACAATGGTGACTGCATTTATCATCACTGTGAAGAATATCGCCTCGCCCAGCCGCCTGGCACGCCTGCGATCAAACTTCTTTCTTAACCTCCCACTCACATCCCGCAGATCCACACTCGCAACCCCAGGCCCTTGTGATAACAGTTTAGAGACCCCTTCCCGGCAGTCTCTCAGGGTCTCTCCCACACTAGCCGCTAGTTGGGAGAGTTCTAGGGGATTCTGCACCTCCCCCTTTGCTTCCAAACCTAGGGGCACCTCTGGTTCTGGCACAGGTATGTTTGGACCCTGTCCTCCCTCCCAGACGCCTTGCCCCTTTGGGCCTACACCCTGTTCCTCCTGTACTTGGGTGGGTGATGGTGATACCTTGGGCAAATGACTAAGATTATGCTTCCCCAAACCATCCCTCCACAATACATTGACAGGTAATACATTTGACACACCCCCTTCTTGGGTCCCACCTCCAGCACCCCATGCCGTCTGCACTTGGGCCATGGGCACGACTGGCACACCTTGGATGGCTGTTTCTCCTTCCCAGGACTCTTTCACAAGAGTTAGGGGCCCACGTACACGTCTCCCGTACAAGAGCTCAAAGGGGGAGAACCCCATTGAGGCTTGCGGCACCTCCCGGTAAGCGAACAGCAGGTGCGGGAGATAAGGCTCCCAGTCGCGCCCGTGGGACTCGACTAACATCCTGAGCATCTGCTTCAGGGTGCCATTGAACCGTTCACACAGGCCATTGGTCTGTGGGTGATACGGGCTGGACACCAGATGTTGCACCTCTGTTACCTTACACAGGCCTTGCATCAAGGCAGACATCAACTGGGTACCTTGGTCTGTGAGCATCTCTCTGGGAAATCCAACACGGGAGAAGATGCCTACCAGAGCCTTGGCCACTACATCAGCCCGGGTGGAAGACAGCGCGACAGCTTCCGGGTACCTAGTAGCGTAGTCTACTACCGTTAATATGAAACGTTTCCCGGTGCGACTGGGAATGGACAGGGGTCCAATGAGATCCACAGCCACCCGCTGGAAAGGTTCGGTTATGATGGGCATAGGTATCATTGGTGCTTTGGAGCCTTGCCCCGCCTTGCCCATCCTCTGACAAGTGTCACATGAACGGCAGTATTTAGCTACATCTGTCCCCATCCTAGGCCAGTAGAATAAGTGGCTGAGGCGAGCCTTGGTCTTAGCGATCCCCAGGTGGCCTGCCAGTGGAATATCATGAGCAATCCGCAACAACTCCACCCAGTAGGGTTGGGGTACCACCAAATGTTTCTCCCTGAGCCGACTTTCTTTTCCCTTTGTGGGGATCGTTTCCCGGTACAACCTCCCTTGCTCCCAGTACACGCGGTCCTTGTCCGACTCCAAGGGAGGTTGATCAGCACGCTCCTTCAATGCGCCCAGACTGCGGTCAGCTTGGACAGCGTCCCTGAACTCCTGACTGGAACCAGACAGAAGAGATGTGCATGTCACATACCCGTCGGGCTCCTCCGGCTCCAGTGTGGGGAGGTTAGTCACGGCGGCCTCAGTGCCATCTCCGGGTGACAGAGGGAACGGCTCAGGGGTCGAAGCGCCTTCCAACCCTCTAGCACTCTGGCTGCGGGTTACCACTGCAACACCAGCAGTCCGTTCCTCATCCGGATCGGCCCTGAGATCCCCGTGACCCACCTGACCACCTGGCACATTGTCCTCAGTTGGGGTTGCCCCCAGCATCTCAGAAGAGCTACCCTGTAAACCTGCAAGGCAAGAATTAGCAATTACATTGACATTGCATTCATTCATTGATTCACAGTGAACTGCATGGGTGACTGGCTGAGCCAGGGTCACACTGAGGGGGCTCTCATCACCCGCAGATGTGGGCGGGGCTACAGCCAGGTCAGCATTCCACAATGTCTCATTCACATGCTCACTGATTACTTTAGCTGGACACACAGCAAGGAGAGACAAAAGGCTAACCCCTCCCTCTGCCTGTGTGACAGACTTCAACACCTCATTAAAATCATCCTTCAGTACAGACATTTTGTCACAGCGAGGTGGGGCTGCTCCCACCCCATATTGGGACACCAAGGGCCCCAAATCTCTTCCCAATAGTACATTGGCAGGCAGATCAGACACTAGCCCCACATCACGCATCCCTTTTCCCGCACCCCAGTCCAAATGGACGCAAGCCATGGGCACAGTTACGCGTTCTTGTCCAATACCCTTCAGGGTCAGAGTTTTTCCAGGGATAATACTGTCCGCAGGGACCAAGTCAGGTTGCACCAGAGTAATCTGCGCCCCAGTGTCCCGAAATCCCATGACCACTTTACCCCCCACAATGACCTGTTGACTGTTGGCATCGGATTGCAACCCCTCCCTCCCCACCAAGTATACAGATGAGCCAGCTGCCGTGGCTGGGGAAACAGGGGGGTTCTTAGAGCGGTTGGGGCATTCCGCCTTGAAATGTCCTGGCTGGTTACAGGCGTGACATCGCCGGACCCCTCCTTGGGACTTGGAGGGGGTCCCCGGGGCGCCCAGAGTCCTTGGGACAGGGGAAGTAGAGGGGGCACCCGGGACAGAGTTTGTCTTACCCCACTTGGAGACCGCAGGCTGTGGTGAACTCCAACTTTGCCCCTCCTTCCCGCTTGGGGGTCTCTGCAGTGTGGCTCCTCTCTTGATCCCTTGCTCCCTGGTGGACACATAGTCGTCAGCAATCTCTGCAGCCTTGTCTGCTGTTTTGGGTTTCCAATCACACACGAACTGGCGGACCTCCAGAGGGCACACCTGGAGAAATTGTTCCTTTATCATAAGATCCCCAATTCCCTCAAACGTGGTGACAGTAAGTCCTTTGATCCACTGCCAGAATGTAACCTGTAAGTGGTGCAGAACATCCGCATAGCTCTCTGTGGGACCCCGCTGGATATTCCGGAACTTTTTGCGGTACACCTCCGGCGTGAGCCGGTATCTCCGGATCAGCGCCGCTTTGATGGTCTCATAGTCCGCGTCCACTGGTAAGCTCGTGGAAACATCCAGGCCTTTTCCCTTCAGTCGGGGAGACAGGTAAGGGGCCCATTCTGCCTGGGGAATATGATGCTGCTTACACACCCGCTCAAATCCCCGCAAAAACGAGTCCAAGTCCCCGTTATCTTCCAAGATTGGAAAGTCCTCGGATCGGATCTTTAGTGCTCGGGCTCCTGGAGTTGGTGCAGGGGAAGGTTGCGCCTGCTGGCAAAGTTCCAGCTTTTTTAGCTCAAGCTGATGCTCCAACTCCGCCCGACGCTCTGCAGCAGCGGCCTCTCTCTCCGCCCGGCGCTCTGCAGCTTCTCTCTCCGCCCGACGCTCTGCAGCAGCGGCCTCTCTCTCCGCCCGGCGCTCTGCAGCTTCTTGGTACTGGTGAATCACTTGCAGACGGGCGCTATAGTCACTGGCGTCTATCTGCTGTAAGGCCATTTGCAAGTATAAGTCCGTTACCCCCACAGAACTGGGGTTACTGGTCCCTCCAGGCACAGTTACCTCTGGGGTCCGGGCACCTGCGGAACCATCTGGCATGGTGATGTTTTCTGGTGCCAGCCTCTCAGGACTTTGCTCCGCCTCCTGCATGGCTATGGTAGCTTCCATATCTGCCATCTCCTGGAGTTCAGCAGCAACCAAGTCCTGCAGACGTTTGGTTATGCTTCTGGTCCCACCAGCCATCCACTGGAAGCCGTTGCCAAATAAAAGATAGGACAGAAAAAAAGAAGAAGGGAGGGAACAGTACTGTACCAAACTTTCACCGTATTTTAAGCTTGATCTCATACCGCGCTCGTTCCATAGGATTGCCGCAATCCCCAGTGTCTGCGTGATACCACACCCACACACTGTTACCCTAATATCCCACAACGCTGCCACCACTGTGAAGAATATCGCCTCGCCCAGCCGCCTGGCACGCCTGCGATCAAACTTCTTTCTTAACCTCCCACTCACACACCGTGAGTAGACCGGGTCATAGGATAAAACGAAATGAGCGATATAAATTTTATATGTTTAATAACCCAAGTGGGTCGGTATGAATTAATAGCATATACAGAAATATACAATATTAATACGATCAAGCATAAACATACAAGCAAAGGAGCGATGATACAATACACAAAAATAAACAGGGGAATTAAAAGAGAGAGAAAATACCGGCATAGGCTCGTAGTCCGTTTCTCTAGGCCACAGCAGAGTTTTGGGCCTAGGGCGCAAGCTTAAGCAAGTTGCATAAAACAATCCTTCTACATGCTGTCCAGAACTAGGCCCTCAAAGCATTCCTCAGTAGGGCAGGCCCTCTCATCTTCTCCCAGATCAGAGCTCCTTACTGCCTCTTTGCTGAATGACCCCAGAATCCAGGTCTGCCCACAGCATATGGCTAGTGCTCCACCCACCCCTTGCACCCAGGCAGCCCCCTTTCTCCCATCTTTGCAGAACCCTCGGAGAGAAGGGTGAAGTTAAGGCTTGCTATCCCCCATCCCATCTGGCCAGGGATAATAAAAGTGCCTGGCTATAGCAAGCCATCTCCAATGAACACACATAAAACCAGTGAAGCGTATCGTCCAGCAATGTGGACTCAACTAAAGCACCGCATTCCAAGTGGGGGAAGGACTGACCTAAGCAAGTAAAACACACTTCCAAGAAAGATATAAAACTGAGGGTCGGTTCATCACAATCACCTTCAGATGTAATCTGCGGTAAAAAACTGGCAGCAAGTTGTTGATTCTCCTGCAGTGCCACAACAGGAGAAATGAAGCATAACATAGTACCAACTGAAATCCAAGAGAAAGACGCGCTCCACTTTCTGATCCAATTATTATTTCTCTAATAGGTTTGGTTTTCTAAATTAAACAATCCTTTTCATATTGAAGCCACCATTATCTACAACAGACATATTTGACAGCGAAAGCTGTGGCCAGCTATACACTACCCCTTCAGAGCTACTGAAACTTTGTAGAAATGAATAATACGGGGACGTGGCTTAACATTTAATGGAGTAGGATGCTAGCTTTTAATACCTGCAAAATGGACAAGAAGATTGTCAGGAGGGTGCCTCCAGATACTCAGGCACCCTCCAACCTTTCCAGCTCTAGCATAGGCCCTGAGCCTTTTCCTGTGGATTCTTTCTCCTGGCCACAGGTCACCTTCCGACTAACAGGGGTTCTCTCCTCTTTTGACTCCTCTCAGAGGATCCGCTTAGTTTATTTGCTAATGCAAAGGCAGGCTAGGACCCAGATGCTCACAAGTCACATCAATACCCTCTCCCCTTGCTTAGTGGTGTCCTGGGCAGACTTGCGTGACCAAGCTACTCATCAAGTCTAACACTTGCTTGCGATTGCAAAGAACTTCAGGTCCTACTACTTTAAACTCTATAATCTCCCTGCCTTGTATGCCCATTATCCTGCTGATCCCCCACCCCCATTGTCAGAGTCTTAAAAGATTTTCCTTATGGCAAGGCCCCAGGCCCCGACAGTTTAACGTACCTATACTACAAAATGTTTAAAGGGGATCGATTGGCCACCTCAGAAATCTGTTTAATTCCTTTATGGAGGACTCCCCGGTCCCGCCATCCATGCTGCACTCTGATATTACCCTGGTTCTTAAGCCCAATAAGGATCTGCAGGACTGCTCCAGTTATAGGCCGATTGCTCTCCTGAACTCTGATTTGAAATTGTTTACCAAAATCCTGGCCAACTGCTTGAATGCTTGGGTGCCCTCTCTTATTCATAGGGACCAGGTGGGTTTTGTTCCATACAGTCAGGGAGGAGACAACACCAGAAGCACTGTGGACTTGATAGACGTAGCCAACCACTCCACTCCTCTAACCCTGCCCTCCTGCTTGGCCTTGATGCTGAAAAAGCTTTTTACTACTTGGATTGATCTTTCATGCTGGCCACGTTGGAGAAGTTTGGGTTTTTTGGAGCCTTTCTTATTGCAATTCGAGCCCTCTACTCCCATCCCTCAGCTGTAGTGAAACTTTCTCCTTTCCCATTGTTAACGTGACCAATTGAGTCACCAGCTGCACAGATATAGCAAACTCCAGATATTAAGCGGATATTGGTGCGGGACAAGGAATTTAAGGTATCCCTCTTTGCCGTCAACTTCCTCCTCACCCTTTCTCAACCACACACTACCCTACCCAATTTACTATGTACGTTGGGTGACTACAGTAAGCTGTTGGGTTATAAGGTCAATCCCACTAAAACGGAGGCCCTTTCAGTTAACATCCTTCATGAACTCTTGTCCCTTCTCCAGAGCAATTACGACTTCCAATGCAAGACCCATTCCATTTGATACCTCGGGATCCAGATCACACCTTTCTATGCTAGCATGTATCCTGCGAATGACCCCTGCCTGTTTCGAGAACTTAAGAGTTATAGATAAATGGCGTCCTCCTCCTATTTCCCTTATGGGGCACATTGAGATGGTTAAAATGCCTATTTTGAGACGCTCACAGTAGCAGTCCCTCACTCAGAAGGCTATTTTTCAGTTTATTTGGAACACCAGGCGTCACCACATTCCCAAGTCAGTGATGTTGGCGGGGAGAAGCAGTGGGGGGCTGGCGGTCCCCGCATATTCTTCATTATTATTGGACGACGTTCACGAGATACATCCCTTTCAGGGAGGCTCTGCCTGTATACACTAAATGGGTGGAGAACGAAAAGCTCTGGCTCGCGCCTATGCACCCCAATGCTCTTTAATGGACTCACCTGCTGTCCCTCTCGCCTTCTTCATCCTTACTGGGACCTATTTGGTTTACTAGGACGATTTGGAATACCTGTAACAAACTGTTCCCTCTTGTGTCCTGGCATTCTTCCATGGTTTCACTCCTATTTAATCCACTCCTCCCAGAGGGTATGATGGTAGCCCTGGTTCGCATATGGTCGGCGGCAGGCATATTTAGGCTGGGGCACAGGATTGATCCTGCTTACGCTTGAGCTCAGGCCCTTAGACTACCTTAAATGCGCTTTAGGTTTGCCCGAGTCAGAATGGCTTCACTATCAACAAGTCACTCACCTTGTCCGTACCCTCTACAGTGGCCTGAAGGGATCACCCCCTACCCACTTTGAGTAGCTTTGTAGAGCAGGAACTTCAACCAAAGGTTTGATCTCCATTATCTATCAAATTCTGTCTCTCCCAGTGGGTAGGGACCCCTCTGTGCACAGATATATGTCTCAATGGGAGGAGGCATTGAGTTGCACAAATTCCCCTGGGCTGTTGCAGATAGTGTGGTCCCATGCCTCGAAGTCCTCACCCTCTGTGACGTTTAAAGAAACACAATATAAGCCCCTAATGCACTGGTACCACGTTCCTGCCTTGCTATATACCCTGAATAGGACGATACCCTCTGAGTGCTGTTGATGTCAAAATGCACTAGGCACGGTTGATCATATCTTCTGGGAGGGTCCCATGATATGGGGATTTTTAGCAGAAGTTAAACTGATGATTGACACCCTTTTTGTTCAGGGGGTCCTTCACCCTATGATTTATCTTTTACCTGCCTCCTAAACACCTTGACAAGAAAACCTCCAGGCTTTTCCTAGATTTGTGCACAGCTGCTAAGACCCTCATTGCCAAACATTAGAGGAGTGCCACTCCTCCTTTCAGTGAGGAATTCCTGTCCCGTATGAAGGACTTCAGTAGCTTGGAGTTACTAGCTGCTTCTCTACATCAAACGATATATGGGATCCTTAGTATTCATACTGCATATGAAGAGTTCTTTGACCGTATCCCCCCCCTTCCCTTATCTTTGTCTATATTTTCCATTGTTTCTTTGTTTATTGCTTCTGCGACCAGCATCTTTTGCTTTGTTACAGATAACATATTTCTTATTCATTCTGTATTGTTTAGAAGAAACTATAATAAAAATTACAGTTATATTTGTAATAATAATAATAATAATAATAATAATAATAATAATAAAAAAAAAGGATTATAAGAAACTTTGTAATATGTTTTCAGAGAGAAATACTTCTCTCTGCCTTTCTGCCGCTGCTTCCATGCTCCACTCCCCTCACTAAAATATATTTCACTGTGAAAATCCGTGTTATATCCATCTAGAGACAATGCACAGGTGACATGACTCATGTCTATAGAAATCTGAGGGGGTGGGGGTGAGCAGAAAAGAAAGAGTATTAGACTGATGCTGGTCGATTCATCTATCCATCCATCCATCCTGCATGGTCCTAAGGTTGTTTCTAAATGTGGTTGACACAGTTACAGACAGTGGCGTAACGATCGCGGTTGCATGGGGTGCGACCGCGATCGGGCCCTGCGGGATACGTGGCCCACAGCCAGCTGTAGACGGCTGGGGCCCCGGAACACTATGATAGCGGTTGGGGAAAGCCTGGTTCCCCGACCGCTATACATATTGTAAATGAAAAGGGGCCCTGGCATGTCGCCAGGCCCCTTTTCAATAGATGCTCGCCCAGGGGAGGTGACTTAAAATAATAAAATACTTATACTCACCTGACGTCAGTGCACCCCCACGTGACTGCTGAGGACCAATCACATGCCTCAGCAGGGACGTCTGAAGATGGCTGAAGATCCTGAAGACAGCCAGACTGTGCCAGGATGCCCAGGAAAGGCAATACAAGGGGAGTATCAGTGTTTGTTGTTATTATTCACTGTGGAGCATATAATACTTGGTGGGGGCCAGTGTGGAGCACGTAATACATGCGGGGTGGCCAGAGTGGAGCACATAATACTGGGTGGGGGCCACTGTGGAGCACATAATTCTGTGTGGGAGCCACTGTGGAGCATATAGTACTGTGTGGGGGCCACTGTCGAGCGTATAATACTGTGTGGAGCCCCTTCAGTATTCACATCACACGCCATCTGTTTTATAGCAGCCGTGCACTATTATTACAGGCTGTAATAACATTGTTTGGTGATTATAAAACTGATGCTGTGCAATGTAAATAGGGAAGGAGTCAAGGCGCTCACAAAAGCACCATAGTAACTTCAAAGAATTGATCAGCAGGGGCCCCAGGTGTTGGACCCCCACTGATCTCTTAGACTGTTAGGACCCTGCAGATCAGCTGTTTCCCAAAGCACGCAGCTCCCAGTATTGTTTTTATATGCCGTGCGCTGCTGTGCATACTCATCATATTCTTGATAACTGCAGTTGTGGGTACTACAGCTGTATCCCTTTGAAGTATCTGAGATACCGCTGCAGCACCCGTAACCGTCGCTGTCAAGAATTTGCTGTAGAGAGGGGGTAAGGGGCCCCGGGCAAAAGTTTGCCCCGGGGCCCACAAGACTTTTGTTACGCCACTGGTTATAGAGCATATTCTAGGAGAGCAGAAGGGGACAACTGCAGAATAGAAATTATATCATGACAAGAAATAGTGCTAAAAACAACTGATCCAGAAAAGAAACAAAATGACAAGTATGCTTTAAAATAGCATATTCACAGTGCTTGGTGTGAAAGACAACACCTTTAATGATCTGCATCTGCTGCAATGACTATGGTGCTCCCTTCATTGTTTACACAGACAGAGCTCCATCCATACAAGTGCGGCTGTGCCTGGTATTGCAGCTTAGTCCAACTCATTTGAACTGGAATGAGCAGAAGTAACAAACACAGTCACAGTTATGGACAAGCCACTGTGTGGGAATAAATACAGATAAATCTCAAATAAAAATTAGCAAAAAACACAAACATTATACATAGAAGTAACTCAAAATACATAGCAACTAATTCATGAGTCAAAGTACCGCATGAGTTGTTGAAGTCATGTAAAATTCTGAAAATTAAGTGCATCACGCCCTCGTGACTCATTAATCTGCTCATTAAGCCTAAATGAAGTCATAAGACATACAGAAACACTGCAGGCTACAAAGTCTGCATTCCAAAAGGCAAAGAGGAGGCCAAATATAGTAACCCTACTACTACTACTACTACACTTTCAACAGAAACTGAGAATTGACACAGTTTTTGCAATAGTTTTTTTTTTTTTTTTAAGTTTGTTGAATAACATTCTTTTATTTTCTCACAGAAACTTGTGTTTCAAGTCTTCACAGATTTGATCTGAACTTGGCATCACTGAATGAGTACATAATCTGGGGGGAATTTTTACAGCCAGTTTTGCGGGAGTCTGAATTGGCATAAATTAAAAAATGGCATATGATGTTTGATAGATTTGAGACATGTATAAGTCTAACCCTTCACTGAAATGTACTCTGAAATGTGAGACTGCTAGATTTTTTGCAACTGCTTAAAAAGTCACACTTTATAAACCTGGTCTGGAGAACAGAGAGTCTGAGAATGAAAACTTTCCCACCCACTTTCCAATAGTGGAGTGAGTGGTGTACATCCAGAGGCTAAAAAGCCAGTTCTGATGTCACTGGCAGCGACCTGCTAGGCCACCTGACCAATTTGGCATTGGGCCACTCCTAGGGCGTTATCTAATTAGTCTCCCAGGTCTTCACCTTTTAACCCCCGTACAGGGATCTATTCTTCACCAAAGAAAGACTACCAGGTCGCTAACCCTTGCCGTGGCCCCAGTGTAGGTGGCAGCTGACCAGGGACCAGAAAGACTCTGGTGCAAAGCACCAAGTGGTCAGGCAAAGGATATAGTCGAGTATGGGCCACATGTTAGTAGAAGGCAGAAGATAAGCAAGGTTTTTAGCAAACCAATAGGGTCAAGGCAGGCTGTTCAGATTCACAAGTCGAGGACAGAGGTCATACATGGGTAGGAAGCAGAACAGGATGAGGAACAATAGCGTAATAAGTAAACAGGCCTAGATCAAACAAGAATCAAACAGCAGTGTAGTGACAAAGAACCCACAAAAAAATCTTTAGCACAAGATCCAATATTACTCATGCACTGAACAGGGGACAGAGCAAACTAAAATGGGTAGGAGTGGTTTGTGATTGGCTGAGCTCACAAGTGTACTTATTAGGCCTTCAGGTTGCCGGGAGGAAGGTCATGCCCCTTATGGGCTGGACAAGGTGCAGGAACAGAAGGAGAGACAACAGCATCGAGAAGCCGAAACCACAGTGTAAACCAGAGATAGGCTGACCGATGTGTTCGCTAGGAGAGAGCACACGACAAAGGGCGCAGACTCTTACACCTGATCATGGGGAACTAACAGAGCTGCTGCATTCATGACAAAAAAAAAAATAAGATCTAATATGGTACATATGCTATAAGGAGACATGGACTGCTGTTCTAAAACAAAAGACATTTTTGAGTAATTCGCTCCACTGATTCTGGCACAGTTGATATTTTTTCAATATCCCCCGTTGTTCAGGAGCAATCAGTGCAGGATATTTTGGTGCTTGATATGCCAAATAGGCTCTCCAATGTAAAGAGAGCGGTGTCAGGCAGGAGGTGGCAAGGCAGTTCAATTCTGAGATCTGACACTGTACAGATCTTGGACAGCATCAATCCTATTCTCTTACCTGCTCCTGCCTGACACCAGACATCTAACAGTAGAGAGGCTAGCTATCATATTAGGCACCAAAACTGCACTGATTGCTAGGGAATAGTGGGGGCTAGAGAAAAAATTCCAACTGTGCCAGAAATCAGTTGCAGGGTTAGTTACAAGAAAGTAGAAAAATTGGAGCAAGTCATTTACTTGTCAAAAAATTGCAAAGGAAATTTCTGGTACTTATTGCTGAACGTGATATTAAATTCTAGTTGTTATATAAAGATAACTCCATTCCATAGACGCTACTGAGGCACATAAATGTCATAAGGGCGTTTCTTACACTGGACTACCCTCTGGCTCTCCTGCTGGAAAACCTGGTCAGTCCAAGTATTCCAAGGTTAGCTACTCATTAGAACCAGCCCAGAATCTATATTACAAAGTGTAATTCCCCTAATTCTGCATTGCTATACTTTTCAATCATCTGATAATCTGAAATATCTGATATCTGGTTCCGATGATTAGGATTAAAATCATGTGTGTGTCTATATACATTTCAATGTTGCAAAAAATAAGGATAGGATTACCAAGAAATAGGAAAGGGAATGAAAATGAAAAACAGCAACCAAAAAATTCACAATGATAGGATGTGGAACTTCCCAGTATTAGTAAATAATATACTATGTGAAACATGCATGTCCCTGCTGCAGGGCACAGAGTCAGATGTCGTTGATGCAATCCAATATATCAGAGGAAATACAGTACAGCATAGACCAAGATACAGTGAGGTATTGCCTTGAGCACAACGGCCACTTCATATCTTGTCAAAATGACCTTTAACGTGGAAACTGAACACACAAGGAATGCAAATAGATTTCTTCCAAAGAGACAGTAGGAAAAAAAAAAAAAAAAAAAAAAGAAGATCTAATAAATGTCATCTATTATTACGTTCGCTTCCCTTTTCCACAGATGTTTGAAGAGCAACCCTGCCCTCTCTATTATATACATGTAAATAAGGCAATAGGGACCATAAAAATTTCCATAAAAGTCTCCCTGTAATTACTATTTATAATGTTTATATTTCTGCTGCATCATAGAGATTCGTGATATTTTCATTTTTTCACCATCCAGATGCCAAAAGTAGAGAGAACAGTGGTAAATTGCCAGCATGACAACGTCACTTCACACTCAAGAACATATTTATGGGAAATTATTTTCCAGAGATAATACCTGGAAACAAACGCAACAGTTCTGACTAATCCACACAAAATGCAGAATGAGACAGCAAAGCTAAGATAATTAAAACTATGCACATTCTTTTATTCTTGCTTCACTGCATTCCAGAATTTAGACCTTTTCTTTACATGGACATTCCCATCTTAGACAATTATGGCATACCTGCAAGACAAATCATAAACATCTGATAGGCAAGGGTCCCAACCCACACCCCTCTCTGGAATAGGGTTCTCTGACCCCTATTCCCCTGGTGAAATGTACCCTATGAATAGTGTACACTTTTATGAACAAGTAGTAATTAGAGGGGATCCTCATTATCTTGGGCAGCAGCTTTAAATGAGTCTCTTTCTGGTGGATCTTTCCTGCATTACACAGACAACCTTCACTTCTCATGATGTTAGAACTTTAGATACTGAACACTTACTGCAAGGTTTTCCCATAGAATACAACTCATTGCTGGGGGTTCCAGCTATGTGCTCAGCCTATTGTAAAGAACTCTTTAATTAAAACAAAAAACACAGTTTCCCTGCTATACTAAATGTTCACACATCACTAGAATAAGAAATTTGTAATGGAGCCAATCGTACCTAGAACCAGAAAGTTGCAGTACCTCCAACAGCACCAGATCATGGGGTGGCACTAAAGGGATGACTGAGCTTTGTCTAAAGCAGTGTTTCTCTTTGGTTCCAAGGGTCAGTATAGTTGGAAAACCCCTTTAACAAAATTCCAAATACGCAAAAGCTATGATATTACCTTATTCATGTATAACCTCACACTTATACCTTTCAGTGATTCAGAGCTCAAGTGCCCCACTCCATGGTTCAGGTGCTCAGATGAGCTCTCAGAGAAGGTCACTTTAGAGTCAGCTGTAGCTTGTGCTGCAAGAGCCATACACAAGGAAATAATGTTACTTATTGAATACATTGATAAAACAAGTTTAAAAAAGAAAGTATTGAAATCTGACCCCTTTCACGTTCAGCTCGTGGCATACTGTGCTCTGGTTTGTATCCACAGCCAGTTCCTGTAAACTCTTTGCAAGCAGAGTCAAAATCTTTCTTGTGGTGGGGTCTAATAAACTGGTAAAATCCTGAAAAATATAAGAAATATTAAAGAGTGGATAAAAGGGTAACAAGAAAAAACGGGGGCAAAGTTTAACAGGTGTCAGCTACATAGGAGTAGTAAAGTGAGAGAATAACCTAGTTGGTGTCAGGTGAAAAGGCTTAGTTAGGGGAGAGAACAGTTAAATACAGTAGTAGAGGTATAGTTCGCCAGCGGTGAAATCTTGTAGTAAAGAAAGGGGCAAAGCATAGTTAGAGCCAGGTAAACAGGAGCACTAAAGGGTGAAGATATGGCATTGTGGGTGCCAAGTAAATTATATAAGGGGAGGAACAGAGCATAGTTGGTGCCAGATGACTAGATATAAGGGGGAAAGTCATGGTTGGTGCCAGGAAAATAGGAGCAGAAAGGTAAGGGACATTGCACAGTTGGTGGCAGGTAAATAGGAACAGTAGGGTAATGGGCAACATATACCTAATGCCATGTGAATAGGCACAGTAAGGGGAAGGCCAGAAGTAGTAGGCCAGAACTTGGATTGAATTCATAGACATTTTTTTTTTCAGGGAGTCAAAACTTTTTGCCCATAAAAGCTACCAGTCAAAAAATAAAGTTACTTTGTAATATAAAATCAAATTTTATTTTGCACATATTCAGTTTTCTAATAGCAGTCTGCAATGTTAAAGTTTTCACTCAGAGTGCTTATCAAAGGATCATAGGTTGGTGCTTTATTTCATTTAAGAAAAAAATGACTATGCATGCTTACATACTGCCTGTATATATGTATAGACTACAAGTTAAACTACTATACAGAAACAATATATACATGGCAACCAGAAAGAAAACCTCCACTGCTAGTTTAGTTGTTTCCCCCATTTAATCTCCTCTCCTATCAAAGAGCATACTGTACTTTTGCGCTCTGTCACATAGAAGGGTAATGTAATACCCCTCTGAGCCTAATCACAGGGGTATTTTATGTAATAACCCTCCGAACATAACATAACCAGGAAGTTTAATGGCGCTATGAACCAGACGATTACCAAAAGAGTTGCACCAAACACTTACACAACACATACACAAAGTCATCAATAAAGTCATCTCTAGTGATAATAGCAATAATGATTATTACTAGAGATGAACGTATAAATTGCTACAATTTTCTATAAGAGGATAGAAAATTCTATTCTTATGTAAGCTCCTATTTAATTTACATGCACAAAATTGGTTGGTGCATTCTTTTGGTGTTTAACACCTGCCAAAAAAAAACAAAAAAAAAAACACACACATATATATATATATATATATATATATATATATTTATTTATATAAAAATGTATGAATTCCCCACATCTTGCAGTTTTTTGGAAAGTACATTTTGTATGGAGAAAGATTGCTTGAGCATGCACTTTAGAGGCAAATTTTAAATTTTGTTCAATTTTTCCTTGTAATCTCTGTCTTCTGCAAAGTTGCATGACAGTGGTTGTATATTTGAAATATTAAGCTGTGTTTTTATATATGGTATGCTGTGCAATCTCAAAGTCAGAGTTTGCTATGTACAGTATAGATTTTTAACATCGTGAATAACAGCAAAATGTTGCTTGTCTTCTTTATTAGTGTTTTAGAGAGTACGAGCTCTTGTTGCACTTGATGTTTGTGGTATATATAAATTGTGTACACCTTGATCTATTTTATATGTGTTTTATTTGTGAATGTAAGATTGAATAGGAGTTTTAGGTGAAAGTATATGTTTTAGTGCATTTTTTCAAAAGATTGTGTTTGTCACAAAGTTACATGAAGGTGGACATGGTTATTGAGAACCCATTGAGACACATGTAATCTTCAGATTGTCTACTTTCAAGAAATATATAGGGTTTAGGGGTTCACTTGCTTTTCACGGTGTGTGATCCTTACATTTTATAGGTTGATACTTTAATATTTCCAGCTTCAAAGCAAATTTTTGTTCTTTCCAGTTCTGGTGATTTTAGGAAGATATTTGCATACAGGTTTAGGCCTTAGTGATGTGAATGAACTCTCCACATGTTGAACTCTTGTTTTTAGGGTGTTTGGTGCATAAAACTTTTTTGTTTGGTTTCCACTTTTAGCAAATAATATACATTTGCTTGCATTTTTTTATAAGACATACACTTTAAATCAAAATTGCATGAAGGTGCCTGTTCTTATACAGTACCATGTGGCATTTTGACAATGCTGCAGGTATCTACATTAAGAAAATATATAGGTATGGGGAAGTTAGTATGATTTTTTTCTTTATATTGCAATTTAGGTTTTATTTGTCCATCTCAAAACTGTGTAAATTGCTTCGGCTACGGGAGGTGCAAAATTTCCGGAGACCTCTGGCAGTGAAAGGGTTAACAAAAAAAAAAAAAAAAAAAAGAAGATACACTAAAATATAGATAAATAAATAAGATAACAAATATAAGACCACCACCCAGGTATATTGTGCCCGGATTATCAATTGTATTACCCCCAAGATAAATATACTTCACTTTGGGTAAATTGTCATGTGTCCAATATTCCAGTGTAGGGTTATAACAACAATTAATAATGACAAATCCCCTTGATCTAACGGGGATATTAGTCTGGTGACAAAGTCCCTTAATCACTAAAATTCAGACACATGCATAATACACACCAGTGAATCAAGTATGGTCACCTAGCAGTGGCGTAACTAGGAATGGCTGGGCCCCAAGGCGAACATTTGACATGGGCCCCAAGGTGAACATTTGACATAGGCCCCCTCCCCCGAACCACCGCCCCAACCCCTCCGGGGGGGGTCTGAAAAGACCCCAGAGTATAATGACAGCAGTGTTTGTGGGGTTCATGGCCCGTGGCCTCACTTACCGATCCCCACTCCTGCTCACAGCCGTCTCCGCAGAATGGGAAGCGCAGGCAGCTATGGGCAGGAGCGGGGATTGTTAAGTAAATAGGGCCCATTACTAACAACCTATTAAAAAAAAAAAACAAAAAAAAAAAACAAAAACCATCAGGGGCCCTGAGGGCCCCCGAGTGTCCCGGGCCCTGTGGCAGCCGCTATGGCTGCTACCTCGGTAATTACGCCCCTGTCACCTGTTTCTCTGTAAATAAGACCTACCCCGAAAATAAGCCCTAGCATGATTTTTTGTAATTTTTTTTTTTTGTTTTTTTTTGAGTATGCTTGAAATATAAAGCCCTACTCCGAAAATAAGCCCTACTGCAAAAAAAGCCCTAGCTACAAAAAAAAAAAAAAAAAAAAAAAAAAAAGTGTCCAGACAGCTATACATGTAAAAAAGTAAATAGAATACAGCAGAACAGATATAGTAGACCCTTCATCAAGGAAAGCAGACAGGGAGCTATCTGCACAAGCTGGCACTAATGAGAAAGTTCTCCACAACAATAAGGGTTGACTACCGGTAGTTCTGGTTTCTCACACACAGATTGGGTGGTCCCGCTGGCATGACTACGTTGTGGCTGCCTCCGGTCACCAGGGGGAGCCAACTGCTACACTTGGCTGCAGTGGAACACTGCTGCAATAGCAAGCAGCCTGAGACAGGAGTGACACAGATCTGTGTGTGAGAGCCCATCCACCATTAGCACTTGCCAACTCTAAATTGTTTTGGGTGTAAGGGGGTCTGGTGAGTGGATTGTTGTTCATGGAAAAAAAATAAGACATTCCCTGAAAATAAGCCCTAACCCATCTTAGGAGCTTATTTTCGGAGAAACACGGTGGGTGAATCATCAGCATATATAATGATATGTCATCCCTTCATAGGCCTGCAATCATATGCGTATAGTGTGACACTGCAAATGAAGGAATAGACTCCAGAAATGCAACAATATGAAACTGTGCAATGTCCCTTACCTTTCTCCTCTCATTTTCCTGGCACCAACCATGACTATATTGAATTCACAGCTAATATTACTAAACAAGGCCCCTGTAATCATTACGCCCATACATCAGAGCCGTGAGATGCCAGGCTGGGGGGAATGACATCAGTATCCCCTCATTACAAATCTGATTATCAAAAGATATACCTCTGATGAAGCTAGGGTTATATACCCTAACAGAAATGCGTTAGGGTAGCTAAGTAGTTTATCTTGACCACGTGTTTGTCACAGTTAGGATAGGGCTGGGTTATGCTCTGTCAGCAGCGATATCCCGCAGTGAGCAAGAGTCTCTGTACCTACGGATGTTGCCATGGATGTGTGTGGTGTACAGGGATCCTTGTTAGTAATAGCAGTTGTGAATTCAATATAGTCACACAGCTATATTGGCTTTATTAGGGTAACTGGCTTTTTTTGCCTTTCTGGAGTCTATTCCTTCATGTGCAGAGTTTGCTTCAAAAGGTTGTACAACAAAATATTAAGTTAAGGGAACCATCATTTCTGTCCAGGCCTGTTTCAGGAGTTTTCTTTTTAAAAAAAATTCTGTTGAAGCAATGTCTGACTTTCATTTGTTCATTTTCATAGAATTTTTATATATTATTACTTTTGCCAGATTCAAGCTATTTCTGTGACCATTGTGGGTTTTTCTTTCATTAAACAAGGGGTACCAACAATTTTGTCCACATGTGTATATACGCTGATGTTTCACCTACGTACAGCCCTTGGTGACCATACTTGAGTCACTAATGTGAATTATGCATGTGTCTGAATTTCAGTGATTAAGGGACTGTGTCATCAGACTAATATCCTTGTTAGATCAAGGGGATATGTCATTATTAATTGCTGTTACCCAAAGTAAAGTATATTTATCTTGGCGTAATACAACTGATAGTCCAGGCACAATATACCTGGGTGGTGTTCTTATGTTTTTTACCTTATTGCCGGAGGGCAATTTTTACAAATACTACTACTAAAAGTGATATTTTAGTGTATTTTTTTTTTTTAATAGTTGATTTCGATACACATACCCTTTACATTTACTTTCTGTGTATCCATTCCTATCTTATCCCTCCAAGAAATGTATGAGCATTACCACTCCACTTGTTAATAGAGTATGTCTCTGCACAGTCAGACACTGTAGAATGAATGACAACAGTCATAGGCTGTATAAGGACAGACACCCTCTTGACAAACTATCAACTTTCCAGAAGAAATAAAAGAGGAAGTGCAGCAGGGTAATTTTGTGGGGCATACAAGTAATTACTAAAGTTATGTTCACATTAGAAGGAAGCAACTCTAAAATCACAATGTAAACATTAGATGTGGTTGTTTCCATGTAGTTTACCTCAGATAACTACATGTATTTTTGCTTACTTTTTTCTTTCATCTGCTTCCTGAGCCAAGACTTTGCAGAATCAGAAAATAATTGAATAGGCTGTAGGTGTGGATAAGTTGAAAAAAAAATGAAAAATTGTGCACATATTACAAGTAAAATAGACTAGCACATTTACAGGATTAGGGAGAGCTGTAGCACTCTCCTAGTCTTTCTAAGTTGTTCACTTGGTCTACGCTCTTAGCCTAGCATGTGAGCTGTAGACTCGTATCCCTCTCACTCAGTCAGCGGGAGAATGCTGATGTCATAATCAAATCACAAGCAAGAGGCGATCCATCCGGCAGCCGAGTGCTCACATCAATTGCATATGATCGGCTGGCCAGATGGGACTGCCGATATCTTCTTTGGCAAACTGGGCACATGTCAGAGATTTCTACAGTCTTGTCTGGCTGACCAATAGCGTGATACTGATTTGAAAATAAGGACTTCTGGTTTCATTTATAATAGTGTAGGTGTGTCTTAGATACTTAGATGTTGTTGTGACTATATATGGAAAACTTCCAATATAGGTTTTGCATACTTATGATGTAGCCCTTGTGTACCAATATAGTAGTAGCGTATAGTTAACTCTTTATGTCTCATTCACATGAATATTATAACTCATGATATTTAATCAGCAACAAAACTGCAATAAACGCATTCCAAATGACATGAAGAGTTTTTAAAAACTGTATCTGAGGTGAAAATCCACAAGGATTCAACTAATATTGCTAAAATCACTTAAAGTAAATAGAGGTTTGTTCTTTGCATTTCCCAAGATATAAAATTGCATTAGTAAATTGTTCTGAAACTGCGTGTGAACACAACCTAAAAAAATATGTAAGAAGTGGTCACATGTGTCTGGAGACTTTGGAAGTATTTACTTCATGGCTGGGTTCTATTTAGCCCAAACATCGGGTTTTCGGGCTGGTCCTGTGTGGAAGTAACTAGCATATAGTGCTTGCCTCCTCTACGCCTTTAAAGTGCATTACCTGTACTATGGGGGCTGGCAGGTGACATAGTAAAGCCTGTTAAGTGTGTATTACCCAGCAGGTAGAGGATGGGCAAGCTGAGGTGTCTCTGAGTCTAAACTAGCCCAGAACCTGAGGTTCAAGCAAAACAGAACCCATCCAATTATATATAAAGTCCCTGGATAACCACTAAGCCACATCTGATAAATGGCTGAGTTCCACAGCAAACATGCCCAATGGCAACAGAGCACCGCACCTCTCATCAGGACGTGCTTTCCAGGTTCCTGGCAGAAGAAGTTGTGCAATTTTGTAGTGAGGCTCTTTAAGTCATCACTTTGCTTGTACTCTGTCAAAGCAGTCATGAAAAGGTTGTAGCTCTCCTGACTAAGGCATTGCTTGACGGACAACATGAACATAGACGCACTGCTCATCTTCTTGCTCGGAAGAGAACTGTCTTCCAGAGCCTAGGAAGAGATAAAAAATAATTATGGAGGGTCATCTTAAAAATACATAACCACAAAAAAGACAGTGACCTGTCAAAACATTACATGGTGTTATGTTGTGATCTGGGATTACAATTATGTGGCCCTTACCAAAAAGGACCACTTTCACTATAATGAAATGGATATGTACGAGCAATCAATTATAGCCCAAACAACTTTTATTTAAATGTAGAAGATAATTAACGTTAAAGGGGTGTCTCCAAGTCTTTTTTTTTTTTTTTTGTTAAACCCCTAGGGAGACTTAAAATAACAAACACTTATCTGTCCATTCACCCAGGGATATAGCAGAGAGTCTCTGTTCGGGGCCCCTGGTCTTTGTTTACCTTTTAGTGCACATGAGTACATTAGCCAATCAGTGACTGATGCTGTTTGAACAGACCTTCATTGCTTAGCCACTCAGTGCTGCTGTGTGGGCCAAAGGTGAGGAAGACCAGGACCCAAACAGTGACTCCCCCTGCTGGATTCCCAGTATAGAATAGATAGGCAAATATATACTGTTTGTTGTTGTAACCCTCTCTAGGGGTTAAAAAAAAAAAAAAAAACGAAGAAAAAAAACTTGGACTTGGACCACTCCTTTAGCATCATAACCCAGGTAACAAATTATTATTATACAAATCACTGTATTAAAAGTTCATGTTAAGTCCCAAAACCACTATTTTAAACTAATTTGTTTCCAGTCCTAAAATTACACAGTTTTCATCTTTTTTTTTCCTGTATCTCCTACTACTACTAATGCTGTGCTATTGTGGTCAAGTTCCTGAACAGTGTCACATGAACTCTTCCTTTATTTTCTGTCTAAAATTCCTCAAATCCCTTGCATGGACTCATCCTATTAGAGTGCTATCTGCGACTCATTATATATGCCCACACACAGAATTTACTGCAATACTATTGTATTAAAGTACATTGTAAAATTCATTGACCTCTATTACACGCTGCCTATGGCAACATTTAATAGAAGCACAGTAATGACCGGAATACTCAGTCTCCTGGCTGTTGTGGTAATGGATCACCTTTCCCGGATCTTGCTCCGTGGGCCATCTATATTCGTCATCATGGCCACTTCCATGTGGCGCTGCACTTCAGATGCCTTGGCCGCATTTGGCCGAGACATCTGAAGACAAGAATACCTGCAATCAGTCTCCAATTATGAGTGTTGCTGCTGGGTCTGAGCTGGGTCTTGAACAGGTGCCATATTTAAAGTCCTGACATCCACCATACATGTACAGTGGATGTCAGGAATGGGTTAAAGAGGGGGACATGAACAACCTGTATGAATATATAAATGACTAATATTAAAATATGGGAGAAAGTTAAATCTTTATAAAACCCCCTCAAAAGACAAGGGGAAATTCCCCACTGTTTAGAGTCTCAAAAGGTGACAAGGCTTCTAGACTATATGAATTTTGAAAAAAATCGAAGAAGATTGACACCGCGCCACTTGTTAAATGATGTCCTCACAATTGGACAAATCCAGAACGGTTAAACCCTTGCCTGATCACGTGATAATTCATGAGGTGGTCCAAGGTAGGGGTGGCAGCTGGGTGTGGTTTTGCGTAGATAACGTTGGAAGGTAAATATATGGAATCTATGGTGGCCCAAGGATCCACTGTACCAACCTGCTCTCTTGGGAAATAACCCCAAGTCACAGATGATGATAGAAGGAATTCACATTTATTAGGGTGATAAGCACTAAGTGCTTATAAGTGCTTATCACCCTAATAAATGTGAATTCCTTCCATCATCATCATCGGTGTCCGGGGTTATCTCCCAAGAGGTCGGGTTGGTACAGTGGATCCTTGGGCTACCATACATTCCATATATGAATTTTGAATCTGTGGAATAGTCTACCCCTGGAGTTGGTCACAGCTGACAGCTTAAAAAAACAAAACAAAAAAAACACACAACTAAAAAATAAAAGGCTTAGATGCCTACTTACAGAAAAATAACATTGATGCTTAAGTTACTGCATAGAGTTCTTGTTTCCCTCACTCCTTCCCTTCAGCCATGTCCTTTTAGCATCTCTTGATTCAACTTGATAGAGATGTCTTTTTTCAACCCTTCTATGTAATCCTTGATCTACTATGTATGCTACCATCTACCACAAAAACTGCATGCAGAGACAAAGTAAGGGGACCTCCTTTCTCCTGTTATGTAGGGATCCCAAAGATGGAACTTCCCTTGTCAAACATTTATGGAATGATCATGTGGTTGTTTTAACTTCAGAGATGAAGGAGACAAACAGGCATACCCGATTCTGGACAATCTTTATCTTCTTCTTGCTCCCCCTCTGCTCCTCACCCAGCCTCTTGTCATATTGCAAAGACAACGTTGAAAGACGGGTTACCTGTAACAAAAGAAACGTCACAGTTGAGACAGAAGCCAAAGAAATTTATTGACGTCAATATAGTCCAAGTGTCACCTTATCACCATCGCTCTGTTCTCCCTGCAGACTCTTCTCACTGTGATCCAAGGCATCCAGTAATCCAGCTGGGCGCCGGACAGAGACATCAATATTCTCCGCATAGCCCTCACAAACATCAGACTGGGTCTCCATTCTGGCCCCTAAGGACACACATATATGTTTTCAAAGAGCTACACCATGAATAGATAGCACATAAGGGGTTGGGGAGGTGTTCTGGTCATCCAGACCCTTCTTAGTGCATGTGGAAACTACAGAAGTGGGGAATGTGCGTATTTATGTGTGTCTTATATTGCAGCTTAGCCTAAACCACGTGAATACACTGCAATGCCAAAAATACACTTTGGAGAGGAGAGGCAGCATTTCTAGAATTATTTGTTTTTTCTCTAATCTTGGTCACTCTTTAAAAGGGGTTTTCCAGTTCCAAATAGAATTTTCATACTGATGACCTATTCACAGGATTGGTGATCAGTATGTGATCACCATTTGCAGCAGCCTCCAGGTGCCAGAAGCTACTAGTGGACGGGGAGTAAGCAAGGTACCATTCCTATTCAAGAAAAAAATAAATCCTACGTGAATAGGAGTGGCACTGGTGTTCCAGTAGCACTTCCGGGCACCCAGGGGCTGTTGCACATAACAGAGATTCGCAGGGTCCTGTGGCTAGGTCATCAATTTGAAAAATCAATTTCTTCATATAGGAGGACAACTTTCAGGGACTTCTTGATAATTTATATACAGTATGTATGTCCCACAAACTTATGGTTGCAATGATAAATTAGCGAACACATACACACCTCCCTCTCTTTTCCTTTTCAAGCTGGGTACATGAGAGTCTAGTGTTTTAGCTTTTTTTAGGTTTTCTTGTACTCTAGAAGCAGCAGAAGATGACTGGGAGTGAGACATGGAATCTGAGGCTGAAACACAAGAGCCCCTCTCTTTTTGAGCAGCTTTTGGTACAGGAAGCGGCATCTGAAAATTGATAAATTAACATCAAAATGGAAGAAAATCATCAAACTACACAGAATGTGTCAAATACTGAGTCTAAAGGGCTATAAAGTAATCAAGTATACCCAATTTTTCATAAACCTACTTAGTCCCTCATGAATCCAACTGCATTTTCTCACACACTATTTTAGTAAAACAGTATTTGGGAAAAGGACAGGTGGAGAATCAGATTGGAGACAACCAAACGGCAAAAGAGCTCTGACATCATAGGAGGGTGAGCAAATCACTCAGCAAACATGGGAATAAAGAAAAGTATTTACAAAAATTAGCATAAAATAGGAGACCCCCCCACCCAAAAAAAAAATTACATTCTACAAACAACATTGTATCTAAAATGCAACTAAAATGGTGTGCATTTTAACACAATTTATTTCCTATGCCATGAGTGTAAGCAATTATAAATTATATATAAATGCATATCTAGTTATGTACTTAATTTTGGTGTCTCGAAGTACCATTTCTGCCACCAAATGTCAAACTTTAGTAACAACTCCCTTTAATGACTAGCGACCAAAGAAAAAAAAAAAAAATCAACTAGAGGATGTTACTCTATAATACTCACAATCTTCTGTGCCACGCGGAAGAACTGTGATACATCACGTATTATATGTCCAAAATTATCATAGATGTGGATGTAAGGACGGACCCAGGAGGGAAGCTGAGCTCGAGAATCACTGTTACTGAATCTGTAGTTATAAACAAACAAAAAAAAAAAAAAAAAAAAAAAAAAAGTTCCTCATATGTTAGTCAAGAGCCAAAACAAAAACACAATACATCACAAGTGTATGACAAATTTGTGTTTCCAAAGACATTATAAAACTGCTGTATTTGTTTGCTATAAATCCTATGCCTTACCTACAGTGCTGGCCAAAAGTATTGGCACCCCTGCAATTCTGTCAGATAATACTCAATTTCTTCCAGAAAATGATTGCAATCACAAATGCTTTGGTAATAATATCTTCATTTAATTTGTCTTCAATGGAAAACCACAAAAAGAATTGTCAAAGCCAAATTGGATATAATTCCACACCAAACATAAAAAAGGGGGGGGGGGGACAAAAGTATTGGCACCCTTTGAAAAATCATGTGATGCTTCTCTAATTTGTGTAATTAACAGCACCTGTTACTTACCTGTGGCACATAACAGGTGGTGGCAATAACTAAATCACACTTGCAGCCACTTGAAATGGATTAAAGTTGACTCAACCTCTGTCCTGTGTCCTTGTGTGTACCACATTGAGCATGGAGAAAAGAAAGAAGACCAAAGAACTGTCTTAGGACTTGAGAAGCAAAATTGTGAGGAAGCATGAGCAATCTCAAGGCTACAAGTCCATCTCCAAAGACCTGAATGTTCCTGTGTCTACCGTGCGCAGTGTCATCAAGAAGTTTAAAGCCCATGGCACTGTGGCTAACCTCCCTAGATGTGGACGGAAAAGAAAAATTGACGAGAGATTTCAACGAAAGATTGTGCGGATGGTGGCTAAAGAACCTCGACTAACATCCAAACAAGTTCTAGCTGCCCTGCAGTCCGAGGGTACAACAGTGTCAACCCGTACTATCCGTCGGCGTCTGAATGAAAAGGGACTCTATGGTAGGTTACCCAGGAAGACCCCACTTCTGACCCAGAGACATAAAAAAGCCAGGCTGGAGTTTGCCAAAACTTACCTGAGAAAGCCAAAAACTTTTTGGAAGAATGTTCTCTGGTCAGATGAGACAAAAGTAGAGCTTTTTGGGAAAAGGCATCAACATAGAGTTTACAGGAAAAAAAAAAAAAAAGAGGCCTTCAAAGAAAAGAACACGGTCCCTACAGTCAAACATGGCGGAGGTTCCCTGATGTTTTGGGGTTGCTTTGCTGTCTCTGGCACTGGACTGCTTGACCGTGTGCATGGCATTATGAAGTCTGAAGACTACCAACAAATTTTGCAGCATAATGTAGGGCCCAGTGTGAGAAAGCTGGGTCTCCCTCAGAGGTCATGGGTCTTCCAGCAGGACAATGACCCAAAACACACTTCAAAAAGCACTATGGTTTGAGAGAAAGCACTGGAGACTTCTAAAGTGGCCAGCAATGAGTCCAGACCTGAATCCCATAGAACACCTGTGGAGAGATCTCAAAATGGCAGTTTGGAGAAGGCACCCTTCAAATCTCAGGGACCTGGAGAAATTGGCCAAAGAAGAATGGTCTAAAATTCCAGCAGAGCATTGTAAGAAACTCATTGATGGTTACCGGAAGCGGTTGTTCGCAGTTATTTTGTCTAAAGGTTGTGCTACCAAGTATTAGGCTGAGGGTGCCAATACTTTTGTCCGGCCCATTTTTGGAGTTTTGTGTAAAATGATCAATGATTTGACTTTTTTTTTTCCATTCTCTTTTGTGTTTTTTCATTGCAAGCAAAATAAATGAAGATCTTATTACCAAAGCATTTGTGATTGCAATCATTTTCTGGAAGAAATTGAGTATTATCTGACAAAATTGCAGGGGTGCCAATACTTTTGGCCAGCACTGTAGCTATGCTCAAGTTTACTAGCAATACAGACTTCTTATAAAACCCAGTTAGGAGAAGTAAGCTACTTCCTCACTGAAGACTGTGATCCATTGTTAGGAAGATTTAAGAAAAAGAAGTGGCGCCACTGTGTGAATTAGTTCCAGAAAAAGATGACCCATGAGAGTCAATATCGCAGCCAACATTAACCTAATGGGTAGTGGAGTTCATGCAACAGACAAAAGTCACATATACGTATCATATACTGTATATGAGGTCAGGAGCTGCACGTGTACTCCAAAGCATATTACAAGATGGAATCTGTCCATTTGTATCACATTCTGTAATGCAGTGATTCCTAAGCTGTATACTGCAATATGTTCACATGATATATTCACCACACGGTAATGTGTGCTTATTGTGTTTTCCCAGGGTGTGGGTGTTTATGAGATCTTAATGTCAATGAGTCACTGACAATATTCAGGGTGAGAATTAGAAACACAGTAGCAGGTTACATAATGTGGGTAGATTTATTGGACAGTCTAAAATTACGCAGGAGAAGACATGATTGTTCAAACTCCATTTTACCATACTGAGGGGCTTTCCTGGTTGTGCAATGGGCAACAATGAAAAAACAATAAAGCAGTCCTATATATTTAATAATTACTGTAGAGGATTTTCCATTGTGGGTCTTGAAAGGTGCTTAACAGCTTCTAGGCCAGCCATATGAACTTTCCCAGAAACAGATAGTAAATGGATGATTCAAAATTTACTGCAACTTCACCTTGCAACCTAAACAGAGTAAATTTGACCATATTTTTTCAGTGGTGTCAATATTTAAACAATTAAGTCTGTATTGATGTGAACACCTGCAATGAAAAATGATATATATATGCCACCTAAGTCTGCCTAGCAAGTGTTAAAAGATGAACCCACCTCCCAAATCTAAGGAAGTGGTAATGGCAGTTGAAAAGCTTTTCATTACCAAGAGAGAGAGAGAGAGTGTAATGTACATCAATACTCTCAATGAAGTGAATGATACAGTATCATATCCCAGCCACCACCTGTCTTGTATGAACACTAGCGCTTTCACTAATGTAAGAGACAATGTCCACAAGATCACGGTGATACAGAGCCCTCATCATACCTGGAACACTGCTTATACAGCACAGCAACTATTTTTTTCTAATTTACTCATTTTACATTATATTCTATGTAGCCAGAAGGTGCAACTGCAATTGGAAACATCAGGACTGTATCTGTCTATTATCCCTTTTAGGGCATAAGGATATCATAGGAGTGGGTCTCAACCATGAATGGATTATATAATACTACTTTACCCACGTGCTGTTAATAGTCCCAATTCATCAACAAAATCATCTGTTTGCTGTGATCTCTTTAAGGCTAAGGCCCCACATTGCAGAAAAACTGCATTTTTATTTATTGGTTTATTTTTACTTTTGAGTCAAAGCCATTTTTGGGATTGGGCAGAAGGGAGAAGTATACAAGCTTCCTATATATTTCCCATTCCTTTTTCAACCACTCCTGGGTTGCAACTTCTGGCCATAGCCTAAATGGGACTCTGTGAAAAGACAACTCCTTAAAAGGGGTTTCCAGGAATTACAGATCTCTAGCAGGAAAAAAACAAAACAAAACCCAAACACTCACCTGTCAACCCCTTTAAGAGTATATTCATAAGCTGCAATTTACTGCACTTTAACAAAGATATTTGCAAAAATACAACTTGGCTAACCTGTCACTCAAGAGTAATTTGTGAATAATACACAGCAATATGGTGGTAATGACTCACAAGTGCTTCTGCTTTCAAAACCAGTGCCATGTCTGACCATATTACTCTTGATATCAGTACAATCATTATGGGAGTTATTTGAGGATGCGGGTGGAAAATGACACTTGCTACTCCTATGTGTTTTCATGTCTCTGTATGGCAGCCGGTAGATCGCAGCTTCCTGTTGTCCAGGATTTTTTATAGGCTGGGGGAAGGGGGAAAAAAAAAATAAAAATAAATCACTCATCTGTCCTGATGCTCCGGTATCCTCCCAGCGCGGACCAGTCCTTCTTCTCCGGCGTCTTCTCAAAGTGAAACTGCTCACTGGCTGTGAGGTCACAGATCCATTCCGCTGAAGCCGCTGATTGGCCTCAGCGGTAACGTGCTCGCTGAGGCCAATTAGCGGCCTCAGGAAGAGACCCGTGATGTAACACGTAGTGACATCGCCTTCCCTTTGCTGAGGCCACTGACTGGCCTCACCAGTCATGCGTGGCTGGGACTTCCACCACATGTCAACACTGGACCGAAAAGACTGGACCGCGCTGGGAGGCACCGGAGCACCGCAGAAAGGTATGAATTTTTTTTTTTTTTCTAATCTTTTTCACTACTCCGGCCCATTTAAAGATTAAAACAGGTTGTTCATTTTTTGCCTGGATAACCCCTTTAACTCTACCACTGCTCTATTTTTATATTGTCACTTTTCTGTTAATGGCAAGGTTTGTATTTCTGGTCATCTCGTTCAGGCACTGTATCTACTTTCCATCATCCTGCTGTGCACAGAGCTGTACACCAATTGTCTACCCTCACTTTCCTCACGTGATTCTTCCTTTTCTTTGATTCGATCTCCATTAGCACACATGTATCCCGACCCCTGTAACACAAGACTTTGTAATCAAACCCTATTACCAAGTACTATATCATTAAATCTAGAGGTCAGTTTTGTGCAGCATCACCTAAACACATCTGTCAACTAAAAGGGAACTGCTAGAAACTATACACAAGTTTCACCTTAAAATTTACTACCAATTGGCACAAAATACCATAACCCTATTAACTACTATACTTAATGCACTACTTTGATTCCTGGGCCACCTCAAATTCCCATTCTGAGATCTCCCTTGAAACGATTTACCTTGTACAGTACCCCTGTACAGTGATCTATGGAATGCATGTTCCACCTGTAAAAAAATTTTTAATACATGTTCTCTTGTAATACCCCAGTACTAGGTACTGTATTCCCTTGAGGCTGAGTCAGGGATGTGTTCATGTTGTAGCACAGAGTACTGTTATATTTATATGTAATGTGTATATAATATGTTATGTCTTTAAGAAGTATTGCATCAGCCATTGCATCTGTGCCAGCACTGGTAAGGTTAATGCACAGCACCTCACACCACATGTGCCCAACATTTAGCCCTCATTGGACAAGGGGGGTTGGGGGACACTTGAGTGTAATTTAGGCACACTGAGGAAGTCTAGTTCTTTCTGCCAGTGGCAGTAGTTAGTTGGAGTGTAGTTTAAGGAGGAAGACAGTTGCCACACTATTGGCCACTGTTGGACCAACATGACCCTAACAGAGTTCAGAGTGGAGTACCACAAGTCTCAGGAGTCAAGGTACAGTCTGTTATAAGAGCAGGAGGATTTAGACTGCTACAGAGCACAAGGCCGCATTCAGGCCTACATAAGGAGGGATACCTAGTGCTACTCCAAGGTACATCATACTCCTATATATGAGAGGAACTCTTCTATCCTTATTGAGGGTGAGCGTTATCTGCGTGAACTGTGAACCTGATGTTGGCTGTTTGGAAGCTATTTGCACTAAGTAAAGACTGGCACTACTTTCACCATCCATCTTGCTATGTGTGTGTCTGAAGCTAACTTGCACCAACAACCATCTTGGGTACCTCCCAGGGCCACCCCACACTACTACACCCATCATTCACCAGAGGGAGTACCCCGGGGAACCTGTCCAGTATAAAGATCACCCAGGTGCGTTCCCCCACCATTGTACTGTACCAAGGGAGAGAGCCTGGAGACACCTGCACCGTAACTACCACTCCCAACATCCACCACTCAGGCACCGTCTCCCCCTTGGGGCACCACACTCTGACAACTTCAGACATGACTTCCCCCTGCTGCACTCTTCTACGGTGCCCTCCAGTTTTCCCACACTCCCTGTCCTACCAAACCTGGCGGAATAGTCAGTCTTTTTCATCTGCTCTTACTCTTCTTTCTTTTGAAGTGCACTTTGCATCTATTCACCCTCCCAGTCTCCTTCCTCTATCAAACACCAAGACCATATCACCGCCTTCATCAATCACTTCACCTTCACCACCATTATAGGACACAGACACTGCCACTGCTTTCTATAACACCCCTATTTCCTCAGCCGTCGACTCATTCTTCCCCCTCATACATAGCAGAGCTCGTTGACTCAAACGGCAATCCTAGCATGCAGTCCTGACAAAAAAAATAAATAATAAAAATTGGAGACTCAGTGGCTGAGAAACATCGCTGGAAGAAAGTTCTCCTGTGTCTAAGGAGATTTATACTATGTGGAGGAGCACTAATGGGGTATTACTGCCAGCACACAGAATAATGCCCCAATAGTGGCCTCCAAATGTTATAATGACCTTATTGGAGTCTCATGACAGTACAATGCTCCTTAGTACCCCCCACACAATATAATTCCCCAATAGTCCCCACACTCACAGTATAATGCTCCTAAGTGTCCTACACAGTGTTTGTAGTGTTTCTTAAAGCCCTCATATAGGGGTTACACCAACAGTAGTTGGGAAAAATACTCATCTCCTGACTGCTATCCCCTTAGCCCTGACACATTACACTAGTGGCATGAGGCATCTGCAATCATCCCTGCTGACTACACAGAAGTACAGCCATGTTACTCCTGTGCAAGCAGAAGTAGGGATGCTGATCCCTGCTGCCACTTCTGTTGTGAGTGGGATACAGCAGTTGGGAGATGAGCATTTCTCCTGACCACTGTCATTGTGAAAGGGAGGCAGGGGGTCCGGGAAACTGGAAGTTCCAGTCTGGTCCACCAGTTGAGTATCCCTGCACTATATTCTGAAATCCACTACCATGACACACACGAGTCACCACAATCACAACTTTCAAAAGCAACATGAAAACCAACCTTCTCAGGAAAGCCTACAATCCTTAATAACTCCAATGCCACCACAACACCATCTGAAGAGTACACCCTCACCTACTGTCCCCCTCATTCTTCCCTTATAGATTTCTAAGCCCTTGCAGGCAGGGTCCTCTATCCCACTGTACCAGTTGGTCACAAAGATAGCCTATTGTACTTATACTTTTGTATTATGTATGAAAACCCTCTTAAAATGTAAAGCACCATGAAATTAATGGTACTCTAAAAATAATGCTAATAATAATAATCATCATCATCATCTTCAAGCAGCAGAAGTCATATGTCCAGTAATATTCATTTCTTTACATACCACATTTACTTTGGTAACCAGATGACTTCCAAGGCACATGAATCACCTCTTAAAGCTTTTAAAAAGTTCATGTACCAGTCTGTGGAAGACTCGGCCACAAAAATAAATAAGATGTATCATGATTCTTAAGAAATCCACAAACTTGTTTCTTTAAGTGAGGAAACGAACCCTGAACACCAAAGTTCATCATTATCAAGCAACTTTGTTAAACTGGAAGTCTACAAAAATAGCATTCAACCATGGGACTTCTACCATAAACATATAGTATATACAGACTGAATACTTCTTAGAGCTGGGTATTGGCTACAACTACATCCAGCTAGACGATTCTAGCTGGATGGCATCATACCAAACTCAAAGCACAGAAGAGTGATTTGAGCCTATGGACCAGTTGGTCAAAGTTAGTCTATTGTGCACAAATTACAGCCCCTGTATACAAGAAGGACATAGCTAAACTAGAGAGAGTGCAGAAAAGGGCGACCAAGATAATTAGGAGAACGGGTGGATTGGAGTACAATGACAGATTAACAAACTTGGGGTTATTCAGTTTACAAAAAAGACGGATATAGGGAGATCTAATCACAATGTACAAATACATGATGGGACATCAGTCTCGGTTATTTTTTGCCTTCCTCTGGATCAACAATGTAGGGTATAGGTTGGATTTTATGGACTTGTGGTCTTCATCTAACTTAGGATAAAGCACATGTCTAGCCCAAGGTAAAAATAAAAAATAAAATGGGCAGACTAGATGGACTATGTGGTCTTTCTGCAATCAATCTTTTAATGTTTCTATGAGTACTGCCTAGACTAGATACAAATGTAGCAGACCTTCAGCTGTTATAAGTATAAGGCCTTATTTACACGTCAGTGTTTTGATCGGCGTTTTGCATCAGTGTGGCAATAACACACAGATAAGGAATAAATGGAAAGATTGAATTTTCAACCTGCTCCTGGCTTTGGCTTACAAACAGCTATACAAAAACTACTGGTGTGTGAGTAAAAGCTAGTATGTCACATATTACTCAATGCCCCTTTGTTGTAACACTTGACACAGCAACACCTGTACAAATGTAAACAGATAATGCAAGTTATGTCCACTCAGACCCATTCATTTGAATAGGCTGTGCTGCAGTGTAACTGGTGAAACCACATTCGCATATATATTGTCATGCTAGGATGGTGTAGCTGGTGATGGTTGGGATCCTCATTGATCATACTTATGGTTTATCCATTGTATTTTAAAAACATTTTCGCTCCCACAATGCATTCAGGAACTCACAGAGCACAACATAATGATTGGAAACGTTGCACTAATGTATTCAACGCAATAGGATTTTGCTATTGCATGAGTGTTCTTAAAGAGGACCTTTCATGTCCTTATGCGGTTTTATATACTTCTAAAAAGCAGACAGTGCGCTGAATTCAGCGAGCAGAAGTTACATAAATACTAGCTAATTCTGGACACAATTTGCACTTCCTCTATCACAACACATCCATATAATATACAGTAGCTATAAATATGTCTGGAGGATAGTTTATATTGTACCTGACAAGATGACTTATTACAACTCTTTCTAAAGTGTTTAGTAATCACCTCAGTCACGCATTGCACAATCTTTTTCTATGCCCTAGACCAGTATTTATAGTAATACATAATCCAGCTGTAGAAATAACAAATACATCCAAGAGGAAAGGAATGTAAATGCTTGAGAAACTGTCAAGTGTCACTGTACTTTAGAACGGATGCTTTTAAAGTCTTCTTTGTGTGCTTATTCTTACCACAGCAACCCCTTTAATGGAGAAAAGGGGGGATTTGTTTTCTTTTATTATTTTTGCATCACTGAATTCAGGCCACGTTCACATCTGTGACAGACTCCATTGGAGAATCAGTTGCAGTGTCCGCCTGAAAATCAGAGGAGGGAAAAGTCCTGTATTGAGGACTTTTCACCACCCATTTCAGTTTTAAAGCAATGGACCCCATTATAGTCAATGGGGTCCATCAGACTCTGCGTGTAACTGGTATTTTAGTGGTCGCCTCTCCGTTGTTCTGGTCCTCCGACAGACCAGAACAACAGAGATGCAATGCTAGTGTGAAGTTAGGGTCAGAGACCAACAGCGTGTTAAGTTTTCTATTGGCGTAGTCCTATGAGGGTTTGTTTATTGAGATAGGAGTTGAATTTTTTAAATATTTGTACCATTACTATGACTTTTTTTTTCTTAGGAAGGGATGCACATAAATGGAACAAACAGCAATTTTACAATAATTTTTGGGTTTTTATTAATATGAAGTTCACTAAGTGGTATAAATGACATGTTTACTTTGCTCTATGCGTAAGTAAAATTATACATAATTTATCTCTTGCACCTGACAGATAAAGTTCCACACGTAACAGCTATAAAAGAAAAATGGATTTTTGTACACACCGTAAAATCCTTTTCTTGTTGCATTCATTTTGAGGACAGAGCACTGTGGGTATAGACCTGGCCACTAGGAATACCAAAAGAAGTCGGCTCCGCCTCTGGGGTATACCCTCTGCACAGACAGTGTGCTAGCAAGTTTGTACCACAGCAGTAGGAGAGAGACACCAAAAAAACAAAAAACAAATAAAAAACAAAACAAAACACAGAAACAACATCATCCATCGATAAGTCCTGAACCCGAAAATGAACCAAAGCAGCCCGGGGCAGGTACAACGAGAAACAAGGGTGGGATCTGTCTCCCCCAATGAATACAACCAGAAAAGAATTTTATGGCGAGTACAAAAATCCATTTTCTCGTCTACTTCACTGGGGGACACAGCACCATGGGTATAGACCCCGGCCACTAGGAGGCTGACACTAGGAAAAAGCAAAAGCTGTCGGCTCCGCCCTATAGTCTATACCCTCTCACACAGTGCTGAGCCAGTTTTAACCTAGTGTCATAGGAGGCAGACACGACCTGACTCAGGTCTTCTGTCTTGCATCGTTTTTATTTTTACTTTTCTTTCAGGTGCAGGGGGTAGTCAGTGTGTACGCCAAACTAGTCATACCCTCCTGCGGGCGCAGTGCTCTGTAAAGAGCAGCCTCGCCGGTCACCCAGTCCCCACTCACCATTCGCCGCACCCCGAAAGCGGCCGGAGTACCGGTGACCCCACTCCCACGTGCGAGGTCCTACCGAGGGGGTGACCCTGCGGCGCCTGAAGTCGCCAGACTGGTGAGTATGAGAAGAATAGAAGGCAGGTGAGTGTGAAAGGAGTATTTCCCCTCTCCAACTCCCTTTCCTCAGCTCTTCTTTCAGGGGTTAGGATGGCCATCTGGATCTAAGGGGTTAGTTTCTCCCTGGGTCCCCTTATGTGAATGGGCCCCTTTCTATGGCGCTCCTGAGCGGCACCTGCGGGGGGAGGGGCGCGCGCCGCGCGCGACATCCGTTTTCGGGGGTCTCCTCATCCTCCCTTTTTTTCTGGCCACCGAGGGCTTCCATGGCTCCCGCGGGGGCCTTTATCGCCGGCGGTGTCGCGTCGCTGGTTTCAGGGCGCTCCAGCCGCGGCGTTTACTTTAGCCCAAGGCTTCACTTCGGACTAGGCCGCACTTAGGCCCGCCCCCCTCCCCCGTGCTCTCCTCTGGGCGCTCATGGCCTCCGGGCTCCTCCTATCCCCTCTATTGGCCGGGGGGCTGTCCTGGACTGTCGTCCAGCCTTTCTTCTAGCCCCTAAGCGCGGGAACTCCAGGGGGAGGGCCTTGTTCTCCAGACAGCGTGTTTCTCTCTCAGCCTGCGAGACACAGCACCGGGGGATCTCTCTCTGTGCAGCCTTTCTGCAGCAGTCGGCTAGCAGACACCTTTCTCAGGTCTGGTAGGTTTCCTCCTGGGTTCCCCCCCCTTTTTTTCCTGGGCCTTGCACTGCCATGTCCTCTCGTGAAGAGTCATCTCGGCCCTCGGCCCCCTCCAGTGCCGCCACGTTTTATACGTGTGCCCGCTGTAACAAGAAGCTACCATGTGGACAGCCTGAGCCCATCTGCGCGCTCTGCCTTCCGTCTCAGCCAGCCCAAGAGCCTTCTGGCCCCTCACCAGGTCACCCTTCTCCGGATTGGGCGGTTGCTCTCACCCAGGCCATTGGTAACCTGGCCAGGCTTAACCAGTCTGTGGTGGAGACCTTGGGTGGACAATTGGGCGGCGGATTACCTAAGCCGAGAACGACTCGACCCAGGCGAGTGGTCTCTTCATCAGGAGATATTCCTCGAGTTGTGTTCCCGTTGGGGCACTCCCAACGTCGATCTCCTCGCCTCCCGCCTGAACCACAAGCTACCCCGGTATGTGGCCAGGTCCTTGGACCCTCAAGCCGTTGCAGTCGACGATCTCGTGGTTCCCTGGTCGGACTTCCGTCTTCTGTACCTGTTCCCTCCTCTGCCGCTTCTCCCTCGGGTTCTCAAGAAGCTCAAGTCCGAGAGGGTTCCCGCCATCTTGGTGGCTCCAGATTGGCCCCGCAGGGCCTGGTACGCGGATCTTATCTTCCTACTGGCGGATGCTCCTTGGCCTCTTCCCCTGCAGGCAGACCTCCTGTCCCAAGGCCCGCTGCTCCACCCTGCCTTACATCTGCTGCGTTTAACGGCATGGCTGTTGAAGCCGAGGTTCTGAGGCGACGTGGTTTTTCGGAGCCTGTTATCCAGACCATGCTCAAGGCCCGGAAGCCTCAGTCGGCCAAGATTTACCACCGCACGTGGAGGTCCTACGTCCGCTGGTGTGAGGGTAATGCTTATCATCCGCTCCTTTTCTCGCTTCCCAGGATCCTGGCTTTTCTCCAGTCTGGTCTGGATCAGGGTCTTGGTCTTTCTTCTCTTAAGGGGCAGGTTTCTGCTCTCTCTATCCTTTTTCAGAAGACCCTGGCCTTCCGCCCTCAGGTGAAGACCTTCTTGCAGGGTGTGGCACACTGTGCCCCCCCTTATCGTCCACCCACAGATCCGTGGGATCTCAATCTTGTCCTTGAGGTGCTTCAGGCCCCCCCCTTTGAGCCTTTGCGGGATATCCCACTTCGGCTCCTGTCCTGGAAGGTCGCTTTTTGGTGGCCATTACTTCCATTCGCAGGGTCTCTGAACTCGCTGCCCTGACTCGGCAGTCTCCCTTTCTGGTTCTCCATAGGGACAAGGTTGTCCTTCGTCCACCTCCGTCTTTCCTGCCAAAGGTGGTTTCCTCTTTCCACATCAACGAGGACATTGTCTTGCCGTCCTTTTGTCCGGATCCTAAACATCCTCAGGAACGTTCTCTTCACTGCCTGGATGTTGTCCGGGCGGTTAGGATCTATTTGTCTCTTACTGACCCTTTCCGCCGATCGGACGCCTTGTTCGTCCTCCCCGAGGGTCCTCGCAAGGGCCTTCCTGCTTCCAAGGCTTCCATTTCCTCCTGGATTCGGTCTGCGATCAGGGAGGCCTATCGACTTAAGGGTAGGGCCCTGCCCTTCCGCGTGACGGCTCACTCCACGAGGGCTGTTGGAGCCTCCTGGGCTGTTTGGCATCAGGCTTCTGCTGCCCAGGTCTGCAAGGCCGCCACCTGGGCTTCCATCCACACTTTCACAAAGTTTTACCAGATTCATTCTTTGGCCTCTGCCGATGCCAGTTTGGGTCGTAAGGTTCTGCAAGCGGCTGTGCGCTAGGTTGTTCACATGGCTGTTTATTTCCCGCCCTCTGGGACTGCTTTAGGACATCCCATGGTGCTGTGTCCCCCAGTGAAGTAGACAAGAAAGTGGGATTTTTGTGTACTCACCGTAAAATCCTTTTCTCGTTGTATTCACTGGGGGACACAGATCCCACCCTTGTTTTTTTGTTTCTGCCCGAGCTGTTTTTGGTTCTTTTCGGGTTCAGGACATGTTGGCGGTTGTTGGTTCAGTTTTCCTTTTTTTCTTTGGTGTCTCTCTCCTACTGCTGCGGTACAAACTGGCTCAGCACTCTGTGTGTGAGAGGGTATAGACTATAGGGCGGAGCCGACAGCTTTTGCTTTTTCCTAGTGTCAGCCTCCTAGTGGCTGGGGTCTATACCCATGGTGCTGTGTCCCCCAGTGAATACAACGAGAAAAGGATTTTACGGTGAGTACACAAAAATCCCACTTTTCTCGCTTACTTCATTGAGGGACACAGCACCATGGGATTTCCTAAAGCAGTCCCAGAGCTTGGGAATTACACGGCTATGCGAGCAACCTAGCGCAAAGTCGCTTGCAGAACCTTACGACAAAGCTGGCATCGGCAGAGGCCACATCATGGATCTGGTAGAACTTGGTGAAAGTGTGTACAGAGGACCAGATGACAGTCTTTTAGAGCCGGGAGGTGGAAGCTTGATGCCGAACAGCCCAGGAGGCTCCAACAGCTCTCACGGAATGAGCAGTCACACGGAGAGGCCATGGATGAACCTTGAGCCAATAGGAGACCAAATCCATTTTGAGATGGAAGTCTTAAAAGCAGCCAGGCCCTTGCGAGGGCCCTCAGGTAGGACAAACAAGGATTCTGGACGACGAAAAGGGTCAGTGAGAGACAAACAGACCCAGACAGCCTGGTCCACATCCAAAGACTGAACAGAGCGTTCACGTAGGTTCTTGGGGTCCAGGCAGATAGACAGTAAGACGATGTCCTCGTGGGTGTGGAAGGAAGAACCACCTTATGCAGAAAAGACAACCTTGTCCTTGTGGAGAACCAGAAAGGGAGGCTTACGGGACAGGGCAGCCAGTTTGGAGACACTGCGGATGGAAGTAATGGCCAGGATTCCAACCTTCCAGGCTCAAAAGAGGGAGCCTGAAGCACCTCAAGAATGAGATTAGTTCCAGGGAAGGAGCACAGTTTGCCACTTTCTGCAGGAAGGTCTTCATGTGAGGCTGGAAGGCCAGGTTCTTCTGAAAGAATGGAAAGGGCAGAAACCTACCCCTTAACAGAAGAAAGACCAAGTCCATGGTCCAGACCGGACTGGAGAAAAGCCAGGATCCTTGGAAGAAAAAAGGAGAGCAGATGGAAGTCATTACTCGCACACCACCATACGTGGACCTTCCACAAGCGATGATAGATCTTTGCAGACTGGGGTTTTCAGGCCTTGAGCATGGTCTGGATAATAGGAACCGAAAAATGGCTATGCATCAGGACTTTGGCTTCAACAGCCAAGACAGAAGGTTGACTTGCAGAGGAGGTCGACTTGCAGAGGAGGTCGTCAAGGAACGCCCGCCAGCAGGAACATGAGACCTGCATACCAGGCCCGGCGCCACCTGGATGACTGGAACCCTCTCGGTCTTGAGAACCTGAGGGAAAAGAGGAGTGAACAGAAAAAAAAAAAAAGGAGGAAGTCCGACCAGGGCGATGGTCCTGGGACCTGGCCAGATAGCGGGGGAGTTTGTGGCCCACACTGGGAGCACAACTGGAGAAAGATTTTCTAGTGAACAAACCACTCACCCAGGTTGAGTTTTTCTAGGCAGTCTGCCGCCCAATTGTCCACGCCTGGAATGTGGACCGCCGACAGGGCTCGAACATAACGCTCCGCCCAAAGAAGAGAGCGGGAGGCGTTTTGTAAGGTCACACGGCTCCTGGTGCCCCCCTGATGGTTCAAGTAGGCGACCACGGTGAAGTTGTCAGTCTGGAGTCTGACCGAACACCCCTGGAGGAGAGAGGTCCAATGAGAGAGGGCTAAGAAGATGACCCTCAGTAGGTTGATCTGGAGGGAGGTCTTGGGTTTGGACTACAGACCCTGAACAGTCAAAGCACCGAAGACCGATCCACAGGCGGAAAGAATGTCATCGTGGAGATCACCTGCCAACCGATGGGAAGAATGGACTTCCCCTGAGGAGATTCCTGGGGAGGAGAGCCACCAACGAAGCTCTCAGCGAAACCAGGGAGGCAGGAGAATCAAGCGGTCAAGGCCGGACGGAGACCTGTCACAGCGGGCCAGAATTGGCAATTACAGAGGACACAAGTGGAACCCGCATGCAGAATCAAAGAGAGCACTGAGAGTTCCTCCAAAGGTGGGAGACACCAGATCAGAGGGTCAGAATCTTGGTCTCTGGGAGAATTTTACTCCGGTGCATAGCGAGGATCATGTTCAGGAGCTAAGAAGGCACGAGACAGGACTTTTCCTTGATGATGAGGCAGCTGAACCCGCAAAGGAGGCCCAAGGTGATCCCCAAGCTGGTCAGAAAGTCCATCTTGGAAGGAGCTTTCACCAGAAGGTCGTCCAAGTATGGAATCACAGCAAATCCTCTGGAACAGAAGATGGCCATGAGGGACTCCATCACTTTGGTAAATACTTGGGTGGGCAGAGGCCAGCCTGAAGGGGAGTGCAACAAACTGAAAATGGTGTGACCCCACCGTGAAACGAAGAAACCGCTGATGGTGCAGCATGATGGAAACGTGGGAGGTCTCAGATGATGACAGGAATTCGTCAGTCTAAAGGAATGCAACCCCGACTGCAGGGACTCTATGCGGAACCTGCGGATACAGACAAACCTGTTGAGCCCCTTAAGGTCCAGGATTGGGGCGAAGAGAGCCGTCCTTCTTGGGAACGGTGAACAGGTTGCAATAAAAACCCTGGAAACGCTCTGAAGCAGGGATGGGAACAATGACACCCTGCCACTGAAGTGTGGAGATAGCTTGAAGAAAGGCAGCTGCTCAAGCAGGGGAAGAAGGCAGAAAAATCTTCCGTTTGGAAGGGAGGAGAGCTTGATGGAGAAGCGAGTGGACACCACCATTCAGGCTCAGGCCTTGTCGACGCTGGCAAGCCAGATCTCCTGAAAGGAGAGCAGCTGTCCACCCACCCAAGGAGCCTGCTGGCACTTAGGACGCCTCTGGGAGAGAAGAGAGCTTTTTCCTCCTGTAACTTCAAGGTTGAGCTTTTCTAGGCCTCTATCAAAAAGCCGGCTCTGTTCGTCCCGAGAAAAGAGAAGAATCACGATGGCCTTCTTAAAAGTTGTTTCAGTGTTCCACAAACGGACCCAAAACAGAACAATGGATTGCCACTGCATTGGTGGCCGCCTTGGCAGAACAGCAAGCTGCTTCCAGGGAAGCATTGCACCGGTACTTGGAAGTGTTCAGGATTTTAGAAATTAGCAGCTGGTTGTCCTGGAGGGGTGCTTCATTGGAGAAACCCTTCTGGAGCTGCATGGCCCAGGAAATGCAGGCATTGCTGTCTCAAGAAGCAGCAAAGAAAGGCTGCAGGGAGAAGCCAGCCGCTACAAGAGCCGTCTTGGTGAGAGAGTCCACCCTCTTGTCTGGGGGATTTCTTAGGGAGATTCACACAGTTCCCTGCCCCTAGCAGTTATGTGACCGCTGGGTCAGAGGGGAGCTGCATCATATCAGCTCATTGAGCACTGTGTTACATAGCATTGTTGAAAAAAAAACATGTCCATCAAGTTCAACCAGGGGATGGGAAAGAGCATGACAGTCTATACATTTCCATAACCATCATTCCTATTTTCTCTAAAAAGACATCTATTCTTTTTTTTGAATCTGTCAGACGTCACCATCTCCTGGGGTATTCCACAGATTCACAGTGCTTACAGTGAAGAATCATCGTCGCCTCTGGAGAATAAACCTTATTTTTCTCCAGATGGAGGGATTGCCACCTTGTCTTTTGAGGGGATTTACATGGAATAGCTAAGGTCCTCTATGCCACTTATCAGTTTTGTGGCCCTCCGTTTTTCAACTCTAGGACATTCTTTCTATGAACTGGTGCTCAGAACTGAACTGCATAATCCAGATGGGGCTGTACCAATGACTTACAAAGTGGTAATATTACATCCCTGTCCCGCAAGTCTATACCCCTTTAATGATATGACAATACCCGGCCTTAGAAGTAGGTGATTGACATTGCATACTGTTATTTAACCTATGATCTACAAGTACACCCAACTTTCCCTATGGGAGACAAAGCTGCATTAACTGCCAGCATCCTCATTACACCTGCACGATTTTGTACAGCAGACCAACCTTGCAAGGGTATACAGGTATGTCCTTGTAGTTTTAGGAGTGGACTACTCAGTCCAAAATGCCTCCCCACTTGATAACAGTGTGATGGAGCCTTTAATAGCAGAAACACACCTTTGGAATACACCTTTGGGATATTAATCTTTTTATGAATATGCAAAATCAGCCTCAAGTGCCTTGGGGCAGGGTCTGATTGGCTAGATGTCCTTGCAGACTGTTCTAAATCTATGGCTGAAAATGTAATTCACTGCCAAATTGGGCAGCCATTTAAGAGCACTTGTGGCATCTGAAGCATATGATAAAATCAGGCATGTGTGTGGCATATGATAAAATCAGGCACTGTCCCCAATGTACGTCAGGTTGATCTGAATATCCATAAGCAGGTGATTATCTCTGCATGGCTTCACCAGTTTGTAGCCACAAAGGTATATTTCCCCTCCTATTACAGGCCGCTTCTAAGCACCATCATTGGTTTGGGAGGCATTTTAGACCTAACGGACTCCCTTTAATAAAGAAGAAATTAAAACATTGAAGAGTTCTTTGGATACTTTCTGTTAAAGCTGATTTGTATAGCTTAATAAAATGCAAATATAGCACGAACCAACCAACAGAAGTCTGGAATAGGATTGGGATGGTAGTCAGTTTATTTATTTTGCTTAATGCTATAGCACCATCATATTTCACAGCGCTTTACAGACAGTGTCAATCACTGTCCCATACAGGGCTCAGAATCTAAATTCCCTATCAGTATTTCTGGAGTGTGGGAGGAAACCAGATAACAAATGGAACTGAAACAGATAACAAGGATAGTATAGTGAACAGTTGATTAAACAGACAGCTAGCTCAGAAGACAGCAACGTTGGATAGCCACCAGCGGCAATAACTAGGATTCACAGAATAAAGTGGATAACTTTGGACCTGTCCGTGGCCCTCAGGAGACAGATGCTCCAAAAGCTGCTGAGTCTTTGCATGGACCCTCAATAGAGGAACAAGAAGCTGGAACAGCAAGCGGGTCGAGATGCAATCCATAGAAACTAAACAGTCTGCGGCAGATATTGCCCAAAAACAAGGAAGAAAGGAGGAAGCGAAAAGCAAGTAAATGGCAATAAGAACAAGTTGAGAAGAACCCAAGAAAGAAAAGCCAAAAGGCAGACTAGATAGACCAAGTGGACATTTACTGCCGTTAAGCTGCTAAGGTATGATGTTAACCAACTTTCAGAGAATGGGGATCTGGACAGCCCCCTAGTCCTTAGAAGGGGCAGAGAGAACTCTATCCGATTGCTAGACAACCTAATAGCCCAGTGGAGACAGTGATAATGGCAGAGGGAACCTAAGGGGGTTAAAGCAGTCAGCATGGCCTTCCAGATTGAATTGGGTGGCAAGCTCCACAGAGGGGCGCAATAGGAGACCTATAAGGGAGGAAATAAGGAGTTAAGAGAAGGAAGAAGGAGGAGGAGGAGCTAAGCCCTGGGGCCCACCACCCCAGGTGACGTAGTGTGAAGGGAGTCCCAAATGCCCATGAAGTGGTATGTCGATTTGTACAAGGGAATTTCCATAAGCTGCTGCAAGCCAAAAGGGAAGAGCAGGAGTGTTCCAGGGAAGCAAAGGCCCCCTAATTGGAAGAGGCAGGAGACTGCAGAAAAACAAGACCCATCCCCCCCTCAGGGGAGACTGGATGTGCAGGGATGGAGATCCCAGCAATATCTGAATTTGCAACCCCTGGTTCACAAGACCAGAGCTGTATCCCTTGAGCAGTAGTAAGTCACTAAGGTCTGCAGTATCAACAGGGGAAGAAAAACCTGTTATGACAAGGTGCTGGAAAGCAACCCAAGGTGGTGTAAGAAACAGATGGCGGCATAATGAATAAACAGCATTACTGAGAAAGAAGAATAAAGGAGTGTCCTTGCATCTTGTTCAAACGTGGTTCCAAGTTTCAGACCAGGAGTGTCCGGAGGTTGGAAGTTTTCCTCCGTACGCCCTTCTAGCAATTTAAGCTAGCTCAGGCATAGATTAGTATGGTCCATAAGGGCTCTCAGAATGTTACATTGGCACAGATCACCGCCATGCATCCTGTGAAAGATACATACAGGCGTCACTAGAGGCATAAAAAGTGTGGGAGACCTTAAAAGGTGTGGCACCCGAATAAAATTAGCCCCATACCTGGAGAGGGGACTGTTTAGGTGTTACCACTTCACAGAGGGGGACCTTAAAAGGGTCCCAAACAAGGTCAGTGCTAGTTGTGAAGGAAGGGAGCCACCACAAAAAGAAAAAAAAAGACTCCGCCTCATGCAGAGGGAGTCCTGTACAGGCTGCATGGAATCCTGCATGACAGCAAGGTAGTTCGCTGGAACTCTGGGCCTATGTTGGAGGGGGTCCCCCAGGGACGCAGGTTAGCTTTTCTTTGCCAGAAGTAGTCTTGTGAGGAACTGGTCAAGAAGGAGGCAAATGGGACTTAGCCCCTCCAGGGAACTGCACTTGTCCTAGAGATAAAGTGGGAGGGAAGAGAAGGAACATTAAAGAAGATCTTTCATGTCCTCAGAAATACGTGGTATTACATACTGCTAGAAAGCCAACTGTGTGCTGAATTAAGTGCACTGTCTGCTTTCTAGTGGTATGCAATACCACACATCTCTGAGAACATGAAAGGTCCTCATTAATCAGAGCTCCAACATTGTAGCAGGGACGAAAGGTGGCTTCAACAGACAAGAAAACTATTGTGAGAAAAGGGGATGCCAGAGAAGCAGCCCCAAAGCTTCATGTAAAAGATTACATTGGGCTGGACCGCTAGGAACCCATCGCTGCATGCCACTGTGCCTGGCACTGAGCATTACTGCCCTGAGAAGGGCTAGGTAGGCCAAGGTCCTAGGCCAGAGTCACACCTGTAGTGGGGGAAGCGTCTTTGGACAAACCCCTATAGTGCTTAAGCTACTACAAGGGTAGGAAAGGGCCAAGAACCCCTGGATTAGAGTGCAGTGGATTATCCCAGGGGGCTTCTCACCAGTTCAGGGTGCCGATGAGGAGGTGGTCACTCTATTGCTGAACCCAGGGCCAAGGGACAGTAACTAAAAGGAAGCATGCTGAATATGGGAGAGAGGTCTAATGAAGCAAAGAAAAGGATGTACTGGGAGTACAGATGGGTAGAACACCATCCTTTATATCAGGGGTCAGCAACCTTCGGCACTCCAGCTGCTGTGAAACTACAACTCCCAACATGCTCCATTCACTTCCATGGGACTTCCAAGAACAGCAGAGCAAGTATGCATGCTGGGAGTTGTAGTTTTACAACATCTGGAGCGCCAAAGGTTGCCTACCCCTGCTTTAGATCAACCCCCACAAGAGGGCAGAACCATCAGGGCAGCACCTCTCCTCCCCCAAAAGGCTATTGTACACAAGTTGGGCAACAGTAAGGGGAATTTCCCTCCAATCCCCTAAAAAGCCTGCTAAGAATTTATAATTAGTAGGAAAGGAAGGCCCCTCCCACCCTCGAAAAAGCCTGCTCCCGCTCTGACTGAGGGAAGAGAGAAACTCCCCCCTAGAGGCAATTGAAAAAGCCTGAACTGCAAGGAAAAAGTGGCACTTCACTAGAGGAAGGCTGGTCTAAATGCAGCCTAGGCCCAACAGACGTTTGGGACTAAATTAGTTCAGCCACGCTGCAGCAGGGAGGACCCTGGTGCTGAGGGTATCAGAAAAAGAGGAAGGGGTGGGACGAGCTTCACCTGCATTGTAGAGGAGCCAGAAGCGAGACAGTAAGGGCACCTACTGGTGAAGCATGGTTGGAACATGAATGGATGCTGTACTGCACCATGTGGGAACTTGGAAGGCTGTGTACTTGGCAGGACGTTAGGTGGCAAGCAATGGGAAGACACATACTCATCTGTCCATTTTTTTTTTTGGTGTTTGCAGGGCCCACCCCTTTGGTAACCTTGCACCGAAAGTGGTATTACCGGCACTCTAGCTGCAGCTGCAGACAAGTAGAGGGACTGTGTGACCAGCAGTGAGGAGAGACACAGGCCTGTGCAGGGATACTCTGGCTGCCTGGCTCCTAGCACCCACATCGGGTACAACTAATTTGGAAACACACACTGAGGATCCTCCTGTAACCTGAAAGAGAAAAGAAATAAATCTAAAATAATAAAGAGAAGACCTGCAAGCAGACCAAGTCTGCCTCATATGAACTCTAGGCTAAAACCAATTAACTCCCTCGGTGGAAAGGACATAGCCCACTTGGGCGGAGTCACCACTTACAGTCATGGCCAAAAGTTTTGAGAATGATACAAATATTAATTTTTACAAAGTCTACTGCTTCAGTTTTTCTAATGGCAATTTGCATATACTCCAGAATGTTATAGAGTGATCAGCTTAACAGCAATTACTTGCAAAGTCAATATTTGCCTAGAAAATGAACTTTATCCCCCAAAACACATTTCAACATCATTGCAGCCCTGCCTTAAAAGGACCACCTAACATCGTTTCAGTGATTGCTCCATTAACACAGGTGTGGGTGTTGATGAGGACAGGGCTGGAGAGCAATCTGTGATGATTAAGTAAGAATGACACCACTGGACACTTTAAAAGGAGGCTGGTGCTTGCCATCATTGTTTCTCTTCTGTTAACCATGGTTATCTCTAAAGAAACACGTGCAGTCATCATTGCACTGCACAAAAATGGCCTAACTGGGAAGAGTATTGCAGCTAGAAAGATTGCACCTCAGTCAATCTATCGCATCATCAAGAACTTCAAGGAGAGAGGTTCCATTGGTGCCAAAAAGGCTCCAGGGCGCCCAAGAAAGACCAGCAAGCGGCAGGACCGTCTCTTAAAAGTGTTTCAGCTGCGTGATCGAGCTACCAGCAGTGCAGAGCTTGCTGAGGAATGGCAGCATGCAGGTGTGACTGCATCTGCACGCACTGTGAGGCGGAGACTCTTGGAGCAAGGCCTGGTCTCAAGGAGGGCAGCAAAGAAGCCACTTCTCTCCAGAAAAAACATCAGGGACAGACTGATATTCTGCAAAAGGTACAGGGAGTGAACTGCTGAGGACTGGGGTAAAGTCATTTTCTCTGATGAATCCCCTTTTCGATTGTTTGGAACATCTGGAAAACAGCTTATTCGGAGAAGAAGAGGTGAGCGCTACCACCAGTCTTGTCTCATGCCAACTGTAAAGCATCCTGAAACCATTCATGTGTGGGGTTGCTTCTCAGCCAAGGGAATCGGCTCTCTCACAGTCTTGCCTAAAAACACAGCCATGAATAAAGAATGGTACCAGAATGTCCTCCAAGAGCAACTTCTCCCAACCGTCCAAGAGCAGTTTGGCGCTCAACAATGCCTTTTCCAGCATGATGGAGCACCTTGCCATAAAGCAAAGGTGATAACTAAATGGCTCAGGGAACAAAACATAGAGATTTTGGGTCCATGGCCTGGAAACTCCCCAGATCTTAATCCCATTGAGAACTTGTGGTCAATCATCAAGAGACGGGTGGACAAACAAAAACCAACAAATTCAGACAAAATTAAAGCATTGATTCTGCAAGAATGGACTGCTATCAGTCAGGATTTGGTCCAGAAGTTGATTGAGAGCATGCCAGGGAGAATTGCAGAGGTCCTGAAGAAGAAGGGTCAACACTGCAAATATTGATTTGCTGCATTAACTCATTCTGTCAATATAAGCTTCTGTTACTCATAATATGAATGCAATTATATTTCTGTATGTGATAAAAACATCTGACAAACACACATAAAAACCAGAGATCATGTGAAAATATAATATTTGTGTCATTCTCAAAACTTTTGGCCATGACTGTATATTCCTAGTGTCAGCCTCCTAGTGGCCAGGCCTATACCCATAGTCCCACAATGATATTAATGAGAAAAGCAGTGTTACTCACCCCCCTGGGCTCTGGTCTTCATTCCCTTCCAGCCTTCCTGGGACCAGTGATTGACGTTGTGATGCAAAGAAGCAAGCATCATGGCATCTTCAGTCCCTGGCATGATTCAAGAGTTCAGAAGAGGCCTGAAGAGGACCAGCAACTGAACACATGGTGCTCACCTCCACGGGCCTCCGCTAATTATACTCTGGGATCTGAATTGCAGTTCCAAGCCAGATGTGTTCATTCCGAATGGAACTGCCAGGAGAATCTCGGGAAGCAAATCTCACAAGGATCGCCCATCACATACTCATACTTCAAAAGGGGTGTGGCCTAAATAATAGTCAATCATTGTGATTGATGTAAATTGCCTAATTAATTGCGATTTTACACACACACACACACACACAGCCAAGCAAGGTGATCTAGGATATTGCATTGTACATGCTGCAGAAAGCTTAATGGAAAAGCAAATAAGCTTCAAGTAGCCAGTATTCAGGAAAACCAGAATGCACACACACTGCAAGCTGAGTAGAATAGTCATGGTTTTATCACCTGCATACAAAAAGAAAAATACATTATATTACACCATTTTTGATTGCTTTTCATTCTGTCATTTTGGAAGGCATAATGAAAACACAGAATTTCTCAGAAAAGTGCTTAGTGTACAGCACCAGTGGTTACGTATAAGGCGATACCAATTATGTCTATATATTTAAGTTTACATATATTTTGACTTAATAAAATGTTTTTCTTAAAGGCAAAAGGGTTTTTTCTTCCCTTTTACTTTAACCCCTTCCCGCCGGAAGAATTTTTTGGTTTTTGATTTTCGTTTTTGACTTCCGGCCTTCCAAACTCCATAACTTGTTTAATTTTCCGTTCACAAAGCCATGAGAGCTTAAAGTTTACAGGACAAGTTTTTCTTCATGATGGTACCATTTATTATTCTGAACAATGTACTGGGAAGCTGGAAAAAAAAATTCAGAAGGGGGTGGAATTGGAGAAAAAGTGCATTTGTGCGACTTTCTTAGGGGCTTCGTTTTTACGGCGTTCACGCTACAGCCAAAATGACATGTCACCTGTATTCTATAGGTTTTGGTACAATTCCGGGGATACAAAATTTATGTAACTGCGCATATCCATCGGCCATTTTCATGTGGCCTCTTAAAAAGCCATACTGCGCCTTGTGCTGTTATTTAAAAATCGCTTTTGCCAATTATAGAATCCCTTTAATGCCCGCTATCAGTGCGGGCAATGACCGTGGGTATTAGCGCCAGGAGCTGAGCGGCCGCTATATTTAAAAACAGAGATATTGGGAAGGGGTTAAAGAGGACCTGTCACCACCCAAAAGAGTGAAATATCACCACCTTCTCATTTCCAGCAGCACTGATATAGTCTTAAAAGATTAGGGAAAAAAAAAAACAAACATAAAACAAACAAAACACATAATACAAAGACCACTAATACCTCTATAATAGGCCCAGGTAGCACACCACTACCTCGACACGCTGACTACCTCCATGACGTAGTCGTACACTGCACATACTTCTATCCTAACAAGCATCAGATCAAATAAAGGGTTTTTTTTTACAGACGATTTTTTATACTGATAACCTATCTACCGGACAGCTCATCAGTATGTAATCTGTTAGGGTTCGACACCTGAACCACACAGATCAGCTGTTCTAGCAGCGACCGGTTGCCAGACGAGCAATACGAGTGGCGCTGCAATTACCCAGAATCACCACTATACAGTGGATGGGGCTGCCGTGCAACTCCTATTACTTGAATAGTAGCGGTGCTGCATCCTGTCCACTAGCAGCTTTCAGCACATGGAGGCCGCTAGAACAGTCGGCCCCCGACAGATCACATACTGATGTCCTATCCTGTGGATAGGTCATCAGTATCAAAAATCAATTTGCAGCTGGAAAACTCCTTTAAAATAGTTATTTAATAATACCCTTTTCTGCCCCCAGTAACAACAACCCCTTTTTGCCCATACAAAATACAAGTGACCACCTTTGTATCACCTTATGAGTTATTATACTGCCCCCTTATAAATCAATCCCCCTTACTAATAATAGTCCCTTCTTATAAATAATATTCCCCCTCTTTATCAGTAATAGTTTCCCCTTATAAGTAATAGTTATATAAAAATTGAGAGAATTCCCACCTTTAAAAAAAAAAAAAAAAAAAACGACAACACACACACACACACACTCATATCGTCCTAATCATTGAGGCCCAATGTTTCCCATGGTGCTAGCCTTCAGGATCCATTTTGCCTCTCTCAAAGATCTTGCCCACCAACTTGCCTGGTCCTATGTTGGGGAGTGCGTGCGTGTCTGGGGGGCATAGATCTCACTGATGCACCAGTCCAGAGCCTCTGTTCATGAGTGGGCGACACGTGTGGTTGTGTTTACGGGCCCTCGTGCATGCACTTTACATTTCCATGGACAGCGGTATCCCACTGCTACCATGGAGATAGGGTGTGGGTGGATGCTGGTGGCGGCACCAGCCGAGCGACTTGCGCACCCTGGGCTCCATTGGACAGAGGTAAGTATGTCGGCATATAAAAGGGACATAGTTAGCTCTCTTGTTTGTACAAATTGAGCCAGAAGTAGCACAGTAATGCGAAACGGCCGTTGCCTTTGTGCTGGTCTGATACACTCTCCTGCATGCTGTTTTTATTGCATTTTGTGAAATAAAGAATGGTTTTATACTATTTGTGAGTGTTCCCCTTTTTTCTGTTATGCTGCAAATTTTGTATAACTACTGAGGCCTCCCTGCTGCCATACAGACCACAGAAGCCGGACCGGCAACAAAAGGTACGCAGGGATGCCACATGGAGGGTGGAAGCAGCACAGAGGAACTATTGGTGGCCCTATAGAGGCATTTAATGTCTGTGATCATAGATCAGATACTTCCAGGTCTCCACTATATAATACAGCAGAAACCCACCAGTTATTGCACTCGCTCTGCTTCTGAGTGGGTACCATACTCAAAAACCCGCCAGAAAGGGCAGGAGTCAATTTGACGATTCCGATAAAAAAAACCAAACAGAATCCTCAAATGCCTTAAGAGAGAAGTAGTCTCCCAGCCCTACATCAAAGCAAATAGTAACCCATCAGACGTAATACGCAATGCGCAGTTAACCTTCAGGCACAAGCAATTTTCATCCACTTCACAATAACCTTTCAGGCATACAAGTGCTTCTGAACAGGAAGGAGAATGAGGTCATATGGTTTCAGGCTGCTCCTCTCAGTGGATACTGTTACAAGAGGGTTGGTTCACATCCAGCTGACACAGAAGTATATGGCCATGCCTATTATAGTATTAGTTGTTAAAAAAAAAAAAAAAAAAAAAAAAGCAAACAAAAAACGTGGAATACAGAAAAAGAAAGTGCTGTACAGATTCAAATACAGTTTGAGAAACTGTATGCTCAGTCATTTTAATATATTGGTAGTACTCCTTTAAAAATTTTTTCCTGGGGCAGGAACAACAGGAAACAAGCATGGGGGTGGAAATATCATACTTTGGGGGTGCTTTTCTACAAAGGGGACAGGACGACTGCATTGTTGGGGCCGTGTATCGCGAGATTTTGGCCAACAACCTCCTTGCCTTAATAAGAGTATTAAAGATGGGTCGTGGTTGGGTCTTCCAGCATGACTTGAAATACACAGCCAGGGCCACTATGGAGTGGCTCCATAAGAAGCATTTCAAGGTCCTGGAGTTGCCTAGTCAGTCTCCAGTCCTGAACCAAATTGAAAATCTTTGGAGGGAGTTGAAATTTTATATAGCCCAGCGACAGCTCTGAAACCTGAAAGATCTGGAGAAGATCTGTATAGAGAAGTGGGCCAAAATCTTTGCTGCAAATGTGTGCAAACTTGGTCAAGAACTACAGGAAATGTCTTAACTCTAATTGCAAAGAAAGGTTTCTGTACCAAATATTAAGTTCTGTTTTTCTATTGTATTAAATACTTATTCCATGCAATAAAATGCAAATTAATTATTTAAAAGTTATACAATGTGATTTTCTGGATTTATTTTGGATTCTGTCTCTCACAGTTGATTTTCCCTATGATAAAAATTACTGTCCTCTCCATTCTTTGTAGGTGGGAAAATTTGCAAAATCGCCAATGTATCAAATACTTATTTTCCCCACTGCAGATCTGCAGACTGGGGGTTCCGTCCTTGAGCACGGTCTGGTTAACAGGACTCCGGCCTCAACAGCCACACCGTTAAATGCAGCTGATGGGGTGGGGTGGAATATCAGTCCTTGAGCCAGAAGGTCGACATGCAGAGGAAGAGGCCAAGGAGAGTCCACAAGCAGGAACATAAGATCCGCGTACCAAGCCTGACGGGGCCAATCCGGAGCCACCAGGATGGCTGGAACCCTCTTGGTCTACAGTTTCTTGAGAACCCAAGGGAGAAGAGGAAGAGGAGGGAACAGGTAAAAGAGTTGGAATTCCGACCAGGGAATGACGAGAGCGTTGTTCCGAGGGTCCTGGTCACATAGTTGGGGAGCTTGTGGTACAGGTGGGAGGCGAAGAGGTCTATGTTGGGCATGCCACATCGGGAGCAAAACTGGAGAAAGATCTTCTGGAGAAGAGACCACTCGCCAGGGTCAAGCTTTTCTCGGCTTAGGTAGTCTGCCGCCCAATTGTCCACACCTGGAATGTGGACTGCCAACAGGGCTGGAACAAGACGCTCCGCCCAAAGAGAGCCGGATGCTTCTGCATGGCCACATGGCTCCTGGTGCCCCCCTGATGGTTCAAGTAGACAATCATGGTGGAGTTGTCAGTCTAGACTATGACCGGACGTCCTTGGAGGAGAAAGGTCCAATGAAACAAGGTTAAGAAGATGGCCATCAGAACCAGTAGATTGATATGGACGGAGGGCTCGGCTTTGGACCACAGGCCCTGAGCGGTCAAGGCTCCGAAGACTGCTCCCCCGGAAAGACTGGCGTTAGTGAGATCACCTGCCAACAGAGGGGAAGAAAGGACTTCCCTCGTGAAACTCCTGGGAAACAGTCGCCAAAGAAGTTTTCAACAAACCCAGGGAGGCAAGAGAGTCAAGTGGTCAAAACTGGACGGAGACTTGTCCCAGCGGGCCAGAATCCATGTGCTGAGAAGGCACTAAACAGGATTTTTCCTCGCTGATGAGCCAGCTGAACCAGAGAAGGAGTTCCAAAGTGATCTGGAAACTGATCAAATTGTCCGTCTTGGAGGGAGCCTTCACCAGGAGGTCGTCCAAGTATGGCAACATGGGAACTCCTCTGGAACGAAGGAAGGCCATGAGAGATGCCATCACCTTGCTAAATACTTGGGGGCCGAGGCCAGCCCGAAGGGGAGGGCGGCAAACTAGAAATGACGCACACCCACCACGAAACAAAGAAAATGCTGATGGCACAATGTGATGGGAATGTGAAGGTAAGCTTGATAGATATCAATGAAATACAGGAATTCGCTGGTCTCCAGGGATGCCACCACTGAACGCATGGACTCCATGCGGTACCTGCGAACACAGACAACATGTTGGACCTCTTCAGGTCCAGGATGGTGCGAAGAGAGCCGACCTTCTTGGAATTGGTGAAGGGGAACGGGGATAATAACGCCCTGTCGCTGAAGAGTAAATCAAGATTATTTGTAAATTTGTGATCATCTTTATATGCACTACAACTTTAGAAAAATGACTGCAAAGTGTACCCTTCACCAGTCCATGGTTACCTGTGATCACACAAAAAGATAGCTCCATAGTCTTGTCGATGTCGGATGACTCTACCTATGGCTTGATTGACAGCACGAGACGCCTGTTGTCGATACCACTCTTGCCCAGACAGGTACTGGATTTGGGAGAGGAAAAAAAAAAAAAAAAAAAAAAAAAAAACACAGTGGGGAAATGAGTAAAATTTATAAGTAAAGATCTATGAAGACTGGCATATTCAATACCAGTCTTCATAAATGTCCTGTGGTGATGGAAGATAAGCCTCATTTTAAGTGCACCCTCCATCAGGCCATGAGTTTGCACTAAAATCTAGATTGAGAAAATTTGAAATTGTAGAGTTCAGGGATCATTTATGCCAGTAAATTTATGCCCCATTCTATGAAAGTATTGAGAACGGTACCAGAGCCTGAGAGCAAAGATTACCTCCAACAACCTCTAGACTCTATGGCCAAGAGATACAATTCTGTCATTACACCTGTTTGGCACAGCTCCTTTACTCTATATGCCTAATAAAATAATAATAATAATAATAATAATAATAATAATAATAATAATAATAATAATAATACATAATAATAATACCTTCCCAGCAGCACCTTGTGTTCTTCTCATTTCATCCAGGAACTGCATCTTTAAAATGACCCGAGGATCCATTCGTGGAGGAAATGGGAGGCCGGTAATTATCACACCTCGGCCATTACAGTCTGCAAAATCTAGCCCTTCACTGGCCTGAAAAGGGAACAGTTACTGAAAATATGCAATGTATATGTACAGGCCAGGACATTAGAAATTAAAAACATATAACACCCACCTTTCCCCTACATACAGCGAAGAAACTTGCACCAGTGCTGTTGGGAGCTTGTATTCTCTCATAAAATGCATCAATTATCTACAAAAAAAATAAATAAATACACCATATTTTTCGGACTATAAGACGCACATACGTTTTAGAGGAGGAAAATAGGAAAAAAAAATTTAAAGCAAAAAATTGACAGGTGGCCCTGCAGCTGTACGGGGAAGCATAGGGCGTCTTTTTAGATATATCATTTTGGAGAATGTCTATTGCTTTTGATCACTTTTTATTCAAATCAGAGGCGAAAGAGCAAAAAAAAACAAAAAACAAAAAACAAAAAAAAACAGACAGCAGTTCGCCACTTTTGATTTTTTTTTTTCCCGCTACGATGTTCACCCTACGGGAAAAATATTTTTATAAGTTTATAGACCGGCATTTTCGGACACAGGGATAACTAATCTGTATGTGTTTCACAGTAATATTCTACTTTTATATGTAAAAGGGAAAGGGGGTGATTTAGAACTTTTTTTTTTTTATATTTTTTTAACACTTTTTTTTTAGCCCCTCTAGGGGGCTTGAACCTGCAATCATTTGATTGCAAGTCCCATAGACTGCAATACATGTGTATTGCAGTCTATGGGAGATTCTATACATTAATAATAATAAATTTTATTTATATAGCACCAACATATTCCACAGCACTGTATAATTTGTAGGGTTCAAGTACTGACAAAAAAGGTACATTATAAAGAAATATTCAACTCACACACTGGGAGTGAGAGACCTGCTCGCAAGAGCTTACAATCTATGAGGTAGAGGGGGTGACACAAGAGGTAGCAGGGGCGGCAACAGATGTAGCATTGCTTGTACAATGGTCAGACAATTTCGTAATAGAGCTTACTGTCATTACACATATATAAAACTGTATGAGCCGTCAACAGTCATGTCCTTTAACGTGCAAATGGTGCCTGGACATATAAAGTTAGTCTGAATACGGCATCATATCTTGTGAGGTAATGTTGGAGCATCAACAGAGGAGGGTATGTTTTAGAGAATCTAACTACGGAGGGGTTTACATTAGGAGTTGTGATAGGCCTGTCTGAAAAGATATGTCTTTAGTTTACGCTTGAAGCTGTGGAAATTTGGGGTTAATCTAATAGTCCGGGATAGAGCATTCCAGAGAAGTGGTACAACTCAGGAGAAGTCTTGTATACGAGCGTGGGAGGTTCTGATAATAGAGGATGTTATTCTTAGGTCATTCAGTGAACAGAGAGTACGTGTTGGGCGATAGACAGAGATAAGGGGGGAAATGTAGTGAGGTGCAGCATTATGGAGAGCCTTGTGGATGAGGGTGATAAGTTTATATTGTATTCTGTATTGAATAGGCAGCCAATGTAGTGACCGGTACAGACTGGAGGCATCGCTGTAGCATCTAGACCAGGGGTAGGCAACCTTCGGCACTCCAGCTGTTGTAAAACTACAACTCCCAGCATGCATACTTGCCCTGCTGTTCTTGGAATTCCCATGGAAGTGAATGGAGCATGTTGGGAGTTGTAGTTTCACAGCAGCTGGAGTGCCGAAGGTTGCTGATCCCTGATCTAGACTGATAGAGGAGTCTGGCCGCCGTATTCAGAATAGATTGTAGAGGCTTGAGTTGAGGCTAGTCACTGTCGAGGCTAGTCATAGATCAGCCATAATAGTAATATTACTTACTATGACAGGCCTGGGAGCCTTCATTAGGCTCCCGTCTGTCACAGGAACAGGACGGCTTCCGCAATCTCGCCGAGCGGGAGCCGTCCTGCAACAAGAAAGGTACGGGGCCGGTGGGGACTGGCCTCAGGAGCAGTTCTGGTACTCTGCAGGGGGGCTTACAGATAGTAATGCCCGCGATCAGAGTGGACTCTAATCGTGGGCATTTGCGCAGAGCGGCCGCCATAATAGCACGGCAGATGCTGGGATGGGTTCACACTGCCATGACACCTTCTCCTCCAAGCCCAGGGCCCACACATCGTCCTACTCCGGCTTTCTGCAGCGGCAGGAGTGGGGTGATGCTGCGACCCCGCTCCACCGCCCTTACCTCCACATTCAGACTATAAGACAATCCCCCCTCTCCCCATTTTCCTCCCAAATTTGGGGGGGGGGGAAAAGTGCGTCTTATAGTAGTAAAAAATACGGTATATAGCCAGTACTGGTTAATTGCATAATGAAATGCATAAGAACTGATGCAAACAAAGTAGTTAAATAAGTAACAATCCCTTCTATTTTTTGATTTACAGAAATTTAGAAATTATAGTGTGAAAGTTGGCCACTTTGAATTTTCTTCTCAGCATCTAACACTAAGGTTGAAGGGGTTGTCTGAGAAAAATGTATTTTAATTGAAATTTACAAAGATTTAATTTACTAATTTAGTCAAATCTGAGCAGAAAATCCCACCTCAGAATAACAATGTGAGCATTTCATAGAGAAGCTGATAAAAAAGGGCCAACCAATATTACTAACTCAGCATTTTGATAAATATGCCAATTTACTTGATAGATAGATACACTGGCTTCCGCTACAACTTCCTTATAAAAGGTGAGGTTTACCTTTTGGGTGGATATATTTAATTATACATTATAATTAGTCATTAGTGATGAATCATTTTCCCACTGTTCCCAGTACGTGATTGATGGATTGCTTTTAGTCATAGTGAGTTTGTATAACAAAAGTCAGGTTACTTCACCTCTGTAAATGAGCCTTTTCCTCTTGGCTCCACAAACATTGGTTTCATATCTTCAATACGTGATGTGAGGCTATTCTCCTGCAGGCAAAGAATAGGTCAAAATGACTGCACATTGATACATGCAGATGATCAATATGACAGTATGATAACCTCACCTTCCAGAACTCCAGACTTTTATCCATGACCGGGTAAGAGGGGAAAAAGACTAGCAGGCCATGAGGAACCACACGGGAAATGTTACCTGGATATATAAACCCAAACATTTTGAGAAAAACTGGCAAATGCAAAAAAATAATCCATGGTGACAGATTTGTCCAACAGATAGAGAAACAGACTGGAAAATATCCCCTGCACAGAGAAAAAGTTCTATCCTAACACACAGAAAAGCAGGGAAGTGGCAGAAAAGCTCACCCCATGCACAGACAGGTTGGAAGCAGACAAGAAGGCCATCCCCAACAGTGGCAGGTAAAGATCAAACAGCTAGCCCATCCCCTGGACACACAGATGGAAAGTGGCTTAGCAAGAAGTCTACAAAAATATATACAGTATCTGCACACATTTTTGGGAGAAAATAAAAGTCTGGAAATTACCAATAGTTTTCCCCAGGGATGATAAATAATCTGCTGAAAACCTGTTAAAAAATAAAAAAAAAAAACAACATAAGTAACACAAAGAATACACAATAACTGTAAATTAAGCTCTAGCAAATCTGGTCACATTAAACCTAGTGGCGGCATTACAGAAAAAAGTTGGTAAAACTAATTAAATTTTATTTTGTATCGTAAACTGTATGGACTATAAGGGAACCTACATATGAATGTTATAAAACCAGTCCTCAATACCCCCATAGGTGTGCCTGCTGGTTTTATTGCAGGAGGAGATATGGCCCCACCACACCAGACCATTCCCTCATGAAACGCTTGTTCTGGCATGGCAGATAGACCCTCCTCACTGTCACAGTGGCAACCCCTAATTAATAAAACATTGCCATATGCCATATACAAAAATAGGCAATGCCTTCCTAAATTCAAAAAAGTATGGGGCCTGTGGTGTAATGGGTCTCAGACACTCTCCTCAGTGAATTAATTTTGCTTGTTGATGAGCTAGGTCCTTGATCCGTCCACGTAAACTACATATCACAGATGATGTTATGCTTTTGATTAGGCCCTAATATTATCATTATCAATCATTAATACTGTGTCCAATTATACGTGCCCGATATGTATTGTACACATCTGATATAGTGGTGTTTATTCACTTTACCGTCTCTCTTTTTTCTATGCTTGCAACTTGCATATTTATCGTTGAATAAAGTTAAAAAAAAAAATAGTTTGGTAAGGTTCCAGTTCACAATGGAATTGTTGTATATGTATTAAATAAGTTTGGAAAATCTCTTCTTAGATCCCTGTATTGTGGTGTCCATTTGTGTTTCCTCATGGAAATGTATGAATATATTTAAAAATTAAGCATTACCATTCTGCTTCTCAATATCCCTACAAACTTTGACACTGTTCAGTCAGTGCCAATAGTGTTAGACACATCCTATTGAAACATCCAATATATTTACATAGTTCCAGAAGAAATAACAGAGGAAAATCACAACAAATAAAAGAAACAATACTCCAACATGTCAAGATAGCAGATGGATTCTCTTAGATCTAAGCTCAAGCACTTTTAACAACAGCACATTAATTGGTATGCACTGGAAGCAGACTAGCCCACCCACCTACTGCCAGCATCACTCACAGATCCAAGAAATTCACTTCTTGGAGAATTTGATGGACTCCCTAAATAACACTTAAGATGCGTGCCAAACTCTTTGGGACCCTTGGCACACACTTCTACAACAACAAACATGCAGACCACTAAAATAGGGGTTGCATATGGAGCCCCGCCGACCCCATTGACTATAATGGGGCTTGAAGAAATCAGGCGATACCTTTTAGAGGCTGAGTATATCTGATAGTGAGCTTTCGAGAGTACTAGCTCTCTTCTTTAGATATTGTGTTATACAAGAAGCTGAAAATTTATACACTCTTTATACACATACAAGACATGGATCTTCAGAGGATCTTAGAATAACAAAATGCAATATATGTAGAGAAGATATTTACAACAGGTCAGGAAATAAACAATCTGGAAAACTTGTGGGGCATGACAGAGGGATTAGTAATTCTTGCGGTTATCTGTTTGCAATCAGTTGGTGATTTGTGACCATCACAGTTCATACATAGTGTGACATGAAACGGACATGAATATTAAGTCCAAATTGCGGAGTTTGAAATTTTTACATTAACTTATATTCCCATTTTTTTTTCTCATTCTGCGTCTTAAAATGTCCCATTAAAACCACAACCCGCAAATCTTGAATAGAGTTGTCTTCTCCGGAGAAATGTGCGGGCACTGGGTGATCTGTTCTGCTGTTATTAATGGTGAATCTGTGTGAGTTCATGCGCTGACTGAGTCTCTGCCCTGTTTACCCCACATAGAGGCCTGTGGTGGGACATTGTACACACATTATGAGATACACCACATTGGAAAACCTGCAGGAAAATGTCCCCCTAATTCTGTGCACCTGTTGTAACTGTGGGACAGGTACACTGTCAGCGGTGTGGATGTGCCTGCAGGTCTTGCACCGGTTTTGCAGGCAAGGTGAGGTGTCATTTTCAATTGGGGCCTTCAGGGCACTCTGGACAAAAATACACCTCAGGTTCGGTGGTTATTGAAAGGAAAGGAGAGGGGGTACTGGAAATATGTCCTTGAGTCTGTTGTCCCTATGTAGCACAGGTTGGAGCTCCTTGGCAATCCTTCGTAGGATCTCCAGCTGTGGGTTGTAGGTGACAACTAGGGGCACTCGGGCTTCTTTCTGGGTCTCTCTATATGTGAGCAGACTGTCTCGGTTAATGGCTGCCGCTTCGTTTAATTGGTTGTCCGTCATTTTTGGTTTGTATCCCAATCAGAGAAATTTCGTCCTCAGATCCTGGAGGTGCTTGTCCAGGTCCAGATCTCCCAGTGGCCGCACATTTCTCCGAAGAAGCGCACCCTATTGAAGATTTACGGGTTGTGTTTTTAATGGGAAATTTTAAAACGCCGAGGGACAGAAAGGAATGGGAATACAAGTTAAGGCAAAAATTTCAAACTCTGCAATTTGGACTTAATATTCATGCCAGTTTCATGTCACACTATGTATGAACTGTGAGGGTCACAAATCACCACCTGATTGCAAACAGATAACAGCAAGAATTACTGATCCCTCCGTCACGCCCCACAAGTTTTCCAGATTGTTTATTTCTTGACCTGTTGTAAATAACTTCTCTACTTATATTGCATTTTGTTATTCTAAGAAACCTTGGAAGATCCATGTCTTGTATGTGTATAAAGAGTGTATGAATTTTCAGTTTCTTGTACAATACAATGTCTGAAGAAGAGAGCTAGTACTCTCGAAAGCTCACTAACAAATATACTCAGCCTCTAAAAGGTATCGCATGATTTCTTCACTCTTCCACTACTTTCTATGGCTAACACGGTACAACTATAATGGCGTGTCAGTTGTCCATTGTTTTTAAATTTAAACTGGTGGACCAAAAAGCCATGCAAGCAGGACTTTTTCGTCCAATTTCAGGTGGACACTGTGCCACCTAAAATACAGTGGGGAAAAAAAAGTATTTAGTCAGCCACCAATAGTGCACGTTCTCCCACTTAAAAAGATGAGAGAGGCCTGTAATTGACATCATAGGTAGACCTCAACTATGAGAGACAAAATGAGAAAACAAATCCAGAAAATCACATTGTCTGATTTTTTAAGAATTTATTTGCAAATTATGGTGGAAAATAAGTATTTGGTCACCTACAAACAAGCAAGATTTTGGGCTCTCATATACCTGTAACAACTTCTTTAAGAGGCTCCTCTGTCCTCCACTCATTACCTGTAGTAATGGCACCTGTTTGACATTGTTATCAGTATAAAAGACACCTGTCCACAACCTCAAACAGTCACACTCCAAACTCCACTATGGTGAAGACCAAAAAGCTGTGGAAGGACACCAGAAACAAAATTGTAGACCTGCATCAGGCTGGGAAGACTGAATCTGCAATAGGCAAGCAGCTTGGTGTGAAGAAATCAACTGTGGGAGCAATAAATTAGAAAATGGAAGACATACAAGACCACTGAATCTCCCTCGATCAGGGGCTCCATGCAAGATCTCACCCTGTGGGGTCAAAATGATCACAAGAACGGTGAGCAAAAATCCCAGAACCACACAGGGGGACCTAGTGAATGACCTGCAGAAAGCTGGGACTAACGTAACAAAGGCTACCGTCAGTAACACACTACGCCGCCAGGGACTCAGATCCTGCAGTGCCAGACGTGTCCCCCCTGCTTAAGCCAGTACATATCTGGGCCCGTCTGAAGTTTGCTAGAGAGCATTTGGATGTTCCAGAAGAGTATTGGGAGAATGTCATATGGTCAGATGAAACCAAAGTAGAACTGTTAGGTAGAAACACAACTCGTCGTGTTTGGAGGAGAGTGAATGCTGAGTTGCTTCCAAAGAACACCATACCTACTGTGAAGCATGGGGTTGGCATCATCATGCTTTGGGGCTGTTTCTCTGCAAAGGGACCAGGACGACTGATACGTGTACGTGAAACAATGAATGGGGCCATGTATCGTGAGATTTTGAGTGCAAACCACCTTCCGTCAGCAAGGGCATTGAAGATGAAACATGGCTGGGTCTTTCAGCATGACAATGATCCCAAGCACACCGCCAGGGCAACGAAGGAGTGGCTTCATAAGAAGCATTTCAAGGTCCTAGAGTGGCCTAGCCAGTCTCCAGATCTCAACCCCATAGAAAACCTTTGGAGGGAGTTGAAAGTCCGTGTTGCCCAGCGACAGCCTCAAAACATCACTTCTCCAGAGGAGATCTGCATGGAGGAATGGGCCAACATACCAGCAACAGTGTGTGCCAACCTTGTGAAGACTTACAGAAAACGTTTGACGTCTGTCACATTGCCAACAAAGGATATATAACATATAGATAAGTATTGAGATGAACTTTTGTTATTGAACAAATACTTATTTTCCACCATAATTTGCAAACAAATTCTTTAAAAATCAGACAATGTGATTTTCTGGATTTGTTTTCTCATTTTGTCTCTCATAGTTGAGGTCTACCTATGATGTCAATTACAGGCCTCTCTCATCTTTTTAAGTGGGAGAACTTGCACAATTGGTGGCTGACTAAATACTTTTTTTCCCCACTGTATGTAGACTCAAATGTGAACATAGCCTTACCATGGCACACTGATGTGTTAATGGCTACCTTTGTTTTACCTTTAGTAAACTGATTTTTTTTTTTTTTTTTTTATTATTATACAACAAATATAAACAAAGTTAAAAAACAGTCTAAATGAAAATTAGTTCTAGAACTCCCAATGAGCCATGAGCTCTCATTCTAGAAATTCTGGGCAGTCCATGCATTACAGGTCCCATATAACTGACAGTAGAAGACAGGATTTTGTGAGGTTCAATTGCCACAACTGATTTTTACCTTCTATCAAATGCAGAACTGAGGTAGGCTCCATCAGGGCCGTGAGGAACAACTCCGACCCAAATCTGGTGTTTTTCAATGACATGTGGGTTTTCCAGCAACACTGGAAAAGGGCTGAAATATCAGAGACACAAACCAGATAATAAGCAATATTAGCTTGCATTGTAGGCAGCCATGAAAAAACATATGTGCGCGCACACACACAAATTATATATATATATATATAAAATGTAAAAAACAGGCAGCACTCCGTAATATAGTGAAGTAAAAAGTGAGTTTATTGCCACATGCGACGTTTCAGCTCTATAATGAGCCTGTATCAAGCAACACAATAGTGATGGTATACAAATATAAATAGGGTGTGCAATATCAATTATAAGTGACAAACAATTAGATAAAAATATATGAAAAATTGATATATAATATATCATACATAGTGCAATATAATACACATGAAAATATAAGTACTAGCATGAAACACAAGTGTAAAAGATCAGGTATAAACCTGAATAATAGGATCATCTATTATAATGAATAATAAGCAACAGGTGTATAGATATATAATATGTAAATACCAGATATAATCCAGAAGCATGTGTAACATAGTCCCCATGCCCTGTTAGCGTTTAGTAACGTCTACTGCACATATGCAGAAGTAAAATAAAGTTGTATATGCATTGAATAGTGCTTAATGTCTTGCGCATGCGCAATAGCCGCTTAAAATAGTGGGTGCCATCTTGGAAAAGGTAAAATACCTCAAACCAGCGCTAAATACTATAGAGAATTGTTAAAACACATAAATAGACTCTCATAGCGCTCTAAATTAGTTGGATTACCCCATGTTATAGGTATAAAGAATGTACTAAAGGAAGACAATATGTCCATAATGTATATAAAGATATATGAGACCACATATTTTACTGGTGCGGTCATTCATTATATTGCTATTAAAATATATATATATGTTTGGACACACCTTCTCATTCCAAGAGTTTTCTGTATTTTCATGACTATAAAAATTGTAGATTCACATTGAAGGCATCAAAACTATGAATTAACACATGTGGAATTATATACTTAAAAAAGTGTGAAACAACTGAAAAGTGGGATTTTTGTGTACTCACCGTAAAATCCTTTTCTCGTTGTATTCACTGGGGGACACAGCACCATGGGTATAGACCTGGTCACTAGGAGACAAGACACTAGGGAAAAGAAATCTGTTGGCTCCACCTCCAGGCTATACCTTGCCACAGCCACTGTGCATGAATCAGTTTGTACCATAGCAGTAGGAGAGAGAGACACAAAGGAACATGGAACCAACAACCACCAACAATGCCTGAACCAGAAAAGGAACCAACACAGTTCGGGCAGGAACACTGAAAAACAAGGCGGGGGGGATCTGTGTCCCCCAGTGAAGACAACGAGAAAAGGATTTTACGGTGAGAACACAAAAATCCCACTTTCTCGTCTACTTCACTGGGGGAGACAGCACCATGGGATGTCCTAAAGCAGTCCCAGAGGGTGGGAATAACACGGCCATGCAAACCCTTAAAGCTCAGCCGCTTCCAGAAACTTACAACCCAAACTGGCATCGGCAGAGACCACAGAACGGATCTGGTGAAACTTAGAGAAAGAGGATGGAGGCCCAGTGGGATACTTACAGACCTGTGAAGCAAAAGCCTGATGCCGGAGGCCCAGGGAACTCCAACAGCTCTAGAGGAGAGAGCCGTCACACGGAAAGGCAGAGCCTTACACTTAAACCGATAGGTCTCCCTAATCTCAGACCAAAGCCATCGGAAGATGGGAGCTCTGGAAGCAGGCAGGCCCTGGCAAGGGCACTCAGGGAGAACGAGCAAAGCGTCCGAACAACAGAAAGGATCCGTGAGGGACAGTATACATGCAAATCGCCGGGTAACAACCGGCAGGGAAGAGCAAGCACTACATGGATGCCTGAGGACCGAGCAGAAAGAGGGCAAGACCAAGTCCTCGATGTGGAAGCAGGAAAAACACCCTTAGAAAAAAAGACTGTGGCAGACGGAGGAAAACCTTATCCTTGTGGAGGACCAGAAAGGGAGGCTGCTGAAAAAAAAAGGGCAGCCAATTCGGGACCCCTGCGGATGGAGGTAATGGCCACCAGAAACTCATTCTACCAGGACAAAAGGCAAAAAAAGGGATATCAAAGGCTCGAAGGGGGGGGCAACCTGAAGCACCTTAAAGACGAGGTTAAGATCCCACAGGTCCAAGGGTTCCAAAGGAGCACAGAGTGGGACTCCTGTAGGAAAGTCTTTAAAAAGGAAAGAAGACTAAGACCTTGATCCAGACCAGACAGGGGAAGATCCAATGAGAATCTTTACTCTTCCAACGATGGACATAAGCCTTCCACGTTTGATGGCAGATCTAAGCTATCTGGAATTTCCGGGCCTTGAGTATGTTAGGATAACAAACTCCGAAAAAACCACAACGCCTCAGACCTTGGATTCAACAGCCACGCCGTGAACGCAGCTGAGTCAAGGTGGGGTGGAACAGCAGTCCTTGAGACAGAAGGTCGACCAGCAGAGGAAGAGGCCAGGAGCATCCGCCAACAGGAACATGAGATCCACATACCAGACCCGGCAGGGCCAATCTGGTGCCACCAGGATAGCTTGAACCCCCTTGGTCTTGAGATTCTGGAGGACCCAAGGAAGAGGAGGAAGTGAAAAACCGAACTCACAAGAGCGCCAGCGGTGATGGTTCGAGGATCCAGAGACTTGGCAATTTAGCCGAGGACCTTGTGGTTCCGGCGGAGGCAAAAAAAGGTCGACGTTTGTCACGCCACAGCGGGAGCACAGTGGAAGTAAGATCTGCAGATAAAGCAACCCTCGCCCGGAGAAATATTTTCTCGACTCAAGTAGTCTGCCACTCAGTGGTCCACGCCAGAAAAAAGGTTGACCACCGAAAGAGCTGGAACGAGGGCTCCACCCAAGGAAGAAAATGTGAGGCTTCTACTAAGGCCGCATGGCTCCTGGTGCCACGCTGAGGGTTCAAGTAGGTGACCATGAAGGAGAGGTCAGCCTGGACTGTGACAGATGTCCTTGGAGAATAGAGGGCCAAGGAGAAAGAGCAAATAAGATAGCCCTGGTTTCCAGCAGGTTGAACCAGAGGGAGGAATCGGCCCTGGACCACAGGCCCTGAACAGTCAAAGCATCGAGGACCACTCCCCAGCCAGGGAGACTGGCGGCAGTGGGAATCACCTACCAACAGAGAGGAAGAAGGACTTCCCTAGAGAAATTTCTGGGGAGGAGATACACTAAAGAATCTCTCAGTGAACCAAGGTGGAAAGAGAACCATGCAGATGAGGCTGTCTGGAGATTGGTCCCAGCAGGCTGTAATCGTCAAGTGAATGAAGATACAGCCTAGAAGGTTGAGGCGATCGAGCGCAAGACCCACATGCCGATTCAAAGAGAGCAAGGAGAGTACATCCGAAGGTGGGACACTCAGGATCTTGGCCTCCGGAAGGAGAATCACACCCTGGAGCGAGCAGAGGATCATGTCCCGGATTCCATGTGCTTAGAGGGTACGAGACATCCTCATTGATAAGCCAGCAGAACCGGCGAAGAAGAACCGAGGTAAGCCACAAGCTGGTCAGATTGTCTGACCTGGAGGGGCTTCACAAGGAGGTCGTCCAAGTCTGGAAACACGGCAACACCTCTGACGCGGAGGATGGCCATGAGAGACGTCATCACTGAGGAAAAAAAGGCCAGCCTGAAGGGGAGACACACAACTGGAAAGGTCAAGGATCCACCGCAAAACGAAGAAATCGCTGACAGCACAGCGTGATGATGTAGATGGACGAAGAATTCGCCCATCTCCAGGGATGCCACCACAGACTGCATAGACTACAACGGAGCCTGCAGACATGAAAGTACCTGTGGAGCCCTTTCAGGTCCATGATGGGACGAAGGAGGCCGTCCTTCTAGGCGAATGGAGAACAGGTAGGAATAGTAACCCAGGATACACTCTGAAGCGGGAACAGGGACGCTGACTCCCTGCCGCTGGAGACAGCCTGGATTGTCCGAAGTAGGGAAGGCAAAGAGACTCCAGCGAAAGCTGGAGTAGCCAGACGACACCGCCTCTCAGGCCCAGGCCCCAGACGTCCCGCCACTTGAGATGCCCAGAGGGGAAAAAAAACTTCATGCCGAGGAGGCGAGGAAGAGGAAGACCTGGACGACTTGGGCAGAAACGCCAGGGAGTCCTGGACTTGAAAGAAGCTTTCTGGAACAGGAGAACAGCTGACACATAGGATGCCTCTGAGGGAGGAAGAATCTATTCCCCCATGGCCTCAGGGATAAGCTTCTTGACGCCCTTAACAAAAATTTGGCCCAGGTCGACCTGGAAAGGGAGAAGGGCTTCGTTCGCCTTCTTGGAGGCGGCCTCAGTATTCCACAACGAATTCAAACGGTATGGCGGATAGTCACTGCATTGGCGGCCGCCTTGGCAGATTTGGGAGGCATCTCCAATTATTGGGAAGCGTTCAGGATCTCAGAGACGAGCGGCTGGAGGGAAACTGCATCAGGGAGGTTTGACTGAAGCTGTTTGGCCCAGGAAAAGAAGGCCTTGATGACCCAAGAGGCAGCGAAGGAGAGCCACAGGGAGAAACCAGCCACTACGAAGGCCACCCTGGCGAGGGAAGCCACCTTCTTGCAGTAATACAAAAGCCAGCATTTAGGACAATGCAATGTATCAGTTCTGCATTGCAAACAATACAACAGAAGCGATCCGATCTCACTCCGAGGGATCACTGAGGTAGGCAAAGTCCGCTGAAGGCAGACTAGAAGCCTTGGAGAGCCTAGCTATCATGGGATCCACCGTGGGAGGCTCTTACTGATAGGTAGGGACACATGGGGTGGCTCGCTGACAAGATGTCAAGACAGGCCGGCTTGCGCTCACTAGTTACTGATATATAAGTACCGTGCGCTAACCGATTGCACCACTGGAGCAACCTGCTTCCTTTACCTCGGATGTTCATCATTGCCAGCCAGGGAGAGTTAGAGACATGTGTCACAGCATAGCCTGGCAGAACTGCCTAGTCGAAGACAGAGGATGGTCCAGGGAGAAGTCACTGTGCCCTCAAGATGTGATCAAACACCCAGTGGCAGAAGGAGACGTCCACTTGAGAGGACGAGTCCGGGTCCTCAGAGATCTATAGGGTCTCTATCGCAGAGATGACTCCCGCGTAGCAGCAGATATAGATGAGCCTAGCTGAAGCTCCGAGTCGGAGTCAGAGGCGTCCCCAGTTAAGTAGACCGAGCAGAGGGATGAAGGTATCCGCCTGTCGGAATGGAGTCGTGAGCTGAGTCCCTATCTGTGGAATAGCCAGAGGAAGGGGTGGCGGACCGTGAACCGTAGGAAGACTTCCTGGGTCCTTTTGAGGCTCCTGGAGCTGCGACGGGAACTATGAGGGTGTCCAGGGAGATCCCTAGAAGCAGCCGACTGAGCGGCGATCTGGGAAAGCAGCCATTCCAAGTTTCCAGCACTGACTAGTTAAGTCTGGTAAGGACACCATGGCCAAGGTTAGGGAGGCCGCCCAATCCGGGGGGATGGAAGAACCGGAGAGGGGCCAGGAGGTTCCTGACTGGCTGAGGCGGAAGGCAAAGTGAGCACATGGGCTCAGGCTGTCCGCATGGCGACTGTTTTTGATACAGCGGGTGCACGTATAAAAACGTGACGGAACCAGAGGGGCCGGAGGGTGAGAGACAAGCAGAGGGAGCCCATGGAAATTAGGGGTAACCCAGGGGGTTAGCCTACCAGATTGCAAAAGATGGCCGCTCACAAACTGCTGCAGCAAGGGTTCCGCAGGTGCAATGTCTCCCAGGGAACTGTGAGGAGAGTAAGAATCCCTGCTGTCCCAGCAAGCCAAAAAAAACAAACAAAAAAATAAAAAAGAGATTATGAGGAGAGCAAAGCTCTTCCCCTGGTAAATACAGGCTCAGTAGCTACTGGGCAGGCTGCATGGCTTGCCAGGACAGCCCCCTGGCGGAGTCTGGAAGCCAGAAAAGCCCGGGAAAGAGGCGGGCCAGTTGCGGCCTAGTTCCCGGCCAGGCCTCGAACTCGCGTAGAACACGGCCGACCGCGAGGCACCGTCGGCGGTGCGGCACGGCCGCGAACTCCGGAGGTTCCGCGGAGGCCTGGGAAAAGGTACCGGGGTTCCAGGAAAGGGGGTCCCCACACGAAGGAGGGGGGGGAACCATGTGCCCCCACCCGACGGGGGCCGCTCGGTAGGAACGACCAGAAGGCCCAAAAACGCCCCAGAAAAAAGGGGCTTATTAACTAAAATTTAAGGCCCAGCTCTGGGGGACCCTGTGATGCCCCCCTAAACAGGACCCATGCTATTGTCCCCCTGGGAGATGGGACTAAGGGGCTGAGTGGGGCCTGAAGGGGAGGAGGAGAGGGGCTGAGGTAATTTTCATACTCACCTGCCTTCTATTCTTCTCATACTCACCTGTCTGGCGTCTTCAGGTGCCGTAGGGTCACCCCCCTCGGTAGGACCTCGCACGTGGGAGTGGGGCCACCGGTACTCCAGCCGCTGGTGCGGCGAGTGGGGACTGGGTGACCGGCGAGGCTGCTCTTTAGCAGAGCGCTGCGCCCGCAGGAGGGTACGACTAGTGTGGCGTACACGCTGACGACCCCCTGCACCTGAAAGGTAAAAATAAAAACAATGCAAGACAGAAGACCTGAGTCAGGTCGTGTCTGCCTCCTATGACACTAGGTTTCAAACTGATTCATGCACAGTGGCTGTGGCAGGGTTTAGCCTGGAGGCGGAGCCAACAGCTTTCTTTTCCCTAGCGTCTTGTCTCCTAGTGACCAGGTTTATACCCATGGTGCTGTGTCCCCCAGTGAAGTAGACGAGAAATATGTCTTATATTCTAGGTTCTTCAAAGTAGCCACCTTTTGCTTTGATTACTGCTTTGCACACTCTTGATGAGCTTCAAGAGGTAGTCACCTGAAATGGTTTTCACTTCACAGGTGTGCCCTGTCAGGTTTAATAAGTGGGATTTCTTGCCTTATAAATGGGGTTGGGACCATCAGTTGTGTTGTTCAGAAGTCAGGTGGATACACAGCTGATAGTCCTACTGAATGGAGTGTTAGAATTTGTATTATGGCAAGAAAAAAAGCAGCTAAGTAAAGAAAAGTGAGTGGCCATAAAGCAAAAGGTGGCTACTTTGAAGAACCTAGAATATAAGACATATTTTCAGTTGTTTCACACTTTTTTGTTAAGTATATAATTCCACATGTGTTAATTCATAGTTTTGATGCCTTCAGTGTGAATCTACAATTTTTATAGTCATGAAAATACAGAAAACTCTTGGAATGAGAAGGTGTGTCCAAACTTTTGGTCTGTACTGTATATTAAAGTAAGAAATCCATACACCAGGGGTTTCCTAGATAAGGCTCTCTATCTGTTGTGAAAATACAAACTTCCAGCAGGTGCTCTGTGACTCACATCTGCATTTCCATGGTGAAGGAGCTGAGAGGACACAATGTTCCACTGGTCAAAATAATGCTTCGTACTCCTTGTTTCACTAGGTCATGCATCGTGTAGCCAGGACTGAAGCACCAATAGCTGAGAACCTTCCCTGCAAAAGAACCCAAAGACTTTCAGCCAAGCAGTACATACATTTCCAGTAGAACCTTCCTTATACACTGTGCTATGGCTGATACAGGGCCTGGGGGTGGTGGAGCATGACAAGTTAATTCTATCTTAGGTGCTTCTTATATCCTTTTGTCATGTCTGCTCTGACTAGTGAAGTGTTCCTAAATGCATTTGATTATGTGATGAACTGCACTGCGTAATTGTAACCACTCTCAATTTATTGATTTAGTTGGCATCGCAAGTCCCACTACACCCATATGGCAAATGGATAGGGGTTCTTTAAGGAACCAAACCACATTGATTGCTTGCACAGAACAGCATAGGTTACTATAAAAAAAATTGTAAAGTCTCTTGTGTATGGGTGCTTTGGTAAGCATGGCCAACCCTTGGGTGCAGAGGACAGTTCATTTTCATATGGATTAAAGGTTGATTTATTGTCAGAATGATTTCACTTTTACACAAAAGTGGGATGTTTACTATGCCACTAACAGCCTCTACAACAGGAAATAAGCAATTTTGGCAGTGACAGACTTCCTTTAACTTTTCCTGTGAAACCTCCAGCTTTGCAGAAGTGGAGGGAACAGATCCTCATTATGCAGCATTTACTCTGCATCCTAATTATATGAAGGAATTGATAGATAGGGACAGAAAATTTGTACCCTAACCATACTGCACAGTCTCAGTATATAACTGTGTGATGCAGCTTGTGATAGGTTTCTTGCTGATGGCTTTTACAAGCAGGAGGTGGTACCTCATAGAAATACACCGAAAATCCTGCACACAGCACAAAAATATAGTGTACACAGATAGTATGAGTCTGGGGAATCTTACAGTAGATAATCATTGTGGGCCTCGTCTATTAAATCAGCACTATGCCTCTTCCCTCCTCCCCTGATCTCACAGGTAATTAATTACCTGTGCTATGGGGGCTGAATCAGCCACAGAGTCTGCAGCAAGACTGAACAACAATGGAAGGCAGAATCAGGGAGGAATCCGCCTCAAAATCAGCACCGTATTCTGCCCTGTATACATATCCTAAGAGTTTGGGTCTTTTTCACAGTAAGAAAAAGGCGAAATGGTTTTGTATAAGCGTATACAGAGCACTCACCCCCTTGCCTTCTGCTGTTACTCCAGACATCTCCACGAGGCTTCCTTCTTTGACTGGTGTCTGGATGGATATGAACCTGAACACAAGTAGAAAAAAAAAATAAAATAGATTAAGATGATCTGTTTATTTTCTTACAGTTCACTAACAATTAGGGAATAGTAGGTTCCAAGGCTAAAATTACCCAGCATTACCTGCTTATTCACAGAGTAGTCTTTAAACTAGTCACTGTATATTACAGAAGCATAGTTACAATGTTAGGGGAATGTCTGTCAACCATCTTGCTGTTTCTAATAGCTGTATAATTGTAACAGGCTGTAACTCCGGTCAGTTTATTAAAAGTACTGTAATGTATTTATACAGTTACTGCTCCAGTAGTAAAAAAAAAATGTTTTTTGGCAATGATTTGGCAGTTCCCTTTAAGTAAACACCATGTACTGTAGCCTTTAGAAAAGGCTTTTCCAGCAGTACCTTTGTTTTTCAGATACATCCTGTAGATTTTGAATTAACTCACTTTTCTTATCTTCACCCTCCTCAGAAAGCACAGGGGGCGTATACTTTCGCCACAGATCACAGGAGCGTCATCCTTCTGATCCCGCCTATCTTCCTTTAGCATCGTTCTCTTCTCTTTTCTGAGCCTTCCCCCAATCTTCTCCCGGCCGGGACCCGAAGTGACCGTGTGTACTGCGCATGCTTGTGTGCCATCTTGAATTTTCCGAATGAAGGAGCGTATTTGCGCATGCCAAGTACATTCTTGTAGTTCTATGAACTACTGAGCATGCTCAGCAGCTAATAGAACTACTGAGCTTATAGAACTATGCATCTGAAAAACAAAGGTACTGCTGGAAAAGCCTTTATAAAGGCTACAATACATGGTGTTTACTTAAATGTTTTAGGCGATGATAAATTCTCTTTAAGCTCCACAATACAGTACAATACACACTGCAATTCATTTACAGTTTAGGGATCCCTCCTGTAGAATTGTGAGTGCAGCTTTGAAGTATAATAAATGTTGTAACTCAGGATCAGTACAAGACAAGTTACATATCATATGTACACAGTGAATTAAAAGTCAAATTTTGCTCAGTGTTGAATGTACACTTTAACTCCTTAAAAGGGTATTTCTATAAACATAACCATTCATTATAATGAAGTTAAAATTTTGCAAATATAAACATTTTTCAGTTTAAGATTTTCTCTAACCATCTTAAGCTGGGTTCACACCAGCACAATCCCCCCGAACGGAAAACTGAACGCAGGTGTGAGCATCAGTAGTCACAGTGTTTTGATAAGTTGCCAATGGATACGACCCCATGAATGCAGGAATTTTCAATGGTCTAGGACTTGTCAGAAACCCAGCTATGGACTGTGGCCAGGGTATCTTCTTGTGTATGCACTTTCAGTGTCCAACTACAATGCCACAATAAGGAAACCATGGTTCGTGACAAGTCCCAGACCGTAAAAAATTTCAGCAGAGTTGCATTCATTGGCAACTGATCAAAACGATAGACTGTCACCACCTAAGATGGTTAGAGAAAATCTTTAACCCATTCTCGCTGCAGGAATTTTTTCGATTTTTGTTTTTGACTCCCTGCCTTCCAAACCACATAACTTATTTTTTCCTCTAAGTCAGCTATCTTAGCCTTCAGAAAAGAAACATCTCTCTCCACCTCATAGTGAGCATCTATAAGAACATTATGTGATGCAGCAAACTCCGCCATTTTAGATTCAACATGTACAGTGCGGCTTTTCAATTCTTGAAGATCTCTATCTAGCGGCTTAACCCTAAGAGACATGTCTGTTTTTAATGACTTACAGAAGGCCATGAGCATAATTTTCATGGAGGCCTCAGTTAGTAAATTCTCTGTCGCCGGTATATCCGCAAAAAAATCAGTGCAGGGAGGTGTATGCTGTGCCTTGTTGCTCACCTCCCCATCTTGAGAGTCGGTACCCTGGAGCCTGGGTCTTTGCTTAACCGAACTAGCGGTAGGTGACTGAGGCGTCTCCAGACTGGATGTGGCTACAGGCCCCGGCACGCCATTTTGTGAAGGCCCGTGATCTGTATAGGTCCCGGCCTGTCGGGAAGAAGGCCCAGGCGACCTTGGACCCGCCTGCTCCAATAGTTGCGGTAGTGATGGGGCCGAGAGTGTTCTCCTTTGTGCAGAGAGTGCAAGCGTCTCCCCCGGACGATCCCGGGAGGGAGTCGAGGCCCCGGAGACAGCGTCCGAACGCGGTCCGACGCCATCTTGGTACCCCCCTCCCCCGTGAGGGAAATAGAAATTGGAGATCTTCTGCGGTTTGACTGCCGATTTTCTCTTTTTTGGCATCCCTGAAGGTAGGATGCGTTGGTTTTGTTTGATTTGATGCACGTAAGCCACGGGCTCGTCGCTAGGAGTGTCGCTACGAGAGACTCAGACCGGGAACTAAGGAACTACGCGGCCATCTTGGTCCACAGCTAAGCCCCGCCCCCCCAACTGTTATTTTTTCATTCACAGAGGGCTTAATGATTGTGGGACAAATTTTACTTTGTAATGGTACCATTTAATATTCCGCACAATGTACTAGGAAGCTGGAAAAAACCTTCAGAACGGGGTGGAATTGGAGAAAAACAGCGTTTCTGCGACATTCTTACAGCGTTCACCGTGTAGCCAAAATGACATGTCACCTGTATTCTATAGGTTGGTACAATTCCAGGGATAACAAATTTAAATAATTTGTTTTACGTTATGACCCCTTAGAAAAAAAAAAATAAATAAATTTCTTGGGAGTCGCCATATTCTGACACTCGCAACTTTTTTTTTACTTTTTGTTGCGGGGCCAGGTGTACTTTTTAGTAATGCAATCTTGGGGAATCTCTGATGTTTTGATCATTTTCTAATCACATTTTTATGGAAAGCTACTGTAAACAGCAAAAAAAGCTGCAATTTCACGCTTTCGATTTTTTTTTTTTTTTCGCGCTATGACATTTGACAAATATTTTTATATGTTTATAGAGTGGGCATTTTCTGACACAGATATATAATTTGTTTATGTTTATTTTTCTAATCTAGGGAAATGGGGTGATTTGAATGTTTAGTTTTTTTTTTCCATTTTTAAAAACTGTTTTTTTTAACAATACTTTTAGACCCCTACGGGGCTTGAACCTGCAATCAGAAGATTGCAGTCGATGGGAGGTTTGCTACATAGCTATTGAAGCTGGTCATAAGCCAGCCTCAATAGCTATAATACAATGACAAGCATGGGAGCCTTCAGTAGACTCCCGGCTGTTAACACTAGAAGTCCCAGAGAGGGGTCATTTAACATTTCTACCTTTGGAACCCAGAGACGGTCGAATGACCTGAAGGATTTTATCTAACATCCTATAATCACCGTCTTTTGTTCTGTAATTAAGGCCATTACTGTCACACCACAGGAGGTTGTTGTTTTCCATTGAGTTTAGCCATTTAGTTACTAGTTAGTTCTATTCAGTTTATTGTATTTGATAATATAAAGACTATACATATTGTATTTAGTTTAGTTTTATTTGAGCAAAAAAGCACTGAAATAATTAATCATTTTTTATATATTTTAAATAGAATTAGAAATTTTAGAGCAAGGTACAGCTGTGAGTAATGACCAGAAGCATTTGTCTAAGGCAGGGGTAGGCAACCTTTTTTGTTCGGCGTGCCGATTTTAATAAAAAAAATCAAAGATGAGGTACTCGGAGTGCAGGTCAATAATTGTAAATCTGACTACCCCTAAACTAAAGTCATATACCACAAACCATAACACAGAAGTGCTGCCACCAGATGCTTTAGGACACAAGCGTTTACTGCTATTTCCTGGGACACTCCTGTACTTTCTGATTAGAAGCAATGAAAGTCCATGTGCAGCCCCCAATTAGTGGTAAATTTATTGTGTCCAGGAGCCCCGTATGGCAGCATCCTTATGGTGAATACACACTATGTATCTGGATGCAGCTATATTTGGAACTTTTTCATTCAATGTAAAACTGGTACATTTTTGCACAAAAAAAAAACAAAGCCGGAGTTTTCTGTGCAAAAACACATCCTTAATATAGAAAACATACCGTTATACAGAATAATGTCCCATAGTGGTCCCTGCACACGGTATTATGTCCCATAGCGGCCCCTTCAACATGGTATATGTCCCATAGCTGCCTCTGCACACGGCATTTGTCCCATAGCTGCCTCTGCACACAGTATTTGTCCCATAGCAGTCCCTGCACACAGTATTTGTCCCATAGCGGCCCCTGCACACAGCAATATGTCCCATAACGGCCCCTACACACCGTATATGTCCCATAGCAGACCCTGCACACGGTATATGTCCCATAGCGGCCCCTGCACACGGTATTATGCTCTATAGTGGCCCCTGCACACGGTATTATGTCCCATAGCAGCCTCTGCACACGGTATTTGTCCCATAGCGGCCCCTGCACACGGTATTATGTCCCATAGCTGCCCCTGCACACAGTATTTGTCCCATAGCGGCCCCTGCACACGGTATTATGTCCCATAGCGGCCTCTGCATACGGTATTTGTCCCATAGCGGCCCCTACACACGGTATTATGTCCCATAGCGGCCCCTACACACAGTATTTGTCCCATAGCGGCCCCTGCACACGGTATATGTCCCATAGCGGCCCCTGCACATGGTATTATGCTCCATAGTGGCCCCTGTACACGGTATTATGCTCCATAGTGGCCCCTGCACACGGTATTATGCGCCATAGTGGCCCCTGCACACGGTATTATGCTCCATAGTGGCCCCTGCACACGGTATTATGCTCCATAGTGGCCCCTGCACACGGTATATGTCCCATAGTGGTCCCTGCACACGGTATTATGCTCTATAGTGGCCCCTGCACACGGTATTATGCTTCATAGTGGCCCCTGCACACGGTATTATGCTCCATAGTGGCCCCTGCACACGGTATATTTCCCATAGTGGTCCCTGCACACGGTATATGTCCCATAGTGGTCCCTGCACACGGTATTATGCTCTATAGTGGCCCCTGCACACGGTATTATGCTCCATAGTGGCCCCTGCACACGGTATATGTCCCATAGTGGCCCCTGCACACGGTATATGTCCCATAGTGGCCCCTGCACACGGTATATGTCCCATAGTGGCCCCTGCACACGGTATATGTCCCATAGTGGCCCCTGCACATGGTATATGTCCCATAGTGGTCCCTGCACACGGTATTATGCTCTATAGTGGCCCCTGCAGGCAGAAGCGCCCGAAGAGTACAGAGCGGTTGCGGAGCGTGGAATAGTGAGTACATTGTTTTTTATGTTTGATCATCTCCCTGGGGGCTCCGCTTATTATACTCGGGGGTCTGAAGAGACCCCACAGTATAATAATAGCAGTTTCGTTTCGGCCGTGTTTGGTCCGATCGAAACTGCTGGGTAAGGAGTCCACTGCCGTGCCAGGGGAATAAGCCTCGCGTGCCAAGAGTGGCACGCGTGCCATAGGTTGCCGACCCCTGGTCTAAGGCCTCAAGCACACTAGCGAAAAAAAATTGTGCGAAAATCGCATCGCAATGCGATGCAATTTTTTTTTCTGCGATTTGCCAATGTATTTCAATGGCACCAAGCACACCTGCGATTTTTTTTTCGTGCAATTTTTTTCATAGGTGCGATTTTCCTGCGATTTTTTTTTTTTTTGTGCGATTTTTTTCGTGCGAAAAAATCCCAGAGGAGTGATCTATATGACCAATGGGACAGATCACAAAAATATCGCAAGTAGCTGTGATTTTTTTTTGCGATTTTTTTTTTTTTTCTGCACCCATTGACTTGAATCTAAATATACAAAAATGTAAATATACAAAAGAACAACTGTTATTTGTTTCTATGCTTTTTATTTTTGTTATGAAAATAATAAAAAAAAATACAAGGAATAAAACAATTCCACACATATTTACAATAGGCTGCTGTGGGGGGCTGCGTGTGTGTGTGTGAGTGGCATGTCCTTCTTGTGTGACTAGCATTTCAGCACTCACTCAGCAATCTGTCTGCACTGTCGGAACATACCTGGCACTGCCTGGGTATGTCCCTGGTACATTTGCCACACGTGTATTTGTAGCAGTAAACACATCTCTCAGTTGCACAATTGTTCGTGCATCGATGGTTGACCTGACACTTCGCCCTTTCGCCAGGGCTGGGTGTGGAAGGTTGTTGCCGAAGGAGTTTCTCCTTGCATGCCTTCTTTTCAGTCACATGAGAGCCACCTAACTCTTTTGCAAGCTCAACCAGGAAGTCCACCCGTCTCTCCTGCACCCCAGTGCATGCCTGATAAAGAACATGAGCATTCAGTGCTGCCATGTCAATCATGTTGTAGAACACGGCGAATGGCCATCTCCGTGTTCCTGCATGCAGGCTGTACTCCCGCACCATTTGGTCCATTACATCCACACCGCACTTTGTGTGGTTGTATTGTGTGACCGTGTTTGGCTTCCTTTTGTTGGTATCCTTAGTCTCAACCACGCTGTGCATGCTGCTGAGAATGTAGACGGCCTTCTTTCGTTTGGGTGCATACACTGTCAGTGTGGCACCAGTGGTTGAAAACACCTGAGTGGTGAATTCAGTGCGGTCCATCTGTCTAGCGGATTGAGGAATTTCCCGGCGACTCTTGTTGACTGTGCCGAGGATAGTGGTTTTCCGGCTAAGCAGTCGTTGTGCAAGTGACAATGATGTAAAGAAATTGTTCGTGGTTACAGTTCTGCCCTTGTCCATGAATGATTCCATCAGCCTCATCACTACAGTTTCGGACAGTCTCTCCCCGCTGGGACGACTGGGGTCCTTGCCAAGATATGGGAGGACATTACAGATGTACTTTGATTTCAAGTCGCAGACTACTTTGAGAAGCAGTCACATCCCCCACAGCACAAAAGGCTGCATGCAAATTTGCTAAGGTGTTAGCAAATATTCCCAGCACAACAATGCAGCTGGGGGGTGGGCAGACACTCAGGAGCAGCTTACATTCTTTTGTTTACACTCTCTTACAAGACCTGAGGTGGATCAACACAATTGCCCACTGCAGATTCCTCAGACAATGGCCACATTTACAAATGAAAGGAAATGCTAATTGGAGCCATCAGAGTTGTCAGTTTGGACTAAGGGTCATTTGACCCTCTTTCAGGACTTCAAGGGGGAGTTCGAAATTTCTGGGACTTCTAGTGTTAAAGGAACAGAATGGCTGACATGATCTCGCTGAGCGGGAGCTATTCCGCAACAATAAAAGTACAGGGCAGGTGGGGACTGGCCAGGGGTCCATTCTTTTAACTAGGTGAGGGTACTCCTGACTTGCAATGCCCGCAATCAGAGTGAACTCTGATCTCGGGCATTAGTGCCGGGTCTACACTGTACAATACAGTAGAGGCCCAGTAGCTATGCATGCTGCCATCTTTAAACCCTCCCCGGCATCCACCATAATAGTACGGTGGATGTCAGGTATTTAAATATGGTGGCCGCTCTGCTGTATTATACATGTATGCTGTATTTATGTATTATATAAAGTGTTAATGCCCGCACTGATCGCGGGCATTAAGGTCCCTGATGCCTCAGTCAAAGCTATCCGAAGTGCCATTTTGCTGAGCTCCAGGGCCGGCGTCCCATTACCATGAGAGCGGGGAGCCTATTAAAGGCTCCCAAAGCTTGTCTGGCATTACCTTCTATTGCAGGTTGCGCTATGCAGCCTGTAATAGAAGTGCCGATATTTTGCAATGCATTAACATTGTAATGGATTGCATTAGTGATCAGACCCCTAGGGGGTCTAAAAAATCCAATTTAAAAAAAAAAACAAACAAACAAACCTCCCTTTTCCCTACAACACATAAAAGTACTTTAATACCGTGAAACACATACATATTAGGTATCCCTGTATCCAAAAACACCCGTACGGTGAACGCTGTAGCGGGAAGGGGGGGGGGATATCAAAAAAGTGCCAAACTGCCGTTCTTTCACTGTTTTGCCATTGATAAATATTCCTCTTCATTTTCCATCATGTGAACATACCCAAAGGCCCCTTTCACACAGTGGAATTCGCCACCGATTTTGTGGCAGAATGCTCTATATTGGCACCCACAGAATAAAGTTAGTATGTTATTTTTACCACATCTCAATTTTTTTTTTTTTTTTTATATTCCCCAAGCCATTCCACATAAAAATAATCCTGCATATGTCAGGAAAAAAAAAAAAAAAAAAAGGCCATTAAAGTGTTAATGTTAAAGGCTTGACAGATTTCATTACTGACCTTGTAAAAAGATTTGGAGATTTGTGGATTCCTGATTGGAGCAGCTGAGCCCTCGGGGACCTCAATATTAAATACTATCTGCAGTAAACACAAAAATAATAATGATAATAATAAAGATGATAGCAATAAGATATTATTATTAGTATTAGTTATATGAAATCATCCTAGTTATGCAGCAATAAATCAATTGCTCCAATACCTATGCACACTGTGAAATATTTGCCTTTCAAAAGTGTAGGAAAGCTGTGATAACTTGTCAACATAGGAAATACTGGTCATTATCCGGCTTTCCGAGAAGATGACATAACTGACAGAAGAGGATAGTTCAAGGTCTTTTTATTGGCATTGAAAAAATGGAATTTTTGTACTCACCGTAAAATCCTTTTCGAGTTTTATTCACTGGGGGACACAACATCATGGGTATAGACCTGGTCACTAGGAGACAGACACTAGGGAAAAGAAATCTGTTGGCTCCACCTCCAGGATATACCCTGCCACAGCCACTGCGCATAAATCAGTTTGTACCGTAGCAGTAGGAGAGAGAGACACAAAAGGAACATGGAACCAATAACCACCAACAATGCCTGAACCCGAAAAAGAACCAACACAGTTCGGGCAGGAACACTGAAAAACAAGGGGGGGGGGGGGGATCTGTGTCCCCCAGTGAATACAATAAGAAAAGGATTTTACGGCGAGTACAAAAATCCCATTTTCTCGCTTATTTCACTGGGGAACACAGCACCATGGGATGTCCTAAAGCAGTCCCAGATGGTGGGAATAACACGGCCATGCAAACCCTTAACGCTCAGCCGCTTCCAGAAACTTACAACCCAAACTGGCATCGGCAGAGGCCACAGAATGGATCTGGTGAAAATTAGAGAAAGTGGATGGAGGCCCAGTGGGATACTTACAGACCTGGGAAGCAGAAGCCTGATGCCGGAGGCCCAGGGAACTCCAACAGCTCTAGAGGAGAGAGTCGTCACACGGAAAGGCAGAGCTCTACCCTTAAACCGATAGGTCTCAATAATCTCAGACCAAAGCCATCAGAAGATGGGAGCTCTGGAAGCAGGCAGGCCCTTGCAAGGGCAATCAGTGAGAACGAGCAAAGCGTCCGAACAACAGAAAGGATCCGTGAGGGACAGTATACACGCAAATCGCCTGGGCAACAACCAGGCAGGGAAAAGCAAGCACTCATATGGATGCCTGGGGACCGAGCAGAAAGAGGGCAAGACCAAGTCCTCGATGTGGAAGGAGGAAAACCACCTTAAGGGGAAAAAAAAAAAAGAAGGGGGATATCAAAGGCTCGAAGGGGGGAACCTGAAGCACCTTAAAGACGAGGTTAAGATCCCATGGATCCAAGGGTTCCAAAGGAGAACAGAGTGGCACTCCAGTCTTTAAAAGGGAAAAAGACTAAGACCTTGATACAGACCAGACTGGGGAAGACCAGATGAGAATCGTTACTCTCCCAACGGTGGACGTAAGCCTTCCACGTTTGATGGCAGATCTAAGCTATCTGCAATTTCCGGGCCTTGAGTATGTTAGGATAAACTCTGAAAAAAACCACAACGTCTCAAACCTCAGCTGCGTGAACGCAGCTGAGTTAAGGTGGGGTGGAACAGCAGTCCTTGAGACAGAAGGTCAAACAGCAGAGGAAGAGGCCAAGGAGCATCCGCCAACAGGAACAGGAGATCCACGTACCAGGCCCGGCAGGGCCAATCTGGTGCCACCAGGATAGCTTGAACCCCCTTGGTCTTGAGATTCTGGAGGACCTGAGTGAGAAGAGGAAGCGAAAAACCGAACTCACAAGAGCGCCAGCGGTGATGGTTCGAGGATCCAGAGATCTGGCAATTTAGCCGGGGACCTAGTGGTTCCAGCGGAGGCGAAAAAGGTCGACGTTTGTCACGCCACAGCGGGAGCACAGTGGAAGGAAGATCTGCTGATAAAGCAACCCTCGCCTGGAACAATATTTTCTCGACTCAAATAGTCTGCCACCCAATGGTCCACGCCAGAAAAAAGGTTGACCAACGAAAGAGCTGGAACGAGGTGCTCCAACCCAAGGAAGAGATTGTGAGGCTTCTACTAAGGCCGCACGGCTCCTGGTGCCCCGCTGAGGGTTCACATCGAACCTCAGGATCTTGGCCTCCGGGAGGAAAATCACACCCTGGAGCGAGTAAAGGTGTCATGTCCCGGATTTCATGTGCTTAGAGGGCACGAGACATCCTCAATGATGAGCCAGCAGAACCGGCGAAGAAGGACCAAGGTGAGCCACAAGCTAGTCAGATTGTCTGACCTGGAGGGGCTTCACCAGGAGGTCGTCCAAGTCTGGAAACATGGCAACACCTCTTGCGCGGAGGATGGCCATGAGAGACGCCATCACTGAGAAAAAAAAACCTAGAGGGCAGAGGCCAGCCTGAAGGGGAGAGAGACAACTGGAAAGGTCAAGGATCCACCGCAAAATGAAGAAACCTCTGATGACACAGCGCGATGATGTAGATGGACGGAGAATTCGCCCATCTCCAGGGATGCCAACACAGACTGCATAGACTACAGCGGAACTTGCAGACATGGACGAACCTGTGGAGCCCTTTCAGGTCCATGATGGGACGAAGGAAGCTGTCCTTCTTGGGAATGAAGAACAGGTAGGAATAGTAACCCAGGACATGCTCTGAAGCGGGAACGGGGACGCTGACTGCCTGCCGCTGGAGATTGGAGACAGCCTGGATCGTCCAACATAGGGAAGGCAGAGACTCCAGAAAAACTGGAGTAGCCGGCCGACACCACCTCTCAGGCCCAGGACCCAGACGTCCCGCCACTTGAGATGCCCAGAGAGGGGAAAAAAACTTCATGTCGAGGAGGGCTAGGAAGAGGAATGCCTGGACGACTTGGTGTACAGTCATGGCCAAAAGTTTTGAGAATGATACAAATATTTATTTTTACAAAGTCTACTGCTTCAGTTTTTCTAATGGCAATTTGCATATACTCCAGAATGTTATAAAGAGTGATCAGCTTAACAGCAATTACTTGCAAAAGTCAATATTTGCCTAGAAAATGAACTTTATCCCCCAAAACACATTTCAACATCGTTGCAGCCCTGCCTTAAAAGGACCACCTAACATCGTTTCAGTGATTGCTCCATTAACACAGGTGTGGGTGTTGATGAGGACAGGGCTGGAGATCAATCTGTCATGATTAAGTAAGAATGACACCACTGGACACTTTAAAAGGAGGCTGGTGCTTGCCATCATTGTTTCTCTTCTGTTAACCATGGTTATCTCTAAAGAAACACGTGCAGTCATCATTGCACTGCACAAAAATGGCCTAACTGGGAAGAGTATTGCAGCTAGAAAGATTGCACCTCAGTCAACAATCTATCGTATCATCAAGAACTTCAAGGAGAGAGGTTCCATTGGTGCCAAAAAGGCTCCAGGGCGCCCAAGAAAGACCAGCAAGCGGCAGGACCGTCTCTTAAAAGTGTTTCAGCTGCAGGATCGGGCTACCAGCAGTGCAGAGCTTGCTGAGGAATGGCAGCAGGTAGGTGTGAGTGCATCTGCACGCACTGTGAGGCGGAGACTCTTGGAGCAAGGCCTGGTCTCAAGGAGGGCAGCAAAGAAGCCACTTCTCTCCAGAAAAAACATCAGGGACAGACCGATATTCTGCAAAAGGTACAGGGAGTGGACTGCTGAGGACTGGGGTAAAGTCATTTTCTCTGATGAATCCCCTTTTCGATTGTTTGGAACATCTGGAAAACAGCTTATTCGGAGAAGAAGAGGTGAGCGCTACCACCAGTCTTGTCTCATGCCAATTGTAAAGCTTCCTGAAACCATTCATGTGTGGGGTTGCTTCTCAGCCAAGGGAATCGGCTCTCTCACAGTCTTGCCTAAAAACACAGCCATGAATAAAGAATGGTACCAGAATGTCCTCCAAGAGCAACTTCTCCCAACCGTCCAAGAGCAGTTTGGCGCTCAACAATGCCTTTTCCAGCATGATGGAGCACCTTGCCATAAAGCAAAGGTGATAACTAAATGGCTCAGGGAACAAAACATAGAGATTTTGGGTCCATGGCCTGGAAACTCCCCAGATCTTAATCCCATTGAGAACTTGTGGTCAATCATCAAGAGACGGGTGGACAAACAAAAACCAACAAATTCAGACAAAATTAAAGCATTGATTCTGCAAGAATGGACTGCTATCAGTCAGGATTTGGTCCAGAAGTTGATTGAGAGCATGCCAGGGAGAATTGCAGAGGTCCTGAAGAAGAAGGGTCAACACTGCAAATATTGACTTGCTGCATTAACTCATTCTAACTGTCAATATAAGCTTCTGTTACTCATAATATGAATGCAATTATATTTCTGTATGTGATAAAAACATCTGACAAACACACATAAAAACCAGAGGACAGCAGATCATGTGAAAATATAATATTTGTGTCATTCTCAAAACTTTTGGCCATGACTGTAGAACCGCCAGAAGGCCTGGACTTGAAAGAAGCTTTCTGGAACAGGAGAATGGCTGACACATAGGACGCCTCTGAGGGAGGAAGAATCTATTCCCTCGTGGCCTCAGGGATAAGCTTCTCGACGCCTTTAACAAAAATTTGGCCCAGGTCGACCTGGAAAGGGAGAAGAGCTGCGTTCACCTTCTTGGAGGCGGACTAAGTATTCCACAACGAATCCAAATGGTATGGCGGATAACCACTGCGTTGGCGGCCGCCTTGGCAGATTTGGGAGGCATCTCCAGTTATTTGGAAGCGTTCGGGATCTCAGAGACGAGCAGCTGGAGGTCCTGGAGGGAAGCAGCATCAGGTAGGTTTGACTGAAGCTGTTTGGTCCAGTAAAAGCAGGCCTTGATGACCCAAGAGGCAGCGAAGGAGAACCGCAGGGAGAAACCAGCCACTACAAAGGCCACCCTGGTGAGGGAAGCCACCTTCTTGCAGCAATACAATAGCCAGCATTTAGGACAATGCAATGTATCAGTTCTGCATTGCAAACAATACAACAGAAGCGATCCGATCTCACTCCGAGGGATCACTGAGGTAGGCAAAGTCCACTGAAGGCAGAGTAGAAGCCTTGGAGAGCCTTTCCAAGTTTCCAGCACTGACTAGTTAAGTCTGGTAAGGACACCATGGCCAAGGTGAGGGAGGCCACTCAATCCGGGGATGGAAGAACCGGAGAGAGGCCAGGAGGTTCCTGACTGGCTGAGGCGGAAGGCAGAGAGTGTACATGGGCTCAGGCTGTCCGCACGGCAACTGTTTTTGATACAGCGGGCGCATGTATAAAAACGTGACGGAACCAGGAGGGGTCGGAGGGTGAGTGACAAAGCAGAGGGGGCCTATGGAAATTAGGGGTAACCCAGGGGGTTAGCCTACCAGATCGCAAAAGATGGCCGCTCACCAACTGCTGCAAAGAGGGCTCCGCAGGTGCAGTGTCTCCCAGGGAGCTGTGAGGAGAGTAAGAGGAATCCCTGCTGTCCCAGCAAGCCAAAAAGACAAGAAGCAAATAAATAGTGATTCTGTGGACAAAGCCCTTTCCCTGGTAAATACAGGCTCAGTAGCTACTCGGCAGGCTGGATGGCTTGCCAGGACAGCCCCCTGGTCAATGGAAGGCCCCAGGTGGAGTCTGGATGCCAGAAAAGCCAGGGAAAGGGGCGGGCCAGTTCCCGGCCAGGCCTCGGACTGACGTAGAAACGCGGCCGGTCGCGAGGCACCGTCGGTGGAGAGGCACGGCTGCGAACTCCTTAAGTCCCGACAGAGGCCTGGGAAAGGTACCGGGGGGCCAGGAAAGGGGGTCCCCACACGAAGTGGTGGGAAACTGGGTGCCACCCCCGACACGGGCCGCCGTTCGGTAGGAGCGACCAGAAGGCCCAAAAACGCCCCAGAAACAAAGGGGCTTATTTGTTAAAATTTAAGGCCCAGCTATGGGGGTCCCTGTGATGCCCCCCTAAACTTGACCCAAGCTATTTTCCCCCTGGGAGAGGCACTGAGAGAGAGCTGAGTGGGGCCTGAGGTGGAGGAGGAGAGGGGCTGAGATAACTTTCATACTCACCTGTCTTCTACTCTTCTCATGCTAACCTGTCTGGTGTCTTCAGGCGCCACAGGTCACCCCCTCGGTAGGACCTCGCACGAGGGAGTGGGGCCACCGGTACTTCGGCTGCCAGTGCGGTGAGTGGGGACTGGGTGACCGGCGAGCTGCTCTTTTGCAGAGCGGTGTGCCCGCACCTGAAAGAAAAGTAAAAATAAAAACGATGCAAGACAGAAGACCTGAGTCAGGTCGTGTCTGCCTCCTATGACACTAGGTTTAAAATTGATTCATACAAAGTGGCTGTGGCAGGGTATAGCCTGGAGGCAGAGCCAACAGCTTTCATTTCCCTAGTGTCTGTCTCCTAGTGACCAGGTGTATACCCATGGTGCTGTGTCCTCCAGTGAAATAAGTGAGAAATTTCTTTTTACCTGGATGATGTCAGACAACTTCTGAAGTCCTAGTGTGTTTGTGAAGACCCCAGAACCTGAAAACCACAGATGTTGACAAACTCATTAAAACTTTTTTATCATACGTATATATCATATGAGTTAGGCCTAAAATAAATGACTCCTTACTTCCCCCCACATGTTGTATAATCTGATCTAGTAACTCCAGAAGACTGGTCTTCGTTTCATATGTGATCCCCACAGAAGCAAAGAGCTCAAAGATGTAACTGTACAAAGAGGAGAGAAAAATCTTCAAGACTCTGCGCAATCTAAATGCTGTATGAGCAGTGGCATACAAAGTTGAAAAAGCAACTAAATTTTTTGACACTTAGGGCTGGTGATGTGGCACAAACCCACTGAATGCAAGAGCTTGGTGTTGCTTGGCTTTCCCATACCAATGATTAATAGCATTTAGAGTCAAAGTTTTCCTCATTAGGAATTGAATAATTGAATACTATGGACATATATGAAAGAGATAGGAGATGGGGAGATAGACATGGCACAGATACAACAATGTGACACAAACACTGAACCAAATGCATAAAGTTTAGATATTATTACCAAGACGACAAAAAAAAAAAAAAAACAAACACACACATGGACCGCACATCCCAATCTTATACATTGATCTTGGGCTTCTCAGCAAATTCTACAATACTGAACATGAGGTTCTAAGTATACATATTGATCAAGGGGTATAAGCAGACTAGCCACTTCACAGCGACCTCTTTATAGTGGGTCCCTACACTACTGGGTGAGGCACTGAACAGCGACCGCCACCACCACAATACAGCACCCACAGGGAGAGCGACCCAGCAGCCCAGCAACACCCCTGCCGCCAGGCTAAGCACCCAGGCTCTGCACCACATCGCCCCATGGGCACCGCACCACAGCAATGGCAGACACCAAACAGCACCGCACCATGTGAACAGATCACAAAAAAGTTCACCTTACCATATGGTGTCAGTGTATACTAAGAACCTCGTGTTCATTTTTGTAGATTTTGCTGAGAAGCATTAGATCAATGTATAAGATTGGGATGTGCGGTCCATGTCTTTTTTCTCCATTGTATTTAGATATTATTACATTATAAGATTTATACATTTTTTAGAATGCATTTGACTTTAGTGGCAGGAGAGTTACAAACATCTCCCAATAGAAAAATATTCATTCAGAACATTATGTAACAAAGTGCAAAAAAAACTTAGAAATATTAGTCATTCTTTTCTGCAGAGTTGCTCGAAAGCAGTTTTATGGCTTTAACATTTTCTAGGAAAACTAGACTACATCCTGTATGTTCTCATGGCTTTCCCAGAGCTATGAATGGCAAAATCTACCTGGTTAAGCATTAATGCATGCTCTGCCAGTTGTCACTCAGGAGTCCTAGAAAAGCTGGGGCTTACCCCCTGATCCTTAGCTCAGTGTTTTGAGACTTTGTATAAAGTGAAGCCCAAAGTGGCTGGGGAATACATTGAGCTCTACTTAATAATGTCACACTGTACTTGTCATTGTTAACAAAATGAGGTAACCTGCGATGTGACTAGATTGACATAACCTCTTTTACTGAAATATTAAAATAAATCAGTAAGCCTTAGATATAGGGTTTGAAGGCAAACATTAGTTCACATACCTCCCTTCTTTGGTAATACCATTCCCATTGGCTGGAAGTGGTACGGCATCAATGGAGCTCTCAAGCTGCAGAAGGGCCCCTGGAGAAGTAATACAAAACATCGTATTAGGATACTATATACATATTGTATAACATTATTTCTCTTCCAATATTTACATGCATCGAGCACTATCTAGAAGCAGAAGAGGGGAAAGTGCATAATGTAATAGAAAACAGTGTACTGCCCTCTAGTGGGCATAATGCAGTATGATGACATGAAAGAAAAATTTTTGCATACACACTTCGCACTATATTTTTTCCTCCTATGAAATAAACATGAGGACAGTGTACAGGTCTTTTATTTTCTCCACCTGTGATTACTGAAGTAAGGAGAGATCCTGTAAATAATTTTTTACAGTGCGGTGCATGCGTTGCAATGGTGTTCCCAGACAGGTGAAGAGGTTGCTTGCGTGTCCAATGACATTGGAGCTCCTTAACTGGTGGAATTTGAGGGCATCTAAGTGGCTTCCTCTATTACCCCACTGGAACTTTCATAACACAATTGTGGATAGTGATAGGTTGCAATAACATCCTGGAGTGCGATGAAGATCCCTAGGCCATTATTTTATAACTATTACACCAAAATAGAATGCCAGTCAGTTTTAGACTGACAGGTATAATGCACAGCAATACAAATGTGCTGTAGTGTATTTTACAAGCGATCTGATCACATAATGGGACTTAAGAGACATAAAAGTTAACATTAATTATTGTGCTTACTTAGCGTCATCATATTCCATAGCACTTTCACAGAGATATTGTCAACACAGTCCCAAATTGGACTCACAATTTAAATTCCTTATCAGTATTGTCTTATAGGTCCCCCAGAAAAAAAAAAATGTAAAAAATATATACAACCTGCAGAAAGGCAAGCCTTTACAGTATATTGGGGTTTTGTGTGTGTTTTTCCGGCAAAAATTATGGCACTGGAAAGCATCAATACAAAAAGTTTTAAAGTGAGTCTGTCACCAGAACCCAGCATATCAACCCATCCCTGCAGATTGATTCAGGTGACCTAACCTTTCCCTCTTGTGCCTCGATTGCTGAGATCCTGCCTTTTTTGTTAATATGCAAATTATCTCTTTAAAGCAAGGAGGGTATTGCCATTGCTCAAAGAGGTAAGACTATACTCTACACACTGTATGCTCAAGTGAATCACATTATTTTGCATCTATCAACGTGTCTACAGAGTCTATTACCAATACTCTCTAAGGGTTGGGACTCTGTGCCAACTGGTTGAGCCATCCACATCCGTGCTCAAAGAGGTAAGCAGTAACACTCATTAACCCAAAGAGCTGATTGAGCAACTGTTCTCAACTATTGCACATACCCCACTAAAGATGCTGGGTGTACCCCCCTGCAGTATGCGTACAGCAGGTTGAGAACCACTGCTCTAAATCATATAAACCTATATCAAAACAGAGCTCAGCTTTGCTCAGTCCATCATATACTGCTTTGAAGCTCACATTAGCGTTGGCTGTCCGTTCTGGTCAAAAGTCAACGAAGCTTAATATAGGACAGCAGAAACAGCCTGAAAGGCTCACTATAAGGCTTGAAAAAGACTGGTTACTAAAGAGGTTAGACAATGATTAAGCTCCATTTACAAAGAAAAACAATACTAAATATAATAATACTCACCCTTAATCTTGGCTAGATCTTCAAGTTGTACATTCAAACCTGGAAACACAGCAACAGCTACAGTTTTAGTAAGATAAGAAGGTAATTCTTAACTTCAAAAGGAAGAAAATCTTACATCTGTATTTTATCCAACACATTGCTTCTGCAAAAGGTTTATGACATTTTCATACCTTAGAAAGGGAACCCGCTTAAATTGTGCTTTCAAATATGAACACTAGGAGGAACTTATCGATGATGTACTGCCAGCACACAGAATTTTATCATTTAAATCTCTATGGCTGACGGAAGTGAGACAAGGTATTTGGTATTGGGCTTTATCATAAAAACTGAACTTTGGCACCTATTAACATATGTTAAGACATTAATCTGCAAATGGTTACAGACCTATAAATGAAATGCTGTTCATGCATGGGGCAGAAAGTTAGATTTTTGTACTTACCATAAAATCCCTTCCACGTATTCATAGGAGGGGGGGGGGGGCACAGTACCATGGGTATAGGTCTGGCCAGTAGGAGGCTGACACTAGGAAATAAAAAGTGTTGGCTCTGCCAAAGTGGGCTATACCTTTTCCACAGACAGAAAGTTAATCAGTTTTGTACAAACAGCAATAGGAAAAGACAAGGCGCAGCGCAAGCACCAATATGTCAAAAAAAAAAAAAAAAGGGGGAGGGGAGGACAGGATCTGTGTCCCCCAATGAATACAAAGGGAAAAATATCTCATTTATATCATTGGGAGACACAGTAGCCATGGGACATCCTAAAGCTGTCCCAGAGGGTGTGAAGAGAAAACACCATGCAGCCGACCAACAGCACAAGAGGGGGATCGGCGTAAACCTCAGACAAGGAGAAGGAAGCCAGCCCAAAGGTAAGCAACATTAGATTGCCACCTAGGGTTCACAGAATAAAATGGAGAATCAGCTAGGACCTGCAAATGGCCTAAGATACTAAGCCAGGGCCCTCAGGAGATGGATGCCCCAAAGACATTCAAATCCTTGCATGGACCCTCAAGAGAGGAACAAGAAGCTGGAGCAGCAAGAGGGTTGAGATGCAACCCGGAGAAACTAAACTGCCTGCGGCAGTGAGCAAACTTGAGCATGCTGCAGAAAAGAACAAGTTGAGCAGATCCTAAAGAAAAGTCAGAAATAAAAGGAAGACTCGTTGGACCAAGTGGATGTCTACTGCCATCAATCTGCTAAGGTTCTATATTACTCAACTTTCAGGGGGGGCGTGGCCTGCAGGCGAAGCAGCAGGACGTGCTTGCAAAGAGCTCCGGTATTGACTGCTGTAATCTGCCGCAGAACTTCCACATCGTTGGCATCGCTGACTCCAGAAACCTCAGGGATCTTCCCCCAGACCCCAGTGCACCAATTGCGAGGCTCTGGTCGAATATATAGGACGGGGCACCGAACCTCCACCCGTGAGGCCTACATCTCGGCCTGTGCCGGCCGCCATCTTAGCCGCGTGGCCTAGTCTCTGCTCCCACTCCACCGCTTGTCGCCTCTGGCGGAGGGGACATCTGCACACCAGCTGTTCTGCAGATGCCTGGGACGCTGCCTCTGAGGACTACAGGGCACCAGATCTCCCTGGAGCACGGCCTGATTGTGCTCTTTCCCGGTGTGGGCCAGCATGCCCTGATAGCCACATCATGGTTAAAATTGGTCAGAATAAGCCCGTAGACCCACGAGTTACACCGCAACACTCAAAGAAGTCACAAGCGGAAATAGACAAGTTTCTCGAGAAGCGCACACCGCACAAGTCCACAGCAGCAGTAAGACGCTCTCTAGTTGCCCCTGATCCTGCAGAGGCGTCCAACGCGGAAAGCGTCATGGATGACGGAAACATATCCAATTCCGCCTCCACCTCTATGGTCATTATTTCCTCCAAGGGACTGCAGAAACTACTTGAGAAAACTTTGCGACCGGTCATGAAAGAACTAGCTGATATTAAACAAGATGTCCGGAGCATTGGTTCCAGAGTCGAGCACCTAGAGGAAACACAGACCTCGCTCCTGGCACATGGCGAAGCCACTACTATGGAATTTACGGCTTGCCAGACCCACCTGAACTCCCTGCACTCCTATCTGGAGGATCAGGACAACAGGGGTAGGAGGAATAATCTACGTATCAGAGGTGTGCCAGAGAACTTTCCGCCCGCTGACACCATAGCCTTCACAAAAAGGCTCCTGGAATCAGTCTTGGAGGGTGATCTGTCTTCGGATGTCCAACTTGAATGAGCCCTTGCGCCCGAAACCTAAGGAAGGGGAACCTCCCAGAGACATCGTCTGCAAACTGTTGTCCTTCCCAGTAAAAGAGGCGATCTTGCAGAAAGCCCGCGTAACCCCGGATTTCACATATGAAGGGCACAGAATTACATTCTATCAGGATATCTCCCCAGTGACACTGGCCAAAAGACGACACATGAAGTTGCTCACAGTCTCCGGACACTTAAGATACCGTATAAATGGCTATTTCCCTTCGGGATTTCCTACAACTTCAATGGACGTTTGTACAATATTCGGCATCCAGACGAACTGTTCGCTGCGTGTCCGCCTCTGGAATTGAATCCAGCCATCATGGCTTACTTTCACAGACATTGCCTCTCTCCCCGACCTTCCTAAAGTGGAAGCCTGGAAACGCCCGAAATCCAAACATCAGAGGAAGAGGGCACCTGTGGAGCAGGACTGAAATATCTCTCGTGATGTCATAAGTATTATATATCCTTTCTACTTTCTGACCTATGACCGTGACTCCTTACTTGTTATAATGTTTGTTTTTCACGTGTGCTGCCCCGTAGCCGGGGTTGGGCCTAGTTGGCATATAGTACATATATTGTTTGCCTTTATCTCCTAAAAGGGTTTATAAAGCCCTTTTCTGCCTTAGCGACTCTGTTAACGGCTCTTTGGGCCGACCGCCCTGCTTTACCACCCCTCCCACGATACGGCACTGTAGCTCAGTGCATTTTATATAACCGTTTACATTTGAATGCCTCATTATAGCGTTTGTTCTACATACTTATTTGTATCTCTCAGTTTATTGTTGTCTATGTCTTGTGTTAAGTTTACGTCATGGAACGTCAGGGGTCTCATCTCTCCCACCAAGCGCTCCCAGGTACTCCACGCTCTTAAAAGATCGCAATTCTCTATCCTACTCCTCCAAGAGACACATTTCCCTTCAGGTAAGGTGCCTAATCTACCCAAATCTCCTTACTCAGCCTGGTTTAACTCGTGCGACGCTGCTGCGAAGAAGAATGCAGTTAGTATTGCCTTTAAAACAGACGTCCCCTTCTCTGTGGTGGCTCGCTTGAGTGATGATCAGGGTAGGTACCTGTTTCTTAAAGGGTACATTGCCAATACCCTAGTCACCATTGGCAATGTATACGCACCAAATGTTGGGCAAATTACATGGCTACTCGATACCCTAGACAGATTTTCCATGTTCGCAGAGGGTCTTGTAGTGTTAGGTGGTGACATTAACAATGCCCTTCAGCCCCTCCAGGACTCCTTCACTGGCACATCCTCGCATAGCTTCGCTGCCCTTAGTAAACTTGCCAAGCATCTTTCCTCTATGCATCTTGTAGATGTATGGAGAGCCTTTAATCCCGACGGAAAAGATTATACGTTTTACTCTAACCCACACAAATCGTACCAGCGTCTGGACTACATCTTCCTGCCCCAGAACCAGCTAATTTTATCCTCCTCTCCCACCATTGGCTCAATCACTATCTCTGACCACGTCCCCATCACTGTTCAACTACAAATTTCATCCCTCCCACCCCGTAGCTATGACTGGAGACTTAATGAGACTCTGCTCTGCTCCCACGACTCTCGTCAGGCTGTTTCTAAAGCGCTCACTGATTATTTCAATGAAAATACTACACCTGACGTACAGCCTGGTGTTATCTGGGAGGCCCACAAATCCGTGATCAGAGGGGTATTCATAAGTCTCAGTTCTCACATTAAGAAAAAACGTACCAAAGAAATTGATGACTTACTTGCCCAAATTGCAACCTTGGAAAGTCACCATAAGCGATCTGCGGCTCAGGGGACTCTCTCAGAACTGATCTTGTGCAGAGAACGACTTAAAGACTGCCTGAACCTAAAAACTGCTAAAGCCTATCTGTCATCCTCCCATAAGTACTATATGCATGGTAACAAGGGCGGGAAACTGATGGCATATTTAGTTAAAAAACGACGCAACCAAAGCTTTGTAGCGGAGATCATTTCCCGGTCAGGCTCTAGCTTGACATAACACCCAACGAGTGCTTCATTTGATACAACACGCCCAGCGCAAGAAGACCCCCTTGGTACTTCTTTCAACAGATGCGGAAAAAGCCTTTCATAGGGTAGATTGGACCTTTATGACAGAGACACTACGGTATTTTGGCTTCCTACACATGTTTATCCAGAAGGTCATGGCTTTGTACTCCAGACCTAGCGCTAAAATTAGAGTCAATGGATGCCTCTCCTCCTCGGTTTGATATTAAAAACGGCACCAGGCAGGGATGCCCATTATCCCCCTTACTCTTTGTTCTGACCATTGAAACATTAATTCAGAGTATCCGACAGGACCCATTGCTGAAAGGTCTGGCTACTGGAGAGATATGTCATAGTACGGCCGCATTTGCAGACAACCTCTTAATAATCCTTACCAACCCAACTGTTGCATTACTTCACATAGATACGATCTTTACGGCCTTTGGTACCCTCTCGAATTTTAAAATTAATACCACAAAATCCGAAGCTTTATGTGTTTATTGCCCCCCTTCGGTTAAATCTGACTTACAGGCTACCTCTCCTTTCCCACTGCGACACAACTATATCAAATATTTACAATTAAATTTAACGCCCTCACCCAGGCGCTGGTACGATTCTAACTACAGCCCTTTGCTCTCCAACATCAAATCTCTATTAGAATCTTGGCAGATCCCACATATCTCATGGATGGGTAGAACTAGTCTACTGAAAATGATGATTCTGCCTAAGATACTATACCTTTTTCAAACCCTCCCTATCCTTCTTCCACTAACATTCTTCTCCTCCCTCCGCAGAATGTTTTCCAAATATGTCTGGCATAACTCTCGCCCTAGAGTGGCGTTCCGCACTCTTACCAGACCTAGGAAGTTGGGTGGTATGGGTCTACCAGATAAGAACATATTATCATGCAGCACAACTGACAAGGATCATTGATTGGTTTCAAAGTGATAATGCGAGACTATGTGTGTCAGTGGAGGAAGCCACTACAGACTTCCCCCTTACTGCGATACTATGGCTTCCCCACCAAACAGCTAAGCAGGTCCTCGCCTTCAATGTACTGACGTCAGCGGTATATGACTCATGGCTATGGGTACGGAGACTGCTTCCTATGTCAACAGGTCCCTCTCCCCTCATGTCTGTACAGGATTTAATCTTATCGGAATCCAAGTTTATAGAATCGGCCCCAAGAGTGCCGAAACATGTCGAGCGATTACCCTATGACTCGATACTGATATATGGGGCCTTCCCTTCTTATTCTGAGTTCACTCAACACCCCCTCTTCATACATACCAATTTCCTAACATACCAATCGATTAAAGCACTGTACCAGAGAGCTCTGAAGCAGGAGCCTGACCATCGCACAACTACATGGCTAGAAAAGCTCCTACTCCAGAACCAAAATATACCAAAACCTTTATCTACTCTCTACTCCAACCTTCTGAGCGAATTAGGCACAGAGCTCCCCTCATATGTGCGAAAATGGGAGGTAGACCTTCAAATGTCCCTTACTCCTGGAGGAATTTCATCTATGCTCAAGCGATCCACAGGGCCTTCCAGATGTGTGCGCTTGCAGGAGTCAAGCTATAAATTGGTTACCAGATGGTATAGAACGCCCACTGTAGTACATAAGTTCTCTCCAGATGTATCCCCATTGTGTTGGCGCTGCCATAAGTCCGCAGGTTCATACCTGCATATATGGTGGGAATGTGAAAAAATATCCCCTTACTGGTCACTCGTTCAGCAGATACTGAGCCAGGTTTGTGGATTTACCGAGCCTCTGACCCCTGTGAGACTTTTCTTGAATCTGTGGCCCACTTCCCTGCCCAGGTCCCACAGACGTCTTTGGCTTCAGCTGGTAGCTATTGCCAAATCTATGATCCCTCTATACTGGGCATCCGAATCCCCCCCTCCAGTATCCCACTTTCTGCGGAAAGTATCTCAAGTTGCACGGATGGAGGAACTTTCCCATTTAGAAGTTTAGCGCTATCTGGGCGCCTTGGTATGAGTTCTTTAAAGACACTACCAAGACGCATTTGTGGGAACCCCGTTTAACAAAATAACTTACTGAGACCCTTGGCCTTTCACCCTTAGGATTCTTTGTATCCTTTCCACCCCTAACGTTCCATTCAACATTGTGTTATTAGTCAATTGTTGTATGCAATACGCCAGCTTATCCGATTGTTTAATCTATGATTGTTGTGTTATGCACATTGTCTGTTACTATGTATATTCATTGGTGATATTTGAAAATCTAATAAAAAGTTAATTATATTACCCAACTTTCAGAGAAGGGTGAAGGGGCTGGAAAGCCCAGTAGCCCTGAGAAGGGGCAATGAGAGAGCTCTATCCAACAGCTAGACAAGCTAGTCACTCTACTGCTGACGACAGAGCCAGGGCCAGTACCTAAATGTGCCTGGAGGAGAGAGGTTGAAGCAGGTTGAATATGGGAGAGAGGCCTGATGTAATGGGTCTGGAGGCAGAGAATTCGGGGGGGGGGGGGGGGGGCAGGCAAACATGCCCAAGTGGGCCCCCCCTTAGGTAAACCAATATCACTATACAGTGACCGTATAGTGGTATATATCAGCTCTACACAGGGCTCTGCAGATCAATTAGGTGAATACAGAGCAGTAACGTATAGTGACTTACCAATGACGTCTCTGACTAATCGGTCACATTTCCCGTCTCTTTCATCTGGACCGCCTTGACCACTTCTTGAAATCACTGTAAGGTTTGCAGAACATACAGTACAGACCAAAAGTTTGGACACACCTTCTCATTCCAAGAGTTTTCTGTATTTTCATGACTATAAAAATTGTAGATTCACACTGAAGGCATCAAAACTATGAATTAACACATGTGGAATTATATACTTAACAAAAAAGTGTGAAACTACTGAAAATATGTCTTATATTCTAGGTTCTTCAAAGTAGCCACCTTTTGCTTTGATTACTGCTTTGCACACTCTTGGCATTCGCTTGATGAGCTTCAAGAGGTAGTCACCTGAAATGGTCTTCCAACCGTCTTGAAGGAGTTCCCAGAGATGCTTAGCACTTGTTGGCCCTTTTGCCTTCATTCTGCGGTCCAGCTCACCCCAAACCATCTCGATTGGGTTCAGGTCTGGTGACTGTGGAGGCCAGGTCATCTGGCGTAGCACCCCATCACTCTCCTTCTTGGTCAAATAGCCCTTACACAGTCTGGAGGTGTGTTTGGGGTCATTGTCCTGTTGAAAAATAAATGATGGTCCAACTAAACGCAAACCGGATGGAATAGTATGCCGATGCAAGATGCTGTGGTAACCATGCTGGTTCAGTATTCCTTCAATTTTGAATAAATCCCCAACAGTGTCACCAGCAAAGCACCCCCACACCATCACACCTCCTCCTCCATGCTTCACGGTGGGAACCAGGCATGTAGAGTCCATTCGTTCACCTTTTCTGCGTCGCACAAAGACACAGTGGTTGGAACCAAAGATCTCAAATTTGGACTCATCAGACCAAAGCACAGATTTCCACAGGTCTAATGTCCATTCCTTGTGTTCTTTAGCCCAAACAAGTATCTTCTTCTTGTTGCCTGTCTTTAGCAGTGGTTTCCTAGCAGCTATTTTACCATGAAGATCTGCTGCACACAGTCTCCTCTTAACAGTTGTTGTAGAGATGTGTCTGCTGCTAGAACTCTGTGTGGCATTGAGCTGGTCTCTAATCTAGGCTGCTGTTAACCTGCGATTTCTGAGGCTGGTGACTCGGATGAACTTATCCTCCGCAGCAGAGGTGACTCTTGGTCTTCCTTTCCTGGGGCGGTCCTCATGTGAGCCAGTTTCTTTGTAGCGCTTTATGGTTTTGGCCACTGCACTTGGGGACACTTTCAAAGTTTTCCCAATTTTTCGGACTGACTGACCTTCATTTCTTAAAGTAATGATGGCCACTCGTTTTTCTTTACTTAGCTGCTTTTTTTTCTTGCCATAATACAAATTTTAACACTCCATTCAGTAGGACTATCAGCTGTGTATCCACCTGACTTCTGAACAACACAACTGATGGTCCCAATCCCATTTATAAGGCAAGAAATCCCACTTATTAAACCTGACAGGGCACACCTGTGAAGTGAAAACCATTTCAGGTGACTACCTCTTGAAGCTCATCAAGAGAATGCCAAGAGTGTGCAAAGCAGTAATCAAACCAAAAGGTGGCTACTTTGAAGAACCTAGAATATAAGACATATTTTCAGTTGTTTCACACTTTTTTGTTAAGTATATAATTCCACATGTGTTAATTCATAGTTTTGATGCCTTCAGTGTGAATCTACAATTTTTATAGTCATGAAAATACAGAAAATGATGTATAATATAACCCCCCATAATGAATAAAACCCCCAAGGGCATCTTTAAATTAATAACTTCCCTGTGTACCCCCTGTAAATAGCGCCCCTTATTAATAATGCCCCAGGTGTTTCCTAATTAAAAGGTAAAAAAAAAAGATAAAGTTAGTAAAATTAGTGGTGTTCCAATACCCGGGACCCCCAGGATCAGCTGTTTGAATGAACCATGGTACCTGTGTAAGCGCCGTGACCCCTTCTCTGTTTAGAGTGTCATTCTTTTCATAGCAGCCATGTAATGTAACTACAGCCTCATCCTATACACATCTGTGTGACTGGAATTACATCACACGGTCACTATAAACAGACAGAGTGTGTAATAAACAGGCGCCATGGTCCCTCCATACAGCTGATCGGTGGGGATTCACTGATCTCTTGTTGTTGATCTATTCTGAGGATAGAACATCAATAAAAATAAGCTGAAAAATTTCTTAAGGCCGGGGTCTCGTGTGCAGAAATGCCGCAGAAAAAAAAAACGCTGCGTTTTACAGTTCCTGCAAATTGGATGTAATTCTTGCAGAAAAATATGTGCAGCATGTAAATTATACCTACGGCAACACTGGTGGTTACCTATAGCTATAATGGAAGCAGAAAGTCCACAGAGGAAACTTCTGCAGACCTCTTGTAAAAAGTGCTGGATGAAAAACCGCAATGCATTACTGCAACGGTTTTCCCCGCAGCGCTTTTTTACTGCAGCCCGCTATGTGGGGCCTTAGCCTTAATAAAGCCCAAGTGCCACCTTAATTAAATTAATTGCCCCCTTATATTATGCTCAACTCCCCCTGGCATAAATGCTGCACTCCTAATGACCCCTTATATAAATGACCACCCCCTTATGTTCATAATACCCCCAATATAAATGATGCCCCCTAATGACTTTATATAAATAACGCCCCCTTGTATTCATAATGCCCACTAATAACCCTTATATAAATGACCCCCCTTATGTTCATAATGCCCCCTCCCTTATAGTTATAATTTCCACTCCTAAGCACCACCTTACACTATTAAATTACCCACAACTAAGGTAAAAACAAAACAATACAAGAAAGTTACTCACCTACCTGTGATCCTTTTATGAACGGAGCCACTGCCTCCTCCCTGTCCACGCATAGGACGTCTGCCTCTCGGTGCAGGAGGTGCGGTGCTGTGACGTCATTGCGCCCGCCTGTGCTGAGAATCAGATGTCCGCTGTGTGTGGTCTTGGTGTCTTGTAAACCGCAGGCCTGAAGTGGCAGGCATTAAAGCTCCTGATGCCTCGGTCAAAGCTGACTGAGGTGCCATTTTGCTGGTGGCGCACGGGCGCCACCATATTGCCGGGGATCGACATCAGCAGCGCATAGTTGGAAGTACGGCACCAATTCCAGACAGGGCCACAGTTGACATCCACCTGTGGAAGGAGAGCAGCAACCCCTAACAGAACCAACTCGTCCTATTCCATCAGGTAAACCTCCTGCCCCACAGGTCTTCCTCCAGGGACAGGAAACAACTGAGGGATAGGAGAGCCTCCACCTTTTTGTACTGTAGGTTGCCTGGTCCTGTGGGCAGATCCTCTCTCTGGGTGCTGTTGTGGATGAGAGGGGGGGGGGGGGGGGGGAAATGTATTACGTATTAAAACAAACACGTCAAGAGGACAACCCGCCCCCTCTTTCCTGCAGAGTTTGTCCGCATGATGGGTGCACACTTTGTTTTTTCTCTTCAATTCAAAGGTTATTGATTTTCAAAAAGACAAAATAGTGAAAACAGATGTAGAGAACGGGGAGATCCCCGAGTAGAGGCCAAAGGACAAGAAGAGGAGGGGAAGGAGAGAAGAAAGGAGGAGGAAGGGAAGGAGTGACGATACAACAAAAACAAACACAGAATGTGAGGGAAGAAAGAAGAAGAGGAGAGAAGCACACTTGTTTTTAATTAATTGGATTTTTACAGATTATTTTCTCATATGTGGATAGTTCTCTTCCAACTCTGTAATAACCCCACAGGTACAAATGATACTTCCTGAATTTTGAAATAATCCCTCAATCACAAGCAATTCTCTACCAATTATGCAATAATTCTTCAGACATGAGCAATTCTCCAAGTATGCAATAACCCCTTATCCAACTATCTGATAAACCCTCAAACAGTAATTCAGCTTCACATATGCAACAACCCCCCTACAAGGAATTTTCCTCTAAATATGCCATTATTCCTCAGACATGAGCAATTATCCTCCAAGTATGCAAAACCCACTCAGACATATGCAATTCTCTGCCAAGCTTGAGATAACCCCTCCGATACAAGCAATTCTTTTCCAGCTATTCTATAGTTCCTCATATATGAGCAAATCTCCACCAAATACGCAATAATCCCTCAGACACTTGTGATTCTTCTACAAGTAGGCGATAACCCCTCAGATAAATGTACATGAAAGAATAGCTCATGTCTGAAAGATAATTTTATACACTAAGGAGCATTGCTCGTGTCTACTGGAAAATAACATACATGGAGGAAAATTGAATAGCTGAAAGGTTATTCTAGAGTTGTAGGAGAATAGCCTGCATCTGAGGGTTTTTTGAAGCGTTGGAAGGGAATGGCTGGTATCTGAGGGGTTACAGCAGGTTTTGTAAAGAACTGCTTTTGTCCAGTGGGTTACTGTCTGTTTGCTTTGAAGAAATTTCTTATTGGGAATTGGGGATAGTCAGGTGTAGGAGAAGTTTTATTCTGTAGGGTAAAAATGGGATTTTTGTACTCACCGTAAAATCCTTTTCTCGTTGTATTCACTGGGGGACACAGCACCATGGGTATAGACCTGGTCACTAGGAGACAGACACTAGGGAAAAGAAAGCTGTTGGCTCCACCTCCAGGCTATACCCTGCCACAGCCACTGTGCATGAATCAGTTTGTACTGTAGCAGTAGGAGAGAGAGAGACACAAAAGGAACATGGAACCAACAACCATCAACAATGCCTGAACCCGAAAAAGAACCAACACAGTTCGGGCAGGAACACTGAAAAACAAGGGAGGGATCTGTGTCCCCCAATGAATACAACGAGAAAAGGATTTTACGGTGAGTACAAAAATCCCATTTTCTCGCTTATTTCACTGGGGGACACAGCACCATGCGATGTCCTAAAGCAGTCCCAGATGGTGGGAATAACACGGCCATGCAAACCCTTAACGCTCAGCCGCTTCCAGAAACTTACAACCCAAACTGGCATCGGCAGAGGCCACAGAATGGATCTGGTGAAAATTAGAGAAAGAGGATGGAGGCCCAGTGGGATACTTACAGACCAGTGAAGCAGAAGCCTGATGCCGGAGGCCCAGGGAACATCAACAGCTCTAGAAGAGAGAGCAGTCACACGGAAAGGCAGAGCCCTACCCTAAAACCGATAGGTCTCCCTAATCTCAGACCAAAGCCATCAGAAGATGGGAGCTGTGGAAGCAGGCAGGCCCTGGCAAGGGCACTCAGGGAGAACGAGCAAAGCGTCCGAACAACAGAAAGGATCCGTGAGGGACAGCATACAAGCAAATTGCCTGGGCAACAACCGGGCAGGAAAGAGCAAGCACTCACATGGATGCCTGGGGACCGAGCAGAAAGAGGGCAAGACCAAGTCCTCGATGTGGAAGCAGGAAAAACACCCTAAGAAAAAAAAAAGACTGTGGCAGACAGAAGAAAACCTTATCCTTGTGGAGGACCAGAAAGGGAGGCTGTCAAAAACAAGGGCAGCCAATTCGGGACCCCTGCGGATGGAGGTAATGGCCACCAGAAACTCATTCTACCAGGATAGAAGGCAAAAAAAAGGATATCAAAGGCTCGAAGGGGGGAACCTGAAGCACTCCTGTAGGAAAGTCTTTTAAAAGGAAAGAAGACTAAGACCTTGATCCAGACCAGACTCGGGAAGATCCGATGAGAATCGTTACTCTTTCAATGACGGACGTAAGCCTTCCACGTTTGATGGCAGCTCTAAGCTATCTGGAATTTCCGGGCCTTGAGTATGTTAGAATAACAAACTCCGAAAAAACCACGATGCCTCAAACCTCAGATTCAACAGCCACGCCGTGAACGCAGCTGAATCAAGGTGGGGTGAAACAGCAGTCCTTGAGACAGAAGGTCGACCAGCAGAGGAAGAGGCCAGGAGCATCCGCCAACAGGAACATGAGATCCACATACCAGACCCGGCATGGCCAATCTGGTGCCACCAGTATAGCTTGAACCCCCTTGGTCTTGAGATTCTGGAGAACCCAAGGTAGAAGAGGAAGTGAAAAACCAAACTCACAAGAGCGCCAGCAGTGATGGTTCGAGGATCCAGAGATCTGGCAATTTAGCCGGAGACCTTGTGGCTCCGGTGGAGGCAAAAAAAGGTCGACGTTTGTCACACCACAGTGGAAGGAAGATCTGCAGATAAAGCGACCCTCGCCCGGAGAAATATTTTCTCGACTCAAGTAGTCTGCCACCCAATGGTCCACGCCAGAAAAAAGGTTGACCACCGAAAGAGCTGGAACAAGGCGCTCCACCCAAGGAAGAAATTGTGAGGCTTCTACTAAGACCGCACGGCTCCTGGTGCCCTGCTGAGGGTTCAAGTAGGCAACCATGGAGGAGAGGTCTGTCTGGACTGAGAGATGTCCTTGGAGAAGGGAGGTCCAAGGAGAAAGGGCAAATAAGATAGCCCTGGGTTCCAGCAGGTTGAACCAGAGGGAGGAATCGGCCCTGGACCACAGACCCTGAACAGTCAAAGCATCGAGGACCACTCCCCAGCCGGGGAGATTGGCGGCAGTGGGGATCACCTACCAACAGAGGGGAAGAAAGATTTCCCTTGAGAAATTCCTGGGGAGGAGATACACTAAAGAATCGCTCAATGAACCAAGGTGGAAAGAGAACCAGGCAGATCAGACTGTCCGGAGATTTGTCCCAGCAGGTCGAAATCGTCAAGTGGAGAGGACGACAGAGTAAGTGAATGAAAGGCACAGCCTAGAAGGTCGAGGCGATCGTGCGCAAAACCCACATGCCGATTGAAAGAGAGCAAGGAGAGTACCTCCGAAGGTGGGACACATCGTACCTCAGGATCTTGGCCTCCGGAGGGAGAATCACACCCTGGAGCAAGCAGAGGATCATGTCCTGGATTCCATGTGCTTAGAGGGCACGAGACATCCTCATTGATGAGCCAGCAGAACCGGCGAAGAAGGACCAAGGTGAGCCAAAAAGCTGGTCAGATTGTCTGACCTGGAGGGGAAGTCTGGAAACACGGCAACACCTCTGACGCGGAGGATGGCCATGAGAGACGCCATCACTGAGGAAAAAAAACCCAGGTGGCAGAGGCCAGCCTGAAGGAGAGAGACAACTGGAAAGGTCAAGGATCCACCGCAAAACGAAGAAACCGTTGTCGGCACAGCGCGATGATGTAGATGGACGAAGAATTCGCCCATCTCCAGGGATGCCACCACAGACTGCATAGTCTACAGCGGAGCCTGCAGACATGGACAAACCTGTGGAGCCCTTTCAGGTCCATGATGGGACGAAGGAAGCCGTCCTTCTAGGGGAATGGAGAACAGGCAGGAATAGTAACCCAGGATACACTCACAAGCGGGAATGGGGACACTGACTCCCTGCCGCTGGAGATTGGAGACAGCCTGGATTGTCCGACATAGGGAAGGCAAAGAGACTCCAGCGAAAGCTGGAGTAGCCGGACGACACCGCCTTTCAGGCCCAGGACCAAGACGTCCCGCCATTTGAGATGCCCAGAGAGGGGAAAAAACTTCATGCCGAGGAGGAGGGCTAGGAAGAGGAAGGCCTGGACGACTTGGTGCAGAACCGCCAGGGAAGCCTGGACTTGAAAGAAGCTTTCTGGAACAGGAGAACGGCTGACACATAGGACGCCTCTGAGGGAGGCCTCTGTTCCCTCTGTTCCCCCGTGGCCTCAGGGATAAGCTTCTTGACGCCCTTAACAAAAATTTTGCCCAGACTGACCTGGAAAGGGGAGAAGGGCTGCGTTCGCCTTCTTGGAGGCGGACTAAGTATTCCACAACGAATCCAAACATTATGGCGGATAGCCACTGTGTTGGCGGCCGCCTTGGCAGATTTGGGAGGCATCTCCAGTTATTTGGAAGCGTTCAGGATCTCAGAGATGAGCAGCTGGAGGGAAACTGCATCAGGGAGGTTTGACTGAAGCTGTTTGGCCCAGGAAAAGAAGGCCTTGATGACCCAAGAGGCAGCGAAGGAGAGCAGCAGGGAGAAACCAGCCACTACGAAGGCCACCCTGGCGAGGGAAGCCACCTTCTTGCAGCAATACAATAGCCAGCATTTAGGACAATGCAATGTATCAGTTCTGCATTGCAAACAATACAACAGAAGCGATCCGATCTCACTCCGAGGGATCACTGAAGTAGGCAAAGTCTGCTGAAGGCAGACTAGAAGCCTTGGAGAGCCTAGCTATCATGGGATCCACCGCGGGAGGATCTTAATGATAGGAAGGGACACATGGGGCGGCTCGCTGACAAGATGTCAAGACAAGCCAGCTTGCGCTCACTAGTTACTGATATATAAGTACCGTGCGCTAACCGATTGCACCACTGGAGCAACCTGCTTCCTTTACCTCGGATGTTCCTCATTGCCAGCCAGGGAGAGAGAGAGACACGTGTCACAGCATAGCCTGGCAGAGCTGCCCGAGCTCACCTTCCACTTGGAGACACACAGATCAAGGGAAGGGATATCTGACTTCCTAGTCGAAGACAGAGGATGGTCCAGGGAGAAATCACTGTGCCCTCAATATGTGATCAAACACCCAGTGGCAGAAGGGGAAGTCCACTTGAGAGGATGAGTCCGGGTCCTCAGAGATCTGTAGGGTCTTCTCTACCGCATGGATGACTCCCGCATAGCAGCAGATATAGATGAGCCTAGCTGAAGCTCCGAGTCGGAGTCAGAGGCGTCCCCAAATAAGTAGACCGAGCAGAGGGAGGCAGGTATCCGCCTGTCGGAGTGGAGCCATGAGCTGAGTCCATATCTGGGTAGTACCCAGAGGAAGGGGTGGCGGACCGTGAACCGTAGGAAGACTTCCTGGTCCTTTTGAGGGAATGGCTCCTGGAGCTGCGACGGGAACTATGAGGGTGTCCAGGGAGATCCCTAGAAGCAGCCGACTGAGCGGCAATCTGGGAAAGCAGCCATTCCAAGTTTCCAGCACTGGCTAGTTAAGTCATGGCCAAGGTTAGGGAGGCCGCCCAATCCGGGGGAGGGAAGAACCGGAGAGGGGCCAGGAGGTTCCTGACTGGCTGAGGCGGAAGGCAGAGAGAGCACATGGGCTAAGGCTGTCCGCATGGCAACTGTTTTTGATACAGCGGGCGCACGTATAAAAATGTGACGGAACCAGAGGGGCCGGAGGGCGAGTGACAAAGCAGAGGGAGCCCATGGAAATTTGGGGTAACCCAGGCCGCTCACCAACTGCTGCAGAGAGGGTTCCACAGGTGCAATGTCTCCCAGGGAGCTGAGAGGAGAATAAGAATCCCTGCTGTCCCAGCAAGCCCAAAAAAAAAAAAAAAAAAAAAAAGCAAATAAAAAGATTATGAGGAGAGCAAAGCTCTTCCCCTGGTAAATACAGGCTCAGTAGCTACTGGGCAGGCTGGATGGCTTGCCAGGACAGCCCCCTGGCCAATGGAAGGCCCTAGGTGGAGTCTGGATGCCAGAAAAGCCCGGGAAAGAGGCGGGCCAGTTGCGGCCTAGTTCCCGGCCCATGCCTCGGACTCGCGCAGAAACGCGGCAGACCGCGAGGCCGTGAACTCCGGAGGTCCCGCGGAGGCCTGGGAAAGGTACCGGGAGGCCAGGAAAGGGGGTCCCCACAGGAGGGGGGGGGGAACCGGGTGCCCCCCTGACGGGGGCCGCTCAGTAGGAGCGACCAGAAGGCCCAAAAATGCCCCAGAAAAAAAGGGGCTTATTTGCTAAAATTTAAGGCCCAGCTCTGGGGGACCCTGTGATGCCCCCCTAAACAGGACCTATGCTATTGTCCCCCTGGGAGATGGCACTGAGGGGCTGAGAGGGGCCTGAAGGGGAGGTGGAGAGGGCCTGAAGGGGAGGAGGAGAGGGGCTGAGGTAACTTTCATACTCACCTGCCTTCTATTCTTCTCATACTCACCTGTCTGGCATCTTCATGCGCCGCTGGGTCTCCCCCCTCGGTAGGATCTCGCACGTGGGAGTGGGGCCACCGGTACTCCGGCCGCTTTCGGGGTGCGGCGAATGGTGAGTGGGGACTGGGTGACCGACGAGGCTGCTCTTTTGCAGAGCGCTGCGCCCGCAGGAGGGTATGACTAGTGTGGCGTACACGCTGACCACCCCCTGCACCTGAAAGAAAGGTAAAAATAAAAACGATGCAAGACAGAAGACCTGAGTCAGGTCGTGTCTGCCTCCTATGACACTAGGTTTCAAACTGATTCATGCACAGTGGCTGTGGCAGGGTATAGCCTGGAGGCGGAGCCAACAGCTTTTGCTTTTTCCTAGTGTCTTGTCTCCTAGTGACCAGGTCTATACCCATGGTGCTGTGTCCCCCAGTGAAGTAGACGAGAAAAACCTTTATACTTACCTAGAGAATGGTCCGATCGACACTATTTGGTGAGAACGGTCCAGCTTATTCATGAGATTCTTCGTTGGCATGCCTCCCAGCGCCTGCGCTGTTCTTCAGTGAAGCCAAAGATGAACACCCCGGCTTCACTACGTAATTGCGGGACATGCACACTGAAGCCGAGGTGTACTCCTCTGGCTTCATTGAAGAACTGCGCAGGCGCGGGGAGTATAGTCGCCGGGTGAGTATAAAACTTTTATTTTTAATGCGGCCATGGATTGCGTTATAACAGGGTTATTATGTGCCTGACTTACTAGGTGTAACTAGATTAGCTTCTGTTCTCCAATGCAAAATCTGTAATGTTCCCCCTACCTACCTTCTGCCATTTAACATGGTGGTATAGTTATTTTATGTTGCAGGGATATCTTAAGGGCCCCATCAGGTTCGAAGACCCAGTAGCACCTGCTATCGCTGCACCAATTATAATTATGCTCCTAGATGGACTGTGCCACACAGGCTTCTCCACAGGGATAGACAAACTTTGTAGCTGACTATTGATTATTTGACAGTTCTTTGTCAAACAGCTATAATGAAGGAGCTCTGCGCTCAACCTCCCCAACTATATATGGCATACTGCAACTTACTTGAACTTGGCACCTCCATGTTGAACTGCTCACTTATGTGTTTTTGTTCCAGATTGTCAGTGAGCTCCTTAATCACCAGATCCAAAGCATCAATCCCAGAAGCCAAGTCATACGGTGTCAGGTCAAAAGAAGCGGACTCCTCACACATTCTCTCCTGGGAAGAAGGAGATTAAAAAAAAAAAAAAAAAAAAGTCACAGCCAACATCATGCTCTGACTTCCTTGTGGGACTAAGATGGACGCCCATGACTTACTACATTGTGTGCTTCATCGAATATCACAACAGTGCCCTTCAGGTCAATGTTATGAGCCTTACGACTCTGAAAAATAAGAATCCCATGTCTTACTATACTTTTTCAATTAGATTAAAAGTGCAGTTCACAACAATAGTCACTTGTTAGACATCTTGTCTAGAATAGATACAATTTTAGCAAACTCTAAACTGTACTAGAATTAGGTCTGTATTGGTATGTAGCCTTTGGATGTAAACAAGAATGTTTACATTTACTGGGGAGCAAGCAAGTATCTTAAGATCATGAAAATGTTTAAGAACTGTTTACTAGGCAAACATTGTGCAATATTCCAGAAAACCTGATGTTACTTATCTCAAGTGAAACCAATAAAATCATCCATGAAAATCCACCCTTTCCCATGATATAAGTGATGATTATGCAGTGCTCACTCAGACAGTCACTGGATCCCATGAGCTTCATATACATTACAAACAGTAGTAGAAATAGTAATACCTTTGGGTCCAGCAGATAATTATAGGGCATAAATATGATGTCTGCTTGCTGTTTCAGATTCCTGGAGAGGAAGTAGGGGCAGACCCTGCATACAAAAGATTGAACACTTAGATCAGGACATGTATAGTGCATTTCGAGAAGTTACAGATTATGAAATCCTCTGCATTCTCTTCTGTCTATTGAGGTTTTTCAGTACTTAGACATATTGGAGGCGACATGCCAGGAGAGGCCCGAAGAAGATGCAGAAGAGAACCAGATGGAGCGAGGATGCCCAGGAGAGGTGAGGCAAGGTGAGTATAAGTTTTGTTATTTTTAGACACTCCCCCTGGGCCTCTACTTATTATACTCTGAGTTCTGAGGGGACCCCAGAGTGGAGAGTGGAAAATCAGATCAGCTGTTTCCCACAGCACGCAGCACCCAGTATTGTTTACATGCCAGGTGCTGTGCTGCTCACTCACTGTATTCTTGATAACTGCAGTTCTGAGTACTAACAAGTAGTATCCCTTTCAAGTATCTGAGATATCTCTGCACCACCTAAAACCGTCACTATCAAGAATTTGCTGTAGGGAGCTTTAGTTATGTCATCATTGGTACCAAGAACCACTTTCATGCAAGCCAATTTTCCCGAGGCCCAGTGTGTTTGTGTGTGTGTGTGTGTGTGTGGGGGGGGGGGGTTTCGGTGGCAGGTCAGGGTTAGGGTGATTGGGCAGCTCATAAAAAAATAAAGTGCATATTTAATTACTACATTTATACTAATACCTATACTTTATCAAGGAAGATCTTTTTCCAAATAATCTATAACTTATTGGTGGTATGGACAGCTCCCTTAATAAAAGTATAGGTAGGGCCGGGGCGCTCACTCAATTACGAGCGATATAGAGAACTCAATTAATAAAGTATAGGTAGGGAAGAAGGGACCATCACTCAGGGGGCACTATTACTGTAATAGTGCACCCCATAGGTAATCCAACAATTGTGTGGGGAGCACTATTAGGGCACTATTACAGTATTAGTGTCTCACATAGTTACTAACATTACCTGTGTGTGGGGAAATTGTTAACTGTGGGGGTTCTATAACTGTAATAGTGCCCCCCCACACACACAGGTAATGTTATTAACTGGTGGGGTGTAATAACACCACACACTTAATATTACATGTGGGGTGCACTACTAGGGCACAAATACAGTAATAGTGGTAACCACAACCACAACCTCCCCCCCCCCCCCCGCCTCACACATACGCACAGAGTTAATAACAGTCCGGGAGCAGAATAGTAGATGTACACATTCTGTTTGCAAGAAGAGGTACTGGGAGCTTAAAAATGGACACTTACTAGGTGTCGGCCTATGCTTGTATGCTCTGTATTACACGCAGCATAAGAGCATCAGCCAACACCTAGTAGCCGACAGAGGTCCCCAATGACCAGGCTGGCCTAGTACCAAGTGATTCACGGCCCGGTCATTGGGGACCTCTTCAGACCAATGGAGGTCTGAAGACTAATAGATTTCTGTTGTACCTGTGCTTGGTGCCATTTTTCACCAGATCCTCAATGTCCAGTATGTGAGTGGTGAGATCTTTCTCTGTGCTCTTTTCTGGGGAAGAAACAGATTTAGCCAGTAAGAGTTTGCATTACTGTTCCAATGAACAATGCTTTCCATTTGTAGGAAAAAGAATTTGGAATATTAACGGGAAACTCCAAATATTCATTGACTCCTTAAAGATGGTATTTTGCAGTTTCCAGGACAAGCTGATAATTGTAGTTTTCTGTAACAGCAGGAGAGCCATAGGTTTGAGGCCTCAACTTTAGAACATGGGAGGCTATAACACGGCTTATAGAAGAAAAAGACAACATTTTAGACTAGCCTCGGAATGAGCCATTCTGACTTTTCACAACTTTCTCTAGAACTTACCCTCAACATTATTGTAGTAGTGACAGGAACGTACAGATACCTTGGAGCGGCACATATGGACCTGAAAGAACACCACCAGACATTTGGATTTGTATGAAAAACAAGATAATTGTGATACAGACTCAGTTTTTGTACCTTAACATGGTTATTTTCCTGCTTCTTCACATCTGGGTGTATACACAACTGCTCCCGAGAGCCCAAGACACTGACTTTAGGTCTAACAAAAAAAATAATAAAAATAAAAAAAAAAAATTGTTTTTCAAAAGTTGAACCTCCCCTATAGGCTAGATTTTAGAAGTGAAATATAATGACTGCTTTTGGTCTGTATTAATAAATACATAACGGTGATAAACTGGTATTGTGTGGGGCTGTACACTGTCTCAAGATTATGAATGATATGCACATTACTTACCGTGTATTACCTATTGCTGCCGTTTAAGTTGTGACGTTTCTCCTCTACCACAGTTTTATATTGTTTTAACAGTGAAGGCTTTATATACTTATAATTTTCAAAAAAATTCATTTGTATTTAGCATAAAAAGTTTTTGGACAAGGGACCCTGTAGGAAGAATATTATTTGTTTTCTTTGAAGCAACTGCAAAAAAAGGCAATCTCTTAGCAGTGGAGGGACATTTACAAGTACAATTTAATATTACAGTAAATAATGTTGTAGTACTTTCTTCCAACCAGTAGATGAAACTCTGTAGGTATTTCATCAACCATTATGGTTATTAAATGGGATCCATCTCAAGGATCCTCTCTCTACTGCTAGCTTACGTAAATTCAACAGTTTTCTTATTTAGTTTGTGAAATTATTCCTCCCATTGTTTACACATCATTGTCAAGGCACCTGGTCTGTTATCTGATCCAGGACAGATGAAGTGACTCACTGCTCTCTGAACAGGAAGTGGGCTGAGTTCTCTGTATTATTTTCAAACTGTTATATTCTGCTCTGTGCTCAGGACAATCAGGTCAGATAATTGCAGTTTGCTAATAAAGGTTTGGATATTGTAGTTATCTCTCTATGTAAACGCAAAGATAAAAGACATTTATCTTTAAAAGAGTTTACTGCAATTCCATTGTCAGTCCTGGGAGCATGTAAGTGCTCCAATAGTGTTGAGCGAACCGTCGAAGTTCGGGTTCGACTGAACTCTGCCCAAAAGTTCGGTTCGGGTACCCGAACCCCACTGAAATCAATGGGGACCCGAACTAGGTGATGCAAAAATGGGAATAGGAAGGGGTAGAGGGCTGCAAAATGGGGGTAATAACAGGGCAAGTTAGGGGTAGAAAGTACTTAAAATAATAAAATAAAAGGAATAACTAAAAAAAAATTAAATAATTTTGAAACAGGTGGTAGAGGTCCAGGGGGAGGAGGTGGAGGTGGATGTAGCGGTGTAAGTGAAGAGACAGAAGAGGAGGAGGTAGCCAACACTTTAACCACTCACTCAGGTGCTGGCACAGCCAAGCCCTGTGGGATCCATGCCTGGTTCATCTTAATGAACGTAAGTATGTCCACGTTGGCTGTGGATATGCGGATCCTCTTGTTGGTGATGACACTCTATGTGGTGCTGAAGACACGTTCTGATAGGACACTTGCCGCAGGGCAGGCCAGCACCTCCAAGGAATAGAGGCCAAGCTCTGGCCATGTGTCCAATTTACCAACCCAGAAATTGAACAGGAAGGACCACCACCAACACCAGGATATGTGTCGACAGATACTCATCCATCATGTGAGTCAAATTCTGTGCTAGGAGACAGTATGGGTACACACGCAGTTATTTTCACTACACTAGAAGACAGTATGCGTATATAAACGCAGTTATTGTTACTGCACTAGGAGACAGAATGGGTACACACACACAGTTTACTGTCACTGCCCTGAAAAGAGCAATTATTATTTCTAGGCTAATTGTCCCTCACAGTATCACGCTCCTCTCCCTACCTACCTGCACTGCCCTGAAAAGGACAATTAAATTTAGCTAAGGCCCTGACTGTCCCTATCTCCAGCTGCAGCCTCTCCATACCTAGCTTAACTAGCTGGAATGGCGACAGGACCTGTGACCCTGCCTCTTATATAGAGGGGTGACATATACCGCGTGGCCAATCACAGCCATGCCCATACTAGGCATGTCTGTGATGTCTGTGGGCTTAAAGCTGGTTGATTGGCTGCTCAGCAGTCAACCAACCAGCTTTAGGGATGAGCCGAACTGGAGCCTATGATGTTCGGCACGGACCCGAACTGTGCAGTTCGGGTTCGCTCATCACTATTCTCCAACCCTGTGTAACGTAATATACATTTACTGTGCATAATTATAGATTTCTAGTAATGATAAATGATCTATCACATTAAGGCAATGTCTATATCTATTGAGGTACGTCATAGTGTCCTATCCATCAAACAGTCAAAGCCTGCCCACCACAGGAAGCGAGAAGAGGAGGCAGCAGGCAAACTGCTGAGAGAGGGAGATGGGAAAACCCCTTTAACCCTCTTCCCCACATACACACTTGCACAGTAACCTCTTTACCTGTACACAGTCTGCTTCAGTTCACTTATGACCTGTGTCAGCTGAGAGTGTGTTCTGGATGCGTAAATAATTTTGGGGATATCACTGTAGTATGCTGTAAAACAAAAATTAAATTCACAATTCAAAGGATTGCTCCGAGATGGAGATATTTTCTGAAAACCAATTGTACCTGTATGTGATAAAAAAAACAAAAAACAATACTTTGAAAATCAGTTACAGTTTCATTTGTACTCAGCAGGTCTGTGGAGTCGGTAGACCAAGTTACCAAATTCTCTTTCTCCACAGACAGACATCAGTGTGCCTTTTGCGATGCATTCATTTTTATGGGGGCTTCGGATCTGTTCTGTTCCAATGACATGGAGCAGGGTAGAACCTGATCTATAATCATAGGAATGGAACATCAGACGTCCCCCCAGAACAGCCTTGACCTGCATTAGGCCTAAGACTCCTTCACAAATGGTTGACAGCCACGGTCAGTCAGAAGCAATAAAGATCCTCAAATTAATTAAAGAAAAAAAAATTTTTTTTAAAAGTAATTGCTTTCCTATGAAAGTTAATATGTGGTAAACTATGCATTTATGTAACTGCACATTATAAATATTAAAAATACATAAAATGATTTTATTTTGAAGTCAGAAACATTTTCTGACTCCAGCCAAAATTGCTCATGACTGACTCCACAGCCCTGGCCCTCAGTGTTGACACCATTTACATACAGTGATTAGCCCATTATTCCCCCTTCTCACTTATCCAAGTTCTGCAGCCACATGTAAATATTGCAGTCTTGGGTCACATGCTGTACACCATGTCTGCACATTGTAAGGAGTACTTGTACTATGTTTGATGATAAAGTCATGTGACCACTAAAAACCAGGATACAGACCTAAGAGCCTCTTAAACATGAAGTCTAGAAAACCCTCAGTGAGCAAAATACAGGTGCATCTCAATAAATTAAAATATCTTTGAAACATTTATTTCAGTAATTACAGTGGGTACGGAAAGTATTCAGACCCCTTTAAATTTTTCACTCTGTTTCACTGCAGCCATTTGCTAAAAGCAAAAAAGTTCATTTTATTTCTCATTAATGTACACTCAGCACCCCATCTTGACAGAAAAAAACAGAAATGTAGATATTTTTGCAAATTTATTAAAAGAGAAAAACTGAAATATCACATGGTCATAAGTATTCAGACCCTCTGCTCAGTATTGAGTAGAAGCCCCTATTGAGCTAGTACAGCCATGAGTCTTCTTGGGAATGATGCAACAAGTTTTTCACATCTGGATTTGGGGGATCCTCTGCCATTCTTCCTTGCAGATCCTCCGTTGTAGCAGACAATAAAAATGTCCTATTTCTGTCCATTTTCACTGACCTCTCCATACACTCAAATGTATAGGGGATCCATGAAAACGGGTACAAGATGGCTGTGAAAAATTAACGTTTGTCATGGCTGTTTTGCACCTCATTCATGTGAACGTAGCCTAAGGCTATCCATTTAAAAAATAAAGGAAAACCTCTTTAAGGCCTCTGAAAACAGACAAGGATGCTTCATCAAAGTACTGGATAACCTGCTCTAAATACTTTATGCTGTTTTAAGAAAGTTCTGATATGCTGTGAAGTTACATGAGTTTCTGTATAGATAATCACATAAGATGTCTGCAAAGAATGTTTTCATTCACTGGCAGTAAGAGATCTTAGACACGGTGAAGAAGAGATACTGTATATAAAAATATATTAAGCTATGTTTACATCAGCATTGGAGGTTCCATTAGGAGCCTCTGTCACAGATTCAATCTAAAGCCATGGACAAAAGTCCGTGCAGGCTGCACTTTTTCAACTGGAAATATACCAAACAACATAAACGTATAACTCAATGGTCCACATTATGGCCAATAAAAGATTGGACTGATCCATAGCCAGAAAAATCTAATTAGAAAATTCCTTTAAAAGGTAGTCTGCAACCTTTGCCAAGCATATTCAACTATCAGCACAACGTTACAGAGCACATTACAGTAATAAATAATATACCTTTGTAAAGTCACATTTGTAGATGGGCAAAAAAAAGAAATTTGAAGCATTATGCAAATGAGGTGGTTGGTGTACTCTGTGCAGGCCTTCATCTCCCTGGAGCACTGCTCTTGCCACTCAGACCTCCAACATCTTCTGCCTGTGCCACCCTGCACAGTGAGAGTTGATCTTCCCAGTGTTACATCATCACCCATCCTACTTGAGCAGCAAGAGCAGTGCTCCCAGGGCTGAAGGCCGACCCCAGGGCTCCAACTGCCTTATTTGAATAAGACTTCAAAGTTGTTTTTCTCCTAATCTACAAAAGGGAGCTGGTGTCAACTGAATATGCTTGGGAGAGGTGGTAGACTCCCTTTAAGCTGTAATGTCTATGCACGTAAATTGTTGTCGACTTCCATGTCATACTAATAGAAACTTCATCTCTTACCTGAAATCTGATCTCCTGGCTCTCCACTTCCCCAGTCTGCAGTTGGCCGATTCGGGAACATCTCTGCTCCATGCATGCGCTCTTGGATTTTACGTGCAGTGATGGCATCTCTAAAATGCTGGCGCCAGGCTAAAGTGGCACAGAGTAAGCACAGAGTTTTTCCAGTGCCCGTGGGACTCTCTAGAACTCCATTTACTCCCTGTCAGCAAAAAACAAGAAAAGTATTAACACTAAAGGTGGTGAAAGACTGGGGAAATCTAATGCAAGCGCCTTCCACTAGCAGATCCTGAGCCTATTGCAAGCCCACCACAACTGTGTCTGCCCTTGTGCAAGCTCCTACTGGCTGGCTGTTTTCTTCTAACCAGTTTAATTCCCTGCATCTTTTACTTGCAGTGCCCCAAACCCCCTGCAACTGTCTTTTCCAGCTGTGTGTCTCCATATAATCCAGTCTCCTCAGATTAGTGTCCCACCCAACTTCTCTTTCTCCTTACTAGAGTGCCAAGTGTTGGCGCCTACCATGATGTATCTCCCTACAAGAAGGTCTTTAGGGTATAATCACATGCTCCAAGTGAGGTGCAGTTAAAACTGCATATGGAGAGGGAGATTCTCCTTTTTACAAGTGAAACACAATTACATGCCAAAGCTACACCACCATTCTAGCCATGTCACCCTGTGACTCCTTCACTATGAATGGGGTTGCACTACAACTACGACAATGTAGTGACGTCTAGCTACAAAAAGTATGGCAGTAGAAGTCTGGGTTGCAAGTCGACTCCATTCACTTACATTAGTGATAAAATAGCAAGGCGACACAGCAATCTTTGGTTGCTGGACAGACATCACTGTGTAGCCCTCCCCACTCCAACTAAAAACCACATCAAAAAATTTTCTCCTTTTCATATGGTATAAATTGCAACTCAAGCACTGTGTGTGATTTTACCTTTACACCTTTCTCCCTCTAGAAGACTCCCCCAGTTGTATTCCCCCCTTGAGATATGCCTCTTCCCAGTTGTGCCTAGCTAGTATAGGCTCCATCCAAGCCCCTCTCCCTCAGTTAGAGGTTATATCACACTTAGCGCCTCCATGCTGCCCCCACCTTCTTCAGACACTCCAGCACTTTAGCCATATAATCCTCCTGACATTTGTATGGAGTGAATGGGAAGTCCACGAAGACACCGCAAAGCTCTATCTGAGGCATCTCTAGCCCCGAACAGTGGTGACAGCCCTCCAAGACCAACTCCAAGCTTCACATCTCCCGCCCGTACGTCATGACGTCATTCAAAACGTTCACAAAAATGGCTCCTACAACGGCGCTGGAGTGATGTCAGGATGCGCTCAGCATCCTGGGAGTTGTAGTTTCTCAATAGTTATTTCTTACATCAATGCTTCATGGACAGGTCTCCAGGAATTGCCCCGGCAACCAACCAGAGCATTGCTTTTATTTTCCAGTCCGCTGCTGTATAATGACAACTGGATTCCCGCCCGTTAATAAGCAGTGATCTAACTGCGGTTTTCACATGCGGCAATCATTAGTATAGGGGGAATGAATGATCATTAACCACTTCATGACTGGCCAATTTTCTCTGGTTTGTGATTGGACGCATTTTTTTCGGTCTGTGCGGCTTTTTTTCGTTATTCAAATACTGTTTGCATTTTTTTTTGGGTGACACAAAGGACTTTATGTAATTTTTATTTTTGCTTTTTTTAATAGTCGCGAAAATGTTAAAAGAATCTTGTGCAGCTGCGAACTCTGCAAGGACTACCACTACATCCCTACAGTTATATGCCATCCGCCCCGCAGATCAAAACTGTGTAAAAAACAACTGTTTTTGTTGCTCATAGCAACCAATCACAATGCAGTTTTCATTTTGCAGGAGCTAATGAAACCTGCACTGTGATTGGTTGGTACAGGCAAATGCTTTTAGACTGCTTGACTCCAAAACTCAAACATTTTGAAGCTAAATAAAATTTCTAGTTGGCAAATACATATATATATACATATACAGTATATATAATGCATTATAGTAGAATAAAGACTCTGGGCTACTATTAGGTTGGTTTCAGACTATTGAGTTTAGGCTGCGAAACTTGATCATGTGTGTGCCAAATTTTACCAGTTTGTACATTATGCAGGAAGAAGATAGACTCCTAGTGTTATAGTTATCTATAATGCTAGGAGTCCCCGCCTCTCTCCAAAATACTGTCCCATAGTGATTATAGTAGTATTACTAGCGTCATGGATAACAGCCGAAACTTGGTTGTGCGAAATCAGAATAACCCTACATGTACATGTGTTGGCCAGATTTACCGACCTGAACAGTATGCCGGGAGAAGGACTCCTAGCATTATCGATATCGACAGTTTTGCTTTTAGACCATTTTAATAAATCTGCCGCAATGTGTTCTAAAAAGGCCTGTGTTAGGCTAAAGCCCCACGTAGAGGGCTGCAGCAAAAAAGCACTGCAGGAAAAACCGCGGCAGCAACGCATCACGTTTTTTTCCTGCAGTGCTTTCTGCTTCCATTATACCTAAAGGAAAACCGCCAGCGTTTCTCTAGGTATAATTGACATACTGCGATTTCCAAAACCGCAAAGGTTTTGGAAATTGCAATGTGTCTGCTGCGCGTATTTTTCCGCAATGAGTGGATGGGATTCACTAAATTCGCGGGTTTGGCCGCCCCGGCCTTAAGGGCATTACAAAAATGGCTGTTGCCTATAACAACAAAACACAGCACAGCTTTCATTATGTATTTTGCCTTTGAAAAACCAGTGATTTTTTGCTATAGGTAAAAAAGACATTCTTTTAGACATGATTATAAAACTCACATTTCCATTACATCCCACATGACGGCCACTATGGAGGATAACCCTTGACCTTTGTAGGGACAGGACTATCTGCTTTCCTTGCAGTCAGAGGGCTCCCATAAGGCAAAAGTGGCATCTAAGAAATCTATATCTGTGTGCAAAAAACTAGCAGCTTAGGCCAAAAACAGAAAGTAAAGTAGAAGCAACCTCAGAAGCCAGGACCCTATTTACTGTATTTGTTTGTCTCAGCTTAAGTCTCACCTTAACGGGAGTTTATCATTGCCCCCAGCTACTTTAAACGGCTCCCATAGTGCTGTAGATGCTGTTAACAGAATAAAAAACCATACCTTTCTTAAGTTTCAGAGTTCCGGGGATGGGAAGAAAAAGCACTTTTATTCTGTATTCAAATGAGGATCTTGGCGCACAGGGGGAGTTTTCTTCTATTACTGAGCACTGCTGCATCATCACTAAACACGCCCATCCTGCATTCAGCTCCTCCCCCTGAGCAGTGTGAGGATCAACTGACACTGGGAGGTTGAAATCACACTGCCCAGGGAGAGGAGCTGAATGCAGGATGGGCATGTTTAGTGGAGTTATTCCAAGGAGGGTAAGAGCATGGGTTTCCTCCTTAACCCTAATTCCAATAACAAGTCAGATAATTTATGACATCAGAGTAGGGGGAAGACTGAGCTCCTTTTTCTATCAATATAGAATCATTTCAGGCATTCCAATTGATGAAAAAGTAGTTTATTGTTGTTTTTTTTTTATCCTTTTTCTATTAATGGCAGAATATAACAACAAATCCTTGGGTTTGGGATGTCATGGAAAGGGGCTAGAAAATAGAAATTTTTCCCTTCCCCCTCAAAGGTTTCTTGTGTCCTCCCAACCCTACATGATCCTTCATCAGCAAGATCTACTCAAATTGGAGTTAGTGATCCTGGTGCCTCCAGAAGAAAGGGGAAAAAAGTCACTATTCCTCTCTATTCCTTGTGAAAAAAAAAAAAAGTGGGACTGAATATAAACCCAAAGTACCTGAACAGTTGGGTTTACTACAAAAAGTTAAAAATGGATTCAATAAAATCTACGATTCCCCTAATAAAACAAGGTGCTCTACTCTGCACCTTATACAGTGGGGAAAAAAGTATTTAGTCAGCCACCAATTGTGCAAGTTCTCCCACTTAAAAAGATGAGAGAGGCCTGTAATTGTCATCATAGGTAGACCTCAACTATGAGAGAGAAAATGAGAAAACAAATCCAGAAAATCACATTGTCTGATTTTTTAAGAATTTATTTGCAAATTATGGTGGAAAATAAGTATTTTTTCAATAACAAAAGTTCATCTCAAAGATTTCTGGCTCTTCTTTAACCCCTTAACGACCTTGGACGTACTATTACGTCCTGGGCGCTAGGTACTCGCGCACCAGGGCGTAATACTACGCCCGAGGCCGGCCGCCCGCTCACTATCTGAGCGGGCGGTATCGGAACCGGGTGTTAGCTGTATCTGACAGCTAACACCCTGCTCCATAACCCCCGGTCGGAACTGAGTCTTGCAGTCTATAGTACTGAGCCAGAGATCAAAGCATCTCTGGCTCAGGTGTCCTAATGGGACACAAGAAAAAGTAAAAAAAAAGTGAAAAAAAAAAAAAAATAAAGTATGTGAAAAAAATTAATAAAAGAATAAAGCCCCAAAAATTCCCTTTTCCTATATAAAATGAATTATATAAAAAATAAACCTAAAAATTAATAAAAACAATACATATTTGGTATCGTTGCGTCTGTAACAACCTGTACAATAAAACTGAAACCATATTTAATGTACACGGTGAAAGTCGGGGAAAAAAAAACGGAAAAAACCCGCCAAAAGTAACGATTTTTCGCCATCTCACCTTACAAAATATGCCATAAAAAGTGATCAAAAAGTCATATGTACCCCAAAACAGTACCAATAAAAAGCACAGGTTGTACTGCAAAAAATAAGCCCTAAACCAACTCTCTAAACTGAAAAATAAAAATGCTACGCATCTTAGAAGATGGCGATGCAAAAAAAATTGATTTATGTCCCCAAATGGGTTTTTGTTCTGCAAAATTGGTATTGCATAAAAAAACAGTATAAATGAGGTATCGCCGTAATCGTACTGACCCGCAGAATAAAGGTAAAATGTTACTTACGCTCTACACTGCATGGTGAAAAATTTAAAAGATAAAACGCAGTGCCAGAATTGATGAGGTTGTTTTTTAATCCACCAAGAAAGAGTTAATAAAATTTATTTAATAAGTTGTAAGCACCTAAAAATGATGTCATTAAAAAATACATCTCACCCTGCAAACAACAAGCCCTCATATGGCTACATCACCAGAGAAATAAAGAAAATATAGCTCGTACAATGTGAAGACAAAAACCCCAAAAATTACCAAATCATTAGAGCATAACTGGCTGCGGCAGGAAGGGAATGTATAAGCTGTGCGAGCGTATATTAGGGTACACCCCAGATTTAGAGCTTATGAGGGATAATAAACCAGAAGTGACCCCCAGAGTGACCTTCCCAATAATAGGAACTACTGGGGAAATAGTAGGGAATTTAGTGTACCCATTGTACAGCTTACATATTCATTCACTTTTCCCCATCCGCTGTGCAGTCACGTCTGGGATACTAATGCGCACTACAGCCCTTGATAAATTCTTTGAGGGGTGCACTTTTCAAAATGGGGTCATTCCCTAGGGGATTCCACTTTACTGGTACTTTAGAGGCTCTGCAAACATGACATGGCATCCAGATCCCAAACATCTGAATCTGCGCTCCAAAAGCCACATAGCGCTCCTTCCCTTCTGCGCCCTACTGTGTGCCCAAACCGCAGTTTATACCCACATGTATGACACTTGTGTACCCAGGATAAGGTACTTAATGTCATATATGGGTATAAACTCCTGTTTGGGCACAGCCGGGCACAGAAGGGAAGGAGCGCTATTTGGTTTTTGGAGCACAGACTTGGACGGTTTGGTTTTTGGACGCCATTGCACTTTTGCAGAGCTGAAATGCCAGTACAGTGGAATCCCCTGACATGTCACCCCATTTTGGAAACTGCACCCCTGAAGGAATTTATCCAGGGGTACAGTGAGCATTTTTAACCCCCAAGTGTTGCTATAATTTATTATCCGTAAATGAATACGCAGCTGATTGTGAAAGGTGAAAATGACAATTATTCCAGGAATACATCATTTCAGTGCGTAATATGTTGTGCCCGGCTTGTATCAGAGATGAACACTCCAAAAGCTGTTGTGCCCGGGATCCCCGCTCACCAGTTTTTGGAGTGTGTGTCTGTGCAGACATAAACTGGGCACAACATATTGGGCACTGAAATGGCGTATCTATAGAAAAATTTCATTTTTAACTTTTCATTATCAGCTGCGCATTCATTTTTGGAAATTAAAAGAATGCAACACTTAAGGGTTAATAATGCTCGCTACCCCACTTGATAAATCCCTTGAAGGGTATAGTTTCCAAAATGGGGTGACATGTCTGCGGATTCCACTTTACTGACAATTCATGGTCTCTGCAAAAGTGGCATGGTGTCCAAAAAGCAAACTGTGCTCTAAAAACCAAAATAGCGCTCTTTCCCTTCTGTGCCTGGCTGTGCCCAAACAGCAGTTTATACCCACATATGGCATTGTTAACTACGTTTTCCTGGGTACACCAGTGTCATACATGTGGGCATAAACTGTCATTTGGGCACACAGCAGGGCGCAAATGTGAAGGAGCGCTATGTGCTTTTGGAGCGCATATTTAGATTGTTGTTTTTTTGGACGCTGTGTCACATTTGCAGAGACCCTAAAATTGCCCCTACAAAATGGGGGTCACTTCTTGGGGAATTCCAATTTACTGGCACCTCCAGGGCTCTGCAAAAATATCATGGCAACCAGAAATTCCCTCTAAATCTGTACTCCAAAAGCTAAAAAAAACCACAGTGCTCCTTTCCTTCTGAGCCCTGCTGCGTGCCCAAGCAGCAGTTTATACCCACATATTTAATTTTTTTTTGTCCCCGGGATAGCCCACTTAATAGTTTTAGGAGTTCATGTCTCTGATGCCACAAAGTGGCCGCAACATATTAGGCACTGAAATTGGATATTTCTTTAAAAACTTTAATTTTCACTTTGTACATTAATTTTTGGGAAGCATTTTTAGGCTCTAAATGATAATACCCCTTGATACATTCCTTGAGGGGTGTAGTTTCTAAAATGGGGTCACTTTTGAGAGGTTTCCATTATATTGGTACTTTAGGGGTTCTGCAAATGCGACATGGCATCCAAAAACTATTCCAGCTAAATCTGCCCTCCAAAAGCTAAATAGCGCTCTTTCCATATTGAGCCCTGCCATTTACCCATGCAGCAGATTACAACCACATATGGGGCATTTCTGTGTTCAGGAGAAATTGTGTAACGAACTTTGGGATGCTTTTTCTCCTTTGTCCTCTTGTGAAAATGAAAAATTTGGGGCTAAATTGACGGTTTATTGGAAAAAAAGTAATTTTTCATTTTAATGTCCCAATGTTAATAAAATCTGTGAAACAGCTGTGAGGTCAAAATGTTCACCATACCCCTAAATAATTCTATAAGGTGTGTAGTTTCCAAAATGGGGTCACTTTTTGGGGGTTTGTATTATATTGGTACTTTAGGGGCTCTGCAAATGCGACATGGCATCCGAAAACTATTCCAGCAAAATCTGCCCTCCAAAAGCTAAATAGCGCTCTTTCCATTTTGAGCCCTGCCATGTACCCATGCAGCAGATTACAACCACATATGGGGCATTTCTGTGTTCAGGAGAAATTGTGTAACGAACTTTGGGGTGCTTTTTCTCCTTTGTCCTCTTGTGAAAATGAAAAATTTGGGGCTAAATTGACGGTTTATTGGAAAAAAAGTAATTTTTCATTTTAATGTCCCAATGTTAATAAAATCTGTGAAACAGCTGTAGGGTCAAAATGCTCAATATACCACTTGATATGTTCTGTGAGGGGTTTAGTTTCCAAAATGGGGTCACTTTTAGGGGGTTTCCACTGTATTGGTACTTTGGGGGCTCTGCAAATGCGACATGGTACCTGAAAACTATTCCAGCAAAATCTGCTCTCCAAAAGCTAAATAGCGCTCTTTCCATTCTGAGCCCTGCCATGTACCCATACAGCAGATTACGACCACATATGGGGTATTGCTGTGTTTAGGAGCAATTATTTTGCAAACTGTGAGGTGCTTTTTCTCCTTTAACCCATTGTGAAAATGAAAACTTTGGGGATAAAGTGACATTTTAGTAATGTTTCATTTATACATCCCAGTGTTAGCAAAATCTGTGAAACGACTGTAAGGTCAAAATGCTCACTATACCCCTATATGAATTCTGTGAGGGGTGTAGTTTCCAAAATGGGGTCACTTTTTGGGGTTTTCCTTTGCATTGGTACTCTAGGGGCTTTGCAAATGAGACATGGCACCTGAAAACTATTCCAGCAAAATCTGCTTTTCAGACGCCCAGTGTCACTCCTTCCCTTCTGTGCGCTGCCATTCGCCCAAACATCAGTTTACACCCACTTGTGGGGTATTTCCGTGCTCGGGAGAAATTGCATAACAAACTGTGAGATGCATTTTCTCTTTTAACCCTTTGTGAATGTGTTAATTTTAGGGCTAAATTAAGGAATTAGTGGGAAAAAATTAAATGTCTAAATTTCACCTCCATATTGTTTTAATTCCAGTGAAATGCTTAAAGGGTTAACAAACTTCCCAAATATTATTTTGAATTATTTGAGGGGTGCAGTTTTGAAAATGGGGTGATTTATGGGGGTTTCTAATATATAGGCCATTATAATCCTCTTCAGAACTGAAGTGGTCCCTAAAAAATTAGTTTGGGAAATTTTCTTGTAAATCTGCAAAATCGCTGTTACACTTGTAAACCTTCTAACATCCAAAATAAATTACAGGACGATTAAAAGATGATGCCGATATAAAGCAGAGATATGGTAGATAATATGTATTAATGTATTTGGGTGGTATGACTATCTATCTGAAAAGCAGAGCATTTCACATTTTGAAAATTGCGATTTTTTTTCCAAATTTCCATCAAATTTCCTATTTTTTTTATAAATAAATACAAAAATATTCATTAGTGTTTACCACTAACATGAAGTACAATGTGTCAGGAAAAAACAATCTCAAATCACTTGTGTAAGTTAAGACGTCTAAAAGTTATTGCCATATAAAGTGACACATGTCAGTTTTGAAAAACGAGGCCTGGTCCTTAACACACTTTTGGGCTGGGTCCTTAAGGGGTTAAGAGGCTCCTCTGTCCTCCACTCATTACCTGTAGTAATGGCACCTGTTTGACATTGTTATCAGCATAAAAGACACCTGTCAACAACCTCAAACAGTCACACTCCAAACTCAACTATGGTGAACACCAAAGAGCTTTGGAAGGACACCAGAAACTATATTGTAGACCTGCACCAGGCTGGGAAGACTGAATCTGCAATCGGCAAGCAGTTTGTTGTGAAGAAATCAACTGTGGGAGCAATAATTAGAAAATGGAAGACATACAAGACCACTGATAATCTCCCTCGATCAGGGGCTCCACGCAAGATCTCACCCCGTGGGGTCAAAATGATCACAAGAACGGTGAGCAAAAATCCAAGAACCACACGGGGGGACCTAGTGAATGACCTGCAGAAAGCTGGGACTAACGTAACAAAGGCTACCGTCAGTAAAACACTATGCCGCCAGGGACTCAGATCCTGCAGTGCCAGACGTGTCCCCCTGCTTAAGCCAGTACATATCCGGGCCCATCTGAAGTTTGCTAGAGAGCATTTGGATGTTCCAGAAGAGTATTGGGAGAATGTCATATGGTCAGATGAAACCAAAGTAGAACTGTTTGGTAGAAACACAACTCGTCATGTTTGGAGGAGAGCGAATGCTGAGTTGCATCCAAAGAACGCCAAACCTACTATGAAGCATGGGGGTGGCAACATCATGCTTTGGGGCTGTTTCTCTGCAAAGGGACCAGGACGACTGATCCGTGTACATGAAAGAATGAATGGGGCCATGTATCATGAGATTTTGAGTGCAAACCTCCTTCCATCAGCAAGGGCATTGAAGATGAAACGTGGCTGGGTCTTTCAGCATGACAATGATCCCAAGCACCCCGCCAGGGCAACGAAGGAGTGGCTTTGTAAGAAGCATTTCAAGGTTCTGGAGTGGCCTAGCCAGTCTCTAGATCTCAACCCCATAGAAAACCTTTGAAGGGAGTTGAAAGTCCATGTTGCCCAGCGACAGCCCCAAAACATCACTGTTCTAGAGGAGATCTGCATGGAGGAATGGGTCAACATACCAGCAACAGTGTGTGCCAACCTTGTGAAGACTTACAGAAAACATTTGACTTCTGTCATTGCCAACAAAGGATATATAACAAAGTATTGAGATGAACTTTTGTTATTGACCAAATATTTATTTTCCACCATAATTTGCAAATAAATTCTTTAAAAATCAGACAATGTGATTTTCTGGATTTGTTTTCCCATTTTGTCTCTCATAGTTGAGGTCTACCTATGATGTCAATTACAGGCCGGCCTCATCTTTTTAAGTGGGAGAACTTGCACAATTGGTGGCTGACTAAATACTTTTTTCCCCACTGTATCTAAAAGACGCCTAGTATTCATAAACCCATTCACAGTTCTTTTTAGAAGTCCCTGAGATTCGGAATCGAACAGGACTCAGAACAACACTTGCATTTTCAGTTCAGAGCCTGTTTGGCATCTCTTTTGTCCCTAGGGTATTTATGAAAAAATGGTGGAAGGAGTGGCTGCCCTAAGGAAAGAAGGTTGCATTGTTCCATCCCTAAATCATCTTGCACCTGACTATGGTAGTGGGAGGCCCCTTGGGACAGTCCTGCATTTAGAGTGTTGACATGAGGGGGACATGAAACTGGGAGCAACTGGAGGGGGACAAAAAATGTGGGGTCAACTGGAAGAGGACATGAAAATGTTGGGATGACAGGATGGGGACATTATAATACAGTGTCTGAGGGACGACTGGCCTGGGAGAAGTTTTCCTTCAACTTTGACCAAGTTTCCTGTGCCTTTGAATCTCACACATCCCCACATCATCAGTGATCCACCTCCATGCTTTACAGTAGGAATGGTGTTCCTTTCATCATAGGCCTTGTTGACACTTCTCCAAATGTAACGTTTATGGTTGTGGCCAAAAAGTTCAATTTTTGTCTCATCACTCCAAATTACCTTGTTCCAGAAGTTTTGAGGCTTGTCTCTGTGCTGTTTGGCATATTGAAGGCGATATTCTTTGTGCCATTTGCGAAGTAATGGCTTTCTTCTGTCAACTCAACCATGCAGCCCATTTTTCTTCAAGTGCCTCCTTATTGTGCATCTTGAAACAGCCACACTGACAGTTTTCAGAGAGTCCTGTATTTCAGCTGATGTTATGTGTGGGTTTTTCTTTGCAGGCAGTTGTGGCCAAAATTTTGGTTGGTCTACCTGACCGTGGTTGGGTATCTGGGCATGTTATCATGCCAAAATCACCCGGGTATTTGAACTTTTGAACAGGGTCATTTTGATGTTTTTGGTTGTCATTATGATTTAAAAAGAGAAAACACAGAAGTTTGACAATAAATGGCTTCAACCAACCACTAACCATGAGTGGAGAAAATGTTTTTGTGTTATCATTCATATTCTCTGAAAAAAGGCCAAAAAATCTGCCGGGTTATGTAAACTTTTTAGCACAACTGTAAATAGATAGATAGATAGATAGATAGAATTTGGGAATACATTGTGGCTGACCGAAGAAAATAGGCTTTTACTGGCCAAAGGAGATTCAATGTGCTGCTAGATTTGTGACCTCAAAAAAGTGGACTTTCTAACTTCTATCTCATATCTATCTAATTTATATCTATTATAAATAAATAGGTTAGATATAAATGTGATATATTAGATAGTTAAAGGGAGTCTGTCAGCACCTACACACAGTAACTTGCAGGGCTTTGCATGCATTTTTCCAAGATGTCCACAGCTCTGTTACTGAGAAAAAAAAACACTATTAAAATATACAAATTAGTTCAAATGGGCTTTTGGGGTGTATAATCTTCACTTTGGGCTTCAGTGATGTTGTTTATTACGTGCCCCTAAAGCCCATGTAGGTTGCCCAGATGAAAATGAAGCATAGCCTTTGACTGGGCTAGGCGTTCATGGAAACTTCAGAAAGCACAGTGCATGTACTATGCACGTGACATCAGTCTACACGTGGAAGTGCCTTGCTATGAAGTACAGGGTGCGGCACTTCCAGGTGTAGACTGACATCACATGCATGCACAGTACATGCGCACCGTGCTTTCCAAAGTTTCCACAAACACCAAAGCCAGACAGAAGGATGTGCTTCATCTTCAGCTGGGCAGACCTACAGGTGCATCTCAATAAATTAAAATATCTTTGAAACGTTCATTCATTTCAATAATTAAATTCATAATCAGCAGTCTTCCATGATTGAGTGTCCTACTGAACCAGACTGAGGGACCATTTAAAGGCTTAGGAAACCTTGGCAGGTGACACACTGAATTTACAATACTGAACTTTTTTACAACATTCTAATTTTCTTAGATTTGGGTTTTCATTACCTGTAATCCATAATCAACATTTACAGAAATAAAACACTTGAAATAGAACTCTGTGTGTAAAGAATCTAGAAAATATAGGAGGTCACTTTTTTAATTTAATTACTGAAATAAATAAACGTTTCAAAGATATTCTAATTTATTGAGATGCACCTGTACATGGGCTTTAGGGACATGTGATAAACAGCATCTCCGAAGCTCAAAGCAAAGATTACACGCCCTCAAAAGCCCATTTCAACTAACATTGCTAATTTTTAAAAGTGTTTTTTTTCTGAGTAATGGAGCTGTGGACAGACAGAGGAAACACATCTTGGGAAACTGCATGCAAAAATATGGGATATAAACTAGCTATAAATGAGATTGCTATGCTGTAGATAGATATGAGATAGAAGCTAGTTACAAATGAGATATGTTATAGTCAGACAGACACATATGGGATAGATGGATATACAGGCAGATAGTCATATTCATGTATAATCTGAGAATACACTGGGGTCTGGCTGCTGACAGCAGAAAAGGGGCGTTGGGTGTGCACTGACACAGAGTGGGGGGTTGGTCCTGGCTCTGACAATAGTGTAGGGGGAGGCATCTGTGCTGGGTGTGACTGTGCATCCATCTACCTCTATTAGTGTTTGCAGCCGCAGAAATTTATATAAGAGCATCTCCCAGCATCTCCCTGCTGCCACCTCCAGTGAGAGTGACCCGGAGCCCCCCACCCTGTTGTCTGCTGCACTGTCCACCCCACCTCCACCCCTGTCTCCTCCTCCCTCTCTGCTTGGATCCCCCTAGAGCTGAGTCAGGCGTTACCTCTCACTACCACAGCATTGCAGTACTCCGCCACCCAGCACCATCTCCACGCCGCATCCTTCAGCACCATGGTCAGCACCGTGTCAGGTAGGCACCGCACAGCCACACTAATGGCTGCACCCTCTACTCCACTATACAGCAGGATTCTGATACTCTATCATGGCACGAGGATAAATGGTCTACAGTATGCATGCACACTGCGGGGTCCCTGGGTGTGGTGAACTGCTCCTTCTTCCATATTCCTATATTTTATATGTGTGAGTGCATGCATAGATTGCTTTTCTTCTGACAACATTGTATGTGCTACACCTTCATCTTCCTGCATGTATTGACCCTGGATACATATAGAAGTACCCAGCCCCCTACCCATATCTACATGTCTAGAACATCCCAGTATATTGGGTTAAGGGTGTTGCATGTGTGCTGTCTACATGCTTGCATATATCAGAATATGTTTTGCTCCTCCCATTGCATTGAGGGTATTGTATGTGCTGCTGATACCTGAGCATTCAGTGCATCTGTTGTCTATATGGATGCATTGTACAGATTAAATTGTACAGATTAACCCCATCTTCACTCACTGGACTAGGTGGGTTGTGTACATATGTGTGTGTGTGTGTGTGTGTATGAGACATCCATGCACATGCACTGTTCAGACAAGGAAGCACATACACATGCTATTTATTCCTTCTCCCCACCTTTGTCTGGTTTTCCCTGATGCATGCAGGCACATTTACCTTGATAATTCCCCAGTAACAGCATCACACAATGCAGCAAGACCATGGTTTACTGTCATTGATTGGACCCCGTGCCCACGCAGCTATACTGGGTCTGTCGTCCACCTGCACGGGTGGGATTTTTTAGGACAAGGCACTCAGTACTTAGTTTATTAAAGGTGATGCAGACAGCCATTTCAGCTGGTATTATGGTACTTCATGGGTCTGTGAATGTTGGGGTGTTTTCTTCCTAGGGTCTTCTATAATAAATATTAGACTAGGGAGTGGCTGCTCATTAGAACAGCTCCATATCTGGCTGTGAATTCATCCTACTCTGTTTGTGTTGCACCAGCGTCTAGGGATAGGACCCCACTTCTGCAAATACACCTGTTCTTACTGTGGGTGTAAGACAAATCAATGCATAATGCAGACTAGTACATATAAATTGTACCATATCTTTTGGGTATCTGAAAAGTTCCAGCCATCAAACCCTTCCTATTGTCTCCATGCAGTCTGCAGTGCTTGCTGAACCTGGGTGTTCAATCTCAGGGCTTGGATTTATGGGTGGAGAGCATTGTGAATGCAATAGTAATAGAAAGAGCGTGTGAAGCAGTTATCTTTAGGGCAATCACTACAATTATTTTTCATTAGACATTTAGTTTCCAGTGTAGGACATGGGTAGAATTCTGAGTATTGCTGTGGTATATGAAGACCTATAAATAAAATACAAGATCTGTTGCAAACAATGTAACAAGACAAGATGTCTCCTGTTCAGCAGCGGCAGCTGTGGTGGAGCTCTTCATGCATCCTGTTCTTGGGAGGTGGTTTTACGGTATCTGCGCTCTGAATACATAACACAAACCTTCTCTACTGCACAACGCCTTCGTTAAAGGGGTTGTCCAGGAGTTTTAGAGCTTAATATTACCCAATGAAACGTTATAAAAATAAAATTCACCTTTGAAACCGCCCGCCATTTCAGCAGTACTGCTCCAGTGGTCCCCGATAGTCTTTGTTTAGTTTCTGCAGTGATAACATGTTGTACATGCTTGTGACTGCTACAGTCAATGATTGCTAATAATTATCATGCTAATAAGTACAACATAACACCACTGGAGTGGTAAAAGATTGAACAGGTGAGTAATTTTTTTTTCTTTATTTTATAAGACTTTTCTACATTAAGATTAATTTATTAAACACCTTTGTAAAGAGTACTAAACCTGTTACAGTTTATAATGGTTTAGCAACAATTTATGAGTTGTGGGTGATATCAGTCACATACAGTATTGCAATAAATCTCAATGCTGGAGATATGTGACATAATATAGTGATCACCAGGGGGCGGGGGGGGTATATCTCTTATTCACCGGAAAAACGTTACCGACATAGCCTTTCACCCATATAACATGGCTGATAACTGAGGACAGTGGATTGTATTGAACCACATAGTAAATAAATTATAGGCTATGGGTTTAAAGGCAGTCTTTCAGGTCCAGAATGCCTTGCAAACTAATAACAGAGTAAAGTAGAAGCCTTTAATAGGAGCATAAATATACCTTTGTTGGATAAAGAGATAATTTTATGGATCTGCACATTAGCTCACAAGTGCATTGGGGGAGGGTCTGATTTGCCAGATTGGCCAACACTCAGTCTCAGTCTTGACACAAGCAGAGGCTCAAAATGCCAATTACATCTAAAAGACCAGTGCTGGGTGCTGATTAGAGGAGAATTGGAGCACTTATGGCTGTCTGCAGGCAAATTTGGTGAACTGACCCCACCCCTGATGCACTTATAGGCTTATTTGCATAACCCTAAAAATATCTCAGCTTTGCTTCATCAGTTTATGGTCACAAATGTATGTTTCTTTCCAAGGGCAGACACAAACAGCTGAGGGTTATGGATCCAAGTCTCTCGAACAATCTGCCAGTGATTTTTAGTCATGAGGTTCATTAAGCAAGGCATTTACCCGCAATCTAATAGACAGTAGAAAGCTGATGTTAAGGTGATCGGGCCCCCTGACCAACTGGGCCACTGTGCAAGTGCACAGGTTGCACCAATTGTATGTCCTCCCCTGTTTCTTCCCCTATTAAAGGCCTCTACATACAACTGTTATTGTTTTGGGAGGCATCTTGGACCTGACAGACTCCCTTTAATGTCCCTTTGCTGTGAGCTATTTCCATGGTGAAAAGGAAATAAAGCCTATAAATTGAATTATTTAGAAATTACTGGAAGACAATGTAGGAAATATAAAAGTGTAATCTGGACAGCTTTAAATATTGCCATTAAATAGAATCGATGGCATGGGAGCAGGAACTGGGGACCTCACTTACTCCAGCTCAATAGACCAATTGCTGCACCTTTGTTAGCAAGGGCAGTTGGCAGGTTACCCTTATGGAGCCTTCCTTAAAGATTTTGCATAGAATGTACTTGGTCTTCCCTATGGTCTCCCTGCTTTGTTTTCGGGGATGTAATGCTGTGGGTGATGCTCATCGCTTTTGGATGTCCATTCATAGAATGGCCCAAAGACTCCTTGGACTGTCAATACCACTGTCTGCACTGGTCTTTCTTCTCGGCCTTAAGCCACCTGCTTTCCGGCATGCACAATACAAACTTTTTCAATTTATATTGATGGCAGCAAGAATCCATATTGCTTTCAATTGGAAGAAACTGAATCTTTTTTGTCGGAGGTTATTGGTTGGGTAGACAAGATCATGCTCCATGAGAAGATTAATGCCACAATATTTGATACCTGCTTGCACTTCGACAGGGTCCGGTCTCCCTGGGTGGACAGGTCCAGCATCTAAGTCCACCCATACTGTCTCCAACTTTAATATATATCTGGCTGAAAGTGTTATTCTCCTTCTCAGGTGGGGTCTCCTGATTACCCCTCCCTTCACACCTATATGTTTGTTCCTGGTTATGCACCTTTTTACCCCCTTTACTCTATAAGCTCTACTGTTCGAGTTTACATTGTTTTATTTCTGTATTATGCTCTGTACATTTTGCATTCTTGATAGTTTTTACTACTGTTATTTAACTACCTGTGTGTTGTACTGTATGCTATTATACAATAAATACTTTTGAATCTAAACTAAATAGAACAGATGTATGTAGATAGATAGATAGATAGATAGATAGATAGATAGACAGATCGTCACCCAGCCAGTTACCCGTTTAGGAAACACATGATATCTATGGAAATCACCACTGTCAGGCTTTTATTGGACGCCTGTTATGTAGATTTGGGACACAAAACCACCAGCAGGAATTTACAGATTGTTTAGTGTCTCACTTAACCCTAATACAGCATAGTGAAACATATTATAACATAACCTTTAATCCCAAGCCTAAAGGGCCTCAAAAGACACTGAGAAAAAAAACAAGAACACACAAATATAAAAAAAACAAATGCAATTTAGAACAACATTTCTTCCAGTAACTAATGGGGCTCACCAGGTATCATGGCCCATTCTCAACAATGCAATGATCCCAGTAGGTAAGGAAGGAAATGGAATACCAGAAATTTGAGAAGAGTAAGAGGGTGTCTCTTCCATAGGTAACCAGGATGTTGGATCTGGACCTCCACAGGGATGACACTTTGTCATATATTTGTCACTCTACCTTGCTCCCAAAAAAAAATGACTCCTGCCCTAAGGGGAGTCCCCAACTCTCACCCCTAGATCTTACTGTCTCTGTTCACCCCGACAAGTTTTGTTCTGCATTCAGCAGAAGTCCTCAGAGAATTTCCAGGTTAAAGGGGTATTCCCACGAACGTAACCATTTTTTAAATTTGTAGATAATAAAAAGTTAAACATGTTTGCAAATAAAACTAATTAAAGGATTTTAAAGATTTTCCCTAAATATTTTATGGTCATACAAATATAGATAAAATTATGTTCATGGGAATACCCCTTTAAGATAAAATGCATATCTACAGGGGGCTTTTGGAAGAGGACCTTTCACCACCTCCACCAATTCTAGTTCTTTCATCTGTTAATAGTCGCTGCTCCACTGATTCCAGCTCAATTTCCATATAGACACATAAGACAAAGTGTGGCCCTGAGTAATATGAAAAGTGGGACCCCAAATGATAATATATTGCACCGTCCAGGGGCGTAGCAAGGGTCTTAAACGATTAGGCTAAGATATGCCCTCCTACCATATAAAAATATGTATAAACATATATATATATATATATATATATATATATATATATATATACTAAGGCTGGGTTCACATCTGGGTTTGGCTCTCCACGTGAAATAAGTTTTTGAAATCACCTCAAAATCCTCAAAAGCTGATTTCAAACTGTTCGTTTTAAAACCCATTGATTTCAGTGGGTGGTAAAAACCATCCGCAGGTGCGCGCTTGGAGCATATCCGTCTGATATCCGCTCTTTTGGGTAGAGAAAAAAATCAGACTTACAGGACTTTTTCTTTGTTCAAAAAATAAAGATAACAGAGGAACAGCAACCAATCCGTTTTTTTAACATTGAGGTCTATGGACAGCAATTTACAAATGGATTACAAACGTATAGCAATCAGTTTATGTCCGTTTTGCAATCTGTTTTTCCCTCTGTGCATGCTCAGAATGAAGAAGGGGAACAAAAAAAAACAAAAAACAGATTGGTCAAAAACGGACACAAACTGACACAAACGGTCAGTTTTTTTGAACGGACACCCATTGACTAATCCATCTAAAAAGACGGATTCGGGTATCCGCTTTGTAACCGTTTGGAATCCTTTTTGTACCAAACGTTTTTTTCTTTTTAAATGGTTTGCAAGCGGACGGATACCAGGCGCAAGTGTGAACCTAGCGTCAGGCTACATGCACAGTTTTTAACTTTCATTTACGATAAGTGTGTCACATATTTTTCATTGGTTTTTTGGCCGTCTGTTAGTTTTTAATGCATCAGTTTTTAACGTTAGTGAAAGTGATATATCACTCAAAAAAACGGATGTTTAAGGCTGAGGCCCCACGCTGCGGAAATAAAGCTTCTTTTGTTGCAGATTTTGTTGCGGTTTTTTGAGCCAAAAGCTAACAATGGCTACAAAAGGAATGGGAAATATATAGGAAGTTGTTATACTTCTACCTTCTGCTCCATCCACTCCTGGCTTTGGCTCAAAAAAACGCAACAAAATCTGCAACAAAAAAAGGTGCTTTTCCGCAACTTGGGGCCTCAGCCTAAAACTGACCCTAGACTTGTATTGGGTCTGTCAGGCCGAAAAAACATACAAAACTTAGGACATGTTCTATTTTTTAACTGACATAATTCACTGTCAGTAAAAAAAAAAAATATAGATGTGTGCATGTACCCATTGACTCCAAGTGTTCTAAAAATGGATATTTAACGGACGTATTAAAAAGTCTATTACACATCTGATTTTCACTGTTGTGTGCCTGGGGTCTAAAGCAGGTCATACACGAGTTAAAAGTGATGCTGCTGATCAATTGATGGTGATATCATTTGTCTGAATGATCCCAACATCAACATAAGCAGTTTAGGGCAATTTAAGAAAAAAAATGCATCTGAGTCTGCTCAAAATCACAAATGATCAGCCCGATTTGGTCAATCATGCAATAAACTTAAATTTTGCAAAAATTTGAAAATTTTACAAAACAGAAGACATTTTTTTGGCAGACAAAAGTCTGGTGTCCGTCATCATGAAAAGTTTTAAACAATTGTGTGCCTAAACAGTAATCAACTATCCACATCACAAACTAAACAAAGACCAAAATTACCAATAATACCACAAAGCCTAAATAATACATCGTCATGATCACCATATAACACCATATAGTGAATGAATAATAGCACCATACTCTTACTGAATAAAAACACCATTTAAAGAGCAATAATACTACTACTGTACAAGGCCCAAATAATATCGCCATATAATGACTGAATAATGCCACCATATTGTTACTGAATAAAAACACTAGAGTCTTTATTACCACCATACAGTGGCCATACAGCGATAGATACAAGTTGTACATAGGCGTCTGCAGACCATGTAAATACAATATAATTACATCAAGTTATTTACAGGCGATATCCTCTCTCACTTGCTCAGTCCGCCATGACAACTTTTAGAATCATGGCTTCTCTGCAGGGTTTGCTGGGAATCTTTAGGCTAAATAAAATAAATGTAAGAAATAGTGCCCTCTATAGGCAACAATGCCTCCTGTAGGTATAAGAGTCCCCTAGGTAACAGTGTCCCTTATAGGTAATAGTTCCCCCTGAATAAAAGAAAAAAAAAAAGCACAGTATTCCCACTTGATCCTGTTCCCAGTGAGCAGCAGGAACCTCTTCTGTGCGAGTGACATGCTGACATCTTCTGTATGGCAGAGAACTCTGCAGAACAGAGAAGCTCCTTGCTTTGCTATTGGCATGGTGTTTCCCTGGAGATCAAGGGCACTGTTCCAAAAGACCAGTATCTTGAATACCCAATCAATAATCAATAGCACAACTCTGGAGTATAATACAGACTGCAACTCAGACCTTTCATGTCCTCTGACTTCGGTGGTATTTTATACCACTAGAAAGCTGAATTCAGCACACTGTCAGCTTTGCCAGTATGCAACCCGGTGCCAGAGATATTGGTGCTTTTAATTTTGGCACCAATATCCCTCCACTGTCCGAAGGGTGGGCTTTACAGCTCAGCATCATCTGTGGGCTGCAAGGACCACACCTCTGACACTACAAGGCTATAATTGGGGGAGGGCGTTCCTCACAGACCAGTGATGATGCTGAGCTGTAAGGCCCGCCCTTCTGACAGAAGAGGGATATTGGTGCCAAAACTAACGGCACCGTTATCTCTGGTACCGGGGTGCATAACGGCAAAGCTGAATTCAGCGCACTGTCAACTTTGTAGCGGTATATAATACTGCCAATGTCAGAGGATATGAAAGGTCCTCTTTAAATCAAAGATCCCAAACCTTTTAGAATTGTGAGCCTCTTTCAACTTTGAATGATGGTCGGGAATACCTTTCATGTAATAAATGTGATTATATTAAATGGAGAAAAGACAAAATCATTACATTTATTTGCAGTTAAATATTTCAGTTTAAAAATTAACACAATGGGGCAGATTTATTAATAGTGACTTAAGGGGAACCTATCACATTGAACATGATGCCTGATCTGCAGGTAGCATGTTATAGACCAGGAGGAGCTAGACAGATCAATATATAGTTTTGTGGGAAAAGGTTCAACTTGTAAAATTGTATTTTATTTATTTAAAGGGAGTCTGTCACTAGAACCCAGCATATCAATCAACCCCCACAGATACATAGACAAGCGTCGTCTGTTTGAAAAGGTGGGTTTCCCCTTGTGAATTGGTTCCTCCATTGTCAAGTTATTGCTGTTTTTGTCAATATACAAATGAGTTCTTTAGAGCAATGAGAGTTTTGTTGCTCCAAATAGCTCAGGAACAGCAATGCCCTTGTTGCACCAAATAGCTCATTTACATAATAATAAAAATGCTGACATCTCATCATCCTGTCTATCTGTTGGACTGGGTTGATATGCTAGGTTCTCCCAACAGACTCCCTTTAAATCCCTGCTCATTTTGTGTTTAGTAAAGTGTGATGCTACTTTGTTATTCATAGCTAACACTGTCTGAACTACCATGCAGGAAAGTCTGACAGTCATTGACTACAACTGCCCACTCCCAAACATAGCAGGAGCAGGGAATGAAGTCATAAAATATAAGTTAGGCCACTGTCACACAACGATATTATGGTCAGTATTTTACATTAGTATTTGGAAGACAGAAACAGGTTCAAAATTTCATTAAGTTTTTCTATGGCTAAGGCCCGATGTAGTGAAACGTGGCAAAAAACTGCTGCGGAAAAAAACACAGCGGAAACGCATTGCGTTTTTCTTCTGCAGCGTTTTTCCTTGCGTTTTCTCAGAGTTTTCCTCTGCAGACTTTCTGCCCTTATTATACCTATAAGGAAAATGCCAGTGTTTTCACAGCTATAATTGACATGCTGTGAGTTTAAAAAACACGGGTATTTTTGAAAACACAGATTTTCCGCTGCTGATTTTTTTTGTCTGCAATGTGTGGATGGGATTAGGCAGAATCCCATTCAATTTGCAGGTACTTTAGAAGGCAGCATTTTTGCAACGTGGGGCTTCAGCCTATGATAGTTTTTCTCTGGGTAGGTTCCACTTCTGGTTTTGGTTTATCACAGTGGTTCATACTGGACGATAAAGTTGAAGCATCTTTGCCCAACTTTATACTACCTCTTGCTTTGCTTACTTACTTGGCTTCTTGTCTAGAATGATGCAAAAAAAAAAATATCTATGGCTAAGGCCCAACGTTGCGGAAACACAGCGTTTTTCCTGCTGCTAAAATGCAACAGAAAAATAACGCAGAAAAGCTGCATTTTCAAAAATGGATGCGGTTTTAAAAGACACAGCATGTTAATTTTATCTTCGAAAATGCTTGTGTGTTTCCCTATAGATTTAATAAAGAAAGAAAAACCGCAGAGAAAAACACACAATGAAAAATGCTGAGAAAAAAAAATGTGATGCGTTTCCATTGTGTTTTTTCCGCAGCATTTTTTTATCTGTGTTCCACAACGTAGGGCCTTAGCCTAAAATGCTTAAATGTGATGCACAGCATATGTAATGAAATTCTGTCACAATGTGACTTAGGGTCGGTTCACACTAACGTTCGGGGACTCTGTCTCCCATTCCACTTAAAATAGGCGGAGAGAAAAGTCTGCTCTGCCAATTTCAGGGGGAAACCTGTCAGACCTCATTACAATCTATTTTGGCGGGTAACCACTTTTCAAGTAGCTAGTGTTTCCGTTTTTAGGGTCCCTAAGCGGACCCGAAGAACGGAAACCCAAACGCTAGTATGAACCTAGTGTAAGATCACATGGCAGTAGTGAGCTATCCCGCAAATGAGCTGCAACAAAAGCACGTTGATTTCAGATGTTTTTTTGCCACAGTATCTTGCAGAGAAATACGCTGCAAAATTTCTCTTTGCTGTGTGTGGGCTCTGCCTTATTGAAGCTTCAGAGTTTTGTACCAGTGTTTGTGAGTCTACAGCCACACAACATTCCAAATTCCAAGTCAAATTGAATATTTGAGGACACCAATGATTTCACTTATTCATGAGTGAAGCCCCAAGTAATTACAGTTACCTCTTAGGCCGGTTGCAGCCGGCCGTGAATTAAAGGATGTCACTCGTGTACCGCCTGTGCTTCCGCGGCCCCTTTCATTAAATGAGTAGGAGCCTCGGAAGCGGCCCGAACTGTTGGCTTGCACACGTGACTGTGTAATTCATGGTCATGTGTCTTGCCCCATAGAAATGAATGGGTCAGTGTGCTATCCAGGAAAAACACAGATAGCACACTAATCTCCTGCAGCTGTGGTCTGCAATAGGCCTTAGTGCTGGAAACAGCACAGCTGCGAGGCCACTAGTGAGATATGGCTGTAAGTAATGAGTGTTTCACTTACTTCAACTATATTATAAAGGTTTAATAACGGTTTAAAAAACAGACATCATACCGCAGTCAGTGTGCTAATCGTGAAAAACACAGCTAGCAAAGACAAAGCACACGGTTGTGTGAATAGAGCCTTAAGCTGGGTTTACACACCGCTTTTTTTATTGAAGAATTGATGCAGTTTCAAAATTGTAGTGATGCCTAGCACATGTTACTACGCATCTCACCTGTATGATAACAAGTAGTAAAACAGAGGCTTTCAATGTAATGGCTGTTACCATACAGGTTAGATGTATAGTAACATGCGCTACTCATTATTGTACTTAAAAATTGCATACAGTTCTTTATTAAAAAAGTGTACAAACCCAGCCCTAAGGATAGGGCTATACGGAGTCCCATCAGTGAGACTAACTATCCACAGGATAGGTCATCAGTATGTGATCTGCACCCCTCCCAGATCAGCTGCCGCTGGAAACCGCTAGTGGATGGGCGGCACCACTCCTATTCAATTAATAGGAGAGGCGCAGCAGCCCCGTCCACTGCATAGCGATGGTTACGGGAATTGTAGCACTGATCCTACTACTTGAATAGCAAGTATGGGTGTCAGACCCCCACATATCAGATACTACGTTGTGGATAGGTCATCAGAATGAAAAATCATTTTGGGGCCAGAAAACTCCTTTAGGCTAAGGCCCCACTAACGCATCACGGTTTTTCCCGCATCGCTTTTCACAGAAATCTCTGCGGACTTTCTGCTTCCATTATACCTATAGGTAAACCGCCGATGTTTCTGTAGGTATAATTGACATGTTTGACAGTTTTGGAAATCGCAGCGTGTCCTCTGCACGTATTTATTCACAAGGTGTGGATGGGATTCTCTAGAATCCACCTTACAGTGACTGCAAAACGCTGCCTTTTTTTAGGCTGAGGTCACACAATGTAGAAATGCAGATTTTTTTATTGCTGATTTTGCTGCGGTTTTTTGAGCCAAAGTCAGGAGTGGCTACAAAAGGAATGGAAAATATATAGGAAGTTCTTATACTTCTACCTTCTGCTCAATCCACTCTTGACTTTGGCTCCAAAAAACGCAGCAAAATCTGCAAAAAAAAAATCTGTTTCCGCAACGTGGGGCCTCAGCTTTAAGTTATATAGACTAACTCTACATGTAAAATGCTGTTAAAAGTTATTGTAACTGGTATCTTCTCATGTGATTTCAGTATAGCACTTTCCCTCTAGAACTATCTGACATTGGTGTCATTTATATAAATATTACCATATATTGTCATGTTAGACCAACATCAAGTCCTGCCCGGTGTATATGAAGCAGAAGGCTCTCTGCTTTGCTATTCCCTTTGTACTCCGTCATCTCCATCATCTTCCTGTTTTATACCCAGGACACACGTGCAGTCTCATGCCAGCTGCCTGTCATGTCTGGCATTTGGTAATTAAGGTTGAAAGCTGGCGCCAGGCTCTCTCCTCCCTAGAGGAGGAAAGCTTGTACACTTAGCAGCTTATTAGAGCTTGGTATTTGGGCAGAGGCTTTCATAGTCCTTGGTGACATGTCTGAGTCCCAGAGCTTTGTCTGTGGCTTGGTCCTGTCATCTTGCTTGCACCAAGTGCTTGCTTTTCTCCTGAAGTCATTTGTTGCATTGTTACTTTCATCATGTAATACAGTGGTCCCTCAAGTTACAATATTAAATTATTCCAGGATAACCTTTTTTACTTGAGGTCATAATTCTATGGAAAACCAATAATCAATTTCTATGTTGAGAACAGAAGCTTTGTGAAGGCCCTGTACAGTATACACTCGCCTGGTCCACAAGAGCAGCTCTGGCTCCAGTCTTGTCCTTGTGGGCCTAGGGCTTTTCACGTTCTGCCCGTTTACTAAAATCATGTGGATGGCAATGGATAGTACATACAGTTCATACTGGTGCTGGTTCAGGATCTCAGTATCTTGGGACAAGAAAGTATGGCACAAGTTCAAACCAGCTCTCTTCACAGACACACACTTATCATTCCTAGTCCTGGTCCAAGGCCTATTCACACAGCTTTTGCGCCATTGTGCCAGACTAGGCAATGCCCTGAGACAAACAGTGCCCTAGGTCAGTTTCTTATTTTCTTTGAACTACCGTACTCTTTCTCACACTAGTCTCTTACAGTGTTGGATGGGGGCCACTGGAAAAATTAATTTAGGGGGTCTACTGTGTAACTGCTTGCATTTATTACCTCAACCATGTGCAAATTTATAAAACTGCGCTGACACTCATAGCCATGTGAGCAGAGAATACATGCAAGACACTGAAATCTGGTAAATGGGGCCCCCATGGAGACATTAAGAGGGCAGGGCAACAGAATTGAGGATCTTGGTTGGCCTGTCTCTGTGCATAGTTGTCATGTCAGCCACCATCCATATAATAATAAACTTGGTAGTTTGTTAAATATTCTACCCAGTTTATTATGGACATAGTCTTGTTAATATACTTATACGCTGCCTATCTTTATGTAGTGCAGTGAGTATACTGTGCTAGGAGCTCTGTCTCAAAGGCCCATCCTGGTGCAGTGCCCACTGGGGATTCACCTGCTCTTTTGTGGGCGAATCCAAGCCTGGTCTCTTACAATGTACTAGACTACACAATTTTCTCACCTAAACACTGTCAATTGGCTAATTCTTTTCCTTATTTACCTCTTTCTGTTTACGCAGTTCATTCTAGGCAACCTAGTGTGAGCCAAATAGTGCCCTTAGCCCTTAGGAAAGTTCTTGCCTCTCAGTTTGTCTTGTTCACGCAGTATAAGCAATCCTCAGGGAGCTACACAATACTTAAAGGGAGTCTGTCAGCAGGAAAATCAATATGAAAATAATGAGAGTACTACACTTTCCAAAGATATCTTTCTTATTTTACATTGCAGATCCATTTTCATGAAAATCAGTGTGTTTTATTCTTGGCTGAAAAGGGCTTTATAGCATTTCTTCTCCTGCTGGGGTTTCAATGTCTGCTCTAGATAATCGCCCCTAACTTCAGCCCAGCTTCGCCCTCCATGGCTTGAGTGACATTTTCCACTTTGTCACACTTTGTTTGCAGTTAGGGGGCAGGTATCTAGAGTGGAGAGCAAAGCCCTGGCAGGAGAAGAAACACCCCTAAAGCCCTTTTCAGCTAATTTGCCTAAAAATAAAACACAGATTGTCAAGAAAATGGAGCTGCAATGCAGAATAAGGAAAACATCTTTGGAAAGTGTAGAAGCTGTCCTACAAGTTACTGTCATTAGTATGATGACAATTTTCCTGCTGACAGACTCCCTTTAAAGAGGTTTTCTACCCCCAGAAAAATCTGAGGCCCACTTTGCGTAAAAGCTGCTTTTTTGTTGCAGATATTTCTGCAGTTTTTGGAGCCAAAGTTAGGAGTGGATTGAGCAGAAGGGAGAAGTATACGTGCTTCCTAGATACTTCCCATTCCTTTTGCTAGGTTTGACTCAAAAAAACGCAGCAAAATCTGTAACAAAAAAAATTAGCGTTTCCGCAACGTGAGGTCTTAGCATAAAAGTGCTTAAAAGGTAAAATAACAAAAGTTTATTCACTCCTCCATTATCCTCTGCTTCTCTGGTCCACAGGCTGCATGGGTTCCTGTTGAGCTCCATTTCTTGGTATCTTGGAAAATACTCTGAGATGCCCAGTCAGCAAGTCACATGCCTTAAAACAATTTGTTTTAAACTAAGCCAAGTAATACATGGTGTGAAGACAGACAAACATGTCTAAAGATATGCTAGATTTATTATCCAGCAACAGTCACTGTGAAAATCTGGCATATTTTAGGCTGCTTTTTTGGTTGCAGTGGTTTGAAAAGAAATGGGAAATATAAAGGAAACATGTATACCTTTCCCTTCTGTTAAATCTACTCCTGGCTTTGGCTCAAAAAAAAAAAAAAAAAAAAACGCAGAAAAATCTACAACAAAAAGGCAGCTTTTCCGCAAAGTGGGGTCTTAGCCTAAGTTTTCACTGTCTAATTAGGCTGAAGCCCCACGTTGCGGAAACACAGCTTTTTTTGTTGCATATTTTGCTGTGTTTTTTTGAGCCAAAGCCAGCAGTGGATTGAACAAAAGGTAGACGTTTAAGAGCTTCATTTATATTTTTGTGACCATTCTTGGCTTTGGCTCAAAAAACTGCAGCAAAATCTGCAACAAAAAAAGCTGTGTTTCCGTAAATTAGGGCCTCAGCCTAAATCTTCCCCACTGTGTCAATTTAGACCAGGGGTCGGCAACCCCCTGCACGCGTGCCAAGAGCGGCACGCGAGGCTTATTTACCTGGCACGGCGACCCGAGTCCTCATCCAGCAGTTTCGATCAGACCAAACACGGCCGAAACAAAACTGCTGTTATTATACTCGGGGGTCTCTTCAGACCCCCGAGTATAATAAGCGGAGGCTCAGAAGAAGTGATGAAACATAAAAACAACAATGTAATTCACCTTCCCTGGATCCGCAGCCGCTGTCTGCTGTTCGGGCTCATCCGTCTGACGTAAGAGACAGCTGACAGGACCTCTGGGGTAACGTCCGACGTCATTACACATAATGACGCGATGTGACCCCTGAGAAGCAATCAGCGGTCGCTGACTACAGGCAGAAGCGCCCGAAGAGAACACAGCTGCTGCGGAGTGTGGAATGGTGAGTACATTGTTTTTTTACGTTTGTCACCTCTCTTGGCCCTCCGCTTATTATACTCTGTGATCTGAAGAGAACCCACAGTATAATTATAGCTAGTGAGGTGCGTAAATTATAAAAGTTAGAATGTTATACCGTGTGCAGGGGCCGCTATGAGACATAATACGGTGTGCAGGGACCACTATGAGGCATAATACTGTGTGCAGGGGCTGTTATGGGACATAATACGGTGTGCAGGGGCCGCCATGGGACATAATACGGTGTGCATGGGCCTCTATGGGACATAATATGGTGTGCAGGGGCCGCTATAGAACATAATACGGTGTGCAGGGGCCGCTATGGGATATAAAACGGTGTGCAGGGGCCGCTATGGGACATAATACGGTGTGCAGGGGCCGCACCATGTGAACGCAGATTTACATCAAGCTAAAAGTTCCAGTGGCCTAAGAATATAGCTGCATCCAGATACATAGTGTGCTTCCAACATAAGGATACTGCCATACGGTGCTCCTGGACACATACATTTACCACTAATTGCGGGATGCACATGGACTTTCATTGCTTCTAATCAGAAAGTACAGGAGCGTCAAAGGAAATAGCAGTAAGCGGATGTGTCCTAAAGCAACTGGTGGCAGCACTTCTGTGTTATGGTTTGTGGTATATGACTTTAGTTTAGGGGTTGTCAGACTTACAATTATTGACCTGCACTCCGAGTACCTCATCTTTGATTTTTTAATTAAAATCGGCACGCCGAACAAAAAAGGTTGCCTACCCCTGATTTAGACTATTGATTCCCAACTGGGGTGCCAGTCTTTTGGTAAGATTTATTTATTCTTTTTTTCCAGAGGTGCTCCAAGTCTGTAAAGGTTAGGAAACACTGGTTTAGACAATCCCCTGTGCCAATAATTCCCTTAGGTCAGTCCTTGCTTTATTGACTTAGTCCTGTTTCCACAGCTAATCCGGTACAATGTGCTGGTCTATACAATCCAGTCCTCTGTGTTCTAAACAGTTACATTGGGTTTTGTTCTTTCCTATCTTAAACTAGTCCTACTAAGACAGCTGAGGGTTTGTTAAAATGTATTAGTTTAGGCACAAATTAAAAAGCTAAACAGCTTTTTAACAGCTGATCTGATTAAAAAAAAAAAATTTTTTTTTTTTTGATTTGCTAAATCACCCCTTATCTCTTGCAGCCTACAAAGAGAAGATGAAGGAGCTGTCGATGTTATCCCTGATTTGCTCCTGCTTTTACTCGCAGCCTCATCCCAAGACAATCTATGAGTATGAAGGTTAGAAAAACTCCCATACTTTCTGAGAAAGGATAAGGTAGTGAAAAGATAATGATAATGGTCTTGTGTGTCCACAGACATGGAGGTGAAGCAGCTCAATAAGAGGTCGTCAGGTCAGAGCTTTGAGGTGATCTTGAAATCTCCTTCAGACTTGTCCCCAGATGGTCCTCCACTGGCCATCTCTCCCAGGAAGAGGGAGGTTTCCTTGGAAGAACTGCAGAAGAGGCTGGAGGCTGCTGAGGAGCGGAGGAAGGTAAATTTTGCATGTGACCGTTAATTTACTTCTTCTGCAGCTTTAATGAAGTGCCCAAGATATACCATACTGTAATATCTTTAGCATTTTCTGATATAGAAATATAACTATGCAGCTGGTGTAAGTTTAAGTTATACATATTTTTGTATAGGCGACGTAGACTGTGCTGATCTAATACGGGTATCTTTCTAGAATATAATTACCTATGTACAGATGGTATAAATCAGTGGTCCTTAACCTTTTCATGCAAACTTCCCCCTAGTGAGAAAAAGACCCAACTGAATACCCTCAAAATAGCGATCACTTATAAATGCTAATAAAATAAGGCTTCATTTGGAGCCTTCATTAATCTCTCCACATGTAGTATAATGGCCCAGTCAGTGCCCCTGCATGTAGTATAATGGTCCTCACTCTCAGTAGAATGGCCCCTTCAATGCCCCTCATGTAATATAATGACCCCCATATATAATAAAATGTCCCCCACATATAATATAATGGTCCACACTCTCAGTGATGTTTAAGGAGTGTGTGGTAAGCTCCATTCATTACATACCACCGGGGTGGATTAAGAGAACAATGGGGCGCAGGCTGTTCAGAAAGTGCAGTCTCCCCATCCCCATTCATTTATCAAAGATCCCTGTGACAGTAATGTCCCATAGTGGCCCTCCACACAATATAATGTCCCAGATGGGCCCCTATGTTAATAAAATAAAAAACAAAGCACATACATAGGAATTTTCTAGCAATTTCTGGTTCGCCACCCATGAATGACTATTATACTCTGGGTCTTTTCAGAGTAGAAAAGTGTGGAGGCAAGTAAACACATAACAAACAATGTTACTCACCTTCCCTGGACCTCAGCATGGGTTTCAGTCCTCTTCAACCTCCCAAGTGACATCAAGAACTGCTGAAGCCTGTGATTAGGCCTCTGCAGTCGTGTGGTGTAAAGACACATACTGTTAATATGCCACATGGCCCATGTGACATCACTCGGGAGTCTTGAAGAGGCTGGGGGCCCGCGCCATAGCCTAGAATAACATTTGTTGTTATATTTACTCTCCTCACCTGGTTCTCTGCTAATTATACTCTGAGGGTCTGAAGAGTATTTCATGGGTGGCAAACCCTATGAACTACCATTATGAGGGAGGGCAGCTCTCACTGCAGTGTGTACCCCTGGGGATAGCGTAGAGTACCCCCAGGGGTTACACATACTGCAAGGTTGAGAACCACTGCTATACTGTATATTATAGTACATCTATTAGTTTACAGTGTACAACTGGTATAAGCTATATGTCACTCAAGCTATTTTCTTCTATGAATTTTTCTTATATAAGGTGATATGGACCATACTGGTATAACCAGGACATCACCTGGTATACAATTATATATGTACAGCTGGTATAAGTTATGTATCTTCTTGTAAATTTAGTAATACGGGCCATGATGGTCTCATGTAGGCATCATCTGTTATATACAGTGAGGAAAATAAATATTTAGTCAGAAACCAATTGTGCATGTTCTCCCACTTAAAAAGATGAGAGAGGCCTGTAATTGACATCATAGGTAGACCTCAACTATGAGAGACAAAATGAGAAAACAAATCCAGAAAATCACATTGTCTGATTTTTAAAGAATTTATTTGCAAATTATGGTGGAAAATAAGTATTTGGTCAATAACAAAAGTTCATCTCAATACTTTGTTATACATCCTTTGTTGGCAATGATAGAGGTCAAACGTTTTCTGTAAGTCTTTACAAGGTTGGCACACACTGTTGCTGGTATGTTGGCCCATTCCTCCATGCAGATCTCCTCTAGAGCAGTGATGTTTTGGGGCTGTCGCTGGGCAACATGGACTTTCAACTCCCTCCAAAGGTTTTATATGGGGTTGAGATCTGGAGACTGGCTAGGCCACTCCAGGACCTTGAAATGCTTCTTACAAAGCCACTTCTTTGTTGCCCTGGCGGTGTACTTGGGATCATTGTCATGCTGAAAGACCCAGCCACGTTTCACCATCAATGCCCTTGTTGATGGAAGGAAGTTTTCAATCAAAATCTCACAATACATGGCCCCATTCATTCTTTCATGTACACGGATCAGTCGTCCTGGTCCCTTTGCAGAGAAACAGGCCCAAAGCATGATGTTGCCACCCCCATGCTTCATAGTAGGTATGGTGTTCTTTGGATGCAAATCAGCATTCATTCTCCTCCAAACACAATGAGTTGTGTTTCTACCAAACAGTTCTACTTTGGTTTCATCTGACCATATGACATTCTCCCAATACTCTTCTGGAACATCCAATTGCTCTCTAGCAAACTTCAGACGTGCCCGGATATGTACTAGCTTAAACAGGGGGACACGTCTGGCACTGCAGGATCTGAGTCCCTGGTGGTGTAGTGTGTTACTGACGGTAGCCTTTGTTACGTTAGTCCCAGCTTTCTGCAGGTCATTCACTAGGTCCCCCGTGTGGTTCTGGGATTTTTGCTCACCATTCTTGTGATCATTTTGACCACACCGGGTGAGATCTTGCATGGAGCCCCTGATCGAGGGAGATTATCAGTGGTCTTGTATGTCTTCCATTTTCTAATTATTGCTCCCACAGTTGATTTCTTCACACCAAGCTGCTTGCCTATTGCAGATTCAGTCTTCCCAACTTGGTGCAGGTCTACAATTTTGTTTCTGGTGTCCTTCCACAGCTCTTTGGTCTTCACCATAGTGGAGTTTGGAGTGTGACTGTTTGAGGTTGTGGACAGGTGTCTTTTATACTGATAACAATGTCAAACAGGTGCCATTACTACGGGTAATGAGTGGAAGACAGAGGAGCCTCTTAAAGAAGGAGTTACAGGTCTGTGAGAGCCAGAAATTTTGCTTGTTTGTAGGTAACCAAATACTTATTTTCCACCATAATTTGCAAATAAATTCTTAAAAAATCAGACAATGTGATTTTCTAGATATGTTTTCTCATTTTGTCTCTCATAGTTGAGGTCTACTTATGATATCAATTACAGGCCTCTCTCATCTTTTTAAGTGGGAGAACTTGCACAATTGGTGGCTGTCTAAATACTTTTCTTCCCCACTGTAAGTTTAGCAGTTGGACTTTTGTCTACCAATTGACGTCTTTTCCTGTCCAGACTCAGGAAGCTCAGGTGCTGAAACAGCTTGCTGAGAAGCGGGAACATGAGAAGGATGTTCTGCACAGGGCAATAGAAGATAATAACAACTTTAGCCGAATGGCTGAGGAAAAACTCAATTACAAGATGGAGCTGAGCAAGGAGATACGTGATGCCCATTTGGCGGCTCTCAGGGAGCGTCTCCGTGAAAAGGTAAAGGTTTCCCTTAATGTGGTGATTGAGCAAAGTATTTCTATTTCATTATGCAAACACAATGCATTATGCTGTTTTCTACTAGAAATCTCATCAGGCTAGCACATCTTTCTGCCTTCCTTGCTGGTACAGTGTCTGTTCAGCTCTGTTGTGCATCATAGGAAACACAGCATCTATACTAGGCAATGTACAGTAGTCTGATGAAGAGATATATCACCCACACTACACTTCCAAACTGTGCACTAGACTGTACTAGCTCAACACAGTGCTTTGAGTGGTAGCCATCAGAAATGTGATTTTTTTTTTTTACTTTAAAGGGAATCTGTCAGGTCAATCTGGGACACTAAACCACCCACAGGTCCTTATAGACCGGGGGTTTAGTGCCCCAAATCGCCCTGTTGTAATGCAATCCGCAGGCGCATTAAAAATATAAAACCTTTATACTTATCTAGAGAAGGGTCCGATCGACGCTGTTCGGCGAGAACAGTCCGGCTTATTCATGAGCCTCTTTGTTGGTACGCCTCCCGGTGCCTGCGCTGTTCTTCAGTGAAGCCAAAGATGGACACCCTGGCTTCATTGCGCAATTGCCGGAGGTACGGGGCATGCGCACTGAAGCCAAGGTGTACTCCTCTGGCTTCACTGGAGAACTGCGCAGGCGTGGGGAGTACAGCGGCAGGGTGAGTATAAAGCTTTTTTATTTTTAATGCGGCCATGGATTGCGTTAAAACAGGGTGATTTGGGACACTAAACCCCAGGTCCATATGGACGTGTGGGTGGTTTAGTGTCCCAAATTGCCATGACAGATTCCCTTTAAACTGCCTCCAGGATCTCTGCTTGCTATCAGGGAATGGTAACTAAGCCTAACTCACTCAAGTGATCATTACCTACCAGCATCCTAACTTTAGGGTGACTTGTCCTAATGCATGATAATCTCTCCTGTCATTCCAGGAGCTTCATGCAGCAGAGGTCCGCAGGAACAAGGAGCAGCGGGATGAGATGTCCGGATAGAAGCTGCTGCTGCCGATGTAGACTTCCGAGCCAGCTCCAGAAAAAACAACAGCAAACAAATCTATTTTATGTACATTTCATTTGTCACTTCATATCACAATCCCCGTCTGATTCCCCCCATACCTCCTGATCTGTCACTGTCATGACCCAGTCGCCGTGGAAATAAGAGGTTCATAAGGTTATGCCATATGGTTCGCACGTCTGCAGATTCTTCCAGAGAATTATGCCCCTTGCATATTTTATTTTTAAACCATATAAATTACAATTGTTCGACCATTTGGTGTCCAGTTCATTGTGTGATAAACGCAGCAAATCAAAGGTGTTGAAATTAGATTTACGGGGGGATACGCCTTACAGACTAGAATCGTCTTTTTTGTAAGGAGTCAGGGAACACCAGGTTCTGCTGACTAGCTGGAGGTTTCAGAAATGGGACAGGCATATGTGCCAAGCTGGCAGTCAAGGTATGTAAAGGGAAATGCTATTTAGTGGGCTGATATTACAGATGGTATAGATGAAGCCTGTCTAAAAACCCTATCAAACTAACAGCAAAAATTCATCAATGAATATGGTCAAACACAGTCCCCCTATAACAGTGACAGCAGGATTACCTCCATGAATAGCGACAACTAGCAATAGCGAATGCCTCCAGTCATCCATAGTGCCTGCATGGTTATTACCAACCACAGTTCCGACCATAAGTAGTATCAAAGAATATATGTGTATTAGACAATATATGAGTGAAAGACAGTTCACGTATGAATGGCACCATCCAGAGTGCCCCCTTAACCATGTCAGATAGACTGCACCCATAAGCAATACCAACAAGAGACCCTTTATAATGTGCCAAAGCACTCCTATATCATTGTCAGATGGAATTGACCCCATTAATAGTGCCAGTCAGCATCTTCCCCTTGGTCCAGAATTTCTGCATTTCACCATTAAATGGCTTTACCATGACTATAATATTACATAAAATGACTATTAATATAACATGATTACAGTGCCTTGCGAAAGTATTCGGCCCCCTTGAACTTTTCAACCTTTTGCACGCCCCACTTTTCAGTTTTTTATTTTTTACGAAAGTTTAAAATAACCAATAAATTTCGTTCCACTTCACAATTGTGTCCCACTTGTTGTTGATTCTTCACCAAAAAATTAAAATTTTATATCTTTATGTTTGAAGCCTGAAATGTGGCAAAAGGTTGAAAAGTTCAAGGGGGCCGAATACTTTCGCAAGGCACTGTATCTTTACGTCATTTTAGATCACCACTGACCGCTGTAGACTCTTCAAACTGATTGGTGGGAGGGCTAAGGGGACTGACTCCCACCATTCTGATACTGATGAGCTATGCTAAGGATAGGGCATCAATATTTTACTGCTGGAAAAACCCTTTAGGGGTGCTTTAACTTGGCACCGATATCTATAAGGAAAGGTCAGAGCCATAATGCTATTTGTCCAGCAAATGTGGGTCATGTTTGAACATCCATGTGAGATTCCTGACTTTGTGGGATACTTGCCAGTTCTGTTGGGGTGAGTCTCTTTAGATGTAAGTTCAGTTAGAAATTAAAATGTGTAGGGACTTTGGAGTTTCAGCTGGTTCACATCGTGGAGTTTTTGCTGAGAAATCTGACGCAAAAAAAACTGCCTCTCATTCTTTTCAATTGGATACTTCTTTTTCCTCTAGCTTAAAAAATCATCTAGTGAAAAAAGAGGTGTCCTTCCCAATCTTAAAGTAGAAATCTTTCTGCTGACAGCAGGAAGGCTTTCATGGTGGAGTTTGCAAGGTGGGTCCCTGTGCAAAATCCATCATGTGAACTTATGCTTCAATGGCCTAAAGTTGATTTCATGCATTCCAGTAACAATGTGACAGGGACTGTAAAATAGGATGATATGGTACCAGAAAAATAAAATGTCAATCAAAGGAGCTCCACCTTCTGGAGAAGTAGGCAAATTACATTGGAATTTAAAGGGGTTTTTTAAGACTATAATATTGATGACTTATCCTTAGGATAGACCATCAATATTAGATCATTAAAGTCCAACACTCTTCAAGAAACATTCTGACAAACAGGCGGTGTATAGTACTTTAACAAAAAAAAAAAAAAACACGGAAGCATGTTATTTTAGCCCCTTGCTGCACAATGACATAATTGAACATCATGGAGTGACGTAAGTTCCCTATCATGACGTGGTATTACATTATGGCAATGACATCCACCTAGAAGCTGAGTGGGTGCCATCAAGAGGGGAAAGTGTCAGATACAGCTGACCCCAACTGTAACACCAGTCCTTGTGCAAAATGTATCATTTGAACTTACCCCCTACTGTAATACCTATATCAGAGTTAAGCTCTAAATGAGGGTGGTAAGCCCTTAGATGCCGTGGCATCAAAGAGATTTTCTGAAGTGTTGCACCCCTGATCAACCCCTCCCCTTCCCCATGTTCAGGTGTTGCCAAAGGGCTTCCATGGTAGCACAGGGTCTGATCTCAGGTCTGCCTATTCTTCCAGCTGTTCTGACCCTGTCTCTGGCAGGATTGATTTTAAAGGCTGTATACCTATGCTTCTACATGTTATACATGTTATACACTACATGAGTATTGCAGCCAGTGGTGCTCCTTCCCTTCGGCTTTCTGCTGTGTGCCCAAATAGCAGTTTACAATCACATATGGGGTGTAATTGAATCGCTAGAGGAGCGATTCCCCAGTAGCTGCTGGTGAACCCTGGGGGGAGGGGCACGACAAGACAGTGAGCCCTAAGCTGAATCCCTTCACTGTCCCTGTCGACTTGTCTGAACTGTCCTAGGCGGCAGCCTGCAACTGGGCGTCAATCCCTTCTTGATATAAGTGATAACACCGAACGCAGACAGGACAAAACAACAACAAAAGGGAGGTCAGCTAGCCAAGGGGTCAGTAACAGTCGAGCAATGCAGTACAGAACCAAAATCCAAGAGAATAGTCAAAGTCAAAGCCAGAGGTCAGGAATAAGAATACAGGTAACAAAACAGCAAGGCGTAATAGCCAGTACGCACGAGGCAATAGCAAGCACCAATGTGAATGTGAGCAAACAATAAATAGGAAGGAAGAACCCGCTCCAGACTTGATAGGATGATAGGCTGTCAATCACACAGGTAAGGCTAAAATTAATTATTAGAGGAGTAGAGAGAAGCCAAGGTGAAGGAGATGGGTGTGGTGGAAAATCAATTAAGGAGGTGAGGGAATAGGACAGTGTTCAGACAATACAAGAAGAACCAAAAGGGAGGAATCACAGCTGGACTCGGCACAGAAGTTTGAACGGGTGCGGATGTAACCTTACCCCCCCTTTTATGAGGGGCCACTGGACCCTCATCAGACAACCCAGGTTTAGAAGGGTTCTGCTGATGAAACAACTTAATGAGGCGTGGAGCATGACGGTCCTTGCCACTTCCGCTCCTCAGGGCCCTAACCCTTCCAATGTACCAGGTACTGTACGGAGTTCCGTACCCAACGGGAATCTAAAATATTTTCAACCTCATATTCTACAGTAGTTCCCCCTGAATTATCACAGGTTCGGGTGGAGTGGATGAAGGGATGACAGGCATAATGTACTTTTTCAAAAGGCATTTATGGAACACATTGTGAATGTGGAAAGACTTAGTGTTAGGAACCAAATGCAGTGCCAGACGGAGTTAGTCTTAGGAAATCCAGACCTGCCCCTGCACTCTAAGGTAAAACAGCGGCAAGCGTCCAGCGTCCCCGAACCGAAGCGGAACTAGCCTTCAGAGGTCTTCGCCAGAGCTCCTGATGGTAGAGTTGGACTTGGTCGCTACCTTCAGCCAGAACCACAACAGTCCTAAGGGCGCAGAGTGCACAGCGCACCACAAGTCACAGAAGGGCCCCAGAATCCAAAACCACTACCTGAGCAAGTTTGGAGGCAGATGGATACTGAAAAAGCTGGAGGAGATGCAGCAACAGGTTTTTTCCAGAAGGTGGCAGCAGCGCAGTAGAATTGTCGATTAGTCCGAGTCGGCAGCAGGAGAATCTCCTAGTACCAGAGGAAGAGACATAAGAAGAGTCAAGAAAAGCCGGGTCGATTTCATGAGGTCAAGAGCTACAGAATCAGCGTTCAAGGAGAGATGGTCTGGAAGGCAAGCGTGGTCACAACCGGAGGGAGCAATAAACAAAAAGGCAGCAGGATAGGATCGAAGGTCGGGACAGAGTAGGAGGAGGAGCTGACACCCAGGGGAAATGAATAACCAGCGAGAGCAGAGCTCTGGAAGGGAGGCTAAATAGACAGATGAGTGCAGGAAAGTTAACCCCTAGAAAAGCGAGCATGCCGAAAGTGTGAGGACCGGAGCGTCACCTCACAGCTCTACTGCAGAGGCGCCAGCTCCGGTCCTAACACTTAGGCAGTCGTAGTTTAAATGACGCAGGATTAATAACATCAATGATGGTGTACGGCCCAATGTAACGTGGAGCAAATTTTGAAGATGAAACCCTAAGGCGCAGATTTTTTGTGGACAGCCAAACCCGATTTCTTACCTTGTACTCAGGACCCGGTAAGCGTCTCTTATTTGCCTGACTTTTTTGATTTTCTTGGGCTTTTACCAGGTTCTGCAGAGCCTGGGCCCATACTGTGCACAGTCGTCGATAAGTCTGTTCGGCAGTAGGATTTATAGATTTAGTGCTACGAAAAGACGAATACCTAGAGTTAAAACTATAGTTACAGTAAAACGGAGACATCTTAGTGGAGTTCCTTCTGTTATTAATCGCAAACTCGGCCAAACTCCTCCACTGTTCCTGGGCATCAGACACAACACCTCAGGTATTGTTCAAGAGACTGGTTGAGTCTATCTGTCTGTCCATTGGTCTCCGGATGGAATGGGGAAGAAAAAAAACAAAGAGACCCCCAGACGACCACAAAATTCCCTCTAAAACCTGGAAACAAATTGTACTGCCCGATCAGACACAATATTTTTTGGTACCCCATGCAAACGAAGTATATGGTTAATAAACAGAGAGGCTAAGTGTTGAGCACTAGGAAGCTTTTTTATGAAATGGCACATTTTAGAGAATCTATCCACCACCACACATACCACAGTTTTCCCTTGACAAACAGGCAGATCTGTAATGAAGTCCATCGAAAGATGGGACCACAGTTTTTTAGGTATAGGAAGAGGATGAAGAAGGCCCTCTGGTAACCTTCTAGGTACCTTCATCCTAGCACATACCTCACAGGCTGAGACAAACTCATGTACATCTCGGGACCAACGAAGCCACCAGTATGAGCGAGAGAGCAGATATTTGGTATCAGCGAAGCCAGGATGTCCTGCTAAAGAGGAGCAGTGAATTTCCTCCAACACACGGAGACGAAGTGGGAGTATTTCTGGGAGCAAGATCTTGCAAATTAACCACAGAAGTGGCAAGATCAGGGTTTATAGTGGCAACTACCACTCCAGGGGACAGGATTTTTTCTGGGACGTTTCCTGAAGCATCACTGGCACAAAAGCTTGTGAGAAAGAGCATCGGCTTGCACATTTTTAGTACCTGGACGATAGTTTACAAAAAAGTTAAAACGCATGAAGAACAAGGCCCAGCGAGCCTGCCTAGGAGACAGTCACTTAACCCCATCCAAATACAATAGATTCTTGTGATTGGTGATTACTGTGACTTTATGCTTAGCCTCCTCGAGGAAGTGTCTCCATTCTTCGAACGCCCATTTAATAGCTAAGAGCTCGCGATTACCCACGTCATAATTGCGCTCTGAAGGGGAGAACTTCCTCAAGAAAAAGACCACAAGTCGCAAATGTGTGAGGGTCTCTAGGCCCTGAGACAGAACTGCACCAACCCCTACTTCTGAAGCATCAACCTCCACAACAAATGGATGATCCAAGTCTGGTGGCACTAAGACAGGAGCTTCAACAAAACATGTCTTAAGTTGCTCAAATGCCTATTCAGCCTCAAGAGTCCAGTTGGTCAAATTGGCACCCTTCTTAGTGAGATCTGTCAATGGCTTAGCTATGATAGAGAAATTTTTGATAAATTTCCGATAATAATTGGAAAACCCCAGGAAGCGTTGCACCCCTTTTAGACTAGAAGGGCGTTCCCATTTTTTTATACCCATGACCTTGAGTGGATCCATACAAAAAGATTCGGGGGTTATGACATAACCCAGGAAAGTGACTCTTTGGACGCCGAACAGGCATTAGGACAGTTTGACAAAAAGATTATTTTGGCGTAACAGCAGCAAAACATTCCTAACGTGTTCAACATGTGTAGCCCAATCAGGAGATAGACAACCACATAAAATCTAAATACATAATTGATAAAATTTTGGAAAACTGCTGGTGCATTACACAACCCAAAGGGCATAACCAAATACTCAAAGTGACCCTCCAGGGTGTTAAATGCAGTTTTCCACTCATCTCCCTCCCTGATCCGGATCAGATTGTAGGCTCCCCCGGAGATCCATCTTGGAAAACCAGCGGGCACCCACTATCTGATTGAAGAGATCAGGAATCAGTGGAAGAGGGTACTGGTTCCTGACAGTAATCTTATTTAGTTAACGGTAATCAATGCAGGCCACAAACCCCCATTTTTTTTATCAACAAAAAAGAAACAAGCTCCCAGGGAAGAATTAAATGGCTGGATATGCCCTTTCAAGAGACTGTCATGGATATACTCCCGCATAGCCCCACGTTCAGGAGCTGAGAGATTGAAGATCCTTCCCCTGGGATATTTGGAATCAGGAAGGAGATCAACACCACAGTCATAAGGTAAGGTAAGGTAAGTCATATGCGGGGGTAAACTGTCAGCAGATTTCTGATCAAACACATCCTAAAAAATCAGAGAGAAAGTCAGGTAAGAGCGTCTCCTCAGTGACACAATCCAATATATACAAGGCTAAACAATTGGAAGAACACAGGTCTCCCCATTTCACCAACTCACTCCTAGACCAATCAAAAATGGAGTTATGGAGGACTAACCAGGGAAGGCCCAAAATCATATCTGAAGCCAGACCCTCCATAACAAGAAAACTTATGACCTCTGAATGAATAGAGTCTACTTGAAGACTGATTAGGGGGGTCCTGTATCGGACTCCACCCCTGGCCAATGAGGTAGAATCTGCTCCAGTAACTGACAATGGAGTGTCTAACAATAATAGATCTAAACCCAAGGCAGAAATAAATGACAAATTAACAAAATTATCCCCAGCTCCCGAATCTACAAGAGCCTGGCCAGATACAGACTTGTCCTCATAGGACAGAGATACTGGTAGCATCACCTTATGGTAACTTTCAGAAGGAACCTGATTGCCTGAGTGGGTCTTCCGAATACTACAATACAGGCAGAGGTTATTCTGAAGATGGTATTTTCATCTAGCCTTCCAACTGCATAGGTTCATCACCGGTGGTGGCAGAAGGGAAGACAGACTTCCTATGAGAGAGGAAAGGACAGACAGAGAATTGAGAGGAATCAGGCCCTACTCTCTCCTTGCATCTGTCTCGGAGTCTCCGGTCAATGCGAACAGCTATGGCCATGGCCTGCTCTAAGGTAGGAGGATCTGGGTGACCCACCCAAACATCCTTCACTGAATCATTAAGACCCTGTTTAAAAAGAGCCCTCAAAGCTAACTCACACTAACCTGTCGTTATGCTAAATTTACGAAATTCAGAACAATAAGTCTCAGCAGAGTGTTAGCCCTACCGAATAGCAAGGAGTTGCGACTCGGCAAGTCCAATGTGGTCAGAGTCAACATAAATAGCGCCCAGAGACTTTAAAAATTTTTCTAAATCTGTCCACTCCTCTGCCCCAGGGGGAAGTTTAAGGGCCCAAGCCTGTGGATTCCCCTGCAAGAGAGAAATGACCACCCCTACCATCTGAGACTGAGACGCATGAGGGTTAACTCGAAAATATAAATGACATGACTCCCAGAATGTCTCAAATTTTTCTCGGTTGCCCGAAAAATGATCCGGGAGTAACATCTTAACCCTGTGAATAGAAAGCACAGCAGTTGGTGGAGTAGCATCCTCAGCTTGGTTCTGGGTAAGGGTATGAACCTGCTTAGCCAAGTCAGCTACCAGGCCTGCCACAGCCTCCATCCAAGTTGCAAGTTCCTAAATAGAACCCATGCTAATGGCAGAAAGTTTTTTTTTTTTTTTGTAAGGTTTGCTATTCTGTAAGGGAATTGCTAGAGGAGCCATTCCCCAGTAGCTGCTGGTGAACCCTGGGGGGAGGGGCATGACAAGACAGTGAGCCCTAAGCTGAACCCCTCCCTGTCCCTGCCTACTTGCCTGAACTGTCCTAGGCAACAGACGGCAACTGGGCGGTGATCCCTTCTTAAGATACAAGTGATGACACAGAACGCAGAAAGACAAACAACAAAAAAAGGGAGGTCAGCTACCCAAGGGGTTAGTAACAGTTGAGCAACGCAGTACAGAATCGAAATCCGAGCGAATAGTCAAAGGTAAAGCCAGAGGTCAGGAATATGAATACAGGTAACAAAACAGCAAGATTAAATAGCCAGCACACACGAGGCAATAGCAAGCACCAATGTGAATGTCAGCAAACAATAACTAGGAAGGAAGAACCCGCCCCAGACTTGATAGGACGATAGGCTGTCAATCACACAGGTAAGGCTAAAATTAACTATTAGAGGAGCAGAGGGAAGTCAAGGTGAAGGAGATGGGTGCGGTAGAAAATCAACTAAGGAGGTGAGGGAATAGGACAGTGTTCAGACAATACGAGAAGAACCCAAAGGAAGGAATCACAGCCGGACCCGCCTCCTGTGCCGCAGCATGTGGCCGGATAGCGCAGAAGTTCAAACGGGTGCAGGTGTAACATGGGGAATTTCTGAGCTTAGGAGAAATTGCATAGCAAATTGTGGGATGCATTTTCTCCTTCCACCCCTTGTAAATGTAAATTTTAGGGAAAAATCAACACATAATTGGAAAGAAAAGTGTAAATTTCACCTCCATTCTGTTTTAATTCCTGTGAAAAGAGGAAAAGAGTAGCTGTTCTAAATTATTTCAGAGGTGTAGTTTTTTTTTAAATGTGATGGTTTATGGGTGTTTCTAATACATACAGTGCCTTGCAAAAGTATTTGGCCCCCTTAAACTTTTCAACCTTTTGCCACATTTCAGGCTTCAAACATAAGGATATAAAATTTTGAATTTTTTGGTGAAGAATCAACAAGTCAGACACAAAATTTATTGGATATTTTAAATTTTTGTAAAAAATAAAAAACTGAAAAGTGGGGTGTGCCAAAATATTCGGCCCCCTTAAGTTAATACTTTATAGCGCCACCTTTTGCTGCGATTACAGCTAAAAGTCGCTTGGGGTATGTCAGTTTTGCACATCGAGAGACTGAAATTCTTGCCCATTCTTCCTTGGAAAACAGCTCGAGCTCAGTGAGGTTGGATGGAGTTTGTGAACAGCAGTTTTCAGCTCTTTCCACAGATTCTCGATTAGATTCAGGTCTGGACTTTGACTTGGCCATTCTGACACCTGGATACGTTTATTTGTGAACCATTCCATTGTAGATTTTGCTTTATGTTTGGGATCATTGTCTTGTTGGAAGATAAATCTCCATCCCAGTCTCAGGTCTTTTGCAGACTCCAACAGGTTTTCTTCCAGAATGTTCCTATATTTGGCTCCATCCATCTTCCCATCAATTTTAACCATCTTCCCTGTCCCTGCTGAAGAAAAGCAGGCCACCACCATGTTTGACAGTGGGGATGGTGTGTTCAGGGTGATGAGCTGTGTTGCTTTTACGCCAAACATATCGTTTTGCATTGTGGCCAAAAAAATTCGATTTTGGTTTCATCTGACCAGAGTACCTTCTTCCACATGTTTGGTGTGTCTTCCAGGTGGCTTGCGGCAAACTTTAAACGAGACTTGTTATGGATATCTTTGAGAAATGGCTTTCTTCTTGCCACTCTTCCATAAAGGCCAGATTTGTGCAGTGTACGACTGATTGTTGTCCTATGGACAGACTCTCCTACCTCAGCTGTAGATCTCTGCAGTTCATCCAGAGTGATCATGGGCCTCTTGGATGCATCTCTGATCAGTCTTCTCCTTGTTTGAGATGAAAGTTTAGAGGGACGGCTGGGTCTTGGTAGATTTGCAGTGGTCTGATACTCCTTCCATTTCAATATGATCTCTTGCACAGTGCTCCTAGGGATGTTTAAAGTTTGGGAAATCTTTTTGTATCCAAATCCGGCTTTAAACTTCTCCACAACAGTATCATGGACCTGCCTGGTGTGTTCCTTGGTCTTCATGATGCTCTCTGTGCTTTAAACAAAACCCTGAGACTATCACAGAGCAGGTGCATTTATATGGAGACTTGATTACACACAGGTGAATTATATTTATCATCATCAGTCATTTAGGACAACATTGGATCATTCAGAGATCCTTACTGAACTTCTTGAGTGAGTTTGCTGCACTGAAAGTAAAGGGGCCTAATAATATTGCATGCCCCACTTTTCATTTTTTTTATTTTTTACAAAAGTTTAAAATAACCAATAAATTTTGTTCCACTTCACAATTGTGTCCCACTTGTTGTTGATTCTTCACCAAAAAATTAAAATTTTATATCCTTATGTTTGAAGCCTGAAATGTGGCAAAAGGTTGAAAAGTTCAAGGGGGCCGAATACTTTCGCAAGGCACTGTAGGTCTTTTAAAATCCCCTTCAGAATTTAAGTGGTTCTTAAAAGAATGGGTTTGGGAAATTTTCTTGTAAATTTGGAAAATAATTTTTAGATTTGCAAGCCTTCTAGCATCCAAAATAAATTCAAAGAAGATTACAAGATGATGCAAGTATAGGTATGATAAATAATATTTATTAACTAATTTCAGTGGCATGACTATCTGTCTGAAAAACAGACCATTTCACATTTTGAAACTTGCCACTTTTTCAACTTTCACCAAATTTCCTATTTTTGTCATAAATATATACAAAAAAATAATTGACCAAAGTTTACCATTAGCATGAAGTAGAATGTGTCACAAAAACAATTTCAAAATCACTTGGGTAAAACGTCCCAAAGCTATTACCACAAAAAGTGACATCTGCCAATTTTGGAAAATGGGGCTGTCCTTAACCCCTTCCCGCCACAAGCATTTTCGATTTGGACTTCCCGTCTTTCAAATCCAATAACTTTGTTATTTTTTTTGTCCACAGGGCCATATGAGGGCTTAATGTTTGCAGGACAAATTGTACTTTGTAATGACTTTGTAATATTCTGTACAATGTACTAGGAAGCTGGAAAAAAAATCAGAATGTCACCTGTATTCTATGAGTCGGTACAATTCTGGGGATACAAAATTTATATAGTTTTATTTTTTTACATTTTAGCTCCTTTAAAAAAAATGTAAATCTTTCCAAAAAAAAAAAAAAATTTCATGGAGGTGCCATATTCTGACACGTAACTTTTTATATTTCTACGTACAGGGATACATAAGGCGTCTTTTTTTGCAGGGCCAGATGTACTTTTTAGTTATACCATTTTGGGGTATGTCTGATGTATTGATCGCTTTTAATTCAAATTTTTAGGGGAAGTAAAATGGCGAAAATACTTCGGTTTGGTCTTTTGATTTTTTTTTTCCTGCTACGGTGTTCGCTATATGGGAAATATATTTTTATATGTTTGTAGAACAGGCGTTTTTGGACACAGGGATGTAAAATTTGTTTATGTTTGTTTATTTATCTTTATTTTAACCCCTTAAAAACTGAGACAATTTTTATTTTTGCGTATCTGTTTTTTTCTACCCACCTTTCAAGAGACATTTTTTTTTTTTTTTTGAGTGACATGGTGGCTTTATGTTTGTAATGGCACCATTCAATATCCTGTACAATGTACTGGGAAGTTGTAAAAAAATTCTGAATGAGGTGGAATTAGAGAAAAAATTCATTTGTGCAAATTTTTTTTATATCGGTTTAATCTTTATGGCGTTCACTGTGTGGTAAAAATGGCATGTTACCTGTATTCTGTGGGTCAGTACAATCACGACGATACCAAATTTATATAGTATTTGTAATGTTTTGATACCTTTTAAAAAATGAAAAACTTTGCAAAATAGAAATGTGCTGACACTTGTAACTTTTTCATATTTACAAGTATGGAGCTAGGTATGGCATTTTTTTTTTTAACTGTAATTTCTATTAAAGAAGATTTTCATATAAAGAACAAAAGACAAAGGAACATAAACGTCAGGAAAAGGGGAAGAGGCTAACCACCTCATCCCTCAATAAAAAGTATAAAACAATAAAGCATGAACAATAACCAAACAAGAGAAGGAGTCTATTGCAGTATGTAATAGAAGTAATGTAATGACAAGCCTGGGAGCCTTCAATAGCCTCCCAGCTCTCATGGCAACTGACCAAGGGGCAAGTCCACCAGATACAAAGGGTGAAGCAACACAGTCCCAAAAACAAAGGGGTGAGACAATAGGGTAAAGGCATAGGCCGTCATGTAATCCAATTTGAGCTCGGGGGAGGGCATTTAGCAAGCTGTATATAAAAGAAAGGGAATCTCTCACCCAATAGAGGCACATTCTTTCAAAACCAGTGGGAGTGATTGCAGGGTTATGTGGTGCGAGTGAACATAAGAAGTGGAAAACCTAGTTAGTCCTAAAAGCCTCTGAGGGGTGCGGAGTATGTGTAGGAATGAAATAATCCTTGGTGGAGACACGCTGGTCACAGAGGAAGTCGTTAAGGAGCCTGAACCTAGCGTTTCTCTACTAAGTGAACATCTCGTGGGATAGGCCAGGAGGGAAGAGGGGGTTATTAAGTAGAGGGAGTAATGGAGGGAATGGGCTTTGTAGCCTAAAACTAAAGCAGACCCTCCGCCACAGATGAAGAATATAATTGGTTACTTTAACAGTTATTGGGATTGGGTAGAAGGTCAATTGTGGGGCCCATAGAAAAGCCTGTAGCGAAGTCAGAGAGACCAAGGATGACTTTAAGGCCACCCATTATGGGTAGTTTGTCTTATTACATATAGCACAAATTTGTGAGTGCCTAGCAGCTATGTAATATTTATTAAAGGTTGACTACCCAGTCTTTTGTGATAATACATAGAATGTCTCCGGATTCAATATGCCCAAATTAAAAGCTGAGCAGGTGACATTGTGAGCGGGTGTCAGCTGTAAGCAACAACTGATACCTGCGTGTAACACCCGCAGCCAGAGCTGAGCTCTAATCGCAGGTGTTAACCCCTTACATACTGCAATTAATCGTGACCGTGGCATCTAAGGGGTTGCCCTAGCAACCCGATACCTCTACGACTCCCCTGCTCTGTCTCCGGTGAGGGGGCATGATCCTTATTCGTCAACCCGGTGCTGCGATCATCTGCTCCAGTCTTTTGATCCTGTGTTCAGTGGTGAACCTAGCCTCTGCTGCCTGAGGCGGACTATAGAAAGTTTACATGATACTAGCTTCACACGCTGTTATCGTCGCAAAATATACACAAAGTTATAAAACAGTTTAGAATTCTTCTTACTGCATTACTTCAGAAACAGATCAACAACACGGCATTAACAATGAAAGTAACTTCACACATCTTCTGCTTGGTGAATGGACGAGCCCATATGGACCCCATTCTCTATAATAGGAGCGCCGCAGATAGCTGAGTACTGTACTTCGGGTATCTTCAGCACTCCCATTGAAGTGAATGAGAGCCATGCGGGTTCGTCCATCCACCAAGCAACATGCCTATATTCAGTCTGGCTGAGGTCAGGCTGAATTCCCACCCAGTGTGGGGGAAAAACCCAATTCTCAGGCTCAATGGGGGTCTCAGCAGACAGACCCCCATCAATCAGGTATTTATCCTCTATCATTTAGGTGAATACAGGCAGTGTCGGACTGGAATGTCTAGGGCCCACCAGTGGAATTGTTTCTAGGGGCCCACCATCAGGACCCCTGCAGATCAGCGGTACCGAGACAGGGCGGCTAAAGGTAATAACATGTTGGGAGCCATGCTGCTCACCCACTATACCATGTGCACCACTGCACTACCTAAACCTACTGCTACACCCTGTATGGCAAGTGAACAGCATGACTCCTAGAATTGTTACCATTTCCTGTAGCCGCACTGTCCAGGAAAAGCTGATCTGCAGAGGTTCTGGCTGTTGTATCATCGCAGATGTAATATTGATGGCCTATCCTAAGGACAGGCCATCAATATTAGAAAGATGGATAAATACTTTAAAGAGGTTGTCCAGGAATTGAAGCAACCCATGTGGCTGGCGGAAGGTGTAAAGTAAAAAATAAATAAATTAAAATGCATACTCAAATGTCCCCAGCGCTCCGTTGTCCGCTGCCAGTGTCCATTCAGTCTCATGCCGGCGATTCCTTGCTGGGAGTCTTGCACCTCATGTGCCCGCTAAGACCAATTAGGTATAGGATTTCCAGAAATGAGGCGCCGCCATGAGACCGAACAGACACAGGCAGGGGACAACAGGGTGCTGGGGACAGGGGAGTATGCTTTTTTTTAAAAAAATTTTCTTATTTTTACACCTGCCTGGCGGCCGCCACTCTATTCTCTCCAGTTTATGGACAACCTCTTTTAAGGGGTTATCTGGGCCAAACTTCACTGGTCCCCCATATAGTGGCCTCTTCACTGGTCCCCCGTACTGTATGGGGAACAGTGATGGGGTCATTATATTGTGTGGGAGCACTGATGGAGGCTAACATCCTGTGGGGGGGGGGGGCATTAAATTGTGTGAAGCATATTAAAGGGGTTGTCCAGGGTTAATCTTTTTTATGGCCTAAGCTTAGGATAGGCCGTAAATACCTGATCAATAGGGGGCTGACACACAGCCCCATCAGCTGTACGGAGACACTTTCAGCGCCTCTTCTATACACAACACAGGGCTGGAAGCAGAAAGCTCCATCCGCTGTATAGCAGTCAGACGCCTTCACTGCAGCTCAGCTCCTACTGACAATAAGGACAGAGCTTTCTGCTTCCGGCCCTGTATTGTGTACAGGATGGGCACCAGAAGTACAGATCAGGTATCTATGGCCTATCCTGAGGATAAACCATAACAAATTATGCCTGGACAACCCCTTTAATATACCCCCTAATGTGCCACACTTTAAAGAGGTTATCCAGTATAATCTTTTTCTTTTTTATAATTAGTCCAGGGGAGGTGAATCTCCCCTACCCCCCCCAAAAAAAATATGCCAGGGCCCCTTTCCAATAACAGTATGTATAGCAGTCGGGGAACCAGGCTTTCCCCGACTGCTATCATAGTGGTTCGGGGCCCTGGCCATCTCCAGTTGGCCACGGGCACCATACCCAGCCGAGCCGGTCGCGGTCGCACCCCCTGCAACCGCTATCGTTACGCCACTGGTCAGGGGCCCGATCGGGATGGTCAGGATCCCGATCGGGCCCCTGACCAATGCATCTGCATTGGTAACATGAGGACTAATAGTCGGGGCTTGGGGCCCACCGGTGGATTCACCGGTTCCCCGGTGGGCCAGTCCGACCCTGAATACAGGGCAGTAACATTTTGTGACTTACAGGTGACATCTCTGACTAATCCTTCACATTTCCTTTCTCTTCCCTTTGGACCACCATGACCACTTCTTCCAGCTGTGACTTGTCTCTGTAAAGTTTGCAACACAGATATCTTTGGCTCCTCACTTTTCCAGGCATCCAACCCACATTATCCTCACCTGCACACCGATCCTGCTGCTACCTCAATTATAAATTATATGAGATAACCCCCCAAGTGCATATTTATATTAATAATGTCCGTGTGTACCCTGTATAAATAGTGCCCCTTATTAACAATGCCCCAGTTGTTAACTAATTAGAAGGCTTTCCAGGTCATTAATAAACTAATCTTTGGGGCTCAAAAACCCAGGACCCCTTCTTATCAGCTGTTTGAATGGTATCTGTGTAAACACTGTGACCTTCTCTGTTTACATAGTGTCATTCATCTCATAGCGGCCATGTAATGTAACTACAGCCTCATCCTATACATGTCTATGTGACAAGGCTGGAATTACATCACACGGTGACTATAAACAGACAGCGTGTGATATAAACAGGCGCCATAGCCCCTGTTTATAATGCCCCATTTACACACACTATACTGTCCCACAGCAGCCCCTGCACACAGTATTACACAGTATTATGGCCCACAGCGGCCCCTGCACACGGCATTATGGCTTGTAGCGGCCCCTGCACACTGTATTATGGCCTACAGTGGCGCCTGCACACTGTATTATGCCTCGCAGCGGCCCCTGCACACTGTATTATGCCCTGCAGTGGCCCCTGCACACCGTATTATGCTCCATAGTGGCCCCTGCATAAGGGTATTATGCTCCATAGTGGCCCCTGCACACGGTATAATGCTCCATAGTGGCCCCTGCACATGGTATTATGCTCCATAGTGGCCCCCTGCACATAGTATTATGCTCCACAGTGGTCCCTGCACACGATATTATGCTCCACACTGGCCCCTGCACACGGTATTATGCTCAACAGTGTCCCCTGAACACGGTATTATGCTCCACAGTGGCCCCTGCACACGGTATTATGCTCCACAGTGGCCCCTCCACACAGTATTATGCACATTAGTGGCCCTTGCACACATTATTATGCGCCATAAAGGCCCCTGCATTGGTATTATGCTCCACAGTGGCTCCTACACACGGTATTATGCTCCACAGTGACCCCTGCACACGGTATTATGCACCATAGTGGCCCACACATGAACTGTTATTATACCCTGGAGTCTTTTCAGACCCCAGAGTATAATGATCGGAGACCCAGGTGGTGACAAACATAAAAACCAGTGCTACATACCTATCCTGGGCACAGGTGTACTCCCTGCAGCTTTCTGTTCACAGCCACTTCTGCTTCCCCCTTCTGCATCCCATAGCAGAAGTGGAAGCAGAGGCGGCCACGAGCAGGCACGGGGGTAGGTAAATAAATAGGCCGTTACCTGCTGGGGCTACTCCAGCAGGTAACGGCCTATTTATAAAGAAAAAAAAAAAAGTTATCCTTACCTACCTGCAATCCCTTGATGCTGCCAACTCCTCTTCTTGTCCGCGCATAGGACGTCTGTATCTCAGCGCCGAAGGCGCGATGACGTCATTGTATCGCCGGCTGCGCTGAGATACAGACGTCTCGTAAACCAGCCCAGGACAGGTCCCGCTCAGCTTTGTTTTTTTTGTTTTTTTAAAGCGGCCTGTCCTGGGCTGGTCTACGTTAAATAAATAGTAAAAATGCCACTCCCCCAGACAGTGACGGATAGTGCCGCCTGAGGCGGCCGCCTCACTTCGCCTCATTAGAGGTGCACCTCTGTCTATGTTCAGGATTGATTATACAGGCCTATCATCCTACGCATAAGCATAGGCTGACAGCCGTTATACACTCCAATAGATCGCCGGTTCATGTTCCCTATTGGGACAAATAACATATATAAAAAAAAAAAAAGAAAAAAAAAATATTTACAAGTATAAAAAAATAAATAACCCCCCCCCAATAAAATGCCCCTTTTTCCCTTATACAGTATAAAAACACACAATACAGTATAAAACACTAAATATTTAGTATCGCCGCATCCATTACAAACTGTACAATAAAAGTAAACCATTAGTTAACCTGCACATAAACATCAGGGAAAAAAACGGAAATAAAAATGCTACAAGTAACAATTTTTGCCATCTCACCTCAGAAAATATGGAATAAAAAGTGATTAAAAAGCCATATATAGTCCAAAATGGTACCAATAAAAAGTACAGCTTTTCCCACAAAAAATAAGCCCTGAACAAGCTCTGTCAATAGAAAAATAAAAATGTTATGCCTCTCAGAAGATGGCAATGTAAAAATAATAGATTTTTTTTCCCTTAATGGATTTTTTTTTCTGCAAACTTAGTAACGCATAAAAAAAAAAAATATATAAATTTGGTATCGCCGGAATCATACCGACCCATAGATTAAAAGTAACATATTATTTATGTTGTATGGCGAAGGGCAAAAGAGTTAATCAAATTTTGTTAATAAGTTACAGGCACCCCAAAATGGTGTCATTAGAAAATGCATTTCATCCCACATACACTACCGTTCAAAAGTTTAGGGTCGCGTAGAAATTTCCTTATTTTTGAAAAGAAAAGCACAGTTTTTTGAAGATAACATTAAATGAATCAGAAATACACTATACATTGTGAATGTGGTAAATGACTATTCTAGCTGGAAATGTCTGGTTTTTAATGCAATATCTACATAGGTGTATAGAGGCCCATTTCCAGCAACCATCACTCCAGTGTTCTAAAGGTACATTGTGTTTGGTAACTGTGTAAGAAGGCTAATGGATGTTTAGAAAACCCTTGAAAACCCTTGTGCAAGTATGTTAGCACAGCTGAAAACAGTTTTCCTGGTTAGAGAAGCTATAAAGCTGACCTTCCTTTGAGCTATTTGAGAATCTGGAGCATTACATTTGTTGGTTCGATAAAACTCTCAAACTGGCTAATAAAAGGAAAAGATTAATATGGGCAAAAGAACACAGACATTGGACAGAGGAAGATTGGAAAAAAGTGTTATGGACAGACGAATCGACGTTTGAGGTGTTTGGATCACACAGAAGAACATTTGTGAGATGGAGAACAACTGAAAAGATGCTGGAAGAGTGCCTGACGCCATCTGTCAAGCATGGTGGAGGTAATGTGATGGTCTGGGGTTGCTTTGGTGCTGGTAAAGTGGGAGATTTGTACAAGGTAAAAGGGATTTTGAATAAGGAAGGCTATCACTCCATTTTGCAACGCCATGCCATACCCTGAGGACAGCGCTTGATTGGAGCCAATTTCATCCTACAACAGGACAATGACCCAAAGCACACCTCCAAATTATGCAAGAACTATTTAGAGAAGAAGCAGGCAGCTGGTATTCTATCTGTAATGGAGTGGCCAGCGCAGTCACCAGATCCCATTGAGCTGTTGTGGGAGCAGCTTGACGCAAAAAGTGCCCATCAAGCCAATCCAACTTGTGGGAGGGGCTTCTGGAAGCATGGGGTGAAATTTCTCCAGATTACCTCAGCAAATTAACAGTGTTAGGGGTTAAGTCCCCCCGGGATGGATGTCACCGTAATCCTAATTAAGTAAAGAACAAATATCGAGCTCGGGAAACAAACGTACAGACACACCCAGGTATCTAGTAAGAATGGTTTCGTTTATTGCATAGTTCATACAGTATTTAAGACAAGCTGGCTACACAATAATCATGTGACCAATGTACATATTTGGTCCTTCCGGTTCCGCTACTAGGCAGATTTGCTCAATTACTCATAACAACATTTGTTTACTTTCTTTCCTTTGCTTATCTGGATGTTTCCCTTATTTCTCCTGAGAACAGCAAAACCTTTGGGTGCCGTAGCAGACTTAGTGTCTGCTTGCTATCTCTAAATTATGCTAACTATCTGCAGAACATTTCACTCTCTGTATATACAGTGTATAGAATATAGTACAAATTATATTTTAACCCTCACAATTCCCCCATTTTAGGACTTTATTTTTAATCAACTTCAATGAATACCTTCACACTGTTTGTGTGCCATCTTTGATGGATTCTCCATTGAAGAGGTTAAAAATAACATCCTATCTTACATACTGGCTAGTATCTCTCATGAGATTACATAGTGAAGGAATGCATTGTATACAACAACAACCTGTTATTATAAAGGCAATTACACAAAGAGCTATGCCCACAATCTGTCGAAGGTACCCAAAGTCAGGCAGAAAAGCTAACAACCAATCCCACCAGCCTCATTCTGGAGGCACTTCAACTTTCTTGCAATGTGAAGCGTGTATCCAGGTAGATTTTCCCTCCAACTTAACTGAAGTGGCAGTTGTCAGCAATACCTAGAAGGGACCATCATATCTGGGTTCAAGAGACTTCCTGGTGTGTCTTTTCACGACCACCCAATCACCAGGCTGCAGGCTATGTGTTCCTGAAAAATCAGAAGGGTCTGGAATAGAAGAGAACACTTGTTTATGTGTTTCTTTCAGTCTCTGACACAAGTTCTGAACATAGCTGGCAGTGTTGTCATAATTGAGTTGTAAAGTCTGAGGAAAATACAACCCCAACCTGGGCACACTTCCAAACAATATCTCAAATGGTGGTAGCCCTGTTCTCCTGTTAGGAGTAGTCCTCATTGAATATAAGGCTAAAGACAGGCATTCGGGCCAGGGCTTTCCTGTCTCTGCCATGGCTTTCTGAATTTTTAGCTTAAGGGTACCATTTAGTCTTTCGACTTTTCCAGAACTTTGAGGATGATAGGGTGTATGTAAAGCTTGCTCCACCCTCAAAGCTGACATGATTTACTTCATTATTGCACCTGTGAAATGTGTACCTCTGTCAGACTCAATCACCTCGGGCACTCCAAACCTACACACAAGCTCAGACATCAATTTCTTGGCAGTTACTTGTGCAGTTGCTTTGCCTACAGGGTAGGCCTCAGGCCATCCTGAAAACAAATCCACACAGACCAATACATACTTGTATCCTCCAGACTTAGGCAACTGTATGTAATCTATTTGTATCCTCTGAAATGGGTACAGGGATTTTGGTGTGCATTTCGCTGGGGTTTTAACTACCTGTCCTGGGTTGTGTAGAGCACATATGTGACATGCTTTTACGTGATTGCTAGCAGCTCTTCCAAAACCTGGGGCAAACCATAATTTACCCACTAATGACTCCATGGCATTTCGAGAGGCATGCACCTTACCGTGGGCCAAGCCAGCCATCTGGGGGTAAACTGCTGCGGGCAGACATAATCGATCCCCCATTTTCCACACACCATCATCTTCTGTAGCACCTGCTTTCTTCCATCTTTCTGTTTCCACATTGGTAATCTTTGAATACAGCCCATTAGGGTCTGCTAGGTCAACGTCCATTTTGCTCACCTGGTTGGGACCCCTTCTTGCCAGTAGTGCTGCTGCCTTGGCTGCTATGTCAGCTCTCTCATTTCCACGGCTTTCAGGGTCCCTTCCTTTTGTGTGAGCTCTGACTTTTACAATTGCCAACTGCTTTGGGAGCAATATGGCCTCCATTAGTCGACTTACCACATCTCCATTCTTAATTGGCTTGCCCTGGGCCGTTAGGAAGTTCCTTGACCTCCATATCGGACCATAATCATGTGCAATGCCAAAAGCATACCTGGAGTCAGTGTATATGTTGGCTGTTCTACCTTTGGCTATCTTACAAGCCTCCATAAGGGCCTTGAGCTCAGCTTCTTGGGCTGACATGTGTGGTGGAAGAGCTTCTTGGAATGTCATGTTCAGTGACTACAGCATACCCTGTAACAAATTTGCCTTCATCAGTTAGATACCTTGAGCCGTCCACAAACATCTCATAATCAGGATTTTGTAATGGCACATCCGTGACATGGTCAAATCCCACTGTTTCCTGTGACATAAGAGCCACACAGTCATGTTCATGCTGGCTGTCAAACAGTTCTTCTTCAGAGAGAGAGTTTAAAAATAACTCATCTGCTACTCCCCCCTTGAATCATGAACTCCTACAGGAAGAAGAGTTGCAGGATTCAAAGTTAAACAGCGTTGAAAAGAGATGTTTGAGGAGGACTGCAGGGCAAATTCCATTTTGCTCTGCCGTGCCAAAGAAAGGTGATGTCTGTCTACTTGTGTGAGGATAGCATGGATGTCATGAGGTGTATACACAACCAATAAATGATCTAGGACAATGTCTGAGCTCTTATCAAGCAACGCTTGTACTGAGAGGACAACCCGCACGCAGGAGGGTGTCCCCCTGGCTACAGCATCTAACCGTGAGCTGTAATAGGCCACAGGGCGTTTCTTATCCCCATGTTGTTGTGTGAGAACTGCAGTTGCATGCCCCATCATCTCAGTCACGTAGAGCTGAAAAGGTTTCTGATAATCAGGTAGGCCTAAGGCCGGAGCACTGACTATCTGTAACTTCAGCTGGTAAAACGCATCCAAGGCCTCAGATGTAAGGCTGAATGGTTTTGAGGAAAGGCAATCATACGGAGGTTGCATGGTCAGAGATGCAGATCTGATCCATGGCCTACAGTAGGATACCAATCCCAAAAAGGTGCGTAGCTGAGCATGAGAGGTCGGCACCTGCATGTCTCTCACCACCTTGGTCCTCTCATCTGACAGGTGCTTGGTACCCTGGCCAAGACAGTGTCCCAGAAACAACACTTTCTGTTTGCAAAATTGCAACTTATCCTTGCTGGCCTTGCAGCCGTTCTGGCAGAGGAAACACAACAGGCTGATGGTCGCCGCTTCACAGGTTGATTTGTCTGGAGCACAAAGAAGAAGGTCATCAACATATTGTAACAAAACAACATCATCATGTGGTGGATACCAAGTACTCATGATTAGTGTAAGGCACCTTGTAAATTGGTTAGGACTATTTTGCGCCCCTTGTGGTAGCACTGTCCAAGTGTACTGTTTACCCCTAAATGTAAATGCAAACAAAACACTCAGAGAATCTGATATAGTGCAAAGAGAAAAACTGTACACCATCGGTATGATGTTTATTGGATTATGTATTATATATATATGTCAACCTGTATTTGTAGTATTCATTCTGTTTATATCAATGCCAGGATTCAACTTTTATGCTTTTTGTAAAATTAAATCCGCTTTCAGGAAATGTCCCCTAAAAAGAAGAAACTAGGACATTGTGATGTTCCACAGGGGTTTGGAAAATATTTGAAAATTGTACAAAAATAGTAATATGTAATTTTGGTGGCAGTATTAACTGCTATCTGCTTGAATTGTATTCCTGTATTCTGTTGTAGCGCTCTGCAGATGTTCTGCAGGGAATAACCAAAACACCAATTGACTGCCAAGTAACTCCAAGGACGCCGTATCTGATGTGATGGACACGCAGAAAATCACAAGCTAAACATGATGCTGTGCCACCCAACAATACTAAATGTCAATTATCGCAAAGTGAAACTTGGCTCTGGGCCTCCGGGGTCCGCAGCCTGGGCATGACGACCACCCATGCCCAAAGGGAAAATATTCTGACAAAAGCGTTAACCCAAGGCTAAATGGAAAAGTAAGGTACAATGTGTATCATATGTAGGACAGGTCCATCCCTCCGGATTATAAGGCGGGGAGGGGGGGGCCGAAGCGAGTCCTATCTTCCCCTTATATCCTTCTGAGGGAGGCATGTACAGTATTCTTCCTGAACGATCTTGTTTTTGGGACCATCCCCCTTTTTCTATTCTATTGCTTCCTTCAATCAGGGCATATATGCCTCTTTGCAACTTATTATCTTGAATCAGTCCTGCATGGTCTAATCTCCACTGATCCCAAAACTTACTGTCTATCAACCCAGACTTGTGTATTCCTGCCCTTTTAAGGATTGTTTTTACCTGTGTGGCTTCTTCTTTCCCTTCCCCTATTTCTATTAGTTCAAACGGGGTGTACCATATCTTAGAGGGTCCCTTCCCCATCTTAGCTGGTAGCTAACCAACCGTGAGTCTCTCACTCCTCTAGGGCTACCTTGAGACAATAGAGGGTCACTTATGACTACTTAGTGAGAACTCCCAAACAGACACTTCTGTTTTCTTTGAACTATTTGTGCAAGTTCTGGAGTAGTGTTAAGGGCAATGCTTAATTGGCTTCAACAGACTCAACTTTCTGTCTGTGTCCCCTTACCAAAACACTCCTGAATTATTGCACGCACTTTGCGCGGATTCTACTAAGTCCTTCTTGCTACTACTCAGGTCCCATTCGACCTTGACCGTCCAGGCACGGCTGGAGGCTAGTGTTCCAAAACAAGGATTTTTCAATCACTCAGTGCTTCTTAGTTCCGAACCTTGTCCGCAACTTTAGGGGTTCAAAACAGAGAACTCTTCCCCGTTTCTTGCAGCCTTATATATCTTATAACACAGGTAAGATACAAAAATCAGCAGGAGGGTAAGACAGAAAGCAAAGAAAGCAACTTCTATAGCATTTACAGGTGACATGTCCCTTTTTAGGTTCTTCCATACTATTTAATTGGCGTCGAGATGTCATATAAACATGCAGCAGCTTACCTCACTCATCGATACAGAGTGTAGACACACAGGAGCTCAGATATACTAACTTGGCAAGACAAAGGCTTACCTCACAGTACTGTTTTTCTTTTATCTGAGGTCCTCTGGTCCCGTCCTCAAATCGATCGGTGAGTGGGTCGGCACTCTATCGGCTGCACATCGGACGATCTCGAGCCCCACGTTGGGCGCCAATTTCTGTTAGGGGTTAAGTCCCCCCAGGATGGATGTCACCGTAATCCTAATTAAGTAAAGAACAAATATCGAGCTCGGGAAACAAACGTACAGACACACCCAGGTATCTAGTAAGAATGGTTTCGTTTATTGCATAGTTCATACAGTATTTAAGACAAGCTGGCTACACAATAATCATGTGACCAATGTACATATTTGGTCCTTCCGGTTCCGCTACTAGGCTGATTTGCTCAGTTACTCATAATAACATTTGTTTACTTTCTTTCCTTTGCTTATCTGGATGTTTCCCTTATTTCTCCTGAGAACAGCAAAACCTTTGGGTGCCGTAGCAGACTTAGTGTCTGCTTGCTATCTCTAAATTATGCTGACTATCTGCAGAACATTTCACTCTCTGTATATACAGTGTATAGAATATAGTACAAATTATATTTTAACCCTCACAACAGCTAGAATGCCAAAGGTCTGCAATGCTGTAATTGCTGCAAATGGAGCATTCTTTGACGAAAGCAAAGTTTGAAGGACAAAATTGTTATTTCAAATAAAAATCATTATTTCTAACCTTGTCAATGTCTTGACTTTATTTTCTATTCATTTTGCAACTCATTTGATAAATAAAAGTGTGAGTGTGGAAAACACAAAATTGTCTGGGCGACCCCAAACTTTTGAATGGTAGTGTAAAACAAACCATTATATGGCTACATCACAAGAAAAATAATAGGGATCGCTGTAATTGTACTGACCCACAGAATAAAAGTCAGTACTCTGTACTGTATGCTGCATGGCAAAAAATTACATGGTGAAATGCAATGCCAGAAAAGAGTTAATAAAATTTATTCAATAAGTTATAGGCACCCAAAAATGGTGTCATTACAAGATGCATTTCATCCTGCAAAAAACAAGCCCCTATATGGCTACATCGTAAGAAAAATAAAAAAAATTATAGCTTATACAATGTGACTACAAAAAAAACTAAAAAAAATCGCCATATCTTTTGGACAAAACTGGCTGCGGAAGGAAGAGAATGTATAAGCTGTGCAAGCATATATCAGGGTACACTTCAGATTTAGAGCTTACAATGGAAAAGACCCTAGAAGTGATCTCCAGAGTGACCCCCAATCATAGGAGCTACTGGGGATATAGTAGGGAATTTGGTGTTCCCAATTCACTTTGCACAGCTTACATATTCACTTTCCACAATCCCCTGTGCATTCACGTCTTCGATACTAATGCTCCCTACACCCCTTGATATATTTTTTGGGGTACAGTTTTCAAAATGGGGTCACTTCCTGGGGAAATCCACTTTACTGGTACGTTAGAGGCTCTGCAAACATGACATGACGTCCAGATACCAAACATCTAAATCTGCACTCCAAAAGCCACATAGCACTCCTTCACATCTGTGCCCTGTTGTGTGCCCAAAATGAAGTTTGTATGTATGCAATTGTTGTGTCCAGGATAATGTACTTAAAGAGGTTCTCCAGGAAAAATGTTAGTTTTTATATGGGCCGAGGGGAGGTAAAAAAAAAAAAAAAATCATACTCACCTGTCCCCGGTGCTCCGGTGTCCTCCCTGCGCACTCTGGTCCTGCTGATTCAGCATCTTCTCAAAATCTGGTTTTCAAAAACCCAGTGTCGCTCCTTCCCTTCTGTGCGCTGCCGTGTGCCCAAATATCAGTTTATACCCACATGTGGGGTATTTCTGTGCTCGGGAAAAATTGCATAAGAAACTGTGAGATGCATCTTCTTTTTTTTCCAATTCAAACTTTATTGATTTTCAAAAAGACACAAAATACAGAATACAGAAAATACGGTGAAAACATATAACTGCAACAACAGCAGCAACATTCCACACTGTTAACAGCGAGGAGATCCTCGAGTAGAGGTCAAAGGACAAGAAGAGGGGGAAGAGAAAAAAAAAAAAAAGAGGAAGGGAAGGGGGGGGCGAGGCAACAAAAACAGACACAGAACAAGAGGGAAGAGAAGAGGAAAAGAAAAGAGAAGTAAAAAAAACAACAACTTTTTTTTGGAAGGGGGGGGATGGGGACTATACAGCAACAATATCCGGGTCCAGGGGAGGACCCCAGGGGTGTAAGCAATCAAAAATTCTTCCTCAAAAAGAGTAGTAAAACTCACAGGGAGCGAGGCCAGAGGGTCAAGAATAGTCCAGAAGACGTAACCCATCAGTTAGCTATAAAAACCAGAGCATCCCACTGTAGGTCTATGGGGGAGGCAGAGGCCTGAGAAGCGTCTGATATTCACTGGTACGTTGGAATTCCATACAGTAGAACCAGGTCTTGTTAAAAGTTTGAACAGTGTCATGCAGGAAAGAGGTGAGGTTCCCAATACGCATATTCTCATTGACCTTCAAAACCCAAAGGGAGAGAGGGGGAGGTTCAGTTTGCTTCCAAAATTGCGGGATACATGCTCGAGCCGCGAGGACTAAAAATTGAAGCAGGGAGCGCTTATAGATATGCATCGGGGACTCGCAATGATGGAGGAGGAACAGAGCAGGGCCCAAATGGAGGGAAGTCTCAGTTACTTGAGAAATAATCCTCATAACCCTGTCACAGAAGGGGGATAGAGCGCTACAAGACCAAAAAATGTGTAACATGGTGCCCTCCTCCACTCCACACCTCCAGCACATTGATGGGACCTGTGGGATAAGAGCATGCAATCTCGAGGGGACACGATACCACTGGGACATGAGTTTAAAACTGGCCTCCGGATAACGAGAGCTGATCAATGATTCGTATGTGAGACGGAATATGCGCTCTCTTTGGGCAGGTGTGAGAGACAGGTTAAGATCAGTCTCCCATTTCAATATAAAGTGAGGGACAGCATCAGGCGGGGGTTCTATCAAGAGTTTGTAAATAATAGCTAAGGAGTGCCGAAAGGGTCCAGTTCCCACACACAGCCATTCTAGAGACGTATACTCGGTTCTGAATTCCATAGGGGGGGAGAGATTGTACAAAGTGGCGGATCTGCAATCCACGCCATGCGTCCAGGGGAGGAAGATCACTGGAGGGGGAAACCCCTGAGCCCACTCGCCATCCTAAATCGTTCCAGAGATGACCCACCCTAAAGAAACCATGGCGACGCCAGTTGCGGAACACTCTATCAGAGACACCAGAAGGAAACTTAGGGTGGCCCAAAAGCGGGTAGCATATAGAGTCAAGTGGGAGTGAATGAGAGTGAACCAAGCGCTGGGCACAAATTCTAAGGGTTGGGCCAATTGTGGGGTGGGAGCGGAGAGGTGACACTAGAGGAGATTCAAGCCACGGGATCGCCTGCAGTGGCAGCGGGGAGAAGGCTTGTTCGATGTAGACCCATGGTTTAAGCGAACCATGTCTACACCAGTCTACTATCCTAGCCAAGTGAGCAGCAAAATAGTAGAATTTAAGATCTGGGAGGGCCAAGCCACCACTACGTTTAGGGCGGGAAAGAAGGGCTCTGCTAACTCTTGCAGACTTACCCGACCATATGAAATCCAACTGAATGGAGGACAAGGCCCGAAAGAAGGAAAGGGGAATGTGGATAGGCAGTGTTTGTAAAAGGTATAGGAGTTGCGGCCGGATATTCATTTTAAAAATGGTGCACCTCCCAAACCAGGTGAGCGTACCCTGTTTCCATCAGTGACAGTCTGAACGTATAGATGATAGCATAGGCGGAAAGTTGGCGTGAAAAAGGTCTGTCGGGTCAGGAGTAATGGAGACTCCCAGATATTTCAAGGCCCGGGTAGCCCAGCGGAAGGGAAAAGATTGACTCAAGGTGGAGACCTATTGGGGGGCGGAGGGTGACATTAAGTTAGAAAGCTTTGAATATTCATCAAAGGCAGACATTAGGCATGGGAGAGAGATTTGTGGGCAGGTAAGAAAAAACAATAAGTCATTTGCGTAGGCCGCTACTTTGTAAAGGCGAGATGCATGGGCCACACCCGAGATGTCAGGATGGGATCGGACATGTCTAAGAAAGGGCTCTAGTGTCAGGATGAGAATGAGAGGAGACAAAGGGCATCCCTGTCTAGTACCATTAGCAATGGGGAAAGACTGTGAGAGGAGACCATTAACCCGAACCTGAGCTGAGGGATAGGAATAAAGAGAGAGGATCCAGTTCATCATGTTTTCGCGGAGACCCACATGTAACAGGGTTTCCTCCAGAAACTGCCAATTAACCCTGTCAAAGGCCTTCTCAGCATCTGTAGATAAGAGCATGAGAGGCCTGCCAGAGACCTTTGCCCCATGTAGAAGGTTAATAGTTTTGATGGTGTTGTCCCTAGTCTCTCGTCCAGGCATGAAGCCTGCTTGGTCAGGATGGATGATGTCGCCCAGCAGAGGAGTTATTTGGGAGGAAAGGATTTTGGCCAGGATTTTAAGATCCATGTTCAACAGTGAGATAGGACAATAACTGGGACAAAGAAGGGGATCCTTTCCGGGTTTGGGAATTACGGTAATATGGGCGCGAAGGGAATCGCAGCATAGAGACGAGCCCGACATCAATGAATTGAAGATCTTTAGGAGATGTGGGCTGAGATCTGGGCCAAGTTTCTTATAGTAAACCAGAGGCAACCCATCCAGACCCGGAGCCCTACCTGTGACCATTTGTTTAAGCACAGTCGAAAGTTCGTCATCTACAATTGGGAATTCTAGGACCTCTAGGTCCTCGACTGATAGTGTAGGGAGTCCTGAAGAGGCAAGGTATGCCTGTATGCGATCGTGAAATTGAGAGTTAGATGAGTCTGGGTTAGAGGCGTCTACCGAGTACAGAGATACCTCAGTGGGAAGATCTACTTTGGAGTGTTGGGTAGTTCGGATTTGAGGGACATAAGTGGAGACTCTTTGGATCCGCAGGGTCCTCGCCAAGGATCGACTACATTTATTACCGAACTCATAGAAGTGTCGCCGACACTTAACTAGAGTCCCTTTAGCTCTGTCCATCAGAAAAGAACGAAGTTCCTCCCAGATGCACGCAAGCTGTGCGTATGTGTCTACAGTCACCTGACGTTTTTAGAGAGCCTCGAGTGAGCGTATATGTTGGAGAAGAGATTCAATGTGTGACTGACGTTCTCTCTTCAGGCGAGAGCCATACTGGATGAGGACCCCATGGACCAGGCATTTATGGGCTTCCCAGATTACAGGAGGGCTAAGTTCCCCAGTCTCTTCCCTAGTGCAGTATTTGGTTAAGTGGGTTTTAATATCTGCAAGGATAGTCACATCGTCCAAAAGCGAGGAGTTAAGCTTCCATTGGCGTTGGAAGGGGATGGGGGACTGTAGTGATAGGGTCACTGTAAGAAGAGCGTGATCTGAAAATGTGATGTTGTCTATAGATGCAGACAGCAAGGAGTGAAGGTCCTGGTGTCGGAGGAAGATGTAATCAATATGAGAGTAACGATTGTGAACTGGAGAATAGTATGAGTAATCCCAAACCGAGGGGTGTAATAGTCGCCATGAGTCAATAAGTTGGTGAGAATGAAGATCTCTCCGAAATCTGCACAGGAGTGAGTGGGAGTGACTTGAGGAGCCAGAAGAGGAGTCAAGTGTGGGATCAAGAACTAGGTTCAGGTCGCCCCCCGACCACCAAAACGCCCTCTACAAAATTATCAAGCATCTCTAAGTATGAGTGGAGAGCTAGGCCCTGTCAGGCATTAGGGAGATAGAGCGATGCAAAAGTATATATCTGAGACGCAATACGTCCCTTCACCATAAAGAATCTGCCCTCTTTATCAGTGCGAGTCCCCAGATGCGTCCAGCTCACCGATCTAGAGATCAAAATGCTGGCCCCTCTAGACTTGGGGTCTAGGGAAGGGCTGTGATATGTGTGTGGGAACCAAATGTTAGAGAGTTTAAAAAGGTTTGAGAGAGCAAAAATGTGTTTCCTGCAAGAACACTACATGTAAATGCTTACCTTTGAGTAAGTTGAAAAGAATAGAGCGCTTTCCAGGACTATGCAGCCCCCTGACATTAAGGTATCCTACCACGAGAGAAGTCTGCTGGCTTGAAGTCGGCATGTCTAGACACTGCAGGTCAAGCCCCACTGAAGGAGAAGGAGGATCTCTAAGACACTTGAGAGGGGGAGAAAAATAAAGAAGACAAGACACTCGGGTGGAGAGAGAAAAAAAAAGGGGGGGGGAGGGGAGAGATAGGAGAAAAGAGTAGAGGGAAAGGAGAAGAAAACCAGAAAAAGGTGGAGAGCTAGGTAAGGAAAGGAGGGATAAGGGAAGAAAAAGACAGGGAAGTAGACAAAGTCAAGTCGCCTCAAGAAAAAGAGGCGAGCTCTCAAATAAATGAGAGAGAGGGAGGCGGGGAAAACAAAAGAGCAAGCACAAAAGAACCACGAGTGAAACTTAACAATAGTTTCTCCCCGCCGCTCCCCACCACCCACAAAAAAAGGGGTGGGGTGGGGGGAGGGGCAGAGCAAACAAAACAAGCCACAGTCTACAATAACATGACCTAGCAAGTGCAAATCTGGTGCCAAGGGAAGTTATGGGACCCCTACCAGTATTTAGGCTGAGGGGGCCATATGGCGGTGCCGCAAGAACTAATGAAGCTCCAGCAGCTCCACCCAGGGCCGCCGCAATATAATGAGCAACTACCCAAACAGTAACCTAAGTAGGTAAACATTGTAACGAGGGTAATAAAGGCACCAATAGGAGAGGACAAAGTAACCTGGCATCTTCCTCTGTAGAAATGGATGGATGAACTCATCAAAATAAACCAGTGGGGATGAGCAAAAGGGAAGATACAGGAGCAGTCCACATATCTAGGGGCCGGGAGTCATCACGCTTCGGTAGGGAGGTAGCGAGATAGGTCTGGCTGGTCCAGTAATGGGTTTAGAGGGTCTTCTCCAGGAGGCATCAATGGAGAGAGTCTGTCTCGTATTGGCGTAGAGGAGGGGCATCGAGATCTATGTTGTCGCCTCTGGGAGATTTGTTGAGTCAGATCCAGCGCGAGCCAATTTTGGACTTCAATGGGTCTAGTGTCCAATAAAGTAAACAGCTCAGGGAGGTCTGCAGGTGAGCGCACCAGAATGGAGGTAGAACCCTTACGGGCGATCAGGTGAAATGGATGTCCCCACCAGTATGTTCCTCCACAGTCCTTAATGAGGCTTAGAAGGGGCTGTAGGGCACGTCGCATGGCCAGAGTGCGCGTAGAAACATCTGGGAAAAGTTTGACAGTGATATCTTCAAAAGAGACAGGGCCCACGGACCAAGCGCATTTCAAGATGTGTTCCTTCTCAGACTAGTAATGTCATCTACAAAGGACATCCCATGGGTTGGTGGGGTCCAGGGGGCCGGACCGTTGAAATCTGTGAACTCTGTCAAACATATAGGTTGCATCCAAAGGGCGTTGCGCCACTATGTTGAAGATGGTATTGACTCTAGTGATTAAGTCATCTGCGGTGCCTTTTTTTGGGGATACCCCGCAGGCGGATGTTGTTCCTCCGTCCTCTGTTTTCTTGGTCGTCAAGCTGGAGTGCAATATTTTGGAGGTGGATAGTTGAGTGCTGGTGGTGTCTCTCTACTGCAGTGAGCCTGCGGTCAAGGTCCGCAACCGATTGTTCAGTATTTTTGGCCCTAGAGTTGAGGTGGGTCACCTCCGTCCTGACTGCATCCAACGCCTGTGCATGTCTCTGTTCCAGGCGGCAGACCACTTCGTCCAGGTCCTGCTTGGTAGGGAGGGCCTGTATAAGATCCCTGTAAGCAACTGGAAGTCAGCCGAAGCTATATGAGCGGCTTGGCAAGGAGGAGATGGTGATGCCATATTAGGGGTAGCAAGGCAGGACTAGGGAGGGCAGGGTCCACTTAGGGACTCAGTCAGTTCTCTAGGCCTCATCTCCTTGGAAGAATGTGCCATCTGCATCAAGAGTGGTGTGGGAGAAGGTAGCGCCATGTTTTCAGCGTCCAAGGACGCAGCTGAGAGGCTGGAGCGGGAGAGATACCTAGAGATAGATGGTGAACGGGTGAGTGAGCGGCCCAGAGTACGGGGGAGACCAGCAGAGTTGTTAGGACGTCTTCTGGGCATATCCCAGTGAGAGAAGACTTAGGGCATTAATGAATACACTCATGGTCACAGGGCTCTTACATAGAGCTAATGCATTGCACCATTGCTAAGCCTCGACTTCCAAGTGAGGGGGGGGTGGTGGTCGGGGAGGTAGCGTTACAGCAGGCTGCAGATAGAACCAGGAGGTCGGCCACCTGACAGGGGCGACCAGTAGTCCCGACCATATATGACGTAGCTAGAGAGCACCATACCTCCACTAACCAGACAGTGAATGTGAATGTCCCGCCGACAGTGCAAGTGACCGCTATACCTCTGTGGATCCCCAAGGGCGGGGGGAAGAGAACAAAGTCCCGTGGTTACTCCTCCTGGCAGGATTACCAAGGCAAATGCAGCATAGACAATATGGTGGAGAAGGGGCTCGGCACTCAAACATGACCGCGGCATCCAAGGGGTTCCTCCATGTTGCCATTCCGATCGGCACCCCCCGCGGCGAGATCGGGGGGTGCCGCTATCTATAATCTGCAGCCCAGGGTCTGCCCAGTGACCCCAGGCTGCCTGGAGACCCCACTACCTGGTTGATCCTGCCGAGACTTGCGGATGTGAGCGCTATGCGTCTGCATAGCCTCACTTCCTGTATAGACTGCAAGACACTTGCATGCTCGTGTCTTGCAGTCTATAGTGCTGAGCCAGCAATCAAAGCATTGCTGGCTCAGGTGTCCTAATGGGACACATGAAAAAATAAAAAAAAGTGAAAAAAAATAAAATAAAGTGTTTGAAAAAAATTTATAAAAGAATAAAGCCCCAAAAATTCCCTTTTCCTATATAAAATGAATTATATAAAAAAAAATAAACTAAAAATTAATAAAAACAATGCATATTTGGTATCGCCGCGTCCGTAACAACCTGTACAATAAAACTGAAACAATATTTAACATGGTGAACGTCGGGAAAAAAAAACGGAAAAAACTCGCCAAACGTAATGATTTTTCGCCATCTCACCTTACAAAATATGCCATAAAAAGTGATCAAAAATTCATATGTACCCCAAAACTGTACCAATAAAAAGCACAGGTTGTCCCGCAAAAAATAAGCCCTCAAACAACTCTGTAAACCGCAAAATAAAAATGTTACGCATCTCAGAAGATGGCGATGCAAAAAAAAATTGATTTATGTCCCCAAATGGGTTTTTGTTCTGCAAAATTAGTATCGCATAAAAAAAACAGTATAAATGAGGTATCTCCGTAATCGTACCGACCCGTAGAATAAAGGTAACATGTTACTTATGCTTTATGCTGCATGGTGAAAAACTTAAAAGGTAAAACGCAGTGCCAGAATTGATGGTTTTTTTTTTTTAATCCAACAAGAAAGAGTTAATAAAATTTATTCAATAAGTTATAGGCGCCCAAAGATAATGTCATTACAAAATACATCTCACCCCGCAAACAGCAAGCCCTCATATGGCTACATCACCAGAAAAATAAAGAAAATATAGCTCGTACAATGTGAAGACAAAAACCCCAAAAATCGCCAAATCATTAGAACATAACTGGCTGCGTCAGGAAGGGAATGTATAAGCTGTGCGAGCGTATCTTAGGGACAAACCAGATTTAGAGCTTACGAGGGAAAATAAACCAGAAGTGACCCCCCAGAGTGACCTCCCCAATAACAGGAACTACTGGGGAAATAGTAGGGAATTTGGTGTTCGCAATGTTCTCCGCACAGCTTATATATTCACTTTTCCCCATCCGCTGTGTATTCACGTCTGGGATACTAATGCTCACTACACCCCTTGATAAATTCTTTGAGGGGTGGAGTTTTCAAAATGGGGTCACTCCTTTGGGGAATCCACTGTTATGTTACCTTACAGGCTCTGCAAACATGACCTGGCGTCCAGATACCAAACATCTGAATCTGCACTCCAAAAGCCACATAGAGCTCCTTCTCTTCTGCGCCCTGCTGTGTGCCCAAACTGCAGTTTATGCCCACATGTATGACACTGGTGTACCCAGGGTAACGTACGTAATGTCATATGTGGGTATAAACTGCTGTATGGACACAGCTGGGCACAGAATTGAAGGAGCGCTATTTGGTTTTTGAAGCACAGGCTTGGACGGTTTGGTTTTTGGACGCCATGCAGAGCTGAAATGCCATTAAAGTGGAATCTCCTGACATGTGACCCCATTTTGGAAACTACACTCCTGAAGGAATTTATCCAGGGGTACAGTGAGCATTTTTAACCCCCAAGTGTTGCTATAATTTATTATCCATAAATGAATACACAGCTGATTGTGAACGGTGAAAATGACAATTTTTCCAGCAATACGTCATTTCAGTGCGTAATATGTTGTGCCCGGCTTGTATCAGAGATGAATGCTCCAAAAGCTGTTGTGCCCGGGATCCCCGCTTAACAGTTTTTGGATTGTGTGTCTCTGCAGACATAAGCTGGGCACAACATATCGGGCACTGAATTGGTGTATCTCTGGAAAAATGTTATTTTTAACTTTTCATTATCATCTGCGCATTTATTTCTGGAAATTAAAAGAATGCAACACTTAAGGGTTAATAATGCTCGCTGCACCACTTGATACATCCCTTGAAGGGTGTAGTTTCCAAAATGGGGTCATAAGTCTGCGGATTCCACTTTACTGGCAATTCTTGGGCTCTGCAAAAGTGGCATGGTGTCCAAAAGGAAAACTGTGCTCTAAAAACCAAAATAGCGCTCCTTCCCTTCTGTTCCCAAACAGCAGTTTATACCCACATATGGCATTAAGTACGTTATCCTGGGTACACCAGTGTCATACATGTGGGCATAAACTGCCATTTGGGCACACAGCAGGGTGCAGATGTGAAGGAGAGCTATGTACTTTTGGAGTGCAGATTTAGATTGTTGGTTTTTGGACGCCATGTCACATTTGCAGAGACCCTAAAATTGCCCCTACAAAATGGGGGTCACTTCTTGGGGAATTCCAGTTTACTGGCACCTCCAGGGCTCTGCAAAAATAACATAGCGACCAGAAAGTCCCTCTAAATCTGTACTCCAAAAGCTAAAAAAACACAGTGTTCCTTCCTTTCTGAGCCCTGCTGTGTTCCCAAGCAGCAGTTTACACCCACATATATAACTTTTTTCCCCCCGGAATAGCCCACTTAATAGTTTTAGGAGCGCATGTCTCTAATGTCACAAAGTGGCCGCAATGTATTCTGAAATTGGATATTTCTTCAAAAACTTCAATTTTCACTTTATACATTTATTTTTGGGAAGCATTTTTAGGCTCAAAATGATAATACCCCTTGATACATTCCTTGAGGGGTATAGTTTCTAAAATGGGGTCCCTTTTGAGGGGTTTCCATTGTATTGGTACTTTAGGGGCTCTGCAAATGCGACATGGCACCTGAAAACTATTCCAGCCACATCTGCCCTCCTAAAGCTAAATAGCGCTCTTTCCATTCTGAGCTCCACCATGTACCCATACAGCAGATTATAATCACATATGGGGCATTTCTGTGTTCAGAATAAATTGTGTAACAAACTGTGGGGTGTTTTTTCTTCTTTAACCACTTGCAAAAATTAAAAATATGTCGCTAAATGGACGGTTTATTGGAAAAAAAGTAATTTTTCATTTTTACGTCCCAATGATAATAAAATCTGTGAAACAGCTGTGAGGTCAAAATGCTCACTATACCCCTAGATAAATTCTATGAGGGGTGTAGTTTCCAAAATGGGGTAACTTTTGGGATTTTCCATTGTATTGGTACTTTAGGGGTTCTGCAAATTCGACATGGCACCCGAAAACTATTTCAGCAAAATCTGCCCTCCAAAAGCTAAATAGCGCTCTTTCCATTCTGAGCTCCACCATGTACCCAAACAGCAGATTACAACTACATATGGGGCATTTCTGTGTTCAGGAGAAATTGTGTAACAAACTTTGGGGAGCTTTTTCTCCTTTGTCCTCTTGTGAAAATGAAAAATTTGGGGCTAAATTGACGGTTTATTGGAAAAAAAAGTAATTTTTCATTTTCTTGTCCCAATGTTAATAAAATCTGTGAAACAGCTGTGGGGTCAAAATGCTCACTATACCCCTTGACATGTTCTATGAGGGGTGTGGTTTCCAAAATGGGGTCACTTTTAGGGGGTTTCCACTGTTTTGGTACTTTGGGGGCTCTGCAAATGCAACATGGCACCTGAAAACTATTCCAGCAAAATCTGCCCTACAAAAGCAAAATAGCACTCTTTCCATTCCGAGCCCCACCATGTACCCATTCAGCAGTTTACGACCACATATGGGGTATTGCTGTGTTCAGGAGAAATTGTTTAACAAACTGTGGGGTCCTTTTTCTCCTTTAACCCCTTGTAAAAATGAAAACTTTGGGGATAAAGTGACGTTTTAGTAATTTTTCATTTATACATCCCAATGTTAGTAAAATCTGTGAAACAGCTGTGAGGTCAAAATGCTCACTATACCCCTTGATGAATTCTGTGAAGGGTGTAGTTTTCAAAATGGGGTCACTTTTAGGGGATATCCATTGTTTTGGTACTCTAGGGCTTTGCAAATGAGACATGGCACCTGAAAACTATTCCAGCAAAATCTGCTTTTCAAACGCCTAGTGTCGCTCCTTCCCTTCCATACGCTGCCGAATGCCCAAACATCAGTTTACACCCACATGTGGGGTATTTCTGTGCTCTGGAGAAATTGTATAATAAACTGGGAGATGCATTTTCTCCTTTAACCCTTTGTGAATGTGTTAAATTTAGGGCTAAATGAAAGGATTAGTGGAAAAAAAATGAAATGTCTAAATTTCACCTCGATATCGTTTTATTTCTTGTGAAATGCTTAAAGGGATAACAAACTTCCCAAATGCTATTTTGAATTATTTCAGGGGTGCAGTTTTGAAAATGGGGTGATTTATGGGGGGTTTGTAATATATAGGCCTTTATAATGCCCTTTAGAACTGAAGTGGTCCCTAAAAAATTAGTTTGGGAAATTTTCTTGTAAATCTGAAAAATCGCTGTTATACTTGTAAGCGTTCTAACGTCCAAAATAAATTATAGGATGATTAAAAGATGATGTCAATATAAAGCAGAGATATGGTAGATAATATTTATTAATGTATTTGGGTGGTATGACTATCTGTCTGAAAAGCAGAGAATTTCACATTTTAAAAATTGCGATTTTTTTCAAAATTTCCATCAAATATCCTATTTTTTTATAAATAAATACAAAAATATTGATTAGTGTTTACCACTAACATGAAGTACAATGTGTCACGAGAAAACAATCTCAAAATCACTTGTGTAAGTTAAAGCGTCTCAAAGTTCTTGCCACATAAAGTGACACGTCAGTTTTGAAAAACAAGGCCTGGTCCTTAACGCACTTTTGGGCTGTGTCCTTAAGTGGTTAACCCCTTGTGAATGTGTTAATTTTAGGACTAAATGAATGCATTATTGAAAATAAAAATAAAATGTGTAAATTTCAACTCCATATTGTTTTAATTTCCGTGAAATGCTTAAAGGGTTAACAAACTTCCCAAATTCTGTTTTGAATTACTTGAGTGGTGCAATTTTGATAATGGGGTAAGTTATGGAGGTTTCTAATATATAGGCCTTTCAGAACTAAAATGGGTTTTGTAAATTTTCTTGTAAATCTGGAAAAATCACTGTTACACTTGTAAGCCTTCTAACGTCCAAAATAAATTAAAGGACAATTAAAAAATTATGCCGATATAAAGCAGATATATGGTAGATAATATCTGTTAATGTATTTGGGTGGTGTGACTATCTGTCTAAAAAGCAGAGCATTGCACATTTTTAAAACTGTGAATTTTTCCAATTTCCATCAAATTTCCTATTTTATTTATTTTTTTATAAACGTAGAAAATATTGATCAGTGATTACTACTACCATGAAGTACAATGTGTCACAAAAAAACAGCCTCAAAATCACATGGGTAAATTAAAGCGTCTTGAAGTTATTGCCACATAAAGTGACACATCTTGTTTTGAAAAATGAGGCCTGGTCATTAAGGTACTTTTAGGCCCGGTCCTTAAAGGGGTTGTCCAGGCTAAACTTTTAAAGTATCCACTTATTATATTACGGGGTCTGAAGAGCCCAGAGTACAATATTAGCAGTTCTGAGATGTGTTCAGTCTGAATGAAACTGCAAGCAGAACCTTGCAAATATTGTAACTGAAATAACCTATGTGAACAAAGTCACGTTGTTATCCTGATTGACATTCAGTTTCAGTTATTTTTCAATTAATCGCCCAGCCCTAACTGTGATTTAGTTGTAACTTCTGTATCACCCAGCACACATGTGGTATAATACACGCACATGCTGCCTGCCTCCATGGTCCAGGGATATGTATGATTTATATACTGTAGTTACATATGAGGGAGAATTTTTGAGTTATCAGCTGCCACATACCAGAGCCCTCATCATGGGGAAGCTGACATACAGTAATTTAGGGTTAAACCAGCTGAAAAACATATGGTGTAACAGGACATGTTTTTTCTCCACAAAATCAGAATGTCTTATTGATGTGAGAGGATGGTGTTAATTTCTGTTACTGATCAGTTTGTATGCATTCCTTGTTGTCCATCTATGGATATCTTACTGATGTGATTTGACAGGGTTAACCGTTGTTACATTGGTATACATTATGTCTCATTTCAGTGCAACTCTGCACATATACATATATGATAGTATTCAACATGTGTGTGCATATACAGTATATATATATATATATATATATATATATATATATATATACAGTACAGACCAAAAGTTTGGACACACCTTCTCATTCCAAGAGTTTTCTGTATTTTCATGACTATAAAAATTGTAGATTCACACTGAAGGCATCAAAACTATGAATTAACACATGTGGAATTATATACTTAACAAAAAAGTGTGAAACAACTGAAAATATGTCTTCTATTCTAGGTTCTTCAAAGTAGCCACCTTTTGCTTTGATTACTGCTTTGCACACTCTTGGCATTCTCTTGATGAGCTTCAAGAGGTAGTCACCTGAAATGGTCTTCCAACAGTCTTGAAGGAGTTCCCAGAGATGCTTAGCACTTGTTGGCCCTTTTACCTTCACTCTGCGGTCCAGCTCACCCCAAACCATCTCGATTGGGTTCAGGTCTGGTGACTGTGGAGGCCAGGTCATCTGGCGTAGCACCTCATCACTCTACTTCTTGGTCAAATAGCCCTTACACAGTCTGGAGGTGTGTTTGGGGTCATTGTCCTGTTGAAAAATAAATGATGGTCCAACTAAACGCAAACCGAATGGAATAGCATGCCGCTGCAAGATGCTGTGGTAACCATACTGGTTCAGTATTCCTTTAATTTTGAATAAATCCTCAACAGTGTCACTAGCAAAGCACCCCCACACCATCGCACCTCCTCCTCCATGCTTCACGATGGGAACCAGGCATGTAGAGTCCATTCGTTCACCTTTTCTGCGTCGCACAAAGACACGGTGGTTGGAACCAAAGATCTCAAATTTGGACTCATCAGACCAAAGCACAGATTTCCACAGGTCTAATGTCCATTCCTTGTGTTCTTTAGCCCAAACAAGTCTCTTCTGCTTGCTGCCTGTCCTTAACAGTTGTTGTAGAGATGTGTCTGCTGCTAGAACTCTGTGTAGCATTGACCTGGTCTCTAATCTGAGCTGCTGTTAACCTGCGATTTTTGAGGCTGGTGACTCGGATGAACTTATCCTCCGCAGCAGAGGTGAGTCTTGGTCTTCCTTTCCTGGGGCGGTCCTCATGTGAGCCAGTTTCTTTGTAGCGCTTGATGGTTTTGGCCACTGCACTTGGGGACACTTTTAAAGTTTTCCCAATTTTTCGGACTGACTGACCTTCATTTCTTAAAGTAATGATGGCCACTCGTTTTTGTTTACTTAGCTGCTTTTTTCTTGCCATAATACAAATTCTAACACTCCATTCAGTAGGACTATCAGCTGTGTATCCACCTGACTTCTGAACACAACTGATGGTCCCAACCCCATTTATAAGGCAAGAAATCCCACTCATTAAACCTGACAGAGCACACCTGTGAAGTGAAAACCATTTCAGGTGGCTACCTCTTGAAGCTCATCAAGAGAATGCCAAGAGTGTGCAAAGCAGTAATCAAAGCAAAAGGTGGCTACTTTGAAGAACCTAGAATATAAGACATATTTTCAGTTGTTTCACACTTTTTTGTTAAGTATATAATTCCACGTGTTCATTCATAGTTTTGATGCCTTCAGTGTGAATCTACAATTTTTATAGTCATGAAAATTGTGAAAACTCTTGGAATGAGAAGGCGTGTCCAAATTTTTGGTCTGTACTGTTATATATATATATATATATATATATATATATATATATGTGTACAACTGGAACAGAGTGTTCCTACGGAATCCCAGGACTTGCGCTCTCAAATATCAAATCACAGGATGATCACAGGGTAGAAAAGGATTCAAGCTTTAATTAGATAACGCGTTTCGGGGTTTTTATTGCATTCAGGAGAATGCACCCCTTCATCAGATCTCTGTAGTGCTCAGTATGTGAAATTCATGGCTGAAATTCCATTACAGACAGGAAGTATTAGGACAGTGTTCAGACTGAGCAACAAGAAACCTACGCAAGGAATCAAACTGAACACGCCTCATTCGCCGCAGCGTGCTAGCAGAGGGTTGCGCAGAGACCCAAACAGGCAGAGACGTTACAGTACCCCCCCCCCTTTATGAAGGGCCACCGGACCCTCACCAGATAAACTAGTTTTTGAAGGACCCAGTATTTTCTCTGCCTTAAATTCCAGATCTCCCTGAACAACAAGAGGTGCTGGTGGACCAGGCAAAGGTTTTTTATTCGCCTGGCGTTTCCAACCCTTAGTAGCCGAGACCATCTTCTCAGCCCCAGGAGGGAGTTTAAGGGCCCAATCTTGTGGATCCCTGTGTAGGAGGGATATAAGTACTCCCACCATTTGGGCCTGGGATGCATGAGGGTTAATCCGGAAATACAGGCGACAAGACACCCGGAAAGTCTCAAATTTTTCTCGGTCCCCCGAGAAACAATCCGGGAGTAGCATCTTAACCCTGAAAGGGGCAGAAACTGGAGATGCTGCAGCAGCATCAGTAAGGGTCTGAACCTGTTTAGCTAGCTCAACTACCAGGCCTGCCAAACCCTCCATGTTGACTGCAAGGCCTTGATTAGGATCCATGCTGATCTGGAGGGAAGCAAATGGCAGTAAGTAATTTTGGGTTGGATATTCTGTAAGGGAAATGCCAGTTGAGCAATTCCCCAGTGCCGCTGCAGAACCCTGGGGGGAGGGGCACAACAAGACAGTGAACCCCCCACTGTCCCTGGCTAACTTGCCTATCTGTCCTAGGCGACAGCAGCAACTGGTCGACAGGCCCTACTTTATATAGGTGACAACGCATAATGCAGACAGGACAAACAACGGACAAAGGGAGGTCGGCTAGCCAAGGGGTCGGTAACAGTCGAGCAATGCAGTACAAAATCAGAATCCATAAGAATAGTCACAGACAAAGCCAGAGATCAGAAATAGGAATACAGGTAACAGCATGGAGTAAAGGCAGGTACGCAGAAGCAATAACCAGCGACCATGTGAGGGCTGACAACCTGTTTATAGAAAGACAGGACCTGCCCCAGACTGGATTGGTAGACAGGCTGTCAATCACACAGGCAAGGCTGAGATTAACTATTAGAGGAGCAGAGAGAAACAAAGATGCAAGAGACGGGTGTGGCTGAAATTCAATTACAGACAGGAGGTATTAGGACAGTGTTCAGACTGAGCAACAAGAAACCTACGCAAGGAATCAAACTGAACATGCCTCCTTCGCCACAGCGTGCGAGCAGAGGGTGGAGCAGAGACCCGAACAGGCAGAGACGTTACACCTGCATCAGGCTGGGAAGACTGAATCTGCAATAGGCAAGCAGCTTAGTGTGAAGAATTCAACTGTGGGAGCAATAATTAGAAAATGGAAGACATACAAGACCACTGATAATCTCCCTCGATCAGGGGCTCCACGCAAGATCTCACCCTGTGGGGTCAAAATGATCACAAGAACGGTGAACAAAAATCCCAGAACCACACGGAGGGACCTAGTGAATGACCTGCAGAAAGCTGGGACTAACGTAACAAAGGCTACCGTCAGTAACACACTACGCCGCCAGGGACTCAGATCTTGCAGTGCCAGACGTGTCCCCCCTGCTTAAGCCAGTACATATCCAGGCCCGTCTGAAGTTTGCTAGAGAGCATTTGGATGTTCCAGAAGAGTATTGGGAGAAGTCATATGGTCAGAACATCCAAAGTAGAACTGTTTGGTAGAAACACAACTCGTCGTGTTTGGAGGAAAGTGGATGCTGAGTTGCATCCAAAGAACACCATACCTACTGTGAAGCATGGGGGTGGCAACATCATGCTTTGGGCCTGTTTCTCTGCAAAGGGACCAGGACGACTGATCCGTGTACATGAAAGAATGAATGGGGCCATGTATCGTGAGATTTTGAGTGCAAACCTCCTTCCATCAGCAAGGGCATTGAACATGAAATGTGGCTGGGTCTTTCAGCATGACAATGATCCCAAGCACACTGCCAGGGCAACGAAGGAGTGGCTTCGGAAGAAGCATTTCAAGGTCCTGGAGTGGCCTAGCCAGTCTCCAGATCTCAACCCCATAGAAAACCTTTGGAAGGAGTTGAAAGTCCGTGTTGCCCAGTGACAGCCCCAAAATATCACTGCTCTAGAGGAGATCTGCATGGAGAAATGGGCCAACATACCAGCAACAGTGTGTGCCAACCTTGTGAAGACTTACAGAAAACGTTTGACCTCTGTCATTGCCAACAAAGGATATATAACAAAGTATTGAGATGAACTTTTGTTATTGACCAAATACTTATTTTCCACCATAATTTGCAAATAAATTCTTTAAAAATCAGACACTGTGATTTTCTGGATTTGTTTTCTCATTTTGTCTCTCATAGTTGAGGTCTACCTATAATGTCAATTACAGGCCTCTCTCTTAAATGAGAGAACTTGCACAATTGGTGGCTAACTAAATTTTTTTTTTCCCACTGTATATGGCATATGATTATCTTTCTTTAGTTGCACCTTCTCCCGCTAGTATGGAAACTTTGCATACATTCCTTTGCCTTTTTTACCATATATACAGTATCTCACAAAAGTGAGTACATCCTTCACATTTTTGTAATTATTTCATTATGTATTTTCATGGGACAACATTGAAGATATGACACTTTGATACAATTTAAATTAGTCCGTGTACATCTTGTAGAACAGTGTAAATTTGTTGAACCATCAAAATCACTCAACACACTCAACGCCATTAATTTCAAAGCCCCTGACTATGAAAGTGAGTACACCCCTAAGTTAAAACGGACAAATTGTTCCCCAAGTGTCAATATTTTGTGTGGTCACCATTATTTTTCTGCACTGCCTTAGCCCTCTTGGGCATGGAGTTCACTAGAACATCACAGGTTGCCACTGAAACCCTCTTCCACTCCTCCATGTCGACATCACAGAGCTGGTGGATGTCAGAGACCTTGTGCTCCTCCACCTTCCATTTGAGGAAAATGAAAGATGGAGGGTTTAGGTCTGGAGACATGCTTGGCACTTTTACCCTCAGTGGTCATTATCATGTTGGAATACTGCCCTGCGGCCTAGTTTTCCAAGGGAGGGGTTCATGCTGTGTTTGTCACAGTACATGTTAGCTTTCATGGTTCCCTCAATAAACTGTAGCTCCCTACAGCCGGCAGCACTCATGCAGCCACAAACCATGACACTCACACCATCATGCTTGACTGTAGGCAAGACACACTTGTCTATATCCTCTTCACCTGGTTGCCGCTACACACGATTAACACCATCTGAACCAAATAAGTTTATCTTGGTCTCATGAGACCACACAACATGGTTCCAGTAATGTATGTACTTAATCTGCTTGTCTTCAGCAAACGGTTTGCATGCTTTCTTGTGCATCTATAGAAGAGGCTTACTTCTGGGACAATAGCCATGCACACCAATTTGATGCAGTGTGTGGCCTATGGTCTGAGCACTGACAGGCTGACCCCCCACCCTAGAGATGAGCGAAGTTTTCAAAAATTCGATTTGGCAGTTTGATTCGTAGTTCCAAAAAAATCTGCTTCGATCCGCATTACTTCGCGGTGAATAAACAGCTATTTCCGGGCTACAGAGAGCCGGGGTGGGCAGCAAAATGGCGGAAGCCCTTGGATGCCGCGGTCATGTTTTCTCTCTCTCTCTTCAGCACAGACAACTTTTATTCATGTGGAAGGATCTGCGAACAAGCAAAGACACGCCTACCCAATCACATCACTAGAGAATATCTTGTGACCGTCTGGTGTCACAAAGGTCCTTACTAAATATTTGTTACCACGAAGCATCAGGAAATCCGGGATTGTGGAGAATCGAAGATTTCCTGAAATTCGGATCAAATACCACTTCTGCACAATCGATTCGCTCATCTTTACCCCACCCCTTTAACTTCTGCAGCAATGCTGGAAGCACTTATACATCTATTTTGCAAACACAAGCTCTGTATATGACGCTGAGCACGGCCACTCAACTTCTTAGGCTCACCATGGCAAGGCCTTTTCACAGTGGGACCTGTCTTGTTAAACGCTTTAAGGTCTTGGCCACCGTGCTGCAGCTCAGTTTTAGAGTGTTGGCAATCTTCGTGGCCTATGCAATTCTTTTTTTCAGATCCTCAGAGAGTACTTTGCCATGAGGTGCCATGTTGAACTGCCAGTGTCCAGTATGAGAGCAATAACACCAAATTTATGACATCTTCTCCCCATTCACACCTGAGACCTTGTAACACATGACACCAGGGAGGGAAAATGGCTAATTGGGCACAATTTGTCCATTTTCACTTAGGGGTGTACTCACTTTTGTTGCCAGGAGTTTAGACATTAATGGCTGTGTGTTGAGTGATTTTCAGGGCACAACAAATTTATACTGTTATACAAGCTGTACACTGCCTACTTTAGAAAATATCTATATATATAATATATAATGAAATAATTACAAAAATGTGAGGGGTGTACTCACGTTTGTGCGATAATGTAGTAATGTACAGCTGGGCATTACAGTCTTCACAGCCCACAAAGCTAGTATAAAAACCTATAGACTATTCTGTTTGCCTACACATGAGCATGTATACCTTTTGTGACAGGACAAGGGGAAAAGTGGTAGTAGTAGTATACATTTCTCCCAGGTTCTTGTGATATTTCTTCTAAAGGCACCTGGGAAAGTTGTGTTCCTTGCTGGAGGGTTTTACCTAAACCCTGGTAAAAGGTCTGGCTGCTGGAGTAGGGAGAGTTGTGTGTGTGTTTACTCCATTTGGCCACTTCAGGTTTTGGGATGAGTAGGGTTAATTCTTTGTTTCCTGAAGTGTGTATATAAGGGCAGACAGCACACAGGTATTTGGCTCTCTCTGCTCCTGGGAAATCATTGTGAGTTAAAACTGCTGAATATTATTTTAGGCAGCTGTGCAGTAGGCCCAGCTCTCTCTAGTTAGGTACCTGTGTTGTAGGTATTAGCGGGACGGCTAGGATTTTATTATGTATTGTTATTGTTTTGTTTTCTTTAAAGCACTAATAAAACTGGTTGCGGCCAGTTGCACCATACTTGACTGGACTCTTATTGCTGTACCAAAAGTGCTCGTCTATCTGAGACGACGATCCCTGATCTAATCCCGTTACACTATGAATATATGTAGTTAATAACAGTAAACAATCATTTTTTAATAGGAATGAGTGGCAGCAGACACACCCACATCCTGACTAAGACTGGCCTTACCCTAAAGAAATACTCCTACAAAACGTTTAATAAGCTGGCACAATTATCTGCTCTGTTCTAGCCTGACATTTTACTATATGAGCCCAACACTGACTCCTTTGCTGTTCAGCATGGTAAAGCTAGTGGGCCCTGGTGATTCAAGCTGAACTCTTGCACCAGGGACCATGAACCTTTAGCTATGCCCGTCTCTATAAAAATAAATATATAATAGCATTGTGAAACTAATCTGCTCAGCTGTTATGAGAAGGTAAATTCTAGACTGGACCAAGGCAAGTCATTGGATTTTACATATCTTTTAAAAACAGTTGGCAATAAAAGGTTGGTAAAAAATTAGCAGTTAAGAAAGTGGTTAAGAAATTCGCTTAGTGACAAAGCAGAGGCTGTCTATCAAGAGCAGACTTAGATTGGCTCACCATTATTGGTGGGGTCCACAGCAGGGCCGTTTTAACCATAGGAAGAACACTGAACTTGCAGCAGAGACCCCCTGTTGGCTATCCCCTGTCCAGCAGCACTGTTTCCCAAAGCATGCCGAAATTTCAGGTATTACTTCTTTATTTTAGGGCATGACTTCAGTGTGGGGTCACTAAGGGAGCATTATACTATGTGAGGGCCACTGAGGAAGTATAATACTATGTCTACTGTGGGGACATTATACAGTGGGGGAAAAAAGTATTTAGTTAGCCACCATTTGTGCAAGTTCTCCCACTTAAAAAGATGAGAGGCGCCTGTAATTTACATCATAGGTAGAACTCAACTATGAGAGACAAAATGAGAAAACAAATCCAGAAAATCACATTGTCTGATTTTTAAAGAATTTATTTGCAAATTATGGTGGACTAAATACTTTTTTTCTCCACTGTACCTATGCACATCAAAGACAAGGTAGATCTTGAATGCGGTGAAAGGCAGCAACCAAAGTAATAAATAGAATGGGTGTACTACAGTACCCATAGAGATTATTAAAACTAGGGTTTGTTCAGTTTAAAAAAACAAAAACAAAACAGTGACACTAAGTTCACAATAGCGCCTGGGTTTCTGTTTGTTGGGTCAGCTTGGAGACCTGAAGAACGGAAACCTAATCCGCTTAAAAAGCGGTTACCCATGCAAAACCTTGCTCCACATTTTTCAAGCGTATTCAGGAGATGGAAGCCCCTAACGTGAAGAAGGTGCAGGTGTGAACCTAGCCTGAGATGTGACCTAATAACTGTATGTGAACCTTTCAAAGAACAGTATAGCGATCTCTGCCAGATGGAAATCCTCTACATCTATGATTTAAAGAGGACCTTTCATGTCCTCAGGCACATGCGGTTTTACATACCACTAGAAAGCTGACAGCGTTCTGAATTCGGCGCATTGCCGACTTTCCCAGTATGTGCCCCGGGGATGGAGATATCGGCGATCTTAGTTTCACGGTTTACCGTCAGAAGGTCGTTCCTGACAGTGTAGCTGGTCTGTGAGGAACGCCCTCCCTGACAGTTCTCGTTTATAGACTTGTACTGGGGGGGCGTTCCTCACAACTCAGCGTCATCGCTGGGCTGTGAGGAACGCCCCCTCTCTCTGTACTAGCCCATAGCGCTGTACTGTCAGAGGGGGCATTCCTTACTGCCCAGCGATGGCGCTGAGATGTGAGGAACGCCCCCCCCAGTACAAGTCTATGAACGAGAACAGTTAGGGAGGACGTTCCTCACAGCGCAGCTAGACTGTCAGGAACGCCTTTCTGACAGTAAACCATGAAACTAAGACCGCTGATATCGCCAGCCCCGGGGCACATACCGGTAAAGCCAGCAGTGCGCTGAATTCAGCACGCTGTCGGTTTTCTAGCGGTATGTAAAACAGCATATACATAAGGACATGAAAGTTCCTCTTTAAAGAAAGGTTTCTACACTGACACAGAAGTGTTCTTTACTGTAAAAGCAATGAGACTATAGAACTTTTTGCCAGGGAACGTTGTCAAGCAAAAATCATTCAAAGAGAAGGACCTGGTTGATCCTGCCGAGACCTCAGGAAGTCAGCGCTATGCGTCTCCATAGTGATGACTTCCTGATTAGACTGCAAGACACTTGCATGCTTGTGTGTTGCAGTCTATAGTACTAAGCCAGAGATCAAATAAAAGAATAAAGCCCCAAAAATTCCCTTTTCCTATATAAAATGAATTATATAAAAAATAAACCTAAAAATTAATAAAAACAATACATATTTGGTATTGCCACATCCGTAACAACCTGTACAATAAAACTGAAACCATATTTAACGTACACGGTGAATGTGGGTCAAAAAAAACAAAAAACAGAAAAAAAAAGCTGGAAGTAATGATTTTTCGCCATCTCACTTTACAAAATATGCCATAAAAAGCGATCAAAAAGTCATATGTGCCCCAAAACTGTACCAATAAAAAGCACAGATTGTCCCGCAAAAAAAAAAGCCCTAAACCAACTCTGTAAACTGAAAAATAAAATGCTACGCATCTCAGAAGATGGTGATGCAAAAAAAAATTGATTTATGTCCCCAAATGGGTTTTTGTTCTGCAAAATTAGTATCGCATAAAAATAAAACGTTTAAATAAAGTATCGCCGTAATCGTACCGACCCGCAGAATAAAGGTAACATGCTACTTACACTCTATGCTGCATGGCGAAAAGTTTAAAAGGTAAAACGCAGTGCCAGAATTGATGAGTTTTTTTTTTAATCCACCAAGAAAGAGTAAATAGAATTTATTTATTAAGTTGTAGGCACCTAAAAATGATGTCATTACAAAATACATCTCATACTGCAAACAATAAGCCCTCATATGGCTACATCACCAGAAAAATAAAGAAAATATAGCTCGTACAATGTGAAGACAAAAACCCCAAAATTCGCCAAATCATTAGAACAAAATTGGCTGAGTCAGGAAGGGAATGTATAAACTGTGCGAGCATATATTAGGGTACAAAACAGATTTAGAGCTTAAGAGGGATAACAAACCAGAAGTGACCCCTCCAATAATAGGAGCTACTGGGGAAATAGTAGGGAATTTAGTGTACTGAATGTACTCCGCACAGCTTACATATTCACTTTTCCCCATCTGCTGTGCAGTCACATCTGGGATACTAATGCTCACTACACCACTTGATAAATTCTTTGAGGGGTGCACTTTTCAAAATGGGGTCATTCCCTACGGGATTCCACTTTACATGTACTTTAGAGGCTCTGCAAACATGACATGGCATCCAGATCCCAAACATCTGAATCTGCGCTCCAAAAGCCACATAGTGCTCCTTCCCTTCTGCGCCCTAATTGCAGTTTATGCCCACATGTATGACACTGGTATACCCAGGATAATGTACTTAATGTCATATGTGGGTATAAACTGCTGTTTGGACACAGCAGGGCACAGAAGTGAACGAGTGCTATTTGGTTTTTGGAGCACAGACTTGGATGGTTTGGTTTTTGGGCACCATGACACTTTTGCAGATCTGAAATGCCAGTACAGTGGAATCCCCTGACATGTCACCCCATTTTGTAAATTACACCCCTGAAGGAATTTATCCAGGGGTACAGTGAGCATTTTTAACCCCCAAGTGTTGCTATAATTTATTATCCATAAATGAATACGCAGCTGATGATGAAAGGTGAAAATGACAATTTTTCCAGGAATACGTCATTTCAGTGTGTAATATGTTGTGCCCGGCTTGTATCAGAGATGAACGCTCCAAAAGCTGTTGTGCCCGGGATCCCCGCTTAACAGTTTTTGGAGTGTGTGTCTGTGCAGACATAAGCTGGGCACAACATATCGGGCACTGAAATGTAGTATCTATGGAAAAATGTTATTTTTAACTTTTCATTATCAGCTGCGCATTCATTTCTGGAAATTAAAAGAATGCAACACTTAAGGGTTAATAATGCTCACTACCCCACTTGATAAATCCCTTAAAGGGTATAGTTTCCAAAATGGGGTGACGTCTGCGGATTCCACTTTACTGGCAATTCTTGGGCTCTGCAAAAGTGGCATGGTGTCCAAAAAGGAAACTGTGCTCCAAAAACCAAAATAGCGCTCTATCCCTTCTGTGCCCAAACAGTAGTTAATAACCACATATGACATTAAGTATGTTATTCTGGGTACACCAGTGTCATACATGTGGGCATAAACTGCCATTTGGGCACACAGCAGGGCGCAGATGTGAAGGAGCGTTATGTGCTTTTGGAGCGCATATTTAGATATGGGGGTCATGTCTTGGAGAATTCCAATTTACTGGCACCTCCAGGGCTCTGCAAAAATAACATGGCGACCAGAAAGTCCCTCTAAATCTATACTCCAAAAGCTAAAAAAAACACAGTGCTCCTTCCCTTTTGAGCCCTCCTGTGTGCCCAAACAGCAGTTTACACCCACATATTTATTTTTTTTTTTTCCCCGGGATAGCCCACTTAATAGCTTTAGGAGTGATGTCTCTGATGCCACAAAGTGGCCGCAACATATTAGGCACTGAAATTGGATATTTCCTTAAGAACATTAATTTTCACTTTGTACATTAATTTTTGGGAAGCATTTTAGGCTCAAAATGATAATACCCCTGGATACATTCCTTGAATGGTGTAGTTTCTAAAATGGGGTCACTTTTGAGAGGTTTCCATTGTATCCGTACTTTAGGGGCTCTGCAAATGCGACATGGCACCTGAAAACTATTCCAGCCACATCTGCCCTCAAAAAGCCAAATAGCGCTCTTTCCATTCTGAGCCCCACCATGTACCCAAACAGCAGATTATAATCACATATGGGGCATTTCTGTGTTGAGAAGAAATCGTGTAACAAACTGTGGGGTGTTTTTTCTTCTTTAACCACTTGCAAAAATTAAAAATATGTCTCTAAATGGACGATTTATTGGAAAAAAGTAATTTTTCATTTTTACGTCCCAAAGTCAATAAAATCTGTGAAACAGCTGTGAGGTCAAAATGCTCATTATACCCCTTGATATGTTCTGTGAGGGGTGTAGTTTCCAAAATGGGGTCACTTTTTGGGGGTTTGCATTGTATTGGTACTTTAGGGGCTCTGCTAATGCAACATGACACCCAAAAACTATTCCAGCAAAATGTGCCCTCCAAAAGCTAAATAGCGCTCTTTCCATTTTGAGCCCTGCCATGTACCCATGCAGCAGATTACAACCACATATGGGGCATTTCTGTGTTCAGGAGAAATTGTGTAACAAACTTTGGGGAGCTTTTTCTCCTTTGTTCTCTTGTGAAAATGAAAAATTTGGGGCTAAATTGACGGTTTATTGGAAAAAAAAGTAATTTTTCATTTTAATATCCCAATGTTAATAAAATCTGTGAATCAACTGTAGCATCAGAATGCTCACTATACCCCTTGATATGTTCTGTGAGGGGTGTAGTTTCCAAAATGGGGTCGCTTTTAGGGGGTTTCCACTGTATTGGTACTTTTCGGGCTCTGCAAATGCAACATGGCACCTGAAAACTATTCCAGCAAAATCTGCCCTACAAAAGCCAAATAGTGCTCTTTCCTTTCTGAGCCCTGCCATGTACCCATACAGCAGATTACCACCACATATGGGGTATTGCCGTGTTCAGGAGCAATTGTTTTGCAAACTGTGGGGGTGCTTTTTCTCCTTTAACCCCTTTTGAAAATCAAAACTTTGGGGATAAAGTGACATTTTAGTAATTTTTCATTTATACATCCCAGTATTAGTAAAATCTATGAAACGGCTGTGGTGTCAAAATGCTCACTATACCCCTTGATGAATTCTGTGAGGGGTGTAGTTTCCAAAATGGGGTAACTTTTTGGGGGTTTCCTTTGTATTGGTACTCTAGGGACCCTGCCAATGGGACATGGCATCGAAAACTATTCCAGTTTAATCTGCTTTTCAGACACCCAGTGTCGCTCCTTCCCTTCCGTGCGCTGCCATTCGCCCAAACATCAGTTTACACCCACATGTTGGGTATTTCTGTGCTCGGGAGAAATTGCATAACAAACTGTGAGATGCATTTTCTCCTTTAACCCTTTGTGAATGTGTTAATTTTAGGGCTAAATTAAGGAATTAGTGGAAAAAAATTAAATGTCTAAATTTCACCTCCATATGGTTTCAATTCCAGTCAAAAGCTTAAAGGGTTAAACTTCCCAAATGCTGTTTTGAATTATTTGAGGGGTGCAGTTTTGAAAATGGGGTGATTTATGGGGGTTTCTAATATATAGGCCTTTATAATCCCCTTCAGAACTGAAGTGGTCCCTAAAAAATTAGTTTGGGAAATTTTCTTGCAAATCTGCAAAATCGCTGTTACACTTGTAAGCCTTCTAACGTCCAAAATAAATTATAGGATGATTAAAAGACGATGCCGATATATAGCAGAGATATGGTAGATAATATGTATTAATGTATTTGGGTGGTATGTCTGTCTGAAAAGCAGAGCATTTCACATTTTGAAAATTGCGATTTTTTTTCCCAAATTTCCTATTTTTTTTTATAAATAAATATAAAAAAATATTCTTTAGTGTTTACCACTAACATGAAATACAATGTGTCAGGAAAAAAACAATCTCAAAATCACTTGTGTAAGTTAAGACGTCTCAAAGTTATTGCCATATAAAGTGACACATGTCAGTTTTGAAAAATGAGGCCTGGTCCTTAACGCACTTTTGGGCTGGGTCCTTAAGGGGTTAAAGATAGAGGCGCTCTAAAACAATATAAAAAAGTTACGAGTGCCAGAACATGGCACTCCATGAATGTTTTTGCAAGGTTTTGGAATTTTTAGGACACTGGATGTCACAGGTAGTGACTTCCTGTGACCTTTTCTTAGGCCACTGATTGGCCTCAGTGGTCACATGCGGCAGGGAGTTCCACCGGAACAAAACAGGAGAAGCAGGACAGGACTGCGCTGAGACACACTGGAATATCTGGGACAGGCGAGTATACTTTTATGTTTTCTCACCTTCTCCCGCCTCATATGGCCTGGAAAACAGCAACATAAAAAAAGTTATGGGGTTTAGAAGGCGCGACATCAAAAACGAAAAATACCTGCATTGGGAAGGGGTTAAATCCCGCAGGATGATCACCAGAACTATATTTTCAGTAGTTACAAACCATTTTAGTATGAAATGCAGCAGACAGCACACTACACTATAGACCACTGTTTCACAATGGGAATATAGTTTACAAACACCCCCCCACACACACACACAAAACAAAAGAATAAGCTACTCAGCATCAAAACTACAATTTTACCTCCACGTTACCAGACTAGAGGCAAAAACAGATACAGCGTCACCTAGTGTCTAGAATCGTATAGTGCAAAGTATAAAAGCTCAGCGTTAACTGCAGACCAGCGCCATCTAGCGTCCAGAGTCTAATATTCCACGCATGCGCTACAGTATCTCCGGCAGGCCATATTTGAAGTGTTCACATGAGCGCGCAAAACCCCCTCCTTTTCTCCCCGGAGACGTGAACGAGCGCGGCCTTCTCACTTTACCCCCGCCCGCATCCCCGAAACCGCCCAATAACCGGCGGAAACCCCGGGGCATCAAGCGGCGCCGAGACCCTGGATCATCGGAGAGCAGGTAAGTGCCGCCTACGACATGGGGAGTCCACACCCCTCCCCCTCATCACGCACCGGGTCCCTGCGGAGCGTCAGGACGTGACGGCGGGCCGTGCTCACGGCGGCGCCGGGGGGAGGAGGAGGCTGCGTACGAGGCCGCGTTATAAGCGTCAGCTTCCGCATAGGAGCCCGGGGAGTGTGGGTGAGGGGGGTTTGGCCGTCGCCATGGCAACATGTGTGCTATGTAAGGGGCACCCTAAAATTTGTAGGGTGACTGGGCGGTGTACCCCATGAGCCAGCCCCCTTACTCAGGGGAATGCGCTATACCTGTGTTTCAGTGGTAGCCTGTGCTCCAAACTCTTTCTAGCTTGCTCGCTTGAAATAATACCCCCTTAGTGTTGGTTTCTGAGACTTGTGGTTCTTCCATAGACACCCTTCTTATTAATCCAGCCTGTTTACTTATAAGCCATTCTGGTAATAGAAATGTTTCTATTACCCATATTTTCTGCATTTTGTAGGAAAATTGCATCTATTGCAATCCAGGGGTTAATGCTCTGTGGCCTTGTTAAGGTGGCTATAATGTGGCCTCCGTTGGCTTGTGGGTAAATAACTTTATTTGTATAAAGAACAGGATATCATACAGGTTCCTAACATACTTATATTTAAAGTTTTCCTTACACATCTTTTTTTTATTAGTGCAGTAGTCTATAAAGAAAAAAAAAAATCCTATGGTCCATTTTTTGTATACATTTACTAGATCAGAAAATTGTATGATATCTTGTTCTATAGTCAAATAAATTAAATTAAAAACGAATTAAAAAAAAAAAAAAGGAATATCCCTTTAAGATGAGCCAAATTGAAAGTCCGAGTATGCTTTACTTCAGCGATTCCCAGCTGGGGTGCCGTGAACACCCTCCAGGGGTGCCACAGCAAATCGGTGGGGAAATGGTTGCATTCCTACATTTTAACTACATCGCCATCCTTAAGATGCAGATAGAATGATGCAGCAGGAAGGCATCAGCTAGTGATGCCTGGTGAGGACCTGCTGCATCAATCTGCAGAAGAAGAGGATCACAGAGCTTCAGGGACAGAGGATGGGGTAGTGTTTGTTTTTTTTATTTATATAGCGCAACTACAGAGTGGGAGCACTGGGGGACATTGTTAGTCGTCAGGGGGCCACTGGGGGACATTATTACTTGCCTGGGGGCTACTGAAGAACCTTACTACTTGCCTGTGGGTCAGTGGGGAATATTACTACTTGCCTGGGGGCTAGTGGGGAGCATTATTAGGTGTGTGGGGGCCAGTGGGGAGCATTATTAGGTGTCTGATGGCCAGTAGAAGCATGTACTGCGTGGTGGGCCACTGGGGAGCATGATACTATGTGGGGCCATTAAGGGAACTTGGTGATGGTAAAAGGTGAATTGTGTGAGTTTGTTTTTTTTTTACCTCCCCCGGACTAATTAAAAAATAAAATTTTAGCCTGGACAACCCCTTTAAAAAATACTTTGGATAAACTGAAAACAGCTGTGTGAAGTGAACTCACTGCTTCACCGTGAGTTTTGAAGCAGTGATCTTCGAAATGGCAGGAGCATGACACAGTTGTGTGAACATGGCCTTACTAAGTGTAGCTGCGTACATCTCTCAGAAAGTTTGACAACTTTCAAAATATTTCTGAATAAGGGTACAGGCACACCATCAGGATCTACATGCAGAAAATCTGCATGCTTACACACAAACAGATGTTGATTTTGGTGTGGATTTTCATACATGTGTATGCAAATATTGGAATTTGGATTTTGAAGCCATTTTTCGGCAATCTGTGCCAAAAAAAAAAAAAAAGAAAGAAATTGACATGCTACAGATTTGAAAATCCCCACCATAGATCAGTTTCCTTGTTGACAAAAGTTTGCATCATGTGCAAACTGTATAAGGGGAAGGTTTATACAGTTTTTCCACACTAAGGATAGGCCATCAATATTCAATCTGTGGGGGTACGGCACCCAGAACTTCTGCAAATCAGCTGTATCAAGACAGTGGCACTCTCGGTAATGTTTATATACCGCAAGCTGCACTGTTTTCTCGCTGTACAAATTATAGCAGTGTGTGTAGGTACTGCAGTGATACTATACTTTAATGAGACTGCACTGCAGAACCAACAAGGGCTGCTACAGTATGTAAGGTGAGTGAGCATCTCTTCATGGAGAGTGTCTCTTCATGGTATGTAAACATTACCAAGAGCCATGCAGTTTCGGTTCATATGATCTGTGGAGGTCAACCATCAGCTGCGCATTCATTTCTGGAAAATAAATTAATACAACACTCAAAGGTTAAAAATGCTTGTGTCACCCCTTGATAAATTCCGTGAGGCGTGTATTTTACAAAATGCAGTTGCTTCTTGGAGAATTCCACTTTAGTGGCACTCTCTGGGCTCTCCAAATGTGACATGGCATGCAATCCCTTTAAATCTACACTCCAAAAAACATGGCCAAACAGCACATATACAACTTTTTTTGTACCTGGGATAAAAGGCTTAAAATTAAAAAACAAACATAAACATACTCACTTGTTTCAGTGCTTTCCCACGTGGTCTGGTCCTGCAGCTCCATTGTTGTTTTCCGGCAGAAGTACCCGCCTCACGTGACCGGTGAGGCCGCTGATTAGCCTTAGCGGTCACGTGACTGCTAAGGCTAATCAGTGGCCTCAGTGGAAGTGAACCGGGACGTCACAGTTGGCGAGAAATTCCACAGCAATAAGGTAGCCGTGCTGCAGGAACGGACTGCACAGGGAGGACACTGGAGCATCGGGGACATGAGTATGATTTTTTTTTTTTTATACCTTCCATCGGCCTAGATAGAAAATTAAGTTTAGCCTGGACAACCTCTTTAAAGGGATTTTCCCATCTTCCTGTTTCAGCAGCTTTGCCTGATGTCTCTTCTCACTTCCTGTATCCCCCCCCCCCCCAGCTTGCTGAACAGGACACTATGAATATGCAAATGGTGGTAAAGCCCTGTCTGTTATCTTTACATGCAATTAGCTGAACTGATAACAGTGAGAGCAGTGAGTGAAGTCACTTGTCCTATCACACAGGTCCATGGTTATGGAAACCTTTGTAAACAATGGAAGATATAATTTCACATAGCAGGAAAACAAAGCAGCATTTATAAAGCAATGTATTTAGGAAAAGTCTTCAATTTACATAAGCTAGCAGTATAGATAGGATCCTTGTGATGGGAATACCCCTTTAATGTCTGTAATGTCAGAAGGGCAGTGTCAGGCAGGGGTGTGTGATTTAGAGCACCAGTCAGAGGTAGAATCACACCCCTTATCTGCACCTGCCTGACACCGCCCTCCTGATAGTACAGAGACTAAATAGCATTTGGGGCACTGATTGCTCGACAATGGTGGGGGCGGTGCTGGAAAATGTGGAACAGCAGCTATTAATTCATGTATAGAGTTGGACTTGCTGAAGGTGGTGAAAGGTTCTCTTTAACTGGTCACCAACAACTTAGTTTCACTTACTAGAACATGTGATTCTGGACCAAAATATAATGCACTTTATTTAAAAAATGTTGCTGTTTTCTGCCTGAAAAAATCACTCAAGTTCCTGCCACTAGCTAATTAAGTATGTCCCAGTATCAACTCATCTGGGTCCAGACGCTGATGAGTTAAATACAGTGATGAAGCAGGAGCTGTCCATGGACAGCTCCTGCTTCACCGCTCTGTGTGAAGCACATCCTGGTGTGCTCCGGCCCCAGGAGCTGTATGCGCGATGTGATGACATCTCTCACATCACGCCTGCAGCTCCCTGAACACTCCGGAGAGGGAGACCTCAGACAGAGCAGCAGGGGAGCGAGGAGAGGTGAGTATCATTGTTTTTATTATGTTAAACTCTGGGGGAAAATGGAGGGGGGACATTAAACTCATAGATTGTAAGCTCTTGCGAGCAGGGCCCTCAGTCCCATTGTGTGAATTGACTATTTCTTTGTAATGTATCTCTTTTGTCTGTACTTGAACCCCACAAATTGTACAGTGCTGCAGAATATGTTGGTGCTATATAAAAAATTTAGTAGTATTATTATTATTATTATTATTATTATTAACTGGGGCAGATGGAGGGAGGGACATTAAACTGGGGGCAGATGAAGGGGAAACATTAAACTAGGTGCAGGTGAGGGGAGGACATTAAACTGGGGACATATGAAGGGGGGCAGATAGAGCATGACATTATACTGGGGGTAGCTGGAGGGGGCCATGTCTGCCTCTAATTGACCCCAGTTTAATGTCACCCTCCAGCTACCCCCAAGGTTTAATGTCCCCTTCTGATTGCCCTCAGTTTAATGTCCCCCTCCAGCAGCCCCCAGTTTAAGGTTCCCATCCAACAACCCCCACGGTTTAATGTCACCCTCCTGATGCCCCCTAGTTTACCCCAGTTTAAACTGGGGCACCAGTAGAGGGACTTCATACTTTGGGGTAATTGGAGAGGAACATTATAATGTGGGGGCATATAATGGGTGACTGTAGGAGCATTATACTGTGTGGGGGCACATAGAAAAATGGATCAGTGTGGGCGGAGTCAACATAGAAGTGGGTGGAGCTAAATTTGCTGTGGCATGCATAGCACAACACATCTACTGTCCCTTTTTCTATCCTTTGAAAGTTGGAAGGTGTGCATTCTCAGCTTGCAATGGCCAGAGTGGGCAGGCTTTACTATGGTTACTAGTAAAAACTACATTTCTCAGGTATATCTTGCTCTGTGTGCTTAATAACTGTCGCACTGGCCATTACGCCTAACAGAAATCTTTAACTGCACATGCTCCGTCTGTAAGGATGACACTTGCATGGTTATGTAGCCGTGATCTAGTAAGCAGCTATAAGAAAGTTAAAGAAACAATCTGGGCATGCTCGCCTGAATGAAGATGGGACTACAGGTCATATCCATTGACAACAGCACTCAAACAGTGGTAGGGATAAGGGGATTTCATTGGACTTTTCCTAGTGACACTTTTGCTAATTGCTTTCAATAGGTGACCATGGTATTTTGTAACTTACTTTTATATGAAATAGAAAATTGTTATTGTGAGAATATCCCTTTTAAGGGGGAGGGTCTGTTTTCAATTGACACAGTGAAGGGGGGGAGCTCTGTTTTCTGCAAACTGCTATCCTTGTCTGTACAATGCAGGCACTGAGAGCATTTTGGAACTTCTGCAATGTATGGAGAGTTTACTACTTCTATATACTTATGGTTGTTTGTGCTGATGGGGCAGTCAGCAAGCAGATTTCCTTATTGTGCTCAGATTTCTCTTTTCCAGAGATCTTTTTACCTAGCCCTGGATTTGCAATCCAGTACCCCTTGATCTCCTAAATTATATTATCTTGTGTTTTTCTCAGATATTTGTTTGTACATAAACAAGCAGTAGTAGTGGTAATGGATAGGGAAGGGGTAAGACTACTCCTTGTTGTACACGCCGACAGCCTGAGAGAGAAATGTCAAATGTACTGCAGCCATAATGGGGCTAATAGCAGCACAAAACTAATAGGACACCATGTAGGAAGGCTTATACAGTCAGAGAACAGATTGCCTAGCAAGACCCTGCACATATTTTAACTTTTGATGAAAACTCAGGTAACTTTTAGGCTAAGGCCCCACGTAGCAAGCTGCAGCCAAAAAGTAATGCGAAAGAGACCGTAGCAGAAATTCTGCAGCATTTTTCACAGAACTGCCAACACTGGAAACAGAGGACCTGGAAGAAGCAAGCCCCCTTTTTTATTTTAATCCCCCTATTTGCATCACATATGAACTTTGTAGAAAAATAATTGGAAAACCCCTTTACACTATAATACTCATAATAAAAAAAAAAACCTATTTTTGAATAAAATTTTTGTTCACAGTGTGATATAAATGACTGTAACACCAACATTTTGTTTTCAAAAATAGGGAAATTCTGATTTATTTATTTATTTTCTATTCCCTTCCCCACAAGAGTTGATTAAATGTTATTTTCTCTGTAGCCCCCGCATTAATTGCTCGGGAATAGTGGGGGCTAGAGAAAAATTTCCATCTGTGCCACAATCAGTGGAACAGAACATATTAAATGATATAAAGAACTGGACATGTTGGAGGCGGTGAAAGATCCTCTTTAACTTTCCACAAAAAGTATCTGTCATGAGCAAGCTTCAATTTGTGCTCCAGGATGGAAATATATGTCGTGGACTCATTATTTGTCATAGTGAAAAGCAACTGCAGGACCTAAACTTGTAGACCAAGGAAGGGGGTTTGCCATGGCAGCTGGAGGCCTGACAGAGGTGATTAGGTTTGCCTTGTAGTCATCTGCCTAGTGTTAATCCACAAAGAATATCAGGTCTCATAATCATAAATATTTATCAAAAACAATCAAGAGAACTCCAAAACAAACTGGAATAGAAGACCAATAATTATCAGATACAAAAAAAATCATATATAATCAAAATTCATCTTTAATAACAAAATAAATCAATTTCATTATGTTGCAAGTGTTAAAAACAATTAAAACCAATAAAAAACAATGTGGTACACAGGGATGGCAAATTTATAACCACAATATAATTTTATGGGTAACACATGTTATACAATACAATTACAGCCCAATAAATTCATATAAGAATAACAAATTCATCATAGCTGAAAAAATAAATAAATCGTGAAATAAATATAACAGCAAATCACACCCCTGAGGAAGCTATTGCGAAACGTGCATTGGGGTGGTGGACCATGTGGTCGCAGGGGTCTTGGTATGATGGCTGGTTGGTATTGATTATGTGATCTGTCCTATAACAGAGTACATGTGATAAGCCCTGGGTTATAGTTATTTGCATTTTTTGCACTTGGCACTGGTGCACTTTTATTATTGGTTTGTGATTTGCTGTTATATTTATTTCATGATTTATTTATTTTTTTTTTTCAGCTATGATGATTTTGTTATTTTTATATGAATTTATCGAGCTGTAATTGTATTGTATAACCGTATCTTGTGTTACCCATAAATTTCTATTGTGGTTATAAGTTTGAAATCCCTGTGTACCACATTGTACCACATTCTGTTTTTATTGTTTTTAATTGTTTTTAAGTCTTGCAACATAATGAAATTGATTTATTTTGTTAATAAAGATGAATTTTGATTATATATGATTTTTTTATATCTGAGAATTATTATTGGCTTTCCATCTGCCTAGTGTTGCCCAGTTTTGCTGAATTCCACTTTTTATTTTCAATTCCACCCCCCAAAACCTAAAAAAGTTATAAGTACCTCAAAATAGTTCAGTTGAAAAGTACAAATTGTTTGGCTAAAAACAAGCCATTAATAGAAAAATAAAAAAGTTAAGGCCCTTGGAAGAGAGGAATTAAAAAGCAAAAATAAATGCGCCATTTTGAAGGCAAAAGTAGGTCACATCCTTAAGGGGTTAGAAAACGCAGCTTGTCCAGCATAAACCAAATCCTCAGTAGGCTTCTTCGACAGAAAAATAAGGAAGAGTTGGGACACCACTTGGACTGTTGATATGTATTCTCCAGACAGACTGGTGGGAAAGCTCTAGGACATGTAATTTCTGAGACTTGGTGCAGAGTAATCCAGCAAGCTCTGTGTTGTGATTGGCTTCTTTCGTCTTCAGTTCCGTAAGGGTCGTTCAGACATGGCCACCCCAGATGTCAGCGTGCATGTGGAAGAAGTGGTGGTGGTGACCACACCTGATCACATTATGGACGGGAGTGGTGTGGAAGAGGTGAAAGCTGTTCTTGTTACCACCAACAGGTAGGAATCCCTATTCTGTATCTACAGCTGTAACAGTAAACTATAGCTACAGCGGAGGAGCATGTAGAAGTAATTTTCTGCAATGCATTTATAGCAAATAAAAAATGAAACAACTTTGCAAATACTCTTGATGAAATCTCTTACTGTTTTATGAATACAGTTCCTGTGCAGACCTGTGTGTTATCTGGTCCTGTAGTCATGTGTTGCTCTTTTTGATAACCTACATAACATTGAAAGAGGACAGAGGGAATGTAGGGTAACACACATGACTACGGAATCAGACAACACATAAGGCGTTTTTAGTCTGTTACCATGGAGATATAAGTCTTAATATGAGCTGTATACCCATTTAATCAAGACCATTTGCAAAGTTGCTTAATTTTTTTTTTTATTTTAGACAGGTTGGAATAATATCATCTTGCAAAAGTGTACATAGCCTGTAAGTCTTTGGAACTGATATAAGTCAAATGATAGAAGTTGCAATGAAATCTAAACTAAAGTAATTTGTTTTCTCATGTATGATCTATGTGTTAATGTTCTTATGCTTGCTTCATAAAATTTTAATACATTTGTTATGATTCTGTCAACATTATGCTGTGATGAGTTAAAATTACTGACAGTAAGGAAGTAAGGATGCTGGTTCTGGGAAAGCTTGGTGACAATCAATATGGCTGCCATTACATGGACTGTCACTTAGCTTTTTCAGGTTCACATATGGTAAATTAGCAATATCCAGCGTGCAACAAAAATAATCCCTTTGACATAGTAGCAGGAAATGATCTTAGAATCTGTCAGTGGGATCTCTAGCGCAGCCCTGATGTCCTGAAGCCTGTGTGGGATTTCACATAGAGGGGTTTCCTATATTTCTGTATATCGAGTTCTAACTCTGTTTATAACAGACTGATTCTTTGGTTAAAGTCACAGTCCATTCACTTGTCACCTGTTATATATTGTAATCCATGTGGTATGTCCTGAAATGCCATCTCTCTATGGAGAGAAAAGGATATGAGGCTATAACTGGCGGCGCCCATATGCCTCCCCCGGCTTTGTCATGGCAACAGGCAAGACCTGCTTCCGAGATGAACTCATGGGAGCATCTTCAAACACTTCCAGCTGGGGGCTGCTGGCAGTTCTCTAACTCTATTGAGGCCATTCGCCTCTCTATATAGGTTATTGAGAGGATATTAAGGAGAGCCAAAAAAGTAAAAATACATTTTTAGAAACAATTGAATGAAAGCACAGGTCAGAGTGTGAAGTAGTTTATGTAATGTGACTGAATTGAGCCCACTGGTGCCACTGCTGATACATAGGGGTGTCACAGAATGACAATGATAGGAATCCTTAAGCTCAGTCCTATGATTTCTGTTGTACTGGATGGTGAGTGTAGTAGTGACTCCAGGTAAATGGGAGGGGAGTCAAGTTCACAGATTACCATCAGTGCCTTCTGATGTTTCTAATGTATATGAAAGTGTTCAAGAAAACCCAATCCACATTGAAAAATGAAATTTCTGCTTTAATGATATTTTTAACAGCACAATAATTCACATGTGTTAACTTTACAGTGCAATCTGGAATGGGCAGGAGCTGAGGCTGCCCTGGGTTGGGAGTAGTGATGACTCTTTGTCTGGAGCCTTCAGGTAGGGATCTACCACTGGGCCCCCTTTTGTCATAAGGGGCTCCAAGGACCTCCTTACCAGACAACTCCTTGGGCACTGCTGTGTGATGCCCATTCAGTTGGCTAAAACCTGTTAGCCACAACTTAAATATCTTGCAGACACTGACTTGTTTGTCAGAACTGTTTGGGTCAACGATCTTGTAACTGTCATAACAATCATCCTATTATCTATGTGCAGAACCCTGTCAGAAGAAGCACTGGAGTCTGAGAACATAGCAGCAGCTGCATTTAGTGCTTCTGCGGAACTGAAAGAAGCCGTATTAGGTATGTATCTCTTTAGGTCCTATTACATGGGTACATTTCCTGCCCAGTAATTAGCACCAATTGACCATAGCATGTCAATTGGCGCCTACTACAGGGCAGGAAATGTGCACATGTTTAATAAACTAATGGAGCAATCACTGGGGCAAATGATTATTAATGCAAGTGTTCATCTCTGTACAGTTTATATATTGTTGGCAGCACATCCCTTCTTTACATGGGGACATGTGTTACTGACTTTTTGGCTTGCATAAACGGTGTAATGAGCTGAGGAATCAGCACTCATTTGATCAATTTTCTGCCATGTAAGAGACCCTTCTCTCTGTCACCTCCTTCCTTCCTTCCTTCCTTCTTTCCTTCTTTCCTTCCTGCCTTCCTTCCTTCCTTCCTTTCCTCTCTTTCACCCTCCTTCCCCATTAAAACATGAAGGCAACATGTTTGACAATTAAAATGCCATAATATATTGTTTTTCATTTTTTATGATGAGAAGTGAAGATGGGGGATGAAGAAGAGGAGGCTCTGGAGGCAGAAATTGCTTATCCCATTACCTGTGGAGAAAGCAAGGCCAATCTTCTGTGGAGGAAGTTTGTATGTCCTGGGATCAATGTCAAATGTGTACAGGTGAGACGGCTGGTTCTGTTAGACAGACTTGTAAGGAAATCTGTACTGTGTGTATTGTTTTGTGGCCTCAAAATGTTCTCCTCTTTTGTGAAGTCTAGTGATCCATAAATACTATTATCTCTTTCACTTAAAGGAACACTTCAGGCAAATCTGACATGCTATTTTAAGGCCTGAGAGGATGGTGCATGACACAGGGATTATCTCTTAAATGTTCCTTGAATTCCTGTGCCATGCTCTATCCCCTCATGTCCTATTCTAGGTTTAAGTGTGTTAGTGTTACGTAGTCCCTCTTCTGTGATACTGCTATATTCTCTCTGTTTATCAGTATAATGACCACCTGATAAGTCCAAAGGAGTTTGTTCACCTGGCTGGAAAATCCACACTGAAGGACTGGAAAAGGGCAATTCGTATGAATGGTGTTATGCTCAGGTTTGTATGGGGTAAAGTGGAATCCTCAAAGATGTATGGAAACGTGTCTATAAATTAATTCATTTATCTTCCTTGTGTGTGTTTTTTTTTTTTTTTTTTTTTCTCTTGTATATGGGGATTTTATTTTTGTTCTACATGGCAAGAAAACTTCAAAGGGAATTTGGCAATAATCTTAATATGACAGTGCCACCTATTTTCTGTCTAAAAAATTGTAAAAATGCTTATAAAAAACACAGAAGCCAATTTATTAAGACTGTTGCTTCATGTGCCAGAAATATTAAGAGGCTCTTGACTCTTCGGAGGGTAGTCCCATCTCCAGGATCATCTTTAAACATATTTAAAGCATCCCTCCAATCATAAAACAACTTTAGGTATAGTACAGGTGGACTAGAAGACACACACTTTTTTTTTATCAGTGAAAATCTTGCAAAAAAAGTTAGTTTTGGCACCGATATCTCTCCACTGTCAGAAAGGAGGGAGGTGAGGAACGCCCCCTGTCAGTACAAGGCTATAGAAGAGTTTACACCAGTCCGGTACTAGTTCAAATCTAAAGTTGTAAATATCATTAAAGAAATATGTTTCCTTTTCCATTTGTCAGGCTGAGTTACTTTTTACCTAGAATTGTACGGAGAGAGGAGGGATTGAGGAGGAGGCTGTTGGAAAAGGTACAAATAACTGTGGTTGCTACAACGTGAGTGAGAGATCTTCTGACACTGCGGTATCTTCAAGATATGACTCTACTGTATTACTGCTCAGAATGAGGAAATAAATCAATTAACAGCCTCCCCCTTCTCTTACTTACCCTAAACTTCTATGTGCGACTCTAGGTTCACACTAGCATTCGGCTTTCCTTTCTTCGGGTCCGCTTGGGGACCTGAAAAACAGAATGGTAACCCGCTTAAAAAGCGCTTGCCCGAGGAAACTAGACTATAATGCTTGCAGGACTTTTTTTCTCTGCATTTTTTTAAGCGAGTTTGGGGACGGAAACCCCAAACGTAGTTCAAGTGCTGGTGTCAACCCAGCCTGAGATGGATACCAGATATTTCTACACTATGTAAATAAACAGTCTGAAGTTAAAGGTGTTGACTAGGAGGCTAGGGAAGGCTTAAAAAAAACCAAAAAAACACTCACCTGTCATCTCAGCAGCCTAAGGAAAGGAACTGGAACATTACAGTGAGTGACATCCCGGGTCCTTTCCTTAGGTTACATGTGGACTTCCAACCAGAACAAGTCCCAGTGTGCCGCTGGACCGGACAGCGGTGGGAAACTGGAGCATCGAGGACAGGTGAGTATGTTGTTGTTGTTTGTGTTTTTTTTTGTTTTTTTTTTTAATCTTCCCCAGCCTCCTTGAAGAAAACTGTAAGACAACCCCTTTAATGCCAACCTAATAAGTGGAGAAGGAAACAGATTCTTATAAACAAGATGTGCTATTCATTTATGAAAAGTTGTTTTATAATTGGAGGTACACTTTAAAGTTGTAGGTTAAATTAAATGAAGTGTTTCTCCCAATATATTGCTTCATCTATCTTGCTCCACTGCTGAATATGTGTCCTCAGTGTTTACAGTTCTTTATCTGTATATGTAAATCCAGATATGATTGCATGGAATTTAGAACAAGCACAAACGCTGAGACGCTTCTGACCTGACCTGGACATCACATAGGCTCAGGCTAAATTCCCACTGGCTTCTTTTAAGTCTGTTGTTCTTTGTTATTGTTTTAAATGTGCACAGGACTTTAATAATGCAACCTCTTGCATTAAAAATGTGCAACCTCTTTAATAATTTTGGGCTGGCTTGGGAGGCTCTGTGTTCTAAAATTGAAATCTAGGCATTTCTGGCATTGTAGTAAATTTGAACTTGAGGAAAAGGGGTGCTGGAATGGACAAAGGAGTCGTGGGGTTAGCGGAATATGTCTTTATTTTATTTTTTTTTTTCTTTTATACCCACCCTGGCCGCCCCTGCGGTTGCTCCAATTTCTGGACAATCCTTTTAAGACTAAAACATTGTTACCTCTTCTTTTCACTTCAGAAAGATAATGGACTCTGGAGAGCTAGATTTCTATCAGCACTCAAAGGTCTGCTCCAATACTTGCCGAAGCACCAAGATCGATGTAACTGGGAGCCGTATTTCACTCTGCAGCCAGATGTCTACAGAGTACATTCCCATCACAACTGCCTCCAGTGATAGTAAGTAATGTGCTTGTAAATTCCTATACGTTTTTTTTTTTTTTCTATTTTCACTAACTAGAATATACCTTCTTGGTGTTTGGTTACTGCAGCAAACGAAGATGCTCAATTTGTAGTCGTGCTAGCTGAAGTAACACGAAGTCTTGTGCAAGCAAAAGATATTCTTGAAACACCACAATTTATAATTTTTTAGCATCACATATTGTATCAGTATTGTGCTCAGTATTGTATCGCATCAAATACATAAAGGAAAACTTGTTGTATTTCATGTTTCCATTTGCTCATTTATGGTTTATCCACATGTTATCCATCAGTGTCTGGAGACCTGACAGTATTTCTCAAGTCACGTCTAAGCAGCAATGAAATAAAAGAGGCACATGCGTGGCTCTCCCTATACATTTCCATAGGCGTTTGAAGAGTCAGGCCAAAAATGGTGCTGAGCTGTTTTCAGATTTTTCATATCTAGTGTGAGAGTGTGAACCTAGAGGGTGCTGGTGAGCGACCCAAAACCAGGGTTAAAAAGGTCCTCAACCACACCCATAGGTGGGGCTTCACTCCAGAGGGAGTGCACACAGCAGGAGAGTGCTGCTGGTGACCTGCAGGGAGAAGGTAGATGGAAGACCAGTTAGAGACAGACAGGTGGTCTGTCCCAAGAGAACTGGATTCCACAACGGACTTAGTTAAGCTCTAGTGTGAGCCAGACTGCTGGGGAGAAACCTCAGTAAAGCTTCTTGCCCCCAGAAGTTAGTCAGGGTTCAAGAAGTGAGGTATTGCCCTGTGTGTAGGCTAGGTTGTTTTTTGTTTTTGTTCCTGTTATCACTTACTAGCTGAATAAAGCCATTTCTTTTGGATTTCCATCACCTGATATGCTGTTTATTTGGCACCCAGCGCCACCAACACCTCTGTCAATTCCAGGAAGCTGCTACCTTTGATGCTAAACTACCCCCAATTGTCACATATGGTGGAGGATGCGGGCATGCTCCAGTTTGGTCTGCGTCTCTAAGTCTCCCTTGGCAATGGACTCTTCTTCAACACGGAATTGGAGATCTTCAACTTTCCTCTTCTCTTCTTCAAGTTGGTTGAGGAGTTCTACTTTTTCTCTGTCTACAGCTTCTACCACAGCACGTAACTGATCCATTTTAGCCTCCATTTCCATTACATACTGGTCATGACCATCTCGTATTACAGCTAACTCCTGTTGCCCTTCTCCAACATGACTTGTAGCTTTGGCAACTTCATTTTCTTTGAGTTAATTCAGCCGAAAGTTTTTCACACTTAGCAACTTGGGCCTCCAAATATCCTGATTGACGTTGCAACAATTCAATTTTCTCACGTTTAGCGTTTTCAAGGTCATCTCTTAATTTTTTAATGACACCCTCTTTGGCAATGGAGTCTTGGACATGCTGCTCCTTTAAATCCTGCAGTTGCTTCTCAAGCACTTGCTTTTGCTCCACACTCTGTAGAACTTTATTAGATAGAGCACATTTCATTTCAGCAAACTCCTTATTAGTGACACAGTCCATTCCAGGCAAACCCAGCACCACATTGCCACTATGACTTGGATATGAACTTTTTATAGAGTCAAGCTCTTTCTTTAACTTCAAATTCTCTTTTTCTGATACTTCAAGTTGCCATTTCCAATCAGATATTTCATTCTCATAAATAAACCTGATGGTATTAATCTCATCTTGAACCTGCTGCACCATAATATTTTCATCTTTGGCGCTTTCATGTACTCCAGTATGAGACATACAGTCAGCAGGGACATATTTATTCAAAGAACAGAGGTGCTTTAGAAAAACTAAGTCACTCACATGCAACCCATTATCTTTACTTGCACTCCACAGACTCTGTTCCGAGTTTTGTGTCTCTCTCCCTTGAGACTGCTGCAGTAACACACCTGTGCACAGCTTTTCTGCTTTCTTACAAACTGAAATTTTCTTTTTCTTGCCCATGGTTTAATAACAAGATTACACAATATTCCACAGAAACTTTGGGTTCAACCGGCAGCAACTTTTTGCTATCTTCTGCAGTCACATGTATTCACCAAACAGTTAATTTATGTGGCACTACAACAACCAGCATTTTCTTCTGTCTTCCACAGAAAACACAAACATGGCACCATAGCCTTTCACATAGACTGTTTGCGATATCCCATATCTATACACATTGCTTACTTTCTTGCCATCAGCAAGCACTTTACACAAAGTCCATTCTCTGGATTCCTCTTCCAGAGTTTTACTTTCACCAGTTTTTCACACAATTTGCTATTTTTTAGTAGTTCCACTCACCCCTCCGGGGTTTCTCACTTGAAATCACAGACTTCTTTTTCATCTGTAGGACACAATGCACATTTAGCGATACTGCAGTTTACCAAACACTTGTCTTCCAGGACTTGCGTGGATCTCTTTTTGCCCGCATCCGAAGCACCATATGTGACAGTTGGGGGTAGTTTAGCATCAAAGGTAGCAGCTTCCTGGAATTGACAGAGGTGTTGGTGGCGCTGGGTGCCAAATAAACAGCATATCAGGTAATGGAAATCCAAAAGAAATGGCTTTATTCAGCTAGTAAGTGATAACAGGAACAAAAACAAAAAACAACCTAGCCCACACACAGGGCAATAACTCACTTCTTGAGCCCTGACTAACTTCTGAGGACAAGAAACTTTACTGAGGTTTCTCCTCAGCAGTCTGGCTCACACTAGAGCTTAACTAAGTCCGTTGTGGAATCCAGTTCTCTTGGGACAGACCACCTGTCTGTCTCTAACTGGTCTACCATCTACCTGCTCCCTGCAGGTCACCAGCAGCACTCTCCTGCTGTGTGCACTCCCTCTGGAGTGAAGCCCCACCTATGGGGGTGGTTGAGGACCTTTTTAACCCTGGTTTTGGGTCGCTCACCAGCGCCCTCTAGGTTCACACTCTCTCACTAGTAAGAACAAACTCCTCTCTGCCCACAGTATGAGGATCCCAGGGATGGGCGAACCATTAAAGAGTTAAACAGCAGAGGTCAGAGGTTCCTCTGATCTCTGCTGTGAGAGCAGGGCTATGGTGGAGTATTACAGCAGTTACCCTCCTGCTGATCAAACAGGCATATTTTCTATGCCTGCTGACCAATCTAAGGCTACATTACAAGGTGCAAAACGGTTGTGAAAAACGTAAATTTTTCACGGCCATCTTGCACCCATTTTCACGGATCCCCCCATATATGTGATGGCCAAAAATAGGACATTACCTACATTTTAATGACCTGTAACAACGGATCGTCAAAGTAATGTAATGGTTGTGTGAGTAGCCCCATTCACTGATATTGAATTTAATGCTGTTGTGTGATTTCCATCAAAAAAACGGATGTCACACAGCTATTATTCACTGTAGTGTGAATGTAGCTTAACAAAATGCTCATTATAATGTGACTGCTGCCTGCATACTTGTCATGAACACGTTAATTGATCTGTTAGGAGTATGCAGCTGTTCTATTAAAGATGGTCAATAAATACTGTAACTGTTTGGCTCCACATACATACTTATTCTTCCTTAGGAGCACTGGCTAACAGACTCTGAGTGCCAACAAAGCTGGAGAAGCAGGTTTAGTTGTTAGCACACTCTTTAGGGCATTTGTCTTGAAGTCTGATTTATTTGTTTTGGTATCTGCAAAGAGAATATGAAATGTTTCAAGCACAGTCATCGCCTTACTCAACACCTACAGAGTTGTATTGGAGGCTAGCACATTGAAAATCTACCATATGTGAATATATCCTTAGGCTACATGCTTACTGGAATGAATTTGATGGCTGTATTTTGTGCAGATTCACATGCAGTTTCCCTGTCAAATCTGCAGCAAAATCTACTTTTGTTACATTTGCTGCAAGTTTGTCGCAGATTTGACCCTATGCATGCAAGTGAATTCCATGATAAAAATATGTTGAAAGAATTGAATTTTGAATTAAATTTTTAAAATCTCATCTACTTAGCTGGTACCATAGTATGTTGCAGGATTTCTGCATGCAAATCTTAAGCTAAGTAAGGTGTGCATTTACATATTTACTCAGTGCTTCAAATTTTCACATAGATTAATTTATGTATAATATGTCAAAGGGTTTCTATGAGATTATGGAATGCTTTCTTTCAAAAACTGTGCAATCTTAGCTTTGTTTGCAGCTCAGCCCCTATAAAAGGATGCTATACTAATACCAGTGGTATTGATGCAGCCAGTGTTCAAAGGTGCATGGGCCTGGAGACGAATCTGCTTAAAGGACGTCCTTCTACAGAACTCAGCCCTGCAGGTAGATAGGTTAGGGTCAGCTGAATCAATTTGTGTTTTTCTCTTGTGAATTGATGTTTCCGTTGCAGAAATATTGTAACTTTTGTTTATATGCAGATGAGATCTTTGGAGCAACAGGGACATTGCTGTTTACCTCTCTGGAGCAACAACAACTCCCTCATTGCTCCAAAGAGCTCATTTGCAAGTTGACAAAGACAGTAATATCTCGGCAGTGGAGGCACAAATTCACAAAGGGAAAACACCATTTGATTCAGGTGACCCTAACCGATCTATCTGCAGTTCTGGGTTCTGGTGGAAGAGTTGCTCTAAGACAGGGGTGTCAAACTCATTTTCACCGGGGGCCACTTCAGCCTCACGGGGTACCTTGAAGGGCCAAGATTATTTTACACATGTATAAAAGTAACTTCTCCTTAACAGTTAAGCGAGCTATTAGACAGCGTATAATATAAACAGGCGCCATAGCCCCTATTTATAGCGCCCCATTTACACACACTATAATGTTCCACAGCAGTCCCTGCACACTGTATTATGATTCGCAGCTGCCCCTGCACATGGTATTATGCACGGTATTATGCTCCCTAGTGGCCCCTGCACACGGTATTATGCTCCCTAGTGGCCCCTGCACACGGTATTATGCTCCATATTGGCCCCAGCAAACAGTATGATGCTCCATATTGGCCCCTGCACACGGTATTATGCTCCACAGTGGCCCCTGCACTTGTATTATGCTCCATAGTGGCCCCTGTACTGGTATTATGCTCCACAGTGGTCCCTGCACAGGGTATTATGCCCCATAGTGGCCAAACCATGAACTATTATTATACTCAGGGGGGGGTCTTTTCAGACCCCAGAGTATAATGATCGGAGACCCAGGGGAGGTGCCAAACATAAAAACCAGTGTAACTTACCTATCCTGGACACCAGTGCACTCCTTGCAGCTTTCGGCCCTGTTTAATTGCATGCACACCCACGTCACGTGATCAGGCCGGCGACGCGACCTGATGATGTCACCAGAGGCCTCAAGCCTGCTCGGAGTAGCACCGATCGCAGGAGAGGTAAGTAGGATATGTTTTTATGTTCCCTCACCTCCCCTGAGTCTCCGATTATTATACTCCGGGGTCTGAAAAGACCCCGTTGTATAATAATAGTAGTGTTTGAGGCCTGAGGCCTCACTTCCGATGCCCGCGGCCGCTCACAGCGTCATCCACTTCCCTTTCTGCGTCCCATAGCAGAAGGGGAAGAGGGGATGGCCACGAGCAGACGCGGGGTAGGTAAATAAATAGGCCGTGACCTGCTGGGGATACTCCAGCAGGTCACGGCATATTTATATATAAAAAAAAGTTATCCTCCTACCTGCGATGCCTTGATGCAGCCGCCGCCGCCTCTTCTTCTTCTTATCCGCGACGTCTGTGTCTCAGCCTAGGAGGCGCGATGACGTCATTGTATCGCCGCCTGCGCTGAGATGCGACGTCTCGTAAACCAGCCCAGGACAGGCCCCGCTCAGCTCTGTTTTTTTTTTTGTTTTTTTTTTAAAGCGGCCTGTTGTGGGTTGGTTTACATTGAATAGAAAAATGCCACCCCCCAGACAGTGAGGGACAGTGCCACCTGAGGCAATAAAGATGGAGGCCGCCCAGGGGCGCACCGCTAATGAGGCGGCTGCCATCTTTATTGCTCTTGTATTGCGTGAGGCCGGGCCGGATAACAGAAGGCAGCGGGCCGGATTCGGCCCACGGGCCTTGTGTTTGACACCTGTGCTCTAAGAGTATATGTATGTTACGATTAGAAAGTAAGCTGCGGAACCTATATAAATAAAAAAATAGCATTTCCTTAGAGCTATAACTTGTGATCCATCCATATATAGTATATTGCTGTCAAGTCATGAATGATTGATTGATCAATTTAACATTTTTTTTTATCTATTTATTACTTAGATTTTACAGTAAATGGGAATCCAACAACAATCACTATTGAAACCTGTGAAAATTCAGGAGAGTGGGGTAGTACTGTTGCTGGTAAGAGCAGCCATTCATGATTGTGAAGGCCTAAAATGGACTCATGAACAGTTTAACAAAGTTGTTAAAATTCTATCCAGACATTTCTTATTTTTCTTGTAAAGTTGATTGAAATCCACCAATATGGCTGACATCAAAGCTATTCTAATGCAGTAGATATGGCAATTTTTGTATTGATAATTGGTAGATGACAATTGCTTACCTAAGCATTAATTTTATTTCTTCTACAGATGATACCCTGGGGTTCTGGCAAGGTTTGCGTGATGCAGGATTGCTGGGGGAGGTCATTCAAGAGTTTCACCAGGAGCTGCTAGAGAATATGAAAGGGCTGAAGCAGCGACTGCAGATGCCACCTATACAACTACAAGGTGTATTATCCTTCGTTATTATCATTCGTTATTTCTGAATAGTTTTAATAGTATTCAAGTTGATTTGTATATATTTATATACTATAGGTAAAACATGCTAAATAGTGTAATTCTTATGAGGCAGTATTAGCTATTCTGTAATTAGAGATGTCTGGCAGTAGTATATTACCCTTCCCCTATTAGTAATAATCCGTTTGCATCATTCTGCATTTAAAATTGTGAGCTGCAATGATAACCTTGAATGTTGCAATGTTGTGCACTTTGTGCTGGTACAAACAAGGCTTAGCGACTCCATACAGCGATCTCTGTGGTCAATGTATTAAAAAAGAAAGCTTCTTCTAATCTGTAACCTGATGGTTCAGCATGTGACAATGTCAAAATTGTTTTCAAATTTAGAATCCCCTGTGTTCTAAAGGGGGAAGGAATGAATAATTCAAGACAACCATTACAGGGTACCTGAGTTTTCATCAAAAGTTAAACTATCTGCAGGGTTTTACTAGGCAGTCTGTTCTCTCACTGTATAAGCCTTCATACCTGATGAGCTAGGGGTGCATGTACAATACAGATCAGTCTGCCCCTCATGCATTTTTGCTACTGGTTTCTTTACATGTAATTCTGCCAGAAGTAACTGGAAGTGACCATCCTATAATCCAGATAAAAAGATGCCTGACACAGAGAAAGAGAAATTTGAGTACATTCTGGAAAGTTGCTTGCTGTTTATGTCTAACATCTCATCAGCCATAACACTAGCAGCTTGTCCGAGGTCTCCTTACTCACTGTGAGCTATCAGAAGCTCCTGACTCCTCTCTGAGCAGTGTAAAGGCATAGAGCACAGAGCAGATCTATGTATAAACATGCTGCCTCTGCCCATCCAATTCCTGTTCCATCTTGAGCTGTTGGCTTCTAAAGGTATGTTGAAAGGCGGAAAATGAAGAGAAGTTCCTCTTCATTTTCTGCTGCCATATTTGGCTGCGGTATAGCCACTACACAATGCTGATGAAGGGCATCTGCATTTCATTGCGGCTTTCAGCTGCTGATTAAGCCCAGATGAATGGGCCTAATCAGCAGGGAGTCTCGCATTCCGCAGCATGATCGAGCAGGACGCTGATTTTTTTTCCAATGTCCTGCTGCGATCTCTGCAATGAGAGGCAGATTTGGGGTACAATCTGCCACGGAATCCACGTCAAATTCCTATGTATAAACATACCCTAAAGATGAATGCGTGGCAAATTAAGAAGGAGGGAGACACCTAGTGGTGGCAACTTTAGGTTTTTTAGGTAGAAAACTTAGAAAATTTTAAAATAAAGTGCATTACATTTTAGTCCAGAATCACATTCTCTATTAAGTGAGACTAAGTTGTCTGAAAAGTTAGTGAGCCTTTAACGTCACAAGTGAGTCAAAAGACAGGATAACTATCTCAGCCGTCTTTTCTCTGTATTAGATGCCATGTTGCTCAACAACATTGTCCAAAATTTTGGGATGCTGGACCTCATTAAGAAAGTCTTGGCTGGTCACAAGAGCCAAATGGACCGGTCCAGGGAGCAATACACAAGGGACTTGGCAGGTACCGATCTTGTGACTCTTCAAATTTATTTATTTACTTTTGGGGGGCTATGACTCGTAGTAAACTAAAGGGGTGTTGTTCGGGTTCTAGTAAATAGTTCTTTGCTTATTAGCAATAATAAAGGTATACAATATCTGGTTGAGAAAGCTGACTCTGTAATGTGCATAGGGTTTTGAAGTGGATATTTTTCTACATGTCTTTAATGGGAGCCTGTCATTTGATAAATGATGCATATAGCATTGTATAGTGTAGAAGGAGCTAAGCAGATTTTATAGAGTTTTGTGGGAAGGAGTTCAGCATAACTTGTCATTTATCTATTGAAACCTCTGTTCTTTCTATGTTGAGATGTCAAGGAGCTGGTTCTAATGATTGACAGCTATCTCTGTACATAGTCATAGAGGGGATGGTGTCAATCACTAGCTAGGACTGCCGCCTTGCCTTCTCAGCATAGAAAGTTAAGAGATTTCAAAAGCTAAATGACAGGTTATGCTAAATCTTTTCCCACAAATTTATACATCATCTACTCAGCTCTTCCCTCTCTGTAACATGCCTACAGATTGGACTACATTTTTAAGGTGGCATGTTCCCTTTAAAGGCGTCCACAAAAGCACCCTAATCTCTGTCCACTGGATAAGTTTCAGAATGGTGGAGGTCTGACTGCTTAGATTCACAAGAACTGATCTGTAACTTTGTTTTTGTGGGCTAATACCTCTAAAGTGGACCTTTCACCACCTCCACCAACTCTAACTCTTTGCATCCTTCAATAGGTGCAACTCCACTGATTCTAGCACAGTTGGAATTTTTTTCTAGTCCCCACCGTTCCTGAGCAATCTGTGCTGTTAATTTCATCACCCAGTATACTGTCAGGTGGGCAGTCCTGGGCTGGAGCAAATAGTCTGAGACCTGACGGTAAAGAGCGGAAATAGCATATTGTCTGCTAAAACTAATCGGTCTAAGGCTGGGTTCACATTTGCGTTCGCCACTCCACACGAAATCAGTTTTTGAAACCGTCTCAAAATCCTCAAAAGCTGATTTCAGACGGTTCGTTTTAAAACCATTGATTTCAATGTGTTGTAAAAACCATCTGCAGGTGTGCGTTTGGAGCATTTCCGTCTTGTATCCGATCTTTTGAATAGAGAAAAAAGTCAGACTTGCAGGATTTTTTCTCCGTTCAAAAAATAAGGATACCAGACGGACAGCAACCAATCAGGTTTTTTTTTGTTTTTGGTTTTTTTTAACATTGAGGTCTATAGAAAACGAATTACTAACGGATTATAAACGTATAGCAATAAGTTTGTTTTGCAATCCGTTTTTCCCTCTGCACATGCTCAGAATGAAGAAGGGGGAAGATAAAAAAAACAAAACGGTCATTGGTCAAAAACGGACACAAACTGGCACAAACGGTCAGTTTTTTTGAACGGACACCCATTGACTAATCCGTCTAAAAAAAAAAAAAAAGATTCAGGTATCCGCTGTGTAACCGTTTGGAATCCTTTTTGTACCAAACCGTTTTTCTTTTAAAACAGTTTGCAAGCGGAGACGGGATCCAAACGGAGGTGTAAACCTAGCGTAACTGTGCTGGAATCACTTGAGCTGCACCTATTGAAGAATGCAAAGAGTTAGTTAGTGGAGGTGGTGAAAGTTCCTCTTCAAGTGTACTTTATTACTATTATATGTACCTATGACCGTCTTTGTGGAACTTTGTTATTGAATTGTATAATTTATTCTCTGCTTTACATAGTATTACATATTTATACTCTGGATAAATGTGGTACATTTTTCAGACTAATGCAGCGTTTCTTAACCTTTTTTTTAAGCAAAGTACCCCCAAGGTAGCAATCAGTTATAAATGTTAAAGTAAGGCTTTGTTTGAAGAATCTGTCAACAGTTTTATGTTGGGCGTCTCAAACTCTGCCTGGCAAATGGGCCACACATAGAAAAAAATTTCAGTTAATGGGCCACATATCTTTCAAATTCTATACAATACAAATGTATTGTTAAATAACTCTAGCAGTAGCCCCGTACAGTTTAATGTACCCCAGCACTGAATCCATATAGTTTAATGTTCCCCCCTCCCATAAGTGGCCCCCAGGCATTACTTTCCTCACTAGTCCCGGGTACACTCTTTTCCCATGCTCCAGGCACACATACGTCACAACAGTGCACCCAGAGCAGGGGAAGAGAGCAGGAGGTGCCGGGAGTGGAGAGGTAAGTATCTAAACTGAAACTTTAGCACTGGGTTGGGGATTCTTTTCTCCCATGTTCTCCCAATCCAGCAGGATTGGCAGAAGACCAGGAAGAAAGCCATAGACTGAAGCTTCAGGGGCCACATGGTTAATTCCCCAAAATTATGTAATGGTCCCCTCAGTACCTCCACATTTTGTATAATGGTCTCTTCAGTGCACCCATATATAGTATAATGGGCTGCACACTTGGTGTAATGGCCCCTCAATGCCTGCACATGTAATAAATTTGACCCCCTTAGTGCTCCCACATGTAGTATAATGACCCCCTCAGTGCTCCCGCATGTAAAGACTCTGAAAAAGTAGTTGAGACTTGGTACAAACTATTGGGAAATCTACAGTAAGTTAACTTAAGCATGACTGGGATAAACACGTCTCTATCCTAAGATAAAAAAAATCCTACTACTATAATACTGTAATACTATAAATAAACCATATGGTCTCTTTTGCTATGTAATATAATGGCCCCACACTCATTAGAATGGCCCCCTCATTTAATATGATGGCCCTCGTACTCAGCAGAATGGCCCCATAGTGCTCCCACATATAATATAATGGCCCCCATATTGCCTCCACAGGTACAGTCGCTACCTGGCCCTAGACTCTGAGGGGGCCCCAAAGGTAAAATATACCACTGTTCAAGTAGTACAGGGTAGGTAGGTCACCATTACAAACTCTGGACTAGGGCCCAGGAGATTCAATTTACGCTTCTGCCCACACATGTAATATAGTACAGTTGAAAAAAGCCATATGTCCATCAAGTTCAGTCAGGGGATGGGAAAAGGCATGACTGAAGGAAATAAGTACCTATACATATTACTTTTTCTAAAAGATCTAATCCTTTTTTGAAACTGTCACCTGTGACCAGCTCCTGGGGTATTCCACAGATTCCCAGTCCTTACAGTGCAGAAGCCTTGTTGCCTCTGGAGATTAAACCTTTTTCTCCAGATGGAAGGAGTGCCCCCTTATATTTTGAGGTCATTTTACATGGAACAATTTTTCCCTGATATTTCTTATATGGGCCATATATATAATTGTAAAGGTTTATTACATCTCCTCCTTAAACGTCTTTTCGCAAGACAAAACAGATTTAACTCCTTTTATCTCTCCTCATAACTGAGGTACTCTATGCCCCTTATCAAGGGCATCCTTTCTATGAAATGGTGCCCAAAACTGAGCTGCATATTTCAGATGTGGCTTCACCAATGATTTATAAAGTGGTAATATCACATCCCTGTCCCTTGAGTCCATAGCCATTTTAATACACGACCATATACTGCTGGCCTAAGAAGCAGCCGATTGACAGTGCATGCTGTTATTTAATCTATGATGTACATGTTCACCCAGGTCCTTCTCCAGCAGTGACTCGCCCAGCTTTACTCACCCTAGGACATATGTTACATTCAGATTATTTTTACCCATATGCATAACTTTACATTTATCCACATCAAACCTCATTTGCCATGTGAATGCCCAAACAGTCTATCTAAGTCTGCTTGTAACCTATGTACATCCTCCATAGACTGCACTATACTACATAGCCTTGTGTCATCTGTAAAAATAGAGACCGTGCTATTAATCCCATCTTCTATATGATTAATAAATATAAATAAGTTAAATTACAGTGGACCTAGTACTGAACCCTAGGGTACACCACTTATAACAGAGGAGCAGTCTGAGCTGCAGTCATTGACCACAAGTCTCAGGATACAATCTTTTAACCAGTTTTCATTCCAATTACAAACTATATTTTCCAAGCCAAATGAACCTGATTTTACACATTAAATGTCTATGAGGAACAGTGTCAAACACCTTTGCAAATTCCAGGAACACTATATCCACAGCCTCCCCTCCATCCAGACTTCTAATCACCTCTTCATAAAAGCAAATCAGATTAGTCTGACAACTTCTGTCCTTAGTAAAACCATGCTGTCTGTCGCTATGTTTCCTACAGTCACATACTCCTGTATATAGTGTGGGGAAAGTAGCTCGGTAGCAGCAATGGCAATGGTGCGGACCCAACCAGTCAGAGACAGGGACACAAAATCTGGTGCAAACAGGTTTATTTAGAAAAAACAGCAAAATAAATAAACCTTCACTTCAGGTAGAAAATAAGCAAAATAAAATACAGTCTTAACTTCAGGCAAAAACGTCAAACAAAACCCTGCTCGTCCAACTATAAGTGTGGCTTACTACCAACCACACGAACAAAAAAAGATAGCACAGTATGGTCTCACCAAACTCTCAGTCAGGACAGACCCAGGCGCCTACTCTCGCTCCCAGGATCTGCCCTGAAGTTCAGGCCCTGAGTCTTTTATGGCCCAGTAACAAGCCTTGGACCCACACCTGACCCTACACAAGACCCGCACTGGACCACACGTATGTCAGAAACCTGGGGGAGATATACCGTAATTCCAGCACTCTGCCTGTCACCTTCTCACAATAGTCACTTAAAGGGGTTGTCCGGTATAAATAGAAATCCCTACACTAATCTAAACACCCTCCCCCCGCCTACTTTCTAAATTACATAATTTATCAAAAATGTATAGTTACCCATTTTCTGATTATCCAGTGACGTTCCGTTATCGGAAACGGAACGTCACTACTATTTCCCCCCTCCACCCCATCATACTTACCTCTTGACTTCCTCCTGAGGGGAACAGCTCCTTCGCCTTCTGTGACGTCTGCCTGCGCGTCCGCAGAAGAGCCGGAGTCCTGGCTTTGCGCTGTAGCCGACACTCCATCTCTATTGCGCAAGCGTGGGAGCCTGAATGAGCCTCCCATGCATGCATAGTAGAGATTGGGTAAAGGTTACAGCACAGTGCCGGGACTGCTGCGCAGGCGCTGGCAGAATGAAAGAAGTAGAGGAGCCGTTCCCCGCAGAAGGAAGTCTGGACAGGAAGAAGACCGGTAAGTACAATGGGGTAGGGGGGTGGGCTGAGTTAGTTGAGAAGGGCTAGTAGTGGGTGGGATAGCTAGGGAGACAGGGAGGGGGGTGTTAGAGAGGGAGGAGGGAGAGTGTGAGAGCCTACAACTACCATTATGCATTGCATTAGCTAAGGCAGCAGGAAGCTACACCATGCAAACAAATGCATAAGATGCCAGGCGCGCCCAGAGAAACCCAGAAATCACTCAAAACACTGCTAAAGGTATATGCGTGCACTTATTAACCCATTAATAGCACTAACAGACCTATTTTAAAGATTTTTTTGCCCGGAAAACCCCTTTAAGAGCCCCTCAGTTTCCCCACAATGGATGTTAAACTCACCGGTCTGTAATTACCTGGGGAAGATCTAGAGCCCTTTTTGAAAATAGCTACCACATTTGCCTTGCACCAGTTCTTTGGCACTGCACCAGTCACGAGAGACCCCTAAAAATTAAGAATAGGGATACAGCAATGACTGGACTGAGTTCTTTAAGTACTCGTGTGTAATCTATCTGGACCCAGAGCCTTGCTCACGTTTTTGTTTAGCTTGGCTTGGACCATTTCTAAGTTTAATTAGTTTAGTATATTGGTTGATGTATTACCAGCATTGGTGCACCTACATCAACTACTCCCTGTTCTTCTGTATACACAGAGCTAAATAACCCATTCAGTAGCTCTACTTTTTCTTGATCTCTGGTGACCATCTCTCCATTACCATTATTTAGGGGACCTGCCTGTTCTGTCCTTGTTTTTTTTTATATTTAAAGGGAGTCTATTATTCAAAATATGCTTTTAAAAATAAACCCTCATTGGAATAGCCTTTAGAAAGGTTTTACTTTTTAGCTATTATGCTAAAGAAGCTCACGGAGCTCCGAGCACAGCAGCGTCATACCCTCCTTGGCCTTCATTCCACCTCCTGGACCTTTCCTTCACGTCCCCTTTCCTGCACGGCTCAATCCGAACCCGAAGTGGCCGTGTTGGGCTAAGCCGACAGCGCATTCAAAGGATTTCGATCTCGCTGAAGAGAGTTGCTGCTGCTGCTGACGCAGCGAAGAGGAGGCTGACGTCAACTGATCTACATAGAAGGAGCGTCATTAGCATAATAGCTAAAAAGTATATAATTCAAAAACTGCAGCCTTTAACCTGGGAAAATTGGTTTTTGGTTTTTGTTTTTTAATTTAAGTGGAATCTGACCAGATTATGGTCACTGTTAACAAGGTTTTAGCAATAGTGACATTTCCAACAAGTCCCGCATTATTAGAAATGATCAGATTCAGCAGAGCATCCCCTCAAGCTGAACCATAAAATTGTCCTGCAGCAAGTTGATGAATTTCCTCCTCATTGCAGATGATACAGAACCATGACCCCAGTCAATATCCGGGTAGTTAACATCAGCCATCAAGACCACTGCTCCCATCTGTCCCTCTTATTCAGTTTGCTTATACAACTGACCCTCTAACTTCTCATTTATGTTGGGGGGGTCTATCGATTATACCAAAAAGTATTTTATCAGTGGTCACATCCTTATGCAAATTCCACCCACAAGGATTCCACAACCTTACAATCTTCACCCTCATTTGCCTCTTTCTCACTCACTTTCAAGTCACTTCTGACATACATACACATTTTAGCCCTGTCTTTGCGAAAGAGTGTATAACCTGGTCAGCCCAGTCGTGTGACAAATCTAGCCACATTTCAGCCACACCAACTACATCAATGTGTTTATTTCGGACCAGGGCCTCAAGCTCCTCCAATTTTCCTGCTTGACATCTGGCATTTGTGAATATACACTTTAACTTGCCATCCAAGTTCACACATTCATTACCTGGCCCTCCCCCCCTCATTCCTAGTTTAAATACTCTGCCACCCCCGCTAGAATTCTCTCCCCCAGCACAGCAGATCCCCTTTCATTCAGGTACAAGTTATGCATGGAAAACAGCTTGTACCCCAATTAAAAGTCAGCCCAGTGCTCTAGGAATTGAAATGCTTCTTTCCTACGCCAAGACATGAGCCATGCATTTAACTCCTTTCGCATGACACAAGCAGTATTCAAGATAGCACAACCTAATGTTCCCTACATGTAATATAAGCACTCCCCCAGTGCTCCTAGATGTATTTAATGGCCCTCACACCAAGCGTTATTCAGGGATTGAGTAGTGAGCTTCATTCATTACTCACCACTCTGCTCCATGCTTTGTCTGCCCCAGGGCCTGATGTTATGTCAGCACTTGGTGCCAGGAGCAGAATGTTGAGCAATGAATGAAGCTCACTGCTCATTCCCACAGGCACCTGTAACTGCAAAGAGTTCCTCCACCAGTACTGATGGACGCGCTCATTGTGCAGGTGTATCAGCCCCCGTTACAGGGAAAGGGAATCAGCCTCCCCAATCCAAAAAACAGTGATCAGATGTCCCCAAAGGTCTATTATGACCTTATGGGGACACAATGTAAAAAATAAATAAAGAAATAAAGAAGAAAGAAAAGTAAAAAAGAAAAATTAAAGTAAAATTATAAAAAAAAATAATACGCCAGTAACACGCCCTTATCACAGGTTCTAGCCCCACCCCTGACAATACAATACAAAATAAAAATTTCTGTAATGGAGATGAAAAACTGTTTTAAAATGTTTTCAGTAACACTTTGTGCTATTAAATTAATAAAAAAAAAATTGAAAGCGAAAAACAGACACGTTTTCCCTCCTCTTTTGTTTATATTTTCCCAGATATAAAAAAAATTAAAAAACATGCAAAAATAAAAACATAAAAATAAATCCCTATGTGTTGCCAAAAAAAGACGCAGTAATTAGTTGAATAACGCAAATGATAAAAATGTTTTATAGCCCTCAAAACCGCACATACTAAAAACCCGAAAATGTGTCTGGTCCTGAACCAGAAATTGGCCCGGTTCTGAAGTGGTAAGTGGAGTGCCCATTTCTTATGTATTTGGAGTAACAAAGTTGTGGTTGACATAAAATGTTGTTTTTCTGGGTCTAATTTGCAGGCACCACATTTTATGACATTATACTAATGAGGAAATTTTCAGTACGTGTTTCTTTTTTTTTTTTTTTCCCCCCTTTTTGCAGCACTGGAACAGCAGTGTGATGAACATCGACGAAGAGCCAAGGAACTGAAACACAAATCCCAGCACCTAAACAATGTCCTGATGACCCTGACACCAGTCAGCGTGCCCACACCTGCCAAACGACCGCGATTAACCAGAGCCACATCAGGTCCTGCTGCCATCAGCTCCCAGGTCTCTTCTCAGCCAGCACAGATCACCCTGCCACAAGGAATGTCCATCTCTCAGCTGACAGGTCTCCCCTTCAGTAAAGTACTTTCCACCTCCATCCCATCCTCCTCCAGCTCCTCTGTTATAAACAAGAACTCTAACTCTCAGGCCAGCTCGCCCTCCTCCCCCGTTTTGGGTGGTTATACTATACTTACCCCTTCGGGGAGCAATTTTCCCAGCACGTTGGAAATTCACCCCGACTCCTCCAACCTCACCGTCCTGAGTACTGCAGCCATGCAAGACAGTAACACTGTTCTCAAAGTAGTGAGTCCCATCCAGTTGCTGACACTGCAGGGCTTGGGTGCGACAATTCAGAACCTGGCCCAGATAGCTCCTGCTGGGAGCACTATAGTAGCTGTGCCCTGTGAATCTGGGGATGGTGAAGAGGAGCATACTACCATAGAAGTGACATCACTGTCTGAGGAACAGAAGTAGACTCAGGAGCCCTGTTTCTGTGTGTTTTAACCCACAGGTGCCATGTTGCTAAGGACGGATGAGAGAGCAGAATGGGTAAGCTGGATGAACCAAAGAGGATTGAGGGGAGGCTCTGTGTTGATGAAGACACCTGCAGCATATTGCACAGAACTATACTGCAGATCATACTGACACTGGAAAAATGACATTGTTTTGGTGTTCAGATCTTCCTGTGGGTGCTCTTAAAGTACTCCCATTAACTATTCCACATGCTCATGCCATGTTTTGCAAGTAGAGTTTCCCAAACTTCAGTGTTATTAGGATCAGATACCAAAAATGTACAATGGTATTGAGCAGCTTCTCTATACTCTGAGAATGAATTAGGCAGCAAATGTTGGAACATCTGTAACACTGTGGTACCCAAAATTTAAGTTGCTTTCAAGTAATGTGTACTTATACTATGCACATAGTGAAGGCAGTTATCAACTGAAAACGGAATGTGAGGATAGTAGAGATTAGGTATGCTGTGCCTCATACCTCCTTTGTGTTACATTTTTGTCCATAGAGGGAGCACGTTTTTAGGAGATAGCAGAAACTTTAGACAAGATTTGATGACATTACAGTTTGGCATATTGATGGCTGGATTATGGTTTAACATACGCAGTGGCGATCTCCTCTGTACTTGGACAATGGCAAAAATCTGAAACCTGATAACTGCTAAAAGTTCTTGCCATGTTTTGCAGGGCTGTGGAGTCGGTACGCCAAAGCCCCGACTCCGACTCCGACTCCTCAATTTCCCCTGACTCCGACTCCGACTCCACCAAAATAGGCACCGACTCCGACTCCACAGCCCTGGCACTGCTAAACCTTATAGGTTCACTCAGAACTCAGTCCCATCATTATATGAGGAATAGAACAGACCTTTACAGGACATTTCATCATTTTCAACATTTCATCATTTTCCCAAATTCTTATGAAAATATATTCAGCACATACTGCATTGTACTACTTACTGTACCAATTTATTATATATTTTGGGAGTCGGAGTCGGTCCATTTTATACCGACTCCGACTCCACCAAAATAGGCACCGACTCCGACTCCACAGCCCTGATGTTTTGTAAAGCAGGAAAACATTTCTCCAGCTACGACTTATGCACTTGCTGGGGACTGCAGTTTTGCAACATTCTGATGGTTCCTGTTAGAACCACCTAAATGTAGATCTTATGATAGAATTGGCAAAAGGCCATGGCGCTTGCTTAATATGTAACTGCCATTTGACAGAACTTTTGCTTGTCATTAGTGTAGGTCCAGGTACTGAAACCCCCACCAATTGCTAAAATAAAGGGGCAGAGGTTCTTTGCTGAGTGCTGTGCCCCTTTATTTCTAATCGCCTTTACTCAGCAAAATGAACGGTGTCCGTACTTATGTACTGTGTATGAGACCAAGCACCGCTCACTCTAAAATCCAAGGAGAGCCAATCAGAAAAGGTCTCAGCCCCCACTGATCAAAAGTTGTGATATACCACTATGACAAAATGTTTTAAAAATGAGTTACAGCCAAAAGTCTTAAACTGTGGACCACAGTATTCCTAAATCGGAATATCTAAATCTGTGTTCTTCCAGAACCATTGTTGTACTGGAGAACTAAAATGTTGTATACACAAAAAAGGTTAAACTGATGTTTTGTATCATGTGGTTCTCCAACCATTGTGACACTAGCTATGCTAAGGAGTTCTATTGCAAAAAAATAGGGCTGGTAAATTTAGCCTGAAAATAAAATCTTAATATTTTTTTTTTCTAAGCTTATGGGCAATTTTTTATTTCAATCTTGATGTTCTTGTTTTTGCTTAAAGAAAGTAAAAAAAAATTAAATGGGCTTGAACAAGGAGAAGGAGTCTGATATTTTTGATGCAGGCTACGGTGAAAAAGCTGTTGACCATAGCTTGCAGGAGGAGAAAGCCTGCATGGAATATATCAGACTCCGATTAGTTTCCCAGCCCTAACACAGAGGCTAGAGAACTATAGATTGTCTACCACTTGCTAAGTGCCAGCCTTGTCATTTTCTGATACACCTGTCATAGAACAGCTAAAGGTGGAATACCCCTTTAACTCATGACACTCTGTAAGCAATGCCAAAGAATTTACTGTAATGCCCTCTATAATATTGGTTGAGGACAGTTGTTCCAGCTTAATTCCGTGCCATGGTGACTTTCTAGGTGCAATTTCAGACAAATTACATTTAGTGTGTCGCCTCACCAGCCATCATTAAAGATTAGTATAGAAGTTAGAAGACAAGCATTTTTTTTTTTTTTTTTGCGTAGCATCCAATCAGGTCACACCTTTCAGTTTCTCACTTGCACCAATGAAATGACATTTGCAATCTGGTAGGTCACAATATACACCAGCACTATCCTCATCCTTCTAACTCCCTGTACAGAGTGGCTTGTCTAGGCAATGAATGAGAACCACTTGGCACCACTGTGTTTCAGCTCTGCTCAGTCTTAAATGTCATGTCCACCTTTGAATGCCATTTAACAGTGTACATAGATACTAAATACCTTTATTAATACATTACATTACTCATGATATACTAGTCCTAAGTCACAGATGGTATACTACAGCGCTTTACTCACTATTCTACAGGTGAAGGCACTGTGCATATATTACTTGACTTACCCTGTACTGACTCTGAGTCACAGCTTGTTTTATACTTCAGGGCTGCACTCACAGTTCTGCTAGTGGAGTCACTGTGTACATAAATTACATTACTTAACTTGAACTGAACCTGAGTTATAGTCTGTAATATACTCTTGAGCTGCAGTCATTATGTACATACATTACTTGTCTTTGATTCAGAGTTATATTCTGTATTATACTTCAGAGTTGCACTCACTATTTGGTTGTTGACACACTCACCTCAAGCAGTGCAGCTCATATAGTGTAGAGGCAGTTAGTTTTTCCTACATCAGATTACTGTACAGTGCCTGGTGTAAAGGTGACACTTGAATGAAAGCAGATTGCCAGAGCTGGTTCCGTGTAGGCGTTCCGAAACAAACAGGGAACGCCTGAAGATTTCAGCTCAGAAGGCTCAAGAATTGTGAAAGTGCTCTGGACTTTAATACAGGTTGTAACTTTATTTTATGTAGGTCGATTGTACATGTAAACTGTAACATGTTGTTCAAAGGTGGACATACCCTCTAACAAGAGGAGATACCAATAAATATGATCAGTAACTATAGGAAAGGCTCATTTTCCATTTTCTTTTAGTGCCTAGATCTATGCTGCCATGCGTGTCAGTGCATTTTAACTGGCATCACGTGACTTCTCACAGGAAGATGTAACTTGTCTCGGAAAACGTGAAGAATAAATCACTGAAACACTTTTGACATCTTGTCCGAGTTTATTTGTCAATTGCACTTATTGGGCAACCCTGGTGATTGTGCATACAAAACACACTCGCACTAATGGGCGTTTAACCCTTAAAACACCACTTCTGATTGAAGTACAATTGTCAAGAAAGGGAGAGGCTCTTAAAGGACCCGTATGTTTATCCTGCAATAATGTCTGTACTCCTCACTTTTCCTTTCATCTCCCTCAAACTTGTGCTGTGTTACTCCCAGCTATATCTGTGTTTCACTAAACTTATCACTTCACTACTAAACCTGTTCATGTCTGTGTCCCCACTTCCCTCCATTACCCTTCAGCCTGCCCCTTTCCAAACTAAACCAAAGCCTGTTTACACCCTGCTTTACCTACACCCCCTCTTGTATCTAAATTTCTACTGTCTTTCTCATCCTAACTACACATGTGCTCCAGAGCTTTACTACCCTAACAATCATTCTACCTGCTGTACATTTATCTTTAACCCCTTAAGGACCCAGCCCAAAAGTGCGTTAAGGACCAGGCCTCGTTTTTCAAAACTGACATGTGTCACTTTATATGGCAATAACTTTGAGACGTCTTAACTTACACAAGTGATTTTGAGATCGTTTTTTCGTGACACATTGTACTTCATGTTAGTGGTAAACACTAATGAATATTTTTGTATTTATTTATAGAAAAATAGGAAATTTGATGGAAATTTTGAAAAAAATCGCAATTTTCAAAATGTGAAATGCTCTGCTTTTCAGACAGATAGTCATACCACCCAAATACATTAATACATATTATCTACCATATCTCTGCTTTATATCGGCATCATCTTTTAATCGTCCTGTAATTTATTTTGGATGTTATAAAGCTTACAAGTGTAACAGCGATTTTGCAGATTTACAAGAAAATTTCCCAAACTAATTTTTTAGGGACCACTTCAGTTCTGAAGAGGATTATAAAGGCCTATATATTAGAAACCCCCATAAATCACCCCATTTTCAAAACTGCACCCCTCAAATAATTCAAAATAACATTTGGGAAGTTTGTTAACCCTTTAAGAATTTCACTGGAATTAAAACAATATGGAGGTGAAATTTAGACATTTAATTTTTTCCCACTAATTCCTTAATTTAGCCCTAAAATTAACACATTCACAAAGGGTTAAAGGAAAAAATGCATCTCACAGTTTGTTATGCAATTGGGTGTAAACTGATGTTTGGGCGAATGGCAGCGCACGGAAGGGAAGGAGCGACACTGGGCGTCTGAAAAGCAGATTTTGCTGGAATAGTTTTCAGGTGCCATGTCTCATTTGCAAAGCCCCTAGAGTACCAATACAAAGGAAAACCCCAAAAAGTGACCCCATTTTGCAAACTACACCCCTCACAGAATTCATATAGGGGTATAGTGAGCATTTTGACCTTACATTCGTTTCACAGATTTTGCTAACACTGGGATGTATAAATGAAACATTACTAAAATGTCACTTTACCCCCAAAGTTTTCATTTTCACAATGGGTTAAAGGAGAAAAAGCACCCCACAGTTTGCAAAATAATTGCTCCTAAACACAGCAATACCCCATATGTGGTCGTAATCTGCTGTATGGGTACATGGCAGGGCTCAGAATGGAAAGAGCGCTATTTAGCTTTTGGAAGGCAGATTTTGCTGGAATAGTTTTCAGGTACCATGTCGCATTTGCAGAGCCCCCAAAGTACCAATACAGTGGAAACCCCCTAAAAGTGACCCCATTTTGGAAACTACACCCCTCACAGAACATATCAAGGGACATAATGAGCATTTTGACCCTACAGCTGTTTCACAGATTTTATTAACATTGGGACATTAAAATGAAAAATTACTTTTTTTCCAATAAACCGTCAATTTAGCCCCAAATTTTTCATTTTCACAAGAGGACAAAGGAGAAAAAGCACCCCAAAGTTCGTTACACAATTTCTCCTGAACACAGAAATGCCCCATATGTGGTTGTAATCTGCTGCATGGGTAAATGGCAGGGCTAAAAATGGAAAGAGCGCTATTTAGCTTTTGGAGGGCAGATTTTGCTGGAATAGTTTTTGGATGCCATGTCGCATTTGCAGAACCCCTAAAGTACCAATATAATGGAAACCTCTCAAAAGTGACCCCATTTTAGAAATTACACCCCTCAAGGAATGTATCAAGGGGTATTATCATTTAGAGCCTAAAAATGCTTCCCAAAAATTAATGTACAAAGTGAAAATTAAAGTTTTTAAAGAAATATCCAATTTCAGTGCCTAATACGTTGCGGCCACTTTGTGGCATCAGAGACATGCACTCCTAAAACTATTAAGTGGGCTATCCCAGGGACAAAAAAATTATATATGTGGGTATAAACTGCTGCTTGGGCACGCAGCAGGGCTCAGAAGGGAAGGAGCACTGTGTTTTTTTTTAGCTTTTGGAGTACAGATTTAGAGGGACTTTCTGGTCGCCATGATATTTTTGCAGAGCCCTGGAGGTGCCAGTAAATTGGAATTCCCCAAGAAGTGACCCCCCCCCCATTTTGTAGGGGCAATTTTAGGGTCTCTGCAAATGTGACATGGCGTCCAAAAAAACAACAATCTAAATATGCGCTCCAAAAGCACATAGCGCTCCTTCACATTTGCGCCCTGCTGTGTGCCCAAATGACAGTTTATGCCCACACGTATGACACTGGTGTACCCAGGATAACGTACTTAACAATGCCATATGTGGGTATAAACTGCTGTTTGGGCACAGCCGGGCACAGAAGGGAAGGAGCGCTATTTTGGTTTTTAGAGCACAGTTTGCTTTTTGGACACCATGCCACTTTTGCAGAGACCATGAATTGTCAGTAAAGTGGAATCCGCAGACATGTCACCCCATTTTGGAAACTATACCCTTCAAGGGATTTATCAAGTGGGGTAGCGAGCATTATTAACCCTTAAGTGTTGCATTCTTTTAATTTCCAAAAATGAATGCGCAGCTGATAATGAAAAGTTAAAAATGAAATTTTTCTATAGATACGCCATTTCAGTGCCCGATATGTTGTGCCCAGCTTATGTCTGCACAGACACACACTCCAAAAACTGGTGATCGGGGATCCCGGGCACAACAGCTTTTGGAGCGTTCATCTCTGATACAAGCCGGACACAACATATTACGCACAGAAATGTCGTATTCCTGGAATAATTGTCATTTTCACCTTTCATCATCAGCTGCCTATTCATTTACGGATAATAAATTATAGCAACACTTGGGGGTTAAAAATGCTCACTGTACCCCTGGATAAATTCCTTCAGGGGTGCAGTTTCCAAAATGGGGTGACATGTCAGGTGATTCCACTGTACTGGCATTTCAGCTCTGCAAAAGTGCAATGGCGTCCAAAAACCAAATAGCGCTCCTTCCCTTCTGTGCCCGGCTGTGCCCAAACAGGAGTTTATACCCATATATCACATTAAGTACCTTATCCTGGGTACACCAGTGTCATACATGTGGGTATAAACTGTGGTTTGGGCACACAGTAGGGCACAGAAGGGAAGGAGCGCTATGTGGCTTTTGGAGCGCACATTCAGATGTTTGGGATCTGGATGCCATGTCATGTTTGCAGAGCCTCTAAAGTACCAGTAAAGTGGAATCCCCTAGGGAATGACCCCATTTTGAAAACTGCACCCCTCAAAGAATTTATCAAGGGGTGTAGCGAGCATTAGTATCCCAGACGTGACTGCACAGCGGATGGGGAAAAGTGAATATGTAATCTGTGCGTAGTACATTGGGTACACTAAATTCCCTACTATTTCCCCAGTAGTTTCTATTATTGGGGGGTCACTCTGGGGGTCACTTCTGGTTTATTATCCCTCGTAAGCTCTAAATCTGGTTTGTACCCTAATATACGCTCGCACAGCTTATACATTCCCTTCCTGCCGCAGCCAGTTATGCTCTAATGATTTGGCGATTTTTGGGGTTTTTGTCTTCACATTGTACGAGTTATATTTTCTTTATTTCTCTGGTGATGTAGCCATATGAGGGCTTGTTGTTTTCAGGGTGAGATGTATTTTTTAATGACATAATTTTTAGGTGCTTACAACTTATTAAATAAATTTTATTAACTCTTTCTTGGTGGATTAAAAAACAACCCCATCAATTCTGGCACTGCGTTTTATCTTTTAAATTTTTCACCATGCAGCGTAGAGCATAAGTAACATGTTACCTTTATTCTGCGGGTCGGTACGATTACGGCGATACCTCATTTATACTGTTTTTTTATGCAATACCAATTTTGCAGAACAAAAACCCATTTGGGGACATAAATTAATTTTTTTTGCATTGCCATCTTCTAAGATGCGTAGCATTTTTATTTTTCAGTTTAGAGAGTTGATTTAGGGCTTATTTTTTGCGGTACAACCTGTGCTTTTTATTGGTACTGTTTTGGGGTACATATGACTTTTTGATCACTTTTTATGGCATATTTTGTAAGGTGAAATGGCGAAAAATCGTTACTTTTGGCGGGTTTTTTCCGTTTTTTTTCCCCCGACTTTCACCGTGTACATTAAATATGGTTTCAGTTTTATTGTACAGGTTGTTACGGACACAACGATACCAAATATGTATTGTTTTTATTAATTTTTAGGTTTATTTTTTATATAATTCATTTTATATAGGAAAAGGGAATTTTTGGGGCTTTATTCTTTTATTAATTTTTTTCACATACTTTTTTTTTTTTTTTTCACTTTTTTTTTACTTTTTCTTGTGTCCCATTAGGACACCTGAGCCAGCAATGCTTTGATTGCTGGCTCAGCACTATAAACTGCAAGACACGAGCATGTACGTGTCTTGCAGCCTATACAGGAAGTCAGCGCTATGGAAACACAGCGCTGACTTCCTGATGTCTCGGCAGGATCAACCAGGTACTGGGGGCTCCAGGCAGCCTGGGGTCACTTGGCAGACCCCGGGCTGCAGATTAGAGATATCGGCACCCCCCGATCTCGCCGCGGGGGGTGCCGGGGGGGGGTCGGCAAGACGGCGGAACCCCTTGGATGCCGCGGTCATGTTTGACCGCGGCATCCAAGGGGTTAAAACTGCCGATCGGAAGTTATGGCCGACCGGGGGTTATGGAGCAGGGTGTTAGCTGTCAGATACAGCTAACACCCAGTTCCGATACCGCCCGCTCAGATAGTGAGTGGGCGGCCGCCCTCGGGCGTAGTATTACGTCCTGGTGCGCGAAGTACCTAGCGCCCAGGACGTAATAGTACGCCCAAGGTCGTTAAGGGGTTAAGTACGCCTTGTTGTTATTTTTATTATATCTGTTCTCTTCTTTCCCAGCCTCATATGTACAGTACAGACCAAAAGTTTGGACACACCTTCTCATTCCAAGAATTTTCTGTATTTTCATGACTATAAAAATTGTAGATTCACACTGAAGGCATCAAAACTATGAATTAACACATGTGGAATTATATACTTAACAAAAAAGTGTGAAACAACTGAAAATATGTCTTATATTCTAGGTTCTTCAAAGTAGCCACCTTTTGCTTTGATTACTGCTTTGCACACTCTTGGCATTCTCTTGATGAGCTTCAAGAGGTAGTCACCTGAAATGGTCTTCCAACAGTCTTGAAGGAGTTCCCAGAGATGCTTAGCACTTGTTGGCCCTTTTGCCTTCACTCTGCGGTCCAGCTCACCCCAAACCATCTCGATTGGGTTCAGGTCTGGTGACTGTGGAGGCCAGGTCATCTGGCGTAGCACCCCATCACTCTCCTTCTTGGTCAAATAGCCCTTACACAGTCTGGAGGTGTGTTTGGGGTCATTGTCCTGTTGAAAAATAAATGATGGTCCAACTAAACGCAAACCAGATGGAATAGCATGCCGCTGCAAGATGCTGTGGTAACCATGCTGGTTCAGTGTTCCTTCAATTTTGAATAAATCCCCAACAGTGTCACCAGCAAAGCACCCCCACACCATCACACCTCCTCCTCCATGCTTCACGATGGGAACCAGGCATGTAGAGTCCATTAGTTCACCTTTTCTGCGTTGCACAAAGACACGGTGGTTGGAACCAAAGATCTCAAATTTGGACTCATCAGACCAAAGCACAGATTTCCACAGGTCTAATGTACATTCCTTGTGTTCTTTAGCCCAAACAAGTCTCTTCTGCTTGTTGCCTGTCCTTAGCAGTGGTTTTCTAGCAGCTATTTTACCATGAAGGCCTTCTGCACACAGTCTCCTCTTAACAGTTGTTGTAGAGATGTGTCTGCTGCTAGAACTCTGTGTGGCATTGACCTGGTCTCTAATCTAGGCTGCTGTTAACCTGCGATTTCTGAGGCTGGTGACTCGGATGAACTTATCCTCCACAGCAGAGGTGACTCTTGGTCTTCCTTTCCTGGGGCGGTCCTCATGTGAGCCAGTTTCTTTGTAGCGCTTGGTGGTTTTGGCCACTGCACTTGGGGACACTTTCAAAGTTTTCCCAATTTTTCAGACTGACTGACCTTCATTTCTTAAAGTAATGATTGCCACTCGTTTTTCTTTACTTAGCTGCTTTTTTCTTGCCATAATACAAATTCTAACACTCCACTCAGTAGGACTATCAGCTGTGTATCCACCTGACTTCTGAACAACACAACTGATGGTCCCAACCCCATTTATAAGGCAAGAAATCCCACTTATTAAACCTGACAGGGCACACCTGTGAAAACCATTTCAGGTGACTACCTCTTGAAGCTCATCAAGAGAATGCCAAGAGTGTGCAAAGCAGTAATCAAAGCAAAAGGTGGCTACTTTGAAGAACCTAGACTATAAGACATATTTTCAGTTGTTTCACACTTTTTTGTTAAGTATATAATTCCACATGTGTTAATTCATAGTTTTGATGCCTTCAGTGTGAATCTACAATTTTTATAGTCATGAAAATACAGAAAACTCTTGGAATGAGAAGGCGTGTCCAAACTTTTGGTCTGTACTGTACCTCTTTCTCTGTTTATCACCTCACATATGACCCCTGATCGCCTTATTACAACTGTGTCCCCTCTTACCACACTGTATCAGAGCTATCATCTCTTATTTCACACTACACCTGAGCTCTTGAACCTCACTATATCCGTGCTTCCCTCTCACACTATACATCACTCCTCCTAACAAATACACCCCCTTCCCCTTCACTATACTTGAGCTCTCAGACCTCCTAACATGTATACCTCCTTTCCCTTCCTCATGATCCCTGAGCTCTCCTCATATCATCTGTGTCCCCCTCCCACACTACATCTGAGCTCTCACATCTCATACCATCTGTACCCTCCTCCCAATACACCTGAGCTCTCATACCATCTGTGCCCCCCTCCTCCACTACACCTGATGTCTCATACCATCTGTACCCTCCTCCCCAATACACCTGAGCTCTCATACCATCTGTGCCCCCCTCCTCCCCAATACACCTGAGCTCTCATACCATCTGTGCTCCCCACCACCCCAATACACCTGAGCTCTCATACCATCTGTGCCCCCCTCCTCCCCAATACACCTGAGCTCTCATACCATCTGTGCCCCCCTCCTCTCCAATACACCTGATCTCTCATACCATCTGTGCCCCCCTCCTCCACTACATCTGATCTCTCATACCATCTGTGCCCCGCTCTTCCCCAATACACCTGAGCTCTCATACCATCTGTGCCCCCCTCTTCCCCAATACTCCTGAGCTCTCATACCATCTGTGCCCCCCTTCCTCCCCAATACACCTGAGCTCTCATACCATCTGTGCCCCCCTCCTCCCCAATACACCTGAGCTCTCATACCATCTGTGCCCCCCTCCTCCCCAATACACCTGAGCTCTCATACCATCTGTGCCCCGCTCTTCCCCAATACACCTGAGCTCTCATACCATCTGTGCCCCCCTCTTCCCCAATACTCCTGAGCTCTCATACCATCTGTGCCCCCCTTCCTCCCCAATACACCTGAGCTCTCATACCATCTGTGCCCCCCTCCTCCCCAATACACCTGAGCTCTCATACCATCTGTGCCCCCCTCCTCCCCAATACACCTGAGCTCTCATACCATCTGTGCCCCCCTCCTCCCCAATACACCTGAGCTCTCATACCATCTGTGCCCCCCTCCTCCCCAATACACCTGAGCTCTCATACCATCTGTGCCCCCCTCCTCCCCAATACACCTGAGCTCTCATACCATCTGTGCCCCCCTCCTCCCCAATACACCTGAGCTCTCATACCATCTGTGCCCCCCTCCTCCCCAATACACCTGAGCTCTCATACCATCTGTGCCCCCCTCCTCCCCAATACACCTGAGCTCTCATACCATCTGTGCCCCCTCCTCCCCAATACACCTGAGCTCTCATACCATCTGTGCCCCCTCCTCCCCAATACACCTGAGCTCTCATACCATCTGTGCCCCCTCCTCCCCAATACACCTGAGCTCTCATACCATCTGTGCCCCCCTCCTCCCCAATACACCTGAGCTCTCATACCATCTGTGCCCCCTCCTCCCCAATACACCTGAGCTCTCATACCATCTGTGCCCCCCTCCTCCCCAATACACCTGAGCTCTCATACCATCTGTGCCCCCCTCCTCCCCAATACACCTGAGCTCTCATACCATCTGTGCCCCCTCCTCCCCAATACACCTGAGCTCTCATACCATCTGTGCCCCCCTCCTCCCCAATACACCTGAGCTCTCATACCATCTGTTCCCCCCTCCTCCCAATACACCTGAGCTCTCATACCATCTGTGGTTTCCTCCCAATACACCTGAGCTCTCATACCATCTGTGTTCCCCTCCTACACTACACCTGAGCTCTCATACCATCTGTACCCTCCTCCCAATACTCCTGAGCTCTCATACCATCTGTGCTTTCCTCCCAATACATCTGTGCTCTCATACCATCTGTGTTCCCCTCCTACACTACACCTGAGCTCTCATACCATCTGTGCCCCCCTCCTACACTACACCTGAGCTCTCATATCATCTGTGCCCCCCTCCTACACTACACCTGAGCTCTCATACCATCTGTGCCCCTCCTCCACTACACCTGAGCTCTCATATCATCTGTGCCCCCCTCCTACACTACACCTGAGCTCTCATACCATCTGTGCCCCCCTGCTACACTACACCTGAGCTCTCATATCATCTGTGCCCCCCTCCTACACTACACCTGAGCTCTCATACCATCTGTGCCCCTCCTCCACTACACCTGAGCTCTCACATCATCTGTGCCCCCCTCCTACACTACACCTGAGCTCTCATATCATCTGTGCCCCCCTCCTACACTACACCTGAGCTCTCATATCATCTGTGCCCCCCTCCTACACTACACCTGAGCTCTCATACCATCTGTGCCCCCCTCCTCCCCAGTACACCTGAGCTCTCACACCTCATACCATTTGTGCCCTTTTCCCCCCGTGTACCTGAGTTTTCACACCCATAACATCTGCCCCCCTCTTCCCCCATACATCTGAGCTCTCCCACTACATTACCCCCACACTGCACTTGATCACTGTTTCCTATAACTCGTCCTGTCATCCACTGTCTGACCTCTCCGCCACATAACAGACCCCGATCCTCTCACTAGCGCCTCTTCGGTGCTTCAACATAACGACTTCGGGGCGGGGCGACGGTGACGACAGCGATGTATGGGCCGAAACAGAGAGAAGAAACGAAACTGATGAGAGAAAGACATAAAGAGAGAGAGAGACGGCAACCTACAGCCCGAGCAAGCCGTAGGGGGAGAGAGACTGCAACCGCCGAAACAGGGGCAGCACTTCAGAGGGAGCGAGTGGCAACGTCCTGCTGGTAAGAGTCGGTACTAATCAATAGCAATAAGCTGCAGAGCACGGAAATATAGTCTATGGATGGGACCTGTTAACACTTGGGACAATGGATGCTACAGTACAGAATAATAACAAGTTGACACTTTGGGGTAACAGAGCCATAATACAAAGCACAAACACTGACACTAGGGTGAGGAAGCAATGCTAGATGGGCACTGACACTAGGGTGAGGAAGCAATGCTAGATGGGCACTGACACTAGGGTGACAGCAATGATACATGGGCACAGACACTAGGGTGACAGAGTGATGATAGATGAGCACAGACACTGACACTAGGGTGACAAAGCGATGATAGATGGGCACTGACACTAGGGTGACAGCAATAATACATGGGTACAGACACTGACACTAGGGTGACAGCAATAATACATGGGCACTGACACTAGGGTGACAGAGTGATGATAGATGGCCACAGACACTGACACTAGGGTGACGAAGCGTTAACACATAGGCACAGACACTGACACTAGGGTGACAGCAATGATACATGGGCACAGACACTGCACTAGGGTGATAAAGCGATGACACATAGGCACTGACACTAGGGTGACAAAGTGATGATAGATGGGCGCAGACACTGACACTAGGGTGACGAAGGGATGACACATAGGCACAGATACTGACACTAGGGTGCCAAAGCGATGATAGATGGGCACAGACACTGACACTAGGGTGAGGAAGCGATGCTAGATGGGCACTGACACTAGGGTGACAGCAATGATACATGGGCACAGACACTAGGGTGACAGTGATGATAGATGGGCACAGACACTGACACTAGGGTGACGAAGCGATGATAGATGGGCACTGACACTAGGGTGACAGCAATAATACATGGGCACAGACACTGACACTAGGGTGACAGCAATAATACATGGGCACTGACACTAGGGTGACAGAGTGATGATAGATGGGCATAGACACTGACACTAGGGTGACGAAGCGTTGACACATAGGCACAGACACTGACACTAGGGTGACAGCAATGATACATGGGCACAGACACTGCACAAGGGTGATAAAGCGATGACACATAGGCACTGACACTAGGGTGACAGAGTGATGATAGATGGGCGCAGACACTGACACTAGGGTGACGATGGGATGACACATAGGCACAGATACTGACACTAGGGTGCCAAAGCGATGATAGATGGGCACAGACACTGACACTAGGGTGAGGAAGCGATGCTAGATGGGCACTGACACTAGGGTGACAGCAATGATACATGGGCACAGACACTAGGGTGACAGAGTGATGATAGATGGGCACAGACACTGACACTAGGGTGACGAAGCGATGATAGATGGGCACTGACACTAGGGTGACAGCAATAATACATGGGCACAGATACTGACACTAGGGTGACAGCAATAATACATGGGCACTGACACTAGGGTGACAGAGTGATGATAGATGGGCACAGACACTGACACTAGGGTGACAAAGCGTTGACACATAGGCACAGACACTGACACTAGGGTGACAGCAATGATACATGGGCACAGACACTGCACTAGGGTGATAAAGCGATGACACATAGGCACTGACACTAGGGTGACAGAGTGATGATAGATGGGCGCAGACACTGACACTAGGGTGACGAAGGGATGACACGTAGGCACAGATACTGACACTAGGGTGCCAAAGCGATGATAGATGGGCACAGACACTGACACTAGGGTGCCAAAGCGATGATAGATGGGCACAGACACTGACACTAGGGTGACAAAGCGATGGCACAGGCACTGACACTAGGGTGACAGAGTGATGATAGATGGGCACAGACACTGACACTAGGGTGACGAAGCGAAGACACATAGGTACAGACACTGACACTAGGGTGATGAAGCGATGATAGATAGGCACTGACACTAGGGTGACAGCAATGATATATGGCCATAGACACACTAGGGTGACAATGATACATGGGCACTGACACTAGGGTGACAGTGATGATAGATGGGCACAGACACTGACACTAGGGTGACAGCAATGATACTTGGGCACAGACACTTACACTAGGGTGACAACAATGAGACATGGTCACAGACACTGACACTAAGGTGACAGAGTGATGATAGATGGGCACAGACACTGACACTAGGGTGACAGTAATGATACATGGGCACTGGCACTAGGGTGACAGAGTGATACATGGCCACAAACACTGACACTAGGGTGACAGATCAAAGTGTCAGTGTCTTGTAAGTGCCTGTGTATCATGGCTCTGTCACCCTATGCCATGTTAGTGCCAACACTCCAGAAATGGAAGATGCGCCTGACTTATGAGAAAATGCACGCCAATGTGGACAATAATACACTGCCACACTTGGAGCCACAGAGCAATGATACATGGACACGAGTAATGATACATGGACCTTGAAGAGTGAAGAAATCAGGCGATACCTTTTAGAGGCTAACTGAGTATATTTGATAGTAAGCTTTCGAGAGTGCCAGCTCTCTTCTTCAGACATGGTGTAATACTAGAAACTGAAAATTCACACTATTTATATATACACAAGACATGGATCTTCAAAAGGATCTTGGAATAACAAAATGCAATATAAGTAGGGAAGTATTTACAACAAGTCAGGAAATAAACAGTCTAAAATTTGTGGGACTTGACAGAGGGATTTGTTATCTGTTTGTAATCAGGTGGTGATTTGTGACCCTCACAGTTCATACATAGTGTGACATAAAGCTGGCATGAATATTAAGTCCAAATTGCAGAGTTTGAAATTTTTGCATTAACTTGCATTAACATTCCTTTCTCTCTCTGTGTGTTAAAATGTCCCATTAAAACCACAACCCGCAAATCTTCAATAGAGTGGTCTTCTCTGGAGAAATGTGCGGCCACTGGGAGATTGGTTCTGCTGTTATTAATGTTGAATCTGTAAGGAATGGGAATACAAGTTAATGCAAAAATTTCAAACTCTGCAATTTGGACTTAATATTCATGCCAGTTTCATGTCACACTATGTATGACCTCTGAGGGTCACAAATCACCACCTGATTACAAACAGATAACAAATCCCTCTGTCACGCCCCACAAATTTTAGACTGTTTATTTCCTGACCTGTTGTAAATACTTCCCTACTTATATTACCTTTTGTTATTCCAATCCCATTTTTTAGAAGATCCATGTCTTGTGTATGTATAGTGTGAATTTTCAGTTTCTAGTATTACACCATGTCTGAAGAAGAGAGATAGCACTCTTGAAAGCTTACTTATCATATATACTCAGTTAGCCTCTAAAAGGTATCGCCTAATTTCTTCACTCTTCCACTACTTTCTATGGCCAACACGGTACAACATTATACTACATGGACCTTGAGTCAGTGTAGCAATGATAATTGGGCACTTAGGCCAACAAAACAATGATATGTAGACACTTGGGGTGACAGGGCAATCACTCAGGGGGACACTTCTCATTTTGTAGAGATAACTGATACAGGACATTATGATTATATGCACCATATATCAGTAAATGTGTGATCTGCAGCTAAGAAAACTTGATAGAATCTCTAATATTGTTTTAGGGGCAGCGATGAAACAATCTAGGGGGCTGGGTCCCCCCAGTCTGACAAAACTTCTAGAACATGTGGAATTGCACTTGGCTTGCATCACCTGCACCAAAAAGAAGCTGGGAATTGCTTACAGCTACCAACCAATGAAGCACAATTGTTCTGCTCAGATGCTCCTTGCAAAAAGTAAAGAACGTAGTAATGATAGAGTTTGGTATGAAGTCAGACCACGCCCATCCTACCCACTGCCTGCCCGCTATGTTGTGTGCTGGCACTTTCAACCTGAAAAGGGCTGCAAAAAGCATCAGCAGAATTGCACTTTTGCTTGGACCAATGAAGAAGTCCTCGTTTGGTCTTTTGAGAGGACAAAAAATCTTGAAAGACACCATCTTAGGGCCATGCTACTCCCAACACCATTGCCAGCTACTACTTTTAAGGAACCCAAAGACTTGAAAAATATTTTGATTAAATTTGGGGGGAGATTTCAGGACATTTGTGAGCAGTGCTTTTATCAGAGCCCACCAAAGGTCATCCTTACTGATTTATGCCAAAGTCATCCTCGGCCTATGCCACTTCTCGCTCACATTGTCATTGATGACACTAAGAAGCAATGCAACATTATCCGGCCACTGCCTTCTTCATATCACATCCGCTTGTGTAGCCAGCGTTCTCGTGGGCTACATTGCCGTACAGAAAATGGGCAGTGTCCAAATGCCCATAGTGAGGTGGAACTTGCAGTTTGGAAAGCAGAGCAGAGCTGCGGACTCACCCGTGGTAAGAGTAAAGAAAACCAGGAACTAAACATGGGTTTTTACTGTCGTCTATGCCTGGTTAGTGCCAACACTCAAGAAAGTTTTGAGGTACACTGTGCTTCTTTGGAACATGGGCGCATGATAACTGCCGATTCACTGTCAGTATGGAATCATCGCACTCCACCACTTGGCATGAGTCAATTTTCTCTTTGTGAAAGGTAAGTCTTTTTCTTACAAATTTACTGCCCCAACATATAGAGATTAACATGGTTGTCTAGCATTAAAAAACACAGCTGCTTTCTTCCTCAAACAGCTGTTGTATATGGTATTGTAGTTTTGCCTTATTTCCTGTAATAGATTTGAGTTGTAATATCACACACAACCCACAGACAGGTGTGACACTGTTTTTTGGACAAAAAACAACCATGTTTTTCTAATCCTGCACAACCCCTTTGAGACTGAAGCCCCACATTTCCCCTTTTTTGGCTCAAAAAAGCTGCTGCAAAATCCGCAACAAAAAATGCTCCATTTCTGCGATGTGGGGCCCCATTCTAAAGGTGTTTTCTTAACTCGCCTGTCTTTAGAACCTCCACCAGTTAGCAAAATAAAGGAGTTGCGGTGCCTGATGGAGAGAAAAGATAACCACAGGAGATGTAGGAGTTAGTGGAATTATGGCTAGAGGGGCTGTTTCCAGTAATACCTTTGAATTGGGCAACTATTTTTTAAAGAGGACCTTTCACCACCTCCAACAAGTCCAGCCCTTTACATCAATTAATAGTCACTGCTCCACTGACTCCAGCCCAGTTGGATTTTCCTTCTCTAGCCCACACTGTTCCCAAGCAATCAAAGCTGTTATCTTTGGTGTCTGATATGCTATTTAGGGTGGGTTTACATTACCATTGTTAATGTCCATTGCTGTCATCTGTTATAGGATGAAAGCAACGGGCATTAACTGTGGCAGAGTAACAGACACAGACTGAGTCTCTGTCCATTCCCATTGAGACTAATGTAAACAACATGATGGAAGCTATCTCTTGTCATGTTTGTTTACTTTTCTGATAGTAGAAAAAGTCATGAATTTACAAAAGTAAACAAACAGGAGGGAAGATAGCTGTGTCAGTTAGTGTCAATGTAAACAACAGTGTCTGTTCTCTGCCACAGTTAAAGAGGTTGGCAAAAATGGACAACCCTTTTAAAGTTTAAATAAGCTGGGGGGCAGTGAAAAAAAAAATAAATGTATACTCACCTATCCCCATTGCTCTGGTGTCCTCCCGTGCCTCCCCATTCATCTGCTCTGGCGGCGTCTTCCAGTGCCTCAGTGGCCTCTTCCTGAGGCATGCTGAGGCCGCTGATTGGCCTCAGCAGTCATGTGACCACTGAGGCCACTCAGCGGCTTCAGCACAACGCCAGAAGAGACTCGCCAGAAGAACCGGGAGGCACGGGAGGACAACGGAGCAACGGGGACAGATGAGTATGTATTTTTTTTTTATTTTTTTCACTATCCCCAGCAGATTTAAACTTTAAAAGTTTTGCCTGGACAACCTCTTTAATGTCCGTTTCTGTCATCCTATGATGGATGACAGCAACGTACATTAACAAGGGTAGTTTGAACCCACCCTTATATTCTGTACCGTAAGGAGGGAAGTGTCAGGCAAGAGCAGACAAGGGCTGTTTGACACCGCCTTTCTGACATTACAGAGCTAAAGTAGCATATCGAGCACCAAAACTAACTGCGCTTGTTACTCGGGAACGTTAGAGGCTAGAGAGAAAATTTCAACTGTGCTGGAATCAGTGGATCGGTGCCTATTAACAGATGCTAAGAACTTGAATTGGTGGAGATGGTACAATGTTCTCTTCAAGCAATTTCAATGACAAGTCTCTTCATTCACCTTTGGTCCTTGCTGACCTCACTGGCACAGAACATCTCTACTTTTTCTTATGGTGCCTTTGGCTGGTATTTTGTTTTCAGATTGTAATTAAAATGTTTCTAACAGTCTGTGGTGATGTTTTACAGTGCATTTCACTATTACAGTTATAAAAGAAACATAGTGGGTGTACGCCACTTAGCTCAGCCATTTTGAAGAATAGGTATGGAATATTTAGGAGATGGCCTTCAGATTGTGTCTACGTCTAAATTTGTATTGTTTGACTAGCTGGCTTTAACCTTTAAAAGTGAAAACACAGAAAATGCTTAAAGAGTACTGTCTAGTTCCATTATTCTGGCTTAAAGGGACACTCCACCCAAAACTACACTTTCCCTGTGTTTCGTTATGGTGTTCCATGTGTCAGTCTCTCAGTTGCTCAATTGTTTTTTTCTGTTTCTATTTCAGTATGTCAGACTGAGGCTGTTGCTTAGCAGTATTGTCAGTCAGACTACTGGTGTGCTGTGGATCCAGTAGGTGGCGCTGCGTCCTGTGACTGTTACTATGAATCACCACCTGTTGTATGCAGGAGGGTTAGGGTTGCATATAGGGGAGGCATAGTTAGCGTCTACTTCAACAATTCAACACTCGAAAATATTGAGGCTCTGGATGTGTTAGCTGTGATGGGTTGGCAGGCAGAGCTATGTGTCACCCATAACAGGCACTTCCTGTATGATGAACTGTTCCACACAGGCTGTTCATAGGGTAGGGTAGAGCCTAACTTACTCTTATCACAGCTATTGCTGAATATTAGACAGGCTCCTGTCACACAGTTATCATGAAGGGGATGACAGTCCAGCCTTCCTGACTGTATATGTATGGTCTTTTAGATTTCTTAGGAAAATATAGCAGGAAGGATAATCACAGTGTACAACCAGCAGGCAGAGCTGACACTGTCTTTAGCTGGTCATATGATGCTGTGATGAGGCATCATGAGATTAGTAGCAAAGTATAAAGAACACACAGGGGGAATCTAAAAATCAAGATGTTATCTGAGAAGAAATGGGAAGGAGGCTGCAGTGCAAGAAGTAGGTGCAGTATGTATAAATTACAGATTTCCACTGGAAATCTGTAAACCTCTGCAAACAAAAGCATCCATTGTAATAGTAGGATTATGTTTTCTCTTTTCTTTAATGTGAAGCCCTTTGCAGTGCGTATATGGAAATGCTTGTGAAAAAGCTCACAGCCAGGAGGAGCTACAGGAGTGGATACTCAGGGTCAAAGTCACCAGACGAAATAAGCAGTTAGCGGAGGAAGAGGGTCTCCAATCTTACCAGGATCGTCTTGTTCAGGAGTATCAACTCTTCAGCAGTGAGATAGAAGTGGTGAGTTATACACGATCTACCCAGTACTATACATATAGGGAAGATTTATGAAACTATCTAAAAGAAAAGCTATTTTTATTGTTTATAACACCCGACCACACAGGAGCTTTCATTTCTTATACTGCTCTTGAAAAATGAAAGCTGAAAAGCTGTGAGTAATAAAGAGGTTTTTTGTTTTTTTTAAATGGATAGTTTTTATTACATTTTTCATTTTTACAAAAAGCAAAAATACAAACACCCACCCAAATTCCCACACCCCCCCTCTAATCCAGATAACTATCAACACATTGGCCCAGATTTGGTATTGTGGTTATGACTAGACACTGGTGTTAACATGGCACAATGCCAAAGTCTTTGGCACAATGTGGAGAATCTTTGGCGTAGTATGGTGCATCTCTGGCGCAATGTGGCGCATCTAGTTTGGGCTGAAAATTTTCGACATGCTACATATGTGGGTGTGGATACTCAGAAAAAGGTGAAATGGCTGAAATCTACCACCATATGACAAAAATGCCCCATAATAGTGTTGAAAAATTCTGGCTCATAATAGGCCAGCTAAAAGGTGGTATATACAGTATATGTAGATTAGACAGTCCAAAGATACTCCAAATTTATCATCCAGAATCACCCGGTGACTCAGTGGTTAGCACTGCAGCCTTACAGTACTGGAGTCCTGGGTTCAAATCCTGCTACGGACAACATTTCCAGGGAGTTTGTATGTTCTCCATGGGTTTACTTCAGTTTCCTCCCACACTCCAAAGACATACTGATAGGGAATGTAGATTGTGAGCCCTATATGGGACAGTGACCACAATGTCTGTAAAGCGCTGCGGAATATGATGGCACTATACAAGTAAGCTACATAAATAAATTTGGTGAATTTTTAAACTGTTTGTCTTGCCTAACCAATAGTAAATCTGGGATACTGTAGCAAGCTATTAAAAGTGACACTTTTCAATAGGTTCAGGGGATATTTTCACTTGCCCTAGTGACTTGATCTTCTTGAGGTTTATCAACATATCTTTCTGTTCCTCTCCAGCTTTCAGAAAATGTAGAAGGTGTTAAAATATCTTGTAACCATCCTCTGAAAATTCATTTGAAGGAAAAGCTTATTCAAAGAACATGGGATTTTACACTGCACTCTAAGGTATCTGTAAGCATCCATTACTCTGATAATATTGTTTACTGTATTTGCATGGTACATTTATTGTGTATGCCAGGAAAACTTAACAGCCTATACATTGAGTGTACCCATAGGCCCCCATTCATCCCCTCCCCCCCACACACAATTTTTGGCATGTATGGTATAATCTTTTCTGGATAAAATAGCATAGTTGGCCACACTATTTGATTCAGTGTCATCATGCAAAATATACACTCTGATGTTTGGTTCATAATGAATTCATATGTATCACTCATATGTGTTTCTCTACCTCCATTGGTGCAGGCGTCATAATTGCCAAATATGAAATCTAAAATAACTTTTTTCTTAAATTTTAAATTTATTTTCAGCTTCATACTCTGGAAACCATCAATAAGCCAGATAGCTATTAACTGATCTTATTATGGTACCATGAAATCAGGCAAATATTTATGAGGATATATTACAGCAATATTACATTTTTACATTTGTCAACTACAAGAACTCACTTTAGTCCAAATCACAAAATGCATGCCGTTGTGTGCCTATGGTCTACAGTGTAGAGTAGTTTTACTGATCTTATCTATGGTATATGTGCCAGGCCTAAAGTATAACCCAATATTTCCGTAGATGCCACTACTTCATGTTGCCTTGTTGAAGACCAGTCCTGGAGCCATCTTCTCTTTGAATGCTATGGGCCAAGAAAACCCCTGTCATTATGCCGGAGGTCATTCTTTCCTGGTAAAAGGGTCTCGAACACAATATAAAGTGTCTGTATATGTCCAAAGCTCTGCCTTTGGAGTTTTTGAGCAGTGGTTGGCTTTGGATTTTGGAATTCGTCCAGTTTTGCTTCAAAAGATCTTCATGCAGGTTGGAGGTGAAGAGGAAACCTTAAGCCACCAGGATAAAGCCTCAGATCATCATGAAGGACGAATGTCATCCTCAGAACGCTGGTATCCAGGCAAGTTCTTATGCATCCCATGCATGGAGAGGACGCTAGAGGAAAAGAAACTCTTTGAAATGTACAAACCACCCTCAATAAATCCATGGTATCTTCCAACAAGCACTGGTAGGAAGCCACTAACAGTGGAAAACTACCGGAGAATGATGCATGTCAGTCTTCTTCAAGAGGAGGCAGCAATTGAGCATGTGATATCCAGGTGAGTTTTACTGCAGTAAAATTGGGCTCCACAAATGGCAGGGACTCTTTATGAACTCTTCTTTTACAGAGCTTACAGAGTCATAGAGGTAAAGAATAAAATACTGGCTTTATGCAGAGGGAGCTAAGTGAAGACTGATTTATATACTGTAGTTTTCTGTTAGTTCTATAATAATTTCTTCAGTAAGCTGCTCCTAGTGGTGGCTGCAGGCATCCAGAATTGTATAGTGTAATACTACGTTTCTACACCTCTGTTTTTTTGCTTTTATTTCGGATAAGTTTTAAACTCATGTAAAGTTGCAGGGTATTTGGAGCTCTTTATCAGAAAAATGAAGCTCCAACTGCATTGTGAACACTAATGGTAGCAACTACAGCGCTTGTAGAATTTGTCTGAAATGTTATATAAAGCTGAACAGTTATATAACCTTCCACCTGTTTCTTCTTCTCGTGTCAATATCACATCAAGGTTATGACACATTAATGAAGTAGGGAGATCAGGATGAGCAGTTTTCATTTATATAAAAGGTGTGAAGCGTCAGTGATTCTGTTTCTTTATGTGGGTCATTGTGGGGTTATGGATCATCAGGATCAGTTTTATAAAATATGTGTTCTACCCTTAGGTTAAACTTAAAAGCCCTGGCAACCTTTAAGAATATGGTGCAAGCGCTTAATGAAATGAAGGTATCTCCGCCTGGTGAGCTCTTTGCAGTGGTTCCCTTACCTAGTGGGATGACACAAGATACAGAAGAAGGATATTTACTGCAGAGATCTGTGTCCACTGCTCTTATTGCCCCTTGCCCTCTGCAGAATAACAGAGTCTATGAAGCCTATGTGTACCCCTGGATTGAACTAGAGGGCAGTATTTTACTGCAGATAACAGGGAGATGCTGTAAAGAGCTGTCCTTTGAGCAAGATGCATCTGCCCAGTTAGAGGTCCAGTTCCAGGTTGATCGCATGCAGTTCTGCATTTACCATGAAGCAGTTGACCGTCTGTTGGATGAGAAGTTATTACTACCAGACCTTTCCAAGTGCCACTTGCCTGTCTACCAAGAGCACATGTTATGGGGCAATAGGAAACAACAGCTGGCAATCTCTTATATTGCTGGATCAGTGACAGAGAATAAGCCAGTAGCCCCTCTTATATTATATGGACCATTTGGAACTGGGAAAACATCCACTATGGCCCAAGCTGCTTTGCAGGTGATAAGACAACCTCACAACAGAGTGCTGATCTGTACCCATAACAACAGGTAAAAAGACTAACATTATCAGTGAATAACTTAAAGGATATGTGTCAGCTTAGTAAATATTTGTTCATCTTGTATTGAACTCTGCCTTGTGCTGTTCTGCTGTTATTCCTCATGAAAATGTACTAATAAACTGACAAGTGGGTATTACCATTCCCCTTGTCTATGGCGTAAGTCTCTCTACACTTTGACAGAGTCAAATCATATGGTAATGGTAATGTCCACTTGTATTTAATTTATGCATGCATTTCTGGGAGGAATAGTAGAAAAACAAAAGCTGCTTGACAACTTATTTGGACTCTCTTTTTACAACTTGTCAGAAAAAGTAGACTCTACATTACTTTACTTGGAATGAAAGGGGTTGTCCTGGTCTTTTTTACTGATGACCTCTGCTCAGGATAGGGCAATAAAGAGGTTATCCGGTTTCTAACATTAATGGCCTTTTCTTAGGATAGGCCATCAATATTAGATCTGCGGGACTCCGACACTCGGGACCCTCACAGATCACTGGTACCGAGACAGCGCAGTTCACTGCATTGTTTACATACCGCAAGCCATCATAGTTTGTGAGCAGCACGGCTTGCGGTATGTAAACAATGCCACAAACTGTGCTATCTCGGTACTGGTGATCTGTGGGTGTTCTGAGTGTCGGACCCCCAAAGGATAGGCCATCAATGTTAAAAACCAGATAACCCCTTTAATAAGGGATCGGTGAGAGTCCAACACCAGGGACCTCTGCCGATCAACTGCTTGAAGTGGCTGTGGTGCTTCTGTAAGCGCCATTACTTCTGTACCATTTAGAGCTCACGTTGTCTGTTTCATAGTAACCATGCAATGAAATTACAGCCTCATACCATAAAAATGAATGGGCAAGTGTGTAATTATATTGCATGGCCACTATGAAAAAACAGACGGTGTGTGAAAAGGTCACGCCTCTCACTTAAGCACCATGATTCCTTTAAATCAGTGGTGGTCCCAGGTGTTTTACTCCCACTGATGTCTTACTGATGAACTATGCTGATGGAAAAAAAAAAGAACTGGACAATCCCTTTAAGGACCCATGTTACAGAAATCCAGCTTTTTTTTGTTGCAGATTTTGACGCATTTTTTGAGCCAAAGCCAAGAGTGGCTAAAAAAGGAATGGGAAATATATATAAGAAGCATTTATACTTCTTCCTTCTGCTCAATCCACTCCCAGATTTGGCTCAAAAAACTGCAGCAAAATCTGCAGCAAAAAAGCAGCTTTTTCACAATGTGGAGCCTTAGCTTAAAATAATATTTTTTTAAATACTAAAGTTGATTTTTCCTTCTTGGTCCTAGTGCTTTAAATGTATATCCACTTTTGGTAGGGACAAATTTCCACTAAGGAACTCAATGTCCAGTTAACTTGCAAATTCATGTTTTCTCTTTTCATTTGTCTTTGTAGTGCCGCTGATCTGTATATTCAGGAACATTTCCATCCATATGTTGAGTCTGGTCACCCAGAAGCAACCCCCCTGAGAGTGAAATATATATGTAGTCCTTTAAACAGAACACATCCCATCACACTTCAGTACTGCCCGCTGAGCTCAGACAAATCTACCTTTGTTATCCCCTCTCGGAATCTTCTAGACAACTATCGTATTGTTGTGACAACTGCAGTCACATCTCGGGATCTGGATGTGCCAAGAGGTTATTTTAGCCATATATTTTTAGATGAGGCAGCACAAATGATGGAGAGTGAGACTTTGATCCCATTGGCATTGGCTAACCATCACACACGTCTGGTTGTGGCAGGGGACCACATGCAAGAGACCCCACGATTCTTTAATAGAATAGATGGAGAGGAGCAGACTTTACTCACCCGCCTCTTCTCCCATTACCAGGGTGAAGACTGTCCAGCTGCCCAAAGTGGACGTATAATCTTCCACCAAAACTACCGCTCCACCCCCGATATTATCTCTTTTGTGTCACGATGCTTCTACGTTGGTCGCAACAATGCTATTGAGGCTTGTGCAGAGAATCCAATGCGACCTCCACAAGGAAAGCATGCGTTGGGGCTTTTCCATTGTCAGGGCCCTTGTTCTTCTGTAGGAAATTCATGGGTGAATCAATCGGAAATGTTGCAAGTGATTGAGGTTGTCAAAGAGATACTCCACCAGTGGCCTGAGCAGTGGGGAGGAGTGAACAGAAGTAAAATTTGCGTAGTGTCCCATGGAACTCAGGTACTATGAAAAGAGAAATAACTACCTTTTACTTAGCTTATTTCCTGTTATAAGTCATTATTACAGTAATTATATTCTTGTAAATAGGGCATAGTAGTATAATATTTATATTGTTGTACATAGGGGCATTATTATAGTAGTTATATTTTCGTACATAGGAGGCAATATTATAATAGTTGTTTTCATGTAAATAAGGGGTAGTATTATAGTAGGTATATCCTTGCTTTTTTTTTTCTTTATTTAACTTTTTTCCCAAAACAAACAATTATAAAAACAACAGGCAGACACAGCAAAAACAAACAAAAAGAAACCAAGCAACAGAAACACTGTCATAGCACATAGGTTGTAGGAAAGAGAACTAATGACACACAATCGTGTATTAGAAACTGTATGACAAGCGTTGAGTCATCATGTGTCGATAATCTGAAGAACAAAACCAAATCACAGAAAGGCACTTATTTAATGCCTATCGCTAGATGGAGTTGGTAGACAAAAAAGAAAAATGAAAAAGGGGGGTGAAACGGGGGAGTTTGAAAACCAAGGAAGACAGAAAGAAGAAAAGAAGGGAACCCCCAACCTCTCACAAATTTCAGAAATACATTTCCAGAGGTTTCACTGGTTGAAAACACAGTCGGGATTGGAATATGTATAGCTGTAGCAGCATATAAATATCCTAATCTGGAAAACACACAGGTAGTGTGAATCTCCTCTTTCATATGACTCCAAAATCAAGTTCCTACGTCTTATAATGCCTGAGATATAGCCATGTGAAGTGACCCTCTCCCACCCTCATTTTCTTTTTACACAGCCCTGTTTTTCATAGAACAAGGGAAAGAGAGAAAAAATGCAGGATTTCACAGAAAGGAGTCAAAATATGTTAATAAAGTGTTAATGACACAAATACTGCCAGAAAATCAAAAGTTGTCAGAAAGTTTAGTTAGGCTTTAAACAGTATTATTCCACAATCCATGGTGCAGCTTTAAAAATAAGAGTGTTTAGCCGTTGGCCGCTATAGCACCACTTTCCCTCACTCAGTGACGACAATCCATACTCAGATACAACTGCATGTTATAAACTTTAGAAGCTGCCCCTTTCTAATTGTGCACACACCTCCTGGCAGCACATAAGATGGAATAAAACTTTGGCATCCTCTCTTGTTAACTGTGCATATGCCTAATGGCAGTGCTCCTCAGCAACATGCAAACTTTGTCTGAATGAAACACAATGGGGCAAATTCATCATCCCCTCTATGCCAGAAAATAGGAATGATATTGAGGTGCACGTTTGGCGCAAGGCCCTTTCTTGCCTCACCTCTCCCTCCACATTGTGCGACAGATTAATTCTAACATTGTGTTACAATGGAAAGCTATGCCAGTTAGTTAGTTAGCTAGTTAGATTTCCATTTTGGCACAGGGATGGCAGATTGATTTATGAAGAGGCTGTATGATGGGACTGAGAGGTTAGGAGGGAATATTACTGTAGTTACAGTGGGTACGGAAAGTATTCAGACCCCTTTAAATTTTTCACTCTTTGTTTCATTGCAGCCATTTGCTAAAAGCAAAATAGTTCATTTTATTTCTCATTAATGTGCACTCAGCACCCCATCTTGACAGAAAAAAACCCAGAAATGTACAGTAGATATTTTTGCAAATTTATTAAAAAAGAAAAACTGAAATATCACATGGTCATAAGTATTCAGACCCTTTGCTGTGACACTCATATTTAACTCACATGCTTCCATTTCCTTCTGATCCTCCTTGAGATGGTTCTACTCCTTCATTGGAGTCCAGCTGTGTTTAATTAAACTGATTGGACTTGATTAGGAAAGGCACACACCTGTCTATATAAGACATCACAGCTCACAGTGCATGTCAGAGCAAATGAGAATCATGAGGTCAAAGGAACTGCCCAAGGAGCTCAGAGACAGAATTGTGGCAAGGACAGATCTGGCAAAGGTTTCAAAAGAATTTCTGCAGCACTCAAGGTTCCTAAGAGCACAGTGGCCTCCATAATCCTTAAATTGAAGAAGTTTGGGATGACCAGAACTCTTCCTAGACCTGGCCGTCCAGCCAAACTGAGCAATCGTGGGAGAAGAGCCTTGGTGAGAGAGGTAAAGAAGAACCCAAAGATCACTGTGGCTGAGCTCCAGAGATGCAGTAGGGAGATGGGAGAAAGTTCCACAAAGTCAACTATCACTTCAGCCCTCCACCAGGGGCAGAGTGGCCCGAAGGAAGCCTCTCCTCAGTGCAAGACATATGAAAGCTTGCATAGAGGTTGCCAAAAAACACATGAAGGACTCCCAGACTATGAGAAATAAGATTCTCTAGTCTGATGAGACGAAGAATGAACTTTTTGGCGTTAATTCTAAGCGGTATGTGTGGAGAAAACCAGGCACTGCTCATCACCTTCTCAATACAATCCCAACAGTGAAACATGGTGGTGGCAGCATCATGCTATGGGGGTGTTTTTCAGCTGCAGGGACAGGACGACTGGTTGCAATTGAAGGAAAGATGAATGCGGCCAAGTACAGAAATATCCTGTAAGAAAACCTCTTCCAGAGTTCTCTGGACCTCATGACTGGGCCGAAGGTTCACCTTCCAACAAGACAATGATCCTAAGCACACAGCTAAAATAACAAAGGAGTGGTTTCAGAACAACTCTGTGACCTTTCTTGACTGGCCCAGCCAGAGCCCTCACCTAAACCCAGTTGAGCATCTCTGGAGAGACCTGAAAATGGTTGTCCACCAACGTTCACCATCCAACCTGACAGAACTGGAGAGGATCTGCAAGGAAGAATGGCAGAGGATCCCCAAATCCAGATGTGAAAAACTTGTTGCATCATTCCCAAGAAGACTCATGGCTGTGCTAGCTCAAAAGGGTGCTTCTACTCAATACTGAGCAGAGGGTCTGAATACTTTTGTCCATGTGATATTTCAGTTTTTATTTTTTAATAAATTTGCAAAAATATCTACATTTGTTTTTTTCTGTCAAGATGGGGTGCTGAGTGTAAATTAATGAGAAATAAAATGAACTTTTTTGCTTTTAGCAAATGGCTGCAATGAAACAAAGAGTAAACAATTTAAAGGGGTCTGAATACTTTCCGTACCAACTATATATACTTATACATATGTAACAGTAGTATAGTAGTTGTATTCTTGTACTTAGGAGGACAGTATTATTGTAGACACAACTTGGAGCAGCATTATAGTATATATATACAGTGCCTTGCGAAAGTATTCGGCCCCCTTGAACTTTTCAACCTTTTGCCACATTTCAGGCTTCAAACATAAGGATATAAAATTTTTTGGTGAAGAATCAACAACAAGTGAGACACAATTGTGAAGTGGAACGAAATTTATTGGTTATTTTAAACTTTTGTAACAAATAAAAAACTGAAAAGTGGGGCGTGCAATATTATTCGGCCCCTTTACTTTCAGTGCAGCAAACTCACTCCAGAAGTTCAGTGAGGATCTCTGAATGATCCAATGTTGTCCTAAATGACTGATGATGATAAATATAATCCACCTGTGTGTAATCAAGTCTCCGTATAAATGCACCTGCTCTGTGATAGTCTCAGGGTTCTGTTTAAAGCCCAGAGAGCATCATGAAGACCAAGGAACACACCAGGCAGGTCCATGATACTGTTGTGGAGAAGTTTAAAGCCGGATTTGGATACAAAAAGATTTCCCAAACTTTAAACATCCCAAGGAGCACTGTGCAAGCGATCATATTGAAATGGAAGGAGTATCAGACCACTGCAAATCTACCAAGACCCGGCCGTCACTCTAAACTTTCATCTCAGACAAGGAGAAGACTGATCAGAGATGCAGCCAAGAGGCCCATGATCACTCTGGATGAACTGCAGAGATCTACATCAGAGGTGGGAGAGTCTGTCCATAGGACAACAATCAGTTGTACACTGCACAAATCTGGCCTTTATGGAAGAGTGGCAAGAAGAAAGCCATTTCTCAAAGATATCCATAAAAAGTCTCGTTTAAAGTTTGCCACAAGCCACCTGGGAGACACACCAAACATGTGGAAGAAGGTGCTCTGGTCAGATGAAACCAAAATCGAACTTTTTGGCCACAATGCAAAACGATATGTTTGGCGTAAAAGCAACACAGCTCATCACCCTGAACACACCATCCCCACTTTTAAACATGGTGGTGGCAGCATCATGGTTTGGGCCTGCTTTTTTCAGCAGGGACAGGGAAGATGGTTAAAATTGATGGGAAGATGGATGGAGCCAAACACAGGACCATTCTGGAAGAAAACCTGTTGGAGTCTGCAAAAGACCTGAGACTGGGACGGAGATTTATCTTCCAACAAGACAATGATCCCAAACATAAAGCAAAATCTACAATGGAATGGTTCACAAATAAATGTATCCAGGTTTAAGAATGGCCAGGTCAAAGTCCAGACCTGAATCCAATCGAGAATCTGTGGAAAGAGCTGAAAACTGCTGTTCACAAATGCTCTCCATCCAACCTCACTGAGCTCGAGCTGTTTTCCAAGGAAGAATGGGCAAGAATTTCAGTCTCTCGATGTGCAAAACTGATAGAGACATATCCCAAGTGACTTGCAGCTGCAATCGCAGCAAAAGGTGGCGCTACAAAGTATTAACAAGGGGGCCGAATAATTTGGCACGCCCCACTTTTCAGTTTTTTATTTTTTACAGAAGTTTAAAATATCCAATAAATTTCGTTTCACTTTACGATTGTGTCCCACTTGTTGATTATTCACCAAAAAATGTAAATTTTATATCCTTATGTTTGAAGCCTGAAATGTGGCAAAAGGTTGAAAAGTTCAAGGGGGCCGAATACTTTCTCAAGGCACTGTATTTGTATATAGGAGGCAGTATTATAGTAGTTATATTCTTGTATATAGAATGTAATATTATATTAGTTATGATCTAGCACATAAGATGCAGCTGTATAGTATTTATATTTTTTATATAGGGGGCAGTATTATAATCAGTATTTTCTAGCACATAGGGTGCAAAAATATAGTAGTTAAATTCTGGTATATAGGGGATAGTATTATAGTAGTTATATTTTTGTACATAGTGGTTAATATTATAGCCGTTATGTCCTGCACATAGATTGCAGCAATATAGTAAAATATATAATTAAATTCTTGTACATGGACTGCGCAGTCGTACATTCCCCCTATGTCTTATTTCTATTGATACCAAAAAGGCGTTCGACCATGTGCACTGGGGCTTCCTTCAGGCTACTCTGGAATAGATTGGGGTTGGCCCCAGATTCCTAGACAAGATCCTATCCATCTATGGCGACACCAATGCTAATGTTTGTGCTAATGAGTTTCCATCAGACAAGTTCCCTGATGTAACGGCACTAGACGGGGTGCCCTAGTGTACACAGTCTCCAGAAGGGAAACCAACATATCAAGACGACGTTGTACGCCGATGACCTGCTACTCTGTTATGCAGCCCCGTATTTCCTTCCCTTCTACTTTACCTAAGTTCCGCCGTTTTGGCTATGTAAGTAATTTCAATGTCAACCTCTCCAAAAGCAAGGCCCTTAATATCACCCTGCCCCCTGCAGAGGTTGCACATCTAGCCTCCCAGTTCCCCTTCAAATGGCAGACTTGCTCGATCAAATACCTAGGGATACAGATCCCTTCTCACCCATCTGTTCTCTACCGCTGTAACTACCTCCCCTTGTTAGACAAGACTGTGAGTGACCTTGGGAAATATGGGGTCCTTGGCTTTTCTTGGTTCGGACGAATCAACGTCCTAAAAATGGATGTAGTTCCCCGTTTCCTTTTTCAGGCCCTGCCGTTCCGTGTTCTTTCTTTTCCTGCCTGCAGTCAGTATTCGGTCGCTTCACTGGGGCTCCTCCCATAGCAGGTTGAGGTTCCACGCACTTGCACATCGTAAATGTGATGGAGGAGCGGGACTCCTACTTGTATTATCAGTCCGCAGTCCTTTTGCACCTCTTTGGCGCTTTAGGAGTTCAGACAAACAATGGGTGTCCATTGAAGCAGAGCTGCTCTCTGTTCCCCTTTCCACACTGCCATGGATCCCACCCCATTTTGTCTGGAACATATTAGACACTCATCCCTTTCCAAACAATTTTATGTCCATGTGGGACTCGGTAACCTGGAGCGTGCTGGTAGCCAGGATCCCTGGTCCCTTGAGCCCACTTCTCAACAACCTTATGTTCCCGCTGGGTTGCCTGAATCCCCGGTTCCTATGCTGGACTGTCCATGATGATGTTCAATTGGGTCCGGTGGTTGGCTCAGAAACCCTCCCTTCATTTGCGCAGCTGCAAGCCTCCAACCCTGGGCCACTCCTTGTCCTGGCTTCAATATAATCAGCTCCTTGTCTTCCTTCACAAGTTTGCCCTACAGCCACTTCTCTCCTCTAGCTCCTATGGCTCTGGAATACATTTTCCAACAGACAGAAACTCCTGTGCGAGCCCTCTCCCATCTATATCACATCCTCCTAGGAGTATTAACTCAGGGTACTTCTTACACTAGATCCTTGGAGGTGGACCTCCAGTTACACCTTTCTCCCGCTGATTGGTCCAGGTCTTTCTTGTTTGCCCATAAATTGCCTCTGATGTGTAGTGCTCAAGAAAAGAACATTAAGATTTTGTCCCAGTGATATCGCTGTCCAGAACTACTCCATAAATTCTACCCTGGTGTCTTCTTATGGGCTGGCGTGTCCCCGCTGGGGCTCTTGTACAGGCCACTGAGCCATACGCCTTGTTCCGTGGTGGTATCTCGCCTGTTTGTTTATTTCTGAGTTATATGGAGGCTAAGCTCATCTCGTATGACCCCTGTTCCTGGTTTAATGGCAACATTTATCCCCATTGTTCTTTACATGTAATTGTTGTCCCCTTGGCCTGTCGCCTCATGTTGTTCATTTATTTTGTTTTCCCTACTTGTTTCTGTGCTTATTGAAAAAGCTCAATAAATTCTGATTAAACAAATTCTCGTACATGTGAAGTAGTTTTATAGTAATATATTTAGATTTCAGTATATAGAGGGTAGTACTATAGTTCTATTCTGTTCTATTCTAGGCAATATTGTAGTATTTATATTCTTATACATAGATGGCTGTATTATAGCAGTTCTTTCTTTATTTGTTTTACTCTTCAGGTGAAGCTGATACGTCGGGAGCTGCGCAAAGTAAAGCTGTCTGATATCACAGTAACAAATTATGAAAACATTATTGGTACATCCTATATATATCATAAAGTCCATGTTAGAGTATGTTCGCACAGAGGAATGTCTCTAAAAAACATCTCTAATCTGCCTCCTATTTTCAATAGGAGGCAATGACAGACACTTTTTCAGTGTCATGCATGATCTTGTCATGGTTTCATGCCTGAAATGGTGCATGGCCATACCCTAATTATCCCCATTGTATTATGCCTGCAAAGCCCTGTCAGAAATCCAATGCATAGCCTTAGCTTTCTGCCACAGATTCCATGGAGGTATTTTTGGATTAAGTTTTGAAGTGGAAGACCTCCTCAAAATCTTCTCTAAATTCCTCCTTGTGAATATACCACTCATATGAAGTCCCTGTGAAACTAACCTATCTTAGCCACTTTTAAAGTCTTTTGCCATATGACTTTCATACAGCCACACATAGTTAAAGGGTTACATTGCTCCCAAGTCCTGACCCATAGGGCAGAGCTTATGTGAACAGCCAAGTAGTTCTGCTCTACACCTTTCCTGTACCTCCCATAGAGGTAAATGGGAGTTACAGAAATAATATAGCATAGCTGAGCTACAATGATTCCGTAGCTCCACTCTTATGGAAACAGCATAGCACATTTACGCTGTTTCCATAGCTCCCTTTCAACTTTATGGGAGTCATGGGAACAGGATGGAGCAGCTCCACTCAGCTGTTCCCATAAGTCTCGCACTAGGGGTCAGAATTTAGGGGTAGTTATTCCCATCTTGACAGCGATTTGCTGAGATAGGAGTAACCCTTTAAACTATTGTAAACTTTATTCAAATAATGCCCTATTAAGATTTGAACCCAGAGCCCAAGTAGCCACCGAGCCACCATATTGTGTAATTGCCCAGACCATGGATATTGTAATTTGTTACTCAAGATATACTATAATTTATTAATCTATAATCATGTTGCTAATTATGCTTGTAATTTTCCTATGCAGGTTTCGAGTACTTTGTCATCATTCTCAGCACTGTTCGGTCTGTGGACAGTCTGCCTGTTCATCCCTCATCAGCTTCCACTTTCAGCTTAGACTTCTTTTGCGATCCACGAGTTCTAAACACTATCTTGACACGTGCTCGTGCCCAGGTCATAGTGGTTGGGGATGTAGTGGCCTTGTGTTCTTTTGGTGGGTGCAGTCGTATCTGGAGGAAGTACTTGAGGGAGTGTGTGGAGGCAGGAAGTGCAGTACCAACAGACCTCAATGTGGAGGAGATAAAACAGGTTGTGTGTGAATTACAAGCTTGGAAGCAACAACAAGAAGAAAATGCTGAAGAAGACAGTGACTCTTGGGCATCTGACTTAGATATAAATTCCGAAGATGCCATTCTTCAGGAATTACTACATAGCAAAGAGGAAACCTTTGTGACTGTGACAGAGGAAGGAATACTGGAAATTAAACCAAATGGCAATACTTGTAAAAAAAAAAGACAAATATACCCACTTTCCTATACATACCCTGGAGCAGTACCTGAAATTGCAACCAAATAACTACAAAAAGTGTCAGCTGCTAAAGGAAAACTTTGACCAAGGTTATGCCATCACCCTTGAAGAAAATCCACCCCATCGCATACCCATCAATGGGCGACTCAACTGTGGTCTGGGATTTAGTGGAGATAAAGTGGTTGTCCAGTTGTTATCAAACACCAATCATGAAGCTGGAAAAGTAGTTGGAATCTTAGAGGCAGGAGAAAAAAATCGACGTTTCATATGTGTCATGGATAGTAAAGATCGCAATATTATGATTCCCATTGACAGATCAGTCACCAAGATTTTTTGTCCATGTTTTAAAGAAAAGCCAAACTATATTCCAATCCGTAAATTTAAAGGAAGACAGATCATTACAGAACGTTTGGAGAAATTGACAGAGGAAATGAGATGGAACCGATTGTTCCTAGTAGAGGTGGTTTGCTGGCGGGAGGGTTTCTACTATCCCTTGGGCATTGTAAACCGCATTATACCTCCTGTGCTGAGTTTAGAACAAGGACTTAAAATATTAAAACTTGAATATGGTATTGAAAATGACAATAATTACCCTAAGGAGGTCATGGAAGAAATTGAAAGAATGTCAAACTGCACCATAGACAAGGACAGAAAGGACTGCAGAGGTATACTTACCTTCACTGTGGATCCCTCAAATGCCGCAGACTTGGACGATGCCATTTCTGTACAAGACCAAGGTGACTACTATGAGATTGGTGTCCATATCACCGACCTAGCTGCTGTGATTCCACAAGGTGGTGCCTTAGACAATGAAGCCAGGAGACGAGGAGTCACCTATTACTCTGCCACACATGATGTAGTCCATATGCTGCCTCTTAAATTGTGTTCAGAACTATGCAGCCTGAAGCCAAATAGAGACCGGCTGGCAATATCTCTTTTTGTGAAAGTGAGGAAGGACACTGATGAAATGGTGGATGGCCATTTTTGTCACTCAGTTATCTGTTCTAAGCATCAGTTATCCTATGAAGAGGCCAATTCTATTCTGCAGGCAAAAAGCAGAGATCCTCCAACATTTAGCACAGTAGAAGGGTGTTTATGTATTGCTGGGCACTTTTCAGATGTTCATCGAATGTTCCGTCTGGAGAAAATTTCCAATTACAAACAGCCTGATGAGGATTGTCCCCCGGGATCTCGTAAAGCTCAACGCATTATTGAGGAATTGATGATTATGTACAACAGCTGGGTGGCAGAGTATCTAACCAGCAAAGACAAACTGATGAATATTATACCAGTACGGTGCCAGAATGGGCCAAGCCTCCCAAAGATTGAAGAGCTAAAGACAAAGTTTCAGCATCTTTTGCCTTTATCTGTCTATTTGTCACACCATCTTCTTGATGTTCCTGAATTACCAAGTCCCTTATCTGAGCATAAAGTAAACATGCTGACCTCAGTGTGGAAACAGCTGCAGGATGCAACAGAAAAGCATGACCATGCCAGGATCACAGATCTTATAGCCACAGAAGACCTGCACCCTGAGCTCTGCTATGCTGTTCGAGAATTTAGATGCCAACTAGGCCGTTCATTCTTCATACGGTCAGGCTCGCTAAATGCCAATGGTCATTACTCCCTCCAGCTGTGTGCCTATACCTGGGCTTCTTCTCCTCTTCGACGTTACATAGACATTGTAGTGCAGAGATTGCTTCGAAGAGATCTAAAGAGGTTGTCTGGGTCAAACATTTCCCCTGAGGAGATGGACTTTGTCTGTCTAAATTTTGATATAATGGTAAAAAGGGAATCAAATTATGAGAAAAGAGGACATGCACTTAAGTTGGCAGTATCCTTCCATAAGGAAGTACAGCAAAAGCTGGCAGTGATTGTTAGTGCCAATGCCAGGCATAGAAGCATAAAGGTAGTTTTCCCACTCAATGGGGACTCCTTGTCAAGTCCAATGTCACTGGATTATAGTGTTTTGCAGCCAGTGGAGCAACCAGCACCTATAGAAAATGGCTCCAGTTTGTCTTGGAGGCGCAGGATGTATTCCTACAAGACTTACCGGGAAAAGACTTTCAAAAACAAAATACAGAAAAACATAATCTCATTTAATCCTAGAGCTTGGCATGAAGCAGTCACAGCAATAAGCCAGGGGATGCCAAGGCAGGCAATAAATGCCTTAAGTGCTGGTATTGAAGCCTTTGACCCCATGAGTTTTGTACACCAAAGTCCATGTGGTCACTACATGGAATTAACACTCAATCTGCACCCTGGGGACTGTCTTCCTGTACAACTGTGCAGTGTTCTTGATCGTGGGTTACCTATGCCCAGTCCTCAGCTCTGCTCTCCAGCGCCAGGAATAGAGCTTTGCTTGGAGCATACATCTCGACCCATTGACTGCTTCTCCAGTCTGGCCAAACGAGCTCCTCTTAAACGATACCGAAACATTCAAGAATATCAGTTGGTGTGGTTGCCCCTTTGCGACATGGAATCAGTGGCGTCAGCTGTGGCTGAAGGTGGAGGTATACTCTTAAGAGATGTCCCTGTGAAGTGGAAGACAAATGGTGACAGCAAGAGAGCAGTGGGGTTGAAAGGATCCTTTGACCTGTCTTTTCATATAATTCAAGATTGTGACCTTGACATGGACTTTCGTAACTGCTTCCTTTGCATTCGGATGGAAGATGTAAAGAGGTGCAGCACCACAGAGCCCTCAGAATATGACAGCTACACTTGGGTTGCACATGGCCTGACTAAAGCCAACAATAATGTTTCCAGAGAGGAAGGTGGCAAAGTGGCCTTTAATTTACACCAGGCTACAATGAAAGAAGTTCCTGAAGCAATTTTCAATCCTCAAGCCACATTTACTTTGGAAATCATACCAAAGCTGCTACCAGACATGTAAGAAAAAAAAAGATTGTTAGCAATTTGCTACTATACCTGTTTAAAGAATAGATGGGTAACAAATAATCATCCAGTCTTCCATCACAGATGTCTTAAAAGTCACCAAGTTACAGATTGATACATATCTTGTACAGGCAGTATATCTCGCACAGTTGAGGGTTTGTTACAGTTGTTTCTAGTTTAGACAATCCTCTGTGAGCTGAACTGGACTGTAGCCTAATACAGTTAAGCTGAACAACTGATATATTGTAAGGCTAGGTTCATACTTACGTTGCGTTGAAACAGCGGTTACCATAGACTATAATGGGGTCCAAAAGAACTTTTCTCTCTGCAGATTTTCAGATTTTGTGAACCTAGCCTAACAAACTATCAGGATAGGGAAAATATCTGGACTGGACACTATTGTAACAGACTCTCAGCTGACAACTTTGTCAAGATCTAGTTTTCTGCTTCTTTATGTAAACCAGGATGTTCTTATTCACTGAAAGCAAGCAGAGAATTAACAAATACTAAACATTGAAACACTAAGTGTATTAAAAAGTTGTATAATTTTTTTGCTTTAAGATTATTTTAAGATAATGAACACATTTAATTAATGTGGGCTGGAAAGCAGGGGTGTAATAAGTAACTGTTGGGCCCCATTACAAAACTTGTAATTGGGTCGCACTCTACCAGGACTGCCTTAAGCAGCAAGTTCAGAACATGAAAAACAATTATTATGGTCTCCTTTACACACAGGGATAATACACTTAGTCATTTTACAGGGATAATAGTAATTTTACTGGAATAGAGAATACAGTTGTATCACAATACAGGGATAAAGAACACAGTGATGCCACAATACAGGGATAATGTACACAGTGATATCACAATACAGAAATGATGTCACAGTACAGGGATGTCACAGTACAGGGATAATGAACACAGTGATGTCACAATACAGGGATAATGTAAACAGTGATGTCACAATACAGAAATAATGAAAACAGTGATGTCACAGTGCAGAGATAATGTACATAGTGATGTTACAGTACAGGAATAATATACACAATGATGTCACAATACAGAAATAGTGAACACAGTGATGTCACAGTACAGGAATAATGTACACAGTGATGTCACAGTGCAGAGATAATATACAGTGTGGTGTCACAGTACAGTGGTGAGGGTGATATAAAAACAATACTTGCAAGTGGCATTGAAAGCTGGAGACAGCTGGTTGGTGACTATTTTTTATGCTAAAAAAGTGGTACAGATTCTTAAAGAAGACCTTTCTTGTTTTCTAAGATAAGACATGTTATATATTGTTGCAAAGCTGACAATGTGCTGAATTCAGTGCACTTTCATTTTTACAGGTATATGCCCCAGTGCATGAAGATATTGGTGTTGTTAGTTTCAGCTACTGATATCACTGTAATGTCAAAGGGGCCGGTATCACAGCCCAGCGTCATCCCTGGGCAGGGCAGACTGCCCCTTCACAGTATAAGGCTATAGAAGTGTACTGTCAGGGGGGTGTTCCTCAACACCCAGCGATAACCTCTGACAGTGCAGTGATATCGGTAGCCAAAACTAACAGTGCTGTCAGCTTTGCAGTGGTATATAATGTGCCCTATCTTGGAGGACATGAAAGATCCTCTTTAAAGAATCTGCCCCAATGATGTGACAGTATAGAGATAATATATAAACTGATGTACAGTACATGGATATTGCCCACTATTACATCATATCACACAGGGATAATGGGGTAGATATATTATGCCCTGTATGAAAAAGATTTTCTGTTTTGCACTGCCCATTTCCACTTTTTTGGAGGGGAGTGTGGCGAGGGACTTGGTGTGGGCCCCACCAGATTTATGATCATTTATCAGCCCATTGTACACTGTGGCATCACAGCATATGCAGAAAGTAAATATAATAATGTCACAATGCAGGCGATATGTCTCAGTATAGTAATGGAGCAGGGCCGTTTTAACACATTGGTGAGCCCAGTGAAAAGTTTTAAAATGCCCTTTCCCCAACCTAATGTCCCAAATGTTATAAAGTGTTCCCTCGAGTGGCCCTCACATCATACAGTGTCCCTTCAAGTGGCCCATGCTGGTGTGCTAGTGTGCAAACTAGGAAGCAACCTAAATATCTGTAAATTGCCTGGCTGCTTTAAAAGAACTTATCAGGATACGCTGAGTATATCTGTTAGGTGGGGCATTATCTTTCAGCTATACTATGTGTGTGTGTATATATATATAACTCATATGTGTTTATCCCATCAGACGGAAAGAGGAGGCCGTGAATCAACTAACAGGCGCCTCAGAACTCGCAAAAAGTATTGTCTTGGGAAAGCACGTTCCTGATAAAGGTGTGTTGGTGTGAGGGGGACACGACGTCAGAATAGTGATGAATGTGTGACAGTGTGAAATGGATGACTATGCAGGGCTAAGGTGATGCATTTGACTTGATTTTATTTTCTTATTTTCTGTATTGCAGATTTGAACATGAAGTTCAAGACACAGAAATCCTTCACCGTCCATGAGCTTTCTCGTGGTTTAAATGATAGTCAGATAGAAGCTGTAAGCAAAGCCCTGATGCAGCCCTTCACTCTCATTCAGGGACCTCCTGGTAAGTGTATTTAAGCCTATCATGTATGGTACAGTTGCCTGGGCCACTGTATCCTAAGGCTAGGTTCACACATGCGCTGGTCTCTGCCTGGGAATTCTGTTTTTCTCTCCCCATTTCTGCCCTTTTCGGGCAGAAACCGGACGGAAACCCGTGGACCCCATTATTCTTTATGCGGTCCGTGAGTTTCCAAAGGTAACCTTTTTTTTAAGCAGATTAGGTTTCCGTTCGGGGGGGTCTCCAAGCAGACTCCCCCGAATGGAAACCCGAACGCAGGTGTGAACCTAGCATAAGACTGTCATGTGTAAAACTGTTTGTTGAGGCATTGTATCTAAACAACACAAGGTGTATACAGATAACCTGAGGGCTCTTATGTTCTATCAGGTACTGGGAAAACTATAGTTGGTGCTCATCTGGTTTACTGGTTCAATAAAGTGAATCAAGATCTAGAGCCCATGACCACCGATGAAGTGGAAATGAGCGGCAGACGGGTGCTCATGTATTGTGGCCCTTCCAATAAGTCCGTGGATGTCATAACTGGTAAGAGTAAGGAGCTTAAATAACACTTGGAGATGTTGCCCATATTGACCACTGTGGTGTCATTTCCTACTGATCTGAGCAGGTTGTCACAACGACACTTCAAGATTTGTCATTCATAAAAATGATTAAAATACAAGTAACTGATGGAAAGTCATGGTCCGCTTGTTATTATAGAAAAGCTCCTCCCTCTCCGTGGAAAGCTCCGCCTGTTGCGAGTGTATAGTGAGCAAATTGAGCTGTCTGAATTTCCATACCCCGGAAGCAACCTTAGAGTATCGGGGTACCTCAGGGAGGGTAAACCGCTGGAGGATCTCAGGTAATGTATCCTGAGAGTTTCTATCATTGTGCTGGTGGATGGTAGGAGGAATAGTCTAAAACAATACTAATTCCATGTAACCTCTTATAGACCTATCACCTTGCATCACCTCATCCGGCAGCCCACAAACAAGTACTCTGGGAAGATTCGAGAAATGGATGCACGAATTCAAAGAGGGGAGGAAATGTCTGTCGACGAAGTGGCTCAGTAAGGAGGAAGGGGGCTATCTTTATTTATCTCTATATATTTACATAGCCATGATTCCTCCTTGCCGTATTCACCCCCTCAGTACTCACCTGTCTTTATTTACCTATCCATGGCTCCACTTGTCTGCATTCATCTGTCCATGGCTCCTCCCCTTTATACTGTTCTTCCCCTGTCTCCTCCCCCTTTATTTATTAACCTGTTCATAACGTCTCCTCTTTGTATTCACCTGTGTTTTACAAAATAGTTACAAAAAACTACTGAGTGATGCTCGAAAACTGGAGCTTGACCGCCATGACATCATTCTGTGTACATGCATTACCTCTTCTAGCAAGGTCCTGACAGATCTGCCAGTGTCACAGGTTATTATAGATGAGAGTGGGATGTGCACTGAGCCAGAGGCACTGGTTCCCATTGTAAGTCACAAGAATGTACAATCGGTAAGTGAATGTTTCAAATACTGTAACTGTACTGTGTGCCAGCTGCCGCACACCACTTTTGAGTCATATACTGTGGTCTTTCTCTGTCACAGATTGTTCTGATTGGTGATCACCGCCAGCTGCGCCCCGTGGTCAAGAATGATTTCTGCCGCACTCTGAAAGTGGATCATTCCCTGTTTGAGAGATACCAGGAGAGGGCACTGTTGCTGGACACACAGTATCGCATGGTGAGTGTCTTTTTCCTGGAATTGAATACCTACCATAGACACTGTCCATGCCACTGCTGTGAAGGATATCATTGAATATCCTCTTGCTTCCTTTCAAAATTATAAAATTTACCTTTAGGCATCACTAGGGGGACCTCACTGCAAATAGTAACCACTCTCAGTAACAGCGCAACATATGTTGATAGGTTGTGTGTGGTATTATAACTTAGCTCCATTGAGGTATAATGGGCCTGAATTGCAACATTACATACAACTTGTGGGCAGTTTTAGCACTGTTTTGCCTGAAAGCAGCCATGTTTTTCTAGTCTTGTAGTTTTAAGCAGTGAGCTCCCCTTAGTGGTGGCTGCAGGTAAACATTATCATTTCTGGGAATGGGACCCTGCCCTGCTGAGCTGCTCCAGTGACTCTCAACTGCTACAGTTGATCAACCTCAATTGAATTGTTAGCAATTCAGTTGAGGTTGATCGGTATCATTCTTTATGGAAATGTTCTTGTTATCCTTATTTAAATATTTCAGATACTGATTTTACTGGGAGTTGCTTTTACAATGTAGTTTTACGCAGTGGACATTCAAAAGACAGTGGCGTACAGAATAGTTTATTGTTATTATCGCGTTATATACATCTCTTCTACTCTGTGTTTCTAGCATTCAGATATCTGTAAATTTCCGTCCAATGAGTTCTACAATGGTCGCTTAATTACCTCAACCTCACTCAGGCTGCAACCCAGTCTTTTCTACTATCAACGCTACTGCTGCCCCATACTGTTTGGGAAGGTAGATGGACAGGAGGAGAGTCTGATTGTCACCAGTGAAGAAGGGAATATTAACTCAAAAGCAAACATTAAAGAGGCAAAGGAGGCGGTATGTATAGATGTAGAAACCTCATCCCTTCATGTTCCCCAAGTGACCATCCTCTAGCTGCCCCTTCCACATAGAGCATAATTTATGCTCATTACTTAGTATACTGGGTGAAGATATACAGTATAGATGTATACCTGGATAGGGTAAATTGATGAGTGCTGTATATATACGTATGTTATGCGCTCCTTCTCGTGGTAGCTGCAGGATACCATCATTTTTAATGTAGCTCTGAGGGTAAGGCTCCCTGATGCTTACACTAATTTTGTCATGTACTTTCTCAGGTGCGTCTGGCAAAACTTCTGGTCAGTCATTCAATTGAAGCCAGAGATATCGCTATCTTGACTGCCTACAATGCCCAAGTGGCAGAGGTTACCAAGAGGCTGCAAGATCAGGGATTGAAAGAGGTTACTGCCTGTACCATCATGAAAAGCCAAGGTTGCTGTTAGCTAATTCTGCTGGTATTATACTGGTAGTCTTTTATAGTAGTCTTATGCATAACCATTCTCTATCTGCAGGAAGTGAATGGCGATATGTCATCTTTTCCACTGTACGATCGACTTCTGCCGAGGAGCTGGATTCCAGACCTACGTACAGTTGGCTGCGGCACCATCTTGGCTTTCTTTCAGACCCAAACCAGATTAATGTTGCACTTACAAGGGCCAAGGAGGGACTGTGTGTTTTAGGTAAGGTCTTTGGCCTTTTCAGGAAAGGTAAGGATCACATAGTATACAATGCAGAACCCATCTCTGATCATCCAGTATACATTGAAGAACCCTTCTTCAATTGCAGAACACATCTATGAATAGACAGTGCACAATGGAGATTCCATCTCTGATCATCCAGTATACAATGCAAAACCCCCGTGTCTTATCACATTGTATACAATGCAAAACCCAAACCTGATCATTCAGTATATGATCCAGATTACATCTATAATACCCAGTATACAGGGTAGAATCCATCTCTGGTTACCCAGTATAAAATGCAGATTCAATCTCTGATCACCCAGCATACAATGCATAACCAATCTTTGATCATCCAGTATACAACACAGATTTCATGTCTGATCATCAAGTATAAAGTGGATTACACAGTATATAAAGACAACTGACAAATGTGTAAATCCTACCTCTGATCATACAGTATACAATTTAGAACCAACGTCTGGTTATACTGTACGATGCAGAATCCACCTATGGTCATCCTGTATGTAATGCTGAGCCCACATTTGATCACACAGTATACAATGCAGAACCAACGACCTGGTAATACTGTACGATGCAGAATCCATCTATGATCACCGTATATGTAATGCTGAGCCCGCCTCTTATTACCCTGTATACAATGCAGAACCAATATCTAGTTACACTGTAAGATGGAGATTCCATCTATGATCACCTGGTATACATTGCAAAAGCCATATCCTGTAGCACAGTATTTAATACAGAAATGAACTCTGATTACCAAGTATACAAAGCAGATCATTCTATGTCTTTTACTAACTATTCCATCACTTGTTCAATTGCAGGAAACCCTCTCCTGTTAAAGTGTTCACCTCTTTGGGACCGACTCCTGCAGCACTACATGCAGAATAGGGCAGTTGCCGATTGTACTGAGATCAATGTCCTAGTTCCACGATGTCGCTGAACATCCAGCGCATGGTTGAACATATCATCACCAGCCAGGTGGCATCACTTTAACATTAGGAATTACTATATTGCAATTCAGGTGGAATATTCCATTCTAATCAAGGATCAATAGATTGTCTTAACATTATACTCAGGGATAGTGGAACATTCCAGCCAGCAGCTGAATGAAAATAATTCTTGCACTCACACTAAATTCTGTTCATGGACCATTCATGTATAACCTGCTGTGTTAGCTAACAGAGGGGTAACTGTATGGGTGCAAGGATAGTAACATTTGACATCTGTTTAAGTGACAGCTTTATACATGTGCAGACATATACAATATGAATTGGAGAGATTCATGTCACCGTTCAGTGGTCATACATGGAACTGCAGTTTTTGTTTTTTTTTTGCTCAATTTATTTTGTTCTTATTATATAGCCCATATGTAAATCATTCTAGTACTAAGTGGTCACCAGCATATTCAGAACATGTATTTAAATACTAATAGATTTCTAGCTCCTCAGGTGTACATTATATATTCAATAATTTATAATTATAAAAGAAAATGTATAATATAAATTAATTTTATAAATTACAATGAGATTTTATTTTTATTAGTCTTTTAAAGGGGTAAATTGTTTTAAAGGAACAATTCAGGCAAAATTGTGGCCCAAGGGGGGCAGGACTTGACACAAGATTTCTATGTTTAGTGTTCTTTGAATTCTTGCGCCATGTTCCACCCCTTCCGACCCTGCACTAAGCATAACACAGTGGGGGGAAACTATTAAGGGTGGCGTTCTGTTTGCCATTCGTAATCAGGTCCCTGGCTGGCATGAGTTGTGCCTGAATTATTAAGAGACAGTTTTTAATCTCTGGACTCCCTCATGTAGATTTTAGACCAGACAGCTCAATGCAAACAACTTTCATGACCCATGGAATACTTTTGATCTCTGGACAGGCATGCAATGATAAAAATTGTGACTAGTGCTTATGTAACTTTAAAAAAAATATATAATGAATAAAAAAATGTTCTGATTTCATCTTAGTGTGAATTAATTGTCTACTTTCTGTAGTATTTGTAGTCAATTTTGTTCGCATAAATGTGACCATTGCTCTTAATGATATATGATATTGTATAGATCATGGTCAACAAGTGGCACAAAGGTCTGCCTTTTGAGACCCTTTATGTCCCTACTTCCTACTTTGAAATATGGCACATGGCAAAGGGGAAATGTTGCCTTCATTAAAAATAGCAGCATGGTGACTCAGTGGTTGGCACTGTTGTTTTGCAGCTTTGGGGTCCTGGGTTTGAATCTGACCAGATGCAATAGCTCCATGGAGTTTGTACTGTATATTCTCCCTGTGTTCGCGTAGGTTTCCACTCACATGCCAAAAATATACTGATAGGTAAGTTGGCTTCCTATGAACAACTGTTGGGGATGAGCACCTGTATGGCTGACATTGAATTCAAAACTCTCCCTGAGCTTTGAGTTCTGTGTGTGAGAAAAGCGCATTAGAAATCTTTTACCATATTGTGTATACATCTCCAAGTCTTCATGGTGCAGACTCTGTGTAGTCAACTCTGTTTATCTCCTATTCTACTATCTATAGACAATCAAGAAAAGGAGTATATAGGGGCATGGCCTGAACCTCTATGGAGTAGGACGCATGGTCCCTAAGCTCCGACCTTGCACAGATACCAACAGACCTTCGAGCCACAGCTTTCTGCAACATAGGCAAATGATTGTTGAAGAAAACCCTCCCTGGGACCCCCTGATGGGGGACCCTGCCACACAGAGCTCCATAGTGGAGTTCTTAGACCCGCCAGCTTCCTCAGCACTCTCCTCAAGACGGCGGCCATCTTGACCGGACCCCAGTCCTGCCTTTCCGTTTTCACCACCAGCTCGCAACACCTCTCCTACGCTCCCCCATGCTCTGGACTGCTCTCCACTTCCACAGTGGTCCCGATCCTCCCCACCATCATCTGTGGACCACAGAGTGCTGCCACTGGCGACGCCTTCTAAATATGCTGGCCCCTCCATACAGATGCTGCCGCCATCTTCCCTGGAGGCTTACACAGGCCCCAGATGTGGTGGACCACATCTACCTCCTTTAGGTTGGTCCTGGTTCCCCCAGAACTTTGCCAACTCCTCCTCACCCCCACCTCCTCCTGCTGGGGCCCCTACAACCATCTCTAGGGGACCCCCTCTGACTCATGCTACTCCACCTGGCAAATGGGCAGAGGAGGAAAACCTCGGGACTACTCCCAGTATGTCCCCCTATGCAAACTCAGGGCATGATGATCTAGGCTCTCCACTATTAGGGCCCAAGGCGGGGCTCCCAAGATGCCCTCCCCATAATCACTAACACATTTGTCGGATGTTTTGGTTCAACTCCTAACCAAACAAGATTTGCAGTCCCTTGTTGCAGAAGTCACAGAAACAAGCCGCACTGAAATATCAGCAATGCAGACAGACCTCCATCATATTACATCCAGAGTTGAAACTTTGGAGAAAGACCATGAGGCCACAAGGGCCTATATTTCTCAGTTACAATTTACAGTCCTCTCCCAATGCACTGTGGTCAGAGACGTTCACTGCCACCTAGAGTTAAAGGCCTCCCTGAGGCTACCCATGAGGAAGACTTTCACGATACACTTGAAGCTATTTTCAACCTCCTCCTCTGTGAACACCCTTCTCTTAGAATAAGACTGGATAGGGTGCATAGAGCTCTACACCCCAAGAGCATAGGAGCAACTCCTCTACATATTATTTGCTGCGCCCACAACTTTGCCTTAAAGGAAGCTATCTTGTCTAAAGCTAGACAGTCTAAAGACTTTGAATTTGATGGAGCTAAGATACAACTGGGTCACCCTCCAGAAGAGATGTCATCTCTGCCCTCTCCTCCAGCTTCTGAGAGACCACCAGCTCCCCTGTAGGTGGGGGTTTCCCTTCACACTGACTGCTTGACGGGATGGCCGCTCTGCTTCCCTGTGAACATTTGAGGACCTGCGCCCCTTCTGCGAGACCCTGGGGATCCCCATCCCAGACTTGTCTGATTGGGAACTGGGATCTCCTCCTCCACCTCCTTTTCTTTTCTCTCCTCAGGTGCTCGTTCCTCTGGATGCTGTGATTACCTCATATTGTTTGCAGTTTCCACAGGTCAACGGTTATATAACTACTGTACTGTTGTGAACATTGTGCGTCTCCTCTATTTTTGCCTCCCAATGGTTAAAGAGGACCTTTCATGTCCTCAGGCACAAGTGGTTTTATATACCGCTATAAAGCAGTTTCTCGATATGTGCCCTGGGGCTGAAGATATCGGTGCCATTGTAACTTTGAATGTTAAAGGGGTTGTCCAGGATAAATCAGTATTTTAATGACAAGCCCCCCCATGCCCCCCCTCCAAATTTATCATTTACATATTTTATCAGTACTCCTTTGTTGTTCTGTAATATATGAAGGTCATGTGACCTATATATTAATTTTTTTGCCTTTCCGCTGACATTGCAGGGACTTGATCTAATCGATATCCACACCCGCAATGTCAGTGGAAAGGACCTGCCCCCCAGCCCCATTTCTTCCTGGAAGCTCCGGACCCAGGACGTTATCACTGACCAGCGGGGGCCACTGTGGAGAATATTATACTGTGCAGGGGCCATTGTGAAGCGTAATATACTGTGTGGGGGCCACTGTGGAGCATATTATACTGTGCAGGGGCCATTGTGGAGCATATTATACTATACAGGGGCCACTGTGGAGCATTATACTATGCGGGGACCACTTTGAAGCATATACTGTGCAGGGGCCACTGTGGAGCATTATACTGTACAGGGGCCACTGTGGAGCCTATTATACTTTGGTGGGGCCACTGTGGAGCATATTATAATATGCAGGGGCCACTGTAGAGCATTATACTGTACAGAGTCCACTGTGGAGCATATTATACTGTGCGGGGGCCACTGTGGAGCATATTATACTGTGCGGGGGCCACTGTGGAGCATATAATACTGTGCAGGGGCCACTGTGGAGCATTATACTATGCGGGGACCACTTTGAAGCATATTATACTATGCAGGGGCCACTGTGGAGCATTATACTGTACAGGGGCCATAGTGGAGCCTATTATACTTTGGTGGGGCCACTGTGGAGCATATTATAATGTGCAGGGGCCACTGTAGAACATTATACTCTACAGAATCCACTGTGGAGCATATTATACTGTGCGGGGGCCACTGTGGAGCATATACTGTGCGTGGGCCACTGTGGAGCATATAATACTGTGCAGGGTCCACGGTGGAGCATTATACTGTGCAGGGGCCACTGTGAAGCATATTATACTGTGCGGGGGGGCCACTGTGTCGCATTATACTATTCGAGGGCAACTGTGAAGCATTATACTGTGCGGGGGCCACTGTGGAGCATTATACTGTTCGCGGGCCACTGTGGAGCATATTCTACTCTGGGTGGGCCACTGTGGAAAATTATACTGTGCAGGAGCCACTGTGGAGCATATATATTGTGCAGGGGCCACTTGTGAGCATATTATACTGTACGGGGGCCACTGTGATGCATTATATACCATTTGGAGCATTATACTGCGGGGGGGGGGGGCTCAAAATTTCTGCTGGCAGCCCTGTAATGATTATATATGGAAGTGATTACAATATTACAGCCAAAAGAGAAAGTTATTGAGTGAGTGAGAACTAGAAGTCTCAAGATGGCTACTGAGTGTGTAGTGGGCAAGCTAGCTAGGGAAACAGGGAGAGGGAGTGAGTGAGAGAGAGGGAGGGGTAGTGAGTGAGAAAGGGAGGGGGGAGTTAATCATCTCTGAGTGCAGCCCAGAGAATCATGAGAGTTGTAGGAAAGGAACAGAACAGGAAGATGCAGATGTAAACAAATGTAGTGAATGCCAGGAGCTCCCAGAAATCACACAAAACACTGCTAAAGGTATTAGGGTGCACTTATTAAATTATTAATAGCACTAACAGACCTTTTTTAAAAATTCATTTTTTTGCCCAGAAAACCCGTTTATAACGCCCTGGGCTCCAATACTACGAGGTGTCTGCTGTTGCATGAGCTTCGTTCCCTCTGGGCGGACATAGCGTTTCTTCAAGAGACTCACTGTTCCATTTTATGCGACACTATTTTCCTAATGCTTATTCTGCCTTCGACAGTTGCCAGAGGGTTGGAGTGGCCATACTACTGTCCTGCTCCTGTCCTATCTCGATCTCTCCCTCTTATCTGGATCCCAAGGGCAGAGATATTATCCTGGAGGGCCTCCTCCATGGCCAGCCTGTGGTCCTCTACAATCTATGCTCCGAATGTTTCCCAAATTCTCTTTCTCCTCTTGGTCTTGGGTCGTCTGTGGATTTACTCTGACGGGGACTGGCTTCTTGGCAGTGATTTTAATATGATTTTCTCTGAACTAATGGATAGGCTGTCTATGGATTGATAGACTTCTGCAGGGTTCACAATCCAGGCTTGCCAGAGACTTCCCTTGACTGATAAGATCCCATGCCCTGTATGATTTATGGCGAGTCTCTTCTACACTTTCTTATCTCATCCCCATAACCTTCACACTAGGATTAATTATTTCTTCGGCAATGCCTTGGCTTTTCGCTTACTCACTGGGGCGGAAGTTGACCTTACAGTGCCTTGCGAAAGTATTCGGCCCCCTTGAACTTTTCAACCTTTTGCCGCATTTCAGGCTTCAAACATAAGGATATAAAATTTAAAATTTTTGGTGAAGAATCGACAACAAGTGGGACACAATCGTGAAGTGGAACAAAATTTATTGGATATTTTAAACTTTTGTAAAAAATAAAAAACTGAAAAGTGGGGCGTGCCAAATTATTCGGCCTCCTGAAGTTAATACTTTGTAGCGCCACCTTTTGCTGCGATTACAGCTGCAAGTCGCTTGGGGTATGTCTCTATCAGTTTTGCACATCGAGAGGCTGAAATTCTTGCCCATTCTGCCTTGGATAACAGCTCGAGCTCAGTGAGGTTGGATGGAGAGCGTTTGTGAACAGCAGTTTTCAGCTTTTTCCACAGATTCTCGATTGGATTCAGATCTGGAGTTTGACTTGGCCATTCTAACACCTGGATACGTTTATATGTGAACCATTCCATTGTAGATTTTGCTTTATGTTTGGGATCATTGTCTTGTTGGAAGATACATCTCCGTCCCAGTCTCAGGTCTTTTGCAGACTCCAACAGGTTTTCTTCCAGAATGGTCCTGTGTTTGGCTCCATCCATCTTCCCATCAATTTTAACCATCTTCTCTGTCCCTGCTGAAGAAAAGCAGGCCCAAACCATGATGCTGCCACCACCATGTTTGACAGTGGGGATGGTGTGTTCAGGGTGATGAGCTGTGTTGCTTTTACGCCAAACATATCGTTTTGCATTGTGGCCAAAAAGTTCGATTTTGGTTTCATCTGACCAGAGCACCTTCTTCCACATGTTTGGTGTGTCTCCCAGGTGGCTTGTGGCAAACTTTAAACGAGACTTTTTATGGATATCTTTGAGAAATGGCTTTCTTCTTGCCACTCTTCCATAAAGGCCAGATTTGTGCAGTGTACAACTGATTGTTGTCCTATGGACAGACTCTCAAACCTCAGCTGTAGATCTCTGCAGTTCATCCAGAGTGATCATGGGCCTCTTGGCTGCATCTCTGATCAGTCTTCTCCTTGTTTGAGATGAAAGTTTAGAGGGACAGCCGGGTCTTGGTAGATTTGCAGTGGTCTGATACTCCTTCCATTTCAATATGATCGCTTGCACAGTGCTCCTTGGGAAGTTTAAAGTTTGGAAAATCTTTTTGTATCCAAATCCGGCTTTAAACTTCTCCACAACAGTATCACGGACCTGCTTGGTGTGTTCCTTGGTCTTCATGATGCTCTCTGCGCTTTAAACAGAACCCTGAGACTATCACAGAGCAGGTGCATTTATACGGAGACTTGATTACACACAGGTGGATTATATTTATCATTATCAGTCATTTAGGACAACATTGGATCATTCAGAGATTCTCACTGAACTTCTGGAGTGAGTTTGCTGCACTGAAAGTAAAGGGGCCGAATAATATTGCACGTCCCACTTTTCAGTTTTTTATTTTTTACAAAAATTTAAAATATCCAATAAATTTCGTGTCTGACTTGTTGTTGATTCTTCACCAAAAAATTTTAATTTTATATCCTTATGTTTGAAGCCTGAAATGTGGCAAAAGGTTGAAAAGTTCAAGGGGGCCGAATATTTTTGCAAGGCACTGTATTTCTTGGTCTGATCACACCCAGTGACAGTGTCCCTGTCTCGCATACTGTCCCGTCTAGAGGCTGCCACTGGCGCCTCATCGAGGCCCTTCTTAAAACTCCTTCCTCACACCCATCTAACTAATTATTTTAGGGAAAATGAGGGAACTGGTGTGATCTTGTGGGAGGCTTATAAAATGGTTATTCGTGGGGAGGGGCACATCTTCCATGCGGCAACCTGATGTGACGCTTCATGGAATAAACTGAGGGGCAGCATTTTTTTTTAATTGGCAGCTACTTATTGTATTATTCTTTACTCACCAGTCCATGCTCCTGTTCAGGCTGCCCACTGCTGCTGAAGCACGTCAGGACACTACGTCATTTTTCAGCGTTGTGATGTAAGTGTAGCGGCGGCTACAGCACACCCTGGAGGCTGCAGCGGAGGGCATCCAGGACAGGAACATGGACAGGTGAAAAAACATTATTGGATGCTATTCTGTGTGGGGTTAAAAAAAGGAGGTCATATACTACAGGTGGGCTTTAGAAAAGGGGTCATAATCTGTGTGGGGAGTATAAAAGGGGGTCATATACTGGGTGAGGGCCATACATAGGGGGATCATATGCTGTGGGGGGGTAAAAAAAAGGGCATCATATACTGTGTGGGGGCCATAAAAAGGAGTCAGATACTGTGTGGGGGGCACAAAAGGGGTCATATATTGTGGGGGCCATAACAAAGGGATCATATACTGTGGGGGGGCATATAAAGCGGGGTCATTTATTGTAGGGAGCTAAAAAAAAAGGGGGTCAAATACCATATGGGGGGCCTAAAAAGGGGGTCATGTATTGTGTGGTGGGCCAAACAAAAGGGGGTGTGGTACTATGTGGGGGCCAAAGCAGGGGAATTTTTGATCTGCCAATGGGGCGGCGTGTCTTAATTAGGGAGGCCCCATAACGCAACCAAAGATAGTCAGTTAGATATCTTTCTTTTTTTTTGGGGGGGGGGGGGGCAGAGGTTCACCCCTGTGCATGGGCGGGTGGCCAGGGAACGTGCCCTCGTCACTAGGATCCAGACCCTTACTGCCCGTCTGATGTGTCTCTCCCGGTCCTTCACCAATTGGTGGCAGCCCAGGCAGATCTAAGAGACTTAGCAAACCATGCAGCGCAACACCTTCTTTTATACACCTGCCAACGCTACTACGAATGGGGCAATAAGGCACATACTCTTTTGGCGAAGACCTTTGAAGACTCCTATGCCACTTCCACCCCCCCGCATTGTACGTGTCACCAGCGGCAACCCTCAACACCATCCTGACGCCTTCATCACGGCCTTCCTTGACTATTATATTAAGCTATACAATCTTCCTTCCCACTGTGTCCCGGCGCAGTGCTTGCGGAATTTTCTAGTGTCTTGTAACTTGCCTTGCCTGATCTCCCTTAACGCCCCATTCACTGATGAGGAGATAGCAGGGGTTTTGAAAGACCTTCTGAACGGTAAGGCCCCAGGTCCTGACCTTCTTACCCCCTATTCCATTGTTGATGCTACATTCTCATTTAACGCTAGTTCCCAAACCTAACAAGGATCCCCAGGAATGCTCCATCTATAGGTCCATTGTGCTACTAAATATAGACTTTTTAATGTTTACGAAGCTCATGGCTAATCGACTGAATGTGTGGTTCTCTTCCCTTGTCCACAAGGACCAGGACTGAGGGGAGATAACACCAGGACTGTGGACTTGATAGAAGTGGCCAACCATTTTTCGACTCCTGCCCTCCTCCTTAGCCTTGACGTGGAAAAAGCATTTGATCATATTGACTGGTCGTTCATGCTGGCTTTCCTGGAAACCTTTTGCTTTTGGGGGGCATTCTTACAGGCTATTCAGGCACTATATTCCTCTCCTACAGCCACAGTGAAGCCTCCTAACACCTCCTTTCCTGGCTCCTTTCCCATTAAAAATGGCACTCGACAGGGCTGCCCCCCAGTGGCGTAACTAAAGTCTTGTGGGCCCGCTGCAAACTTTTGGCCCACACCCTCTCCTTAGAACGAATTCTTTATAGTGACGGTTATGGGTGCTGCAGTGACATCTTAGATACTTGAAAGGGATACAGTTTTAGTACCCACAACTACAGTTATCAAGAATATGGTGAGTGAGCAGTGCAGCGCCTGACACGTAAACAATACTGGGACAATATAATATGCCCCACAGTGGTCCCCACACAGTATTAAATGCTCCACAGTGGCCCCCACACAGTATTATATGCTCCACAGTGGCCCCCACACAGTATTATATGCTTCACAGTGCCCCCACACAGTATTATATGCTCGCAAGAGCCCCCCCTAGAGCCGGTGCTATTATTATACTTTGGGGTCACCTCAGACCCCAGAGTATAATAAGTATAGGCGCAGGGGAAGGGATTAAAAATAGCAAACACTTATACTCACCTTACCTCACCTCTCCTGGGCATCCTTACTCCGTCTGGTATCCGGCGTCCGGTCTTCTGCATCTTCTAGTCCTCTTCTGCCTGCTGACTGAGGTCATGTGCCCCAGACGTCACTGCTGGGGCCTGTTATTGTGCCTCAGCGGTCACATGGGACGTGATGACGTCATTACACCGACCTCAGTCACCTGCCTGGCAGAGCCCTGGAGAGGATGCCAAGCCCAGGAGAGGTGAGTATAAGTATTTTTTTATTTTTAGTCACCTCCCCTGGGCTGGCATCTATTAGAAAGGGGCATGGCGACGTCCTGGTCCCCTTTACATTAACAATGTGTATAATGGTCAGGGAACCAGGCTTTCCTCATCTGCTATCATGGTGGTCCGGGCACCGGCCTTTTCCAGCTGGCCACGGGCTTCATACACCTCTGGTCCCGGTTGTTAAGCCACTGCTACCCCCTTTCCCCCTTATTTTTGCGCTCTGTATTGAGCTGCCGGGACAGGGCCTTCAAAATTTCTCTCTTTGTTCATGATGTTCTTCTTACCCTCACCAATCCCCACACATCTCTACCTACCCTAATAAAGACCCTTCATGATTACGATCAACTATCTGGCTATAAGGTCAATCCCCCCAAGACAGAGGCCCTCCCTCTTAATATTTCTAGGACCCTTCTTTGAGACCCTTCTGGTAGCAGTCCCCCATTTACACCTTCGAAGAGGGCCATATTCCAATTCATTTGGAACACTAAACGACATTGGATCCCTTTATCTTTTATGTTGGTGGGGAGAGGGGTTGGGGGTATGTCGGTTCCACATCTTCTTAACTACTACTGGGCAACCCTCCTGCGTTGCATTCCCTTCTGGGCCGCATCTCAGGCTTATACAAAATGGGTGAAGATTGACAAGCTGAGGCTTGCCACTATGCACCCTAATGATCTCTTGTGGACCTGATCTCCCCCTCCCCTTCTGATCCCCACATTGGGTCCCATACGCTTTACCAGGGCCATTTGGTCTACTTGTTCCAGGTTATTTTCCCTCGCCTTGCAGAATTCCTCTATGATTTATAACCTATATAACCTGCTTCTCCCGCGGGAACTCTCAACTTACATGGTCCGACCTTGGTCTAGGGCTGGCCTCTTTAGATTGGCAGACATGATTGACCATCTGACTCTGAAGCTCAGGCCCTTTGACTACTTCACTTCAATGCTGAATGTCCCTCAAACTGAGTGGTTCCATTACCACTAAACTGTACACTTTGTGTTTTCCCTTTGGTGGGAAATTAGCTTGATAGCAGCAGCAGAGCAGACCCAAACAGTGAGAGAAAGGGGCACAGCGTCTGGTGAATACAGGGTTTTGCCCCTTTGTTTTTATTTTGAAAAAATAAAGAAATAAAATACAGCCTTAACTTCAGGCAAAAATATAAAACACAAACCTGCTCAGCTGAGCTCTAAGTAAACAGAAGTTCCCTCACTATATGAGTGGCTTACTTCCAGCCACTCAAGATAACAAAACATAAATAACAGCATGTTTTTCTCACCAAACTGCACAGACCCAGACACATCCTGTCTCTCCCAAGGTCTGCCCAGAGGTGCAGGCTCTGCAGACTTTTATGGCCCAGTAATGAGCTAAGCTCTCACACCTGGGCTGAGGTATACTGAATACCTGGACCGGATTGATCACCATACATAGGTGAGGAACCGGGGAGAGATATAGTGACATTCCAGCACCCTGCCTGTCACCTTCTCAGTAGTATAATGTTGTACCATGTTAGCCATTGAAAGTAGTGGAAGAGTGAAGAAATCAGGCGATACCTTTTAGAGGCTGAGTATATTTGATAAGCTTTCAAGAGTCTAGCTCTCTTCTTCAGACATGGTATAACACCATGTCTGAAGAAGAGAGCTAGACTCTTGAAAGCTTACTTGTCACCTTCTCACACTTTTTAGCTCATTGCAGGTTTCTACCCCTACTGCCTTTGAGAAACTGTGCAGATGACTATAATATATCAACTGCTCTCCTCTCCTGAGGGTCGACCGCCTCCCATCCATAAAACATATCCAGGTGGGAGGAAGTCTTAGGGCGGCGATTTCTCCTGCTCAATGGCAGATTATATGGTCGCGAGCGGATAAGTCTTCAACGTGTATAACATTTAAGGAGGTGCAATATAAGATCCTCATGCATTGGACTCCTACCCCTGCCCTTCTACATTACCTGAACCCTACGATTCCCTTGGTCTATACCCAGCGGTTACCATAGACTATAATGGGGTCCAAACAGACTTTTCTCTCTGGAGATTTTCAGATTTTGTGAACCTAGCCTAACAAACTATCAGGATAGGGAAAATATCTGGGCTGGACACTATTGTAACAGACTCTCAGCTGTCAGCTTTGTCAAGATCTAGTTTTTTGATTCTGGATGTTCTTATTCACTGAAAGCAAGCAGAGAATTAACAAATACTAAACATTGAAACACTAAGTCTATTAGAAAGTTGCAGAATTTTTTTGCTCCAAGATTATTATTATTAAGATAATTAAGATATTAATATAATGAACACATTTAATTAATGTGGGCTGGAAAACAGGGGCGTAATAAGTAACTATTGGGCCCCATTACAAAACTTGTAATGGGGTCGTACTCTACCATGACTGCCTTAAGCAGCAAGTTCAGAACATGAAAAACAATTATTATGGTCTCCTTTACACACAGGGATAATACACTTAGCCATTTTACAGGGATAATAGTAATTTTACTGGAATAGAGAATACAGTTATATCACAATACAGGGATAATGAACACAGTGATGTCACAATACAGGGATAATTTACACAGTGATGTCAGAATACAGAAATAATGAACACAGTGATGCCACAATACAGAAATAATGAACACAGTGATGTCACATAACAGGGATAATGTACACAGTGATGTCACAGTATAGGGATAATGTACACAATGATGTCACTGTACAGGAATAATGTAGACAGTGATGTCACAATGCAGCGATAATATACACTGTGGTGTCACAGTACAGTGGTGAGGGTGATATAAAAACAATACTTGCAAGTGGCATTGAAAGCTGGAGACAGCTGGTTGGTGACTATTTTTATGCCAAAAAAGTGGTACAGATTCTTAAAGAAGACCTTTCTTGTTTTCTAAGAGAAGACATGTTATATATTGTTGCAAAGCTGACAGGTATATGCCCCGGTGCATGAAGATATTGGTGTTGTTAGTTTCAGCTACTGATATCACTGCAATGTCAAAGGGGCCAGTATCACAGCCCAGCGTCATCCCTGGGCAGGGCAGACTGCCCCTTCACAGTACAAGGCTATAGAATTGTACTGTCAGGGGGGTGTTCCTCACCACCCAGCGATAACATTGAGCTGGGAAGCTGGCCCCTCTGACAGTGCAGTGATATCGGTAGCCAAAACTAACAGTGCTATCCTCTTTGCAGTGGTATATAATGTGCCCTATCTTGGAGGACATGAAAGATCCTCTTTAAAGAATCTGCCCCAGTGATGTGACAGTATAGAGATAATATACAAACTGATGTACAGTACATGGATATTGCCCACTATTACATCATATCACACAGGGATAATGGGGTAGATATATTATGCCTTGTATGAAAAAGATTTTCTGTTTTGCACTGCCCATTTCCACTTTTTTGAAGGGGAGTATGGCGAGGGACTTGGTGTGGGCCCCACCAGATTTATGATCATTTATCGGCCCATTGTACACTGTGGCATTACAGCATACGCAGAAAGTAAATATAATAATGTCACAATGCAGGCGATATGTCTCAGTATAGTAATGGAGCAGGGCCGTTTTAACACATTGGTGAGCCCAGTGCAAAGTTTCAAAATGCCCCTTCCCCAACCTAAAACATACCTCCCAACTTTCAGAGGACACCAATATGGACAAGGGAGATAGTGTGCAGCTTCCTGCTGCAAGTTTTTTTTGCTTTTAGCCAAACCGCTAACATAATAATAATAATAGTCCTTTAATAGTCCCACAATGGGGAAATTCAGTGTGTTACAGCAGTAAAGATAAGCAGATACAAATACAACATGTACAGGAATGTTCCAAGGTAAGAGGCATTACATTGATAGCAGACAGACAGATAGGAAGTAGCAGAGGAGGGGAGGGGGATTTAACAGGCAGAGAGATATTTCAGTTCTCTGTGTGTAATGATCTCCGCTTAGGTCGGTGTTGGTTGTACAGCCTAACCGCGGTGGGGAGGAAAGACTTCCGATAACGCTCCTTCTCACACTTAAGGTGGAGCAGTCAGTCACTGACAGTACTACCCAGCGCGATCACAGTCTTATGCATGGGATGGGACTGCTTCTTCTGCATGGAGCTCACCACGGACAGTATCCTTCTGTCACCCACCACCTGCACAGGGTCCAGTGGGTTCCCCAGGACAGAGCTGGCCCTTCTAATCAGCTTGTCAAGTTTATTTCTGTCCCTGGTTGATATACTGCTCCCCAGCAGGCCACTCCAAAGAAGATGGCTGATGCCACTACCGAGTTGAAGAAAGTCCTAAGAAGTGCCCCCCGGATTCCGAAGGCTCTCAGCTTCCTAAGAAGGTAGAGCCTGCTGTGGCCCTTCCTGTACAGGGCCTCCATATGATCTGCCCAGTCCAGCTTATTATTAAGGAGCAAACCCAGGTACTTATAGGTGTTCACAATCTCGATGCCTGTCCCCAGGATGTCCACTGGTTTAGGAGGGCATCTGCCTTTCCGGAAGTCCACCACCATCTCCTTGGTCTTCCCCGCGTTAATCTTCAGGTGGTTCCGGTGGCACCAGTCCACAAAATCCCGGTTCAGTTCTCTGTACTCCCTGTCATCATCGTCTGTGATGAGGCCTACTATTGCAGAGTCATCAGAATACTTCTGTAGGCAGCAGCTAGATGAGTTCCACCTAAAATCTGCAGTGTACAGTGTGAAGAGGAAAGGGGCAAGAACTGTACCCTGAGGTGCCCCCGTATTACAGATCACGGTACCTGACACACAGTCCTGGGCTCTCACGTATTGAGGTCGATTTGTGAGGTAGTCTAGGATCCAGTTGGAGAGGTGGTGGTCCACTGCAGCAAGGCCCAGCTTGTCCCTCAATAACCTGGGCTGTATGGTGTTACAAGCACTGGAGAAATCAAAGAACATTATTCTCACCGTGTTCCCTGGTTTCTCCAGGTGAGACAGAGCCCTGTGCAGAAGGTGGATGATGGCATCATCTACCCCAATGCCCGGCCGATAAGCAAACTGGAGGGGGTCCATAGCAGGGCTCACTAGAGGGCGGAGATGTGTGAGAAACAATCTCTCTAAGATCTTCATCAGGTGGGATGTCAGTGCTACAGGTCTGTAGTTGTTGAGGTCCATAGGGTGAGGTTTCTTTGGAACTGGTACCACACAAGAAGATTTCCATAATTTAGGGACTATTTCCTGCCTCAGGCTCATATTATACATATATGTAATTATACCACACAGCTGGTCGCCACAAGTCTTAATTAGCCTTGCACTGATGTCATCTGGCCCTGCGGCTTTCCTCGCCTTGATCTTTTTCATCTCCCTCCTCACCTGGGCCCGTGTGAAGGTCAGACTGTGGTCAGATAAAGATGGATTTCTGGATTTACTGGTCTTTTGGGAAGTAGCCGCATGGGGTGAAGTCATTGTGGTGGGGGGAGCTGAAGGACATACTGGGGTGGGAGGAGTTCATTAAGCCAATTAACATCTGCCTCAATCTGGCAGACAGATTGTTTATGACCTGAAATTGACTTAAGCCCCCTCCCAGACCCCCCTTATGTCTTTTCTTTCCATTTTTTCCTTATAACTGGCTTTTCCTTGTGTAACCCTGCCCTTTATCAATTTTGACCCCATGTTTTCCAACCAAGTGCCTTTGTGCCCCAACACAGTAATAGTGCCCTTCATTGTATAACACATAGTACTGATGACTCCTTAGTTCCCACCACACATTATAGGAGTATAATTTTTCTTTTCCCATTACTATACTTCACATTGGGCTGCATAAAGAAAATTGTACCAGTATTTCCAATTTACATGAAAAATTAAATGAAAGTGAACTGATGTGGAATCTACCACATATTTTCAGAATAAAGGTCTCTAGAGGGATCAAGCCCATTTGACACTACACAGAAATCTTTATTATTGAAGATCTGAAACAATGTTGGAAGGTAAAGGCCATTTACGTTAGATATGGCAACACAGCCATTTTACATGAATTGGGGAGATTAGAGAAAAGGGTCTTTGTCTTACCAGTCTATCCATTCTAGTGATTAGTGGAGTTCCAACTTGTTATAGCCCCACTGATCACTAAGTGATGGCGCGCAGTAATTCTAGACCCCTAAGTAAACAGCAGCTCTGTGTTCTACATCTGTCCAGCAGATGCCAGCAGAGTTTTAGTAGTGTTAGCTTTGTAAGTGGGTCAGCACGCCAGCTCTGAGGCAGTTGCTGTATCTGACAGCAGGGCAGTGTGAGGTTTAAATTTAGGAATGTATGTGGGTCAGTGTGCCATGTGAGGCCAGGTTTGGCTGTTTACACAACTCTTTCATGGTGGCTGCACATTTGGGTTTTATCTTTTCCACAGACTGCACAGGACAGACAGTACCTGACTCGGCGCCAGGGATGATCTAGGTTCCATTAGGAAAAGATCACAACCCTCCACCAACTGCCCCCACCGCTGCTAAACACTAAATCCCAATCAATTTAATGTGTCCTCGCGGAAGGTTCATGCCAGACTCAACAAACCCACAATACCCCAGGACAGCACTCATTATTCTGTTGCTCACTGTATGCATACATTATATGACTTTTCCTGTAATCATTCTGAATTACAGCCTATATTATACTTCAAAGCAGCACTCACTATTCTGTTTTTGGAGTCACTGAGGGGAATTTACTAATCTACAGTTTTCTGGTGTAGATGGTTGTAGATATGGCATGTGGCCCTCTTTTGGCACCAAAGATGTTGATCACCTGAAGTAAATGGTGTTTTTCCCTTATGAATCGGAGCATCCATTGCCGAGATATCACCATTTTTGTCATTATGCAAATGAACAGGGAGCAATGAAGCACCCTCATTGCTCCAAAGAGCTCATTTGCATATTGACAATAATGTCATGGCAACAGAGGCACAGATTCATAAGGGGAAAACACTGTTTGATTCAGGTGACCCTAACCTAATCTGTGAAGCCGGCTTGACATGCTGTGTTCTGGTCACAGACTCCCTTTAACCATAGTTGCCAATACTCCTAGGGAATGGGCACGGCTAACCATAAAGAGGCAGGGTTTGGGTAAAATGAACTCACAAATTGGGTGGTTTATGGACTTTCTTGGGTGTGAAAGGGTGGTCCCAGTTGGGTTGTGGGTGGGGTCATGGGTAAAGTTTCCTGGAATTTTGTTGGCAACTATGCCTTTAACCTGATACATTGGAACAGGCTTATCGGATGCTTAAACAAGACTAAGGGTACGGAATATACAGTGGTTACGGAAAGTATTCAGACCCCTTTAAATTTTTCACTCTTTGTTTCATTGCAGCCATTTGCTAAAAGCAAAAAAGTTCATTTTATTTCTCATTAATGTACACGCAGCACCCCATCATGACAAAAAAAACCCCCCAGAAATGTAGATATTTTTGCAAATTTATTAAAAAAAGAAAAACTGAAATATCACATGGTCATAAGTATTCAGACCTTTTGCTCAGTTTTGAGTAGAAGTACCCTTTTGAGCTAGTACAGCCATGAGTCTTCTTGGGAATGATGCAATAAGTTTTTCACATCTGGATTTGGGGATCCTCTGCCATTCTTCCTTGCAGATCCTCTCCAGTTCCGTCAGGTTGGATGGTGAACGTCGATGGACAGCCATTTTCAGGTCTCTCCAGAGATGCACAATTGGGTTGACGTCAGGGCTCTGGCTGGGCCAGTCAAGAATGGTCACAGAGTTGTTCCGAAGCCACTCCTTTGTTATTTTAGCTGTGTGCTTAGGGTCATTGTCTTGTTGGAAGGCGAACCTTCAGCCAAGTCTGAGGTCCAGAGCACTCTGGAAGAGGTTTTCTTCCAGGATATCTCTGTACTTGTCTGCTTTCATCTTTCCTTCAATTTCAACCAGTCGTCCTGTCCCTGCAGCTGAAAAACACCCCCATAGCATGATGCTGCCACCAACATGTTTCACTGTTGGGATTGTATTGGGGAGGTGATAAGCAGTGCCTGGTTTTCTCCACACATTCCGCTTAGAATTAACGCCAAAAAGTTCAATCTTCGTCTCATCAGACCAAAGAATCTTATTTCTCATACTCTGGGAGTCCTTCATGTGTTTTTTGGCAAACTCTATGCGGGCTTTCATGTGTCTTGCACTGAGGAGAGGCTTCCTTCGGGCCACTCTGCCATAAAGCCCCGACTGGTGGAGGGCTGCAGTGATAGTAGACTTTGTGGTACTTTCTCCCATCTCCCTACTGCATCTCTGGAGCTCAGCCACAGTGATCTTTGGGTTCTTCTTTTCCTCTCACCAAGGCTCTTCTCCCACGATTGCTCAGTTGGCTGGACGGCCAGGTCTAGGAAGAATTCTGGTCGTCCCAAACTTCTTCCATTTAAGGATTATGGAGGCCACTGTGCTCTTAGGAACCTTGAGTGCTGCAGAAATTCTTTTGTAACCTTGGCCAGATCTGTGCCTTGCCACAATTGTCTCTGAGCTCCTTGGGCAGTTCCTTTGACCTCATGATTCTCATTTGCTCTGACATGCACTGTAAGTTGTGAGGTCTTATATAGACAGGTGTGTGCCTTTCCTAATCAACTCCAGTATATTTAAACACAGCTGGACTCCAATGAAGGAGTAGAACTATCTCAAGGAGGATCAGAAGGAAATGGACAGCATGTTATTTAAATATGAGTGTCACAACAAAGGGTCTGAATACTTATGACCATGTGATATTTCAGTTTTTCTTTTTTAATAAATTTTCAAAAATATCTACTGTACATTTCTGGTTTTTTTCTGTCAAGATGGGGTGCTGAATGTACATTAATGAGAAATAAAATGAATTTTTTTGCTTTTAGCAAATGGCTGCAATGAAACAAAGAGTGAAAAATTTAAAGGGGTCTGAATACTTTCCGTACCCACTGTATGTGTGTGTCTAGCTTTAAGCTCTACAGCATGTCTAAGGAGGAACACACAGATCAGCGGCATATGTGGCAAGTTCTTTGTCAGACTAATAAGAGGGATGTCACATAGTTTAGACACAATTCACATAATGTGTCTCTTGTTACGCCATGGTGCTGAGCTGGGAGATCACTGCACACAGCTGTATGTGTATGTAAGTTTTACCGTGCTGATGACTGTATGCCTTGACTCATACAGCCTGCCCTCATCAGATAGCAGCATTGGAGAAGCTCCTGCTGGATAGATATGTTCAATTGCACCATAAGGAGCTCTTCATAAGTGACCTCTTATAAGTACAACAAGTACACTCAAATATAATCACATATAAGAAAGGAAAATTACACATATTTGGAAATGAAGGAGTGAATTTTATGCAAAAGACAAAAAGTAGAGCTTCTCAATGACAAAACCTGATTATGTCAATTATTTTTCTGAGGAAATTGGTTGAAAGTAAAAAGAAGGTAATCTTGGTAATATGTGTGGGGTATAGTTAGCATTTTGACACAACAGCCTTTTCACAGATTTTAATAACATTGAGATGTGTAAATGAAAGATTATTAAAATGTCACTTTATCCCCAAAGTTTTCATTTTCACAAGGGGTTAAAGGAGAAAAAAAAGACCCCCACAGTTTGTTAAATAATTGCTCATGAACGCGGCAATACCCCATATGTGGTCATAATCTGCTGTATGGGCACATGGTGGGGCTTGGAATGGAAAGAGCGCTATTTGACTTTTGGAGGGCAGATTTTGTTGGAATAGTTTTCGGGTGCCATGTCGCATTTGCAGAGCCCCTAAAGTACCAATACAATGGAAACCCTCAAAAGTGACCTCGTTTTGGAAACTACACCCCTCACAGAACATATCAAGGGATATAATGAGCAGTTTGACCCTACAGCTGTTTCACAGATTTTATTAACATTGGGATGTGAAAATGAAAAATTACTTTTTTTTCCAATAGACCGTCAATTTAGTCACAATTTTTTTTATTTTTCACAAGAGGATAAAGGAGAAAATGCTCCCCAAAGTTTGTTACACAATTTGTCCTGAACACGTCAATACCCCATATGTGGTCATAATATGCTGTATGGGTACATGATGGGGCTCGGAATGGAAAGAGCGCTATTTGGCTTTTGGAGGTCAGATTTTGCTGGATTAGATTTCGGGTGCAATGTTGCATTTGCAGAGCCCCTAAAGTACCAATACAATGGAAATCTCCAAAACTGACCCCGTTTTGGAAACTACACCCGTCACAGAACATATCAAGGGGTATAGTGAGCAGTTTGACCCTATAGTTGTTTCACAGATTTTATTAACATTGGGATGTGAAAATGAAAAATTACTTTTTTTTTCCAATAAACCGTCAATTTAGTCTCAAATTTTTTATTTTCACAAGAGGATAAAGGAGAAAAAAGTTACCCAATGTTTTTTACACAATTTCTACTGAACACGACAATACTCCATATGTGGTTGTAAACTGCTGTATGAGCACATGGCGGGGCTCGGAATGGAAGGAGCGCTATTTGGCTTTTGGAGGGCAGATTTTGCTGGAAGTTTTCAGGTGCCATGTCGCATTTGCAGAGCCCCTAAAGTACCAGTACAATGGAAACCCCCAAAAAGTGACCCCATTTTAGAAACTACACCCCTCAATTAATTTATCAAGGGGTATTATCATTTTGAGCCCAAGAGTGCTTCCCAAAAATTAATTTACAAAGTGAAAATTTAAATTTTTAAAGAAATATGCCATTTCGGTGCCCAATACGTTGCGCCCAGTTTTTGTCATCATACCCCGGCAGATTTTTTGGCTTTTTAGCCTTTTTTCTGAGAATAATGAAAATTTAACTCACCGAAATTTTTATTTCCTGTAGTCCGAGGCAGCACAATAAACATGGGTTATAGTTCCCTAGGTATAACCACATAGAGACAGGTTAATTAAGCAGTAATCAAACAATTAACCAATCAGACCCCAGGCATAAATAGGACACAGAGAGTAGGACACAGTGTATTCTGATGCAAGCAGTAGTATAAAAATTTATTAAAGGGAGGGATACTTGTGCTGCCTTGGACTACAGGAAATAAAAATTTCGGTGAGTTAAATTTTCATTTGTCTGGTTGTCCTCGGCAGCACGATACACATGGGACTTGTGAAGCAGTACTTTAATTGGGAGGGTTAGAAGATGTCAAAACCAACACTCTTTTGCCAAATGATGCCTCCTCTGCTGTCAATGCATCAATCCTATAATGCTTGATGAAAGTCGAGATGGAAGACCACAATGCTTGCTTCTGCCCAAGAAGTAGCTGTGGCAAAGGTTGAGTGAGCCCTGACCTGAAGTGGGGATTGTTGGCCCGACAGTTGATAACATCTTTCCATGGTTGATCTAATCCATCTGGCCAATGTGGCTCTGCTGGTTTATTTATTTATTTTTTTGTTGGGACCCAACAACTGAAGAAACAGATTTTCTGCCAACAGGAACAATGATGTTCCCTGGATATAACAATTACAGCTCTTTTGACATTTAGAGTATTCCATTTCCCTTGTTCCTCCCCTTGTGGATGGGGAAAAAAATACAGGCAAAGAAATCTTCTGATTAATAGTCTTGAATGATGGAATTTTAGGCAGAAATCCGGGCATGGTCTTTAACAGCAGGCAATCCCCTTAGGTAAGACTCTTTACAGGACAGGGCTTCAGCTCACTCATTCGCTTTGCAGAAGTTATTGACTGGCTAACTTGCCTATCTGTCCTAGGCGACAGCAGCAACTGGTCAACAGGCCCTACCTAATATAGGTGACAGCACAGAACTCAGACAGGACAAACAACAAACAAAGGGAGGTCAGCTAGTCAAGGGGTTGTTAACAGTCGAGCAATGCAGTACAAAATCACAATCCAATCTCCCTTTCTCAAAAGGACACTGCATTTGTTCTCAGGAACTCCCATGGTTTCTCCACCTGTTTCCCGCTACAAGAGAACCATTACAAGCTTCTTGCTAGGTGGTACAGGACCCCAGACTGGCTATTTCATAAAAACAACTTTCCTTAGTTAACACGTGCTGGCGCTGCCTCTCTGAACCAGGTACCTACCTACATCTTTGGTGGTCATGCCCGGTCTTAGCGGATTTCTGGAAGCATGTTCAAAATCGAATCAGACAAATCTCCTCTCAGGACTTTGAATTATCACCTGCCATAATCTTTTTATCACTACCTTCCTGTCACTGTCACCCACGACGAAACCCGTTGATAACACACTTGTTAGAAGCGGCCAAATCAATCATACCATTACCTTGACTCCAAACTTCCCCCCTTCTCCCATGGAATGGGAGGCCAAGGTTCACCAGATAGCAAGATTTGAAGAATTAGAGAGCTGGTCAAGGAGAACTCACCCACAATTTCAAGCTACCTGGAAGCAATGGCTGCTCCTTTGTCCTCCACAGAAAAGTTGACTATTGTGAATAGACCAAAAGGATTTTTCTATCCCCTACTGACACGACTAACCCCCCCTCCCCTCTGCCTCTCTTCCTTATTCTGTTTTTTACTTTCTTCTTTGTCTATATCTTGTCTTCTCATGTCCGATTTATCTTTTCGTCCTACATGTTTGTTCGTTTGTGTGATTATGCCTCCATCAGCTTGTTTGTTACTCCTCCTGAAACTCATTGTCTTCTATTATAAATGTCTCCTCTCTCAAGGTTTCCACATTGGCCTTATTGTTCTTTAATTTGCATTCCTTTATAGAGGCAATGCCTTTGAGATCAGTATCCATTCTGTTCTGTGATACACTATTCAGGAATAATTTCATATGCGATACTTGTTAAATTTGATTCTGTGTTTTGTACTTTGTATTCTTCTTATTGAAAATAAAAAACCTTTTGTATCAAAAAAAAAAATAAAAAAAATCACAATCCAAGAGAAAAGTCAGAGACAAAACCAGAGGTCAGGAATAGGAATAGAGGAAATAGTAGAATAGGAGCTAACAGGGGCAAGTCACAAGACAGAATCAATAGCCAGCGAGCAAGTGAGGGCTGACAACCTGTTTATAGAAAGTCAGGACCAGCCCCAGATTGGATTAGTAGACAGACTGTCAATAACACAGGCAAGGCTGAGATTAACTATTAAAGGATCAGAGAGAAACAAAGATGCAGGAGACGGGTGTGGCAGAAATTCAATTACAGACAGGAGGTATTAGGACAGTGTTCAGACTGAACAACAAGAAACCTACGCAAGGAATCAAACTGAACACGCCTCCTTCGCCGCAGCGTGCGAGTGGAGGGTGGCGCAGAGACCCGAACAGGCAGAGACGTTACAGAGATATCTAATTGGTATATCTTTTAGAGGCTCAAATGGTGGCAGCATCAAGGCAGAGAGGACCACGGAGAGATCCGAGGGAGATGGCTTCTGCAGATCCGGGTTCAGGTTCCTCAGAGACTTGAAAGTCTTTATTAAATGCTGGACAGAGAATTTGTTCTGTAATTGTACATTTAGCACAATGAACTGCACATTCAGGCTATTTATCTTGAGACCCTTATTGAAACCCTCTTGAAGAAATTGAAGAATGGAGTTTACCGAAGGCACCTTTGCATCATTATTGGAGCACCAGGAGTTAAAATCCTATCCTATCCTGTTATAAACTTTCACCGCGGATGGCTTTCTGAAATAGAGGTGGGTGTTAACAACCTCCGGTGAGAAGACCCATGTTGATCAGATCTCCTGGTCAGGCTCCAGGCTATGAAATGGAGGATCAGAGGATTGGAGTGGAACACTCCATTCTGGGAACAAAAGATTTCTTGCCACTGGAAACTTCCAGAACCTGCTTTTTCAAAGACTCAATGTGAGAGTGAACCATGCTCTCCGGGGCCAGAATGGAAGAAATGCAATAGCCTCCACCTTCTCGTTGCGGATCTTCTCAAGAACTCTGGAGATCAGGGGGAAATCGGAGGAAAGACATAGATCAGTTTCCCTGACCAAGGAATTGATAAACCATCCACCTCCAGGGCTTGGTCACAATGATTCAGAGAGTAGAATAGAGGCAGACTGGCATTCTGGCGAGTTGCCTTTACATCTATTACATTTTGCTTTTATTCTGTAGAATATTTCGGAGTTGAGTTTCCATTCTGCTGGATAAAGACTGTTGCGGTTCAACAGATCTGCTGTGCGATTCAGAGCCCCCTTGATATGTACTGCTGACAACCCCAAAGTGTGTTGTTCTGGCCAGATCCAAATTAACTTGCACTCCTTCACTATTTCAGTGCTTTTGGTGCCTCCCTGTTTGTTCAGATAGAAGACTGTTGCAAGATTGTCTGACTGGACCAAGACTTAGCAACCGAGTAGGTGGGAGCGAAAATTATTCAAGGGAAACCTGACTGTTTTCAACTTCTATAGATTGGAGGACCGGTCCTGGTCTGATGGACCCCAGCTTCTCCGAACCCATTTGTGTTCTAATGTACACCCCAACCCCAGGAGGATGCATCTGTAGTGAGGACTTTCTGGGGTTGGGGAGCCAGGAGTCATCCCTGACAAGTCTGGAGTCTGGCTGCATTTGAGAGGGCCAGAGACCTGTAAGAAAATTTTATGACATCTAATTGTGAGTCACATAAAAATTCTGCAGTAGTTTTCAAGAGGGGAAGAGAATGTAATATTTATTCTCTAGAAGCATCTTCTTCTAGATCCCTAGTTAGGTGGCTGAGCCAGATTCTGAGAGCACTGGCCACTGGGACAGAGGCTAATGCTGCTTTACAGGCCCCCACTGCAGAAGTATATGATTTTTTTATTAAGAAAATCAGCTTTGTGGTCCATTGGCTCTCTCAGGAGCGCTGGGACTTCAGATGGGAATACAATCTTTTTGGATAATCTGGCCACTGGTAAATCCACCTTGGGGACTGCGTCCCAGCCTTTTGCCACAGAATCATCTAGAATGTAAATAGTTTAGATTCTTGACCCTGGGTCGGAATTCTTATCTGGATTATCCCAGTCTCTCCTCATCCATTCCTCCACCACTGGGTGACTTGGGAATGGCTTGTGTTTATAAGCCAGAAAATAAAACCACCTTTGCCTTTTAGGCTTAGGCAGGGTTCACACTACCGTTGATGTCCGTTCTGATAGTGTCCGTTAAAAAAAGAAAAAACACAAAAAAAAAAAAATTGGACACCTATCAGAACAGACATTAACGGACACTAACTGATGTTAATGTCTCCATTTTATTAACTGATCCAATTAATGGATTAGTTAAAAAAAAACGGACACATTAGCATCAGTTAGTGTCCGTTTTTTGTTTTTTTCTGCTTTCTGAGCAGAATGGCTATCAGTTACTGTCCGTTATAAGTCCGTTACCCATAGACTTCAATGTTAAAAAAATAACGGACACTTGCTGTCCATCAAGAATCCGTTATTTCAAATGGACAAAAAAGTCCTGCATGTAGGATTTTTTGTCCGCGAAAAAAAACGGACACTAACGGACTCAATATAAAAACCTGTTGAAATGAATAGAAATTTTAACGGATTTCTGACTGTTCAGCTAGTGTCCGATGCTAAAATCTTGTAACGGACAATAGCTACGGACACTACTGACGGTCACCAACGGTAGTGTGAACGCCCCCTTATACTGCACATCTTTGTGAGACTCCACTGTGTCTTTAACACTTTTAAGTAATTTATTAAGGCTGTCTTAGACGTAAAAATTTTCTTCAGAATCATCTGAATTAGAGGCCACAGAGAAGGAATCTACTTCAGAGTCTGAAGGTGTAGCTGACTCCTGTATAATCTCATCAGGAGAGGAGGACTCTTTGGCTCTTGTAGTTCCTCATGCAGATTTAACCCCTGCACTGCCTCTGACATTTGCTGTTTAACCATTTTAAGAAACCAACTGGATCCTCCCTGGATTATGGAGCTGCAGGAGATACACAAGCCTCACATGTGTCAGAGATTAGGTCATCAGGCAATAACTGTTCGCACTTATTTCAGACTATGTCTTGCTTTATTGGACCTTTCCATGGAGGTTTCTTGAGAAGATGACATCTAAGACACAGAAACACATGCTTAGTGGCTGCACAGCAAGCATAAAGCATTAGGTATATACATGCAAAGTAACATGAGGCAAAACAGCAAATATAGCATGATAGACCGAGGCTACAAAGACACAGGACAAAACCTCCAAACTCTTCTGGCAGATACATGGATGGGGATGGCTGCAGGCATGTGCCATACTTATAGTAGCAAATAGAGGGCAGAGTAGTAGGCTGGGTGCGCCATAGCCAAGGAAGCTGCCAGCATTATGAGCGGTAGGGAGCATTGGTCCACATGATGATGTCACTTCTCCTCTTACTCAGCCTTAGCTGAAGGGAAAACATCACTTCCTGAAGAACCACAAGTACTGTGTGCAAAGCAAACACAGACTGACGCCATAATATGTAAAAGTGTGAGCAACACTATTTTCAGCCACTTGCCTGAATATGTCCTGCCGGCATAAGGGGGGATAGAGAACCCCTAAATATGAGCTCCACTGAGAGACAGGGATCAACCCTATATACAGTGCGGAAAAGCCATCCCATCTGCCTCCATGGTAGCGATACACCATTTTCCTGGGGGAGATCCTGTCTCCATGTCTGTTACCTATGAGAGAAAAGAAAAATACACTGTGTCCTACTCTCTGTGTCCTATTTATGCCTGGGTCTGATTGGTTAATTGTTTAATTGTTTGATTACTGCTTAATTAACCTGTCTCTATGTGGTTATACCTAGGGAACCATAACCGATGTGTATTGTGCTGCCGAGGACGACCAGGAAATGAATGATAAAAACTTTTTCTCCACTCATGGTTAGTGGATGGTTGAAGCCATTTATTGTCAAACTTCTGTGTTTTCTCTTTTTAAATCATAATGACAACCAAAAACATCAAAATAACCCTGTTCAAAAGTTCACATACCCTGGTGATTTTGTCCTGATAACATGCCCAGATACCAAACCATGGTCAGGTAGACCAACCAAAATTTCGGCCACAACTGCCCGGAAAATTGTTCGGGATGCAAAGAAAAACCCACACATAATATCAGCTGAAATACAGGACTCTCTGAAAACTATTGGTGTGGCTGTTTCAAGATGCACAATAAGGAGGCACTTGAAGAAAAATGGGCTGCATGGTCGAGTTGCCAGAAGAAAGCCATTACTGCACAAATTCCACAAAGAATCTCGCCTTCAATACGCCAAACAGCACAGAGACAAACCTCAAAACTTCTGGAGCAAGGTAATTTGGAGTGATAAGACAAAAATCGAACTTTTTGGCCACAACCATAAACGTTACATTTGGAGAAGTGTCAACAAGGCCTATGATGAAAGGAACACCATTCCTACTGTAAAGCACAGAGGTGGATCACTGATGATGTGTGTGAGCTTCAGAGGCACAGGAAACTTGGTCAAAGTTGAAGGAAAGATGAATGCAGAATGTTATCAGCAAATTTGCACTCATCAGCCAGGAAGCTGCGCTTGGGACGTACTTGGACGTTCCAACATGACAACAATCCAAAACATGCAAGACAGCCCAGGAATTTACAGGAACTGGAGACTTTTTGCCAAGAATGGACAGTTTTACAGTCTGAGAAAATAAAGAGCCTCATCCACAACTACCACAAAAGACTTCAAGCTGTCATTGATGTTAGAGGGAGCAATACACGGTGGTATTAACTGGGTTATGTGAACTTTTGAACAGGGTCATTTTGATGTTTTTGGTTGTCATTATGATTTAAAAAGAGAAAGCACAGTTTGACAATAAATGGCTTCAACCAACCACTAACCATGAGTGGAGAAAAAGTTTGTGTGTTATCATTCATATTCTCTGAAAAAAAGGCCAAAAAAACAAAAAAATCTGCTGGGGTATGTAAACTTTTTAGCACAACTGTATATGTGGGTGTAAACTGCTGTTTGGGCACACAGCAGGGCTCAGAAGTGAAAGAGCAGTTCACTTATTAGCTTTTAGAGTACAGATTTAAAGAGGTTTTCTGGGCGCCATGTTGTTTTTGCAGAACACTGGAGGTGCCAGTAAATTGGAATTCCCCAAGAAGTGACCCCATTTTGTAGGGGCAATTTTAGAGTCTCTACAACTGTGACATGGCGTCCAAAAAACAACAATCTAAATCAGCGGTTCAAAAGCACATAGCGCTCCTTGACATCTGCGACCTTCTGTGTGCCCAAGCAGCAGTTTATGCCCACATGTATGATACTGGCATACCCAGGATAACATACTTAACAACACCATATATGGGTATAAACTGCTGTTTGGGAACAGCCGGGCACGGAAGGGAAGGAGCACTATTTTGGTTTTTGGAGCACAGTTTGGTTTTTGGACGTCATGCCACTTTTGCAAAGCCCCTGAATTGGCAGTAAAGTAGAACCCGCAGTCACATAATCCCACTTTGGAAGGTACACCCCTCAAGGGATTTATCAAGTAGCGAGCATTTTTAACCTTTGAGCATTGCATTAATTTAATTTCCAGAAATGAATGTCCAGCTGATGATGAAAAGTGAAAATTGCAATTTTTCCATAGATACGCCATTTCAGTCCCCGATATGTTGTGCCCAGTTTGTGTCAGCAGAGACGCACACTCCAAAAACTGTTAAGTGGGGGTCCAGGACACAACAGCTTTTAGAGCATTCATCTCTGATACAAGCCGGGCACAACATATTACACACTGAAATGACGTATTCCTGGAAAAATTGTCATTTTCACCATCAGCTGCGTATTCATTTCTGGAAAATATTATTATTATTATTGTTTATTTATATAGCACCATTAATTCCATGGTGCTTTACATTTGAGGGTTTACATATGGTACACAAAATATACAAAACAGATAATACTAACAATGACCAACTGGCACAGTGGGACATAGGGCCCTGCCCGGAAGGGCTTACAATCTATGAGGGAAGAGGGATAGAGACAGAAGGTGGAGGTAGAGTCTGTACAGATGGTGGTGTGTTGACAGTAGTGTTATTGGAGGTTGTAGGCCTTCCTGAATAGGTGAGTCTTCAGGGCCTTCTTGAAGCTTGTGAGGGTGGCGGACAGTCTTATGTGTCTTGGTAATGAGTTCCAGAGTATGGGAGATGTCTTGGAGATGATTGTATGAAGAGCAGATAAGAGCAGAGCGGAGTAGGAGGTCTTTGGAGGATCGGAGGTTGTGTGTGGGCAGGTAGCGGGAGATTAGGTCAGAGATATATGGAGGGGACAGGTTGTGGATGGCTTTGTAGGTCAGCGTTAGTAATTTGAACTCTATTCGCTGAGCAACGGGTAGCCAGTGAAAGGATTAGCAGAGGGGAGCGGCCGATGAAGAACGGGGTGAGAGGTTTATTAAGCGAGCAGCACAGTTTAAGGTGGACTGGAGGGGGGCGAGAGTGTTAGCTGCGAGGCTATGGAGAAGGGTGTTACAGTAGTCTAGGTGGGAGATTATGAGGGCGTGGACTAGCATCTTTGTAGTTTCAGGGGTGAGGAAGGAGCGGATTCGATGGATGTTCTTGAGTTGGAGGCGGCAGGAGGTGTTGAGGGTTTGAATATGCGGCTTGAAGGATAGGTCAGAGTCTAAGGTTATTGCAAGGCAGCGGACCCGTGGGACTGGGGTTAGTGTGGTTCCGCTAACTTTAATAGATGGGTCAGGTAGGGGGCCGTGTGAGGAGGGGTGAAGATTATGAACTCAGTTTTCTCCATGTTGAGTTTGAGAAAGCAGGAGGAGAGAAAGGAGGCTACGGCTGCTAGACATTATGGGACTCTGAACAACAGAGAGGTAATGTCTGGTCCAGATATATTTGGGTGTCGTCAGTATAGCAATGGTAATGGAAACCATGAGATTCTATGAGTTGGCCAAGGCCGAGGGTGTAAACGGAGAACAGGAGGGGTCCTAGGACGGAGCCTTGGGGGACATCTACAAAAAGAGGGCGTGGGGGGGAAGGTGGTGTGTGAGTGGGAGATGCTGAAAGTGCAGTTGGTGAGGTATGAGGAGATCCAGGAAAAGAACCAGGTCTGAGATGCCAAGGGATGAGAGTGTTTCTAACAGGAGGGAATGGTCGACTGTGTCAAAGGCAGAGGAGAGGTCGAGGAGGAGGAGGACAGAATAGTGACGCTTGGCTTTGGCAGTTAGAAGGTCATTAGTGACATTGGTTAGGGCAGTTTCTGTGGAGTGATAGGGTCTGAAGCCTGACTGAGCACATTGGACGAGAGGATAGTTCGGAGTGGACGTGTTGCTCCAGCAATTTAGAGGCGTTTGGGAGCAGTGAGATGGGGTGATAGTTGGCTGGAGAGGATGGGTTGAGGGGGGTTTCTTAAGTATAGATGTGACGGTAGCATGTTTGAAAGCGGAAGGGAAGGATCCATTGGTTAGGGATAGGTTGAAGAGATGAGTTAGGGAAGGAGTAATGGCTTCAGAGAGTTTGGGGATGAGATGTGACTGGATCGGGTCAAGCGTGCAGGAGGTGAGGTGGGATTTAGAGATTAGGGTGGAGAGCTTTTCATCAGTGAGGGTAGAGAAACAGGTTAAAGAAGAAGAGCACCGAGCAGTTGGGTAGAGTGGTTGTTGGGGGTCAGGGTGAGACTGTCTCTGATGGTGTCAATTTTGCTTTTGAAATAAGAGGCAAAGTCATCAGCTGTGATAAGTGATGTCGAAGGGGGCGCAGGAGGACAGCACTTGGGGGTTAAAGATGCTCACTGTAGCCCTGGATAAATTCCTTCAGGGGTGTAGTTTCCAAAATGGGGTCACGTGTCAGGAGTTTCCATTTTACTGGCGTTTCAGCTGTGCAAAAGCGTAATGGTGTCCAAAAATCAAACTGCCCAAATCTGTGCTCCAAAAACCAAAATAGCGCTCCTTCCCTTCTGTGCCCAAACAGCAGTTTATACCCACATATGACATTAAGTACGTAATCCTGGGTACAACAGTGTCATACATGCGCACATAAACTGCAGTTTGGGAACACAGCAGGGCGCAGATGTGAAGGAGCACTGTGTGGCTTTTGGAGCGCAGATGTAGATGTTTGGTATCTGGACGCCATGTTATGTTTGCAGAGCCTCTAAAGTACCAGTAAAGTGGAATGCCCTAGGGCAGTGATGGCGAACCTTTTAGAGACCGAGTGCCCAAACTGCAACCCAAAGCCCACTAAATTATCGCAAAGTGCCAACACGGCAATTTCACCTTAAATTAACCGGCCTCCCCCCTCTTGCTCACCACAGCCTGCAACCCCATTCCCCCCTCTTGCTCACACGCAGCCGGCAACCCCATTCCCCCCTCTTGCATGCACCCTGCACCTCGCATCTCTCCCCCCCACACTACATCCTGCACCTCGCATCTCTCCCCCCACAGTACACCCTGTACCCCACATCCCCCCCACAGTACACCCTGCACCCCATATCTCTCCCCCCTGACAGTACACCCTGTACCTCACATCTCTCCCACTGCACCCCGCATCTCTCCCCCCCACACTACACCCCGCATCTCTCCCCCCCCCACACTACACCCCGCACCTCACATCTCTCCCACTGCACCCCACATCTCTCCCCCCACACTACATCCCGCATCTCTCCCCCCACACTACACCCCGCATCTCTCCCCCCCCACAGTACACCCTGTACCTCACATCTCTCCCTCTGCACCCCACATCTCTCCCCCCCACAGTACACCCTGTACCTCACATCTCTCCCCCCACACTACACCCCGCATCTCTCCCCCCCCCACAGTACACCCTGTACCTCACATCTCTCCCACTGCACCCCACATCTCTCCCCCCACACTACACCCCGCATCTCTCCCCCCACACTACACCCTGTACCTCACATCTCTCCCCCCACATCTTTCCCCCCCACAGTACATCCTGTACCCATCTCTCACACTGCACCCCACATCTCTCCCCCCCACAGTACACCCTGTACCGATCTCTCCCACCGCACCCCACATCTCCCCCCCCCACAGTACAGTCATGGCCAAAAGTTTTGAGAATGACACAAATATTATATTTTCACATGATCTGCTGCCCTCTGGTTTTTATGTGTGTTTGTCAGATGTTTTTATCACATACAGAAATATAATTGCATTCATATTCTGAGTAACAGAAGCTTATATTGACAGTTAGAATGAGTTAATGCAGCAAGTCAATATTTGCAGTGTTGACCCTTCTTCTTCAGGACCTCTGCAATTCTCCCTGGCATGCTCTCAATCAACTTCTGGACCAAATCCTGACTGATAGCAGTCCATTCTTGCAGAATCAATGCTTTAATTTTGTCTGTCCACCCGTCTCTTGATGATTGACCACAAGTTCTCAATGGGATTAAGATCTGGGGAGTTTCCAGGCCATGGACCCAAAATCTCTATGTTTTGTTCCCTGAGCCATTTAGTTATCACCTTTGCTTTATGGCAAGGTGCTCCATCATGCTGGAAAAGGCATTGTTGAGCGCCAAACTGCTCTTGGACGGTTGGGAGAAGTTGCTCTTGGAGGACATTCTGGTACCATTCTTTATTCATGGCTGTGTTTTTAGGCAAGACTGTGAGAGAGCCGATTCCCTTGGCTGAGAAGCAACCCCACACATGAATGGTTTCAGGATGCTTTACAATTGGCATGAGACAAGACTGGTGGTAGCGCTCACCTCTTCTTCTCCGAATAGGCTGTTTTCCAGATGTTCCAAACAATCGAAAAGGGGATTCATCAGAGAAAATGACTTTACCCCAGTCCTCAGAAGTCCACTCCCTGTACCTTTTGCAGAATATCAGTCTGTCCCTGATGTTTTTTCTGGAGAGAAGTGGCTTCTTTGCTGCCCTCCTTGAGACCAGGCCTTGCTCCAAGAGTCTCCGCCTCACAGTGCGTGCAGATGCACTCACACCTGCCTGCTGCCATTCCTCAGCAAGCTCTACACTGCTGGTAGCCCGATCCCGCAGCTGAAACACTTTTAAGAGACGGTCCTGCCGCTTACTGGTCTTTCTTGGGCGCCCTGGAGCCTTTTTGGCACCAATGGAACCTCTCTCCTTGAAGTTCTTGATGATGCGATAGATTGTTGACTGAGGTGCAATCTTTCTAGCTACAATACTCTTCCCAGTTAGGCCATTTTTGTGCAGTGCAATGATGACTGCACGTGTTTCTTTAGAGATAACCATGGTTAACAGAAGAGAAACAATGATGGCAAGCACCAGCCTCCTTTTAAAGTGTCCAGTGGTGTCATTCTTACTTAATCATGACAGATTGATCTCCAGCCCTGTCCTCATCAACACCCACACCTGTGTTAATGGAGCAATCACTGAAACGATGTTAGGTGGTCCTTTTAAGGCAGGGCTGCAATGATGTTGAAATGTGTTTTGGGGGATAAAGTTCATTTTCTAGGCAAATATTGACTTTGCAAGTAATTGCTGTTAAGCTGATCACTCTTTATAACATTCTGGAGTATATGCAAATTGCCATTAGAAAAACTGAAGCAGTAGACTTTGTAAAAATTAATATTTGTATCATTCTCAAAACTTTTGGCCATGACTGTACACCCTGCACCTCACATCTCTCCCCCCCACAGTACACCCTGTACCCCACATCTCTCGCCCCCCACAGTACACCCTGTACCCCACATCTCTCCCCCCCCACAGTACACCCTGTACCCCACATCTCTCGCCCCCCACAGTACACCCTGTACCCCACATCTCTCGCCCCCCCACAGTACACCCTGTACCCCACATCTCTCCCCCCCCCACAGTACACCCTGTACCCCACATCTCTCCCCCCCCCACAGTACACCCTGTACCCCACATCTCTCCCCCCCCCACAGTACACCCTGTACCCCACATCTCTCCCCCCCCCACAGTACACCCTGTACCCCACATCTCTCCCCCCCCCCCACAGTACACCCTGTACCCCACATCTCTCCCCCCCCCACAGTACACCCTGTACCCCACATCTCCCCCCCCCACAGTACACCCTGTACCCCACATCTCTCTCCCCCCCACAGTACACCCTGTACCCCACATCTCTCTCCCCCCCACAGTACACCCTGTACCCCACATCTCTCTCCCCCCCACAGTACACCCTGTACCCCACATCTCTCTCCCCCCCACAGTACACCCTGTACCCCACATCTCTCCCCCCCCCACACAGTACACCCTGTACCCCACATCTCTGCCCCCCACAGTACACCCTGCACCTCACATCCCCCCCACAGTACACCCTGTACCTCACATCCCCCCACAGTACACCCTGCACCTCACATCCCCCACACTACACCCTGCACCTCACATCTCTCCCCCCCCCACAGTACACCCTGTACCCCACATCTCTCCCCCCACAGTACACCCTGCACCCCACATCTCTCCCACCTCACATCTCTCCATGTTCTTCCACTGCTCAGAACACAACTTTTCTTCATGTAGAAGGACCTTCTAACAAGTAAAGACACGCCTACCCTGTCATGTGACCTTATAACGTCAGAAGGTCCTTCCAGAGTATAGTATTTAGCCTTTACCAATTTACACTGACAGTTTTCAGCTGTATGTGCATTTGCACATACAGCTGAAAGAAGCGATCGCTCGCTAACGGGGAATCCTGGACCGGATTCCCCGTTTGTGAGCGATCATGGCGACGGCGCGCGTGCCAACTGAGAGGGTTCTGCGTGCCCTCTCTGGAACGCGTGCCATAGGTTCGCCATCACAGCCCTAGGGAATGACCCCACTTTGAAAACTGCACCCCTCAAAGAATTTATCAAGGGTTGTAGTGAGCATTGGTATCTCAGAAGTGAATGCACAGCAAATGGTGAACAGTGAATATGTAAGCTGTGCAGAGTGCATTGAGAGCACCAAATTCCCTACTATATTCTAAGTAGCTCCTATGATTGGGGGGGGGGGGTCACTTCTGGTTTCTTTTCCCTTGTAAACTATAAATCTGGGGTTTACCCTGATATATGCTCGCACAGTTTATACATTCCCTTCCTGCTGCAACCAGTTTTGTTCTAATGATTTGGCGATTTTTGGGGTTTTTGTCTTCACATTTTGCAAGCTATATTTTCTTTATTTTTCTGGTGATGTAGCCAGATGAGGGCTTGTTGTTTGCAGGGTGAGATGTATTTTGTAATGATATCATTTTTGGGTACCTATAACTTATTGGATAAATTTTATTAACTCTTTCTTGGTAGATTAAAAAAAAAACCCTGGTATTGCTTTTTACCTTTTAAATATTTCTGCACAGCGTACTGCATAAGTAACATGTTACCTTTATTCTGCAGGTCAGTACGATTACGGCGATACCTCATTTATATTGTATTTTTATTCGTTACTAGTTTTGCAGAACAAAAGTCTGTTTGGGGAAAGAAATCAATTATTTTTGCATCACCATCTTCTGAGATGTGTAGCAATTTTTTTTTTTTCGGTTGACAGAGTTGGTTGAGAGCTTATTTTTTGCGGGATGATCTGTGCTTTTTATTGGTACTGTTTTGGGTTACATATGACTTTTTGATCACTTTTTATAGCATTTTTATTTAAGCGAGATGGCGAAAAATAATTTCCTTGCTTTATTTATTTATTTATTTATTTTCATACACTTCACTTCTTCTTTTTTCAACTTTTTTTTTTTTTTTTAACTTTTTAGTGATGTCCCACTAGGGACCCTGGACCAGTGATACACTGATTGCTGGCTCAGTACTATAGCATGCAATACAGCTCCGATCGGGGATTATGGAGCAGAGTGTTAGCTGTCAGATACAGCTAACAATTGCACCCGATGCCGCCTGTGGGCAGCTAATATCAAGGAAAGTTTGTTACTGCAACAAACTTTCTCTGATACGGCGGCTACATGATCGGGTCCTAATCATGTCTCCATGGACTCCAGCAGCTATTAGCGCTGTGTTCATGGAGTTCCTGACCCTAGGGGAGACCCGATCCCCAATTTAGTAGGGTAAGTTTATAAATGTTGGCGCTGCACAAAGCCCAGCAAGAGCCGACGTTTATATACAGTGAGGCGTCGTGAAGAGGTTAAATCAGCTGGGGGCAGTGAAACAAATTAAAAAAATAATAATAATAATAAATAATAAAAAAAATTTATACTTGGCAGCTTCAGCTGAGCGCCGGAAGACACCCGGGAGACTCCGCCGGAGCAGAAGGACACCAGAGAAAACGTGGACAGGTGAGTATGCATTTTTTTATTTGTTTCACTGCCCCCAGCTGATTTAAACGTTAAAAGGGTTGTCCATTTTTGCCTGGACAACCCCTTTAAAGTGTAACGAAACGTTAATACAACTTTTGATTTTCTGGCAGTATTTGTCACATTACTAAATTTCAGAATCTACTTTATTAACAAATTTGACTTCCTTCTGTGAAATCCTGTAGGTATTTGTTCTCTATTGAGAGTTTCTCGCTGAGTACCATGTATAGACTGTAAACTGTGTGTAATGAAGAAAAAATGAGGGTAAGCGAGGGTCAGTTTATACAGTTATATAATGTAGAAACTTCTGGTGTCATATGAAAGAAGAGATTCTCATCTTTCAAATGACACTAAGGTTGCAGTTCTACCTGTACTATTTCCAGAGATAGCAATGGTTGAAAATAACTCCAAAGACATACTGATAGGGAATGTAGATTGTGAGCCCTATATGCGACAGTGATTGACAATGTCTGTAAAGCGCTGTGGAATATGATGGCGCTATACAAATAAGCTAAATAAATAATGTGTTTTCAACTAGTGATATATCTGGAAATATTATAAAAGGTTTGATAAGGCTGCATCATTCAGTTGGCCAATGTTGCCTGTTCACCACTTACCAAGTACAGAACCGTACATTTGTATACTAGCTGTGCTTGGTATCGCAGTTCAACCCATTCCCTTGACTGAGCTGCAAACAGACCATGTGCTGATGAGCATGATGTCATATGGTCTGTTAAGTGAAAGCAGCTTTAAACATCTGATCAACAGGGATCCTGGGTGTTGGACCCCCGCTGATCTTCAATTGATGACCCATCCTAACGATAGATCATTAATTAGTAAATGTGGGCCTATGTGTTATAGTCGTGTTCAATGCATAAATACAGTGGGGAAAAAAAGTATTTAGTCAGCAACCAATTGTGCAACTTCTCTCACTTAAGTTCTCTCCACAATGCTGCTACTTTAGATCAAGAGGCATGTAGGCTGCAAGATGTATCTAGAATCAGACAGTGTATGCCAAATAAATAATTTTTTTTTTAAAAAAGGGCATCTATATGATGTACCCATGAAAGACTCAATGAATTCAAGATGGAGAAGATTGTCTTGGCTATAGCTGGCTATAGGGTGAGTGCCAATAATCATTTTTAGCACTCACAATTAGCAAAAAGAATCCACTTAGCTAATTTGCATATAACACCCTGCTATTTTATGCCCCCCAGTTATCCTGAGGTGGCATATCATAGGAACATATCTACTTTAGTTACTTTCTGAAATGCTGTCTAGTTGCAACCACTACTATAGAGATCCTAGGCACTCACTGGATACTACAGTGGGGAACAAAAGTATTTAGTCAGCCACCAATTGTGCAAGTTCTCCCAATTAAAAAGATGAGAGAGGCCTGTAATTGTCATCATAGGTAGACCTCAACTATGAGAGACAAAATGAGAAAACATATCTAGAAAATCACATTGTCTGATTTTTAAAGAATTTATTTGCAAATTATGGTGGAATATAAGTATTTGGTCAATAACAAAAGTTCATTTCAGTACTTTGTTATATATCTTTTGTTGGCAATGACAGAGGTCAAACGTTTCCTGTAAGTCTTCACAAGGTTGGCACACACTGTTGCTGGTATGTTGGCCCATTCCTCCATGCAGATCTCCTCTAGAGCAGTGATGTTTTGGGGCTGTCGCTGGGCAACACGGACTTTCAACTCCCTCCAAAGGTTTTCTATGGGGTTGAGATCTGGAGACTGGCTAGGCCACTCCAGGACCTTGAAATGCTTCTTATGAAGCCACTCCTTCGTTGCCCTGGCGGTGTGCTTGGGATCATTGTCATGCTGACTCAGCCACATTTCATCTTCAATGCCCTTGCTGATGGAAGGAGGTTTGCACTCAAAATCTCACAATACATGGCCCCATTCATTCTTTCAAGTACACGGATCAGTCGTCCTGGTCCCATTGCAGAGAAACAGCCCCAAAGCATGATGTTGCCACCCCCATGCTTCACAGTAGGTATGGTGTTCTTTGGATGCAACTCAGCATTCACTCTCCTCCAAACACAACGAGTTGTGTTTCTATCAAACAGTTCTACTTCGGTTTCATCTGACCATATGACATTCTCCCAATACTCTTCTGGAACATCCAAATGCTCTCTAGCAAACTTCAGACGGGCCCGGATATGTACTGGCTTAAGCAGGGGGACATGTCTGGCGGCATAGTGTGTTACTGATGGTAGCCTTTGTTACGTTAGTCCCAGCTTTCTGCCGTCATTCACTAGGTCCCCCCATGTGGTTCTGGGACTTTTGCTCACCGTTCTTGTGATCATTTTGACCCCACGGGGTGAGATCTTGTGTGGAGCCCCTGATCGAGGGAGATTATCAGTGGTCTTGTATGTCTTCCATTTTCTATTTATTGCTCCCACAGTTGATTTCTTCACACCAAGCTGCTTGCCTATTGCAGATTCAGTCTTCCCAGCCTGGTGCAGGTCTACAATTTTGTTTCTGGTGTCCTTCCACAGCTCTTTGGTCTTCACCATAGTGGAGTTTGGAGTGTGACTGTTTGAGGTTGTGGACAGGTGTCTTTTATACTGATAACAATGTCAAACAGGTGCCATTACTACAGGTAATGAGTGGAGGACAGAGGAGCCTCTTAAAGAAGACCTTACAGGTCTGTGAGAGCCAGAAATCTTGCTTGTTTGTAGGCGACCAAATACTTATTTTTCACCATAATTTGCAAATAAATTCTTAAAAAATCAGACAATGTGATTTTCTAGATATGTTTTCTCATTTTGTCTCTCATAATTGAGGTCTACCTATGATGTCAATTACAGGCCTCTCATCTTTTTAAGTGAAAGAACTTGCACAATTGGTGGCTGACTAAATACTGTAGTATCCAGTGAGTGCCTAGGATCTCTATAGTAGTGGTTGCAACCAGACAGCATTTTAGAAAGTAACTAAAGTAGATATGTTCCTATGATATGCCACCTCAGGATAACTGAGGGGCATAAAATAGCAGGGTATTATAAGCAAATTAGGTAAGTGGATTCTTTTTGCTAATTGTGAGTGCTAAAAATGATTATTGGCACTCACCCAGCTATAGCCAAGACAATCTTCTCCATCTTGAATTCACTGGGTCTTTCATGGGTACATCATATAGATGCCCTTTTTTAAAAAATATTTAATTTATTTGGCATACACTGTCTAATTTCTAGATACATCTTGCAGCCTACATGCCTCTTGATCTAAAGTAGCAGCATTGTGGATGAGACTAAATAAAAATCTCATCCACACACTGTGAATAAAACCTACAGTGCAAAGTAACTCCTTCAGCTTTGAACCATTGCAATGTAAAGCAATTCGCGCAGATAAGCACAGTTAAAAAATAAATAAATAAAAACACCCAATTTTGAGAGTTTTTTTGTCACGGAGGTTAGCATAGAAACACACAGATGTATCTACCTTGTTTCAGTCGCTGAAACGGATGACCAGCCACCACAGAATACAATATAAGATTATCACACTCACCCATAAATCCCATATATAGCACTGTGTCTCCCTACATCTCCTCCCTGGTCACTGTCTACCGCCCTAATACTCCTCTCTGTTCTGCCAATGACCTTAGACTTGCATCCTGTTATCTGAACATCCCACCCCTGTCTCCAAGACTTTTCTCGAGCTGCACCGCTGATCTGGAATGTTGTACCCCGGACAATCCGATAAACCCCCAACTACAGCAGCTTCAAAACTGCCCTAAAATTACATCTATTTAGTCAGGCTTATCATATGACTTCATCACATTGATCTACACCTCCGCACACTACACTAACATTTCTTATCCTATTCTATCCTTCCTCCTCTGTTCCTCAGATCCTGTCCCCTCCATCTAGAAGTTACCCTGCACTCCATGCACTTAGTATCTGTTTATTCACAGATACTGGCTGGTGAGGAGTTCATACAGCTTCAGTTATATGACTTTATTTACTAAAAGATGGCTGGACCATTGTACCAAACAAGCCCTCTGACCTCTTGTGCCTCCCTATTTCCTCATATATTGTAAGCTCTCACTCCTATTGTTTGATATGTTAATTTCTTTGTCACATTGTAATGTCTCATACTGTCTGTTCATGTGTCCTCTGATTTGTAAAGTGCTACGGAATATGTTGGCGCTATATAAATAAAGTTATTATTATTATTACACTGCACTGTGTATAGACTTGGATTAAAAAGTGTTGCCTGGGTTAAAAAACCCCAAAAAAAGCAATACTTTCTGCAAAAATGCAGTACTTATGTGCATCATAAAACATAATATATGCCTTATAGCCTGTAGCTGTAAATTTATGCACAATAGTTATGCAAGAGTTGGAGGGCCATAAGTTGGAGAGCACTGCTCTACCGTCACCTCACAGTCCTGAGGGCTGTATGCTGAATCTTCATGGTTTCTTCTAATTAACGGTAGGGGGTGCATTATCCCATGTACACAAGTTTCCAGGCGCTTCAGCACAATGGACCATCACTAATGTAATGAAAGCCTTTCACCAGGCGACTTCCCTGCTCGGTCAGCAACTTTACTCTGCTGACTATGCAAAATCCTAGCTGGGCGAGAACAGTCCCAGCATCTCTTTCAATTTGGACACTGCATAGTCTCAGTGCTGTGTGGACTGAATAGGACCCAATGTACAAGGTGCTGCCTGTTATGGGTCAGGTGTGCTATGGGTACATACTGTCCTCCCTATTGCAGGTGTCTAACTGTAGCTTGGGAAAGTTACAGGATGCACTTGCTGAAGCTGACAGGTCTCATTTAGGAGCAGTCATCCTGAAGTAATTGGGCTTACTATAGTGTCAGAACCAATCAGACAAACCCCAGTCACAACTCAGGCATGCAGCCTTATATAGAATAGAAAAGGTGGTTCATCAAGCCACAGGAGCCCAAGGCATTTTTTGAAATACCAATCACATTTCTGACACGTTATGATTTCAACTACACACATTTATGATTCTGGGGGGCTCAATTTATGGGAATAAAGGATGCATCTGCTTTCATGCAGAATGGCACTCCCAGCTATCCACTTAACAGCAAATTGCAATACGGCCCATTTACTTGCAGCACTGGTGATCTTCCCTTGCAAAGTGGGTGGTTGCAGGGGGATAAAAAAAACCCCACAGACAAGAAATGGTACAACAGCACTGCAGCCTTGTCACTCTCAGGACTGGGAGTTCCCAGAGTATGGATTTCTAGTGACGAAAAGTGATTGCATATCCTGGCATGACATGATCATGTTACAAAATTCTCCTTAAGGGGCAGAGTTTTAAAAGTTATAGAACTGAAAGATGGCCCCTATAAAAAACTAATTTCCTAATATGTTATTATGGAATCTTATCCACGATAACAAGTGGCTGTGGCTTCCATCCAGTTTAGGCTAGGTTTACATTTTAGTTTCAGTTTAAAAATAATGGACCCCTGACAGACCTGATTATAAACGGGGTGTTCAATAAGTTATCTACCACAGTATGTTCCGTCAGTGTTATGCTACAGGTGCATATCAATAAATTAGAATATCTTTGAAACGTTCATTCATTTCAGTAATTCAGTAATACAATTCATAATCAGCGTCTTCCATGATTGTGTGTCCTACTGAACCAGACTGAGGGACCATTTAAAGGCTTAGAAACCTTGGCAGGTGACACACTGAATTTACAATACTGAACTTTTTTACAATATTCTAATTTTCTTAGATTTGGGTTTTCATTACCTGTAATCCATAATCAACATTTACAGAAATAAAACACTTGAAATAGAACTGTGTGTGTAAAGAATCTAGAAAATATAGGAGGTCACTTTTGTTAATTTAATTACTGAAATAAATAAACGTATCAAAGATATTCTAATTTATTGAGATGCACCTGTAGGTTCACACCTTTAATAAAGCAGTTACCTTCGGAAAAGGTAACCTTAAAAGGGAGGAAAATGCAGAGAGAAAATCACTGCTTGCAGGACCATGCGCAGGTGTGAACCTAGCCTGAGAAAGCTGAGCTTGTCTGTGCGGCTTGAGACATGTCTAGACATACAACATACACAGTAGCTGTTCAGTCTGATGAAAGCACTGGAAGTGACAGGAATGCAAGTGTAGTGTGGATCCATAAAAGAAATTGAAAGGAATTTGATCACAGATCAACGCTCCAAGTCAGAAAAGAAGCTTAAAGAAATCCATGAAATGATTATTGCTGTATATGATGATGATGATGTACCTTCCTACTATAAACTAAAATTTTGGGCCAAGCAGTTTAAATGGGGTAGGGAATCAACTGAAAATGATCCCCGTTCAGTGTGACCTAAGAATCTTCAGAGGAAATGCACCATAAAGTAGAGGCCATGATTTTGGAAGACTGTTGGGTCAAAGTCAATGTTACAGCCTATGAATTAGGATGGTTTTGAGCATCATACATTGAAAAGTAACAGTTCAATCTTCTCTGAAAATTTTGTTTTCATATTCAGGTAGATAACTTATTGAACACCCCTTGTAGTCAATAGGCTTGGTCAGACTCCATGTGTTACGGTTTTAGTGGTCTTCCTCTGTTGTCCCCCTCCACCCCCATGAACCCGAAAAATGGAGAGGTGACACTAGAGTAAACCTAGCATCAAAAAGTATGTCATGTTGTATATCAAAACAGCCTGCAGTCCATTCTCAGGGGTTTCCAGAATTATGATATTGATGCCCAAACCTTAGAATAATTAGCAATCTGACTGGTGTGGGTCTGACAATTGGCACCCTCATTGAGAAGTTGTTTGAAGCGGCTGTGATCGATAAGAGATGCAGCCCCATCACTATTTACCAACCACAATGCCATACTCTGTATAGGGGTTGGTATTGCAGCTCAATCTCATTCATCTGAATGGGACTGAGCAGCAACCTGGCCATATAACTAATGGCCATGATGTCACTGGCCTGAAAAGAGGAAGTGGGGATTGTACAAGTTCCATGGCCTCTTCAAACAGCTGATCGTGGCGATGCTACATTATGTGATACGGATGAGGTGGTGGTTTTTCTTCTCTTCAAGAATATAAACGTTAACCACGATTACTAGAATTGGAATTAGAACATTGACAGCAAAAGAAGGCCACATGGTCTAACTAGTCTGCCCTTATATTACTACCTTTTTTTTTTTTAAATCTGGGAATAGATACAGGTTTATTCCAGGCATGCTTTATTTCATTTACTGTAGATTTCCTAATTATATCTGCTGGAAGTTTGTTCCCAGCCTTAACTACTATATCAGGGAAATAATATTTCCTGACATTGCTTTTTATCAGCCCTGCTCTCCAACTAATTTCAGATTTTGCCCCCTTCTTAGTTACACTTCCCTAATGATCCATATTTATGCCTTTAACAGGCCTCTCTCATCTTTTTAAGTGGAAGAACTTGCACAATTGGTGGCTGACGAAATACTTTTTTTCCCCACTGTAAGTATTCAGACCCTTTGCTGTGACACTCATATTTAACTCACTTGCTGTCCATTTCCTTCCGATCCTCCTTGAGATGGTTCTACTCCTTCATTGGAGTCCAGCTGTGTTTAATTAAGCTGACTGGACTTGATTAGGAAAGGCACACACCTGTCTATATAAGACCTCACAGCTCACAGTGCATGTCAGAGAAAATGAGAATCATGGAGGTCAAAGGAACTGCCCAAGGAGCTCAGAGACAGAATTGTGCCAAGGCACAGATCTGGCCAAGGTTACAAAAGAATTTCTGCAGCATTCAAGGTTCCTAAGAGCACAGTGGCCTCCATAATCCTTAAATGGAAGAAGTTTAGGACGACCAGAACTCTTCCTAGACCTGGCTGTCCAGAGCAGAGGTAAAGAAGAACCCAAAGATCACTGTGGTTGAGCTCCAGAGATGCAGTAGGGAGATGGGAGAAAGTTCCACAAAGTCAACTATCACTGCAGCCCTCCACCAGTCAGGGCTTTATGGCAGGAGTGGCCCGAAGGAAGCCTCTCCTCAGTGCAAGACATATGAAAGCCCGCATAGAGTTTGCCAAAAAACAAATGAAGGACTGCCAGACTATGAGAAATAAGATTATCTGGTCTGATAAGACGAAGATTGAAGTTTTTGCCGTTAACCCTAAGTGGTATGTGTGGAGAAAACCAGGCACTGCTCGTCACCTACCCAATACAATCCCAACAGTGAAACATAGTGGTGGCAGCATCATGCTATGGGGGTGTTTTTCAGCTGCAGGGACAGGATGACTGGTTGCAATTGAAGGAAAGATGAAAGCGGACAAGTACAGAGATATCCTGGAAGAAAACCTCTTCGAGTGCTCTGGACCTCAGACTTGGCCAAAGGTTCACCTTCCAACAAGACAATGACCCTAAGCACACAGCTAAAACAAAAGGAGTAGCTTTGGAACAACTCTGACCATGCTTAACTGGCCCAGATAGAGTCCTGACCTCAACCCAATTAAGCATCTTTGGAGAGACCTGAAAATGGCTGTCCACCATCCAACCTAACGGAACTGGAGAGGATCTGCAAGGAAGAATGGCAGAGGATCCCCAAATCCAGGATGTGAAAAACTTGTTGCATCATTCCCGAGACGACTCATTACTGGACTAGCTCAAAAGGGGGCTTCTACTCAATACTGAGCAAAAGGTCTGAATACTTATGACCATGTGATATTTCAGTTTCTTTGATAAATTTGCAAAAATCTCTACATTTGTTTTTTTCTGTCAAGATGGGGTGCTGTGTGTACATTAATGAGAAATAAAATGAACTTTTTTGCTTTTAGCAAATTGCTGCAATGAAACAGTGAAAAATTTAAACGGGTCTGAATACTTTCTGTACCCACTGTAATACCAGGCACTTTCAGTTACTTTTCAGCTCACAGTCAACCTTTACTAAAAGTAGCAGAGTACCCCTGGTTCAGATGAAAAACGTGGCATAGCTAAAATTCAAACGCACGAAAGTGCTTACATAAAAAGTTGGACCAAAGTCAACCAACTAGTAGTTGGTATAAACTTTGACTAGACAGGCTGAAGATACAATGGCTGATGCTGGATAATGTGCTGTGATAAACTGGCACATTAAGAGGTTGTCCAGGATTAAAAGGGGTTTTATGGCAGGCAGTGCCCTCACCAATCAGCTGTAAGGGCCAGCCGCACCACACACAAAATACATGGCCAGAAGTATTAGTCCGATTCCTGTATAATGGCTGGGCATTGGTACTGTAGCTCAGCTCCAATCAACTTCAGTGGGAGCCAAGCTGTAGCACCAGCACCCAGCTGATAAGGTGGTATTTAAGCCAGTTGGTTGGTGCAATTATGCCATGTTATTTTCATTAGTAAAATATAGGCTATTGGAATAGATTTACTAATACAGTAAGTTTAAAACTGGCACATTTGACATCAGTAACTTCAGCTGGACGAAAACCTGATGACTAAATTTATACCAAATTTCGGTGCATTTAAAAAGGGTTGTCCAGGGAATATTAATGAGATTACCTACTTCAGAAATCGGTGGGGCAGAGTGCTGCCTTGGATCACATGACCTAGGTGTTCTGGTTATGTGAAGACCCCTAGGTCCATCATCAGCATCTCCAGGACTACGCAAGTAAATACTCCTCAAACAACCCAATTAAGCTACAACCCTATGAGAGTCTGAAAGCTACCTGCAAAAATACAAGTTAAAATTCCACCTACCACAAGTGGGAGCAGGAACTGCATACCATTTTATTACACAGATGTATGTACCCAATTTCAAGGGTGGTCATATTATAGACATACTTTTGGAGGAAAATACGGTGACACTGTGATGGTGCAAGAACTGAAAGAAATCCATGTGCATGAGGCTCAAGACCCCAACATCACATACCTAGCAGATAGGTGGCACAAACATTTTATTACCAGGATCACTGCAGAAAGACGACACATTGTAATTTGTTCTCCCTTTATTAATATTCACAAAAGAAAATACTCATCTTACATCACCACAACTGCCATTCACACATCAGGGAGAGTTACAGTGTAAAAGAAACATAAATACAACATTGTAAACTCACAACCAACTCAAAAACAAATAAAAAGGTCCTGTCACCAGCGTATGTGCAAAACATGGGAGAGGGCAAAAGGTCTGCAGAGCAGGGGATGCATTGGTGGGAAAGGAAAGCAGCCACTATGTATTACAGCAAAGAACGATCAAATCTATCCCAGAACAAGAGACCCTTTCCTTTAGGCCTGTGGGCCACTAAGTTAATACCCTATCAACTTATTTTTATTGAAAAGGGGTGTATCTGAAGCCAATGCATCCTGTTGGCTTTACACTGCTCTAGGGCAAGTCTTTAGAGTGTTGGACCAGTCATGCAGGTATATTGTGCAATTGTCTGACAATTGGGGCACTAAATATTAATCCATTAGGATTGCCCCCAGCTATGCTGCCAGCGGCAAAACCAGGGGTTTCAAATGAAAGGTCTCAGCTCAGAGAAGAGGACTACAATCACCACCCATAACATTGTGCCACAGGCTGCATCCACTTTGTGCATTACACTTACAAGACTGCTCCAGCATGAGGTCTGTACATGCGGCTTGTGCCCTAGAATAGGAGTATGTGCATCATCTTTAGTTTACCATTTTGCCACTAATGGAAAGAAAGATCTCATCAAAAGTCTGGGGAATCTGTTTTCATACCAGTTTCACCCTCAGTCAAATTGTAGGGAGATTTAGGCCAGAGCTACACAGCAACATTTTTTGCATGACAAAAAAAAAAACAAAAAAAAACAAACAAAAACCCAACCATCAAGTCTATAGACTGCTTATAACAGTGCTTGCAACACTGCATTCCGAAGTGCTAAAACCCTCCATCATACACACTTCCTAGGTGGCCTTGCAGACACAATAGTTAGGCATTTTATCATAAGCTGATACAGTCCACCCTCCCTTGTGTAAGTAATTGAATGATCCAAGACAGTGATGCAAACACTGTTCTGGTTGGAGTCTGCAGAGGGTACACTTCCCATCTGCAACTCAATGATCAGCAGAACATTTACCTGAGCAATACAAAAAAAAAAAAATTTAAGGTTTTTTTTTTTATTATTTATTTATATAGGAAGGTCAGAAGGTAAACCACAGAGACCCAACATTACACAGTGTAACCCACATGGGGATGTTGTGGTCTAGTAAAAACATATGGCACAAAATTGAGACCTAGAACAGACTGACCCCATAACAGGAATTGCCAAGAGAGCCAACAGGTCTATGGAGAAGTCCCTTGTAGCAAACAGTAAAGGGAACACTTTGTGCTGGGTAAATAGTTAGGTCACATGAGGTCCAGTTGCTTCCAAAAACTCCTGCCTTCCATTCCTGTAGTGATAGAGGCTCAACATGGTTCAAAGACCCACTGTCATCCCCCACCCTTCAACAAGACCCTTACTTAACGCATATAGTAACCGCTGCATAGACTCAATGAGCTCCAGATATAAGACTACCCTCACTTCCCTTTAATTAAAAAAAAAAATAAAAAAATAAAGTAAGCAGTCTGCAGTACAGCCCATCCAGTGGGAAGAACAGGGAGGAGGCAGGGGAGCATCAGGGACTTTGTAACTAGCAGGTAGTTGGGTGCAGGAAGCTACAGAATTAAATAAGGCACGGTGTTCCAAACAAGTGATAACAAAGTGCAAGCTCCTCCAAATAACCCACAAGACTACAGGTCAGGTCTCCCAACTATTAATAGGCACTTTGGCAGGAGGGACATACAAAAAAAAAAAAAAAAAAAAAACCTGCATGCAGAAGTCATGAAGGTGCAGGATGTGGGGGAAGGAGGCACAGGGAAGATGGGGCTCCGTCTACCCACTAAAGTCAGATTCCCTGAGACAATAAGTGCAGGATTGAGAGCAGTGTTGGGCATAAGACGTGGTGGCCCCTTTCCATTATCCACCCACAGGTGATATGTTTAAAGGGGTAGGGGGTGGGATGTTATGAAAATGAAGACACTGATGGGCCTTGCCACCCCATGTCAGAACACTCCTGTCTCAAGATTCCTAAACAGACTTGAAGACAAGAGTCTTAAATAGGGTCTTAATGAGCAAAAACAGAACAGCTCACCCCATGAAAGGGAAGGCGGGGCACATAAGATGCTGCCCCTCAATTGGAAACTTATTAAAACCCCTTAAACCACTAGTAAATAAAATAAGTAGTTATAAGCCGCTGCTCATTGACAAGGAAGGCCGCTATTCATTGCATAATGGTTAACCTACAGCTAAGAGGACTCTGTAATCCCCCTTGGTGCGCTCTTTATGCTAAAGTGTTCATTATAGTTGGTTTCAAAACAGCCAGCCGGAAGTGTATAACGTAGAATCCGCTCTGTGGTCAGTAACACAAATGTAACTAGCACCAGTGATTGCTGAGGAACCATTGTATTGTTCTAGAACATATTACAGGTGATCCAGTCCCAAGAGAAATCCAGGTGCAAGCAAGCAGAGGGGGGAGGGTAGGAAAAGCAGCGTCTCCAGATCCTGGGAAGACAGAACAAAAGCCTTGATCCACTTTAAACCTGTAAGAAATAATAGTAGTTAGAACAGGAGTATGGAAGGACAAGTTAATCAATGCAAACTCACAGCAGACACCCAACTTTACCCATGGATGGCCACTGAGTCTCAGTTACTTCATATGACCAAGGCAAACAAGAAACAACCCTATGGACTAAAGTAGTGTCTGGCATCTAGTGTAATTTTTAATGACTTTGCAGATAATTGGGCATGCATGGAGACCGACATAGAAGCCACAGGAGGGGGGGGGGGGGGGGGCAAAAAAAATAAAGTGTAACGAAAGCTTGCCCATCAATTCAGCTTCAGGCCAAATCCTGTGCATCCCTTCACAAATATGTAACGTGCCGACTACCTGAAGCCCCCACTGCTTCCATTGAACTCAATGCTAGTGGGCTGATAGTTGTCAGTATTGAGAATAGTTTGGAGCTCTGTCAGCGTGGCCTCTTCCCATGCAAGCTGAACCATAGCATGAACTACTAATGGCAGCCAGAATATTTACCCCTTCACCACAGGAATTAAGCTTCTTGTGAAAAGTCATATCAGATCAGTGGGTGCCTGAAAACCAGCACCACAGTCAGACTGTTCCTTACACTGCAATTGCCCCCTGACTGGAAGGGGAGCTGAGTGTATATAACAGCCCAGTGTAGAAGTCTGCTTCCAGCTCTGCATACAGTGCTGACAACTTCCCGTGGAAATGCTGGGTGTCAGGTCAAAAGTATTAGGCAAGTGCATTCAAGTGAATGTGACGTCATCAATATTAAATGTTTTTCTGGCCCCAAAATGAGTTTATATGGATGAATAATTTACAGGATAGGTCATCAGTATGAAGAGGCCAGAAAACTCTGATAACACCTTTAAGTTACATGTACAGGCCTATTTACATTATAGAAGTTTTTTTTTCCCAGCCAGAGTCTGCAGCACAAGTTCATATGGGATGACTGCCCCCACCTCTACATCTTGATACTTGAAATATCCGGTAATACAAGTGAAGAATTCAGATCTTTTCACACAGGAAATTACTTCAATATCGTAATCTCTAATGTCTGGAGAACCTGCTTATGTCCAAGCACCATGTGGACAGAGACTGCACTAGAGGCCTGGGAATAATATCCACACTAGCTCCTGCAGGACCATGTGATGAGCCTCAGGCATAGATTGTTCCTTAGGACAGACAACACATGAAGATACAGGAAGACTGAGAATTGCAGCCAATGATACACCACTCAACTTATCAGCAAAGACCACAGTGTAAGGAGAAGTCAGGATATTATCTTAGAACATATGAAGCAAAAACTCCCCCCCCCCCACCATCATCACAGCCCCATGAAGTCTAAACTGGGGTACAGAGAACAGTTATAGAGGGATTGTACACGGCAACCTTCAAGAATGAAAAACCTGCATCTCAGAACTACATGCGCTGACCAGTGAAAGCAGACGTACGACTGACTGAATGACTGACCCATTTTTGAGCTGATCCATGTGACATGATAGCAAAAGGTTTCTGAGCACATGCAGAGGGGGCACCACAGCACAGACAGCCTGGCACAAGCACGTGAGGATTAGGACAGGCAGCGCTGGGGACAAAGTGAGGAGGGGGCCTGTGTGCAGGAATGTGCAGAGATGGCAGCTCGCAGGAAGCAGCTGTACACCAACTACAATCCACTCCTCATCCCCCCAGGCTCTGGGAGAGTTATATAAGTTGCATTAGCAAAGCATGAATGATTGTAGAGGAATTCATAACAGAGCATTCAGCAAGCCTCTGTGGGAAGGGTTGCAGAGAGGTGTTCAGCATCATTTCACCACCAGAGGGAGCTAGTTACCAGATACAGCAGCCATAACTTAAGAGGGAAACCGCTATCAGGTTTAACATCACTAAGCAACAATCAAGTCCAGCAACAAAGCAAGATGTACTGTCCTCTGATATAACTGTGCCAACAGATAGGTCCCCAAATTAGTCTCCAGGAAGTTAAAATAATTGAAGGTGTTGTCCAGGCAAAAATGGATAACCCATTTAGTTTTTAAATTAGCCAGGGAAAAGAAAAAAAAAAAAAAAAAAAAAAAAGGCCTGGACAACCTCTAAGCTTTGAAAAGTTGGAGTCATGTCAGAGAATCCTTTCATGTCCCAGACTTGGCAACATCCAAGTCTCTATTGATGGCCTATCCTTAGAACAGATCATAAATATCAGATCAGTGAAAGTTTGACACAGCACCGCCCCCATCTCTCACTCACAAGATTAGCCATTTTTACTACATATTGCATGAAACTGTCTTACAGCTCTGTACACAGTGTACAGGCTGTGTCACACTATTGCAGCTCAGTCCAGCCACAGTGTATGAGCCATATGCATCTGGCTCTGTACGCAGTGCTGAAAAGCTGGTCAGAGTGCTAGACCTCCACAATCACATGGCAATGATCTATCTTAAAGATAGGCCATAAATACTGACCCCTGAACAAGTCCTTTAAAGCCAAGCTGCATAAGGAAATGCTTGTGGTTTAGTGGTCCCAAACCAAACTAGGTTACCTTTAAAGTTGTCATACAAGTCAGATTGTCACAAGGCCTGCCCATTTTGGAGTGACCAGTGCAACAAGTAATGTGTATGATAGCTAATAGTGCAGGTGTATATTTTGTCACTTATTCAGATGACCATATAATGTCTATGACCAACTTAGAGCTAAAGAACCATCATCCATTACTGTCATTAGAACCCCAGTGAGTCAATGCTTAACCATTTTGATCATAAAGCACAAGAGACTGCACAACCTACCACCACTTAAATATTTAATACAGGCACTCTGAGGCTGTATTACAGATACAACACTAGGACCTTCTGCTTACCAGAAAGGTGCTTTAAGCAGCACATGTAACTTGGTCCATCCGGGTCTCCAGCTCAAATGCATCTGGCCGGTCTTGAGGATTAGCAGCCAGCATGTCTTTAAGCAGCTGTCGAATGCCCTCAGACATTGAAGTCCTGCGTTTCTGTGGGATGTGAAGTTCCATCTTTGGGTTCTCTAGCAGCGCTTCCCCTACAGGGACAATCTCACTGCCCTGCTTTATGTAGGTCCCTAGCAGCTCCTTCTTGGTCTCAGCATCCACAAATGTGATCCGCTCAATCATAGCCCAAATGATGATGCCCAAGGCAAATATGTCTGCTTTTGCAGTGTAGTGTCCCTCCCACACCTCTGGAGCCATATAAAAGTCTGAACCACAGGCTGACGAGAGCCAGTACTTATTGACGTTGACAGTCTTGTTCTCATTGCTGCCTTCCCCACTGCTCTCTTTCCCTCTGGAGGCAAGTCCGGCGCACACTTTGCTGAGGCCAAAGTCTGCCACTTTGAGCACCGGGGAGCCAGATCGTTCTGTGATTAAAATATTGTCTGGTTTCAGGTCTCGATGAACAATCTGGTTTTTGTGAAGGAAAGCAATGGCACTTGTCAGCTGCAGCATGAAGCTTTTATTGGTGGCTGGGTCTGGGCGCCTGGACAGGACATACTGGTTGAGGTCCCCACCTTCACAAAACTCCATGACAAACCATAAGTAGCAAGCTTCTTCTGTGTAGCCCAAAATGCGTTCCCCTGCAAAAGGGAAAAAACAAAAACGTACATCAGATAACACAGAACTGTACCAAGTTCAGACCCAGGCGTACATTATTTATCCTATATTAAGCCAGGGATACAGCCTGTATGAAGGTCCAGAGCCGCACTCACTATTCTGCTGGCGTAGATCTGACGTACTAAATACAGGCTGCAACTAAGGATCAGGACAGTATATGGAATACACCATTTTACATTAATTTTATGTAAATCAATAGACTGCTTATCCCAAAAATAAAATGTACTCTTCAACATTGAAATTACAACATCAAGAAGGGTTAAAAAAAAATAAAGTGAATAAAACCTTGGAGTTATTGGGATAACCGATCAATAGACATGTTAATGATAGGCAAAAATTAAACAAAATATTCAAAACATCTCAGTTTATTCAGTATACAGCATGAACACCACACGCAGAAATACACACTTACTTGGCATGCTGTCAATGAGTTTATTTATGGTTGCCTGAGGAATGTCATGCCATGCTGAATGCACTTGGGAACGCAAATAATCAAGATTGCAAAGGGATCTGCCTGCTGCTAACCAAGGATGTCCCAGATGTGCTCGATGGGAGAAGAGTCAGACGCTGCAGTCTGCTCAATGTGTCCTGCATATTAAATATCTCCTGGGACACTTTGGAGAACTGTCCATAGTACTGGTTTCACAACCAAATCAATGAAACACTGTTCATGTTTCTGAAATACAGGGTCCAACTACTGTACATTATGCCACACCACACTATAATCCCAGGAGTAGGACCAGCATGACATTCCCTTGTGAAGACCTCACCAAGTCTCAAGACCAATCTACAGTTACCATTGCGTCCAAGACAAAAGCAAAACTCATTTAAGACAGAGGTACATGTCAGCCTCCATTGCAAGCTTGCTGTACACCATGATATCCCCTTGAGATAAGTGGTGTGAGGCAGATGGACCACCAGTAGTAGGACATCTGGCTTGTAGCCCAGTGTTGAACATAACTTCTGATGGATTGTTTCGAGACTGTGCCACCCTAGGCTTGTGATATCCAATTTCACTTGCAGTACAGAATAGGTCACCATGCACCATTCTTCCAATCAGATGATCGGACCATGCAGGGGTTTTCCTCTGCACAACTATTGCTGACATTCCAGTTCACTGTTCCTCGAATCACTGGGACACCATGCCAAGTAGCGCTGACATCCTGGCTTAGGTGCATAGCAAACTGCTTGAGTGATTAACCAAAAAGATGCCATCCTTCAGTTTGTGACAACTGGTACATCAATGAACAGGAGACACACACCCCAATTGATCCAAATTTTGTGGCTTAATGTGGCTAAACCACCATTTACATTTGCCTTTTAACCTCATCTCATACATCTCTGTGCAGGACTTTCCTTCACTGATTTTAAGGCAAATGCCCCACCGCAGATGTGAACATATTTATCCTTTGTGATGTTGCAGTTTCAATGTTGATGAGTGTACAAGTTCTAAAGTAACCATCTATATCCAAGTGCCACATTGGTTTATGGGAAAGCTTAGTGACAAAACCAGCATAATGACAGCAGGTCACTTCGTTCTTGGAACAAGCAGACCATCTGTTGCAAATAGCCCCTCCCCATCAACTCTCAGGAGCACAGGTAGAGTCTTAAACACTACAGGTTTCTTTCACATATGCTGTAGGTCTTATGTACTGTATATATATATATATATATATATATATATATATATATATATATATAAAATCTCATACACCAACTTCCCCTAGGGTCTGTACCTGAGCTCCACCTCATGTTAGATACAACTAGTTAGAATGACATCCTGAGTATCACTTATAGGGAATATCTGCTCCCCAGTGACCACGTTCTAATAGATGCCAGTTATAGAGGAAGCTAAGCTGCTTCTGAAAGCTGAGGTGCTAGGCTGTCCAGGAGACTGTTACATAACATTTCTGTGCCCCTACCCACCCACTATACAGGACAGGTCACCTCAAGAACTGATCAGAGATCAGACTGAAGAGGATTAAGTGTAGTCATAGATCTTAATCTGAACATCATGTCCAGGCTGTAATCAGACTGCAGGGTAACCGGTTGTGGGAGCAGGTCAGCAGCCTGAGACAGATGGGATAATCCATTTTTTCCTGTGTTGCCTCACACAGTCCCAAAGATGCTCATGTCTGCAAGAGAGCTGCATCTAATAGAGAAATAAAGGCTCTATACAGTGCCCCCAATGCCAAAGCGTGTGGCGAACACCCATATTAAGAGTTTTTCTACATACACTAGATTTTCTTTGGCACATGGGCAAATCCAGATGTTAGAGACGCTGGCCCATCCCTGCATGTACAATACAAACAATCCTGTTTCTTGGCACATCTCCCACACCTGACAGACGAGGGCCTCATGAGAGCACCTGCATGCAACTAGTCCATACCAGCAGCTGTTGCTCTAAAGACAAAGGCATTCTGCCACTCAAAGAGCCTAGTGCCAACATTGGAAAAGGACAAAAAAGTTCCCAAGACAGTAAGAATCTCCATTAACTGACACTAGCTGTAGTTAACCTACAAGTCTCAGCATTCTTCAACAGATGCAAGATGTACTGGTACTGGGCTGGTGAGGAATTTGTTAGCATCTGAACAGACAAGAATGTCATTGTTCAGTAAGAATAAACAAATCTTGACCATAGAAAGAAATTGCACCAAGGTACGTTACTAAATGGTAGAGAGTCAGACAGACAGTTCAGACTAGATCTTAAACTAGTTTGGACCCAAATAGGTCAGTGCAGATTCTAGACAGTATTCAAGTTTGTCACAGTCACTTAAGACGGATGCCCAACCATGAGTCTTCACTACTGGCACCTCAACACACTAAATTTTGTTCTGCCTGCTAACTACAGTTACTTATTAGCTTCACATGTCAAAAGTTATCAACGGAGCAAGGACCCTCTGATCAAGTCATCCACAGCTAGCATTACTCAAGATCCATGTCCCAGCCTATCATCTGACACACTCAGTGAGCCAGAGTACCATGCACTGCTTCTGGATGGAAACCCAGGCCAGCGAGTGCCATATTCTCACTCAGAGGGGCAGCGTCAGTAGTTCTGTTCTTCTAGAAGATGGCTGTGTTGGTTGTGATGCAGAATTATTCTCAGCAGTTGACCCTTTCCAACTCCACTCCTGGACAGCACTATATAGGGATTAGTTTAGATAGTTTCATACATACTGCCATTACTGACATCTGCATCTATGCAGTGGGGGTCCTTTATCTGCCAACCCCAACCACCCTGAGAACTGTCAACCCATGTGAGATTTCTCTTCATAGTGACCAGGCACCACCCATTTTGGGGGTCACCTAATTAGAATATACATGTGGGAGCACTTATACCCATAAGGGCATCATCTGGTGCAAGTTGACAGGACCCCACTACACTGGTAACTAATGGCCACAAAGATGGCACCGACAAACAGATCCAGGGCTTGCTCTGTCACTTGAGTTGTTACCCCACATTGGTCACTTTCCTAGGCTGAAGCTACAAGTGACTACCACTCCATGACTAGCCCTGGAGCTGCCCTGAGATGGACGCTCTCCTGGCACCTCTAGTGACACACCCCCTTCGCCAGGAGGCCTCAGTCCCCGGCCTGGATTAGCGCCCTTCCCCGGTACCTTTAAGGGAGGTCTCCACCAGGCGCAGATACAGCTGGCTGCTCTTGTTACCGTGGCTCATCTTCTGGGCCAGGCCGTTCCTCTGTAGGACGCACTCCTCAAAGCGAACGATGTTCGGGTGCCGGCGGCGCAGGCTGGTCAGGGCCCAGAACTCGGACAGGGCCAGCTCGACGTTCTCCGGAGCGTCACAGCGGATCTTCTTGACAGCCACCCGGGCCCCACTCTTCCGGGCCACAGCCTCGTACACTACACCGTAACTGCCGCGACCTATCTCGGACAGTAAACTGTACCGAGGACGCCGGGGCCTGCCGCTCACCTCCACCTCCTCCTCCGGGGCCTCGGGCTTGAATGTGCCGTTGACAGGCTGCAAGTTGAGGAGGGGGGCGGGGAGCCGTTCTCTCAGGGGCCGTACTCCAGGGCTTCTCCGGCGCTTTCTTCTAGAAGATTCCATGTAGACGACTGCTCCGCAGGCCCGAAGACCTCATCCCTCTTCCGCTGTGGCTTGCGGGGTGCACAATAAACTAGATAGCTGTGAGGAGTAACAGTCAGGAATAGGCCTCATCTCCGTCCCCAGAGCCGTGCTCCCAACCGGCTCCTCTATACACTGAGCAATATCTGCCAGGAGTAGCCCTACTATAGTGGAGGACTGAACCATTGAAGCAAAAGCATAGGGGGCAGAATAACATTACTGTAGCACTCCAATAAGCCTATACCAATAAATGCGATTTATCGCAATATTAAAAATTACTCTTATGTCAACCTTATTTATCACCAGTGTATAGAAGAAAGAATAAAATACGTATACATTTTTTGAAAAGCAACCTTCCCTCTAAAAATAATGGTAAATCCCAAACCTGGCCGAGTGTAAACAGCGACTTTGGAACAAACCAAAGGCTCTAGAAGGGGTGAGAGAAAGTCACATGTGGTGGTAAATGATGCATTTTGTATATCTGGAAACTGTGGTTGATAACAACGTGATGTAACTTGCAGTTAGTGAAGTGAATTTTCGCAATCCGTTGAATAGTAATCCTTGTGGGAAGCAATCAGGTTCTCCCTTTTTCCGTGTTTGAGGCGGTCCTGATCACATGATCAGAATGCGCGGCTAATAAGACTTCAGCAGGTGCTTCTCAAGAATATTGTGGTACTTTTCAGGTGCTAGCTGTAAACATGTACTGACCTGATGCAGAATTGTGAGGAGATCGACAATAATGTATTGTTAAAAACACATGCCGATTCTTCAAAGCTCAAGTGTGACTTTATGTTCTAATAACTTTGGAACACATACCTCCCAACTTTCAAAGAACAGAAAGAGGGACAAAATGTGCGGAACGCTATGCACGCCGTGGCACATTTAGTTCCACCCACTTCTACGTTGACTCCGCCCATTCGCATCCATTTTTCTATGTGCCTGCTCACAGTATAATGCCCCTACAGCAGAGGCATAGCTAGAGATTCGGCACAGGGGGGGGCAAACATATCCAAGTGGGCCCCTACCTGGGTATACTGATGTTATCACTATATGGTGACCACAGATACTGGCTGTACACAGGGCTCTGCATACAGTTTAAGTAAATACAGTACAGGAAAATGTTGTTACTTACAGGTGACGTCTCTGACTGTAATCAATCACATTTCTCGTCTTTTCCATCTGGACCGCCATGACCACTTCTTCCATTTACAACTTGTCTCTGTAAAGTTTGCAACACAGACATTTTTGGCTCCTCACTTTTCCAGACATGTGACCCACATTTCCCTTGCCTATACAAAGTCTCCATCCTGCTGCTACCCCCAATTATAAAATACATGATATAAAAATATCCTGTAAACGAATGATACCCCCATATGTATCTTAAATTAACAATGCCTCTTTGTGCCCCTTAATTAATTCCTCCTGTGTGCCCCCTTAAAGGGATTGTTCAGGATCAGAAATATTAATGCAGGAAGCAGGCCAGGGTTATAAATAAAAACACTGACACTTACCTGCATCCTCCACTCTGTCCTTGCCTTGGGCCAGTCATCACCTTCACTGCACTATTTGTATATGGAGCGGCTGCAGCACTGATGTCAAGTTGACGGGACCGTTGCAGCCAACCACTGCTCTCTACAGTACAGCAGTATATAGTGTTGGGTCGCTGCGATTCTGCTGTTGTGACATCTCGATGCAGCCGCTCTGTATACAAGCAACGGTGACAGACAGCCCAGTGCAAGTAAAGGGGGGAAAGTGCATTATAACACTCGCCTGCTGCCTGCTTTAAAATGTATGATAGTACAACCCTTTAAATTAATAGTGTCCCTCAATTAATAAAGTCCCTATGCCCCCCCAATTGATAATACTCCTGTATGCCCCCTTAAATCAATAATGCCCCCTGTGCCCCCCAAAAAATACTTCTGTTTGCCTGCTAATGCCTCAGCTAATAATACCCCTTAATTAATAGTTCTCCTGTATATTCCCTTAAAGGGGTTGTCCAGGAAATGCAGAACTGGTGCAGGAGGCCGGGGAAGGTGAAATATATATAAAAAAACCCAAAAACATACTCTCCTGTCCCAGGCACTTCGGTGTCCCCCGTTGCTGTCAGGTCCAGCGTCGCCCGGGGGCTTGTTCTGGTGATAGTCCTTGCTGCACGTGGCCTCAGCGGTCACAGGAAAGGACCAGGGATGTCACTCGCATACGTCACTGGTGATCTCATGGGTCCTTTTTTTGTGACCACTGAGGCCACAAGTTGGCCTCAGCACTCACATGTGGCGAGGACTTCTGCCAGAACAAGCCCCTGGGCAGTGATCGACCAGACAATGGTGGGGAACATCGGAGCGCTGGAGACTGTTGATTATGTTGGTTTTTTTTTATGTTTCACCTTCCCCGGCCTCCTGCCCAATTACTGTAATTCCTGGACAACCCCTTTAAATCAAAAATGCCCACCTTAAATTAGTATAGCCCAATACCCTCTTACACCGTTACATAAATCCTGCCTCCCAATAACCCCCTTATATTAATAATGCCCCTGCTTGCCCTAATGACCCCTTATTGTTATTGGCCCTTAATATTTTTAAGGCTTCCCACCTCCCCAAAAAAAACAATAATACTCACCTGCCTTCAATTCCCCTGCTTGGACTTGCCACCGCCGTCTCTCCTTGCTGTATCCTGCAGCCTACAAGATGCCATTACCACAGGACGTCTGTGTCCCAGCACAGGCGGCGTTATGTAGTGATGTCATTACGCCCGCCTGTGCCAGGACACTGACGTCTTAATTGTCGCTAGGGAACCTGTGTAAGGGTGGGTTCACACTTGTGCCGGAGTCCGTCCGCCGCGAATCCGACTGAAAATCTCGGGAAACTGTATAGGGACTGGATAGCAAGAGGTTAGCGACGCATTGCTTAAAAACCCATTTTCAGTCGGATTCGTGGCGGACGGACTCCGGCGCAAGTGCGAACCCACCCTAAGCTGCAATCCACTATAAGCCTGTGGCCCCCAACCTTTTTCACACCAAGGACCAGTTTTCCGCATTCCGCAGCCCGGTGGGGAGGGGAGGGTGTTGCAGGGCCACCCCACATCTAATAGTGCCCCCCTCCACGGGTAATAGCCTCTTCACATAAGTAATGCTATTACCTGTGGGGGGGCACTATTACTATAATAGTGCTCTAATAGCACCCCCAAAGGTAATAGTTCCCTCCCCCACATAAGTAATGATGTTACTTATGGTGGGCACTATTACAGTAATAGTGCCCCCCACAGGTAATAGCCCCCCACATAAGTAATGCTGTTACCTGTGGGGGGCACTATTACTGTAATAGTGAGCTAAGAGTAACCCCTCCCCCCCAAGTTATAGTCCCCCTCCCCCAGGTTATAGTCCCCCTCCCCCACATACCATTCCATATACACTTGCTCTGTATAGTTATATTGTACTTACAGAGTACTAATGGAGTGGGCGGGGCCTCCTCTTGCATGCAGCCTGTGCGCATCTACTATTTTCTTCCAACTGGAAATGTAGAATAGCGCTCAAGGTTTCGGGCGGAGCTCCTCGTGCACACAGCCTGTGCGCATCTTCTACTTTCCTCCAGGAACCTTGACCCCCTATTCTATGGTACCACTAGAAAGAAAATAGTAGATGCGCACAGGCTATGTACAGGAGGAGGTACTACTCACCCCCTCACTGCTACATGCACAGGTTATAGAATGACAGAACTGAAAGCTAATAGCTTTCTGCTCTGTCATGTATTTCAACTGCATCGGTGTCCTGTGCCGATGCAGTTGAAATTTTTATGTGCAATTGCGGCGGCCCCGGAGTGGGCCCCACAAAGTCACTGGGCCCGGGGCCGTCGCCCCCCCCTGCCCCCCCCCCCGCTAGCTACGCCTCTGCCCTACAGTCACCCTAACATTATATACCCCCACATTATAATGTTCCCCTCCAATTGACCCATAGTATTAAGTCCCTCTCCTGGTGCCCCAGTTTAAACTGGCAGAAACTAGAGGGGGACATGAAACTGGGGCAGCTGGAGGGTGACATTAAACAGTGGGCATAGTTGGAGGGGGATAATAAATTAATGGCAGCTGGAGCAGAACATTAAACTGGGGGCAACTGGAGGATGACAGTAAACCGTAGGGGTAGCTGGAGAGTGACATTAAACTTGGGGCAACTAGAGGCGGAGATGTCCCCTTCCAGCTACTCCCACGGTTTAATGTCATCCTCCAGTTGACCCCAGTTTAATGTCCCTTTCCAGTTTCTCCTAGCTTAATGTCTGCGTCCAGTGACCCCCAGTTTAATATCCCCCTCCATCTGCCACCAGATTAATGCCCCCCCTTCATCTGCCACCAGATTAATTTCTTTTCTTCATCTGCTCCCAGTTTAATGTCCCCCTTCATCTGCCACCAGTTTAATGTCCCCCTTAATCTGCCCCCAGTTTTATGTCCCCCTCCATCTTTGCCACCAGTTTCATGCCCCCCCTAAATCTGCCCCGGTTTCATATCCCCCCTTCATTTGCCCCCAGTTTCATGTTCTCCCTCAATTTGCATGCAAAGTTTAACATAAAAAACACTGATACTCACCTCTCCTTGCTCCCTTGCTGCTCTGTTTGCAGTCACAGTCACAGAGTGTTCTGGGAGGTGCAGGCACGATGTGAGTGACACCATCACATCGCGCCTACAGCTCCCGGGGCCGGAGCACATGGGGAGCACAGTGGTGAAGCAGGAGCTGTCCGCAGACGGCTCCTGCTTCATTCACCATTGTATTCAACTCATCTGCATGGGAACATTTTAAGTACAAATAAATAACCTGTTAAAGAGGATCGGTCACCAAGTACTAAATGCGTTTTTTGATTCTCGCTGTGCTCCTGATCAATTTGGTGTTTTTCTTTTTAAAATCCATCCACCCATTCAAAAGATATGGACAGTGGAAGGTTATAGCTCTAAATTTCCAAGTGTGTGGTAACTTTATGTTTTTCTATAAGAAAATAAAAGATTCCTGCCCACATGGACAATCAGTGTTAGTTTATCCTTTGAATAGGTGGATCTATTTAAAAAAAACAAAACACCAGATTGTTCAGGGGAACAACAAGAGTCAAATGATGCATGTTATTTAACATTTTGTTGAATCCTCTTTAAGGATTCGGGTCCTTTTTTGTTTTTTTACAGTATCACATTCTAAAAACCATAACTTTAATGTTGAAATAACTATATGAGGACTTGTATTTTTGTGCAAGGATTAGTACTTTTCTATTGCACCATTTTGGGAAACTTTTAGCTTATTAATAACATCTATTATTATCATATGAACTCTTTTATGTAGCAGTTTAGCAAAAAAGGTCAGTTTTGTTATTTTTTTATATTCTAAATTTTGCATGGTGCACTGGGCATGATAAATCCCGTTACCTTTAATCTGCTGGCCAGTTTCAAAGATACCAAGTTCCTACAGTTGAAACCAGACGTTTACATACACTATATAAAAAGACACATATGCATGCTTTTCTCACTATCTGACATGAAATCAGAATAAACCTTTCCCGTTTTAGGTCAATTAGGATAACCAAAATTATTTATATTTGCCAAATGCCAGAATAATAGAGAGAGAGAATTTTTTAAGGCATTTTTATTACTTTCTGCAAAGTCAAAAGTTTACATACACTAAGATTACTATGCTTTTAAACAATTTGGGACAGCCCATATGATAATGTCATGACTTTGGAATTTTCTGATAGGTTTATTGGCAACATCTGAGTTTATTAGAGACACACCTGTGGATGTATTTTAAGGCACACCTGAAACACATTGCTTCTTTGTGTAACATCATGGGAAAGTCTAAAGAAATCAACCAAGATATCAGGAAGAGAATTGTGGACTTGAACAAGTCTGGTTCATCCTTGGGTATAATTTCCAGATTCCTGAAGGTGCCTTGTTCATCTGTATAAACAATTATACGCAAGTACAAACAAGATGGGAATGTCCAGCCATCATACTGCTCAGGAAGGAGACAGGTTCTGTGTCCCAGAGATGAACGTGCTTTGGTACAAAATGTGCATATTAACCCAAGAACAAAAGCAAAAGACCTTGTGAAGATGCTGACTGAAGCTGGTAAGAGTGTGTCATTATCCACAGTGAAATGAGTACTGTATCGACATGGGCTGAAAGGCCACTCTACCAGGAAGAAGCCATTACTCCAAAAGAAACATAAAAAAGCCAGATTAATGTTTGCAAATGCACACAGGAACAAAGACCTTCATTTCTGGAGACATGTCTTGTGGTCTGACGAAACTAAAATTGAACGGTTTGGCCATAATGACCATCGTCACGTTTGGAGGAAAAAGGGAGAAGCTTTCAAGCCTAAGAACACCATCCCAACTGTGAAATACGGGGGTGACAGCATCATGTTGTAAGGTTGTTTTGCTGCAGGAGGAACTGGTGCACTTCACAAAATAGATGACATCATGAGGAAAGAACATTATGTAGCAATACTGACGCAGCATCTCAAGACATCAGCCAGGAAGTTAAAGCTTTGGCGCAAATGGGTCTTCCAAATGGACAATGACCCGAAGCATACTGCCAAACTGGTTACAAAGTGGCTTTAGGATAAGGGTGGGTTCACACTTGCGCCCGGACTCCGTCCGCCGTGAATCCGAACTAAATGTCGGACAAAAGGATTGGGAAAGGATAGGGAAAGGTTTGAGACGGTTTGCTTAAAAACCCATTCACTTCAATGGGTTTTTAAAGCAATGTGCGGGTGTGCGATTGCACCCTCTGTGCCGCAAAGCCGTTTTTTTTTTCGTTGGACACAAAGTCCCGCATGTCCGACTTTGTTTCCGATGAAAAAAAATGGCTTTGCGGTGCAGAAGGTGCAATCGCACACCCGTGCATTGCTTTAAAAACCCATTGCAGTGAATGGGTTTTTAAGCAAACCGTCTCAAACCTTTCCCTATCCTTTTTTCCGACATTTAGGTCGGATTCATGGCGGTCGGAGTCCAGCCGCAAAGTCAATGTTTTGGAGTGGCCATCACAAAGCCCTGATCTCAATCCTATTGAAAATTTATGGGCAAAACTGAAAAGGCAGGTGCGAGCAAGGTGGCCTACAAACATGGCTCAGTTACACCAGTTCTGTCAGGAGGAATGGGCCCAAATTTCTAGAAGCCTGTGGAAGCATATCCAAAACGTTTGACCCAAGTCATGCAGTTTAAGGGAATGGTACCAAATACTAATGAAATGTATGTAAACTTTTGACTTTGCAGAAAGTAATAAAAATTCCTTAAAAAATTCTCTCTCTCATTATTCTGGCATTTGGCAAATATAAATAATTTTGGTAATCTTAATTGACCTAAAATGGGAAAGATTTATTATGATTTATGTCAGATAGTGAGAAAAACATGCATATGTGTCTTTTTATATAGTGTCTGTAAACTTCTGGTTTCAACTACAGTATATACACAGTAATGCCTTGTACACTCGCGTTTCCGAATTTGCGAATTCACAGATTCGCGATATTTTTATTGGAACCTAACATATAAGCATTTTGCTATTTTCCCACAGATCTGCGAAATTAAAAAAAAAAAAATACCTTCACTATTGGATAGTAGCGTCCCGTTTGTTACGTACAGTACAGAACCCAGTAATTGGTTTCATTTTACTGTGAGCGGAAAAGAAAAATGAATGAATGAATGTATTAGTATACAGTACAGTATACTTTAGTATACTGTACAGTACTGTAGGGTAAAGTTTATCAATATTTAGGGGTTAAACTTTAGAAACCGGCATCAATTAGCCTTGTAAGCGCTAACAAACATTTGCGATCCGCGACCGGCTCTGGAACGTAATACTAGCAGAAGGACCTGGCTTTGCACGGATGTGCTTCATTTTTTGTTTGTGTAGTGGCCCCATAAGAATCGGCCAGTTTTGCACTTGACATCCAGTATGGCAGTCCAGTATCTATTTATGGCTGTGTTGTTATGAAAACCTGGTAAATGAAATGTGAACTTATATTGGCTGATGCACATCATATGACTGAATATTTAAGGACCTGCGAACTGCTATTGACTCATACATGTCATAAATAGCTTGGTTGCTATGGAAACCTGGTGTAAAGCTGTGTGTATGTCAAGACTGAAGAACCTGCGATTTTCCATTGGTCCATAAGCGTCATGTGATCATGTGTATCTGAGTTTGGATATCAGTGAAAAACCTGCGATCGGTTGTTGTGGAAAACCTGGAGTAAAGCTGTGTGTATGTGACCTTGTGTAACAGTGTCGTCCACAGCCCTCTGCCCCTTTAAAGCTGACCTACAGCAGTGAAGAAAAATGGTTGGGTTGTTATGGAAACATGGAGTGCAGCTATGTGCATGTGGCTGACAATTCCTTGTCAGATTGGAGACGGGCTTGGGTCTACTGGGTTGTTTCAGCAGCTCGCTGTTGTCTGTGACATACCTTGTCAGATTGGAGACGGGCTTGGGTCTGCTGAGAGTTTTCATTAGCTCGAGCAGCAGCCATGCATTTTGCTGCAGGGGGCATGAGTAGTTTAAAAACGTTTCAATTTATAAGAATGCTAACATCCAGTACGGCAGTCCAGTCAGTGGCATAAATACCGGGGTAGCAGCGGTAGCGGCTGTCACAGGGCCCGGGACATTAGGGGCACGTTGGGCCCCTGATGTTTTTTTTTTTTTTTTTAATAGGCCGTTTGTAAGGGAATCACTAGAGGAGCGATTCCCCAGTAGCTGCTGGAGAACTTAGGGGGGAGGGGCACAACAAGACAGTGGACACTAAGCTGAATCCCCCCACGGTCCCTGGCTAACTTGCCCGATCTGTCCTGGGTGACAGCCAGCAACTAGTCGACAGTCCCTCCTTATAATAAGTGATAACACAGAACGCAGACAAGACGCACAACAACAAAGGGAGGTCAGCTAGCCAAGGGGTCGGTAACAATCGAGCAATGCAGTACAGAATCAAAATCCAAGAGAATAGTCAAAGGTAAGCCAGTGGTCAGAAAATCAGAAGAGCAGGTAACAAGGAACAAGGAGTATAGCCAGTAAGCGAAATGCAATAGCAGGCGCCAATGGGAAAGTGAGCAAACAATAAATAGGGAGAAAGAACCCGCCCCAGACTTGATAGGAGGATAGGCTGTCAATCACAAAGGCAGGACTAAAGTTAACTCTTAGTGGAGCAGGGGGAGAGCAAGGTGAAGGAAAAGGGCGTGGTGGAAAATCAATTACGGAGGTGAGGGAATAGGACAGTGTTCAGACAATACAAGAAAAACCCAAAGGAAAGAATCACAACCGGGCACACCTCCTGCGCCGCAGCATGCGCCCGGAGGACGGCGCCAAAGCCCCGGACAGGCAAGGACGTTACACCGTTACACCAGCAGGTAACGGGCCCTGTTGTCTTACCGATCCCCACTCCTGCTCACGGCCGCCTGCGCTTCACCTTCTCCGGAGGCAGCTGTGAGCAGGAGAGAGGATCGGTAAGTAAGGCCTGCAGGCCGTGAACCCCACAAACACTGATATCATTATACTCTGGGGTCTTTTCAGACCCCAGAGTACAATGATCGGAAGCCCAGAGGAGTTGAGGGGACATAAAAAAGACTGTTACTTACCTCTCCTGCGCTCCAGCAGGCTTCGGGCCTCCTTGGTGACCTCCTGCGCCGCAGCATGCGCCCGGAGGACAGCGCCAAAGCCCGGACAGGCAAGGACGTTACAGTACCCCCCCCTTTTACGAGGGACCTCTGGACCCTCACCAGATGGACCAGGTTTCGAAGGGTTCTGGCGATGAAAGAGATTAATTAAACGTGGCGCATGTAGGTCCCTACCAGAAACCCACGTTCGCTCTTCCGGGCCATAACCCTTCCAGTGCACGCGGTACTGAACAGCATTCTGCACCCGACGGGAATCCAGAATTTTTTCTACTTCATATTCTAGTTCCCCTTGGACCACCACCGGCGCAGGTGGACTGGAAGAAGTAAAGACAGGGGAGATATACTTCTTCAAAAGCGACTTGTGGATACGAAAAGAACTTGGAAGTTGTAATTTAAAAGATACTGGGTTTATGAGTTCAGAAATGACATAGGGCCCAATGTAACGTGGTGCAAATTTCCCCGAAGGAACTCTAAGACGCAGATTCCTAGTGGACAGTCAGACTCGATCTCCCACTCTGTATTCAGGGCCTGGTAAGCGTCTTTTATTTGCCTGCCGTTTTTGATATTCTTGGGCTTTAACCAGGCTCAGACGAGCCTGGGCCCAGACTGTGCACAGTCGCTGATAAGTATGTTCGGCGGTGGGATTAACAGACTCGGTGCTACGGAGAAAGGAGTACCTGGGGTTAAAACCATAGTTGCAATAAAACGGAGACATTTTACTGGTGACGTTAACCCTGTTGTTTATTGCAAACTCTGCTAGAGGAAGAAAGGTTCTCCATTTTTCCTGAGCATCAGACACAAAACACCTAAAGTACTGTTCCAAAGTTTGGTTGAATCTCTCTGTCTGGCCATTGCTCTCTGGGTGGAACGCGGAAGAGAAAGACAAAGACAGAGAGACCCCCAGACGACCACAAAATTCCTTCCAGAATCTAGAGACAAATTATACACCCCGATCAGATACAATATTTTCTGGTACACCATGCAAGCGGAGTATGTGGTAAATAAAGAACGAGGCTAGACGTGGAGCACTAGGAATTTTCTTTAGGGGTACAAAATGACACATTTTGGAGAATCTATCCACAACAGCCCAAATCACAGTCTTCCCTTGGGAACAAGGCAAATCAGTAATAAAGTCCATTGACAAATGGGACCATGGTCTCTTAGGTATAGGAAGGGGATGAAGAAGGCCCTCAGGTAATCTCCTAGGAGTCTTCATCTTAGCACATGTCTCACAGGCAGCAACAAATTCACATATGTCTCGAGACCAGGACGGCCACCAGTAAGAGCGGGAGAGAAGGTATTTAGTCCCAGCGAAGCCGGGATGTCCCGTTAAGGTAGAACAATGAATTTCCTCCAAAACACGAAGACGAAGATTTGGAGGTACAAATAGTTTCCCAGTGGGAGTATTACTGGGAGCAAGATCTTGTGAATTAACCACTAAAGTAGCAAGATCAGGAGTAATAATGGCGAGAACCACTCCGGGAGACAAGATTTTATCTGGGACATCCTTAGGGGCACTGCTGGGACCAAAACTGCGAGATAGGGCATCAGCCCGTACATTTTTAGAGCCTGGACGATAAGTCACCACAAAATTAAAACGTGTGAAGAATAGCGCCCAGTGGGCCTGCCTAGGAGACAGTCGCTTAGCGTTATCCAGATATAGTAGGTTCTTATGATCGGTGAATACTGTGATCTGGTGTTTGGCCCCCTCGAGGAAATGTCTCCACTCCTCGAATGCCCATTTAATGGCTAGGAGTTCTCGATTACCAACGTCATAGTTGCGCTGCGTAGGAGAGAATTTCCTCGAGAAGAAGGCTACAGGTTGCAAACACGTAAAATTTTCAGAGCCCTGAGACAACACGGCACCAACCCCCACTTCAGAGGCATCAACCTCAATAATAAATGGGCTATCATAGTCTGGTGGTACTAATACAGGAGCCTCAACATAACATTTCTTGAGATGTACAAAAGCCTGTTCCGCTTCCAGAGTCCATTTAGTCACATCGGCACCTTTCTTTGTGAGATCCGTTAATGGCTTCACTATAGAAGAGAAATTCTTAATAAATTTTCGATAATAGTTGGAGAAACCCAAGAAACGTTGTAGGGCTTTAAGGTTGGAGGGGCGTTCCCAGTTATTAATAGCCATGACTTTTAGTGGATCCATACAAAAAGAATCGGGAGTAATAACGTAACCGAGGAAGGTGACCCTTTGGACTCCGAACAGGCATTTGGACAGTTTGGCAAAGAGAGAGTTTTGACGCAACAGTAGCAAAACACTCCTAACATGCTCAATATGTGTGGCCCAATCAGGAGAGAACACTAGAATATCATCCAGGTAGACAACCACATAATGACCGAGCAAGTCTCTAAAGATATCGTTAACAAAGTGTTGAAATACTGCGGGTGCATTACATAACCCGAAAGGCATTACCAAATATTCAAAGTGACCTTCCGGGGTGTTGAACGCAGTTTTCCATTCATCTCCTTCTCTAATCCGGATCAGATTGTATGCCCGACGGAGGTCAATTTTAGAAAACCAGCGGGCACCCACAATCTGATTGAAAAGATCAGGGATCAGGGGAAGAGGGTACTGATTTTTAACCGTAATTTTATTTAATTCTCGGTAGTCAATGCATGGTCGCAGTCCGCCATCTTTCTTTTTAACAAAAAAGAACCCAGCTCCCATGGGAGACTGAGACGGACGGATGTGACCTTTAAGAAGACTATCCTGAGTATAATCCCGCATAGCCTCACGTTCTGGAGCAGAAAGATTGAAGATCCTTCCCTTAGGGCCGCGATGGCGAACCTATGGCACACGTGCCAGAGAGGGCACTCAGAGCCCTCTCAGTTGGCACGCGCGCCATCGCCATGATCGCTCACTAACGGGGAATCCGGTACTGGATTCCCCGTTGGTGAGCGATCGCTTCTTTCAGCTGTATGTGCAAATGAACATGCAGATGAAAGCTGTCACTGTAGGCCGTGGTCCGCGGAACCACGGCTTACACTGACCGCAGAGTGTGACTTCTGCCCCGACGCAGGCGCGATGACGTAAATCATCAGCCCCTGCAAGCAGAATAAGAAGGAGGACGCTCCGTGGGACTGCAGCTCTTCGTGGGACAAGGTAAGTAACAAACTACTGTGTGGGGGGACACTGAAGCATCTAATACTGTGTGGGGGACACTGAAGCATCTAATACTGTGTGGGGGACACTGAAGCATCTAATACTGTGTGGGGGGACACTGAAGCATCTCATACTGTATGGGGGGGCACTGAAACATCTAATACTGTATGGGGGACACTGAAGCATCTAGTACTGTGTGGGGGGGGCACTGTGAAGTATCTAATACTGTGTGTGGGGGGGACACTGAAGCATCTAATACTGTGTGGGGGGGACACAAGCATCTAATACTGTGTGGGGGACACTGAAGCATCTAATACTGTGTGGGGGGACACTGAAGCATCTCATACTGTATGGGGGGGCACTGAAGCATCTAATACTGTATGGGGGACACTGAAGCATCTAATACTGTGTGTGGGGGGCACTGTGAAGTATCTAATACTGTGTGTGGGGGGACACTGAAGCATCTAATACTGTGTGGGGGGGACACTGAAGCATCTAATACTGTGTGGGGGGCACTGTGAAGCATATACTACTGTGTGGGGGGGTTTATTGTGAAGCATATGCTACTGTGTGGGGGACACTGTGAAGCGCCTAATACTGCGTGGGGGGGGGGGACACTGTGAAGCGCCTAATACTGTGTGGGGGGACACTGTGAAGCGTCTAATACTGTGTGGGGGCACTGTGAAGCATATACTACTGTGTGGGGGGGACACTGTGAAGCGCCTAATACTGTGTGGGGGGGGGGGACACTGTGAAGCGCCTAATACTGTGTGGGGGGGACACTGTGAAGCGCCTAATACTGTGTTTGGGGGACACTGTGAAGCGCCTAATACTGTGTGGGGGGGACACTGTGAAGCACCTAATACTGTGTAGAGGGACACTGTGAAGCGCCTAATACTGTGTCGGGGGGACACTGTGAAGCTCCTAATACTGTGTGGGTCGGACATTGTGAAGCATCTAATACTGTGTGGGGGACACTGTGAAGCGCCTAATACTGTGTGGGGGACACTGTGAAGCGCCTAATACTGTGTGTGGGGGACACTGTGAAGCGCCTAATACTGTGTGGGGGGGACACTGTGAAGCGCCTAATACTGTGTGGGGGGGACACTGTGAAGCGCCTAATACTGTGTGGGGGCACTGTGAAGCATATACTACTGTGTGGGGGGGCTTATTGTGAAGCATATACTGTGTGGGGGGGGACACTGTGATGTGCCTAATACTGTGTGGGAGGACACTGTGAAGCGCCTAATACTGTGTGGGGGCACTGTGAAGCATATACTACTGTGTGGGGGGGGGGCTTATTGTGAAGCATATACTGTGTGGGGGGGACACTGTGAAGCGCCTAATACTGTGTGGGGGGGACACTGTGAAGCGCCTAATACTGTGTGGGGGGGCACTGTGAAGCATCTAATACTGTGTGGGGGCACTGTGAAGCATATACTACTGTGTGGGGGGGACACTGTGAAGCGCCTAATACTGTGTGGGGGGGGACACTGTGAAGCGCCTAATACTGTGTGGGGGGGACACTGTGAAGCGCCTAATACTGTGTGTGGGGGACACTGTGAAGCGCCTAATACTGTGTGGGGGGGACACTGTGAAGCACCTAATACTGTGTAGAGGGACACTGTGAAGCGCCTAATACTGTGTCGGGGGGACACTGTGAAGCTCCTAATACTGTGTGGGTCGGACATTGTGAAGCATCTAATACTGTGTGGGGGACACTGTGAAGCGCCTAATACTGTGTGGGGGACACTGTGAAGCGCCTAATACTGTGTGGGGGGGACACTGTGAAGCGCCTAATACTGTGTGGGGGGGACACTGTGAAGCGCCTAATACTGTGTGGGGGGGACACTGTGAAGCGCCTAATACTGTGTGGGGGCACTGTGAAGCATATACTACTGTGTGGGGGGGCTTATTGTGAAGCATATACTGTGTGGGGGGGGGGACACTGTGAAGTGCCTAATACTGTGTGGGAGGACACTGTGAAGCGCCTAATACTGTGTGGGGGCACTGTGAAGCATATACTACTGTGTGGGGGGGGGGCTTATTGTGAAGCATATACTGTGTGGGGGGGACACTGTGAAGCGCCTAATACTGTGTGGGGGGGGACACTGTGAAGCGCCTAATACTGTGTGGGGGGGCACTGTGAAGCGTCTAATACTGTGTGGGGGACACTGTGAAGCGCCTAATACTGTGTGGGGGGAACACTGTGAAGCGCCTAATACTGTGTGGGGGGGACACTGTGAAGCGCCTAATACTGTGTGGAGGGACACTGTGAAGCGCCTAATACTGTGTGGGGGGGACACTGTGAAGCGCCTAATACTGTGTGGGGGGGACATTGTGAAGCATCTAATACTGTGTGGGGGACACTGTGAAGCGCCTAATACTGTGTGGGGGTCACTGGGAAGCGCCTAATACTGTGTGGGGGGGGGACACTGTGAAGCGCCTAATACTGTGTGGGGGGGACACTGTGAAGCGCCTAATACTGTGTGGGGGCACTGTGAAGCATATACTACTGTGTGGGGGGGCTTATTGTGAAGCATATACTGTGTGGGGGGGACACTGTGAAGCGCCTAATACTGTGTGGGGGGGACACTGTGAAGCGCCTAATACTGTGTGGGGGGGTGGACACTGTGAAGCGCCTAATACTGTGTGGGGGGGGGGGCACTGTGAAGCGTCTAATACTGTGTGGGGGACACTGTGAAGCGCCTAATACTGTGTGGGGGGGACACTGTGAAGCGCCTAATACTGTGTGGGGGGGACACTGTGAAGCGCCTAATACTGTGTGGGGGGGACACTGTGAAGCGCCTAATACTGTGTGGGGGGACACTGTGAAGCGCCTAATACTGTGTGGGGGGACACTGAAGCGCCTAATACTGTGTGGGGGGGGGGCACTGTGAAGCATATACTACTGTGTGGGGGGGCTTATTGTGAAGCATATACTACTGTGTGGGGGACACTGTAAAGCGCCTAATACTGTGTGGGGGGGACACTGTGAAGCGCCTAATACTGTGTGGGGGGGACACTGTGAAGCGCCTAATACTGTGTGGGGGGGACACTGTGAAGCGCCTACTACTGTGTGGGGGGGACACTGTGAAGCGCCTAATACTGTGTGGGGGGGACACTGTGAAGTGCCTAATACTGTGTGGGGGGGACACTGTGAAGCGCCTAATACTGTGTGGGGGCACTGTGAAGCATATACTACTGTGTGTGTGGGCTTATTGTGAAGCATATACTGTGTGGGGGGGACACTGTGAAGCGCCTAATACTGTGTGGGGGGGGACACTGTGAAGCGCCTAATACTGTGTGGGGGCACTGTGAAGCATATACTACTGTGTGGGGGGGCTTATTGTGAAGCATATACTGTGTGGGGGGGACACTGTGAAGCGCCTAATACTGTGTGTGGGGGACACTGTGAAGCGCCTAATACTGTGTGGGGGGGACACTGTGAAGCGCCTAATACTGTGGGGGGGGGACACTGTGAAGCGCCTAATACTGTGTGGGGGGGACACTGTGAAGCGCCTAATACTGTGTGGGGGGGACACTGTGAAGCGCCTAATACTGTGTGGGGGGACACGGAAGCGCCTAATACTGTGTGGGGGGGCACTGTGAAGCATATACTACTGTGTGCGGGGGCTTATTATGAAGCATATACTACTGTGTGGGGCACACTGTGAAGCACCTAATACTGTGTGGGGGGGACACTGTGAAGCGCCTAATACTGTGTGGGGGGGACACTGTGAAGCGCCTAATACTGTGTGGGGGGGACACTGTGAAGCACCTAATACTGTGTGGGGGCACTGTGAAGTGCCTAATACTGTGTGGGGGACACTGTGAAGCGCCTACTACTGTGTGGGGGGGACACTGTGAAGTGCCTACTACTGTGTGGGGGACACTGTGAAGCGCCTAATACTGTGTGGGGGACACTGTGAAACGCCTAATACTGTGTGGGGGACACTGTGAAGCATATACTACTGTGTGTGGGGGACACTGTGAAGCACCTAATACTGTGTGGGGGACACTGTGAAGCATATACTACGGTGTGGGGGGGCACTGTGAAGCATATACTACTGTGTGGGGGGGCTTATTGTGAAGCATATACTACTGTGTGGTGGACACTGTGAAGCGCCTAATACTGTGTGGGGGACACTGTGAAGCGCCTAATACTGTGTGGGGGGACACTGTGAAGCATATACTACTGTGTGGGGGGGCACTGTGAAGCATATACTACTGTGTGGGGGGGCTTATTGTGAGGCATATACTACTGTGTGGGGGACACTGTGAAGCGCCTAATACTGTGTGGGGGACACTGTGAAGCGTCTAATACTGTGTGGGGGGACACTGAAGCGCCTAATACTGTGTGGGGGGGGACGCTGTGAAGCGCCTAATACTGTGTGGGGGCACTGTGAAGCATATACTACTGTGTGGGGGGGCTTATTGTGAAGCATATACTGTGTGGGGGGGACACTGTGAAGCGCCTAATACTGTGTGGGGGGGACACTGTGAAGCATATACTACTGTGTGGGGGGGGGACACTGTGAAGAGCCTAATACTGTGTGGGGGACACTGTGAAGCGCCTAATACTGTGTGGGGGGGGACACTGTGAACCGCCTAATACTGTGTGGGGGACACTGTGAAGTGCCTAATACTGTGTGGGGGGGACACTGTGAAGCGCCTAATACTGTGTGGGGGACACTGTGAAGCGCCTACTACTGTGTGGGGGGGACACTGTGAAGCGCCTACTACTGTGTGGGGGACACTGTGAAGCGCCTAATACTGTGTGGGGGACACTGTGAAGCGCCTAATACTGTGTGGGGGGACACTGAAGCATATACTACTGTGTGTGGGGGCACTGTGAAGCATATACTACTGTGTGGGGGGCTTATTGTGAAGCATATAATACTGTGTGGGGGGGCCTCTTCAGAGCGCATTGTACTGTCTGGGGCCCTTCACTATTTATATCACACAGTATCTGTTTTATAGCAGACATGTGATATTATTACAGGCTGTAATAACATTGCACGGTCACTATAAAACAGATCCTGGTTAATTTATGGTTAAATTACCGTGTTAGCACTTTGCGATAATTTAGTGGGTTTTGGGTTTCAGTTTGGGCACTCGGTCTCTAAAAGGTTCGCCATCACTGCCTTAGGGTATTTGGAGTCGGGAAGGAGTTCAATCGCACAATCGTAATGTCTAAGCGGCAGTAAAACTTCAGCAGCTTTAGCATCAAAAACATCATGAAAATCAGACAGAAATTCAACAAGAAGCGTCTCCTCACTGAGACAATCGGAGGCATGCAAAGCAATACAATGGGAGGAGCACTGATTCCCCCATTTCACTAACTCTTTTTTGGGCCAATCAAAGATAGGGTTATGGAGGTCTAGCCAGGGAAGCCCTAAAATAATATCAGACGAGAGATCCTCCATAACAAAAAACTCAGGAGCTCCGTATGTATTGAGCCCACTTGCAAAGAGAGTAAGGGGAGTTTTAAAACGGATTTTACTCCTGGCCAGTGGAGTAAAATCCGCCCCAGTAACCAACAGAGGAGTATCTAATGAAACAAGTTCAATACGTAAAGCAGAAACAAACGAAAATTTAACAAAGTTAGTGGCAGCCCCAGAATCTACTAGGGCCTGCCCAGAAACAGATCTGCCCCCAAAGGACAGAGACACAGGTAACATCAATTTGTGACATTTTTCAGAAGATACCTGACTGACTGAGTGGTTCTTCTGAATACCAGTCAGGCCCTGAAGTTTTCCGCTGGTGTACGTGGTTTGATGGAACAGTCTCGGATGAGATGACCTGGTTTGCCGCAATACAGGCATAGATGATTCCGGAGACGATATTCTCGTCTAGCCTTGGTATCCAGTTCTCCCAACTGCATAGGCTCATCTCCAGGGGTGACAGAAGGAGAAACAGATTTTTTAACAGAAAGAGAGGGATAGACAGAAGACTTAGTGGGACCAATCCCTACCCTCTCTTTACGTCTGTCCTGGAGTCTCCTGTCAATGCGGACGGCTAAGGTCATGGCCTTTTCTAAGGTAGGGGGATCAGGGTGACCTACCCAGACATCCAGGGGCGTACCGCTAATGAGGCGAGGTGAGGCGGCCGCCTCGGGCGGCACTGTCCGGGGGGCGGCATTTTACTATTTAATGTAAACCAGCCCAGGACAGGCCGCTTTAAAAAAAAAAAAAAACTGAGCTGAGCGCGGCCTGTCCTGGGCTGGTTTACAAGACGTCGCATCTCAGCGCAGGCGGCGACACAATGACGTCATCACGCCGCCTACGCTGAGACACAACGTCGCGGACAAGAGGAGGAGGCGACGGCGGCTGCATCAAGGCATCGCAGGTGAGTATAGCTTTTTTTTATATATATAAATAGGCCGTTACCTGTTGGAGTATCCCCGGCAGGTAACGGCCTATTTATTTACCTACCCCGCGTCTGCTCGTGGCCGCCCCCCGCTTCCCCTTCTGCTATGGGCCGCAGAAAGGGAAGCGGATGCCGCTGTGAGCGGCCGCGGGCATCGGTAAGTTAGGCCGCAAATACTACTATTATTATACTCCGGGGTCTATTCAGACCCCGGAGTATAATAATCGGAGGCCTAGGGTTGGTGAGGGAACATAAAAAACAGTGTTACTCACCTCCTGCGATCCGATGTAACTCCGAGCAGGCTCGAGGCCTGTGGTGACGTCATCAGGTCGCGTCGCCGGCCTGATCACGTGACGTGTGTGCGCAATTAAACAGGGCCGAAAGCTGCAAGGAGTGCACCGGTGTCCAGGATAGGTAAGTAACTCTGATTTTTATGTTTGTATTCTCCCCTGGGTTTCCAATCATTATACTCTGGGGTCTGAAAAGACCCCAGAGTATAATAATAGTTCATGGGTCGGCCACTATGGGGCATAATACCCTGTGCAGGGACCACTGTAGAGCATAATACCCTGTGCAGGGGCCACTCTGGAGCATAATACAAGAGCAGGGGCCACTATAGAGCATAATACCGAGTGCAGGGGCCACTATAGAGCATAATACAAGTGCAGGGGCCACTATGGAGCATAATAGCAGTGCAAGGGCCACTATGGGGCATAAAACTGTGTGCAGGAGTTGCTGCGGAACATAATACCGTGTGCAGTGGCCAATGCGGGGCATAATACCGTGAGCAGGGGCCACTATGGAGCATAATACCGTGTGCAGGGGCCGCTGAGAGGCATAATCCAGTGTGCAGGGGCCGCTGCGGGCCATAACACTGTGTAATACTGTGTGCAGGGGCTGCTGTGGAACTTTATAGTGTGTGTAAATGGGGCGCTATAAACATGGGCTATGGCACCTGTTTATATTATACGCTGTCTGTTTATAGTGACCGTGTGATGTAATTGTAGCCTTGTCACATACTGTAGACATGTACAGGACGAGGCTGCAGTTACATTACATGGCCGCTATGAGATGAAATACACTATGTAAACAGAGAAGCGGTCACGGCGCTTACACAGGTACCATTCAAACAGCTGATCAGTGGGGGTCCTGGGTTTTTGAACCACACTGATTAGTTTATTAATGACCTGGAAAACCTTTTAATTAGTTAACACCTGGGGTATTATTAATAAGGGGCACTATTTATACAGGGTACACACGGACATTATTAATATAAAGATGCACTTGGGAGTATTATTCATTATGGGGGGTTATATCATATATTATATAATTGGGGTAGCAGCAAGATGGGTGTGTACGTGAGGACAATGTGGGTTGGATGCCTGGAAAAGTGAGGAGCCAAAGATGTCTGTGTTGCAACCTTTACAGAGACAAGTCACAGCTGGAAGAAGTGGTCATGGCGGTCCAGAGGGAAGACAAGGGAAATGTGAAGGATTAGTCAGGGACGTCACCTGTAAGTCACAGAATGTTACTGCCCTGTATTCACCTAAATGATAGAGGATAAATACCTGATTGATGGGGGTCTGTCTGCTGAGACCCCCACTGAGCCTGAGAATTGGGTTTTTCCCCCCACTAGGTGGGAATTCAGCCTGACCGCAGCCATATATATAGGTGTGTCACTTGGTGGATGGACGAACCCGCGTGGCTCTCATTCACTTCAATGGGAGTGCCAAAGATAGCTGAAGTCCAGTACTCAGCTATCTGCAGCGCTCCTATTATAGTGAATAGGGGCCACGTGGGCTCGTCCATCCACCAAGCAGAAGATGTGTGAAGTTACTTTCATTGTTAATGCCGTGTTGTTGATCTGATACTGAAGTAATACAGGAAGAAGAATTCTTAAAAACAGTTTTATAACTTTGTGTATTGTGTATATTGTGCGACGATAACATTGTGTTAAACTAGTAGCATGGAAACTCAGTTTTTTTTTGTGTATTTTTTTTTGGGGGGGGGGGGGGGCGTCTTTCTATAGTCCGCCTCAGGCAGCAAAGAGGCTAGGTTCACCACTGCAGACATCCTTCACTGAATCAATCAGGCTCTGTTTAAAAAGAGCTTTCAAAGCGGAGTCACACCAACCTGCTGTTATACTCAACTTCCGAAACTCAGAGCAGTAAGTTTCAGCGGATAGTTTACCTTGCCGGAGGGTAAGAAGTTGGGACTCGGCGTGCAGGGACCACTAGTGGGCACAATAGTGTGTGTAGGGGCTACTATTAGGCATAATAGTGTATGCAGGAATGCAGTTTGTGCGAGGAAGGGTGGCGGTTGCCGGGGGGGCCCATGTCAAATGTTCGCCTTGGGGGCCAGCCATTCCTAGTTATGCCTTGCGATCCGCGACCGGCTCTGGAACGTAATACTAGCAGAAGGACCCGGCTTCGCACAGATATGCTTCATTTTGTGTTTGTGTAGTGGCCCCATAAGAACTGGCCAGTTTTGCACTTGACATCCAGTATGGCAGTCCAGTATAGGTACAGTCTATTTATGGCTGTGTTGTTATGGAAACCTGGTAAATTAAATGTGAACTTATATTGGCTGATACACGTGATATGACTGAATATTTAAGGACCTGCGAACTTCTATTGACTAATATAGGTCATAAATAGCTTGGTTGCTATGGAAACCTGTATGCCTGAGGAGAGTAAGCACCTGCTAGCTTCTATTGGCTGATAAGGGACATGTGACCATGTGTATGGCAGTTGGAATATGAGTGAAAGATTTGCAGGCTTGTATTAGCTAATGCAGGTAATTTTTTGGGAATACTGTATCTCAGGAACGGTATGTCCTAGAGAGCTGAGACCCAGTCTAAAATCTTTCCAGACACCTGATGTACCTGTGTACCAAATTTGGTGAGGATCAGCCCAGTCGTTTGGTCGCGCATAAAGAACAGGCAGAAACTCATATATATATATATATATATACTGTATATATATATATTGTAACGGGATTAGCTCAGGGATCGTTGTCTCCTCAGATAGACGAGCACTTTTTGGCACAGCAATAACAGTCCAGTTATTGGTTCTTCCAGGAAAACAAAACAATAGTAATACAAAATAAAATCCTAGCTGTCCGGCTACTACCTACAACACAACAGGAGCAGAGATGGCCAAATACCTATGTGCTGTCTGCCCTTATATACGCACACTTCAGGAAACAAGGAATTAACCCCCAGTCATCCCAAAACCTGAAGTGGCTGAATGGAGTAGAGTCACACCCAACTCTGCCTATTCCAGCAGCCAGATCTTTGTATTGCAAAATAGCAGCCCTGGACAAAAATGGCTGCTTATGACAAAATGTTTACGCCAGGCCATAAGTAACCTTAATTTGAACCCAGTACCTGTACTGAGATTTACATATCCATACTGATTAGATCAACGACTCTGTCTGAAGTGATATTTACATACCTATACAGATTAGATCAGCGCTGTCTAAGGTGATATCTATATGTCTATACAGATCAAAATACACTGTTTGAAGTGATATTTACATACCTATACAGATTAGATCAATAGACTCTATTTAAGGTGATATCTATATGTCTATACAGAATAAAAAACACTGTTTGGAGTGATATTAACAAACCTATACAGATTAGATCAATAGATTTTTTTTAAGGTGATATTTATATTTTTATAAAAAATAGATAAAAAAGGCCCCCTTTTTTTTATATATTTTTTTTAAAATATAAATTTAGAAAAAAAGCCCCCCCTTTTTTTTTAAAAATTTTTGGGGGAGAGGGGGGGGGCGGGGGGGGGTGGTTTCTTTTTTTGCCCCCCCTTTTTTTAAAACAAAAAGGGGGGGAAGGGGGGGGGGAGGCCTTCGGGGGTGGGGTTGTTGTCCTGGGGGGGGGGGTGGGGGGGTGTGTGTGTTTTTTTTTGGTGGTTGTTGTTTTGTGGTTGGTTGTTTGTTTCTTTTTTTTTTTTTTTTTTTTTTTTTTTGGGTTGGGTGGTGTGTGAGGTGAATAAATAAATTATTTTTTTTTTTTTTTTTTTTTTTTTTTTTTTTTTTTTTTTTGTTTTGTTATTTTTTTTTTTTTTTTATAATTTTTAAAAAAATAAAAATATATTTTTTTATTTAACTGTAATTTTTATTGAAAAAATTTTTCATTAACAAGGTATAAAGAGAAAAAAGATCAAACAAGCAGAAAACAATGAGGTAGGTAGAGGCTATCCGCCTCTTCTCCCTTAAGCAATATGCATTCAAATTAGACAGTAAACAAGGGAGGGGAGGGATGAAGGGATTAAGAAGACAAGGGTAGAAGCAGAGGAAAGGAGGGGGGGGGGAGAAGAGGACTAGAGATCAGAGACCCTGTGATGTACAATACATATCCCAGGGCGCCCAGATAGCCCCAAAGGCCTCCTGTGAGTTGTTTAGGCCCGCGGTCAGGAATTCAAGACTCCTCACATCCTTCACTCTAGCCACAAGTTCAAGACCAGATGGGGGACTCACTTTCTTCCAGTTTCTAGCTATGAGAATTTTAGCTGCAGTACAAAGGTGCAAGAAAAGCCTGGATGACTTATTGCTCAGGCGCCTGGGGGGAAGGTTCAGGAGATAGACCAGAGGGTCAAGAGGGACCTCTTGCAAAAAGAGAGCAGTCGCCAAAGTCCTGACCTCCCTCCAGAAACCCAGGATGAGAGGGCACGTCCAAAAGATGTGGTGCAGGGTACCCACCGCAGCTCCACAGCGCCAGCACCATGGGGGAACCAATGGATTTAAAGCATGGAGGAGAGCCGGGGTATGATACCAATGCATCAACAACTTATACTGCGCTTCCCGAAATGTAATGCACTGAGATGATTTCTGGGCCCAAGACCATACAATCCGCCACTGTTCCTGGGAGATGGGTCTACCCACCGCCTCCTCCCATTTAAGCATATAGCGATGGGTAACTGGGGAGCCTGTAGTTTGTGAGGTAAGAAGATGGTAAATAGAGGATATAAGGCCCCTAGTGGACGTACCTGCACGGCAAATCTTTTCAAAAGCGGTGGGCAGTGACACTTTAAGGGACCCATGGAGGGAGCGGACAAAGTGAACCACCTGTAAATAATGGAACCATTCAGTACCTGGCAGGTTTTGGTTAGCTATAAGGTAGGCAAAGGACCTGAGTTCCAAGGTTCCAGGATCAACCATGTCCGCAATCCGGTAAAGACCAGCTTTAGACCACACCTTAGTCATGGCAGAGGTCAGGCTTTCCGGGAGAAGGGGGTTGTATAATATGGAGACCATAGATGAGTGCTGGGACATCAGGGAGAATCTAGTACGACAGGCAGACCAAATAGATCTAGTAAACCGAATAGGGCCCAGCAGGTACGAGGCAGGGGGAGCGGGGGGAGAGCCAACCCACAGAAGCGCGTTAGGGTGCATGGGAGCCAGCCAGAGCTTCTCTATCTGCACCCATCTAGTATATGCTGGCATAGCCGCCCAAAGTGGGATATGGCGCAAGTGGGACGCCCAATAGTAATGTAGCAGATGTGGGACGGCCATACCCCCAGACCCCCTATCCTCCAGCATAACAGATCTGGGTATTCGGTGTCGTTTTGCCTGCCAGATAAACTGAAAAATAGCTTTCTGCAGGTTCCGTAATTCTCCCCGAGGAATCGCAACCGGGAGTGTCTCGAAAAAATACAGTAGCTTCGGAAGGAGAGTCATCTTGACCGCGGCAATTCTCCCTAAAAGGGAGATGGGTAAGGGTTGCCATTTGTCCAATAGGGCTCTTAACTCACGAAACAACCGCGGGTAGTTTGCCGAATAGAGGGTCGCGTAGGAGGTGGATATATGGACTCCCAGGTAGCGGATAGAGGACTCCCGCCACTGGAAATCGTAATTACTGCGGAGGAGAAGGAGAAGGTCCTGTGGAATGTTGAGTGGGAGTGCCTCAGTCTTTGCAGGGTTCACCTTGTATCCTGAGAGATCGCTATAGGTCTCCAGCAAGCGCAACAAGTTTGGAAGGGTAGTATGAGGGGAGGTGAGAGTGAGGAGTACATCATCTGCGAAAAGAGAGACCTTAAATTCCTTATCCTGGACCATGATCCCCTTGATATTAGGGTCTCGCCTAATCTTGGCTGCCAGCGGTTCAATGCAGAGGGCAAATATGATGGGAGACAGGGGGCAACCCTGCCTAGTGCCATTTCGAATAGGGAAGAAGGGCGAGGATGCATGGGGAAGCTTGATTGCTGCTGTGGGTAGGGAGTAGAGGGCCTGGATAGCTGTGAGGAAAGGTCCCGTGAGCCCAAACGCCTTAAGCGTAGCATGCACAAACGACCAATCTATGCGGTCGAAAGCCTTTTCAGCGTCCAGACTCAAGAGAAGGGCCGGGGTAGAATAATGATTGGCCACCTCCACCAAATCCACAGTCCTCCTGGTGTTGTCACCACCCTGACGATAGGGGATGAATCCCACCTGGTCCTTATGGACAAGCAGAGGGAGCCAAGCATTTAACCTATTGGCTATGAGTTTGGTAAAGAGTTTCAGGTCCGCGTTCAGCAAAGCAATCGGTCGATAATTAGCACAGTCCTGCAAGTCCTTACCCGGTTTAGGGACCAATGTGAGCAGTGAGGAGAGCATAGTCGGGGGTATGGGGGAGTCTAAGAGGAAGGAATTGAAGAGGGACAATAGATGAGCAGAAAGTTCACCCTGGAAAACCTTATAATAATTGTAAGTGAACCCATCTGGGCCCGGGGCTTTCCCATTTGGGAGGTCCCTCAGGACCCCCTCTAGTTCCTCCCTGGTGATGGGAGTGTTTAGGGAAGTCAAGGCCTCAGGAGGCAGGCGTGGGAGACAACAATCCTTTAAATAGTCTTCTAGCAGTGTTGAGTCATCCCCAGGGGGTAGTGCTCGCGGGGGGGGGGGGGGGGTAAGTTATACAGCTTAGAATAGTAAGAGTGGAACGCCAGCGACAGAGCGTCAGGGTGGTGTTGAAGGGTACCCGTGGAGTCACGGACAGAGTGTGGTGTGGAGGAGGCCTGATGATCCCTGAGGGTTCTTGCCAGGAGGGTGTGAGACTTATTACCTCGCTCAAAGAACCTCTGGCGAGTATAAAGGAGAAGTCGTTCCACATGGCGGGTCTCCAAATCACGGAGGTCAGCCCGTGCCAAAACCAAACGGCGAAGAACCCCCAGGGATGGATGTGCTGCCAAAGTTGTCATAAGGGATCGAATACGAGCTTGGAGAAGCTGTTCCTGGGCCTGTCTGTCCCTTTTAAGCCTAGAAGCCAATGCGATACAATGTCCTCTCATGACCGCCTTATGGGCTTCCCAGAGAATGGCAAGAGAGTTTACCGAACCTAAGTTGTCCCTAAAATAATCCATCAAGTGTGTGCGCAGGATCTCGAGGGAGGTCGGTGATTTGAGCAATGTTTCGTTAAGACGCCAATGACATTGGCGAGTAGGCACTGGGGTCGTAGATAGAGTAACCACAACTGGGGCATGGTCAGACCAGGTGAGAGAGCCAATGTTCGTGTCCCTGAGCAAACGAAGGGCGGGAGTATTACCAAAGAAATAATCAATGCGGGTGTGAGTGTTATGAGGGTGAGAGAAGAAGGTGTAAGAGCGTGCAGTAGGGTTGTCCACTCGCCAAAGGTCGTACAAAGAATGGGCGCGGATCAGCTTACGGAACTCCCGTGCAAGCTGAGCCATCCTATGGGGGGTTGGACCCTGGGGTAACGCCAATCGGTCCGCCCGTTCAGAGAAGACCATGTTAAAGTCTCCCCCCCAAAAGCCAAGCTGATGCCGGGAGAGCACGCAGGCGGGAGAATACCCGACGCAAGAATGGGATCTGCGCTGAGTTAGGGGCATAGACATTGCATAAAACAATCGGGGCACCATGAAGGAGCCCTTCCAGAATAACAAATCGGCCCCCTGGGTCTATGTGGGGAGGTTGTCACTGTAATTGGGCAGGAACGGGAAAGAAGGATAGCCACCCCAGCTCTGCGTCGATCATGGAAGGCCGAAAAGGCTATGGGAAAGTAGTGCTTAGCGAAGGCAAAGGTACCGGAGCGGTCAAAATGAGTCTCCTGAAGAAACGCCACATCCGCTCGTAAGGAGCGGAGTTCTCTAAGGACATGGCGCCTTTTAGTGTTGGAACCCAGGCCCTTGACATTAATTGTCACGCACCTAACCATTGGGACTCAGGATTGGAGGACAGTGGCGGATTGTAATAAGCTCACCCATCTCACATGACGCTGGCAGGTTTCCCTCAAAGAGGCAGAAGGGCAATCCACAAACAGGAACCCAAAGTCGAGGCAAGGTCTCTAGATCAGGGAGGGAGGGTGGAAAAGGGGGGGAGGCAAAAGACAACATAAATGACAAAGTAAGAAGTATAACAATTAAACAATACTTTGTTGGTGAGGCTAAGTCACTCGCCTGGGGACCAGTGAGGACAGCCAGAGGTCCAACCAGGATCAATGGCCGCACAGTCCAAGTATCCCCTTAGGGGGGAGAGCGTGGACAAGAGGTCGGAGGGGAGGTGGCAGATCCCCAACCACCAGTAAAAAGAAGGATGGAAGGGGAGTCACCGGAACCCCATCCCGCCCCACTCCGCTAAAACAATCCAATAATAAGCATAATAGATGAGACCTGTAGACCTAGAAAAGGAAAAAGAGAAGCAAACATAACGCTAAGGCTTGCAGTTTTCAAAGCACTACCGGAAAAAAAAAAAAAAAAAAAACACGTCTCAAGGAGGAGCATCCTCCTCAGGAACCAGTCTCCAGTCGGGGCCTCCGAGCGGTCGCCGCCGCGGAGGGTGCATGATGTCGTCTGGGCTCCAGTCGATGCCAAACCGGTGGTGGGGGGAGGGGGTGGAGGGATTAGCTCCCAGTCTGTTAAATCCGGCAAGGGGACATCCAGCAGGTCGCAGAAGAGAGGTAAATCCGAAAAGGAGCGAAGCGTAGCGGAGCGACCATCCCTACGTGCAATGAGAGCAAACGGATAACCCCACCGGTAAGGAATTTGGTGTTCCTGAAGGATCTGGAGGAGGGATCGGAGATGGCGGCGTTTCTGGAGGGTGATTAGCGAAAGGTCCTGATAAAGTTGTAGTTGAGCTCCCTCAAATTCAAAGTCTTTGAGTTTGCGCACCTTGCTCATTATAGCCTCTTTAAGGGTGAAGTCGTGGAGGCAGCAGATGACATCACGGGGTGCAGCGGAGGATCCTCTGGGTCGAAGGGCTCGATGTGCCCTGTCAAACTTAATTTTGTGGGACGGGGGGCTCCTGCAGTATAGTGTTGAAGACAGCCTCCAGCAGAGCAGGCAGATCCTCAGATTGGTCAGCTTCCGGGAGTCCCTTGACGCGTATATTGTTGCGCCGACCCCTGTTGTCAAGATCCTCTAAGTGACGTTGCATGTCCCATATAGCTGATCCCTGGTTAGCGGTAGTATCATGCAGCGAGGCAACATAGTCCCTGGTAGTGTCATGGTCATTCTCCAGCGTATCCATTCGATTAGCAATAGAGTGTAAATCAGTGCGGAGGGTAGCAATTTCAGATCGGAAGGATGCTGTGATTTCCGCAACCATACTTTTAAGGTCTTGTTTAGTAGGTAGCTGAGGAAGGAGGTCCACCAAAGGTGGCGGTGCTGAAGATGGACCTGGGAGGCAGCTCTGGGGGTACAGGACTGGAGGGGGGGAGCCATAATCCTTGGGAGTGTGGGGCGGAGGAGCCCCTACGCCAGCGCCTTCCACCGCGCCATCCCCCCCTGAGCTATGGAGGGGAGGGGCGATGGGGGAAGATAGTAGGTGGGGGGCCACAGAGACCAGCTCTGTGGCCACAGGCTGTAACTCATCAGCGGTGTGGGAGGGAGCAGAGCCACTGACCTCAGAGCCCCTTGGAGAGCTGGAGACATCCGGGGTCCTCTCATGCCGCTCTGCCAGAAGTGCTGGTGAAGCAAAGTGTAGTTGCTGGGACATCCCAGGGTGAGGAGACTGTGGGAGTACTCGTGCTGGAGAAGCTCTGGGCTGCCCAGGCGCCGACAGGGATTTCTGCTGGAGCGGTGCTCCGCTGGCTGACAGGGGGAGCGCGGGAGGAGAAAGGCTGCGCTGCGACCCCTGTGCCTGAAGAGCGGAGGGAATCCAAGATGGCCGCCCCGCAGCAGCCTGGCCCGGCAGAGAAGGCTGCTGAGTGAGGAAGCCGTCCAGGGTGGCTCTCCCAGACCTCTCCACAGGTGCTGGAGTGCCTGGGGCCACCCTCCTCGGTAAGCGCTTGCCCATAATCGCTGTATTGAAGGGTCCACGGGTCTCAGCTGCAAGCGGTGGAGCAGAGAAGGTCCTGCACGCGACCTACTCCATGCGCGCCCAGGCCACGCCCCCCAAAAAATTTTTTTAAAAAAAAATTAAAAAATTTTTTACTTTTCCCTGTGGTGAAACCCTTTTGATACCTTTTTTTTTTCTTCTTTTTAAAAATAAAATGTTAAGGGGGGGGGGCGTCTTTTTTATTTTAAAATATAATATTTTATTTTATTAATCAAAAATAATTTTTTTTTTTTTTTATTTTTTTTTTTTTGGTGGGTTGGGTTCCCTTTTTTTTTTTAAAAAATTTAATTTTTTAGAATACTTCATTTTTTTGTTTTTTTTTTTTTTTTTTTTTTGTTGGGGGGGGGCCCCCCCCTCTTTTTTCTTTTTTGTTTGGTATATGTTTAAGGGGGTGGGGGGGGGGAGAAAGAATAAGTAAGGTGTGGGCGCCCCGGCGGAGGTAATATAATTTTTGTAAAGGTTGGGTGTGTGTGAAGAAAGAGAGTATGTTGTGTTGTGTGGGGGGGGTGTTGTTTTTTTTTTTTAGTCAGCAAAATAAAGAAAAAAGAGGGGGGGGGTTGTTACTGAATTGTGTCAAGGATTTAGAACAACAATTGTTAACCCTTCAGTCTCAGGAAAATATGAATAAATGTCAAAAGCAGATTTTAGCGGATAAAGTTATACAGTATAAGAATGTAGCTGAGCGAGCAGCAGTTAGGGTTGCTCAATATAAATATCGGAAGAGGAGAGGGAAAATTAATAAGAAACGGGTTGCTCTAGCAGTCTCATGTGCAGGGGTTAATTGGGACCCATCACAGATTGATGCCTCGGTGTTCTCCTCCACCGATGAGGACTCCCCAGGTGACTCTGAGGGGGATAATGATTGGGAAGATTCCTCTGACCCAATCATAGATCCTCCCAGAGTGAATGCTAAACCCATTATTTGACGGGAGCAGACGGCTCGCCCAAATCATGCCTCAAGCACCAAATTGATATTCAATGATTTTTCCACTCAGGAAATTGGGGATATCCTAACCAGATATTCTCAAAAACCTGGAGAAAAATTGATAGCCTGGTTTGTTCGCATTGTTAATGAAGGGATATCTACCATTAGAGTAGATAATGTGGATGTGATGAAATTCATATCCATAACTCATGAACCAGCCATACAATCTTTTATGAGAGTATTTGCTGGACAGAATCAGGATGCCACTTTATTGCAAGTTTTGAGTCGGGGAGTCTTGTATAAGTATCCTACTGCAACTGATTGGCCTGAAAATAGCAACATGTGGCATTCCCTTAAGGAATGTGCACAAAGGGTAATGGAAGAAGCTATGAAATTATCCATTCCCACCCAGATGGCAGATGAATACCTCAGTGAGGTATTTACTACTAGTCTGCGAAATAAGATACTTAAGCTTGCTCCCCCGGCATACAAGACTGTGATGATGACTCTATTGATTAACCAAGTAGGGCATCCCTGTGATGAGGTAGTTCAGGCTATCAGAGAGTTAGGAGATTTTGGAGAGTGGGGTAAAGAGATTACAGCAGCTGTAAAGAAAGAGACTTCTAATGACAGGAAGAAACAGAAAAAGACAGGAGATCAAAGCAAAGATGGGAGGGTGTCCCGAACTGAGATGTTTAGAGCTTTGCTGAAAGCTGGAGTGCCTGCCAAAGATATTGACGGGATTCCAACTTCTGAATTATGGAAAATGTATAAGGAAAAAATAGGAAAGAATATGTCCAAAGCTAGTACTCGGGAATCAAGCAAGAGACAGCATAGTCAAGACACAGCTCCTCCCTCTGCAGAATTCACAGATTTATTCAAAGAGGTGAAGGCATTGTTATTAGAACACAAAGCACAGGAGAGAGGAGGAATGTTTCAGGGAGATTCTTCCCGGGAACAATATGATTGACAGGTTAGCCAAACCCACCGTGTACATGCCTGACCCCATGTAAATTTGAGAATTGAATAGAAACACAAAAATGTACAAAATGTAACTGCATTAGTAGACACGGGGGAGGAGGCTACACTCATTTATGGGAACCCAAATAAGCACTCTGGGCAGAAAATAACCATTACAGGACTCAGTGGCCAGCAAATTATTGGCACCCGAACAAAAATTTGGCTGAAAATAGGGAACCTTCCTGTTAAGCAGTATAGTGTAATTGAATATATAGTATAGTATAGTGTAATACCTGAATATATCATTGGTATAGACATTTTGAAGGGAATGCAGTTACATTTGCCTGATGGTAAGTATTCTTTTGGGGTAAAATCTGTGAAAATTAATCCTGTTTTGATAGAGAAATTAAAAATGAAACCTGTTGAGATTCCCAGAGCCACAAAAACAATTCATGTAAAGCAATACAGAATTCCAGAGGGAACTCAAGAAATAACTGAGACAATACAAGAGCTTGTGCAGGAAGGGGTGATGGTACCCACTACCACTGAATGGAACAATCCAGTATGGCCCATAAGGAAAGCTGATGGTAGTTGGCGCATGACAGTCGATTATTGAGAGTTAAATAAACATACCCCACCATTAACAGCTGCAGTGCCTGACACTATTACAATTATTGAGAATGTACAAGCTCATGATGGAACTTGGTATGGATGTTTAGATCTTGCAAATGCTTTTTTCAGTATACCGTTAGACCCTGAATCATGGAATCAATTTGCTTTCACCTGGAATGGGCGGCAGTACACATTTACCCGCCTACCCCAGGGGTGGAAACACTCACCTACTATCTGTCATAGGATAGTGGCAGAGTATTTGGATCAATGGGAACGGCCTGAAAGCTTACAGGTATCCCATTATATAGATGATATCATGATTCAGGGTACTGACCAGGAAATGGTGCGGGAGCAATTGCAGAGGTTGATCACCCATATGAAGGACCAGGGGTTGGAAATTAACCCAGATAAAATACAGGGTCCCGCCCAAACTGTCAAATTTCTGGGTATCAATTGGAACAAAGGGCACAGGGAAATCACTGAGAAATCTAGACAAAAGATCCTAGATTTTGCCCTGCCCAAAAATAGGCAGCAGACCCAACAGTTCATAGGTCTGTTTGGATTTTGGAGGCAACACATACCTCATTTAGGGCAAATTTTAACCCCTCTGCACAAGGTAACAAGGAAAAAACATGATTTCTCCTGGGATCAGGAGCAAAGTGAAGCTTTTGAATTAGCCAAACAAGCTATCCAGCAGGTGATGGAACTATGGCCTGTGAGGGATGGGTTGTTTCAGCTAAATGTGTCATGTGAGCAAAATTATGCAGTCTGGAGTCTGTGGCAGAAGCAGGACGGGAAAATGGTCCCGTTAGGCTTCTGGTCCAGAAAAATGCCAAATACTGCCATTAATTACACTCCTTTTGAAAAGCAGCTTCTAGCTTGCTACTGGGCTCTAATAGATACTGAGAGCATTACCCAAGATAGGGAAATACAAATGAGACCTGAGTTACCTATAATGAACTGGGTACAAAGTACTCCTCGTAGTCATCGGATTGGTCATGCACAAGAAGCTTCAGTGATAAAGTGGAAATGGTACATTCAGGATAGGGCCAAGATAGGTCCAAAAGGGGTAGCAGTGCTACATGAAAAAGTGGCTAAGGCCCCTAGTTGTGGAGTAACTATTCCTGACAGGCCCATATCTGAGAAATCTCCAGTAAAATGGGGTATTCCCTATGCAGAATTGACTGAAGAGCAAAAATCACATGCATGGTTTACAGATGGCTCAGTCCGGTACAAAGGTAGTCTCAGAGCCTGGAAAGCTGTAGGTTATAACCCACATCATGAAAAATGGAGTGTGACAGAAGGAGAAGGGAAAAGTAGCCAGTATGCTGAACTATATGCTGTCTACCAAATTCTCAGGACACAAGGAGGGGCAGAGGCCCATATTTACACTGATTCATGGTCTGTGGCAAACGGGTTGGTAAACTGGATGCCCACCTGGCATTCTCATGATTGGAAAATAGGGACCAAGGAAGTATGGGGATGTGAATTGTGGAAAGAAATATGGGAAATATGTCATAAGAAGAATGTAACCGTTTTTCATGTGGATGCTCATACTAATATCAACTCTCTTGACAGACTTTACAACAGCATAGCTGATGAACAATCAAAGATTGCCACTGCCCAGCTCAGTGAGGAAGAGCTTGCGTACTCCCAGGAACTGGGGTTGGCCAAATGGGCTCACCAAAAATGCGGACACCTGGGGGAAAAAGCCACCTTCCAGTGGGGACAGACCAGAGGTGTTCCCCTCAGGTTAGAGGTTATAAAAACAGTAATACAACAGTGTCCCGTGTGTCAACATTCACAACACAGGGTAGTGCCTAGGGTGGTAAAGGGACATATCTTGCGAGGCACATTGCCTGGCCAGATTTGGCAGATAGACTTCATTGGACTCTTAACTGAGTCCCAAGGATGTAAATATGCCTGCACAGCAGTGGATACATACTCAGGTGTACTGATGGTACACCCCTGTAAGTTTGCCAATGCTAATTCTACCATCCACCTGCTAGAAAATATAGTGCTGTATTATGGCATACCTTTGCAAATGCAATCAGATAATGGTAGCCATTTTAAAAACAATAGAGTACAGCAATTTGCCCAAGAGCACAACATAGAGTGGATATTTCATATCCCCTATTACCCCCAAGCTGCAGGCTTAATTGAACGGATGAATGGGATGTTAAAACAACAATTACAAAAACTAACTGATGGGGTATGGGGAAATTGGAGGAAAGTGTTAAATGAAGCAGTCACCATATTGAATAATAGGCCAATAGCTGAGCAAGAGACTCCGTTGATGCGAATGATTACCCCAAACCTGCAGGTAATGCTCCTAAAAGCAGGTCTGAATCAACAGACAGTGACATATTGGAAAATTACGGATACCGACAAATCTCCTTTGCAGGCTACCCCACAATCAGTAGGGTTAGATCTGTGTTGTACCCAGGCTGAAACCATTATGCCCGGAGAAATTAAAATCTTAGGTACTGGATTGGGAATAATCTTCCCTCCAGCACATTTTGGGTTAATTCTGGGGCAACCGAGTTTGGGTTTACTTGGTGTACAGGTAACTGATGAGGTAATTAATCCTGATTACCAAGGTGAGATTAAGGTGATTTTACACAATGCTGGAGCAGAAGCATTGGGAATACAGGAGGGAGAAAAACTAGCACAATTGTTAGTCCTGTCATATCCACTAATCACATTAGCCAAAGGAGAGGCTCCTACACAGCTGACTGTACAAGGCCCTGGTGGCTTTGGACACTCAGATGGGGCCAAGGTGTGGGTGAAACAGCCACAAGGTCCTCCCACACCAGCTGAAGTGATTGCAAAGGGTACTGACAATGTGCTAGTTACTATGACTCCTGGTACAAGTCAATATCAGTACACTCCAGCCAATAATGTGTATTTACGTGAATAATTTTGTGTTCCCTCGCAGGTTTGGATTTTGTTAGCCCTCAGTGGATGCCTTCTGGTAGTATGGATTTGGCACGAGCATTATCAAGACCACCGCGGGTCAGAGGTCAATCCAAATCGGGGAGTGAGGGAGTTGGAGAGACAAATATGGAGAACAAAAGAAAATATGTGGCTGTACCTAGCTCGAGTACTGAATATGACAGAATTTTGCCTGAAAAATGCATATTCCAGCAATGTCCTGGAAACTTGTTTGGTCGCTGTACCAACTCCTGTTGCAGTATGGACTAAACTGTTACGACTTCAGTTAAATGATACTGACTTACAAGAAGCCGATCTACATTTCCATGCGGATTGGATAAGTCCTTATTATGCTTGTATGAACTGCCCTACTTATACAGATCTAGAGGAAAATATGATCAAAATATCAACTGGGGCAGTAACAGAAGCAGAATTATGCTTTGAATTTACATGTAAAAAAACGTATATTCCTGCTTGTAATGAAAAATTTGAACACACACACGCACAAACAAATGTACAAGCCGATGGACTAACAGGTGTACCCACCAAACCGCAGGTAAAGGTACAGGCAAAGTTGCCAAAAATCTGTGACAGAACTGACAGTAATTGTCAAATTCTAAGAGAGGGACGGCGAATGCGATGTAACAGAATAATGACTGTCCCGTCATTGGATTTACATGTACCTTTGCCACCAGGTTGGGTTTTAGCTTGTGGTAACACTAGCTACACTTATATAACTGCCAACGTGACTGGAGGCCTATGTGCTTTGTCCAGATTGACATTAACTATGATCCCTAAACCATCTGAGCATGATTTACATAAATCATCTGAACATGCATTGCAAAAAAGGAGTACTATCCTACTTCCTGAGGATTGTAATTATGATGTAGCACTCTTGTCACGGGCAGAATATATAAGTATGGCTGTATCACTGGTAGGAATACCAGGCTTAGCAGTATATAATCATAAAACTATATCACGTATGGCTTGTTTTATGGTAAAGAATATGAATATTACTAGTGCCATTATAAAGGATGTTTTGTTAGATTTACAATCACATAAGAGAGCAATATTACAGAATAGAGCTGCTATAGATTACTTATTACTTAAACATGGTTATGGATGTAACAGTTTTGCAGGAATGTGTTGCTTCAATTTGTCTGATCATTCAGAAGATGTTCATGACAGGTTGCACAACTGCAGGAAATGATTACTCACATTAAACAAGATGTAGATCAAGGGTGGTGGGATTGGCTATTAGCCTTCCTACCCGATTTCGGATATCTTCGACAAATTGTCGGAGTCATCCTTTGTATAATAACTCTTTTAATTATGAGCTGTTGCTGTCTGCAATGTACAGTCATGGCCAAAAGTTTTGAGAATGACACAAATATTATATTTTCACATGATCTGCTGCCCTCTGGTTTTTATGTGTGTTTGTCAGATGTTTTTATCACATACAGAAATATAATTGCATTCATATTATGAGTAACAGAAGCTTATATTGACAGTTAGAATGAGTTAATGCAGCAAGTCAATATTTGCAGTGTTGACCCTTCTTCTTCAGGACCTCTGCAATTCTCCCTGGCATGCTCTCAATCAACTTCTGGACCAAATCCTGACTGATAGCAGTCCATTCTTGCAGAATCAATGCTTTAATTTTGTCTGAATTTGTTGGTTTTTGTTTGTCCACCCGTCTCTTGATGATTGACCACAAGTTCTCAATGGGATTAAGATCTGGGGAGTTTCCAGGCCATGGACCCAAAATCTCTATGTTTTGTTCCCTGAGCCATTTAGTTATCACCTTTGCTTTATGGCAAGGTGCTCCATCATGCTGGAAAAGGCATTGTTGAGCGCCAAACTGCTCTTGGACGGTTGAGAGAAGTTGCTCTTGGAGGACATTCTGGTACCATTCTTTATTCATGGCTGTGTTTTTAGGCAAGACTGTGAGAGAGCCGATTCCCTTGGCTGAGAAGCAACCCCACACATGAATGGTTTCAGGATGCTTTACAGTTGGCATGAGACAAGACTGGTGGTAGCGCTCACCTCTTCTTCTCCGAATAAGCTGTTTTCCAGATGTTCCAAACAATCGAAAAGGGGATTCATCAGAGAAAATGACTTTACCCCAGTCCTCAGCAGTCCACTCCCTGTACCTTTTGCAGAATATCAGTCTGTCCCTGATGTTTTTTCTGGAGAGAAGTGGCTTCTTTGCTGCCCTCCTTGAGACCAGGCCTTGCTCCAAGAGTCTCCGCCTCACAGTGCGTGCAGATGCACTCACACCTGCCTGCTGCCATTCCTCAGCAAGCTCTGCACTGCTGGTAGCCCGATCCCACAGCTGAAACACTTTTAAGAGACGGTCCTGCCGCTTACTGGTCTTTCTTGGGCGCCCTGGAGCCTTTTTGGCACCAATGGAACCTCTCTCCTTGAAGTTCTTGATGATGCGATAGATTGTTGACTGAGGTGCAATCTTTCTAGCTGCAATACTCTTCCCAGTTAGGCCATTTTTGTGCAGTGCAATGATGACTGCACGTGTTTCTTTAGAGATAACCATGGTTAACAGAAGAGAAACAATGATGGCAAGCACCAGCCTCCTTTTAAAGTGTCCAGTGGTGTCATTCTTACTTAATCATGACAGATTGATCTCCAGCCCTGTCCTCATCAACACCCACACCTGTGTTAATGGAGCAATCACTGAAACGATGTTAGGTGGTCCTTTTAAGGCAGGGCTGCAATGATGTTGAAATGTGTTTTGGGGGATAAAGTTCATTTTCTAGGCAAATATTGACTTTGCAAGTAATTGCTGTTAAGCTGATCACTCTTTATAACATTCTGGAGTATATGCAAATTGCCATTAGAAAAACTGAAGCAGTAGACTTTGTAAAAATTAATATTTGTATCATTCTCAAAACTTTTGGCCATGACTGTATTCCATCCTTATACACTATGTTAAAACCCACTAGGTACCAAACAATAAAGGTAGCTCATGGGGCATATAAGGTTACTTGACCTGTCTAGGGTGGAATGTATTGCAAAATAGCAGCCCTGGACAAAAATGGCTGCTTATGACAAAATGTTTATGCCAGGCCATAAGTAACCTTAATTTGAACCCAGTACCTGTACTGAGATTTACATATCCATACTGATTAGATCAACGACTCTGTCTGAAGTGATATTTACATACCTATACAGATTAGATCAATGCTGTCTAAGGTGATATCTATATGTCTATACAGATCAAAAGACACTGTTTGAAGTGATATTTACATACCTATACAGATTAGATCAATAGACTCTATTTAAGGTGATATCTATATGTCTATACAGACCAAAAGACACTGTTTGAAGTGATATTTACATACCTATACAGATTAGATCAACGACGCTGTTTGAAGTGATATTTACATACCTATACAGATTAGATCAATAGACTCTATTTAAGGTGATATCTATATGTCTATACAGATTAGATCAAAAGAGCCACTCTGTTTGAAGCATATATGTCACGAGACATATTCAAGTAGAAAACTGGCCCCTTCTACATGAATATGATCTTGGAGATAAGTGAGGCCTTACAGAGGTGAATCACTTCTGTAGACGCCCACTTTATGACACACACAAAGGGTATAAGAATGGAAGACATCCCTCAGCATAGGAGTTGCAATCCTGACAGCAGTGATTGGGGACGCCTGATTCTGCTTGATGAGACCTGTCACCTGGCTGAGTGATACTTCCTGCAGATACCCTTATCGGAATTCATCCATGAAGTTTGGCAGTGTTGTAAGTGTAGATTTAATTACCTTCTTTTCTGATTAACTTTGATATACCTTTCTTTATTGCAAGTGTTGATCTGATATACCTTCTGGTATACTATTAAGTGTTATAAGTATTGATTTAATAACATTCTAATATCTTTTATACTTTTCCTTGTTGTAAGACCTTTTTGATATCTTTTTATACTCTTCTTAATTAAAATGTTAAGCTATAGGGGATAGTCCAGTGTTTTTATTCTATAACTTTATTCTATTATACGGAATCCAAAGAATCTATTTTTCACTTGGCAATACAATCTTTTACCAGGGTTTTGGTAAGACCTTCCAGCAAGGAACACAACTTTCCTGCTATAAGCTTTCCCAGCTTCTTTTAGAAGGTATATGACAGGAACCTGGGAAAAATGTATACTCCTTCTACCACATTTCCCCTTGTCCTGTCACATATCCTCCCCGCCGTTTCAACCTCAGGGGTACATTCCATGTACTTAAACAATATGCCCTAGACAGAGCATCTGCATTTCCAAGCCTAGCCTATGCTCAACCGTAAAGTTAAAGTCCTGCAAAGATATAAACCATCTGGTCACACGCCTGTTTTTCTCTCGGTTTTGAGACATCCACTTAAAGAGGACCTTTCATGTCCTCAGGCACATGTGGTTTTACATACTGCTAGAAAGCCAACAGTGCACTGAATTCAGCGCACTGCCGGCTTTCCCAGTAAGTGCCCCGGGGCTGGAGATATCGGCGGTGTAAGTTTCACGGTTTACTGTCAGAAAGGCATTCCTGACAGTCTAGCTGCGCTGTGAGGAACGTCCTCCTTCACAGCTGAGCGTCATCACTGGGCTGTAAGGAACGCCCCCTCTCTCTGTACTCGTCTATAGCGCTGTACTGTTAGAGGGGGGCGTTCCTTACTGCCTGGCGATGACGCTGGGCTGTGAGGAACGTCCCCCCAGTACAAGTCTATGAACGAGCACAGTCAGGGAGGGTGTTTTTGGTCTTTGGAAGGTCTGCTCGGCTTCAGCAGTCCATTTGACCATGACTGAATCCTTACCTTTTGTAAGGTCAGACAAGGGGGCAGCAATACTGGCAAAGTTTTCAATAAACCGCCTATAGTAATCAGTTAAGCCCAAAAGTGCCCTGACCTGCTTTATTGTTTACTGGCCTAGGCCAGTTCTGAATGGCCTCAGTCTTGTTTATTTGAGGCTTAATAACGCCTCGTCCAATTGTGTACCCCAAGTACTCTGCCTCTTCTTGCCCAATGGTATATTTTTAGGAATTTGCTGTCAAACCCGCTTCCCTAATAGAATTCAGGACAGCTTGAATTCTGGGTAGATGACTTTCTCAATCTGAGCTATGTATTATTACATCGTCCAGATAGGCAGCTGCATATTTTCAATGGGGTTTTAAAATTCTGCCCATCAGTCGTTGGAATGTGGCTGGAGCCCCGTGCAGACCAAAGGGAAGAACTGCGTACTGAAAATGTTCATAGGGGTGCTAAAGGCAGTTTTCTCTTTGGCCTTCTCTGTCAATGGCACTTGCCAATAGCCCTTCGTCAAATCCAATGTAGTAAAATATCGGCCATTACCCAACCTATCAATCAGCTCATCCACACGAGGTGTTGGATAAGCATCAAATTTTGACACTGCATTCAACTTTCTGAAGTCATTACAAAATCGTATAGTGCCATCTGGTATTAGCACTATAGGACTAGACCAATCACTATGTGACTCCTCGATAACCCCTAGCTTAAGCATCATTTGCACTTCTTCTACAATAGCTTTGCGCCTCGCCTCAGGAACCCTGTATGGCTTTTGATTCACTCTGACACCCGGTTCTGTTATGGTGTCATGTTTGATCAAGTGGGTTTGGCCTGGTAGTTCAGAGAATACATCTCTGTTGTGCTGCACAAACTCTTTTACCTCCTGAATTTGTGAACCAGCCAAAGTTTCTGGAATGTTTACCTTAGGTATCCCAGAGACACCATCCCCTTTACATGTATTGTTGACTGCTAACAACACCTCACGGTCTTTCCAAGGTTTGATTATATTGACATGGTTAATTTGGTAGGGCTTCCGTTTATCTGGCTGATGTACTCTATAATTTACATCTCCAACCTTCTCCACAATTTCATATGGCCCTTGCCATTTAGCCAAGAATTTGCTTTCCACTGTAGGAACAAGAACCAAGACCCTGTCACCAGGGTTGAAGTTCCTTACTTTAGCAGACCTGTTGTAAACCCGGGACTGATTCTCCTGAGCTTGTTGTAAGTGTTCCTTTACAATAGGCATAACTTTTTAAATTCTATCTTGCATCTGGACAATATGGTCAATCACACTTCTGTATGGGCTATCCTCATGTTCCCAGGTCCCTTTAGCAATATCCAAAAGATCACGGGGATGTCGACCATACACTAGCTCAAAAGGAGAAAACCCCATAGAGGCCTGAGGTGCTTCCCTTACAAAAAACATCAGATAGGGTAAGAGGTAATCTAAGTCTTTCCCATCCTGCGCCACCACTTTTTTAAGCATCCTTTTTAAGGTTTTGTTGAACCTTTCGATCAACCCGTCAGTTTGAGGATGGTAAACTGATGTACGTAAATGTGTTATCTTCAGCAGTTTACACAACTCTTTTGTGACCTTGGACATAAAGGGTGTCCCCTGATCAGTAAGTATTTCTTTAGCTAACCCAATTCTGGTAAACATAAGAAACAGTTCTTTTGCAATGGCTTTTGCTGAAACTTTCCTTAGAAGGATTACTTCTGGGTAGCGGGTAGCATAATCAATAATAACCAAAATATGCTGGTGACCTCTAGCAGACTTAACAAGAGGTCCTACCAGATCCATTGCAATCCTCTCAAAGGGAGTTTCAATAATCGGCAGAGGCACTAAAGGGCACCTAAAGTTTGACACAGGGTTGTGCAACTGACATAGTGGACAGGACTCACAGTATTCTTTCACCTCTATGTATACCTGGCCAGCAAAATCTTTGCAGGATGCGTTCTTTTGTTTTATCATAGGCCAAATGTCCTCCTAACACATGGGAGTGAGCAAGATTCATCACCCTTCGGCGATGTGATTTAGGGACTACAAGTTGCTCTACAACCTGTCCACCAACTTCATTGACTCTATACAACAATTCATTTTCCAGTGCAAAATGTGGGAATATATTCTCTGCCCCAGGTTCTTGGGGTACGCCATTCATTATCTTTACATTTTCACGATCAGGGGCTAATGTAGGGTCCTTTAGCTGAGCAGTCCCAAAGTTATCACTGGAGACTGGCAAATCAGGGAGACCAATTTCAGGAGTGTCTTCCTCAACATCCCCTGCAAAAACCTCTAAAGTGTTGGCAGCGGATTAATCTTTGACTGTCCAGGCGTTCAACAGTAAACAGATATTTATTGAGGAACAAGAATAATACACTGTATTCTGTAACTTATACTCTCAGCTACTTGTCTGTGAGCTCCATGTGCTCTGCTCTATGCTGTAACTACAAAAAAAAAAAAAAAACAGAGAGGAACATCCTGGTTTTGTCACTCTAGCCCCCACCATTTTAACAGAGCTTTATTAACAACTTAACACTATGCCTAGAGACAGAAGCTTATGCAGTTATAAATGTATAAACAGTAGTTGTTGCAATACAGGCAATAATAAACATTATTCCAACACCCCCACTCAACAACTACTTACCTAGTTAGTCCCATTGAGGTTCTGAACTCTACATCTTCGTTGGCTGAGTTGACGGCTTGCCAAGATCCTTTAACAACTGGTTTAGCCAAATGATCTCTTGACTTGCGTAGGCTGCAGACACATATTCTGCTTCTGTAGATGATAAGGCAACAGATACCTGTTTTCTGCTGGACCAAGAGATAGAACTTTCTCCAAGCTTGAACAAGTACCCACCTGATGACTTACGATCACTTGAATCATTTGCCCAGTCTGCATCCACATAGCCTGTGAGTTTTAGATCTCCTTTTGAAGACATTCTTAAACTTATGTCTTGAGTTTCTTTCAAATATTGGAGAATTCTCTTAACAGCATTCCAGTCTCTTAGGCACGGTTTTTCCACATGTCTGCAGAGAATACCCACTGCTGCTGCGATATCTGGTTGAGTCATAGTTGTTATGTATAGAAGTGCCCCCACTACCTGTCTGTATTTCTCATTGTTTGGTAACAGATCATCTTCTCCTTCCAATCTTAGGTAGGATGACTTCATTGGGGTTGATATACCTTTTGCTTCTGACATTCCAAACTGGTTGAGGATTGAGTTGATTTTTGCACTTTGATTTAGAAGCAAACTTCCATCTTCTTCTCTCTGGATCTGGATGCCTAAATAATGTGTAACAATTCCAAGGTCTTTTGTTTCAAAATGCTGATTCAGAATTTCAGTCATTTTTGCAATTTCTGTTTCTTCTTCATGTACGACAATCATATCGTCTACATATAAGAGAATATACATCCACTTTCCATCTGTACACTTTGTGTATAGGCTTGGGTCTGCTTGACCTCTCTTAAATCCTTCTTCCAATAAGACTTTGTTTATTTTGGTATTCCATGCTCTTGCCGATTGCTTAAGACCATAGAGAGATTTTTGTAGTTTACAAACGAGGTTTTCTTCACCTTTTCTGATATAACCCTCAGGTTGAGTCATGTACAAATCCTCCTCAATGTCACCATTTAGAAAGGCAGTTTTGATATCCAAATGTCTGACAGACATCCTTTGTATAGCAGATACAGCTAATAGAGTCCTAAACGTGGTCTGCTTAGCAACTGGAGAAAATGTAGCATCATAATCTTCACCATATTTCTGAGAATATCCTTTTGGAACTAATCTTGCTTTAAATCTGTGAACTTTGCCTTCAGAGTCATATTTGCTCTTAAACACCCACTTACACTTTATTGCTTTCTTGCCTTGTGGCAGTTTGGTGAGTTTCCAGGTTTGAAGTTGATGAAGCGATTTCATTTCCTCATTAGCAGCATTAATCCACTTCGTTTTTTCATGGGCAGGTAGTCGTTGCATCTCATCTCATGACTGTGGCTCTAGTTTGGGTAGTGTTTTAGCAATGTAGGATAGACGCTTAGCTGGTATACCCTTGTTTGATCTTGACGATCTTCTTATTTCAGGTTCACTTGATGTTTCCGTTGCTTCTTCAATGGTTGAAGAATCTAACCAAACTTCTACATCTTTCTCTTTGTCATTTTGTAACTGTGACTTAGGTTGTTGTTGCTTCATCTGGACTACTGGTATGATGTCATAAAACTTAAGCGAGATGAAGTTCTCATCAATCATTACATTTCTGCTTATTGTGACCTTGTTCGTTTCTGGGTGCAGGATTCTATATCCTTTCTGGCTTTCACTGTAGCCCACCAGGATACCTTCTTTGGCATGGGATTCCCACTTGGTACGTTTTTCCTTAGGGATATGCACAAATACTTTACTTCCAAAAACTCTTATGTGTTGTAGATTAGGCTTTTTGCTGTTCCATATCTCAAATCGAGTTTTCTCTGTAGCTTTACCTGGTAACCTGTTTTGAAGATGGCATGCTGTCATGATTGTTTCACCCCAATATGTTGTAGGCAAATCTGAGTCAAGTAGCATACGTCTTCCACTTTCACAGAGTGTCCGGTTTCTTCTTTCCGCTACACCATTTTGTTCAGGATTGTATGGTACAGTGGTCTGAAACACGATTCCATTTTTCTTTAAAATGCTTTGTGTCTCACTGCTTGTATATTCAGTTCCATTATCTGCACGCAGGATTTTTGGCATTCTCCCAAATTTTTTATATACTTCAGCTAGATATGTTTCAAGTTTCCCTGGGACTTCATCTTTGCTGTGAAGTAGATTGACAACCGTATATCTTGAATAGTCATCAATAAATGTGATAAAATATCTCTTCTTTCCAGGAGTTAGAGTATTCATTGGACCACAAACATCAGTATGTATTTAATCCAGTGGCTGTTCTGATTTTGTAGTACTATTCTTAGGAAAAGATTTTCGGGACATTTTTCCTTTAAGACAGCTTGTACACTTCAATGTTTGATTACACTGATCAATTGTAATGCCTTCAGCAAGTTGTTTTTGAACTAACTTTCTTATTGCTTCTGGGTCTCTATGTGCAAGACGCCTGTGCCATAGATGGATACAATTTGTGTGTTGTTCTTGTTTAGCAGTATATGCGTTTTCTTTGCAATTTAACTGATATAGCTCATCTTTGATCTTTCCTTCTGCTAGTATACGGCCCCTTTTTGAGATGATGCAGGCGTTATCTTTAAATGTAACTTCATTTCCTTGTCTTGTGAGTTTCTTCACAGATAACAGATTGCTTTCAAGGCTAGGTACATACAGCACATCTTTTACTGGGATCTTTCTGCTTTGAGTTGGGGAGACTTGACAATCAATGTAACCATCCCCTATTCCCTCTGTATTTATATACTGACCATTAGCCAAAATCACTTTCTCTGACTTACTTTGGTTAAGGTTAGAAAAGAAGTTTCTGTCATTGGTCATATGACTAGTTGCTCCAGAGTCTATACACCATGCATGCTTGGATGTACTTGCATTAATGGTAAAAGCAATTTCAGTACTTGAATTGTGTTTTTCTTCAGTGATGGCACTTTTAACCCTTTGATGATTTTGCTTTTTCAGATGATTCATCCTAGCTTTCCAGACTCTGCAGTCAGCTTTTAGGTGCCCTGTTTTCTTGCATACAAAACACTCACTTGTTTCTTTCAAATGACTTTTATTTTTGGGTAGAGCTTGGGCTTTTAAAACGGATTCTGCTTTAGATACCCCAGCGCTGCATACACTCTCTGTCTTTCGCTTGCATTCATCTATAGGCTTTCCTCTGACATACTCCAGTGTGAGCTCATTATCTGGGCGCACATCTAGTGCGGTTACAAGCGTGTCATAGTTTTCTGGAAGACAGCTTAATAGTAGTGCAGCAATATGTAAATCTTTGAGATCTTCTCCAATGCCACGTAAGTGCTCCACAATTTCTAAAGTGTTTCTTATATAGTCCTGCATATCACTGTTCCTATTTAGCTTAGACTGGTACAGCTTTCTCATTAGATATAGCTTATTGCTGAGCTTTATCCTTTCATGCACTTTCTGCAGCTGCTCCCACATTTCTTTTGCAGTGTCACATTTGAATACATGTACAATCTGATCATCATCTATGCTGAGGGATATAGTGCTTTGTGCTTTCTGATCCTTTTCTATCCAGTCATCTGTTACTGGGTCAGGTTTAGACTCCTGTGTGTATTTCCACGTACCTTCTCTTATCAGCAGCATCTTTATCTTGAATTTCCAGGATTGATAGTTCTGATTATTCAGGTTTGGCACTGTGAACTTCATAGAGTTGCTGCTGGTGGCCATCTTGGATCACTATTGTTTTTCTTTTTCTTTCTGTGTCTCTGGGTATCTGGGCCCATAACCTGTTGGCAGCGGATTAATCTTTGACTGTCAAGGCCTTCAACAGAAAACATATTTATTGAGGAACAAGAATAATACACTGTATTCTGTGACTTATGATCTCAGCTACTTGTCTGTGAGCTCCATGTGCTCTGCTCTATGCTGTAGATACAAAAAACAAAACAGAGAGGAACTTCCTGGTCTTGTTACTCTAGCCCCCACCTTTTTAACAGAGCAAATTAACACTATGCCTAGAGACAGAAGCTTATGCAGTTATAAACGTATAAACAGTAGTTGTTGCAATACAGGCAATAATAAACATTATTCCAACAAAAACACATGCACATTAGATATCCCTGAACCCAAAAATGTCCAAATCTACAAACTTTTGGAAACAGACAAAAAACATCAGACATTCCTCCAAAATACAGGGATAATATGCCAAAATGGCATTTAAAAAAAGTACATCCATGCCTGATTCATTCTGACAAAATTAATTTTTTCCATGCTAGCGGTGGACAGTTTTGTCCTTCTAGGTGTTACAACATCACCAGCAGCACTGAACACCCTCTTGCTCATTACGCTTGAGGTGGGACAAGATAAAACTCTCATGGCAAACTGGGCCAGCTCCTTCCACTGCTTCCATAGCAGTTATCTTCTGGAATATAGGTGCACTCTAGGTACGACTATACCTGCTGCTGCAACCGACACTGCAAGCTGAAAAATTTCTGGTTCATCATGTTCTAGATACTGTATTGGGCCTGGCTGCTGATGCTGCTGCTTTTAATCCTGACACTTAGAGCTGTGACATTGGCAGAGGAGATGGAGCATACAGCCTGCTATACTTGCAAGCATGTGTGCGGACCCAGGGGCCTGCTATGGTTAATGTTCTTGGCCAGTGTTGTCATCGTCATCATTATCTTGGAACAAATGAGGATCAGCCTCCTCCCCTGTGTGTGTGTGTGACATATCAAGGGCCCCATCTGCATCCAGGGGAGAGTTTTCCTCCTCCTCCTCTTCTGGTCTAGGAGTTCCATTTCCTCCACCATAATGACCCTGACCCAGATCCTCATTCTGTTCCATGAACTCAGGGCGACGATGTTGACTAAGAGGTAAAAACTATTACTCCTCTTCTGTCCCACGTGTCTGTGTCATATTGCTGATGCTGCAGTTGTCCCTGCTGACAAATCTGATTGGCCTCTTCAAAGGGCTTGAAAAGTTGATACACTTCCCTCGTGAGCCTCCAATGTTGTATCTCAAAATAACAAATTGTCCCTCGTCTGCTGCATGCAGAAATCGTTCATGGCCTTCTGCTGTTCACTCAGTCGCAGATAAAGCAGTGTAAAAGCAGGTCAATTTATCGCTGCAAATTGAGCAGGGTGTTTTTTGCAACATAAAACCTGCTGAAATACTCAGAAAATTTTCTGGCCACGAGGAACACCTCTTTTAATCCATTATACAGGTTAATAAAGCGGTGAACCACCAGATTAAGGACATGCACCATACAGGGATAATATGTTATTCACCCTAACTGCAACGCAGCAACAATATTGTTGCCATTGTCGCTGGTGATGCTGCCCAGTTGGAGTTGGCAAGGAGCCATCCAGTGAGATACTTGCTGCAGTATACAGCTCCTCCACTGTGTGTCTCCTTTGGTCCAGGCTCGTTAATTGTAAAACCACATGGCAGCACTTCACCTTACACCCTTGAAATGATGGGGGAGGAGGAGTGGAAGCAATGCCTTACCCTGGTTAAGATGGTAGCGGGAAATGGTCCAGAGAGGAGGATCCAGAGGAGGTAGATGGACCCTGCATGGTGTTGGAACTAGACCTGGACAAACAGGGTTGAACTAGCACCTGGCCTTGTTGCGTTTCTTGACTGTGGCTGTTGCCACTCAAAACATTGACCCAGTGGGGCATGAAGGCCACATATTGTCCTTGTCCATAATGGCTGCCTCTTGTGTTGACAGTGGCGTGCACCTTTCCCCAGACTGACATATCCAAGGGACGGCCCACATTCTCTGACACATGGTGATATAAGGCAGGAACATCATTCCTAGAGAAATAATTGCAGCTAGGTATCCTCAATTGAGGATGAGCACATGCCATCAGTTTGCAAAACGCAATCAAATCCACTAAGCTGCACCACCAGCAGCTTGGCCAGGTGCGAGTTAAGATGCAAAACTGTCAGATGACTGGGTGCATATTGTTGTTTCCTGGACACACATTCCCTTATGGATGACTGACTTTACTGTGGAAGAGGTGGAGTAGGAGAAACAATTGATGATGATGATGATGATGATAACGACAACCATGTGCTAGGTGTAGATGTGGCCTGCCTACAAGAAAGAAGTAGTAGAACAGTGTCACTCACTTCCCCTGTCAGTGCCACTACCAAGTCTATTTTTCCAAATAAGATGGTGATGTCTTTTCATGTGAGTAATCAGAGAATTCGTTCTTATATGTATTCCTGCACGGCCATGTCTAAGTTTCTGCTTGCAGATCTTGCACATTTCCAGGGATTTATCATTTGGAAATATATATAAAAAAACACACAGGAAATGACCACGTGTAATTGCTGCAACCAGCAGCAGCAGAAACGTTTCTCGTCCATTTTGCCTATTCCCTGCCTTTTTTTTTTCCAGTCATTTTTTTACTGTACACTGCTTAGGGTGGGTTCACACTTACGCTTGAGTCCGTCCGCTGCCAATCTGAGTGAAAATCTCGGGAATCTGGATAGGCACCGGATAGCGACAGATTAGTGACGCATTGCTTAAAAACCCATTCCTTTGAATGGGTTTTTAAACCAATGCGCGGGTGTGCGCTCACACCCTCTGTGCTGCGAAGCCGTTTTTTTTCGTCGGACACAAAGTCCTGCATGTCCGACTTTGTTTCCGATGAAAAAACTGGATTTGCAACGCAGAGGGTGTAAGCGCACACCCGCGCATTGCTTTAAAAACCCATTCAAATGAATGGGTTTTTAAGCAATGCGTCACTAACCTGTCGCTATCCGGTGCCTATCCAGTTTCCCGAGATTTTCACTCGGATTGGCAGCGGACGGACTCAAGCGCAAGTGTGAACCCACCCTTAATTATGATAGTGACACTGATGGACAACAATTATGACACTGTGTATGTCTTTTTTTTGTTTTTGACTTTTCAAGAAAAGTCAGCTTAAAATAACAGAGTTTTTATTTTAGATTAGAGCAGGCTCCAAGAAAGTATATTTGAGCTGCAACAATAACAATAAAAAAAAAAAAAAAACATTTAAGATTAACACCGTGTACTGGGAGAGCAAAGCAAAAAAAAACATATTGGGTGAACAACAAAATGCTTAAATAAATTTTTTTTTAGATTTGCGCAGGCTTCAATACTGTATACATGAGCAGTGAGATGAGCGAAGTATTCAAAAATTCGATTCGGCAACTTCGCCGAATTTCTCGATATGATTCTATTCGATCCGAATTAAATTGTGGTGAATCGTTTAACAAAAACAGCTATTTATTGGCTGCAGAGAGCCAGGGTCGGCGTCAAAATGGCGGAACCCCTTGGATGCCGCAGTCATTTTTGACCTTCGGCATCCAAGGTTTTCAAACCCCCGGCGTCAGTTATGAGCAGGGTTACAGGGTCAGTTACAGCTAACACCCTACTCCATAACAGATTGGGGGGATTTAAAACCTTGGATGCAGCGGTCAAACATGCCGTGTGTGCTCACGAAGGGGTTAAAAGGATGTGACATCACATGGCTGGCTGCTGATTGGCTGTACACATGGCATTGTGGGAGATCCCGCGTTCCCAAAGTTCCTTGTCCCATGTACAGCAGCCATTCTGAACTAAATGCGAATTGTTACCATGAAGCGTGAGGAAATTTGAATTCGATGCAAATCGAATAATTCTAGAAATTCAGTTCGAATTCCACTTCTGCAACTTCGATTCGCTCATCTCTAATGAGCAGCAACAAAAAAAACAAAAAAAAACACTTAAGAAGCAAATATCACTGGACAACGAAGATTTTGCTTCCTGAACACTTTTGAGTGTTTCTTATGTAATTTGAGCTTCTGATGATGAAAGTCACCTCAAAATTTTCCTCTCACGTATCGTTTTTCAGAAATTTTCTGTTTAAAATTTTTTTTTTTTCAGATTTTCAGGCTTTACAAATTCAAGTTCTTAGCATCTGTTAATAGCTGCCACTCCAGCACAGTTGGAATTTTTTTCTCTACCTACCACCATTCCCGAGCAACAAGCACAGTTAGTTTTGCTGCCTGATGTGCTATTTAAGCTCTCTAATGTCAGACAGGCAGTGTGAGGCAGAGGGGCGTGATTCAGAGCTCCAATCAAAGGCAGGCTTTGTCAGAGTTCAGAATCATGCCCTCCTGACAGTACTTAGTCAAAATAGCATATCAGGTATCAAAACTGATTGCACCAATTGCTCAGGAACAGTGGGGTTAGAGATAAAAATCCAACTGTCCCAAAATCAGTGGAGCAGCACCTATTAATTTATGTAAAGAGTTGGACTTGTTGGCCGTGGTGAAAGTTCCTCTTTAACCCCTTTAGGACCGAGCCAATTTTAATTTTTAGATTTCTGTTTTTCCCTACCCACATGCCAAGAGCCATCATTTTTTCATTTTTCAGTTCACAGTCACATGATGGCATTATTGTTTGCGAAACAAATTGTACTTTGTAATGGCCCCTTCCAATATCCTGTGCAATATACTGAGAAGCTGGAAAAAAAAATACATTTGCACCAATTTCTTATGCGTTTAATTTTTACAGCATTCACTATGTGGTAAAAATGACATGTTACCTGTATTCTGTAGGTCAGTGCAAACACGGCCATACCAAATTTAGGCCCGGTTCGGTTTTCAGTTCAGGGAATCCGCTTGGGGACCCCCCAAACGGAAACCTATACGCATAAAAAAGTGGTTTACCTGGGAAACCCACGGACCCCATAGACTATAATGGGGTCCATGTGGTTTCCGCACGAAGCAAGCAAAGAGGAAAGTGCAAAGTGCAGCTTGCAGATGTGAAATGGGCCTTATATAGTATTTGTAATGTTTTGATACCTTTTAAAAAATTTTAAACTTTGCAAAATAGAAAGATAATTTTGTGTTGCCATATTGTGACATCTTTAACTTATTTCTATTTATGTGTATGGAGCTGGGTATGGCTGCTTTTTATGCAGGATGATGTTTATATTTATATAATTTTGGGGAAAGTCTGATGGTTTGATCACTTTTTATAGGACAGAAAGTGTTGAAAAAACAGCCATTTGGCCATTTTGATTTTTTTTCTCTGTGTTCACCGTATGAATAAATATTTTTATATTTTAATAGTTCAGGCATTTTTGAGCATGGGGATCCCTTAAGTGTTTATGTTTACTTTTGTTTATTTATGTTTATATGTCATCTAGGGAAAGGGGGGTGATTTGAACTTTTATATGTTTTGTGTTTTTTTTTTAATACTTTCAAAAACTCTTTTTTCTTTTTCTTTTACTTTCAAGCGAACAGACCCCCTAGGGTTCAAAGTTCCTAGGAGGTCTGATTGCTCTTACTATACACTGCAATACTAATGTATTGAGGTGTATAGTAAAATAGATTGCCTTCTATTACACGCTGCTTATAACAGAATGTAATAGAACCATATTAACGACAAGTCTGGGAGCCTTCAATAGGCACCCGGCTGTCATGGCAACCAATCGCTGCCATCCAATGATGCTGTTAGTGGTGGGTGGTGGTTGTATTATACAGCCAGCATCCGCCATGTATGGATGCCGGCTAAGCCCTCTCCATACACCCCATCATGCCTAATCACGTACATGTACATGATTTTGCGTGAAGGGGTTAAGCACTCTATATACAAATATTCTCCCTCACTCCTAGCTATGATTTCTATGACTAATCTGCCTGTAATTTCTTAAAGGGGTTGTCTGGGATAAAAGCTAATTCCTACACTAATTTAAACACCCTCCCCCGCCTACTTTCTAAATAACATAATTTATCAAAAATGTATCTTTACCCAGGGACATTTGCTGGTTAACCGGTGACGATACGTTTCCCCGTTTCCAGAAATGGAACATCACTACTACTCCCCCCCCCCCCCATCCACTCCATCATACTTACCCATCTTCTTCCTTCCAGGCTTCTTCCTGCGGGACAACTCCTCCCTGTTTTCTGACTGCAGTGCGTGCTATAGGCCCAACTCTGCTCTGTGCTCTGTGGCTGATAATCCACCTGTACTGCGCAGGCGTGTGAGCAGCTTCCACGCCAGAGCAGTAGGTGGATCGTTGGCTGCAGAGCACAGAGCAGCGCTGGGACTACTGTGTGCACCAGCAGAATCAGAAAAGAGGGAGGGGCCATCCCGCAGGAGGAAGACTGGAAGGAAGTCACATAAGTATAATGGGGTCGGGAGGTGGGCGGGATAGCTAGAGAGACAGGGAGGGGGGTGTATGGGAGGGAGGGAGAGAGGAAGGGGGGAGTGAGGTGAGAGGGAGCTAGTGTAGAAGCTAAGTAGCAGGAAGCTGAACCATGTAAACAAATGCAGAAGATACCAGGAGCTCCCAGAGACACCCAGAAATCACTCAAAACACTGCTAAAGGTATATGGGTGCATTTATTAACCTATTGATGGCACTAACAGACCTTTTGATTTCTGCGCCATCCTCCGGCCGCATGCTACGGCCCAGGAGGCGTGTTCATTTATGATCCTCTGCTCCTGGGCCTACTACTGTTTTAGGACAGCTGAGTATTTGTTGGTTCTGATTTTGTACTTCGCTGCCTGACTGGTTCTGACCTTTGGCTCTCTTGATTACCCATTCCTGTTTGTCTTGTCTACATTTTGTGTATTCACTTGTATTATAGGAAGGGGCTATTGCCCAGTTGTCCACTACTGCTTAGGGTAATTGAGGCAAGTAGGTAGGGACAAGGGATGGGTCAAGCATCAGGACTCACTGTCTCCGTCGTTCCCCTTCCTCCCAGGTTCCAGCAGCAGCTACTGAGGAATTGCTTAATTGGCAATTCCCTAAAATCCACCTTTGGCTTTCAACACTGCCTGAATCATTCTGGGCATACTCTCAATCATATTCAAGCATGTCTCGACTGAAATCTGATCCCAGGTTTCTTCTACACGTTCCCAATGTTGGTGGTGTTCAATTGGGTTGAGGTCTGGGGACTGTGGGGGCCAATCCAGCACCTCTATTTCATTGTCTATTTATTTGCTTCGGGTCATTGTCCTGCTAGAACATTATGTCATCCTTTTCATACCCTTAGTACTCGAGTGTACAAATTAACTCATCTTGTAGGATACTCACATATAGCTCACATACAGCTTGAGATCACCATTGATCCTTGTCAAGTATCCAACGCCTTTGACTGTAAAACAACCTTATATCATCAGGATTACTCCACCAAACTTGACAGTTCCTTCAATTTCTCAATTCGTTAACCCCCTTTTCCCTTGTTTCTTCCAGACCCATTTGCACCCATCAGAGCCCAATCTATTGACTTTTGTGTCATTGCTCCAAATTACCCATTTCCAATCTTCTACTGTCTACTTTTTGTACTTTTTTGCAAACTCGAGGCAACGCTACTTATGATGATATTGAAGTCATGGTTTCTTCACTTTTTTTTCGGACACCATTCCAGACTTGTGTGACACAAGTCACACGATGCTTACATGGACATCTGTGATCTCACGATTATGAAGCATATGAGTCACCTCCAAAGCAGTTTTTGTCAGGCCAGAACAGATAGACCTTGTGATCAGCCGACTTATTGACTCTGATATTTTGCCTGGATGTCCACCTCTTGGCTTTTGAACAGCAACAAAGTCCCCTTCTCCAGCCTGCAGTGCCAGCAGAGTAGAGATATGTCAGGGGAGATTTTGTGTAGGATGTGAGGTACCCTATACCAACCAGTTAAAAATTTATAGTTAGTCTCTTGGTAGGAATTACTTACTAATGGAAGTTTTGTGGGTCAGTAGGAGTATTTTTCATCTCGGTTCTGTGTTGAGGGAGAGGCCCAAGTCAAGATCCCTCTTCAGCAAAAAGGGAGTTATAAAGTCCTCCAGGGGTGACTTCAAGGTTTGATATAGATGTGAAAGGGAGTGTTTTGTGTAGCCTATGCCCACACAAAGTAGTTCAAAGGGTGTCATCAGGCGGTCATATGCCGACCGGGAAAGCAGGGTAGCCAGGCAGTGGCAGAGCTGCATCCATTCCCACGGGTTAGCTCTGGGGTGATTGATGTCAAAAGCCATATCCTAATCACGTACCCATGCCTGTTCTTTATGGAAATGAGCGGCTTGAAATTGTCTTATCCAAGTGTTCGAAAAACATGGTATAAAGTCGGGGTTACTGAGGATTGGCATCGTAGGCACAGATGTGAACTAATGAGATAAGACCTCCTGGACTTCGAAAATATCTGTAAGGTTAGGTAGATTAATGGGTGTGCCGACAGGGTATTCCACCATTTGGTAGCTATCCAAGGGAGACAATTGAGAAGGATCTCCGTGAACCCCTGTTCCACCTCCACCCACCCTTAAAATCACTATGCCTACACCAGTCTAGGTGAGCTACGTGATAATAGTATTCCACGTTGGGGAGTGCCATTCCACCATCGAATGTTACAGCGCAGTCTGGGTGGTTTATACGAACTGTGTGAATAGAAATTGTATGGATTTAATGAAGGCATGTGGAATATGCATCGGGAGGGCCTGAAAGATGTATAGGAGACGAGGCAGAACATTCATCTTAGGGAGGTTTATTTGGCTGAACCAAGAAAAGGTGCCCGAGTTCCATTTAAGGAGGTCTGAATGGCACGAAAAAAAGAGGAGGAAAGTTCAATTTGTAACAGTCATCTAATGGCCCACTTGCATGGAAAGTTAGAGGCAAGGAGATTGTCAAGGGTGGGTGAAGTATTCAGAGTAAAGTCTTCTGACTTCTGGAGGGATTAGGGAGGGAGATTAGAGAACAGAAGATCGCCCGCGTAAGCGTCAACCTTAAATTCCCGATCTGTAACAGTTTATATGTTCTCTTCGTGTTTGTGTGGGTTTCCTCCCACACGCCAAAGACATACAGATAGGGGAAAAAAAAAAAAAGTTCCATTCACTCGGACTTGTGCCGAGAGTGAGAAATACCACAACTGGTGTTATCTCTTGCCTCCCGTGTGAATGAAACCCATGTGATCGAGGTGAATCACTCCCGGAAATAAGGCTGATAATCTATTCAGCAGAATCTTCTAAAATAATTTTATGTCCACATTTAAGAGGGATATAGGCTGGTAGCTGGCACATTGTATAGGGTTCTTACCCTCTTTAGGAATAACTAAGATGTGCGCACAAAGAGTGTCAGATGAAGGGGTACCGCTCGTGCTCAACGTGTTATAGGCCACTAGAAAAGGGGCAGAGAGATGTGACAAGAAGGATTTATAGTATTGTGTGGAAAAACCGTCAGGACCAGGAGATTTTCTGGATTTAGCTTCCAAGATCACCGCCGCAAGTTCTTCAGTGAAGATCAGCTCCTCCAGAGCAGCACTTTCCTCACAGGACAGAACCGTAAGGCTGGATGTTGAGATACAGTCTCAGATATCTGACAACACAGGCATACCGTCAGGATCAATTTGGTACAGTTGCAATGATTTGGCTATATCAGCAGGCAGGCTAGCTCTAGAGCCAGAGGGCGTAGTGATAGAGGGGACATAGGTAGAGCTGCACTAGACTGTAAGAGCATTCACAAGGTATTTCCCTGACTTGTTGCCGTGTTCCTAGAACAATTGCTGACATTTGGTGTAACGTCCTTGCCTGTCCGGGCTTTGGCACCGTCCTCCGGGCGCACGCTGCGGCGCAGGAGGCGTGCCCGGTTGTGATTCTTTTCTTTGGGTTTTTCTTGTACTGTCTGAACACTGTCCTATTCCCTCACCTCCTTAATTGATTTTCCACCACGCCCTTCTCCTTCACCTTGCTCTCCCCCTGCTCCACTAAGAGTTAACTTTGGTCCTGCCTTGGTGATTGACAGCCTATCCTCCCATCAAGTCTGAGGCGGGTTCTTTCTCCCTATTTATTGTTTGCCCACTTTCCTATGGGCGCCTGCTATTGCTTTTTGCTTTCTGGCTTTACTTCTTGTTATTTGTTACCTGCTCTTCTTATTTTCTGACCACTGGCTTTGACTTTGACTATTCTCTTGGATCTCGATTCTGTGCTGCAATTGCTCGATTGTTACTGACCCCTTGGCTCGCTGACCTCCCTTTGTTGTTGTGCGTCTTGTCTGCGTTCTATGTGATCACTTATTATAAGGAGGGACTGTCGATGTGGTTGCTGGCTGTCACCTAGGACAGATCGGGCAAGTTAGCCAGGGACAGTGGGGGGATTCAGCTTAAGGTCCACTGTCTCGTTGTGCCCCTCCCCCCTAGTTCTCCAGCAGCTTCTGGGGAATCGCTCCTCTAGTGATTCCCTTACATTTGGTCAGAGTTTCTTTCACCCTTAAAAGAAACAGGTTGCGAAGATCATCTGTAAGGGAATCGCTAGAGGAGCCATTCCCCAGTGCTGCTGCAGAACCCTGGGGGGAGGGGCACAATAAGACAGTGAGCCTTAAGCTGAACCATCCCACTGTCCCTGGCTAACTTGCCTATCCGTCCTAGGCGACAGCAGCAACTGGTCGACAGGCCCTACCTAAAATAGGTGACAACAGAGAACGCAGACAGGACGAACAACAAAAAGGGAGGTCGGCAAGCCAAGGGGTCGGTAACAGACGAGCAATGCAGTACAGAATCAAAGTCCAAGAGAATAATCAAAAGTCAAGGCCAGAGGTCAGGAAAAGGAATACAGGTAACAAAGACAGCAAGGAGTAATAGCCAGAACGCACGAAGCAATAACCAGCGACCATATGAGGGCTGACAACCTGTTTATAGAAAGTCTGGGCCAGCCCCAGACTGGATTAGTAGACAGGCTTTCACTCACACAGGCAAGGCTGAGATTAACTATTAGTGGAGCAGAGGAAAACCAAGGTGAAGAAGACGGGTGTGGCAGAAAATCAATTACATAGTCTAGGACAGTTTTCAGACTGAGCTAAAAGAAACCTACGCAAGGAATCAAACTGAACACGCCTCCTTCGCCGCAGCGTGCGAGCAGAGGGTGGCACAGGGACCCGAACAGGCAGCGACGTTACATCATCACATAATGAGAACAGCAAGGCTCTAGTTTCTGGGTTCTGGGTTTGTTTATATTTATCTTCTGTTTTCCTAATATCATTTAACAGCTCGGTCACCTTTTTTGTTCGCTCCCTTTTGGCCTGTCCCCCCAACTTAATAAGGACGTCCCTAATATTACACTTATGAGATTCCCACAGCATGAGGGGTTTGAAACTGTGCCTGTGTTTGAGGCAAAGAACTGCTCTAGTTCCCGATCCACCTCTTTGTGGATTGAGGGTTCTTGTAACAGGGTATAATTAAGTTTCCCGAATGGTCTGAGAGGGGGGTGGAGTCCCTCCAGGTCAGTAGCCTAACTAGGAATGGCTGGGCCCCAAGGCGAACATTTGACATGGGTCCTCCCCTGAACCGCCGCCCCCAACCTCCCTAGACTGCCCCCTCCAACCCCCCCGCACAAACCGTATTCCTGCGCACACTATTATTCGCCATAGTGGCCCCTCCACACAGTATTTTGCCCCATAGTGGCCCTTGCACACATTATTATGCGCCATATTGGGTCCTGCACACAGTATTATGCAGCATAGTGGCCCCTGCACACAGTATTATGCCCCATAGTGGCCCCTGCACACATTATTATGCCCCATAGTGGGTCCTGCACACAGTATTATGCAGCATAGTGGCCCCTGCACACAGTATTATGCCCCATAGTAGCCTCTGTACACAGTATTATGCCCCATAGTGGACCACCCATGGACCCCAGAGTATAATGATTGGAGACCCAGGGTAGCATACAAACAAAAAAAAAACAATGTTACTTACTTTCTTCCTGGCTCCGGTGTGCTACTTCGGCCATCTTCAATATTGGACAAGATCCAGGCCGGTGTCGCGACGCATAATGTTGTCGGCTGACGTCTGGAACATCACCAAACAGGCCCGAAGCCTGTTGGAGCGCAGGAGAGGAAAGTAACGTTGTTTTTTATGTTCCCTCACCTTCTCTGGCCCTGATCGTTATACTCAGGGGTCTGAAAAGACCCCAGAATATAATGATAGCAGTGTATGTGGGGTTCGCGGTAGCGGCTGCCACAGGGCTCCGGGACCCCTAATGTCCCGGGCCCTGTGGCAGCCGCTACCGCTGCTACCCCGTTATTTACACCCCTGCTCCAGGTGAAAGTGGCTAATAAAAATTCTGGAGAACATGTCACGAATGGCTGAATAATAGGAGTAGTCATGGCAGCTTGGGTACAAAGTCCGCCAGATATCTATTAGTTGGTGTGAGTGTAGGGTGTCTCTAATGGCACAGAGCTGGGTAGAGGGGACCGATGAGCGCCTGGTGGAGGTGTCAAAGGTGGGGGTTAGAGCAACGCTAAAGTCCCTGTTGCACACCTAATGAGTTGACACTGGTGTGGTTGGGGGGGGTTATATTCTTTATTTAACATTTATCTGCAATAATAAGGGACATCAGACATGGAGAATAGGACCTCCCTTGTTCTTGTTATCTGAGGTGCACTACAATAAGTGTCCTATCAGAAACACTCCCCTGAGATAGATGGTCGCACTCTAGTGTAATATTACAGGACCTATATACTGCTATTCTGACACTTGTTAACATTAAACTTTTATGGGGGTGGGTCATTCTCTGTACATATCTCACATTCCTCCCCACTAATTTAATGTCGTCCTCGACATTCCGCATTTCCACAATTATGTGGATTGTATTAAGGCACTTTAGTAATTGAGAACAATCAATGGTGGTTATATCTCCAATAGAGGTCAATGCCTCATTGTGACATATGTTCCTATAAAATGTCACAAGTTACTTCTAGGTACATTGCTAGCTATGAGACCTAGAAGTTCCAATGTTAACACTGGTTCTCAGTAGTATTGGACCACCATGCATAACAATGCTAAGTAGTACTTAGTACTATAATACCTGAACCTCATTTTATGAGGTGGAGATTGGTTAGGTCTAACTTTTCACTAAATATGACCTTTTGACCATGTAACCTCACAGTTTCTATACTTGTATGGTGACTAATTAAAGCTGTAGTAGCCATCCCTGTCAGTAGTGCTACTTACTATTTTTCACATAAAAAACTATGAGTGGTGTGTGAACAGACTACAACTTACCTGCTTTCTGGTTGTGTATGAAAATTTTTTTTTGGGGAAGGTTCGGATCACCTGTCGCCTACAGTGTTGTCTTAGTCCCCTACATGCTATGAGAGACTAACTACGGGTCATATATTTGTTGTGAGTACTATGCAATATTGTATGGGGCATATACCGTATTTTGCTCGCAATAAAGCCAAGTGTGCACCTGTTTTCGGTATTATCCGGACTCTTTTATAATACGTCTTTATAAAGGTTATGTTTTATGTTAGGGGACCATATAAGTTTTGCCTCATTGTACTGTCAGGTATAGGAATAAGGACGATTGGGTTTGACCACGCGCTCTTAGATTCTTCAATTACCCCAAGGGCTAACATATTGTTGACCTCCTTGGTTATGGCCTGTCTACGAGCTTCAGGTACTCGGTATGGCTTTAGACTGACTCGTACCTGCGGCTCGGTGACATTCACATTGGTAGGTTCAGGTAACTCAGAAAATACATCATTATTTCGCTGTACAAATTCTTTTGTCTAATGTACTGTACCTGTACCCTAGATAGGGTCTCAGCTATTTGTACCTCAGGCAAGTTCTTACCAAGTGCGCCTCCTGCTTTAGCAGTAACCTCTCTAGGGGTACTTATGGCGGACAAGGATTCTCTATCTTTCCAGGGTTTTAACAAATTCTTCATGATATATTTGTTCAGGCTTTCTCCTGCCCGGCTGGTAAACGTTGTAGTTTACTTCATTCACTTTTTCAATTATTTCATATGGGCCTTGCCATTTGGCTTGAAATTTACTTTCTACTGTGGGTACTAGCACTAACACCCGATCACCTGGGTTAACCCCTTCCCACCGGTGACTATATTTTGGTACGATTCCGGGGATACCAAATTTATATGGTTTTATTTACATTTTAACCCCTTAACAAAAAAAATCCAAAACTGTGCAAAAATATATATATATTTTTTAAAAAGTCGCCATATTCTGACACCCGTAACTTTTTTATACTTCCGTGTACGGGGTTTCATAGGGCATCTTTTTTTGTGGGGCCAGGTGTACTTTTTAGTTATACCATTTTGGGGAATGTCTATTCCCCTTACGTCCAACAGCAGCACAATATAAAGGTATCTCTGCCCCTGTGTGCTGGTAGGACAGACGGAGTTTTTAATTTACATAATTAATTAAATGATACTCCCCTATAAGAGGCCAAGGAGACCTCCCCTCACTGTGTTTTTTTCTGTCCTGTGTGTTGGACAGGTGGAGGGAGGCTCTTTGTCCTCCCATTTTTTCCTAAGGATTTGGGGGTTAACTACATTTTTGTAAGTTTTTTCTCCTCTTTCAGCTGTTCATCTTTTCCTTGGGAGTTTTTTTTTTACACCTAAGGCTTCCTTGTTTCTCCCTGCTGTGCTCTCTGTCTGTGGCCATTCTGGGCTGGGTGTGTGCCTGCCCTTGTCTGATCTCAGGTGAGATGTTTGCAGCTGAGCGGGCTGTGTACTCAGTATGTGTCTTTCTGAACTTGGAGGCTGTGTTGCAGGGTTAAAATAAACCTCTATGCATCTCCTGCCTGGCTGAGCTCTTCAGCAGAGCTTATGCTTCAGGTGTTTGTGCTCAGTTTAAACTGATGACAACGTCTCAGACACAAGTTCCCTACACTGCCTTTCTGTTGCAGTTATGGTTCTATTCCAGTCTGCCACAAAGACACACCGCACTTCCTATAGCAGTGGAATTAAAGTGAAGAGGGAGAGAAAGGTTTTTTTAATCCGGGGAAGTGATTTTGTCACATCAGGTTCCGGAACCTTTTTTGCAGGTCCTTTTTCCTGGATCCCTTTTTTCTGTTACACTTCTGTAGCCTTTTCCCAGTTTGTGCTGACTGACTAGTTTAGGCCATTATCTATACCGCTGTAGCGGTATTAAAGACACTGTTGGTAAGTATGGTCTTCTCCCTACTTATTTAAACCTTTTTCCTAAGTTTGTCTCTCTGATAGGCTGTACATTTTTGTTTCATACTGTTCTGACTGTTTTCGGTGGCAGCGGCGACTTAATGAGGGAACGGTCCTCTAAGATAAAACATTTCTCTTATATAGAGTGCGACATCCCTCTCCCTGATGGTACAATTACACTCGCTTTCGACAATGCCGTGGGAACCCATCTGAGGATTCGTCCATTTGTGACGTAATTGTGTGGGTCAAAGAGCAGGATAAGAAATCTGGAACTTGATTTCTTAAGAAGCTTCGTACTGAGAGACATCCTCAGTCATTTCCATCAGAAGAGGAGTTTCACATACTCAATGTGATGCACTCGTGTGATGAAGACCACCAGGCCTCTTGGTAAGGATGCCTAGGCTGCTGAAGTCCATCTAGTCAGGCAACTGTGATGTTGATACTACGCTAAATCCCAGCAGGCCTCTTGGTAAGGATTCCTAGGCTGCTGAAGTCCATCTGGTCAGGCAACCGTGATGTTGAACTTGGGGAAGCCTCTAGTTCCACCTATAGGGGGCCAAGGGCCTTCCAAGTGGACGCGACACTGAATAAAGCTTTGACATGCTCAGGCTTCTCTGAAATACCTGGGCAGGGGGGCCTTGGGAAGGTCCCCCCTCAGAAGAAGGTTTGGGATCTACTCTCCAGACTTCCCGCTACCAATATATGTTATAGTCCTAATATATCTAAGTCTCTTCATACGGAAGAGAGTTTCCAAAGGGACACCGGGAAGTTGGTCACACCCTTGCTCCAAAGCAATGTTCTTGTCACTCTCAACCTAAAGGATACGTACTTACAAGTTCCAGTTATCCTCCTTACAGAGGGTATCTGAGAATTGCTGTTTCTATTGCCGGCCACAGGTGACATTTCCAGTTTGCGGCCCTGCCCTTCGGCATTTCCTTGGCTCCCCACACCTTTATCTAGGTGATGGCTCCAGAAACAACTGCACTCAGACCTCTAGGTCTGTTCATAGTGCCATATTGGACGACTGGCTAATAAAAGCCTAGTCAGAAACCATCCTGCTCCAGCACCTGCAGACAACTGTGTCTTTTTTTCCAGCATCCAGGCTGATAACCGGGAGAAGTCAGAGGTGATTCAAAAATCTGCTAGGAGACTGTATTTTTTCCCCATGTTTGCGTGGGTTTCCTCCGGGGTCTCCTGATTCCTCCCACACTCCTAAGACATACTTATAGGGAATGTAGATTGTAAGTCCTATATGGGACAGTGCCCTATACAGTATCTGTCAATGTCCATGAGGGTGCTGCGGAATATGATGGCGCTATACAGGTTATCATATCTTCTCAAGATGCGTCGGATGATCATCAGAACAATTATGAGAGTCCTGACCTCATGTCAGCCCTAGCTAATTCAGTTCCTTGGACTTTATGGCATATGCGTCCCCTCCAGTCGTTAGTACTAGGGGTCTGGAATCATAACCCTCCGAGTCTTGACAAGAGGATCAGACTTTCTCCCAGAACCCGTCTTTCTCTCAATTGGTGATACACCTGAAAGTCGGATGTCCACGGTCCAACCTCTTTGGACCCTGTTGACGATGCATCCTTTTCAGGATGAGGAGCCCATCTGTACGAGAAAACCGTACAAGGAGTCTGGAGCAGGCTAGAAAAGATGACATCTATCTGGAGGGAACTCAGAGCAGTTTACCTGGCACTACTCCATTCTTCTCCTCTTCTCAGAGGAAGAGCTGTCAAGATCCGGTCCGTCAACATGGTGACTGTAATAAACAGGAAGGCATTAGATAATTCTCCCTCCTCAGGGAGGCAGGTCTGATTTTCACCTGGGCAGAGAAAGATCTGACCCATCTCTCTGCAGTTCACATCAAGGGCTCCTTGAACATAGTAGCGGATCAGTTGAGTTGGGGTATTACCGTATCAGGAGAATGGTCTCTCAATCAAGAGTGTTCCACCAGATCACCCTGAAGTGGGGTCTTCCAGAAGTAGACCTTATGATGACCAGACTCAATGCCAAGGTAGAGACGTTCTGCTCACTACATCAGGAGGACTATCCCTTGGCAGTGGATGCCCTGTCCATCCCTTGGAGGTTTAGGCTGGCGTACATCTTCCCTCCACTTTCCATGATACCAAGCGTATTAATGAAAGTCAGACAGGACCAAGCCTCTGTGATAACCAAAAAGAGCTTGGTGTTCCCAACTCATGCTCATGAGTTGTGTGATCTATTAGAGGCTTCCCACAATCCAGAACCTGGTTTCCCAAGGAACTCAGAAGTACCAGGATCTGAGGAGATTCAACCTGACAGCCTGAAGGCTGTCAGAAGTCGTCCTGAAGACCTTTTTTCTGTGCAAGAGCAGAATCCACCAATAAAAGATACCTAAGGATAGGTATTGTCTTCAAGGAGTGGTTCTCCAGACAGGAAGTGAATAGTTTGAATCCTTCTACGAGAATGATTCCGAATTTTCTTCAGGGCCGCTTGGATAAGGGCCTGCCACACTGAAGATACAGTTTTCAGCCCTATCCACCTGCTTAAGCAAAAGATTGTCTCAGAACCCCTTAATTCCCAGAATTTCTTAAGGGTTCTATGAGACTTAGGTAAGTAGTTGCAGCTCCAGTTCCACTCTGTAATCTATCCACAGTTCTTTCTGGCCTTTACGGCCCGACATTGGAACCATTTGAGAAGGTGGATCTTAAGTTTCTGGCTTGTAAACCACCTTTTTGCCAGCTATCACCTCAGCTAAAAGAACAACAGAGTCGCAGGCTTCTTTTCTGAAGAGCCATATATGTATTTTTTTTTTTCTTATTAGGATCCAGCTCAGATTTCTTCCTAGGTTTAACCCTAAGGTGCCCTCTCTTGTTAATATTAACCAGGTGGTCTCCTTACCAGTTTTCTTTCCCAGCTCCTTCCTCTAAGGAAGGGGGAAAACTCCATACTCTGGATATAGTATGGTGTCTCCAAAATTTATCTTCTGCTTACATAGTCCTTCAGAGGATTGGGAAACCCTCTCAATTTAAATTTATTTTGTTTGGGTTATCGCCCGAGTTTATTAAAGGGTTGTGTTGGCCTCCTGGACTGAGAGTCGGTCTTGCTTTTAGAGCAGTTTGTGCAGCCGTTTTTGGTCACCACCAACTAAACTTTGTTAAACACTATCAGTTAGATGTCCGTAGTTCAGAGGCTACTGCCTTAGGACATTCATACCAGAGGCGTAGCTAGCGGGGGGTGCAGAGGGGGTGGCCGCCCCGGGCCCACTGGATTTTTAGGGGCCTACCCCGGGGCCGCCATTAATACAGACCTTTATTTCTAACTAGATCGGTGTCTGCAGAAACCGATCTAGTTACAATGCTTCCTGGTGCTTAACTGTCTTGTAAACCGCAAGCCAATACAGGCTTGCGGTTTACAAGACGCCGAGACCACAGACGATGTCTGCTTCTCAGCACGGGCGACGTGATGACGTCATAACAACGCGCCGCCCGCGCTCAGACACAGACGTCCTGTGCGTGGCAGGGAGGAAGCACCGGCGGCTCCATTCATCAGCATCGCAGGTAAGTGAGTATGACTTTTTTTTTTTGTGGGTATATCAATAGTATAAGGGGTGGTTAGGAGGGGGAAATATAACTATAAAGGGAGGATTCATTAGGAGGCATTATGACAATATGGGGGGGGGGTCATTTATATAAGGGTTATTGGGGGGTATTATTAATACAAGGGGGGAGGTTATTTATATAAGGAGCCATTAGGGGGCACAATTTATATTAGGAGGCATTATGAAGATAAGGGGATGGTCATGGATATAAGGGGTCATTAGAGGTGCAGTATTTATGTCAGGGGGAATCAGGGGCATAATATGAGGGTCAATTAATTTAATGAAAGTGGCACTTGGGCTTTATTGAGACTAAGGCCCCACGTAGTGGGCTGCAGCAAAAAAGTGCTACAGGAAAAACCATGGCGGTAAAATTGTGGTTTTTCCTGCAGCACTTTTCACAGAAGGTCCGCAGAGATTTCCTCTGTGGACTTTCTGTTTTCAATACACCTAAATGGAAACCGCCAGTGTTTCCATAGGTATAATTGACATGCTGCAATTTCCAAAACCGCAACGGTTTTGGAAATCGCAGTGCATCTGCTGCACATATTTTTCTGTAATGTGTGGATGGGATTTGCTAGAATGCCATGTTTTTTTTCTGTGGGTTTTCGCCACAAGGGGCCCCCATCCCATCCCCACTTTGCAGTAAAATATGCGCAGCGGAAACGCTGCGATTTCCAAAACAGTCGCAGTTTTGGAAATCGCAGCATGTCAATTATACCTACGGAAACGCCGGGGTTTCCCTATAGATATAATTAAAGCAGAAAGTCGGCAGAGGAAATCTCTGTGAACTTTCTGTGCAAAGTGCTGCAGGAAAAACCGCGATGCGTCACCGCCGCGGTTTTTCCCACAGCTGTTTTTTGCTGCGTTATGCTACATGGGGCCTTGGCCTTAATGAGTTTTCCAGCTCATTTTTATTGATTATTTATCCTCAGAATAAATCATCAATAAGACATAAGTGATTCCCCACTGATCAGCTGTATGAAGGGGCTATGGCGCCTGTTTATATCACACGCTGTCTGTTTATAGTGACCGTGTGATGTCATTACAGCCTTGTCACATAGACGTGTATAGGACGAGGCTGTAGTTACATTACATGCCCACTGTGAGATGAATGACACTATGTAAACAGAGAAGGTGTCACGGCGCTTACATAGGTACCACGGTTCATTCAAATGGCTGATCCTGGGGGTCCCGGGTATTGGAACCCCAATAATTTTTTTTTCCCTTGTTTTTTTTTTTTTCCCCTTTTCAATTAGGAAATACCTGGGACATTATTAATAAGGGGCACTATTTAAAGGGGGTGCACAGGGAAGTTATTAAAGATGCACTTGGGGGTATTATTCATAATGGGGGGTTATATTATATATTTTATAATTGGGGTAGCAGCAGGATGGGGGCTTTGTGCAGGTGAGGATAATGTGGGTCAGGTGCCTGGAAAAGTGAGGAGCCAAAGATGTCTGTGTTACAAACTTTACAGAGACTGGAAGAAGTGGTCATGGCGGTCCAGATAAAAGAGACGGGGAATGTGAACAATTAGTCAGAGACGTCACCGGTAAGTCACAAAATGTTACTGCCCTGTGTAGAGCTGCTATATACCACTATACGCTCACCGTTTACTGATAGTATCGGTATACGAACATTTCCAAGTTGGGGGCCCACTTGGACATGTTCGCCCCCCTGTGCTGAACCCCTAGCTACGCCTCTGATTCATACGGTACTGTAGTGAGTGAGAACCCTCCCTAGGGGATCTACTTGCTATTTCCCCATATTGTGCTGCTGTTGGACGTAAGGGGAATCGTTGACTATGTAGATAATATGTTTTCCCTTAGTCCGAACAGCAGCACAAGCTTTCCCCCCTTTAGGAAGGATTGTTGTTTTTTTCTTTTATTCTTTATAACTAACACAGTGAGGGGAGGTCTCCTTGGCCTCTTATAGGGGAGTATCATTTAATTAATTATGTAAATTAAAAATTCCGCCTGTCCTACCAGCACACAGGGGCAGAGATACCCCCATATTGTGCTGCTGTTCGGACTAAGGGAAAACAGATTATCTACATAATCAACGATTGCTTTGATCACTTTTTGTTCAAATTTTTATCAGAGGTTTGGCAATTTTGATTTTTTTTTCTGGCTACGGCATTTACCATATGGGAAAAATATTTTTATAGATTTGTAAACCAGGCATTTTCGGACACAGGGATACCTAATGTGTATGTGTTTCACATTATTTAACTACTTTTATATGTGTCCTATGGAAAGGGGGATGATTTGGACTTTTAATATTTTTTTAACTTTTTTTTTTTTTAGGGGGGTCTGATCACTAATGCAATGCATTACAATGCTAATGCATTGCAAAAAAAACGACACTTCTATTGCAGGCTACATAGAGTAGCCTGCAATAGAAGTTAATGAAAGACAGGTCTGGGAGCCTTCAAAAGGCTCCCGGCTGTCATAGCAATGGGACGCTGGACCCGGAACTTGCTCCGGGTGCTGGCGATCCCCAGCAAAATGGAGGCACCCGCACTCCGCTGGTAAAATGGTGCCTCAGTCAGCTTTGACTGAGGCGCCAGAGAGGTTAATGCCTGTGATCATTGCGGGCACTGATCGCGGGCATTAGCGCCGGGTGTCTCTTGTATAATACAGCAGAAACCCGTCAGCTATGGCGGCTGCTTGGGCCCTGAGCGGCCACCATATTTAAGCATCCAGCATCCGCCGTACTATTACGGCGGATGTTGGGAAAGGGTTAAAGGTTCTGAGCTTAGCCTTCCTGTTTATAAATGCGGCCCTGAGCCAACTGGGCTTGCTCCATATGCTCTTTTACGATTGGCATTACTGCCGAAATCCGGCCTTACATTTGGGTAATGTTGCATAGTAACACTCCGGTAAGGAGTTTGTTCCTGTTCCCAAGTTTCTTTAGCAATATCTAAGAGCCCCCCGTGGATGTCTACCATACACTAATTTGAATGGAGAAAAAAAACTGTGGATGACTGAGATACCTCTCAGATTGCAAACATTAGATATGGAAGCAAACTATGCCAATGCTTGCCATCTTTGCTAACCACCCTTTTTAACATTTCCTTAAGGATTTTATTAAACTGCTCAACCAGGCCGTCTGTCTGGGGATGATATAAAGAGGTTCTCAGATGTTTGATACTCAGGAGCTTACACATTTCTTTCATAACTTTGGACATAAAGGGGGTCTCTTGATCAGTCAGGATCTGTGTAGGTATGTCTGTGCGAGAAAACATAAAAAAAAAAGCTCTTTTGCAATTAACTTTGCTGAAGTATGTGTGAGTGGCACAGCTTCAGGGTACTGGGTAGCATAATCTAATACCACCAGTATGTACAGTATGGGCAGAATTTACAAGAGGACCCACCATATCCATGGCTATATGTTGAAATGGGACCTCTATAATAGGCAGGGGTACTAAAGGACTACTGAAGTGTGTCAGTGGGGCAGTTAGTTGGCAAACGGGGCACGAGCTACAATACTCTCGTTCATGTCATGTATCAGCACCCGTCCAATAAAAACGCTGTAATATGCGTTTTTTTGGTTTTTTCACAACCCAAGTGTTCTCCCAGCACATGCTTATGGACTAATTCCATAACCACTTTTTGAAAGGGCTGGGGTACCACCAATTGTTCAATAATTTCACCTCTTACTTTTGTGAGAAAGTGAAGGGTGTGGTTTGGGAGAACAGGTATTTTCCAGCCAGACAGTTAAAGGGTGTGTGGTAAAAGCCCACAGCAGGGAGGTCACCTGACTAATTAAGGTCTGATATAGGTTGTTTGTTAGAACAAGGAGGTATGGCACTACACTGAGGAAAGTGACCTGTGTATCTGGACCTGAAACAAGGTAACGCTGTGCCTCCACTGTTTGAATAACCTAAGCGGGAGTCTGGTAGCCAAACTCCTGTATAGATAGGGAACATTTGTTGTAGTAGGTAGTTCTCAGCCGAGAAGGTTTTGTTTTTGTTTGTGCCTTTGTAAAGGCAAACCTATTATTCACCTGAATCCAAATAAACACCTGACTTGAGTGTGATCCAGTCTCTGTGTCCCTGTTTCCTGCACTGCTACCAAGCATCTACCTGAGCGGTTCCCCACACTTTATTTACTCTATACAATAGCTCTTGGTTCATGGAAAAATAAGGAAAACTCTTGGTCAGCCTCCGGATATTGAGGCTTCCCATTTATCACTTTTACATTTTTCTTTGCATGAAACAAGATTGGATCTCGGAGTTGAAAATGTCATTGTCATGGGACTCCTCAAGTTCAAGCATCTCAAGGACTTCTTTCTAACTTTCAGTGTCACCAGCCAACACCAACAGAAGAAAGCTAGTTTCTTCTAGACCACTGCTATCATTGGCATTTCACTGTTCGGATCAAAAGGTTCAGGGTTAACCTTGGGTGACCTTTCACACACATCAACAATACTAGTATCTGGTTCCAAAACATAGGAAAATCTCTTCCGAGAATCACACTGTGGAACAGGGACTTGACCACGCTGACCTGGTGACAGACTACACCACAGGTAGTGTCTACAGCGATCTCTCCAATGGGGTACTCTTTGCTTTCCCCATGGATGAACAATACGCCAACAGTATGTCCATTGTATAGTGCAGGGTCTACCAGAGTAGCAAGCACCAGGGTCATCACACTCTCAGAGTCCAAGAAAGCAGAAACAGGGTGCCCCCCCCCCCCCCCACAGTTACCACACACATTTGGGGATCACAGTCAGTTCCAAGTTCCGCCAAACAGGCGGGGTGAGCAAATAGCGAGAGTCGCCGGGAACTACTACAGTCCATGGACTCTGTTGTTAGGGGACAGTATGCAGCTACATGACCCAACCCGTGGCACATAGTGTACAGGATTGGGCCCCCTTTTTGAGTCTTGGGGCTATAGGTCACAGTCCCAGCTGCCTGAACATCCTTCCATCCCAACCTTCCTCACACCCCTAACGGTTGGCATCATCTTACCAGTTCCTGGGGTGGCTGGTTTGGAGGGTGTCTGAAGGAGCTCTTCAGTGGCTTGATATCTTTCCACCAGGCATACTAGCTCGTCCGCCGTTTTGAATTTTAGGTGGGAGCGAGCGGGTGTACTTGTCTAAGACCACTCTTTCCACCATCTGTGCAGGGGAGGACTCTTCAGGATGTAGACACTTCTTTACCAGGTATGCATTTGAGACCTGGGTGGGAGACTTTCAGAAAAAGTCCAGTAATGTACCCTTCCAGCTCCTACATGTATAGTTACCCCAAGACTGGCCAGGATCTCGCTCCTCAACTTAGAATAGTCTCTGGCTTCTGTCTCATATAGGTCATAATATGGTTTATGTGGTTCCCCAGTTAAAAAGGGCGGCAGGACATCGACCCGCTGTTCTTTTGGCAGCTTTTCGTGTTCAGCAACCCGCTCAAAGACATGAAGATATGCCTCTACGTCATCAGTGGACATCATCTTTTATAGAGATGTTTGCACAGCCACTCGAGCAGTGGGTGTCGCTGTCTGGGTCTCAGCAGAAGATTCTCCTACTGCCTTCTGAGCAACCAAGGTCTCACACAATACAGTCAGGTGCTTCATTAACATGGCATTCATCTCCTGCTGCCGTTTCTCAGCCGCCTCTATGGCACGCTGTTGATGCCTCTCAGTGTCCAGCTGGGCCTGCCCAAGTAGTTTAATCAAGTCCTCCATGGTGGTAGCGTCCTTTCTTGGCTCTCCTACTGCCTTCACTCAGGACATAAGGTGGTGGAGGAAAAATGAAAAAATAGGTGTCTGTCTCTTTAAGACCAGTTTTAAACTGGATTTGCCCACATCTGAAGTACGAAATGTGGGAGGATTTGCTCAGTGGTAGCAGCAGCGGACCCAGACAGTCAGAGATGGACATAAAAATCAGGTTGCAACAGGTTTTACTTTGTACGTTTATGTTTCAAAAACTGGCAGAAAATAAACAAGCCTTCACTTTCAGGCAAAAACAATAACAAAACAACTGCTCGTCTGAGCTACAAAGGGGGCATTCACACTACCATTGGTGACCGTCAGCAGTGTCCGTTGCTATTGTCCACTACAACATTTTAGCAACGGACACCGTCCGAAATCCATTAAATTTTCCATTCATTTTTTCAATGGGATTTTATCTTGTGTCCGCGTTAATGTCCATTTACACCCAATCCGTCACAAGTCCGTTTTTTTTCGCAGACAAGAAAATTCTACATGCAGGACTTTTGTGACCGTTAAAAAAAATGGTTTCTTGACGGACGGTAAGTGTCCGTTATTTTTTTAACATTGAAGACTATGGGTAACGGACTTATAATGGACAGTAACTGATAGCTGTCCATTTGTTTTCTGTGCATGCTCATTAAATGAATCAGTTAAAAAACGGACACATTAACATCTGTTAGTGTCCGTTAATGTCTGTTATGATAGGTGTCTGTTTTTTGGTTTTTTTTAACAGACACCTTCATAACAGAATCCAACAGTCGTGTGAACCCTACCTAACACAAGAATGTCCTAACTGTATGTGTGTCTTTCTTCAGCCACACGGTCAACATACAGGGCTCAAACAATGGCAGCAGTTCACACTGGCGTCTCACCAGTCTTGACAAGGTTGGACAGAACCCGGCTCCTCCTCTCTCCCTAGGAACTGCTTAGGACTGAGGACTTAGCAACCATTTATAGGCCTTTAATGAGGTCCAGCTCCCACCTGTGCTTGAAGGCCCCTCCCTAGTGGAATAAACAGGTTACATACTAACAGAGGGAAACGCTTCCCACAGCTGAGGTTTTGTTACAGTTACCTGAATTGTAACGTCACTTACCATACATAAGTGAGGAATCTGGGGGAGACATAGTGATCTTCTAGAACCTCACCTGTCACCTTCTCACAATATATATAGTGGAGATACAGTGTTGATACTCACCGAAGGGTCACTATCAAGCGCTCTTCTGGTGCTATGCTTCTCCGCAAGTGTGTTTCCTGCCTCTGGAGTCTGGTTGACAGCCGCTGAAGAAGCTCATCAAAGGTGGAAATACTCATAGGCAGGTAGCCATAGAACTCCAGATGTTGGCGCAGTTCTCCATAAAGACTGGAATAGACTCCCCTTGTCATGTGGGTGGATGTAATGGGATGAAGCCAGAAGAACTGCCTTCGCTGTCGTCTCTGCCTGGCAATTATTCTCCCCTTCATCCTCATCCGGATCACCTCTAGGTCAAAAAGAAAAGATGGAGGAATCATTTTCAAAAATACAGCAGCAGCACAAGTAGAACTGGAACACAGAAACAACACTCTCCTATCCAAAGTAGGCTCCAGACTGAATTGTCAGCTCTTCTTCCTGCTTTTTATATTCTCTGTCGTCATTCGTTGTTATGGCAACCACATAAATACAAAATGCGGAATGAAACTTAATGGACAAAAATGGATGGTTTTGTGTCCATTTTTCATATATTTTTAACAGATCTGTTTAACGAGTCCATTAAACAAAAGAATGGACACCTAAGCATCAGTTAACATCTGTTACTGTTCGTTTGTATCCGTTATTTTAGGTGTCCATTTTTTTTTTTTGTTTTGTTTTTTTTAATGGACACTTTTTCGGAACGCCCTCCCTGACAGTACTCTTCCATAGACTTGTACTGGGGGGGGTGCGTTCCTCACAGCTCAGTGTCATCGCTGGGCTGTAAGGAACGCCCCCTCTGACAGTATAGCGCTACGGATGAGTACAGAGAGAGGGGGCGTTCCTTACAGCCCAGTGATGACGCTCAGCTGTGAGGAAAGCACCCCCCCAGTACAGTGCTATGGAGGAATACTGTCAGGGAGGGCGTTCCTCACAGCACAGCTAGACTGTCAGGAATGCCCTTCTGATGGTGAACGGTGAAACTAAGACCACTGATAGCTCCAGCCCCGCACTGTTGGCTTTTTAGCGTTATATAAAACAGCATATACATGAGGACGTGAAAGGTCCTCTTTAACACTTAATAACTTAAAACTTAACACTTAATAATCAACTAATAAAAACACCAAAAACTAATATATAGTATATAATTGAAGCAACAATAAACAACAAATGTTGTATTAAATAGTATGGTTTACATATCAAACAAAGGGGGAAGAGTTACTTGTGTGTCAAGTGCAATCACACACGCTGAACTTATATTGTTGAACTCTTCTGCCTCCATGCAGTGTCTTCTTCACCTAACAAGATACTCCATATCTATCCAGGGGGTTGGTGACTCTACTAAAAGGAGTAAGGGTGGGTTCACACTTGCGCTTGAGTCCGTCCGCTGCCAATCCGAGTGAAAATCTCGGGAAACAGGATAGGCATCGGATACCGACAGGTTAGTGATGCATTGCTTAACCCATTCATTTGAATGAGTTTTTAAAGTAAGGCACGGGTGTGCGCTTACACCCTCTGCACTCAAATCCTTTTTTTTTCGTCGAAAACAAATTCGGAAATGCAGGACTTCACAGCGCAGAAGGTGTAACCGCACACCCGCGCATTGCTTTAAAAACCCATTCAAATGAATGGGTTTTTAACCAATGCGTCGCTAACCTGTCGGTATCCGATGCCTATCCTGTTTCCCAAGATTTTCACTCGGATTGGCAGCGGACGGACTCAAGTGCAGTTGTGAACCCACCCTAAGATTGAACCAATGTGAAGATCTGTGTGTGATTGCACTTGACATACGAGCAACTCTTCCCCCTTTGTTTGGTGTGTAAATCATACTTTAGGTGTTCTTCCCACATTCATTGTTTACTGTTGTTTTGATTATATACCTAGTTTTGGGTGTTTTTATTAGCTGATTATTAAATGTTAAGTTTTAATTCCCTACAGCTGCTGATATATATGTATCAGAATATGTATTAAAACATAGAAGAAACTATATAAAGTTGGTATAATCATAATCATACCAAACCACAGAATACAGGTAACGTCATTTTGGGCTCACAGTGAACACCATAAAAACAAAGCTTCTAAAAAAGTTGCACAAACGCAGTTTTTCTCTAATTCCACCACATTCTGAACTTTTTTTTTCCAGCTTCCCAGTACATTATATGGAATATTAAATGATACCATTACATAGTACGATTTGTCACACAGAAATTGGTAATAATATCTTCATTTATTTTGCTTGCAATGAAAAAACACAAAAGAGAATAAAAAAAAAGTCAAATCATTGATCATTTTACACAAAACTCCAAAAATGGGCCGGACAAAAGTATTGGCACCCTCAGCCTAATACTTGGTAGCACAACCTTTAGACAAAATAACTGTGAACAACCGCTTCCGGTAACCATCAATGAGTTTCTTACAATGCTCTGCTGGAATTTTAGACCATTCTTCTTTGGCAAATTTCTCCAGGTCCCTGAGATTTGAAGGGTGCCTTCTCCAAACTGCCATTTTGAGATCTCTCCACAGATGTTCTATGGGATTCAGGTCTGGACTCATTGCTGGCCACTTTAGAAGTCTCCAGTGCTTTCTCTCAAACCATTTTCTAGTGCTTTTTGAAGTGTGTTTTGGGCTATTGTCCTGCTGGAAGACCCATTACCTCTGAGGGAGACCCAGCTTTCTCACACTGGGCCCTACATTATGCTGCAAAATTTGTTGGTAGTCTTCAGACTTCATAATGCCATGCACACGGTCAAGCAGTCCAGTGCCAGAGGCAGCAAAGCAATCCCAAAACATCAGGGAACCTCCGCCATGTTTGACTGTAGGGACCGTGTTCTTTTCTTTGAAGGCCTCTTTTTTTTTCCTGTAAACTCTATGTTGATGCCTTTTCCCAAAAAGCTCTACTTTTGTCTCATCTGACCAGAGAACATTCTTCCAAAAAGTTTTTGGCTTTCTCAGGTAACTTTTGGCAAACTCCAGCCTGGCTTTTTTATGTCTCTGGGTCAGAAGTGGGGTCTTCCTGGGTATCCTACCATAGAGTCTCTTTTCATTCAGACGCCGACGGATAGTACGGGTTGACACTGTTGTACCCTCGGACTGCAGGGCAGCTAGAACTTGTTTGGATGTTAATCGAGGTTCTTTAGCCACCATCCGCACAATCTTTCGTTGAAATCTCTCGTCAATTTTTCTTTTCCGTCCACATCTAGGGAGGTTAGCCACAGTGCCATGGGCTTTAAACTTCTTGATGACACTGCGCACGGTAGACACAGGAACATTCAGGTCTTTGGAGATGGACTTGTAGCCTTGAGATTGATCATGCTTCCTCACAATTTTGCTTCTCAAGTCCTCAGACAGTTCTTTGGTCTTCTTTCTTTTCTCCATGCTCAATGTGGTACACACAAGGACACAGGACAGAGGTTGAGTCAACTTTAATCCATTTCAACTGGCTGCAAGTGTGATTTAGTTATTGCCACCACCTGTTATGTGCCACAGGTAAGTAACAGGTGCTGTTAATTACACAAATTAGAGAAGCATCACATGATTTTTCAAAGGGTGCCAATACTTTTGTCCACCCCCTTTTCTATGTTTGGTGTGGAATTATATCCAATTTGGCTTTTTGACAATTCTTTTTGTGGTTTTCCATTGACGACAAATTAAATGAAGATATTATTACCAAAGCATTTGTGATTGCAATCATTTTCTGGAAGAAATTGAGTATTATCTGACAGAATTGCAGGGGTGCCAATACTTTTGGCCAGCACTGTAAAAGACACCTGTCCACTACCTCAAACAGTCAAACTCCAAACTCCAAACTCCACTATGGTGAAGACCAAAGAGCTGTGGAAGGACACCAGAAACAAAATTGTAGACCTGCACCAGGCTGGGAAGACTGAATCTGCAATAGGCAAGCAGCTTGGTGTGAAGAAATCAAATGTGGGAGCAATAATTAGAAAATGGAAGAGATACAAAGCCACTGATAATCTCCCTCAATCAGGGGCTCCACACAAGATCTCACCCCATGGGGTCAAAATGATCACAAGAACGGTGAGCAAAAATCCCAGAACCACACGGAGGGACCTAGTGAATAACCTGCAGAAAGCTGGGATTAACGTAACAAAGGCTACCATCAGTAACACACTACGCCGCTAGGGACTCAGATCCTGCAGTGCCAGACGTGTTCCCCTGCTTAAGCCAGTACATACCCGGGCCCGTCTGAAGTTTGCTAGAGAGCATTTGGATGTTCCAGAAGAGTATTGGGAGAATGTCATATGGTCAGATGAAACCAAAGTAGAACTGTTTGGTAGAAACACAACTCGTCATGTTTGGAGGAGAGTGAATGCTGAGTTGCATCCAAAGAACACCATACCTACTGTGAAGCATGGGGGTGGCAACATCATGCTTTGGGGCTGTTTCTCTGCAAAGGGACCAGGACGACTGATCCGTGTACATGAAAGAATAAATGGGGCCATGTATCGTGAGATTTTGAGTGCAAACCTCCTTCCATTAGCAAGGGCATTGAAGATGAAATGTGGCTGGGTCTTTCAGCATGACAATAATCCTAAGCACACCGCCAGGGCAACGAAGGAGTGGCTTTGTAAAAAGTATTTCAAGGTCCTGGAGTGGCCTAGCCAGTCTCCAGATCTCAACCTCATAGAAAACCTTTGGAGGGAGTTGAAAGTCCGTGTTGCCCAGCGACAGCCCCATAACATCACTGCTCTAGAGGAGATCTGCATGGAGGAATGGGCCAACATACCAGCAACAGTGTGTGCCAACCTTGTGAAGACTTACAGAAAACGTTTGACCTCTGTCATTGCCAACAAAGGATATATAACAAAGTATTGAGATGAACTTTTGTTATTGACCAAATACTTATTTTCCACCATAATTTGCAAATAAATTCTTTAAAAATTAGACAATGTGATTTTTTGGATTTGTTTTCTTATTTTGTCTCTCATGGTTGAGGTCTACCTATGATGTCAATTACAGGTCTCTCTCATCTTTTTAAGTGGGAGAACTTGCACAATTGGTGGCTGACTAAATACTTTTTTTCCCCACTGTATATATTTATAGTCCTCTTACATGCCAAGTAATACAATACTTAACTTTTCCCTCTGGTTCTTCCTGGGCAGAGGATGTATCTCCTGCAGTGATGATATCTCAGGTCTAAAGCATCACTTTAGGCCCACGTGTGGCCTGCTCTGGATAAAGTCTCTGTGTGTAGTCTGCACTTGTTGTAGAAGACTTCTCTTCTCAAAGCGGATGATCAACTATTAACCTGATTTGTAACCTTGCAGGATTTATTCTTGGAGCCCTCTCTAATCTCCTTCTCTGCTTCTCATCCACAACCCTCTCTCACTTCCAGGAAGTGACCTCATCCAGAATCCTCCTACAATTAAGGTAAAAAATAGATGCAAAGTCTTGCCCCTAGATGGCAGCAGAGCACCAGTAATAGCATTGGAATGCACAAGTCAATATTTGCCACTATAAAACTTGTACCCCCTACACATTCCCCCTTTTTAATGAGTGCAGTCCCTGCGCTCCAACTTCAAAGTCTTGGAGATGGCCAGGCTGTACTCCTCTTGTAGACCAAGGGGGTATCTTGGCCCTTCAGCTTCCTCTGTAACTAGAGGGATGTCCTCTTCAAACTCAGGCCTAGGTTCAACATCCCAGTCTCCTGTGCTAGGGTTGACTATCCATCATTCTGACTGTTCTGGTACTGGGTCTTCTTCAGTAGGCTGAGGTAGAGGTTCTGTAGCTGGGAAGGTTCAGGGTCTCAGCATATTCCTGTGGAGATTTCAACTAGGTCCTTCACGATTTTCTGGCTTTACTTTATACACTGGCAAATGGGGATCAATCTGTCGAACCACTACATGTAGCTGCCGCTCCCATTTGGGCTCCAACTTCCCCATTCCTCGAGCTCACTTGTTGCGAACTAACACCCAATCTCCAGGTTGGAGGGGAACTATCATAATTGGTTCCTTGGTCTCTGAACGCTGATGCACTTCCCTCATTAGAGTACAGGTTTGCTCCAGACGGTATTGGTGTTCTTGCAACCACTCTGTTGGGGTCCGTTGCTCCACTTCTTTTTCAGGGTGCTCCATCAGTAGGGCTAGCGGTAGCCTTCCAAAACGTCCAAACAACAATTGGTAGGGGGTGTAGCCAGTGGTGCTATGGATGGGGTGATTGTATGCCCATACCACATTGTCCACAAACTCTGGCCAGCGCTCTTGATGCTCCTCTCCCAATGTGCGGATCATGTCCAGAATTGTCCGATTGAACCGTTCGCACACACCGTTTTCTTATGGATGATATGGGGTTGTTCTCGACTTCCGACTCCCATGTTACTGACACAATTCCTGAACAACCACAGCTTCAAAATTTGGACCTTGATCAGACAAAATTCACTTGGGACATCCATATAGACGAATCACATGCTTCCACAATGCGTCTGCAGTGGTGGTTGCTGTCTGGTCATATGTTGGCACGACCACTGCAAACTTGGAGAAGTGGTCCACGCAGATGAGTGCATATTTGTGCCCTGAAGTCACGGCTTGTACTGTCAAGAAGTCTGTAGTTAGAAGTTCAAATGGTTCATTTGTCACAATAGTCAGTGGTGGGGCATGTTGTTCCGCAGCTTTGTGTACAATACACTGTGGACAAGCCTTGCACACTGCCTCTGCAGTTTGTGCTACCCCTGGTGCAAAGAAGTAATTCCTCAGTAATTGAACAGTCTTTTCCACACAGCAGTGGCCTGAACTACAATGAATTACCTGGCAGACATTTACCACTGAATCTGGAGGCATTACCACTTGCCAGACTTCACCTTTGGAAATCCAGATTCGCTAATAGGGCACTTTGTCTTGAACTTCCAGTCTTTCCCACTGTTGTATGAGGGCACGTCCCCAGGAAGTCAGACTCGCTTGTTCTTCAAGTAGGCCAGAGGACTGTTGTCTGTATAGATTTCCACTTGACTCCCTGCTAGATACACAGCAAATTTTCTGTGACTGCCCAGACTATGGACAGCATTTCCAGGCGGAAAGAGCTGTAATTAGCTGGATTTCTTTCTGTGGGCCTCAGACTTCGACTGCCATAAGCAATTACCTTCTCTTTTCCATCCTGAATTTGTGAAAGGACTGCCCCCAAGACTTGCAAGCTGGCATCCGTGTTCAATCGGAATGGCAATGTGTAATCTGCAAATGGCAACACAGAGGCTCTCACAAGATTTGTTTTCAGTTCCTGAAAAGCAGACTGATGGTCTCCAGTCCACTGTGAAGTCACGTCTACTTGGCCAAATGTTTTCATTTTCTGAGTATGCCCAACTAGCAGTTGGTGCAGTGGAACTGGAGTCTTGGCAAAACCTTCAATGTAATGCCGATAGTTTCCCACTAGGCCCAAGAAGGCTCACACCTCTGTCTTTGTCTTCGGCACCGTCCACTCCACCACGGCTCTTACTTTCTCAGGGTCTGGAGCCACCCCATCTTCAGAGACAACATGGCCTAAGTATTTGTTTGTTTGTTTGTTTGTTTGTTTGAGTTGGAAGGGACCTCAAGGGCCATCGAGTCCAACCCCCTGCAAAAGCAGGAATTCCTAAAACATCCCAGCTATATACCTATCCAGTTTCTGCTTGAAGATTTCAATTGATGGAGAACTCACCACCTCCCGTGGCAGCCTATTCCACTCTCTCACTACCCTTACTGTTAGAAAGTTTTTCCTAATGTCTAATCTGAATCTCCTTCCCCTTAGTTTCATCCCATTACTTCTCGTGCTTCCTTCTGCTAATGAGAAAAGGGTAGATCCCTCTGCACTGTGACAACCTTTCAGATATTTAAATACCGCTATTAAGTCTCCCCTTAGCCTTCTCTTCTGCAAACTAAGCAGTCCCAATTCTTTTAGCCTCTCCTCGTAGGACATGGCTTGTAGACCTTCCACCATTTTGGTTGCTCTTCTCTGGACCTGCTCCAATAAATCGATGTCTTTCTTAAACTGGGGAGCCCAGAACTGTACACAGTATTCCAGGTGGGGTCTGACCAGGGCAGAGTACAGCGGAATAATTACCTCTCTTGATCTAGCTTCAATGCTCGTCTTGATACATCCTAGAATTTTATTAGCCTTTTTAGCCACCGCACCGCACTGTTGACTCATGTTGAATTTGCGATCTATTATTATGCCCAGATCCTTTTCCCCTGTACTCTCACTTAGTACTATTCCTCCCATACTATATATGCTTCTTGCATTTCTGTTACCCAGATGTAGAACTTTGCTTTTGTCCCTGTTGAATACCATTTTGTTCACCTCAGCCCATTGTTCCAGTGTGTCCAAGTCCTTTTGGATGCATTCTCTCTCCTCTCTAGTGTTGGCCATTCCTCCTAGCTTTGTATCATCTGCAAATTTTATTAGTTCCCCATTAACCCCATCATCCAGATCATTTATAAAAATATTAAAAAGTACTGGGCCCAGGACAGAGCCCTGCGGCACCCCGCTTTTTACTTTCTTCCAGTTTGATGTATAGCCATTTAGAATTACTCGTTGTGCCCGATCATTAAGCCAATTGTGAACCCACCTCACTGATATTTTATCAAAGCCATACTTGATCATTTTTTCAATAAGAATGTTATGTGATACTTTATCAAAGGCCTTACTAAAGTCAAGATATACTATGTCCACTGCATTTCCCTGGTCCAACCATTCAGTGACTTTATTATAGAAGGAAATAAGATTAGTCTGACAAGATTTATTAGGCATAAAGCCGTGCTGGCTCTGATTAATTAAAGCCTTCCCATCCAGGTACCTAATTAAATGTTAAATATTTAATTTGTTTCTGTCCAATGCATCACTATGCAGGTTTGAGCTTTAGGCCGAAATTCTTCAACCATGTAAAGACAGCCCTTAAATGCTGGAGATGTTCCTCAAAGGAGTTGGATTACATCACAATGTCGTCCAATTAGATCATGACGGACTCAAAATTCAGATCTCCCAAACATCGCTCCATCAGGCGCTGGAAGGGGCTGGGAGCATTCATAAGTCCAAACGGCATCCGATTAAATTCAAAGAGGCCCATTGGTGTTATAAAGGCCGTTTTCTCTTTATCTGACTCCTTGAGAGGCACCTGCCAATACCCACTGGCTAAATCAAGAGTGGTGAAATACTTTGCTTTCCGAAGGGCTGTCAGTGTCTCTTCTACCCGCGGCAATGGATAAGCATATCTATGGGTGCAGGCATTCAGCTTCCAGTAGTCCACACAGAATCTCAGGGCTCCGTCTTTCTTTCTCACTAGAACGATGGGTGCCGCCCATGGACTTTTGCTGTCTCTTATCACCTGTCCTTCCATCATCTTCCGCAGGAGTCCTTTAACCTCTTGGTACAGGGCTGGAGGAATATTTCGGTACCTCTCCCTCACTGGAGCAGTGGTGCTGGTATCAATCGCATACTCCATTACCTCGATACAGCCATCACTCTTCATCATGCCCAGCAAAGACTTCAAGAAACTCATGTAGTAACCGACGCAGAGCCTCCACCAGACTCCTCTCTAAGGGAAGACTCTTCAGACCCAGCTGTTCCCACAGTCTTTCAAGTTCCTCTGGCTCCCATGGATAACCTTCGGCGGTACCTGGAGCCACCAAATCCAGGGGTGCAGATAGTCCGGCTATATAGTCACTCTGCAACACATGAACTTCAGCTAACACAGTACGGGGTGGAATACACACCTCCACTTCACTCACATTTACCAGCCATACCGCCATCATTCCACGTTGCACCCTGCTGATAGTGCGTCCAACAGCCCAAGGATACTGTTCTGTGATAGCAGCTGAGGGCTCCACTAGGACTGTGGCTCCCCTTAGCTTGTTATGAATACCCACACTTAGGGATATGGTGACCTGTTGCCGGGGATTCCCTAAGAGAATTAAAAAAGCGGTATTCCCACGAACATAACCATTTTAAAATTTGTAGATAATTAAAAGTTAAACATTTTTGCAAATATAAGTAATTTAAACATTTTGCAGAGTTTTAAAGATTTTCTCTAAATATCTTGTGGTCACAAGTTGTTGTCTTGATCGGTTGCCAGTGGATACGACCATGAATGCAGTTCAGTTTCTAAGTTCAGAAAATCAGCTAAGATTTGCTTATTGTGGCCGGGATATCTTCTGATACATGTAGTGTCCCTGCCTGATAACCGAGCTACAATAAGAAAATCATGGCTGGGTTCCTGACAAGTCCCAGACCATAGAAAATTCCTGCATTCATGGTCGTATCCATTGGCAACCGATCAAGACAACAGACTGTCACCACTAAGATAGTTAGAGAAAATCTTTAAAACTCTGCAGAATTTTTAACTACTTATATTTGCAAAAATGTTTAACTTTTAACTATCTACAAATATAGATATGATTATGTTCATGGGAATACTCCTTTAAGGATGAGATCTCTCAACTGAGGTACTGAGGTGAGCTGACTGAGCACCCGTCGGTGTTGGAGGTGTGGAGAAGCAGGCCCGTACCTGTACAGCTACACAGCCCCAGCCTCTTAACAAACCGCCTTTAAACTAAAGGCACCTGCTACTGAGGGCCAAGCGGTGGGCTCCCTTCCCAAGGGCCCTCCTTCTTATCCAAAGAACATTGCTGGATGTTGCCCTGTGGTCCAGGCACGAATAAATGGACTATCGGTGGCATGTCTGATTGATACAGGGTCCCAGGTCTCTACAATGTCCAGCCAGCTTTACCAGGCTTGCTTCCAGAATCAATATGGACTTGAGCCCCCCTGAGTTAATATTACAGCAGCTAATAATTTGCAGAAGGATACTGTCCGTGGTGAGCTCCATGCGGAAGAATAAGTTCTTCCCCCCCCCTGCGGTCAGGATGTACAACCAACACCGACCTAAGCGGAGATTAGTCTATACAGAGAACTGAGAATCTTCTGTCTGGGATATTCCACCCCGCTCCTTCTTATCTATCTGTCTACTATTAATGAAATGCCTCTACCTTGGAACATTCTTGTATATGTTTGTATTTGTATTCTTTATCTATGCTGCTGTAACACACTGAATTTCCCCATGGTGGGACTATTAAAGGATGATTATTATTATTATTTGTCTCCCCAATACCTCATTTGGGGGGCCATACTGTTCTTATGGCAGTCTGATCCGCCAGCAGAATTGATTAGTCAGGGCTGTAAGCCAATGCATACACATGGGCAGACAGCCATTATACACTCCAATACTGTACTGCAGTGTATATTACTGAATCAGCTATTAGATAATTGCTGGTTTAAGTCCCCTAGTGGGACTAGTAAACAATATTAAAAAAGTTAAAAATAATAAATCAGAAATGTTAAATAAATAAATATACAGTATAACCACACCACAAAATGCCCCTTTACCATATAGAAGTGTTTTACTTTGTACAAAAAACCTTAAAAAACAACATACAATAGGTATTGTCATAATAGTACTAATGCATACAATAAAAATAATATTTTACTTATGCTGTATTGTGAATGGCAAAAAATTTAAAATGCTAAAATGCTAAAAAGCAGTGCTAGGATTGAAGCTTTCTTTTATCCCTTTTCCTTCTGAGTGCCGCTGTGTGCACAAACAGCAAGTTACAACCACTCATAGGGTATTTCCATATCCATAAGAAATTGCACAACAAATTGTGGGGTGTATTTGCTCCTTTAACCCCTTGTGAAAAAGAAAAATTTGAGCCTAAATCAACATTTCATTTAAAAAAATATAATTTTTCATTTTCTCTGCCCAATGTTACTAAAATCTATGAAACATCTTCAGAGTCAAAACGCTTACTATAGCCCCTCATAATTATTTGAAGGATATGTTTCTAAAATGGAGCTACTTCTTGGGGTTTTTCATTTTACTGATATTTTAGAAACATTGCAAGCGAGACATGGTACCCAAAAGCTAATCCAGCAAAATTTTCCCTCCAAAAGCCAAATATGTCACTATTCCATATACATATTACTAAAGCTATTATAAGATGGAAGCCTAACTCTAGGTTCACACTAGCGTTCGTCTCTTTGTTATTCGGGTCTGCATGAGGACCTGAAAGATAGAGCGTCCATCCACAGACCCCATAGACTGGGTTTCCACAGGTTTTATATTGAAACCAGGGGAGAGAAAAGTCCTCCGCCAATTTTATACGGAACCTGCGGCCTAGCCTTGCTGTTATCTGCAGCAGGACATCTATGTCTCTGTCTCTGCTTTGTCTTGCACTCCCCCCTTCACTGACCTCTATGGGCTGCAGCCAGTGGCGTAACTAGGAATGGCTGGGCCCCAAGGTGAACATTTGACATGGGGCCCCCCCCAAACCGGTTACGGGTCCCCAAACAGTAAAATATGCTCAACAGTGGCCCCAGATAGTATTACATGCTCAACAGTGGCCCCCATACAGCATTATATGCTCTACATTGCTCCCCCCACACACAGTATAATATGCTACCCACAGTGGCCCCACACAGTATAATATGCTCCACACAGTGGTCCCCATCCAGTATTATATGCCCCCCATAGTGGGCCCCACCCAGTATTATATGCTCCCTACAGTGGCCCCCACACAGTATTATATGCTCCCCACAGTGGTCCCCACCCAGGATTATATGCCCCCCACCCAGTATTATATGCTCTACAGTGGCCCCCCACCCAGTATTATATGCTCTACAGTGGCCCCCACCCAGTATTATATGCTCTACAGTGGCCCCCACCCAGTAGTATATGCTCCACAGTGGCCCCCACCCTTTAGTATATGCTCCACAGTGGCTCCCACCCAGTATTATATGCTCTACAGTGGCCCCCACTCAGTATTATATGCTCTACAGTGGCCCCCACCCAGTATTATATGCTCTACAGTGGCCCCCACCCAGTATTATATGCTCTACAGTGGCCCGCACCCAGTATTATATGCTCTACAGTGGCCCCCACTCAGTATTATATGCTCTACAGTGGCCCCCACCCAGTATTATATGCTCTACAGTGGCCCCCACCCAGTATTATATGCTCTACAGTGGCTCCCACTCAGTATTATATGCTCTACAGTGGCCCCCACCCAGTATTATATGCTCTACAGGGGCCCCCACCCAGTAGTATATGCTCTACAGTGGCCCCCCACCCAGTATTATATGCTCTACAGTGGCCCCCACCCAGTATTATATGCTCTACAGTGGCCCCCACCCAGTAGTATATGCTCCACAGTGGCCCCCACCCTTTAGTATATGCTCCACAGTGGCTCCCACCCAGCATTATATGCTCTACAGTGGCCCCCACCCAGTATTATATGCTCTACAGTGGCCCCCACCCAGTATTATATGCTCTACAGTGGCCCGCACCCAGTATTATATGCTCTACAGTGGCCCCCACTCAGTATTATATGCTCTACAGTGGCCCCCACTCAGTATTATATGCTCTACAGTGGCCCCCACCCAGTAATATATGCTCTACAGTGGCCCCCACCCAGTATTATATGCTCTACAGTGGCCCCCATTCAGTATTATATGCTCTACAGTGGCCCCCACCCAGTATTATATGCTCTACAGGGGCCCCCACACAGTATTATATGCTCTACAGTGGCCCCCACTCAGTATTATATGCTCTACAGTGGCCCACACACAGTATTATACAGTGCTGGCCAAAAGTATTGGCACCCCTGCAATTCTGTCAGATAATACTCAATTTCTTCCAGAAAATTATTGCAATCACAAATGCTTTGGTAATAATATCTTCATTTCATTTGTCGTCAATGGAAAACCACAAAAAGAATTGTCAAAAAGCCAAATTGGATATAATTCCACACCAAACGTATTGGCACCCCTGCAATTCTGTCAGATAATACTCAATTTCTTCCAGAAAATTATTGCAATCACAAATGCTTTGGTAATAATATCTTCATTTAATTTGTCGTCAATGGAAAACCACAAAAAGAATTGTCAAAAAGCCAAATTGGATATAATTCCACACCAAACATAAAAAAGGGGGTGGACAAAAGTATTGGCACCCTTTGAAAAATCATGTGATGCTCCTCTAATTTGTGTAATTAACAGCACCTGTTACTTACCTGTGGCACATAACAGGTGGTGGCAATAACTAAATCACACTTGCAGCCAGTTGAAATGGATTAAAGTTGACTCAACCTCTGTCCTGTGTCCTTGTGTGTACCACATTGAGCATGGAGAAAAGAAAGAAGACCAAAGAACTGTCTGAGGACTTGAAAAGCAAAATTGTGAGGAAGCATGAGCAATCTCAAGGCTACAAGTCCATCTCCAAAGACCTGAATGTTCCTGTGTCTACCGTGCGCAGTGTCATCAAGAAGTTTAAAGCCCATGGCACTGTGGCTAACCTCCCTAGATGTGGACGGAAAAGAAAAATTGACGAGAGATTTCAACGAAAGATTGTGCAGATGGTGGCTAAAGAACCTCAATTAACATCCAAACAAGTTCTAGCTGCCCTGCAGTCCGAGGGTACAACAGTGTCAACCCGTACTATCCGTCGGCGTCTGAATGAAAAGAGACTCTATGGTAGGATACCCAGGAAGACCCCACTTCTGACCCAGAGACATAAAAAAGCCAGGCTGGAGTTTGCCAAAACTTACCTGAGAAAGCCAAAAACTTTTTGGAAGAATGTTCTCTGGTCAGATGAGACAAAAGTAGAGCTTTTTGGGAAAAGGCATCAACATAGAGTTTACAGGAAAAAAAAAGAGGCCTTCAAAGAAAAGAACACGGTCCCTACAGTCAAACATGGCGGAGGTTCCCTGATGTTTTGGGGTTGCTTTGCTGCCTCTGGCACTGGACTGCTTGACCGTGTGCATGGCATTATGAAGTCTGAAGACTACCAACAAATTTTGCAGCAAAATGTAGGGCCCAGTGTGAGAAAGCTGGGTCTCCCTCAGAGGTCATGGGTCTTCCAGCAGGACAATGATCTAAAACACACTTCAAAAAGCACTAGAAAATGGTTTGAGAGAAAGCACTGGAGACTTCTAAAGTGGCCAGCAATGAGTCCAGACCTGAATCCCATAGAACACCTGTGGAGAGATCTCAAAATGGCAGTTTGGAGAAGGCACCCTTCAAACCTCAGGGACCTGGAGAAATTTGCCAAAGAAGAATGGTCTAAAATTCCAGCAGAGCATTGTAAGAAACTCATTGATGGTTACTGGAAGCGGTTGTTCGCAGTTATTTTGTCTAAAGGTTGTGCTACCAAGTATTAGGCTGAGGGTGCCAATACTTTTGTCCGGCCCATTTTTGGAGTTTTGTGTAAAATAATCAATGATTTGACTTTTTTTTTCATTCTCTTTTGTGTTTTTTCATTGCAAGCAAAATAAATGAAGATATTATTACTAAAGCATTTGTGATTGCAATCATTTTCTGGAAGAAATTGAGTATTATCTGACAGAATTGCAGGGGTGCCAATACTTTTGGCCAGCACTGTATGCTCCCAACAGTCCCCCTCCGCTTCGGTGCTATTATTATACTTTGGGGTCTCCTCAGACCCCAGGGTATAATAATCGGAGACCCAGGGAAGGTGATTAAAAATAATAAATATTCATACTCACCTTGCCTTAACTTTTCTTGGCATCCTCGCTCCATCCTGCCGTCTTCAGCGTCTTCAGGCCCTCTTCCGGGTGTCGCTGCCAGGGCCTGTGATTGGGCCTCAGCGGTCACATGGGGGTGCACTGACGTCATTACGCAGCCGCACCTCATGTGACCGCTGGGGCCTAATCACAGGCCTCAGATGACGGAGGAGCGCTGGAGAGAACTCTACGCCCAGGAGAGGTGAGAATATGTGTTTATTATTTTCAGTCACCTCCCCTGGGCTGCCATCTATTGGAAAGGGGCCTGCAATATGCCAGGGTCCCTTTCCAATAACAGTATGTATAGCGGTCGGGGAACCAGGCTTTCCCTGACCGCTATCATAATGGTCCGGGGCCAGGCCATCTCCAGCTGGCCGCAGGTTCCGTAACCTGCCGGGTCCGTTCGCGGTCGCACCCCCTGCGACCGCGATCATTACTGGTTTGTGGGGTTCGCGATAGCGGCTGCCACAGGGCTCCGGGGCCCCTAATGTCCCGGGCCCTGTGGCAGCCGCTACCGCTGCTACCCCGATAGTTACGCCACTGGCTGCAGCCTGTTCTCAGTTCCATGGACTTCAGCCTGTATTTGTGCAGTTTTGGAGGGAAAGGGAGGCAGGAGAGGAGACTGATAAAAGGAGCAAGAGGAAATTTTTTTCTAAAAAGAATCATTACAAAGTTTGTTATATTCAGTTGTACTGTCTTTTCAGGTATCAAATTTGAAATGACATACGTTTTAAGGTTATAGAGGACCTTTCATGTCCTCATGAAAGTGTGGTTTTATATACCGCTAGAAAGCCGACAGTGCAATGACGCTGAGCTATGAGGAACGCCCTTTGACAGTGGAGAGAGATCAGTGCCGAAACTAACGGCACTGATATCTCCTCCACCGGGGCACATACCAAGAGAGCCAACAGTGTGCTGAATTCGGCTTTCTTGCGGTATACAAAACCGCACTTTCATGAGGACATGAAAGGTTCTCTTTAAGGGGGAGCCTGTCATCTAGTCTGGGGCCTCTAAACCACTAGCATGCCATAATCAGCTGAGGACTAGGGTCCCAAATCCATGAACCTGCAGTGGCCTGTCCCTAAAATTTTTAGAAAATGAAGTTAGCAAAAAGATGAATATGCTTCAGCACATCAGCTTGTGCACTGAACTCAATAAAGTCAAGGTCAGAAAACCTTAGTTTCACTATGCATGCCCTTCACATGTACTGTATGCACAGTGTAGCAAGGTGTACTGTCCTTGGATTCCTTGGTTAAGCACTGATGTGCTGAAGTGGACTCCTTGACTTATCTCTCCATTAAGATCTAACTTAATTTACTAAAGATTGTGGGGATGGGGGCGTGGCCTGGACGCGCATGGAGTAGCACGCGCGCAGGTCCTTCTCCGCTCCTCCGCTCGCTACTGAGACCCGTGGACCCCTCAGCGAGCGCAGTATGGGCACCCCAGCGCCCATGGAGAGGTCTGGGGGGGGCCACCCTGGACGCCTTTCTGGCCCAGCGGCCTTCTCTACCGGGCCAGGCTGCTGCGGGGCGGCCATCTTGGACTTCCTCCGCTCTCCAGGCACAGGGGTCGCAGCGCAGCTTCTCTCCTCCCGCGCTCACCCTGTGAGCCAGCGGAGCGCCGCTTCAACAGAGATCCCTGTCGGCGCCTGGGCAACCCAGAGTTTCCCCATCACGAGTACTCCCACAGTCTCCTCGCCCTGGGATGTCCCAGCAACTACATTCTGCTTCACCAGCACTCCTGGCAGAGCGGCATGAGAGGACCCCGGATGTCTCCAGCTTCTCAAGGAGTTCTGAGGTCAGTGGCTCTGCTCCCTCCTACACCGCTGATGAGTTGCAGCCTGTGGCCACAGAGCTGGTCTCTGTGGCCCCCCACCTACTATCTTCCCCCATCGCCCCTCCCCTCCATAGCTCAGGGGGGGATGGCGCGGTGGAAGGTGCTGGCGTAGGGGCTCCTCTGCCCCACACTCCCAAGGATTATGGCTCCCCCCATCCAGTCCTGTACCCCCAGAGCTGCATTCCAGGCCCATCTTCAGCACCATCATCCATGGCGGACCTTCTTCCTCAACTCACTACTAAACAAGACCTTAAAAGTATGGTTGCGGAAATCACAGCATCCTTCCGATCTGAAATTGCTACCCTCCGCACTGATTTACACTCCATTGCTAACCGAATGGACACGCTGGAGAATGACCATGACACTACCAGGGACTATGTTGCCTCACTGCATGATACTACCACTGAACAGGGTTCAGCTATACGGGACATGCAACGCCACTTGGAGGATCTTGACAACAGGGGCCGGCGCAACAATATACGCATCAAGGGACTCCCAGAGGCTGACCAATCTGAGGATCTGCCTGTTCTGCTGGAGGCTGTCTTCAACACTATACTGCAGGAGCCCCCGTCCCACAAAATTAAGTTTGATAGGGCACATCGAGCCCTTCGACCCAGAGGATCTACCGCCACACCCCGTGATGTCATCTGCTGCCTCCACGACTTCACCCTTAAAGAGGCCATAATGAGCAAAGTGCGCAAACTCAAAGACTTCGAGTTTCAGGGAGCTCCACTACAATTCTATCAGGATCTGTCGCTAATCACCCTCCAGAAACGCCGCCATCTCCGACCCCTCCTCCAGATTCTTCAGGAGCACCAAATTCCTTACCGGTGGGGATTTCCGTTTGCTCTCATTGCTCGTAGGGATGGTCGCTCCGCTACGCTTCGCTCCTTTGCGGATTTGCCTCTCTTCTGTGACCTATTGGATGTTCCCCTGCCGCATTTAACAGACTGGGAGCTATTCTCTCCACCCCCTCCCCCACCACCGGTTTGGCAACGATTGGAGCCCAGACGACGTCATGCATCCTCCGCGGTGGTGACCACTCGGAGGCCCCGGCTGGAGACTGATCCCTGAGGAGGCTGCCCCCCCTTGAGACGTTCTCCCTTTTCTCGGTGGTGCTTTGGAATCTGCATGCATTAATGTTATGTTTGCTTCTCTTTTTTTCTTTTTTAGGTCTACGGGTCTCATCTATTATGCTTATTATTGGATTGTTTTAGCGGAGTGGGGCGGGGTGGGGTCCCGGTGACTCCCCCTTCCTTCCTTCTTTTTACTGGTGGTTGGGGATCCACCGCCTCCCCTCCGACCTCCTGTCCACGCTCTCCCCCCTAAGGGGATACTTGGACTGTGCGGCCATTGATCCTGGTTGGACCTCTGGCTGTCCTCACTGGTCCCCAGGCGAGTGACTTAGCCTCGCCCACAAAGTATTGTTTAACTGTTTTTATTTTTACTTTGTCATTTATGATGTCTTTTGCCTCCCTCCCTCCCTCTCTTCCCCCCCCCCCCCTGATCTAGAGACCCTGCCTCGACTTTGGGTTCCTGTTTGTGGATTGCCCTTTTGCCTCTCCGAGGGAAACTTGCCAGCGTCATGTGAGATGGGTGAGCTTATTGCAATCCGCCACTGTCCTCCAATCCTGGGTCCCAATGGTTAGGTGCGTGACAATTAATGTCAAGGGCCTGGGTTCCAACATTAAAAGGCGCCATGTCCTTAGAGAACTCCGCTCCTTACGAGCGGATGTGGCGTTTCTTCAGGAGACTCATTTTGACCGCGCTGTTACTTTTGCCTTCGCTAAGCATTATTTTCCCGTAGCTTTTTCGGCCTTCCACGATCGACGCAGAGCTGGGGTGGCTATCCTTCTTTCTCGATCCTGCCCAATTACAGTGACGACTTCCCACATAGACCCAGGTGGACGGTTTGTTATCTTGGAGGGGCTCCTTTATGGTGCCCCGATTGTTTTATGCAATGTCTATGCCCCCAATTCAGCGCAGATCCCGTTCTTGCGCCGGGTATTCTCCCGTCTGCGTGCTCTCCCACCATCAGCTTGGCTGGTGGGGGGAGACTTTAATATGGTCTTCTCTGAACGGGCGGATCGTCTGGCGTTACCCCAGGGCCCAACCCCCCATAGGTTGGCCCAACTTGCAAGGGAGTTCCGCAGGCTGATCCGCGCCCACTCTTTGTATGACCTTTGGTGAGTGGACAATCCTACGGCGCGCTCCTACACCTTCTTTTCTCACCCTCATAACACTCACACCCGCATTGACTACTTCTTTGGAAATGCTCCCGCTCTTCGTTTGCTTAGGGACACGAACATTGGCCCTCTCACCTGGTCTGATCATGCCCCAGTCGTGGTTACCTTATCTACGACTCCAGTGCCTACTCGCCAATGTCATTGGCGTCTTAACGAAACACTGCTCAAATCGCTGACCTCCCTCGAGACCCTGCGTACGCACTTGATAGATTATTTTAGGGACAACTTAGGCTCGGTAGACTCTCTTGCCATTCTCTGGGAAGCCCATAAGGCGGTCATGAGAGGATGCTGTATCGCATTGGCTTCTAGGCTTAAAAGGGACAGACAGGCTCAGGAACAGCTCCTCCAAGCCCGTATTCGGTCCCTTACGACGACTTTGGCAGCGCATCCATCCCTGGGGGTTCTTCGCCGTTTGGTCCTGGCCCGGGCGGACCTCCGTGATTTGGAGACCCGCCATGTGGAACGACTTCTCCTTTATACCTGTCAGAGTTTTTTTGAACGAGGTAATAAATCTCATACCCTCCTGGCAGGAACCCTCAGGGATCATCGGGCCTCTTCCACACCACACTCTGTCCGTGACCCCGCGGGTACTCTTCAACATCACCCTGATGCTGTGGCGCTGGCGTTCCACTCTTACTACTCTAAGCTGTATGACTTACCCCCCCCCACGAGCACTACTCCCTGGGGATGACTCAACACTACTGGAAGACTATTTAAAGGATTGTTGTCTCCCATGCCTTCCTCCTGAGGCCTTAACCTCCCTGAACACCCCCATCACCAGGGAGGAACTAGAAGGGGTCCTGAGGGACCTCCCAAATGGGAAAGCCCCAGGCCCAGATGGGTTCACTTACAATTATTATAAGGTTTTCCAGGGTGAACTCTCTGCTCATCTATTATCCCTCTTCAATTCCTTCCTTTCAGGTTCCCCTATACCCCCGACTATGCTCTCTTCACTACTCACATTGGTCCCTAAACCGGGTAAGGACTTGCAGGATTGTGCTAACTACCGACCGATTGCTTTGCTGAACACGGACCTGAAACTTTTCACCAAACTCTTAGCCAATAGACTGAATGCTTGGCTCCCTCTGCTTGTCCATAAGGACCAGGTGGGATTCATCCCCTGTCGTCAGGGTGGTGACAACACCAGGAGGACTGTGGATTTGGTGGAGGTGGCCAATCATTATTCTACGCCGGCCCTTCTCTTGAGCCTGGACGCTGAAAAGGCTTTTGACCGCATAAATTGGTCGTTTATGCATACTACGCTTAAGGCGTTCGGGCTTACGGGACCATTTCTCACAGCTATCCAGGCCCTTTACTCCTTACCCTCAGCAGCAATTACACTTCCCCATGCATCTTCGCCCTCCTTCCCTATTCGAAATGGCACTAGGCAGGGTTGCCCCCTGTCACCCATCATATTTGCCCTCTGCATTGAACCGCTAGCGGCCAAGATTAGGCGAGACCCTAATATCAAGGGGATCATGGTCCAAGATAAGGAATTTAAGGTATCTCTCTTCGCGGACGATGTACTCCTCACTCTCACTTCCCCTCATACTACCCTTCCAAACTTGCTGCGCTCGCTGGAGACCTATGGTGATCTCTCAGGGTATAAGGTGAACCCCGCGAAGACTGAGGCACTCCCACTTAACATCCCACGGGACCTTCTCCTTCTCCTCCGCAGTAATTACGATTTCCAGTGGCGGGAGTCCTCTATCCGCTACCTGGGAGTCCATATATCCACCTCCTATGCGACCCTCTACTCGGCAAACTACCCGCGGTTGTTTTGTGAGCTAAGAGCCCTATTGGACAAATGGCAACCCTTGCCTATCTCCCTTTTGGGGAGAATTGCTGCGGTCAAGATGACTCTTCTCCCGAAGCTACTGTATTTTTTCGAGACGCTCCCGGTCGCGATACCTCGGGGAGAATTACGGAACCTACAGAAAGCTATCTTCCAGTTTATCTGGAAAGCAAAACGACACCGAATACCTAGATCTGTTATGCTGGCGGATAGGGGGTCTGGGGGTATGGCTGTCCCACATTTGTTACATTATTACTGGGCGGCCCACTTACGCCATATCCCATTCTGGGCGGCTATGCCAGCATACACCAGATGGGTGCAGATAGAGAAGCTATGGCTGGCACCCATGCATCCTAACGCGCTTCTGTGGGTCAGCTCCCCCCCCCACCCCCCCGCCTCGTACCTGTTGGGCCCCATTCGGTTTACTAGATCTATCTGGTCTACCTGTTGTGCTAGATTCTCCCTGATGTCCCCGCGCTCATCTATGGTCTCCATACTATAACAACCCCCTTCTCCCGGAGAGCCTGACTTCTGCCATGACTAAAGTGTGGTCTGAAGCTGGCCTTTACCGGATTGCTGATATGGTTGACCCTGGAACCTTGGAACTCAGGTCCTTTGCTCATCTTACAGCTAATCAAAACCTGCCAGGTACTGAATGGTTCCATTACTTGCAGGTGGTTCACTTTGTCCGCTCCCTCCATGGGTCTCTTAAGGTGTCACTCCCCACCGCTTTTGAAAAGATTTGCCGTGCAGGCACGTCCACTAGGGGCTTTTTATCCTCTATTTACCAACTTCTTAACTCACAAACTACAGGCTCTCCTGTTAATCATCGCTATATGCTTAAATGGGAGGAGGCGGTGGGTAAACCCATCTCCCAGGAGCAGTGGCGGATTGTATGGTCTCGGGCCCAGAAATCATCTCAGTGCATTACGTTTAGGGAAGCGCAGTATAAGCTGTTGATGCATTGGTATCATACTCCGGCTCTCCTTCATACTTTAAACCCATTAGTTCCCCCATGGTGCTGGCGCTGTGGAGCTGCGGTGGGTACCCTGCACCATATCTTTTGGACGTGCCCTCTCATCCTCGGTTTTTGGAGGGAGGTCAGGACTCTGACGACTGCTCTCTTTTTGCAAGAGGTTCCTCTTGACCCTCTTCTTTATCTCCTGAACCTTCCCCCCAGACACCTGAGCAATAAGTCATCCAGGCTTTTCTTGCATCTTTGTACTGCAGCTAAAACTCTCATAGCTAGAAACTGGAAGAAGGTGAGTCCCCCATCTAGTCTTGAGCTTGTGGCTAGAATGAAGAATGTGAGGAGTCTTGAATACCTGACTGCTGGCCTACATAATTCACGGGAAGCCTTTGGGGCTATTTGGGCACCCTGGGACATGTATTGTACATCACAGGGTCTCTGATCTCTAGTCCTCTCCTTCCCTCCCCCCCCTTCCCTTTGGTCCTACCCTTGTCTTCTTAACCCCTCCATTCCCCCCTCCCTTGTTCACTGCTTAATTTAAATGCATATTGCTTAAGGGGGAGGAGGCGGATATTTAGCTTCCTGTTTGTTTGATTATTATTGTTTTTTTGTTTTTTCTTTATTCCTTGTTAATGAAAAATTTTTCAATAAAATTACAGTTATATAAAAAAAAGATTGTGGGGATGGGCGACTGGCATGTTCACGGATGTGGAACCCTTATAACAAGCTGCTTAATAGCATGTTGGTGGTGTAAACCGTGTACCGGGGTGGGCTCCCCAGGATACAGCGAAGTTACGAACAAAGGAAGCGAATCCAACTCAATTTAGTAAAAACAAGATTTTACTTAATGTAGTAACACCCCTTTACCCAAAAAGAACACTGCCAGATATTTACATACACTCAGCCAGTAAGCTGAGGCCCTGGTGTTGTACAGCGTGGTGCCTGCTAATGTGCGACTCCAATATACTCCAAGCTTTTACCTATCTGCAGGCTGCAACTAACCAGCCACTTGTTACCTTTTTATCACCCTAGTCACAGGAACAATTCAATGAGTGTGATAGGGGCACCGGCGGTATAACACAAGAGCTTACAAACTTATAAAAATACCCCTATTCCCCTCAAAGTACAACCAAGTAAATATAATAGTATGTCAGCTTGCAAGCCAAAGAAATGTGAAATTGCATAAAATGTCGCTTCCAGACTTTCTTAGACGCTCCCCTCTGAGAGTTACAACTCTATAGAATTCTGAGTCCTAGTCATTACTACCGAATAGGTAGATAATTCACCAATAGTGTGGCCTGTGAAGATGAGTATGCCTAACTATTCTAACTACAGTCCCTTACTCAGTCCCAAGCAATTTGCGCCAAAAATGTAATGCGGTGCGTGCACGATTACTTCTCTTACTGATCCGGGTCTGTTGGGTACCTTTAGCCTTTGTTTGGAACAACTGGAAGAGGGGCTCATCCAGAAAACATGCAGTCTCACTGACAGTGTCACTTCTCAGCCGGGTCCTTGATGGCAAACTCCTCCTTCAGGATGCTGTCTGGACCAACTCTGGAACAGTCTTTGATTCAGCTCCACTTTGCTGTGTCCTCTGGTCCCTTAGGGATCCTACTACATGTATATCACACTCCAGTCCTCCTCCTCATAGCTCAAAGCACACTCCCAAGATGGCTGCCACACACACTGCTCCTCCTTGTAGTTCCACCTCTGCAGAACATGGTCTCCCGTCACTACTCCAGGAATTACAGAATTACAGTCTTTTCCCATTTCTGAGGTAACAGTGGCCTCTTGTGGTCAAACAACCAAATGTCAGTTTATAAAAAAAATAAATAAACATCTACAGAAACAGGTACATTCACAACATGAGGGCGGCTTCCCCATCTTACAGTGGTTTAAAGGTCCCAAACCAGCTAATAGTTTTCTTTAAAGCCAACCTCCACACTATGCATACATTTCTGCTTGTTCTATCACTGTTTTTTTTCTGTTAAACATTTGTCCTCCTGACCTCTTTATTCTCCTATAGCTAATTAAGGAAGTCACGCAGAAAGAAAAGCATAACTGCTAATACCAATCAAAAATAACCTACACATCAATAACTACAAATACAAAACTATAAAGAAAAGCATAGCTGCTACTCTGTCCCACTCTATTCCACTTCTGGATCCTGCATCCACTTCATGCCCACATTATAAAAGAGAGCGAGACATGCACCAAAATAGGGGTGTGACACCCTCAAGCGGTGTTGGGTCTAAAAGGGAGCGTGGTCAAGTGTAACATTTTCACTATGCAGGTTGTATTTTATCAATGCAACAAAGTTGGAAAGGATACACAAGGTAAGTAGGGGTCCCATTATAGATTTCGCATTTTGGCCCAGGAGCTTCAAGTTATGCCTCTGATATTGCCAACTGTGAAGGTGCATATTTAGGTAATTTTGAATCATGACTGAATCATCATCACATTTCTCCTAGAATCTCCTAATGGAATGATAATGGTTTCTGCATGGATCTATATATATATATATATATATGTAGGTAGCCCACTTATAAATTAGTTTTTCAGGTTCACGTCAATGACCTATCCTTAGGAAAGGCAATTAATATTAAAGAGGACCTTCACCATATCCATGAAGTACAGCTCATTACATCATTTAATAATTGCTGATTCACTGATTCTGGCACAGTTTGTATTTTTTTCTCTAGCCCCCACCATTCCCAAGCAACCAATGTGTTTATTTTTGGTACCTGATATACTATTTAAGCTATGTACTGTCAGGAGGGCGGTGTCAGGCAGGAGCAGGCAAGGGGTGTGATTCTGAGCTCTGACACTGGCTGCCTCTGATTGGAGCTCTGAATCACGACCCCCTGCCTGGTTGATACTGCCCTTCTGACATTACAGAGCTTAAATAGCACATCAGTCACCAAAACTAACAACATTGATTGTGGAATGTTTACAGTGTCGGACTGGGATGTCTAGGACCCACCAGTGGAATTGCTTCTAGGGGCCCACCATCAGGACCCCTGCAGATCAGCGGTACCGAGACAGGGCAGCTAAAGGTAATAACATGTGGGGAGCCATGCTGCTCACCTGCCATAACATGTGCATCACTGCACTACCTAAACCTACTGCTACGCCCTGTATGGCAAGTGAACAGCGTGGCTCTTAGAATTGTTACCATTACCAGTAGATCATCATTACATCGCAGATGTAATATTGCTGGCCTATCCTAAGCATAGGCCATCAATATTAGAAAGATGGATAAATACTTTGAAGAGGATGTCCAGGAATTGGCGCAACCCAAGTCCCGGGAGGGAGGTGTAAAATAAAAAATAAATAAAGAAGCATACTCACCTCTCCCTGGCGCTGCATTTTCCGCTGCCAGTGTCCATTCAGTCTTGTGCCAAAGCTTCCTGCTGGGAGTCTTGCACCTCATGGGACCTCTAAGACCAATTAGATACAGGATTTCCTGAAATGAGGCGCCACCAAGAGACCGAACAGACACAGGCAGGGGACAGCGGTGTGCTGGGGACAGGTATACTTTTTTGAATTTTTTTTATTTTTACACCTTCCTGGCGGCCGCAACAGTGGTTGCTCCAGCTAATAGACAACCTCTTTTAAGGGGTTGTCTGGGCCAAATTTTTTTATGGCCACTTCAATGGTCCCCCATACTGTATGGGGAACAGTGATGGGGCCATTATATTGTGTGGGAGCAGTGATGGGGATAGCATTCTGTGGAGCGGGGGACAATAAACTGTGTGATGCATATTAAAGGAATTGTCCAGGGTTAATCTTTTTTACGGCCTATGCTCAGGATAGGCCATAAATACCTGATCGGTAGGGGGCTGACACATGGCACCATCAGCTGTAAAGCGTCACTTCCGGCGCCCGTTCTGTACAAAACACAGGGCCGGAAGCAGAAAGCTGTATAGTTGCCCAGTGCCATGACTGCAGCTCAGCTCCCGCTGACTTCAATAAGTGCTGAGATGCAGTGAAGGTGCCCGGCTAATATACAGTGGACAGAGCTTTCTGCTTCTGGCCCCATATTGTGTACAGGACAGGTGCCAGAAGTGGCTCCGTACGGCTGATCGGTCCAGAGTCGGCCCCATCAGATCAGGTATCTATGGTCTATCCTGAGGATAAACCATAACAAATTATGCATGGACAACCCCTTTAATATAGCCCCCTAATGCCTCACACTTTAAAGAGGTTGTCCAGTATAAATTTTTTCTTTTTTAGAATTAGTCTGGGGGAGGTGAATTCCTCCCCCTAAAAAACAAAAACATACTAAACATACTCACCTATTCCCGGTGCTCTTGTGTCAGCAGGTCCCAGCAGGTCCGGTCCTGCAGCTCCTCTGTCTTCTTTTACCAGAAGTCCTCACTGGCTATGACTGTGATTGGCCTCAGGGGTCACGTGACGTCACAGGTAGTCACGTGCAGAGGGAACTTGCGCTGGAAGAAAACAGAGCTGCAGGCTAAACCACGCTGGGAGACACTGGGGACAGGAGAGAAAGTTTTTCAGTTTTTTTTTTCAACTGTGTAATTAAAAAAAGAAAAAATTGTTATCCTGCACAACCCCTTTATCCCCCAGGCTATTGGCCTCCATTAGTTATCATTTTGCCAATGCAAATGCATTGGCAGAGGAGTAACTAAGGCCTTGTGGGCCCGGTGCAAACTTTTGTCCGGGGCTCCCTACCCTCTCCCTAGAGAGAATTCTTGATAGTGACAGTTACGGGTGCTGCAGCGATATCTCAGATACTTGAAAGGGATACAGCTTTAGTACCCACAACTGCAGTTATCAAGAATACGGTGAGTGAGCAGCACAGCGCCGGCATGTAAACAATACTGGGACAGTATAATATGCTCCGCAGTGGCCCCCACACAGCATTATATGCTCCGCAGTGGCCCCCACACAGCATTATATGCTCCGCAGTGGCCCTCACACAGTATTATATGCTCACAGTGGTCCCCACACAGTATTATATGACAACAGTGGCCCCCAAACAGTATTATATGCCCACAGTGGCCCCCACACAGTATTATAGTATTATATACCCACAGTACCCTGCTCCCCCTCCCCAGAGCCGGTGCTATTATTACACTCTGGGGTCTCCTCGGACCCCAGAATATAATAAGTAGAGGCCCAGGAGAAGTGATTAAAAATAACAAACACTTATACTCACCTTGTCTTACCTCTCCGGGGCATCCTGCTCCGTCCTGCTGTCTTTCCCATCTTCCTTGGTCCCCTGGTCTCCACGTCCCGTGCCCCAGACATCACCGCTGGGGCCTAACCACAGACCCCTGCAGTGAGGCCGGAAAAGTGCCGGAGACGATGCTGAGCCCAGGACAGGTGAGTATTTTTTTTTTTTTTGTCACTTTCCCTGAGCTGGCATACCCTTTCCATTAACCAATTAAACATAGGTATAGTGGTTGGGGAACCAGGCTTTCCCTGACCACTATCATGGTAGTCCGGGGCCCCGGCCATTTCCAGCTGGCCGCGGGCCGCGTACCCCTCTGGTCGCAGTCGCATCCCTTGCGACCATGATCATGCCACTGTCCATTGGTCAGGGGCCCGATCGGGACGGTCAGGGGCCCGATCGGGCCCCTGACCTTTGCATTGGAAAAATGAGGACTAAATATAGTCGGGGCTCGGGGCCCACTGGGGGATTCACCAGTTCCCTGGTGGGCCAGTCCGACCCTGAATGTTTATTTCTTATACGTTTCTGTGGTGATAAATTACAGTTTACATCTGCAAACCCAGATACAGTTTAAGATGAGCAGACACATGGCCTTCTGGGCTCAGCGTACATCACGATAGCACAGAGTTAAAAATGTTATTCATCTGCAAGGTCTGCAGGAACAACTGATCCCTGAGGAAACGTCTGACGTCAGCAGAGACATTCTCCTCAACTCAGATTTCAGTGTTAAAAACCAGGTTATTAAGGAAGAATGAGTTGTGTGACCTCTATGACCACAGGGACCTGTGACATGTATGCAGCACATTTATAATATGGAATTGCTCAGTACTAAAATAGTGCCACATATGTGCATTGGCTGTATATTGCAGTTAATCCCATTGAACTGAAAAGTGCTGAACTGCAATACTAAGCACAGCTCATGGACAGATGTGGAACTGTTTCTGAACAGCTGACTCTTTATACCTAGTCCTGGACAATTGCTTGTGTCACGGAGATGAAGAATTAAAATATTCTCCCTGTTTTACACTAGATGGATTCTTTTGTATCTGAGTAAATGCCTGAACATTTACAGAAGGGGACAGAAGCATAACTATAGAGGGTGCAGAGATAGCTTTTGCACCCAAGCCCTGGAGTCTGATGGCCCCTAAAGGCCCTGTTAAAGATTTTGCATTCAGACCCAGGAATTTCAGTTACAATTTTGGAAACTCACATACACAGTTAATAAGGTTGAAAAAAGCTCTTGTCCATCAAATCCAACCTATAATCTTACATTGTTGATCCAAAGGAAGACAAAAACTAGAGATGAATAAACTGGTTCATAGCAAACTGGATTTGGCATGAATGTTTCAAAAACTATGGGTTTGAATAAATCTGAACCTTTTTGCAGTTCACAAGTGGCCAAAATGAGGGAAGAGATTACAGTGACAGGAGCATCTCAGACAATCAGAATGGGAGAGATAGGAAATAATACACAGATACAGAGGTGGAACTTGAAGCTTTTAGGCCCCAGTGCAAAATCAGTAATGGTGCCCTTACCTACCTTAGGCCATTTAGAATAGTGGTACATTTTATGTGACAAAGGGACTTTTGGTTGGGGAGTCTGCTACCACTGCATCCCGTATAGCTACACTCCTGCACAGATACAGTGTGAGGATTTTGGGGAAGAGGACTAGAGAAGAAGACTAATTGATAGAGAGAACGAGAGACAGGATAGGGGACTGAGTCATTCTGTCTGTCTGCCACACTGTTGTCAGTACAGGCTGTCTGTGTCAGTGAAGACATTTGCTAGTGTTACTGTGCTGCAGAATATGCATCAATCTCAATAACATTTCTAATAATATTCAAATTCAGTATGTATTGTGTGTATCCAAGACCAGGAACGACAATTTTGTCACACCACATGGGTAAAGAATACAAATAAGACCTCACTGGTGAAAAAGAGGAATCACCACATGGTACTCTATTTGTACATATCTATCATAATTTGGCTATAATTTTCCTGGCCAAATAATACAATCCAGTTATGTCATATGTTTTTCCCTTATCTAAGACGGACGTTTTGTACCTCAGCCGTCTGAATGTAGCCTTAGAGTCCTAGAAACCATCAGAGTGTCATAAACAATTTTTTAAGGCAATTTCAGCTACTGGTTTAGACCAAATCAAACTTTTGCTCCAAACTGGCGGAACCCAAATGGAGATGAATTCTGACAGGTTTGCTCATCTCTAGCAAAAAGCCTTATAAGGTGGATGCCAATTACCTAATATTAGGTATATTAATCCCTGGATTAACCTCTCTCATCTACAACTAATTTATGTAAAAAAAATAAGATAATGACAGATGCACTCTTTAACCACAAGAAGTGATCCCTAAATTACTACTAGTTCATTTTAATAAGTCTAATATATTTAGCATTGATTAAACTAGATGCAGATGTAGTCGCAGTGCCTGCCTGAGAACGGCGGATGAAAAAGTCCTGCACAAATGACTTTTTCCTCCGCTGCATTCAACGGACACCCAACAGACCCTATTATATGTAACCAATATTTTAGCGGATCGCCTGTCCGTTGTTCTTGTCTTCCCACGAACCAGAACAACAGAAAGCCGATGCTAGTGTGTACCTAGTGTAATAAGTCTGTATGTTTTTCAGCCTCAAGATGAAAAAACAAATGTTTCTATTCAACGACTCTACACATATATCTTAAGAACAGTGAGGAAATAAAACACAAAGTGTATCATAAATTTGCAGAAATTCTTATTGCAAAGAGATTCTCCTCATTTTAATAATAATTAATCAGAAGTTCTGTTTTAGAATGGAAGATATTCTTTCCCCTCATGTAGACATAAATATATCTCTTCTTGTGTAGTACCACAATGTTAGCAGTAGGGGTCAATGTAACACTATTTTTTAAAGGCGTGCCTGAGAAGTACACCATCTTGCCTTTCACAACATTTCATTTATTCTTTTAATTTAGCATTTACGTTGTGATAAAGGAGTAGTAGCAATTTTTCAAAGTACAAAATTAAAGGAGTTGTCCTGGAATTTCAGAATATGGGACAAAGGCCGGGGAAAGTGAAACATAAAAACAAAAATCATACTCCCCAATGTCCACAGCTGCTGTCCAGTCTAGCACTCACTGTGCCTTTGCCGGTGGAAGTCCTGCACTGCACGTGACCGCTGAGTCCAAAGTTACTCAGTTATCCAATTTCATTTTCCCATTTATTTTCTCCTTCATAGCTCTATCTCCACTATTGTCATTTTCATTATAGCATACTTACCTTTATTTATTTATTTTATTTATTAAGCTTACTTATATAGCGAGATCATATTCCGCAGCACTTTACAGACATTGACAGTCACTGTCCCATATAGGGCTCACAATCTACGTTCCCTATCAGTATGTCTTTGGAGTGTTTATAGGAATACCCCCTTGTACACAGACTGCCTTTGTCAAATGCAACAGAAGACATATGGTATGTTTATATTAATATAATGATGTATTACACTGTTCATATTTACATTTGCACCAATTCCCCATCTTATGATATCATTGACACACCTAAAGGAACTGGAGTGGGGAGGACCATAGTCAAGGCAAAAGCAAGAACAATGCTAGTTGAAGGAGGCCCCAGCACTTTGTGACTATCTCAGATACATTAACATATGATGATCTCAGCAAATCCTAGAGTGGGACTTATAACAACAGTCAAGCAGTGCTGCTGTATGGTGTTCCTGTAACTCCCATAGAAAAAAATAGAATTTACAGAAACACCATAGCACATCTAGCTACACTGCTTCCGTAACTCTGAAGTTATGGAAACAGCTTAGCTTAGCTGTGCTATGTTGATTCTAGAGGTCCCATTCTCCTGCATGAGAGTTAGGGGAACAGCATAGAGCAGCACTGCTTGGCTATTCCCGTAAGTACCAGCTGTAGAGGTTAGGAAGGAGAGAAGTTATTCCCATATCAGCAGCAATTTGTCAAGATGGGAATACTCCTTTAAGATTTAAAAAACTTAGAACTTGACTTTTGAGCAACACAGAGAAAAACTCATTACTTAAAGATGCACAGGGTGCGCAAGTTCCCTTTGTGAGTGGCAGACAGCTGATGAACATGTTCACCGATTTCAGTGTGTCCCTGTCAATGCTTTGTCCCTGTCCATGGTGCTGATTTAACTCACACTGCAATAGACAGGATTTTCAGGTAATAATCAGTCTGGAGTCCTGGCTGCTTAGTTTATAGACAATGGTTTAGATTGGATGTAATATTAACAAACCCTTAGGCTAGGTTCACACTTGCGGCAGGCTCGCCGTCGTGTGGATCCACCGGGGTGTCTGCCATTTTTATACTAAGACTGGTGGAGAGAAATGTGCTCTGTGTAGAACTTTTCTCTCTGCCAATTTTCAACAGAATCTGTGACAGAGTTTCATACGGAGACGCCAATGCAGATGTGAACCTAGCCCCAGATTTCTGAGTAGTTTTGTAAAGCTTTTCCACTTCTGAAGGTAAATGCGAATATTCACATTCACTGACAGTAGCAGAGATCTTAAAAATAGTGACATGTTGTAAACCAGTTTTCTTTATGATGGCTAACTGAAAAGCCCTATGCACTCCGCCATACTGACTATAGGGGTGCTCCACTATGTTATCTTGGGGTGGGTTATACTTTCGTTTTTCTTTCTGCAAAATCAATGCTGTGAAAGGAGGTTGTATACTGAACAAGAAGAAGATTGTCAAGAATTTCACTTCCTTTTCCTCATATGCATCACATACAACAAGCAAATGAATTAAATGACAGTTTCTCCCCTGATGGAACAAAGTTACAAATTGTCCTCCCTGACATGTGTCCAGCAGCGCATTACAAACACAAATTGCTGTACTGGTCCAAACCACGCGCCACTTCCCAGGAACTGCATTTTCCAAGGAGTTTCATCTCTCATTTCTCTGACAGGTATGCCTAACATGAACTGTTTAATCTACCCTGGATTTTACCATTGCTTACTGCAAACCCAGAGAATGACAGAACTGCTGCTTAAGAGTGTGAGCATTTCCTTTGGATGGGTAGAAATGTGTGTTAAATTGTAACTGAAAGACTGTGTTGCAGACTGACGCTAGGTTCACACTAGCATTTGGCTTTCTGTCATTCTGTTCCCCATGGGGACCCGAAAGATGGAGATCCTGTCCGCTTAAAAAGCAGTTTCTCGTGGACCCCATAGACTATAATGGGGTCCTCTGGGTATTCGTTGGGTTTCCGTTGGTTCTATACTGAAATCAGTGGAGAGAAAAGTCCTCCTTGCAGGCAGAATGTCCAACAGAGAGTCCAACGCAGATGTGAACCTACACTACAAGACTTACAAATTCACTTTATGTTAATGTTAGCTTTATCTACTGTTATACTGCCCCATATGTAAAAAGTCTAACTAGTATAATACTTCCAACTATCTAGAAGAATACAAAAAACATAACTACTATAATACTGCTCCTGTATGGAAAAATATGACTTCCATAATACTGCCCCTGTATACAAGGTTGTAAGTACTATAATACTGACCCCTATGTACAAGTATATATCCGCTATAATACTGCAACGCTGTATGAAAATATATTTTAATTTTAAAACTGCTTCCATATACAAGACTATAACTACTGTAATACTGCCTCCTGTGTATAAGAATATAAGGGTTACAATGCTGTGCCTGCATATAACTAATATAGTATCTGTATATACCTAATATAATATCTCCTATAATAAATATAACTCATATAATACTATACCTCCTATATACAAAAATATAACTACTGTAATACTGTCTTCTGTGTATAAGAATATAAGGGTTGCAATGCTGTGTCCACATATAACTAATATAGTATCTGTATATACCTAAAATAATACCTCCTATAATAAATATAGCTAATATAATACATCCTATATACAAGAATATAGCTAATATTATATTGCTTCCTGTGTATAAGAACTGTTACAATATTGTGTCTATGTACAAAAATATAATTACTATAATACCTCCTATATACAAGAAAATAACTACTATAATACTAACAGCAATGTACAAGAATATAACTCTTAAAATATTACTCCTACATACTATAATACTGCCCTCTAGGTACAAGTATATATCGACTATAATATATTTTAAATTTAATACTGCCCTCTGTATACAACAATATAGCTATATACTATAATACGGTTACAATACTGTGTCTGTATATAGCTACTATTGTGTCTGTATATAACTAATATAATACCTTCTATAATAAATATAAATAATATAATATCTCCTATATATAAGAATATAACTACTACAATACTAGCAGCAAGAATGTACCAGAATATAACTACTAATACGGCTACCGTGTACAAGACTATGACTACTGCCTCCAGCTCCTAGCTGTCAAATTGTGTGACAGTATCTCTCCTCATAACTAGAGAAAGCCCAGGACAGGGGTACCCTGTGTGGGGAAACTCCTCAGGCAATGCCCAGGTTCACATCCTTAACACTGAAAAAACGTATAGGCTCTTTCCATTTTGGATGTAAATCCCAAAGGTACCAGTAAGGAACAGAAAAGACCAAATGGAAGTAATACTAGTGTAATGAAGAAAGAAATGTACCTAGTTATTGTACTGACAACATGTTTTAGGCTATGACCCCACATTGCAGAAAAGCTGCTTTTTTTGTTGCAGGTTTTGCTGTGGTTTTTTGAGCTAAAGCCTGGAGTGGAATTAACAGAAAGGAAAAGTATAAGTGCATCCTTTCTATTTCCCATTCCTTTTAAAGCCACTCTTGACTTTGGCTCAAAAAACTGCAGCAGACTCTAAAACATAAAACATAAAAAACAACTTTTCCACAAGGTGGGTCTTAGCCTTATAATAGTTTTGCATTTTCCCAGCTTTTTGCTGGTTCCTGAAGAGTTAATCAGCCATTCCTATACTGCCATGTAAACGGGAATGGCTGCTGCTCTGGCTTTTCTAAAAGTTGGCATGAGTTAACCATTACTTAGCAACTCCACCCTTGAGCCAGTTTTGTGCCTGATGCTGTTAGTCAGTTGGTAGCTAGCTGCAGGCAGGTGCAGACATGTTTAAGAGAGAGCACATTCAGCTCCCTAGGTTTGGTTAGTGGTACTTAGGCCAAAACTGGCTGTCCCGCATCATCAGATTCCATAACTTGCACAAGAAATCTGCTTTTGTAACCGAACATCGCCACTGCTATATCAATGACAATGTCTGGTATCCATGGCCTAAACATGCCATGCGTTTCCCCAGTAGTGGCTAAAACAGAGGCTCAGGGGTCGCTCTAGATTTGCCATGGTGGAAAGGGACAGAGGACTAGAGGAAGGAGTGAAGTAATCTTACGACTGTATAATTGTTGCTATGCCACTTAGGCGTAGTTACATTTATAGCTTATTGAAGGCAACCATAATCTTGATGTTAACTATTGTTGTATAACACAAAACAGGTTTGTAAAAATGCTATTTTGTTTTCTGGCTGGAAATCTGACACTGTTTTCCCGTGGTCAGAGAGTCTATGTCTGGTTGTAGGTCTTGTGCTTCAGCAATCCATAAAAAGTGTGGAGTTCGTCATCGGTAATGCGTGATCTGTACTTAGTCTTGTTTAGTCTCATGTGTTGAAAGCAAAAAAGCAGGGGGCACTCACCAGAGCATGTAGTAAAAGGCAGACTTTTATTCTATAAACATCCATAAAACTTCCACATTGGATGTGGCATCCTGAGGCTTGAAAAAGTGCATGCATGTAGCGCGAAACGATTCGTTGCCTAGCCTTATTTGCATCTTTTCTCTCTCCCATATACCAATGTGGATGTTTTATGGACGTTTATAGAATAAAAGTCTGCCTTTTACTACATGCTCTGGTGAGTGCTCCATGCTTTTTTGCTTTTTACACATGAGACTATTTCACTTTGACTATATATCAGGGTGTGTGCACCACTACCAAGAGTGTTTTTGTGATACTGTCATCCTAATGCCGGTATATATTGATGTATTTATGTCTCGTAGGTTGGGCATTTCAGTAGTGCCACCCATTTTTTTGTCTTTTTCGCTGCATGTTTATTTTTGTTTAGATTCATTATCGGAAACATATGTTTACATAGGTGTTCCCAAACATGGACAGAATATGGGCAGCATGAAGTCGGAGCTGTGACATCAAAGCAGGGGCAGTAGACGGTAAAAGTCCTCGATCCTCAAGGATTTTTCTTTATTTTGCATGAAAAGTGCAATTTCTTCTTTAAGCTCATAAAATCGTTTAAACATCTGCAGCACTTTCCAATGATAGTGGCCCGTAATGCCTCACCATATATATACCTGAAAAAAAAAAAAAAAAAAAAAAAAAAGTAAAGTTATTTTACCAATATTTAAAATAATATGTTATATTTTTACATACTGTACTACTATGCATACACAGAAGATGGAGGGCACCACCTAATATAATCCCAGTAACACTATGACGTGTGAAAACTTACAATATCCAAAAAGCATGAAACAATAAAAACACAAAAAGAAAAGGGTGGGCTGTAGAAGACAGCACCGAAGCGCTATTTCATGTACTAAAGAGGAAGCAAAAATAACCTTTAATGCAATGAATAATTCTTTTTTAATAATTCACACCTTTTTCTTTCATATTTTCACATAATATCCATTAGAGATGTAAAAATTACATTTAACCGCATTTAGCAGATGGGGGAAAACCATGGAAGCTGAAATACAGTAACAAATTTAGACAGGTTCTTCTCCACCCTTCACTTTCATATGGGAAGCTCACGTACAGTTGTGCTAAAAAGTTTACATACCCCAGCAGATTTTTTGTTTTTTTGGCCTTTTTTCAGAGAATATGAGTGATAACACAAAAACTTTTTCTCCACTCATGGTTAGTGGTTGGTTGAAGCCATTTATTGTCAAACTTCTGTGTTTTCTCTTTTTAAATCATAATGACAACCAAAAACATCAAAATGACCCTGTTCAAAAGTTCACATACCCTGGTGATTTTGGCCTGATAACATGCCCAGAAGTTGACACAAAGGGGTTTGAATGGCTACTAAAGGTAACATCCTCACCTGTGACCTGTTTGCTTGTAATAAGTGTGTGTGCATAAAAGCTGAGTGAGTTTCTGGGATCCAGACAGACTGTTACATCTCTCCTCCAGCCACTGACCTTTCTGGATTGTGAGTCATGGGGAAAGCAAAAGAATTGCCCACGGATATATGGGAAAAGGTAGTTGAACTGTATAAAACAGGAAAGGGATACAAAAAGATATCCAAGGAATTGATAATGCCAGTCAGCAGTGTTCAAACTATGATTAACAAATGGAAAGTCAGGGGCTCTGTAAAATCCAAACCACGGTCAGGCAGACCAACCAAAATTTCGGCCACAACTGCCCGGAAAATTGTTCGGGCTGCAAAGAAAAACCCACACATAACATCAGCTGAAATACAGGACTCTCTGAAAACTATCGGTGCGGCTGTTTCAAGAAGCACAATAAGGAGGCACTTGAAGAAAAATGGGCTGCATGGTCGAGTTGCCAGAAGAAAGCCATTACTGTGCAAATGCCACAAAGAATCTCGCCTTCAATACGCCAAACAGCACAGAGACAAACCTCAAAACTTCTGGAACAAGGTAATTTGGAGTGATGAGACAAAAATCGAACTTTTTGGCCACAGCCATAGATGTTACATTTGGAGAGGTGGCAACAAGGCCTATGATGAAAGGAACACCATTCCTACTGTAAAGCACAGAGGTGGATCACTGATGATGTGGGGATGTGTGAGCTTCAAAGGCACAGGAAGCTTGGTCAAAGTTGAAGGAAAGATGAATGCAGCACGTTATCAGCAAATACTGGAGGCAAATTTGCACTCATCAGCCAGGAAGCTGCGCATGGGACTTACTTGGACGTCCCAACATGACAACGATCCAAAACACAAGGCCAAGTCGACCTGTCATTGGCTACAGCAGAAGAAAGTGAAGGTTCTGGAGTGGCCATCTCAGTCTCCTGACCTCAATATCATTGAGCCACTCTGGGGAGATCTCAAGCGTGCAGTACATGAAAGACAGCCCAGGAATTCACAGGAACTGGAGACTTTTTGCCAAGAAGAATGGGCAATTTTACCATCTGAGAAAAAAAAACAGCCTCATCCACAACTACCACAAAAGACTTCAAGCTGTCATTGATGTTAGAGGGGGCAATACACGGTATTAAGAACTTTTATACAGGGTCATTTTGATGTTTTTGGTTGTCATTATGAGTTAAAAAGAGAAAACACAGAAGTTTGACAATAAATGGCTTCAACCAACCACTAACCATGAGTGGAGAAAAAGTTTATTCTCTGAAATAAACACTGTTAATAGAGCAGAGCTGTACATTCAGATTTCTTTCTCACTTACCACACTTTGCTCCTCGAACCAGAGAAGTATGTAACATGAAGCTCCTGGGCCCCAGTGTAAAATTTGTAATGGGGCCCCTGCCTCAAAACACCGCCCTTTCCTACTTTAATGTTGAAAGGGTTAAGTGTGCTGACACCAAGGAAGCGGTGGGTGTCCATGGAGCTAAAAGCGGTAAGTGAGAATGAAATCTGCACCAACTGCTAAAATCAGTGTAAAGCAGGTGTTGAGGGGCAGATATAAGGGGGCCATCATGTGAGGGCATTGTACTGTATGGGGGCATAAAGAAGCATCATATTGCATGGGTGCATACGTAGCCATTATATGGGGACATTGTAATGTATTGGGGGATAGGGGGGCCATTACATGGGGGCATTGTATTGTATGGGACTTTATATCATTTTATAATAGGGTCATTGCTTTGTATGGGGCATTGTACTGTATGATAGCATAAGGGGCTATTATATGGGGACAATGAACTGTGTGGGGGTATTATATAGAGGTATGAAGAGGCCATTCTACTATAGGGGAACATAAGGGTTTATTAATAGGGGCTTCATAAGAGAGCTTTGTACTGCATGGGTGCATTATATAGAGGTATAAGAAGCAATTATATTGGGACATAAGGGTGAATTGTACTATATGGGAGCATTAAATGGGGACACTATACTGTATGCGGACATTGTGTTAATGTTTTACATTTAATACACTAAACAACACTGGCTGCTATGATGATATCACAGGGCACATGACACCATAGAAACCACATGATATCACAGTTGGTCTGGAATCTTCAAAGTCCTGAGCATCGGCCATCTTGTGTCAGTTGAGCTTAATAGCTAGAAGAGGACAACAAGTCCAGGTATGTCTCTCTTCACACAGTACTGGTGCCTAATTTCAGATATTGAATCTTTGGGGTCGCTTCAGGGCCCTGGGCCTGTTAGTAGCTGGTCTGTCTGCAGCCCTGCCTCGAACCACCAGGCTGGTGCCAGAGCAGGGAGGGGGTCCAAGGAGCTAAGAGCGGTAAGGGTGGGTTCACACCTGCGCTTGCTATCCATCCGTTGCCAATCCAGTGAAAATCTCGGCGAACTAGATTGGCATCGGATACAGACCGGTCAGCGAATGGGTTTTTAACCAATGCGCGGGTGTGCGCGTACACCCGCTGCGAATCCTTTTTTTTTTCGTCGGACACGAAGTCCTGCCTGTCCGACTTTGTTTCCGAGGAAAAAAAAGGATTCACAACGCAGAGGGTGTAAGCGCACACCCGCACATTGCTTTAAAAACCCATTCAAATGAATGGGTTTTTAACCAATGCGTCGCTGACCGGTCTGTATCCGATGCCAATCCAGTTCGCCGAGATTTTCACTGGATTGGCAACGGACGGATAGCAAGCGCAGGTGTGAACCCACCCTAAGTGAGAATGAAATCTTCACTAACTGCTCAAAGCAGTGAAAAGCTGGTGGTGGTGGGAGATATAAGGGGCCATCATATTAGGAAATAAGTGAAGCATTGTACTGTATGGGAGCATAATTCACCATTATATGAGGACATTATACATATGGGGCCCAGCCATTGGAACATTTTACTGTATGGGGCATAATGTGTATGGCATAATAAGGGGGCCAGTATACTATATGGAGCATAATATGAAGGCCATAATATTGTGGGAGGCATAAGGGGGGCTATTATGTATGGGGACATGTAATTTATACCTGAAGTTCTTACCCACAGTTTTCAACCGTAGCAATGCCCAAGTTGAAAATTTCAGCAGACCTACAGCTATTACAACAGGTCTTTTGCAATTTCGGGATTTGTTTTGCTGCCACACCTTTTACATAAAAACACTGCAACTGTATGAGCTGTGCCGCAACAGGGCCCACTAAGGCTCTGTCGCCCATTGGCCCACACAAACCTGGAGCCCTGACCCTGCCACTAGTCAATGGGGGTACAATGCCTAGAGAGTCCAGTAGGGGGTGTAGCTGCATAAGCAGATTTATATTTTTACTATTAGTCCTCGGTCTGAACAATGATGCCCCTGACCCCGTTGAACTGTTGCATTGGCTCAGCATCAGTCTGAAGTAAGTTTTCTAACTGAACATCTCCGGGCGTTGGTGGTGGTATATCGGCTGCATGGGAAGTACTACTATCATCAGTGCAGGTGACTCTGGGCAGGAGTACCAAGGACTGAGCAGCAGAGTGACAGGAGGACATCAGTAAATTATATGGGAGTGGCTGTATATACCGGATTTTAGCAGTGCTGACAATCTTCACTGAGATTTATAGAGGAGAGGATTATTGCTCCCTTCCTCTCCACTGAACCATTATCTTCTGTCACAGAGGCAGCTGCACCCATGGCTAGAGCAGAGCCACTCTTATGCATGATGCATCTTTCGGAGGAGACACGAAAAATACAGTCAAAAGATGAAAAGCTTAATTTCACTGAAAACCTGCGACCAACAGCCCGTCCAGGAAAACTACAGCTCCCAGCAGTGAAGCATCAAGTCATGGTTTTATATTATTTCATGTATTATATATCTTATTATTATATGTCTAGAATATACCCCATGTGGCTGTAATATTGCCCTAATGGGTGCCACCCAGCTTACCAAGTATCGGATATAACTAAGAAAATGAATAGAAATCTAGAGAATTTGTATTTACAGGAAATTTAAAACATGTTTCCCGTGAAAGTTAGGTGACAACTAATATAACGAATAATGCAGAGGTCCAGCTTTCCTACAGTTCTGAACAGAAAAAGTAGGGAAAGTGGGTTTGCAGAACAAACAGGGGTGGCGACAGTGAGTGAGATGGGTGAACGGAGTGAATGAGACGGTCAGAGTGGGGATGCAGAATAAACAGAGGCAGTCGGAGTGAGTGACATAAGTGAATGGAGTGAATGAGACGGTCAGAGTGGGACTGCAGAATAAACAGAGGCGGCCAGACTGAGTGAGATGGGTGAATGGAGTGAATGAGACGGTCAGAGTGGGGCTGCAGAATAAACAGAGGCAGTCGGAGTGAGTGAGATGGGTGAATGGAGTGAATGATATGGTCAGAGTGGGGCTGCAGAATAAACAGAGGCAGTCGGAGTGAGTGAAATCAGTGAATGGAGTGAATGGGGCTGCAGTGAGTGGGGCTGCAGAATAAACAGAGGAAGTCGGAGTGAGTGAGATGGGTGAATGGAGTGAATGATATGGTCAGAGTGGGGCTGCAGAATAAACAGAGGCAGTCGGAGTGAGTGAGATGAGTGAATGGATTGCATGAGACGGTCAGAGTGGGACTGCAAAATAAACAGAGGCGGCCAGAGTGAGTGAGATGGGTGAATGGAGTGAATGAGACGGTCAGAGTGGGACTGCAGAATAAACAGAGGCGGCCAGAGTGAGTGAGATGAGTGAATGAGACGGTCAGAGTTGGACTGCAGAATAAACAAAGGCAGTCGGAGCAAGATGGGTGAATGGAGTGAATGAGACGGTCAGAGTGGGACTGCAGAATAAACATAGGCGGCCAGAGTGAGTGAGATGAGTGAATGGAGTGAATGAGACGGTGAGAGTGGGGCTGCATAATAAACAGAGGCAGTCGGAGTGAGTGAGATGGGTGAATGAAGTGAATGAGATGGTCAGAGTGGGACTGCAGAATAAACAGAGGCGGTCAGAGTGAGTGAGAAGGGTGAATGGAGTGAATGAGACGGTCAGAGTGGGGCTGCGGAATAAACAGAGGCAGTCGAAGTGCGTGAGATGAGTGAATAGAGTGAATGAGACGGTCAGAGTGGGACTGCAGAATAAACAGGCGGCCAGAGTGAGTGAGATGGGTGAATGGAGTGAATGATATGGTCAGAGTGGGGCTGCAGAATAAACAGAGGCAGTCGGAGTGAGTGAAATCAGTGAATGGAGTGAATGATATGGTCAGAGTGGGGCTGCAGAATAAACAGAGGCAGTCGGAGTGAGTGAGATGAGTGAATGGATTGCATGAGACGGTCAGAGTGGGACTGCAAAATAAAAAGAGGCGGCCAGAGTGAGTGAGATGGGTGAATGGAGTGAATGAGACAGTCAGAGTGGGACTGCAGAATAAACAGAGGCGGCCAGTGTGAGTGAGATGAGTGAATGAGACGGTCAGAGTTGGACTGCAGAATAAACAAAGGCAGTCGGAGCAAGGTGGGTGAATGGAGTGAATGAGACGGTCAGAGTGGGACTGCAGAATAAACAGAGGCGGCCAGAGTGAGTGAGATGAGTGAATGGAGTGAATGAGACGGTCAGAGTGGGACTGCAGAATAAACAGAGGCGGCCAGAGTGAGTGAGATGAGTGAATGAGACGGTCAGAGTCGGACTGCAGAATAAACAGAGGCAGTCGGAGCGAGATGGGTGAATGGAGTGAATGAGGTGGTCAGAGTGGGACTGCAGAATAAACAGAGGCGAACAGAGTGAGTGAGATGGGTGAATGGAGTAAATGAGATGGTCAGAGTGGGGCTGCAATTAAGCAGAGGCAGTCGGAGTGAGTGAGATGAGTGAATGGAGTGAATGAGACGGTCAGCGTGGGACTGCAGAATAAACAGAGGCGGCCAGAGTGAGTGAGATGAGTGAATGGAGTGAATGAGACGGTCAGAGTGGGACTGCAGAATAAACAGAGGCGCCAGAGTGAGTGAGATGAGAGAATAGATTGATTGAGATGGTCAGAGTGGGGCTGCAGAATAAACAGAGGCAGTCGGAGTGACTGAGATGAGTGAATGGAGTGAATGAGACGGTCAGAGTGGGGCTGCAAATAAGCAGAGGCAGTCGGAGTGAGTGAGATGAGTGAATGGAGTGAATGAGACGGTCAGAGTGGCGCTGCAAATAAGCAGAGGCAGTCGGAGTGAGTGAGATGGGAGAATGGAGTGAATAAGACGGTCAGAGTGGGGCTGCAAATAAGCAGAGGCGGCCAGAGTGAGTGATATGGGTGAATGGAGTGAATAAGACGGTCAGAGTGGGACTGCAGAATAAACAGAGGCGGCCAGAGTGAGTGAGATGGGTGAATGGAGTGAAAGAGACGGTCAGAGTGGGACTGCAGAATAAACAGAGGCGGCCAGAGTGAGTGAGATGGGTGAATGGAGTGAATGAGACGGTCAGAGTGGGGCTGCGGAATAAACAGAGGCAGTCGGAGTGAGTGAGATGGGTGAATGGAGTGAATGATATGGTCAGAGTGGGACTGCAGAATAAACAGAGGCGGCCAGAGTGAGTGAGATGAGTGAATGGAGTGAATGAGACGGTCAGAGTGGGACTGCAGAATAAACAGAGGCGCCAGAGTGAGTGAGATGAGAGAATGGATTGATTGAGATGGTCAGAGTGGGGCTGCAGAATAAAAAGAGGCAGTCGGAGTGAGTGAGATGAGTGAATGAGAAGGTCAGAGTGGGGCTGCAAGTAAGCAGAGGCAGTCGGAGTGAGTGAGATGAGTGAATGGAGTGAATGAGACGGTCAGAGTGGGGCTGCAAATAAGCAGAGGCAGTCGGAGTGAGTGAGATGGGTGAATGGAGTGAATGAGACGGACAGAGTGGGGCTGCAAATAAGCAGAGGCGGCCAGAGTGAGTGATATGGGTGAATGGAGTGAATAAGACGGTCAGAGTGGGGCTGCGGAATAAACAGAGGCAGTCAGAGTGATTGAGATGGGTGAATGGAGTGAAAGAGACGGTCAGAGTGGGACTGCAGAATAAACAGAGGCGGTCGGAGTGAAATGGGTGAATGGAGTGAATGATATGGTCAGAGTGGGACTGCAGAATAAACAGAGGCGGCCAGAGTGAGTGAGATGGGTGAATGGAGTGAATGAGATGGTCAGAGTGGGGCTGCGGAATAAACAGAGGCAGTCGGAGTGAGTAAGATGGGTGAATGGAGTGAATGATATGGTCAGAGTGGGACTGCAGAATAAACAGAGGCGGCCAGAGTAAGTGAGATGGGTGAATGGAGTGAATGAAACGGTCAGAGTGGGACTGCAGAATAAACAGAGGCGGCCAGAGTGAGTGAGATGAGTGAATGAGACGGTCAGAGTTGGACTGCAGAATAAACAAAGGCAGTCGGAGCAAGGTGGGTGAATGGAGTGAATGAGACAGTCAGAGTGGGACTGCAGAATAAACAGAGGCGGCCAGAGTGAGTGAGATGAGTGAATGAGACAGTCAGAGTCGGACTGCAGAATAAACAGAGGCAGTCGGAGCGAGATGGGTGAATGGAGTAAATGAGGTGGTCAGAGTGGGACTGCAAAATAAACAGAGGCGGCCAGAGTGAGTGAGATGGGTGAATGGAGTAAATGAGATGGTAAGAGTGGGGCTGCAATTAAGCAGAGGCAGTCGGAGTGAGTGAGATGAGTGAATGGATTGATTGAGATGGTCAGAGTGGGGCTGCAGAATAAACAGAGGCAGTCGGAGTGAGTGAGATGAGTGAATGGAGCGAATGAGACGGTCAGAGTGGGGCTGCAAATAAGCAGAGGCAGTCGGAGTGAGTGAGATGAGTGAATGGAGTGAATGAGACGGTCAGAGTGGGGCTGCAAATAAGCAGAGGAGGCCAGAGTGAGTGATATGGGTGAATGGAGTGAATAAGACGATCAGAGTGGGGCTGCGGAATAAACAGAGGCACTCAGAGTGATTGAGATGGGTGAATGGAGTGAAAGAGACGGTCAGAGTGGGACTGCAGAATAAACAGAGGCGGCCAGAGTGAGTGAGATGGGTGAATGGAGTGAATAAGACGGTCAGAGTGGGGCTGCGGAATAAACAGAGGCGGTCGGAGTGAAATGGGTGAATGGAGTGAATGAAATGGTCAGAGTGGGACTGGAGAATAAACAGAGGCGGCCAGAGTAAGTGAGATGGGTGAATGGAGTGAATGAAACGGTCAGAGAGGGACTGCAAAATAAACAGAGGCGGCCAGAGTGAGTGAGATGGGTGAATGGAGTGAATGAGACGGTCAGAGTGGGACTGCAGAATAAACAGAGGCGACCATAGTGAGTGAGATGAGTGAATGAGACGGTCAGAGTTGGACTGCAGAATAAACAAAGGCAGTCGGAGCAAGGTGGGTGAATGGAGTGAATGAGACGGTCAGAGTGGGACTGCAGAATAAACAGAGGCAGCCAGAGTGAGTGAGATGGGTGAATGGAGTAAATGAGATGGTCAGAGTGGGACTGCAGAATAAACATAGGCGGCCAGAGTGAGTGAGATGAGTGAATGGAGTGAATGAGACGGTCAGAGTGGGACTGCAGAATAAACAGAGGCGGCCAGAGTGAGTGAGATGGGTGAATGGAGTGAATGAGACGGTCAGAGTGGGGCTGCGGAATAAACAGAGGCAGTCGGAGTGAGTGAGATGGGTGAATGGAGTGAATGATATGGTCAGAGTGGGACTGCAGAATAAACAAAGGCGGCCAGAGTAAGTGAGATGAGTGAATGGAGTGAATGAAACGGTCAGAGTGGGGCTGCGGAAAAAACAGAGGCAGTTGGATGTGAGTGAGATGGGTGAATGGAGTGAATGATATGGTCAGAGTGGGACTGCAGAATAAACAGAGGAGGCCAAAGTGAGTGAGATGAGTGAATGGAGTGAATGATATGGTCAGAGTGGGGCTGCAGAATAAACAGAGGCAGTCGGAGTGAGTGAGATGAGTGAATGGAGTGAATGAGACAGTCAGAGTGGGACTGCAGAATAAACAGAGGCGGCCAGAGTGAGTGAGATGGGTGAATGGAGTGATTGAGATGGTCAGATTGGGGCTGCAAATAAGCAGAGGCAGTCGGAGTGAGTGAGATGGGTGAATGGAGTGAATGAGACGGTGAGAGTGGGGCTGCAAATAAGCAGAGGCAGTCGGAGTGAGTGAGATGAGTGAATGAGACGGTCAGAGTGGGGCTGCAGAATAAACAGAGGCGGCCAAAGTGAGTGAGATGGGTGAATGGAGTGAATGAGACTGTCAGAGTGGGACTGCGGAATAAACAGAGGCGGCCAGAGTGAGTGAGATGAGTGAATGGAGTGAATGATATGGTCAGAGTGGGGCTGCAGAATAAACAGAGGCAGTCAGAGTGAGTGAGATGAGTGAATGGCGTGAATGAGACGGTCAGAGTGGGACTGCAGAATAAAAAGAGGCGGCCAGAGTGAGTGAGATGGGAGAATGGATTGATTGAGATGGTCAGAGTGGGGCTGCAGAATAAACAGAGGCAGTCGAAGTGAGTGAGATGAGTTAATGGAGTGAATGAGACGGTCAGAGTGGGACTGCAGAATAAACAGAGGCGGCCAGATTGAGTAAGATGGGTGAATGGAGTGAATGAGACGGTCAGAGTGGGGCTGCAAATAAGCAGAGGCAGTCTGAGTGAGAGAGATGAGTGAATGAGATGGTCAGAGTGGGACTGCAGAATAAACAGAGGTGGCCAGAGTGAGTGAGATGGGTGAATGGAGTGAATGAGACGGTCAGAGTGGGGCTGTGGAATAAACAGAGGAAGTCGGAGTGAGTGAGATGGGTGAATGGAGTGAATGAGAAGGTCAGAGTGGAGCTGCAGAATAAACAGAGGCGGCCAGAGTGAGTGAGATGGGTGAATGGAGTGAATGAGATGGTCAGATTGGGGCTGAAAATAAGCAGAGGCAGTCGGAGTGAGTGAGATGGGTGAATGGAGTGAATGAGACGGTCAGAGTGGGGCTGTAAATAAGCAGAGGCAGTCAGAGTGAGTGAGATGAGTGAATGAGACTGTCAGAGTGGGACTGCAGAATAAACAGAGGCGGACAGAGTGAGTGAGATGGGTGAATGGAGTAAATAAGATGGTCAGAGTGGGGCTGCAGTTAAGCAGAGGCAGTCGGAGTGAGTGAGATGAGTGAATGGAGTGAATGAGACGGTCAGAGTGGGGCTGCAAATAAGCAGAGGCAGTCGGAGTGAGTGAGATGAGTGAATGGAGTGAATGAGTCGGTCAGAGTGGAGCTGCAAATAAGCAGAGGCGGCCAGAGTGAGTGAGATGAGTGAATGAGACGGTCAGAGTTGGACTGCAGAATAAACAAAGGCACTCGGAGCAAGGTGGGTGAATGGAGTGAATGAGACGGTCAGAGTGGGACTGCAGAATAAACAGAGGCGGCCAGAGTGAGTGAGATGAGTGAATGGAGTGAATGAGACGGTCAGAGTGGGACTGCAGAATAAACAGAGGCGGCCAGAGTGACTGAGATGAGTGAATGAGACGGTCAGAGTCGGACTGCAGAATAAACAGAGGCAGTCGGAGCGAGATGGGTGAATGGAGTGAATGAGGTGGTCAGAGTGGGACTTCAGAATAAACAGAGGCGGCCAGAGTGAGTGAGATGGGTGAATGGAGTAAATGAGATGGTCAGAGAGGGGCTGCAATTAAGCAGAGGCAGTCGGAGTGAGTGAGATGAGTGAATGGAGTGAATGAGACGGTCAGAGTGGGACTGCAGAATAAACAGAGGCGGCCAGAGTGAGTGAGATGAGTGAATGGAGGGAATGAGACGGTCAGAGTGGGACTGCAGAATAAACAGAGGCGCCAGAGTGAGTGAGATGAGAGAATGGATTGATTGAGATGGTCAGAGTGGGGCTGCAGAATAAACAGAGGCAGTCGGAGTGACTGAGATGAGTGAATGGAGTGAATGAGACGGTCAGAGTGGGGCTGCAAATAAGCAGAGGCAGTCGGAGTGAGTGAGATGAGTGAATGGAGTGAATGAGACGGTCAGAGTGGGGCTGCAAATAAGCAGAGGCAGTCGGAGTGAGTGAGATGGGAGAATGGAGTGAATGAGACGGTCAGAGTGGGGCTGCAAATAAGCAGAGGCGGCCAGAGTGAGTGACATGGGTGAATGGAGTGAATAGGACGGTCAGAGTGGGACTGCAGAATAAACAGAGGCGGCCAGAGTGAGTGAGATGGGTGAATGGAGTGAAAGAGACGGTCAGAGTGGGACTGCAGAATAAACAGAGACGGCCAGAGTGAGTGAGATGGGTGAATGGAGTGAATGAGACGGTCAGAGTGGGGCTGCGGAAAAAACAGAGGCAGTCGGAGTGAGTGAAATGGGTGAATGGAGTGAATGATATGGTCAGAGTGGGACTGCAAAATAAACAGAGGCGGCCAGAGTGAGTGAGATGAGTGAATGGAGTGAATGAGACGGTCAGAGTGGGACTGCAGAATAAACAGAGGCGGCCAGACTGAGTGAGATGGGTGAATGGAGTGAATGAGACGGTCAGAGTGGGGCTGCAGAATAAACAGAGGCAGTCGGAGTGAGTGAGATGGGTGAATGGAGTGAATGATATGGTCAGAGTGGGGCTGCAGAATAAACAGAGGCAGTCGGAGTGAGTGAAATCAGTGAATGGAGTGAATGGGGCTGCAGTGAGTGGGGCTGCAGAATAAACAGAGGAAGTCGGAGTGAGTGAGATGGGTGAATGGAGTGAATGATATGGTCAGAGTGGGGCTGCAGAATAAACAGAGGCAGTCGGAGTGAGTGAGATGAGTGAATGGATTGCATGAGACGGTCAGAGTGGGACTGCAAAATAAACAGAGGCGGCCAGAGTGAGTGAGATGGGAGAATGGATTGATTGAGATGGTCAGAGTGGGGCTGCAGAATAAACAGAGGCAGTCGAAGTGAGTGAGATGAGTTAATGGAGTGAATGAGATGGTCAGAGTGAAGCTGCAGAATAAACAGAGGCAGTCAGAGTGAGTGAGATGGGTGAATGGAGTGAATGATATGGTCAGAGTGGGACTGCAAAATAAACAGAGGCGGCCAGAGTGAGTGAGATGAGTGAATGGAGTGAATGAGACGGTCAGAGTGGGACTGCAGAATAAACAGAGGCGGCCAGACTGAGTGAGATGGGTGAATGGAGTGAATGAGACGGTCAGAGTGGGACTGCAGAATAAACAGAGGCGGCCAGAGTGAGTGAGATGAGTGAATGAGACGGTCAGAGTTGGACTGCAGAATAAACAAAGGCAGTCGGAGCAAGATGGGTGAATGGAGTGAATGAGACGGTCAGAGTGGGACTGCAGAATAAATAGAGGCGGCCAGACTGAGTGAGATGGGTGAATGGAGTGAATGAGACGGTCAGAGTGGGGCTGCAGAATAAACAGAGGCAGTCGGAGTGAGTGAGATGGGTGAATGGAATGAATGATATGGTCAGAGTGGGGCTGCAGAATAAACAGAGGCAGTCGGAGTGAGTGAAATCAGTGAATGGAGTGAATGGGGCTGCAGTGAGTGGGGCTGCAGAATAAACAGAGGAAGTCGGAGTGAGTGAGATGGGTGAATGGAGTGAATGATATGGTCAGAGTGGGGCTGCAGAATAAACAGAGGCAGTCGGAGTGAGTGAGATGAGTGAATGGATTGCATGAGACGGTCAGAGTGGGACTGCAAAATAAACAGAGGCGGCCAGAGTGAGTGAGATGGGTGAATGGAGTGAATGAGACGGTCAGAGTGGGACTGCAGAATAAACAGAGGCGGTCAGAGTGAGTGAGAAGGGTGAATGGAGTGAATGAGACGGTCAGAGTGGGGCTGAGGAATAAACAGAGGCAGTCGAAGTGCGTGAGATGAGTGAATAGAGTGAATGAGACGGTCAGAGTGGGACTGCAGAATAAACAGGCGGCCAGAGTGAGTGAGATGGGTGAATGGAGTGAATGATATGGTCAGAGTGGGGCTGCAGAATAAACAGAGGCAGTCGGAGTGAGTGAAATCAGTGAATGGAGTGAATGATATGGTCAGAGTGGGGCTGCAGAATAAACAGAGGCAGTCGGAGTGAGTGAGATGAGTGAATGGATTGCATGAGACGGTCAGAGTGGGACTGCAAAATAAAAAGAGGCGGCCAGAGTGAGTGAGATGGGTGAATGGAGTGAATGAGACAGTCAGAGTGGGACTGCAGAATAAACAGAGGCGGCCAGAGTGAGTGAGATGAGTGAATGAGACGGTCAGAGTTGGACTGCAGAATAAACAAAGGCAGTCGGAGCAAGGTGGGTGAATGGAGTGAATGAGACGGTCAGAGTGGGACTGCAGAATAAACAGAGGCGGCCAGAGTGAGTGAGATGAGTGAATGGAGTGAATGAGACGGTCAGAGTGGGACTGCAGAATAAACAGAGGCGGCCAGAGTGAGTGAGATGAGTGAATGAGACGGTCAGAGTCGGACTGCAGAATAAACAGAGGCAGTCGGAGCGAGATGGGTGAATGGAGTGAATGAGGTGGTCAGAGTGGGACTGCAGAATAAACAGAGGCGAACAGAGTGAGTGAGATGAGTGAATGGAGTAAATGAGATGGTCAGAGTGGGGCTGCAATTAAGCAGAGGCAGTCGGAGTGAGTGAGATGGGAGAATGGAGTGAATAAGACGGTCAGAGTGGGGCTGCAAATAAGCAGAGGCGGCCAGAGTGAGTGATATGGGTGAATGGAGTGAATAAGACGGTCAGAGTGGGACTGCAGAATAAACAGAGGCGGCCAGAGTGAGTGAGATGGGTGAATGGAGTGAAAGAGACGGTCAGAGTGGGACTGCAGAATAAACAGAGGCGGCCAGAGTGAGTGAGATGGGTGAATGGAGTGAATGAGACGGTCAGAGTGGGGCTGCGGAATAAACAGAGGCAGTCGGAGTGAGTGAGATGGGTGAATGGAGTGAATGATATGGTCAGAGTGGGACTGCAGAATAAACAGAGGCGGCCAGAGTGAGTGAGATGAGTGAATGGAGTGAATGAGACGGTCAGAGTGGGACTGCAGAATAAACAGAAGCGCCAGAGTGAGTGAGATGAGAGAATGGATTGATTGAGATGGTCAGAGTGGGGCTGCAGAATAAAAAGAGGCAGTCGGAGTGAGTGAGATGAGTGAATGAGAAGGTCAGAGTGGGGCTGCAAGTAAGCAGAGGCAGTCGGAGTGAGTGAGATGAGTGAATGGAGTGAATGAGACGGTCACAGTGGGGCTGCAAATAAGCAGAGGCAGTCGGAGTGAGTGAGATGGGTGAATGGAGTGAATGAGACGGTCAGAGTGGGGCTGCAAATAAGCAGAGGCGGCCAGAGTGAGTGATATGGGTGAATGGAGTGAATAAGACGGTCAGAGTGGGGCTGCGGAATAAACAGAGGCAGTCAGAGTGATTGAGATGGGTGAATGGAGTGAAAGAGACGGTCAGAGTGGGACTGCAGAATAAACAGAGGCGGTCGGAGTGAAATGGGTGAATGGAGTGAATGATATGGTCAGAGTGGGACTGCAGAATAAACAGAGGCGGCCAGAGTGAGTGAGATGGGTGAATGGAGTGAATGAGATGGTCAGAGTGGGGCTGCGGAATAAACAGAGGCAGTCGGAGTGAGTAAGATGGGTGAATGGAGTGAATGATATGGTCAGAGTGGGACTGCAGAATAAACAGAGGCGGCCAGAGTAAGTGAGATGGGTGAATGGAGTGAATGAAACGGTCAGAGTGGGACTGCAAAATAAACAGAGGCGGCCAGAGTGAGTGAGATGGGTGAATGGAGTGAATGAGACGGTCAGAGTGGGACTGCAGAATAAACAGAGGCGGCCAGAGTGAGTGAGATGAGTGAATGAGACGGTCAGAGTTGGACTGCAGAATAAACAAAGGCAGTCGGAGCAAGGTGGGTGAATGGAGTGAATGAGACAGTCAGAGTGGGACTGCAGAATAAACAGAGGCGGCCAGAGTGAGTGAGATGAGTGAATGAGACAGTCAGAGTCGGACTGCAGAATAAACAGAGCTAGTCGGAGCGAGATGGGTGAATGGAGTAAATGAGGTGGTCAGAGTGGGACTGCAAAATAAACAGAGGCGGCCAGAGTGAGTGAGATGGGTGAATGGAGTAAATGAGATGGTAAGAGTGGGGCTGCAATTAAGCAGAGGCAGTCGGAGTGAGTGAGATGAGTGAATGGAGTGAATGAGACGGTCAGAGTGGGACTGCAGAATAAACAGAGGCGGCCAGAGTGAGTGAGATGAGTGAATGGAGTGAATGAGACGGTCAGAGTGGGACTGCAGAATAAACAGAGGCGGCCAGAGTGAGTGAGATGAGGGAATGGAGTGAATGAGACGGTCAGAGTGGGACTGCAGAATAAAAAGAGGCGCCAGAGTGAGTGAGATGAGAGAATGGATTGATTGAGATGGTCAGAGTGGGGCTGCAGAATAAACAGAGGCAGTCGGAGTGAGTGAGATGAGTGAATGGAGCGAATGAGACGGTCAGAGTGGGGCTGCAAATAAGCAGAGGCAGTCGGAGTGAGTGAGATGAGTGAATGGAGTGAATGAGACGGTCAGAGTGGGGCTGCAAATAAGCAGAGGAGGCCAGAGTGAGTGATATGGGTGAATGGAGTGAATAAGACGGTCAGAGTGGGGCTGCGGAATAAACAGAGGCACTCAGAGTGATTGAGATGGGTGAATGGAGTGAAAGAGACGGTCAGAGTGGGACTGCAGAATAAACAGAGGCGGCCAGAGTGAGTGAGATGGGTGAATGGAGTGAATGAGACGGTCAGAGTGGGGCTGTGGAATAAACAGAGGAAGTCGGAGTGAGTGAGATGGGTGAATGGAGTGAATGAGATGGTCAGAGTGGAGCTGCAGAATAAACAGAGGCGGCCAGAGTGAGTGAGATGGGTGAATGGAGTGAATGAGATGGTCAGATTGGGGCTGAAAATAAGCAGAGGCAGTCGGAGTGAGTGAGATGGGTGAATGGAGTGAATGAGATGGTCAGAGTGGGGCTGTAAATAAGCAGAGGCAGTCAGAGTGAGTGAGATGACTGAATGAGACTGTCAGAGTGGGACTGCAGAATAAACAGAGGCGGACAGAGTGAGTGAGATGGGTGAATGGAGTAAATAAGATGGTCAGAGTGGGGCTGCAGTTAAGCAGAGGCAGTCGGAGAGAGTGAGATGAGTGAATGGAGTGAATGAGACGGTCAGAGTGGGGCTGCAAATAAGCAGAGGCAGTCGGAGTGAGTGAGATGAGTGAATGGAGTGAATGAAACGGTCAGAGTGGAGCTGCAAATAAGCAGAGGCGGCCAGAGTGAGTGAGATGAGTGAATGAGACGGTCAGAGTTGGACTGCAGAATAAACAAAGGCAGTCGGAGCAAGGTGGGTGAATGGAGTGAATGAGACGGTCAGAGTGGGACTGCAGAATAAACAGAGGCGGCAAGAGTGAGTGAGATGAGTGAATGGAGTGAATGAGACGGTCAGAGTGGGACTGCAGAATAAACAGAGGCGGCCAGAGTGACTGAGATGAGTGAATGAGACGGTCAGAGTCGGACTGCAGAATAAACAGAGGCAGTCGGAGCGAGATGGGTGAATGGAGTGAATGAGGTGGTCAGAGTGGGACTTCAGAATAAACAGAGGCGGCCAGAGTGAGTGAGATGGGTGAATGGAGTAAATGAGATGGTCAGAGTGGGGCTGCAATTAAGCAGAGGCAGTCGGAGTGAGTGAGATGAGTGAATGGAGTGAATGAGACGGTCAGAGTGGGACTGCAGAATAAACAGAGGCGGCCAGAGTGAGTGAGATGAGTGAATGGAGTGAATGAGACGGTCAGAGTGGGACTGCAGAATAAACAGAGGCGCCAGAGTGAGTGAGATGAGAGAATGGATTGATTGAGATGGTCAGAGTGGGGCTGCAGAATAAATAGAGGCAGTCGGAGTGACTGAGATGAGTGAATGGAGTGAATGAGACGGTCAGAGTGGGGCTGCAAATAAGCAGAGGCAGTCGGAGTGAGTGAGATGAGTGAATGGAGTGAATGAGACGGTCAGAGTGGGGCTGCAAATAAGCAGAGGCAGTCGGAGTGAGTGAGATGGGAGAATGGAGTGAATGAGACGGTCAGAGTGGGGCTGCAAATAAGCAGAGGCGGCCAGAGTGAGTGACATGGGTGAATGGAGTGAATAAGACGGTCAGAGTGGGACTGCAGAATAAACAGAGGCGGCCAGAGTGAGTGAGATGGGTGAATGGAGTGAAAGAGACGGTCAGAGTGGGACTGCAGAATAAACAGAGACGGCCAGAGTGAGTGAGATGGGTGAATGGAGTGAATGAGACGGTCAGAGTGGGGCTGCGGAAAAAACAGAGGCAGTCGGAGTGAGTGAGATGGGTGAATGGAGTGAATGATATGGTCAGAGTGGGACTGCAAAATAAACAGAGGCGGCCAGAGTGAGTGAGATGAGTGAATGGAGTGAATGAGACGGTCAGAGTGGGACTGCAGAATAAACAGAGGCGCCAGAGTGAGTGAGATGAGAGAATGGATTGATTGAGATGGTCAGAGTGGGGCTGCAGAATAAACAGAGGCAGTCGGAGTGAGTGAGATGAGTGAATGAGACGGTCAGAGTGGGGCTGCAAGTAAGCAGAGGCAGTCGGAGTGAGTGAGATGAGTGAATGCAGTGAATGAGACGGTCAGAGTGGGGCTGCAAATAAGCAGAGGCAGTCGGAGTGAGTGAGATGGGTGAATGGAGTGAATGAGACGGTCAGAGTGGGGCTGCAAATAAGCAGAGGCGGCCAGAGTGAGTGATATGGGTGAATGGAGTGAATAAGACGGTCAGAGTGGGGCTGCGGAATAAACAGAGGCGGTCGGAGTGAAATGGGTGAATGGAGTGAATGATATGGTCAGAGTGGGACTGCAGAATAAACAGAGGCGGCCAGAGTGAGTGAGATGGGTGAATGGAATGAATGAGATGGTCAGAGTGGGGCTGCGGAATAAACAGAGGCAGTCGGAGTGAGTAAGATGGGTGAATGGAGTGAATGATATGGTCAGAGTGGGACTGCAGAATAAACAGAGGCGGCCAGAGTAAGTGAGATGGGTGAATGGAGTGAATGAAACGGTCAGAGTGGGACTGCAAAATAAACAGAGGTGGCCAGAGTGAGTGAGATGGGTGAATGGAGTGAATGAGACGGTCAGAGTGGGACTGCAGAATAAACAGAGGCGGCCAGAGTGAGTGAGATGAGTGAATGAGACGGTCAGAGTTGGACTGCAGAATAAACAAAGGCAGTCGGAGCAAGGTGGGTGAATGGTGTGAATGAGACAGTCAGAGTGGGACTGCAGAATAAACAGAGGCGGCCAGAGTGAGTGAGATGAGTGAATGAGACAGTCAGAGTCGGACTGCAGAATAAACAGAGGCAGTCGGAGCGAGATGGGTGAATGGAGTGAATGAGGTGGTCAGAGTGGGACTGCAGAATAAACAGAGGCGGCCAGAGTGAGTGAGATGGGTGAGTGGAGTAAATGAGATGGTCAGAGTGGGGCTGCAATTAAGCAGAGGCAGTCCGAGTGAGTGAGATGAGTGAATGGAGTGAATGAGACGGTCAGAGTGGGACTGCAGAATAAACAGAGGCGGCCAGAGTGAGTGAGATGAGTGAATAGAGTGAATGAGACGGTCAGAGTGGGACTGCAGAATAAAAAGAGGCGCCAGAGTGAGTGAGATGAGAGAAAGGATTGATTGAGATGGTCAGAGTGGGGCTGCAGAATAAACAGAGGCAGTCGGAGTGAGTGAGATGAGTGAATGGAGCGAATGAGACGGTCAGAGTGGGGCTGCAAATAAGCAGAGGCAGTCGGAGTGAGTGAGATGAGTGAATGGAGTGAATGAGACGGTCAGAGTGGGGCTGCGGAATAAACAGAGGCACTCAGAGTGATTGAGATGGGTGAATGGAGTGAAAGACGGTCAGAGTGGGACTGCAGAATAAACAGAGGCGGCCAGAGTGAGTGAGATGGGTGAATGGAGTGAATAAGACGGTCAGAGTGGGGCTGCGGAATAAACAGAGGCGGTCGGAGTGAAATGGGTGAATGGAGTGAATGATATTTTCAGAGTGGGACTGCAGAATAAACAGAGGCGGCCAGAGTGAGTGAGATGGGTGAATGGAGTGAATGAGACGGTCAGAGTGGGGCTGCGGAATAAACAGAGGCAGTCGGAGTGAGTGAGATGGGTGAATGGAGTGAATGATATGGTTAGAGTGGGACTGGAGAATAAACAGAGGCGGCCAGAGTAAGTGAGATGGGTGAATGGAGTGAATGAAACGGTCAGAGTGGGACTGCAAAATAAACAGAGGCGGTAAGAGTGAGTGAGATGGGTGAATGGAGTGAATGAGACGGTCAGAGTGGGACTGCAGAATAAACAGAGGCGACCATAGTGAGTGAGATGAGTGAATGAGACGGTCAGAGTTGGACTGCAGAATAAACAAAGGCAGTCGGAGCAAGGTGGGTGAATGGAGTGAATGAGACGGTCAGAGTGGGACTGCAGAATAAACAGAGGCAGCCAGAGTGAGTGAGATGGGTGAATGGAGTAAATGAGATGGTCAGAGTGGGACTGCAGAATAAACATAGGCGGCCAGAGTGAGTGAGATGAGTGAATGGAGTGAATGAGACGGTCAGAGTGGGACTGCAGAATAAACAGAGGTGGCCAGAGTGAGTGAGATGGGTGAATGGAGTGAATGAGACGGTCAGAGTGGGGCTGCGGAATAAACAGAGGCAGTCGGAGTGAGTGAGATGGGTGAATGGAGTGAATGATATGGTCAGAGTGGGACTGCAGAATAAACAAAGGCGGCCAGAGTAAGTGAGATGGGTGAATGGAGTGAATGAAACGGTCAGAGTGGGGCTGCGGAAAAAACAGAGGCAGTTGGATGTGCGTGAGATGGGTGAATGGAGTGAATGATATGGTCAGAGTGGGACTGCAGAATAAACAGAGGAGGCCAGAGTGAGTGAGATGAGTGAATGGAGTGAATGATATGGTCAGAGTGGGGCTGCAGAATAAACAGAGGCAGTCGGAGTGAGTGAGATGAGTGAATGGAGTGAATGAGACAGTCAGAGTGGGACTGCAGAATAAACAGAGGCGGCCAGAGTGAGTGAGATGGGTGAATGGAGTGATTGAGATGGTCAGATTGGGGCTGCAAATAAGCAGAGGCAGTCGGAGTGAGTGAGATGGGTGAATGGAGTGAATGAGACGGTGAGAGTGGGGCTGCAAATAAGCAGAGGCAGTCGGAGTGAGTGAGATGAGTGAATGAGACGGTCAGAGTGGGGCTGCAGAATAAACAGAGGCGGCCAAAGTGAGTGAGATGGGTGAATGGAGTGAATGAGACTGTCAGAGTGGGACTGCGGAATAAACAGAGGCGGCCAGAGTGAGTGAGATGAGTGAATGGAGTGAATGATATGGTCAGAGTGGGGCTGCAGAATAAACAGAGGCAGTCAGAGTGAGTGAGATGAGTGAATGGCGTGAATGAGACGGTCAGAGTGGGACTGCAGAATAAAAAGAGGCGGCCAGAGTGAGTGAGATGGGAGAATGGATTGATTGAGATGGTCAGAGTGGGGCTGCAGAATAAACAGAGGCAGTCGAAGTGAGTGAGATGAGTTAATGGAGTGAATGAGACGGTCAGAGTGGGACTGCAGAATAAACAGAGGCGGCCAGATTGAGTAAGATGGGTGAATGGAGTGAATGAGACGGTCAGAGTGGGGCTGCAAATAAGCAGAGGCAGTCTGAGTGAGAGAGATGAGTGAATGAGATGGTCAGAGTGGGACTGCAGAATAAACAGAGGTGGCCAGAGTGAGTGAGATGGGTGAATGGAGTGAATGAGACGGTCAGAGTGGGGCTGTGGAATAAACAGAGGAAGTCGGAGTGAGTGAGATGGGTGAATGGAGTGAATGAGAAGGTCAGAGTGGAGCTGCAGAATAAACAGAGGCGGCCAGAGTGAGTGAGATGGGTGAATGGAGTGAATGAGATGGTCAGATTGGGGCTGAAAATAAGCAGAGGCAGTCGGAGTGAGTGAGATGGGTGAATGGAGTGAATGAGACGGTCAGAGTGGGGCTGTAAATAAGCAGAGGCAGTCAGAGTGAGTGAGATGAGTGAATGAGACTGTCAGAGTGGGACTGCAGAATAAACAGAGGCGGACAGAGTGAGTGAGATGGGTGAATGGAGTAAATAAGATGGTCAGAGTGGGGCTGCAGTTAAGCAGAGGCAGTCGGAGTGAGTGAGATGAGTGAATGGAGTGAATGAGACGGTCAGAGTGGGGCTGCAAATAAGCAGAGGCAGTCGGAGTGAGTGAGATGAGTGAATGGAGTGAATGAGTCGGTCAGAGTGGAGCTGCAAATAAGCAGAGGCGGCCAGAGTGAGTGAGATGAGTGAATGAGACGGTCAGAGTTGGACTGCAGAATAAACAAAGGCACTCGGAGCAAGGTGGGTGAATGGAGTGAATGAGACGGTCAGAGTGGGACTGCAGAATAAACAGAGGCGGCCAGAGTGAGTGAGATGAGTGAATGGAGTGAATGAGACGGTCAGAGTGGGACTGCAGAATAAACAGAGGCGGCCAGAGTGACTGAGATGAGTGAATGAGACGGTCAGAGTCGGACTGCAGAATAAACAGAGGCAGTCGGAGCGAGATGGGTGAATGGAGTGAATGAGGTGGTCAGAGTGGGACTTCAGAATAAACAGAGGCGGCCAGAGTGAGTGAGATGGGTGAATGGAGTAAATGAGATGGTCAGAGAGGGGCTGCAATTAAGCAGAGGCAGTCGGAGTGAGTGAGATGAGTGAATGGAGTGAATGAGACGGTCAGAGTGGGACTGCAGAATAAACAGAGGCGGCCAGAGTGAGTGAGATGAGTGAATGGAGGGAATGAGACGGTCAGAGTGGGACTGCAGAATAAACAGAGGCGCCAGAGTGAGTGAGATGAGAGAATGGATTGATTGAGATGGTCAGAGTGGGGCTGCAGAATAAACAGAGGCAGTCGGAGTGACTGAGATGAGTGAATGGAGTGAATGAGACGGTCAGAGTGGGGCTGCAAATAAGCAGAGGCAGTCGGAGTGAGTGAGATGAGTGAATGGAGTGAATGAGACGGTCAGAGTGGGGCTGCAAATAAGCAGAGGCAGTCGGAGTGAGTGAGATGGGAGAATGGAGTGAATGAGACGGTCAGAGTGGGGCTGCAAATAAGCAGAGGCGGCCAGAGTGAGTGACATGGGTGAATGGAGTGAATAGGACGGTCAGAGTGGGACTGCAGAATAAACAGAGGCGGCCAGAGTGAGTGAGATGGGTGAATGGAGTGAAAGAGACGGTCAGAGTGGGACTGCAGAATAAACAGAGACGGCCAGAGTGAGTGAGATGGGTGAATGGAGTGAATGAGACGGTCAGAGTGGGGCTGCGGAAAAAACAGAGGCAGTCGGAGTGAGTGAAATGGGTGAATGGAGTGAATGATATGGTCAGAGTGGGACTGCAAAATAAACAGAGGCGGCCAGAGTGAGTGAGATGAGTGAATGGAGTGAATGAGACGGTCAGAGTGGGACTGCAGAATAAACAGAGGCGGCCAGACTGAGTGAGATGGGTGAATGGAGTGAATGAGACGGTCAGAGTGGGGCTGCAGAATAAACAGAGGCAGTCGGAGTGAGTGAGATGGGTGAATGGAGTGAATGATATGGTCAGAGTGGGGCTGCAGAATAAACAGAGGCAGTCGGAGTGAGTGAAATCAGTGAATGGAGTGAATGGGGCTGCAGTGAGTGGGGCTGCAGAATAAACAGAGGAAGTCGGAGTGAGTGAGATGGGTGAATGGAGTGAATGATATGGTCAGAGTGGGGCTGCAGAATAAACAGAGGCAGTCGGAGTGAGTGAGATGAGTGAATGGATTGCATGAGACGGTCAGAGTGGGACTGCAAAATAAACAGAGGCGGCCAGAGTGAGTGAGATGGGAGAATGGATTGATTGAGATGGTCAGAGTGGGGCTGCAGAATAAACAGAGGCAGTCGAAGTGAGTGAGATGAGTTAATGGAGTGAATGAGATGGTCAGAGTGAAGCTGCAGAATAAACAGAGGCAGTCAGAGTGAGTGAGATGGGTGAATGGAGTGAATGATATGGTCAGAGTGGGACTGCAAAATAAACAGAGGCGGCCAGAGTGAGTGAGATGAGTGAATGGAGTGAATGAGACGGTCAGAGTGGGACTGCAGAATAAACAGAGGCGGCCAGACTGAGTGAGATGGGTGAATGGAGTGAATGAGACGGTCAGAGTGGGACTGCAGAATAAACAGAGGCGGCCAGAGTGAGTGAGATGAGTGAATGAGACGGTCAGAGTTGGACTGCAGAATAAACAAAGGCAGTCGGAGCAAGATGGGTGAATGGAGTGAATGAGACGGTCAGAGTGGGACTGCAGAATAAATAGAGGCGGCCAGACTGAGTGAGATGGGTGAATGGAGTGAATGAGACGGTCAGAGTGGGGCTGCAGAATAAACAGAGGCAGTCGGAGTGAGTGAGATGGGTGAATGGAGTGAATGATATGGTCAGAGTGGGGCTGCAGAATAAACAGAGGCAGTCGGAGTGAGTGAAATCAGTGAATGGAGTGAATGGGGCTGCAGTGAGTGGGGCTGCAGAATAAACAGAGGAAGTCGGAGTGAGTGAGATGGGTGAATGGAGTGAATGATATGGTCAGAGTGGGGCTGCAGAATAAACAGAGGCAGTCGGAGTGAGTGAGATGAGTGAATGGATTGCATGAGACGGTCAGAGTGGGACTGCAAAATAAACAGAGGCGGCCAGAGTGAGTGAGATGGGTGAATGGAGTGAATGAGACGGTCAGAGTGGGACTGCAGAATAAACAGAGGCGGCCAGAGTGAGTGAGATGAGTGAATGAGACGGTCAGAGTTGGACTGCAGAATAAACAAAGGCAGTCGGAGCAAGATGGGTGAATGGAGTGAATGAGACGGTCAGAGTGGGACTGCAGAATAAACAGAGGCGGCCAGAGTGAGTGAGATGAGTGAATGGAGTGAATGAGACGGTGAGAGTGGGGCTGCATAATAAACAGAGGCAGTCGGAGTGAGTGAGATGGGTGAATGAAGTGAATGAGATGGTCAGAGTGGGACTGCAGAATAAACAGAGGCGGTCAGAGTGAGTGAGAAGGGTGAATGGAGTGAATGAGACGGTCAGAGTGGGGCTGAGGAATAAACAGAGGCAGTCGAAGTGCGTGAGATGAGTGAATAGAGTGAATGAGACGGTCAGAGTGGGACTGCAGAATAAACAGGCGGCCAGAGTGAGTGAGATGGGTGAATGGAGTGAATGATATGGTCAGAGTGGGGCTGCAGAATAAACAGAGGCAGTCGGAGTGAGTGAAATCAGTGAATGGAGTGAATGATATGGTCAGAGTGGGGCTGCAGAATAAACAGAGGCAGTCGGAGTGAGTGAGATGAGTGAATGGATTGCATGAGACGGTCAGAGTGGGACTGCAAAATAAAAAGAGGCGGCCAGAGTGAGTGAGATGGGTGAATGGAGTGAATGAGACAGTCAGAGTGGGACTGCAGAATAAACAGAGGCGGCCAGAGTGAGTGAGATGAGTGAATGAGACGGTCAGAGTTGGACTGCAGAATAAACAAAGGCAGTCGGAGCAAGGTGGGTGAATGGAGTGAATGAGACGGTCAGAGTGGGACTGCAGAATAAACAGAGGCGGCCAGAGTGAGTGAGATGAGTGAATGGAGTGAATGAGACGGTCAGAGTGGGACTGCAGAATAAACAGAGGCGGCCAGAGTGAGTGAGATGAGTGAATGAGACGGTCAGAGTCGGACTGCAGAATAAACAGAGGCAGTCGGAGCGAGATGGGTGAATGGAGTGAATGAGGTGGTCAGAGTGGGACTGCAGAATAAACAGAGGCGAACAGAGTGAGTGAGATGAGTGAATGGAGTAAATGAGATGGTCAGAGTGGGGCTGCAATTAAGCAGAGGCAGTCGGAGTGAGTGAGATGGGAGAATGGAGTGAATAAGACGGTCAGAGTGGGGCTGCAAATAAGCAGAGGCGGCCAGAGTGAGTGATATGGGTGAATGGAGTGAATAAGACGGTCAGAGTGGGACTGCAGAATAAACAGAGGCGGCCAGAGTGAGTGAGATGGGTGAATGGAGTGAAAGAGACGGTCAGAGTGGGACTGCAGAATAAACAGAGGCGGCCAGAGTGAGTGAGATGGGTGAATGGAGTGAATGAGACGGTCAGAGTGGGGCTGCGGAATAAACAGAGGCAGTCGGAGTGAGTGAGATGGGTGAATGGAGTGAATGATATGGTCAGAGTGGGACTGCAGAATAAACAGAGGCGGCCAGAGTGAGTGAGATGAGTGAATGGAGTGAATGAGACGGTCAGAGTGGGACTGCAGAATAAACAGAAGCGCCAGAGTGAGTGAGATGAGAGAATGGATTGATTGAGATGGTCAGAGTGGGGCTGCAGAATAAAAAGAGGCAGTCGGAGTGAGTGAGATGAGTGAATGAGAAGGTCAGAGTGGGGCTGCAAGTAAGCAGAGGCAGTCGGAGTGAGTGAGATGAGTGAATGGAGTGAATGAGACGGTCACAGTGGGGCTGCAAATAAGCAGAGGCAGTCGGAGTGAGTGAGATGGGTGAATGGAGTGAATGAGACGGTCAGAGTGGGGCTGCAAATAAGCAGAGGCGGCCAGAGTGAGTGATATGGGTGAATGGAGTGAATAAGACGGTCAGAGTGGGGCTGCGGAATAAACAGAGGCAGTCAGAGTGATTGAGATGGGTGAATGGAGTGAAAGAGACGGTCAGAGTGGGACTGCAGAATAAACAGAGGCGGTCGGAGTGAAATGGGTGAATGGAGTGAATGATATGGTCAGAGTGGGACTGCAGAATAAACAGAGGCGGCCAGAGTGAGTGAGATGGGTGAATGGAGTGAATGAGATGGTCAGAGTGGGGCTGCGGAATAAACAGAGGCAGTCGGAGTGAGTAAGATGGGTGAATGGAGTGAATGATATGGTCAGAGTGGGACTGCAGAATAAACAGAGGCGGCCAGAGTAAGTGAGATGGGTGAATGGAGTGAATGAAACGGTCAGAGTGGGACTGCAAAATAAACAGAGGCGGCCAGAGTGAGTGAGATGGGTGAATGGAGTGAATGAGACGGTCAGAGTGGGACTGCAGAATAAACAGAGGCGGCCAGAGTGAGTGAGATGAGTGAATGAGACGGTCAGAGTTGGACTGCAGAATAAACAAAGGCAGTCGGAGCAAGGTGGGTGAATGGAGTGAATGAGACAGTCAGAGTGGGACTGCAGAATAAACAGAGGCGGCCAGAGTGAGTGAGATGAGTGAATGAGACAGTCAGAGTCGGACTGCAGAATAAACAGAGCTAGTCGGAGCGAGATGGGTGAATGGAGTAAATGAGGTGGTCAGAGTGGGACTGCAAAATAAACAGAGGCGGCCAGAGTGAGTGAGATGGGTGAATGGAGTAAATGAGATGGTAAGAGTGGGGCTGCAATTAAGCAGAGGCAGTCGGAGTGAGTGAGATGAGTGAATGGAGTGAATGAGACGGTCAGAGTGGGACTGCAGAATAAACAGAGGCGGCCAGAGTGAGTGAGATGAGTGAATGGAGTGAATGAGACGGTCAGAGTGGGACTGCAGAATAAACAGAGGCGGCCAGAGTGAGTGAGATGAGGGAATGGAGTGAATGAGACGGTCAGAGTGGGACTGCAGAATAAAAAGAGGCGCCAGAGTGAGTGAGATGAGAGAATGGATTGATTGAGATGGTCAGAGTGGGGCTGCAGAATAAACAGAGGCAGTCGGAGTGAGTGAGATGAGTGAATGGAGCGAATGAGACGGTCAGAGTGGGGCTGCAAATAAGCAGAGGCAGTCGGAGTGAGTGAGATGAGTGAATGGAGTGAATGAGACGGTCAGAGTGGGGCTGCAAATAAGCAGAGGAGGCCAGAGTGAGTGATATGGGTGAATGGAGTGAATAAGACGGTCAGAGTGGGGCTGCGGAATAAACAGAGGCACTCAGAGTGATTGAGATGGGTGAATGGAGTGAAAGAGACGGTCAGAGTGGGACTGCAGAATAAACAGAGGCGGCCAGAGTGAGTGAGATGGGTGAATGGAGTGAATGAGACGGTCAGAGTGGGGCTGTGGAATAAACAGAGGAAGTCGGAGTGAGTGAGATGGGTGAATGGAGTGAATGAGATGGTCAGAGTGGAGCTGCAGAATAAACAGAGGCGGCCAGAGTGAGTGAGATGGGTGAATGGAGTGAATGAGATGGTCAGATTGGGGCTGAAAATAAGCAGAGGCAGTCGGAGTGAGTGAGATGGGTGAATGGAGTGAATGAGATGGTCAGAGTGGGGCTGTAAATAAGCAGAGGCAGTCAGAGTGAGTGAGATGACTGAATGAGACTGTCAGAGTGGGACTGCAGAATAAACAGAGGCGGACAGAGTGAGTGAGATGGGTGAATGGAGTAAATAAGATGGTCAGAGTGGGGCTGCAGTTAAGCAGAGGCAGTCGGAGAGAGTGAGATGAGTGAATGGAGTGAATGAGACGGTCAGAGTGGGGCTGCAAATAAGCAGAGGCAGTCGGAGTGAGTGAGATGAGTGAATGGAGTGAATGAAACGGTCAGAGTGGAGCTGCAAATAAGCAGAGGCGGCCAGAGTGAGTGAGATGAGTGAATGAGACGGTCAGAGTTGGACTGCAGAATAAACAAAGGCAGTCGGAGCAAGGTGGGTGAATGGAGTGAATGAGACGGTCAGAGTGGGACTGCAGAATAAACAGAGGCGGCAAGAGTGAGTGAGATGAGTGAATGGAGTGAATGAGACGGTCAGAGTGGGACTGCAGAATAAACAGAGGCGGCCAGAGTGACTGAGATGAGTGAATGAGACGGTCAGAGTCGGACTGCAGAATAAACAGAGGCAGTCGGAGCGAGATGGGTGAATGGAGTGAATGAGGTGGTCAGAGTGGGACTTCAGAATAAACAGAGGCGGCCAGAGTGAGTGAGATGGGTGAATGGAGTAAATGAGATGGTCAGAGTGGGGCTGCAATTAAGCAGAGGCAGTCGGAGTGAGTGAGATGAGTGAATGGAGTGAATGAGACGGTCAGAGTGGGACTGCAGAATAAACAGAGGCGGCCAGAGTGAGTGAGATGAGTGAATGGAGTGAATGAGACGGTCAGAGTGGGACTGCAGAATAAACAGAGGCGCCAGAGTGAGTGAGATGAGAGAATGGATTGATTGAGATGGTCAGAGTGGGGCTGCAGAATAAACAGAGGCAGTCGGAGTGACTGAGATGAGTGAATGGAGTGAATGAGACGGTCAGAGTGGGGCTGCAAATAAGCAGAGGCAGTCGGAGTGAGTGAGATGAGTGAATGGAGTGAATGAGACGGTCAGAGTGGGGCTGCAAATAAGCAGAGGCAGTCGGAGTGAGTGAGATGGGAGAATGGAGTGAATGAGACGGTCAGAGTGGGGCTGCAAATAAGCAGAGGCGGCCAGAGTGAGTGACATGGGTGAATGGAGTGAATAAGACGGTCAGAGTGGGACTGCAGAATAAACAGAGGCGGCCAGAGTGAGTGAGATGGGTGAATGGAGTGAAAGAGACGGTCAGAGTGGGACTGCAGAATAAACAGAGACGGTCAGAGTGAGTGAGATGGGTGAATGGAGTGAATGAGACGGTCAGAGTGGGGCTGCGGAAAAAACAGAGGCAGTCGGAGTGAGTGAGATGGGTGAATGGAGTGAATGATATGGTCAGAGTGGGACTGCAAAATAAACAGAGGCGGCCAGAGTGAGTGAGATGAGTGAATGGAGTGAATGAGACGGTCAGAGTGGGACTGCAGAATAAACAGAGGCGCCAGAGTGAGTGAGATGAGAGAATGGATTGATTGAGATGGTCAGAGTGGGGCTGCAGAATAAACAGAGGCAGTCGGAGTGAGTGAGATGAGTGAATGAGACGGTCAGAGTGGGGCTGCAAGTAAGCAGAGGCAGTCGGAGTGAGTGAGATGAGTGAATGCAGTGAATGAGACGGTCAGAGTGGGGCTGCAAATAAGCAGAGGCAGTCGGAGTGAGTGAGATGGGTGAATGGAGTGAATGAGACGGTCAGAGTGGGGCTGCAAATAAGCAGAGGCGGCCAGAGTGAGTGATATGGGTGAATGGAGTGAATAAGACGGTCAGAGTGGGGCTGCGGAATAAACAGAGGCGGTCGGAGTGAAATGGGTGAATGGAGTGAATGATATGGTCAGAGTGGGACTGCAGAATAAACAGAGGCGGCCAGAGTGAGTGAGATGGGTGAATGGAATGAATGAGATGGTCAGAGTGGGGCTGCGGAATAAACAGAGGCAGTCGGAGTGAGTAAGATGGGTGAATGGAGTGAATGATATGGTCAGAGTGGGACTGCAGAATAAACAGAGGCGGCCAGAGTAAGTGAGATGGGTGAATGGAGTGAATGAAACGGTCAGAGTGGGACTGCAAAATAAACAGAGGTGGCCAGAGTGAGTGAGATGGGTGAATGGAGTGAATGAGACGGTCAGAGTGGGACTGCAGAATAAACAGAGGCGGCCAGAGTGAGTGAGATGAGTGAATGAGACGGTCAGAGTTGGACTGCAGAATAAACAAAGGCAGTCGGAGCAAGGTGGGTGAATGGTGTGAATGAGACAGTCAGAGTGGGACTGCAGAATAAACAGAGGCGGCCAGAGTGAGTGAGATGAGTGAATGAGACAGTCAGAGTCGGACTGCAGAATAAACAGAGGCAGTCGGAGCGAGATGGGTGAATGGAGTGAATGAGGTGGTCAGAGTGGGACTGCAGAATAAACAGAGGCGGCCAGAGTGAGTGAGATGGGTGAGTGGAGTAAATGAGATGGTCAGAGTGGGGCTGCAATTAAGCAGAGGCAGTCCGAGTGAGTGAGATGAGTGAATGGAGTGAATGAGACGGTCAGAGTGGGACTGCAGAATAAACAGAGGCGGCCAGAGTGAGTGAGATGAGTGAATAGAGTGAATGAGACGGTCAGAGTGGGACTGCAGAATAAAAAGAGGCGCCAGAGTGAGTGAGATGAGAGAAAGGATTGATTGAGATGGTCAGAGTGGGGCTGCAGAATAAACAGAGGCAGTCGGAGTGAGTGAGATGAGTGAATGGAGCGAATGAGACGGTCAGAGTGGGGCTGCAAATAAGCAGAGGCAGTCGGAGTGAGTGAGATGAGTGAATGGAGTGAATGAGACGGTCAGAGTGGGGCTGCGGAATAAACAGAGGCACTCAGAGTGATTGAGATGGGTGAATGGAGTGAAAGACGGTCAGAGTGGGACTGCAGAATAAACAGAGGCGGCCAGAGTGAGTGAGATGGGTGAATGGAGTGAATAAGACGGTCAGAGTGGGGCTGCGGAATAAACAGAGGCGGTCGGAGTGAAATGGGTGAATGGAGTGAATGATATTTTCAGAGTGGGACTGCAGAATAAACAGAGGCGGCCAGAGTGAGTGAGATGGGTGAATGGAGTGAATGAGACGGTCAGAGTGGGGCTGCGGAATAAACAGAGGCAGTCGGAGTGAGTGAGATGGGTGAATGGAGTGAATGATATGGTTAGAGTGGGACTGGAGAATAAACAGAGGCGGCCAGAGTAAGTGAGATGGGTGAATGGAGTGAATGAAACGGTCAGAGTGGGACTGCAAAATAAACAGAGGCGGTAAGAGTGAGTGAGATGGGTGAATGGAGTGAATGAGACGGTCAGAGTGGGACTGCAGAATAAACAGAGGCGACCATAGTGAGTGAGATGAGTGAATGAGACGGTCAGAGTTGGACTGCAGAATAAACAAAGGCAGTCGGAGCAAGGTGGGTGAATGGAGTGAATGAGACGGTCAGAGTGGGACTGCAGAATAAACAGAGGCAGCCAGAGTGAGTGAGATGGGTGAATGGAGTAAATGAGATGGTCAGAGTGGGACTGCAGAATAAACATAGGCGGCCAGAGTGAGTGAGATGAGTGAATGGAGTGAATGAGACGGTCAGAGTGGGACTGCAGAATAAACAGAGGTGGCCAGAGTGAGTGAGATGGGTGAATGGAGTGAATGAGACGGTCAGAGTGGGGCTGCGGAATAAACAGAGGCAGTCGGAGTGAGTGAGATGGGTGAATGGAGTGAATGATATGGTCAGAGTGGGACTGCAGAATAAACAAAGGCGGCCAGAGTAAGTGAGATGGGTGAATGGAGTGAATGAAACGGTCAGAGTGGGGCTGCGGAAAAAACAGAGGCAGTTGGATGTGAGTGAGATGGGTGAATGGAGTGAATGATATGGTCAGAGTGGGACTGCAGAATAAAGAGAGGAGGCCAGAGTGAGTGAGATGAGTGAATGGAGTGAATGATATGGTCAGAGTGGGGCTGCAGAATAAACAGAGGCAGTCGGAGTGGGTGAGATGAGTGAATGGAGTGAATGAGACAGTCAGAGTGGGACTGCAGAATAAACAGAGGTGGCCAGAGTGAGTGAGATGGGTGAATGGAGTGAATGAGACGGTCAGAGTGGGGCTGCGGAATAAACAGAGGCAGTCGGAGTGAGTGAGATGGGTGAATGGAGTGAATGATATGGTCAGAGTGGGACTGCAGAATAAACAAAGGCGGCCAGAGTAAGTGAGATGGGTGAATGGAGTGAATGAAACGGTCAGAGTGGGGCTGCGGAAAAAACAGACGCAGTTGGATGTGAGTGAGATGGGTGAATGGAGTGAATGATATGGTCAGAGTGGGACTGCAGAATAAACAGAGGAGGCCAGAGTGAGTGAGATGAGTGAATGGAGTGAATGATATGGTCAGAGTGGGGCTGCAGAATAAACAGAGGCAGTCGGAGTGGGTGAGATGAGTGAATGGAGTGAATGAGACAGTCAGAGTGGGACTGCAGAATAAACAGAGGCGGCCAAAGTGAGTGAGATGGGAGAATGGATTGATTGAGATGGTCAGAGTGGGGCTGCAGAATAAACAGAGGCAGTCGAAGTGAGTGAGATGAGTTAATGGAGTGAATGAGACGGTCAGAGTGGGACTGCAGAATAAACAGAGGCGGCCAGATTGAGTAAGATGGGTGAATGGAGTGAATGAGACGGTCAGAGTGGGGCTGCAAATAAGCAGAGGCAGTCTGAGTGAGAGAGATGAGTGAATGAGATGGTCAGAGTGGGACTGCAGAATAAACAGAGGTGGCCAGAGTGAGTGAGATGGGTGAATGGAGTGAATGAGACGGTCAGAGTGGGGCTGTGGAATAAACAGAGGCAGTCGGAGTGAGTGAGATGGGTGAATGGAGTGAATGAGACGGCCAGAGTGGGACTGCAGAATAAACAGAGGCGGCCGGAGTGAGTGAGATGGGTGAATGGAGTGAATGAGATGGTCAGAGTGGAGCTGCAGAATAAACAGAGGCGGCCAGAGTGAGTGAGATGGGTGAATGGAGTGAATGAGATGGTCAGATTGGGGCTGAAAATAAGCAGAGGCAGTCGGAGTGAGTGAGATGGGTGAATGGAGTGAATGAGACGGTCAGAGTGGGGCTGTAAATAAGCAGAGGCAGTCGGAGTGAGTGAGATGAGTGAATGAGACGGTCAGAGTGGGACTGCAGAATAAACAGAGGCGGACAGAGTGAGTGAGATGGGTGAATGGAGTAAATAAGATGGTCAGAGTGGGGCTGCAGTTAAGCAGAGGCAGTCGGAGTAAGTGAGATGAGTGAATGGAGTGAATGAGACGGTCAGAGTGGGGCTGCAAATAAGCAGAGGCAGTCGGAGTGAGTGAGATGAGTGAATGGAGTGAATGAGACGGTCAGAGTGGGACTGCAGAATAAACAGAGGCGGCCAGAGTGAGTGAGATGGGTGAATGGCGTGAATGAGACGGTCAGAGTGGGACTGCAGAATAAACAGAGGCGCCCAGAGTGAGTGAGATGGGAGAATGGATTGATTGAGATGGTCAGAGTGGGGCTGCAGAATAAACAGAGGCAGTCGAAGTGAGTGAGATGAGTTAATGGAGTGAATGGGACGATCAGAGTGGGACTGCAGAATAAACAGAGGCGGCGCGAGTGAGTGAGATGGGTGAATGGAGTGAATGAGGTGGTCAGAGTGGGGCTGCAAATAAGCAGAGGCAGTCGGAGTGAGTGAGATGGGTGAATGGAGTGAATGAGACGGTTTGAGTGGGGCTGCAAATAAGAAGAGGCAGTCTGAGTGAGAGAGATGAGTGAATGAGATGGTCAGAGTGGGACTGCAGAATAAACAGAGGTGGCCAGAGTGAGTGAGATGGGTGAATGGAGTGAATGAGACGGTCAGAGTGGGACTGCAGAATAAACAGAGGCGGCAGGACTGAGTGAGATGGGTGAATGGAGTGAATGAGATGGTCAGAGTGGAGCTGCAGAATAAACAGAGGCGGCCAGAGTGAGTGAGATGGGTGAATGGAGTGAATGAGATGGTCAGATTGGGGCTGAAAATAAGAAGAGGCAGTCGGAGTGAGTGAGATGGGTAAATGGAGTGAATGAGACGGTCAGAGTGGGGCTGTAAATAAGCAGAGGCAGTCGGAGTGAGTGAGATGAGTGAATGAGACGGTCAGAGTGGGACTGCAGAATAAACAGAGGCGGCCAGAGTGAGTGAGATGGGTGAATGGAGTAAATGAGATGGTCAGAGTGGGGCTGCAATTAAGCAGAGGCAGTCGGAGTGAGTGAGATGAGTGAATGGAGTGAATGAGACGGTCAGAGTGGGACTGCAGAATAAACAGAGGCGGCCAGAGTGAGTGAGATGAGAGAATGGATTGATTGAGATGGTCAGAGTGGGGCTGCAGAATAAACAGAGGCAGTCGGAGTGAGTGAGATGAGTGAATGGAGTGAGTGAGACGGTCAGAGTGGGGCTGCAAATAAGCAGAGGCAGTCGGAGTGAGTGAGATGAGTGAATGAGACGGTTAGAGTGGGACTGCAGAATAAACAGAGGCGGCCAGAGTGAGTGAGATGGGTGAATGGCGTGAATGAGACGGTCAGAGTGGGACTGCAGAGTAAACAGAGGCGGCCAGAGTGAGTGAGATGAGAGAATGGATTGATTGAGATGGTCAGAGTGGGGCTGCAAATAAGCAGAAGCAGTCGGAGTGAGTGAGATGAGTTAATGGAGTGAATGAGACGGTCAAAGTGGGACTGCAAATAAACAGAGGCGGCCTGAGTGAGTGAGATGGCTGAATGGAGTAAATGAGATGGTAAGAGTGGGGCTGCAATTAAGCAGAGGCAGTCGGAGTGAGTGAGATGAGTGAATGGAGTGAATGAGACGGTCATAGTGGGACTGCAGAATAAACAGAGGCAGTTGGAGTGAGTGAGATGAGTGAATGGAGTGAATGAGACAGTCAGAGTGGGGCTGCAAATAAGCAGAGGCGGCCAGAGTGAGTGATATGGGTGAATGGAGTGAATAAGACGGTCAGAGTGGGACTGCAGAATAAACAGAGGCGGCCAGAGTGAGTGAGATGGGTGAATGGAGTGAATGAGACGGTCAGAGTGGGGCTGCGGAATAAACAGAGGTAGTCGGAGTGAGTGAGATTGGTGAATGGAGTGAATGATATGGTCAGAGTGGGACTGCAGAATAAACAGAGGCGGCCAGAGTGAGTGAGATGAGTGAATGGAGTGAATGAGACGGTCAGAGTGGGACTGCAGAATAAACAGAGGCGCCAGAGTGAGTGAGATGAGAGAATGGATTGATTGAGATGGTCAGAGTGGGGCTACAGAATAAACAGAGGCAGTCGGAGTGAGTGAGATGAGTGAATGAGACGGTCAGAGTGGGGCTGCAAGTAAGCAGAGGCAGTCGGAGTGAGTGAGATGAGTGAATGGAGTGAATGAGACGGTCAGCGTGGGGCTGCATATAAACAGAGGCAGTCGGAGTGAGTGAGATGGGTGAATGGAGTGAATGAGACGGTCAGAGTGGGGCTGCAAATAAGCAGAGGAGGCCAGAGTGAGTGATGTGGGTGAATGGAGTGAATAAGACGGTCAGAGTGGGGCTGCGGAATAAACAGAGGCACTCAGAGTGATTGAGATGGGTGAATGGAGTGAAAGAGACGGTCAGAGTGGGACTGCAGAATAAACAGAGGCGGCCAGAGTGAGTGAGATGGGTGAATGGAGTGAATAAGACGGTCAGAGTGGGGCTGCGGAATAAACAGAGGCGGTCGGAGTGAAATGGGTGAATGGAGTGAATGATATGGTCAGAGTGGGACTGCAGAATAAACAGAGGCGGCCAGAATGAGTGAGATGGGTGAATGGAGTGAATGAGACGGTCAGAGTGGGGCTGCGGAATAAACAGAGGCAGTCGGAGTGAGTGAGATGGGTGAATGGAGTGAATGATATGGTCAGAGTGGGACTGCAGAATAAACAGAGGCGGCCAGAGTAAGTGAGATGGGTGAATGGAGTGAATGAAACGGTCAAAGTGGGGCTGCGGAAAAAACAGAGGCAGTTGGATGTGAGTGAGATGGGTGAATGGAGTGAATGATATGGTCAGAGTGGGACTGCAGAACAAACAGAGGCTGCCAGAGTGAGTGAGATGAGTGAATGGAGTGAATGATATGGTCAGAGTGGGGCTGCAGAATAAACAGAGGCAGTTGGAGTGAGTGAGATGAGTGAATGGAGTGAATGAGACAGTCAGAGTGGGACTGCAGAATAAACAGAGGCGGCCAGAGTGAGTGAGATGAGTGAATGGAGTGAATGATATGGTCAGAGTGGGGCTGCAGAATAAACAGAGGCGGCCAGAGTGAGTGAGATGGGTGAATGGAGTGAATGATATGGTCAGAGTGGGGCTGCAGAATAAACAGAGGCAGTCGGAGTGAGTGAAATCAGTGAATGGAGTGAATGATATGGTCAGAGTGGGGCTGCAGAATAAACAGAGGCAGTCGGAGTGAGTGAAATCAGTGAATGGAGTGAATGATATGGTCAGAGTGGGGCTGCAGAATAAACAGAGGCAGTCGGAGTGAGTGAGATGGGTGAATGGAGTGAATGATATGGTCAGAGTGGGGCTGCAGAATAAACAGAGGCAGTCGGAGTGAGTGAGATGAGTGAATGGATTGCATGAGACGGTCAGAGTGGGACTGCAAAATAAACAGAGGCGGCCAGAGTGAGTGAGATGAGTGAATGGATTGCATGAGACGGTCAGAGTGGGACTGCAGAATAAACAGAGGCGGCCAGAGTGAGTGAGATGAGTGAATGAGACGGTCAGAGTTGGACTGCAGAATAAACCAAGGCAGTCGGAGCAAGGTGGGTGAATGGAGTGAATGAGACTGTCAGAGTGGGACTGCGGAATAAACAGAGGCGGCCAGAGTGAGTGAGATGAGTGAATGAGACGGTCAGAGTCGGACTGCAGAATAAACAGAGGCAGTCGGAGCGAGATGGGTGAATGGAGTGAATGAGGTGGTCAGAGTGGGACTGCAGAATAAACAGAGGCGGCCAGAGTGAGTGAGATGGGTGAATGGAGTAAATGAGATGGTCAGAGTGGGGCTACAATTAAGCAGAGGCAGTCGGAGTGAGTGAGATGAGTGAATGGAGTGAATGAGACGGTCAGAGTGGGACTGCAGAATAAACAGAGGCGGCCAGAGTGAGTGAGATGAGTGAATGGAGTGAATGAGACGGTCAGAGTGGGACTGCAGAATAAACAGAGGCGCCAGAGTGAGTGAGATGAGAGAATGGATTGATTGAGATGGTCAGAGTGGGGCTGCAGAATAAACAGAGGCAGTCGGAGTGAGTGAGATGAGTGAATGGAGTAAATGAGACGGTCAGAGTGGGGCTGCAAATAAGCAGAGGCAGTCGGAGTGAGTGAGATGAGTGAGTGGAGTGAATGAGACGGTCACAGTGGGGCTGCAAATAAGCAGAGGCAGTCGGAGTGAGTGAGATGGGTGAATGGAGTGAATGAGACGGTCAGAGTGGGGCTGCAAATAAGCCGAGGCGGCCAGAGTGAGTGATATGGGTGAATGGGGTGAATAAGACGGTCAGAGTGGGGCTGCGGAATAAACAGAAGCAGTCAGAGTGATTGAGATGGGTGAATGGAGTGAAAGAGACGGTCAGAGTGGGACTGCAGAATAAACAGAGGCGGCCAGAGTGAGTGAGATGGGTGAATGGAGTGAATAAGACGGTCAGAGTGGGGCTGCGGAATAAACAGAGGCGGTCGGAGTGAAATGGGTGAATGGAGTGAATGATATGGTCAGAGTGGGACTGCAGAATAAACAGAGGCGGCCAGAGTGAGTGAGATGGGTGAATGGAGTGAATGAGACGGTCAGAGTGGGGCTGCGGAATAAACAGAGGCAGTTGGATGTGAGTGAGATGGGTGAATGGAGTGAATGATATGGTTAGAGTGGGACTGCAGAATAAACAGAGGCGGCCAGAGTGAGTGAGATGAGTGAATGGAGTGAATGATATGGTCAGAGTGGGGCTGCAGAATAAACAGAGGCAGTCGGAGTGAGTGAGATGAGTGAATGGAGTGAATGAGACAGTCAGAGTGGGACTGCAGAATAAACAGAGGCGGCCACAGTGAGTGAGATGGGTGAATGGAGTGATTGAGATGGTCAGATTGGGGCTGCAAATAAGCAGAGGAAGTCGGAGTGAGTGAGATGGGTGAATGGAGTGAATGAGACGGTCAGAGTGGGGCTGCAAATAAGCAGAGGCAGTCGGAGTGAGTGAGATGAGTGAATGGAGTGAATGAGACAGTCAGAGTGGGACTGCAGAATAAACAGAGGCGGCCAGAGTGAGTAAGATGGGTGAATGGAGTGAATGAGGTGGTCAGAGTGGGGCTGCAAATAAGCAGAGGTAGTCGGAGTGAGAGAGATGGGTGAATGGAGTGAATGAGACGGTCAGAGTGGAGCTGCAAATAAGCAGAGGCAGTCGGAGTGAGTGAGATGGGTGAATGGAGTGAATGAGACGGTCAGAGTGGGGCTGCAAATAAGCAGAGGCAGTCGGAGTGAGTGAGATGAGTGAATGAGACGGTCAGAGTGGGACTGCAGAATAAACAGAGGCGGCCAAAGTGAGTGAGATGGGTGAATTGAGTGAATGAGACCGTCAGAGTGGGACTGCGGAATAAACAGAGGCGGCCAGAGTGAGTGAGATGGGTGAATGGAGTGAATGATATGGTCAGAGTGGGGCTGCAGAATAAACAGAGGCAGTCAAAGTGAGTGAGATGAGTGAATGGCGTGAATGAGACAGTCAGAGTGGGACTGCAGAATAAACAGAGGCGGCCAGAGTGAGTGAGATGGGTGAATGGAGTGAATGATATGGTCAGAGTGGGGCTGCAGAATAAACAGAGGCAGTCGGAGTGAGTGAAATCAGTGAATGGAGTGAATGGGGCTGCAGTGAGTGGGGCTGCAGAATAAACAGAGGCAGTCGGAGTGAGTGAGATGGGTGAATGGAGTGAATGATATGGTCAGAGTGGGGCTGCAGAATAAACAGAGGCAGTCGGAGTGAGTGAGATGAGTGAATGGATTGCATGAGACGGTCAGAGTGGGACTGCAAAATAAACAGAGGCGGCCAGAGTGAGTGAGATGGGTGAATGGAGTTAATGAGACGGTCAGAGTGGGACTGCAGAATAAACAGAGGCGGCCAGAGTGAGTGAGATGAGTGAATGAGACGGTCAGAGTTGGACTGCAGAATAAACAAAGGCAGTCGGAGCAAGGTGGGTGAATGGAGTGAATGAGACAGTCAGAGTGGGACTGCAGAATAAACAGGCGGCCAGAGTGAGTGAGATGAGTGAATGAGACGGTCAGAGTGGGACTGCAGAATAAAAAGAGGCGGCCAGAGTGAGTAAGATGAGTGAATGGAGTGAATGAGACGGTGAGAGTGGGGATGCATAATAAACAGAGGCAGTCGAAGTGCGTGAGATGAGTGAATAGAGTGAATGAGACGGTCAGAGTGGGACTGCAGAATAAACAGGCGGCCAGAGTGAGTGAGATGGGTGAATGGAGTGAATGATATGGTCAGAGTGGGGCTGCAGAATAAACAGAGGCAGTCGGAGTGAGTGAAATCAGTGAATGGAGTGAATGATATGGTCAGAGTGGGGCTGCAGAATAAACAGAGGCAATCGGAGTGAGTGAGAAGGGTGAATGGAGTGAATGATATGGTCAGAGTGGGGCTGCAGAATAAACAGAGGCAGTCGGAGTGAGTGAGATGAGTGAATGGATTGCATGAGACGGTCAGAGTGGGACTGCAAAATAAACAGAGGCGGCCAGAGTGAGTGAGATGGGTGAATGGAGTGAATGAGACAGTCAGAGTGGGACTGCAGAATAAACAGAGGCGGCCAGAGTGAGTGAGATGAGTGAATGAGACGGTCAGAGTTGGACTGCAGAATAAAAAAAGGCAGTCGGTGCAAGGTGGGTGAATGGAGTGAATGAGACGGTCAGAGTGGGGCTGCAAATAAGCAGAGGCGGCCATAGTGAGTGATATGGGTGAATAGAGTGAATAAGACGGTCAGAGTGGGACTGCAGAATAAACAGAGGCGGCCAGAGTGAGTGAGATGGGTGAATGGAGTAAATGAGATGGTCAGAGTGGGGCTGCAATTAAGCAGAGGCAGTCGGAGTGAGTGAGATGAGTGAATGGAGTGAATGAGACGGTCAGAGTGGGACTGCAGAATAAACAGAGGCGGCCAGGGTGAGTGTGATGAGTGAATGAGATGGTCAGAGTCGGACTGCAGAATAAACAGAGGCAGTCGGAGCGAGATGGGTGAATGGAGTGAATGAGGTGGTCAGAGTGGGACTGCAGAATAAACAGAGGCGGCCAGAGTGAGTGAGATGGGTGAATGGAGTAAATGAGATGGTCAGAGTGGGGCTGCAATTAAGCAGAGGCAGTCGGAGTGAGTGAGATGAGTGAATGGAGTGAATGAGACGGTCAGAGTGGGACTGCAAAATAAACAGAGGCGCCAGAGTGAGTGAGATGAGAGAATGGATTGATTGAGATGGTCAGAGTGGGCTGCAGAATAAACAGAGGCAGTCGGAGTGAGTGAGATGAGTGAATGGAGCGAATGAGACGGTCAGAGTGGGGCTGCAAATAAGCAGAGGCAGTCGGAGTGAGTGAGATGAGTGAATGGAGTGAATGAGACGGTCAGAGTTGGGCTGCATATAAACAGAGGCAGTCGGAGTGAATGAGATGGGTGAATGGAGTGAATGAGACGGTCAGAGTGGGGCTGCAAATAAGCAGAGGCGGCCAGAGTGAGTGATATGGGTGAATGGAGTGAATAAGACGGTCAGAGTGGGGCTGCGGAATAAACAGAGGCAGTCAGAGTGATTGAGATGGGTGAATGGAGTGAAAGAGACGGTCAGAGTGGGACTGCAGAATAAACAGAGGCGGCCAGAGTGAGTGAGATGGGTGAATGGAGTGAATAAGACGGTCAGAGTGGGGCTGCGGAATAAACAGAGGAGGTCGGAGTGAAATGGGTGAATGGAGTGAATGATATGGTCAGAGTGGGACTGCAGAATAAACAGAGGCGGCCAGAGTGAGTGAGATGGGTGAATGGAGTGAATGAGACGGTCAGAGTGGGGCTGCGGAATAAACAGAGGCAGTCGGAGTGAGTGAGATGGGTGAATGGAGTGAATGATATGGTCAGAGTGGGACTGGAGAATAAACAGAGGCGGCCAGAGTAAGTGAGATGGGTGAATGGAGTGAATGAAACGGTCAGACTGGGACTGCAAAATAAACAGAGGCGGCCAGAGTGAGTGAGATGGGTGAATGGAGTGAATGAGACGGTCAGAGTGGGACTGCAGAATAAACAGAGGCGGCCAGAGTGAGTGAGATGAGTGAATGAGACGGTCAGAGTCGGAGTGCAGAATAAACAGAGGCAGTCGGAGCGAGATGGGTGAATGGAGTGAATGAGGTGGTCAGAGTGGGACTGCAGAATAAACAGAGGCAGCCAGAGTGAGTGAGATGGGTGAATGGAGTAAATGAGATGGTCAGAGTGGGGCTGCAATTAAGCAGAGGCAGTCGGAGTGAGTGAGATGAGTGAATGGAGTGAATGAGACGGTCAGAGTGGGACTGCAGAATAAACATAGGCGGCCGGAGTGAGTGAGATGAGTGAATGGAGTGAATGAGACGGTCAGAGTGGGACTGCAGAATAAACAGAGGCGCCAGAGTGAGTGAGATGAGAGAATGGATTGATTGAGATGGTCAGAGTGGGGCTGCAGAATAAACAGAGGCAGTCGGAGTGAGTGAGATGAGTGAATGGAGTGAATGAGACGGTCAGAGTGGGGCTGCAAATAAACAGAGGCAGTCGGAGTGAGTGTAATGGGTGAATGGAGTGAATGAGACGGTCAGAGTGGAACTGCAGAATAAACAGAGGCGGCCAGAGTGAGTGAGATGGGTGAATGGAGAGAATGAGATGGTCAGAGTGGAGCTGCAGAATAAACAGAGGCGGCCAGAGTGAGTGAGATGGGTGAATGAAGTAAATGAGATGGTCAGTTTGGGGCTGCAAATAAGCAGAGGCAGTCGGAGTGAGTGAGATGAGTGAATGAGACGGTCAGAGTGGGACTGCAGAATAAACAGAGGCGGCCAGAGTGAGTGAGATGGGTCAATGGAGTGAATGAGACGGTCAGAGTGGGGCTGCGGCATAAACAGAGGCAGTCGGAGTGAGTGAGATGGGTGAATGGAGTGAATGATATGGTCAGAGTGGGACTGCAGAATAAACAGAGGCGGCCAGAGTGAGTGAGATGGGTGAATGGAGTGAATGAGATGGTAAGAGTGGGGCTGCAAATAAGCAGAGGCAGTCGGAGTGAGTGAGATGGGTGAATGGAGTGAATGAAACGGTCAGAGTGGGGCTGCGGAAAAAACAGAGGCAGTTGGATGTGAGTGAGATGGGTGATTGGAGTGAATGATATGGTCAGAGTGGGGCTGCAGAATAAACAGAGGCAGTCGGAGTGAGTGAGATGAGTGAATGGAGTGAATGAGACAGTCAGAGTGGGACTGCAAATAAGCAGAGGCAGTCGGAGTGAGTGAGATGGGTGAATGGAGTGAATGAGACGGTCAGAGTGGGGCTGCAAATAAGCAGAGGCAGTCGGAGTGAGTGAGATGAGTGAATGAGACGGTCAGAGTGGGACTGCAGAATAAACAGAGGCGGCCAAAGTGAGTGAGATGGGTGAATGGAGTGAATGAGACTGTCAGAGTGGGACTGCGGAATAAACAGAGGCGGCCAGAGTGAGTGAGATGGGTGAATGGAGTGAATGATATGGTCAGAGTGGGGCTGCAGAATAAACAGAGGCAGTCAGAGTGAGTGAGGTGAGTGAGATGAGTGAATGGCGTGAATGAGACGGTCAGAGTGGGACTGCAGAATAAACAGAGGCGGCCAGAGTGAGTGAGATGGGAGAATGGATTGATTGAGATGGTCAGAGTGGGGCTGCAGAATAAACAGAGGCAGTCGAAGTGAGATGAGTGAATGGAGTGAATGAGATGGTCAGAGTGGAGCTGCAGAATAAACAGAGGCAGTCAGAGTGAGTGAGATGGGTGAATGGAGTGAAAGAGACGGTCAGAGTGAGACTGCAGAATAAACAGAGGCAGTCGGAGTGAGTGAGATGGGTGAATGGAGTGAATGATATGGTCAGAGTGGGACTGCAGAATAAACAGAGGCGGCCAGAGTGAGTGAGATGGGTGAATGGAGTGAATGAGATGGTAAGAGTGGGGCTGCAAATAAGCAGAGGCAGTCGGAGTGAGTGAGATGGGTGAATGGAGTGAATGAGACGGTCAGAGTGGGGCTGCAAATAAGCAGAGGCAGTCGGAGTGAGTGAGATGGGTGAATGGAGTGAATGAGACGGTCAGAGTTGGGCTGTGGAATAAGCAGAGGCAGTCGGAGTGAGTGTAATGGGTGAATGGAGTGAATGAGACGGTCAGAGTGGAACTGCAGAATAAACAGAGGCGGCCAGAGTGAGTGAGATGGGTGAATGGAGAGAATGAGATGGTCAGAGTGGAGCTGCAGAATAAACAGAGGCGGCCAGAGTGAGTGAGATGGGTGAATGAAGTAAAGGAGATGGTCAGATTGGGGCTGCAAATAAGCAGAGGCAGTCGGAGTGAGTGAGATGAGTGAATGAGACGGTCAGAGTGGGACTGCAGAATAAACAGAGGCGGCCAGAGTGAGTGAGATGGGTCAATGGAGTGAATGAGACGGTCAGAGTGGGGCTACGGCATAAACAGAGGCAGTCGGAGTGAGTGAGATGGGTGAATGGAGTGAATGATATGGTCAGAGTGGGACTGCAGAATAAACAGAGGCGGCCAGAGTGAGTGAGATGGGTGAATGGAGTGAATGAGACGGTCAGAGTGGGGCTGCGGAATAAACAGAGGCGGCCAGAGTGAGTGAGATGGGTGAATGGAGTGAATGAGATGGTCAGAGTGGGGCTGCAATTAAGCAGACGCAGTCGGAGTGAGTGAGATGAGTGAATGGAGTGAATGAGACGGTCAGAGTGGGGCTACGGCATAAGCAGAGGCAGTCGGAGTGAGTGAGATGGGTGAATGGAGTGAATGATATGGTCAGAGTGGGGCTGCAGAATAAACAGAGGCAGTCGGAGTGAGTGAGATGAGTGAATGGATTGCATGAGACGGTCAGAGTGGGACTGCAAAATAAACAGAGGCGGCCAGAGTGAGTGAGATGGGTGAATGGAGTTAATGAGACGGTCAGAGTGGGACTGCAGAATAAACAGAGGCGGCCAGAGTGAGTGAGATGAGTGAATGAGACGGTCAGAGTTGGACTGCAGAATAAACAAAGGCAGTCGGAGCAAGGTGGGTGAATGGAGTGAATGAGACAGTCAGAGTGGGACTGCAGAATAAACAGAGGCGGCCAGAGTGAGTGAGATGGGTCAATGGAGTGAATGAGACGGTCAGAGTGGGGCTGCGGCATAAACAGAGGCAGTCGGAGTGAGTGAGATGGGTGAATGGAGTGAATGATATGGTCAGAGTGGGACTGCAGAATAAACAGAGGCGGCCAGAGTGAGTGAGATGGGTGAATGGAGTGAATGAGATGGTAAGAGTGGGGCTGCAAATAAGCAGAGGCAGTCGGAGTGAGTGAGATGGGTGAATGGAGTGAATGAAACGGTCAGAGTGGGGCTGCGGAAAAAACAGAGGCAGTTGGATGTGAGTGAGATGGGTGATTGGAGTGAATGATATGGTCAGAGTGGGGCTGCAGAATAAACAGAGGCAGTCGGAGTGAGTGAGATGAGTGAATGGAGTGAATGAGACAGTCAGAGTGGGACTGCAAATAAGCAGAGGCAGTCGGAGTGAGTGAGATGGGTGAATGGAGTGAATGAGACGGTCAGAGTGGGGCTGCAAATAAGCAGAGGCAGTCGGAGTGAGTGAGATGAGTGAATGAGACGGTCAGAGTGGGACTGCAGAATAAACAGAGGCGGCCAAAGTGAGTGAGATGGGTGAATGGAGTGAATGAGACTGTCAGAGTGGGACTGCGGAATAAACAGAGGCGGCCAGAGTGAGTGAGATGGGTGAATGGAGTGAATGATATGGTCAGAGTGGGGCTGCAGAATAAACAGAGGCAGTCAGAGTGAGTGAGGTGAGTGAGATGAGTGAATGGCGTGAATGAGACGGTCAGAGTGGGACTGCAGAATAAACAGAGGCGGCCAGAGTGAGTGAGATGGGAGAATGGATTGATTGAGATGGTCAGAGTGGGGCTGCAGAATAAACAGAGGCAGTCGAAGTGAGATGAGTGAATGGAGTGAATGAGATGGTCAGAGTGGAGCTGCAGAATAAACAGAGGCAGTCAGAGTGAGTGAGATGGGTGAATGGAGTGAAAGAGACGGTCAGAGTGAGACTGCAGAATAAACAGAGGCAGTCGGAGTGAGTGAGATGGGTGAATGGAGTGAATGATATGGTCAGAGTGGGACTGCAGAATAAACAGAGGCGGCCAGAGTGAGTGAGATGGGTGAATGGAGTGAATGAGATGGTAAGAGTGGGGCTGCAAATAAGCAGAGGCAGTCGGAGTGAGTGAGATGGGTGAATGGAGTGAATGAGACGGTCAGAGTGGGGCTGCAAATAAGCAGAGGCAGTCGGAGTGAGTGAGATGGGTGAATGGAGTGAATGAGACGGTCAGAGTTGGGCTGTGGAATAAGCAGAGGCAGTCGGAGTGAGTGTAATGGGTGAATGGAGTGAATGAGACGGTCAGAGTGGAACTGCAGAATAAACAGAGGCGGCCAGAGTGAGTGAGATGGGTGAATGGAGAGAATGAGATGGTCAGAGTGGAGCTGCAGAATAAACAGAGGCGGCCAGAGTGAGTGAGATGGGTGAATGAAGTAAAGGAGATGGTCAGATTGGGGCTGCAAATAAGCAGAGGCAGTCGGAGTGAGTGAGATGAGTGAATGAGACGGTCAGAGTGGGACTGCAGAATAAACAGAGGCGGCCAGAGTGAGTGAGATGGGTCAATGGAGTGAATGAGACGGTCAGAGTGGGGCTACGGCATAAACAGAGGCAGTCGGAGTGAGTGAGATGGGTGAATGGAATGAATGATATGGTCAGAGTGGGACTGCAGAATAAACAGAGGCGGCCAGAGTGAGTGAGATGGGTGAATGGAGTGAATGAGACGGTCAGAGTGGGGCTGCGGAATAAACAGAGGCGGCCAGAGTGAGTGAGATGGGTGAATGGAGTGAATGAGATGGTCAGAGTGGGGCTGCAATTAAGCAGACGCAGTCGGAGTGAGTGAGATGAGTGAATGGAGTGAATGAGACGGTCAGAGTGGGGCTACGGCATAAGCAGAGGCAGTCGGAGTGAGTGAGATGGGTGAATGGAGTGAATGATATGGTCAGAGTGGGGCTGCAGAATAAACAGAGGCAGTCGGAGTGAGTGAGATGAGTGAATGGATTGCATGAGACGGTCAGAGTGGGACTGCAAAATAAACAGAGGCGGCCAGAGTGAGTGAGATGGGTGAATGGAGTTAATGAGACGGTCAGAGTGGGACTGCAGAATAAACAGAGGCGGCCAGAGTGAGTGAGATGAGTGAATGAGACGGTCAGAGTTGGACTGCAGAATAAACAAAGGCAGTCGGAGCAAGGTGGGTGAATGGAGTGAATGAGACAGTCAGAGTGGGACTGCAGAATAAACAGGCGGCCAGAGTGAGTGAGATGAGTGAATGAGACGGTCAGAGTGGGACTGCAGAATAAAAAGAGGCGGCCAGAGTGAGTAAGATGAGTGAATGGAGTGAATGAGACGGTGAGAGTGGGGATGCATAATAAACAGAGGCAGTCGAAGTGCGTGAGATGAGTGAATAGAGTGAATGAGACGGTCAGAGTGGGACTGCAGAATAAACAGGCGGCCAGAGTGAGTGAGATGGGTGAATGGAGTGAATGATATGGTCAGAGTGGGGCTGCAGAATAAACAGAGGCAGTCGGAGTGAGTGAAATCAGTGAATGGAGTGAATGATATGGTCAGAGTGGGGCTGCAGAATAAACAGAGGCAATCGGAGTGAGTGAGAAGGGTGAATGGAGTGAATGATATGGTCAGAGTGGGGCTGCAGAATAAACAGAGGCAGTCGGAGTGAGTGAGATGAGTGAATGGATTGCATGAGACGGTCAGAGTGGGACTGCAAAATAAACAGAGGCGGCCAGAGTGAGTGAGATGGGTGAATGGAGTGAATGAGACAGTCAGAGTGGGACTGCAGAATAAACAGAGGCGGCCAGAGTGAGTGAGATGAGTGAATGAGACGGTCAGAGTTGGACTGCAGAATAAAAAAAGGCAGTCGGTGCAAGGTGGGTGAATGGAGTGAATGAGACGGTCAGAGTGGGGCTGCAAATAAGCAGAGGCGGCCATAGTGAGTGATATGGGTGAATAGAGTGAATAAGACGGTCAGAGTGGGACTGCAGAATAAACAGAGGCGGCCAGAGTGAGTGAGATGGGTGAATGGAGTAAATGAGATGGTCAGAGTGGGGCTGCAATTAAGCAGAGGCAGTCGGAGTGAGTGAGATGAGTGAATGGAGTGAATGAGACGGTCAGAGTGGGACTGCAGAATAAACAGAGGCGGCCAGGGTGAGTGTGATGAGTGAATGAGATGGTCAGAGTCGGACTGCAGAATAAACAGAGGCAGTCGGAGCGAGATGGGTGAATGGAGTGAATGAGGTGGTCAGAGTGGGACTGCAGAATAAACAGAGGCGGCCAGAGTGAGTGAGATGGGTGAATGGAGTAAATGAGATGGTCAGAGTGGGGCTGCAATTAAGCAGAGGCAGTCGGAGTGAGTGAGATGAGTGAATGGAGTGAATGAGACGGTCAGAGTGGGACTGCAAAATAAACAGAGGCGCCAGAGTGAGTGAGATGAGAGAATGGATTGATTGAGATGGTCAGAGTGGGCTGCAGAATAAACAGAGGCAGTCGGAGTGAGTGAGATGAGTGAATGGAGCGAATGAGACGGTCAGAGTGGGGCTGCAAATAAGCAGAGGCAGTCGGAGTGAGTGAGATGAGTGAATGGAGTGAATGAGACGGTCAGAGTTGGGCTGCATATAAACAGAGGCAGTCGGAGTGAATGAGATGGGTGAATGGAGTGAATGAGACGGTCAGAGTGGGGCTGCAAATAAGCAGAGGCGGCCAGAGTGAGTGATATGGGTGAATGGAGTGAATAAGACGGTCAGAGTGGGGCTGCGGAATAAACAGAGGCAGTCAGAGTGATTGAGATGGGTGAATGGAGTGAAAGAGACGGTCAGAGTGGGACTGCAGAATAAACAGAGGTGGCCAGAGTGAGTGAGATGGGTGAATGGAGTGAATAAGACGGTCAGAGTGGGGCTGCGGAATAAACAGAGGAGGTCGGAGTGAAATGGGTGAATGGAGTGAATGATATGGTCAGAGTGGGACTGCAGAATAAACAGAGGCGGCCAGAGTGAGTGAGATGGGTGAATGGAGTGAATGAGACGGTCAGAGTGGGGCTGCGGAATAAACAGAGGCAGTCGGAGTGAGTGAGATGGGTGAATGGAGTGAATGATATGGTCAGAGTGGGACTGGAGAATAAACAGAGGCGGCCAGAGTAAGTGAGATGGGTGAATGGAGTGAATGAAACGGTCAGACTGGGACTGCAAAATAAACAGAGGCGGCCAGAGTGAGTGAGATGGGTGAATGGAGTGAATGAGACGGTCAGAGTGGGACTGCAGAATAAACAGAGGCGGCCAGAGTGAGTGAGATGAGTGAATGAGACGGTCAGAGTCGGAGTGCAGAATAAACAGAGGCAGTCGGAGCGAGATGGGTGAATGGAGTGAATGAGGTGGTCAGAGTGGGACTGCAGAATAAACAGAGGCAGCCAGAGTGAGTGAGATGGGTGAATGGAGTAAATGAGATGGTCAGAGTGGGGCTGCAATTAAGCAGAGGCAGTCGGAGTGAGTGAGATGAGTGAATGGAGTGAATGAGACGGTCAGAGTGGGACTGCAGAATAAACATAGGCGGCCGGAGTGAGTGAGATGAGTGAATGGAGTGAATGAGACGGTCAGAGTGGGACTGCAGAATAAACAGAGGCGCCAGAGTGAGTGAGATGAGAGAATGGATTGATTGAGATGGTCAGAGTGGGGCTGCAGAATAAACAGAGGCAGTCGGAGTGAGTGAGATGAGTGAATGGAGTGAATGAGACGGTCAGAGTGGGGCTGCAAATAAACAGAGGCAGTCGGAGTGAGTGTAATGGGTGAATGGAGTGAATGAGACGGTCAGAGTGGAACTGCAGAATAAACAGAGGCGGCCAGAGTGAGTGAGATGGGTGAATGGAGAGAATGAGATGGTCAGAGTGGAGCTGCAGAATAAACAGAGGCGGCCAGAGTGAGTGAGATGGGTGAATGAAGTAAATGAGATGGTCAGTTTGGGGCTGCAAATAAGCAGAGGCAGTCGGAGTGAGTGAGATGAGTGAATGAGACGGTCAGAGTGGGACTGCAGAATAAACAGAGGCGGCCAGAGTGAGTGAGATGGGTCAATGGAGTGAATGAGACGGTCAGAGTGGGGCTGCGGCATAAACAGAGGCAGTCGGAGTGAGTGAGATGGGTGAATGGAGTGAATGATATGGTCAGAGTGGGACTGCAGAATAAACAGAGGCGGCCAGAGTGAGTGAGATGGGTGAATGGAGTGAATGAGATGGTAAGAGTGGGGCTGCAAATAAGCAGAGGCAGTCGGAGTGAGTGAGATGGGTGAATGGAGTGAATGAAACGGTCAGAGTGGGGCTGCGGAAAAAACAGAGGCAGTTGGATGTGAGTGAGATGGGTGATTGGAGTGAATGATATGGTCAGAGTGGGGCTGCAGAATAAACAGAGGCAGTCGGAGTGAGTGAGATGAGTGAATGGAGTGAATGAGACAGTCAGAGTGGGACTGCAAATAAGCAGAGGCAGTCGGAGTGAGTGAGATGGGTGAATGGAGTGAATGAGACGGTCAGAGTGGGGCTGCAAATAAGCAGAGGCAGTCGGAGTGAGTGAGATGAGTGAATGAGACGGTCAGAGTGGGACTGCAGAATAAACAGAGGCGGCCAAAGTGAGTGAGATGGGTGAATGGAGTGAATGAGACTGTCAGAGTGGGACTGCGGAATAAACAGAGGCGGCCAGAGTGAGTGAGATGGGTGAATGGAGTGAATGATATGGTCAGAGTGGGGCTGCAGAATAAACAGAGGCAGTCAGAGTGAGTGAGGTGAGTGAGATGAGTGAATGGCGTGAATGAGACGGTCAGAGTGGGACTGCAGAATAAACAGAGGCGGCCAGAGTGAGTGAGATGGGAGAATGGATTGATTGAGATGGTCAGAGTGGGGCTGCAGAATAAACAGAGGCAGTCGAAGTGAGATGAGTGAATGGAGTGAATGAGATGGTCAGAGTGGAGCTGCAGAATAAACAGAGGCAGTCAGAGTGAGTGAGATGGGTGAATGGAGTGAAAGAGACGGTCAGAGTGAGACTGCAGAATAAACAGAGGCAGTCGGAGTGAGTGAGATGGGTGAATGGAGTGAATGATATGGTCAGAGTGGGACTGCAGAATAAACAGAGGCGGCCAGAGTGAGTGAGATGGGTGAATGGAGTGAATGAGATGGTAAGAGTGGGGCTGCAAATAAGCAGAGGCAGTCGGAGTGAGTGAGATGGGTGAATGGAGTGAATGAGACGGTCAGAGTGGGGCTGCAAATAAGCAGAGGCAGTCGGAGTGAGTGAGATGGGTGAATGGAGTGAATGAGACGGTCAGAGTTGGGCTGTGGAATAAGCAGAGGCAGTCGGAGTGAGTGTAATGGGTGAATGGAGTGAATGAGACGGTCAGAGTGGAACTGCAGAATAAACAGAGGCGGCCAGAGTGAGTGAGATGGGTGAATGGAGAGAATGAGATGGTCAGAGTGGAGCTGCAGAATAAACAGAGGCGGCCAGAGTGAGTGAGATGGGTGAATGAAGTAAAGGAGATGGTCAGATTGGGGCTGCAAATAAGCAGAGGCAGTCGGAGTGAGTGAGATGAGTGAATGAGACGGTCAGAGTGGGACTGCAGAATAAACAGAGGCGGCCAGAGTGAGTGAGATGGGTCAATGGAGTGAATGAGACGGTCAGAGTGGGGCTACGGCATAAACAGAGGCAGTCGGAGTGAGTGAGATGGGTGAATGGAGTGAATGATATGGTCAGAGTGGGACTGCAGAATAAACAGAGGCGGCCAGAGTGAGTGAGATGGGTGAATGGAGTGAATGAGACGGTCAGAGTGGGGCTGCGGAATAAACAGAGGCGGCCAGAGTGAGTGAGATGGGTGAATGGAGTGAATGAGATGGTCAGAGTGGGGCTGCAATTAAGCAGACGCAGTCGGAGTGAGTGAGATGAGTGAATGGAGTGAATGAGACGGTCAGAGTGGGGCTACGGCATAAGCAGAGGCAGTCGGAGTGAGTGAGATGGGTGAATGGAGTGAATGAGACGGTCAGAGTGGGGCTGCAAATAAGCAGACGCAGTCGGAGTGAGTGAGATGAGTGAATGGAGTGAATGAGACGGTCAGAGTGGGGCTACGGCATAAGCAGAGGCAGTCGGAGTGAGTGAGATGAGTGAATGAGATGGTCATAGTGGGGCTGCAGAATAAACAGAGGCAGTCGGAGTGAGTGAGATGAGTGAATGGAGTGAATGAGACGGTCAGAGTGGGACTGCAGAATAAACAGAGGCGGCCAGAGTGAGTGAGGTGGGTGAATGGAGTGAATGAGATGGTCAGAGTGGGGCTGCAGAATAAACAGAGGCAGTCGGAGTGAGTGAGATGAGTGAATGGAGTGAATGATATGGTCAGAGTGGGACTGCAGAATAAACAGAGGCGGCCAGAGTGAGTGAGATGGGTGAATGGAGTGAATGAGACGGTCAGAGTGGGGCTGCGGAATAAACAGAGGCGGCCAGAGTGAGTGAGATGGGTGAATGGAGTGAATGAGATGGTCAGAGTGGGGCTGCAATTAAGCAGAGGCAGTCGGAGTGAGTGAGATGAGTGAATGGAGTGAATGAGACGGTCAGAGTGGGACTGCAGAATAAACAGAGGCGGCCAGAGTGAGTGAGATGAGAGAATGGATTGATTGAGATGGTCAGAGTGGGGCTGCAGAATAAACAGAGGCAGTCGGAGTGAGTGAGATGAGTGAATGGAGTGAATGAGACGGTCAGAGTGGGGCTGCAAATAAGCAGAGGCAGTCGGAGTGAGTGAGATGGGTGAATGGAGTGAATGAGACGGTCAGAGTGGGGCTGCAAATAAGCAGAGGCAGTCGGAGTGAGAGATATGAGTGAATGAGACGGACAGAGTGAGACTGCAGAATAAACAGAGGCGGCCAGAGTGAGTGAGATGGGTGAATGGAGTGAATGAGACGGTCAGAGTTGGGCTGTGGAATAAGCAGAGGCAGTCGGAGTGAGTGATATGGGTGAATGGAGTGAATAAGACGGACAGAGTGGGACTGCAGAATAAACAGAGGCGGCCAGAGTGAGTGAGATGGGTGAATGGAATGAAAGAGACGGTCAGAGTGGGACTGCAGAATAAACAGAGGCGGCCAGAGTGAGTGAGATGGGTGAATGGAGTGAATAAGACGATCAGAGTGGGGCTGCGGAATAAAAAGAGGCGGTCGGAGTGAAATGGGTGAATGGAGTGAATGATATGGTCAGCGTGGGACTGCAGAATAAACAGAGGCCGGCAGAGTGAGTGAGATGGGTGAATGGAGTGAATGAGACGGTCAGAGTGGGGCTGCGGAATAAACAGATGCAGTCGGAGTGAGTGAGATGGGTGAATGGAGTGAATGATATGGTCAGAGTGGGACTGCAGAATAAACAGAGGCGGCCAGAGTGAGTGAGATGAGTGAATGGAGTGAATGAGACGGTGAGAGTGGGACTGCAGAATAAACAGAGGCGCCAGAGTGAGTGAGATGAGAGAATGGATTGATTGAGATGGTCAGAGTGGGGCTGCAGAATAAACAGAGGCAGTCGGAGTGAGTGAGATGAGTGAATGAGACGGTCAGAGTGGGGCTGCAAGTAAGCAGAGGCAGTCGGAGTGAGTGAGATGAGTGAATGGAGTGAATGAGACGGTCAGAGTGGGGCTGCAAATAATCAGAGGCAGTCGGAGTGAGTGAGATGGGTGAATGGAGTGAATGAGACGGTCAGAGTGGGGCTGCAAATAAGCAGAGGCGGCCAGAGTGAGTGATATGGGTGAATGGAGTGAATAAGACGGTCAGAGTGGGGCTGCGGAATAAACAGAGGCAGTCAGAGTGATTGAGATGGGTGAATGGAGTGAAAGAGACGGTCAGAGTGGGACTGCAGAATAAACAGAGGCGGCCAGAGTGAGTGAGATGGGTGAATGGAGTGAATGAGACGGTCAGAGTGGGGCTGCGGAATAAACAGAGGCAGTCGGAGTGAGTAAGATGGGTGAATGGAGTGAATGATATGGTCAGAGTGGGACTGCAGAATAAACAGAGGCGGCCAGAGTAAGTGAGATGGGTGAATGGAGTGAATGAAACGGTCAGAGTGGGACTGCAAAATAAACAGAGGCGGCCAGAGTGAGTGAGATGCGTGAATGGAGTGAATGAGACGGTCAGAGTGGGACTGCAGAATAAACAGAGGCGGCCAGAGTGAGTGAGATGAGTGAATGAGACGGTCAGAGTTGGACTGCAGAATAAACAAAGGCAGTCGGAGCAAGGTGGGTGAATGGAGTGAATGAGACGGTCAGAGTGGGACTGCAGAATAAACAGAGGCGCCAGAGTGAGTGAGATGAGAGAATGGATTGATTGAGATGGTCAGAGTGGACTGCAGAATAAACAGAGGCAGTCGGAGTGAGTGAGATGAGTGAATGGAGCGAATGAGACGGTCAGAGTGGGGCTGCAAATAAGCAGAGGCAGTCGGAGTGAGTGAGATGAGTGAATGGAGTGAATGAGACGGTCAGAGTGGGGCTGCGGAATAAACAGAGGCAGTCAGAGTGATTGAGATGGGTGAATGGAGTGAAAGAGATGGTCAGAGTGGGACTGCAGAATAAACAGAGGCGGCCAGAGTGAGTGAGATGGGTGAATGGAGTGAATAAGACGGTCAGAGTGGGGCTGCGGAATAAACAGAGGAGGTCGGAGTGAAATGGGTGAATGGAGTGAATGATATGGTCAGAGTGGGACTGCAGAATAAACAGAGGCGGCCAGAGTGAGTGAGATGGGTGAATGGAGTGAATGAGACGGTCAGAGTGGGGCTGCGGAATAAACAGAGGCAGTCGGAGTGAGTGAGATGGGTGAATGGAGTGAATGATATGGTCAGAGTGGGACTGGAGAATAAACAGAGGCGGCCAGAGTAAGTGAGATGGGTGAATGGAGTGAATGAAACGGTCAGAGTGGGACTGCAAAATAAACAGAGGCGGCCAGAGTGAGTGAGATGGGTGAATGGAGTGAATGAGACGGTCAGAGTGGGACCGCAGAATAAACAGAGGCGGCCAGAGTGAGTGAGATGAGTGAATGAGACGGTCAGAGTCGGAGTGCAGAATAAACAGAGGCAGTCGGAGCGAGATGGGTGAATGGAGTGAATGAGGTGGTCAGAGTGGGACTGCAGAATAAACAGAGGCAGCCAGAGTGAGTGAGATGGGTGAATGGAGTAAATGAGATGGTCAGAGTGGGGCTGCAATTAAGCAGAGGCAGTCGGAGTGAGTGAGATGAGTGAATGGAGTGAATGAGACGGTCAGAGTGGGACTGCAGAATAAACAGAGGCGGCCAGAGTGAGTGAGATGGGTGAATGGAGAGAATGAGATGGTCAGAGTGGAGCTGCAGAATAAACAGAGGCGGCCAGAGTGAGTGAGATGGGTGAATGAAGTAAATGAGATGGTCAGATTGGGGTTGCAAATAAGCAGAGGCAGTCGGAGTGAGTGAGATGAGTGAATGAGACGGTCAGAGTGGGACTGCAGAATAAACAGAGGCGGCCAGAGTGAGTGAGATGGGTCAATGGAGTGAATGAGACGGTCAGAGTGGGGCTGCGGCATAAACAGAGGCAGTCGGAGTGAGTGAGATGGGTGAATGGAGTGAATGATATGGTCAGAGTGGGACTGCAGAATAAACAGAGGCGGCCAGAGTGAGTGAGATGGGTGAATGGAGTGAATGAGATGGTAAGAGTGGGGCTGCAAATAAGCAGAGGCAGTCGGAGTGAGTGAGATGGGTGAATGGAGTGAATGAAACGGTCAGAGTGGGGCTGCGGAAAAAACAGAGGCAGTTGGATGTGAGTGAGATGGGTGATTGGAGTGAATGATATGGTCAGAGTGGGGCTGCAGAATAAACAGAGGCAGTCGGAGTGAGTGAGATGAGTGAATGGAGTGAATGAGACAGTCAGAGTGGGACTGCAAATAAGCAGAGGCAGTCGGAGTGAGTGAGATGGGTGAATGGAGTGAATGAGACGGTCAGAGTGGGGCTGCAAATAAGCAGAGGCAGTCGGAGTGAGTGAGATGAGTGAATGAGACGGTCAGAGTGGGACTGCAGAATAAACAGAGGCGGCCAAAGTGAGTGAGATGGGTGAATGGAGTGAATGAGACTGTCAGAGTGGGACTGCGGAATAAACAGAGGCGGCCAGAGTGAGTGAGATGGGTGAATGGAGTGAATGATATGGTCAGAGTGGGGCTTCAGAATAAACAGAGGCAGTCAGAGTGAGTGAGATGAGTGAATGGCGTCAATGAGACGGTCAGAGTGGGACTGCGGAATAAACAGAGGCGGCCAGAGTGAGTGAGATGGGAGAATGGATTGATTGAGATGGTCAGAGTGGGGCTGCAGAATAAACAGAGGCAGTCGAAGTGAGTGAGATGAGTTAATGGAGTGAATGAGATGGTCAGAGTGGAGCTGCAGAATAAACAGAGGCAGTCAGAGTGAGTGAGATGGGTGAATGGAGTGAAAGAGACGGTCAGAGTGAGACTGCAGAATAAACAGAGGCAGTCGGAGTGAGTGAGATGGGTGAATGGAGTGAATGATATGGTCAGAGTGGGACTGCAGAATAAACAGAGGCGGCCAGAGTGAGTGAGATGGGTGAATGGAGTGAATGAGATGGTAAGAGTGGGGCTGCAAATAAGCAGAGGCAGTCGGAGTGAGTGAGATGGGTGAATGGAGTGAATGAGACGGTCAGAGTGGGGCTGCAAATAAGCAGAGGCAGTCGGAGTGAGAGATATGAGTGAATGAGACGGACAGAGTGAGACTGCAGAATAAACAGAGGCGGCCAGAGTGAGTGAGATGGGTGAATGGAGTGAATGAGACGGTCAGAGTTGGGCTGTGGAATAAGCAGAGGCAGTCGGAGTGAGTGTAATGGGTGAATGGAGTGAATGAGACGGTCAGAGTGGAACTGCAGAATAAACAGAGGCGGCCAGAGTGAGTGAGATGGGTGAATGGAGAGAATGAGATGGTCAGAGTGGAGCTGCAGAATAAACAGAGGCGGCCAGAGTGAGTGAGATGGGTGAATGAAGTAAATGAGATGGTCAGATTGGGGCTGCAAATAAGCAGAGGCAGTCGGAGTGAGTGAGATGAGTGAATGAAACGGTCAGAGTGGGACTGCAGAATAAACAGAGGCGGCCAGAGTGAGTGAGATGGGTCAATGGAGTGAATGAGACGGTCAGAGTGGGGCTGCAAATAAGCAGAGGCAGTCGGAGTGAGTGAGATGGGTGAATGGAGTGAATGATATGGTCAGAGTGGGACTGCAGAATAAACAGAGGCGGCCAGAGTGAGTGAGATGGGTGAATGGAGTGAATGAGATGGTAAGAGTGGGGCTGCAAATAAGCAGAGGCAGTCGGAGTGAGTGAGATGGGTGAATGGAGTGAATGAGACGGTCAGAGTGGGGCTGCAAATAAGCAGAGGCAGTCGGAGTGAGTGAGATGAGTGAATGAGATGGTCAGAGTGGGGCTGCAGAATAAACAGAGGCAGTCGGAGTGAGTGAGATGAGTGAATGGAGTGAATGAGACGGTCAGAGTGGGACTGCAGAATAAACAGAGGCGGCCAGAGTGAGTGAGGTGGGTGAATGGAGTGAATGAGATGGTCAGAGTGGGGCTGCAGAATAAACAGAGGCAGTCGGAGTGAGTGAGATGAGTGAATGGAGTGAATGATATGGTCAGAGTGGGACTGCAGAATAAACAGAGGCGGCCAGAGTGAGTGAGATGGGTGAATGGAGTGAATGATACGGTCAGAGTGGGGCTGCGGAATAAACAGAGGCGGCCAGAGTGAGTGAGATGGGTGAATGGAGTGAATGAGATGGTCAGAGTGGGGCTGCAATTAAGCAGAGGCAGTCGGAGTGAGTGAGATGAGTGAATGGAGTGAATGAGACGGTCAGAGTGGGACTGCAGAATAAACATAGGCGGCCAGAGTGAGTGAGATGAGAGAATGGATTGATTGAGATGGTCAGAGTGGGGCTGCAGAATAAACAAAGGCAGTCGGAGTGAGTGAGATGAGTGAATGGAGTGAATGAGACGGTCAGAGTGGGGCTGCAAATAAGCAGAGGCAGTCGGAGTGAGTGAGATGGGTGAATGGAGTGAATGAGACGGTCAGAGTGGGGCTGCAAATAAGCAGAGGCAGTCGGAGTGAGAGATATGAGTGAATGAGACGGACAGAGTGAGACTGCAGAATAAACAGAGGCGGCCAGAGTGAGTGAGATGGGTGAATGGAGTGAATGAGACGGTCAGAGTTGGGCTGTGGAATAAGCAGAGGCAGTCGGAGTGAGTGATATGGGTGAATGGAGTGAATAAGACGGACAGAGTGGGACTGCAGAATAAACAGAGGCGGCCAGAGTGAGTGAGATGGGTGAATGGAGTGAAAGAGACGGTCAGAGTGGGACTGCAGAATAAACAGAGGCGGCCAGAGTGAGTGAGATGGGTGAATGGAGTGAATAAGACGATCAGAGTGGGGCTGCGGAATAAAAAGAGGCGGTCGGAGTGAAATGGGTGAATGGAGTGAATGATATGGTCAGCGTGGGACTGCAGAATAAACAGAGGCCGGCAGAGTGAGTGAGATGGGTGAATGGAGTGAATGAGACGGTCAGAGTGGGGCTGCGGAATAAACAGATGCAGTCGGAGTGAGTGAGATGGGTGAATGGAGTGAATGATATGGTCAGAGTGGGACTGCAGAATAAACAGAGGCGGCCAGAGTGAGTGAGATGAGTGAATGGAGTGAATGAGACGGTCAGAGTGGGACTGCAGAATAAACAGAGGCGCCAGAGTGAGTGAGATGAGAGAATGGATTGATTGAGATGGTCAGAGTGGGGCTGCAGAATAAACAGAGGCAGTCGGAGTGAGTGAGATGAGTGAATGAGACGGTCAGAGTGGGGCTGCAAATAAGCAGAGGCAGTCGGAGTGAGTGAGATGAGTGAATGGAGTGAATGAGACGGTCAGAGTGGGACTGCAGAATAAACAGAGGCGCCAGAGTGAGTGAGATGAGAGAATGGATTGATTGAGATGGTCAGAGTGGACTGCAGAATAAACAGAGGCAGTCGGAGTGAGTGAGATGAGTGAATGGAGCGAATGAGACGGTCAGAGTGGGGCTGCAAATAAGCAGAGGCAGTCGGAGTGAGTGAGATGAGTGAATGGAGTGAATGAGACGGTCAGAGTGGGGCTGCAAATAAGCAGAGGCGGCCAGAGTGAGTGATATGGGTGAATGGAGTGAATAAGACGGTCAGAGTGGGGCTGCGGAATAAACAGAGGCAGTCAGAGTGATTGAGATGGGTGAATGGAGTGAAAGAGACGGTCAGAGTGGGACTGCAGAATAAACAGAGGCGGCCAGAGTGAGTGAGATGGGTGAATGGAGTGAATGAGACGGTCAGAGTGGGGCTGCGGAATAAACAGAGGCAGTCGGAGTGAGTAAGATGGGTGAATGGAGTGAATGATATGGTCAGAGTGGGACTGCAGAATAAACAGAGGCGGCCAGAGTAAGTGAGATGGGTGAATGGAGTGAATGAAACGGTCAGAGTGGGACTGCAAAATAAACAGAGGCGGCCAGAGTGAGTGAGATGCGTGAATGGAGTGAATGAGACGGTCAGAGTGGGACTGCAGAATAAACAGAGGCGGCCAGAGTGAGTGAGATCAGTGAATGAGACGGTCAGAGTTGGACTGCAGAATAAACAAAGGCAGTCGGAGCAAGGTGGGTGAATGGAGTGAATGAGACGGTCAGAGTGGGACTGCAGAATAAACAGAGGCGGCCAGAGTGAGTGAGATGAGTGAATGAGACAGTCAGAGTCGGACTGCAGAATAAACAGAGGCAGTCGGAGCGAGATGGGTGAATGGAGTGAATGAGGTGGTCAGAGTGGGACTGCAGAATAAACAGAGGCGGCCAGAGTGAGTGAGATGGGTGAATGGAGTAAATGAGATGGTCAGAGTGGGGCTGCAATTAAGCAGAGGCAGTCGGAGTGAGTGAGATGAGTGAATGGAGTGAATGAGACGGTCAGAGTGGGACTGCAGAATAAACAGAGGCGCCAGAGTGAGTGAGATGAGAGAATGGATTGATTGAGATGGTCAGAGTGGACTGCAGAATAAACAGAGGCAGTCGGAGTGAGTGAGATGAGTGAATGGAGCGAATGAGACGGTCAGAGTGGGGCTGCAAATAAGCAGAGGCAGTCGGAGTGAGTGAGATGAGTGAATGGAGTGAATGAGACGGTCAGAGTGGGGCTGCATATAAACAGAGGCAGTCGGAGTGAATGAGATGGGTGAATGGAGTGAATGAGACGGTCAGAGTGGGGCTGCAAATAAGCAGAGGCGGCCAGAGTGAGTGATATGGGTGAATGGAGTGAATAAGACGGTCAGAGTGGGGCTGCGGAATAAACAGAGGCAGTCAGAGTGATTGAGATGGGTGAATGGAGTGAAAGAGACGGTCAGAGTGGGACTGCAGAATAAACAGAGGCGGCCAGAGTGAGTGAGATGGGTGAATGGAGTGAATAAGACGGTCAGAGTGGGGCTGCGGAATAAACAGAGGAGGTCGGAGTGAAATGGGTGAATGGAGTGAATGATATGGTCAGAGTGGGACTGCAGAATAAACAGAGGCGGCCAGAGTGAGTGAGATGGGTGAATGGAGTGAATGAGACGGTCAGAGTGGGGCTGCGGAATAAACAGAGGCAGTCGGAGTGAGTGAGATGGGTGAATGGAGTGAATGATATGGTCAGAGTGGGACTGGAGAATAAACAGAGGCGGCCAGAGTAAGTGAGATGGGTGAATGGAGTGAATGAAACGGTCAGAGTGGGACTGCGAAATAAACAGAGGCGGCCAGAGTGAGTGAGATGGGTGAATGGAGTGAATGAGACGGTCAGAGTGGGACTGCAGAATAAACAGAGGCGGCCAGAGTGAGTGAGATGAGTGAATGAGACGGTCAGAGTCGGAGTGCAGAATAAACAGAGGCAGTCGGAGCGAGATGGGTGAATGGAGTGAATGAGGTGGTCAGAGTGGGACTGCAGAATAAACAGAGGCAGCCAGAGTGAGTGAGATGGGTGAATGGAGTAAATGAGATGGTCAGAGTGGGGCTGCAATTAAGCAGAGGCAGTCGGAGTGAGTGAGATGAGTGAATGGAGTGAATGAGACGGTCAGAGTGGGACTGCAGAATAAACATAGGCGGCCAGAGTGAGTGAGATGAGTGAATGGAGTGAATGAGACGGTCAGAGTGGGACTGCAGAATAAACAGAGGCGCCAGAGTGAGTGAGATGAGAGAATGGATTGATTGAGATGGTCAGAGTGGGGCTGCAGAATAAACAGAGGCAGTCGGAGTGAGTGAGATGAGTGAATGGAGTGAATGAGACGGTCAGAGTGGGGCTGCAAATAAACAGAGGCAGTCGGAGTGAGTGTAATGGGTGAATGGAGTGAATGAGACGGTCAGAGTGGAACTGCAGAATAAACAGAGGCGGCCAGAGTGAGTGAGATGGGTGAATGGAGAGAATAAGATGGTCAGAGTGGAGCTGCAGAATAAACAGAGGCGGCCAGAGTGAGTGAGATGGGTGAATGAAGTAAATGAGATGGTCAGATTGGGGCTGCAAATAAGCAGAGGCAGTCGGAGTGAGTGAGATGAGTGAATGAGACGGTCAGAGTGGGACTGCAGAATAAACAGAGGCGGCCAGAGTGAGTGAGATGGGTGAATGGAGTGAATGATATGGTCAGAGTGGGACTGCAGAATAAACAGAGGCGGCCAGAGTGAGTGAGATGGGTGAATGGAGTGAATGAGATGGTAAGAGTGGGGCTGCAAATAAGCAGAGGCAGTCGGAGTGAGTGAGATGGGTGAATGGAGTGAATGAAACGGTCAGAGTGGGGCTGCGGAAAAAACAGAGGCAGTTGGATGTGAGTGAGATGGGTGATTGGAGTGAATGATATGGTCAGAGTGGGGCTGCAGAATAAACAGAGGCAGTCGGAGTGAGTGAGATGAGTGAATGGAATGAATGAGACGGTCAGAGTGGGGCTGCAAATAAGCAGAGGCAGTCGGAGTGAGTGAGATGAGTGAATGAGACGGTCAGAGTGGGACTGCAGAATAAACAGAGGCGGCCAGAGTGAGTGAGATGGGTGAATGGAGTGAATAAGACGGTCAGAGTGGGGCTGCGGAATAAACAGAGGAGGTCGGAGTGAAATGGGTGAATGGAGTGAATGATATGGTCAGAGTGGGACTGCAGAATAAACAGAGGCGGCCAGAGTGAGTGAGATGGGTGAATGGAGTGAATGAGACGGTCAGAGTGGGGCTGCGGAATAAACAGAGGCAGTCGGAGTGAGTGAGATGGGTGAATGGAGTGAATGATATGGTCAGAGTGGGACTGGAGAATAAACAGAGGCGGCCAGAGTAAGTGAGATGGGTGAATGGAGTGAATGAAACGGTCAGAGTGGGACTGCAAAATAAACAGAGGCGGCCAGAGTGAGTGAGATGGGTGAATGGAGTGAATGAGACGGTCAGAGTGGGACTGCAGAATAAACAGAGGCGGCCAGAGTGAGTGAGATGAGTGAATGAGACGGTCAGAGTCGGAGTGCAGAATAAACAGAGGCAGTCGGAGCGAGATGGGTGAATGGAGTGAATGAGGTGGTCAGAGTGGGACTGCAGAATAAACAGAGGCAGCCAGAGTGAGTGAGATGGGTGAATGGAGTAAATGAGATGGTCAGAGTGGGGCTGCAATTAAGCAGAGGCAGTCGGAGTGAGTGAGATGAGTGAATGGAGTGAATGAGACGGTCAGAGTGGGACTGCAGAATAAACATAGGCGGCCAGAGTGAGTGAGATGAGTGAATGGAGTGAATGAGACGGTCAGAGTGGGACTGCAGAATAAACAGAGGCGCCAGAGTGAGTGAGATGAGAGAATGGATTGATTGAGATGGTCAGAGTGGGGCTGCAGAATAAACAGAGGCAGTCGGAGTGAGTGAGATGAGTGAATGGAGTGAATGAGACGGTCAGAGTGGGGCTGCAAATAAACAGAGGCAGTCGGAGCGAGATGGGTGAATGGAGTGAATGAGGTGGTCAGAGTGGGACTGCAGAATAAACAGAGGCGGCCAGAGTGAGTGAGATGGGTGAATGGAGTAAATGAGATGGTCAGAGTGGGGCTGCAATTAAGCAGAGGCAGTCGGAGTGAGTGAGATGAGTGAATGGAGTGAATGAGACGGTCAGAGTGGGACTGCAGAATAAACAGAGGCGCCAGAGTGAGTGAGATGAGAGAATGGATTGATTGAGATGGTCAGAGTGGACTGCAGAATAAACAGAGGCAGTCGGAGTGAGTGAGATGAGTGAATGGAGCGAATGAGACGGTCAGAGTGGGGCTGCAAATAAGCAGAGGCAGTCGGAGTGAGTGAGATGAGTGAATGGAGTGAATGAGACGGTCAGAGTGGGGCTGCATATAAACAGAGGCAGTCGGAGTGAATGAGATGGGTGAATGGAGTGAATGAGACGGTCAGAGTGGGGCTGCAAATAAGCAGAGGCGGCCAGAGTGAGTGATATGGGTGAATGGAGTGAATAAGACGGTCAGAGTGGGGCTGCGGAATAAACAGAGGCAGTCAGAGTGATTGAGATGGGTGAATGGAGTGAAAGAGACGGTCAGAGTGGGACTGCAGAATAAACAGAGGCGGCCAGAGTGAGTGAGATGGGTGAATGGAGTGAATAAGACGGTCAGAGTGGGGCTGCGGAATAAACAGAGGAGGTCGGAGTGAAATGGGTGAATGGAGTGAATGATATGGTCAGAGTGGGACTGCAGAATAAACAGAGGCGGCCAGAGTGAGTGAGATGGGTGAATGGAGTGAATGAGACGGTCAGAGTGGGGCTGCGGAATAAACAGAGGCAGTCGGAGTGAGTGAGATGGGTGAATGGAGTGAATGATATGGTCAGAGTGGGACTGGAGAATAAACAGAGGCGGCCAGAGTAAGTGAGATGGGTGAATGGAGTGAATGAAACGGTCAGAGTGGGACTGCAAAATAAACAGAGGCGGCCAGAGTGAGTGAGATGGGTGAATGGAGTGAATGAGACGGTCAGAGTGGGACTGCAGAATAAACAGAGGCGGCCAGAGTGAGTGAGATGAGTGAATGAGACGGTCAGAGTCGGAGTGCAGAATAAACAGAGGCAGTCGGAGCGAGATGGGTGAATGGAGTGAATGAGGTGGTCAGAGTGGGACTGCAGAATAAACAGAGGCAGCCAGAGTGAGTGAGATGGGTGAATGGAGTAAATGAGATGGTCAGAGTGGGGCTGCAATTAAGCAGAGGCAGTCGGAGTGAGTGAGATGAGTGAATGGAGTGAATGAGACGGTCAGAGTGGGACTGCAGAATAAACATAGGCGGCCAGAGTGAGTGAGATGAGTGAATGGAGTGAATGAGACGGTCAGAGTGGGACTGCAGAATAAACAGAGGCGCCAGAGTGAGTGAGATGAGAGAATGGATTGATTGAGATGGTCAGAGTGGGGCTGCAGAATAAACAGAGGCAGTCGGAGTGAGTGAGATGAGTGAATGGAGTGAATGAGACGGTCAGAGTGGGGCTGCAAATAAACAGAGGCAGTCGGAGTGAGTGTAATGGGTGAATGGAGTGAATGAGACGGTCAGAGTGGAACTGCAGAATAAACAGAGGCGGCCAGAGTGAGTGAGATGGGTGAATGGAGAGAATAAGATGGTCAGAGTGGAGCTGCAGAATAAACAGAGGCGGCCAGAGTGAGTGAGATGGGTGAATGAAGTAAATGAGATGGTCAGATTGGGGCTGCAAATAAGCAGAGGCAGTCGGAGTGAGTGAGATGAGTGAATGAGACGGTCAGAGTGGGACTGCAGAATAAACAGAGGCGGCCAGAGTGAGTGAGATGGGTGAATGGAGTGAATGATATGGTCAGAGTGGGACTGCAGAATAAACAGAGGCGGCCAGAGTGAGTGAGATGGGTGAATGGAGTGAATGAGATGGTAAGAGTGGGGCTGCAAATAAGCAGAGGCAGTCGGAGTGAGTGAGATGGGTGAATGGAGTGAATGAAACGGTCAGAGTGGGGCTGCGGAAAAAACAGAGGCAGTTGGATGTGAGTGAGATGGGTGATTGGAGTGAATGATATGGTCAGAGTGGGGCTGCAGAATAAACAGAGGCAGTCGGAGTGAGTGAGATGAGTGAATGGAATGAATGAGACGGTCAGAGTGGGGCTGCAAATAAGCAGAGGCAGTCGGAGTGAGTGAGATGAGTGAATGAGACGGTCAGAGTGGGACTGCAGAATAAACAGAGGCGGCCAGAGTGAGTGAGATGGGTGAATGGAGTGAATAAGACGGTCAGAGTGGGGCTGCGGAATAAACAGAGGAGGTCGGAGTGAAATGGGTGAATGGAGTGAATGATATGGTCAGAGTGGGACTGCAGAATAAACAGAGGCGGCCAGAGTGAGTGAGATGGGTGAATGGAGTGAATGAGACGGTCAGAGTGGGGCTGCGGAATAAACAGAGGCAGTCGGAGTGAGTGAGATGGGTGAATGGAGTGAATGATATGGTCAGAGTGGGACTGGAGAATAAACAGAGGCGGCCAGAGTAAGTGAGATGGGTGAATGGAGTGAATGAAACGGTCAGAGTGGGACTGCAAAATAAACAGAGGCGGCCAGAGTGAGTGAGATGGGTGAATGGAGTGAATGAGACGGTCAGAGTGGGACTGCAGAATAAACAGAGGCGGCCAGAGTGAGTGAGATGAGTGAATGAGACGGTCAGAGTCGGAGTGCAGAATAAACAGAGGCAGTCGGAGCGAGATGGGTGAATGGAGTGAATGAGGTGGTCAGAGTGGGACTGCAGAATAAACAGAGGCAGCCAGAGTGAGTGAGATGGGTGAATGGAGTAAATGAGATGGTCAGAGTGGGGCTGCAATTAAGCAGAGGCAGTCGGAGTGAGTGAGATGAGTGAATGGAGTGAATGAGACGGTCAGAGTGGGACTGCAGAATAAACATAGGCGGCCAGAGTGAGTGAGATGAGTGAATGGAGTGAATGAGACGGTCAGAGTGGGACTGCAGAATAAACAGAGGCGCCAGAGTGAGTGAGCTGAGAGAATGGATTGATTGAGATGGTCAGAGTGGGGCTGCAGAATAAACAGAGGCAGTCGGAGTGAGTGAGATGAGTGAATGGAGTGAATGAGACGGTCAGAGTGGGGCTGCAAATAAACAGAGGCAGTCGGAGTGAGTGTAATGGGTGAATGGAGTGAATGAGACGGTCAGAGTGGAACTGCAGAATAAACAGAGGCGGCCAGAGTGAGTGAGATGGGTGAATGGAGAGAATAAGATGGTCAGAGTGGAGCTGCAGAATAAACAGAGGCGGCCAGAGTGAGTGAGATGGGTGAATGAAGTAAATGAGATGGTCAGATTGGGGCTGCAAATAAGCAGAGGCAGTCGGAGTGAGTGAGATGAGTGAATGAGACGGTCAGAGTGGGACTGCAGAATAAACAGAGGCGGCCAGAGTGAGTGAGATGGGTGAATGGAGTGAATGATATGGTCAGAGTGGGACTGCAGAATAAACAGAGGCGGCCAGAGTGAGTGAGATGGGTGAATGGAGTGAATGAGATGGTAAGAGTGGGGCTGCAAATAAGCAGAGGCAGTCGGAGTGAGTGAGATGGGTGAATGGAGTGAATGAAACGGTCAGAGTGGGGCTGCGGAAAAAACAGAGGCAGTTGGATGTGAGTGAGATGGGTGATTGGAGTGAATGATATGGTCAGAGTGGGGCTGCAGAATAAACAGAGGCAGTCGGAGTGAGTGAGATGAGTGAATGGAATGAATGAGACGGTCAGAGTGGGGCTGCAAATAAGCAGAGGCAGTCGGAGTGAGTGAGATGAGTGAATGAGACGGTCAGAGTGGGACTGCAGAATAAACAGAGGCGGCCAAAGTGAGTGAGATGGGTGAATGGAGTGAATGAGACTGTCAGAGTGGGACTGCGGAATAAAAAGAGGCGGCCAGAGTGAGTGAGATGGGTGAATGGAGTGAATGAGACTGTCAGAGTGGGACTGCAGAATAAACAGAGGCAGTCAGAGTGAGTGAGATGAGTGAATGGCGTGAATGAGACGGTCAGAGTGGGACTGCAGAATAAACAGAGGCGGCCAGAGTGAGTGAGATGGGAGAATGGATTGATTGAGATGGTCAGAGTGGGGCTGCAGAATAAACAGAGGCAGTCGAAGTGAGTGAGATGAGTTAATGGAGTGAATGAGATGGTCAGAGTGAAGCTGCAGAATAAACAGAGGCAGTCAGAGTGAGTGAGATGGGTGAATGGAGTGAGACGGTCAGAGTGAGACTGCAGAATAAACAGAGGCAGTCGGAGTGAGTGAGATGGGTGAATGGAGTGAATGATATGGTCAGAGTGGGACTGCAGAATAAACAGAGGCGGCCAGAGTGAGTGAGATGGGTGAATGGAGTGAATGAGATGGTAAGAGTGGGGCTGCAAATAAGCAGAGGCAGTCGGAGTGAGTGAGATGGGTGAATGGAGTGAATGAGACGGTCAGAGTGGGGCTGCAAATAAGCAGAGGCAGTCGGAGTGAGAGATATGAGTGAATGAGACGGACAGAGTGAGACTGCAGAATAAACAGAGGCGGCCAGAGTGAGTGAGATGGGTGAATGGAGTGAATGAGACGGTCAGAGTTGGGCTGTGGAATAAGCAGAGGCAGTCGGAGTGAGTGTAATGGGTGAATGGAGTGAATGAGACGGTCAGAGTGGAACTGCAGAATAAACAGAGGCGGCCAGAGTGAGTGAGATGGGTGAATGGAGAGAATGAGATGGTCAGAGTGGAGCTGCAGAATAAACAGAGGCGGCCAGAGTGAGTGAGATGGGTGAATGGAGTGAATGAGACGGTCAGAGTGGGACTGCAGAATAAACAGAGGCGCCAGAGTGAGTGAGATGAGAGAATGGATTGATTGAGATGGTCAGAGTGGGGCTGCAGAATAAACAGAGGCAGTCGGAGTGAGTGAGATGAGTGAATGGAGTGAATGAGACGGTCAGAGTGGGGCTGCAAATAAACAGAGGCAGTCGGAGCGAGATGGGTGAATGGAGTGAATGAGGTGGTCAGAGTGGGACTGCAGAATAAACAGAGGCGGCCAGAGTGAGTGAGATGGGTGAATGGAGTAAATGAGATGGTCAGAGTGGGGCTGCAATTAAGCAGAGGCAGTCGGAGTGAGTGAGATGAGTGAATGGAGTGAATGAGACGGTCAGAGTGGGACTGCAGAATAAACAGAGGCGCCAGAGTGAGTGAGATGAGAGAATGGATTGATTGAGATGGTCAGAGTGGACTGCAGAATAAACAGAGGCAGTCGGAGTGAGTGAGATGAGTGAATGGAGCGAATGAGACGGTCAGAGTGGGGCTGCAAATAAGCAGAGGCAGTCGGAGTGAGTGAGATGAGTGAATGGAGTGAATGAGACGGTCAGAGTGGGGCTGCATATAAACAGAGGCAGTCGGAGTGAATGAGATGGGTGAATGGAGTGAATGAGACGGTCAGAGTGGGGCTGCAAATAAGCAGAGGCGGCCAGAGTGAGTGATATGGGTGAATGGAGTGAATAAGACGGTCAGAGTGGGGCTGCGGAATAAACAGAGGCAGTCAGAGTGATTGAGATGGGTGAATGGAGTGAAAGAGACGGTCAGAGTGGGACTGCAGAATAAACAGAGGCGGCCAGAGTGAGTGAGATGGGTGAATGGAGTGAATAAGACGGTCAGAGTGGGGCTGCGGAATAAACAGAGGAGGTCGGAGTGAAATGGGTGAATGGAGTGAATGATATGGTCAGAGTGGGACTGCAGAATAAACAGAGGCGGCCAGAGTGAGTGAGATGGGTGAATGGAGTGAATGAGACGGTCAGAGTGGGGCTGCGGAATAAACAGAGGCAGTCGGAGTGAGTGAGATGGGTGAATGGAGTGAATGATATGGTCAGAGTGGGACTGGAGAATAAACAGAGGCGGCCAGAGTAAGTGAGATGGGTGAATGGAGTGAATGAAACGGTCAGAGTGGGACTGCAAAATAAACAGAGGCGGCCAGAGTGAGTGAGATGGGTGAATGGAGTGAATGAGACGGTCAGAGTGGGACTGCAGAATAAACAGAGGCGGCCAGAGTGAGTGAGATGAGTGAATGAGACGGTCAGAGTCGGAGTGCAGAATAAACAGAGGCAGTCGGAGCGAGATGGGTGAATGGAGTGAATGAGGTGGTCAGAGTGGGACTGCAGAATAAACAGAGGCAGCCAGAGTGAGTGAGATGGGTGAATGGAGTAAATGAGATGGTCAGAGTGGGGCTGCAATTAAGCAGAGGCAGTCGGAGTGAGTGAGATGAGTGAATGGAGTGAATGAGACGGTCAGAGTGGGACTGCAGAATAAACATAGGCGGCCAGAGTGAGTGAGATGAGTGAATGGAGTGAATGAGACGGTCAGAGTGGGACTGCAGAATAAACAGAGGCGCCAGAGTGAGTGAGATGAGAGAATGGATTGATTGAGATGGTCAGAGTGGGGCTGCAGAATAAACAGAGGCAGTCGGAGTGAGTGAGATGAGTGAATGGAGTGAATGAGACGGTCAGAGTGGGGCTGCAAATAAACAGAGGCAGTCGGAGTGAGTGTAATGGGTGAATGGAGTGAATGAGACGGTCAGAGTGGAACTGCAGAATAAACAGAGGCGGCCAGAGTGAGTGAGATGGGTGAATGGAGAGAATAAGATGGTCAGAGTGGAGCTGCAGAATAAACAGAGGCGGCCAGAGTGAGTGAGATGGGTGAATGAAGTAAATGAGATGGTCAGATTGGGGCTGCAAATAAGCAGAGGCAGTCGGAGTGAGTGAGATGAGTGAATGAGACGGTCAGAGTGGGACTGCAGAATAAACAGAGGCGGCCAGAGTGAGTGAGATGGGTGAATGGAGTGAATGATATGGTCAGAGTGGGACTGCAGAATAAACAGAGGCGGCCAGAGTGAGTGAGATGGGTGAATGGAGTGAATGAGATGGTAAGAGTGGGGCTGCAAATAAGCAGAGGCAGTCGGAGTGAGTGAGATGGGTGAATGGAGTGAATGAAACGGTCAGAGTGGGGCTGCGGAAAAAACAGAGGCAGTTGGATGTGAGTGAGATGGGTGATTGGAGTGAATGATATGGTCAGAGTGGGGCTGCAGAATAAACAGAGGCAGTCGGAGTGAGTGAGATGAGTGAATGGAATGAATGAGACGGTCAGAGTGGGGCTGCAAATAAGCAGAGGCAGTCGGAGTGAGTGAGATGAGTGAATGAGACGGTCAGAGTGGGACTGCAGAATAAACAGAGGCGGCCAGAGTGAGTGAGATGGGTGAATGGAGTGAATAAGACGGTCAGAGTGGGGCTGCGGAATAAACACAGGAGGTCGGAGTGAAATGGGTGAATGGAGTGAATGATATGGTCAGAGTGGGACTGCAGAATAAACAGAGGCGGCCAGAGTGAGTGAGATGGGTGAATGGAGTGAATGAGACGGTCAGAGTGGGGCTGCGGAATAAACAGAGGCAGTCGGAGTGAGTGAGATGGGTGAATGGAGTGAATGATATGGTCAGAGTGGGACTGGAGAATAAACAGAGGCGGCCAGAGTAAGTGAGATGGGTGAATGGAGTGAATGAAACGGTCAGAGTGGGACTGCAAAATAAACAGAGGCGGCCAGAGTGAGTGAGATGGGTGAATGGAGTGAATGAGACGGTCAGAGTGGGACTGCAGAATAAACAGAGGCGGCCAGAGTGAGTGAGATGAGTGAATGAGACGGTCAGAGTCGGAGTGCAGAATAAACAGAGGCAGTCGGAGCGAGATGGGTGAATGGAGTGAATGAGGTGGTCAGAGTGGGACTGCAGAATAAACAGAGGCAGCCAGAGTGAGTGAGATGGGTGAATGGAGTAAATGAGATGGTCAGAGTGGGGCTGCAATTAAGCAGAGGCAGTCGGAGTGAGTGAGATGAGTGAATGGAGTGAATGAGACGGTCAGAGTGGGACTGCAGAATAAACATAGGCGGCCAGAGTGAGTGAGATGAGTGAATGGAGTGAATGAGACGGTCAGAGTGGGACTGCAGAATAAACAGAGGCGCCAGAGTGAGTGAGATGAGAGAATGGATTGATTGAGATGGTCAGAGTGGGGCTGCAGAATAAACAGAGGCAGTCGGAGTGAGTGAGATGAGTGAATGGAGTGAATGAGACGGTCAGAGTGGGGCTGCAAATAAACAGAGGCAGTCGGAGTGAGTGTAATGGGTGAATGGAGTGAATGAGACGGTCAGAGTGGAACTGCAGAATAAACAGAGGCGGCCAGAGTGAGTGAGATGGGTGAATGGAGAGAATAAGATGGTCAGAGTGGAGCTGCAGAATAAACAGAGGCGGCCAGAGTGAGTGAGATGGGTGAATGAAGTAAATGAGATGGTCAGATTGGGGCTGCAAATAAGCAGAGGCAGTCGGAGTGAGTGAGATGAGTGAATGAGACGGTCAGAGTGGGACTGCAGAATAAACAGAGGCGGCCAGAGTGAGTGAGATGGGTGAATGGAGTGAATGATATGGTCAGAGTGGGACTGCAGAATAAACAGAGGCGGCCAGAGTGAGTGAGATGGGTGAATGGAGTGAATGAGATGGTAAGAGTGGGGCTGCAAATAAGCAGAGGCAGTCGGAGTGAGTGAGATGGGTGAATGGAGTGAATGAAACGGTCAGAGTGGGGCTGCGGAAAAAACAGAGGCAGTTGGATGTGAGTGAGATGGGTGATTGGAGTGAATGATATGGTCAGAGTGGGGCTGCAGAATAAACAGAGGCAGTCGGAGTGAGTGAGATGAGTGAATGGAATGAATGAGACGGTCAGAGTGGGGCTGCAAATAAGCAGAGGCAGTCGGAGTGAGTGAGATGAGTGAATGAGACGGTCAGAGTGGGACTGCAGAATAAACAGAGGCGGCCAAAGTGAGTGAGATGGGTGAATGGAGTGAATGAGACTGTCAGAGTGGGACTGCGGAATAAACAGAGGCGGCCAGAGTGAGTGAGATGGGTGAATGGAGTGAATGAGACTGTCAGAGTGGGACTGCAGAATAAACAGAGGCAGTCAGAGTGAGTGAGATGAGTGAATGGCGTGAATGAGACGGTCAGAGTGGGACTGCAGAATAAACAGAGGCGGCCAGAGTGAGTGAGATGGGAGAATGGATTGATTGAGATGGTCAGAGTGGGGCTGCAGAATAAACAGAGGCAGTCGAAGTGAGTGAGATGAGTTAATGGAGTGAATGAGATGGTCAGAGTGAAGCTGCAGAATAAACAGAGGCAGTCAGAGTGAGTGAGATGGGTGAATGGAATGAGACGGTCAGAGTGAGACTGCAGAATAAACAGAGGCAGTCGGAGTGAGTGAGATGGGTGAATGGAGTGAATGATATGGTCAGAGTGGGACTGCAGAATAAACAGAGGCGGCCAGAGTGAGTGAGATGGGTGAATGGAGTGAATGAGATGGTAAGAGTGGGGCTGCAAATAAGCAGAGGCAGTCGGAGTGAGTGAGATGGGTGAATGGAGTGAATGAGACGGTCAGAGTGGGGCTGCAAATAAGCAGAGGCAGTCGGAGTGAGAGATATGAGTGAATGAGACGGACAGAGTGAGACTGCAGAATAAACAGAGGCGGCCAGAGTGAGTGAGATGGGTGAATGGAGTGAATGAGACGGTCAGAGTTGGGCTGTGGAATAAGCAGAGGCAGTCGGAGTGAGTGTAATGGGTGAATGGAGTGAATGAGACGGTCAGAGTGGAACTGCAGAATAAACAGAGGCGGCCAGAGTGAGTGAGATGGGTGAATGGAGAGAATGAGATGGTCAGAGTGGAGCTGCAGAATAAACAGAGGCGGCCAGAGTGAGTGAGATGGGTGAATGGAGAGAATGAGATGGTCAGAGTGGAGCTGCAGAATAAACAGAGGCGGCCAGAGTGAGTGAGATGGGTGAATGAAGTAAATGAGATGGTCAGATTGGGGCTGCAAATAAGCAGAGGCAGTCGGAGTGAGTGAGATGAGTGAATGAAACGGTCAGAGTGGGACTGCAGAATAAACAGAGGCGGCCAGAGTGAGTGAGATGGGTCAATGGAGTGAATGAGACGGTCAGAGTGGGGCTACGGCATAAACAGAGGCAGTCGGAGTGAGTGAGATGGGTGAATGGAGTGAATGATATGGTCAGAGTGGGACTGCAGAATAAACAGAGGCGGCCAGAGTGAGTGAGATGGGTGAATGGAGTGAATGAGATGGTAAGAGTGGGGCTGCAAATAAGCAGAGGCAGTCGGAGTGAGTGAGATGGGTGAATGAGATGGTCAGAGTGGGGCTGCAAATAAGCAGAGGCAGTCGGAGTGAGTGAGATGAGTGAATGAGATGGTCAGAGTGGGGCTGCAGAATAAACAGAGGCAGTCGGAGTGAGTGAGATGAGTGAATGGAGTGAATGAGACGGTCAGAGTGGGACTGCAGAATAAACAGAGGCGGCCAGAGTGAGTGAGGTGGGTGAATGGAGTGAATGAGATGGTCAGAGTGGGGCTGCAGAATAAACAGAGGCAGTCGGAGTGAGTGAGATGAGTGAATGGAGTGAATGATATGGTCAGAGTGGGACTGCAGAATAAACAGAGGCGGCCAGAGTGAGTGAGATGGGTGAATGGAGTGAATGAGACGGTCAGAGTGGGTCTGCGGAATAAACAGAGGCGGCCAGAGTGAGTGAGATGGGTGAATGGAGTGAATGAGATGGTCAGAGTGGGGCTGCAATTAAGCAGAGGCAGTCGGAGTGAGTGAGATGAGTGAATGGAGTGAATGAGACGGTCAGAGTGGGACTGCAGAATAAACAGAGGCGGCCAGAGTGAGTGAGATGAGAGAATGGATTGATTGAGATGGTCAGAGTGGGGCTGCAGAATAAACAGAGGCAGTCGGAGTGAGTGAGATGAGTGAATGGAGTGAATGAGACGGTCAGAGTGGGGCTGCAAATAAGCAGAGGCAGTCGGAGTGAGTGAGATGGGTGAATGGAGTGAATAAGACGGTCAGAGTAGGGCTGCGGAATAAACAGAGGCGGTCGGAGTGAGTGAAATGGGTGAATGGAGTGAATGATATGGTCAGAGTGGGACTGCAGAATAAACAGAAGCGGCCAGAGTGAGTGAGATGGGTGAATGGAGTGAATGAGATGGTCAGAGTGGGGCTGCAAATAAGCAGAGGTAGTCAGAGTGAGTGAGATGGGTGAATGGAGTGAATGAGACGGTCAGAGTGGGGCTGCAAATAAGCAGAGGCGGCCAGAGTGAGTGAGATGGGTGAATGGAGTGAATGAGTCGGTCAGAGTGGGACTGTGGAATAAACAGAGGCGGCCAGAGTGAGTGAGATGGGTGAATGGAGTGAATGATATGGTCAGAGTGGGGCTGCAGAATAAACAGAGGCAGTCGGAGTGAGTGAGATGAGTGAATGGAGTGAATGAGACGGTCAGAGTGGGACCGCAGAATAAACAGTGGCGGCCAGAGTGAGTGAGATGTGTGAATGGAGTGAATGAGATGGTCAGAGTGGGGCTGCAAATAAGCAGAGGCAGTCAGAGTAAGTGAGATGGGTGAATGGAGTGAATGAGACGGTCAGAGTGGGGCTGCAGAATAAACAGAGGCGGCCAGAGTGAGTGAGTGAGATGGGTGAATGGAGTGAATGAGAAGGTCAGAGTGGAGCTGCAGAATAAACAGAGGCGGCCAGAGTGAGTGAGATGGGTGAATGGAGTGAATGAGATGGTCAGATTGGGGCTGCAAATAAGCAGAGGCAGTCGGAGTGAGTGAGATGGGTGAATGAAGTGAATGAGATGGTCAGAGTGGGGCTGTAAATAAGCAGAGGCAGTCGGAGTGAGTGAGATGAGTGAATGAGACGGTCAGAGTGGGACTGCAGAATAAACAGGGGCGGCCAGAGTGAGTGAGATGGGTGAATGGAGTGAATGAGACGGTCAGAGTGGGGCTGCGGCATAAACAGAGGCAGTCGGAGTGAGTGAGATGGGTGAATGGAGTGAATGATATGGTCAGAGTGGGACTGCAGAATAAACAGAGGCGGCCAGAGTGAGTGAGATGGGTGAATGGAGTGAATGAGACGGTCAGAGTGGGACTGCAGAATAAACAGAGGCGGCCAGAGTGAGTGAGATGGGTGAATGGAGTGAATGAGACGGTCAGAGTTGGGCTGTGGAATAAGCAGAGGCAGTCGGAGTGAGTGTAATGGGTGAATGGAGTGAATGAGACGGTCAGAGTGGAACTGCAGAATAAACAGAGGCGGCCAGAGTGAGTGAGATGGGTGAATGGAGAGAATGAGATGGTCAGAGTGGAGCTGCAGAATAAACAGAGGCGGCCAGAGTGAGTGAGATGGGTGAATGGAGAGAATGAGATGGTCAGAGTGGAGCTGCAGAATAAACAGAGGCGGCCAGAGTGAGTGAGATGGGTGAATGAAGTAAATGAGATGGTCAGATTGGGGCTGCAAATAAGCAGAGGCAGTCGGAGTGAGTGAGATGAGTGAATGAAACGGTCAGAGTGGGACTGCAGAATAAACAGAGGCGGCCAGAGTGAGTGAGATGGGTCAATGGAGTGAATGAGACGGTCAGAGTGGGGCTACGGCATAAACAGAGGCAGTCGGAGTGAGTGAGATGGGTGAATGGAGTGAATGATATGGTCAGAGTGGGACTGCAGAATAAACAGAGGCGGCCAGAGTGAGTGAGATGGGTGAATGGAGTGAATGAGATGGTAAGAGTGGGGCTGCAAATAAGCAGAGGCAGTCGGAGTGAGTGAGATGGGTGAATGAGATGGTCAGAGTGGGGCTGCAAATAAGCAGAGGCAGTCGGAGTGAGTGAGATGAGTGAATGAGATGGTCAGAGTGGGGCTGCAGAATAAACAGAGGCAGTCGGAGTGAGTGAGATGAGTGAATGGAGTGAATGAGACGGTCAGAGTGGGACTGCAGAATAAACAGAGGCGGCCAGAGTGAGTGAGGTGGGTGAATGGAGTGAATGAGATGGTCAGAGTGGGGCTGCAGAATAAACAGAGGCAGTCGGAGTGAGTGAGATGAGTGAATGGAGTGAATGATATGGTCAGAGTGGGACTGCAGAATAAACAGAGGCGGCCAGAGTGAGTGAGATGGGTGAATGGAGTGAATGAGACGGTCAGAGTGGGGCTGCGGAATAAACAGAGGCGGCCAGAGTGAGTGAGATGGGTGAATGGAGTGAATGAGATGGTCAGAGTGGGGCTGCAATTAAGCAGAGGCAGTCGGAGTGAGTGAGATGAGTGAATGGAGTGAATGAGACGGTCAGAGTGGGACTGCAGAATAAACAGAGGCGGCCAGAGTGAGTGAGATGAGAGAATGGATTGATTGAGATGGTCAGAGTGGGGCTGCAGAATAAACAGAGGCAGTCGGAGTGAGTGAGATGAGTGAATGGAGTGAATGAGACGGTCAGAGTGGGGCTGCAAATAAGCAGAGGCAGTCGGAGTGAGTGAGATGGGTGAATGGAGTGAATAAGACGGTCAGAGTAGGGCTGCGGAATAAACAGAGGCGGTCGGAGTGAGTGAAATGGGTGAATGGAGTGAATGATATGGTCAGAGTGGGACTGCAGAATAAACAGAAGCGGCCAGAGTGAGTGAGATGGGTGAATGGAGTGAATGAGATGGTCAGAGTGGGGCTGCAAATAAGCAGAGGTAGTCAGAGTGAGTGAGATGGGTGAATGGAGTGAATGAGACGGTCAGAGTGGGGCTGCAAATAAGCAGAGGCGGCCAGAGTGAGTGAGATGGGTGAATGGAGTGAATGAGTCGGTCAGAGTGGGACTGTGGAATAAACAGAGGCGGCCAGAGTGAGTGAGATGGGTGAATGGAGTGAATGATATGGTCAGAGTGGGGCTGCAGAATAAACAGAGGCAGTCGGAGTGAGTGAGATGAGTGAATGGAGTGAATGAGACGGTCAGAGTGGGACCGCAGAATAAACAGTGGCGGCCAGAGTGAGTGAGATGTGTGAATGGAGTGAATGAGATGGTCAGAGTGGGGCTGCAAATAAGCAGAGGCAGTCAGAGTAAGTGAGATGGGTGAATGGAGTGAATGAGACGGTCAGAGTGGGGCTGCAGAATAAACAGAGGCGGCCAGAGTGAGTGAGTGAGATGGGTGAATGGAGTGAATGAGAAGGTCAGAGTGGAGCTGCAGAATAAACAGAGGCGGCCAGAGTGAGTGAGATGGGTGAATGGAGTGAATGAGATGGTCAGATTGGGGCTGCAAATAAGCAGAGGCAGTCGGAGTGAGTGAGATGGGTGAATGAAGTGAATGAGATGGTCAGAGTGGGGCTGTAAATAAGCAGAGGCAGTCGGAGTGAGTGAGATGAGTGAATGAGACGGTCAGAGTGGGACTGCAGAATAAACAGGGGCGGCCAGAGTGAGTGAGATGGGTGAATGGAGTGAATGAGACGGTCAGAGTGGGGCTGCGGCATAAACAGAGGCAGTCGGAGTGAGTGAGATGGGTGAATGGAGTGAATGATATGGTCAGAGTGGGACTGCAGAATAAACAGAGGCGGCCAGAGTGAGTGAGATGGGTGAATGGAGTGAATGAGACGGTCAGAGTGGGACTGCAGAATAAACAGAGGCGGCCAGAGTGAGTGAGATGGGTGAATGGAGTGAATGAGACGGTCAGAGTGGGGCTGCAAATAAGCAGAGGCAGTCTGAGTGAGTGAGATGGGTGAATGGAGTGAATGAGACGGTCAGAGTGGGGCTGCAAATAAGCAGAGGCAGTCGGAGTGAGTGAGATGAGTGAATGAGACGGTCAGAGTGGGGCTGCAGAATAAACAGAGGCAGTCGGAGTGAGATGGGTGAATGGAGTGAATGAGACTGTCAGATTGGCTCTGCAGAATAAACAGAGGCAATCGGAGTGAGTGAGATGAGTGAATGGAGTGAATGAGACGGGCAGATTGGGGCTGCAGAATAGACACAAGAGGCAGTCGGAGTGAGTGAGATGGGTGAATGGAGTGAATGAGATGGTCAGAGTGGGGCTGCAGAATAGACAGAAGAGGCCCGATTGAGTGAGATGGGCGAGTGGGGTTGTAGAAAAGCAGAAACCACTGGAGTGAGTGAACTGCAGTCAGGGATATCATGTGGCTGTTAAATTTGTCTAAATCTCATTTTTTGAATGGGGCTATTTAGCATCCACACCTTGTCCCTCTATCAATAGTCCCCAGCACTTTTAGAAAAGTGGCAAATGCTGTGTAGCATGCAAATTTTTCCACTAAATTTTGTCCTTTTTGAGAAATTTCTGGTTCCCTGTTAAGGCTAATGCCGCACGTAGTGAGCCGCAGTCAGAAAGTGCTGTGGGAAAAACCACAGTGGAAACGCATTGCTGTTTTTAATGCCAAGCTTTTAACAGAAAGTCTGCAGAATTTCTGCTTCAATTAGAACTTTAGGGAAATTTGTTCATTGGTATAACTGACTTGCTACGATTTCCAAAAATGTGATGGTTTTGGATATCGCAGCATTTCCGCTGCGGGTATTTTTCTGCAATGCGTGGATGGTATTTGTTAGAATCCCATCCACTTTGCAGGGACTGTAATACGCTGCCGCATTTATGCCACGTGGAGATTTTCCCCAGGACTTATATATTGACGTCTGGCACCCGGGACTACCACCGATCAGCTGATTGAAGAGGTTGCACCACCCTCAAGCAACGCTGCATCTTCCCTATACCAGTGATGTCATATTCATCGTCCACATGGTATAGCAGCAGCAGTTCAGTTCCTTTCAAGTGAATGGAGCTGAACTACCGAACCAAGCACTAACCCTAAGATATACGTGTGGTGCTGCCTTTGGTATTCAGTGAAGAAGGAGCAGCGCTCTCCCACCCAGCATCTTTAACCAGCTGAATGGTGGGGGGTTCTGGATGTCGGACCCTCACTAATAACATTGATGATTTGTATACTGATGAGGTGTCCTTAGGATAAGTCCTGGAAAAACCCTTTTACAGAGTCCTAAGATAAGTGTCAGCTGAATATGTTGACTTTAGGAGGTGGACTATATAATATTTACAGTCGTAGCCAAAAGTTTTGAGACTGACACAAATTTTGGCTTTCACAAAGTTTACTGTTTCAGTGTTTTTAGGTCTTTTAGTCAGATGTTTCTATGATATACTGAAGTACAATTCTAAGCATTTAATAGGTTCTTTTTGTGACAAATACATGCCGTTTATACAAAAACTCAATATTTATAGTGCTGACCCTTATTTTTCCAGATTTTTTAATTCGCCCTGCCATGCCGGGTATCAGATTCTGGGCCAAATCCTGACTGATGACAATTATCACCTAATCTACGCTTGGAGTTTATCACAATGTCTGGAATTTATACCACATAGAAATTGTGAAAGTCCAAGCACTGATAAGGCAGCGGTGTAGCTAGGGGGCCGAGAGGGGCATGTGTCCCGGGCACAGTGAAGTTTGAGCAGGAGGGGGCGCCAGTCTAGCCTCCCTCATATCAGATGATGCTGCAGACAGATACAAATCACTGAAGTGTAAATGTGCTGGACAGGCTAAAAGACTTACAAGTCAGTCATTTCTAGGTGTGCCGGGAGGTGACAGCATCATCCTCATCACTACATAAAGTTCCTTCACTCCCCCCTCCCCGCTGTGACCTCTGCCGCTCCAAACATAAAAATGTCACCCTGCACCCTCCGTTCTCCTCAGCAAAATAGTACCTGCTTTATGCTTTGTCCCTATTGTTGTATTTTTGGGTAAGGCATTTATTTTCACCCCATCCAATGTTTCACTATATAGAGATATCAGTCTATAATTTCAATTCCACACGTCCCCTCTGCAAATAGTGTGGCACTATATACAGTGGACATGGTACGTATAGCACTATGTATAGAGGACAAGTGCACATTGTACGTGTGGCACTATATATAGAGAGCACGTCATATAGAGGGCACAGTACATGTGGCACTATATACAGTGGGCAATGTTACGTGTAGCACTATGTATAGAGGACATTGTACGTGTGGCACTATATGTAGAGAGCACGTCATATAGAGGGCACAGTACATGTGGCACTATATACAGTGGGCAATGTTACGTGTAGCACTATGTATAAAGGACACTGTACGTGTGGCACTATATGTAGAGAGCACGTCATATAGAGGGCACAGTACATGTGGCACTATATACAGTGGACACGGTACGTGTGACACTATGTATAGAGGACACTGTACGTGTGGCACTATATGTAGAGAGCACGTCATTTAGAGGGCACAGTACATGTGGCACTATATATAGACAGCACATTATAGGAAGGGCATGTTATATAGAGGGCATGGCACATATGGCTCTACATGTAGAGGGCACTGTACATTGCTATATGGTACTTGTGGCACTATATATAAAAAGCATGGTACGAGTGGCACCATATATATGGTACATGTGGCAGTATACATAGAGGGCATGGTATGTTTGGCACTATATGCAGAGGGTACAGTACTCGTGTGGCACTATATACACAGAGCACATGTGGCACTATATACAGAGGTCATATACTGTGAGTTTTCCTTTCAGTAACAAGATGTGGCTAAGACCGCACAAACACTACTGAATACCCTCTTAATGCCCCAAACTGCATCCATAGGTCAAAATCCAGGGGTAAGTCACTTTGCGAAATCACATTATACAGTGGCACACCCCAAAGTGTGTTTTTGACTAATGTGACATTAGTTGGGGCAGGGTCAGTTAATGAGGTTACAGTCCTGTCAAAAGGGGAAGGGGGTGCCCAAATGAATCTTTCTCCTTGGTGAAGAAAAGCCTAGCTACGCCTCTGGATTAGTTGCGAATAGGTTGCCATCAGGATATGGCCCAGAAGCTGATACCCGGCATGCCAGGGAGAATTGCAGAAATCTTGAAAAATAAGGGTCAACACTGTAAAATCTGAGTCTGCATAACCTTGATGTATTTCTAGAAGTGTAAAATCTTGTGAAATGCTTATAGCTGTACTTCAGTCTATCATACAAACATCTGACTAAAAGGTCTAAAAACACCAAAGCAACATTTGTGAGAGCCAACATTTGTGTCAGTCTAAAACCTTTTGTTCATGACTATGTGGTTGGCACAAGAGTGTATATTGTATATTAGATTGTAAGCTCTTAGTAGCAAAGTATATATTGTATATTAGATTGTAAGCTCTTAGTAGCAAAGTATATATTATATATTAGATTGTAAGCTCTTAGTAGCAAAGTATATATTATATATTAGATTGTAAGCTCTTAGGAGCAGGATGTATATTGCATATTAGATTGTAAGCTCTTAGTAGCAAAGTATATATTGTATATTATATTGTAAGCTCTTTGGAGCAGAGTGTATATTGTATATTAGATTGTAAGCTCTTAGGAGCAGGATGTATATTGTATATTATATTGTAAGCTCGTAGGAGCAGGATGTATATTGTATATTAGATTGTAAGCTCTTAGGAATAGAGTGTGTATTGTATATTAGATTGTAAACTCTTAGTAGCAGAGTATATATTGTATATTATATTGTAAGCTCTTAGGAGCAGAGTGTATATCGTATATTAGATTGTAAGCTCTTTGGAGCAGAGTGTATATCGTATATTAGATTGTAAGCTCTTCGGAGCAGAGTGTACAGTCATGGCCAAAAGTTTTGAGAATGACACAAATATTATATTTTCACATGATCTGCTGCCCTCTGGTTTTTATGTGTGTTTGTCAGATGTTTTTATCACATACAGAAATATAATTGCATTCATATTATGAGTAACAGAAGCTTATATTGACAGTTAGAATGAGTTAATGCAGCAAGTTAATATTTGCAGTGTTGACCCTTCTTCTTCAGGACCTCTGCAATTCTCCCTGGCATGCTCTCAATCAACTTCTGGACCAAATCCTGACTGATAGCAGTCCATTCTTGCAGAATCAATGCTTTAATTTTGTCTGAATTTGTTGGTTTTTGTTTGTCCACCCGTCTCTTGATGATTGACCACAAGTTCTCAATGGGATTAAGATCTGGGGAGTTTCCAGGCCATGGACCCAAAATCTCTATGTTTTGTTCCCTGAGCCATTTAGTTATCACCTTTGCTTTATGGCAAGGTGCTCCATCATGCTGGAAAAGGCATTGTTGAGCGCCAAACTGCTCTTGGACGGTTGGGAGAAGTTGCTCTTGGAGGACATTCTGGTACCATTCTTTATTCATGGCTGTGTTTTTAGGCAAGACTGTGAGAGAGCCGATTCCCTTGGCTGAGAAGCAACCCCACACATGAATGGTTTCAGGATGCTTTACAGTTGGCATGAGACAAGACTGGTGGTAGCGCTCACCTCTTCTTCTCCGAATAAGCTGTTTTCCAGATGTTCCAAACAATCGAAAAGGGGATTCATCAGAGAAAATGACTTTACCCCAGTCCTCAGCAGTCCACTCCCTGTACCTTTTGCAGAATATCAGTCTGTCCCTGATGTTTTTTCTGGAGAGAAGTGGCTTCTTTGCTGCCCTCCTTGAGACCAGGCCTTGCTCCAAGAGTCTCCGCCTCACAGTGCGTGCAGATGCACTCACACCTGCCTGCTGCCATTCCTCAGCAAGCTCTGCACTGCTGGTAGCCCGATCCCGCAGCTGAAACACTTTTAAGAGACGGTCCTGCCGCTTGCTGGTCTTTCTTGGGCGCCCTGGAGCCTTTTTGGCACCAATGGAACCTCTCTCCTTGAAGTTCTTGATGATGCGATAGATTGTTGACTGAGGTGCAATCTTTCTAGCTGCATTACTCTTCCCAGTTAGGCCATTTTTGTGCAGTGCAATGATGACTGCACGTGTTTCTTTAGAGATAACCATGGTTAACAGAAGAGAAACAATGATGGCAAGCACCAGCCTCCTTTTAAAGTGTCCAGTGGTGTCATTCTTACTTAATCATGACAGATTGATCTCCAGCCCTGTCCTCATCAACACCCACACCTGTGTTAATGGAGCAATCACTGAAACGATGTTAGGTGGTCCTTTTAAGGCAGGGCTGCAATGATGTTGAAATGTGTTTTGGGGGATAAAGTTCATTTTCTAGGCAAATATTGACTTTGCAAGTAATTGCTGTTAAGCTGATCACTCTTTATAACATTCTGGAGTATATGCAAATTGCCATTAGAAAAAGTGAAGCAGTAGACTTTGTAAAAATTAATATTTGTATCATTCTCAAAACTTTTGGCCATGACTGTATATCGTATATTAGATTGTAAGCTCTTTGGAGCAGAGTGTATATCGTATATTAGATTGTAAGCTCTTCGGAGCAGAATATATATTGTATATTAGATTGTAAGCTCTTAGGAGCAGGATGTATACGTTTCTTTCAGTCCACTCTCCTGAGTGTACAATTTATAATACATAAAGCAATAAGCAGCAGTATAGGTGTGATCCAGGGAGATATCCGATCGCCACATCTGGGGTCAGGAAGGAATTTTTTTCCTCCCCTGAGGTATAACTCTCAGGGAGGTTGTTTCGCCTTCCTCTGGATCACTAGGTTGGGCGGCTCTCATTTCAGGACATTGGTGAACTGGTCTGAATGACCACAGCAAGTTCTGTGGTGTCCACCGAGCCTCACCCGAGAGTCACCGTGACCACTTTGTAATTTATTAAAGGGCCAGTAATATTTTCATTACAATGCTGCTTCTTCCTTGTGAAATAAAAAGAAAAAAAAATTAAAATGAATATATTGTGGTGCTTGTTTTGTTTTTGTTTGTCTCGATTCCTCCATAATGAGTATGAACCCTACCGCTAGAACTAAAAGTAAACTTCGCTATGATCCTGCTTATAATAAAGTGAATCACACCCTAAACACATGACGGCAGCTGCTGTAGGGCCAGAATCTATGGGATCTCCATACAGACAGCAGATGACATATAACAGCACTCATTGAGATGCTATAATGTCTACTCCTGTCCGAAGTTACAACTGCTGTGGGGTTCAATCTGTGTGATGGGGTAATAATTCTGTTTGTGCCCTCACTGCTACACAACAAGCCACCTTAAAGAAGACCAGGTCAGGGAATCCATACAATACAGTGGACACTGGGGGTCCTGACCATTTACGATCTGCCAAATCACATGATGAGGGCTATGGTTGAAAAAGTGCCAGGGCTCTACAGAGAGTAATAGGCGGAGCTAGAAGCAGGTTGTTAAAATTAGAATGAAGCCAAATTGGCAATAGAGAAAAAATTTTAAAAAACCTGATGTGTAATTACCGTATTTTTCGGACCATAACACGCACCTAGATTTTAGAGATGAAAATAGGGAAAAAATTTTTAAGCAAAAAAATGTGATCAAAGATTTAATATATGGGAGTTGTAGTTTTGCAACAGCTGCAAGGCCACATTGACAGGTGGCTCTGCAGCTGTACGGGGATGCAAAGAGCATCTTTTTTTGCGGAGCCAGGGGTACTTTTTAGTTATACCATTTTGGGGAATGTCTATTGCTTTGATCACTTTTTATTCAAATCAGAGGCAAAACAGGAAAAAAACAGTGGTCCAGCACTTTTGATTTCTTTCCCCGCTATGACATTCACCCTATGGGAAAAATATTTTTATAAGTTTGTAGATCGGGCATTTTTCGGACACAGGGATACATAATGTGTATGTGTGTCACAGTAATTTTCTACTTTTATATGTATTCCAGTAAAAGGGGTTGTTTTAGAACTTTTAATATTTTTTTTTTTATTTCTATATTTTTTTGAACTTTTTTTTTTTTTTTTTTTACTGCAAGTCCAATAGACTGCAATACAAGTGTATTGCAGTCTATGGGGGATTCTGTACATTATTATTGTACCAGTCGCAATAGTAATTTTCCTATGACAGGCCTGGGAGCCTTCATAAGGCTCCCGGCTGTCATAGGAACAGTACGGCTCCCACGCGGCGCGATTGCGATCCTTCAACAAGAAAGGTACGGGGGCAGTGGGGACCGGCCGCTTTATTACCTTTAGGGGGCTAACATGTAGTAATGCCCGCGATCAGAGCGATCGCAGGCGTTAGCTCTGGGTCTCCACATTACAGCGGAGGCCCGGTTGCTATGGCGACCGCTCTGCAGCAGAGCGGACGCCATCATTTTCACAGACCTGGCATCTGCCGTAACAGCACAGTGGATGCCGGGAGGATCACACTGCCAGGACACCCTCTCATTGCAAGGCCCGCAGCATCGTCCTACTCCTCCCGCTGCATGAAGCCAGCGGCGGCAGGATTGGGGCGATGCTGCGACACCGCTCCTCCGTCCCCCCCCTGCCTAAACACCCCGCATTCGGACCATAAGACGCACCCTTATTTTCCTCCCAAATTTGGGGGTAAAAAAGTGCGTCTTATAGTCCAAAAAACACGGTAATATGAATTGAGGATTGCTGAAATGAAAACTGGGCCCAAAGTCAACCTAAGATGGTTTTAGGAGGCCAATTTCTGCCATCTCTATTGTGTCCTCTGACATTTTCTTCCTTGCCTATTACAATAAATAGTCAGATATGTCAACTCACCCAGTTTTATTATTAGCTGTGGCTGGTGGCACCTCACTACAATTTGCCCGATGCTGTGTAAGAGACAGCCAATGTTGTCTTAAGCTTCATTTGTCTGTATAAACTGTTAATGTTGAATGTATTTCTGTGATTCTGTTCCTTTAAGACAGCAGCCATTGTAATTGTGACATGATGCTGGAGTGAGACCCCCCCCTTTTATGTCAGCTTGCCTGTTCTGCAGACAGAATGTGAGCAGAGAAGCAGGAAGTGACGAGACAGAGAGCAGCAGCCATCTTAGCAAGTGTTGTATTGAACTGGTGTGGAGATTTTTCTGTACAGCTAAGGTGTATCTTGGTCCAGAGACAAACAGAGTGTAAAGAGACAACAGGACTAGTGAGTCCACGTGAAAGGAACTGTGCTCAGTGGCTGATCAGTGAGACTGACATTGTGACTGTGTATATGGATACCACAGATAGAGACTCGCAGTGCTGTTGATGTACTGGACAGCACCTGCTAAACCCCGGCTTACATCCCAGCTCAGTGTATGGATTCGGCAGGACTGTCAGTGTGCTGAGTGGAATCTGCTGTTGGATTACATTGCATTCATTGGGTTTCCCTGTTAAAGAGGACTTCATTTCTCCCAAGATCCTGATAACCGTGAGGAGAGGACGCTTCACTATAAAAGAAAGGAACGACTTTGGGCCCCACCGCGCGCTTCTACAGACTGTAAGCGGTCCACCTGGACCACTGGGGAAAAGGGGGTGCACCCAAATGTGATGTCAGGGTCAGTTAGGGATAGTTTTGAGTATATTGTTCATTCAGTGTCCATACTGCAGAATTGGACAGAGTAAAAGTAGAAACCATTGCAGAATTTGCCTTGAAATTGTTCATGCTATATTGTATATTTTGCTTGTCTTTATCCCTGTCATTTTACCTTCAAATAGCCTTTATTAACTTATAGTAAATATATATTCTTTTCTTGAACTACCGCGTGTGCGTTCATTTCTGGTTGCGGAGACCAAACCACCTGCCTTGCTCTCGGTTCACAGCTGCGTCCCCCTCATTGCACAACAACATGTGACACAGGAGCTGCTAACTATAACAGTCTCTCACCATATTCCACCTCTGCTTGCTTCCTGCTCCCCAGCAGAGATCTGAGCTCCCACTTCATACATGAGGGAGACATGTCCTCCTGCTCCTGTGTCAGACAGTGTTGTCCTCTGCATGTAAGTAGCTGAGATGAGATGTAGTTAGATATTCACTATGATGCCTAGAGTGAATTAAGACTAGATGCAGGACAGAGAGGATATGTGGTTAATTCATTAAGAAGCATATGCCAATTAATAAATTAGAAGCATACCTTGCACTCCATGTGAGGAGCTGGCATATATTTGAGCTATAATTTACGCCAGTTTCTGGTGTAAATTATAGTAAATCTGCCAATATCCTGTGAGCACCATGCTCGGGATACTTTTACCTAAAGTACATTATCTGCAGAGAATTCTGGGAAACAATGGTGAATCTATGCGTAGTCCTGTTGTTTTGTAACTTCAACTCCCAATATGCCTTTCAGTCAGTGCATGCTAGAAGTTGTAGTCTCCTGCAGTCATTAACCCCTTGGCGACACACCTAGGACTAAAGGCACACCACCATACTATTACAGCAGAAGCCTTTCGTTCGCTCATACACTGATCTAGCGTCTTCTGGAGCAGGTGTTAGCTGTAACAGAGCTAACACCTTGCTCCTTTAACGCCAGTCAGAGCTGAGCTCCGATTGGGGGTGCTATTCTGCTCCTCATGAACCCCACGCAGCGTGTTCAGTGGGTAACGATATGTATTTTTGGCAGCCCATGGTCTGATCAATGACCCCAGGCTACCAGACCAACATATCTGGTCAGTGGCATAACTAGGAATGGCTGGGCCCCAAAGCGAACATTTGACATGGGGCCCCCCCCCGAACTGGTTATGGGTCCCCAAACTGTAAAATATGCTCAACAGTGGCCCCAGATTGTATTATATGCTCGACAATAGCCCTCACAGAGCATTATATGCTCCACAGTGGCCCCCATACAGCATTATATGCTCTACATTGCTCCCCCCACACACAGTATAATATGCTCCACACAATGGCCCCCACCCTGTATTATATGCTCCCCGCAGTGGTCCCCACCAAATATTATATGCTCCCCACAGTGGCCCTCACCCAGTATTATATGCCCCCCACAGTGGGCACCACCAAGTATTATATGCTCCCTACAGTGGCCCCATCCAGTATTATATGCTCCACAGTGGCCCCCACCCAGTAGTATATGCTCTACAGTGGCCCCACCCAGTAATATATGCTCTACAGTGGGCCCCACCCAGTAGTATATGCTCCACAGTGGCCCCCACTTAAATATTATATGCTCTACAGTGGACCCCACCCAGTAGTATATGCTCCACAGTGGCCCCCACTCAGTATTATATGCTCTACTGTGGACCCCACCCAGTAGAATATGCTCTGCAGTGGCCCCCACCCAGTAGTATATGCTCCACAGTGGCCCCCACACAGTATTATAAGCTCCCAACAGCCCCTCTCCGCTTTGGTGATATTATTATACTCTGGGGTCTCCTCAGACCTCAGAGTATAATAATTGGAGGCCCAGGGAAGGTGATTAAAAATAACAAACATTCATACTCACCTTACCTTACCTTTCCTGGGCATCCTCGATCCATCCTGCCGTCTTCAGTGTCTTCAGGCCCTCTTCCAACGTCGCTGCTGAGGCCTGTGATTGGGCCTCAACAGTCACATGGGGGCGCACTGACGTCATTACGCGGCCGCGCCCCATGTGACCGCTGGGGCCTAATCACAGGCCTCTTTCATGATGGAAGAGCGCCGGAGAGAACGCTCTGCCCAGGAGAGGTGAGAATATGTATTTATTGTTTTCAGTCACCTCCCCTGGGTGCCCTGCCTTGCTATCTATTGGAATGGGGCCTACAATATGCCAGGGTCCCTTTCCAATAACAGTATGTATAGTGGTCGGGGAACCAGGCTCTCCCCCGACCACTATCATAGTAGTCCAGGGCCCAGCCATCTCCAGCTGGCCACGGGCCCGTACCCTGACGGGTCCGGTCGCGGTCACACCCACTGCGACCGCGATCGTTACGCCACTGGTTTGTGGGGTTGGCGGTAGCGGCTGCCACAGGGCTCCGGACCCCCTAATGTCCCGGGCACTGTGGCAGCCGCTACCGCTGCTACCCTGGTATTTACGCCCCTGTACCTGGTTGATCCTGCCCTTAGGTGAGATAGTCTATGCATCTGTATAGGCTGACTTCTTTAATACAACTGCAATACATATGTATTGTAGTGTATACTACTGAACCAGTGATAAGATCTCTGGTTCAAGTCCCCTAGTGAGTGAAAAATATAAATAAAATTAAAAAAAAATATATATAAAAAATTCTAAAGTGTTAAAAAAAGCCCCCAAAATGCCCCTTTCCTATATAAAATGAGTTATGTAAAAAAACAACTAAATATTAATAATAATAATAATAATATAAGGGCATATTTTGCTGGAACAGTTTTCTGGGGGTCATGTCATATTTGCAGAACCCTTAAAGTACCAGTATAATGGAAACCCACAAAAGATGAGGGAGGCCATTTTGGAAACTACACCCCTCACATTTATCAAGGGGTATTATTAATATTATTATTTTTAGCCCAAGAATGCTTCCCAAAAATTAATGAAGGAAATTTATTTAATGAAAGAAATATGCCATTATATGTCGTGCCCACTTTGTGTCAATAGAGAGAAACACTTCTAAAACTTTTAAGTGGGTTATCCTGTGTACAAAAAAGTTGTATATGTGGGCATAAACTGCTGTTTGGGCATATATCATAGATGCTCCATAATACAGAACCATAGGATGTTCCTATCTACTATACAAGCTCATTCTAAATGACTTTTGAAAAACAAGGTTGACTTAAAGGTTGTTCCATCAAAGCAAATAACTTGCAGATTGGAGGGGGGTCCGAATTCTCAGACCCCACTGATCAGGAGAACAGTATACTTTTGAACAGAGCAGTGGCTGGACAGCACATGCACTGCTCCTTCCATTTCAATGGGAACACCAAAGATAGCCGAGCACTGTACTGCTGCCCAACCATGGTGCCATTCTTATGATCAGTGGTCAGACCCCCACCGATCTGCAAGTTATGCCTTACCTATGGATAGGGGATGATAACTTGCTTTGGTGGGAAAACCCTTTAATAATTGGAATACCAGATTTACCTTTTCATTGAAGTCCACACAAATATCTTCCAAACACCTTAAACAAGTTTTAAAACAAGTTTTAAGAACTGTGCTCCTACTTGTAAGAGACAGCCAATGTTGTCTTAAGCTTCATTTGTCTGTATAAACTGTTAATGTTGAATGTATTTCTGTGATTCTGTTCCTTTAAGACAGCAGCCATTGTAATTGTGACATGATGCTGGAGTGAGACCCCCCCCCTTTTATGTCAGCCTGCCTGTTCTGCAGACAGAGTGTGAGCAGAGAAGCAGGAAGTGACGAGACAGAGAGCAGCAGCCATCTTGGCAAGTGTATTGAACTGGTGTGGAGATTTTTTCTGTACAGCTAAGCTGTATCTTGGTCCAGAGACAAACAGAGTGTAAAGAGACAACAGGACTAGTGAGTCCACATGAAAGGAACTGTGCTCAGTGGCTGATCAGTGAGACTGACATTGTGACTGTGTATATGGATACCACAGATAGAGACTCGCAGTGCTGTTGATGTACTGGACGGCACCTGCTAAATCCCGCTTTACATCCCAGCTCAGTGTATGGATTCGGCAGGACTGTCAGTGTGCTGAGTGGAATCTGCTGTTGGATTACATTGCATTCAGTTGGTTTCCCTGTCTGTTAAAGAGGACTTCATTTCTCCCAAGATCCTGATAACCGTGAGGAGAGGACGCTTCACTATAAAAGAAAGGACCGACTTTGGGCCCCACCGCACGCTTCTACGGACTGTAAGCGGTCCACCTGGACCACTGGGGAAAAGGGGGTGCACCCAAATGTGAAGTCAGGGTCAGTTAGGGATAGTTTTGAGTATATTGTTCATTCAGTGTCCATACTGCAGAAGTGGACAGAGTAAAAGTAGAAACCATTGCAGAATTTGCCTTGAAATTGTTCATGCTATATTGTATATTTTGCTTGTCTTTAGCCCTGTCATTTTACCTTTAACTAGCCTTTATTAACTTATAGTAAATATATATTTTTTTCTTGAACTACCGCGTGTGCGTTCATTTCTGGTTGCGGAGTCCAAACCACCTGCCTTGCTCTCGGTTCACATACTCACCCACCTTACTTCTGTATAGTAGGACAAGTTTCCATACTCTGAATCCATCTCCCACAAGAACAACTGGATTTGTAGATGATTCAAGCTACGCAGCCAAATGAAGTTCACTGTTTTTATGACAGTGTTCATTATGTTATCGAGTTCCAGAACCTTTCCACACAAAGCATCTTGATGATAATACAATGATCTGTCATCAGAGGTGTGGGGAAGTTAATTCCTTGTATTTTCTCTTTCATTAGTCCAAACAAGTCTGTTTTTTCTCCGCATATGGCAGTTGCACCATCAGTATTTAGCCCTATCAACTTTTCCCAGGATAAATTATGTTCACTTATGGACTTCTCAGCCGCATCAAAAATGTCTTATCCCGGTTGTCATCCCATGCATGGCAGCTACCTCCAAGAGCTCCTCAGTGATAGAGAAGTCTACCTTCACTCCTCATATAAAAATGGATAGATGCGCTGTATTCGTGTGGTCTGGGCTTTCGTCAATAGCTATTGAAAAAGCCTGATAACTGCATACCTCTTCCGCCAGCTGTGATTCCTGTCAGATTTCCTACTTTAACTCGGTTTAAGGCTACGGCCCCACGTTGCAGAAACACAGCTTTTTTGTTGCAGATTTTGCTGCGTTTTTTTTGAGCCAAAGTCAGGAGTGAAATGACCAGAAGGTAGCAGTATAACAGCTTGCTATATATTTCCCATTTCTTTTGCAGCCATACCTGGCTTTGGCTCAAAAAACCGCAGCAAAATCTGCAACAAAAAAAGTTGCGTTTCTACAAAGTGGGGCCATAGCCTAAAATGGTTTTTCTTGACACTTTTAAAACTCTGTATCTAATCAGGGCACACCTTCTCACACACCTTTAGCATCCACCTCTTCAAAAATTCACCCTCTGAAAAACACTTAGAAGCTCAAACAATTTCTTCAGCCACAATAAAGCTAGCTTTCACTGCTACATCATTTTGAGCTGCAGCTTTTGTGAACATCTTCTGCTGAGATTGTAGGCTGACTTTTAATTCTTGGACCATTTGTTATTTTTCGTGGAGGCTAGATTTAAAATACTTAGTTCCATGTTTGGTCTCAAAATGCTGTTGTATATTGTATTCCTTGAACACCGCCACTGCCTCATAACACAAAAGACATACAGTTTTTTTTTTCCTTGAAGCATAAACATGTATTTGCTTTTCCTTTTTTTTTTTTTTATAAAATTGCCTTCCTTCTGCATCAACTTTTCTCTTGTTGGACATTTTGTTGGATTAAAATTGTTCCTCCAGAGATGTTGTGATGTTCCACCTAAGCTAAAGACCAAGATGTCCTTTAGGACCATTTTGCTGGACAGGTAATAGTCCCCGGTGAATCCCCCAGTGGGCCCTGTACATTTTAGGGGCCCTACGAGATCCCCACTGCTTTTTAATTAGGCAGTGGAGGTCCAGTAATGCCCCCTTATCTATCCCCGCTCCTGCTCACTGCAGTCTCTCTCTTCAGCCTTCAAGGGACCCCCTTGCCCCGTGCATTACGTCATCACAACATGATGTGCGGCGCACAGGGCCCATTGGAGGCTGAAGAGAGGAGAGGAGGCCGCAAGCAGAAGTGGGGATTGGTAAGTGAATGCAGCCACTTCTCCCCGGTTTTTCAATCTGGTTGTTAAAAATACAACCAGATCACAGAACTGGGGAGAAGTGGCTCCCCGACTCGGATCTGCTACTGGTAGAGCAGGAAGCCACAGATTCCAGAACAGGAATCTGGTTAGGGCTGACATAGGGTCAGTCATAAAACTATCTTATCAACAGTTTCTCAGCACCCCAAAACAAGGTACATTCCCCTATCCTTTGGTGCTCTAACATCTTAAGGGGCGATAGGATCTATCACCCCTTTCAGGACAGACATTTAACCCCTTCCCACTGGTGGTATTTTTCAATTTTCATTTTGAAAAATACCACCGCCTTCCGCCTTCCAAACCCCATAACTTTGTCAATTTTCCGTTCACAGAGTCATATGAGGGCTTAGTGTTTGTAGGACAAATTTTACTTTGTAATGGTACAATTTAATATTCTGTGCGATGTACTGGGAAGCTGGAAAAAAATTCAGATTGGTGGAGGAATTGTTGAAAAACTACGTTCGTGCAAATTTTTTACGGGTTTTGTTTTTATGGCGTTCACTGTGCAGCCAAAATGACATGTCCACCTGTATTCTATGGGTTGGTACGATTCTGGGGATACCAAATTTATATAGTTTTTTTATGTTTTAAACCCAATCCAAATCCAAAGCTTTTCAAAAAGAAATTAAAAATTTATCGGAGTTGCCATATTTTGATAAGCATAAGGTATCTTTATTGTGGGTCTAGGTGTACTATTTAGTTACACCATTTTAGGAAAAGTCTGATGTTTTGATAGCTTTTTATTCAAATTTTTATAGGAGGCAAAATGGCGAAAAAAGGGCGCTTTGGCTATTTTGATGTTTTTTCCTGCTACGGTGTTTGCCATATGAGAAAAATATTTTTATATGTATGTAGACCAGGCGTTTTCAGACATGGATATGTATAGTTTGTTTATATTTGTTTTTGTTTATTTACTTTTATATAACATCTAGGGAAAGAGGAGTGATTTGAATTTTTAGGTTTTTATTGATTTTTCAAAAACATTTTTTATTTATTTTTTTACTATTTTATTAACACCCCCAGGGAGCTTGAACCTGCAATCTTTTGATCAAATGCCTGTACTAGTGTGAGACTGCATTAACCCCTTAAGGACTCAAGCTTAAGCCCAAAAGTGATTTTGCTGGAATCTGTTTCTGGCAGGACAATTTTTTTACCATTGAGATGTGAAAATGAAAAATTACTTTTTTTTTACAATAAAATGTCACTTTAGCCCAAATTTTTCATCTTCACAAGGGGTTATAGGAGAAATTACACCCCACATTTTGTTATACAATTTCTCCTGAACAAGATGATACCCCATATGTGCTGGTACACTGATGTACGGGCACATGGCAGCGCTCGGAACGAAAAAAGCGCTAATTGGCTTTTGGAGGCCAGATTTTGCTAAAATAGTTTTTAGGCACCATATCCCTTTTGCTGAGCCCCCAAGGTGTCAAAACAGTGGAAACCCCCAAAATGTGACCCCATTTTGGAAACTAGACCCTTCAAGGAATGTATCAAGAGGTATAGTGAACACTTTGTCCCTACAGGACTTTCACAGAATTTTTAACCATTGGGATGTGAAAATGAAAAGTTACTCTTTTCTAATAAAATGTCACTTTAGCCCCAAATTTTTCATCTTCACAAAGGTTAAAGGAGAAAAAGCATTCATTATTTGTTCCCAACTAAAGAAATACCCCACATGTGGGTGTAAACTGCTGTATGGTCACACAGTGGGACTGAGAAGGGACAGAAGAATATTTGGAGGGCAGATTGTGCTGTAATAGTTTTCAGGTACCATGTTGCATGTGCTGAGCCCCTTAAGTGCCAGAACAGTGGAAACCCCTAACAAATGACTTCAGTGTTAAATTACACCCCTTAAAAATTTATCAAGGGGTATAGCAAGTATTTGGACCCCACTTGTATGACATGAATTTATTTTCCTGAAATTACTGCATGACAGGATGACAGGTAAATCTGTGCAGAGTACATGATTGTATAAGGAGGTGATATTCCATGGAAAATAAAATTAATAATACATGGATGTGTGGTACAGTCTGAAGCACTCCTTCATGCACAAGCCAGGTTTTTCAGGTCAGGTATCACACTATAAGTATTCATCGTTTGGAACAGACTCTGCACTTTTTAGGGTCTTCCCTTTATTTGCAGTTTGGGGGACTTCACTGGGAAAATGTTGCCCTGGTACAATACGGGCACTTTCAGTTTCAGAAGTACTGGGGCCTGGCACTTCTAGGTCCCCAAATATCAGGGTTTTGATAACTGCCTCCTGAAACTCAAGGAAAGTTCCTGTCTGGCCTGCACATTGTGATAGCACGTAAGCATTATACATTGCCATCTGCACGATGTGCACGGACAGCTTTTTGTACCACACTCTTATTTTCCACATACTACTGTATGGCTTCACAACTTGATGAGATAGATCAACCCCTTCTATTGATTTATTGTATGCCAGAATGCAGTCTGGCTTGGGGGAAGTAGTACTGGTTCCACAAATCGGGACAGGGGTGCTAATGCTACCATGAATTGTGGTCAGTACAAGGACATCCCTCTTGTCCTTATACTTGACCAGAAACATATTTTCATTGCAGATGGCCCTATTCTCACCCTGTTACGACTATTGTACAGGGCTTCCCGGAGACCAATGGCTGGGATCTGTAGTGCAGTAGTAGCATGCTGTAACTTGTAGTACAGTGGTAGTAGCAGGTATCCGAAGTGCAGCAGGTAGTATGCTGGATCTTGTAGTACAGCAAGTAGTATGCTGGAACTTGAAGTGCAGTGGTAGTAGCAGGTATCCGCAGTGCAGCAGGTAGTATGCTGGATCTTGTAGTACAGCGGTAGCATGCTGGAAACTTAGTGCAGTGGTAGTAAGGAACCACTTGGGATCAATCGGCCCCGGCTCAAGGACTGAGAGAAGCAGGCTTCAAACACAATACTTAGGCACTGAGTGATCAGGTGCAGGAGTTCAAATAATCAGCAGGCAGGAACCAGGATGGCCACGGACAGGAAACACACAAAATGCCATTTTACTAAGGGACCAGTGCTGGCAAAACAAAGAGTTCATCAAATCAAAATCCTGACACACCCCTTCTGAGGGGCTGCGGAATCTGTGCCCTAGGGAGGCCTTTTTGATTTCTGTGCACTGTCTCACAAGCTGCAGTTCCTCTAAAGAGTGGGATGCTGGTGTAAAAGTTATCCACATATAGGTGATAGCCCTGGTCCAGCAGTGGGTGCAGCAAATCCCACACTATTTTCCCACTAACTCCTAGGATTGGGGGTCATTCTGGGGGCTCAATTCTTGTGTCCCTTCCTTCATAAACTCTAAACTTATAGGTGTACCCTGTGCTGCTCTCACACAGTTTATACATGGGCAGGTATTGGCGGAATTTCAGTCTCCCTTTGAAACTGATCAGAGACTCATCTATAGAAATGTCCTGATCAGGGATGTATGACGCAGCAAATTTAGCACTAAAGTGGTCAATGACTTGCCTGACTTTGTATAGGCGGTCAAAGTTTGGGGCATCTCGGGGCGGGCACTGTGCATTGTCGTTATGGTGTATGAATTTCAGGATCATTTCAAAACGTTTCCTGATCATGGCCATTCGATAGATTGGAGTATTATACAAGATGTCTGTACTCCAATAATGTCAAAATTTTGGTTTCTTCACTATGCCCATATGCAGAATAAGATCCCAGAAAATCTTCATTTCTGCTGCATTTACTGGGGTCCACCTCTGGGGCCTGGCATATAAAGAGGTGGCATTTTGTTCCATAAAATTGTTGGGCATACAAATTTGTTTGGGCCACCATAAAATCTATAAAGTCATCCGAGAAAAAGATTTTGAAGAAGATTTTTTGAAGATTTTCCTCTGAAGCCTTCAGTCTCAATTTGTATTCCTGACCTAGCCACAAAGTCAGGAAGCTAAGGCTCATAATATTCTGGGGGTGGGGTCCACATGGGTTCTGCAGCTTCAGAAACTACCTCAGCAATAGTTCTGAGGTGCCTCCATTGGGGTTGCTCATCACTGGATGATGAGGAAGAGGAAAAATAAAGGAATGGTGCATATTCCTCTTCTCCTTTGCTGGCGGTATCAGTTTCAGAGGCCAGTATGGGATGATTGGGAGTATTGGGACATTTTTATGTTTGCGGTGTTTTACACGTGTATATAAACCTTTTTTTCTTGAAACTTTATTTCTTGAAACTTGAAAGTGTGGGGTGTATGTTGTGCTTCAACACGTGTATAGATGTCAAGTATATATATATATATATATATATATATATATATATATATACTGTATACAGTGTATATATATATATATATATATATATATATATATATATATAGCAACTGATTCTAACTACTATTACACAAAAAAAAAAACCTGCGGTGAAAAAATTGAGCACAGATGTGATCAGTAATGTATGTGTGTCACTGACCAGCGCTCAGTGGTGGCAACACCTGTACAAAAAAAAAGGCTTGCTGCTTCTAACTAAAATTGAACGTATATATATATATATATATATATATATATATATATATATATATATATACATATTGTGAGAAGGTGACAGGTGGAGTGCTGGAATCCCACTATATCAGCCCCAGGTTTCTGACATATGTGTGGTCCAGTGCGGGTCTTGAGTAGGCCTCAGCCCCAGGTGTGGGTCCTAGGCTCATTATTGGGCCATAAAAGGCTGCAGAGCGTGTACTTCAGGGCAGATCCTGGGAGTGAGAGGAGGTGCCTGGGTCTGTCCTGAAACACTGAGAGTCTGGTGAGATTGTACTGTACTAATTTGTTTTGTTCACGTGGTTGATAGTAAGCCACACGTATAGTTATTTTTACTGTTTAGTTAGTGCTCGGACAAGCAGGGATTTTTTTATGTTTTGCCTGAAGTTAAGGCTGTATTTTATTTTGCTTATTCTGTTTCTGACATAAGTTTTATTTTTGCTATTTACCAAATAAACCTGTTTGTCACCAAACTTCGTGTCTCTGTCTCTGACTAGTTGGGTCTGCAGCATTGCTGCTACCAAGCTACCTTCCCCACTATATAGCAACTAATTCTAACTACTATTAGAAAAAAATCCTGTGCCAAAAAAACCTGAGCACAGATACAATCGTTTTCCCAAAAAAGAGCTGTTGGTAAGGTGTTAACCAGCAGCCAGCAAGGTGGGGGGAGGTTCTGTACGGATGGATGGTGGCAGAGAGCTGGACTGTGGCAAAATAGGGTGGCAGAAGATTTTGGAGGGTGGCAGAGGAGTGTGGAGGAGTGGCAGAGGCTGGAGGAGACTGGAGAATAGGCAGAGGAGACTGGAGGAGATGCTCTACTCGCAATTCCCAGAGGAAGAGACGCGAGCAGAGCAGTGACCGTTACTTTACACTGCCCTGCACTCCTGTGACAGGTCTGTGCAGACTGACCAATTGCAGCGTTATGTATAGCACTAATCACTGCCGGTTTTCCAGAAACCTGTCAATTACAGTGATCCACATTGTGGGGTGGGGGGGGGTTAAACCCCCCCATGCAAGGAAGACGATTGTCAGCCGTCATGAACAGCAGCAATCTTCTTAAGATCCCTTTGTCACATGACACGGAGACCCCTTAACTACCGGGAGTAAGTACCTCGAGCCAGGGAGGTAATAGTACATCCGGAGTCGTTAAGGGGTTAAGCAACATAAATCAAATATACAAAGTCAAAACCTGCTCCTTCCAATCCCAGCTCATTTCATAAGACGCTAGCATACTGCAGGTGCATTTCAATAAATTAGAATATCTTTGAAACATTCATTCATTTCAGCAATTCAATTCATAATCATTTAAAGGCTTAGGAAACTTTGGCAGGTGACACACTGAATTTACAATGCTGAACTTTTTTACAATATTCTAATTTTCTTAGATCTGGGTTTTCATTACCTGTAATCCATAATCAACATTTACAGAAATAAAACACTTGAAATAGAACACTCTGTGTGTAAAGAATCTAGAAAATATAGGAGGTCACTTTTTAAATGTAATTACTGAAATAAACGTTTCAAAGATATTCTAATTTACTGAGATGGACCTGTATTGCTCAACTGAGATTTAAAGTTTTGGAACATGTCCCTACACCCTGTAGGAGTGGTAATCAGATCCATATACTGAAAAAGAGGGAGGCCTTCTTAATACACAATCTGTATACACTAGAACAGTGAATGCGAACCTATGACACGTGTGTCAGCAGTGACACGCCAAGGCGTTTTTGCTGACACGCATGTCATGGCGCAGTTCGTGCTGCGCTTGCCGAGCTTCACCCACCACTGATAACAATGACTACTTGGGGGCTACATTAAGGCGCTGCGCTTTTCCCACCTCCGGATGCTGATGCGAACAGCGCCATATTACCCCACCTAAGTGAAGCCAGAGCAGTATTCAGACTGTGTCAGCATCCGGAGGCAGGGCAAGTGCGGCGTGAACGGCGCCATATTACCTCACCTAAGCGAAGCCATAGCAGCATTCAGACAGTGTCGGCATCTGGAGGCGGGGCAAGCGAAGTGCGAACAGCGCCATATTATCTCGCTTAGTGAAGTGTATTTGTGTACAGTGTACTTGTCTCTTAGTGAATTCCATTATTGAAGCCTGAAGTGTATGAAATACCAACCTTAAATTGAAGATTTGGCCAAAGAAATTCAGCAACAAAAAAGTCACTAATTAGGTTAGGTAAAGAATTATTTGTTTTTGGTTTATTAAATACAGTACATATATTAACATTATAACGTTTTGTTATTAGAGCTATAAATATCACAAAATTATGGGTTTTTCTCGAAATGACACACCACCCAAGTTATGCTCGGATTTTTGGCGAATTTTTACACACCGGGCTGAAAAGGTTGACCATCACTGCACTAGAACCACAGAGACTAAACAAGGAATATGAGATCTCTGCGTAAATATGAGTACATAATATATTCACAATCTTGTAATCTTCTTTATTTAATCTTATTTTTCTTATGTTCCAAACACATTAGCCATTCGGGGCTCACCTGCTGTACATTAGATTGGATTCTGATCAAATTCTCTAGTATCCTTTCACTGAACTGAATTTCATAATGAGTGCGATTTTTGGCCTGGCAATAGCACGTGAAGTTATTAGATGCAATGCTGCAGTTGGTAAATTTGGTAATAAATGTGGCTTAGAAATGGCCTGGCAATAGCACATAAAATAATTAAATACATCAATATGGTATGGTAAATTTGGTAATGAATGCGGCTTTCAAGTGGCAGTATAAAAAAAAGTATGTACAAAAAACTAACAACAACAATTGAATTGTCACTTCTTTTACACAGACCGAGGCAAAGTTTTTATGGAGTTTCACTGTTGTAGACTCTTATGATCTCTTCATATGCCTGTCTAAATTTTGTCTAGTGCCTGTTTTTTGGTGAAAAAAAAGGACAGTCATCTGCGCTATTATTATTTTATTTTATTTTATTTTTTTTATCAAAAAGGTGGACCTCTGATGGAATATAAGTAAACAGAAGAAAACTGATGGCAAAAAAAAAATCAGCTTTTTAATAAACCATTTTTCTGAAAATCAGACGCACAGAGCAGATGTCCCCTTTGTGGGTCCCTATAGTTTAATGCCCCATTAGTGCCCCATCACAGAACAATATCCTCTTACGCTAGGTTCACACTAGTGTTCGGGTTTCCGTTCTTTGGGTCCGCTTGGGGATCTTAAAAACGGAAACCCAATCTGCTTAAAAAGCGGTTACCAAAGGGGGCGTGGCTAGCCGGCGACGTTAATGGACACATTTCTGTGAGTGCCTGCCAGCAGCTCCGTGATCCAAAGGATTGTACCAGCATCCTAGCATCAATATCGGGCCCCTGCCTCCGGGCTTTCCCCTACACCTTGGGGTACACTCCGGTGGCAGTTTGGAGGACACCTTCACGGGGAGAAAGTAGCACGGGGACTTGAGGCCTACCTTACCGCCGGGCTCCTGACACAGCATCTGCTCCACACCTCGACTGACATACCGGCCGGCCCGGACACCGCGCTCTTCCCTGCTTCTGCTGCTGCCGACGTTGCGTCTCTGCAGGATCGGAGAGCAGCGGCGGCGATACCTCCGTGTGGTGCGGGCCGCCGCGCGGAGCGGTGACTTGCGTGGAGCGGTGGACACCGCGCTGAGGCCTGAGGCAGGAAGCATCAGACCCAGACACTCAGTGGAGGCGGCCTACATCCCTGGACGACTTCGCCTGTCCCAGGTCTGTGACTCGGCTCCCAGGTAGGAGATCTACTGCGGACAGCAAGGGGAGGGGGAGTGCTGAGGCCTTCCATAGGCATTAAGGAGACCCCCGACCTGGTCCTCTGCCTTCCCTTCCATCTAGGCATAACTAGGCCCTAAACGGACCCTCACTGGCACTCCTACTCTGCAGGATCCTTGCCCTCTACAGGCCTACACCGCCACTTCAGCTCTGTGATTATCAATTGGCTTCCATACCTCAATCTCTGGCTGCAATATCACCGAGCCGTAGCTCGCATCCTCCTCACAGAATTCTCACTGGTTCCTACCTTCTGGGTGATGGCGACCTAGTTTTGGGGATTTAGTGCACCTTCTAGCAACCATTAGCGACAAATAGCCTGTTCTGGTATATCATACCTCTAAACGTTGAATTTATTGGAGATAATTACCTGCCAATATGGTGAAGGGTAGGAAAACCGCCAAAAAACCGGACAATAACCTGACTAATTATTTTGAGTGGGACCGTGGCGTAGACGGAGAACCGGGCCTCCCACCCACTGTCCAAATAGAGCTTATACCCTCAATGCCCACGACTGCTGCAGGAATTACTGCGACAATCATAGAGGGGGCAGACTTTAACCACGCCGAAGAACTGATGGATCTTCATCTACCCCCCACCCCTGACGATATCCGATATGCAACACAGCAAAACTACTCTACATCGGCTCAATCCACCAAGGAGCGGAGCTCTCTTCTGCGACAGCCACTGTCTCCGAATACTAGCCCACTTAAACAAAAGCCTCGGATGGAACTTCCTGGAGACCTAGATTATTCCAAAGACTAACCTTCCTTTGAGGCCTCTACATCCGTACCACCAATTGGCCTAGACGGCTTCCCAACCACCAGCGGACCCGCCTCTGAACATACGCTGAGAGACATGCTCTTAGCCCTCCGCTGCTCCCTTCAAGCGGACTTTACACAGCTGCTACAGCCTCTCCAGTCCTCGGTCAGTGCACTGGATAAGCGAGTAACGCATATTGAGACTAAGATGGGCGACCTAGCTACGTCACATAACAAAATCATTGATGCACACAATGACCTTGAAGACGATGTTGAAAACCTCAAGGCGAAGATGGCCGATATGGAAGACCGTTCCCGTAGAAACAACATCAAATTCAGAGGCATTTCAGAACAGGTTCAAACAGCTGATCTGTTTCCATACCTACAGGAATATATCAAATTTTTACTGCCCGACTCCTCAAACACGGATATCATTATTGACAGAGCGCATAGGCTTCCTCGCCCCAGACACCTAGGAGATGAGATCCCAAGAGACGTATTGGCTAGATTTCACTTCTTTCATGTTAAAGAAAAATTATTAGAAGCAGCTCGCAAGCAGAAATCTTGGCCTCCCAAATTCAGAGATGTACAGCTCTACACAGACCTCTCCGCTACAACCCTACGCCTCCGCAGGGAATTGCTCCCGGTCACGACAACGCTCCGAAAAAATAAAATTCAATATAGATGGGGGTTTCCTGTGAAGTTGATCATCCTGAAAGAAGGGACCACCTTCACCATCCACAACCTGAATCAGGGTAAAGCATTGCTATCGACCTGGAGGATACCAATATCATCTCCTCAAGATACGGCAAGTGCCTCCCATCCCTCAACTGCAGGACGAGGATCTCCTACAAATCATAAATGATTTTCCAGGATGGCTACACCTCTATACTTAGGTGCACAACCTCCCTTTGCTCTAGTGGCTTAACCGGCAGGCCTCTAATAGATACCCCCAAACATACAGTCAACCTGTATTCGTCTTTGAACCGTTTGTTCACTCATTTTGTTTATTGATCTTCTCACTTGCGACACTGCCTACCCTTCTTCTGAGGACCTAACACACTCCGGACGTTCTCACTTTACAGTGACAATATGGTGCTTAAATTGGCCTCTCTCAATGTCCGAGGCCTCAATAGCCCACAGAAGCGTGCATACATCTGGAAGGAGGCTCTCTCACTTTCTGCGGACGTGTTTTGTGCGCAAGAAACTCACCTTCTACAAAAGGACGCCTTCAGGCTAAAACATCCCTCCTTCCCTGTAATCTGCCATGCACACCACCAATCGAAAAAACGTGGAGTCCTTGTCGCCTTTAGAGACTCCGTGACATTCTCTTTGACAGCACAAAGAGCAGACCCCCAAGGCAGATTCCTCATCATAGTTTGCCTCCTCAACAATGCCCCCTTTACAATAGTCAATGTATACGCTCCGCACCGAAAGACCCTGGCATTTCTGCATAAAGTCCAACGACAAATTCAAGACATCCAACAAGGTGAATTAATAATTTGTGGAGACTTTAACAACATAATGGATCCTTCTCTGGATTCGACTAACACCAGTAGGGAGAGCACCTCCTGCCTGCATCAATTTCCGCATAATGAAAATCTACATGATATATGGCGCGCGCATCATGCGGGCGAAAGGGACTTTACCTATTTCTCAGCAGTCCATGGCTCCTATTCCCGCATCGATATGTTCTTGGTAGACCTTCCGACCCTGATGAGTTCCATAAAATCTACAATTGAATCAATCACGTGGTCTGACCACGCAGCTATTACTCTCACTATAGAAGAAAAGACACCACCTTCCTCTACTAGACTCTGGAGAAATAACACTTACCTCATGAGTCATCCTAATTATCGCCCGATAATAGAAAAAGACCTCCAGGATTATTTCCAGACAAACTCCACCTCTACCGATGACCCCTATACTCTCTGGAATGCTCATAAAGCGTACATCCGTGGCACACTTATAAAAATAGCGCATGGGAATAAAAAAGAACGTCAGAAAGCAATTAAGGAGGCAATGTCTACACTTCGTACTGTGGAAGCTGCAAACAAAAGTAACCCTAATCCGACCACTTCGGAACAACTCAACCAGGTTAGACAACATCTACGTTTGCTTCTGCTACAAGACTACGAAAAAGCTCTGAAAAAATCTAAAGCTCGATTTTACTCCCAAAGTAACAAAGCCGGCAGATTGTTGGCTAGACAACTACGAGCAAGAGCAGCTAAATCAAGGATCCCATACATCAAGCATCCTATAACCAAAGTACAATTAACAGACCCGAGAGACATCGCCAATTCCTTTAAAGATTACTACGCACAGCTTTATAATCTACAAGAACATACTCCTCTCCCGCCAGATCATTCCACTTTGGTGTCCGGCTTCTTGGGCAACCTAAAATTACCAGGCCTGACAGATGACCATCTCTCGGCCCTAAACGCCCCTATTACTCTCCCAGAAGTTCTGAAAATCATACAGTCCTTACCTAAGAGCAAATCCCCAGGGCCAGATGGTTTCTCTAACGAGTATCTAATTTACTTTCAACAAATACTTGCCCCATATCTCATGAACTTCTTCAACCACGCTATGTCAGGTGCACCGCTTCCACGCGAATCCCTGGCGGCACTAATTATCACCCTCCCTAAACCAGGCAAACCGGCTGATGTACCGCAGAATTTCAGGCCAATCTCGCTGCTAAACTCGGACCTCAAGTTCTATGCGAAGATCTTAGCAGCTCGGCTGGCTCCCATTCTCCCAGATTTAGTTGGTGCAGACCAAGTGGGCTTCGTCAAGGGCCGCCAGGCTCCAGATAACACCAGACGTGTCCTCCATCTGATAGATCTTCTGGAACGCAGGAGGACTCCAGCCCTGATGGTAGCCTTGGATGCCGAGAAGGCGTTTGATCGGATTAACTGGTCCTTCGCCTTTTCTGTCCTGCAGAGAATGCGATTCTCTGGCCCTATCCTCACTGCTATATCCAATCTGTATTCCTGTCCATCGGCCAGAGTGTTTACCAACAGTACACTGTCGGATAGCTTTACTATAAGGAATGGAACGAGACAGGGATGCCCCCTTTCTCCCTTGATTTTTATACTCACCATTGAGCCATTGGCGCAGACCCTGAGGCAAAGCGACAGAGTTCAAGGAGTGAAAATCTTGGATTCATCTCATCTCATCTCCCTCTACGCGGATGATATCATATTGTCCCTGACTCACGCAGAATCCTCTCTGTCAGCTGCTATCGGAATTCTCAAAGAATATGGAGCCCTCTCCTTTTATAAAATTAATGAGTCTAAAACGCAAATTCTCCCGTTGGGAGTCCCCAAGCCACTTCTGGAACGGCTTAAGGAGGAATTTCCTTATGATTGGAGGTCGACAGACTTGGATTACCTGGGAATAAAGATCACTCCCTCTATTACACAAGCGGCCAAAGCCAATTACATGTATCGACTGATAGATCTAGAGAGAGAGTTCCAATCTTACTCAAAACATACCCTGTCATGGCTAGGCAGGATATCTGCCTTTCAAATGATGCTGCTTCCAAAAATCTTATACCTATTCAGAACTATTCCTGTAGCTCCCCCTCTTATATTCCTCCAGAAAACTAACGCTATGCTCAACAAGCTTATCTGGAATTCCAAGAAACCAAGACTCCCATCTTCTATTATGCACAGGAAACGGGGAGTAGGAGGTTTGGGAGTACCAAACATCTATGATTACTATATGGCCTCACACCTTTCTACTCTAAAGGACTGGTGGCACAACAACGCTCACAAATCCTGGTTACGTATCGAGTCTTATATGATTCCACAACACAACCTCCAATCTTGGCTTCTCTACTCCCTCTGGACTGAGGAGATACCTTCACTTACATCTCCAATTCTAAAACACCTTATAGACAGCTGGCGACATATCCACCACTCTATAGGAAAGAAACAGTCACTAAACGTTAAGAGGGCCCCGATTGAATTCTTGGAGTTAGCAATTCTAGATCTCAATTTATCCATCTGGAAATCGTCGGGTATCACCTCTATCTCACAGATGTGGAGTGAAGAATCGTTGATCCCATTCCAGTCTCTGCAATCCACCTTTTCCCTACCCTCCACTTGCTTCTTTACATACCTGAGAATCAAGCACTTCCTAACCTCCAACCACAACAAACAAATTCTGTATAACAAATCTCTGTTGGACCTCCTCAAAATTCCCAACCCAGCCACCAAGACCCTCAGCTCCATCTACAACACCATAGGCTCTAAAGACCGTCTGGTCAAATCTACTCCGTTACTCAGCTGGGAAACGCAACTTCATCAACAATTCTCGGTCGTACAATGGCAGAGAGCACTGGCCTTCGCGAAAAAGACATTCCGGTGTACAACTCACTATGAAACCACTGTCAAAATTCTCCTCCACTGGTACTATACCCCAGAGCGACTACACCGAATATTTCCGCAGACTTCGAACTCCTGTTGGAGGGGATGTAGCGAGAAAGGAACTCTACTCCATTTATTGTGGACATGTCCCCAAGTGGTGCCGTATTGGCAAGACGTCTTCCGGTGGATCTCTTCTCTGGTGGGATACTCCATACCCCCCTCACCATCTTTGGCACTCCTATTTCTGCAGATCGACTCTTTCCCAGCGGTACATAGAGTGTTGATTGGCCATGCCTTACTGTCAGCGTCCTTGGCTCTTCTACGCAACTGGAAGTCTGCTAACATCCCATCTAGAGGAGACCTAGTGACCATGGTGGAACTGACCTACCAACATGAAAGAGTTCTTTCCCATGGCGTCCTTGGGGACAGCCAATTCCAAAAGAACTGGCTTCCGTGGACATTAAAGATCCAGCTGCATCGGCCGTAAATCCGGTTGTGCCGCCCTCAGAAGATCATAACTAATATTACTGTCACTTCTTGTTGTTTATACCCGTATAAACCTCTTTATTCTATCCTAACAACCCAACAACTCTTAGATAACTAACATATCTTCTTGCATATTAGTACCCTGTTTATTCTATGTTTATTTTGACTTATAGCTACTTCAGTAGAATATCCGATAATGCTTTTTTTTTTTTTTTTTTTTTTTGAATGTTGTAATATGACCTTATAAAAATCTTAATAAAACTGATTGAAATGAAAAAGCGGTTACCAGAGGACCCCATAGACTATAATCCCCGAACGGAGTGCGGGTGCTGGTGTGAATCCAGCTTTAGTGTGGAGCATCTTAGAGCGGTGCTCCTACTCATATTGTCTTTGTGCATCTGGGTGTGTTTGTATGTCTTGTTTATATGTTTCATGTTAAATTTACTGTTTGCAGCTCTCCCTACTGTATATTTTCCCTTTTTCTTTCCCCACTATTTGTTCCCCCACACTTGGTACAGCCCTGGCCTATCACAGGCCACGTTTGTCTCCAGGGACTGCGTGGATGTATTTCCTTCTCCTCTCTCTTACTTTCCCCCCACATAACCGAAATGACAACAGACAACATGAATTCCTTTTTTTTTGTGGCAGAGGTCGGCCGCAGCTTTATTTGTAAATATTGCTAAACGGTAACCTGGTAACTCGTTGCCATAGTAACCACGTTGCCATGGCAACCTAAAAGCATAACACATATTAACCCTGAGAAAATCAAACTCTCGATCTGGAGCGGATGGCCAGACGCCTCCCCATCCACCCTATCTTCTGTGCAGCACCGCCACAGAGGGGCCCGTGTACCCCTACACCGGGCTCCGACCTCCACCCAACAAAAACAGGGCCTGCTCCACCCCGACCTGTAGGACGGATAAGAAAATGTCTAACCCAATGTCATTTAGGTGCACACCATTGGGCCTCAGCAACCTTCCATTGTCACCTTCCAGCTGCCTATGTCAGATAACCACCCCTCCTCTGGAGCTCACGAAATGGGCCATCCTGGAGTTGTCTGACCTCCTACACCTCTCAACCAATTCCTTATCTCTAGCACCGTGCCACTTCAACCTGGGGACAATTTCCGACCAGAGGATCACTACCTTGGGGAAGAAATTGGGGATCCTCTCCAGGTCACACCACATGACAGCCAGGAGTTCGGCCATGTGAATAAAGCATAAGTCATTTCCTCCAGGATGGATGACCAAGATGACAGGACCAGACATACATCGGCTAAGGTCAACAGCTTCCGGGAGGACCTGGCACCATTGCAAGCCACGGACTCCTCACCACGCAACTTTGATATGCTGAAATCCGAGGTTCCTACCCCCCCGGCCTGGTCTCGGCCCACTGAGCCACCCAAAAAATATGAGTGGATCACCACACAAACCACCGGGTCTCGACAATCTGCAAAAGAAAGGAAAGAAGGGAGGGTTTACATCACCAACTCGGGTCGGCTATATCTGGCATAGCACCCCGACTTCCATCTCCCAATCTGCTTATCATCATCCTCCAGCAGCTTGGCGCGAGCCGCCTCCCTTGCCACCCCAATATGGAAGGAGTGTGTACCATAATCCCGCGGGGGGAGGCCAATTTCCCGCAGCCCCCATTTAAAAAGGACCTCAAACTGGTAACGGGTAAAGGAGGAACCATCCATATGCGCTAGGAACGTGGTAGCCTCAGGCTTTACCGCCATGTAACATGATGCCACGCGGACAGAGCACAGCGGGCTATCTGCGGCCTTCAATGTTAACCACACCCCTTTACCCAACACGTCGGTATTAGACCGTCGGACCCGTATGCGCACTAAACCCTCAGTAACCAATACATCCACAGACAGCAGGCCACCCAGCTTACATTTTGACCCAGCCACCAATTCACCCACCTGGAGGGTGCCATAGAAAGCCAAACAAAACGACGCTGCGAATAGTTCAGCCTCAAAGGTGGAGGTACAATACAGTGGGGAAACCGCCACCAAACGTGCCAAAATCTCATGCGTTACTGGGCGTCTACACTCTTTGCGAACATAAGCCTTACACCATCCCTGTAGGGCCTGTCGTATGAAAAAATGTTGCGTAATGTCTTCCATACCCGTTAACGTAAAAAAGAATCTCACACCTGCTAACCGCTGTTGGACCACTAATGCCGACAAACCCTGGTCACGTAATTGGCAAACATAGTCCAATGTAACCCTGAACAGGAACACCCGGTCATGCCAACACACATCCCGCCCAGTCACTGCCAACACTCTCCCCAGCCTTACCGTGTCCTGTCCAAGTGGCAGGGGCCACCGAAGACTGTAATAGTGGCATCAGACGCTCCCCACTAAGTCCCATAAGCAGGCTGGTTAGCATACACCTTCCTCTGCAGCCCCTGGCAACAGGTCCCGGAACGCCTGCCAACGGAAACGTGACAACGTGTCAGCCACAATGTTTTCAACACCTGAAACATGACGTGGTCAGAACCAGATGTTCCTCTCCAAGCACTTCAAAACCAGGTGCCGAAGCAAAGACAGTACAGGAGGAGAAGATTAAGTCAAATTGTTAATACAATGAACTACACTCATGTTATCGGTCCAAAAACGGACTTTCCTGTCCTGAAGCTGATCTCCCCATACATCAACCGCCACCACTATAGGAAACAACTCCAGGAGAGTCAAATTTTTACACAGCCCTGCCTCTCGCCATACCTCCGTGCACCATTGCATTCCCAAAATGGCTTAGAAACCCTCACTACCCGCCACATCAGTGAACAGGGAAACTGCGGAATTGGGGACCTTCTCCTGTTGTCAGTGTTCTATTAGTTGGTCCTGCTCCAGATGCTCACACTGTAGTTAGTAGCAGACATTTTATTAGGTGTACATCTGAGCTGCCATTACACATGTGGCTGCTCCAAGAACTATAACCGAGTTGCAATAACACAGTTGTACCAATAGCTAAGTAGTGAGACCCCTAGAGGCTATACACAGCATATAACATCATTGCTACATCCTTTCCCTTTTAAATGAAAGAACAATGAAATATAACTAACACAAAATTGTGAACATGAACAAGTAGAACATAGCTATAAATTAGATATAATCCTTGAGGTGAGCTGGCTTTCTGATTGTTCTGCCAGCTCGCGTAACATACTGTATGAGATTTCTTCACACAAATCTTGGTGTTCTTCTGATTCTGGCAGTCTATTTTCTGGGACTGGCTGTCTCTGACCAAAGACTTCCCCATGCTCCTCAGCAGTCTCTGTTTCTTTATTACCAGTATTCATAGTCTCATTGTTTTGAGTGCCCATATACTGTTCCCTGGGCCATGTATCATCTCTTTCTTCTGTTTTTCTCAGATGTCTCCGATTTCTCCTCAATCTTCTTCCTTCCTCTGTTATAATTTCATATGACTGTGGTCCCAATTTCTGGACGACCTTCGTCTTTTGCCAGTGTTTGTCATATTTGCCTATTGGCTGAATCCGTACATTTTCATTGCTCAGGAGAACAGGCAGATCTTTTGCAGATTTATCGTAATAGAAAGCTTTCTTATCTTGATTCTTCTTCAGTTTGGCTTTAACATTGCCCACAAGCTTTGGCTTTAGTAGTTGACCTGCAATTGGTAAGAGAGTTCTTGTACATCTACTCATAATCCGCTGTGCTGGACTGGTGTCTAGGCCTTGTGTGGGTGTGTTTCTGTGGTCCAGTATAGACAGGTATATATCTGTACCTGCCTGTTTTGCTTTCTGCATGAGTCTTTTGGCTGTTTTTACTGCTGTCTCTGCTTTACCATTACTCTGAGGATATCCTGGAGATGATATCTGGTGCTTAAATTTCCCACCTCTCCCTGAATTTTTTGAACTCTTCAAATGTAAATTGAGCAGCATTGTCAGAGAACACAATATCAGGAATGCCATACCTGGCAAAATGGGCCTTGAGTTTTTTAATTACTGTTTTGCCCTTATGTCCTGTAAGTAGTCCATCTCCCAGAAGTTGGAAAAATAGTTCACAGTTACCAGATATTCTTTGTCATTCCACGTGAACAGATCTGTTCCTACTTTTGACCATGGTCTGTTTGGAATTGTATGTGGTTGCAAAGTCTCTTTTGGTTGCTTATCATTGCACGATGCACATATTTCACACTGCTATAAAGTTTTTTTATGTGGTCATTCATTCCAGGCCAATAAACCTATTCTCATGCACAATGTAGACATCCTTCTACACCTAATTGAGTAGAGTGCAATCTTTCTATTATGTCTGTTCTGAGGGATTCCTGTATAACAGCCCTTTCTCCTTAAAAGATGATTCCATGCTGCACAGAGAGTTCATCTCTTATGTGAAAAAATGGAGAAACTTCCATTGGAGCATGTTGCTTGTATTTTGGCCATCCCCTCAGGATGACACTCTTTAAGATCTGTAGAGTTTTATCTTCCTCTGTGCAGGTCTGTATTTGTTTCAGCCTGTCGTTTGAGACAGACAGATATTCACACATATTGATGCTTTCAATGTCTTTTTCTTCTTAATTTGCGATGGGTAAGTTCTGCTTAGGGCATCTGCAATCAGTAAATCCTTCTCTGGACAGTAACAAATGTTAAAATCATATTTCTGAAGCCTTAAAAGCATACACTGTAGTTTTTTGGGGGCATTCAGTAGTGGCATCTTTGTAATACTTTCTAAAGGCTTGTGATCCGAATGCACCAATACTTGTCGACTGTAGGTGTACTGGTGGAATTTCTCCAACCCAAATACTACAGCTAGTAGTTCCTTCTCGATTTAAGCATATCTTTGCTCTGTTCAAGTTAAAGCTCTGCTTGCATATGTGATTGGCTGTTTATCCTGCATTAGTGTGGCTCCAAGGCCTGTTTCTGAGGCATCACATTGTACTACCACTGCTTGATCTGGATGAAAATATTTTAGGGTCGCTATGTCTGCAATAGCATTTTTCACTGACTGAAAAGCAGTTTCATGGCTTTCTGTCCATTTCCAGAGTATGTCTTTGTGAGTGAATTAGCTGTCTCAGTGGCTCACACATGTCTGATAAATGCTTGCAAAATTTAGAAAGATAATTCACCATGCCCAAGAATCGTTGTACTCCACGTACATCTGTAGGTGTAGGCATGTCCTGTATTGCCCTCACCTTTTCTGAATCTACTTTATCACCATTTGAGGTTAGAAAATGTCCAATATATGGTACTTCTGTCATTTTTAGTTTGAATTTTTCCAGGTTCAGTTTGATTTGTGTTTTTTTTTCTACATCTGTCCAAGAATTGTATCATCTTTTTATCGTGATCCTTTGTTGCCAATTCTAGATCATCACCTTCTCCAACTATCAGTATATCGTCTGGTATTATTTTTACTCCAGACACTCCTTCCAAAGCTTGCATAAGTTTTTGTTGCAACACTTCTGGAGCCGGGCTTAATCCCATGGGCAATCTCAGCCACTTATAGCGTCCAAATGGGGAAGAAAATGCTGTCAATAAACTTGATTCTTTATCCACTTCCACATGCCAGAACCCATTTTTCACATCACATACCGAAAATATTTTATCCTTTGAGAAATCTGGGAGAACATCTTCTATTGTAGGCATTGGATAGTGATTTCTTTTAAGAGCCTTGTTCAGTGGCTTAGGATGAATGCATATTCTTAACTTGCCTGATGGTTTTTTCACTACCACCAAACTGCTTATCCAGTCTGTGCTTTTCTGTACTGGTGCTATCATGCCTCTGCTGTGCAAATCCTGCAGTTCCTCTTTAAGTGGTTGCATTAAGGCTACAGGTATTCTTCTTGTAGGCTGTATTGTATGATTGATTTCTAGTTTGTATTTACCTTCCAGGCACCCATCACCCTCAAATAAATCAGCATACTCTGTTTTTATGGTCTGAAAATCCAAAATGCAATTTGCCTTTTGTTTAGGATTTTGAGTATTCTGAGAAACTTCCAGAGCCATGATATTATGGAACTGCACCTTTTATTAAGTCCATAGCCTGAACTGCTTTAACTCCCAGCAATGGAATGTAGCACAGTAAATTCCACTCTGTAGCTCTTACTGTTACGTGAATTTCTTAATTTTAGCTTGTACAGTCATGGCCAAAAGTTTTGAGAATGATACAAATATTAATTTTTACAAAGTCTACTGCTTCAGTTTTTCTAATGGCAATTTGCATATACTCCAGAATGTTATAAAGAGTGATCAGCTTAACAGCAATTACTTGCAAAGTCAATATTTGCCTAGAAAATGAACTTTATCCCCCAAAACACATTTCAACATCATTGCAGCCCTGCCTTAAAAGGACCACCTAACATCGTTTCAGTGATTGCTCCATTAACACAGGTGTGGGTGTTGATGAGGACAGGGCTGGAGATCAATCTGTCATGATTAAGTAAGAATGACACCACTGGACACTTTAAAAGGAGGCTGGTGCTTGCCATCATTGTTTCTCTTCTGTTAACCATGGTTATCTCTAAAGAAACACGTGCAGTCATCATTGCACTGCACAAAAATGGCCTAACTGGGAAGAGTATTGCGGCTAGAAAGATTGCACCTCAGTCAATCTATCGCATCATCAAGAACTTCAAGGAGAGAGGTTCCATTGGTGCCAAAAAGGCTCCAGGGCGCCCAAGAAAGACCAGCAAGCGGCAGGACCGTCTCTTAAAAGTGTTTCAGCTGCGGGATCGGGCTACCAGCAGTGCAGAGCTTGCTGAGGAATGGCAGCAGGCAGGTGTGAGTGCATCTGCACGCACTGTGAGGCGGAGACTCTTGGAACAAGGCCTGGTCTCAAGGAGGGCAGCAAAGAAGCCACTTCTCTCCAGAAAAAACATCAGGGACAGACTGATATTCTGCAAAAGGTATAGGGAGTGGACTGCTGAGGACTGGGGTAAAGTCATTTTCTCTGATGAATCCCCTTTTCGATTGTTTGGAACATCTGGAAAACAGCTTATTCGGAGAAGAAGAGGTGAGCGCTACCACCAGTCTTGTCTCATGCCAACTGTAAAGCATCCTGAAACCATTCATGTGTGGGGTTGCTTCTCAGCCAAGGGAATCGGCTCTCTCACAGTCTTGCCTAAAAACACAGCCATGAATAAAGAATGGTACCAGAATGTCCTCCAAGAGCAACTTCTCCCAACCGTCCAAGAGCAGTTTGGCGCTCAACAATGCCTTTTCCAGCATGATGGAGCACCTTGCCATAAAGCAAAGGTGATAACTAAATGGCTCAGGGAACAAAACATAGAGATTTTGGGTCCATGGCCTGGAAACTCCCCAGATCTTAATCCCATTGAGAACTTGTGGTCAATCATCAAGAGACGGGTGGACAAACAAAAACCAACAAATTCAGACAAAATTAAAGCATTGATTCTGCAAGAATGGACTGCTATCAGTCAGGATTTGGTCCAGAAGTTGATTGAGAGCATGCCAGGGAGAATTGCAGAGGTCCTGAAGAAGAAGGGTCAACACTGCAAATATTGACTTGCTGCATTAACTCATTCTAACTGTCAATATAAGCTTCTGTTACTCATAATATGAATGCAATTATATTTCTGTATGAGATAAAAACATCTGACAAACACACATAAAAACCAGAGGGCAGCAGATCATGTGAAAATATAATATTTGTGTCATTCTCAAAACTTTTGGCCATGACTGTATGTTCCCATGGGTTTCAGAACACTTTTGTTGTACATCACCAGTAGCTTATCAGTGGGCTCAATGGGAACCTGTTTGTTAAGCAGAGTAAAAGGAATGACATTGCAGTTTGCTCCACAATCCAGCTGAAATCTTATAGGCTGTTCATCCACCGTAAATATGGCAAAGAGCTGCTTTGCATCATTGGCATCATTGGATGTTTGACTACATTGACATTCTCTGTTGCAGGCTGCAGCTGCAGCCATGTGATGTCCTCTGTGCTGTCACTGTCTGTGTCCTGGGTCACTGTGTGGACTTGTTTGTGCTGTTTACTGGTTTTCAATCTGCACACATCTGAAAGGTGGTTCATCTTGCCGCAAGTCCTGCAAGTCTCCCCATAAGCTGGACATTTCTCTTTGTCTCTCTCATGTCTTTTGCCACGGTATTTACACTGGACTGGTCTCGCAGGGAGCCTGGACCTTGCTCTCCCTTTCACAGATACTGCATGCACTGAGGCATCACTGGTGCCCTCCATCCTCTTCAGGCTGTCTTTAGTCAGCTCAGCAGCCCTGCAGATTTACATACATTTCTCCAAAGCCAGCTCTTCCTCCCTCAGTAATCTTTCTCTGATGAGGGAGTCTCTGATGTCCCCAAATCCACAGGTTGCAGCCAGTCTCCTCAGCTCTGTCAGATATCTGTCCACACTTCCCACAGCCTCCTGATTCCTGGAGAAGAACTTGTATCTCTCCACTGTCTCATTCTTTTTGGGGTCACAGTGCTTATCAAATGCCTGCAGTATGTCTGTCAGTGCCAGGCTGTCTGTCAGCAGGGTCTGGGCTATTTCTCTGCCTTTTCCCCCAACTAAATAATAAAACAGCTTTACTTTCCACTGCTCAGATCCACATACAGAGTAAACTCTTCCTTCCAGTGTCTCCATGCCTGTGAGAGATTGGAAAAAGTGACATCCAGTCTCTGAGGGGGTTTCCAGCCACTCTCCATAGTGCAGTATGATAGGGACTCTGTACTTACAGTTGCTGATTCTCTGTACAGTTTTAGTATTTGTAGACAGCAGACTTGCTATTCAGAGGCCCTGTGCCCAGCTGCCACCATGTTCTGTAAGTTGGTCCTGCTCCAGATGCTCACACACTGTAGTTAGTAGCAGACATTTTATTAGGTGTACATCTTAACTGCCATTACACACGTGGCTGCTCCAAGAACTACAACCAACGGGTTGCAATAACACAGTTATACCAATATCTAAGTAGTGAGAACCCTAGAGGCCATACACAGCATATAACAACATGTTGCTACAGTCAGCATATGCGCCCCTTGTAATTATCCAAAAATGCCAGCCATACCCTAACATCCTCCCATAGGGGGTTATGCAACACTCAGGAGGGCCAGGAATGATGTCACAGGTAGAATGTAGGATGTGGCCGGTGTGTAGAATGACGCTTGATTCCGAATGTGCACAAAACCTTTTGATGTCTCCGACTACCCGCCCCCACGTGGTACCTGACACTGACAACAGACAACCAGGTCTTGGGGGTAGTCGTTGCTCCTTTACTAGCAGGACGAGGTAATACAAATGTACAGATGAGGAAATAACTCTCCACATAAAATACTGTAATCCCTGTAGATAGGGATTCCAGTTAAGCAGGTGATAGGACTTTGGGCAAAAGTGCTTTGGCCTAATTAACTTTTAGGTACTTGACTAGGTTAGCTTAACTTTGGTATACTTGGAAGGATGGCCTGTATCCAGGGGGTTATCCCTCAAAGAACTGGGTATACGCATGTATAAGAGAAAACAGGTGTGTCGACAGCGGGAGACCCTCAAGTTCTGTCAGACTCGCTATGGTCTCTTTTAATATATCTTTGTCCCAAAGACTTACTTGTAGAGAGATACGTGCAGAGTTCCCAGGTGTATGGATAAACAGGTCGGTAGGCGTTTTAGTACTTGCAGACTTGGGATTTTAGAAGAAAAGACATCTCTGGTTGAAGTAGATTTACAGGTGAAGACTTGGCTAACATGTCCTCCAATTTTCATCCACATGGGCAAACTGCACACACCGACCAACAGAGTTTCCAACCCTCTCCAGAGAGGGCTGTAGCTCAACCCCTCCTCCAGGCCAATCAAGGGAGCCTGATTGGTTCTGGAGGTCACCTGATTATACTGGACACTCCCTACATTAATACACCATGATCAGTGGCATAACTAGGAATGGCTGGGCCCCAAGGCGAACATTTGACATGGGGCCCCCCCAAGCCGCCGCCCCCAACCCCCCACACACACAAACCGCATTCCTGCGCACACGGTATTATGCCCCATAGTGGCCCCTGCACACGGTATTATGCCCCATAGTGGCCCCTGCACACGGTATTATGCCCCATAGTGGCCCCTGGACACGGTATTATGCCCCATAGTGGCCCCTGCACACAATATTATGCCCCATAGTGGCCCCTGCACACAGTAGTTTGCCCCATAGTGGCCCCAGCACACAATAGTTTGCCCCATAGTGGCCCCTACACGCAGTAGTTTGCCCATAGTGGCGCCTGCATGCAGTAGTTTGCCCCATAGTAGCCCCTGCACACAGTAGTTTGCCCCATAGTGGCCCCTGCACACAGTAGTTTGCCCCATAGTGGCCCCTGCACACAGTAGTTTGCCCCATAGTGGCCCCTGCACACAGTAGTTTGCCCCATAGTGGCCCCTGCACACAGTAGTTTGCCCCATAGTGGCCCCTGCACACAGTAGTTTGCCCCATAGTGGACCACCCATGAACGATTATTATACTCTGGGGTCTTTTCAGACCCCAGAGTATAATGATCGGAGACCCAGGGGAGGATACAAACATAGAAAACACTGCAACTTACCTCTTCCTCGCTCCGGTGCACTCCCCGTGCGCTACTTCGGCCATCTTCAATGTCGGACCTGATCTCGCACGACCCAGGCCGGCGTCGCGACGCATAATGACGTCGGCTGACGTCTGGGACGTCACCAAACAGGCCCGAAGCCGGCGGAGAGGTGAGTTAGTGTTTTTTATGTTCGCTCTCCTCCCCTGGGCCTCCGATCATTATACTCCGGGGTCTCAAAAGACCCCGGAGTATAACGATAGCAGTGATTGTGGGGTTCGCGGTAGCGACTGCCACAGGGCTCCGGGCCCCGTAATGTTCCGGGCCCTGTGGCAGTCGCTACCACTGCTACCCCGGTAGTTACGCCCCTGACCATGATGATGTAATCACAGACATAAATTACAATGAAAAGTATAGACAGTTGCAGTTTACAAAACATCCACAAGATGGCCGTGGTGAATTTACTGGAAAAAGGACACAATGCCTACATAGACTTCAATGTATGCTGGCTCTAGTGAAATATGTATAAAGAAAAGAATGGGGAAATACCTTTTTACCGCGCACGTAATTGTCCATACTATCTCGGTCTGCAAGGACTATTAAAGGGAAAGGGACGGGAACATTACAGTTAGTTATTCAAGTTCTGTTCATTGGGAGTTTTAAGCCCCTAGTGGCCAACGACAGGCACCTGGAAAAAACCCGCCCCATTGGCATAACCCTACACGCAAAAAGGAGCAAACCTAGTAAGGACTGCATCTGCTGCAAGGGCACCTTCCTGGCTCCCATGAATGCATTTAATAAGTCCCTCAACCTGTCTAATTTATCCGCCGGCAAATGGTACACCATATTTACGGTATCAAATTCGATCCCCAAAAACAACAATGTCATAGTAGGGCCCCCGGTCTTATCCTCCGATAGGGGGACCCCAAACTTATTCATGAACAAACAGAAGGTGTTTAACAAATACCTGCAGCGCCCACTGCCCGGGGGGGAGATGAACAAAAATTCGAGGTAAAGCATAACTGCACTGGAGCCCGTTTCATAACGCACCACCCACTCCAAAAATGAACTAAACATTTTGAAGTAGTGGCATGAAATGGAACAGCCCATGGGAAGGAAAGTGTCATCATAATACTGACCTTCCTTAATGCGACCCAGCAAATGATGCAATCTGGGTGTACCAGTAAAAGTTGGAAAGCCGATTCTATGTCTGACTTGGCCAAAAGGGCCCCTTGCCTAGCGTGGCGGACTAAATCCACCGCCCGGTCAAAAGAGACGTAGACCACTGTTGAGTCCTCCTTCGGTATGCCATCATTTACCGACTCTCCTTTTGGGAAAGATAAGTGTTGGATTAATCTAAACTTGCCTGGCTCCTTTTTTGGGACAACCCCCAGTGGGGAAACTCACAAGTTTTTTTGGGGGGAGAATTATCCCACCTAGGAAAACCTCCTTTTCAACCTTTTCCCTCAACACGGCAGGATTAGCCAATTTTAAATTATTGGCCACTAACAGCAATCTGGAAAAACAAAACGGTATGAAAAAACCGAATGTAAACCCGAACCTCAACTGGGATGCTTGTTTTGTCCCCACATGAAGGAGAATGAAGGTGTATCTGATAGCGGCTGTGTGACTTTCCTACCTTCGTATCCAAGCAGTGGAGCAGACCGGACCAGCAGGAGCTCAGGTTAGATGGATCCAAATGTAGACACGGTGATATGAATCAACATGGGTTTATTTGACCCAAAACAGCGACAAATGATGACACAATACTGTAATGGCTTTAGTATTAGTGGTATTATGCTGACCTGTTGGTGTATTTCCTAAGGCTAACTGCTGGTCAAAAACTGATGCCTTCATAAGCCCAAAGTGTCTTGTTAGTCCAGTCACACAGCTAAGAAAAACTAAAATGGCTGCAGGAAGTGACATGGACCAAGGCTGCGTAAAACCACGCCCAGAGAGAAAAACTTTATAAGAACAAGGCGTGCGGCATGCAAATTCTGGCCAGCAGATGGCAGCAACAAAGACTGCATAGAAACAACATGAAAAGGAATAGGTAATACAAGACAGTTAACTAACAAATATGAGGAGAACAGCACAACGCTGCTTGCCTATCAGGATGCCGGTTGAGCCACGGCCCCATCTCTACTCCGCCCACTGGTGTCCTTAATGACCATACCGCTCCTACTCTGGGGCTTTGCAGATCGGTTGCATTGAGAGGCTGCATGGGATCCTCCACAGGAGGAAAACTCGTGCTTAAACTTGCACAGGCCATAGAAACGGCAGTGGCCCTCATTAAAGAGCCAGAACGTTCCTGGCCGCTGCATGGCCAGCGATCTGGGGTTAGAGCTACCCGGACCAGTGGCCACGGACTGAATGGGAGACGATTTCTGTGCCAACATAAGCCGTATCCAGACATCTGTGGCCTTAATGGCCCACCCAATGTCCAGCTGAAGAGCCAGGCGGCGCCTCAACTCCTCATCGTAGCGCCACCAGGCGCTACCACCATGTGATTTGTAGGTACAGTAAATCGTGTCCATGGACACAAACAACTCAGAGCAGCGGTCAGGGTGACGGTGCCCCATAACGCATCCTAACACTGTGAAAGCTTGTATTCAATTGTTGATCGTTTTCGCAACCCGAGAACGCAGGTCTACTGTCCTTTCGGTGATTACCCGTTGCTTCTTGTTGACTGTATGCTAGTCAACTGACAATAGCGACCAAATATCTACATACTGATTGTTAAATATCTTATTACGCGTTTCTTGATCGAGGTGTGCCCCCAAGGGGCTCACCCCGCAAAAAAAAAGCCTCCTTATGTACACCTGACTCCTTTTTCTCCCCTGGCTTCTTTTCTAACTGAACTAATAAAGCTTTTAGGGTAGGGAGCAACTCAGACTGCTTATCCACCCCCCAGCGAAGTCAAACTCACCAACCGGAACCACCGCATTCTTTTCGCATAGGCGCTGTGATGATGGCTGAAGAGTGTGGTTTGGGTGAGGATGCGGTAAAGCATTTGGGTCGTTGGAAATCAGATTGTTACAGAACTTATATATTGCCTGACCTGCTCACCCAGTGATGGTTTTCTTTGATGTTTTTCTTTGTTTGTGTATGGTGTCTGTCTGTAGCTATGCTTTGTTTTTGTTCTGTCGTTGCAGGCTCCTGTTTGCCATCTGTTTGGATCCTGGTGCACTCTTATGTTTTCTGGGCCGAACACAGAGCTGATCTTTGTCCTGGAGGTTTATCGAGGTTGATCAAACTGGATCTTCAGCAGGTCTCTGCCTTCTTTACTGATGTTGTTGTTTTGGTGTGGTCAGAGGTAGTGCCACAGCAGGTGTGGCAGGGTGCCAGGGATTCCCTGGCTATTGAAAAGTCGCGGAAGGTCCTGAACGTTAGCATTTCCCAGTTTGTGCGATCCTTGGGTGGCTTGAATGTTTGCCACAGGGATCTGGAGGGCAACAATGCTGATTTGTTTTTGCGTGATGAGATTGATCTGAACCCTATTGGGAATGACATCTTCCTGCTGGGGTTGCAAGATCATTGGTTTTGCTGGGCGGGGCTGGTCGCAGACAGATGTAGGGGGTACACTGCCAGCTCCAAGGCAAGAGACCATGCCTAGATAAAATCTTGGATAAGAAAATAGGTCCTACATGCCCGCTGCTTGTTTGAGTTATGGTTATTAATAAAAGTTATGGCCAACCCCACATTTACCCACAGCAGGTCTAATGTGTTCATTTAAGGTATAAGTGGATAATTGGTGGTCCCCTTTTGTGGAGAATATTGATCAAAGTCCACTCAGTCTGGAAGGCACTGAATTATATAAAGAAAGGGCCATGGACTGAGGGGTGGGAAAGTATTATATTCTTTTAAAAAATAATGACGTGGATGAGTTGTCAGAGATGGGTGGGAATTGAGCCTATATATTCAGTGGACTGCACATAGGTGGGGTTCTTACCTTCTGCCTCTCCAGAGTGGCGCGAAGTACACACGCCCACTCTCCCTGCCCTTTTTCCTACGGTGGGCTGTTGGTTTGTTTGGTTGTCTTTCTTTCTTTATAGATATCACAGTGTGGCGGGAGACCATGCCCAGATAAAATCTTGGACAAGAAAATAGGTCCTACATGCCTGCCGCTTCACAACGGGTACGAGGTGTTTGGATGACAGGAAAATTATTGTGGGCATGGATATCGTTTTGGTTATTTGCTCATTGTTTGAGTTATGGTTGTTAATAAAAGCCGTGGCCAACCCCACATTTACCCACATCAAGTCTAATGTGTTCATTTAAGGTACAGTATAAGTGGATAATTTTTGGTCACCTTTTGGGGAGAATACTGGTCAAAGTCCATTTAGTCCTGGCTTTTTCTTTGCTTTTATTAAATTGCTTACATCAGTGGTGTGCGGCAGTCTTGATTCTCCTTATTCTTCCTATGCTTAGAACCCACAGTAATACACTGCCTATAGCAACCAATGACATTTTGTATTCCACTTCTGAAAAATTAAAGCTGCATTGTGATTGGTTGCTATGGACAACTAAGACAGTTTTGTATTTAAACCATTTTAATAAATCTGCCCGAAGATATTAAAAAATGGATGTTAATAGCCACATTAAAATCAATAGTCCACATTTACTAATTTACTTGCGCCTCACTCATGCCAGAAAATTGGCGTAGATTTGCAATCAGACACACCTTCATACGCTTTACTAAGAATTACTAAGAGGCCGAAGCTTGGAGCCACCTCCCCAGTCTTCACCCTTTAACCCCTATACAGGGATCTGGTTTTCACTGCATGGAGTCCACCAGGTCCCTAACTCCTGAGAAGGTCCAATTTGGTAGCAGTTGACCAGACTGGTCAAAAATGTAGTGTAGTGAAGAACAGAACAGGATAAAATGCATAATGTGTATACAGGCTAGAAAACAGCCAGGTATACAGACTATAATCAGACAGGAATAAGGACAAGACAAACACAGGTAGCAGAAGGTACAAGGCCACAGGTAGCAGAAAGCACACGGCAATAGTTATTAGAGGTATATTGTTGAAAGCCCAGAGCCAAACAGGATAAAAACAGACCCCATCATAAATATGCAAACAGATCTCAAGACTACCTAACAGGACATACAGACAGCAGAATAAAACAGAAGGCATGGATCAGAACTCAACACACAGCTCATCCAAAGTGGGACTTAAGGACAAAGATAAAACACAGTCAAGTCACATTATTGTGACCACCTCCTACTTTTGACATCAACAGCTTGTTCCTCATGAAGGTAGAGATGTGTCGTGGGCTGGGTTGGTGGGTATATAAATTGTGCGATATTCTGTCTGAACACATATCTATTGTTGTCATGGGTAAAAGGGAGATTTATCAGATGCAAAAAGGAATGATTATAGGATTTCGGGCCAAGAGTGGCAGTATTTCTCAAAGAGCGCAGTTTGTGAACTGTTTGTATATTGTGAGTGGACAAATGGCACCATTGGGAATAACTGATGTGCCATTCATGTGAGAGGTGAATGTCAGCTAAAAAGGTGTGCAAAGGCTGACCGACAAACCACAGTGGAGCCGCCCACCATGAAAATAAACAAGGAGGCTACCAGACATTGATCTAAAACAACTGTTCAGCAAACCCTTCTGTGCATGGCCGGCGTCAGCACCTGGCTTACCCAAGCTCCTGAGGGGGCCCACCCAGCAGTGACATAACAGTATGGGGCCCGCGGCCAGCTGGAAATGGCCGGGGCCCTGGACCACCATGATAGCGATCGGGGAAAGCCTGGTTCCCCAACCGCTATACATACGGTTAATGGAAAGGGGCCTGGCAATCCCAAAGTGGCAGAGCCGACTGCGCATGCATCGGATTTCGATTCCCGCAGCGGCCCTCATTGGCTGCTGACGCAGTGAAGAGGAGGAGAAACAGAACAGAGGCGTCAGAAAGAGAAGACAGAGGGGGTGCTGGGAGCAATGACGATGCTGTGCTCTGAGCACAGGGGGAACGCCCCCTGTGCTCTCTGAGCATAATTAGCATAAAGAAGAAAAGATGAATAATTTGAAAATGGTGGCGAGGATCAGCAAAATAAAGGTAAGAGATGAATAGCCTTAAAGGCTATTCGTATGTGCCTTTAGTTTAAAAATATTTTTTTTAATGATAGAATCACCCCCCTGCTCTAGATCACATATAAAAATAAACAAACAATAAACAGGTATCTTCGTGCTCAAAAATGCCCAAACTATTAAAATATAAAAATATTTATCCCATATGGTGAACATTGTAGCAGGAACAAAAAAAAACAAAATAGTCAAATGGAGATTTTTTTCAACACTTTGCCTCCTAAAAAAAAATTGAATAAGACTTGATCAAACCATCAGACCTTCCCCCAAATGGTATCAATAAAAATGACATCTTGTCCCGCACAAAAAGATACCTTACCCAGCTCCATACTTCTAAATATGAAAAAGTTACAGGTGTAAAAGGTATCAAAACATTACAAATACTATAAAAATTTGGTATCTCTGTGATCATAGTTGACCCACAGAATACAGGTAACGTCATTTTTACCACATATGAATATAATATAGTGGGCACGACTAAATTATACTGTATATTAAACGGGGTGCATTTCGGCCATACTTAACAACCCGAGGCAAAAAAGTTGTAGGCCAAAAAAGACGTTCAACCCTCAATATAGCAAAAATATATAACAAATCTTTTTTGGGCACACTGAATTAAAAACATTTAAAAACATACAACCTTTCATAGGTAGGAAAAAAGGATATTTGTATCAGAAAGGTCTTATAAATAGCAGTATTGGAATGGATAACAACCTAGATGATATATGTTGTGTATGTGTCCTACAATGTCATCTAACACTATCCCTAATAAATACAGATAAGTCCTCTTTGAAAAAAGGGAAAAAGCACAACAAAAGTAATATAATTAACAAATAAATTACACAAGAAATGCAAAGAGATGTGCATTCACCCACGAAAACCATGGGCATCCTCTAGGGCCAGTTGACCTTATAAAACAGGCCTTAGACATATAATCTGCTTAATGAAATGAGTGGCCATGTACTGTATAAACAGAATATCCATGTGCCATGCATTAGGCAGTATAACATGCTTCGTGTACTATATATAGATCCATACACCAAAGTATAAAGGCCAACAAAGTCTATTACATAATATAAAACCTACCTATGTCCGGTATCATCACCCATTACCTCAACCCTTGCTTAATCACTAATGGCAGAATAACGAAACCTCATATATTAAATACTATAATACAAAATACGCCGGACATTGTTGGTTAATCATATAATATCACAGCCATATGCTACAATAAGGTCCAAGAGTCTATCATTTATATGTTACTCCCTTAATATAGAGTATATATCATCCTATATAGCAGGGGTCAGCAACCCCCGGCACTGGTGCCGGAGTCGGCACCCAAGGCATATCTACCTGGCACATGACTCTCTCTGCTCCAGGTGGCAATCTCTCTAATAGTCCATGTAAATGCAGTCGGAGGGGAGGATGCACTAGGATGTGGTGGGAACATGAGGCACAATGTCTAAGTGTCCAGGCCAGTAGCCTAGTCAAAGGTCAGCAATTACCTGTGCAAATTATAATATGGCAGCTATATTTGCCTTCATTCATTTCATTAAGATTGTAGAAATTTGTTTGGATTTCTTCAACAAAAAGATTAGGCTGTGTGATGGGCGACCTCTGCCCCCACAAAGCAGGCTTACTGCAGACTAAACTTAGCCCCATGTCCAGTCCAAATATGAATCAGTTTGCTAAAGGATCACATTGACATGTAAGCTCAATCGACTAACTAACTGGTTGCAGTTATGGTTTGTGTTTATATGACTTTGATGTAGGACAGTGTTTCCCAACCTTTTCAGACTCAGGGTCCTCCTGGAAAAAAAAATTCCTTGGAGCACCCCTACCAAATAATTTTTACCAAAAGTCAAAAAACATCCTAAGGACACAGATAACATTGCATAAAGGCATGGGATCATCCTTCTAAATACTTCTAGAGTGTTGAGGCCCCCTGTTGGTAATCACTGATATAGGAAGGCGACACCCTTACAATTATTACATGGCACACTGAGTACTTCAACTTTTGATTTTTTTTTTCCAAATCGGCACCCCAGACTAAAAAAGGTTGCTGACCCCTGCTATATAGCATATATTTATCCTAACCCATTAAAACTACACAACAAATTCAGAGTAATATAATACATATGTAATGATCAATACAATCTCCATGTTATATAGTAATGGGAGCCCATAATGACTATTTGTACATACCAGATATGCGCAAACACCTTGTGACGTCGTTGTGTTTTTGGAAATTGCTGCATGTCAATTATACCTACGGAAACGCCGGCAGTTTCTCTATAGGTATAACTGAAGCAGAAAGTCTGCAGAGGAAACACAATGTGTTTCCGCCACAGTTTTTCCCGCAGCACTTTTTTGCTGCAGCCCATTACGTGGGGCATTAGAGAGTTTTTTATTAGCACTTTGTGCTATTAAAGAGAAAAAAAAGTGAAACGTGAAAAAAAGACAATTTCCCTCCATTTTTCTACATTTTCATAGATATAAAAAAATGCAAAAATAAAAATAACATAAAAATGAAACCCTATGTGTCACCGAAAAAAAGACACAAAAATTAGTTGAATAACCCAAATGAAAACAATGTTATAGCCCTCAAAACCGCATGTATGAAAAGAACTGAAAATGTGTCTGATCCTGAACCATGGAAGTGGCCCGGTACTTAAGTGGTTAAAGGGAACCTGTCAGGGCATATGGACCGGGGGTTTAGTGTCCCAAATCACCCTGTTATAAAGCAATCCATGGCCGCATTCAAAATAAAAAAAAGCTTTATACTCATCCTGCCGCTGTACTCCCCGCGCCTGTGCAGTTCTTCAATGAAGCCAGAGGAGTACACCTTGGCTTCACTGCACATGTACCGTACCTCCGGCAATTGCGCAGTGAAGCCGGGGTGTCCATCTTTGGCTTCACTGAAGAACAGCGCAGGCGCCGGGAGGTGTGCCAACGAAGAAGCTCATGAATAAACCGGACTGTTCTCGCGGAACAGCGTCGATCAGACCCTTCTGTAGGTAAGTATAAAGGTTTTTTAATTTTAATGCGCCTGCGGATTGCATTACAACTGGGCGATTTGGGACACTAAACCCCAGGTCTATAAGGACTTGTGGGTGGTTTAGTGTCCAAGATTGACCTGACAGATTCCCTTTAAGAGACGTTGCTACACTTTATTCTACATGAGTAGCTCCAGTACTGATTGGTCAGAAACAACTTTCTAACTGCACCACTCAAGCTGTATTAGAGTCTACTTTCTGATTAAATAAATTCATCCTGGTCAGTTCAGAACATAGATCTCATTTTTCATAGGGCATATATTACCCCATTGCTACAATCAAAAACTGTTGCCCCAGCCTGTCTATTCTTGTGCCAGCATTTAAATGTTGACATTTTCCACAATTTTCAGGGCCGTACACAGGCACAAGTCTTATTGAACTCTGTTCGAGAGTATCCTATTCACAATTTCTGAATTTCCTTTGACATGACCCCTCAGTGAGCAACCTTTAAAGGGAGTCTGTCAGTAGAAAAAGCAGTATCATACTAAACACAGTACCTTGAAGGGTGGCTTCAATCTGATAACCAGCCCTGACAGGAGAAGAAACGCCCCTAAAGCCTTTTTCAACTAATTTGCATAAAATTAAAATGCTGATTTTCATGAAAATGAAACTGCAATGTAGAATAAGAAAGGCATCTTTGGAAAGTGTAGAAAGTAGACTACAAGATACTGTCCAGGGGCAAAGACTAGGGTCCCATAGCAATCTTTTGACTTGGGCGCACCCCCCACGCCCACACAACATAGTGCCCCCTTTCCTGGCCCCCACATGGCATAAGACCCCATTTACACACACTATAATGTCCACAGGTGGCCTCCAGACAGTATAATATCCCAGAGTGGCTCCTCCACACAGTATATTGTCCCATAGTGGCCCCTCCACACACTATAATGTCAGATAGTGGCCCATCCACACAGTATAATATTCCATAGTGGCCCCTCCACACAGTATAATATCCCATAGCGGCCTTTCCATACAGTATAATATCCCAGAGCGGTCCCTACACACAGTATAATGTCTCATATCGGCCCCTCCACACAGTATAATGTCACATAGTGGCCCCTCCACGCAGTATAATATCCCATAGCGGCCTTTCCATACAGTATAATATCCCAGAGCGGTCCCTACACACAGTATAATGTCCCTTAAGGGCCCCTCCCCATAGCATAATGTCCCATAACAGCCCCTCCACCGAGTATAATAATAGCAGAACGGAACCACCAGTTGAACCTCGTGAGATGAATCACTGAGACGTCATATGGGACACACAGGGCTCCCTGGAGGGCAGAAGGGGAAGCAAAGGCAGCCGTGAGCAGGAATGGGATTGGTGAACAAATAGGGCCCGTTACTTGCTGGGGTTACTGAAAAAAAAAGAGCAGCAGGGACCCACCAGGTCACTATGGTTGATACGGCGGTAATTGAGTCACTGGTATTATCATTAGTTTGATACTGATTTTTCTACTGATAGACTCACTTTAAAAGGAGTCTGTCACCAGCAAATTGGTTAGATACCTAAACACAGTACCTTGTAGAGGTGACATTGTTGACAGACTTCATTTAATAACTTAACAGATAGCGATAAAAGTTGCCTCTCTAAATCAGAAAAATATACTGTATACTTTTGATTTGGGCCAGTGCAACTTGAAAAAGTATTCTTCAATATTGAGCAAACCCAATCTCAGTGACTTTACCACTGGTCATCGCTAAGGTGGAATATTTTGCATGGATTGATTTCATACTACCATACTTGGACATATGCTAGCAAACTATTTTCCAGTCTTGGGGCCCCTTTAATGGCTGCCTCTCTCAGCCTGGAAAACTACCATCTTTTTTACACCCTGTATTACATCTAGCAAGAGTTCCACTTGAATAAACCTTCATCTGAACGTCTTCCACATGTCTTACAGAGGAGTTGAGCTATCTGGTAATGTTTAGTGGTACAACCTCAGTGAAGTCTCTCTCAGGTCTACAGTCAGATCTCCATCACAGACTACATGCAGGTCTGTAGCCTCTACTCTGAGCCAGAATAGTAAAAAAGATGATATATACTCTGTGCTGAGCTACAGGACATTGAGATTAATCTGTAAGCAGAGCTGCAGCTTCTACAGAGCAACACCAGAACAGTGAACCCAGCCCCATCTCAAAATGGCTGAAGGGCATCCCACGCAGTTCTCACAAGATGAAAGCTATTCTTAAACAGAACAAGACCAGGAGACAGATCCTGACTCTCAGCCCGGGGTAAGGACGAAGCGTCCCATCAAACCCACATGGAAAATAATGGAGAACTTACAAGGTAGGAAACATGAACTCGTATCTAATATTTCTCTTACATGGCACCAAATACTAAGCCACATGGCCATCTTCACTGCACCTGCTTCTAGTGTCTCACCACTAGAGGGAGCCCCAAGTCAGCTCTCGTCAGTTTATGAATTGTATACCAAACAAAGCTGTGCATATTGTAGTGTGTTGGAAAAACTGAACACCAACGAGTGCTTACTTGAGCTACAGCACTTCCAAGCACCTAATTCTGAACGTGACAGCTATATAGTTGGAGCCAAAACAGAAGCAGAGGCAAGAATTACGCAGCTGCAGGAAACGTCATCCTATATCTCCAAGTCCTCCAGATATTCCAAAATGTCATGTAAATCACGGTCTTCCAGATCCTCCACGCTCAGTGAACAACTTATCACAGCGCGTGCAGATGCGGAGGTTGCAAAGGTACAGGCCACCTTTGCGCAAAAGCAGAGATAGAGGCTGAAGCTGCACAAAGGCAGGCAGCGATAGAGGTTGAAGCCGCACAGAAGAGGTCAGAAATAGAAGCTCTTCAAAAAAAGTGTGAGCATGCCGCGGCTATGGCAAGGTTAAAAGTTCTGGAACAAGCAGCCAGTGAGAGTTGTAGTAACAGCGATTGTTTAAGCGAAGTGGATGCAGAGGACCCCTTTAAATGCACAAGAGATTACGTGCTAAGCCAGAACAGCAAATCTTCAAGCACCATAAATGCTCCTGGCAACACAGACTGCCACACTACAACTCACATCCAAGGCCAGAACAAAACACACATCTTCTGCCAACCTAAAGATACTCCACGCACTGCTGTTCACAATTACACACCTAGACAAAGCCTATTCACCGCCACACAAGCGCAGGCCAGCATCCACGCAGCTAATCAAGTTTCTGATAACCAAAAGGTACCAGTTACTCGCACAGCCCTGGATCCAGAAGCAGTCCCAAGACTAATGCCTACGCAGTCCCATACTTCCCTAGGCCTCTTGGCCAGAATACTGCAAGCGACATCACCAACACTGCTTATTCAGCACTTTCCCGTCCCAAGTCAGAGAGGACAGACATCTCCGAGTTTGCACGGTATATGGCCCGTTGAGATCTCACTAAAACCGGCCTCACCAAATTCGATGACAAATCGGAAAACTACAGAGGTTGGAAATGTACCTTCCAAACAGCTATTTACAACCTCAACATCTCAGCTAGTGAAGAACTAGACCTGCTAGTCAGATGGTTTGGCCCACAGTCTACTGAGCGTGTCATGAGACTGAGAGCTGTCCACATCAGTAATCCTGCTGCATGCCTCATTGCCACTTGAGAAAGACTAGAACGAAGTTATGGCAGTCCTGAGGCTATAGAGGACGCCCTATTCAAACGACTGCAAGCCTTCCCAAAAATAACCAGTAAGGACAATGAGAAATTCCAGGAGCTCAGCAATCTACTCATGGAGCTTCAATTGGCCAAAGCTGACATTCATCTGCCTGGCCTAAGTTACCTGGACACTGCACGTGGAGTTAACCCAATTGTTTCTAAACTGCCATATAGTATTCAGGAAAAATGGACAGCTCTAGGGTCAAAATACAAAAGAGAGAACTATGTCTCATTTCCACCATTTTCTTACTTCTGTGAGTTCATAAGAACCATTGCTGATGCCAAGAATGACCCCAGCTTCCTCTTCAGCGAGTCAAGTGGTCCTGTTTCCCCTCCTAAAGGTGGCAGCCAATGCTCCAATTACAGGAACCGCAAAAGTCCAGTGTCAGTGAAAAAGGCTGGTATCCTCCCCATGCCCACATTGGGTATGGACAAGGAGAACCAAAGGGAAAAGATTGAAAACCCCAATCGACTATGCCCCATATATAAGAAGCCACACCCACTCAAGAAGTGCATCGGTTTCAGGAAGAAACCTCTTCAAGAGCGCAAGGAGCTTCTAAAGAAGTTTGGAGTATGTTTTAGGTGTTGTGCCTCTACTGAACATCAGGCGAAGGATTGCAAGATCGATATTAAGTGCATAGAATGTGACCGAGATGACCATGTTCAGACTCTCCATCCATCTGAACCTGTTCCCACACAATTTGCACCGCTTTCCTCCTCACCAAAGCATGGCGGGGAGAATGCAGACCAGGAAGCAAACTCTAACACTGTATCCTGCGGAGAGGATAATTGTGACAAGTCCTGCTCCAAAATTTGTCTGGTCAACGTGTATCCCAAGGGTAAATCAGAGAAGGCTCTAAAGGTGTATGCTATCCTCGACGACCAGAGCAACTGATCACTTGCGAGATCATATCTCTTTGAGTTGCTTAATTTAAAGGGAGACACTTACCCCTACACTTTGGGTACTTGCAGCGACATCATGGAGGTCTCTGGAAGAAGGCCCAGTGGGCTTATGCTGTCTTCGCAATTTCGAAACACCCCTACCCACTCTTGTGGAGTGTAACCAGATACCCTCCAACAAGGATGAGATTCCTACACAAGAGGCTGCCCTGCATCATCCTCAGCTAAAGGGGATAGCAAGTGAGATCCAAATGAAAAAACCCACTAAGATATTTTCACTCAAGACACACCTTCTGACAAATGGATGCAGCTCTCATTTTCAGCCTTGTCTGAATCACTACAAAGTGAAAGAGAAGCTGTACAACAATTAGTGGCAGTGGCAACTCCCATCACCCACTCATTCCTCACCCAGAATGACAATCTAGGATCTACTGTATTCCAGTCTACGAGTGATGATAACAAGCTAGCGCCTGCAAGAGAAGAGAAAGAATTCCTCAAGGTAATGGAAAGGGAGTTCATCCAGAACGATTCGAATATCTGGGTAGCACCTTTACCTTTCCGCTCTCCAAGAACAAGGCTGCCAAACAATTTTCAGCAAGCGCAGTCCAGATTCTTATCTTTAAAACGAACTCTGATGAAGAAACCAGAGATGGAGAGACACTTTGTGGACTTCATGCAGAGCATATTTGATAGAGACCATGCGGAACCTGCACCAACACTCAAGGAGGGAGTAGAATGCTGGTACCTTCAAGTCCTTTGGTGTATACCACCCCTGCAAACCTAACCAGATTAGACTGGTATTTGATTCCAGTGCCCAGTATGATGGGGTCTCTCTCAACAACCTGCTCCTAACTGAAACTAACTTAAACAATAGTCTCATGGGAGTACTGATTTGCTTCAGACAGGAACCTGTCGCAGTGATGGCCGACGACGTTTCCCCCTTACCGCACATCTTAGGATTACTGTGGAACATCAAGTCTGACACATTTATGTTTCAAGTGTCAACTTGCGACAGACCATTTACCAAGCGAGGAGTGCTATCTGTCGTGAACAGCATCTATGATCCTCTTGGATTCATCGCTCCCATCACTATTCATGGCAAGATGTTGCTGAGACAGTTTACCACCGAGAATAAAGATTGGGACACTCCACTACCTGTGGAAAAACAACGCAGGTGGAATGCATGGAAGGAGTCTCTGAAGATAGTAGAACAACTCCAATTCCCACGTTGCTATGTTCCAAATTCTCTTTAAACTGCTTCCAGGAGAGAAATCCACATGTTCTCTGATGCATCAATTGAAGCAATAGCTGCTGTAGCCTACCTGAAGACACTACAACGTGACCATGCACCACACTGCGGATTTGTCATAGGTAAGGTCAAACTAACACCTAAACCTGCTCACTCAGTGCCTAGACTCGAACTTTACGCCGCCATGCTGGTGGTAGAAATTGCTGAGGCCATAAGGGAGGAAGTGGACTTTTCGGTTGACTCCTTTGTATTTTACACAGACAGCAAAGTCGTGCTTGGATATATCTACAATGAAACTAGACAGTTTTACATGTACATCCGTAACAGAGTAGAGCGCATCAGAAGTTTCTCCACTCCTGAGCAGTGGCACTACATCTCTACCAAACTTAATCCTGCAGATTGTGGAACAAGACCTCCACCCACATCTGGTTCACAAGTTAACTGGTGGTTGTTACCTCCAGAGTTCTTGTATAAAAACTCTTATTCAACTCCTGCCGACACAAAATACGAGCTGGTGAATCCAGAAATGGATAAGGAAATAAGACTCATGATCTCTACTCTCTGTAGTTCCTTCATCCTCAAGTCAGGACTAGATTCTCACTGCTTTGAGCGCTTCTCTACCTGGATGTCCACTGTACTAGCTGTTGCCGACCTAGTTCACATCGCACGCTGCTTCAAAATGGATGATCAAAGTGCTGGTCAGCAACGGACATCAAGCATGCCAAAGAAGTCATCATCCAAAGCGTGCAACAAGAGAAAATCCAGCCAGACGACCTTGTCCTTCTCAAGGATAAAGAAGCCCATCGCAACGAATGGCCTATAGGACTCATCACTAAAGTCATGCCCAGCGACAATGGTAAGATTTGGAAAGCAGAGGTCAGAGTGACCAAAGGTGGTTCGGCTCAAGTTTTCCTCCGTCCAATTACAGAACTAATACTTCTCCTTCCTAAGAAGGTTGCATAGGAGTAACTCCATTTCCTGACTTTGTTCATGGCGGAAAGCCCCCTTTCCACCATGGATCATCAGTTACATCTTATTATGTAAACTTCTTTCTTCATGTTATGGGTTGGTGGAAGTGTTTGCAATTGCGGCTTCTCCAATCCGAAGATGGGTTATGCCAACATTTCCCCCATAGACTACAACATTGTTTTTTGCATTGTTCTAACTTGTTATTTGTGTTTCAGGTCAAAGGACTTTGGACTCATAACTTTGTTATTGTTTATTGTGAAATCTCCAAGATTTCAGATGGGCAGTGTCATGTCCCACCTTGGGTCATGCATACAGTGCTTCACTGTTTATTGTCATGCATTGTTTTACTTGTGCTTTTCATCTAATCTTGTCCTATGTTTGCTCCCTTACTCACTCTCTACTCCCCCCCTCTTGTCTGTGACATCATCCAGGTTCTGCAAGTTGTTTATTTCCTGCCGCTCTCGGCCTGGAAAACTACCATCTTTTTTACACCCTGTATTACATCTAGCAAGAGTTCTACTTGAATAAACCTTCATCTGAACAGCTTCCACGTGTCTTACAGAGAAGTTGAGCTATCTAGTAATGTTTAGTGGTACAACCTCAGTGAAGTCTCTCTCAGGACTTCATCCCCCATTCCGTTTGAAATAGACAGGGAACCTGGGTTTACGGGGCGAGCCCCATACTCTGTGGGTTAGGAGATGTGATCCGACTTTACACGTTCTCTAGGCCTGGACTATGTTTTGTGTTTTATGTTCTTTTGTTGTTTTGCCCTCCGCCCTTCACCTTACCCTCCAATAGCCCGTTCCCCACCTCCTCCTTTTCATGGCAACACTCGATTGTCGCTCCATATGGCCTTAGCGTGTTAGGTTTATCATCTGTTTAGAAAAAACTTAATTGCTCTTATTCTGCATTATCATTATATGTATTTATTCATGGATGTATCTCACCTGAGTATACAGTATTGTACTGTATTGTGATTATGATGTATGTGAGGCCATAAATGTGCCCTTGTTCCTTGATGTGTTTTCAACTTGTAATGTATCCCTGTTAAAAATTTCAATAAAAAACTATTGAAAGTGAAATAGACAGGGAAAAAAAGTCCTGCAAGCAGGACTTTTCTCTCCACCGATTTAATACTGAAACCAGGTAGACCCCATTATAGTCTATGAAGTCCTTAGGTTTCTGTGGGTAACCGCTTTTTAAGCAGTTAGGGTTTTCGTTTTTCGAGTCCACAAGTGGACCCGAAGAATGGAAACCCTAACGCTAGTGTGAACCTAACGTCAGTTAAAATTATTATAAATTTAGTCTCAAATATTCTATCCGCAAAATATTGCCCTCTATGTATAAGAATATAACTACAATAACACTGCCTACTATTCACAATATACACACGTGTACAAAATTGTTGGTATCCCTCGTTTAATGAAAGAAAAACCCACAATGGTCACAGAAATAACTTGAATCTGACAAAAGTAATAATATATAACAATTCTATGAAAATGAATAAATGAAAGTCAGACATTGCCTTTCAACTATGCTTCAACAGAATTTTTTAAAAAAGAAAACTCATGAAATAGGCCTGGACAGAAATGATGGTACCCTTTACTTAATATTTTGTTGCACAACCTTTTGAGGCAATCACTGCAATCAAATGATTTCTGTAACTGTCAATGAGACTTCTGCACCTCTCAACAGGTATTTTGGCCCACTCCTCATGAGCAAACTGCTCCAGTTGTCTAGGGTTTGAAGGGTGCCTTTTCCAGACGGCATGTTTCAGCTCCTTCCAAAGATGCTCAATAGGATTTAGGTCAGGGCTCATAGAAGTCCACTTCAGAATAGTCCAATGTTTTCCTGTTAGCCATTCTTGGGTGTTTTTAGCTGTGTGTTTTGGGTCATTATCCTGTTGCAAGACCCATGACCTACGACTAAGACCAAGCTTTCTGACACTGGGCAGCACATTTCTCTCTAGAATCCCTTGATAGTCTTGAAATTTCATTGTACCCTGCACAGATTCAAGACACCCTGTGCCAGATGCAGCAAAGCAGCCCCAGAACATAACAGAGCCTCCTCCATGTTTCACAGTAGGGACAGTGTTCTTTTCAAGATATGCTTCATTTTTCCGTCTGTGAACATAGAGCTGATGTGCCTTGCCAAAAATTTCAATTTTTGGCTCATCTGTCCATAGGACATTCTCCCAGAAACTTTGAGGCTTGTCAACATGTAGTTTGGCAAATTCCAGTCTGTCTTTTTTATGATTTGTTTTCAACAATGGTGTCCTCCTTGGTCATCTCTCATGAAGTCCACTTTGGCTCAAATAACGACTGATGGTGCATTCTGACACCGTTGTTCCTTGAGCTTGAAGTTCATCTTTAATCTCTTTTGTTACCATTCGTATTATCCTTCTCTTTGATTTGTCATCAATTTTCCTCCTGCGGCCACGTCCAGGGAGGATGGCTACAGTCCCAATGGAGCTTAAATTTCTGAATAATATGTGCAACTGTAGTCACAGGAACATCAAGCTGCTTGGAGATGGTCTTATAACCTTTACCTTTAACATGCTTGTCTATAATTTTCTTTCTAAGTTCCTGAGACAACTCTTTCCTTCGCTTCCTCTGGTCCATGTTGAGTGTGGTACTCACCATGTCACCAAACAGCACAGTGAGTATCTGTAGCCCTATATACAGGCCCACTGACTGATTACAAGATTGTAGACACCTGTGATGCTAATTAGTGGGCACACCTTGATTTAACATGTCACTTTGGTCACATTATTTTCAGGGGTACCATTATTTCTGTCCAGGCCTGTTTCATGAGTTTTCATTTTTTTTTAAATTCTGTTGAAGCATGGTTGAAAAGCAATGTCTGACTTTCATTTGTTAATTTTCATAGAATTTTTATATATTATTACTTTTTCAGATTCAAGTTATTTCTGTGACCATTGTGGGTTTTTCTTTCATTAAACGAGGGGTACCAACAATTTTGTCCACATGTGTAACTACTATAATACTGCCTTATATGCACAAAAATATAGCTACTATACTGAAATACTGCCTTCTATGTACAAAAATATGACTACTATAATACTGCCTTCTGTGCACCAAAATATACAGTAAGTACAAAATACTGCCTTCTATGCACAAGAATATTACTATAATACTTCCAGGCAGCACTCCTGAAGATAGGCTGACTAGAGCTGAAATATTGCATCAGTGAATAAAGTACCCTCTTTTTTCTTAACTTATTTTGAAGTGCTACTTGGATTGTGTTTTGGATTTTTCAAGGGATCTTGGGTGGCTCTTTAGGGCTAGCACCCAACAAGTGAAACTCTATTGCTGCCATAATTTAGTTTTTTACTATAATACTGTCCTCTATAAAGTAAACTTTGGAACTGTTTTTTATTTGACAAAGTTATAAGATTTCCTGGGGGATGATATTAAGTGATGTCAGTAAATCTCTATCATGTTGAAGTGTTCAATATGTTTTTTGTTCATTATTCCCACATGGCAATGTTTTTGTGAGTCCACATTGTCCCCAATCTCCATATATTATACTGTGGACTGTAACAAAGCTGATAATTATATAAAAATTATGCTTACAGTAAATCTCTGCAGCTGGTTTGGGTGTAATTTCTTAGTAACAGGTGGATGTAATTCAGACCTGTTTCTGTTATAACATATTTATAAGACTGGTTATTGCTGGAGCAGATTGTGGTTGGCGGCGCGGAGCGTCTCATTACAATCAGCAACCTATTCTCCTGGATAAAGTCACAACCTGGAGCGATCATTAATCAATAACGTCCTAAATCACAGATCTGGCTCCTGGAGGAGGGGTTAGGGGTGTCGTGTAGATTTAAAGAGCCACTTAGCAAAGTTCACCTGTTTTCTCTCTATGTGCAAACTGGCAAATGTTGTATTGATTCCTGCGTAAGACGGTTATTTATAGTGAAGCTTATTATGAATGAAAGGATATATTAGTTATTTTGGGTACAATCCGTTATAATCTCTAGAACCTACTGTATATAATCTGTAGATTCCCTAATGAAAGGACCAGGTCACATATGTAACATGTAATCATCATCTTCCTGCCTAAATATCTTTCGCCTCTGAGAAACATTCTATTCTTAGTTACGTATGTTTCTGGGAAAGCTGGGTGACAGCCATCATGGCCACTATGGGGCAAATCTGAATGGCAAATCTACCTAGTCAGTTGCATGAGATCAGTAGATGTACAATGAAACCATTTTGCTGTTCAGTGGCATAAGAATGCTTTCATATGATGCACATGTAGTCATGTCAGAAGGAAACACCACCAAAAACTAAAGTTTACATTGCTTCATTGCAGATATACAAAGTCGGTGACTATGCACACAAATGGCACACGAGTCAGTTATTTCAGTCACCTGGAGAATATTCACCCAAGCAGGTGGACATCTCTCATGTTTCCACAGGCAATGCTCTCAACTGCATTCATGGACTAGGCCTTTGTTTTTCTTCATGACGCAGTAGCTGTTTCCCAGGATAGTACTGCCTGACTGACAACTGAAAAGAGGTGAAGGCCCTCCACTTATAAGAACCCTCGCCCTGTCGTACCCAAGCATCATGCCACATCTAGCACTGGATTACCATGTAATTGGTACTGGACAGTATGTTGCTGGGAGGCAGGGACTCCTAGCATCATAGGTAATTTTTATGGAAGAATCTGCCGCTGATTTTCCGGTATTGGAATCAACACTTGACACCGTGGTTCCATGTAGACCCAGCCTTAGGCCTAATACACACGATCAAGTGTGCAGGCTAAGGCTCTCTTGAGGGGGCATCCCATGCTCTGTCCTGATGATTATATAGCAAAACAGAATGGATTGGAAGCCCCTAAAGAGGTGAATGCATCACAGAAAGCACTCGGATGTCAATGCAAAATGGGCCTCCCCCTTGTACAGCACTCTCAGCTATGTGCATGGGGCCTTATAGTCCACAGAGCAGTTTTGACCAGGCTTTTCTACAGCAAATCTGACTATGGAAATGCGAATGTATCTACAGTGTCCATATTAGGACATCCTCAGATATCAGAGTCAAACATCAGATTAATGGCAGTTTACAACTGTGATACCTGACTTCTGACACCTGATTTGTCTGACACCTGACTTTGATACCTGACTCTGACACCTGATTTCTGATACCTGACTTTGACACCTGACTTTGATACCTGACTCTGACACCTGACTTATTATACATGACACCTGACTATATGCAGTATCTGATTGGCCAACAGATGAGGTCCGACCCCTATATAACTGTACTTTACAGGGGCTTCAGACTCTTCAGACCTCATTCCTCACAATAGTTGCAGAAGAATCATTTCACTACAGACACTGTGCAGTCTTTGGGCTGGTTGAAAAACTCAGATGACTTCTGACTTTCATCTCTGACTGAGTCACAACTCAGCAGTCAGCTATGGAGCACATACAATGTTACACTGTGTGCCTCCTAATGATTGGCCAGGATTACTGACCTCTGACTGACCTCACTGCTCACACTCAGGAGTAGAAGATACATGTTACAGTATAAGGCTGCAGGCTGAGAAGCTGCATGAGTCTGATACAAAGAGGTCTGACACAAAGTTGTCTGATACCTGACTCAGTCAGAGATGAAAGTCAGAAGTCATCTGAGTTTGTCAACCAGCCCACAGACTGCACAGTGTGAATGGGACCTGTTTAGATGCTATTCACTATGCTGTGCCAGTAAATTGCCACAAGTTAGCCACTGGCAAATTTGTAGATAGCCCAGGGGGATTTCACTGGGATTTGATATGTTGTCCATGAATGTCTGCGGTGACCAGATGGAAGGTAACGCTGCAGTTGGGATTGCGGGGGTGCAAACAGCACAGACTTGTCACGGTCTCTGGGCACGAGGGCGCAGCGCTGGTGCTGTCCCACGTTACCACCACTGGTACCGGTGATGAGGGGGCTGCACAAATGTTGGTGGTGATTGTTCCCCCGGGGCGCTTCCCCTATACTGTGCCGACTGGTGGTGTTTGGGGCGCCCTGATGTTGTCGGTGCAGAGTCAGACACAGAAACGGTTGTAAAGTTGAACTTTTACTTCCATGGGTGTGGAGGCACAAATGCTTAAACAGTTTCTTCAATACAAAACAACGGGGTACGCCTGGTGACACAGCAAAGTCCTGGGGTGCAGGGTAGACTTGATGAAAGGTGTTCCTAGCCCCTTATACTTCAGTGTTACAGCCCTAAGGTGCGTCTGGGCTCCTATTTGGCTCATAGGAGGATGCCCACCATGATACTAGTACATAATATTCCCCACTCACGTTATGTGGTCCTGATAGCTCAGAGTTTCGGGGTGCAATAGTCAGGGTGGCAGGATATTCCACAGGTCTGGCCTTGGCCCCTGGATCCTGTGATACTTGCTATGGAGCACGTGTTCCAGAATGTTCTCTCCACAGTCTCATGCTGACAAGATAATGATGCTTGACTTCCTTCAGGGCGATGGCTAGGCAGACAGGGGACAGGATCTTCTGAATAGCTGGAGTATGTCAGCTCTCCAACCTTCCTGGGCCTGTCTAGGACTTGAGATTCCTGCACTAAACTCACTGCTTTCTTCACAGGACATCACACTTATCTCTTCACCTCCTCCTCCTAACACTCCACACTTCTAACTCCTCACACGCAGGACCTTCCTGCAGGGGTGATACCATGGGGACCCAGTGATCAGCTGACTCCTCCCCTTTTCCCAGGCGATGTCCTCCCATTGGACATTTGGTTACTATTCAATCCTATGGGAGGTGTAATGCATGTGTGAGGCTCACTAGGTGGCGCTGTGTTGTGTGAGACTCAGGACCCCCTGCTATGTCACACAGGCTATGAAGCAACAGGAAATAATACAATGCACAGGGATCACCCTCAGCCCAGCCATAGCCAGCTCTGGGATGCCACATGTCCTTTTTCACCAAATCCATCACATGTCCGTTTTTTTTAGTGGACAGAATAAAGCGGGGTGCAGGCATTAACCGTCCGTTATTTTTTAACATTAATGTCTATGGCTAACAGACAGTAATGGACGGTTGTCCGTTGTACTGTTGGGTCTGTTATTATAGGTGTCCATTTTTTATTTTACGGACCCTATCAGAACAGACATCCAACAGTAGTGTGAACGCTCCCTAAGGGAGCAGTAAAAAGGAAGTATTATTTAGGATAAGTAAAAGTCAGAAATGTCTGTTCCTATTGATGCACTGAAATGATTCTTCTGCCACTATTGTGAGGAATGAGGTCTGAAGAGTCTGAAGCCACTGTAAAGTACAGTTGTATAGGGGGCGGACCTCATCTGTTGGCCAATCAGAAACTGCATATCGTCAGGTGTCAGGTATCAAAGTGTGGTGTCAGAGTCAGGTGTCAGAGTCAGGTATCAAAATCAGGTATCATAGTCAGAGTCAGGTGTCAGAGTCAGGTGTCAGACAAATCAGGTGTCAGAAGTCAGGTATCACAGTTGTAAACTGCCATTAATCTGATGTTTGACTCTGATATCTGAGGATGTCTGAATATGTACAATGTCCATATTAGGACATCCTCAGATATCAGTGTCAAACATCAGATTAATAGCAGTTTACAACAGTGACACCTGACTTTGATTCTGACTTTGACTTTGATTCTGACTTTGACTTTGATTCTGACTTTGACTTTGATTCTGACACCTGACTTTGACTTGGATTCTGACACCTGACTTTGACTTTGATTCTGACTTTGACTTTGATTCTGACACCTGACTTTGACTTTGATTCTGACACCTGACTTTGACTTTGATTCAGACACCTGACTTTGAGTCTGACACCTGACTTTGACTTTGATTCTGACACCTGACTTTGACTTTGAATCTGACTTTGATTTTGATTCTGACACCTGACTGTGACTTTGATTTTGACTTTGACTTTGATTCTGACACCTGACTTTGACTTTGGTTCTGACTTTGACTTTGATTCTGACTTTGACTTTGATTCTGGCTTTGATTTTGATTCTGACTTTGACTTCATTTGCGTAAATATAATTGACTTGCAAGTCAATTATATTTACGCAAATGAAGTCAAAGTCAGAATCAAAGTCAAAGTCAGAATCAAAGTCAAAGTCAGAATCAAAGTCAGGTGTCACTGCTGTAAACTGCTATTAATCTGATGTTTGACACTGATATCTGAGGATGTCCTAATATGGACACTGTAAATATGGACACTGTATGTATCGCTGCTATTCAATACAAATGATGTTTCAGCTGGCTTAACAGACAGGTAACAACATTTATGGCTATCACTGACTTGTCAATCAGATAGACTCCTAAACCTCTGTCTAGTTATACAGTAATGTATAGAATAGTACAGAACAGTACGTATATTTGTTGTTCAGCACTTTAGAAAACTGGGTAACAAAATCTATGATGCCTCCTCCCCTTTAGTATTCCCAAAAGCAGATGTAACTAAGAAATTACTGAGTAAAATACAGCTTGACAGAAGAGGTCAGCTCTAGTAGATCTTATATACTAAAATGTAAGGCCTTTACTCCCTAAAATCACTATACTACAAATACTACAAATTGTAATGAATGTAGAGTTTGCTATTCTTCTGTGAAAGTGAACTATTATAGAATCTTGTGAAGTTTCAGTAACCCATCCTGGTCACTAGGGGGCAGAGATGTGCTAATAATGCAAACATGCAAACCAATGCTTGTCCCTGCAACAATACTGATAAAACTGCTCCAGTGGTACCCAGGGAGCCACTGATGACCCTCCTCCACTAATTTACTATATGGATATAGGTAGATTTGGAATGATTCATATGTGTATAAAATGTAACGATTGATTCCTATGGGAACATACATCCACTTTCTGTGATGGCACAGGGGACCAAGTATTCCATTAAAGGAGTTATCCGATTTATAAAAGTTAAAGCTGTGCAGGATTCCTCAATATAAAAAAATCTGTAATACACATCACATTAAAATGATGCACCATTTAACTGATTTACCTTTAGGTCACATGACCACATCTATGACGTTCTGTTTGCAGGCTTGTTGCAAACACCGAGGCCTGAAAACGAAACATTGCTGTGGAGTGTGACCTGCTCTAATCCACCCACTGGCCTGCCCCCCTCTATTCGTTTTGGGACTGAGCTCAGGCAGCCTACTGCCTGTAGCTCCGCCCCCTCTGCTACTACTGTCGCCATACTCACGGCATCATAGAGGCGACTGAAGTGATAGACAAGGGGATGAAGCTACAGGCCTGAAAAGTGGAGATGCAAATATATTTATTTAATAAATAATAATACAATACTGTTTCTTATATTAACCTTTACTATTAATTTATGCAAGTTGTTTATAACTGGAGGTATGATTTAAAGAGGACCTTTCACTACCTCTGCCAAGTCCAACTCATCGATGTGCAGTTTTATATGTTGGCATTCCCAGTACGTAGTCTCTCTCCACTGTCAGAAAGGCGGGCCTTACAGCCTAGCGTAATCGTTGGGCTGTGAGGAATGCCCCTCCTCCCATCGATGACGCTAGGCTGTAAGGCCTTCCTTCTGACAGTGGGGAGATATCGTTGCTGAAATGAATGGCACCGATATCTTCAGCATCGGGGCGCATACCGGGAAAGCCAACTGAATACAATGCACTGTCAGTTTTCTAGCGGTATATAAAGCCTCATATTGACGAGGACATGCAAGGTTCTCTTTAAACATCTCTAACTCCGGAGCCACGAGGGCTAGAGCCACAATCTCGGTCTTGTTTTAAAGCCAAGAATCCCTCCTAAATTTTAAAATATCGCTGTTTAAAGTGGAGCTGCATATAGTCCTGTCCCTGTCACTTCAGATGACTCCAGGAGAGGGGGTACCATGGACTTTTATTCATCCCCCCATTATCAATCAGAAGCATACTTGCCATTTAAAAAGTAAAAATAGGCTTTTTCTTCCCTTGTTAATTAAAAACAATAAATACAAAACACTAAATTGGTATCCACATCCGTAACCCCTAAAATAAAATTAGTATGTTTTTTATTCTACAAGATAAATGCTATAAACCTTAACATTCAGATGCCAGAATTAATGTTTTCTGATCATCTCACTTCTTAAAAGCAAAAAGTAATAAGTCATATGTATCCACAAAACATCTCGTAAAGCTACATTGAAATAAAATTTAAAAGTTATGAAAGCGGGAATGCAGAGTGCGATAAAATGTTACTGGTTAAAATGCATTAGATTGCTAAAGGGTTAAAATGTACTTTAGGAACCTGAGTTATGTGCCAGTAATACCGTATTTACTTGAGCCATAAATTTAAAATCTTCAATAAAAAAGTGATATTTTCAGGGGGGTTTTTGCAATTTTAATGTGACTGTTACAGGGTTAAAGGGAACATTATACTGTAGGGGCCTATTAAGAGGGACATAAAACTGTGGGGAGCCACAATTAGGGGGGACATTGTACTGTGGGTATGCTATACTGTGGGGACCATATTAAGAGGGACTTTATACAGGAGGCTTACAACACCTATATTATTGCTTATGCTATCACCTATAGTACTAGTACCCAATTCTAGTTCCTGTTCCTGCAAAACACTGCAGAGCTAATACTAGAATAGACCTTCCAAGACTGTATACTGTAAGGACGATATCACTAAAGGTCCTGAAAGCTGCACCAACTGCTGCTGCTAACATTGGAAATGGTAACAGGGTCATGATGACCTGACTGTGAGAGAGGGGGGATTTATGGGCAGTATGTGAGACAGGTGGGGCTATGGGAGTAGATTATGGAGAGGCAGAAGAGGAATAAGGAGGCATTTTATCAGAGGACAAAGAAAAAAGAACAGGCGGGTAACTAATCTGAGGTCATATGGTAGCTCCCAATTGTATCTTCTGGCAGCAGAACTGTTGGCACAACAACCCATGGTAGAAAAAAAACAGGTCACAATGTGATCATGTGACATATTGAAGAAGGTGAGAATCAGGTTAGGTAACTGTGAGTAGACAACTATCACTATTGAAGTGGCGGTGTTTCAGACTATATAGGAGCATATAAATAAAATTACCAGTGTCCTTTTAAAAATAGGCCATCAATATGTAACTCCTGGAAGACCCATTTTAGCAATTGTCCAATTCTTTTTGCAAGCTTGGTCCAAAAGTGGCTGTTCATGTTATTATTGGCAGCAGTTAGGGAAGGGTGGGCATATCCCTCATTCCCCTCTCTGCTACTCTCAGATTCTCTCTCATATCCGGTTGGCAAATAATGGGTTAACCCTTTCCCAGCCGCAGCAGTCTGTCATGCATTGTGAGAAGGCAGAGGCAGAGTGTTATGCGGCAATGACAGGTTCTATAGGGGACTGTTCTGTCAAGGCCAGTGTCTTTGTGACAAGTGCGCTCTGTTCTATGACATGAATCCAGAAAGAAACGTAGGCGTCTCAATGTGCCAGAACTGACGCAGGCTGCGCTGTAGAGAAAGGCACCGGAACATTACTGTCTTTAATGTTAAGAAATGGGAATTAATGACGCGTGCTGTGCAGTTCGACCTTTCACCTCAGCCAGGGCTAAAAATCATGGTTTTACCCCTTCCTTGAAACATTCATCACAGGTTCCTCCATATATGTTTTCAGGACTGAAACCTTAAAGGGAGCTACATGGATGCTTAAATATTAACTTTAAAGTGAATACCCACCTATGAACACAATGAAATCTATGATATCTTTATAGTGAACCAAGCTTCATTTTACTGACTGATACAGAGCTCCACATTCCCTGCATAGACAGTGGGGGACATTTGGCAAAACTGACATCCCAGAATTCTGGCATCAAAAAGTTTCTTTTGTGACTTCTTTGCTTATCTGTGCAAAAGTTTTGCAATGTTTTGCTGCTCACTTAACTTTTGACAAGTGGATGGGAGGGTGGGCATGGTTAGCTTGGTGAATTTGTATGCCAAATTTAACATATGTCACTTTTAAAAAAAAAAAACATTAGGCCTTCACACGACTGTGCTCAGTGTACGGGTCAGTGAAAACGCACAGATCACTGGTATTTGTGTGTCATTATGGCCTGGACACACAGCTGCAAAAACTATGGATGTGTATATGGGCCCATAGAAATGCAATTTTGAATGAAAAGTATGGTTGTGTGAAAGTGGCCTAACATTTCAGGACAATAGTGTTGTGCCAAATTTATCAAACATCATGTGACTGCAGTTCTAGCTGCCACCACAATGGCAAGCTTATGAGCTCCTTGCATACTGATTTATTATTGTGTTTAATGCGTAAATAGTATTCAGTAAGCTCCTAAACTCCCTCTACAGGTTGCTGCAGGCATTAGGAATGTTAGTATCCATAACTGTGCTGTATCACTATGCAGGGGATTTGGAGTGTTGCATTTTATTAGAACCCAAAGGCCGAAATTGCAATGTAGTCTGGGCCTAATGGTTTTGTTTGCATGATACATCTCATACAGCGCTTTGTATTTATTGGTTGATATTAGCTATTGTACCACCCATACCTCCCAACCCTCCTGAATTCAGCGGGACAGTCCCAGTTTCCGGGTCCTGTCCCGGTCAAGCAGGAGGTATGTCCTGGTTTCAACTGATCTGTGTCCTCTGTCTACAGACAGCTCCTGCCTCACCACTCTGCACCCTGAGTCCTCCGTGAGCTGCAGGCACGATGTGATGACGTCACTCACATTGCACCTGCAACTCCCTGAAGACTCTGGGAGAAGAGACTGCTGAGAGAGCAGCAGGGGAGCGAGGAGAGGTGAGTAAGCTGGAGGAGGACATTAGACTGTGGGGGGTAGCTGAAGGGGGACAACGCGGCATTTTACAGTCACTGTGTAGTGGATGGGACTCTAGTGAATCCCACCCCCACACAACGGTAAAATACTTGCAGCTGACACGCTGCGATTTCCAAAACCGTTGTGGTTTTGGAAATTGCAGCATGTCAATTATACCTACGGAAATGCCGGCGGTTTCCCTATAGGTATAATTGAAGCAGAAAGTCCGCAGAGGAAACCTCTGCAAACTTTCTGTAAAAAGCACTGCTGGAAAAACCGCTATGCGTTGCAGCCGCATTTTTTCCCGCAGCGCTTTTTTGCTGTGGACCGCTATGTGGGGCCTTAAGCAGGTTATCTAATATGCCCTCTTAAGGCATAAAATCACCATAGAAGTGTAGAACTCAAAACCTCTCTCTATTAGCTAGAGCTGAGAGCTGGTAAAACAGAGTAGCTCCCGCTTTGGTGGACATGGCTGGCAACTCATTTAAGTGGCTAACATATTATACTACATTTCCACGCTAGCAGCCGCTGCCATGATACCATTTATGAATCATTGGGGGGAGGGGGGTCCTGCAGAGCATCTATCGACAGCAAATTTTTTATAACCACCACCATTATATATAGGAGGAAGGGTCCTCCAAAAAGTATTACATTTGTCCTAGACTGATGGGTAGACATACATTACATTTGGAGAAGCGAGTGGGAGGGGATAATGGAAGTCATTAATCCATATGACAAATGAAAGTCTGTGCCCAGACGATGTGGGTGCATCGAGGCTGAGTCTGCAGAAGCTCATGTAGCAGAAACAGAGTGGGGAGAATATTTACTATAATCATATATGGGTATCTACAGGAAAACTCCGTTAGCCATATATGTAGTGATATCACAGTGTGCTGACACCTGTGGTTTTGTATAGGAGCGCTGATCGAACCGGCTACATCCATGTTCATAAAATACATGATCATATAACAAATTCAGTTCTACTACATCTGCTGATTTCTGTAGTGATATGGTGTGAAAGGAAAACTGCACTTGAAATCATCTTTAGGCCGCAGTTTTTCCCACATCACTTTTTTGCTGTGGGACGCTATGTGGGGCCTTAACACAGATTTACTCCATGCTATACAATACTATACAATAAATGTCAATGTTCTTCATAAAATGGCTAAAGGCACTGTGGTAATCTGACCAAGCATAGATGTAGTATAAAGTATGGAGGAAACAGAAGTGTAACTTGAAGCTTCTGGGCCCCAATACATAATATGTAATTGGCCTTCCATTTAACTTGTGTTATCAATAATACCGATCTCTTCTTATGTTGTAGACAGGTCTTTGGGCTTCCCTTATAGCTACACCCCTGGGAGGCGAGACAAAGAGGCAGCCTGAGCTTGGAAAGCAAGGTGACAATGATTATTTCTCTAACTGTGAAGGACAGAGAAGTTTGTCAGCCATCATCCTCAGACTCTTAAATTGCAAATTGATCTAGCTATAAAGTAATATACCCCTCCCACACATGCTTGCTTTGTAACGAAGCATTCAGGAATCTGGAAAAGCTGAGTGACAATATGGCAGTATGCCAATATTGCTTTAATTACACTTCACAGAATACTTGTGAGCCATCTTTCTCAAAATGAATACCAAATTGGCCTAACTATGCAGTGATAAGTCCCTGTTCCCATATTTTTCTTAACCATGCTTATCCGACATTCAAAAGTCTAGAAAAGCTGGGTGGCAACCAACATTTCTTTTATTACAACTCAAAGAAAAGCTGTCAGCCAACTTTCCCAGACTCCAGAATTGGGTTAGTTATGCAGTTATGCATCATCTTGATCCCATGATGCTTTGTAACTCAGCAAACAAGCCATTCAGGAGTGTGGGGAAGCTGGGTAGTAACTGCTTTGAGAGTTTAGCAGTATTTACAGTGTTGGCCATTTGACTTGGTAGTCCTCATCTTCCTTTTCTGTACGCCATGGATGCATCCACAGCGTTTCCCGGGCCATTGCTCCTGGAATGCCAGCGCATAGATCATGGTGATATATATACAGGGCCAGGATAGATGGCAGTAGGTGACATGCCGGCGCGGTACAGATATTAGCCTTCTAATTGGCAGTTTATCATTACCCTTCTAGGGAAATTAATAAGACGGTGATCTGCAGCGGCAGCAGAGTGAGGATGAGCGGTCATTAATCTGAGATATGTCCACACTGCATTAAGGAGAAGGTGAACAGGAGGTGTGAGGTATGAGATACAGGCGCAATGATCAATAATCCAAGCAGAAAATAAACACATGACAATATGGATCAACATCTATCTCTATCGCTGCCCAGAAGGAATCATAGAAGTTAACTTTTTCACTGCTGGTGAGATGCCACCTTTACCCCCTCCCCCATATTGTCACAATATCCTCGGGTGAATTCCAAACCTATCCTGCTCAAGAAGCCTATAAAAGAAATTGAGTGTTTTGAGGCGTAAGGTGTGTTTACAGATGGCTGGATTAGACTGTGGACATAAGAGAGATACAACAGAGGTCAGCGACCCACGAGTGAATATAATAGGAAGAGTCGTGCAGACCCCAATGTCTTATCGGATTTACTCAACCTGTGCATCCGCTGCATGATCCTATAGGAGGAAATAAAAGAGATTCTGCTCTTAGCCAAAAGACCTCTCCTTGAACAACAGTTTTTGGTTTGTGTAAAATGAAGGGACAAGATCAGTGGCGTGTGCCATAATAGAGCATTAAAGCTCTTCTTCCACATTATCCTAAACGTATTCTTGTACATAGGAGCAGAGGTGTAACTAGCAAAGACTGGTCCCCACCCCCACATGGTAAAGTGCCTCCTTTCCTGGCCCCACACGGTATAAAGCCCCTCCCTTACCCATACACTGTATATTGCCTCCTTTATTGGCCTCCACACAGTAAATGCCCCTTTACTGGCCCCCTACACAGTATACTGCCCCTTTATTGGCGCCCATACAGCAAGTGCCCCCTTTACATAGCAACAGTTATGGGTGCTGCAGCGGTATCTCAGATTCTTGAAAGGTATTCAACTATAGTACCCACAATTGCTATTATCAATGCAGTTAGTGAGCAGTGCAGCACATGTAAACAATACTGGGAGCTGCATACTCTGGGAAATAGCTGATCTTCAGGGGTCCTAACAGAGCAATCTGAGATCTGACACCCAAAACCTGGGACCCATGCTGATCAGCTGTTTGAAGGCACTATGGTGCTTTTGCAAGCACCATGACCTCTTTGCTATGTACATCACACAGTATTTGTTTTATAGTGACCGTGCAATGTAATTACAGCCTGTAATAACGTTGCACGGCTGCTGTAAAACAGATGGCACACAATGTAAATTGTGAAGGGGCTCCACAGCATAATATGCTCCTCAGAGCCCCCCACAGCATAGTGCTTCACAGTGGCCCCACACAGTATAATATGCTCCCAAAAGCCCACTCCTCCCCTCCAGAACCCGCTTCAGCCAAACCTGAGGTAGTTTACTACCTCAGCTGTTCAGGCGGAGCTAGTAACCATGGGTGGAAATGGATTGCGACCGCTTGATTGCCCATTCTAGTGCGCATGCGTAGTAGCTCCCGATTGGTGTTTGTTCTGTAAGGGGGCGTGGTTGGAGCCTTATAGTGCCGGCTTACCCACTCGCCCTCTCAGCTGTGTATCAGTGTTGAGGGGGGAGCCAGGAAATCAACATAGCTCTCTTGCCAGGGATTTTAACTATTCTTTCCTACCTCTATTACTGCTCACCTCTGATGACAAGCTGAAATGATCTTAGCATAGAAATGTGTCAGTTGGCTAGAATATATAGCAGCTCTGTGTATGATGGGGGAACTGGGCAGTATTATAATAGTTATATTATTATACAGAGTTGTAGTACAGCGGGGGCAGTGTTATAGGTGTTATGTTATTGTATACAGGATACAGCTTATAATATCAATATTTTTGTTTGTAGGATGCAGTATTATAGAAGTTATATTCTTAAACTGTATGTAGGGGCAGTATTACAGTTTGTATTCTTGTCTATGGGGCTGTATTACTCAAGAATAGCATTATTTTTGTATATAGCGGGCAGTATTATAGTTTGTCCAGGGGACAGTATAATAATTGTTATGTTCTTGGACATATTTGGCAGTATTATAGAAGTTATATTCTTGTACATGGGGGAAATATTACAGTAGTTATATTCTTGTCCATAGATGGCAGTATTATAGTAGTTAGATTCTACTACATAGCGGACAGCATTATAGTAGTTGTATTCTTCTACATATTGGGCATTATTCTATTAGTCATATTCTTGTACATAGCATGCAGTATTACAGCAATTGTATGCTTGAACCCAGGAAGTTGTATGACAGTAGTTACATTCTTGTTCATAAGGGGCCTGTGGCTGTTAGTTCATGATCTAATATTCCCAACTGAAAAATCACAGGTTGCACACCTCTGCACCAGAACTGCACATCTGTATGAAAAATCTGTAGTGTGACAAAGGAATCTTTCATCTCATTGCTGTGACTGAAGGGTTAATTGTGATAGTCAAACTCCCACACAGTCCTAAACTTGCTTCATTAGCGTCGCTTGGAGACTACTACCTCGCTGTAGTGACCGTGGAGTCAATGGGAGCCTATCCTCTAGGGGACCATGCACCTTTCACTCCCTCTGCAACACTTCCCCCGAGGGCCCCCACCTTGCTTGTCATTGGGAGGCCAAGTACTGCGTGACAATAAGCGTGCAGCTACAATTTAATGATATGTATATTTAGCAGCTTTGTCGCAGTATACGGCATGAATCACAGAGACTTTATAGAGTAATGAGAGGACAGATGTTATAATTGGAGTTCTATGAAGCAACAAGTTGTAGAAAGTCATAACGGAAATACAGACAGTGGGATGAATCCAAGGACATGATTACCATAGAAGCAAACTGATTCACAAAACCTGCCCTAGGTATGTAGAGTGTGTATATATGACTGAGGTCCTGGGTTTAAATCTAACTAGGCTGGTATTGTGTTTTTTCTCCCATACTCCAAAAGCACATAATAAGGTGCAATAACGGGGAAGACCTTCCCCAAGATACAAGGCAAAAGCTCAGTCTACCAACCTGACTGTATGCTCAAGAGAAAAAAGTTACTTGCCAGCATCTTCAAATCATGGAGCAATTTATTGGATTTATTGGTTGATAACTTTATGGCTGATATCTAACTTTAGATATATACAGACATCTAAGAAGGAGGGATTCTAGATAGATAGATAGATATGAAATAGTTATGAGGTGATAGTTGCATTGTTGATAAGCTGATAACCTCCTATAAAGCAGACAACCAGTTACCCCATATTAATTTGAAAAATTAATTCATGTCTCCAGAACAAATCCCTGAATCAATCTCTCGCTCCAAAAATCTAGCTCCTATAACTTGTAGTTAGATGACTTATAACCATCAATGCCATTTGTTATTCTAGGCATCTAGAACTTTTATTAATGACGACATAGTTCCCGCCATTACTGTCACTTGGAGTAGAGCATTCCATATTTGACTACCCTAACTGTAAAGAACCCTTTCCTATATTCATATCTACATTGACTTTCCTCCACCTGTAATGTATGCCCCCTGGTTCTTTATGTAGTTCCTGAAAATAATAAATCATATGCCACTTCTTTGTACTGACCACTCATGTATTTATTCATATAATTCACCTCACCAGTAAAGTGTTTTTTTTTTCCCCAAGCTGAACAGGCTCAATTTTTCTAGCCACCCTCTATATGTGAGACCTCCCATCCTACTTAAAGGGAGTCTGTCGGTAACAAAATGAGCATTAATATGCTCACAGAACTTTGTAGGGTTTCTGAGACTGTTACCAATGTACTGTGCATGCCCAACAATGTCATTCACCACCTGTCAGCAGGCATGCACAATACATTCAGTCCTGCACTTGCCGAACTCCTTGAAAAGGGCTTTGAACACCAAAAAAAGGGCTTTACGGGTGTTTACTCTATAGCGAGTACAGAAGCCCACACTGCAAAGTAAATGCCCCTAAAGCCCGTTTTCAACTCATTAGCATAATTATAAAACAACAAAATTGTCAGGAATGGAGCGGCTGTCCAAAATAACATAGGCATATTTGGAAACATTTTTTTCCTCTTCTGTTAAATATATAGGGAAAGTGCTTAAGATTCCACAGCTCAAAAATTGGCATGCTTCATTTTATGAAAATGCACGCTTTTCTTCCCCAATGAAGAGATGAAATCTGACAAAATCTCATTAATTTTGCTGGTACTGTAAAATGCAGCCCTTTTTTTTTGTTAAGTTTCTGTATCAAACAAAAATGCTGCTTTCCCATGACATTCGGCCCATGGCAATTGTCTGCACTGACATCTTTTTACTCTGCAGGTACATTTTAGCAAACTCAGGACAGGGGAGAGATGTGTATGCTGCTGATGTGTTTTAGGCTAGGTTCATGTCTGCACACAGGTCTCAGTGGACCTGAACGCCGGAGAGCCGGACCGCTAATTCAGCAGTTACCTGCGGACACCTGTAGACCCCATAGACTATAATGGAGTCTGCTGGGTGCCCGCTGTTTTTATACTGAATCCGGCGGAGAGAAAAGTCCCACGTGCAGGACTTTTCTCTCAGATGATTTTAAGGGCAGATGTGAACCTAGCCTAACTCTGCATTATATAAGACATACACAGTGTATTACTGTGTCTTCCATCTATGTTACATGACATATATCTCTTTACCAATCTTGCATTATACCTCAGTCACATCCAGAGCCAAATTCTAAATCCTGCACACTTCTCAAGTCTTCCTAATTATGTAATACTATGGAATGTAGAATTATATGTGCATGCATAATGACAGCTGTTTAACAAAGAATACTTTGCTTACTTATAGTTTTCACATTTGCTTACGATCACTGGCAGGGAATGGGCACCTTAAGCATGTTACATTGTGAGATCTGTGTACTACATGTCTGGCATCAGAACTGTGAGTGTGTCACTGCTGTCTGCGTAGGATTGTGATGGGCCAATTTGTCAGTTTAACAATGCAGCTGTCAAGTTGAAGTGACATGCAGTAAAAGGTCCCATGGGACACCCAGATCCTCCCGTGGGACTGCTGGTGGGTGGCTGCCTTGTAACTGATACTGTCATATGTGCGGGGGATAGAACTAATATTAGGAGGATCACAAAGGGATGATCTATCAATGCTTCTGAATCGTTGTTAAATGCTTTATCCTCTAGCCATAGGCTGAGCTCATACTCTCAGGTAGTAATGCAGCAAATGCCATACACAATATTCTTAGGCTGAGGCCCCATGTAGCGTAAACACCTCAATTTGGCCACAGCGGAAATGTGGAAACGTACCTGCAAAGTGGATGGGATTCAGGCTAATCCCATCCATACATTGCAGAGAAATATCCACAGCGGACATGCTGCAATTTCCAAAACCATTGCAGTTTTGTAAATCACAGCATGTCAATTATATCTACAGAAACACTGGTGTTTTCCATATAGGTATAATTGAAGCAGAAAGTTCGCAGAGGAAAACTCTGCGGACTTTCTGTGAAAGCGCTGCAGGAAAAACCGTAAGGCCTTAGCCTTAAAGGGGTTTTTCCTTAAGCATAACCATATTTAATTTTGAAACCAATTACAAGTTAAAAGATTTTAAAGCTATAAATAATTTGAAAAATTGTCTTTTGTCTTGTGTGAGAGTGTGAACCTAGAGGGCGCTGGTGAGTGTCCCAAAACCAGGGTTAAAAAGGTGCTCAACCAGACCCATAGGGGGGCTTCACTCCAGAGGAAGTACATACAGCAGAGGAGTGCTGCTGAGAACTGGCAGGGAGTAGGTAAATGGTGGACCAGTTGGAGACAGACAAGGGGGTCTGTCCCACGAGAACTGGACTCCACAAGCGGACTTGGTGGGCTCAGTGTGAGCCAGATTGCTGAGGAGAAACCTCAGCAAAGCATCTTGCCCTCAGAGAGTAGTCAGGGTTCAAGAACTGAGGTATTGCCCTGTGTGTGGGCTAGGCTGTTTTTTGTTTTTGTTCCTGTTATCACTTACTAGCTGAATAAAGCCATTTCTTTTGGATTTCCATTACCTACTCTGCTGTTTATTTGGCACCCAGTGCCACCAACACCTCTGTCAAGTCCAGGAAGCTGCTACTTTTGATGCTAAACTACCCCCAATTGTCACACTTGACAGGTTGCCAATGGATACGACCATGAATGCAGGAACTTTCTATTGTTTGGTACTTGTCAGAAACCCAGCCATGATTTCTTTATTGTGGACAGATTATTTTCATGTGAAAGAGCACAGAAATGAGATTGGACAGTGCATGTACAAGAAGATAACACAGCCACAATAAGATACTCATGGTTGGGTTTCTGACAAGTCCCAGACCACAGAAAGTTCCTGCAGTCATGGATGTCTCCATTTGCAACCTATTAAGACAAAGGACAGTCACTTAGGCTAAGTTCACATTTGCGTTGGAGTCTCCTTCAGAAATCGGTAGAGAGAAAAGTCCTGGACAGAGGATTATGCTCTTTGCCAGTTTCAGTATAAGGTGCCCTCTTCTGAAAGAGGCAAGACTACTGACTCTGCCAGATTTATGTTCATTTACACTAGTTCAGTATAAAAACGACAGACACCCAACGGACACCTAGCAGACCCCATTATAGTCAGTCCCGAATGACGTAGAGTCGTGCACAGATGTGAACCTAACCTAAGATGATCAGAAAAACTGGAAAAATCTACAAAACTTTTACTGATTTATATTTTCAAACAATTTTGCCTCACACACTATAGTGAAGAATGGTCATGTAATGGCCACCACACAGCTGTTTTTAAAACACATTGGGCATGATTTATCATGCCTTGTATGCTAGTGTTCTGGCATAAAAAAAAAAAGTTGCAAATTTTTGTAAATCAAGTTTTTGTACAAAAATGTTTGACTTTTTTCGCTCAGCATTTTTTCACTTTTGTGGAGCCCTCTTCTGAAAGAGGCAAGGCTACTGACTCTGCCAGATTTATGTTCATTTACACTAGTTTAGTGGCGTAGATGATCCCTGAAATCTGTTGGCATAGATTTCAGTGCAGCAACATAACCCAGTTGAGGGTATACCTGATTTATGAGGTACACCTTCTACCATTGCAAGGGATATGAAGACTGCTATTAAAATCTATCCCATTAATTTTAATAGGACTATTTGTTGAATTAAATGGCACACTGTATATTATAGGTGTCAGTGCTCAGTTTCTCTTACAGAGGTCCAAATTTCCCTACAGGTATTTCCTTTCACACAGCACAGAATTCTTTCTGCCTGCAATCACCACTAGGGGGAGATTACTGCATATAGGTTTATATATAACCCATTGAACTCAGTACCAGCTGTTTAAATCCAAGTGTACAGTCATGGCCAAAAGTTTTGAGAATGATACAAATATTAATTTTTACAAAGTCTACTGCTTCAGTTTTTCTAATGGCAATTTGCATATACTCCAGAATGTTATAAAGAGTGATCAGCTTAACAGCAATTACTTGCAAAGTCAATATTTGCCTAGAAAATGAACTTTATCCCCCAAAACACATTTCAACATCATTGCAGCCCTGCCTTAAAAGGACCACCTAACATCGTTTCAGTGATTGCTCCATTAACACAGGTGTGGGTGTTGATGAGGACAGGGCTGGAGATCAATCTGTCATGATTAAGTAAGAATGACACCACTGGACACTTTAAAAGGAGGCTGGTGCTTGCCATCATTGTTTCTCTTCTGTTAACCATGGTTATCTCTAAAGAAACACGTGCAGTCATCATTGCACTGCACAAAAATGGCCTAACTGGGAAGAGTATTGCAGCTAGAAAGATTGCACCTCAGTCAACAATCTATCGCATCATCAAGAACTTCAAGGAGAGAGGTTCCATTGGTGCCAAAAAGGCTCCAGGGCGCCCAAGAAAGACCAGCAAGCTGCAGGACCGTCTCTTAAAAGTGTTTCAGCTGCGGGATCGGGCTACCAGCAGTGCAGAGCTTGCTGAGGAATGGCAGCAGGCAGGTGTGAGTGCATCTGCACGCACTGTGAGGCGGAGACTCTTGGAGCAAGGCCTGGTCTCAAGGAGGGCAGCAAAGAAGCCACTTCTCTCCAGAAAAAACATCAGGGACAGACTGATATTCTGCAAAAGGTACAGGGAGTGGACTGCTGAGGACTGGGGTAAAGTCATTTTCTCTGATGAATCCCCTTTTCGATTGTTTGGAACATCTGGAAAACAGCTTATTCGGAGAAGAAGAGGTGAGCGCTACCACCAGTCTTGTCTCATGCCAACTGTAAAGCATCCTGAAACCATTCATGTGTGGGGTTGCTTCTCAGCCAAGGGAATCGGCTCTCTCACAGTCTTGCCTAAAAACACAGCCATGAATAAAGAATGGTACCAGAATGTCCTCCAAGAGCAACTTCTCCCAACCGTCCAAGAGCAGTTTGGCGCTCAACAATGCCTTTTCCAGCATGATGGAGCACCTTGCCATAAAGCAAAGGTGATAACTACATGGCTCAGGGAACAAAACATAGAGATTTTGGGTCCATGGCCTGGAAACTCCCCAGATCTTAATCCCATTGAGAACTTGTGGTCAATCATCAAGAGACGGGTGGACAAACAAAAACCAACAAATTCAGACAAAATTAAAGCATTGATTCTGCAAGAATGGACTGCTATCAGTCAGGATTTGGTCCAGAAGTTGATTGAGAGCATGCCAGGGAGAATTGCAGAGGTCCTGAAGAAGAAGGGTCAACACTGCAAATATTGACTTGCTGCATTAACTCATTCTAACTGTCAATATAAACTTCTGTTACTCATAATATGAATGCAATTATATTTCTGTATGTGATAAAAACATCTGACAAACACACATAAAAACCAGAGGGCAGCAGATCATGTGAAAATATAATATTTGTGTCATTCAAAACTTTTGGCCATGACTGTAGTGTGCTCCCCCTAGTGGTGATTTAGACAGTAAGGTTTGATAGCTTTGGCTGCCTCTTCCAATAGTCAGTGAAGAAGGGTTTCCAGGTACTAGAAAAGCTCATGTATATATGTACCATTCTGCCCCCATATTACCGCCACCAGTTAATATGTACACAGCATTTTTACTTTCTAGAATTATTTACAGCCTTTCACCTGATTAACTGATAATGTCCAATTGCTCAGTTAGCGAAGGGTTAAAACATCTATTTATAAAATGGCACAGTTATTCCACCACCATGTTCTTCTACTTCCTTGTGTTTGCCCCTGAATGGATCTGTCTAATATGTCTAGTGCCAGTTGTTCCTTGTATCCTTTCTAGGTATACTTCTTATTCCATTCTCTGGCATCAGTCATTCTTACTTTTGTCCCTCTCCTTCAGTTTCTTCTTTGCTTCCTGTTCACATGTCCTCCACCTACTACTGAGTCCCCTCTGTCTTCCGTTACCTTGTAAATCAGGAATCTCAACATCTTAGTCTCTTTGTCATTCTCAAGGTAGCGTTCTCAGTAGCCCTCTCTTGCTCAAGAAAATGTATAAAAGAACTATACTGTGCCAAGGAAGATATTTGGGGGAGGGGGGATTCATGAAAGCTGGGCTACTTATTTGTATTTGCCCTGAAATTAAAAACAATCTACAGTTCCTTGTTAGGGTATGTTCACATAGAGTTTCTTGCAGGCTGATTTTAATAAGTGATCCTACAAGTGTCTGGCAACAATTTATCTGTCTAGAAAAACCTGTGTTGGATTTACGGAAATGTAATCCACTTAAAAAAGCAGAAACATGAGGACCCCATAGACTATAATGGGGTCCGCCGGGTTCCTGCCCACTTTCTGCCTGAAAAATGCAGAGAAAAAAGTCCTGCTTGCAGGACTTTTCTCTCTGCATTTTTAAGCGGATTCGGGGATGGAAATCCTGAATGTAGATCAGGTGCAGGTGTGAACCCAGCCTGAGACACTTCTACATGTACACCTAATGGACAGAATTTCATTTTTAGCTTTTAATTTGAATAGATCCAGAATTATGAAATATGTTTGTAATGCTCACAGCTTTCTATTTTTTTGCTGATACTGCTCTCTAAATCCCCAAATCATCCTGACTGCTTGCTGCTGCCACTAGTGGAGCATATAGCCTAATGCACACTGCTATACATTGATCCATAAAAGTAGGTTGGACAGTAAGTAACTAAGCTCCCTCCAGTGGTAGCTGCAGGAAGGCAAAATCTTCCAATTTTCTATGTACACATTCTTTTTATGTTTTAGATTTATAGACGTTGCATATTCCTGTTTTATGTCACATATTTTTCTCAGATGAGATTGGTTTGGTGGCTTCCCTATTTAACAGCTAGTGAGAGAAAGAAATTGGCACAATCTGCTGAATATATGGTGAGTGAATATACTTCTATAGCTGACTGTTGTTCTTGCCTGTCTGAACATATGGAGCATATTCCTGTGTCTGACTCATACTTACCATTATTTAGATTGGTAAAATGCGAATGTTTGTGCCCCACCATGGGAACACCCACTGGACCCAATGGGGCTGCCCACTTTTGTGGATAGGTTTTTCTTGTAAGTCATGCCCCTTTCAGGTCTGGATCCAAATTTGCCATCATTTGTCATGGCAATGGATTGTTGCCCATTGGCCGGAGAGCCACACAAAAATGGCGCCTCAGCCAGCTTTAACTGAGGCGGCAGAGGTGTTAATACCTGCGATCAGTACGAGCACTGATTACGGGAATTGGCGCCAGTCTCCACTGTATAACACATACAGTACAGACCAAAAGTTTGGACACACCTTCTCATTCCAAGAGTTTTCTGTATTTTCATGACTATAAAAATTGTAGATTCACACTGAAGGCATCAAAACTATGAATTAACACATGTGGAATTATATACTTAACAAAAAATTGTGAAACAACTGAAAATATGTCTTATATTCTAGGTTCTTCAAAGTAGCCACCTTTTGCTTTGATTACTGCTTTGAACACTCTTGGCATTCTCTTGATGAGCTTCAAGAGGTAGTCACCTGAAATGGTCTTCCAACAGTCTTGAAGGAGTTCCCAGAGATGCTTAGCACTTGTTGGCCCTTTTGCCTTCACTCTGCGGTCCAGCTCACCCCAAACCATCTCGATTGGGTTCAGGTCTGGTGACTGTGGAGGCCAGGTCATCTGGCGTAGCACCCCATCACTCTCCTTCTTGGTCAAATAGCCCTTACACAGTCTGGAGGTGTGTTTGGGGTCATTGTCCTGTTGAAAAATAAATGATGGTCCAACTAAACGCAAACCAGATGGAATAGCATGCCACTGCAAGATGCTGTGGTAACCATGCTGGTTCAGTATTCCTTCAATTTTGAATAAATCCCCTATTGTATAGTTACCCTGGCAGAACAGTAATGGATAGCAGAGAGGGGCAGACTGCTCCTTAGAGAGAAATGTAAAATGTGCTGCAGTGATAATGTGATTATTAGCAGAAGAAAACAGGATATCATATATGAAGGCTTATACAGTCATAAAACAAACTTCCCAGCAACACTCTGCACATATTTCAACTTTTCATGAAAACTAAGGTACCCTTTAAGGGTTTTTTCCAAGATTTAAATATTGATGCACTATTCTTAATATCTGATTGGTGGGGGTCTGATACCCATGGCCCCCACAGATCAGATGATCGAAGCAACAGCATTGTTTCAGTAAGCTTCAAAAGTGTGTGCAGCTCAGTCCCATTTAAATTAATGGGTCAGAGCTGCAATATCAAACACTGCGCTATACAATGTACAGTGCTGTGCTTGATGAGGACGAAGAGGCCATAGCACTCATCTATACTCTGCAGTCTCTTCAAACAGTTGATCGTAGGGGTTCCAGGTGTTGGACCCCCATGGATCTGATATAGCATTCAAGCACTCTTCAAGCATTTTTTACATTGTTTTTAGTTCTAGTTGCCTTCATACGTGCTGGAATAACTCTTATTTATTTCATAGGAGCAGCAGCTGCAGATACCATTATCCTTATTATTACTGTGGGTGCTTAGATGCTGCTTCTGACAGCACATGCAACTGTTGACACTGGATGATACTGATGCGGGAGAAAGGAGTAGACATTTAGCATGTGGAAAGAAGAACACAGGTGCCTGATGTGTATGCTGTGTATAGAAGAAACTGTGGATAGTGTACCACTGTCTATAGTGTAACTGTGTGTAGTATATGTTCTGTATAATGTGTATACTATATTCTCTGTATAGTGGAGATTGTGTATAGTACATGTTTTGTATAGTGTATACTGTGTATAGTAGTTGCTGTGTATAGTATGTTCCATATAATGAGTATACTATATTCTCTGTATAGTGGAGATTGTGTATAGTACATGTTTTGTATACTGTGTACAGTAGTTGCTGTGTATAGTATGTAGTACATGTGTTCTGTATAATGTGCATACTATATTCTCTGTATAGTGTAGATTGTGTATAGTACATGCTTTGCATAGTGTATACTGCGTATTGTAGTTGCTGTGTATAGTATGTAGTACATCTTTTGTATAATGTGTATACTATATTCTCTGTTTACTGTAAATTGTGTATAGTACATGTTTTGTATAGTGTATACTGTGTATAGAAGTTGCTATGTATAGTATATAGTACATGTGTTCTGTAGAATGTGTATACTATATTCTCTGTATAGTGTAGATTGTGTATAGCACATGTTTTGTACAGTACATGCTTGCATAGTGTATACTGTGTATAGTACATACTCTCTATAGTGTATACTGTATATAGTACATGTTGTATAAAATGTATGTTGTATATAGTGTATACAGTGCATATTACTCAGTCTGTATTGTGTATATTATTTCTAATATGTAATCCTGTAAAATTAATGCACAGAGAAAGAGACTGCCAATGTTTTTCTTCCATATATATTTATTACATAGACTGTCAACTGTTTGTCCCAGGTTTATCAACTGACAATATGAAATCTATTTTTTTCATTTCCTCCAGACTGAGGATGATGATGACAAGAAGAAGCAGTGACATTCCCGACACATGGAATGCAGGTTTACAATGAATCCTAATGGAAGAAGGGGTGGGGGGACATCATGGGAGTCCCTCCCTGTGCACCTCCCCATACATAAGAAGTTGTGGAGAGTCTCATGCGCTCATATGAAATCCAGGAGAACCTGGCACTGACTTCTGGAGTTCAGAACACCTGCCTGGACCCACAGATGAGAGGAGAGGTCCCTGACTACTATTAGGCTTCATCATCTTGCAAAAAGGTAACAATTTTAAATCCATCCATATAAATTGAAGGTCCCTACATACATTATATAGTTTAACACCCCAAAACAACATACATCCAAATATACAACATATATGCTGCCACACAGGGCATTCCCTTGCAACATCTGTAATTTGCACCCCAGGTTTACAACACAAAGTTAGAAGTCCTATAACACTGGCTATCCCATTTTCTTATGTATGTCACATATCTCTCCACAGCACCGTAAGTTTACCATATGCAATACATAGTACACAGCAATATGCCATCACATCATAGACTGCAATTAATAATAATACTGTACTTCTGAAAATCTGTCATCCTAGGTTTTTATTTTCCAACTAACCACCTAAGTATACTAAATTTACAGGACATGTAATGTAGACACATATGGTATTCTTTAACAATACTGCACACCATGGATTTACTTGAGCGTATAATTTAGGATCCCAATAAAGACTTACCAGAACTGCTGTATAGTACACAGCAGAGCACACACAGCACATCACACAGTCTATAACAACACTACTTCACTGGGATTCACTAGAAAATGTACAATCATATTACATATGGCATCCTAGTATTCTAGTTATTGTACCATATGTACAATACATTTACTGTGTATAGCATAGTTCTGTCCTGTAGAACCCCTATATACTAACTGTTATTGTACCAATCTACAGCATCCCAAATTTACGAATCACAAAGTATGGCATGCCCAAGAAAATATCATTCAATATTGGTGAACACAATTCAGCAGAAAAGCTCATAAAGCATCCCAATTGGTCACAATGTATAGTGCTATTGTAGCCCAAAATTAGAAAACAGATATTATACAGTGCACAGCAAGACCAAACTACATAACACATCAGTAATTTACCATAAAATGTGGCATCTTCTATTCCATGATCCCATAGCATATGGCACTCTATCTTATACAAAGCCAGGAATGAACACTCCTCATGGTATCACCAGAAACCGTGGAATGCTTTAGCACCCTAACAAGTTATGTCACTATAGTAACATCAATTTCTGAGACACAGTACACAAATATCAGTAAAAAAAACATAAAACATTGTACTGCAAGGAATCACCAGAAATCACTGCAACAGACGTGCACCCCAAAGAATCACCAGAAATTGTACAATCTTTTAGTGTACATGACTCCAATATCCCACTTCTCACTACCACACAGCACCCCAAATTTACCAGACACTCTATAGAGTGTCTATATATAGTATAGAGTAGGAAAACATCCCATTACAGGGTCTGAAACAAGCTTTTACTCCAGGGTTATTCCATAACACATTATAGCAAAATCCTGTCCTACAGTTCTTAAAGCTAGTAAATCTCTATGGATTATAATACAATGATCAGTATACAGATTGTTGACCTAACCACACAGCCCCCCCCCCCCACCCCCCATTATAGATATCCCACTAAACGTTTGCTAATGTTTAAGGGCTGGATCCCTAAAAAGAGTTCAACATCCTGGAGGAAGACTCTCCAAAACCTGCAGCACGCAAAAGGACTTGAGGAGTGCAAAAGATTCTTGAATTGGAGGTAAATTTCCCTGTATAGAATTGTTTTAGGTTATAAGTGGCATATACTTTGGACAGTGGGTACATGTCTCCTCTTGCAAAATCCAGGGGGATCCAGGTACTCACAATGTGACTCAGTGCTAACATTTTTGTTTATAGGGACAGTAAAAGGAAAGGTAACCCCGCTGTCTATTTTCTCTTCATTTACTGGGCCATTAAATGTAATCTCTTCCTCCCTGTTATCAGCCATATGTGGCTGCGGAGTGGGTGACTATAGGACAGGTGAATCTAGTCTATTCCTCCCTGCTAACAGTCTTTTGTGGCTGGAAAGAGACTGACTGTAGATACCTTCCTGTTCTTTATGATCACTACTTTTTGTCCAGTGAGTAGAACCTCCAGAGACATTTACATCCATATGTGCGACTGATATCATCTGCTCTTCCTCTGTACTATTATAATTAGGGTTAAGACTGACATTTCAGGGACCCAGCCTTGTCCTCTGCCTACCCATATGTCAAATTTAACTATGCCATTAGCTGGTATAGCGGAACCAAATTTATTCCAAACAATAGTTAGGTACTCTAGTATTATATATACCCATCCTATTCCCTCATAATTTGTCAAACAGTCCATGCTGCCATAATACCATGTTCTATTCCGTTATAACCCTCCCCATAGTGGCACCTATTGCTGTTTTCCAGTGGAGTTGACAATACACTGCTCCCCCCTCCCCCATAATGACGTGAATGACATGGAGTCTAAGAAGACAGAGAGATGTGAGTTATTAACTTCAGTTAAAGCAGTTTTTCACCCCATTACAATTCCCAGGAGGAACACCGTTAATGACCTGAATCTTCATTCAATCACACAGAAGATGAATAATGAGAAAAGGGAATAATAATAATGATAATCATAATGGTAAAAAAAATACAAATGGTGAACAAAGAGACACATTTTACACTGTGGTGCAACATCACTAGCCAATATATAGGGTTATTGCCTCTGGAGCTTTGCAGCAGTGACAAACAGTAGTGCTGATTTAAAGGGCCAATGACTCTCTAGTCGAAAGCTTGTGAACGTAGTTTGCTGGATGCAGAACTTTTTTTTTTTTTTGCCAGTGGTAAAAGGGAAAATGTGAAAAGATATGTCCCAGGATGACTGGAACATATACTGGGGTGACGATAAAGTTAACAATCGTAGTGATCACTCTATTGTAATGTCAGCAGTGTGATATCTATTAGGATTTACCAGGTTAACCATTGTAGCATGTAACTTTAATTTTGGGGTGTTAATGCATAGTATGTATCATGTGGCAGTATGATGTAGATGATGTGTACTATATAGAGTCTGACAAAAAGAGGGTTCTATAGAAATTAAGATATTTGGGTTAGGGTGAATTACATTTGTGATGCACTCATTCATACCTATGGATGTCAATGTATGTGAAAGCTTTCAGCACTGACCAAACAGTTTTATTCACCCGGCTTGCAGTCAGTCTCATCCTGTTCCTGAATTGACTAATACCAGGTAGAAATAAGGGTTTTAACATGTTACAAGTACACATGTGGCCAAAAACCACACATCTCCCTAAAATTACCTAACTTAAGGGTATAAAGAGCCCATTAAATTGTCTGATAGATTGGGCTCCACAGCAACATGTAAAAGATAGAATTCATGTGGTCCCCTAGGGATACATTATACATAGTATCACAGTGCGATCTAACACCATAGTATAAGTGAAATCAATGCAATAGTGGAGCTGTGATTTAGGGTCTATTCTCATGGTGAAAATAAATCACAGTTTACTGTTGTGATTAATGCCACACTGTCAGAGTGCAATGGTTTTGCAGAGATGTAGCAAAAACTGCAGCATCATCATTTTACAGTAATCATGACAGTAAACTGCTGTTTAACTGCACTGTGTAAATAGACCCCTGAGGTGGTCACTGATCTTATGATAATGTGTAACTACCTAATTAATATAATTTGTGTTGTCATGCAGCACAGCTGAGACACAGTTAAAAATCTTATCACAACTAAAGCATCTGTTGTTATTACAGTTTTCAGTCTGGTTTTGCTTTTTACAGGCAAAACATTTTTTTACACTTTCCCCTGTAAAATTTCAATTGCATTGAAAACAGTAAGAATGTATGTTTCACTGCACCTTAACTACAACTGTGTGAAAGCACCCTAAAGATTGTCCAGTCCACTGCTGAAACTTGGGGCTGTCATGCGGCTGACTCTTTACTTTTAAACAGTGTCCTTATCTCTCAACCTACACCAGATCCCTTTCTGAACAGTGTTTATTGAGCAACAGAGTCACCACCCAGCCAAGAGGATAGTATCCAGGGTCATATCCCTACACTGACCCTGACCTACTGCCCAGAATTTTTCCATTTTCCGATTCATTTATTTTTAGCAATAATGACATATAGAAAATAAAAGGAAGTCAATACAGAAGGAGCATATGTAATGACTATGCTGGAGGGTCCATATGTAATGACTATTCTGGAAGTGCCACAAAGGGTGCAGAAAATAACCAAATGATGGGGTTGGGAAATATAAGCAGTATGTTCTTGGGATGTGTAGACATCAAGGGTGTGATTAGTGACATAAAAAGTCAATATACATAAGAGGGTGAGTAAAAAATAATAAATAAATTATTTTAATTTGGCTTTATTAGGACTTGATAGGTGCTAGATTACCAGACAATGATTAAAATGAGTAGAAAACACACTTCTAAGGATAGAAGTTGCATGGGATAGACTTATTGCAATTTATTTGTTCATTTGAATTGGGCCTGCAAAAATCATTGGGGAAATTAATAAACTGAAAATCATGGTTTTCTGGTGTAAAAATAGTTCATTTTTGGCACATGGCTGTTTTGCACTAAAAAATACTCCACTTTGACCTTTACCCACTGCCCTTTCCACTTTGAAATAAGTGGGAGGAGTGGGACAAGGATCAAGATGGGTTGGGATGCCTCAGCCAGGCAAATTTACTACAACTTGCAACTGAAAACCTTGCACACATTAGATGAAGTCCGGCTAGTGTAGATATCAGTGCTGGTGCAAGGACCTCACGAGATGTGCCAGAATTATTGAGATGTCTGAGCCTTAATAATTCTGGCACACCTCTCACTAGCAGAGGAACTGATTAATACTGGTGTGGATACCAGATCTGAAAAATTACCTCCGATGTGCTTGCTACCAAAAGCAACCCCATTCATGTGAAAGGAACCAGTGCTGCAGATATTTAATGGTTCCTACTAGATCTCCAATTTTTTATGTGTTTTAGGCTGAGACACATACTACCACATTCAGCAACATGTTCCTTTGAAAGTTGCTACGGCAAAAAACACACAAAATATGGTGTTTATTGCTGTGGGTGGGTCTTTTGAAGCTTTCAAGGAAGTCAATCACCAGAATGAAGCATATTAAACTACAACAGTTAGATAGGTCAGGCTCACCTGAATGTATCCCTTTTTTCCCCATGAAAATTCATGCCTCCATTTCCAAAATATTCATATATTTTACACTATGCAAATGAGCAGTCTGGAGCACTGAGGGCGGCTCCATTGCTCCAAACTGCTACGCCTCACACTGCTCTAATATGTGATCAGGAGAAAGGTCTAGGCATGATTTCAGCTTCCCTCCCTGGCCCTGTCACTCAAAGAAGGGAAGGTGGAAGCAGGAAGTAAAAAGGTGTTACGTTCAGGTGAGTCTGACTTAACTGTGGGCTGGTTTAATACGTTTCACCCTGGTGGCAGACTCCCTTTAAAGTTTGAGGCTAAGGCCCCACATAGCGAAGTGCAGCAAAAAAAAGCTGCAGAATAAAACACAGCAGAAATGCATCACGTTTTTTTTACCACAGCGTTCCTCATTGCAATTTCACAGAGTTTTCCTCTGCAGACTTTCTGCTCCTATTATACCTACACGGGAAATGCCAGCGTTTCCACAGGTATAATAGACATGCTGCGATTTTCAAAAACGCAGCTTTTCCACTGCAGATATTTTTCTGCAATGTGTGGATGGGATTAGCCAGAATCCCACCCACTTTGCAGATACTGTAAAATGCTGCGTTTTCGCAACGTGGGGCCCCCCGGCCTTACATTGCAAGAGTTGAATGCTGAAGGTTAAACCTTAAGCAATAATTCACATGCTGAGATTTTAAAATCTGCCGCACAGGTCACTTTGCACTGTAGGTTTTAGTCACAGCATGTGAATGGGATTTGTTTGCTACTGTAGATTGCGGTAGATGAGCCACTGGTAAGTTCACACAGGTTACCCACTTGCCACCATTCCCTTTGTGTCCCCATACAGTGTTATTTATCTTTTCATATTTCATATGAATATTTATTATTATTCCGAAGGTTTTGTAATTTTCATCTAATTATTTTATGACTGGTCCAGTAGCTATATCAAATCTGCAAGCTGCACATGGTTCATATATATTCTGAGGCTAGGGACACATTTGTGGCAACTGAAACTGACGTCTTGCAGGTGGTGAATGTGGTTTTCAGTTGTTCACTATTTTGCCAGTAATACTGTGGGTTTTCAGGTAAACTTTGATGTTACCAGCAAACTCATTGGATTGTTTTTTGGACACATGTGTTCCACTATGTGTGTCCATGTCCTGATAGAGCCAGGCTAGTGACCTAGATAAGAATTTATTAATAAGTGATAGAAGACACATCATATAGATAAGGTTTAACAGCACGTGGGACATTTTTGCAGACAAAAGAGACCTAGGAGACATGATACATTGTTCAGATAGAGCAGATATACTGGGTAGTAATATCACTTTATAGGCAAAACAAAGGGTTAAATAAAAATAAATATATTCTATTGTACAATTGTCAGGTATCTTAGATGATTTTCTCTGTTTAGTCAGGATGTGCATTACAAGCAAATGAATACATTGTTATATGCTGTATAATGGGGATATAGGATAACAAAGGGTTATGAGCAGATTTTGGGTACAGGTGGTTGGGACCATTATTACAGGCAAGAAATATATGTGCTGTTCTAAGCTATGCAGAATTTCACATTTTCAGTATAGCACTTGACTTTGAGGCGTCATTGATTGTTATATTGCATCCCATTCCCTTTGCATCTATCTGCATGATATTTTTTTTTCTTCCTCTCAAGGACATATGTGATCTCATATCTTTGTATGAAAAATAGCTGCTTCTGTTAGATGAGATCAGAAACCTTAATTTGTATATTTCCATGCTGTTTAACCTACAATAAACAGTAGGGTTAGCACAAGTAAAAGCATGCCTCTAATTTGCGCTATATTGCTTGTTGTGTCTATAATTTAATTGTAAATATACAGATTACAGTAAATAATGTATTTGTTGAAGAAGATAGCATTTAGTTTGGAATTAATAAATGCATTTTGTAGTATCACTTGTCTAGTAGGGGCAGTAGAATTATTTGCTCTCTCTAATTGTAGCCAGCAAATACAGCTGTAGTACCTGTTATACCCACTAGAGGCAATAGAATTGCTTGTTGTTTGTAAAATAATAATAATATGGCATGTTTCTGCCTTGCGTGGACTGGCAGCTTTATGGCAATGTCTAGTGTAGAAATCCAATTTTCATATACCTCTTGAGGAAGTTAATAGAGTCGGGGGAGGGGTCTCACATTCAGGATCCACATCTCTTGGCCAGAGTAGAAACGTTACAAAGAGCATATCTCACTATGAAGGATGTCTAGACTTACATTACACAGTCAATACATTGATGTAAATGAGAACTGTGTAATGCCTAATTTCCCATGTGGGGGCGAAGCAGGAAATTTGAACACTTACTACTAGGTACCTTGCCAGGTTACAGTTGATCACTAGGAGTCATCTTATTGTAAAGATGCCTAGTAATGGCAGCATACCTCTGCTCTCTGTATTGGTGGTAGTAGTAAGGAAGAAATGTAAACTGGAAAAAAAAACATTGTAGTATTTCCTTTGTCCAGTAGGAACACTAGAATCATTTGTTTATTCTGTAGTCATGTTTACATGGTGGAATTTGGCGCTGATTTTGAGGTGGATTTGAGCTGACTCAGCCACAGAACCTGCAGCGCAAGTCACTTAATTAGGCTCATTCATCTAAACCTATTCAGTCAGTTGTGGTAAAAAGCAGGAGGGGCGGAAATGAAAGAGGAATTTGAAGTGGATGAACTTAACTTTAGGAGCATTGGGAATTTGCATGGTTTTGGATATAAATTTGTAAAACCTCTTCTAACCAGTAGGTTCCGCAGCAATATTCAATGTGTGGAATTTCCATAAATGAATGCATCCGTCTGCAGTACCTCCTGTGTTCAATTGAAGCAGTACAATTTTCCTCTTTCTGTAGTGGTAAGAAGGACGGCAAAGTAAACTTGGAAATAAAATTTCAGTACTACTTGTGCCTGGTACAGATGGTAGAATGGTCTGCGCCCATGGAAGAATAAGGCTGTTTAGAATTTGCATGATTTATTAAATGTTGCTGCATCACCACTTGTGTCCAGTAGAGGAGGCAGTATCAGAAAACATTGAGACTGGACAGTGCTGATGATGAGGAGTTAGTGAATATAGATAGATGTGACAGATGCAGTAAGTACCACCTAAACCATCCCATTACTAGCAGGAAACTGGCAACACATTTTGCATATGTTCTAATCTGCAGTGAGTGGAAATATATTACTACATGTGATATCAAGATCTGGGAAATCAGTATGACAACAATGGGGAAGCCATCATTCCGCCACAACAGCTTGCCCTAAAACATATATCAAAACAGATTACAAAACATAAGTGATGGAACACTTTACACCGCAATCTAATCCTTCTGTCATCTAAAACACAATTCTTGTAAAACAATTAATTTGTTGCAACCCCTTTAATTGTGGGGTCAGAGCTCATAACCGTCCCCCCTTTTTAAAGGGGGCCTCTCAGATAGAAATATTGTCTAATCTGCAGGCAGCAAGAGGAGCTGAGCAGATTGATGAATAGGTTTGCGGGGAAAGATTCAGTATAATCTGTCATTTTTCCATTAAAATCCTATCAGTGATTGACAGCTATCTCTGTATTCACAGTTAGGTCTCATGCCCATGACCATGTGCAGTGTGTGGGTTGGCGAAAACAGAACGGATGACACACAGATTAGTATCTTCTGATTTTCAATACCCATAAACTTGAATGAGTTGGCAGAGCTGCAAAAACGTCCCAAAAACTATGGCTGTGTGTATGGACCGATAGAAAATTATAGGATTGTATGTTATCCGCATTTACGAAGCCCTATAGAGAGGAGTAAATCACTGACTGGTGAAAAGAGCTAAAAAATGGAGGAGCATCAACCTGTTATCATCCCCCTGCTTGGCTCTCAGACTGATGTGTTAACAGACAGGGGCGTAACTATCGGGGTAGCAGTGATAGCAGCTGCCACAGGGCCCGGGACATTACGAGGCCCCGCGGGCCCCCGATGCTTTTTTTTTTTTTTATTAATAGGCCGTTACCTGCTGGAGTAACCCCAGCAGGTAACGGGCCCTATATACTTACCGTTCCCCGGGGTCCCGCTCACGGCCTCCTGCGCTTCCCATTCTGCGGAGGCGGCTGTGAGCAGGAGCGGGGATCGGTATGTGAGGCCGCGGGCCGAACCCCACAATCTCTGCTATAATTATACTCCGGGGTCTTTTCAGACCCCGGAGTATAATAATCAGAGGCCCAGGGGAGGTGAGGGAACATAAAAAACAATGTACTTACCTCTCCAGCGCTTCTCCAGGCTTCGGGCCTGTTTGGTGACGTCCCAGACGTCAGCCAACATCATTTTGCGTCGCGATGCCGGCCGGATCACGAGATGCCGGCCTGGTCCAACATTAAAGAAGGCCGAAGTAGCGCACGGGCATGCACCGGAGCGAGGAACAGGTAAGCAGCGTTGTTTTTTTATGTTTGTATCCTCTCCTGGGTCTCCGATCTTTATAGTCTGGGGTCTGAAAAGACCCCAGAGTATAATAATTGTTCATGGGTGGTCCACAATGGGACATATAATAATGTGTGCAGGGGCCACTATGGGGAATAATAGTGTGTGCAGGGGCCACTATGGGGAATGATACTGTGTGCAGGGGCCACTATGGGGAATGATACTGTGTGCAGGGGCCACTATGGGGCATGATACTGTGTGCAGGGGCCACTATGGGGCATGATACTGTGTGCTGGGGCCACTGTGGGGCATGATACTGTGTGCAGGGACCACTGTGGGGCATGATACTGTGTGCAGGGGCCACTATGGGGCATGATAGTGTGCGCAGGAATGCGGGGTTTTTTTTGGGGGGGGGGGAGGTTTGGGGCAGCGGTTCTGGGAGGGGGGTTGTAGGGGGCGGTCCGGGGGGGGGTGTCTGGGGGAAACGGTTCGTGGGGAGGGGGCCCATGTCAAATGTTTGCCTTGGGGCCCAGCCATTCCTAGTTACGCCACTGTTAACAGACTTAATAGTGCCCTCTAGCTCAGAGTTTTCAGGCAATCTGTGAAATGCTGTTCTGGCGGCAGAATCTGTAGAAGATTTCATACAACACTGTTGCCCATAAATTTGACGTTTTACTCCAATATCGATGTTAAAAAAGTGAAAAACATTGATCTATGCAGTGTGTGATCCCCGATGACACTGTTGACAATGACTCACTGTATCCATGGAAATTTATTATCATCCATATTTCTTATACAAATTACACTGAGCCTCTGATTAATATTGGCATGACAACCTGGCCACACCATCCTGTCATCACACTAGGAAGTTGTACACTTTATGCTCTGCTTCCTCCATATGTGCCTCACAGCTGCAGTTGTATGTACCTCTAAAGTTATTTTAAAGGTAAAAAAGGACATGAAGATGTGGCATGCTAATCGTGAAGTGGCAAAGTTCTCAGTGCTGATACAGAGTTCTAACCACATTGACACAGAGTTAGTCAAAGTGCCACAGAGTGTGGCCCTCAGTATCACCCACTATCACCCCAGTGCCTAGAACAATATTCACAGTTAGGGGATGTTCACACTATTGTAATAAATGTCCATCCCCTAATCCATCATAGGTTAAGAGCAACTACATTTTTCTTCCATCAGAAAAGTAAACAAACGTGACAGAAGAACGCTTCTGTCATGATTTTTTTATTTTTTTTTACATTAGAGTGCATTCAGATAGACTCCATCTGCATCAATCACTCTATCGCTGTCTATCGCTCTTTGGCAGGAGGCCAAGGAGGGTGAAAAATAAAAAATAAAAAAACATACTCACCTGTCCCCAACACTCCGGTGTCCCCTGCCGTGGTCCGGTCCAGCAGAAGACCTTGCTGAATGTCAGGAAAGGACACGGGACATCATTCTTCATAAGTCACCGGTGACGTCCCGTGTCCTTTCCTGTTCCTGTCAAATGCAGGCGAGGAATTCCGCCGGAAAACAAGCCTCAGGTGCTGTTGGACTGGACTGCAACGGGGAACTCTGGAGTGTTGGGGATAAGCGAGCATGTGTTTTTTTTGTTTGTTTTTTTTTTTTACCTTCCCCACCCTCCTGACAGAGATAATTACTGGACTACCCCTTTAAAGTCTGTTGTTCTCATCCTATGACAGATGAGAGTAATTGACATTAATAACAGTAATGGACATTAATAACTTACCCTTGGCCACACTGCCTCTAGTACCAACTACGGTATCCTGGAATAAGCCACAGAGTCCATAGGGTTTCCATCATTGTACAGTGGGGAAAAAAAAGTATTTAGTCAGCCACCAATTGTGCAAGTTCTCCCACTTAAAAAGATGAGAGAGGTCTGTAATTGACATCATAGGTAGACCTCAACTATGAGAGACAAAATGAGCAAACAAATCCAGAAAATCACATTGTCTGATTTTTAAAGAATTTATTTGCAAATTATGGTGGAAAATAAGTATTTGGTCACCTACAAACAAGCAAGGTTTCTGGCTCTCACAGACCTGTAACTTCTTCTTTAAGAGGCTCCTCTGTCCTCCACTCATTACCTGTAGTAATGGCACCTGTTTGAAATTGTTATCAGTATAAAAGATACCTGCCCACAACCTCAAACAGTCACACACCAAACTCCACTATGGAGAAGACCAAAGAGCTGTGGAAGGACACCAGAAACAAAATTGTAGACCTGCACCAGGCTGGGAAGACTGAATCTGCAATAGGTAAGCAGTTTGGTGTGAAGAATTCAACTGTGGGAGCAATAATTAGAAAATGGAAGACATACAAGACCACTGATAATCTCCCTCGATCAAGGGCTCCACGCAAGATCTCACCACGTGGGGTCAAAATAATCACAAGAACGTTGAGCAAAAATCCCAGAACCACACGGGGGGGACCTAGTGAATGACCTGCAGAAAGCTGGGACTAACGTAACAAAGGCTACCGTCAGTAACACACTACGCCGCCAGGGACTCAGATCCTGCAGTGCCAGACGTGTCCCCCTGCTTAAGCCAGTACATATCCAGGCCCATCTGAAGTTTGCTAGAGAGCATTTGGATGTTCCAGAAGAGTATTGGGAGAATGTCATATGGTCAGATGAAACCAAAGTAGAACTGTTTGGTAGAAACACAACTCATCGTGTTTGGAGGAGAGCGAATGCTGAGTTGCATCCAAAGAACACCATACCTACTGTGAAGCATGGGGGTGGCAACATCATGCTTTGGGGCTGTTTCTCTGCAAAGGGACCAGGACGACTGATCCATGTACATGAAAGAATGAATGGGGCCATGTATCGTGAGATTTTGAGTGCAAACCTCCTTCCATCAGCAAGGGCATTGAAGATGAAATGTGGCTGGGTCTTTCAGCATGACAATGGTCCCAAGCACACCGCCAGGGCAACAAAGGAGTGGCTTTATAAGAAGCATTTCAAGGTCCCCGAGTGGCCTAGCCAGTCTCCAGATCTCAACCCCATAGAAAACCTTTGGAGGGAGTTGAAAGTCCATGTTGCCCAGCGACAGCCCCAAAACATCACTGCTCTAGAGGAGATCTGCATGGAGGAATTGGCCAACATACCAGCAACAGTGTGTGCCAACCTTGTGAAGACTTACAGAAAACATTTGACCTCTGTCATTGCCAACAAAGGATATATAACAAAGTATTGAGATGAACTTTTGTTATTGACCAAATACTTATTTTCCACCATAATTTGCAAATAAATTCTTTAAAAATCAGACAATGTGATTTCCTGGATTTGTTTTCTCATTTTGTCTCTCATAGTTGAGGTCTACCTATGATGTCAATTACAGGCCTCTCTCATCTTTTTAAGTGGGAGAACTTGCACAATTGGTGGCTGACTAAATACTTTTTTTCCCCACTGTATTTGGAATTTTACTGGAAAAAGTAGCGCAGCATGCTGTTCTACTTTGTCCAACATTTTTATCTAACGCAAATGTGAATAGAGCCTAAGTTGGCCAAATATGCTTGAATAAGATTATTACAGTAGCTTGCAAAAGTATTCATACCCCTTGAACGTTTTCACATTTTGTCACATTACAATCACAAACTTAAAAGAATTTTATTGAGATTTTAAGTGATAGACCAACACAAAGTAGCACATAATTGTGAAGCGGAACGAAAATGATACATGGTTTTCAAAATTTTAGTCAAATAAAAATCTGAAAAGTCTGATGCAAAAGTATTCAGCCCCCTCTACTCTGATACCCGTAAATAAAATCCAGTGCAATCAATTGTCTTCAGATGTCACTTAATTAGTTAAGAGTCCAGCTGTGTGTAATTTAGTCTCAATATAAATACACCTGTTCTGTGAAGGCCTCAGTGGTTTGTTAGAGAACACTAGTGAACAAACAGCATCATGAAGACCAAGGAACTCACCAGACAGGTCAGAGATAAAGTTGTGGAGACGTTTAAAGCAGGGTTAGGTTATAAAAACATATCGCAAGCTTTGAGCATCCCAAGGAGCACTGTTCAATCCATCATCCAAAAATGAAAAGAATTCTACAACTGTAAAACTACCAAGATATGGCCATCCACCTAAACTGACCAAGCAAGGAGAGCACTGGTCAGAGAAGCAGCCAAGAGGCCCATGGTCAGTGACATAACTAAAGTCTTGTGGGTCCTGGTCTAATCTTTTGTCTGGGGCCCCCTACCTCATCCCTACAGCGAATTCTTGATAGTGATGGTTACGGGTCCTAAGGAGTTTAATCAACCTTAGTGTGGTTAGGGTAATCTGTGGGTCTCCTTGGCTTATGGGCCAGATGGAAGCTGCTATCTCAATAGTGATGCCAGTGCTTATGAGCCTCCTAAGGCTCCTGGGCCCCAGTATGACTGCACCCTCTGCACCCCCTCAAGTTACGCCCCTGACCATGGTCACTCTGGAGGAGCAGCAGAAAACACAGCTCAGGAGGGAGAATCTGTCCACAGGACGACTATAAGTTGTGTACGCCACAAATATGGTCTTTATGGAGGAGTGGCAAGAAGAAAACCATTGTTGTAAGAAAAACATAAGAAGTGCCGTTTGCAGTTTGCCACAAGCCATATAGGGGACACAGCAAACATGTTGAAGAAGGTGCCCTGGTCAGATGAGACCAAAGTTGAACTTTTTGGCGTAAATTCAAAGCGCTATGTGTGGTGGAAAAGTAACACTGCTCATCACCCTGAACACACCATCCCCACTGTGAAAGATGGTGGTGGCAGCATCATGCTGTAGGGAGGCTTTTCTTCAGAAGGGACAGGGAAGCTGGTCAGAGTTGATGGGAAGATGGATGGAGCTAAACACAGGGCAATCCTGGAAGAAAACCTGTTGGAGGTTGCAAAAGACTTGAGACTGGGAAGGAGATTCATCTTCCAGCAAGACAATGACCCTAAACATGCAGCCAGAGCTACAGTGGAATGGTTTAGGTCAAAGAATATTTATGTGTTAGAATGGCCCAGTCAAAGTCCAGACCTAAATCCCATTGAGCATCTGTAGCAATACATGAAAATTGCTGTTCGCAGACACTCTCCATCCAATCTGGCTGAGCTTGAGCTATTTTGCAAAAGACGAATGGGAAAAAAATCTCAGTCTCTAGATGCGCAAAGCTGGTAGACACATACCCCAAAAGACTTGCAGCTGTAATTGCAGCAAAATGTGGCTCTACAAAGTATTGATATAGGAGAGCTGAATACTTTTGCACATACCACTTTTCAGATTTTTATTTGATTAACATTTTGAAAACCATGTATCATTTTCCTTCCACTTCACAATTATCTACTACTTTGTGTTGGTCTATCACTTAAAATGTCAATAAAATACATTTAAGTTTGTGATTGTAAGGTGACAAAATGTGAAAAAGTTCAAGGGGTATGAATACTTTTGCAAACTACTATACCTGTGTCAGGAATCTCACTGTCCATGCTCCTGTTTCTCCGTCCTGCAGCCGTCGCTTTAAGGTTACCATGACCAGCAGTCAGATTCTACCTGGGTCTGCTCAGCATGTCACAAGTTTAAAGGGGTCTTCCCATCTCAAGGATCCTCTCTATACTGCTAGCTTATGTAAAGTGTTTTAGCAATGCTGCTTTATTTTCCTGCTTTGTGAAATTATTCCTCCCATGGTTTACATAGCATTTCCATAGAGCAGGACCTGTGTGATAAGACAGGACAGATGTCCTCACTGACTGATCTCACTGTTATCTACAGCTCTGCCTGTTCAGCTAATTGCAGTTCACTGATAAAGCTGTGTCTGTTATCTCTCTATGTAAATACACAGATAACACTCAATCTGTTCTCTCTCTTTCTTGGTTTTCTTCCTATCTCTATGACTGCTCATTTAGTGTATCATTCACTGGTGCTATTTCTTCTCCTCTGCCCCTTGCGGTTGGGGTTCCTCAAGGCTTGGTCCTAGGTCCCCTCCTCTTCTCTCTGTACACAGCCCCAGTTGGACAAACCATTCGCAAATTTGGCTTTCAATACCATCTTTATGCAGATGATACCCAACTATATACCTCATCCCGTGACATCACCCCTGCACTACTACAGAACACCAGTGACTGTCTCTCTGCTGTCTCTAACATCATGTCTTCTATTTATCTGAAATTGAATCTTTCAAAAACTGAACTTCTTATGTTCCCTCCATCTACTAACCGACCTAACCCTGATATCTCCATTTCTGTCTGTGGCCTTCCTATTACCCCGAGGCGGCATGCCTGCTGTCTGGGGGTTGTATTTGTTTCAGATCTCACTTTTACCCCACATATTCAGACTTTTGCACGTTGTTGCCACCTGCACCTTAAAAACAACTCTAGAATTCGCCCTTTTCTCACCGTGGAAACATCAAAAACCCTCATTGTCGCTCTGATTCTCTTTCGTTTTCACTATTGCGATTCTCTTCTAATTGGGCTTTCTCTTAGTAAACTTTCCCCTCTAAAATCTGTCCTGAATGCAGCCGCCAGACTCATTTTTCTGTCAAACTGGTACACAGACTCATCTACATTGTGTCAGTCGCTGTATTGGTTGCCCATCCATCACAGAATACAATATAAAATTATCACACTGACCCACAAATCCATCCATAGCGCTGCGCCCCCTATATCTCCTCTCTTATCACTGTCTACCGCCCTAACCGTCCTCTCCGTTCTGCCAATGATTTTAGACTTGCATCCCCTGTTAACCGATCATCCCATTCCCGTCTCCAAGACTTTTCTCGAGCTGCACCAGTGCTCTGGAATGCTTTACCCAAGACAATCCGATTAATCCCCAACTGCAGCAGCTTCAAAACTGCCCTAAAATCACATCTGTATGGTCAGGCTTATCACATGACCTGATCACAGTGTAGTGTGCGGAGGTGTAGAACAATAACACCTTTTATCCTTCCTCCTCTGTTACTCAGATCCTGTCCTCTCCATCTAGAAGTTACACTGCACTCCTTGCACTTAGTATATGTTTATTCACAGATACTGGCTGGTGTCGGGTTCATACAGCTTCAGTTACATAACCTTTTCTATTAAAAGATGACTGGACCATTGTATCAAACAAGCCCTCTGACCTCTTGTGTCCCCCTATCTCCTCATAGAATGTAAGCTCATTCCTCTTGTTTGATATGTTTATTTCTTTGTCACATTGTAATGTCTCATACTGTCTGTTCATGTACCCTCTGATTTGTAAAGTGTTGGGGAATATGTTGGCACTATATAAATAAAGTTATTATTATTATTATTGTTCTCTAGAAACATGTGTATATTATATGATCAGCATTTATATTAGATTTGTAGTAATCATAATAAGTATTGTGATACTTCATAGTGTCCTGTACAGCAAGCTGGGGAGGAAGTGGTTTGGACTGTTTGATAAGGAATACAGGAAGTGAGAAGAAGAGACAGCAGGCAAAACTGCTGAAACGGAGATGGGAAAACCCCTTGAGGTTACGGCCCCACGTTGCAGAAATGCAGCTTTTTTTGTTGCAGATTTTGCTGCGCTTTTTTGAGCCAAAGCCAGGAGTGGATTTTGCAGCAGGTAGAAGTATAAGGACTTCCAATATATTTCCCATTCCTTTTGTAGCCATTCTTGGCTTTGGCTCAAAAAACCGTAGCAAAATCTGCAACAAAAAAAGCTGCGTTTCTGCAACGTGGGGCCGTAGCCCTAAAGCCGTGGCCCCACGTGGCGCAAACAGTCACAGCAAAGTGGATGGGATTCTGGTGAACCCCATCCCCACTTTGTTTTAAAATACACGCTGTGGACACATGGAGATTTCCAAAACCGTTGCGGTTTTGGAAATTGTAGCATGTCAATTATCCCTACGGAAATGCCAGCGGTTTACCTATAGGTATAATTGAAGCATAAAGTCTGCAGAGGAAAATTCTGTAAACTTTCTGTCAAACACGCTGCAGTAAGAACCACAATGCGTTGCCGCTGCGGTTTTTCCGGCCTAAGACACATCCTGGCTAGAGGTGGAGTATTAAAACTTGGCTTTAGCATAATCATTTACCTGAAATTGTTTCTACCTGTGGGCTGCTTGTTTCTCTGTGTTTATCTCCTGGTACTGACATTTGGCTTGTTTTTTTAGATTTCCCCTCTTTCTGATTTGGCTATTTCTGATTTGACTATGACTTAGACATATCTTTGGTTATGTTCTGGCTAATCTGCACTCTCCTGATTTGAACTTAGGCCCCCATAGCATTACTAGTTTGGGTCCCTCAAGTTTTGCCTTTGCAACCTGGGTCCCAATTCGGCTAAAGGCTAAGTGGCCACGCAGTGGGCTCTGGTCAAAAATTGATACTGCATTATAGGCAGCCGCTTACTTGCTGATAGAGTTTATCAGTTTCATGTGGCATATCTGGAAATTGCTTATAAAGCAAGTCCAAAACAACCTGGAAAGTCATCTGAATTTTTGAGGATTCTGAAAGGAACCAGACCATATTATGTGCAGATTAATAATAATAATAATAATAATAATAATAGTCCTTTAATAGTCCCACAATGGGGAAATTCAGTGTGTTACAGCAGCAAAGATAAGATAAGCAGATACAAATACAAATACAACATGTACAGGAATGTTCCAAGGTGAGAGGCATTACATTAATAGCAGACAGACAGATAGGACGTAGCAGAGGGGGGGGGGGGGGGATATAACAGGCAGAGAGATATTTCAGTTCTCTGTATGTAATGATCTCCGCTTAGGTCGGTGTTGGTTGTACAGCCTAACCGCGGTGGGGAGGAAAGACTTCCGATAGCGCTCCTTCTCACACCTAGGGTGGAGCAGTCGGTCACTGACAGTACTGCCCAGCGCGATCACAGTCTCATGCATGGGATGGGAGTTATTCTCCCGCATGGAGCTCACCACGGACAGTATCCTTCTGTCACCCACCACCTGCACTGGGTCCAGTGGGCTCCCCAGGACAGAGCTGGCCCTTCTAATCAGCTTGTCAAGTTTATTTCTGTCCCTGGTTGATATACTGCTCCCCCAGCAGGCCACTCCAAAGAAGATGGCTGATGCCACTACCGAGTTGAAGAAAGTTCTAAGAAGTGCCCCCCGGATTCCAAAGGCTCTCAGCTTCCTAAGCAGGTAGAGCCTGCTGTGGCCCTTCCTGTACAGGGCCTCCATATGATCTGCCCAGTCCAGCTTATTATTAAGGAGCAGACCCAGGTACTTATAGGTGTTCACAATCTCGATGCCCGTCCCCAGGATGTCCACTGGTTTTGGAGGGCATCTGCCTTTACGGAAGTCCACCACCATCTCCTTGGTCTTCCCCGCATTAATCTTCAGGTGGTTCTGGTGGCACCAGTCCACAAAAAAACGGTTCAGTTCTCTGTACTCCTTATCATCATCATCTGTGATGAGGCCTACTATTGCAGAGTCGTCAGAATACTTCTGTAGGTAGCAGCTGGATGAGTTGCACCTAAAATCAGCAGTGTACAGTGTGAAGAGGAAAGGGGCGAGAACCGTACCCTGAGGTGCCCCCGTATTACAGATCACGGTACCTGACACACAGTCTTGGGCTCTCACGTATTGAGGTCGATTTGTGAGGTAGTCTAGGATCCAGTTGGAGAGGTGGTGGTCCACTCCAGCAAGGCCCAGCTTGTCTCTCAGTAACCTGGGCTGTATGGTGTTAAAAGCACTGGAGAAATCAAAGAACATTATTCTCACCGTGTTCCCTGGTTTTTCCAGGTGAGACAGAGCCCTGTGCAGAAGGTGGATTAATGAATGTCTTTAGGATATCAACTACTTTAGGATATCAACTGCGTTTGTATTTTTGTAAATCACAACATGTCAATTATACCTATGGAAATGTTGGCATTTCCCATATAGGTGTAATAGGGACAGAAAGTCTACAGAGGAAAACTCGATGCATTTATGCAGCGGTCTTTTATGCAGCTTTTTTTTTTTTTTGCTGCAGCTCACTACGTGGGGCCTTAGCCTTAAGTGGATCTGCTAAACAAATGTAAAAAACATGATGTGTATGAAACCTTAGATGGTCAGGCAGTCCTGACATTTGACTTACATACATCCACCTTAAGCCTTGAATATATTACTGAAAAAGTACCTGCCCTTATCAGGTGTTACCTATCTCTTTGGAAGTGTCTCATCATGACTTCCAATCCCGAGTAACTAAAAAACTGATCAAGAACCTTTCAACTCTTCTAAAAAGTTTTTTTTTGGCATTTAGCATACTGCCTTTTATATCAAGGTTTATACTCGGTGACTTTTCCTAGGACTGCCGCTAAATCTACTAAACTTCGGTGGCATGAAGGACAGGGTGGCATGATAGACAAATATAGTAGGGAAAGAAGTGAGAACATGGCAATAACCAGCTTATAAGGTAGTGTAAGGGCTTGGGAAAATGAGGGTGATTATTAGAAGGAGGACGTTACACTATTGGAAGGAGACCATATAAGATAGAAAATGGTAAGAAGGGCATTTCGTGGGATCTATGAAAAGGAACACTAAGGGATGGGGCACTGGAAGCACATGTGGGACAGAGGGAAGTTATGTGGAAAAATTCACAGATGTCATTATGGCAAGATTGATGGAGAGCTGTGAAAGAGACTCAAGGGATTGGAGGGCCATCGCTAGCAGCAGTGAGTATGTCATGAGGACATGTGGATGCCCGATCGACCCACAAAATATTTATGGTAAGGTTTGTTCAGTATGTTTTCCAGAAGATGCATGTACCACCAAATATTGGATACTGTTATGTAATGCATCTGAGCACTGAATCAATAATCCTAGCATTTATCTTCTCAAAATCGCAGAAATAACCACAACATGACTATGATTGTAAAAGCGACATCAATGATCGTGTTGTTTTTTTACTTTGTTTATGCAGAAAATCTTGGAAATGGGTTTGCTGGTTTTGATAACGCTGCTTAGTCTCTCTGTTCCACGTGCAAGTTGTACAGACTGTGTGTCCTGGTGCTTCTCCTGTGCCCTACAGATCCAAGCCAACACCCATTTCAGCCCTCTGGTAGGTTTACTATGGATGGTGAGCTCAAGCTGAAATTCTGGCACAATTACACCCCATTTTCTTTATGTATACCTCCTGAGCTTTTGTGCTCCTTTCATTCCCTTAAACTAGGGTTCCTACCGTTTTGTTTGTAAAATTATTATTGCCCATGGAGTGTTGAGCCTCTTCTGTCCAAAGGCCCATAGCAGTTCCATAGGAGTAGTAGTGACTAAGATGTCCAATGGATTGCACACTTGGTTTTGAGCATATGGTAAATGAAAATGGCCAGAGATTATAACCTAATCTTAGACACAATGACCCAATTGATGATGATGATGATGGTGATGTGGCATCAGATGGCAAAGCATTGACTAATTGACTTTTCATTTTGCAGGTTTGTTCTTTGCAATGTGAGGGTTCCCTGACCTCTGTGACTGAGTGGAAGCGATGTGAGAATATCTTGTCTCCTGTAGGAGCTGTACTTGAAATATCCAAAAGGGAGCAAGAAAGAGTGCCCACTGTCTTAGACTTCCAGGAGATACCAGTCAAGCGTTATGGAGGATTTATGAAAAAACTTGATAAAAATAAATTCTTCTTTAACTCCCCCAAGCGAGAAAGTGGCATTTACAAAGAAGAAGCCAGTAAGCCCTATAGCGATATCTTGCACAAGTATGGAGAAAGGGACCTCCTGGAGATACCTGATTCTGAGCAGGAAACAGAGGTCAATAACAAATCAGAGGAACAGAATCAGGTGAGGAATACAAAAGAGGAGTGGAAGCGCTATGGAGGATTCCTGCGCAAATACCCCAAGAGGAGCCTGGAGAATTTACAGGGGATAGAGGTAGACAGGAGGATGATACTGGACCCAGAGCTGGGGACAGACCAGGGGGTGGAAGAGGTGGAGACAGAACAGGGGGTGGAGACAGAAAAGGGGGTGGCAGATCTTCAGAAACGCTATGGGGGATTTATGCGCAGGATCCGGCCTAAATTAAAGTGGGACAATCAGAAAAGATATGGGGGATTCCTCCGGCGTCAATTCAAGGTCACTACAAGGTCAGAAGAAGATCCCAGCACCTTTTCTGGGGAGTTGTCCAACCTTTAAGAAGCATTCGTGTCTGCATTGAGGCGGTGAGGAGGTGGTGGAATAGTAAACGCTCAAAAATCGTTAAACACTCTTTATTCTGTCACATTCAACTTTATGAAAACAATCCCATAGACAGTTATTGACATACATGGGACGCTGTAGCTTTTCAGAGATGGGAAATTAACACACATCGCCATCTGTAGGCCATCAGGCAGTACTGCACGCAATCAGTGAATTCTCTTTCTCTTTTCCACACAACAGCTCATTTAAGTATGCTGAATGTATAGTATGTTCTTGTTTGTACTGTGCACAGATGTAAATAGCGCTTTACATTAAAATATTACACAACTAAGTGTTTATGCAGTAGTTTGTGAAGTAGTTATGAATGCCAACAAACTGCCATCCGAAGAGTTACCAAAATAACACAAGTAACAAATCAGCAGATATTATAATAAAACAAGTCAGTGCGATCATTCATGAATGGAGTATTGGTGAAGGTACCTTTAAGGAGAATAATACACTACAAGGTGACATAATGGGCACAGATGTACTCAAAGTTCTGAAGCATTTGTGACAAGGTCAGAGCTCCAAAAATACTATATTTAGGGGACTGGTAGAATTCCCAAAGAGGCTGTAGAATGACTTGTCACATATACTCCTGTGATCACTATCAGCCATATAGCCGACCATAGTCATATGACCAGTGTCGGACTGGGATGTCTAGGGCCCACCAGTGGAATTGTTTCTAGGGGCCCACCATCAGGACCCCTGCAGATCAGCGGTACCGAGACAGGGCGGCTAAAGGTAATAACATGTTGGGAGCCACACTGCTCAACCACTATACCATGTGCACCACTGCACTACCTAAACCTACTGCTACACCTTGTATGGCAAGTAAGCAGCGTGGCTCCAAGAATTGTTACCTTTACCTGTAGCCGCACTGTCCTGGAAAAGCTGATCTGCAGAGGTCCTGGCTGTTGTATCATCGCAGATGTAATATTGATGGCCTATCCTAAGGACAGGCCATCAATATTAGAAAGATGGATAAATCCTTTAAAGAGGTTGTCCAGGCATTGGAGCAACCAATGTAGCTGGCGGGAAATGTAAAGTAAAAAATAAGTAAATTAAAAAGCATACTCACCTGTCCCCGGCGCTCCGTTGTCCGCTGTCAGTGTCCATTCAGTCTCATGCTGGCGACTCCTTGCTGGGAGTCCTGCACCTCATGTGATCGCTAAGACCAATTAGGTACAGGATTTCCAGAAATGAGGCGCCGCCATGAGACCGAACAGACACAGGCAGGGGACATCGGGGTGCTGGGGACAGGTGAGTATGCTTTTTTTTTTTAATTTTCTTATTTTTACACCTCCCTGGCGGCCGACACAGTGGTCGCTCCAGTTTATGGACAACCTATTTTAAGGGGTTGTCTGGGCCAAATATTTCTATGGTCACTTCACTGGTGCCCCCACATAGTGGCCTCTTCACTGGTCCCCCATACTGTATGGGGAACAGTGATGTGGTCATTATATTGTGTGGGAACAGTGATGGGGGCTGACATCCTGTGGGGGGGACATTAAACTGTGTGGGGCATATTAAAGGGGTTGTCCAGGGTTAATCTTTTTTTATGGCCTATGCTCAGGATAGGCCATAAATACCTGATCGGTAGGGGGCTGACACACGGCCCCATCAGCTGTTCGGAGCCACTTCCGGAGCCCGTTCTGTACACAACACAGGGCCGGAAGCAGAAAGCTCCATCTGCTGTATAGCAGCCCGGCGCCTTCACTGCAGCTCAGCTCTTACTGACTTCAATAAGTGCTGAGATACAGTGAAGGTGCCCGGCTAATATACAGTGGACAGAGCTTTCTGCTTCTGGCCCTGTATTGTGTACAGGACGGGCATCAGAAGTGGCTCCATACAGCTGATCGGTCCGGGGTCCATAGGTATCTATGGCCTATCCTGAGGATAAACCATAACAAATTATGCCTGGACAACCCCTTTATTATACCCCCCAGGGCCCCCCTAATGCGCCACACTTTAAAGAGGTTGTCCAGTATAATTTTTTTCTTTTTTAATAATTAGTCCGGGGGAGGTGAATCCCCCCTACCCCCCCCCAAAAAAAAACCAAAAAAAAAAACCACACTAAACATATTCACCTGTCTCCGGTGCTCTGGTGTCCTCCCAGCACGGTCCGGTCCTGCAGCTCCACTGTCTTCTTTTTGCCAGAAGTCCTCACTGGCTGTGACGTCCCAGATCCCTTCCCTTAGGCCGCTGATTGGCCTCAGGGGTCACGTGACATCACAGGTAGTCATGTGCAGGGGGAACTTCAGCTGGAAGAAAACAACAGAACTGCAGGACCGAACTGCGCTGTGAGACACTGAAGACAGGAGAGAAAGTTTGGGGGGTTTTTTTGTTTTTGTTTTTTTCACCTGCCCCGGCGTAATTTAAAAAAAAATGAAGGAGCCAGTGTCTGGAGTATAAGCTCCACAGTGGCCCCCACCCAGTATTATAAGCTCCACAGTGGCCCCCACCCAGTATTATAAGCTCTACAGTGGCCCCCACACAGTATTATAAGCTCCACAGTGGCCCTCACCCAGTATTATATGCTCTCTACAGGGGCCCCCACACAGTATTATATGCTCTCTACAGTGGCCCCCATCCAGTATTATAAGCTCCACAGTGGCCCCCACCCAGTATTATATGCACCAAACAGCCCCCTCCGCTTCAATGCTATTATTATACTCTGGGGTCTCCTCAGACCCCAGAGTATAATAATCGGAGGCCCAGGGGAAGTGATTAAAAATAACAAACATTCATACTCACCTTGCTTTACCTTTCCTTGGCATCCTCGCTCCATCCTGTCGTCTTCAGCGTCTTCAGGCCGTTTTCCGACGTCGCTGCTGAGGCCTGTGATTGGGCCTCAGCGGTCACATGGGGGCGCACTGACGTCATTACGCGGCCGCGCCCCATGTGACCGCTGGGGCCTAATCACAGGCCTCAGTCACATGACGGAAGAGCGCCGGAGAGGACGCTGTGCCACGGAGAGGTGAGAATATGTATTTATTGTTTTCAGTCACCTCCCCTGGGCTGCCATCTATTGGGAAGGGGCCTGCAATATGACAGGGCCCCTTTCCAATAACAGTATGTATAGCGGTCGGGGAACCAGGCTTTCCCCGACCGCTATCATAATGGTCAGGATCCCGATCGGGCCCCCATGACATGAGGACTAATAGTCGGGGCTCGGGGCCCACCGGTGGATTCACCGGTTCCCCGGTGGGCCAGTCCGACCCTGCATATGACAAACTTCCCTGCATCCCGACTCTGTAGAATTTGGACTCTTTGTGGTTGCAGAGGAGAAGCAATTCTTACTTATTATAGAGTCTAACTGGCACTTTGCAAGAGTACTGTAAGAAGGTCTGAAGACAAGCTCCTTTTAAGATCCTGTTTATCTGTCTCTTTACCTACCATCTCACATTCTTTCATCAAATCAAGAATGAACAAACCTGTGTCCAAATTGGACAAGACATTACCTTACCTGTATTGTTGCATCAGTATTTTGGTGAAAACCCTGACTTTCTCAGATGGATTGATTGGTTTGTAAGGAACCTGGCTTTGGCTTAGAAGCTAAACTTTCCACCACCTTCTGTTCACTTACCCTTCCCTCACCCTTACATTTGACCGCTTGGTGTTAAATATGTGAACAAATAAATTAATTTCTGCTGTTAATAAAATAATTTTGTGTTCATTGATTCATTGTCAGGGATCTTCACAAGATTTGTACATAGGACGATGTAGGATCTTCTGTCTTATATGAGCTGCCCAGGGGTGCACCTCTAATGAGGCGAAGTGAGGCAGCCGCCTCAGGTGGCACTATCTGTCACAGTCTGGAGGGGCGGCATTTTTACTATTTATTTAACGTAAACCAGCCCAAGACAGGCTGCTTTAAAAAAAAAAAAACTGAGCGGAACCTGTTCTGCGCTGGCTTATGAGACGTCTGTATCTCAGCGCAGGCGGCAATACAATGATGTCATCACGCCTCCTGTGCTGAGACGCAGATGTCCTATGCGTGGGTCAAGAAGAGGAGGCGGCGGCTCCATCAAGGGATCGCAGGTAGGTAAGGATAACTTTTTTTTTTTTTTTTATAAATAGGCTGCTATAGTACGCAGAAGGGGAAGCGGAGGCGGCTGTGAGCAGGAGTGAGGATCGGTAAGTGAGGCCGCGCGCCCCCCGAACCCAATCAAATACGACTATTATTATACTCTGGGGTCTTTTCAGACCCCAGAGTATAATAATCGGAGGCCCAGGGGAGGTGAGGGAACATTAGGTCGCGACGCCGGCCTAGCCCACATGACGTCTATGCGCAATTAAAGAGGACTGAAAGCTGCAGGGAGGGCATCGGAGCCCAGGATAGGTAAGTAAAATTGGTTTTTATGTCTGTCACCACCTGTGTCTCCGATCATTATACTCTGGGGTCTGAAAAGATATAATAGTTCATGGGTGGGCCACTATGGGGCATAATACTGTGTGCAGGGGCCACTATGGAGCATAATACCGTGTGCAGGGTCCACTATGGAGCATAATATCATGTGAAGGGGCCCAATGTGGAGCATAATACCGTGTGCAGGGGCCGCTGTGGGACATAATACCATGTGCAGGAGACACTATGAAGCATAATACCGTGTGTAAGGGCTGCTGTGGGACATACCACCATGTTCAGGGGCCACTATGAGGCATAATACCGTGTGCAGGGGTCGCTGTGGGACATAATACCATGTGCAGGGGGCACTATGGAGCATAATACCGTGTGCAGGGGCTGCTGTGGGACATATTACCATGTGCAGGGGCCACTATGAAGCATAATACCGTGTGCAGGGGCCGATACAGGGCATAATACCATGTGCAGGGGCCACTATGGAGCATAATATCATGTGCAGGGGTCACTGTAGGACATAATACCATGTGCAGGGGCCACTGCAGGACATAATACCGTGTGCAGGAGCCAATATGAAGCATAATACCATGTGCAGGGGCCGCTGCAGGGCATAATACCGTGTGCAGGGGCCACTATGGAGCATAATACCGTGTGCAGGGGCCACTATGGAGCATAATACCATGTACAGGGGCTGCTGTGGGACATATTACCATGTGCAGGGGCCAGTATGAAGCATAATACCATGTGCAGGGGCCAATACAGGGCATAATACCATGTGCAGGGGCCACTATGGAGCATAATTCCATGTGCAGGGGTCGCTGTAGGACATAATACCATGTGCAGGGGCCACTGCAGGACATAATACCGTGTGCAGGGCCCGCTACGGGGCATAATACCATATGCAGGGGCCACTATGGAGCATAATACCGTGTGCAGGGGCTGCTGTGGGACATATTACCATGTGCAGGGGCCACTATGGAGCATAATACCGTGTGCAGGGACCAATACAGGGCATAATACCATGTGCAGGGGCCACTATGAAGCATAATACCATGTGCAGGTGCTGCTGCGGGGCATAAAACCATGTGCAGGGGCCACTATGGAGCATAATACCGTGTGCAGGGGCCGCTACGGGGCATAATACCATATGCAGGGGCCACTATGGAGCATAATACCGTGTGCAGGGGCCACTGCAGGGCATAATACCATGTGCAGGGGCCACTATGAAGCATAATACCATGTGCAGGTGCTGCTGCGGGGCATAAAACCATGTGCAGGGGCCACTATGGAGCTTAATACAGTGTGCAGGGGCCGCTACGGGGCATAATACCATATGCAGGGGCCACTATGGAGCATAATACCGTGTGCAGGGGCCACTGCAGGGCATAATACCATGTGCAGGGGCCACTATGAAGCATAATACCATGTGCAGGGGCCGCTGTGGGGCATAATACCGTGTGCATGGGCCACTATGGAGCATAATTCCCGTGTGCAGGGGCCGCTACGGGGCATAATACCATATGCAGGGGCCACTATGGAGCATAATATCGTGTGCAGGGGCTGCTGTGGGACATATTACCATGTGCAAGGGCCACTATGAAGCATAATACCGTGTGCAGGGGCTGCTACGGGGCATAATACCATGTAATACTGTGTGCAGGGGCAGCTGTGGGTCTTAATACTGTGTAATACTGTGTGCAGGGGCTGCTTTGGAACATTATAGTGTGTGTAAATGGGGCGTTATACTGTGTGGGGGCCAGAAAGGAGGTGCTATGCTGTGGGGGGGGGGCAAGTCAAAAGTTTGCTGGGGGGCCCAGTCTTTGCTAGTTACTCCCATGATAAGGGTTTGTTAGGAAGGGGCATTTTATATAAGGGAGCTTTATGAACTTAAGAGGTGTTATTTGTATAAGGGCATTATTAATACAAGGGGGGGTTATTTATATAAGGGACCATTAGGAAGCATTATCAATAGAATCGGGCATCATTTATGTAAAGGGTCATTAAGAGAGCAGTATTTATGTCAGGGGGAATCAGGGGCATAATATAAGGGGACAATTCATTAAAGGGGTTATCCAGGATAACCACTTTCTTAATATGAGACCGGGGAAAGTGATTTAAAAAAATAAAAATAAAACAAAAAAACACCTACTCACCTATCCCTTGTGCTCCGATGTCTCCCACCGGGGTCTGGTTCTGCTGCTCCGGTGTTTTCTTCTGGCGGAAGTCCCCACCGCACATGACCGTTTAGGTCGCTGACACAGGATGTCACAGTGCTGTGGGGAAGAAAACACCAGAGCAGCAGGACTGTAACGCATTGGAAGACATTGGAGAACCTTCCCCAGCCTCATATTAAAAAAGTGGTTATCCTGGACAACTCCTTTAAGGTGGCACTTGGGCTTTATTAAAGGGGCTTTGCAGCTCATTTTTATTGATGTTCTATCCTTAGGACAGATTATCAATAAGAGATCAGTGGACCCCGCCTCTGATCAGCTGTATGAAGGGGCTATGGTGCCTGTTTATATCACACGCTGTCTGTTTATAGTGACTGTTTGATGTAATTCCAGCCTTGTCACATAGACGTGTATAGGACGAGGCTGTAGTTACATTACATGGCCGCTATGAGATGAATGACACTATGTACACAGAGAAGCAGTCATGGCGCTTACACAGCTACCACGGTTCATTCAAACAGCTGATCAGTGGGGGTCTTAGGCTTTTGAGCCCCACTGATTTTTTTTTATTAATGACCTGGAAAACCTTTTAATTAGGAAACACCTGGGGCAATATTAATAATGGGAACTATTTATACAGGGTACACATAGACATTATTAATATAAAGATGCACTTGGGAGTATTATTCATTATGGGGGGTTATATCATATATTTTATAATTGGGGTAGCAGCAGGATGGGGGCTTTGTGTAGGTGAGGACAATGTGGGTCAGATACCTGGAAAAGTGAGGAGCCAAAGATGTCTGTATTGCAACCTTTACAGAGACAAGTCACAGCTGGAAGAAGTGGTCATGGCGGTCCAGAGGGAAGAGAAGGGAAATGTAACTGATTAGTCAGAGACGTCACCTGTAAGTCACAGAATGTTACTGCCCTGTATTCACCTAAATGATAGAGGATAAATACCTGATTGATGTGGGTCTGTCTGCTGAGACCCCCACTGAACCTGAGAATTGGGTTTTTTATCCTCCACTGGGTGGGAATTCAGCCTGACCGCAGCCAGGCTGAATATAGGCGTTTCGCTTGGTGGATGGACAAACCCATGCTCTCATTCACTTCGATGGGAGTGCCAAAGTATAGTACTCTTAAAGAGAATGGGGGCCATTTGGGCTTGTCTATCCACCAAGAAGAAAATGTGTGAAGTTACTTTCATTGTTAATGCCATGTTGTTGATTTTTGATACTGAAGTAATACATTAAGAAGAATTCTTAAAAACTGTTTTATAACTTTGTGCGACGATAGCAGCGTGGGAACCTAGTAGCATGTAAGCTCAATTTTTTTATTTTTTTTTTTTTTTTGGGGGGGGGGGCGCCTTTCTGTAGTTCACCTGAGGCAGCAAAGAGGTTAGGTTCACCACTGGAGCTGCCATATTGGAAACAATGTTTAATTCAATGGAGATAGATTTGAAGTGACTCGGGGTGCAGCAGTGTGGAGATGGAGCAGTTAGGAATAGGCGGCCACACTAGGCGTGGTGACTTTTGGTGCCAAATCCTCTTACAAGCCCTAGGCTGGCACAATGATGATGAGGTTGCACTGATGTTATGGTGTAGGGTCCCCATGGGGCAAGCCCTGCTACTTGTCTCCTGTGTGATGGTAAACCACTATTTGGGAAATGCAGGGCATGTCTCGGCCATGGATACCTGTGTTTTTGCACTGTTTAGCAGTGAAGATGTTCAATAATCAGGAGGTTCATAAAGTCTGGGTCCAGTAACATGGGATTTCTTGATAACCCTATCTGCTCTTAACTAGCCTGAAGAGCTAAAGGTGCTATTCCATATGCTAACTCCCTGATGTAACGTTAAAAATCAACAGGAAGAAACCTCCTAACTAAAGGGTAGGGCTCCCATTAAACTCATCCAACCATATGTCTAGATCAGTAATCGATAAGTAATTACAATTTCCTACATTCCCTGATAGCTAAGAAGCATAGGTTGAAGATACGTTTAGTGCATTCTAAATCTAAAGTGATTCTTACAAACAGCAAGTCCTTGCAGGCTCAGATTCTAGTCATTGCAGCTCCATATGGCTAACATTTCATCAGTTATTACCTAACTTTTCCAGAAACCTAAACATGAAATCTAGTTATGCATGTGAAAACTATGCCATGGCACACCTATTATACCACTCTTATATTTCAGAATAGCTAGACAGATTTGTGTAGTGCCCACCGGGAGCAGTATAAAATTTATATAGTTCGTACTATACATAATGTGTTTGCATTGTAACATGTATATAATGTGCATAGAGAGTGTAGTTTTTCACTTAAAGGGATTTCCCCGTCAACATAATCATATTTAAATTTGCAGACAAATTAAAACTGAAATATTTTAGGAAACCTAAATGATTAAAAATGTTGCAGAGTTTTAAATATTTTCTAATTATCTTAGTGGCGACAGTTTTTTGTCAGAATCCCAGTTGTGATTTCCTTATTGTGGCCGGGTAATCTTCTCATGCATGTAGTGTCCCTGTCTGATAATATGACCACTATAAGGAAATGCCTGGGTTTGTGACAAGTGCCAGACAAGAAAGTTCCTGCATTCAAGGTTGTAATCATTAGCAACGATTCAAGACAAAAGAATGTCACCTGGTTAAAGAAAATCTCTTCAACTCTGCAAAATTTTAAATTATAGTTGCAAAAATGTATAACTTTTATTTTACATATTAACCATATTTTACATATGGTTAAGTTTCTGGGAATACCCCTTTAAATGGGTTGTACCACTGTGAACCAGGAGCTGAGATTTGGTTCTACCCAGGCAGTAAGTTCTAGAAAGGGGAAGGAGATCAAGGTTTTTTTCTATTCCTTGGCAAAAGTAAGGAAGTGCAGGGTACACCGAGACTGAGCTAGAACCCTAACTGGCCTGGAGACCACCCAGCCAGCCTAGACTCCGCAAAGGTAATAGTATACAATACCTTCCAACCATCCTGGACTCAGCAGGACAGTCCCGGATTCTGGGTCCTGTCCCATTGTCCCGGTCGGGTGGGAGGTATGTCCCGGATTCGACTCATCTGCATCTAAATCAGTGATTCCCAAAGTGGTCCAAGTATTATGCAGCATAGTGGTCCCTGCACACAGTATTATTCAGCATAGTGGCCCCTGCACACAGTATTATGCCCCATAGTGGCCCCTGCACACAGTATTATGTCCCATAGTGGCCCCTGCACACAGTATTATGCACCATAGTGGACCACCCATGAACGATTATTTTCAGACCCCAGAGTATAATGATCGGAGACCCAGGGAAGGATACAAACATAAAAAAAAATGCTACTTACCTCTCACTGGCTCCGCTGCACTCCGGTGTGCTACTTCGGCCATCTTCAATGTTGGACTGGATCTCATGTGAGTCAGGCCGGTGTCGCGAAGCATAATGACATCGGCTGATGTCTGTGACGTCACTAAATAGGCCCGAAGACTGCGGACCGTAGGAGAGGTGAGTTACAGTGTTTTTTATGTTCCCTCACCTCCCATGGGCCCCCGATCATTATACTCCGGGGTCTGAAAAGACCCCGGAATATAATGATAGCAGTATTTATGGGGTTCGCGGTAGCGGTTGCCACAGGGCTCCGGGCCTCATAATGTTCCGCTGCTACCCTGATATTTACGCCCCTGGTTACAAACTTTTCAGACAACTCAGTCTCAGTTCAGAGAGCATGAGATTCTGGACTAAAATGCACTTTAACCCCTTCAGGACACAGCCTGAAGTACCTTATGGACTAAACCTCTTTTTCAAAACTGACATGTGTCACTTTATATGGCAATAACTTTGAGACACTTTAACTTACACAAGTTATTTTGAGATTGTTTTTTCATGACACATTGTACTTCATGCTAGTGGTAAACACTGAACAATATTTTTGTATTTATTTATAAAAAAAAAATAGGAAATTTGATGGAAATTTAAAAAAAAAAAAATCGCAATTTTCAAAATGTGAAATGCTCTGCTTTTCAGACAATCATATTACCCAAATACATTAATAAATATTATCTGCCATATCTCTGCTTTATATTGGCATCATCTTTTAATCGTCCTTAAATTTATTTTGGACGTTAGAAGGCTTACAAATGTAAAAGCAATTTTCCAGAGTTACAAGAAAATTTCCCAAACTAATTTTTTAGGGACCACTTCAGTTCTGAAGGGTATTATAAAGTACTATATACTAGAAACCACCATAAATCACCCCATTTTCAAAACTTCACCCCTCAAATAAATCAAAACAGCATTTGGTAAGTTTGTTAACCCTTTAAGCATCTCACAGGAATTAAAACAATATGGAGGTGAAATTTAGACATTTTTTTCACTAATACATTAATTTAGACCTAAAATTAACACATTCACAAAGGGTTAAAGGAGAATGCATCTCACAGTTTGTTATCTCCAGAGCACAGAAATACCCCACATGTGAGTGTAAACTGATGTTTGGGCACATGGCAGCGCACGGAAGGGAAGGAGCAACACTAGACGTTTGAAAAGCAGATTTTGCTGGAATAGTTTTCGGGTGTCATGTCTCATTTGCAGAGCCCCTAGAGTACCAATACAATGGAAACCCCCCAAAAGTGACCCCATTTTGGAAACTACACCCTCACAGAATTCATCAAGGGGTATGGTGAGCATTTTGACCCCACAGTCGTTTCACAGATTTTACTAACATTGGGATGTGTGTAAATGAAAAATTACTAAAACGTCACTTTATGCCCAAAGTTTTCACTTTCACAAGGGGTTAAAGGAGAAAAAGCACCCCACAGTTTGTTAAACAATTGCTCCTGAACACGGCAATACCCCATATATGGTTGTAATCTGCTGTATGGGTACATGGTGGGGCTTGGCTTTTGGAGGGAAGATTTTGCTGGAATCGTTTTCAGGTGCCATGTCTCATTTGCAGAGCCTCTAAAGTATCAGTATAATGGAAACCTCTCAAAAGTGACCCCATTTTAGAAACTACACCCCTCAAGGAATTTCTCAAGGGATATTATCATTTTGAGCCTAAGAATGCTTCACAAAAATTAATATACAAAGTGAAAATTGACTTTTTTAAAGAAATATGCCATTTCAGTGTCCAATACGTTGTACCCACTTTGTGTCATCAGAGACATGCACTCCTAAAACTATTAAGTGGGCTATCCTGGGTACAAAAAAGTTATATATGTGGGTGTAAACTGCTGCTTGGGCCACCATCTTCTGAGATGCGTAACATTTTTTTAAATTTTTCGGTTGACAGAGTTGGTTGAGAGCTTATTTTTTGCAGGCCGACCTATGCTTTTTATTGGTACTGTTTTGGGGTATGTATGACTTTTTGTTATGGTCTGTAATATCAGAATGGCAGTGTCGGGCAGAGGGCGTGATTCAGAGCTCCAATCAGAGGCAGCCAGTGTCAGGGCTCAGAATCACACCCCTTGCCTGCTGCTGCCTGACATCGCCCTCCTAACAGTACAGAGCATAAATAGCATGTCAGGCACCAAAACTAACAGCATTGATTGTCCAAGAATGGTGGGGACTAGAGAAAAAATACCAACTGTGCGGGAATCAGTGTAGCAACGCCTATTGATGTAAAGAGCTGGGCTTGTTGGAGATGATGAAAGGTCCCCTTTAAGTCTCTTCAATTCTCCTGTTGGTTCACTGTCTGTACTGAATATAATATGTTATGATCCTTTATAGATTTTATTTTAGTGTTTATCAGTTACTATACAGCAGCTGGATGGAGAAAATGTACATCTCACACAATGTAAGAGTAGCTGCTAAGGGTATGTCAGAGAGCACTTGTGGGGGGTCCACCAGTGGAATCCTAGTGTGTCTATAGCTTTAAGAAGTTGTGCTTTGGCTCTAAATAGAATCCTTCAGCTTGTCAGCTTGCCATATTAAACGTCTGGTTGACTGTTTGATAGCATTCATTATGATTCTGCTGATCCAGGATATTGATCACTAACTGGCCGTATTGCAAATTTTGCTTTAATTACTAGATGCAACGGGGCCTTGTAGCAACACAGACTTGCTGTACCAACATCTATAGGTTACCAGCGGGAGATCAGGTACAAATATCCCAAATATAAGTAGTAGGATTTACCTTAGGGGGCTCTCTCTTTTGTGGTGATGAATGTTGGATGTAATTTATTTATTGCCCTATCACCATCCTGTTTCTCATCCCACTGACAGACATTAAGATTGTAATACATATTAGATGTAAAGTACTAGTTTATATTTGCCTGACAGCTTTTCCTTCCTAAGTCAAAGCAATGCACACTTGGCACAGTACACTTGTGTGCTCCATAAAGAAGCAGAGTGATCCACTGCCAGACACATCTGGTGTTGTCTTGTATTCCTTGAGAACAAAGAATAGGCATACTGAAATTCAGTCATGCCTGTCCCTTCTTTCCCCTACAGCACCATGCACATTAAAATGTTGGCTGTTCCTGCTGACATTCCTCCAATATGTATATCCACTTGTAGGCTCTCCTCAGATTAACCTGTGTAATAACTGGGAGCACCTATTTAAAATTGAGGACCATACTATTATGTCAGCACCAGAAACTGACGTAACAGTGCGTCATGAGGATGACGCCAGGACCTGAGTCAGGTCCATCAGAAGAAGATACACAGCTGGCATTCAGCTCCAACAGCTGTGATCAGCAAAACACTATTCTTGGTCATTTAACCTCTTAGATGCCACCATCAACAATAATGGTGGCATTTAAGTGATGTCTTAATGTTTGACCCCTTATTGGCATCACTGTGATGTGACCTGGTCTACTGAAGACCCCCAAGTCACCCTCAATTATTTCTATAAGACTTTGCCTCTAGAAATATTTTCACTTTCATTTTGAAAACTACATTGCAAACTACATTGCATAGTAGAAATTGCAACACCTAGTGTAAAAAAAAAAAAAGAAAATTAAATGTTGTAAAGTATTAAATAAAAAATAAAATAAAAACCTAAATAAATAGCCATTTTCCTAATTTTTTTTACAGAAAAATAAAATAATAACAACAAATAGCCATATTTCGTATTGATGTGTCCATTACAACCCATACTATAAAAATAGACCATTATTTATCCCGCACAGTGAATGCCATTAAAAATAAAAAACAAGAGCAAAATTGTTGGGTTTTTTGGTCACATTGCTTCGAAAAATGTACAAAAAAATGTTAAAAAAAAAGAAGTTATATATAACCCAAAATGGTAGCAATAGAAACGACAGATGTCCCACAAAAAAGAAGCCCTCACACAGCTCCGAAGATGGGAAAATAAAACAGTTATGGCTCTCAGAAAAAGTGCCACTAAAACAAATTATTTTTGGTAAATAAATTATTTTATTGTGAAAAAGCAGTACAACATAAAAACCAACATAAACTTGGTATTGCCGTAATCATACTTTCTAGCAGAATAAAAATAACATGTCATTTATGACCAAAATGGTGCAATAGAAACATAAAGCTTGTTGCGCAAAAAACAAGCCCTCATTTGCCTATGTCACCTTCAAAATGAAAAAGTTTTGGCTTTTAGAAAGTGACAATGGAAAAAACAAATAAAGGACCCGTGTCCTTAAAGGGGTATTCTCCCATGACTATAACCATATCTATATTTGTAGATAATTAAAAGTTAAACATTTTTGCAAATCTAAGTAGTTAAAAATTCTGCAGTCTGTCGTCTTGATCGGTTGCCAATGGATACGACCACAAATGCAGAAATTTTATATGGTCTGGGATTTGTTGAAAACCCAGCCATGATTTTCTTATTGTAGCTGGGTTATCAAGCAGGAACACTACATGTATCAGAAGATATCCCGGCCACAATAAGGAAATCGTGGCTGCTTTTCTAACCTTAGAAAGGTCCTGCATTCATGGTCGTATCCATTGGCAACCGATCAAGGCAACAAGACTTTGACCACAAGATATTTAGAGAAAATCTTTAAAACTCTGCAAAATGTTTCATTACTTATATTTGCAAAAATATTTAACTTTTAATTATCTACTAATTTAAAAATGGTTATGTTCATGGGAATACCCCTTTAAGCCCTTCTTGTTCTGTGCTGTACTATTATGTTGCACTCAGCCTGTGGCATTACTTCCTGGGACTAGACTAGTCGAAAAATGCTACAACTCAACAGCGATCACAGCATCCGGATGGTTTGGAGGCAAGATCCCCTGCCACCCCTTTGATACAAGCAGAGGCCTCCTAACTGCCTTTCCCTATTGCACATAGGGAGCCTATGTGTTGATCAGCAGATCAAGTCCCCCTGTGGGACAGAAATAAAAAAAAAAAAAAAATTAAATACCAGTTAAAAACAAATAAGAAAAAGTTCAAAAAAACCACCCTTTAATAAAAAAAAAAAAACACATAATGTAAACAAAATAAAATAAACAAACATTTTAGGTATGCTCATTTGCGTATAAGTCCGAACTATCCAAAAATATTGTTATTTATGCTGTAATTTTATGGTGAACACCGTATAAAAAAAAATACCACAATGCACAAATTTATGCAAAAATAGCAATAAAAAGTGATCAAAAAGTCATACATACCAAAATTTGATACCAAAAAAACCTAAAACTTGCCCTGCAAGTAAAAAGCCCTTACATACTGTATCTCAATAAAACAGTAAAAAGTTATATGCATCAGAATATGGGGACCCCAAGAAAATCTATTATTTTCAAAAAAATTACGTTTTATTAGTAAACGCAGTAAAATGTAAAATATATACTGTACATATGGTATCACCATATTCGGAATGACCCACCAGATTACATTTTCATGTCATTTTTAATGCAGAGGGAACATCATAGGAACAAAATGCAAAAAATAATGACAAAATTGTGGGGTTTTTCACACGGACCCCTTCAAAAAACGTTAATGAAAGTTAATCAAAACATTATATGCACCTCAAAATGGTTCCAAATAAAAGTACAACTTGTCATGCAAAAAATAAACCCTCACATAACTATGTCGATAGTTGCGTCCTTAAAGGGTTGAGTATCAAACTAGGCCGCGTCCTTAACGGTTAAGAGAAACCCTCAATTTTAGATCAGCAGAGGTCTGACTGTCGGGCCTCCCAAAGATCAGCTGTCTACATCAAAGCAGGCACTGCGCTGCTCACGCGCTGTACTTTTAGTTGCGAAGAGTAGCAGTACTGCAGCAGTGTCCCATTCAAGTGTAGGGGACACCACTGAGGTACAGATATAACATGTAGGAACTGATGGGCACAGATCAGGACAACCAGCTATGCTTAAAGTGTACCTAAACTTTCGAAAAACTTTTGTTTCTGTCAGCATTTGTGTCATTAAAAAAATGTAATATAGTCTTTTATTAATGGATTTTGGCTCCTTTCAATGAAATCCTACTCTAAAATCCGCTTCTGTTCGCCTCTGTAGTCTTTCCCCTGTTATTGGCAGCAGAAATCCTCACTGCTTCTGACTGTGATTATGGAGAAGTATGGGTATAATACAGAGAAACTGAGACTGGATGGGGGGGGGGGGGGTCACTTCAAACACATATCTTAGGAATTTTAAAACATAGAATGATGGTTCTGGTGTCATATGACAGATGAGATTCTCATATGACAATAAAATGTGCCACTTTCACTTTTTTTCTGTCCTGCTTACCACTTTATACAAAAGTGGGCAGAGGAGGGTGGAGATCAAGGCAGGCTGGGACAGGGACGCCTCAGCCCAATGGATTTAGTAAAATTGCCAGTTGAGCAATTCCCCAGTGCTGCTGCAGAACCCTGGGGGGAGGGGCACAACAAGACAGTGAGCCCTAAGCTGAACCCCCCAATGTCCCTGGCTAACTTGCCTGTTCTTTCCTAGGCGACAGCAGCAACTGGTCGACAGTCACTTCCTAATATAGGTGACAACACAGAACGCAGACAGGACAAACAACAACAAAGGGAGGACAGCTAGCCAAGGGGTCGGTAACAGTGGAGCAATGCAGTACAAAATCACAATCCAAGAGAATAGTCAGAGACAAAACCAGAGGTCAGGAATAGGAATAGAGGAAATAGCAGAATAGGAGCTAGCAGGGACAAGTCACAAGACATAATCAATAGCCAGCGACCATGTGAGGGCTGACAACCTGTTTATAGAGAGTCAGGACCTGCCCCAGACTGGATTGGTAGACAGACTGTCAATCACACAGGCAAGGCTAAGATTAACTATTAGAGGAGCAGAGAGAAACAAAGATGCAGGAGATGGGTGTGGCAGAAATTCAATTACAGACTGGAGGTACTAGGACAGTGTTCAGACTGAGCAACAAGAATCTTAAACAAGGAATCAAACTGAGCATGCCTCCTGCGCCGCCGCATGCGGGCGGAGGGTGGTGCAGAGAACCGAACAGGCAGAGACATTACATTCACAGAAGAAAACTGGCATGAGTTATACCTATAATCTACGACAGCCCCAAATGACTGGGGCCTGGGGGAATGAATTGAGACTGGCATAGGAAACGCCCATCTCAAAGTCAATACTTTAATATTTTTCTGGAGCTTCCATTCTTCACAGACTGTATGAAAGAAGGCATGCAAAACTCCAAGTGTATCCTTTCATCATCTCTTGTTTCTATGTCTCAGCAGGTCTCCCATAAAGGGCACATATTGCTGTACTACATTATCTACTGGTTTCTACATGATTAACACAAACAGTACATTTCTACAGGCACTACAACGCTGATAAACCTGCACCACCAGGGGGAAGCAGAAAGAGCCAGCAAGAAACTAGGTGTAACGTCTCTGCCTGTTCGGGTCTCTGCACCACCCTCTGCTTGCGCGCTGCGGCGAAGGAGGCGTGTTCAGTTTGATTCCTTGCATAGGTTTCTTGTTGCTCAGTCTGAACACTGATCTAATACCTCCTGTCTGTAATTGAATTTCAGCCACACCCGTCTCTTGCATCTTTGTTTCTCTCTGCTCCTCTAATAGTTAATCTCAGCCTTGCCTGTGTGATTGACAGCCTGTCTACCATTCTAGTCTGGGGCAGGTCCTGTCTTTCTATAAACAGGTTGTTAGCCCTCACATGGTCGCTGGTTATTGCTTCTTGCGTTCTGGCTATTACTCCTTGCTGTTTTGTTATCTGTATTCCTATTCCTGATCTTTGGCCTTGACTTTTGACTATTCTCTTGGATTTTGATTCTGTACTGCATTGCTTGTCTGTTACCGAACCCTTGGCTTTCTGACCTAGCTTTTTTTCGTTTGTTCTGTCTGCGTTCTGTGTTGTCACTTATTCAATGTAGGGATCGGCTCCGAGTTGTCGGCTGTCACCTAGGATAGTCAGGCAAGAGGCAGGGCCAGTGGGGGGGTTTTCAGCTTTAGGACTCGCTGTCTTGTTGTGCCCCTCCCCCCAGGGTTCTCCAGCAGCTACTGGGGAATCGCTCCTCTAGCTATTCCCTTACACTAGGCTAATTTCAATTACAGCTTTGGGTTTGATTGGAGTATAAACATGATATTTAATAATCTATGTATATACAGTGGGGGAAAAAAGTATTTAGTCAGCCACCAATTGTGCAAGTTCTACCACTTAAAAAGATGAGGCCGGCCTGTAATTGACATCATAGGTAGACCTCAAATATGAGAGACAAAATGAGAAAACAAATCCAGAAAATCACATTGTCTGATTTTTAAAGAATTTATTTGCAAATTATGGTGGAAAATAAGTATTTGGTCAATAACAAAAGTTCATCTCAATACTTTGTTATATATCCTTTTTTGGCAATGACAGAGGTCAAACGTTTTCTGTAAGTCTTCACAAAGTTAGCACACACTGTTGCTGGTATGTTGGCCCATTCCTCCATGCAGATCTCCTGTAGAGCAGTGATGTTTTGGGGCTGTCGCTGGGCAACACAGACTTTCAACTCCCTCCAAAGGTTTTCTATGGGGTTGAGATCTGGAGACTGGCTAGGCCATGCCAAGACCTTGAAATGCTTCTTATGAAGGCACTCCTTCGTTGCCCTGGCGGTGTGCTTGGGATCATTGTCATGCTGAAAGACCCAGCCACGTTTCATCTTCAACGACCTTGCTGATGGAAGGAGGTTTGCACTCAAAATCTCACGATACATGGCCCCATTCATTCTTTCATGTACACAGTTCAGTCGTCCTGGTCCCTTTGCAGAGAAACAGCCCCAAAGCATGATGTTGCCACCCCCATGCTTCACAGTAGGTATGGTGGTCTTTGGATGCAACTCAGCATTCACTCTCCTCCAAACACGATGAGTTGTGTTTCTACCAAACAGTTCTACTTTGGTTTCATCTGACCATATGACATTCTCCCAATACTCTTCTGGAACATCCAAATGCTCTCTAGCAAACTTCAGACGGGCCCGGATATGTACTGGCTTAAGCAGGGGGACACGTATGGTACTGCAGAATCCGAGTCCCTGGCGGCGTAGTGTGTTACTGACGGTAGCCTTTGTTACGTTAGTCCCAGCTTTCTGCAGGTCATTCACTAGGTCCCCCCCGTGTGGTTCTGGGATTTTTGCTTACCGTTCTTGTGATCATTTTGACCCCACGGGGTGAGATCTTGCGTGGAGCCCCTAATCGAGGGAGATTATCAGTGGTCTTGTATATCTTCCATTTTCTAATTATTGCTCCCACAGTTGATTTCTTCACACCAAGCTGCTTGCCTATGGCAGATTCAGTCTTCCCAGCCTGGTGCAGATCTACAATTTTGTTTCTGGTGTCCTTCCACAGCTCTTTGGTCTTCACCATAGTGGAGTTTGGAGTGTGACTGTTTGAGGTTGTGGACAGGTGTCTTTTATACTGATAACAATGTCAAACAGGTGCCATTACTACAGGTAATGAGTGGAGGACAGAGGAGCCTCTTAAAGAAGTTACAGGTCTGTGAGAGCCAGAAATCTTGCTTGTTTGTAGGTGACCAAATACTTATTTTCCACCATAATTTGCAAATAAATTCTTAAAAAAATCAGACAATGTGATTTTCTAGATATGTTTTCTTATTTTGTCTCTCATAGTTGAGGTCTACCTATGATGTCAATTACAGGTCTCTCTTATTTTTTTAAGTGGGAGAACTTGCACAATTGGTGGCTGACTAAATACTTTTTTCTCCACTGTACAGTACTGTAGATAAGGTTGGATAAAGATTAAAGTCCATCGACCTATCAATATGATCCTGGGGAAGGCAAAAAAAAAAAACCCATGTGATGAATGCCAATTGTCCCATCAGAGGAACAAATTCCTTCCTAACTCCATATATGGCAATTGGACTTAGTGCCTGGATCAATATCCTATCCCAAAATGTCTAAATCCCATATTCTTACTTTCAAGAAAAGCATCTAGGCATGTAGATTTAACCTGTAAAATGTTGGTTTGTGGCTCTGTGTGTGTATTCTATGTTCGCCGATCCTTTTCTGAATATCATTCTTCTAGCTTCTAATGGATGACCTTCTTCTATAGTGACCCATTTATGTGCTAGCAGCGCTCGCCTTCCTCCACTGTCACAGCATTCTACCTTTTCATACACATACATTACCTTTTCTATAAACAAGGTTAAACACATTGAAAATCTATACACATTCTTTACCTAAAGCATGTTATTTGATCTCTGTTTCCCTGGAAACAAACAAGAAAATTCATCTAAATGGGAGAAAATGTGATGAATTCAAGAATGCAAAAACTGATGGATAATATAAACAGCTAATGGATGATGTGGCAAGACACCTTATCACAAGACATCACTGTGGTTACAGGTCCTTATGCCCTCTCCACTCCTTTAGCCTCAAAATGCAGTTATATTCATCAGTTTGATGGCGTGACGATCGCGGTCACAGGGGGTACGACCACAATCGGGCCTGGATGGGTAGTGGGCCCTTGGCCAGCTGGATACGGCTGGGGCCCACAGCACCATGATAGCAGTCTGGGAAAGCCTGATTCCCCAACCATTATTTTTGCTATACACCTACAGCAGAGATTGGCACTCATCTCTGCTGCCTGTGGAGGTCACTGTACTGAACTCTCTAGGCAGCAGAAATGGGCGCCGATCTTTGCTACCTGAGTTGTAATAGCTAAGGCTGGTGTTGGGGGGCCACCTGGGGAAATTACCCAGGGCCCCTGTCCTCAAAAGGGCCCCCAGGATCCAGGGCACCAGACTTTTGGCCTGGCGACATGAATCCAAGAGCTCCACTGAAAACAAGCTTATCACCTATGACAGGGCAGATAACTGTAAAGAGAACTATGAGAGAACTGTCCTGGCACAGGTGGTGTGATGACGTCACGGAGAACCTTCAGCTGATCCACTCAGCGGGGGACTGTGGCAGCGCGTGTAAAAGATTTATTGCTTTCTGAAAAGCAAAAGGTGGGCTATAATTGATAATGGGGCTATTATAAGGGGGAGAAACTATTATTTATAAGGGCAAGACTATTACTTATAATGGAGAGAAACATTTATGGAGGGGAAAATATTTTTAAGGGGGACTATTTTAATGTGGAGACTATTATTATTTGTAAGAGGGGCTATTATTTATAAGAGAGGAACTGTTATATATAAGGGGGGGCTATTATTTATAAGGGAAGAACTAACATATAAGGGGGTATTATAAGGGGACGACTGTTATCTATAAGGGTGACTATTATTTTAAATCAGAATAGGTCATCAAGAGGAGATCAGTGGGGGTCCATCACCTGGGGCCCCTGCTGATCTGCTGTTTGTAGGGACCTTGGCACTTGTTCAAGCACCATGACTATTTACATTGCATGCCATCTGGTTTATTGTAGCCGTGCAATGTTATTACAGACTGTAATTATATTGCACGCTTGTTATGAAACTACCTAATAGTGAAGGAGTCAGGGTGCTCAGAATACCGACACAATAACAAATTATTTAAAAAAATAAAGCATTTTTAGTATGCAAAAGAAAAAAAAATGTGGTAGCAATATCAGGGGTCCTGTCACAGTGGCAACTAAAGAGGGCTCAGTGCCAGTGTGAGGTCAGTACAGGTGCACATCATCTATGAGGCAAGGTGCTTATGGCACTACTTTCTTCCTGCTGGGGGCGGCATTTTGCTGTAATGGTGCCAGTATTGCATTGATAAAGATGTCAGCTCCAGCTTTGCCTCTAGTATGTGTTTTTAAAAAGCTTTTGGAATTCACCAGTCTTTGGGAAAGGGGTCAAGAGGGACAGATTTTCTTTCATACTAGGAGACTAAAGCTGCACTAACTTTGCATGCAGCCAACCTGCAGTTCTCTTCATGTCAAGAGTGTTCTAGATGCTGTCTCAATCCTTCATATTGCCCTTACCTGCCCCTAGGTACTACATACAGTGCCTTGCGAAAGTATTCGGCCCCCTTGAACTTTTCAACCTTTTGCCACATTTCAGGCTTTAAACATAAGGATATAAAATTTAAATTTTTTGGTGAAGAATCAACAACAAGTGGGACACAATTGTGAAGTGGAACGAAATTTATTGGTTATTTTAAACTTTTGTAAAAAATAAAAAACTGAAAAGTGGGGAGTGCAATATTATTCGGCCCCTTTACTTTCAGTGCAGCAAACTCACTCCAGAAGTTCAGTGAGAATCTCTGAATGATCCAATGTTGTCCTAAATGACTGATAATGATAAATATAATCCACCTGTGTGTAATCAAGTCTCCGTATAAATGCACCTGCTCTGTGATAGTCTCAGGGTTCTGTTTAAAGCGCAGAGAGCATCATGAAGACCAAGGAACACACCAAGTAGGTCCGTGATACTGTTGTGGAGAAGTTTAAAGCCGGATTTGGATACAAAAAGATTTTCCAAACTTTAAACTTCCCAAGGAGCACTGTGCAAGCGATCATATTGAAATGGAAGGAGTATCAGACCACTGCAAATCTACCAAGACCCGGCCGTCCCTCTAAACTTTCATCTCAAACAAGGAGAAGACTGATCAGAGATGCAGCCAAGAGGCCCATGATCACTCTGGATGAACTGCAGAGATCTACATCAGAGGTGGGAGAGTCTGTCCATAGGACAACAATCAGTCGTACACTGCACAAATCTGGCCTTTATGGAAGAGTGGCAAGAAGAAAGCCATTTCTCAAAGATATCCATAAAAAGTCTCGTTTAAAGTTTGCCACAAGCCACCTGGGAGACGCATCAAACATGTGGAAGAAGGTGCTCTGGTCAGATGAAACCAAAATCCAACTTTTTGGCCACAATCCAAAACAATATGTTTGGGGTAAAAGCAACACAGCTCATCACCCTGAACAAACCATCCCCACTGTCAAACATGATGGTGGCAGCATCATGGTTTGGGCCTGCTTTTCTTAAGCAGGGACAAGGAAGATGGTTAAAATTGATGGGAAGATGGAGGGAGCCAAATACAGGACCATTCTGGAAGAAAACCTGTTGGAGTCTGCAAAAGACCTGAGACTGGGATGGAGATTTATCTTCCAACAAGACAATGATCCCAAACATAAAGCAAAATCTATAATGGAATGGTTCACAAATAAACGTATCCAGGTGTCAGAATGGCCAAGTCAAAGTCCAGACCTGAATCCAATCGAGAATCTGTGGAAAGAGCTGAAAACTGCTGCTCACAAACGCTCTCCATCCAACCTCACTGAGCTCCAGCTGTTTTCCAAGGAAGAATGGGCAAGAATTTCAGTCTCTCGATGTGCAAAATTGATAGAGACATACCCCAAGCGACTTGCAACTGTAATCGTAGCAAAAGGTGGTGCTACAAAGTATTAACTTAAGGGGGCCGAATAATTTGGCACGCCCCATTTTTCAGTTTTTTATTTTTTACAAAAGTTTAAAATATCCAATAAATTTCGTTCCACTTCACAATTGTGTCCCACTTGTTGTTGATTCTTCACCAAAAAATTAAAATTTTATATCCTTATGTTTGAAGCCTGAAATGTGGCAAAAGGTTGAAAAGTTCAAGGGGGCCGAATACTTTCGCAAGGCACTGTACATACAATAGTAAATTATTAGGAGTCTTTCTACCATGTTGCACCTGTGGTGGCTAGGAAACATGCACCAAATTTAGTTAACACCTAAAAAAATCACCTGGCAATACAGTGTCAATGATATGAATAAGAAACGAATGGTATCTCTGCACAACTTACATACAACCCATATGTGAACAGCCCACAATCTTTTTCATGGTGAATTTACCCACCACATTAACTCATTGGAGCAGATATACTACTGGTCATGTGCCAGAATTCTTTTGTAAATATGTCACAATTTGCCATTTTTCCACCTCTCCTGTCACTTTGGAGAAAAGTAGTCATAGTAGAGCAGGGAGTGGGTGTAATGAGGATGGGACCTCATTTGCCTGACTGAATTATTGTCATTTACACCAGAAACCTGGAGTAAATTAAAACTGAAATCTAAGCTAGCTCTAAACTGGTGTAAATTTCAGTTCTGGTGCAGGCCCAACATGCAGCAAATGATGGTAGCGTAGTAGATTATTATAACTAACTTACTACATGCCAGTCTTCACAAGTCAGCCCTAGTGTCTTTGCTGATTCACATTCAGCCCAGGTAATCCTTGCTGTTTTCCCTGGGGCATTTCCAATCCTTCTCAAGTCTGTGGAGCTCTTTTAGCCTGTTATCCACCATTGCAGAGGAAATGGAACTGTAACAGCTTTTCATCCCCAAATTCTAAAGCATCATGATCAGACACCTTAAAAATAGTCTGTTGGGACATAGTCCCCTCATGGTCATCGCTTGGGATGGTCATTCCTTTGTTTCCAACAGTACCTTCTCCTCTTCATTGCAATGCCTATTGCTGAAGGCTGCAAGACAGGACATGGCTGGATCCTCCGTTGCTTCCTTAGTTGGTGGACTCAGATACTTCTGGATGCAATGCCAGTATTCACACTTCTTTGATTTCTTCCCTGTGATTAATCCTGTCATACTCTGCACCACAATGTTGTTTTTTTAGCATTCAGTTTTGTTATGCCGTTTTTGAAGCCAAAACCAGGGATGCATAAAAAAAACCAGAGGAGAAGCACCGACTTTATTTATATTTTCTCATTTTGTGATCCACAACTAGTTTGTTTGGAAAGCAGAAGAGTAGTAAAATACGTTCTACAATTGCCACACTTTCTAGTGCGTACTGTCATCTTTCTGGAGAGCCGCCACCAGGTCTAACATCTCCCTGATATACAAGATCTCTTGTAGCCAATCCATTGCGGGCGGGGGGGGGGGGGAAGGGAGTAGACTTCCAGCGAATGCAGTTTTTTTCTAATGCAAGGAGTTTGTATGTTCTCCCCGTGTTGTGTGGGTTTCCTCTGGGTACTCAGGTTTCCTCCCACACTCCAAAGACATACTGATAGGGAATGTAGATTGTGAGCCCTATATGGGACAGTGACTGACCATATCTGTAAAGCACTGTGGAATATGTTGGCGCTATACAAGTAAGAAAAATATACAAATTCCACGCCATTCTGAATTTTATTTCCACCTTCCCAGTACATCATAAGGAACAGCAAATGGTACCATTATTTACTAAGTACAATTTGTTCTGCAAAATAAGTCTTAATATGGCTCTGTGAAAAGAAAATTTAGAAGGTGGGGAATAAAAAACGACAATACAAATAGCCTTGGCACTATGTGGTTAAATATATATATATTTAAATAGCAGGAAACCCCCTTTAAATTAACAAATAAAGTCCTTTTCTCAAAATGTGTAAAATATTGTAATTTGTACAGTGGCATACACTTTAACATGTGTCTGAAAACACATGAATAAGAAGAGTGCCACCTTGTGGAGAATCAGAGCATAGCACGAGTTTAACTTGTATTCTACAAGGACATCTTAATAAGTTACAATATCATCAAAAAGTTTTTTTTTTTAGTAATTCAATTGAAAAAGTGAAACACATATTATATTGAGTCATTACAAACAGAGTGAACTTTTTCAAGTGTTTATTTATGTTAATGTTGATGATTATGGCTTACAGCCAAGGAAAACCCAAAAGAAAGAAAACTTTATTCATTCTTCTGCATGTCCAAAGGAGCCCTGTAACTTACTACAGGATAACAATGGCAGGATTTTTCCTAACCCCTTATTATAAGACAATTGCCAATGTTAAAGGGGCTGTCACTGATACAGTGATCCGTCAGCTGTCACTGTTATGGGTGTTCTTTATTTGTGGAGCACTGTGATGGTCATTATCATGGCTGCTAATACCCATTACTGAATTGTGCACGTGGGCATATGCACGTTATCTAATTATCTCCTCTTTTTCCTCATACTTGGTTTGGCACCAGGGTTGCCACTTGGCCGGTATACCATTGGCCCACTCAGTATTTACATCAGTAGGTTGGTGCCTTTTTTTTTAACCTATTATCATACATGCCAGTATATCCCTTCAAGCTCGGGTCCTTCCATGATGTGCTCTCACATCTCCTGGCACATGGTTCAACATAGAACCTTGTCTCCCTCTTACTCACTTTCTTCAATTTTTTACATTTTCCTTGCTTCCTGTCCACTCCCTACTCTACTAGCCATTCTGTGTAGTTAGGAGTCCACTTCTCCCTTCCCATTATTCATTCCCTCCTCCTATATATGAAAGAAGCTAGAACAAAGAATCTGGCCACTCCAACCACCATCAAGCTTTGAAAGGCTTACCAACATTAGGACATGCCTAGGGGGAACACTACTATCACCATCAGACAGCCTGCAGGTACTAGATGTCTGCCTTACCACAGCCGTACTATCCTGTACTATATAAAGACGAAAAATGCAGACATAATACGGTCCGGATTTTCCAGACCTTATTAGCCCGTGCGAAGGGGGCATTACTCTCCCTTTTTAACTCCTCTTCCCCTTACTCTGCTACTGAAGCTGTTCTGAGCAGTCCTGGAGTCCCTCTGCACCCCTTCCACACAATATCATGTAGAGCCCTTAGAAATCTCAGACAAGGGTGCTTTTCCACTTGTGTTGTTTAATCCATTTTTTTGGTCCATCATAGGAACAGAAGAATTGATTAAACAAAATGTTGGATCTGTTCTATGATGGACAACAACAGATCATGAGGGACCCTATTGACTATATGTTTTCTTCCTGACATTGCTGGATGAAAAAGTCGTAAATTAGTTTCAATGATGTATATTTATGCTGAGAAAACTTGAGGGATAGTTTGCTACTGGGATTGCCTTCTCTGGAGTAAGATGGCTGGTAGACAAACAATATACAATAAATATTACTGCAAAACATTAAAACAATGACTGATGACTAACTACCCATAATGTGGAGCTTACCTTTCTTTCTGGTTATAGGCCTACTAGCACCTCAAATCAAAACACAGTTTCCACCAGGACTCTTGACTCAAGTCCCCAAAATCTTGGTACAGCCTGCATTCCCCATAATAGGAGCCTTGTGGAAAGAGTTCACAATTCACTTATACAGACTTCCCAGCTGGTTGCTTATAAATCCTCTTTAGACTAAGACCTAGAATAACCACAGCAGAAACGCATCACTGTTTTTCCCGCAGCGCTTTTCACAGAAAGTCTGCAGAGGTTTCCTCTGCGGACTTTCTGCTTCCATTATACCTATAGGGAAACTGCCGGCGTTTCCGTAGGTATAAGTGACATGTTGTGATTTCCAAAACCGCAATGGAATCCCATCCACTATATAGGGACTGCAAAACGCTGCGGTTTTTACGCCACGTGAGGCCCTGTCCTAAGACAGCTCAGCCTTGCCACATTATCCTACCCCTGTGACAAAAGCCATAGGACTTTTCACATGCCATTACCCTCCCTACAGGGTCACTCCTACAATAAGAGTCACACAATCACAGTCATCCATAAGTTTGTAAGATGGAGATCCAGGGCACCTTGACACACTACTCGGTTAACGTCTGACCATTTAGCACATCTGCAAGGTTCCTCATGAAAAATTACACTTTTTATCATTTTCTTTTTAATCATTTCTTTCCGCATCCATTTTTCATTTTCGTTTTTTATTACCCACATTACAAAAGCCATAACTTTTTTTTTATTTTTCTGTCCATATAGCCATGCAAGGTTTCTTTTTTTTGTGGGACCATTTAATATTTCATAAGATGCTAAGATGCACTGGGAAGCTGGAAAAAAATTCAGAATGGGTTAGAATTAGAGAAAACCTGCATTTGCGCTATTTTCATATGGGTTTAAATTTTACGGAGTTCACTGTCATGCTTCTTATATTCTTCTAGTGATACCAAATTTATATAGTTTTTGCTGTGTTTTAATACTTTTACAAAAATCCAAAACTCTGAAAAATGCAAAAAATTATTTTACCCGCCATATTCTGACACCCATAACTTTTTTTTTCCTTGTGTGGAGATGTATAAGACGTCTTTTTTTGTGGCACAAGATGTAGTTTTTATTTACATAATTTTGGGGAATGTCCAATATTTTGATTACTTTTCATGAATTTTTTTTTGGGAAGGCAAAATGGCAAAAAAACTGAGATTTGGCTATTTTGACCTTTTTTTTTTTATTACTACAGTTTTGACTGTATGGCTTATTTTTATACTTCGGGCATTTTCAGATGTGGAGCTGCCTAATGTGTTTAGGTTTGCTTTCGTATATTGTGGGGTTATTTAAAAACAACCTTTCATGTCCTCAGGAATATGCGATATTACATACCGCTAGAAAGCCAACAATACTTCAACTGTACTTCGGCTACCTTTGGCACTCCCATTGAAGTGAATGAGAGCCACCTGGGTTCGTCCATACACCAAGTGACACACCTATATATATGGCTGCGGTCAGGCTGAATTCCCATCCAGTGGGCGGAAAAAACCCAATTCTCAGGCTCAGTGGGGGTCTCAGCAGACAGACCCCCATCATTCAGGTATTTATCCTCTATCATTTACAGTAGGTGAATACAGTGCAGTAACATTTTGTGACTTACAGGTGACGTCTCTGACTAATTCTTCACATTTCCCTTCTCTTCCCTTTGGAACGCCATGACCACTTCATCCAGCTGTGACTTGTCTCTGTAAAGTTTGCAACACAGACATCTTTGGCTCCTCACTTTTCCAGGCACCTGACACACATTGTCCTCACCTACACAAAGCCCCCATCCTGCTGCTACCCCAATTATAAAATATATGATATAACCCCCCCATAATGAATAATATCCCCAAGTGCATCTATATATTAATAATGTCTGTGTGTACCCTGTATAAATAGTGCCCCTTATTAATAGTACCCCAGATGTTACCTAATTAAAAGGTTTTCAATCAGTGGGGCTCAAAAACCCAGGACCCCCACTGATCAGCTGTTTGAATGAACCGTGGTACCTGTGTAAGCGCCGTGACCGCTTCTCTGTTTACATAGTGTCATTCATCTCATAGCGGCCATGTAATGTAACTACAGCCTCGTCCTATAAACGTCTATGTGACAAGACTAATTACATCACACGGTCACTATAAACAGACAGCGTATGATATAAATAGGCGCCATAGCCCCTTCATACAGCTGATCAGAGGTGGGGTCCACTGATCTCTTATTGATGATCTGTCCTAAGGATAGAACATCAATAAAAATGAGCTGGAAGGCCCCTTTAATAAAGCCCAAGTGCCACCTTAAAGGGGTTGTCCAGGATAACCACTTTTTTAATATGAGGCTGGGGAAGGAGCTCCGGTGTCTCCCAGCGTGTTCCAGTCCTGCTGCTCCAGTGTTTTCTTCAACACAGCACTGTGATGTCCCGTGTCAGCGACCACAGCGGTCATGTGCGGTGGGGACTTCTGCGGTGACCAGATGGAAGGTAACGCTGCAGTTGGGATTGCGGGGGTGCAAACAGCGCAGACTTGTCACGGTCTCTGGGCACGAGGGCGCAGCGCTGGTGCTGTCCCACGTTACCACCACTGGTACCGGTGATGAGGGGGCTGCACAAATGTTGGTGGTGATTGTTCCCCCGGGGCGCTTCCCCTATACTGTGCCGACTGGTGGTGTTTGGGGCGCCCTGATGTTGTCGGTGCAGAGTCAGACACAGAAACGGTTGTAAAGTTGAACTTTTACTTCCATAGGTGTGGAGGCACAAATGCTTAAACAGTTTCTTCAATACAAAACAACGGGGTACGCCTGGTGACACAGCAAAGTCCTGGGGTGCAGGGTAGACTTGATGAAAGGTGTTCCTAGCCCCTTATACTTCAGTGTTACAGCCCTAAGGTGCGTCTGGGCTCCTATTTGGCACATAGGAGGATGCCCACCATGATACTAGTACATAATATTCCCCACTCACGTTATGTGGTCCTGATAGCTCAGAGTTTCGGGGTACAATAGTCAGGGTGGCAGGATATTCCACAGGTCTGGCCTTGGCCCCTGGATCCTGTGATACTTGCTATGGAGCACGTGTTCCAGAATGTTCTCTCCACAGTCTCATGCTGACAAGATGATGATGCTTGACTTCCTTCAGGGCGATGGCTAGGCAGACAGGGGACAGGATCTTCTGAATAGCTGGAGTATGTCAGCTCTCCAACCTTCCTGGGCCTGTCTAGGACTTGAGATTCCTGCACTAAACTCACTGCTTTCTTCACAGGACATCACACTTCTCTCCTCACCTCCTCCTCCTAACACTCCACACTTCTAACTCCTCACACGCAGGACCTTCCTGCAGGGGTGATACCATGGGGACCCAGTGATCAGCTGACTCCTCCCCTTTTCCCAGGCGATGTCCTCCCATTGGACATTTGGTTACTATTCAATCCTATGGGAGGTGTAATGCATGTGTGAGGCTCACTAGGTGGCGCTGTGTTGTGTGAGACTCAGGACCCCCTGCTATGTCACACAGGCTATGAAGCAACAGGAAATAATACAATGACTACAGAGATCACCCTCAGCCCAGCCATAGCCAGCTCTGGGATGCCACACTTCCGCCAGAAGAAAACATCAGAGCAGCAGAACCAGACTGCAGTGGGAGACATTGGAGCACAAGGGACAGGTGAGTAGGTGTTTTTATTTTAATACAGTATTACACGATATTATGCCCCGCAGCGGCCCCTGCACATGGTATTATGCCTCGCAGCGACCCCTGCACACAGTATTATGCTTCATAGTGGCCCCTGCACTCAGTATTATGCTCCATAGTGGCCCCTGCACACGGAATTATGCTCCATAGTGGCCCCTGCACTTGTTATTATGCTCCATAGTGGCCCCTGCACACAGTATTATGCTCCGCAGCGGCCCCTGCATACAGTATTATGCTTCATAGTGGTCCCTGCACTCGGTATTATACTCCATAGTAGACCCTGCACACGTAATTATGCCCCATAGTGGCCCCTGCACACAGTATTCTGCTACATAGTAACCCACCCATGATCTATTATTATACTCTGGGGTCTAAAAGACCCCAGAGTATAATTATCAGAGACCCAGGTGGTGACAAACATAAAATACACTGTTACTTACCTGGACTCCAGTGCACTCCCTGATTTCGGCCCTCTTCAATGTCACACAGACCGGCTTTGCAACATAATGACATCGGCCTGGCTCACGTGACGCCTGGGACGTCACCAAAGAAGGACGAAGCCTGCTGGGAGTAACACCAGATCGCTGGAGAGGTGAGTAACAATGGTTTTTATGTTTATCACCTCCCCTGGATCTACGATTATTATACTCTGGGGTCTTAAAATACCCCGGAGTATAATAATAATAGTATTTGAGGCCCGCGGCCTCACTTTCCGATGCCCACTGCCGCTCACAGCGGCATCCACTTCCCCTTCTGCGTCTGATAGCAGAAGGGGAAGCAGAGGTGGCCACAGCAGGAGCGGGGTAGGTAAATAGGTAAATAAATAGGCCGTTACCTGCTGGGGATACTCCAGCAGGACGGCCTATTTATATATTTAAATATACATATATATATATATATATATATATATATATATATATATATATAAAAGTTATACTCACATGCAATGCTTTGATGGAGCCGCCGCTGCCTCTTCTTCACCTGTGTCCGCATCTCAGAGTAGGAGGCACGATGACGTCATTGTATCGCCGCCTGCACTGAGATGCAGAGATCTCGTAAACCAGCCCAGGACAGGCCCCGCTCAGCTTTGTTTTTTTTTTTAAGCGGCCTGTCCTGGGCTGGTTTACGGTAAATAGAATGTAAAAAATGCCGCCCCCCCAGACAGTGATGGACAGTGCCGCCTCACTTCGCCTCATTAGCGGTGCGCCCCTGCTTTCCTGTTATGCGCCCCTGTGCTGAAGATATCTGTGCCATTAGTTTTGGCACCGATAGCTCTCCACTGTCAGAAAGGCAAAGCCCGACCGATCAATAGACAACCCTGGCACACTGACCTGACTAAAAAACTGAGACGTGCCTCATGGGTTGCAGAACGCCTCTGGAAGAAAAGCCACTCCCAGGAAGACTTCCTTAAGTACAAAGAGGCAGTTCTCACATTCAAGAATGCACTCACGTCTGCAAAGCAGGTCTACTTCTCCACACTAATATCTGCCCTATCCCACAACCCCAAACAGCTATTCACTACCTTCAACTCCCTTCTCCGTCCTCCTGCACCCCCTCCGACATCACTTATCACAGCTGATGACTTTGCCTCTTATTTCAAAAGCAAAATTGACACCATCAGAGTCAGTCTCACACTACACCCCCGACAACCACTCTATCCAACTGTCCTGTTCTCTTCATCTTTAACCTGTTTCTCCACCGTCACTGATGAAAAGCTCTCCACCCTAATCTCTAAATCCCACCTCACCTCCTGCGCGCTTGACCCGATCCAGTCACATCTCATACCCAAATTCTCTGAAGTCATTACTCCTGCCCTAACCCATCTCTTCAACCTATCCCTAACCAATGGATCCTTCCCTTCTGCCTTCAAACATGCTACCATCACACCTATACTTAAGAAACCCTCCCTTCCTCTCCAGGGAACTACCGCCCCATCTCACTGCTCCCATATGCCTCTAAACTGCTGGAGCAACACGTCCACTCTGAACTATCCTCCTATCTCTCGTCCAATGTGCGCTTTGACAGACTACACTCAGGCTTCAGACGCTATCACTCCACAGAAACTGCCCTAACCAAAGTCACTAATGACCTTCTAACTGACAAAGCCAAGCGTCACTACTCTGTCCTCCTCCTCCTCGACCTCTCCTCTGCCTTTGACACAGTCAACCATTCGTTACAAACGCTCTCAAACCCTTGGCATCTCAGATCTGGCCCTTTCCTGGATCTCCTCATACCTCACCAACCGCACGTTCAGTGTCTCCCACTCGCACACCACCTCCCCGCCACGCCCTCTTTCTGTAGGTGTCCCCCAAGGCTCCATCTTAGGACCCCTCCTGTTCTCCATCTACACCCTCGGCCTTGGCCAACTCATAGAATCCCATGCTTTCCGTTATTATTGCTATGCTGATGACACCCAAATATATCTCTCTGGACCAGACATCACCTCTCTGTTGTCCAAAGTCCCAGAATTTCTAACAGCCGTAGCCTCCTTTCTCTCCTCCCGCTTTCTCAAATTCAACATGGAGAAAACGGAGTTCATAATCTTCACCCCTCCTTGCATGGCCCCCCTACATGACCCATCTATTAAAGTCAGCGGAACGACACTCACCCTACAGTAGTCCCATGGGTCCGCTGCCTTGGGATAACCTTAGACTCTGACCTAGCCTTCAAGCCGCATATTCAAACCCTCAACACCTCCTGTCGCCTCCAACTCAAGAACATCCATCGAATCCGCTCCTTCCTCACCCCAGAAACTACAAAGATGCTAGTCCATGCCCTCATAATCTCCTGCCTAGACTACTGTAACACCCTTCTCCATGGCCTCCCAGCTAACATTCTCACCCCCTCTAGTCCACCTTAAACTGTGCTGCTCGCTTAATACACCTCTCCCCTCATTCTTCATTGGCCGCTTCCCTCTGCCAATCCCTTCACTGGCTACCTGTTGCCTCCGATCCTCCAAAGATCTCCTACTCCGCTCTGCTCTTATCCGCTCTTCACACAACCGTCTCCAAAACTTCTCCCGTGCATCCCCCATACTCTGGAACTCATTACCAAGACACATAAGACTGTCCCCCACAGTCACAAGCTTCAAGAAGGCCCTGTAGACTCTCCTATTCAGGAAGGCCTACAACCTCCAATAACGCTACTGTCAACACACCACCACCTGTACAGTCTTTACCCTCACTTTCTGTCTCTATCCCTCTTCCCTCATAGATTGTAAGCCCTTGCGGGCAGAGCCCTCTATCCCACTGTACCAGTTGGTCACTATTAGTATTATATTTGTTTTGTATATCTTGTGTACCGTATGTAAATCCTCAAATATAAAGCATCATGGAATTAATGGTGCTATATAAATAACCAATAATAATAATAACAACAATTACAGCCTAGCGTCATTAAATTTTAAGAGTTATGGTTTATGTTTTTATCATGCAAGCTCTTTTATACTATATTTACTTGCATTTTAATTTATCTGTATTAATTATTTATTTATATTAATTATTTTATTTTATATGTTTCTCACCTCCTACTACTTTTTTCTTTCACTCTGAGCTTCCATCTCCTTTGCTAAAATATAGCAATCCTTTCCAACAGTATTACGCTAAGTGCCGCTAGGCTTTTTGTTTTTTGTATTTGTAGAATCATCATCTGTTGGTCGTGATGCTCATGCTTCTCCTCCTCCTCCTAGTCAGTCATTGCGTCAGCAATCCATCACAGAAGCGATTTCGAAGAGACAACAGTATGCGTGCACTCATCCAACAGTGCAGAAGCTGAACGTTCTGGAGAGTCCCAAGCTGTCATTTCTTTGCCAAAAAGGCAGTACCAAGGGGCGTGGCTAGCGCTAAACATGGACGGTCGCATGTGAGCGGAGCTCCGGTTAGAGCCGCTCATTTATCCTGCTTTCCATCCTGACTTACCGGTGCCCGGGGTAGCTGTCCACTGGAACGCACATCTGGGGCCCTCCTCTTGGTCCTGGGACTCCTGTGCTGCCGGTATCCTCCTCCGCTGGGGGGTAGTCGGTGGCCGCTACACGTGGCCGGCAGCTGTACACCTTCACCTGCGCTGCCGGAGCCGCTTTGTCCCGTACTGTGGTGGCTTGGAGCTGTGGTGGAGCTGCCGTTCTGGGGCTGCGCTCGTGGACTGGCCTGAAGCTGTGCGGGCACTGCTGAAGCTGCTGAGCCTGCTGCCGCCCGGGCGGCGGTTTCCCCCTCTCTCCACGTGGCGGGCGGCCATCTTCATCCTGATCGGGTCGGCCATCTGCAGGTGGGGGAGCGCTGAGTCTGGAGTTCCTGGTGAGCTGGGCCTCTCTCTGACGGATCCCTCTGTCCCTGCCTGGAGGTTTGGGAGCCGGCACTCCTCTTTCCTGCTTGTTGCTAGGCATGATAGGGCCTTCCCCTGGCTCCTTGGGGCAGTAGTGCAGAGCAATATCTGCGGCAGCCATTAACGGTCCCTGACCCATTGAGGGTGTGTGCCTCTTTGTGATTTGTCACCCCGCTGACTGCTCTTCTGGGAGGCTTTGCTTATAATACAGTGAAGGTTGCGGTATGTACTACTGGACTGTTGAGTTACCATATGTCCTCCTATAGTCCCTCCTGGCAGCCTATGTACTTCATCACTCCGCTACTGGCCTTCTTGGAGGCTTTACTTATAATCCAGTGACTGATGCTACCGGCACTATTGGATCGTTGAGTTACCATCTGTCCCTTCTTAGTTCCTCCTGGCAATTTGTCTATTTCACTGCTCCACTGACGGCTCTCTCTTGGAGACATCGCTTATAATCCAGTGTCTGTTGCCATCGATACTATTGGACTGTTGAGTTACTGTCTGTCCTCGGCTGGCTGATTGGCCCTGGTGGCCCGACATAGAGGCTCCTACTGTGCAACTGCTATTAGCCAGAGACCTCGTTTATAATCTTCTGGGACCGGCCTGGTCTTGCTACAATCACACCTCCTCCTCTGCCATCATATCCACCTGTACGGAACGCAGGAAGAGCGGCTGCCGACTCTCTAAAATGAGTCGCCCGCAATCAACCTCTGTCTCTGATCGCCTGAGGGGGTTCTCCAGGGCAGCATCCTCTTCTACATCACCATCGCTTGAGGCAGCCTCTCCTGCCCTTCCAGAGGAGGACCCCGAGCCCACTTTAAAGCAAGTTACTGGACAGCTACTGGAGGCGATCCATGCCGGCACTTCCTCGCTGACCGGGAAAATTGAGGAGGTAAAAATCGACCTGGGCCTGCTCTGCCAGGACTTTCAGACCTTGCGAGGCAGGGTGCGTGAGGTGGAGGATCGGGTCTCTCAGCTAGAACATACTGTTAATCCACTTCCTGCCAAACTCCAGGAGCTGGACAGAGCTGCAAGTTTGTGGACCCAGCGTGCGGATGACTTGGAGAATAGATTGCGACGAAACAACCTCCGTATCCTGGGCCTGCCGGAGCGGGCGGAGGGTGAAGATCCTCGGGCCTTTGTGGAGGGGTGGCTGAAAAATGTCTTACCGGAGGCTCACTTCTTGCCAATATTTGCAGTGGAACGGGCCCATAGGGTTCCGGCTAAACCGCCGCCTCAGGGCGCACCTCCTCGACCCTTGTTGGCCCGTCTGATTAACAGCACGGATCGAGATACGGCGTTGCGGGCTGCACGCCAGGCCGGCGAGCTTAAGTACAACGGAGCTGCAGTGGCCATGTTTCCAGATTTCTCGGCGGCTCTCCAGAAGACCCGAGCATCCTTCGTGGCCGTTAAGAGGCGGCTGAGAGAAAAGGCTATACAGTACTCCATGATTTACCCAGCACGTCTTCGGGTCGTCCATGACGGCAGGTCCCTCTTCTTTACTTCGCCAAAGGATGTGGAGGACTGGCTATCTCTTCTTCCTCGATCTCCGAGACGATGATCCTGACGGCGTGTGGTGAGGGGTCCGATCGGACCATACATAAGGACTTATGTATTACGAGATGCTCTTGTTTATTGCATAAGTAGTTTTATGAAAAGTGTGGTTCTGTTATTATAGTATCCTATAGCTTTATAGTTACCTGGGCTGGCGACCCCCGGGGCGCCGGTGTATCCCACTTACTCATGTGAACCTGGCTCTGTTGAATAGTATATCCCCTAGCCTAGTGATCATCTATACCTTTAAGACAGTGCCCCGTATACCAACCACTTTGGGTGCACTTCTTCCCCCGTTAATTGTAGCCACGGTTAATTTAACGAATATTGTTTGTTTATGCCAGCAATATGTCTCACACCCTTTAGGGGTGTAATGGTTCATTTCGTTTGTATATGGTTCTTAGGTTGCTGCACACCACTTTGTGTCTCACTCAGCCACACACTACACACTCATAGGCAGGTCACTTTTGGGGTCCTGAACTGCCATGATTACATTACATTCTTAGACGACCATGGTGTCCTTTAGTGTACTATCTTGGAATGTGAGGGGCCTGGGCAGCCCACGAAAGAGGTCGTTGGTTTTTTTCTCAGATTAGGAGGGCTGACCCACACCTCATATGCCTTCAGGAAACTCATTTGGTTCCAGACAATTCCAGGCGACTTCAGAAGCCATGGGTTCAGTGGGCGGCTCACTCTACACATACTTCCTATTCCAGGGGGGTGTCCATCTTGGTGCATCGTAGACTCAGGTGGGAGCCAGGCCTCATTGTAAGGGACCCCGAGGGACGATACGTTTTTGTCCAAGTCTGGGTTGACTCTGTCCTGTATGTTATCCTGGGTGTGTACTTGCCACCGGAATCTGATCTCGCTGTGCTCCAGCAGGCTGCGAAGTTTGCGACCCGATTCCCTGGGGCTATTGCATTATGTCTGGGTGACTTTAACAAAGTTATGGATATTGCCTTGGATCGGTTCTCTGCGGAGCCGGGTTCCCCCCTCTCTGCCTCGCCCTACTACAATGGCCGGAGTGATCCGTGAATTGGGGTGGTTGGATTTGCGGCGGGTCCGGTTTCCGGAGGCCCGCACCTTTTCCTGTCACTCTGCCAACAGACATACTCTGTCCAGGATTGACCATGTTTTTGGAAATACTAAAGCATATTCTTTGTTGCAGACCATATCCTATTTACCCAGGGCAGTGTCTGATCATTCCCCGTTGTTGGTCCAATTAAATAGTAGTACGGCTGCTAAGCCACGACAGGGTTGGCGAATCCACCCATTTTGGTTGAAACTATTTGTACCACATGATCGAATACCTGATCAACTTCAGACGTTTTTGACCATTAATTCCCCAAACACTTCTCCACTCCTCTTATGGGAAACTATGAAGGCATATCTTAGGGGTTGTATTAAGTCCTCCATTTCCTTTTTAAAGAGGGAATCCTCGCTGTTGGAGACCACCTTGGCGACCCAGTGTGCCTCGCTCGAAGCCGCATACGTGGCTAATCCAACTGATGAGGCTAGGTCTCAATGGTTGCAGACGGGTAGACAATATCTGCATATACTGCATGACAAGGCACGTAGGTCTCTGTTTTTTAGCAAACAGAAGTTTTACGAACTCGGTAACCAGTCAAGCAGCTTTCTAGCTCAACTGATACATCAAAACACAGCCTCACCTGCAATACTACGAGTGCATTCAGAGACGGGGGAGGTACTGTCCAATAGCTTGGACATTAGTGACAGATTTTATAGGTATTACAGTGAGTTATACCTCTAAAAGCTTAGAGTCACTGATGGAGAGCTTGCTACCTATTTGGGTTTGATCCCCCTTCCTACATTGTCAGAAGACCAACGTGAATTTTTAGATTCCCCTTTTACGCTAGAGGAGCTATCGGGAGCCCTGGCAGATATGGCAAGGGGCAAATCACCTGGTCCGGACGGCATCCCGGTGGAGGTTTATGCCCAGTACGGGGGCCTGCTTCTCCCAGTGTTGCTTGAATGTTATAATGCTGCCTTTGTGGGCCGCAGTCTCCCGGAGTCCTTTTATGATGCCACCATTATCCTGTTACTTAAGCCTGACAAGGATCCGCTGGACTGTGGCTCATATAGGCCTATATCGCTGCTTAATGTAGATTATAAACTCCTTACTAAAATGTTGGCGAAAAGGCTAAATTCTGTTGTTCTCGACCTTATTCACCCGGATCAGACAGGCTTTATGCCTGGAAAATCCACATCGGATAATCTTAGAAGGGCTCAGGTGATAACTCAGATTGGGGCATCATCCTCACATGACTGGGCGGTGGCTTCTTTAGATGCAACAAAGGCGTTCGACTCTGTCGAGTGGCCTTTCCTATTGCAGGTGTTGCGAGGATACGGATTTGGAGAGGGGTTTGTTACCTGGATTTCCCTTCTATACTGTTCTCCTAGAGCGGCGCTGTCAATTAATGGCGCGTTGTCTTCCTACTTTCCTTTGGGTAGGGGTACAAGACAAGGATGTCCATTGTCACCGCTACTGTTTGCTTTGGCGGTGGAACCCTTGGCAATACTGCTTCGGAACGACTCCATATATAAGGGCATAGTGATAGGCACCCGGGAGAAGAGAACAGCATTCTATGCCGATGACTTACTCCTGTTTATGAGCGACCCTCCCGGTCCCTGCCCAGAGCCATGGCTATAATTGACGAATTTGGTAATTATTCTGGCCTGCGGACCAATTGGACTAAGTCCTCATACATGCATATTGGCCGCGCGTCAAGTGTAGCTGAGGGGAATGTGGTATGTGGATTGACTACAGTCTCAACTTGCAAATATCTGGGCATCTTTATATCTAGGGACCATAGGTGTTTTTTGGAACAGAACATTTTTCCGCTCATCTCGCACTTTAGGGTTAAGTTTAATCTTTGGGCTACACTGCCTTTGTCGGTGGCTGGTAGAATCAACCTTGTTAAAATGATAGTACTACCCAAATGTCTATATGCTATAAGCCATTCTGCTTTGTCCGTGCCCCTTAGATTTTTTAAACAAATGGACTCCCTCATTATCTCCTTTATATGGGGAAACTCTAGATCTAAGCTTAGGTTGTCATCTCTACAACGACCAAAGCAGCTCGGGGGTACATCACTCCCTGATCTGTTTCTTTACTACCTGGCAGGACAGCTCCGTTTTATTAGGAAGTGGCTCTCATCTGATCCCCTACCGGGGTCCGAGGCACATTTGGCTCACCACCTGGGTCTGCGTAATCTGTGGCCGGTGTTGGAACACCCGGCCTTGTTCAGGGGGAAATTGTTGCCCATCCATGCCCTGGCGGGACAGATCTGGCATCAGGCGAAAAAGGTGTCCACTTATTCTGGTATACCTGCGGATACCCCGCTTTGGCACAACCCTGGTCTGCCGACGTTATTTGCCCTGCCTGGCGCCCGGGCCTGGTCGCAGTATGGCGTGTCCTCTCTTAGTGACCTGTACATACAAGGTGTTTTTAAAACGTTTGACTCGCTAAGCTCCTCCTATGGCATCCCTAGAACGCAGTTCTTTAGATATCTACAGATTAGACATGCACACTCTTCTCAGTTCCCGGATCGATTGGACAATATATCTGAGTATCTGCTTATCGGCATACTTCGCTCACAGGGCCCTGGGGGTTTGATATCTACTTTATATCTGATATCTGTATCCACATTGGACACCCCGGCCCTGACGCGGTGGTGCATAAATATCCCAACTCTCACAAATGAGATGTTTCAAGACATTCTTGAATCTCCTCAACATGTGTCGCCTTCAGCTAACAACAAACTGATTCAAACATATATTCTACACCAATGTTACTTGACACCTTTCCGACTCTACAAAATGGGACGTCTGCCCAACCCCGGATGCCTTAGGTGTCCCTGTCCACAGTCAGACTTTTGGCATATGATTTGGGAATGTCCGATCGTACAATGTTTTTGGAAAGGGCTCGTGGATCTCCTGGCGGAAGTTCTGGCTAAACCTATACCATTAACCCCAGAGATATGCCTTTTCGGCGTATTAGATGAAGAAGTATGGCAACACCATGTTAGAATCCTTTTGAGGGAGTCTTTATTCTATGCCAGGAAAGCTATCGCACTGCGATGGATGGCTCCGAAACCCCTATCAGTATCTCAGTGGAAGAAACTTGTTAATACTGTTCTTCCTTATAACCAGATTGTGTATAAAGGGAGAGGGTGCCCTCAGAAATTCCATAAGGTGTGGGGAACATGGTGCAATTCTCCGGTAACCCAATATACGGCTCCCTCATTGCGCTCTGCCATTCATTTACTCATGCCGTGAGGGGTGCGAGACACCAGGAGTATCCACGACCTCTCATTTTGGAGTGTATCCTTGTTGTTACCCTTGACTTATTGACTGCATGTTTTTGTACATGATAACTGATGTATACAGTATTATGCATGTCCTGATTATATCCTTTCTGTACCGAGTCTACGTTATATGGTCCGGATGGGACGAGGGCCTGGCGAGGTGGGATGTGGTGCGTTGAGTGAATTTACATTTAAACTCTCGTTTTTTGGTGCGCAACATGTTATGTATATGTTTTGATTCCTTTTCTTGTGTCTGATACGCAATTTTCAATAAAACCAGTTTAAAAAAAAAAAAAAAAGGCAGTACCAGCCCTGCACAAATATGTAGAAGAGAAGGTGGGTCAGTCCTTGAGCCTGTCGGTGTCTGCCAAAGTGCACGGCAGTGCCGACATGTGGAGCTGTAACTACGGTCAAGGACAATATATATCATTTGCGGCCCACTGGGTTAATGTGGTGCCTGCTCAGACACACCAGCAACTTGGACAGGTGACACAGCTTCAGCCTCCATGTTCTCATGCCGTTGGTCCTGCAACAATGTCAGCCTCATCCTCCACTGTCTCCTCAGCCTCCAGTGCAGGGACAATTCACAGTGCTCCTCCAGCATACCACATGTGCAGGGCACAGCGGTGTCACACTGTTCTACACCTCGTTTGCCTGGGCGAACAGAGTCACACAGGGGAGGAACTGCTCTGTGTCCTTCCTCAAGAAATTGAATCCTGGCTTTCTCCGTGACACCTCAAAATCGGAACCATGGTGACCGACAACAGGAAGTACATGGTGTTGACGCTTCGTCAAGGAGGGCTAAGCCATATGCCCTGCATGGCGCACATGTGTTCAATCTGGTTGTCAAGCGTTTCCTTAAGTGTTCCACCCATCTGCAAGACATCCTAAAAATGTCAAGGAAACTTTGCATGCACTTCAGCCACTCATACACCACCAAGCACACCCTCCTTGAGCAGCAGCGGCAGAATGGCCTCCCACAACATAGGCTGATATGCGATGTTTCCACCCGTTGGAATTCCACCCTCCATATGTTGGATCGACTATATGAACAGAGAAAAGCCATAAACGATAACTTTATGATCCAAGCGGACAGAGGTACTCCCCTGTGTACAGTTATGCTAAAAAGTTTACATCCCCCGGCAGATTTTTTGTTTTTTTGGCCTTTTTTCAGAGAATATGAATGATAACACAAAAACTTTTTCTTCAATCATGGTTAGTGGTTGGTTGAAGCCATTTATTGTCAAACGTCTGTGTTTTCTCTTTTTAAATCATAATGACAACTAAAAACATCAAAATGACCCTGTTCAAAAGTTCACATACCCCGGTTCTTAATACTGTGTATTGCCCCCTCTAACATCAATGACAGCTTGAAGTCTTTTGTGGTAGTTGTGGATGAGGCTCTTTATTTTCTCAGATGGTAAAACTGCCCATTCTTCTTGGCAAAAAGTCTCCAGTTCCTGTAAATTCCTGAGCTGTCTTGCATGTACTGCGCAATTCAGATCTCCCCAGAGTGGCTCAATAATATTAAGGTCAGGAGACTGAGATGGCCACTCCAGAACCTTCCCTTTCTTCTGCTGTAGCCAATGACAGGTCGACTTGGCCTTGTGTTTTGGATCGTTGTCATGTTGGAACGTCCAAGTACGTCCTATGTGCAGCTTCCTGACTGAAGAGTGCAAATTTGCCTCCAGTATTTACTGATAACGTGCTACATTCATCTTAACTTTGACCAAGTTTCCTGTGCATTTAGCACAACTGTAACTTTAACGTTAGCCAGTGGCAGCTCATGCGCGACACCTGCCATTTGCTCGTTCCCTTTGAGGAGGCCACTTTGTTAGACAGTCGCCAGGACTACGGGATGAACAACGTCATTCCACTGATTCACACCCTGGAAAAGATGCTTTTCAATCTGGCTGGTCAGGGGACTGGAGATGTGGCGTCTAAATCTCAAGGCCACATGAGCCCTGTGGAGGCTGACCTGGAGGAGGAGGATGAGGAGGACATTGGAGCACAAACAATGGGTGGAGAGGAGGAGCAGGAGCAACCAGAACAGCCAAAGGAAGATGAGGATGATGAGGCAGATGACCCAGATACACTGTGGCAGCATGCAGTCGAGATGGATGCAGGGAGTCCCTCGGAGTCACTTGCGCAAATGGCCCGAAACATGCTGACTTCCTTGCGCAGTGACAGCCATATTGTAACCATTCGGCAGAGGGATGACTACTGGCGCTCCACCATGTTAGACCCTTGCTACCGGGGAAAAATGGGGGCCTTTTTTACACCCGCTGAGAGTGAGGACAAACTGAATTACTATAGAGATATCCTATGTAGTAAGTTGGCTGCTGCCTATCTGCGCCATCGTCCATCCTCTCACCGGTCCGACCAGGCTCTGAGCGCTCACCTTGCACTGCCATGGCAGCTGTGGGGGGGGGGGGCGCAGGAGCAGTATCAGCTCCATCAGCAGCAGCCTGAGCCTAGAGTCGCTGATGAGCAACTTTCTTCACCCGCATAGTGAAGAAACTTCTCATCAGCACCTATACATAGAGAAGAACCTAAACCAGCAGGTGGTGGCATACTTAGAGTGCACCCTGCCACCAGTCATTGAAGATCCGCTGGACTACTGGGCAGCCAAACTGGATTTGTGGATTTGTGGACTGGCCAAGTTTGCCCTGGAAAAACTATCCTGCCCGGCCAGTAGTGTGGCATCAGAGCGGGTGTTTAGTGCGGCGGGGGCCATAGTGACCCCAAGGAGAACTCGCCTGTCCACCCAAAATTTGGAGAGACTGACCTTAGTGAAGATGAATCAGGCGTGGATCAGCCAGAATTTCCATGCACCAATGCCTGATGCATCAGATTAAATGATACATGCTGCCTCACCACGCTCTGCCACTGGTTCATTGTATAGCGTCCTAAGGCTGTTGCTACCTACACATTATAGAGACATGCTATGTAGCAAGTTGGACGCTGCCTATCTGCGCCATCGTCCATCCTCTCGCATGTCTGACCGGGGGGGCCCTGAGAGCTCAACTTGCACTGGCATGGCAGCTATGGGAGGGGGTGGGGGTGGCAGGAGCAGTATCGGCTCCATCAGCACAATGGGAACAAAATTGCGAATATGGTCGTCCTTATGGGTTTAGAGACTAATAAATACCTTTAAATAAGTGATAATAACCGCTAAGAATTATTGAATTATTGAATTATTATTGACAATACTATTTTAAAAATGGCCTGCAACCAACTTTATACTGGTAACAAAATGGCGAATATGGTCCTTTTTATGGGTTTAGACACTAATGAACACCTTTAAATAAGTGATAACCGCTAAGAATTATTGAATTTTTATTGACAATTCTGTTTTTAAAAATGACCTGCAACTTTATACTGTTATCAAAAAAATGGCAAATATGGTCCTCCTTATGGGTTTAGACACTAATAAACACCTCTAAATAAGTGATAACCGCTAAGAATTATTGAATTATTATTGACAATACTGTTTTAAAAATGGCCTGCAACTATATACTGGTAACAAAATGATGAATATGGTCATTATGTCTTTCCTCACGTTAAAGCCTTTTTTTTACAGATAAGTGCAGATATTATTGGATGATAATTCAGTTTTCTTTGGCACAATAGTACTGAATAATGTTATGCATTGGAAGAACAGTGAATAAGCCCCATATAATAAACGCCTTTAAAAAGGCTTTTTTTTACAGATACGTGCATATATTAGTGTATGATATTTCACTTTTTTTGCTGTACTGCACTGCAAAAAGGCTTGCTGTGTTCCACCTTGAAGACACAGATATGAGTAATGAGCAGCAGTATAACGGCAGTGAGTGCTGCAATGTGAATTATGCTGCAAATTCTTGCTGTAAATGACCCTGCAACCACCCCAAATTATTCTCTCAATTACTACCTATGCTTTCCCTACATTTCTAAGGCTCAGCCTCTTTCCCTGAACTTCTATATGTTTTCTAAGTATTTCCCTAGCTCCTGCCAACATCTGTCCCTAAAGTAAGAGCGATGTGGAATGACTGTACCCAGTGGTGAACCTAGCCTCTTTGCTGACTGAGGCGGACCGGACTATAGAAAGACACCCCCCCCCCCCCCAAAAAAAAAATGGAGTTTCCATGCTACTAGTTTAACACACTGTTATCGTCGCACAATATACACAATACACAAACTTATGAAACAGTTTTTAAGAATTCTTCTTACTACATTACTTCAGTATCAGATCAACAACACGGCATTAACAATGAAAGTAACTTCACACATCTTTTGCTTGGTGGATGGACGAGCCCATGTGGCCTCCATTCTCTATAATAGGAGCCCCGCAGATAGCTGAGTACTGGACTTCGGCTATCTTTGGCACTCCCATTGAAGTGAATGAGAGCCAAGTGGGTTCGTCCATCCACCAAGTGACACACCAATATATGGCTGCAGTCAGGCTGAATTCCCACCCAGTGGGGGAAAAAACCCAATTCTCAGGCTCAGTGGTGTTCTCAGTAGACAGACCCCCATCAATCAGGTATTTATCCTCTATCATTTAGGTGAATTCAGGGCAATAACATTTTGTGACTTACAGGTGATGTCTCTGATTAATCCTTCACATTTTCCTTCTCTTCCCTTTGGACCACCATGACCATTTCTTCCAGCGGTGACTTGTCTCTGTAAAGTTTGCAACACAGACATCTTTGGCTCCTCACTTTTCCAGGCATCCAACCCACATTGTCCTCACCTACACAAAGCCCCCATCCTGCTGCTACCCCAATTATAAAATATATGCTATAACCTTCCATAATGAATAATTCTCCCAAGTTCATCTTTATATTAATAAAGTCCGTGTGTACCCTGTATAAGTAGTGCCCCTTATTAATAATGCCCCAGGTGCTAATTAATTAAAAGGTTTTCCAGGTCATTAATAAACTAATCAGTGGGGCTCAAAAACCCAGGACCCCACTGATCAGCTGTTTGAATGGTACCTGTGCAAGCGCCATGACCACTTCTCTGTTTACATAGTGTCATTCATCTTATAGCGGCCACATAATGTAACTACAGCCTCGTCCTGTACATGTCTACAGTATGTGACAAGGCTGGAATTACATCACACTGTCACTATAAACAGACAGTGTATAATATAAAACAAGTGCCATAGCCCCTGTTTATAGCGCCCCATTTACACACACTATAATGTTCCACATGAGCCCCTGCATATGGTATTATGACTTGCAGCTGCCCCTGCACACGGTATTATGCTCCATAGTGGCCCTTGCACACTGTATTATGCCTCGCAGCGGCCCCTGCACACGGTATTATGCTCCATAGTGGCCCCTGCACACGGTATTATGCCCCGCAGTGGCCACTACACACGGTATTATGTTCTACAGCAACCCCTGCACACAGTTTTATGCTCCCTAGTGGCCCCTGCACACAGCATTATGCTCCATATTGGCCCCTGCACACGGTATTATGATCCACAGTGGCCACTGCACACGGTATTATGCTCCATAGTGGCCCCTGCACTGGTATTATGCTCCATTGTGGCCCCTGTACTGGTATTAGGCTCCATAGTGGTCCCTGCACTTGTATTATGCTCCTCAGTGGTCCCTGCACAGGGTATTATGCCCCATAGTGGCCCACCCATGAACTATTATTATACTCTGGAGTCTTTTCAGACCCCAGAGTATAATGAACGGAGACCCAAGGGAGGTGACAAACATAAAAAACAGTGTTACTTACCTATCCTGGACACCGGTGCACTCCTTGCAGCTTTCGGCCCTGTTTAATTTGTGCGCAGATGTCACGTGATCAGGCCGGCGACGCGACCTGATGACGTCACCGAGGCCTCAAGCCTGCTCGGAGTAACACCAATCGCAGGAGAGGTAAGTAGCATATGATTTTATGTTCTCTCACCTCCCCTGGGCCTCCGATTATTATACTCCGGGGTCTGAAAAGACCCCGGAGTATAATAATAGTAGTATTTGAGGCCCGCGGCCTCACTTACCGATGCCCGCGGCTGCTCACAGCAGCATCCACTTCCCTTTCTGCGTCCCATAGCAGAAGGGGAAGCGGAGGCGTCCACGAGCAGACGTGGGGTAGGTAAATAAATAGGCCGTTACCTGCTGGGGATACTCCAGCAGGTTACGGCCTATTTATATATAAAAAAAAAAGTTATACTCACCTGCGATGCCTTGATGCAGCCACCGCCTCCTCTTCTTGTCCGCGACATCTGTGTCTCAGCGTAGGCGCGTGCGATGACGTCATTGTATAGCTGCTTGCACTGAGATGCGACGTCTCGTAAACCAGCCCAGGACAGGCCCCGCTCAGCTCTGTTTTTTTTTAAAGCGGCCTGTCCTGGGCTGGTTTACATTGAATAGTAAAAATTCCGCCCCCCATATAGTGCCGCCTGAGGCTGCCGCCTCACTTCACCTCATTAGCGGTGCGCCCCTGACTGTACCTAAAATGGCCAAGGGTTTTTATAGGGCTGTAGCATCACAGGTCCTGCTGGCTGCTGATTAGCTGCACGCTTGGCATTGTGGGTGATCCCGCACTCCCAGAGTCCCTTTCCCCTTGTCCTAACATGTGCGGCGGCCATTTTATAAAAAAATGCAATTCAATGCATCGAAGGGTGAGGAAATCCGGAATCATGGCGAATCGAAGATTTCCTGAAATTCGGATCGAATTCCACTTCTGCAGAATCATCTCTATTTATGACCACATATGGGGTATTCTCGTTTCCAGGATAAATTGTGTAACAAACTTTTGGGAGCTTTATCTCCTTTATCCTCTTGTGAAAATGAAAAATTTGGGGCTAAATTGACGGTTTACTGGAAAAAAAAGTAATGTTTCATTTTCACATCCCAATGTTAATAAAATCTGTGAAAAAGTTGTGGGGTCAAAATGCTCACTATACCCCTTGATATGTTCTGTGAGAGGTGTAGTGTAGTTTCCAAAATAGGGTCACTTTATTGGGGTTTCAACTGTACTGGTATTTTAACGCCTCTGCAAATGCGACATGGCACCTGAAAACTATTCCAGTAAAATCTGCCCTCCAAAAGTGCTCTTTCCATTTTGAGTCCCTCCATGTACCCATATAGCAGTTAACGAACACATATGGGGTATTGCCGTGTTCAGGAGCAATTGTTTAACAAACTGTGGGGTGCTATTTCTCCTTTAACCCCTTGTGAAAATGAAAACTTAATGATGTTTTAGTAATTTTTCATTTATACTGTACATCCAAATGTTAATAAAATCTGTGAAACAGCTGTTAGGTCAAAATGTTCACCATACTCCTTGATAAATTCCTTGAGGGGCGTAGTTTCCAAAAGGGGGTCACTTTTGGGGGTTTCCAATGTATTGTTGCTCTAGGGGCTCTGCAAATGAGACATGGCACCTGAAATCTATTCCAGTAAAATCTGCTTTTCAAACGCCCAGTGTCGCTCCTTCCCTTGCGCGCGCTGCCATGTGCCCAAACATCAGTTTACACCCACATGTGGGGTATTTCTGTGCTCGAGGGAAATTGTGTAACAAACTGTGAGATGCATGTTCTCCTTTAACACCTTGTGAATATGTTAATTTTAGGAATAAATTAATGTATTATTGAAAAAAAAATTAAATGTCTAAATTCACCTCCATATTATTTTAATTCCATTGCTTAAAAGGTTAACAAACTTCCTATATCCTGTTTTGAATTATTTGAGGGGTGCACATTTGAAAATGGGGTGATTTATGGGGGTTTCTAATATATACTCCTTTAAAATCTCCTTCAGAACTGAAGTGGGCCCTAAAAAATTAGTTTGGAAAATGTATTTGGGTGGTATGAGTATCTGTCTGAAAACCAGAGCATTTTACATTTTGAAAGTGTCTCAAAGTTATTGCCGTATAAAGTAACACAAGTCAGTTTTGAAAAATGAAGCCTGGTCCTTAAGGCACTTTTATGCTGTGTCCCCAAGGGGTTAAAGTGTTGACATCCACTGTACTATTATGCAGATGTCAGCAAGGAGTTAAAGGGTTTATGATGGATAGATCATTAATGTCAGATCAGTGGGGTCTGACATCCAGTACCCCACTAATAAGCCAGAGCCATCTGCTTCCTGCTCCATTCTTTGTGAATCAGCTGCTCAGAATGACTTATTGTCCAATGTTGGACCCCCATCCATCTGAGCCTGGAAAACCCCTTCAAGCCTCGTAGGGGCATTCATGCTTCCCTTCCAACTTTTATTTCTGCAGTAACCATGGAGAGCAGACCGTTCTGTCCTTCTTCAAAACCACAAACAGAAAACTCAGCATCTCTCATGTCTTTGTAGCAAAGATTACTATTTTTTGCATTCCTGATGGGTAGGACACTCTATGGACTCATTTGCAATGTTGTCTCTTTTAGTAATTACCAACACTTGGATCTCTTGTATTATAACTACAAATACTAAGTAAAGTTACTGCTGCATGCCTACCTCTTCACTGTACCATCCTTTAGTGTGTCCCATGTCATGGTCAAGGACTACACATAAAACTTGCATTTTTGCAAACATCCCCATTCCCAAGGGGTGATAAAAACCAATACACGACTCCTCATCTCCACATTATATAACAAGAGTGGGAGAGTAACTATGGGAACATACTGTCCTTTTCTTCTACATAGGAATGAGTTTAAAATTAACCAAAACAGGAAGCATGACCCAGTTTGATTCTATATATGGTTTACCTATTTGTACTTCTTTGATATAGAGTATAGTAACTATATTATTGTTTGATTCATTCCATGACAGGTGAATGTAGGTGCACCTGAACTCATATCTAAGCTTGGATTTGTGGTTTACTGTAACCCATCCAAGTCTTCTGGCCATGTCCTGCCTAGATTCCCACCCCACGCTGCTCACTGTCTAAAAAACTGTCAAGCAGGGTGCAGGAGATGAGATGCACCAAGCTGTGGTGCATTTGGGCCATATTTCAGATACATCCCAGGCTGTAAATTTGGGCCATACACTATACAAACACACTACATACACTATGCCAACAATACATACACTATACACACACACTACACAAATATAAAACACCATACTCACAGTGGGGCTGATTTACTAATAGCGTGTTAGACAATGCAACTTTAGACTGGACAGTCCTAAACTGTACCACATTTATCAAAGAGCCTGTTGCTGTTTCATAAATTTGGCCTATTGTTAGCTGGTTAAGGACCGCCGGCCATAAATATACAACTGGCAGTCCTGGTGTAACACCAGAAGAAGGAGTTAGCTGTTCCACAGTATTGCGGTAAGGTAAGTATAAGATTGATTGATTTCTTAATTTACTTTATTTTTAAGGAAAAAGGGAGCATTTACTGCTGAGGGGACACTTAGTTATGAACCTGGACGTATTATTTATAAAGGTGTATTATTTTTAGAGGGAAAACTATTATTTATAAGGAGGTTATTATAATGGGAAAATATTATAAATAATATGCCCCTTAAAAATAAAAGTTTTCCATTTATAAACAATAGTTCCCCTTACAAAAGCCCCCTTAAACAAGTTTCCCCCTCATAATAGTTCCCCTCCTTATGAATCATAATTATAAATAAAGGGGAACTATTATTTATAACGGGGGGCTATTAGTTATAAATGGTGAGTCCCCCTTATAAATAATAATGCCCCCCTTTTAAATAATAGTCCCTGCTTATAAATAATGACCGCCTTACATATATTAATGATAAGGGGGCAGTTACCGCTATGGCACATTATACCTTGTGGAGGGGCCGCTATGGGACATTATGCCGTGTAAAGGGGTCGCTATGGGACATTATGCTGTGTAGAAGGGCCGCTATGGGACATTAAACCTTGTGAAGGGGCTGCTATGGGACATTATGCCATGTGAAGGGGCCGCTATGGAACATTATGCCGTGTGGAGAGGCCACTATGGGACTTTATGCCATGTGGAGGAGCCACTATGGGACTTTATGTCGTGTGCAGGGGCCACTATGAGACATTATACCTTGTGAAGGGGCCGCTATGGGACATTATTCTGTGTGAAGGGGCCACTGTGGGACAGTATAGTGTGTTTAAATGGTGCGTTACACTGTGTGGAGGTCAGGAATGGGGGCGCTATGCCATGGAGGGACTCAAGTCAAAAGTATGCTAAGGGGCCCAGTCTTTTCTAGTTATGTCCCTGTATATATTTTTGGATCTTGCCGCAGATTCTGCAGCTGATTCGGAGGCTGTGGCTTGAGACTCACCACTGGTTAGACCCATTTATTTGGGCCTAATCAGTGGTGTAAAGCCGCAAGGGCATGCTGTTGTTCTATGTCCACCACCGTGTGCCGGGGGGGGGGGGAAAGAGGAATCCAAGGCAGGTGTCCGCCTAAAATTCCTCTTTACTTTCTGATGTCTGAACAGGTTGTATCTACTTGTATGGAATGGACTGTATTAAAGTCCACTCTAGTAGGTCCCCCTCAGCAATAAAAACCACCCAATTTCGGTTGTTTTTTTGCTGTGGTGCACATGGGTTGCTCCAAAATGGGCCCACTGAGGCTCTGTCACCCAAGGACCCACAAAAACCTGGAGCCAGCCCTGCCTCTGAAGTCCACCGAATTGTGAATTTACAGAGGCACTTCAGAGACACTGAGAGAGCGATCTCTCTCACATATCTCCGTGCTAGGGTTGTTGCTAACAGCCCTGGACATTGGGCAGAGACTGGGGACCAAAGTGTGTGGTCCCCGATCTTGTGACCACTGTGACAGCACATCACATGGATCACAGACTTTTGCCGCCTGCTCACTATGTTTTAACCCCTTAGATGCTGCGGACAAACATGACTGCGGCATCCAAGGGGTTCTGCCATGTTTACTGATACCCTCTTTGGCACCCCCAGAGGCGAGACCTGGGGAAACCGATATCTATTTTCTGCAGCCTGGGGTCTGGCCAGTGACCGCAGGCTGCTAGGAGCCCCAGTATCTGGTTGATCCTGCTAAGAACTGTGTATTATAGTCTATAGTACTGAGCCAGCGATCAGAGCATCGCTGGTTGAGGTCCCTTAGTGGGACAAGTAAAAAATGTAAAAAAAAAAGTGGAAAAAAATAAAAATAAAGTGCATTAAAAAAATGCATAAATGAATAAAGACCCCAAATGCCCCTTTTCTATATAAAATTAATTATATAAAAAACCCAAAATGAATAAAAACAATACATATTTGGTATTGTCGCATCCGTAACAACCTGTACAATAAAACAAACATTAACCTACATGGTGAATGTCGGGGAAAAAAATGGAAAAAAAAAAAAAAACGTGGGAAATAATGATTTTTGACCATCTTGCCTTACAAAAAATGCTATAAAAAGATATCAAAAACTCATATGTACCGCAAAACAGTACCAATAAAAAGCACATGTCCTCCTGCAAAAAATAAGTCCTCAACCAACTCTGTCAACCGAAAAATAAAAATGTTATGCAAAAACAATTGATTTATGTCCCCAAATAGGTTTTTGTTCTGCAAAATTAAATTAGTAACGCATAAAAAAACCTATATAAATTAGGTATCGCCGTAATCATACCTACCCGCAGAATAAAGGTAACATGTTACTTATGCTCTATGCTGCATGGCAAAAAAATTAAAAGGTAAAAAGCTATGCCAGAATTGATTTTAAATCCACGAAGAAAGAGATAACATCATGTATTCAATAAGTTATAGGCACCAAAAAAATGGTGTCATTAAATCTGCAAAAAAAAAGCCCTCGTATTGCGACATCACCAGAAAAATAAAAAAATATAGCAAAATATAGCTTGCAAGCGTATATTTGGGTACACACCAAATTTAGAGCTTACAAGGGAAAAGAAACCAAAACTGACTCCCAGAGTGACCCCCTCCCCCAATCATAGGAGCTATTGGGATTATAGTAGGGAATTTGGTGCACCCAATGTACGCTGCTCAGCTTATGTATTCACTTTTTGATCTCCGCTGTGCATTCACGTCTGGGATACTAATGCTTACTACACCACTTGATAAGTTCTTTGAGGGGTGCAGTTTGCAAAATGGGGTCACTCCTTATGAGATTCCACTTTTCTGGTATCTTAGAGGCTCTGCAAACATGACATGGCGTCCAGATACCAAACATCTAAATCTGTGCTCCAAAGGCCACATAGCCCTCCTTAACATCTGCGCCCTGCTTTGTGCCCAAACTGCAGTTTATGCCCATATGTATGACACTGGTATACCCAGGATAAAGTACTTAATGTCATATGTGGGTATAAACTGCTGTTTGGGCACAACCGGGCACAGAAGGGAAGGAGCGCTTATTTTAGTTTTTGGAGCACAGAGACGGTTTGGTTTTTGGATGCCATTGCACTTTTGCAGAACCCTGAAATGCCAGTAAAGTGGAATCCGCTGACATGTGACCCTATTTTGGAAACTACACCCCTAAAGGAATTTATCCAGGGGTGCAGTGAGCATTTTTAACCCCCAAGTGTTGCATTAATTTATTATCCATAAATGAATACGCAGCTGATGGTGAAAGGTGAAAATGACAATTTTTCCAGGAATACGTCATTTCAGTGTGTAATATGTTGTGCCCGGCTTGTATCAGAGACGAATGCTCCATAAACTGTTGTGCTCGTAATACCCGCTTAACAGTTTTTGGAGTGTGTGTCTCTGCTGACACAAACTGGGCACAACATATCAGTCACTGAAACGGCGTATCTCTGGAAAAATTTCAATTTTCACTTTTCATTATTAGCTGCACATTCATTAATGGAAATTAAATTAATGCAACACTCAAGGGTTAAAAATGCTCACTACTCCACTTGGTAAATTCCTTCAGGGGTGTAGTTTCCAAAATGGGATCACAAGTCTGCGGATTCCACTTTACTGGCAATTCAGGAGCTCTGCAAAAGTGGCATGGTGTTCAAAAACCAAACTGTGCTCCAAAAACCAAAATAGCGCTCCTTCCCTTCTGAGCCCAAGACAGGCCGCTCTGAAAAAAAAAACTGAGTGGGACCTGTCCTGGACTGGCTTACAAGACCTCTGCATCTCGGCACAGGCGGCGATACTATGACATCATTGTGCCTCCTGCGCTGAGACGCAGACGTCTTATGCGCAAGTGAAAAAGAGAAGGCGGCGGCTCCATCAAGGGATCGCAGGTAGGTGAGGATAACTTTTTTTTTTCTTTTTAATAGGCCGTTACCTGCTGGGATTACCCCAGCCTATTTAGTTACCCTATCCCTGCTCCTGCTCATGGCAGGTCCCGCTTCCCCTTCTGCTATAGGACGCAAAAGGGGGAGCAGAAGCAGCTGTGAGCAGGAGCGCGAACCCCAACAAATACTACTATTATTATATCCTGGGGTCTCTCCAGACCCCGGAGTAAAATAATCAGAGATGCAGGAGAGGTGAGGGAACATAAAAACAGTGTTACTCACCTCTCCTGTGATCCGGTGTTACTCCCAGCAGGCTTTGGGCCTCTATGGTGATGTCCCAGATGTCACGTGGGCCAGGCTGACATCATTATATGTCATGATGCCGGCCTGGCCCAAGTGACGTCTGTGCCGATGCTGAAGAAGGTCGAAAGCTGCAGGGATTGCGCCGGAACACGGGATAGGTAAGTAACAGTAGTTTTTATGTTTGTCACCTTCCCGGATCTCCGATCATTATACTCTGGGGTCTGAAAAAACGCTGTGGGCCATAATACCGTGTTGTGATGATTCTGCTTAAATATGGCTATAACTCAGAGATGTATTTTGATCTCTGGGTACAGTATCTCCCTTCTTGGCTGCATTTATTCATAATGTGCGCAGCTATAAGCCTAGGTATATATTGGCAGTAGTAGCAACACTGGAACAATAGGGCTTTGTATCCATCCCAGCAGGGCTCCATTGTATTCCTACACAGCTCTGAGTGATCAAAGAAACATGCATTGTGCAGGGAGATCAGACATGGCTGATAACATTGTATCATTCCACTTGGTCTCAGCTCTTTACAAAGAATGTGGACTTGAGTGCATGATTCAATCAGACTTGCTGCCGCCAGTGACCTCATTCTGGGAGGTGGCATAAAAGGTATAAAAGATGAGGTAAGAGGCAATGGGAGGAGATTGTGCTGGGACTACAGAGAATACTATGAGGAGTTATTAGAGACTGACTACAAGAGATTACAGACAGACTTCCACTGTGAGAGACCACTGTGAAGAGCATGCAGGCGGGATTGTTGTATTAATGCCACATGCTAAGCAGCCTCCACTGGGTATTCACACATGACAGAGCATGTGTGAGTGTTGGTTTATAGAGCCACATCAAGGAGATGCGTGATAAAGTAATTATTTCAATGTTATTCCCTTTTTATTTGTATTGTACTGTATATTGTAACTAGTAACTGTTAATGCTTGCATACATCTGCATATCTGTTCTGAACTGCATGTGTTAGATGTTAATGCCGACCCATTTAGGGGTTAATAAATATATAAAATTTAGAAAGCTTGTCTTGTATTTATCTTGTGAACCCAGCACTCACTGGCGGTGAGTGTGGTTTTTATATGAAAGAAGACTCAGGTGTGGCCACAGCGGTGTTGGCGCACTGAGGATCTTTCACACGTGTGCAGGGGTATAGTGTGTGTAAATGGGGCGTTATACTGTGTGAGGGCCAGGAAAGGGGGTGCTATGCTGTGGGGGGGGTCCCAAGTCAAAAGTTTGCTGGGGGGCCCAGTCTGCTAGTTACTCCCCTGATAAGGGGTTGCTAGGAAGGGACATATTATATAAGGGAGCTTTATGAACTTAAAAGGTGTTATTTATATAAGGGCATTATTAATACAAGGGGGGTTATTTATATAAGTGGCCATTAGGGAGCATTAGATATATAAGGGGGTGGTCATTTATAAAAGCGTTCATTAGGGGACATCAGTTATATAAGGGGGCATTAGGGGACATTATGAATAGAAGGGGGCATTATATATATATATATCTTTATATAAAGGGTCATTAGGGGAGCAGTATTTATGTCAGGGGGAATCAGGGGCATAACATAATGGTGCAATTAATTAGCTTGTCCAGGATAGCCACTTTTTTAATATGAGACCGGGGAAAGTGATTGAAAAAAAAAAAAAAAAAAAAAAACCCTACTCACCGGTCCCTTGTGCTCCGATGTCTCCCACCGCGGTCTGGTTCTGCTGTTCCAGTGTTTTCTTCTGGCGGAAGTCCCCACTGCACATGACCGCTGAGGTCGCTGACATGGGACGTCACAGTGCTGTGGGGAAGAAAACACCGGAGCAGCAGGACTGGAATGCGCTGAAAGACATTGGAGAACCTTCCCCAGTCTCATTTTAAAAAAGTGGTTATCCTGGACAACCCCTTTAAGGTGGCACTTGGGCTTAAATAAAGGGACTTTTCTGCTCATTTTTATTGATGATCTATCCTTAGGACAGATCATCAATAAGATCAGTGGACTCCCCCTCTCCACCTGATCAGCAGTATGAAGGGGCTATGGCACCTGTTTATATCACACGATGTCTGTTTATAGTGACCGTGTGATGTAATTACAGTCTTGTTACATAGACTTGTATAGGACGATGCTGTAGTTACATTACATGGCCGCTATGAGATGAATGACATTATGTAAACAGAGCAGTGGTCACGGCGCTTATACAGATACCACGGTTCATTCAAACAGCTGATCAGTGGGGGCCCAGGGTTTTTGAGCCCCACAGATTATTTTATTAATGACCTGGAAAACCTTTTAATTAGGAAACCTATGGGGTATTGATAAGGGGCACTATTTTTTTTTTTTTTATTATTCTCATTTTATTTGGATTTTTACATTTTAGTTTTTATACAGCAGTATTCAAAAAGGAAATGAAATGCATGACAAAACCATATGTGCACTAAGATAAAGAACATGTGACTCCAGAGGTCTTCCAGAGTCAGAATTAACAAGGAAACTGACAACACTTGCACAATAAATGCCACTAGGCAATGGCCAGATGCAAATGAAGTTTACAAATGAATTCTAATACATTAACACTAATCAGTGAACTAGCAATGCACAACACAATATGAAAAGGTGTATGAGGGAGAAGGGAGGTATGCTAAAGGAGATCTAACAAGAGCTTGACCCTTAGGCAAAATGGAATAGGTAAGGGAGGGACGAGGTGAGGGGGGATATCATACGGAAGAGTGGAGGAGGGAGGGGGGTTTGAGAATGGAGTGTGAACAGTAGGCATAATGACCGTAGGCCTGATGGGGAACACACCAGTCAAATCCCAGAAGCCTGCCCTACTGCTCCGAACCTGCGGAGGAGGACAGAGCTCTCTCTCGATAAGGGGCACTATTTATACAGGGTACACACGGACATTATTAATATAAAGATGCACTTGGGGGTATTATTCATTATGGGGGGTTATATCATATATTTTATAATTGGGGGTAGCAGCAGGATGGGGACTTTGTGTAGGTTAAGACAATGTGGGTCGGGTGCCTGGAAAAGTGATGAGCCAAAGATGTCTGTGTCGCAAACTTTACAGAGACAAGACACAGCTGGAAGAAGTGGTCATGACGGTCCAAAGGGAAATGTGAAGGATTAGTCAGAGATGTCACCTGTAAGTCACAAAATGTTACTGCACTGCATTCACCTAAATGATAGAGGATAAATACCTGATTGATGGGGGTCTGTCTACTGAGACCCCCACTGGGCCTGAGAATTGTTCCCCCCTCCCACTGGGTGGGAATTCAGCATGACCACAGCCAGGCCGAATATAGGAATGTCGCTTGGTGGATGGACGACCCCGCTCTCTTATTCACTTCGATGGGAGTGCCAAAGATACCCGAAGTACATTACTCAGCTATCTGTCGCGCTCTTATTAAAGAGAATGGGGGTCATGTGGGCTCGTACATCCACCAAGCAGAAGATGTGTTAAAGAGGTTTATCGGGCAAAATTTTTTTTTTTTTAAAAAAAGGTCTGTTAATGCTATCAATAGGTTAATAAGTGCACCCAAATACCTTTAGCAGTGTTTTGAGTGATTTCTGAAAGAGTGAAGAAATCAGGCGATACCTTTTAGAGGCTAACTGAGTAATTTCTGGCTTTCTAAGGGAGCTCCTGGTATCCTCTGCATTTGATTACATGGGTAGCTTCCTGCTGTCTTAGCCTTCAACTACCATGATGCATTGCAGTTCACTCAGATCCCCCCTTTCACTTCCTCCCTCACAACCCCCACTTCCATTTCCCTAGCTAGCCTGTGGACTACTAGCCCTACCTACCAACAATGCTGGCCAAAAGTATTGGCACCCCTGCAATTCTGTCAGATAATACTCAATTTCTTCCAGAAAATGATTGCAATCACAAATGTTTTGATAATAATATCTTCATTTAATTTGTCTTCAATGGAAAACCACAAAAAGAATTGTCAAAAAGCCAAATTGGATATAATTCCACACCAAAGATAAAAAAGGGGGTGGACAAAAGTATTGGCACCCTTTGAAAAATCATGTGATGCTTCTCTAATTTGTGTAATTTACAGCACCTGTTACTTACCTGTGGCACATAACAGGTGGTGGCAATAACTAAATCACACTTGCAGCCAGTTGAAATGGATTAAAGTTGACTCAACCTCTGTCCTGTGTCCTTGTGTGTACCACATTGAGCATGGAGAAAAGAAAGAAGACCAAAGAGCTGTCTGAGGACTTGAGAAGCAAAATTGTGAGGAAGCATGAGCAATCTCAAGGCTACAAGTCCATCTCCAAAGACCTGAATATTCCTGTGTCTACCGTGCGCAGTGTCATCAAGAAGTTTAAAGCCCATGGCACTGTGGCTAACCTCCCTAGATGTGGACGGAAAAGAAAAATTGACGAGAGATTTCAACGAAAGATTGTGTGGATGGTGGCTAAAGAACCTCGACTAACATCCAAACAAGTTCTAGCTGCTCTGCAGTCCGAGGGTACAACAGTGTCAACCCGTACTATCTGTCGGCGTCTGAATGAAAAGGGACTCTATGGTAGGATACCCAGGAAGACCCCACTTCTGACCCAGAGACATAAAAAAGCCAGGCTGGAGTTTGCCAAAACTTACCTGAGAAAGCCAAAAACTTTTTGGAAGAATTTTCTCTGGTCAGATGAGACAAAAGTAGAGCTTTTTGGGAAAAGGCATCAACATAGAGTTTACAGGAAAAAAAAAAAAAAAAAGAGGCCTTCAAAGAAAAGAACACGGTCCCTACAGTCAAACATGGTGGAGGTTCCCTGATGTTTTGGGGTTGCTTTGCTGCCTCTGGCACTGGACTGCTTGACCGTGTGCATGGCATTATGAAGTCTGAAGACTACCAACAAATTTTGCAGCATAATGTAGGGCCCAGTGTGAGAAAGCTGGGTCTCCCTCAGAGGTCATGGGTCTTCCAGCAGGACAATGACCCAAAACACACTTCAAAAAGCACTAGGAAATGGTTTGAGAGAAAGCACTGGAGACTTCTAAAGTGGCCAGCAATGAGTCCAGACCTGAATCCCATAGAACACCTGTGGAGAGATCTCAAAAATGGCAGTTTAGAGAAGGCACCCTTCAAATCTCAGGGACCTGGAGAAATTTGCCAAAGAAGAATGGTCTAAAATTCCAGCAGAGCATTGTAAGAAACTCATTGATGGTTACCGGAAGCGGTTGTTCGCAGTTATTTTGTCTAAAGGTTGTTCTACCAAGTATTAGGCTGAGGGTGCCAATACTTTTGTCTGGCCCATTTTTGGAGTTTTGTGAAAAATGATCAGTGATTTGACTTTTTTTTCATTCTCTTTTGTGTTTTTTCATTGCAAGCAAAATAAATGAAGATATTATTACCAAAGCATTTGTGATTGCAGTCATTTTCTGGAAGAAATTGAGTATTATCTGACAGAATTGCAGGGGTGCCAATACTTTTGGCCAGCACTGTAGCTAACTAACTTAGTCCCCCAACCCCCTCCCCACCCCATCATACTTACCTGTCTTCTCATGCTGGAGATGACTTTCGTCAGGGCTGCTGTCCCTTCTTCTGCCCGCACCTGGGAGCTGGCACCTGTGCAATAGAACGCTGACAGAAGCAAAGAGAAGCAGCGGGCCTAGCATGCTTGCACAATAAAACGCTGCTTCTCTTCTGCCGGCATTCTATTGCGCAGGCGCTGGTGCCGCAACCCAGTCGGATGAGACCGGAGGATGGGAGCACGCTCCCAAACTGCTCCAGTCCCACTCCTAGGCCGGACAAAGTCGAGGGGAGTCCTGCAGCACTACCGGATGGTGGTGGTAGTAGTTCTTTCCACCGGGGCACTTCCAGTTGAAGAGGGAACCTCTCCTACCTGAGCCGGTGTGGTGGTGGTCGGAAGAGCCCTGATGGTAAAGCAGGCACGACTCAGGATTCAGCGATGCAGGTAAACCAAACAGCCGTTTATTAAGGCAACTGGAACAGAGGGTCAACAGCAGCTTCCAGATGGGGGTAGTAGTCCTACAGTGTCTAACCCCCAGCCTTGGTTCTAGGAGGGCGCCCAAAGATGGTATAGGTTCCACAGGATGGCTTCCTCCTCTGTGCCTCTCCCAGCTAGGTACACTGGGTATGGAGTTACAGGGAGCCCTGACAGGGATCTGGTTACCTGTAGACTAGGCCCGAGTACGACTCTCCTGTCAGGGTCCTCTCCTGCTCCTCCTGGCACGGCACCAAATTAATGCAGCCACTTGGATATCTTTACTCCCTTGCTCTGGGCTCTCTTCAGGTGAGCCTGGGGCTGATGATATCCCTCCTGGGGCTGTGAAAGCGGCGGTTGGCCTTCAGTCCAGAGGCTGGTGGCAGGTCAGCTCTGCACACCAAGACTAGTCTGCTGCATGCACTGAACTGAACTGAGGAGACCAACCGTCGCCGGGGGATAATATCTCCCTACAACCCCGCCCAGTGGCCTGTGATAGGCCAGGGCTGAACCAAGTCTGGGTTTGCACACTGCAGGGGGGAAATGCCGAGGGGAAAGCTGCACAACAATACATTTAACATAGAACAAAACATACAAACATGAAACCCAGAGGAACAATGACAAACACAGAAAAGCAGTAGCACTCTGGGATGCTGCACTGGCTCCAGATCCCTTGTGAAGGAAGCAACGCCCAGCAGAAGAAGAGGACGTGAGCATTGGTGGGTATGATGGGGACGGGGTGGATGGGTGGGGAGAGAGGAGTACTGGTGACCTCCCGTCTTCGGAAACAGTGAAACGGAACGTCACCAGGAAATCAGAAAATATGCCTGGGTCGGTCATGACTGCCCCAGGCATATGGGTAAATACTGTATACATTTTTTTAAAGGGAGTAAATTAGAAGTTAGGCAGGGGGAGGGGATTTAGCTTAGTGTTAAAGTTTTAGTTTATGCCAGACCACCCCTTTAAGTTACTTTCATTGTTAATACCGTGTTGTTGATCTCTGATACTGAAGTAATACAGTAAGAAGAAAACTGTTTTATCACTTTGTGTATGTTTGTTGTGCGACGATAGCAACGTGTGAAGCTAGTAAGCATGTAAACTCTTTTTTTTTTTTTTGGGGGGGGGGGGGCACCTTTCTATAGTCCGCCTCAGGCAGCAAAGAGTCTAGGTTCACCCCTGCCCACATATATAACTTTTTTGTACCCAGGATAGCTCACTTAATAGTTTTAGGAGTGCATGTCTCTGATGACACACAGTGGGCGCAACGTATTGGGCACTGAAATGGCATATGTCTTTAAAAATTTCAATTTTCACTTTGTACATTCATTTTTGGGAAGCATTTTTAGGCTAGAGAATACCCCTTGAGAAATTCCTTGAGGGGTGTAATTTCTAAAATGGGGTCACTTTTTAGTGGTTTCCATTGTACTGCTACTTTAGGGGCTCTGCAAATGCGACATGGCACCTGAAAACTATTCCAGCAAAAACTGCCCTCCAAAAGTCAAATAGTAGTCTTTCCATTCTAAGCTCTGTCATGTACCCATACAGCAGATTCCAACCACATATGTTGCATTTCTGTGTTCAGGAGAAACTGTGTAACAAACTATGGTGTGTTTTTTCTTCTTTAACTCTTTGTAAAAATTAAAAATATGATGCTAAATTGACGGTTTATTGGAAAGAAAGTAATTTTTCATTTGTATGTCCCAATGTTAATAAAATCTGTGAAACAGCTGTAGGGTCAACATGCTCACTATACCCTTTGATATGTTCTGTGAGGGGTGTAGTTTCCTAAACTTGGTCATTTTGGGGGGTTTCTATTATAGTGATACTTTAGGGCAGGGGTGTCAAACTCATTTTCTCCGGGGGCCACTTCAGCCTCACGGGGTACCTTGAAGGGCCAAGATTATTTTACACATGTATAAAAGTAACTTCTCCTTAACAGATAAGCGAGCTATTAAGGAGTAGTTACATTTGTACATTACTACTGTTACAATCAGCCCTTTGAGGTCAACCAGGAAGAACATAATGTATTGTTAAAACCTAAGACATTGGCATGTTACATACTATCCTCATCCTTTTCTGAATATATAAAAAATTAAGCACTATACAAATACTGTTTACCCCTGCAAACGGTATTATGTTCTATAGTTGCCTCTGCACACGGTATTACGCCCCACAGCGGCCCCTGCACACGGTATTATGCTCCATAGTTGCCCCTGCACACGGTATTATGCTCCATAGTTGCCCCTGCACACAGTATTATGCTCAATAGTTGCCCCTGCACACGGTATTATGCTCCATAGTGGCCACTGCACACGTTATTATGCTCCATAGTGGCCCCTGCAATCGGTATTATGCTCCTTAGTGGCCCCTGCATTGGTATTATGCCCCATAGTGGCCCCTGCAAATGGTATTATAGTCCACAGTGGCCCCTGCACATGGTATTATGCCCCATAGTGACCCCCCCACCCATGAACTATTATTATACTCTGGGGTCTTTTCAGACCCCAGAGTATAATGATCGGAGACCCAGGTGGTGCCAAACATAAAAATCAGTGTTACTTACCTGGGCCCCGGTGCGCTCCCTGCGTTTAGCCTTCTTCAATGTCGCACAGACCGGCGTCGCGACATAATGACGTCGGCCTAGCTCACGTGACGCCTAGGACGTCACCAAAGAAGGCCGAAGCCGGCTGGGAGCAGCATCGGATCGCCGGAGAGGTGAGTAACTCTGGTTTTTATGTTTATCACCTCCCCGGGGTGTCCGATTATTATACTCCGGGGTCTGAAAAGCCCCCGGAGTATAATAATAGTAGTATTTGATGGGGTTCGCGGGCCGCGGCCTCACTTACCATCCCCGCTCCTGCACACAGCCGCTTCTGCGTCCCATAGCAGAAGGGGAAGCGGGGGCGGCCACGATCAGCAGCGGGGATCGGTAAGTAAATAGGCCGTTACGTGCCGGGGATACTCCAGCAGGCAACGGCATATTTATATATATATAAAAAAAAACTTATCTTCACTTACCTGCGATGCCTTGATGCAGCCGCCTCCTCTTCTTGTCTGCGTGTCAGCATAGGAGGCGCGATGACGTCATTGTATTGCCGCCTGCGCTGACATGCAGAGGTCTTGTAAACCAGCCCAGGACAGGTATCGCGTAGCTTTGTTTTTTTGTTTTTTTTTAAGCGGCCTGTCCTGGGCTGGTTTACATTACATAATGTACATAGACAATAAAAAATGCCGCGGCCCTGCGGGCCAGCTAAGTGCCGGGCCGGATAACAGAAGGCAGCGGGCCGGATTCGGCCCGCGGGCCTTGTGTTTGACACCTGTGCTTTAGGGCCTCTGCAAATGAGACATGGCACCTGAAAACTATTCCAGCAAAATCTGCCCTTCAAAAGCCAAATAGCGCTCTTTCCATTCCAAGCCCCGCTATGTACCCATACAGCAGACTACGACCATATATGGGGTATTCCCGTGTTCAGGAGAAATTGTGTAACTATCTGTGGGGTGCTATCTACCCTTTAACCCCTTGTGAAAATAAAAACTTTAGGAATAAAGTGACGTTTTAGTAATTTTTCATTTACACATCCCAAGTCTGTGAAATGGCTGTGGGGTCAAAATGCTTATTATACCCCTTGATAAATTCTGTCAGGGGTGTAGTTTCCAAAATGGGGTCACTTTTGGGGGTTTCCATTGTATTGGTACTCTAGGGGCTCTGCAAATGTAACACGGCACCTGAAAACTATTCCTGCAAAATCTGCTTTTCAAATGCCAAGTGTCTCTCCTTGCCTAACGTGCGCTGCCGTGTGCCCAAACATCAGTTTGCACTCACATGTGGGTTATTTCTGTGCTCTGGAGAAATTGCATAACAAACTGTGAGATACATTTTCTCCTTTAACCCTTTGTGAATTTGTTAATTTTAGGGCTAAATGAATGTATTATTGGACAAAAATGAAATGCCTAAATTTCACCTCCATATTGTTTTAATCCCCGTGAAATGCTTAACAACTTCCGAGCTGCCCATTGGGTTTTTACGTCTGGAGAGTAGTTGTCTAGTTCTGCAAGGACGTACCGGTATGTCCAAGCAGTTTTCAGCAGTTGCACAAAATCGTGCAGCTGCTGAAACAGGAAGCTGGCTGTAACTTCAGCCAGAGCTCCCAGAGAGAAGGCAGAGAAGGTTTATTACTGTCCCTGCCTTCCCGATCACTGTATACGCAGCTCTTAATGAGCGCTGTATACACAGCTATGGGTGCCGCCATGATGGAGCTGCCCTCTGACCCGGCGGTCACGTGATTGCCCCAGTTACAGGGGAAATCAGCCTCCCCCACAAAAAAAAAAAAAAAACAGTGATTAGAGGTCCCCAAAGGTCTATTATGACCTTATGGGGACACAATGTAAAAAAATATAAAATGAATAGAAAAGTAAATAAATAAATAAAATAATTTAAAAAATAAATAAAATATGTCAAAACACGCCCTTATTACAGGTTCTAGCCCCACCCTTGATGACACCATACAAAATAAAAATTACCGTAATGGAGAAGAAAAACTATTTTAGGCTGAGGCCCTAAGTTGCGGAAACTCAGCTTTTTTTGTTGCAGATTTTGCTTCAGTTTTTAGAGCCAAAGCCAAGAATGGCTATAAAAGGAATGGGAAATATATAGGAAGCTCTTATACTTCTAACTTCTGCTTAATCCACTTCAGGCTTTGGCTCCAAAAACCGCAGCAAAATCTGCAACAAAAAAGCTACGTTTCTGCAACGTGGGGCCTCAACATTAAAAAGTTTTTTAGTAGCACTTTGTGCTATTAAATAAAAAAAAAATGAAAAGTGAAAAACAGACACATTTTCCCTCCTCTTTTGTTTATATTTTCCCGGATGTAAAAAAAATTCAAAAACATCGAAAAATAAAAACGACATAAAAAAAAGCCCTATGTGTCACCAAAAAAAGACGCAGAAATTAGTTGAATAACCCAAATGATAAAAATGTTACAGCCCTCAAAACCTCACATACAAAAAACCCGAAAATGTGTCTGGTTCTGGACCAGAAATTGGCCCGGTACTGAAGTGGTTAAAGGGTTATCAAACTTCCCAAATGCTGTTTTGAATTTTTTGAGGTATGCAGTTTTGAAAATGGGCTGATTTATGGGGGTTTCTAATATATAGGCCTTTATAATCTCCTTCAGAACTGAAGTGGTCCCTAAAAAATTAGTTCGGGAAATTTTCTTGTAAATCTGAAAAATCACTGTTACACTTGTAAGCCTTCTAACGCCCAAAATAAATTACAGGACGATTAAAAGATCATGCCAATATAAAGCAGAGATATGGTATATAATATATATTAATGTATTTTGGTGGTATGACTATCTGTCTGAAAAGCAGAGCATTTCACATTTTGAAAATTGCTATTTTTTTCCACATTTCCATCAAATTTTATATTTTTTTTTATAAATAAATACAAAAATATTGATCAATGTTTACCACTAACATGAAATACAATGTGTCATGAAAAAACAATCTCAAAACTACTTGAGTAAATTAAAGCGTCTCAAAGTTATTGCCATATAAAGTGACACATGTAAGTTTTGAAAAATGAGGCCTGGTCCATAAGGTACTTTTAGGCTGGGTCCTTAACTAGTTAAACTGTCTACTCTAACATTATACCAATTACTAGATAGCTTAAAATTCTTGCTGCAATTTTGGCTCACGGAGTCACAACTTAGATCACACACCTTTTCCCATAAGGCCACGCCCCTTTGTTGAGTAGGTAGGAAAAGTGTCTAAGGCTAAGGACCCACATTGCGGTAACGCAGATTTTTTTTTTTTTTTTTGTAGATTTTCTGCGTTTTTTTTGAGCCAAAGCTAGGAGTGGTTGGAGCAGAAGGTAGAAGTATAAGAGCTTCCTGTATATTTCCTATTCCTTTTGTAGCCATTCTTGGCTTTGGCTCAAAAAATCGCAGCAAAATCTGCAACAAAAAAAGTTGCGCTTACACAGCGTGGGGCCTCAACCTAAAACAGCATGGTATTGCCGTAATCATACCAACCCACAGAATATAGGTGATATGTCATTTGGCTGTAGAGTAAATGCCGTAAAAACAAAGCCTGTAAGAAATTCACGCAAATGCAGTTTTTTCTCCAATTCCTCCCCATTCTGAATATTTTCCAGTTTACCAGTATATTGTACGGAATATTATATGGTACCTTTACGAAGTACCATTTGTTCCACAAAAATTAAACCCTCATACGGCTTTGTGAATGCAAAAATAAAATAGTTATGGCTTTTGGAAGGAGGGGTGTAAAAAATGAAAATCATAAAATGGCTGCGACCAGAATAGAGACTGTCACCAGAACCCATTATACCAACCCAGTCCCACAAATAGATACATAACTCCCCAGAGGGTGAGTCCCGGATTCCGGGACCTTCCCCACTGTCCCAGTCGGCGGGAAGTATGTCCTGATTTCAACTCATTCCGCTCCCTACACCATTCGGCCCATCTCTGCTCTGTGAGTAATGATGTCTGAAGCTCCCTGAAGCCTCCGGGAGCAGACACAGAGGAGAACAACAGTAGGGAATGGGGCAGGATGTGTATTACTGTTTTTTATGTTTGTTTGGTTCCAGAAGGGACATAATATAGGGCAACTGCAGGGGGATTTTTAACTGCAAGAGCAGCTAGAGGGGGACATTATAATGTGGGGGCATTATAGTCATGTTTGGGTGACTGTAGTAGCGTTATACTGTGTGGTGGCACAAAGAGAAATGGATGGGAATAGGCAGAGTAAAAGTGGAAGTGGGTAGGGCTAAATTTGCTTCACCCATTCTGTCCCTCTTTCTGTCTTTTGAGAATTGGGAGGTATGTAGATAGGTTAGGGCCACCTGACTCAAATAGCATTTTCCCTGTTAGTTTTGTCAATATGCAAATGAGATCTTTAGAGCAATGAGGGCGTTGCCTTTACTCTGTAGAAGTGAACAGCATCACCTTCCTTGCTCCAAAGAGCAAATTTGAAAAAACAGTGATACCTTAACAAAAGAGGAGACGATTAAAAAAAAGAAAAAGGAGCGGGAGGAGATTTGGTTTGGTTTTGTTTTGTTTTTTTTCCCATGACTGGGCATTGCTGATAACGGGGTCCCCCTATGAACCCCCCACCACCTTTGATACCCAAACTGCTGGGCCTAAATGCCTTCCCCCTCTTTTCCAGCCTCGACCCCTGCCCCCCAGCTCTCAAACCCCCCACCCCCTTAGAAATAAACCAAGACCAAAGGGTTGGATTAAATCGGCCACAGCAGCCGTATTTATTAACAAACAACAAATAAATAACAACAAGTATAACTTATTATAATTTGCATAACTTAAAATAATTTAACAATAAACGCTTAACCTGGGTAAGAGTCCTTGGAGCTACAAAAAACTATCAATCCCCCGGCCTGGCGCTAACATAACCACACCATAAATTTACCACCAGCCGCGACCACCGGCTCGGCGGCACCATGAATAAAGACGAACTCCTTCTTCCATGTACCAGCTCCCAGGGCCAATTTACCCTGTAACCGTTCACCGTGCGCCAGGCCATCCACCAAAATGTGCAATTACCACCAAATGTATAGGTGGAGCCTACCTTTGACTCCACCCTTTTAGCCAATTGACCACCAACTCCAAGGACCCCACCCGCCAAGGCCACCGTGACACCACCTGCAAAAAGATAAACAAGTTAAAATAGCCCAAGAAAGGGAAAAAAACGGGAGGGAGGGAGGGACCGCTCGTTAGCATGCCGCGCAGCTCCAGAATGGCCGCTTCCCGGGCTGCGCGGCATAGTCAATTCGAACGGGGTTAAGCCCCGCCCCCAATTCTTCGCGCCCTAGCGCGTTATTGGTCCCCCTACAGCCCGCCCCCAGTCAAGATCCCTGCGCTTTACTGCGCAGCGCTCCGGTCTCCCCTGACTGGGCATTGCTGATAACGGGGTCCCCCTATGAACCCCCCACCACCTTTGATACCCAAACTGCTGGGCCTAAATGCCTTCCCCCTCTTTTCCAGCCTCGACCCCTGCCCCCCAGCTCTCAAACCCCCCACCCCCTTAGAAATAAACCAAGACCAAAGGGTTGGATTAAATCGGCCACAGCAGCCGTATTTATTAACAAACAACAAATAAATAACAACAAGTATAACTTATTATAATTTGCATAACTTAAAATAATTTAACAATAAACGCTTAACCTGGGTAAGAGTCCTTGGAGCTACAAAAAACTATCAATCCCCCGGCCTGGCGCTAACATAACCACACCATAAATTTACCACCAGCCGCGACCACCGGCTCGGCGGCACCATGAATAAAGACGAACTCCTTCTTCCATGTACCAGCTCCCAGGGCCAATTTACCCTGTAACCGTTCACCGTGCGCCAGGCCATCCACCAAAATGTGCAATTACCACCAAATGTATAGGTGGAGCCTACCTTTGACTCCACCCTTTTAGCCAATTGACCACCAACTCCAAGGACCCCACCCGCCACTGCGAGCACGCCTTAATCCCTTAAGCGTGAGAGACCCGCCACACTTCCAGGGCCCTCTCAACACCCTCCTGGATACCTAGCGTCCACAAATCTATACCCCACCGCATTCAGATGGACCCCGTCCCGCAACCAAAACTCCCCCTCCCCAGACTCCAACTCCTTGTGCCGCACGCACACACCGCCGTTCCTGGACACAAACCCCGCAACAGCCCGGTTAACCTTAATCCTGGCCTTGTTGAGCCTTTCAACAGACCTAGCCTCCCGCCATGTTTTTCTCGGTACAATATCGGACCACACGGTAACAATCCCCGGAAACATGGACCACAACCTCAACAGGTCATACTTTATGTCCCTCACTAAATCGCGAAAGGGACGAACCCCCAGGTCATTGCCACCAGCATGTATCACGATAATGTCCGGAGACCGATCCAACCTCGTGCACCTGTGGATTTCGGGCATGACCCGACTCCACACCATACCTCGGACTCCAATCCAACGTACAACGACCGCAGCCCTGTCGAACCCCAGCTGCCGACCATTCCGCCGCACGCCGGCCCTCTCCGCGCCCCAGAACACAAAAGAATGGCCGAAGATCCAGACTAACCGAGCAGAAGGGCCTACGAAAGAAGAAATAAAGTAGGGGGAGGGCGGAGAAAATACCCAACAACACAATGATTCACATTTGGGCAAGGTGTGGACGTATGTATGATCTATACCTCTGCGATTCCCACCTACCGATACGTCGGACCACCTCCGAGCTCAACCCCCAACTAGCTGCTTCTGTCGCTGCGCCAATGCGAAAAGAGTGTGGAGCATATCGAGAGGCGTCAAGGCCCAGCGAGTCCAAACAACCCCTAAAAACAGCCGAGAACTGATAACGGGAAAGGAACGAACCATCCTCATGACGCAGGAGGGGACCGCCCGCAGAAGCTGGAACCAACCCCCGAAAAACAAGCAAACAACGCACCGGGCACATATCTGACCCTACAACCGCACCCAGGCGCAGATACTTCCCTGCCCCCGCCTGATCCGTCTTAGACCTGCGAACCCTGACCACTAGGACCCCTTCCTCCATGTACACATCATCCACCTGTAAACCACCCGGCCGCTTAGTCGACACGGACACCAACTCACCCACCCTGAGATCCCCGAAAAAGGCTAGAGAAAAAGCCAGGTGAAACAAAACGCATTCATAGTGCGAAGAACAAAAACGGCCCAGTTCCAACCCCAAACGCTCCAAAAGCTGAAATGTAACCAGGCGCCGTGTGTCACTACTTCCCCTGCCCCTGCGGAACCCCTTAAGCGCACGTTGAACCAAGAAATGTTTGGTAAAGTCCGCCAAACCCCTCAACTTGAAACCAAATGCCAACGCCGCTACCGCATAATTAACTTTCGCCACGGACCATCCATCTGAAGACCAACGGCTTAACAAGAACAATAAAGCCCCAACCCTATCCTCATCAGTATGTACCTGACCTAAATCTCCCACCCAATCCTCCCAAAGCTGCCAAGCCCTTGAATACTTATCCCAGGTGCCGGGGGCCAACGATGCCTGAATCAATGTCCCTGCTTTTCGCAAACCAAGTCCCATAATTCTGGAGGACATGGAATCCCTTCCACTTCCGCCCCCGGAGCCAGGGCACGAAACCGCTCCCACTGGAAACGAGACAAAGAATCAGCAACGTCATTTTTAACCCCCGGAACATGCACTGCCACCACCCATGCATTCAGGCACAAGCAACGCAATACTAAACGCTGAAGCAACTTGATAACTGGAGGAGAAGACGCAGTCACATTATTAATGGCCGACACAACTGACATGTTATCACAATGAAATCTAACTTTTTTATCCTGGAACGCCCCCCCCCCATATGGACACCGCGACTAAAATCGGGAATAACTCAAGTACAGTCAAATTCCGCGTCAGACCTTGTTCACGCCACGACGCAGGCCAAGGAGCGGCGCACCACTGCCCCCTGTAATAGGCCCCAAAACCGTGGCCCCCTGCCGCATCCGTAAAGAGGTCACAATCGAACACATCGATCACTGCTGACTGGACCAGTGATCTACCATTGAACTGGTCTAAAAAAGTGTCCCATACTGCCAGGTCCTCCCGATGTATCACCCCCAGCCGAATAAAGTGTCGTGGATTTGACACCCCGTTCATGGCCCCTGCCAGCCGGCGACAAAAAATCCTACCCATGGGGATAATGCGGCAGGCAAAATTTAAACTGCCTAACAATGACTGGAGGTCGCGCAACGCAATTTTTCGCATGTGACGAGCACGCTTCACCCTCTCTCTAAGATCAACCAGCTTGTCACCAGGCAACCGGAACTCCATTGCCACAGTGTCAAGCTCTATGCCCAAGAAACTCAATCTAGTGCACGGACCCTCAGTCTTTTCCGGTGACAACGGTACCCCAAACTTACTGGCGACCCACCGCGCGGTTGCCAACAAAACCGCGCATACATCGGAGCCCGCCGGACCTATACAGAGGAAATCATCGAGGTAGTGTATCACTGACTCAACCCCCGCCACATCCCGAATTACCGACTCTAAAAAGGTGCTGAACGCCTCAAAGTATGCGCACGATATTGAGCAACCCATAGGGAGGCAACGATCCACGTAATACCCGCCGTCCCAGTAACCTAACGCTGTCAGGGTGTACCGGCAGTAACCTGAACGCCGCCTCCACATCCGTCTTAGCTAAGAGGGCCCCTGGACCGCAACGCCGTACCCAATGCACAGCTGCATCAAACGAGGTATATACTACCGAACAAAGCTCGGGTGCAATACCATCGTTGACCGACGCTCCTTTGGGATAAGACAAATGATGTATGAGCCGAAACTGATTCGGCTCCTTCTTCGGCACCACCCCCAAAGGAGATACAATTAAACCTTCCAAAGGGGGTGATGCGAAGGGGCCCGCCATGCGCCCCAAGGCCACCTCCTTCCTCAGTTTTTTGGACACCACCCCCGAGTGTTCCGCTGCCGACCTCAAGTTAGTTATACAAAAGGGGACTGTGTGCGTCGGCAGGGGAATCCTAAAACCCTCCCTAAAACCTTCTACCAGAAACTTTGCACTCTCCCTGTTAACATAACTATTTAGGTACGGAAGCATGGCTTCCAGCTTCACCGGCGTCTGCCCCTTGTCCACTATTAGGCAAGGCCTTGGTCCTTTGTTTGCGCAAGCAACGTGCCGCACCATGGGACACCCCTCCGCAGAATGAACAGGCATGTTTGAATCTACAGTTGAAGCCGAATTTACATTGGGCTTCATTGAACTGCCAACACAGCCCGTAACGTTGCTGGGCCTGTGCACCTGCCCCCCCTGAGCCGTAACTGAGACCACCATGGCCGGTTCCACCGGCCGCCCCAGGAAAGGGCTGGCCAAAGCGAGCTGGCGCCATAACCCGAAGCCACAAACCTATATCTTTCTGGTCCCACCGTATGCTGGGCCGAACCGCCTTACGCTGACGGAACTGCTCATCATACCGCAGCCATGTCTGACCCCCATACACCCGATACGCCTCACCTATAGAGTCCTGATAGCAAAAAAGCCCCGAACAGTTGTCAGGAGCCTTTTCACCAATGACACTCGCTAAAATGGCAAAGGCCTGAAGCCAATTAGCAAAAGTCTGTGGAATCAGGCGCCACCTACGTTTTTCTTCCTCCTCTTTTTTGCTATCCTCCTTCTTACTCTTGTCTAAGTTAAATTTAGCTAAAGGGAGCAAGGAAAAGATTTCGACGTACTCGTCCTTCCAAATCTTCTCCCTCACTTCCTTTTTTAAATGCGCCCCTAGAGGACCCTCAAAACACACATAAACCTCCCCCCGAGCCCTGTCGTCTAGCCTCACCGAATCAACCTTCTCTTTATCTGTCTGGACAGACACTGTGACACCCGCCGGAGCCCCTACCACCGGCGCACTCTGTGACGCTACTGACTGAACCGCAGGAGGGACCCACGCCGCCACCGGGGAACCGCTAACACTCTGTTCGCAGCGCGACAGTAGCTCCCTCACGCTACCCAATAGCTCCCTAATCCCCTCAGAAGCTACACCACCACCCACTGGGGACTCCGGCCTATCTATCCCTAACCCCTGGGACATTAGAATAGGAGGAAACGGACACGACAATGAATGGTACTCACCAGACTGCGTAGGTGCTGTGGGCCCACCAGTCGACGGTCCTGCATCCTGCTGACCTGGGTCGCTGTACAGGAGAACGCTGGCGCCTGTTGATTGTTGAGAACCATCCCGCTGACAGCTGCAGCACGACCGACATCCCTGGGAAGGTTGACCTGCACCCGCGTATGCACTTGAAACCACTGGATGCACCTCGGACCGGGGCTGTGGTGCCGTGAAGGAGGGGCCAGCGCCGTGCTGCTCGTCGTTCAGAATTTCCCGCTGCTGTACCAAGGGCACTTGGAAAGCCGGAACCGACAGGACTTGAAGACACAGTCCCCCTCCCCGCTGGAGCATCACAGGAGGGGACCGCTGCACCACGTGCTGTAGCCATATGGAGACTGGATGTGGAGGTCCCCCCACTGAGGCCAGTGGCAGGGATCTCCACCTCCGCAGGGGCCAGGCGACTGGCAGGATTCCTCCCAGACCGGGACCTCCGCGCCTGAGCAGTGGAGCGGGGTGCCCGGCCTGGAGGGGCCCGAGAGGGACTCCTATGTCGCCGGGCCCTAGGGGGCTCATCAGGGCTCAAACGTGCCGGCGGGCGAGTCCTGCGCGGCCGCCGCCGCTCACACGCCTCCGGGGGTAGTGAAGGGTTAATGGGGGGGGGGGGGGCGGCAGGCTGCATAATGTCAGCCAGCCGCTCCTGCAGCCAGGCCTCACCATGGACGCCGGCAGCAGCTCTGATCTGCTCCAGGATGGTATCGAGGGATGCCATTACAGTAAAAAGGTGGGGGGGAGGGGAGCTGACCGCTCGTTAGCATGCCGCGCAGCTCCAGAATGGCCGCTTCCCGGGCTGCGCGGCATAGTCAATTCGAACGGGGTTAAGCCCCGCCCCCAATTCTTCGCGCCCTAGCGCGTTATTGGTCCCCCTACAGCCCGCCCCCAGTCAAGATCCCTGCGCTTTACTGCGCAGCGCTCCGGTCTCCCCAACGGTAAAAAAATCCCGGACATCCAGGTAAAGGCACGCCTTTTTTTCCCCAAAAGAAGTGGGCGGGGAATTTTGGGGGGAAAGGGGGGGGCCCCCAACCCTGGCGGGGGGGGGAATTGTTCCCCTTTTTTTTTTTTAAAATAGGGGGGGGGCGGGGGGGGGAACCCTAATATATAATTGGGGTGTATTGATATTTTTTTTTTTTCCTGGTGGGGGGGGGGGGGGGGGGATTATAGGGGGGGGGGGGGGGGGGGGGGGGGGGGGGGGGGGGGGGGGGGGGGGGGGGGGGGGGGGGTGGGGGGGGGGGGGGGGTGGGGGGGGGGCGGGGGGTGGTGGTGGGGGTGGGGGGGGGGGGGGGGGGGGGGGGGGGGGGGGGGGTGTGTGTGGGGGGGGGGGGGGGGGGGGGGGGGGGGGTGTTGTGTTGTCTGGGGGGGGGGGGGGGGGGGGGGGGGGGGGGGGGTGGGGGGGGGGGGGGGGGGGAGGGGGGGGGGGGGGGGGGGGGGGGGGGGGGGGGGGGGGGGGGGGGGGGGGGGTGAGTGATCTCTTTTACCCCTTTTACTCCCCCCCCCCCCCCCCCCCTTTTTTTTTTTTTTTTTTCTTTTTTCCCCCCCTCTCCCTTTTTTTTTTTTTTTTTTTTTTTTCTCCTTCTCCTGCTTTTTTTTCTTTTTTTTTTTTTTTTTTTTGGGTGTTTTTTGTGGTGTTGTGGTTTTGTGGTGTGGGGGGGGTGTGTTGTTGTGTTTGTGTTGTGTTGGGGGGTGGGGGGGGGGGGTGGGGGGGGTGGGGGGGGGGGGGGGGGGGGTTGGGGGTTGTGGGGGGTGGGGGGGGGGGGGTGGGGGGGGGGGGGCACTGCTATGGGAGTAATGCAGCACTGTAACTGGCTATTTCAGTCAGGCTCGGGTCAGTGTGTAGAGCGATAGTCACACATGGACACTTCCACTCCATTCACACTGGGGACGTCCAATCTTTTGATTCCAGAGAGTCCCAGCAGTCAGCTCCCCTGCCATCAAACACTTTTCCCTTTAAAGCAGTTTGGCTTCTCCTGTATCCAACACAATAGAGAGAAATTGCAAATCACTGGGGGACCAACCTGTCGGTCCCCCATGGAGAATGACTGTCTCGTAATGGAGCTGTGGTTTTGCAGTCCAGCTGCCACTCAATTTCAAGGAAACTGACAGAGGTTGTATAGAATTTGACAATTTCAAACAGCCCTATGAAAAATTTATTTTTGCATTTTTTTTTTTTTCAGTGATGCATAGGGGTTTTTGACTTTTGCATCGTTTTTTTTTTCCTTTGTTTATATATGTGGGAAAATGTACTTGAACCCTACAAATTGTACAATGCTGTGGAATATGTTGCGCTATATAAATAAAATGTATTATTTAAACAAAAGGAGGGGAAACATCTGTTTTTTTTTTTTTTAACTTTTCATGATTTTTTTTTTTTGTTTTAATTATAAATAGCATAATGTTTTCCTCTCCTTTATGGTAGTTTTCATGTAGGTGACTCACATCTTTGCGTCACTTAGGGTGGGGCTAGAACCTGTGATGTGGGTGTGATAGTAACATTCTTCCCTGAAACTGGGGCTAATACATTAGCCTCCTAACCTGAACCGTAGAGCTGATACGAGTTCTCTAGAACCCAGCAGCTCCTACAGTTTCCGTCACCTGGTGGATCACATGATCGCCACTTTGGGAGAAAGCCACATCATGGCAGCTCTCATACTATTAAGGAAGGCAGGAACGGTACTAAACAGTCCCTGCATTCTCCTAGGATGTTCATCTATTAATAACATCTGATGCAGAGTTAATTTCCGAATGCCCAACGTATATAGGCAACAGGTTAAGACGAGAGAGATTTATGGTGCGCTGTCTCTTTGTGCAGCAATTCGTTTGTGTGACTTCTCTTGGGTGACACTTGCAGAAAGTGACGTGTTAACAAAGTGAAGTAAATTTGCTATAGTCTGGAGATTCAACTTCCTTACTAATGTAAAAAATAGTGTCACGCAGTAGTGCTAAACTATGGCTTTTGTTGTGGGTTTCACCAGCAGAATTTGTGTACACTCTGTGGTGCAACAATGAGGTACTGAAAAGGTCCTATTATAGACCCAAATTGTTTCTATTTAGACAATACTGTATGAGCTTTGTTACCTGTATCAGTCTAGAGTTGAGGCTGTTGCGCTCAAAGAGGAATTCCTAGGCTGGATAGGGTTATTACAAAACCTCAGCTGTGAGAAGTGAGAACCTACACAGCTTTTTAACCCATGAATGTAACCTCATGACTGAGACTTATACTGTAATTCCTGTTCACATCAGGTCTGCGCATTGTCAGATATATATTTCAGAAAGATAGCTGTATACAGTGGCATGCATCACCCACTGGCCCCAATATAAAGACAAAAAAATACATACAACACTTGGTATATTTTGTCCTTCTGTGGCGCAGTCTGCTACTGTTTCTAAATACATTTAAAGGGATTCTATCATTGGGGAAACGTGTTTTTTAACTGAAGCAACGTTGGAATAGCCTTTATAAAGACTATTCTACTCCTACCTTTACTTCTCTTCTCCTTGCCGCCGTTTGTCCAAAAAAAGGAGTCCAAAGGAGGCTCCTAGTACCTTGTTGGGCCACCTCTAGCCTGGATACAAGAAGAGATGTGGTTGGCCATGGAGGCATACAGGTTTTGAATTGTATCAGATGTTGCAGCTGGGCCTGTAAGTCCTATACACTGGTATGTTGCTGAAGCTGTTCTTCCAGCTGCTCCCTTTAAATACTCAGTTGGCGATAAATCTTGTAACCAGACAGGTCAAGGAAGTGTTGCCATTTGATGGAGACTTTCCTGGGAAACCCTTGTGTGAGGGCAAGCATTATTATGCTGAAAAAAACGGCAGTAGGAAGTAGGCCTGTGGAGTTATGGAAAAAATTACCAAATTCATTTTATTTTTGAAACCGAATTATATTAATAATTGTATAATATAATTATAATTAATTAGATGCATATTTACTTTCAAAGGAATTGAGTTACTGGCTTTTTAAAAAAAAAAAAAAAAAAAAAAAAGTAAAGGATTTGTCCTGCACCTGAAGGTAATTGATAGTGATAGCCTATCCACAGGATAGACCATCAGTATCATATCAGTCGGGGTCAAACATCCCGACCCTGTCCTGATCAGCTCTTTCGGCAGCTGGAAGCCACATATACTAGGTATACAGCCAGAAGCAAATGAATTGGCACGGAGCTGACATTCCAGGCACCACCGCTACAGTGTACAGAGATGGATGCTGCATACAGCGTATGGAGCTCCTGGAACTGCAGCACCGCTCCCATTATCTTGAATAGGAGCAGAGATGCTTCTGGCTGTAAACCTAGTATATGGATTCCAACAGCTGAAACAGCTTATTGGGGTGAGAACCTAACCCATCTTACATTGTTGACCCTTATCCTATATATAGGTCATCAGTATTAATTGCCTTCAGGTCCTGGGCAAGCTCCTTTAATGAGGATCTTTTTTTAAACTCGTTTTATTGAATTTTGCATTTTCAACATAATCAAAACAAGTCAATACAGAAAACAGTTCACACATAGGGAACAATCGGATACATAAGCACCCAAAATGCCGCACTCCCACCCCGATCAGTCCACAGCCCACCCACCACACAGCTGGCACTGGATTTACCCACCAGACATACCCAATTAAGGATGATCAATTAGCAGAACATATATTATTTAGTACAGGTATTACCATTTACAGGTCCATATCATCACCTATAGTACATCATAAAATGCTTAGAAGTTGTGGACCCTCCCGGCGTCTCACCCCCCTCACGGCATAAGTGAATTTATAGTGATATTTAGTGAAGGAGCCGTATACTGGGTTACAGAAGAACTGCACCATGTCCCCCATACCATATGGAACTTCTGAGGGCACCCTCTATCTTTATATATGATCTGATTGAATGAGAGTACAGAGTTAATTAGCTTCCTCCATAGAGGTGCTGATGGAGGTCCCTCAGCCATCCATCGCAATGCAGTGGCTTTCCTGGCGTAAAATAAAGATTCCCTCAGACATGGTGCTGCCATAGTTCCTCATCTAGTATGCCAAAGAGACACACTTCTGATGTGAATGGTATAGGCGCACCCATAACTTCCGCTAGGAGATTCACAACCCCTTTCCAGAAACTCTGTATAACCGGACACACCCAAATCATATGCCAAAAGTCCGACTGTGGACACGGACACCTGAGACAACCTGGATGGGAGAGTCGTCCCATTTTATGTAAACGGGTGGGGGTCAGGTAGCTTTGGTGCAGGATATAAGTCTGGATAAGTCTGTTATTAGCTAAGGGTGACACGTACTGAGAGGATTCAAGCATGTCCTGAAACATTTCATCTGTGAGAGCTGGGATATTAGTGCGTCATCTCGTCAGGGCCAGGGCGTCAGACAGGGACACTTTTGCCTGAATCAGGTGTGCATACAGGGTAGATATTAGACCTCCAGGGCCATGAGAGCGAAGCACTCCGATAAGCGGGTACTCAGAATTATTATTCAGCTGACCAGGGAACATGGAAGAGAGTGCATGTCGAATTTGGAGGTATCTAAAAAATTGCATTCTAGGAATGTCATGGGAGTTGCTTAGTGAGTCTAATGAGGATCTTTAATGCTTCTGACTGATCATGAGTCAAATTATCACACAAGGGGTTGGGGCAGTGTGTTGCTTCACAGCGAAAGCAGGAATAAAGCACTTACCACAAGGCCTCAATACTTGTACCTGACTGTTGTTGGATCCCAAACAGAACCTGAATTTATCACTAAAGATGAGACCATATGTTTCCAGTCCATGGGGCCACTTCAAACGAAGGCAATTTTGTCTGGTTGTCAATGGGTGAATACGTAATAGGAATGTAGTCAAGTTCCTTCTGCCAAGTGCCTGGAAATTGCCCTAGCGGAGAAAGGGATGTGAAGTGAAAGTGTCACATGTGTCTGGATGTTGGACAAGAAAACTGTAGGAGATGCTTATACTTGTTGACAATCAAACGGTCCTCTCTTTTGAATCTGGGCCATTCACCTGTTTGCCATGTGTGTTCGCCCTCACATAACCACCATACCCAACAGCTTAGTCAGGTTTGCCAAAATGACCATTCTGCAGCACTCTGTTCAATGATGCACCCCCTCTCAACATGTCACCTGGGAAAAATATCTTTGAGTTCAGTGTAAGCAGGGGAAGCATACTTACATCCTCTTTTGGTAAGACTCGGTGTCCATTGAGACCGCACCTGTAATCGTTTACATATCTTTTCTTCAGGCAGATAATTTTTGAGGTTTTTCAAAATAAGTCATGCAGAATAAAACAAACACTATGCAAAAAAAAAAAAAAATGTCTTGGGATAGTCTCTTCATTTCACTGACAGGTTCTAAGATATTTGTCCATAAGTCCTACCCATCGAACCTGCAGTGATAGTGTTTGGGTCTTTAGGGTACTTTCCATAAAGCATTTGTAATGCATGGATATCACTCCCCCCGCTAACCCCCTTTTTGGCCATCAAATTCAAAAAGGCCGTCTTCTCCACCTGTGCAAATAGGACTAGACCTTACTGTGGCTCTGATAAAATCTATGATTAGGAACAGTGGGTACGGAAAGTATTCAGACCCCTTTAAATTTTTCACTCTTTGTTTCATTGCAGCCATTTGCTAAAAGCAAAAAAGTTCATTTTATTTCTCATTAATGTACACTCCGCACCCCATCTTGATAGAAAAAAAAACAGAAATGTAGATATTTTTGCAAATTTATTAAAAAAGAAAAACTGAAATATCACATGGTCATAAGTATTCAGACCCTTTGCTCAGTACTGAGTAGAAGCACCCTTTTGAGCTAGTACAGCCATGCGTCGTCTTGGGAATGATGCAACCAGTTTTTCACATCTGGATTTGGGGATCCTCTGCCATTCTTCCTTGCAGATCCTCTCCAGTTCCATTAGGTTGGATGGTGAACGTTGGTGGACAGCCATTTTCAGGTCTCTCCAGAAAACTCAATTGGGTTGAGGTCAGGGCTCTGGCTGGGCCAGTCAAGAATGGTCACAGAGTTGTTCCAAAGCCACTCCTTTGTTATTTTAGCTGTGTGCTTAGGGTCATTGTCTTGTTGGAAGGTGAACCTTCGGCCCAGTCTGAGGTCCAGAGCACTCTGGAAGAGGTTTTCTTCCTGGATATCTCTGTACTTGGCCGCTTTCATCTTTCCTTCAATTGCAACCAGTCGTCCTGTCCCTGCAGCTAAAAAACACCCCCATAGCATGATGCTGCCCCCACCATGTTTCACTGTTGGGATTGTATTGGGCAGGTGATGAGCAGTGCCTGGTTTTCTCCACACATACCGCTTTGAATTAACGCCAAAAAGTTCAATCTTCGTCTCATCAGACCAGAGAATCTTATTTCTCATAGTCTGGGAGTCCTTCATGTGTTTTTTGGCAAACTCTATGTGGGCTTTCATATGTCTTGCACTGAGGAGAGGCTTCCTTCGGGCCACTCTGCCATAAAGCCCCGACTGGTGGAGGGCTGCAGTGATAGTTGACTTTGTAGAACTTTCTCCCATCTCCCTACTGCATCTCTGCCTCTGCAGGGTTTCTAAACTGATTCATGGGACACCTTGCTCCCAATTCAGGTCCCTAAAGATGCTATTAAATTTATGGAATATGTGAAGCGGTAGTCATATCTGGGAGTTCTGTAGGATGTAGAGGATCTGCGGCATAAATATCACCTTAACAAAGTTGACACACCCAATGACAGAGTGAGTTTACACCATGCTGTTTTTTTTAGATGGAATCTCTACAGTAGGGACTCAAAATTGAGTACCTAAAAGTTTCTAAACCTAGCAGTAACATATAGACCTAAATATTTGAATGATGTCACTATTTGGAGTTGTCCTGCTATATCTTGAACTTGCAGTGGCTGCTGGTCCACTAATAGGAGGGAGGACATAGACCAGTTGATAATCAACCCAGACAGCTGCCCATAGATAGTGATAAGTTTCATAAAATTATCTGCATACAGAGTCACCTTTTCCTGCACATCTCAATATGTAAAACCCCCCCAAATCACCTCTAATCATTGTCTATTCGCCACGGCAATCAGGAGCTGTGACAAGAGGCAGACCTGACAAGTCCTTCCATATAGTGGAAACTCATCCGAAAGAAGACCATTCGTCCTGAATTCTGGCTTTGGGAGGGGGGGGAGAGCTTCACCCATCTAATCAAGACATCTCTAAAGACTAGACAGTGCAGAATGGCCCAAAGAAACTACCACTTTGCAGCGTCAAGTGAAGCCACCGCACAAGGATCACCCTCCTTCGGGAGAATCTGTAGGCTCAGAAAGAGCTGCCACAGGTTCACAGCCGTTGACATGTTAGGCATAAAACCATCTTGATCCCGATGTATTATGGTTGTAATTACAGTAGACAGTTGGTTGAACAGCAGTTTGACATCCACTGAATCACTTACATATCTGCCTGAGACATAACTGCATGCTGAGTTTTACAGCAATCCAACATTTGTTTCTAGGGGTGTGTTTTTTTTGTTTGTTGTATGTCAATGATTGTATATCAATATCCTGAGTAACGGTTACCTGCAGTATTGGCAACTCTAGCTTAGCTGTATTGTGTGGAGTCTGAGGTGATCTGAAATTCACCCTAGTTATGAGACTCAGGTTGCTGCTCTATTTCCTCCATGCTTTACACTGCTTTTCATAGTGCATGCTGTGTATAAGCACAGACATACCTTAATCTGTGCATGGAGACCTAAGTTTTTTGTTTTTTTTTGTTTTGTTTTTTTTTGCTATTAGATGTCTCTGCCAGAAGGACCTGCTTGGTCTCCATAAAAGACAGTGATAAATGTTTGCTTCTTCATTACTTGCACATGATCAGTTTACACACAATGTGGATATCACAGGTCCTGATCTGTTTAAATGAATTTCCTGCTAGTATTCCTAACCATCTAGTGTACAAAGAGAATGCAGGCAGTCATTAATGGGTTAATTACTGAAGTTAATCAAACACCTTTTAAGTATCACAACAGTTTTTTGTATAGAAAAACCTTTAATTTTATTTTCTCCTCCATTCAGCTAGCTTTGGCTAGTTTTTACGAGGACGGGGGAGATGATGACATAGAGACACAATCACAGCCGCCTCCAGGCTCCACTTCTCGTGGTTCTGGACCCAGGTAAGTGTCCTGACAGTGACATTCTTCCTATTGATAGCATATCAGTGGAATGCACCATTGGTGGCTTGGAGGGAGGTCTAAAGTGCTGGGCTACTTTTTTTTTTTTTTTTTTTACTGATATATATATACAGTATATTAGCACAGCACTCTTCCAAACTTAGGACTGCAACACAGCCACTTTCAGACAGTGTCTTTTCTTCTTTATTAAAATCATATATGCAAGGAAGCATCAATATCTGCCAACAATTTTATCACAGCGTCCTTTATCAGCTGATCTCCTGCTATGAACACATCAGAGTGGCTCTTTCTGTCTTTTTTACATCCGTTTCTCAGATCCATTTAATGGTTGCAAATGTATGGCATAAAATTAATGTGTGCTATGTTTTTGTGTCTCCAAAAAAAACTGACAAATCGTGTTTTCATTCATGGTTTGTTTTTTTTTTTGTTTTTTTCTTTAAACATTAAACTATCGGCCAAACAGATGTTAAAAATGTCATCTGAATATAGCTTATCCAATATCCACAAAGTTAATCCTTGATCCAATATAAAAGAATATATAGAGGCAATTCTACTGTTTAGAGGGTTATCTGGTTTATAAGATTGATGTTCTATCCTTGGGATAGGCCAAAATATTAGATCTGTGGTTGTCCAACACCCGGGACCCCTGCAGATTACTGGTACCAAGGCAGCGCGGGAGAGCTGCCCTCTCACTCACTGTACACACTGTTGCAGAGAGTGTAGGTACTGCAATGCTGCCCCATAGACTTCAGTGGGGCAGCTCTTCAGTACCTACACTCACCGCTACAGTTTGTATTGGGAGTGAGCAACGGCTCTCCCGTGCTGCCTCAATACCAGTGATCTTCAGATCCTAAGGATAGGTCATTAATCTTAGAAACCGGATAACCCCTTTAAATACAATATAAAGGTAAAGAAACACACAGGGGCACATTTATGAAACTTTGGTTTTCACAACACATTTGTGGAAGTGTATCATGGCAGAAACAAAAAAAAAGATTCCTGGGGGACCTCAGATATTGGACTCAACCAATCTACAATCAGAGGCAAATTGCAGGAGAGTTACTAAACACAAGGTTTACTAATAGTGTCTTAACGTTAAAGACAGTGCAAACTAAGGCTAGATTCACCCTTGCCCCTGCACTCCGATGGGGAATTCCGTGGGTACGGAAAGTATTCAGACCCCTTTAAATTTTTCACTCTTTGTTTCATTGCAGCCATTTGCAAAAAGCAAAAAAGTTCATTTTATTTCTCATTAATGTACACTCAGCACCCCATCTTGACAGAAAAAAAAACAGAAATGTAGATATTTTTGCAAATTTATTAAAAAAGAAAACTGAAATATCACATGGTCATAAGTATTCAGACGCTTTGCTCAGTATTGAGTAGAAGCACCCTTTTGAGCTAGTACAGCCATGAGTCTTCTTGGGAATGATGCAACAAGTTTTTCACATCTGGATTTGGGGATCCTCTGCCATTCTTCCTTGCAGATCCTCTCCAGTTCTGTCAGGTTGGATGGTGAACGTTGGTGGACAGCCATTTTCAGGTCTCTCCAGAGATGCTCAATTGGGTTGAGGTGAGGGCTCTGGCTGGGCCAGTCCAGAATGGTCACAGAGTTGTTCCGAAGCCAAATTAGTACAGCATTTGTAAAGTGAGACCGTATTGCTGATGTAGTGTACTCTATTCTGACTGCTACAAAAATCAGATTGACTCCTAAAGTCTCCCAAGCTCTGACAGACCAAGCATAAGACTAATTCCAAGTACAAACTTTTTACTCTTGTTTTCCGTCTCAGTGATCATAGGGTGACGTCTTTTAGAGACTTGGTGCACGCACAGGAAGAGGAGGAGGAAGAAGAGGAAGGACAAAGGTAAGGGTGTTTTTTTTGTTTTTTTTTTTTGTTTTTTTTATCATATGTGCTAGGCATTGAGCTGTTGTAGAAATAAGTTTTGGGGATGTTTAGGATGCTGATGTCTGTGCTAATGATACTATGAAAGATTTGTGGTTGAAGATCCGTCATCAGGCCTGAAAAGCCTAATGACATAAAGGACCCACTAGGCGCTGTCAAACTGAGCATGTTGGTATTTTGTTTATGCAAATCTTTTCAGCCATTCCAAAAATATAAGTCCTATTAGTGTGTATGCAAATAATGATATACTAGCCAAGTGGGCTTTTCAAACCTGGTGACACGTCCTCTTTAAAGGGAACCTGTCAAGGCAATTTGGGACACTAAACCACTCACAGGTCCTTATGGACTGGGGATTTAGTGTCCCAAATTGTCCTGTTGTAATGCAATCTGCAGCCGCATTTAAATAAATAAATATTCTTGTCTGTTGGCTGGTGCATTTTTTCAATGAAGCCAGAGGAGTACCCTTTGGCTTCAGTGAGCATGTGCAAATCTTGGGGTGTTCACCTCTGGCTTCACTGAAGAACTGTGCAGATGTGCACCAGACATGCATCTGATGAGACTTTTTGGGCACCTCTTTAGGTAAGTGTAAAGGTTTGCTGTTTTTAATACCACTTTATCATAGGGTGATTTGAGACACTAAACCCCCTTTCCATTAGGGCCTGTAAATGGTTTAGTGTCCCAAGTCACCCTGACAGGGTCCCTTTTACAGCCACACTAAAATCTTAGGTCAAATTCCCAAGGGTCTGGGAAACTGAGATATAAAAGCTATTTGTTGTAGAACTGGTTTAGCATATTACCATGCAGACCTTATAGAACTTCCTTTAGAACAGTCACCATCCTCAATAAAGGGTGTGCCAGGGATAATTATATTTTTATGCCTATTGAAATTCTGTTAGGAGAAGAGAACAAAACCTCTGATGTCTGATCACCTTTCTGAATGGGACATTTTACTACTGGAAGTACATCCTGACAGTCCATGTAGATTCAGAAATTCCAGTCCCTTTGCAAAACTCTCCTAACTGTTCTAATTTTGACAGTACAGTATTTATAGCCTTGTTCCTAGGGTACAGTATTAGTACTTATAGTCTCTTTTCATAGGGGTAGTAGCTGTCTGTGGAGAATGACATCATGATTTTCTTACAGGTTTTACGCTGGTGGCTCGGAGAGAAGCGGGCAGCAAATTGTTGGACCTCCGAGAAAGAAGAGCCCTAATGAGTTGGTGGAAGATCTCTTCAAAGGAGCCAAAGAACATGGAGCTGTTGCCGTGGACAGAACTACTAAAAGCCCTGGAGAAAGCAGCAGCCGAGCATCGGTGAGAACAGTAATAAGATGCCTATACAAACTACATAATCGTAGCCAATAGTTTAGTGCACATGCTGACCCTGATGCTCTGTAGATTTTCTCAGTGCTTTGTTCGTCCACTGCAGCCTGAGCTACAGTAAGTCAGAACTCCTTACGAATATTGAGCATTCAGCTGTAAATAATCTTTATTTTCAGGCATTTACAGGCGGTGGCTACAGGTTGGGGGCAACCCCAGAAGAGGAATCTGCTTATGTCGCTGGTGCTCGCAAACATCATCAAGGGCAGGATGTGAGTGTCTGTATATTTGTAAGATTTGCTGAAGCTGTAATGCTTCTTTGGTTGCTTAGTTTTTGATGGGTAGTAACATTCTCATCCCCTGCTGTAGGTCCATGTGGTTCTAAAGCTCTGGAAGAACGGATTCAGCCTGGATGATGGTGAACTCCGTAGCTATCAGGATCCCAGCAATGCACAATTCCTGGAAGCTATACGCAGAGGGTATGAGTTTTGGGATAAAGTCTTTTATAGTGAGCTGGGTCATTTAAAGGGGTTTCTCCCATCTGATTGGTATATCCTTAGAACCTCCATGTTTAGGATTCTACCATCTCTCAGGAGGATTTATGTGTGTATTTTGAGCTTATGCATTTTAGTTAAGCCAAGTGAATCTGTACCACTGTGTGAACTTTCTTGGCACATGTAATTGGCTGAGAGGGCTCATCCTTGTCCATTAGCTATTGTAGGATATCAATAATCCCTTTAAACTGAATTTAAGAGTTTTCTCATTTCAGAGTTTCACCTACCCTCCTGTCTTTGTCCCCCTCCACTTCCTGGTTTTCAGCTCTGCAGCATGCTCCCTATATTGCACAGTTATCTCTGGATTTACATTTAAAGATAACAAAGATACTGTTCAACAAAATGTTTTAGTCCTTATCAAGGCTCAGCAACTGAAAACAATATACAGAGAGAGAGAGTGAAGAGCATATGTGGCCAGGGACTGAGTCATCAGCCTGAGGAGAGGTGGTCTGTAAACTAAGCAACAAGTTATAAACCCTGGCAAATGGACCAAGATAGATAAAGTAATGTGTTAGGTAAAGCACTTCAGTTAGCTTAAGCCAAAAGCTGTTACTTGACCGCAGGGACAGGGTAAACTACATCTGTTAACATTTTCTATAACTATGTTTCACCATATATTGCAAAACAGGGAGATTCCAGGTGAGCTACGCAGACTAGCCCAAGGCGGACAGGTAAATTTAGATATGGAAGACCACCGTGATGAAGACTTTGTGAAACCTAAGGCTTCTTTCAAAGCCTTCACAGGAGAAGGGCAGAAACTGGGCAGGTAAGAGAGGTTTCTCCAGTCATGCCTTCGGTATTGTGACATTTCTAGTTTTCCTAACGCATACTTTTTGGTCCCCATTTCTGCTGCCAGTACGGCCCCCAATGTCCTGAGCACAGCATCTCCATCGCAGCAGGCTGAAAATGAGGCTAGAGCCAGCTCATCGGTGATCATCAGTGACTCTGACCCAGTCACTAACATCCAGATTCGGTTGGCAGACGGCGGGAGACTGGTCCAAAGGTTCAATCACAGTCACCGGTATGGGTTCTTTTTCCATTATGTATATCTAGATCAGGTTAGTAGCTGAAGGTGGTTTCTTCTCATTACAATTCATGGAATTTCAATAAGAGGTGCTAGAAAACAAATTACCTTCACTAGTACCAAGAGCAAAGGAATCCTGGGTTCCATTTCAGCGGAAATCTTAAGTCACACTTGTGAAATTATGTTGGCTATTACAGATTAGATACCAAAGCGGCACTAAGAATTGTACTTTTTTATTTTATACAAAGAAAAAGCATGGGTATAGGGAACATCCACAAAGCATAGAGGCCCACAACATGAGAGCTAGAAAAATATATACAAGTAATCGTATATCCAGGCAATGTAACGGCAATGAAAAGTGGTGACGCAAGTGGTGACACAAGACAAGAATCGGAAGGGAGGGAGAGGATACTTCATCACAGCATCGTCTAGGCAAATTGAGTAGGAAGCAGTAGAAAACACCTCTCTAGAAGTGCGTTAAGGACCAGGCCTAGTTTTGCAAAACTGACGTGTCCCTTTATATGGCAATAACTTTGAGGCGTCTTAACTTACATAAGTGATTTTTGAGACTTTTTTTTTTTTTCGTGACACATTGTGCTTCATGTTAGTGGTAAACACTAATGAATATTTTTGTATTTATTTATAAAAAAAAAAAATAGGAAATTTGGAAAAAAAAAATCACAATTTTCAAAATGTGAAATGCTCTGCTTTTTTAATACATATTATCTACCATATCTCTGCTATATATCGGCATCATCTTTTAATCGTCCTGTAATTTATTTTGGATGTTAGAAGGCTTACAATTGTAACAGCGATTTTGCAGATTTACAAGAAAATTTCCCGAACTAATTTTTTAGGGACCACTTCAGTTCTGAAGGGGATTATAAAGGCCTATATATTAGAAACCCCCATAAATCACCCCATTTTCAAAACTGCACCCCTCAAATAATTCAAAATAGCATTTGGGAAGTTTAACCCTTTAAGCATTTCACTGGAATTAAAACAATATGGAGGTGAAATTTAGACATTTAATTTTTTTCCACTAATTCCTTCATTCAGCCCTAAATTAACACATTCACAAAGGGTTAAAGGAGAAAATGCATCTGTTTATTATGCAATTTCTCCCAAGCACAGAAATAACCCACATGTGGGTGTAAACTGATGTTTGGGCACACTGCAGCGCACGGAAGGGAAGGAGCGACACTTGGCATCTGAAAAGCAGATTTTGCTGGAATAGTTTTCAGGTGCCATGTCTCATTTGCAGAGCCCCTAGAGTACCAATACAAAGGAAACCCCCAAAAAGTGACCCCATTTTGAAAACTACACCCCTCACAGAATTCATCACTGGGTATAGTGAGCATTTTGACGCCACAGCTGTTTCACAGATTTTACTAACACTGGGATGTATAAATGAAAAATTACTAAAATGTCACTTTATCCCCAAAGTTTTCATTTTCACAAGGGGATAAAGGAGAAAAAGCACCCCCACAGGTTGTTAAACAATTCCACATGAACGTGGCAATACCCCATATGTGGTTGTAATCTGCTGTTTGGGTACATGGCAGGGCTCAAAATGGAAAGAGCGCGATTTAGCTTTTGGAGGGCAGATTTTGCTGGAATAGTTTTCGGGTGCCATGTCGCATTTGCAGAGCCCGTAAAGTACCAATACAATGGAAACCCCTCAAAAGTAACCCCATTTTAGAAACTACACCCCTCAAGGAATGTATCAAGGGGCATTATCATTTTGAGCCGAAAAATTCTTCCCAAAAATTAATGTACAAAGTGAAAATTAAAGTTTTTAAAGAAATATCCAATTTCAGTGCCTAATACGTTGCAGCCACTTTGTGGCATCAGAGACATGCACTCCTAAAACTATGAAGTGGGCTATCCCGGGGACAAAAAAATTTATATATGGGGGTGTAAACTGCTGCTTGGGCACACAGCAGGGCTCAGAAGGGAAGGAGCACTGTGTTTTTTTAGCTTTTGGAGTATAGATTTAGAGGGACTTTCTGGTTGACATGTTGTTTTTGCAGAGCCCTGGAGGTGCCAGTAAATTGGAATTCCCCAAGAAGTGACCCCCATTTTGGAGGGGCAATTCTAGGGTCTCTGCAAATGTGATATGGCATCCAGAAAACAACAATCTAATATGCGCTTCAAAAGCACATAGCGCTCCTTCACATCTGCGCCCTGCTGTGTGCCCAAATGGTAGTTTATGCCCACATGTATGACACTGGTGTACCCAGGACAACAAACCTAACAATGCCATATGTGGGTATTAACTACTGTTTAGGCAAAGAAGGGAAGGAGCGCTATTTTGGTTTTTGGAGCACAGTTTGATTTTTGGACACCATGCCACTTTTGCAGAGCCCATGAATTGCCAGTAAAGTGGAATCCGCAGACATGTCACCCCATTTTATCAAGTGCGGTAGCGAGCATTATTAACCCTTAAGTGTTGCATTCTTTTAATTTCCAGAAATGAATGCGCAGCTGATAATGAAAAGGGAAAATTGTAATTTTTCCATAGATACGACATTTCAGTGCGCAATATGTTGTGCCCTGCTTATGTCTGCACAGACACACACTCCAAAAACTGTTGAGCGGGGATTCCAGGCACAACAGCTTTTGGAGCGTTCATCTCTGATACAAGCCGGGCACAACATATTACGCACTGAAATGATGTATTCCTGGAAAAATTGTCATTTTCATCGTCAGCTGCGTATTCATTTATGAATAATAAATTATAGCAACACTTGGTTAAAAATGCTCACTGTACCCCTGGATAAATTCCTTCAGGGGTGTAGTTTCCAAAATGGGGTGACATGTCTGGGGATTCCACTGTACTGGCATTTCAGCTCTGCAAAAGTGTCATGGTGCCCAAAAACCAAATAGCGCTCCTTCCCTTCTGTGCCCAAACAGCAGTTTATACCCACATATGACATTAAGTACGTTATCTTGGGTACACCAGTGTCATACATGTGGGTATAAACTGCAGTTTGGGCACACAGCAGGGCACAGAAGGGAAGGAGCGCTATGTGGCTTTTGGAGCGCAGATTCAGATGTTTGGGATCTGGATGCCATGTCATGTTTGCAGAGCCTCTAAAGTACCAGTAAAGTGGAATCCGCTAGGGAATTACCCCATTTTGAAACGTGTACCCCTCAAAGGGTATAGTGAGCATTAGTATCCCAGATGTGACTGCACAGCAGATGGGGGAAAAGTGAATATGTAAGCTGTGCAGAGTATACTGGGTACACTAAATTCCCTATTTCCCCAGTAGCTCCTATTATTGGAGGTCACTCTGGGGATCACTTCTGGTTTATTATCCCTTGTAAGGTCTAAATCTGGGGTGTACCCTGATATTCGCTTGCACAGCTTATACATTCCCTTCCTGCCGCAGCCAGTTATGTTCTAATGATTTGGCGATTTTTGGGGTTTTTGTCTTCACATTGTACGAGCTATATTTTCTTTATTTTTCTGGTGATGTAGACATATGAGGGCTTGTTGTTTGCGATATGAGATGTATTTTGTAATGACATCATTTTTAGGTGCCTACAACTTATTAAATAAATTTTATTAACTCTTTCTTGGTGGATTAAAAAAAAAACCCCATCAATTCTGGCACTGCGTTTTACCTTTTAAATTTTTCGCCATGCAGCGTAGACCGTAAGTAACATGTTACCTTTATTCTACGGGTCGGTACGATTACGGCAATACCTCATTCATATATTTTTTTTTTTTTTTTTATGCGATACTAATTTTGCAGAACAAAAACACATTTGGGGACATAAATCATTTTTGTTTGCATCGCCATCTTCTGAGATGCGTAGCATTTGTATTTTGCAGAGTTTTATTTACAGAGTTGATTTAGGGCTTATTTTTTTGCGGGACAATCTGCTTTTTATTGGTACAGTTTTGGGGCACATGACTTTTTGATCACTTTTTCTGGCATATTTTGTAAGGTGAGATGGCGAAAAATCATTACTTCTGGCGTTTTTTTTTTCCTTTTTTTTTTTTTTTTTTCTTTCCCCCCGACTTTCACCGTGTACGTTTAAATATTGTTTCAGTTTTATTGTACAGGTTCTTACGGACACGGCGATACCAAATGTATTGTTTTTATTAATTTTTAGGTTTATTTTTTTATATAAATTTTATATAGGAAAAGGGAATTTTTGGGGCTTTATTCTTTAAATTTTTTTCACGTGTCCCATTAGGACAACTGAGCCAGAGATGCTCAGGCTCCCCGATCTCGCCGGTGGGGTGGGGGGGCGGTGGCAAGATGGCGGAACCCCTTGGATGCCACGGTCATGATTGAACTCAGTTCCGACAGGAGGTTATGGAGCAGGGTGTTAGCTGTCAGTTACAGCTAACACCCGGTTCCGATGCTGCCCGCTCAGATAGTGAGCGGCCGGCCAGCCTCGGGCGTAGTATTAGGCCCTGGTGCGCAAAGTACCTAGCGCCCGGGATGTAATAGTATGCCCAAGGTCGTTAAGGGGTTAAAGATCCTGAAGCACCCAAAAATTATCTCCCAGGGTTTCCAGACTGCATCATATTTCTCCTCCTTGTTATTCAGAAAAGCTGTGAGACATTCAAGTGCCCTGGTCCTTCTTTTTTTTTTTTTTTTTTTTCCTCTCGTAAAGAGTTTCTCGTAAAGAAGAAATCACAGTTAGGGAGAGCAGGGCCCCGTTTAGCTTTTAGGGTCATCATTATCAGTCTAGAGAGCTGATGTCTCCCTCCAGTCCAGACAAACTGCAGTATAGAGCCCTGCAATAACCGAAGGTCCTTCAATGGAACCGTGATCGGGTTGATCTCAAATAAATATAGGAGTTTGGGAAGAATAATCATTATAACTGCGGAAATCCGGCTGATGAGGGACAACGGCAGCGTCAGCCATTTAGTAAGGAGAGCTCTAATTTGCCTATAGAGTGGAGGGAAGTTGGCCTGCTACAGTGAAGAAAAATATTTGGTTAGATCGGTACCCATATGCTTCAGAGAGGACTCTTGCCAGCTATCCCAGAAGGAAGATTGTAATTGCATCAGGTGAGCTGGGAGAATCTGGATAGGCAGGGCCTCAATTTTAGAAGTGTTAGCTTTATTGCCAGAGAGTCGGCCAAACTGTCACAAAGTAGCGTGGAGATTAGTCAGTGTTAAAAGTATATAATCCAAAAACAGCAAAAGTTTAAGTTCTCTGTCCCTAACAATGGGGGCGGAGTCTAGCTACTTTATTCAGTACACTAGTGAGGAAATTTGTCTTGGAGGAGTTAGGGGCATACAAATTACAGAGGGTGACAGGCTTGCCTTCTAGTTTACCATGCGATATAACAAATCTGGTCCAAAATAGGACTCCACTTTGAAAGGGCAAGAAGAAGAAAATCAAAATGGCTGTGCCAGCCCGCTTTTTGGACTGAGTAGTAGAGTAAACTTTAGGGTAGTAGTGAAGAGCACAATTGCAAGAAAATGAGGCATCAAAGTGAGTCTACTGCAAAAACGCTGTATCTGCCTTCTAAGTTCGGAGCTCAGAGAGGGCCATTTTTATTTTGTATTGGAATTAAGGCCCTTTTACATTCAATGAGACTATCTTAGGCATTAGGAGACTTGTTTATACTATGATGATAATAGCGAAGACAGGGCTGTGTGTGGCAGGGGCAATGATTGAAATATTTAGGAGCCAACATAAATTTTTCAGTATAATGCTCTCCAGTACTCCCCGCACACAGTATAATGATCTCCACTAGGCCCCCACGCACAGTATAATGTTTTCCAGTGGCCCACACACACACACACACACACACACACACACACACACACACACACACACACACACACACACACAGAGTATAATGCTCTCCAGATCTCTCCCCCCCCCCCCCCACACACACACACAAGCGCATAGTATAAAGTGCTACAGTGAGCCTCCCCATGCTCGGCAAAAGTGGAAGAGACACCCACCCACATGCAGTACAATGATTTCCAGTGGCTTCCCCTATAATGGCCTTTTATGCAGCTGTGTCTTTTTTTTTTTTTTTTTTTTTTTTTTTCTCTTTCTTTTAAAGTGGCAGTGTCAAGACTAGTCACAAATGGCAGACTGAAAAGCCTTGGTGGCTTTTGCAAATTCTTACTCACTTTGTCAACCGTTTTCATTGCCATCTGGATCCCTGTTTTGTGATGAGAGAAACTGTGATGAGGTTATCTTTGGGAGACATAATAGAAACAGCAGGTCTCCTGCAGCACAAATGTTTCAGCGGACAATGGTGTTGTGTTCCACAGAACAATGGTTTGTGTTATGAGGAGAATAAAGGCAAGTGAAAGATCACAGACCGCGTGTTGGATAATAGGTACCACCCATCAGTAGAGAATATTTTATCAGAGAAGTGTTGTATGTCTCAGGATCATGATATGGGAAGGCAAGCTGAAGGTCACAGAATGAAAACTATATGATAAATAGAAAAGAGTCTTCACTGGCAGCACAGAGTATTTTAGAACATTGTTATGTAAAGAACAGAATTTGACAACTGTGGTAGAGACACACGCAAACATTGGGTCCTCTCCATTTGATGCTCAAATATTACATTTGTCAAATACATATCCTACATGAAAATGCGTTCATGCTCCTGACCCTGCACTTTACTGAAATTGTCGGTCTCCTTTGCAGGATCTGTGATGTCCGGATGTATATTGCGAGTGCCCGACCAGCCATGGCTGCCACTAGCTTTGTACTAATGACAACTTTCCCTAACAAAGAATTGACCGATGAAAACCTGACACTGAAGGAGGCAAACCTTCTAAATGCCGTCATTGTCCAGCGATTAATATGACATCACGTTTTCCCCTCCCCATCCCGGCATTCTATTCCATTCTTCCCTGCTGTTCTAACCTCCGCTGGTGACATGAAGCCATTCTGTCTTGTAGTCCTGGGTTCCTCAATGCTTTGAGTGGACTCCTATCGTCTCTAGACGTACATTTTGCAGGGTTTGTAATAAGCATTGGACTTAAAGTGAAATAAATAGGAAATAAAAAAAAAAAAAAACCTTCCCCGCTGTCTTGATTTACATGTCTGACCTGAATCCTGAGTGTGAACATTTATACGAAATGCCAGAGGTAAGGATCCTAGAAAAGCTTAAATCCGAAAATAGTTCCTTGGAATAAGATGAGAATTATTATAGTTATGCTAGGTAGTTATTTGAAATAGATTCAAAATCTACTGAAGCTGTCACACATATTGAGTATCTGTACCAATATGTAGCATCTGTACTGATGTCTATTTCCTGTTTCTGTGAAAACACTTAAGCAGGGTACACACTACCGTTGGAGTCCGCTATGAAGGTGTCCGTTAAAAAAAAAGTAAACGGACACCTATCATAACGGACCCTAACTGATGAGCATCAGGTAGTGTCCGTTTTTTAATGTCACATACCGCTAGAAAGCCGACAGCGCGCTGAATTCAGCACACTGCCGGCTTTCCCGGTATGTGCCCCGGGGCTGGAGATATCGGCGGTGTGGAGTTACATGTTACTTTACTTACTGTTTGAAGGGCGCTGTGAGGAACTCTCTCCCTGACACTTCTCGTTCGTCCATAGCGCTGCACTGAGGGGGCGTTCCTCACAGCTCAGCGTCATCGCCGGGCAGTAAGGAACGCCCCTCTGACAGTACAGCGCTATAGACCAGTACAGAGAGAGGGGGCGTTCCTTACAGGCCAGTGATGACGCTCAGCTGTGAGGAACGCCCCCTCATACAGCGCTATGAATGAACAGAACTATCAGGGAGGGCATTCCTCTGACAGTACCCGGCTATAGACGAGAACAGAGAGAGGGTGCGTTCCTTACTGCCCAGCGATGACGCTCAAGCTGTGAGGAACGCCCCCTCAGTACAAGTCTCTGAACAAAGAGAAGTGTCGGGGGAGGGAGTTCCTCGCAGCGCCCTGCTAACAGTAAAACATTACACCGCCGATATCTGCAGCCCCGTGGCACATACCGGGAAAGCCGGCAGTGCGCTGAATTCAGCACGCTGTCGGCTTTCTAGCGGTATGTAAAACCGCATGTGCCTGAGGACACGAAATGTCCTCTAACACTGCTAGTTTTTTTTTTTTTTTTTTTTTTTGTTTGTTTCTCCTTTCTGAGCATGCGCAGGGAAAGTAAACGGACATAAAATAACGGGCAGTAACTGATTGCTTTCAGTTACTGTCCGTTATATGTCCGTTACCCATAGACTTCAATGTTAAAAAAGTAACGGACACTTGCTGTCCGTCAAGAATCCGTTTTTTTCAAACGGACAAAAAGTCCTGCATGTAGGATTTTTTGTCCGTGAAAAAAATAACGGACTTCTGACGGATTTGGTGTAAACGGACACTAACGGACATAATATAAAAACCCATTGAAATGAATGGAAATTTTAACGGATTTCTGATGGTTCAACTAGTGTCCGTAGCTAAAATCTTGTAACGGACACTACTGACGGACACCAACGGTAGTGTGAACGCTCCCTTAGTTTATAATATTTTATACCTTCCAGGACCCTACACTGTGAAGATGATGTAACCCCAGGTCCTGAAAACTGCAATAACTGCTGTTGATAACATGGAGTTGACCTGTGTCTATGAAAGAGGGGTCTATAGGGAGTAGATTGTGAAAGGCAGAGGAGGAGCAAGAAGGCATTTTCACAGAAGTTAGTCAGGGCTGTGAAGCTGCAGTCAAGACCAATTTTGGGTGGAGTCATAGAAAAATACTTTTTAATGAATTAGAGGATTTTTAAGGTAAGTTCAAACGGGCGTGTGGTTTTTTTTTGGTTTTTTTTGTCAGACTTTTAGGCGGAATCTGCCTTAAAAAAACCTCACATTTGTTTCTTTGAGAGCCAGTAGCCTGCCTTACAAAACACATAGTAATGATTGGCGGGGCAATGTGGTTTTTGGACACAGATTTTCCAGGCCCATCCCTAAAACGGGAAAAAGAAACTGTTCAAAAAATTCCTGAAGCAGATTTTTTCAGCGTCTAAAAAATTCTGAATTTTTACTGCTTCTGACTGACCATGGCTATGAATGAGTCAAAAGCAGGAGTTTGAGTCGGGCTGTGGAAAAATGGAGGCATTGGAGTTGATGGTTTGGCCCTACCAACTCCACAGTCCTTCAACAAGGGCAAAAAAATGGGGGAACAAGACTGTGTGAAAGTATTACCTGCTGGCAGTAGAGAGAGACCTGCTCGCATGGCTATCCCTGCTAGAAAAAAGTTACACTGACTTATTGAAGGTGAAAGCAGAATAAGGAAAGACTCTGCGAGTAGATAACTATTACGTAGATGGTCAGACAATTTAATTATTCAATAAAAAAAAGTCACTGCTCTGTCCCTTTTAAGCAGATGTCCACATTTTAACATATTTGTACAGATTAACTATGGTGAATGCACTAGAATTCTGGAAGCATATTGTGCCCAAAAAAAACTGGATGCGTTGCTGATTTATCAAGCATTTTATACACACATTTTTGCTCCTTGCTAGACACTTTAATAGTGTCTAGAAAAGGTGAAGACCTAAATTTTTGTGCCGCAGTTCAGGTACAAAATATTGGTCTAAAGTAGGCTGACTGAGATGTTGCATAGAATACACTAAAGGCTATAACATGCACAAATCTATCACACAAATTTAGCACTCTTATCTATCTGCTCTAGGTTTATGCTGTCTTTATTTTAGAGTTTATTAATAAATCTGCCCCATTGTCTTAGGCTAGGTTTACACCTGCGTTCGGGTTTCCGTTCGTGGGGTCCGCTAATAACCTTTCCATTGGAGTCCCCTGTAATATTTCAGCTGCAGCAAAGTGTTAATTAATGTTTGAAAGCCTAGAAAGTCATATGGAAAGTATCCCGAGTAGTCATGGTGGGTGGGGAATAGCTTGTCTAGTTAATCTGCTTGCTAAACACTCCTCCTGGGCATGACTGACATCTCCCTTACAGTGCCCTCACTCCCTAAAGTCACAAGAGAGATGTCAATCACACCCAAGAGGAGTGAATAGCAAGCAGACAGCATTACTAGACTGAAGCTGCTCCCCACCCAGTGTGACAACTAAGGATAATTTGCATATGACTTGATGCTTTCAGACATTTATAACTTCACTTTGCTGCAACAGAAAGATTATAGAGGGCATCAATGGAAAGAGAATTATCGTATTTTTTTTAAATATAAGACACACTTTTTTTTTCCCCAAAATTTGGGAGGAAAATGGGGGGTGGGGTGCGTCTTATAGACTGAATGTGGGTGTTTTGATGGGGGGGGGGCGGCGGAGGGGGTTGCTGCATCGCCTTTCTCCTGCACTCCTGCTGCCGCCGGCTTCCTGCAGCGGGAGGAGTGGGGGCGATGCTGTGGGACATGGGCTTGGAGCAGCGGGTGTCCCGAGGGTGCAAACCTATCCCATGCTGTTATGGTGGATGCCGGGTCTGTTAAGATAATGGCTGCTCTGCTGCAATGCGGTCGCCATAGCTACCGATTCTCTGCTGTACCGTACAGCAGAGACGTGGAGCTAATAATGCCTGTGATCAGAGTCCACTCTGATCACAGGCATTACTACCTGTGAGCCTTCTCCCCCAAAGTTAAGAAAATGCCCCTGGCCCGGTGGTACCTTTTTCGTTGCAGGACTGTTCCTGCACGGCAAGATCGCAGGAGCCAACCTGTTCCTGTGACAGCCAGGAGCCTAATGATGGCTCCCAGGCCTGTCATGGTAATATTACTATTGTGGCTGGTCTATGACCAGCTTCAATAGTGATGTACAGATTCTCCCATAGACTGCAATACAGTTGTATTGCAGTCTATGGGACTTGCAATCAAATGATTGCAGGTTCAAGTCCCCTATGGGGGCTAATAAAATAGTGTTAGAACATTTTTTTTTTTTTTATATAATATATATATTTTTTTTTTAAGTCACCCCCTTTCCCTAGAATACATATAAAAGTAGAAAATTACTGTGAAACACATACACATTAGGTATCCCTGTGTCCCAAAATGCCCGGTCTACAAACTTATAAAAATATTTTTCTCGTAGGGTGAACGTCGTAGCGGGAAAAAAAAATCATAAAAGTGCCGTGGTTTTTTTTTGGTTTTTTTATTGCTGTTTCGCCTCTGATTTGAAATAAAAAGTGATCAAAGCAATAGACATTCTCCAAAATGGTATAACTAAAAGGTACACCTGACCCTGCAAAAAAACGCCCTATGCATCCCCCTACAGCGGCAGGGCCAAATGTCAATGCGGTCTTGCAGCTGTTGCAAAACTACAACTCCCATATGTTGTTAAATATTTCACCACTTTTTTTTGCTTAAAATTTTTTTTTCCTATTTTCTTCCTCTAAAACCTAGGTGTGTCTTAAAGTCCGATACGGTACTTCATCCTACACATGATAGGACCAGTATATGAGAACACACCTGATGGGGTGTGTGGTTTGTGTTTTTTTTTTTTTTTTTTTTTTTTTTTGTTTCTTTTTAAACTGAGTCTTTCAGCATGAACTTTAGTTATAAACTAAACAGATACGGGTTGATTTATCATGGCTTTGTATTTTCAAGCTTTACCTGCCGTGGATCGATGTTTTATGTGAGCCTGCTTCTAAGCATCAGGTCAGATGGGAGCATTGACTGAGTATTCCTCCCCTGTGTGCTTGTCTTTCTGCGGTCTCTTGTAAATCAAAGTTAAAATGCGAAGGGAGTCAGTCCACTGCTCTGCTCTTAATCTGCACAGGGCTTTCTTTGACCAAAAGTGATGCCAGGAGACACATGGCATCACGTGCTGGTCTCTGAGGGGGGAGTAGATACTTAGCCTCGCTGTGATGATAGTCCTGTAGTCTCTCTCTGCTTCCTATGCCCCCTTGGTGGCTACAGTATGCCACTGCATGGAATGTAAATTGTTTTTTGTTTACATATTGTGGGTTCTAAAAGAGACCTTACACAGCTCCTACAAGGGCGAGCTACCCTCCAAAAAGTCTACCTGTGTCCTGTGCGCTCAAAAAAGCTTGCAGATTGACAAAAAGAAAAACAAAAAAAACCCTGTTATGACTGCATAACTACAGTAAAGTTCTTAAAGATAAAAAAACATCCTTTATGGAAGACCTGCAGTCCGTAATTAACCCCTACATGCACCAGGATGTACACGTACGTCCTGGTGCACGTGAATAACGACGGCATATGCTCTGAAGCAGAACACTAGCAGCCAGGTCTATGCTGTTTGACACAGCAGGGACCCGGCAACATTGTCAGTTATCAAAAATTACTCTGATCACAGGCATTTAATCACTCATATACTGTGGTTGCATTTACTTTCACTTTCTATATTTGATCGGTAACAGGGCGCTGTAGTAGTAGACGTCGTAGACTATTGTAGCCTATAGCACAAGTGATCTGAAGATCACATGTTCCTGCCACCTAGGGGGACTAAAAAAATAAGTGTTAAAAAATATTAAAAAAAAAAAAAATTAAAACGGGCACATTAAAAATAGACATATTAGGTATCCTTAAGTCCGAAAATGCCCAAACTATTACAATATAAAAAAAATGTGTCCCATATGGTAAATGCAGTTGCAGGAAAAAAAGAAAATGGTGGTACTGCATTTTGTTGTTCTCCTATTCCACCTCGTTCTGAATTTTTTTTTTTTTTTCTCTTCATGCTTCCCAGAACATTGTACAGAATAATACATGGTGCCATTTTGAAGTACAACTTATGCAAAAATCAAGCCCTCATATGACTACGTGAACAGAAAAATTAGAAAGTTATGGCTTTTGGAATGCAGGGAGTAAATAAAGAAAACACAAAAGTGAAAAATGTCTGCATCCTGTAAGGGTTAAAGAGGAGGTTCAGTGTCCTATGGCTAATTTTCAGGTTCCTTTTCAGTCTGGAGAGCCTCCCTGTAAAACAAAACAAAAATTCTAAAATGTAAAATGCTGCATCATCTGAGCCCAATAGCAGTAATTATTAGTTTTCTTTCTCTGAATCCTCTGATGATAATCTTCCTACACTTGATACAGAGGAAGAAGAGTATAAAAAAAAAAAAGTACTACTTTTCCTCAGATGATATGGATGGCCTATTAAAACTCTTAAAAGGGAATCTGTCAGGTCAATCTGGGACACTAAACCACCTACAGGTTCTTATAGACCTGGGGTTTAGTGTCCCAAATTGCCCTAACAGATTCCTTCTAAGCAGCACAATGAATATTGAAGAGATTCTGGAACCCAAAACTATCCAAGGTTAAATGTTCAGAGTGTTAAAGTCAAAGGAAAAAACAAAACAAAACATGTCTTTACAGTATATGAGACTTGTATCTGTCATTGCCAAAACTGTCGTGTTTTTGTTTTTTTGTGTTTTTTTTATATAATGAAGAGGATTCAAAAATCTAGAAGGGTTCCCAAAAATTAATATACAGGTAACAAAGGTAGTTAAAAATCTGACCTACCATTTGAGGATTTGGTGCAGTTAAAAGACCCCATGGACTGTAAATCTGCTTCCTTTATCAAAAAAGTGTGGATGCTGCTATGGTAAACGTAAAAACAAATGTATCGGCTACTCATCTAGAAACTAATCTTAATTAAACAACTTTCAGGGAGGAAATAATCCAGTCCAGTCCTCTGTTCAAATCAACTACAGGCTTCCTTTCAGATGCTTCAACGGAATGTATTCAGCAAGGAAAGGTGCCCTCAACCCTTTCAGTTTTCGTTTTTGCTTATGTGTTCTTTATGTCGCATTATGTGTTCAAGTCGCATTATGGCTTATTGTTTGCGGGACAAATTGTACTTTGTAATGGCACCATTCAATATCCTGTGCTTTGTACTGGGAAGCTGGAAAAAAATTCAGAATGAGGTGGAATTGGGGGAAAAAAAATAACACATTTGCGCCAATTTCTTTTGGGATTAATTTTTACGTCATTCACTATGTGGTAAAAATGACATGTTACCTGTATGCTGTGGGTCTGTTCAATCACAGCGATACCAAATTTATATAGTATTTGTAATGTTTTGATAAACTTTGCAAAATAGAAATTTTTCTTTTTTGTGTCGCCATGTTCTGATACCTATAACTTTTTCATATTTACAAGTATGGAGCTGGGTAAGGCGTATTTTTAGACGGGTCAAGATGTCGTTTTTATTTATACCATTTGGGGATACCTAAAGTGTGTGTGTTCTTTTTTTATATGTGATCCAGTGAAAGGAGGGGGGGGGTGATTTAAATTTGTTTTTTTTAACCCTTTCAAGACAGAGCCTAAAAGTACCTTCATGACCAGGCCTCATTTTTCAAAACTGACGTCACTTTATGTAGCAATAACTTACGCTTTAACTTACACAAGTGATTTTGAGACAGTTTTTTTTTCGTTAGACATTGTACTTCATGTTAGTGGTAAACATTGATCAATATTTTTGTATTTATGTATAAAAAAAAAAATTAGGAAATTTGATGGAAATTTGGAAAAAATCGCAATTTTCAAAATGTGAAATGCTCTGCTTTTCAAACAGATAGTCATACCACCCAAATACATTAATAAATATTATCTACCATATCTCTGCTATATATTGGCATCATCTTTTAATTGTCCTTTCATTTATTTTGGACATTATAAAGCTTACAAGTGTAACAGCGATTTTCCAGATTTACAAGAAAATTTCCCAAACTAATTTCTCAGTCCCCATAAATCACTCCATTTTCAAAACTGCACCCCTCATATAATTCAAAACAGCATTTGGGAAGTTTGTTAACCCTTTAAGCATTTCACAGAAATTAAAACAATATGGAGGTGAAATGTAGACATTTCATTTTTTTTCAACAATACATAATTTTAGGGCTAAATTAAACACACTCACAAAGGGTTAGGGAGAAAATGAATCTCAGTTTGTTATACAATTTCTCCTGAGCACAGAAATGCCCCACGTGAGTGTAAACTGATGTTTGTGAACACGGCAATGCACAGAAGGGAAGGAGCGACACTGGACGTTTGAAAAGAAGATTTTGCTGCAATAGTTTTCGGGTGCCATGTCTCATTTGCAGAGCCCCTAGAGTACCAATACAAAGGAAACCCTCTAAAAGTGACCATTTTAGAAACTACACCCCTTTCAGAATTTATCAAGGCGTATAGTGAGCTCTTTGACCCAACAGCCTTTTCACAGATTTTATTAACATTTGGATGTGTAAATGAAAAAAAAATGTCACTTTATCCCCAAAGTTTTCATTTTCACAAGGGGTTAAAGGAGAAAAAGCACCCCACAGGTTGTTAAACAATTCCACATGAATGTGGCAATACCCCATATGTGGTTGTACTCTGCTTTTTGGGTACATGGTGGGGCTTGGAATGGAAAGAGCTCTATTTGGCTTTTGGAGGGCAGATTTTGCTGGAATAGTTTTCGGGTGTCATGTCACATTGGCAAAGCCCCTAGAGTACCAATACAATGGAGACCTCCAAAAGTGACCCCGTTTTGGAAACTACACCCCTCACAAATCATATCAAGGGGTATAGTGAGCAGTTTGACCCTACAGCTGTTTCACAGATTTTATTAACATTGGGACGTGAAAATGAAAAATTACTTTTTTTTTTTTTTTTCCAATAAACCATCAATGTAGTCCCAAATTTTTTATTTTCACAAGAGAATAAAGGAAAAAAAGCTCCCCACAGTTTGTTACACATTTTCTCCTTAACATGGAAATACCCCATATGTGGTCATAATCTGCTGTATCAGCACATGGGGGGGCTCGGAACAGAAATAGTGCTATTTGGCTTTTGGAGGGCAGATTTTGCTGGAATAGTTTTCAAGTGCCATGTTGCATTTGCAGAGCCTCTAAAGTATCAATACAATGGAAACTCCCAAAAAGTGACCCCATTTTAGAAACTACACCCCTCAAGGAATTTATCAAAAGGTATTGTCATTTTGAGCCCAAGAGTGCTTCCCTAAAATTAATGTACCAAGTGAAAATTTAAATTTTTAAAGAAATATGCCATTTCGGTGCCCAATACGTTGCGCCCAGTTTGTCTCATCAGAGGCACACACTCCTAAAACTATCAAGTCGGCTATCCCAGGTAGAAAAAAGTTGTTTGTGTGGGTGTAAACTGCTGCTTGGGCACTCAGAAGGGAAGGAGCACTGCGCTTTTTAGCTTTTGGACAGATTTAGAGGAACTTTCTGGACACCGTGTTGTTTTTGCAGATCCCTGGAGGTGCCAGTAAACTGGAATTCCCCAAGAAGTGACCCCATTTTGTAGGGGCAATTTTAGAGTCTCTACAAATGTGACATGGCGTCCAAAAAACCTACAATCTAAGTCAGTGATCCAAAAGCACATAATGCTCCTTGAAATCTGCTCCCTCCTGTGTGTCAAAGAGGCAGTTTATACCCACATGAATGACACTAGTGTACCAAGGATAACGTACTTAGGAACGCCATATGTGGGTATAAGCTGCTGTTTGGGCACAGAAGGGAAGGAGCACTATTTTGGTTTTTGGACGTCATGCCACTTTTGCAGAGCCCCTGAATTGGCAGTAAAGTGGAACCCGCAGACACACAAATCCCTTGTGGGGTATACCTTCCAAAGTGGGATTATCAAGTGGCATAGCGAGCATTTTTAACCCTTGAATATTTCATTAATTTAATTTCCAGAAAGGAATGTGCGGCTGATAACGAAAAGTGAAAATTGCAATTTTTCCAGAGATACGCCATTTCAGTTCCCGATATGTTGTGCCCAACTTGTCAGCAGACACAAACACTCCAAAAACTGGTAAGTGGGTATCCCGGGCACAACAGCTTTTGGAGCATTCATCTCTGATACAAGCCCGTCACAACATATTACGTACTGAATTGATGTATTCCTGGAAAAATTGTAATTTTCACCATCAGCTGCGTATTCATTTCTGGAAAATAAATTAATGCAACACTTGGGGGTTAAAAATGCTCACTGTACCCCTGAATAAATTCCTTCAGGGGTGTAGTTTCAAAAATGGGGTCACGTGTCAGGGGATTCCACTGTACTGGCATTTCAGGGTTCTGCAAAAGTGTCATGGCGTCCAAAAACCAAATCATCTAAATCTGTGCTCCAAAAACCACAGTGCTCCTTCCCTTCTTTGCCCAGCTGTGCCCAAACAGCAGTTTATACTCACATATGACATTAACTACGTTATCCTGGGTACACCAGTGTCATACATGTGGGCATAAACTGCAGTTTGGGCACACAGCTGGGCGCAGAAGGGAAGGAGCGCTATGTGGCTTTTGGAGCGCAGATTTAGATGTTTGGTATCTGGATGCCATGTCATGTTTGCAGAGCCTCTAAGGTACCAGTAAAGTGGAATCCCCTAGGGAATGACCCCATTTGGAAATCTGCACCCCTCAAAGAATTTATCAAGGGGTGTAGTGGGCATTAGTATCCCAGTCGTGACTGCACAGCGGATGGTGAACAGCGATTATGTAAGTTGTGCGGAGTACATTGGGAACACCAAATTCCATACTATTTCCCCAGTTGCTCCTATGATGGGGGGAGGGGGTCACTTCTGGCGTCTTTTCCCTTGTAAGCTCTAAATTTGGGGTGTCTCAGCTTAAGCATTCCCTTCCTGCCGCAACCAGTTTTGTTCTAATGATTTGGCGATTTTTGGGGTTTTTGTCTTCACATTGTACAAGCTATATTTTGTTTATTTTTCTGGTGATTAAGCCATATGAGGGCTTGTTGTTTGCGGGGTGAAATGTATTTTGTAATTATATCATTTCAGGGTGTCTATAACTTATTGATTAGACTTTATTAACTCTTTCTTGGTGGATTAAAAAAAAACTCCATCCATTGTGGTATTGCTTTTTACCTTTTAATGTTTTTTTCCGCACAGCGTACAACATCAGTAACATGTTACCTTTATTCTGCGGGTCGCTACGATTACGGCGATACCTCATTTATAATGTTTTTTTATGTGTTACTAGTTTTGCAGAATAAAAACCCATTTGGGGAAAGAAATCAATTATTTTTGCATTGCCATCTTCTGAGAAGTGTAGCAATTTTTTTTTTTTTCGGTTGACAGATTTGGTTGAGAGTTTATTTTTTGCGGGACGATCTGTGCTTTTTATTGGTACTGTTTTGGGGTACATATGACTTTTTGCTCACTTTTTATAGCATTTTATTTAAGACGAGATGGTGAAAAATCATTATTTCCTTGCTTTAATTTTTTTTTTTTTTTTTTTTCCCCATATACTTTTTTTTTTTTTATACTGATGTCCCGCTAGGAGACCTGAGCCAGTGATGCTCTGATCACTGGTTCAGCACTATAGACTGCAATTCACGTGTATTGCAGTCTATAGAGGAAGTCAGCGCTATGCAGACGCATAGCCTGACTTTCTCACTTCCTGGCAGGATCAACCAGGTGCTGGGGGCTCCAGGCAGCACTGGCCAGACTCCAGGCTGCAAAAAATACATATCGGCACCCCCCAGATCTCGCCGGGGGGGGTACATTTGGCATGGCGCAACCCCTTGGATGACGCGGTCATGACCGCGCCATCCAAGGGGTTAAAATCCCCCGATCGGAGCTTAGCTCCAATGAAGGTTAAGAAGCAGGGTGTTAGCTGTCAGTTACAGCTAACACCCGCTCCCGATGCTTCCCGTGGGCGGGTGGCTAATATCAGGGAAAGTTTGTTACTTCAACAAACTTTCCCTGATATGGCGGCTTCATGATCGGGACCTGAACCTATCAGGTCCTGATCATGTCTACATGTACACCAGCAGCTATTAGCGCTGTGTTCACGGAGTTCCTGACCCTTGGGGAGACCCGATCCCCAATTTAGAAGGGTCCGTTTATAAACGTCGGCGCTGCACAAAGCCCAGCAAGAGCCGACGTTTATATACAGTGGGCGGTCGTGAAGTGGTTAACTTTTATTTTCAAACCCCCTAGGAACCTTGAACTTTAGGGTTCTGATCGCTCATACTATACACTGCAATACTAATGTACTGCAATGTATAGTAAAATTTATTGACTTCTATTACATGCTGCCTATGGACCTAATGTAATGACAAACTTGGGAGCCTTCAATAGGCTCCTGGCTGTCATGGCAACCAATCACCACCCTCTGATGACATTCTGGTGGGTGGTGATCGGGTAAAAGTTGGTGGCGCCCATGGTGCCTGCGCACTTTAGGTGTTTAACTTGTTTTAACTGTATTTTACAGCCAGGATCTGCCATGTATGGAGAGGGCTCAGCTCCTGAGCCCACTCCATACAGCCCCTCACGACCAATGACATACATGTACACCATTGGTCGTTAAGGGGTTAATGGCCTGTAGGACATTATTGATGAGTTACTGGAACAGAGACATTAGATCTAAAACCACATTGTGCAACATTTCGTTTTAATGTAGAATTCGTTCCTGACCTGGACACCATTCTAGAAAAAGTGGGAAATAAGAAAAAAAAGTTTTCCTGAGGGCAAATCCACAAAAAAAAAAAAAAAAAAAAAAGTCTCTACTTTTGTTCCCATAAGTTTCAAAAAGAAGACTTTAAGGCAATAGGCAAAGGAGGTCACTGGAGCTGTCAGAAAGGGGAAAATGGGAGAGACTTTCTCAATCCAAACAACAATAATTCAAACAATAATTTATGACACATTATCCAAAGTCAGATCTGATTCCAGTGACACAGACATTTCTAGGAGTTATTCTGGATTCCCTACAATAGAAATGTTTCATTCCAACAAAGAAAAATAATGCCTAGAAACCAAATTACTTGTAAGAACTAATTCTATTTTACCCAGTCATCCTCCATGGCAGCACCACCTGGAGTATACCAGATAATCACCTTAGGGTGGGACCACAGCTTGTAAAACCTTTCCTCCAAAGGAGAGGTCTTTGGCAGGTGACCGATGCAACCTATAGTTTCTGATAAAAGTACGAGGAGATGGCCAGGTGATAACTCTGCAGATTTGTTCAATTGCTTTGAGATGAGCAGCATTCATTGTCTTCCAGATGGAAATTGTGATTTTTGACACTTTCTTCTCTTTATTAGGACCTTGAAATTGAAATAAAATTTTCATCTTTCCTCCATGGTTGAACATCTAATTTATATAAGTCTAGTTCTTTAGAGTTAGAAGGGTTCTGACAGAATGAAGGTACAATTATATCCTGGGATCTGTGAAAATCTGTTACTACTTTAGGAAGAAAGGAAGGATTTAACTGGAATATTATCCTGTCTTCTAGAATCTGTAAGCAAGGTTCCCTCATAGGGCTTGAATTTCCCTAGCCCTTCTGGCAGAAATTATGGCCACTCAAAAAGCAGTCTCCCTTTTTAATTAACCTCAGAGAGGGGATTGAAGGGAGGTTTATGAAGGCTGATAAGACTGTGTTAAGGTCCCAGGTTGGGAACAGATTAGAAATCTTAAAGCTTAAATGGTCAGTAACTTTTCAGACAACTTCTGCTAGGTTCACACTAGCGTCGCCTAACAGTTGTTCTGGTCTGTTGGAGAACCAAAACAGCGGAGAGGTGGACAGCTAACACAGAGTCCCTACTGACTATATTGTGTGTCTGTCATTTTAAAACTGAAACTGACAGAGGAAAGTTATCCATGCAGGACTTTTTTTTTTCTCTGACAATTTTCAGGTGGACACTGTGATGGACCAACATGTAATGCACTTTAATTAAAAATGTTGCTGAAGGTGTGGCTAGCACTATCTATGAGTAGACGTACATGAGCTGAGTTCCGTATAAGATTCTCTCCCTGCACTATTGTTGGTGGAACACACAGGGAATACACTGCCCTGGTTGTCTTTGGAGGATTGCATTGAAGATACTAATAAGCCACTGACCCTCTGGCAACACCTACAGGCACTATTTGGCTTCTTTCCTCTCTTTGTATTATCTGTGGTGGTGCATATATGAACTGAGCTGTTGAGTTTGCCTCTGAAAGATATCAACGAGGACACTGGTGAATCCTTGACCCTGGTTACACCTATTGGTATATCCTGGTGCCTCCTCTTACCCTGCATTATTAACAGTGCACACATTGATGGCTTGGGTAAGCTTGCCTTTGCCTTGCCTCAGCCACTTCAGGTTTTGGGATGACTGGGGGTTGATTCCTTGTTTCCTGAAGTGTGTGTTTATAAGGGCAGACAGCACACACGTATTTGGCTTTCTCAGCTCCTTGGAAACCATTGTGAGTTTAAACTGTGTGAATTGTGTTTAGGGAGCTGTGCAGCAAGCCCAGCTCTCTCTAGTTAGATATCTGTATTGTAGGTAGTGGCCGGACAGCTAGGATTTTATTTTGTATTGTTATTGTTTTGTATTCCTTAAAACACTATTTATTATTATTGTTTATATAATACCATAAATTCCATGGTGCTTTACATTTGAGGATTTACATACGGTACACAAGATGTACAAAACAGATAATACTAAGTGACCAACTGGCACAGTGGGATACAGGGCCCTGCCTACAAGGGCTTACAATCTGAGGGAAGAGGGATAGAGACAGAAGGTGAGGGGAGAGACTGTACAGGTGGTGGTGTGGTGACAGTAGTGTTATTGGGGGTTGTAGGACTTCCTGAATAGGTGGGTCTTCAGGGCCTTCTTGAAGCTTGTGAGGGTGGGGGACAGTCTTATGTGTCTTGGTAGTGAGTTCCAGAGTATGGGAGATGCACAGGAGAAGTCTTGGAGACATTTGTGTGAAGAGCGGATAAGAGCAGAGCAGAGTAGAAGATCTTTGGAGGATCGGAGGTTACGTGTGGGCAGGTATTGGGAGATTAGGTTGGAGATATATGGAGGGGACAGGTTGTTGATGGCTTTGTATGTTAGCATTAGTAGTTTGAACTCTCTTCGCTGGGCGATGGGTAGCCAGTGAAGGGATTGGCAGAGGGGAGCAGCACAGTTTAAGGTGGACTGGAGGCGGGCGAGAATGTTTGCTGGGAGGCCATGGAGAAGGGTGTTACAGTAGTCTAGGTGGGAGATTATGATGGTGTGAACTAGCATCTTTGTAGTTTCAGGGGTGAGGAAGAAGCGGATTTGGTGGATGTTCTTGAGTTGGAGGCGGCAGGAGGTATTGAGGGTTTAAATATACGGCTTGAAGGATAGGTCAGAGTCTAAGGTTATCCCAAGGCAGCGGGCCTGTGGGACTGGGGTGAGAGTGGTTCCATTAATTTTGATAGATGGGTCAGTTGGGGGGTGGAGGGGGGGCGGGCGTGTGTGGAGGGGTGATTGTGAACTCCATTTTCTCCATGTTGAGTTTGAGAAAGCAGGAGGAGAGAAAGGGTCGTCAGCATACATTAGTAATGGAAATCATGGGATTCTATGAGTTGGCCAAGGCCTAGGGTGTAGATGGAGAACAGGAGGGGTCCTAGGACGGAGCCTTGTGGGATACCTACAGAAAGGGGGCGTGGCGGAGGTGGTGTGCGAGTGGGAGACGCTGAATGTGCGGTTGGTGAGGTATGAGGAGATCCAGGAAAGGGCCAGGTCTGAGATGCCAAGAGATGAGAGCGTATGTAACAGGAGGGAATGGTCAACTGTGTCAAAAGCAGAGGAGAGGTCGAGGAGGACAGAGTAGTGACGTTTGGCTTTGGCAGTTAGGTCATTAGTGACCTTGGTTAGGGCAGTTTCTGTGGAGTGATGGGGTCTGAAGCCTGACTGTAGTCTGTCAAAGAGCAGTAATAAAAATGGTTGCGGCCAGTTGCACCATACTTGACTGGACTCTAATTGCTTTGCCAAAAAGTGCTCGTCTATCTGAAAGGACGCCGATCCCTGAGCTAATCACATTACAAATGGTGGAGGATGCGGGCAATAAAATCCAGAAAGTTGTATGTCGTGGGTTAAGTCTGTGGCTCCTGCAAAACCAGACCCTGCAAGCATGGAGGAGGAGCAACAAGCAAATGTCAACCAGCAAGAGAGTAATGCCAACCAACATGAGACCAACCGTCTGCTCATAGAGTCCACACAAGCGGCCTTCAGAGAACAGCAGGCGAGTAATAAAAATCTGCTGGAGCAGATAAAGTTGCTAGCAGAAAGGCCTCAAGTCCAAGCGCAAAGTGTCACTCCTGTAGTAGTACAAGTGTCTCTACAAAAGATGTCTCCCAGAGGATAATGTGGAAGCATTCATCACCGTTTTTGAAAGAGCCGCTGAGAGGGAAACGCTTCCAGCTGACCAGTGGGCGAATACAGTTGCTCCATTTCTCAGTGGAGAACCCCAGAAAGCCTACTTTGACTTAAGTGAGCAAGATACCAGACAGTACCACAAACTGAAGGTGGAAATACTTGCTCGATTAAGTGTTACCCCTGCTGTCAGAGCCCAGCGGGGTACATACCTGGAAGTTCCAGATGGATAAACCTGTGAGGTCACAAATGTATGACCTATTTCACCTGGCTAAAAAGTGGCTACAGCCAGAATTCTCTGCTGTGGCTGAGGTGGAAAGTGTCGTCCTAGACCAGTTTGTTCAAGCCTTGCCAGTACAGATACAGCGCTGTGTGGGACAAACTGAGCTCAAGGATGTGGACCAGCTAGTTGCCCTGGTACAGCGGTATCTGAATACAGAGGATTATCTCCAAGACTATACTTCTGCTCTGCCAGCCCCAAGGAACCAGAAGTGGATACCTGATCCTGAAAAGGGTAAGACTGTTCCTAATGTAAAGGGGATGAAGGAGGCCCATAGAGTAGGAACTGGCTCAGAACTATTAGCCAGGAACTCTAGGCCAATTCGCCCCAAAGTGCCTTTGAACATTACTTGCTGGCGTTGTCACGGACTGGGCCATGTTGCTGCTAATTGTCCACTTGTGGATGAGCCTATGCAATGTGATGTTGGGCGGAGGATGTTCCTGTTTGCTAGTCCTGCCTACTCTGCCTCGCTCTCTCAAGGCATAGAGTGACAAACTTGTATTGTGTCTGTTGAAGGATGCTCTGTTGGACTCTGGTAGTCAAGTGTGAATGCCAGCCTGGTTGACACCAGGAAATTACAACACAGGCAGATGGGAGTCATTTGCATACATGGCGATACAAAAGATTACCCCACTGCCATATTGTCTTTTGAGACTCCATGTGGAAAAATTACTCAAGTTGGGGTTGTAAAGACTTTACTGCATAATGTTATTCTAGGATGTAACTTTCCTTTGTTTTGGCAGTTGTGGGAAATGATGGAGAAATACGTAAATGTATCTTTTATTGATCCAGTTTCCTTTTTTTTTGAGTGAGAATGAGAACTTTCCTTTTAGAGGTTTTTGCAGGGGATGTCGAGGAAGACACTCCTGAAATTGGTCTCCCTAATTTGCCAGTCTCCTGTAATAACTTTGGGACTGCTCAACTGAAGGACCCTACATTAGCCCCTGCTCATGAAAGTGTCAAATTAATAAACAGGGTACCCCAAGAATCTGGTGCAGAGAAAATATTCCCACATTTTTCACTAGAAAATGAATTGTTGTATAGAGTCAATGAGGTTGGTGGATTGGTTGTAGAGCAACTTGTAGTCCCTAAATCACATCGCCGAAGGGTGATGGATCTTGCTCACTCCCATGTGTTAGGAGGACATTTGGCCTATGATAAAACAAAAGAAGACATCCTACAAAGATTTTACTGGCCAGGTATACAAAGAGGTGAAAGAAAACTCTGAGTCCTGTCCACTATTTCAGAGGATGCAATGGACCTGGTAGGACCTCTTGTTAAGTCTGCTAGAGTTCACCAGCATATTCTGGTTGTTGATTATGCTACACGCTACCCAGATGCAATCCCTCTAAGGAAAGTTTCAGCAAAAAAACATTGCAAAAGAACTGTTTCTTATGTTTACCAGAATTGGGTTGCCTAAAGAAATACAGATCAGGGGACAACCTTTTATGTCCAAGGTCACAAAAGAGTTATGTAACTACTTAAGATAACGCATTTACGTACATCAGTTTACCATCCTAAGACTGACGGGTTGGTCGAAAGGTTTAACAAGACCTTAAAAGGGATGCTTAAAAAAGTTGGGCACAGGATGGGAAAGATTGGGATTACCTCTTACCCTATCTGATGTTTTCTGTAAGGGAAGTACCTCAGGCCTCTACGGGGTTTTTCCTTTTGAGGTAGTGTATGGTCGACATCCCCGTGGACTTTTGGATATTGCTAAAGAGACCTAGGAGCATGAGGCTACCACATACACTAGCGTGATTGACCATATTGCCCAGATGCAAGATAGAATTGAAAAAGTGATGCCTATTGTAAAAGAACACTTACAGCAAGCTCAGGAGAATAAGTCCTGGGTTTACAACAGGTCTGATAAAGTAAGGAACTTCAACGCTGGTGACAGGGTCTTGGTTCTTGTTCCTACAGTAAAAAGCAAATTCTTGGCTAAATGGCAAGGGCAATATGAAATTGTGGAGAAGGTTGGAGATGTAAATTATTGAGTACGTCAGCCAGGTAAACGGAAGCCTTACCAAATTTACCATGTAAAGTTAATCAAACCTTGGAAGGACCGTGAGGTGTTGTTAGCAGTCAACAATACATGTAAAGGGAATTGTGTCTCTGGGATACATGAGGTTAACATTCCAGAAACTCTGGCTGGTTCACAAACTCAGGAGGTCAAAGAGTTTGTGCAGCTAAACAGAGATGTATTCTCTGAACTTCTAGGCCAAACCCACTTAATCAAACATAACATCATAACAGAACCGGGTGTCAGAGTGAATCAAAAGCCATACAGGATACTTGAGGCAAGGTGCAAAACTATTGCAGAAGAAGTCCAAATGATGCTTAATCTAGGGGTTATCGAGGCGTCATATAGTGATTGGTCTAGTCCTATAGTACTAATACCAAAACCAGATGGCACTATACGATTTTGTAATGACTTCAGAAAGTTGAATGCAGTGTCAAAAGTTGATGCTTATCCAATGCCTTGTGTGGATGAGCTCATTGATAGGTTGGGTAATGGCTGATATTTCACTACATTGGATTTGACGAAGGGCTACTGGCAAGTGTCATTGACTGAGAAGGCCAAAGAGAAAACTGCCTTTACCACCCCTGATGGTCATTTTCAGTACGTAGTTCTTTCCTTTGGTCTGCATGGGGCTTCAACCACATTCCAACAGCTGATGGACAGAAATTTAAATGCAGCTGCCTATCTGGACGATGTAATAATACATAACCCAGATTGGGAAAGTCATCTACCCAGGGTTCAAGCTGTCCTGAATTCTATTAGGGAAGCGGGTTTGACAGCAAATCCCAAAAAATGTACCATTGGGCAAGAGGCAGAGTACTTGAGGTACACAATTGGACGAGGCGTTATTAAGCCTCAAATAAACAAGATTGAGGCCATTCAGAACTGGCCTAGGCCAGTAAACAAGAACCTGGTAAGGGCATTTTTGGGCTTAACTGATTACTATAGGCGGTTTATTAAAAACTTTGCCAGTATTGCTGCCCCCTTGTCTGACCTTACAAAAGGTAAAGATTCAGTCATGGTCAAATGGACTGCTAAAGCTGAGCAGGCCTTCCAAAGACTGAAGCAAGCTCTTTGTCCCCAGCCAGTGTTGATAACACCTGACTTCCAAAAACAGTTTATTGTGCAAACTGATGCCTCTGATGTCGGCATAGGAGCGGTGTTGTCACAAGTCAGGGGAGGGGAAGAGCATCCTGTAGTTTATCTGAGTAAAAAACTGGGCATGAGAAGAAATATGCCATTGTCGAGAAGGAATGTTTGGTGATCAAATGGGCATTAGAAGCTCTCAGGTACTACCTGATAAGGAGAACATTCAAACTCATTACAGACCATGCCCCACTTAAATGGATGTCTCAAAACCGTGAGAAAAACAGGCGAGTGACCAGATGGTTCATGTCTTTGCAGGACTTTAACTTTACAGTTGAGCATTGTTTGAGTGCACAGAGCGTTCCGTCCCTGAGGTCGAAACGGGGGGGGGGGGGAGAGGATATGTGACAGGACAAGGGGCAAAGTGGTAGAAGGAGTATACATTTCTTCCAGGTTCTTGTCATATTCCTTCTAAAAGCACCTGGGAAAGTTGAGTTCCTTGCTGGAGGGTTTTACCTAAACCCTGGTAAAAAGTCTGGCTGCAGGAGTAGGTAGAGTTGGCTGTTGCTTTTCTCCATTCAGCCACTTCAGGTTTTGGGATGACTGGGGTTTAATTCCTTGTTTCCTGAAGTGTGCGTATATAAGGGCAGACAGCACACAGGTATTTGGCTCTCTCTGTTCCTGGGAAACCATTGTGAGTTTAAACGACTGTGAATTGTGTTTAGGGAACTGTGTAGCAGGTCCAGCTCTCTCTAGTTAGATTGTAGGTAGTGGCCAGATGGCTAGGATTTTATTTTGTATTGTTTTGATTTCCTTAACCACTTCCGTACCGCCCATAGACTATATATGTCCAAGCAGTTTTCAGCAGCTGCATGAAATCGTGCAGCTACAAAAGGGGAACTGGCTGTAACTTCAGCTGGAGCTCCCAGAGAGAAGGCAGGGAAGGCTTATTACCTTCACTGCCATCCTGATCACTGTGTATACAGCGCTGAATGAGCCATCTTGCGGCTGCCCTCTGACCCGGCGGTCACGTGATCTGCCGGGATCAGCGTGTGTTAGAGCTGCTGGGTCCTACAAGACCCAGATCAGCTCTACAGTAACGTGCAGGAGGCTACATTCCTCCTGTAACTGGGGATAAATGTACCAGCCCCAGTTACAGGGAAAATCAGCCTCCCCAACAAAAAAAAGTCATCAGATGTCCCCAAAGGTCTATTATGACCTTATGGGGACACAATGTTAAAAAAAAAAAGGGAAAAGAAAAGTAAAAAAAAAAAAAAAAATTTAAAAAATAAATAAAATACGCCAATAACACGCCCTTACTAAAGGTTATAGCCCCTCCCCCGACGACAACATACAAAATAAAAATTACTGTAATGGAGAGTAAAAACAATCTTAAAAAGTTTTTTAGTAGCACTTTGTGTTGTTAAATTAAAAAAAAAAAAAAGATGAAAAGTGAAAAACGGACACGTTTTCCCTCCTCTTTTTGTTTAGATTTTCCCGGATATAAAAAAAAAAATTAACACATGCAAAAATAAAAACATAAAAATAAAACCCTATGTGTCACTGAAAAAAAGAAGCAGAAATTAGTTGAATAACGCACATGATAAAAATGTTACAGCCCTCAAAACCGCACATACAGAAAAAAAACAAAAATGTGTGTCTGGAAGGGGTTAAAACACTAATAAAACTGGTTGCGGCCAGTTGTACCATACTTGACTGGTCTCTTATTGCTGTGCCAAAAAGTGCTCGTCTAGCTGAAGGGACGACGATCCCTGAGCTTATCCCGTTACAAAGGGAAGAGACTGCCCTCAGAAATTTCAAAAGATCTGGGGCCCATGGTGTAACTCAACGTTGAACCTGTACACTGCCCCATCATTTTATACAGCCCTTAGCTTGCTTATTGTTTATGCGAGGAGGACTGCCAGGGGTACCCAAGACCTCTAGTAAACTTTGGGCTCTATGTTATACTTGCAGTTGTAATGTTTATTGTATACTACACTATATTGTTTGGTTAGGTTTGCAGTGTTGTCATATATATCCTGTCCGTTTACTTCTTATACAAGTTGTGCTGTTTTTTGGACTCCTATGCCTTGAACTCCTTTCAAGGTGCCTGACTATGGACTTGGCGACAGTGTCGATTTTGCAGCATTGTCTTTTTGTTTGTTGCATTGTTTTTTTTTTTTACCCTTTTATGTGTTGTACATTGCATGGTCTGCGATTATTGTAATACTTGATTACTACTGCTTGTTTGTCTTTTATACTATGCTGTACAATCTTCAAATAAAACTTAAGTTTAAAAAAAAAAAAAAAGTTGCTGCTTTTTGCCTGAAAAATTTCACTAAAGTTCCTGTCACTAGGTATCTTCCTTCTAGCTAATTTACAGTTGACTCCTTTGTTACTAGGGAAGTACGTCCCTAGCAGCAACACAGAAAGACAGTGAGATGAGGGGGAAGAGGTTTGCAGATGGGAAGGGCTGATTCTGCGCACAGATTCACACATGTCTGCAAACTAAAAGTAAAGATTCTGCACATCTCACAGCTTATAATGTAAGAAAAGAGTCGTCTTTTACGGTGTGTGTGTGTGTGTGTGTGTGTGTGTGTGTGTGTGTGTGCGCTTTTGGCTGCTTGTGTGGATACAGATAGGATATTATTGACAGACAGCAAGGAGCTTTACTGTCAGCTCATAGATTGCTCCTTTTCTTTGTTATGCCTTCATAGCAGATGCTAGAATATAGTGGGTATCTGCATATATCTGCTCTATATTTGAAGTTCAGTGTTCCTAGTTATAATGTATATGGGAGGGGGTAGGCTGTTCCTTATTATACATGCCCACAGCCTCAAAGTAAAATACAAAATGTGCTTTGGCCAAAATGGGGACATTAGCAACAGACAAAATAAGACATCTTGTATGAAGGCTTATTCATTCATAGAACAGACTGTAAAGCAAGACCCTGCACATATTTAAAATTTTTATGAAATCTCAAGGTACCCTTTAAGAATGCAATCTGTGAGGCAAAATCTTACTATGCCTCCCTAACCCAGCTTGATTGTGCTCTTTCCCGGTGTGGGCTGGCATGTCCTGACAGTTGCATCATGGTCAAAATTGGTCAGAATAAGCCCGTAGACCCACGAGTTACACCGAAACACACAAAGAAGTCCCAAGCAGAAATAGACAAATTTCTCGAGAAGCGCTCACCACTCAATTCCACATCAACAGCAAGACGCTCTCTAGTTACCCCTGATCCTGCAGAGGCGTCCAACGCAGTAAGCATCATGGATGACGAAAACATATCCGATTCCGCCTCCACCTCCATGGTCACCATTTCCTCCAAGGGACTGCAGAAACTACTTGGGAAAACTTTGCAACCGGTCATGAAAGAGCTAGCTGATATTAAACAAGATGTCAGGGGCATTGGTTCCAGAGTCGAGCACCTAGAGGAAACACAGACGTCGCTCCTGGCACATGGCGAAGCCACTACTATGGCATTTATGGCTTGCCAGGCCCATCTGAACTCTCTGTACTCCTATCTGGAGGATCAGGACAACAGGGGTAGGAGGAATAATTTACGTATCAGAGGTGTGCCAGAGAACTTCCCGCCCTCTGAAACCATGACCATCACAAAGAGAATCCTGGAATCAGTCTTGGAGGGCGATCTGTCATTGGATGTCCAACTTGAACGAGCCCATAGGGCTTTGCGCCCGAAGCCTAAGGAGGGGGAGCCTCCCAGGGACATCGTCTGCAAACTGCTGTCCTTCCCAGTCAAAGAGGCGATTTTGCAGAAAACCCACGTAACCCCGGACTTCTCCTATGAAGGACACAGGATTACATTCTTTCAGGATATTTCCCCGGTGACCCTGGCTAAAAGACGACAGATGAAGTTACTCACTGACCGTCTTCGGACACTTAAGATACCGTATAAATGGCTATTCCCCTTCGGGATCTCCTACAACTTCAATGTACGTTAGTACAATATCTGACAACCAGATGACCTGTTTGCTGCGTGTCCGCCTCTGGAATTGGATCCAGCCACCATTCCATCATGGCTTACTTTCACAGACATTGCCTCTCTACCCGATCTTCCTAAAGTGGAAGCCTGGAAACGTCCGAAATCTAAACACCAGAGGAAGAGGGCACCAGTGGAGCAGGACTGAATTATCTCTCGTGATGTCCTAAATATTTTATATCCTTTTTGCTATCTGACCTAAGACCGCGAGTCATTATTTGTTATAATGTTGTTTTTCATGCGTGCCACCCCATAGCCGGGGATGGGCCTAGTTCGCATACAGTTTATATATTGTTTGCCTTTACCTCCTAAAGGAGTTTACAACGCCCTTTGTTCCCTTAGCGATTCTGTTACCGGCTCTTTGGGCCGACCTCCCTGCTCTACTACCCCCCCACGCCATGGCACTGTAGCTCAGTGCATTATATATAATCGTTTAAATTTGATTGCCTTACTATAGCGTTTGTTTTACATACTTATTAGTATTTCTCAGTTTATTGTTAACTGTTGTCTATGTCTTGTGTTAAGTTCACGTCATGGAATGTCAAGGGTCTCAACTCTCCCACCAAGCGCTCCCAGGTACTCCAAGCTCTTAAACGATCACAATCCTCTATCCTACTCCTCCAAGAGACACATTTCCCTACAGGTAAAGTACCTAACCTACCCAAATCTCCTTACTCTGCCTGGTTTCACTCGTGTGATACCGCTGCGAAGAAGAATGGAGTTAGTATTGCCTTTAAATCGGACATCCCCTTCTCTGTGGTTGCTCACTTGAGTGATGACCAGGGCAGACACCTGGTCACCATTGGCAATGTATACGCACCAAATGTTGGCCAAATTACATGGCTACTCGATACTCTAGACAGATTTTCTATGTTCGCAGAGGGTCTTGTAGTGTTGGGTGGTGACATTAACATTGCCTTTCAGCCCCTCCAGGACACCTCCACTGGCACATCTTCACATAGCTTCGCTGCCCTTAGTAAACTCGCCAAGCATCTCTCCTCTGTGCATCTTGTAGATGTATGGAGGGCCTTTAATCCCGACGTTAAGGACTATACGTTTTATTCTAACCCACACAAATCGTACCAGCGTCTGGACTACATCTTTCTGCCCCAAAATCAGCTAACTTTATCCTTTTCTCCCACCATTGGCTCTATCACTATCTCTGACCACGCCCCCATAACTGTACAACTACAAATTTCATCTCTCCCACTCCGTAGCTATGATTGGAGACTTAATGAGACTCTGCTCTGCTCCCACGACTCTTGTCAAGCTGTTTCTAAAGCTCTCACTGACTATTTCAATGAGAACACTACACCTTACACCTGACGTATAGCCTGGTGTTATCACAAGTCCGTGATCAGAGGGGTTTTCATTAGTCTGAGTTCCCACGTTAAGAAAAAACGTACCAAAGAAATTGATGACCTACTTGCCCGAATTGCAACCCTAGAAAGTCAGCATAAGCGAACTGCGGCTCAGGGGCTCTCTCAGAACTGATTTTGTGCAGAGAACGTCTTAAAGACTGCCTGAACCTAAAAACTGCTAAAGCCTATCTGTCATCCTCCCATAAATACTATATGCATGGTAATAAGGGTGGAAAACTGATGGCATATTTAGTAAAAAAACGACGCAATCAAAGCTTTGTAGCGGAAATCACTTCACGGTCAGGCTCTAGCCTAAAAGACACCTCAGACATAGCTTCTGAATTTTGTGCTTTCTATCAGAAACTGTATAACCTTAGACCTGCTGAGACCCCTCTCGAGCTACTGGATCGCTCTACTAAAATCCGGTCTTTCCTGCAGTCTCTCTCTCTGCCATCGCTCACTCCCCAACAACAAGATGCCCTTACGACTCCCTTTACCCTGTCAGAACTACAGTCAGCACTTACTGACACCCCTCTGGGGAAAGCTCCTGGCCCCGATGGCCTCCTAGCCTTCTATTATAAACAATTCAGCTCTATCCTTCTCCCCCATTTTCTCCAGGTTTGTAACTCTGTAGACGATGCCCACTGCTTCCCTCCCCAAGCCTTGGAAGCCCATATTTCTATCATTCCTAAGGAAGGCAAAGACCCGACACAATGTGGTAGCTACCGCCCCCATCTCCCTGTTAAATGTAGATGTTAAACTATACACCAAATTAGTAGCTAATAGATTAAAATCCTTACTAGCCTCCCTGGTCCACCCAGAGCAAGTGGGGTTTGTAACGGGCAGAGAGGGCAAACATAACACCCAACGAGTACTCCACTTGATACAACACTCCCAGCATAAGAAGATCCCATTGGTCCTTCTACCAACAGATGCGGAAAAAGCCTTCGATAGGGTAGACTGGACCTTTATGACAGAGACATTACGTCATTTTGGCTTCCCACCCATGTTTGTTCAGAAGGTTATGGCTTTGTACTCTAGACCTAGCGCCAAGATTAGAATTAATGGATGCCTCTCCCCCTCGTTTGATATTAAGAATGGCACCAGGCAGGGATGCCCATTATCCCCTTTACTTTTTGTCCTGACCATTGAAACATTAATTCAGAATATTCGACAGGACCCATTGCTGAAAGGTTTGGTAAGTGGAGGGATATGTCATAGTACGGCCACATTTGCAGACGACCTTTTAATAATCCTCACCAACCCAACTGTTGCACTACCTTACATAGATACGATCTTTACGGCCTTCGGTACCCTCTCGAATTTTAAAATTAATACCACAAAATCCGAAGCCCTATGTGTCTATTGCCCCCCATCGATTAAATCTGACTTACAGGCTGCTTCCCCATTCCCACTGCGTCATGATTCTATTAAGTACTTAGGATTAAATTTAACGCCCTCGCCCAGGCGCTGGTACAATTCTAACTATGCCCCTCTGCTCTCCAACATCAAATCTCTACTAGAATCTTGGCATGTTCCATATATCTCATGGATGGATAGAACTAATCTACTGAAAATGATGGTCCTGCCTAAGATATTATACCTATTTCAAACCCTCGCTATTCCTCTTCCACTAACATTCTTCTCCTCCCTTCGCAGAATGTTTTCGAAGTATGTCTGGCATGATTCACGTCCTATAGTGGCGTTCCGCACTCTCACCAGACCTAGGAAGTTGAGTGGTATGGGTCTACCAGATATAAAGACATATTATTATGCAGCACAACTGGCGAGGACCATTGATTGGTTTCAGAGTGAAAATTCGAGGCTACGTGTGTCAGTGGAGGAAGCCACTATAGACTTCCCCCTTACTGCAATACTATGGCTCCCCCCGCCAAGTGGCTAAGCAAGTCCTCACCCCCAATGTACTAACATCAGCGGTCTATGACTCATGGCAATGGGTAAGGCGACTACTTCCTTTGCCAAAAGGTCCCTCTCCTCTCATGTCCGTTCAGGATTTAATCCTATCGGAATCAATGTTTATAGAATCGCCCCCCATAGTGCCGAAGCATGTCGGGCGATTGCCTTACGACTCTATACTGATTGATGGGGCCTTCCCTTCTTACTCTGAGTTCACCCAACACCCCCTCTCCATCCATACTAATTTCCTAACATATCAGTCGATTAAAACACTGTACCTGAGAGCGCTGAAGCAGGAGCCTGACAATCGCACTATTTCATGGCTTGAACAGCTCCTACTCCAGAAGCAAAATACACCAAGACCTTTATCTACTCTCTACTCCAACCTTCTGAGCGAACTAGGCACAGAGCTCCCCTCATACGTGCGAAAATGGGAGGCAGACCTTCAAATGTCCCTTACCCCTGGAGAAATGTCATCTGTCCTCAAGCGATCCACAGGTCCTTCCAGATGTGTGCGCTTGCAGGAGTCAAGCTACAAATTGGTCACCAGATAGTATAGAACGCCCACTGTAGTCCATAAGTACTCTACGGATGTATCCCCTTTGTGTTGGTGCTGCCATAAGTCCTCAGGTTCCTACCTGCATATTTGGTGGGAATGCGAAAAAATATCCCCTTACTGGTCACTCGTTCAGCAGGTACTGAACCAGGTTTGTGGACTCACCGAACCTCTGACCCCTGTAGGCATATTCTTGAATCTGTGGCCCACCTTCCCGCCCAGGTCCCACAAACGACTTTGGCTTCAACTTGTGGCTATCGCCAAATCTATGATTCCTCTATACTGGGCATCCGAATCCCCCCCTCCAGTATCCCACTTTCTACGGAAAGTCTCTCAATTAGCCCAGATGGAAGAACTTTCCCACTTAGAACTTCGCACCCACCAGAAGTTTAGCTCTATTTGGGCGCCATGGTATGATTTCTCTAAAGACCCTACCTGGACGCACCTGTGGGAACCCCCTGTTTAACTAACATACCTTCTGAGACCCTTGGCCTTTCACCCTAAGGACTCATCATCTCTTCCCCACGTTCCATTTTTTTTTATTGTGTTCTTAGTTAACCGTTGTATGTAATACACCAGCTGAACTGATCGTTTGGTTAATGATTGTTTTGTCATGCACATTGTCTTTAACTATGTATATTCATTGGCGTTATTTGAAAAACCAATAAAATGTTAATTATAAAAAAAAAAGAATGCAATCTGTACATTTCGTGTGCTGGTTTTAAACCCTTGATCTAGTCCTGATTGTAAGAAATCTATTAATGATAGGATGAAAGAGGTCTATGGGAGAATCTGTACACCATGAAGAGAAGGTCTTCCGGACCTTTAACTACTCTTACAGCTGGCTACCAGGGTTTTTTTACTGAGTCATATAGTCCTATAGCCTTTAAAATATCTTCTTCAGAAGCTAAGACGACAGATGAAAATATAAAGAATCTGAGTGAACTATTGGCGCCTGGTGAAGGAGGTCTGCAACTTCTGGTAGAAATATTGGGTCTTCTAGGTCAGGTAATACAGGAGACTGAACCAACTATGCTTTAGGCAGTATAGGCTATCAGGATCAGGGTAACCGGATCTAATAGGATTTTCTGTAAGAACCTCGGGGTTAGAGGAATAGCTGGAAAGGAATAAGCAAGTTGGTAATTCAATTTGTGTGCGAATGTGTCTACTCCCACAACTAAGACTTTTTTTTTTAAGAGAGAAAAAACTTGGAACCTTGTAGTTTTGCTGGGATGCAAAGAGCCAATCTCAGGAAGACCCCATTTTTAAACAATGTGTTAGAAGACTTCATTCTCTCGGATTCAGATCTTTTCAACTCAAGTAATCTGCCTGGAGGTTGTTTAAACCTTTCAGATTGACTATCGTAAGAGTTATTAAAATTCCTTCTACACAGGAAAATATTTTTCATGACAGGAACTGAAGGTTTCTGTTTTGAGACCCCTTGGTAGAGATGAATAAACTATTCGTTTAGCTTCAGGTTCGGGTGACTCGGGTTCCAGATTTGTTAAGGGTCGAGTAAGTTTGGTATGAACTTGCACTTTAAAGCATTGTGTATAAACACTGTCAGGGCTCCTAGGAACCTATCTATTCAATTTCTAGCTCTCTAAGGCAAACACAGCCAAAGTTATGTTAAAGTAAAAGTGACATGTACACACATGGACAAAATTGTTGGTACCCCTAGTTTAATGGAAGAAAAACCCACAATGGAAATTACTTGAATCTAACAAAAGTAATAATATATAAAAATTATATGAAAATGAACAAATGAAAGTCAGGCATTGCTTTTCAACCATGCTTCAACTGAATTTTAAAAAAAAAGAAAACTCATGAAAACGGTCTGGACAGAAATGATGGTACCCTTAACTTAATATTTTGTTGCACAACCTTTTGAGGCAATCACTGCAATCAAACTATTCCTGTAACTGTCAATGAGACTTCTGCATCTCTCAACAGGTATTTTGGCCCACTCCTCATGAGCAAACTGCTCCAGTTGTCTCGGGTTTGAAGGGTGCCTTTTTCAGACGGCATGTTTCAGCTCCTTCCAAAGATGCTCAATAGGATTTAAGTCAGGGCTCATAGAAGGCCACTTCAGAATAGTTCAATGTTTTCCTCTTAGCCATTCTTGGGTGTTTTTAGCTGTGTGTTTTGGGTCATTATCCTGTTGCAAGACCCATGACCTGCGACTGAGACCAAGCTTTCTGACACTGGGCAGCACATTTTTCTCTAGAATCCCTTGATAGTCTTGAGATTTCATTGTACCCTGCACAGATTCAAGACACCCTGTGCCAGATGCAGCAAAGCAGCCCCAGAACATAACAGAGCCTCCTCCATGTTTCACAGTAGAGACAGTGTTCTTTTCAAGATATGCTTCGTTTTTCCGTCTTTGAACATAGAGCTGATGTGCGTTGCCAAAAATTTAGATTTTTGTCTCCTCTCTCCATAGGACATTCTCCCAGAAGCTTTGTGGCTTGTTAACATGTAGTTTGGCAAATTACTTTTGTCAGATTCAAGTTATTTCTATGACCATTGTAGGTTTTTCTTTCATTAAACGAGGTGTACCAACAATTTTGTCCACATATGTATGTCTATATGGAAAAAAATGAATCGTAAGTAGTGGATACAAACTCAGGAGTTGGTCTGGTCCAGTGAGCAGTAACCCGAGGAGGCCACAACATCCTGTCGGTAGAGTGACGTTTTCAGAATTTCAAGAAAAAAATTAGGGAATACTATTAGCATGCCTGGCTTGCCAGCTGAAAAAGCTAGAATATCTTCTGAAATGGAAAAGAGAACACTTAGGAGCCGGAAAAGAATCTGGATTCCCCTTGCGTCCAACAGCAGCACAATATGGGGTATCTCTGCCCCTGTGTTCTGGTAGGACAGGCGGAATTTTTAATTTATATAATTAATTAAATGATACTCCCCTATCCGAGGCCAAGGAGACCTCCCCTCACTGTGTTTTTTTTCTGTCCTGTGTGTTGAACAGGTGGAGGGAGGCTCTTTGTCCTCCCATTTTTTCCTAAGGATTTGGGGGTTAACTACATTTTTGTAAGTTTTTTTTTTCTCCTCTTTCAGCTGTTCATCTTTTTCCTTGGGAGCTTTTTACTCCTAAAGCTTCCTTGTTTCTCTCTGCTGCGCTGTCTGTCTGTGGACATTCTGGGCTGGGTGTGTCTGCCCTTGTCTGATCTCAGGTGACATATTTGCGGCTGGGCAGGCTGTGCATTCAGTATGTGTCTTTCTGAACTTGGAGGCTGTGTCGCAGGGTTAAAATAAACCTCTATGCATCTCCTGCCTGGCTGAGCTCTTCAGCAGAGCTTATGCTTCAGGTGTTTGTGTTGAGTTTCAACTGATGACAACGTCTCAGACTCACATTTCCTACACTGCCTTTCTGTTGCAGTTATAGTTCTATTCCAGTCTGCCACAAAGACACACCGCACTTCTTATAGCAGTGGAATTAAAGCAAAGAGGGAGAGAGAGGTTTTTTTTTTAATCCGGGGGAAGTGATTTTGTCACTTAAGGTTCCGGAATCCTTTTTGCAGGTCTTGTTTTCCTGGATCCCTTTTTTTTCTGTTACACCTATGTGGCCTTCTCCCAGTAGCGCTGGATTGCGCTGCCGGACTAGTTTAGGCCATTCTCTTTACCGCTGTAGCGGTATTAAATACACCATTGTTAAGGGTCTCTTAAAAAGTTTGTGTGTATATAGTTTTATGGATAAGTATGGTCTTCTCCCTACTTATTTAAACCTTCTTCCTAAGTTTGTCTGTCTGATAGGCTGTACATTTTTGTTTGATTCTGTTCTGACTGCTTTCGGTGGCAGCGGCAACTTAATGAGGGAAAGGTCCTCTAAGCTAAAACATTTCGCTTATACAGAGTGCGACATCCCTCTGCCTGATGGTACGATTACACTCGCTTTCGTCAATGCCGTGGGACCCCATCTGAGGATTCGTCCATTTGTGATGTAATTGTGTGGGTCAAGGAGCAGGATAGAAATCTGGAACTTGATTTCTCAAGAAGCTTCGTACTGAGAGATATCCTCAGTCAGTTCCATAAGGAGAGGAATTTCACTTGGTAAGGATGCCTAGGCTGCTAAAGACCATCTGGTCAGCGACCGTGATGTTGAACTTGGGGAAGCCTCTAGTTCCACCTATAGGGGGCCAAGGGCTTTCCAAGTGGAAGCGGCACTGGATAAAGTTTTGACAGGCAATCTCCAGATCTCTATACATAGTCGCTTGGAGTGTACCCTTAGGAAGGCTTAATCTATGGCCTCTGCTCAGGCTTCTGTGGACATCGCCTCCAATGAGGTAGCGAATAAGAGAGTATCTAGCAGAAGTTTCCATGTACCAGGTCAAGATGCCTGCTAAATCTAGGGCCTTCTTTACAGCTGCTAGAAGGCCATTATGGTTGAAACCTCGGGGAGCGGACAATGCGTCCAAGTATAATGTATGCTCCCTACCCTTGAGCTGGGTAAACATTCTAGCAGAGGCCTGGACGACATCATGGAAGGTATTGTGATTAAAAGGTTAAGTGCCTTCCGCAGTCCCTTAAAGGGAAAGCAGGACCTTCTGGCCGGGGCAGAAGTTATCAGTGCAGCCGCCTCAATCTACGTTTAATATCAGAGGCGTGCTAGATATCAGCCCAGAGGGGTTGGACGTAAGTTCCCCAAGGAAGGGGACAGAAAGAAACCTGGCTTTGACGCCAACTTTTTGCCTCCTGTGGCGGCAAGTTCTCCTGTTGGGGGATGTCTCTCCCATTTTTTTTTCTCTCCTTCTGGCAGGAGAAGATCCAAGAACTTTGGTCTTGCAATTAAGTACAGTGTGGTTATGCTGACGAATTCTTCGCCCGCCACAAGACAGATTCTCGCAACCCGTTCTCTTCCTGCACTGGAGCAGGTTATACTGGAAAATTCCATTCTGGAATACCTCGGCAGGGGGGCCTTGGGAAAGGTCTCCCCTCAGAAGAAGGTTTGGGGTCTACTCTCCAGACTTCCCGCTACCAATATATGTTATAGTCCTAATATATCTAAGTCTCTTCATAAGGAAGAGCGTTTCCAAAGGGACACCGGGAAGTTGGTCACATCCTTGCTCCAAAGCTATGTTCTTGTCACTCTCGACCTAAAGGATGCGTACAAGTTCCAGTTATCCTCCTCACAGAAGGTATCTGAGAATTGCTGTTTCAATTGCCGCCCACAGGTGACATTTCCAGTTTGCGGCCCTGCCCTTCGGCATTTCTTCGGCTCCCCACACCTTTACCTAGGTGATGGCTCCACCGCACTCAGACTTCAAGGTCTGTTCATAGTGCCATATTTGGACGACTGGCTAATAAAAGCCTAGTAAGAAACCATCCTGCTTTAGCACCTACAGACAACTGTGTCTTTTTTCCAGCATCCAGGCTAATAACTGGGAGAAGTCAGAGGTTATTCCTTCCGCCCGGAAGAAGGTTCAGTCTGATTCTGTCCGCCTAGAAATTTCTTTAACTCCGATAAGGAGAGGAAAGATAATCAGAGCACTTCCGATACGGTGGCTCAGTGGTTAGCACTACAGCCTTGGGTTCATATCCTGCAAGGACAGCATCTGCAAGGAGACTGTACAGTGGGGAAAAAAAAGTATTTAGTCAGCCACCAATTGTGCAAGTTCTCCCACTTAAAAAGATGAGAGAGGCCTGTAATTGACATCATAGGTAGACCTCAACTATGAGAGACAAAATGAGAAAACATAAATGGAAAATCACATTGTCTGATTTTTAAAGAATTTATTTGTAAATTATGGTGGAAAATAAGTATTTGGTCACCTACAAACAAGCAAGATTTCGGGCTCTCACAGACCTGTAACTTCTTCTTTAAGAGGCTCCTCTGTCCTCCACTCATTACCTGTAGTAATGGCACCTGTTTGAAATTATCAGTATAAAAGACACCTGTCCACAACCTCAAACAGTCACACTCCAAACTCCACTATAGTGAAGACCAAAGAGCTGTGAAAGGACACCAGAAACAAAATTGTAGACCTGCACCAGGCTGGGAAGACTGAATCTGCAATAGGCAAGTAGCTTGGTGTGAAGAAATCAACTGTGGGAGCAATAATTCGAAAATGGAAGATATACAAGACCACTAATCTCCCTCGATCAGGGGCTCCACGCAAGATCTCACCCCGTGGGGTTAAAATGATCCCAAGAACGGTGAGCAAAAAACTCAGAACCACACGGGGGAACCTACTGAATGACCTGCAGAAAGCTGGGACTAACGTAACAAAGGCTACTGTCAGTAACACACTACGCCGCTAGGGACTCAGATCCTGCAGTGCCAGACGTGTCCTCCTGCTTAAGCCAGTACATATCCAGACCCGTCTGAAGTTTGCTATAAAGCATTTGGATGTTCCAGAAGAGTATTTGGAGAATGTCATATGGTCAGATGAAACCAAAGTAGAACTGTTTGGTAGAAACAAAACTCGTCGTTTTTGCAGGAGAGTGAATGCTGAGTTGCATCCAAAGAACACCATCCCTACTGTGAAGCATGGGGGTGTCAACATCATGCTTTGGGGCTGTTTCTCTGCAAAGGGACCAGGAAGACTGATCTGTGTACATGAAAAAATGAATGGGGCCATGTATCGTGAGATTTTGAGTGCAAACCTCCTTCCATCAGCAAGGGCATTGAAAATGAAACGTGGCTGGGTCTTTCAGCATGACAATGATCCCAAGCACACCGCCAGGGTATCGTAGGAGTGGCTTCGTAAGAAGCATTTCAAGGTCCTGGAGTGGCCTAGCCAGTCTGCAGATCTCAACCCCATAGAAAACTTTTGGAGGGAGTTGAAAGTCCGTGTTGCCCAGCGACAGCCCCAAAACATCACTGTTCTAGAGGAGATCTGCATGGAGGAATGGGCCAACATACCAGCAACAGTGTGTGCTAACCTTGTGAAGACTTACAGAAAACATTTGACCTCTGTCATTGCCAACAAAGGATATATAACAAAGTGTTGAGATGAACTTTTGTTATTGACCAAATACTTATTTTCCACCATAATTTGCAAATAAATTCTTAAAAAATCAGACAATGTGATTTTCTGGATTTGTTTTCTCATTTTGTCTCTCATAGTTGAGGTCTACCTATGATGTAAATTACAGGCCATTACATCTTTTTAAGTGGGAGAATTTGCACAGTTGGTGGCTGACTAGATACTTTTTTTTTTCCCCCACTGTATATGAGTCCCCAGCACCGGGTTCAAAGGCAGGGGTGATTAATCTCCTCCATAATAATCTCTACTATACGGCTACACACCAACAATGTGTTTCTGACGGCAAGTGCTTGGTACTCAGTCTATCCAACCAGACCGATACCATAATAATTTATAATGTTTATGGACCTAATAATAACAACAAATCCTTTTATTTATTATGCTTACTTATATAGCGCCATCATATTCCGCCACGCTTTACAGACATTGACAGTCACTCTCCCATATAGGGCTCACAATCTACATTCCCTATCCGTATGTCTTTGGAGTGTGGGAGGAAACCAGAGTACCCGCAGGAAACCCACGCAAACACGGGTAGAACATACAAACTACTTGCCGATGTTTTCCTTGGCAGGATTCGAACCCAGGACTCCAGCGCTGCAGTGGTAACCACTGAGCCACCGTGCTGCCTTTTATCACTTCCTGTCAAATGCTGATCAGGTTTTACATAAAATAGTCGGGGGAGATTATAATACTGTCTTGGATGGACGGTGCAGATGCCCAGGCCCAAAGACGCTGCATTACAGAATGTCATGCAAACGACTGCAATGCATGATGTCTGGAGGGCTCTGCACCTGGATGAATTTGAGTTTACACATTATTCACATGCTTGTGGTTTGTGATCTAGGCTTGATTACCTACTGGCCTCTCCCTCTTTGGGGAGTTAGGGTGGTGATATCTGATCACTCCCCAGTTATATTACAACTCAGAGATCACCAAGAGGTGACAGATTTCATGTGGAGATTTCCATCATTTTTAGCAAAGGATGAGAACTCTCAGATATTGCTCCAAAATTGGCGGCTTGAGTTTGTCACTGTGAACTACAAGCATGTGGCTACCCCCCAGTTGTACTGGGGTATGTCTAAAGTTATGCAGGGAAAGTTGATAGCCTACATCTTGAGCCAAAAGAAACTGATTAGAGAAAAAGAAAAATTACACGCTTTTAGTACTCAACTCTGACAGGCATATACTGTGTTCTAGATGGATCCATCGAAGCTGAATAAGTCATGATGGTTGTCTGCGAAAAAATAATATGATGTGTGGCTGGCTAAGAGTGAGGGCACTAAACTTTCAAGTCAGGAAGCGAGGCTGGGTAAGGGTAGATTCTCTCTCACGCATATGCATCAACTCAACCAGCAGGGCCACTTACACACCTATCCAAGATAAATAAATGATGCCCTCTGTCATTAATATGCTTCCCTATACTCCGCCTTCCCTGGTAACCCTAACCTAGACGATGAATCTCCCTTTTTAAAAAACCTACACCTATCTACCCTGACAGAGAGGGACTTATCTCTCTTGAATGACCCTATCAGTCAGGAGCTAGAGAGAGGCATTACTTCCCTGAAGGCTCAAAAAATGCCAAGGCCCGACGGCTACACCGGAGAGTATTTTAGAATCTTAAAACAACAAATAATGTTGTTGTGCAGTTCAGGGGGGGGGCATGTCAAATGTTTGCCTTGGGGCCCAGCCATTCCTAGTTACGCCACTGGGCGTGACGGAGGGATCAGTAATTCTTGCTGTTACCTGTTTGCGATCAGGTGGTGATTTGTGACCCTCACAGTTCATACATAGTGTGACATGAAATTGGCATGAATATTAAGTCTTCTCCAGAGAAATGTGCGGCCTGGTGTTTATCATGCCTCGCCTCATCCAGGGCCGTTTTAACATATTGGTGGGCCCAGTGCAAAGTTGTCATAAGTGGGGCCCCCCCCCCATCATCAACATACCTGACCCACCCAAATTAAAATGACACCCACATAGTATAATTCCTTCTTACTGGCCCCATACAATATAAGTGGCCATGCCCTTGCACTTATAAAGTGTAGTCCCCTTTATAAATAACATGTCCTGTTCACAGCTAACTGCACCCTTATCAATAATAATTATAAGGTGGTCATTATTTATATGCAGGGACTATTATTTAAAAGGGGGGGCTAAGATTCATTGCTTATAAATAATAATGCACACTTATAAATAAGGGTCCCTGTTCCCCTGCCGATTGGGATAGGTCCTTCTTGTATACGCATAAGCTCCCGCTACCTTGAAGTGCGCAGGAAAAGAACTACAAAATACTGACCCGCTGGTACCGCTGTCCTGACCTCCTGTACAGGATCTATCCTGGTGTATCCGACCGATGTTGGCGGTGTGGTTACGAGAGAGGTACGCTGTATCACATCTGGTGGGAATGCGCTGCTCTCAGACCCTTCTGGGATGCTGTTGTCACATTGTACACTAAAGTGAGTGGCAAATCTGTTACACCCTCACCTCGTCTAGCCCTTCTCTCCATCATCCTGGGGAAAGTCTCCGCTGTTGAGAGATCTCCTGCGACATTTTCTCAGTCGCCAGAACAGTCATTCCCAGGCATTGGCGCAGTACTGCTGTGCCGACCCTGGTTGAGTTCCTAAAGGAGCTTCTCCTTATTAAGAGAATGGAGGCCCTGGTGGCTGAGGACTCGCCTGACCTAAATTCAAGTCCCTCTGGTGGCCGTGGGTGATGTTCCAGGAGACTTCAGCATTCTCTTCTTTCTTTTCTTGAGCTGGGAGCGCCTTGCTCCCCTTCCCGTAAGGGGTCTGGCTGTCCCTTTCTGTACAATCCCTCTCTCCCCCCTTCCCTTTCCCTTTCTCCTCAGTGTGCCCTATCCCATTCCGGTCTTGTATGTGGTTTTATGTGTTTCTGTTCACCCGTGTCTTCCCCAAGATACCCTTTCCTTCCAGCATTTTGTCTTTTTCTTCTGGTGCGCGAGTGGCACTGTGGTGGCCCTCCACAGCTGGACTTTTCCTTCTGTCATATAGTGTTCCCTGCCATCACCCCCCAATGATGCATTTCCCCATGTTGTTATTGTGCCACCCGTTACTGGTTTCTCTGTTGCAGGCGTCAACAGCTCTCTACCCTAACTGTTTGTCAGCGACTTCTCCACGATTAGGTGGCCTGCGTGCCTCCTACTGCCTTATTTGATGCCTTTGTCTTGGCTTTGTTTCCTTTTGTTCTTATTTGCAAAAACCGAAATAAAAACTGATTAAACATAAATAAGGGTCCCTGCTTATAAACAGCACCCCTTATCAGTAATTGCCCCTCCTTATAAATAATAGTCCCCCTCCTTATTAATAATAGTCTATTATTAATAGTTACGGTGACCGTATAGTGATATACTGGCTGTACACAAGGCTCTGCATACAGTTTAAGTAAATACAGTACAGGAAAATGTTGTGACTTACACGTGATTTCTCTGACTGTAATCAATAACATTTCTCGTCTCTTACATCTGGACTGCTATGACCACTTCTTCCAGCTGCAGCTTGTCTCTGTAAAGTTTGTAGCACAGACATCTTTGGCTCATCACTTTCCAGATACCTGACCCACATTTTCCTTGCCTATACAAATTCCTCATCCTGCTGCTGCCCCCAATTATAAAATACATTATATAAAAATCCCCGCAAAAGAATGATACCCCCATATGTATCTTGAATTAACAATGCCCTTTTGTGCCCCTTAATTAATACCTCCTGTGTGCCCCCTTAAAGGGATTGTTCGGGATCAGAAATTTTAATGCAGGAAGCAGGCCAGGGTTATAAATAAAAATGCACTTACCTGCATCCCCCCTCTGTTCCTGCACTGTGCCTACCATCAACTTCACTGCACTATTTGTATACGGAGCAGCTACAGCACTGATGTCAAGTTGACAAGACTGCTGCAGCCAAGCACCGCTCTCTACAGTACAGCAATATATAGTGTTGGGCTGCCACGGTTCCACTGTTGTGACATCTCGCTGCAGCCTCTCTGTATATAAGCAAAGGTGACAGACAGCCTAGTGCATGTAGAGGGGAGGGGGGAAAGTACATTATAATGCTTGCCTGCTGCCTGCTTTAAAATGTATGATAGTACAACCCTTTAAATTAATAGTGTTCCTCAATTAAAAATGCCCGAGTCCCTTAAATCAATAATGCCCCCTGTCCCCCCTAATAATAGTCCTGTATGCTCCCTTAAATCAATAGTGTCCCCTGTGTCCCCCCTAATAATACTCCTGTATACCTGCTTAAATCAATAATGCCTCAGCTAATAATGCCCCCTAAATAATTCTGTATACTCCCTTAAAGGGGTTGTCCAGGAAATACAGAACCAAGGAGGGAGGCCGGGGAAAGTGACACACAAAAATAAAACAAAAAAACTATACTCACCTGCATCCAGCGTCATCCGGGGGTTTGTTCTGGCGGAAGTCCTTGCTGCACATGGCCTCAGCGGTCACAGGAAAGGACCCGGGACATCACTGGCATATGTCACTGGTGATGTCCCGGGTCCTTTTCTGTGACCGCTGAGGCCACTGATTGGCGTCAGCAGTCACATGTGGCGAGGACTTCCGCCAGAACAAGCCCCTGGACGGAGTTCAACCGGACAGTGGTGGTGGACATTGGAGCACTGGAGACAGGTGAGTATGTTTATTTATTTTATTTTTTTTATGTTTCACCTTCCCTGGCCTACCTGCCCAAATACTGTAATTCCTGGACAACCCCTTTAAATCAATAATGCCAACCTTAAATTAGTATAGCCCAATACCCTCTTACACCCTTACATAAATACTGCCTCCCAATAGCCCCCTTATATTAATAATGCCACTTATATTAATTATGGCCCTCCCCCACATACCATTCCATATACTGTTGCTCTTTATAGTTTTAATGTACTTACAGAGCAGTGATGGGGTGGGCGGGGATGAGGATAAGGGAGGGGTGCTATTTTACCAGATATTACACACTATAATTTGGCAGACGTCTTCAGAAAGTGCATGGCTCCAACATTCTGATTATTACTGAAACTATACCTTAGAGGTGCAGCTGGTGATGCCTTGGTGTCCCGCAATCATAAAAAAAAAAATCTTTGCTATTTAAAGATACCATAGCTACCTGGAAAGCAGTCCACACCAGTTTTAAACTCCCTTATTGTATCTCAAAATACATGTCTGTTTGGAATCACCCTGAATTATTGCCAGGTATAGGGGGACACCTCCAGGGCAAATGGAAGGAGAGTGGAGTTTTAATGGTTTGATCCCTCTTGCATGACACTGAACAAAGATATCTGACTTTTGCGAAGTGCCAAGAGGGATATGGCATCTGTGGAGGCCATTTTCTTTTCTATGGTCAATTATGGGGTTTCCTGAAGTCTAGGGTACTGGATATCTGTTTGGAATGTACTACGGGGGTTATGGATCTTATGATATTATCTCCACTGCATAGTTTGTCCTGGCTGTATCTAATGATAATTGAGGAAAGCTCCTATCACAGGTACTGGGAGTCGAATGTTTAGTGTGTGGTCCAGGCTCCTATAAGATGAGGTTTTACCCAGAAGGTTTCTAGACAGTTGGGCACCAGTGAGATGTGTGGTGGTAAATGAAAAGTGGCAAGAAACCCATTTCAAGTTTATGCACAATGCTATTTATGGCTATAATATACCAATTCACCCAAACGCCCCAGAACGTTTGACAGCTTGCCCTAAGTGGTGTTTACCTAAAGCTGATTTATAGCATGGCATGTGGACATGTCCCATTATTAGATCTTTTTGGGTTCAGCTCTCCCAGGTTCTGCGACACCACTAGCGGATCTCTACTTCTATGACCCTACAGGAACTTCGCTTTCATGACTTTCCCAAAGGAATCAGGGTACCACTGGTGATGTATCTATTACTGGTGGCAGCCAAACGATACAGTGGGGAAAAAAAGTATTTAGTCAGCCACCAATTGTGCAGGTTCTCCTACTTAAAAAGATGAGAGAGGCCTGTAATTGCCATCATAGGTAGACCTCAACTATGAGAGACAAAATGAGAAAACATATCTAGAAAATCACATTGTCTGATTTTTTAATAATTTTTTTTTGCAAATTATGGTGGAAAATAAGTATTTGGTTACCTACAAACAAGCAAGCACGGGGGGACCTAGTGAATGACCTGCAGAAATCTGGGACTAACGTAACAAAGGCTACCGTCAGTAACACACTACGCCGCCAGGGACTCAGATCCTGGAGTTCCAGACGTGTCCCCCTGCTTAAGCCAGTACATATCCGGGCCCGTCTGAAGTTTGCTAGAGAGCATTTGGAGGTTCCAGAAGAGTATTGGGAGAATGTCATATGGTCAGATTAAACCAAAGTAGAAGTGTTTGGTAGAAACACAACTCGTCGTGTTTGGAGGAGAGTGAATGCTGAGTTACATCCAAAGAACACCATCCCTACTGTGAAGCATGGGGGTGTCAACATCATGCTTTGGGGCTGTTTGTCTGCAAAGGGACCAGAACTACTGATCCGTGTACATGAAACAATGAATGGGGCCATGTATCATGAGATTTTGAGTGCAAACCTCCTTCCATCAGCAACGGCATTGAAGATGAAACGTAGCTGGGTCTTTCAGCATGACAATGATCCCAAGCACACCCCCAGGGCAACAAAGGAGTGGCTTCGTAAGATCCTTGTGAAGACTTACAGAAAACGTTTGACCTCTGTCATTGCCAACAAAGGATATATAACAAAGTATTGAGATGAACTTTTGTTATTGACCAAATACTTATTTTCCACCATAATTTGCAAATAAATTCTTAAAAAATCAGACAATGTGATTTTCTGGATTTGTTTTCTCCTTTTGTCTCTCATAGTTGAGGTCTACCTATGATGTCAATTACAGGCCTCTCTCATCTTTTTAAGTGGGAGAACTTGCACAATTGGTGGCTGACTAAATACTTTTTTTCCCCACTGTATATACTTTCACAGTGGATGGATTCGACTATTCCCTCGGTGACAATTGTAATCACTCAGATTAAACATTATTTACAAATGTATAGGCTGAAAACGGAGAGAGTAATAGAATCCCAATGTACGAAATTCTTTAGAAAGTGGAGGATTTTTGCGACCTCTTTCCAGTCTGACCAGGAGATACGGCAGCTGATGACCCCCTTCCAGGCAACCTCTTGGTACTTTCTTTCAAGACTGGCGGGACCATTGCAGAAGCTAGAGGTACCGTCAAGCACTTCCCAGAGCCATCCAGATAACCTTGGCTCAGGACACAATGGTGGAACATAATAGTGCAATGGTATTTAGGTATAGGAGGTAAAGCAGGTGTCATGGACAGAAACAAACTTGAGTGGGGAAGATGATGACATTACCCAATGTGATGATGATAAGACAAATGCTTATTTAGGCAGTTTATTTGTGCAGCCGCTTCTTGGTCATCTCAGCTGACTTTTGTAAAACATTACTGGCTAAATGTCCGGAGTTCAGAGGAGACTGCTTTGGACAGTCAGTCCTAGGTACTGTACAGCGAAGAAACCCTCCCTAGGGGAATTACTTGCTACATCCCCATATTGTGCAGCTGTAGGACGTAAGGGAATCGTTGATTATGATGTTAATCTGGTTTTCCGTAGTCCTAACAGCAGCACAAGCTTCCTTCCCTAACTTAGGATTCTTACTTTATAACTTACACAAGGGGGAGGTCCGTTTTGCCCTCTTATAGGGTACCATAGTCATGCATAAATTATGCTAATTAAAAATTCTGCCTGTTCTATCAACACACAGGGGAAGAAATATCCCATATTGTGCTGCTGTTAGGACTAAGGGAAAACAGATTAACATCATAATCAACGATTGTATTGCTTATCTTTGCACTGCATATCTTTGCTGCTGTAACACACTGAATTTCCCCATTATTAGAAACGCTGGCATTTTCCGTATAGGTATAAGAGCGTCAGAAAGTCTGCAGAGGAAAACTTTGTGGACTTTCTGTAAAAATCGCTGCGGAAAAAAAATGCAATGTAATTCCGTCGCGGTCTTTTCCGCAGTTTTCTTTTTTGCTGCGGCTCGCTAATTTCCTCCTTATCCACCCTGATATCTCTGCAATAATAATAATAATAATAATAATAATAATAATAGTCCTTTAATAGTCCCACAATGGGGAAATTCAGTGTGTTAAAGCAGCAAAGATAAGATAAGCAGATTCAAATACAAATACAACATGTACAGGAATGTTCCAAGGTAAGAGGCATTACATTGATAGTAGACAGACAGATAGGCAGTAGCAGAGGAGGGGGGGATTTAACAAGCAGAAGGATATTTCAGTTCTCTGTGTGTATTGATCTCCGCTTAGGTCGGTGTTGGTTGTACAGCCTAACCGCGGTGGGGAGGAAAGACTTCCGATAGCGCTCCTTCTTACACTTAGGGTGGAGCAGTCGGTCACTGACAGTACTGCCCAGCGCGATCACAGTCTCATGCATGGGATGGGACTACTTCTTCTGCATGGAGCTCACCACGGACAGTATTCTTTTGTCACCCACCACCTGCACTGGGTCCAGTGGGCTCCCCAGGACAGAGCTGGCCCTTCTAATCAGCTTGTCAAGTTTATTTCTGTCCCTGGTTGATATGCTGCTCCCCCAGCAGGCCACTCCAAAGAAGATGGCTGATGCCACTACCGAGTTGAAGAAAGTCCTAAGAAGTGCCCCCCGGATTCCAAAGGCTCTCAGCTTCCTAAGCAGGTAGAGCCTGCTGTGGCCCTTCCTGTACAGGACCTCCATATGATCTGCCCAGTCCAGCTTATTATTAAGGAGCAAACCCAGGTACTTATAGGTGTTCACAATCTCGATGCCCATCCCCAGAATGTCCACTGGTTTGGGAGGGCATCTGCCTTTACGGAAGTCCACCACCATCTCCTTGGTCTTCCCCGTGTTGATTTTCAGGTGGTTCTGCTGGCACCAGTCCACAAAATCCCGGTTCAGTTCTCTGTACTCCCTGTCATCATCGTCAGTGATGAGACCTACTATTGCAGAGTCATCAGAATACTTCTGTAGGTAGCAGCTAGATGAGTTGCACCTAAAATCTGCAGTGTACAGGGTGAAGAGGAAAGGGGCGAGAACCATGCCCTGAGGTGCCCCCGTATTACAGATCACGGTATCTGACACACAGTCTTGGGCTCTCACGTATTGAGGTTGATTTGTGAGGTAGTCTAGGATCCAGTTGGAGAGGTAGTGGTCCACTCCAGCAAGGCCCAGCTTGTCCCTCAGTAACCTGGGCTGTATGGTGTTAAAAGCACTGGAGAAATCAAAGAACATTATTCTCACCGTGTTCCCTGGTTTCTCCAGGTGAGACAGAGCCCTGTGCAGAAGGTGGATGATGGCATCATCTACCCCAATGCCCGGCCGATAAGCAAACTGGAGAGGGTCCATAGCGGGGCTCACTAGAGGGCGGAGATGTGTGAGAACCAATCTCTCTAAGATCTTCATCAGGTGGGATGTCAGTGCTACAGGTCTGTAGTCGTTGAGGTCCATAGGGTGAGGTTTCTTTGGAACTGGTACCACACAAGAAGATTTCCATAATTCAGGGACTATTTCCTGCCTCAGGCTCATATTATACATATATGTAATTATACCACACAGCTGGTCCCCGCAAGTCTTAATTAGCCTTGCACTGATGTCATCTGGCCCTGCGGCTTTCCTCGCCTTGATCTTTTTCATCTCCTTCCTCACCTGGGCCCGTGTGAAGGTCAGACTGTGGTCAGATAAAGACGGATTTCTGGATTTGCTGGTCTGTTGGGAAGTAGCCGCATGGGGTGAAGTCATTATGGTGGGGGGAACTGAAGGACATGCTGGGGTGGGAGGAGCTGGTGTGTGATCAAATCTGTTGAAGAATAGGTTTAGTTCATTAAGCCAATTAACATCTGCCTCAATCTGGCAGACAGACTGTTTATGACCCGAAATTGACTTAAGCCCCTCCCAGACCCCCCTTATGTCTTTTCTTTCCATTTGCTTTTGCATCTTTTCCTTATAACTGGCTTTTCCCTGCCTGATTTGATGCCTCAGATACTTTTGTACTTCCCTCAACCTCTCCTTATCGCTTGTCCTGACTGCCATCTTTTTCTCCTTAAATAGTGTTTTTATATCAGAGTTAATCCATGGTTTGTTGTTGGAGAAGCACCTCACCACTTTTGTGGGTACTGTGTTGTCCACACAAAAATTAATGTAGTCTGTTATGCAGTGTGTGAGTCCTTCTATATCTTCTCCATAAGAGTCCTGCAGAACTTCCCATGCGGTTGTGTCAAAACAATCCCTCAGAGCCTCATCACTCTCCTCGGACCATATCCTCACTGTGCGGGTGACAGCTGGTTCTCTACGTACAAGTGGCTTGTACACAGGTCGGAGATGCACTAGGTTGTGATCCGATCTTCCCAGGGGCGGTAGGGCTGATGAGTTATATGCCTCCCTCGCGTTGGCAAAGAACAAGTCCAGTGTTTTGTTGTCTCTTGTGTGGCAGGTTACATACTGTGTGAAACTGGGCAGTGTGGATGATAGGGAGGCATGGTTGAAATCTCCCGACACAAGAAAGAGAGCCTGGGGGTGTTTCAAGTGTAAATGGCTCAGCGTGGCTTGTAGGACCTCTCAGGCAGCGTCCACTTTCGCAGAGGGGGGACATATGCAGCTATCACGATGACATGCGATAGTTCCCTTGGTAGATAGAAAGGTCTTATGCTCACAGCTAATAGTTCAATGTCCTTACAGCAAGTTTGCTCCTTAATCACAATGTGCCTAGGATTACACCATCTATAATTCACAAACATTGCCAGCCCTCCTCCTTTCCTCTTACCGCTCTCCCTTGTCCTGTCTGCCTGAAGGAGTTTAAAACCATCCAAGGAGACCAGAGGGTCAGGAGTAACTTCAGTGAGCCAAGTCTCTGTAAGTAGCATCATGCTGCACACCCGAAACTCCTGATTATGCCTGGTGAGCGCTCTTAGTTCGTCCATCTTGTTTGCAAGAGATCTCACATTGCCCATAATGATAGAGGGGAGAGTTGGTCTGTAACGTCTCTTTTTAATCCTCTGAAGAATTCCAGCTCTGCACCCCCTCCTTTTACTTCTCCAGATGTCCTGGGGGGATGTGTGGGCAAATGGTAGGCAGCCCTGCTGTGTCTCTAAGCTGCAAAAGTTTCTCCCTGGAGTAGACAAAGGAATTGTCTGCAGGCACAATAGTTCCCATTTCAAGCAGAACAAAAAGACAGATAAAACAAAAAAAGTATCACAAAGGTCCAATTCCAAGACTTTGTGTAGAGTAGTAGAGAGATTAAAAAACAAGACAAAGAAAAATAAGAGAGAGATTCAGAGCTGCTGAAACAGGCAGCCACTGCAGCGGCGCCATCTTGGGAAAAAAAAAAAATGTGTAATACTCCTGGATTGTGGGATATTTGCTTGGATTTTGTGCTTCTTATTCAAAAATAAAGAAAGTTTAACCAAAAAAAAAAAGGAAATATAAACGAAGAGTTTATACTTCTCCCTTCTGTTAAATCTACTCTTGGCTTTGGCTCAAAAAAGAAAAACACAGCAAAATCTACAACAAAACACAGATTTTCCACAATGTGTGGCCTCAGCTGTAGAAACACAGCATTTTTTCTTGCAGATTTTGCTACGTTTTTTTGAGCCAAAGCCAGGAGCAGATTGAGCAGAAGGGAGAAGTATAAGAGCTTCCTAGAAATTTCCCATTCCTTTTGAAGCGATTCTTGGCTTTGGCTCAAAAAAATGCAGCAAAAAAAGCTGCATTTTTGCAACATGGGGTCTCAGCCTAATGAATTTTTTATGATATGGATCAGGTGTGGCTATTAGTAAAACCCTTGGAGACATGAATGCACACCCTGCATGACAGGAAGAGGCCTAGACATCCTATACATTTTTGGAGTTTGTATATGGTTTGTTTACAGCAACTGTATACATACTAGATTTAAAGGGGTTGTCCGGGATGAAACTAAAATTAACCCCTAAACTAAACCTCCTCCCTCCCGTCTAACTTCTAATTTACTTATATGAAAAAAAAAAAAATCTATAATTACCCTCCAGGAACGGCTCCTCCCCTCTTCCTCTTCGCAAGTGCTTGTGCAGTCTGGAGGTGCCGGCGACACATGCGCAGTATAGATGGCACTCCAGTCTCTGTACGCGCTGGCAGAGAGGAAGAGAAGCGTTGCCAGCCTGCGCACAGTGAACGAAAAGGAGGAGCCGTCTCCCAGAGAGGAAGACAGGTAAGTATGATGTGGTGGTGGGGGGGCTGAATTAGTTAGTTGGGAAGGGCTAGGGTTAGCTAGGGAGACAGGAAAGGGGATGTAACGGAGTGAGTAGAGGGTGGCAGTGACGCAGAGGTAGTGTGGAAAGCTACACAGGAAGCTACACAGCAGGAAGCTAAACCATGTAAACAAATGCAGAAGATACCAGTTGCTCCCAGAGAAACCCAGAAATCACTCAAAACATTGCTAAAGGTATATGGGTGTACTTATTAACCCGTTAATAGCACTAATAGACCTTTTTTAAAAAAAAAATAAAAATTTTGCCTGGAAAACCCCTTTAAAGAGGTTGTTCCGGACACTAACGAGAGGAGCCTGCGTGGTACCTGTTGTTGGTGGTAGTTTTTCCCCCAGGGTGCTTCCAGTTGGAGAGGGGTCCTCTCTCACCCTGAGCCTTGTGATAGTGTTTGGAAGGGCTCTGATGGTAAATGCAGGAACGACTCAGGCAGACAGTTAACCGGTTAAGGACCCAGTCTAAAAGTGCCTTATGGACCAGGTCTCATTTTTCAAAACTTACATGTGTCACTTTATATGGAAATAACTTTGAGACGCTGTAACTTACTCAAGTGATTTTGAGATTGTTTTTTCATGACACATTGTATTTCATGTTAGCGGTAAACATTGATCAATATTTTTGTATTTATTTATAAAAATAAATAAATAAATAAAATAAATTTTATAGAAATTTTGAAAAAAAAAAAATCGCAATTTTCAAAATGTGAAATGCTCTGCTTTTCAGACAGATAGTCATACCACCCAAATACATTAATAAACATTATCCACCATATCTCTGCTTTATATTGACATAATCTTTTAATCGTCCTTCAATTTATTTTGGATGTTAGAAGGCTTACAAGTGTATTTACAAGATTTACAAGAAAATTTCCTAAACTAATTTTTTAGGGACCACTTCAGTTCAGTTATAAAGGCCTATATATTAGAAAACCCAATAAATCACCCCATTTTCAAAACTGCACCCCTCAAATAAATCAAAATAGCATTTGGGAAGTTTGTTAACCCTTTAAGCATTTCACAGGGATTAAAACAATATGGATGTGAAATTTAGACATTTAATTTTTATCCAATAATACATTCATTTAGCCCTAAATTAACACATTCACAAAGGGTTAAAGGAGAAAATATATCTCACAGTTTGTTATGCAATTTCTCTCGAGCACAGAAATCACCCACATGTGGGTATAAACTGATGTTTGGGTACACAGCAGCGCACAGAAGGGAAGAAGCGACACTTGGCATTTGAAAAGCAGATTTTGCTGGAATAGTTTTCAGGTGCCATGTCTCATTTGCAGAGCCCCTAGTGTACCGATACAATGGAAACCCCCAAAAGTGACCATTTTGGAAACTACCCCCCTGACAGAATTTATCAAGGGGTATAGTGAGCATTTTGACCTTACAGCTGTTTCACAGATTTTATTAACATTGGGATGTGTAAATGAAAAATTACTAAAATGTCTCTTTATCCCCAAAGTTTTCATTTTCACAAGGGGTTAAAGGAGAGAAAGCACCCCACAGGTAGTTACACAATTTCTCCTGAAAACGGGAATACTCCATATGTGGTCGTAATCTGCTGTATGGGTACATGGAGGGGCTTGGAATGGAAACAGCGCTTTCTTTTGTAAGGCAGATTTTGCTGGAATAGTTTTCAGGTGCCATGTCACATTTGTAGAGCCCCTAGAGGACCAATACAATGGAAACACCCCCCAAAAAGTGACCCAGTTTTGGAAACTACACCCCTCACAGAACATATAAAGGTGTATAGTGAGCATGTTAACATCACAGCTGTTTCACTGATTTTATTAACATTGGGACATGAAAATGAAAAATTACTTTCTTTCCAATAAACTGTCAATTTAGCACCAAATTTTCATTTTCACAAGAGGAAAAAGAAGAAAAACCTACCCAAAGTTCGTTACACAATTTCTCTTGAATACGGGAATACCCTATATGGGGTTGTAAACTGTTGTATGGGTACATGTTGGGGCTCAGAATGGAAAGAGTGCTATTTGGCTTTTGGAGGGCAGATTTTGCTGTAATAGTTTTGAGGTGCCATGTCATATTTGCAGAGACTCTAAAGTACCAATTCAATGGAAAAACCCCAAAAGTGGAAACTACACCCCTCAAGGAATTTCTCAAGGGGTATGGTAAGCATTTTGACTCTACAGCTGTTTCACAGATTCTATTAGCATTGGGACGTAAAAATTAAAAATAACTTTTTTTTCAATAAATCGTCCATTTAGCGCCATATTTTTAGTTTTTACAAGGGGTTAAAGAAGAAAAACAGACCAAAGTTTGTTACACAATTTCTCCTGAACACAAAAATGCCCTGTATGTGTTTATAAACTGCTGTATGGGTGCATGGTGGGGCTAGAAGTGGAAAGAGCACGATTTGGCTTTTGGAGGGCAGATTTTGCTGGAACAGTTTTCAGGTGCCATGTCGCATTTGCAAAGCCCCTAAAGTAGCAGTACAATGAAACCCCTTCATAAGTAACTCCATTTAGAAACTACACCCCTCAAGGAATTTCTAAAGGGGTATTATCATGTTGAGCCTAACAGTGCTTCCCAAAAATTAATGTGAAAATTTAAATTTTTAAAGAAATATGCCATTTCAATACATTGTACCCACTTTGTGTCATCAGAAACATGCAATCATAAAACTATTAAGTGGGCTATCCTGGGTACAAAAAAGTTATATATGTGGGTGTAAACTGCTGCTTGGGCATACAGCAGGGCTCAGAAGGGAAGGAGCACTGCGCTTTTTAGCTTTTGGACAGATTTAGAGGAACTTTCTGGACGCCATGTTGTTTTTGCAGAACCCTGGAGGTGCCAGTAAATTGGAATTCCCCAAGATGTGACCCCATATGGTAGGGTCTCTGCAAATATGACATGGTGCCCAAAAACCAACAATCTAAATCTACGCTCCAAAAGCCCCATAGTGCTCCTTCACATCTGCACCCTGCTGTGTGCCCAAATGGCAGTTTATGCCCACATGTATGACAATGGTGTACCAAGGATAATGTACTTAATGACATATGTGGGTATAAACTGCTGTTTGGGCACAGCCGGGAAGGAGCGCTATTTTGGGTTTTGGAGCACAATTTGGTTTTTGGACATCATGCCACTTTTGCAGATCTCCTGATTTGCCAGTAAAGTGGAATCCGCAGACATGTGACCCCGTTTTGGAAAATACACCCCTGAAGGGATTTATCAAGTGGTGTAGCGAGCATTTTTAACCTTTTAGTGTTCTATTAATTTAATTTCAATAAATGAATGCGCACCTGATAATGAAAAGTGAAAATTGCAATTTTTCCAGAGATACGCCATTTCAATGCCTGATATGTTGTGCCCAACTTGTGTCAGCAGAGACACACTCCAAAAACTGTTAAACGGGGATTCCGGTCACAACAGTATTTGTAGCGTTCATCTCTTATACAAGCTGGGTCCAACATATTACGTACTGAAATTATATATTCCTGGAAAAATTGTCATTTTCACCTTTCACCATCATCTGCATACTAATTTCTGGAGAATAAATGAATGCAACACTTGGAGGATAAAAATGTTCACTGTACCCCTGGATAAAGTCCTTCAGGGGTGCAGTTTCCAAAATGGAAATTTATGTCAGGGGATTTCACTTTACTAGCGATTTAGGAGCTCTGCAAAAATGATGTCCAAAAACCAAACAGTATAAATCTATGCTCCAAAAACTAAAATAGCGCTCCTTCACTTCTGTGCCCGGCTGTGCCCAAACAGCAGATTATACCCGTGTATTGCAGTCTATAGAGGAAGTGAGCCTATGCAGACGCATAGGCTTACTTCCTCCCATCTTGGCAGGATCAACCAGGTACTGGGGGCTCCTAGCAGTCTGGGTTAATGGGCAGACCCCAGGTTGCAGAAAATAAATATCGGCACCCCTGATCTCAGCGCAGGGGGTACCGATGGGGGTTAGTAAACATGGCAAAACCCCATGGATGCAGCAGTCATGTTTGACCGAGGCATCCAAGGGGTTAAAACCCCCGATCGGAGCTCAGTTCTGACCAGGGGTTATGGAGCAGGGTGTTAGCTGTCAGTTACAGCTAACACCCGCTCCAGATGCCGCCCTCTCCGGTAGTGAGTGGGCGGCAAACGTCTGTGATCGTTGTGACTTACTGTCACGGCGATCGCACGACTGGGGACCAGACACATTGGTCCCCAGGCTGTGCCCGATGTCCAGGACTGTTAGCAACAGCCGTGGCACAGAGATATGTGAGACCGATTGCTCTCACAGTGTCTCTGAAGTGCCGCCGTAAATTTACAATTTGGCGGACTTCAGAGACCAGGACCGCCGGTCGTATATTTACAGCAGACGGTCAGTTAAAAAAGTTGAACTTTACTGTGATGAACAGGCAACTCTCAACAGTGAACTTGTGTAGCTTCCCGATGGTGATAGTAGTCTCCAAACTGTTGGGTAAACCAAGGGTGCCTTTTTCTCCACTCCAAATAAATACTAAACTTAGTCTCACCCAGATTATGGTTCTGTGGTCATGATGTGAGAAAGTCCTTTGGGCCCAAATACCTGTCTGTTGGATCCAGTGGGTCTCAGAATACAGCTCCTGTATAAGCAGGACTCCTATCCTACTCCTAGGCACAGTGTCTGGTAGACCGTTGAATCTTCCCTGTCTCAGGGGCGTCTCTTAGCAGACTTGGGTAGATGATACTCCTTTCCCTCAGGGGCTGACAAGAACACGCCAGAGCACAGTTGTCACAGTGCCAACACTCACTGAACACTAACCACACTCTAACGGTTCCCTTGAGACTTAAGGGGGTTGACCAGGCAAAAATGTTATATTTTAAATAGGCTAGTGGAGGTGAAAAAAAAAAAAAAATCATACTCACCTTTCTCTGGTGCTCCAGTGTCTCAAAGTGTGGTCCGGTCCGGTCGGTCCATTGTTGTCTTCCGGCGTAATTCCTCACTGCATGTGACCAAAAAGAGGCCAATCAGCAGCCTCAGCGAAGGACATGTAACATCACTACCTGTGCGGTTTAGTGGAAGGGATCCAGGACGTCACAGCTGCCGATGAGTTTCACTTCCAGAAGACAGCCCTGCAGAAGGACTGAACCGTGCTGGAAGGACACCGGAGCACCGGGGACAGGTGAGTATGATTTTTTTTTAAATTATTTTCACCTCCCCGGCCTATTTTAAAAATATTTATTTTGCCCAGACAACCTCTTTAAGTCGCCGGTGATTGGCCAGGGAAGTACCAAGCTTAAAGAAGGAATAGGGGTAGCCGACAGTGGGGGAAACCAAGAGAAAAATATGTTAGGGAAGCTGCAAAACACAATACATAAATTCTACACATATAACATATACACATATAACATATTTACAACCAAAGGCACCATAAAACAAAGGACATTTAAGCAGTGTCACTTTGGGATCCTGCTCAGGCAGGATCTATGCTGGGATTCAGTTATATTCCGAAATTGATTTTTCTTGATCTGACATGTTATGTAGATGTTCACACTTTCATATATTTATGTATGTAATACTAGAATGTATTTACCAGTACTCTTGTTAGTACCAATGCTGGGATTCAGTTATGTTATACTCAGTATGAAATCAGGGGCGTAACAAGGAAAAATTGGGCCCCACAGCAGGTTTGTGAATGGGCCCCCCAGCCCCCACACTTTATAATGCCCTTTTTACTGAGCCACACTCGGTATATTGCCCTCATACAATATATTGCTTCCTTTATTGATCCCCATACAGTATACTATCCCTATTAAAGTCCCCCATACTGTATACTGTTCCCGTTACAGGCCCCATAAATAAATGTCCCTGTTACAGCCTCCATACAGTAAAGGTATCAGAAGAGTGTCAGAATGCAATGTCTTGAATGTAATATGTGCCTAAGTCATACCTCCCAACCATCCCAGATTCAGCGGGACAGTCCCAGATTCCGGGTCCTGTCCCGCGGTCCCGGTCGGCGGGAGGTATGTCCTGGTTTCAACTTATCTGCTGTCTGCAGACAGCTCCTGCTTCACCACTCTTCCCTCTATATGTGCTCCGGCCTCGGGAGCTGTAGGCATGATGTGAGGATGTCACTCACATCACGCCTACAGCTCCTGAATACTCCAGGAGAAGAGACTGCAGACTGAGCAACAGGGGAGCATGGAGAGGTGAATATCAGTGTTTTTATATTAAACTGGGGGAAAATGGAGGGGGAACATTAAACTGGTGGCAGATGAGGAGGGCATTAAACTGGGGGCAGATGGAGGGGGACATTAAACTGACATGTCCCCCTCTAGTTGTCCCTTGTTTAATGTAACCCTCCAGCTACCCCTACAGTTTAATGTCCCCCTCCAGATGCCCCAGTTTAATGTCCCCCTCTTTACCCCCAGTTTAATGTCACCCTTCAGCTGCCCCAGTTCAATATTCCCCTCTAGTTTCCCCCAGTTTATACTGTGGGGAAATTGGAGGGGAACATTATAATGTGGGGGCATATAATGTTATGGTAACTGTAGGAGCATTATACTGTATGGGGACACAAAGAAAAATGGATAAGAATGGGCAGAGTCAACATAGAAGTGGGTGGAGCTAAGCTCCACACATTCTGTCCCTCTTTCTGTCGTTTGAAAGTTGGGAGGTATGGCCTATGTGGAGGCAGCAGTGCATAGGAGAGGGGCGAGGTAAGTGAAAATTGTATATTACCCGCTACCCGAGTAATCCAGTGGGTAACAACCTATTAAAAAAACAAAGTAAAAATGCAGCAGTCTGGTCACCAGACCCACTATTGTCACGGGTACCATAGTAGCTATGTCCCATAGTAGTTATGCCCCTGTATGCAGTGTTAGGTTGCATTTAGCAGTCCTCCTGCTGGAACTCAGCTATGTTATACTCAGGATTTGACCCTGTCTGCTTAAAAAGTGGTTACCTGCAGACCCCATAGACTATAATGGGATTCGCTGGGTTTCTGACAGTTTTATACTGAAAACAGTGGAGAGAAAAGTCCTCCTTGTAGGACTTTTCTCTCTGCTGATTTTAGACGGAATCTGACTCCAACGCAGATGTGAATCCAGCCTTAATTGAATTTTCATGATCATACATGCTATGTAGCTGATCACACTAAGGGCTATGCCTTTTATATTTGTGCATAGAAAGCTATGTGGTTTCTAGCAGTCCTCTTGCCAAGATCCATTCCATGTTTTGTTTTGTTTTTGTTTTAAATTGGTGTTCATTCACGTTATATTTAGGATTGTCATGACCAATATAATCTCTGGAGTTGCTCACACTAATGTTATTCCATATTTATGTGTGTATGTTGTGTTATGTGATATTCAGCAATCCTCCTGCCTGGATCCATGCCAAGTATTCTTGCTTCTTTCTTACCAATGATCACATGTTTTGCTGGGATTTTTTCCATTGGTGTAGCATTATTTGAAAAAATGTAATGTTTGTTTCATATGACACACTATGACTCTGGGGCCAGCATGCCTCGAAACACATAAGCGGGTTTCCACTGCACCCCTTCAATTCTAATTGAAGGAATAACAGTGAAGTTTTAATTGTGTGCTGGACATACAGTGGGGAAAAAAAGTATTTAGTCAGCAACCAATTGTGCAACTTCTCCCACTTAAAAAGATGAGAGAGACCTGTAATTGACATCATAGGTAGACCTCAACTATGAGAGACAAAATGAGAAAACATATCTAGAAAATCACATTGTCTGATTTTTTTAAGAATTTTTTTTGCAAATTATGGTGGAAAATAAGTATTTGGTGACCTACAAACAAGCAAGATTTCTAGCTCTCACAGACCTGTAACTTCTTCTTTAAGAGGCTCCTCTGTCCTCCACTCATTACCTGTAGTAATGGCACCTGTTTGACATTGTTATCAGTATAAAAGACACCTGTCCACAACCTCAAACAGTCACACTCCAAACTCCACTATGGTGAAGATCAAAGAGCTGTGGAAGGACACCAGACACAAAATTGTAGATCTGCACCAGGCTGGGAAGACTGAATCTGCCATAGGCAAGCAGCTTGGTGTGAAGAAATCAACTGTGGGAGCAATAATTAGAAAATGGAAGATATACAAGACCACTGATAATCTCCCTCGATCAGGGGCTTCACGCAAGATCTCCCCCCGTAGGGTCAAAATGATCACAAGAACAGTGAGCAAAAATCCCAGAACCACACGGGGGGACCTAGTGAATGACCTGCAGAAAGCTGGGACTAACGTAACAAAGACTACCATCAGTAACACACTACGCCACCAGGGACTCAGATCATGCAGTGCCAGACGTGTCCTCCTGTTTAAGCCAGTACATATCCGGGTCTGTCTGAAGTTTGCTAGAGAGCATTTGGATGTTCCAGAAGAGTATTGGGAGAATGTCATATGGTCAGATGAAACCAAAGTAGAACTGTTTGGTAGAAACACAACTCGTCGTGTTTGGAGAAGAGTGAATCCAAAGAACACCATACCTACTGTGAAGCATGGGGGTGGCATCATCATGCTTTGGGGCTGTTTCTCTGCAAAGGGACCAGGACGACTGATCCGTGTACATGAAAGAATGAATGAGGCCATGTATCGTGAGATTTTGAGTGCAAACCTCCTTCCATCAGCAAGGGCATTGAAGATGAAACGTGACTGGATCTTTCAGCATGACAATGATCCCAAGCACACCACCAGGGCAACAAAGGAGTGGCTTCGTAAGAAGCATTTCAAGGTCCTGGAGTGGCCTAGCCAGTCTCCAGATCTCAACCCCATATAAAACCTTTGTAGGGAGTTGAAAGTCTGTGTTGTCCAGCGACAGCCCCAAAACATCACTGCTTTAGAGGAGATCTGCATGGAGGAATGGGCCAAACATACCAGCAACAGTGTGTGCCAACCTTGTGAAGACTTACAGAAAACGTTTGACCTCTGTCATTGCCAAAAAAGGATATATAACAAAGTGTTGAGATGAACTTTTGTTATTGACCAAATACTTATTTTCCACCATAATTTGCAAATAAATTCTTAAAAAATCAGACAATGTGATTTTCTAGATATGTTTTCTCATTTTGTCTCTCATAGTTGAGGTCTACCTATGATGTCAATTACAGGTCTCTCTCATCTTTTTAAGTGGGAGAAGTTGCACAATTGGTTGCTGACTAAATACTTTTTTTTCCCCACTGTACATAATATTGTTCTATATTTGCCAGCCCTGGAGTCAATGGCGGAAGAACTGCATTAGCAGCCATAGCGACTGCTACAGGGCCTGTGACCTTAGGGGATTCGGTTGCCCTCTGCTGCTTTTTTTTATCTAGCAACTAAGTTGGAGGGTAGCGGAGGTGTCCATGGGCAGGAGCGGGGATTAGTAAGAAGGCCTCAACACTGAGAATTCGCCCAGCAAATACTCTCAGTGCTGCAGCCCGCCAGTTTCATTCAGACTGAACAGGTCAAAAACAGAACTGCTGTTATTGTACCCTGAGGTCTCTCAAGGTCACAGAGTATAATGAGTGGAGGCACAGAGCAAGTGAGTAAAAATAATAGTGTTACTCACTTCTCCTGGGCTTCAGTGCAGGTCTTCGGGCCTCCTGAATGACGTCAGGGATCACTGAGGTCTGTGATTAGGCCTCAATGGTCATATGGGTCATGCCAGTGTAATGATGCATAATGACACCAGCTTAATCCACATGACCGCTGAGGCCCATTGACAAGCCTCAGTGGTCTCTGATGTCATTCAGAAGGCCTGAAGACGCATGCCCCAGCCCAGGAGAGTTGAGTAACATTGTTGTAAGTTATGTTTAATCACCTCGTCTGGGCCTTCACTCATCGTACTCTGAGGTCTGAAGATTTTTGAAAAATTTTTAACGAATACCATAGGGTCCTCTATGGGACATTATACTGTTGTGAAGGGCCACTACGGGACATTAAACTGTGTGAAAGGGCCACTATGGGACATTATGCTATTTGGAGGGGGCCAATGTGGGACAGTATACTGTGTGAAGCCGACACTGTGGAATATTATGCTATGTGTAGGGCTGCTTTGGAATGTTATACTGTGTGAAGGGACCACTATGGGACATTATACTGTGTGAAGGGATCACTGTGGGACATTATACTGTTTGAAGGGGCCACTGTAGGACATTATACTGTGTGAAGGGGCCACTGTGGTACATTATAGTGTGTGAAGGGGCCACTGTGGGACATTATACGGTGCACTATGGGACATTATACTTAAGGGGGTTGTCTATGAATTGGACAAACTCCAGACTGGCCTGGGGCAGATGGTGTCCTAAAGTCACTAACACTTACTTTATGGGGACCTGTAAAGGGGGCACTTACTACATGGTGGCCACTAAAGGGGCAGCGTACTGTGTGGGGGGCCAGTAAAGGGGGAATTTACTGTGTGGGGACCAGTAAAAGAGGCACCAAACTGTATGGGGGTCAATAAGGAAGCAATATGCAGTGTGGGGGGTAAGTGCTTTATACCCTGTGGGGTCAGAAAAGGGAGCGTTATATTGTGTGGGGGACAGTAAAGGGAGAGTCATACCGAGTAGGTGCTAGTAAAGGTGAAAATATACCATGTGGGGGCCAGTAAATGGGGCATTATACCGTGTGGGTAGCGGTAAAGGGGGTGTTATACCATGTGGGGGCCAGGAAAGGGGGCACTATTCCATGTGGGAACGGTAGTCTTTGCTAGTTACATCTCTGCACAGTAGCCTATATGTTGCCGTGACTGATTTCTGACTGAGTGAGCTGTATCAATTTTTTTGTTTTTGCTTGAACAACTACTGACCACTATGGATGATGGGATGTGGAAAACTGAATACACCTACATTACTTTACTGGGACATCATAATGCTTGCATGTGACATCATTTATAATTACTTTCTTCATATGGTGTGATATCACAGTTATACTTATGTATGTGCATTGTGCTATGATGTGACAGTGGGAGTGGCAGAATCACTTCCGTAGCAGCTACTACTGGGCCCACACCCTTAGGGGGCCTTGTGGGCCCTTTTTTTTTTTTTTTTATAATAGGCTCTTACCTGCTTTAGTAACTCCAGCAGGTAATAGTCCCTATTTACTAATCCCTGCTCCTGCCCACAGCTGCCTCACTTCCCCTTCAGCCCTCCAGGGGGGCCCCGTGTGTCCAATATCACGTCACTGAACCTGAACAGGACCAGGATGTCGCTGACAGTGACATGATATGGGATGCACAGGGCCCCCTTGAGGCCTGAAGGTGAAGCGGAGGTAGCAGTGGGCAGGAGCAGGGATCGGTAAGTAGGGCCACGACACGTGTATTTGTTGGGCGAACATTGCGAGAATTTGTTGGCCGAACACATCCCAAACAAAACTGTTATTGTTATATTCTCGGGTCTCTTCGGACCCCAGAGTGTAAGGATCGGACGCCTGGGCTCTGGTGCCGGTCTTCGGGCCTCTTCAATGACGTTACAGACAGCTCAGGGCTGTTAATGGGCCTCAGTAGTCACATGTGTCACTCCGACATCACAGCGCATAATGACCCAATTACAGGCACGGAGATTGGCTCTGGAGCCTAGGAGAGGTGAGTAACACTGGTTTGATCACCTTCCCTGGGCCTTCAATCATTATACTCTGGGGTCTGAAGAGATCTTAGAGTATAATAATAGTTTGTGAGTAGTAAACCCCCTAAAATTTTAGGTTCTACCGAACCCAACATTTTTGCAGTATTTGCAACGGGCCACTGTGATACACTATACTGTGTGGAGGCCACTATGGGACATTATACTGTACAAAGGGGCCACTATAAGACATTATACTGTATGAAGGCCACTATGGGATATTATACTGTGTGGAGACGCCATCATGAGACATTATATTGTATGAAGGGGCCCCTGTGGGATATTACACTGTGTGGAGGGGCCACTGTGGAACATTATACTGTGTGTAAATGGGGCGTTATACCAAGTGGAGGCCAGGAAAGGGGGTGCTATGCTGTGTGGAGGTGGAGGGGCCCAAGTCAAAAGTATTCTATGGGGCCCAGTCTTGCTAGTTTCGCCCCTGGACAGTGGACATTATCTCTGTACTGTGATGTTACTGCATATATTATCCTGATACTATAACATCATTGTGTGAATTAATCCTATACTGTGTTTATTATCTCTCTACTGTGACATCACTGTATATATTATCTCTGCACTGTAATATTACTGTATGCATTATTCTGGCACTCTCATATCACTGTGTATAGTCTCACTGTATTGTGACATCACTGTGTGCATTATCCTGGTCATGTGGCTGGTACTGTGGAAAAGTCATTAATCGGACACTTAATGGTAGGGACTGATGCGGTCATTACTGCGCACAATGCCTAACACTGTTATGAGGAAGAGAAAAGCTGTCATTTTGAGAGCACCGCAACAGACCGTTACAACAGGCCGTTCTTTCATGGCCCTAAGTCACATGACTATTAATAAACACGCCTATCATCTCAGGCGGCCATTTTTAAACCTGGAACCCCACCCTCCGCCTGTAGGCTGTATTAGCAGCGGTAAATGCCAGTACTGAAAATGGTCACAAGGGTCACTGTCGATACCTAACAAACAAAAGCGTCTTCGAAAGGGGATGGCGTGGTTACGTCATTAGAGCGTTGGGTGAGCGAAAACCAATGAGAGACGACATCAGAACAACCTGCCCTCCCGTTTCTGACGTCATCACGTTTTTAGGGTGTCCCTGCGCGGCGGCTTTCTTCAGTGTGATCTGTGTATAACGGTGACCAGTATGGGAGTAACTGTGGATTCCATCTGCCCCGGGGACGGTAATAGCTGTACTTAGTATGGTGGGGAGGGGGGCGGTGGTCATGTGCTGCACCTTTACAATCCCCTCGGTGTAGTCTGTGCGGGGGGAGGAGTGCGGCTGTACCGCTGGATAAGTGTCTGGCAATACAATGAGAGGGGATGGGGTAGAACAGTTATAGTAGACTGTATTATGTAAGGGTCATAATCGACCTACTACTCTAAATTATCAGTTTTGGGGTGGGAATAATAAATATATATATATATATATTATATAGGCCTAGGTACACATGATGGAGTTTGATTTTGTCTTTTGCCTTGGATGCCTGTCCAAATTATGGTGCTGTGTAAGTGCTCTGGCTTTCCTCCATGCATTTGCCCACTGACTAGCCTCATACACAATGGGGCTAACCAGTAGTAGTCTCGTGTCATGGGTTCTGTTCCCGAATGAGCCGCAGGTAAATCGAGCCTATGCTTTTTTCAGTGTCTCTGTTTTCAAATCCCCTCCTGATAGCAAACAGATAACAGCAAGAATTACTGATCTCTCCGTCACGCACCACAAGTTTCCAGACTGTTTTTTTGACCTGTTGTAAATAGATTGCATTTTTTTAAGGACTCTAAAATGCTTTGAAAACCATGTGTATAAAAATCTGTGAATTTTCAGTTCTTGTATCACACCATGTCTGATGAAGGAAGCTAGCTAGTACTCCTGAAAGTTTACTTATAAATATACTCAGTTAGCCTCTAAAAGGTATCGCCTGATTTCTTCACTCTTCCACTACTTTCAATGGCTAACACGGTACAACATTATACTACTATCTGTTTTCAATGGCAGTTTCCATACAGAATCTGATTTTTGAGTTGAAATCCGCCTCATAATCAACTGCAAATTCCATTGTGTCAACCCAGCCTTAAAGGGGTATTCCCATGAACATAATCATATCTATAATTGTTAAGTAAAAGTTAAACATTTTTGCAAATATAAGTTGTTAAAAATTCTGCAGAGTTTTAAAGGTTTTCTCTAACCATCTTAATGGTGACAGTCTGTTGTCTTGATCAGTTGCCAATGGATACGACCACAAATGCAGAAACTTTCTGTGGTCTGGAACTTGTCAGGAACCCAGCTGTGATTTTCTTATTGTAGCTGGGTTTTCAGGTAGGGACACTACATGTATCAGAAGATATCCCGGCCACAATAAGGAAATCATGGCTTATGTTCTAACCTTAGAAAGGTCCTGCATTCATGGCCCTATCCACTGGCAACTGATCAAGACAAAAACTAAATAAGAGAAGATATTTAGAGATAATCTTTAAAACTCTGCAAAATGTTTCATTATATTTGCAAAAATGTTTAACTTTTAATTATCTACAAACATAAAAATGGTTATGATCATGGGAATACCCCTTTAAAGGAGTTTTCCAGCTGTTGTGGAAAGCTACAAGTGTGTAGTGACACTATTATTCAAGTAATAGGAGCGGCACAGCAGCCCATCCACTGCATAGCGGTGGTTCCAGTGAACTGCAGCACCCCTCCTATTACTTGATTAGAATCGAGGCTGAATGCACTGCTTGTCCACTATCTGCTTCTGGCACATGGAGCTTGCTGGAGCAGACGATACATGTGGGTTCCAGGTGTTGGACCCCGATAGATCAAATTCTGATGATAGGTCATCCTTATGAAAATTCAGGATGAATTGTTGGGTTTGAAGTGCTTTTTCTGATGGAACTACGGTGGACAGAGACCAAGGGTAGTTGTGATACAGTGGGAGCGATACATTTATTACACTTAAGGCAGGGGTAGCTATATCTTGTAGTAACTGAGCCAAGAGATCCCCTTTGACCCTCATTTATGTATGAAGATTGTAAGTATGAATTTTGTAAGTGTCACTGTCAGGCAGCTCTGGAGATAGCTGGCTCTTGAGACTAAAAGGGTCAGACATGTTAAAACACAAGGGCCTGAAACTTCTTCCCCCTGGAATGTGTTCAGGATTGAGTGGGGGGCACCTGCTGATATCAGGGGAATAGAAGTTTTAATGGCTGGTAGGTTTGGCCGACATTCATGTAACGTGCACGTCCACCTTTATTTGGTGCTGTTTTAGCAGATTGGCTCTCTGTTGTACAGGTCTGCCGGAAAAAGATGATGTCTTTAATGTTCTGATAATGACAATGTCCTATTTCTACTGCAGGACAGACATTCCCAAAGAAGGGCCAGAAAGCTGTGGTGCACTATGATGGTGAGTCTGAGGGTCCAAATTGGGGTAATTAATATTGTGTGCTGATGGATTTTTAGGGTTAACCCATGCCATGTAAACAGTAGATCTATGAAGAAGTAACTGCATTACTAAAGAAGGACTCTGGTAATTTCTGTCTTTTTGACTGTATAATATCTCTTAGGTTATTTAGGAGATTATAAAGAGCGGAAAGAGATAATTACCTTTTCCTTCAGCAAGCAGAGATGATACTATTTCTAGCTGTCCAAGAGGTGCTGTGCTGAGGCATCATAGGATTGACTACAGCGCAAAGAGAAAGTGACATTTAAAACTTAAAGGGGTTTTCCCATTTCCCTCGCTCACCAGCTTGCCTGCTCTCTTCTTCTCACTTCCTGTATTCTTCAACAAGCTGGTGGGTGGGCTTTGACTGTTTGTTGGACAGGACACCATGAAGTACCTTAGTAGATATAGACATTGCCTTTACCATGAGAGATTTTACATTATGCTGGTTGATTTAGCAAACCCCACTGTCCAGCATTCACCAGCAAAATGCAATTCGCTGACCTAATTGCCTAGACTTTAAGAGCAGGAGATAATAGCTGTCAGGGCAAGTGCAATCCTGAGAACTCAGCCCCCCTCCCTTTCAGAGAGTAATGAGTCAGATCACTCACCCTGAGATTCTAGTTAGTTTAGGATCCTTTAGATGGGAATATCATTTTAAAATAGAGTCTGACATCGAACAGACAGAAACCTGTATTCTGATCCAGTGAATGTTTTCCCTGTATCATCTTTTGTGTACTCTGCAGGGCAACATTCTGTTCTGATTAATTTTTCAAGTTTTCTGAAACAGATATGTCATCCACCACTGAGACCCCACATATGTTAACAAGGGTCCTGTATCCTTTGTTTCAGGATACAGGAACAGCACACGTTTGTGACAGTCACTCCTTTCAATCTCTGTAGAACTGAGCTCTGTTCTGATCCATTCACAAGGGTGACACAAGGCTCCCATTCTTGTGATTGGTGGTGGGACCCCAGTGATCAGACACTTATAACCCATCTTGATAGTTATTGAGGGTCAAAACCTATTACAGTGGATGTGGGGCCTTCAAATACGGCAACTGCTGAGTGGAGACCTGATGGCAATATCTGTGATCACCCCTTTTGATGCCTCGGTCAAACTTGACCAATGCACCATTTTATCTGCGAATAAGAATTATTTTGTTTCTTTAGATTGATCTGCTGTTTTCTGTCTCATATCAATGTCTCTTCCATGAGGAGCTTTTCTAGCACAGGATACAAGGCTGCCTTGTGTTTCCTGCAGTCTCTCCCACTTCCTGCCTGACTTCCTGTCATAAGAGATTTGTCCTTGTGTTTTTTTTTTTTCCCCCCTTCTAAATCATGTATGGCGTAAAATCCAAAGTACTCCGTTTAACCCTTTCCTGTCACAGCGATATCTATATAGATAGATAGATATATCTATATAATATTTCTCCCAACCTTCACAGAGCCATATGAAGCCTTAATTTTTGCGTTGTAATGGTACCATTTAATATTCCGCATGATGTACTGAGTAACTGGAAAATTCAGAATGGGGTGGAATAAGAGAAACTTTCTTATGGGCTTAATTTTTTGGGTTTGTACTTTGTCCCATCAATAACTTTTGATTCTTTTAATTGGACAAAGGACTTAGCCCTTTTTTGTGAGAAAATTGTATTGGCATAAATTTCATTTAGCACAAGATAGAAGAATTTGCACTGAGTATAATCTGGAAATGAATGATTTAGCAGCTACTAAGACATTAGTATCCCTTATGGAAGACAGTGAGAGAGGTACCTCTATTGGTCCTTTCACTAATTTGAGGCTCAAAAGTACACAAATGCCCCCTACGGGTGATTGTTCTCATATTGAGATTTTTGAGAACATGGTTAAACACGATTTGGAATTATTATCCTCTTTTTCGTCTAATAGGGGTAATCTAACTTTTGAAGAGAGACGAGCTCTATGGAATTTGGAATCTGATAAGTCCATCATAATTAAACCATCCAATAAGGGTGGAAACGTGGTGATCCTTGATACATTGCAATACAAAAAGCTTTGCATGAGTCTTTTGTCGGATGCCACTTTCTATGGTAAATTAGATAAAAATCCTACCATGGTTTTCCAACAGGAACTTAAAAACATATTATTAAGGGCCCTTGAGACAGAGATCATTAATAAGACAGAGTTTGATTTTTTATTTCCGAATCATCCTGTGATTGCTACTTTTTACTCCTTACCAAAAATACATAAAGGTCTATACCCACTTAAAGGTAGACCCATAGTATCTGGAATAGGGAGTCTCACGATGAATTTGGGCATATATATAGATCGTATCTTACAACCTTTTGTCGAGTCTTTACCATCATACAGAAGGGATACTTCAGATTTACTTAGACGTTTAGAGGGACTTAGTCTGGAGGATGATATGATTCTAGCCTCCATAGATGTAGAGGCCTTATATACCTCTATTCACCATGATCTTGGTCTTCATGCAGTACAATATTATCTCAGAATGAGAGATATTCGAATGGAACCACACAATTCTTTTGTTTTGGAAATTCTGCGGTTTTCTTTAACTAGAAATTATTTTGTTTTTGGCGGCCATTTTTTCCACCAGCTCAGGGGCACCGCCATGGGGAGTCCATGTGCCCCTGGCTATGCCAACTTGCTCCTGGGCTGGTGGGAGAGCAGTGTTGTCGCCTCGGATGACCTCAGCCGGTGGCAGGACAACATCTGCCTCTGGCTGAGGTACATAGATGATATTTTTGTTCTCTGGCGAGGGACAGGTGAGGCATTCATGGAATTTGTGGGAGCCTTGAATAATAATAATCTTGATCTACACTTTACATCTGAGTGGAGTAGGGATAGTCTCCCTTTTCTGGATGTTCTGATTACAAGGGGCTCTGATAACACCATACAAACACAAATTTTTAGGAAAAAGACCTCCACCAATAGTTTATTGAGGTGGGAGAGTGCACATCCGGAACCTTTAAAGCGAGGTATACCTAAAGGACAATATCTTAGGGCAAGAAGGAATTGCTCAGGGATAACTACTTTTAAAAAAACAAGCAGATGATTTACGTACTCGCTTTATTGATAGGGGTTATCCGGATCTCCCTTTGAAAAAGGCATTTAAAACAGCCATTGAAAGTGATCGCAGTACTCTTTTACAACCAAGAAAAGAGAGGAGAATGTCAGATACTAACACACAATTTAGAATTGTTGGTACATTCGATATGGAACACTTGAGAATGAAAAAGATCTTTCAAAAATATTGGTGGGTCTTTCAACAGGATCAGGACCTTAACAAAGTCATCCCTCCAACTCCGAGTATTACATAAAGGAGGGGTCGAAACTTAAAAGATCGACTAGTGAATAGCCATTTTGTTGATAAAACGGTGGAACCCATGTGGCTGGACCGAAAACCCATAGGCAATTTTCGATGTGGTACATGTATAGCATGTGATCAAATGAGTAGAACTAAAGCTATCACATGCTCTGCCATAGGGGCTGTCTTCTCATTGAAAGAATTTATTAACTGCAAAACTAAAGGGGTGATATATGTTGCACAATGTAACTGTCCCCTTGATTATGTGGGAAAAACAAAACGTGAGTTCAGGAGACGTATGAGGGATCACTATAATGACATATATAACCGACGTGATACCCCTTTAGCGAGACATGCAATTGAGAAACACGGGAGTGATCCCACTTGTTTTAAATTTTGTGGTATACAGACGGTACAGCCTCCTTTAAGAGGTGGAGATTGGAATCGATTGATACTTCAGAAGGAATGTAAATGGAGACATACCTTTAAATCTATCCAACCTTTAGGCCTCAATGAGAATATATCTTTTGGGTGTTTTCTTTAACCCCTTAACGACCCAGGGCGTAATAGTACATCCTGAGTCGCATGACGATGTATGGAGAGCGCTCAGGAGCTGAGCGCTCTCCATACACCGCGGGTGCCAGCTGTATAATACAGCCAGGACCCGCAGCTAACAGCAGCGATCGGTGCCTGCACCGATCGCGGCTGTTAACCCTTTAGATGCCGCGGTCAAACGCGACCGCGGCGTCTAAATTGCCGAGCCGCCAAGGGCGCCGCCATTTTTACTTGATCGCCGCCCTCCAGAACGTCATCGGAGGGCGGCGCTTGGTTGCCATGACAGCCGGGAGCCTATTGAAGGCTCCCAGGCCTGTCATTACAGTATAGCTATTATGCCAGAGGCATCGTCTAATAGCAGTGATGGCATTTTGCTATTCACTGCGATACAGTAGTATCGCAGTGAATAGTATGATCGATCAGACTCCCTAGGATTCAAGGTCCCTAGGGAGTCTGATCATACAAGTAAAAGTATTAAAAAAAAAGTTTTTAAAAGTATGTAAAAATTAAAAAAAACACAAGTTCAAATCACCCCCCTTTCCCTAGATCAGATATAAAAGTAAATAAACAAAAGTAAACATAAACACATTAGGTATCCCCGCGCTCCAAAATGCCCGAACTATTAAAATATTAAAATATTTATCCCATACGGTGAACGGCGTAACGGGGAAAAAAAAATCAAAATGGCCAAATAGCGTTTTTTTTTAACACTGTCTCCTATAAAAAATTTAATAAAAAGTGATCAAACCATCAGATCTTTCCCCAAATGGTATCAATAAAAACGTCATGTTGTCCCGCATAAAAAGACGCCTTACCCAGCTCCATACATGTAAATATGAAAAAGTTACAGGTGACACAATATGGCAAGGCAAAATTTTTTTTTCTATTTAGCAAAGTTTTTAATTTTTTAAAAGGTATCAAAACATTACAAATACTATATAAATTTGGTATTGCCGTGTTCGTACTGACCCGCAGAATATAGGTAACATGTCATTTTTCCCACACATTGAAAGGTGTAAAAATTAAACCCATATGAATTTGGCGCAAATGCAGTTTTTCTCCAATTGCACCTCATTCTGAATTTTTTTCCAGCTTCCCAGTACATTGCACAGCATATTGAATAGTGACATTACAAAGTACAATTTGTTTCGCAAACAATAAGCCATCATGTGACTCTGAAAAATGTGAACTGAAAAATTAAAAAGTTATGGCTCTTGGAATGTGGGGAGGGAAAAATGCAAAAACAAAAAATGGCACGGTCATTAAGGGGTTAATGATTAAATGGCTGGTACAGCACTATGTACCAATGGGACAAATATTATGTAGATCGCATATTTGGTTTTCCCACTATGGCATATAAAAAATTATATATATATATATATATATATATATATATATATATATATATATTTTTTTTTTTTTTACTTGTGGGTACTCAGTAACGGTTTTTGCATGCCGCTATGATAATCGCTATCGATATATTCACCATTCCACGCTCCTATGTTTACATTCGGTGTCTTGCTAATACACAAAGGGGACGCGCTATAGATCCCCATAACAACTATTTGAAATCACACCCATATCTTCCTCCATGGGTCTGGCCTATCTTTAATATTCATGAGGGGCGTTGCTTTATGTCTCCTCCCTTTCTATTTTCTGATTGGCCGGTGGAAGGGATCACTTGACATTGGGTGTGGTTCGTTGCCTTTAAAAGACTGAACATTGTGTGTGCACTTCATTGCTGTGTTTCTGAACCACTATCAGAGCACAACTTTATTATTTTTTGGTCTTGTTCTGTTTACTTTAGGCTTTATTTGTTCCCTAATGAACCAATATGGGGAAACGCGTTGGGCCTTCTGCCTATTAATACACAGGCTTTAAAACCGCTTTGAAAACGCCATCTTATGCCCAATATCTTATGGGCTTTAAAACTGCTTAAAACGCCATCTTTTTATTAACTACCTCTGTGCTGTGACTTATGTTTAATATCTGGAACCTTGGTCTCAGTGTTACTTTTTAACAACTGCCTTTGTGCTGTGACTTATGTTTAATATCTGCGACCCAGTTTTTCCAATCAATGAGCAATAAGACTGCCTAAAGGCTATCCCCTACTATAACGCTGGGATTTATGTTTTATAAGTATGGTTTGGGCTAATAGGTTATGTTGCTATACTATCTACCTATAACTCTTTAAACAATATCCTCTATCTATAGCGTTAGCGCTGGGATTTATGCGCAAATAATATTATCCAAAAGGAAGTGAAGAGAGGAAGGAAAGGGAAAAGAAAAGAAAAAAGAAAGATAAAATTTTTTTTTTTTTTTTTTCTGCCATGAGTGGTGTCTGGAATCATTCAGATACCCCTCTTTAATCACAGCGGAATATTGTGCTCATTGAAACGTTTCCAAATTGCTCCCAATCCACACACAGCACTTTAGATGGTGGTAGTGTGGGAAAAGAGAAAGAGAAAAAAAAAAAAAAAAAATATATATATATATATATATATATATATATATATTTTTTTTTTTCCTCAAGCGGTGAATAATTAGATAAGCCTGCTTTATATACAAATAACAACAAAGACTTTTTAATTCACTTTAGGGTGTGTGTTCAGTTAAATTTTATTTCTTATATTATTAAAAGTTATGTTTTATTTATAAAATGTTATGAAAAGAGACCCTCTTAAACTTTCTAGCTGCAATATATGAAATTGAGTCTCATTTATATCTTATAGATTTTTGTATACAGTTTTTTCCTTAATTTTTATGACGTTCATTTTGCAGCCAAAATTATATGTTGCTTGAATTCTTTGGGCTTTTGGTATATATTTTTTGGTATAGGCCACTGATTGAGGTCTCACAGATGTATCTGCTCACTGTATACCAATTTAGTGGGGTATCTGTCCCCCCTTGCTCACCACACATGCACATGCGATCATAAAAAGGAGAACTCCGCTTCCACACTCCCTTCCATCTCACCTCACACTAGGCTAAACAGGAGTGAATTAACCTTCAATCACACATCCATGCCAAGAGCTGCCACCACACACTTACGAGGATGAGCGATATTTACTCTCTTCAGGGGATGCTAGAGCCAAGGACAATTTTATTAAATTTTAGATATATTATACATAAAAAGGTACAGTGCTTAACAAAAAAAGTAATAAGAAAAAGGCATATACATGCAAACAATGTAAAGTAAAATGGGAATAAAGTACAAATCTGGTTTTAAGTCTGGTGGAGCTCCACAGAAAGGACCTATGACATGCTAATAGGCTGTGGCTCCAAATAGCTGACCCTGACTTCTTGTACCTAATCATTTTTTTAAGGGATTCTCTGCTCACTTCCTGCTACCTGCCATCTGTGATGTCATAATTTTTCTTTGATCACCGAACCCTGGCCATTCTTGTATTCAGACTGACTAGGAGTTGTGATATCTGAGAACACTTTGTTCTCCCTCTGTAGCTTGAACTGTGGTTTGCAAATAATAATTACTGCACATAGCAAATCCTCAGTCCTAGCACAGACAATGGCACAGAGGGCCAATCTCCTAACTACACCAATGAATGAAAAAAATAGAATTTTGAGTAGACTCATAACTCATCACACAGTATGATCTATTCATAAGTCATGTAAAAAAAACAAAACAAAAAAAAAAGCTACGGCCTCCACTGTATGGGGAAAAAGTTTGTAGGGCATTTTTGGACACTGATACCTATGTTTTTACATTGTTTTATTTTTATAGCTGATCTTGGGAAAGAGGTGTTATTTGAACTTTTACTATTTATTAACAGGGAGTCAGATCACTAATTGAATACACTACTATGAAAAATCTTTGTAGTTGTATTACAGGCTGCCTAGTACAGCCTGTAATAGAACCTTTTTAATTACAAGCCTGGGAGCCTTCAGTTGGCTCCTGGCTGTCATACTAAAAATTCGCCACTGGTGATCCACCCCAAAATGGTGGCACCCATGATTTGCCAGAAAAATGACATTTGTCATGTTTGACTGAGGCTTTAGCAGAGTAGCCTGTGATCAGTACAGGCATTGCCGCTGGGGGGCTTTTGCTGTACAACACAGAAGAGACCCACCCAGCTGCTATGGTTGCCACTCAGCCCCTGAGCAGCCCCACCATAGTTAAAGACCCAACATCTGCCATAATATTATGACGGATGTCAGGAATGTGTTAAAGAGAGTCTGTCATATTAAACCAGTAACACCAATAGGTCAGGCACATCTGATTGTAATGCTTTTTTCCCTATGAAAATTTGTGTCTGTTACAAAGATATTAATTTATTTTGCAGTATGCAAATTAGCAATCTAGAGCACAGAGGGCGGCTCCATTGTTCCAAACTGCTATGCCACACGCTGGTCTAAATTGCCTGCGTGAATGTGAGAACATAGGCCTAGGTGAGATTTCGGCTCCATGGCCCTGTCACTCACAGAAGGGAAGGAGCAGTTTGGAGCAATGGATCCACCATCAGTGCTCCAGATTGCATATTGTGAAATAAATGATCTTGGCAACAAAGGCGGATATTTTCATGAGCAAAAAGGTGTTACATTCTTCACCGTTGTGACTAACTATAAGGACAGGAGAGAAATTTTTGCTGATAAGTTTACCTTATGGGGATTTGTCTGAATACTTTGTGGGAAATCCTCAGTTGTGAGATGCCTTAGTTCTGTATTCGATTTTAGCTTTTGGATGCAAATACTGAACCTCAAGATCAACTGAATGGGGCTGAGTTGGTTCCTGGCACTATGCAAAAATTAAAAATATCTGTAGAGGCAACTTTAATTGGTAAAGCACTTTAGTCCATTCATTCTTTAGGTGGACCCCCACCATTCACATAGATATGGTTTGTTTAAAGAGGTGCTCGCCTCTCCGCCGTGCTCCAGTGTCGTCCTAGCTGGGTCCGGTCCTTTTGCTCGACTGTCGTCTTATGCCAGACGTCCTTGCTGGCTGTGACGTCCGGGGTCCCTTCCCTTAGGCCGCTGATTGGCCTCAGCAGTCACGTGACCATTGCAGCCATTTAGCAGCCTAAGGATGGGACCTCGGGGTGTTACAGGTAGTGACGTCCCCGGGTCTCTTTCTGAGGCCGCTGATTGTCCTCAGTGGTCACGTGCGGCAGGGACTTCTGCCGGAAGACAACAACGGAGCTGCATAAACAGAGCACTAGGCACTAGTCTTTTGTTTTTTATATATAATATATATATATATATATATATATATATATATATATATATATGGCAGGGTGCAATTATGAAGAACATTTTGTCCTGCAAACATTAAGCCCCCTCATATGCATCTGTGAACGGAAGAATAAAAAATGGGGTTTGGAAGGCGGGGGAGTCAAAAACGAAAATAGAAAAATGCCACAGGAAGGAAGGGGTTAGTCTACATTCTGAAATCCTGCAAGATCTAAACTATGCTTTGTTTTAAACCGGTCTTAAATTAATTTTTCACTTCAGGATATCTTCAAGATGGAAGAAAGTTTGACTCTTCTCGTGACAGAAATAAGCCCTTCTGTTTCTGTGTTGGAAAGAATGAGGTGATCCGCGGCTGGGAAGAAGGCGTGTCACGGGTAAGGGGGCAATTGTTTTCTTCTCTACTTTCAACAGGTGTTGGACTGTTGGATGCTGGTTATAGGATTCTTATTGTTGTGTAGATGAGAAGCTGAATGCCGTTATTTTGCTTTCCATGCTAGATGAGTGTGGGTGAAAAAGCGCGTCTGACTTGCACCCCTGATTATGCATATGGAAGCACAGGTCACCCTGGTGTCATCCCTCCTAATGCCATCCTTATCTTTTATGTGGAGTTGCTGCGATTGGAGTGAGGGTCACCCTGACCCTAGAGTGTGGGTAAGTAATATGCTGCAGTCAGTTTTCAATCTATGCTTCACTATATGTCTAGCAAAGAGCAAAGAAACTATGCATGAAATAAGCATCTGTATATTAAGTAATAGGTTATTGAATAGGTAGTTGAAAGCTAGTCGGACACCCCCTCACATGAACATCACCAGAATAAAATCTGTGAAGACGCTGTTCAAGCAGCCTGCAGAATTGTGAGTACAGCGACTTATCTGTACTAATCCTGAGTTAAGAATTTATACAGGGACTTGACAGTTACACATGGAAACTGCATAACTGGATATATGATCTTCATTCTACTCTTGGTTGGGTAGTAACCCTGACCATGACAAAAAGGGGCATTGTGTGCAGTGTTTACATATACCGCGTTTTGTGCGTGTCTATAGAATACAGTATGAATTTCACTCCATACTTTCCATCAGCATTATCTTTCACTAATTAACCTGTTCACCCTTGCCCAATTCTGACGCTTTCCTCTGATTTCCCTTTAAGGTGCGTCCGATGATTATTCTACCGAGTGCAGAACACCGTGGACACAAGGCCTGACCCTTCTACCCTCCACACTTCCACATTCTGCCTTCTTGCCTGGCTACTCTGGGGCATTACTGAGCAATCCAATTGGATACCGTTATGAAAGGGTTAAGGTGGCAGTGCCAGTTACTCCATGACCCCAAAAAACCCCTCCCCCCACACCTCCAAAAGCTGGTAATATCAGAGCTCTATAAAGAAGTAGCATTTGTTACTCTGATCACCTGCTGAAGATGCCCCCGATGCCAGCCTGACGAATGCACTGGACGGATGAGGACAACGCTTGTAATGTTACCTGCTAGCCATTCCGGAGTTGTTTGCCTAAGCACCGCAGAGCCTGCCAATTGTCATTCCAGCTCTGTAGTGCCACATCTGCTCTTTTCCTTATGTGGCAGGGTTCTGTCGTGTCTGTGCCGCATGCAGCCCCCACCTCGCACAATCACATTAAACAGCTTTTCTCTATCTATGGAGGTCTTGTGTCTCTGCTCTGATGTCACAATAAAGAATCTGTTTCTTGAAAACCCCCGCTTAAGATCCATAACATGATGCCTTACTATAATCACTAGTGTGTTGACTGATGGTCCCAGGTATACATGTTCTATCAGCCAATATGATACATGCTAAATGCTGTTGGAGCTAGTTAACCCACTGGGTCTTTAGCCCTTTCTTGGGCTATAGCCCTGTGCCTTACCTATGGAGGGCGTTTTATATTTCTTTAGTGTCAGTTTGGCTAAAACACACTTTTATAGTTATTTGCATATGCCATTATAACACTGGTGAACAGTAATGTTTTCTGATTCCCCTTTATTATTTTAACTTTATGAACATTTACTAATGCATTCTATAAGCTAAACAGTGGAAATGTAGACAACGCAGTCACAAGATATACCAGATTAACTATTGCGAATGCTGCTAGAAGTTAGAGGGGTTATGGAGTCTGTTGGTCAAACCACCAAATTCCTCTAGATAAGGAAAAACTAGTGATTGAACTAAATGTGCAAAAACTATTCAATTAATGAATTATACACTATAAATAATTTGTATAATTTTATGTTGGAGTTGGTCATTTTCTGTCAGATTTGATGCAGAGAAAAGGCTGCAGAACAAGAGGTAAGTACAGTATACCTAAATGCAGAGTGTGATATCCATGTAGGTGGATGGAGCAGGCATTTCCACTATAGGACTTTAAGATGGCACTGTCTATTAGCAATAGTAATTCTGCTCCAATGTATCAGAACATCATTGGATGTATTTTCTGTAAGCAATATCTCCCCCAACACACATGAGGGAGAGGGGGTGGGTGGGTGGTCATGTCAAGCAGAGGATGCGACACATGTGGGAGTCCCTGCGGGGCCTTTAGCTCTACCCAGCTGGAGAATCATTAAAATGCAAACCTCTAGAGAAGAAATTCTGAATTGCATCCCTTTCTTAAACATGGCAACAGACTTCCTGGCCTATGCCTCTGTAAAATGCGTTCATTTTGTAGCGAGAAATTATGCTCTAAGAAGAGATATGTGGTTAGGTGACATCACATTAAAAAATAAACTCTCCACTATTCCTTTTTTAGGTGGTCATGTCTTTGGTCCAGGTTTTTTTTTTTTTTTTAAGTAGTTTTTACAGTTTTCAAAAATAAAAATGTACAAAACAATTGTTCCTGTGGCATACATGTCATCTTAACCATATTTGCACAACCAGTAACACTAAGAGGAAGCCTACACATCAGAGGTTCCACATCAAGTCTCTCAAAATCCCCAACTCTAGTGGAAACAAATACTTAAGTATTTAAAAGAGCACTATTTGTAGGTGTCCCACCATAGCTTGACCCTAATGCGTCTGGCTGCGTACCAAGAGGAGGGGGAAGACTTGATCCAGTTAATCACTTGCCCAGACAATTGACCATAGTTCGTAATAAGCTTAATTGCTCTGGGCAGCAATATCTGCTAATTTCTGAGAAAGCTGCAGGTCATCTGCGTACAAGGTAACCTCCTGTATCTCTGCAACAGAAACCCTGGATCATAGATGAGCAACTAATTGACGCTGCCAAAGACTCAATAGCCACCGCAAATAGGAGCAGCAACAAAGGGCAGCCCTATCGTGTCCATTGATAGAGAAGAATACATTGAGAAGAGCTCATTTGCATGAATTCTACCTCAGGGTGAGGCATATAACAGGTGTACCCACTTAATGTCTCCAAGACCGACAGCACAGAGTGGCCCAGAGAAACGACCACTCCATGCTGTCAAATACTGTTTGAATACCTACACCGGCAATCCATCTACTCCCAAGGTTTCCAAGTCGGCTGTGGATGGTTGAGTCCTGGACTTGTATAGGGTGGCACAAGTCTTCTCAGAATACCATGGGAATCCTGCACTGATTCTCCCCCAGAGGCGAATGACTCTCTAAGGTGAGACGACCCCTGCTGGGCCCTGTACACCACCACCACCAAATATCCTATCCCACCCTTTCCTCAAAATATGTTTGTTTCTGAAAAAAAAACAACCCACTTCTGATGTGCTTTGATTAGGAAATGCGAGAGCTGCTCTTGGGCATCTAGTAATTGGAGCCGTTTCATATCTATAGGGTCTAAAATGTAAGTCCCTTCTGCTAGTCTCACATCTTGATGGAATGCGTCCTCTAAGTGCCTAGAAGTAGTTTTAACTGTGTTAACTGCCTTCATAGCATTCCACACTGCCAAAGGTGAGGCAAGAACCATCATTGAGTCTGAAATATTCCTTCAATGGCTCAGGAATGTTTGCAGTAGGGGTGATGAGTTTCAGCCAGTAGAGACTGAATCTGCATAGTGTAGGTAACTTATTCGGTGTCTCGGAGAGAGTCAGCCAGAGTAGCACAGAGTTACCCGACAGACTACATACTGGATCTCAGTAACAAGCGGCATAGCTCTAGATTTCCCTAGCACCAAGACAATACGTAACAAAGTATCATGGAACACCAAGTGGCAGGAATATTGCTGTTCCGACGGATATTTAAAGCACCGTAACTCATAGAATTCTACCTCTTGAAGCAATTTAGCAAACAGAGTAGGGCCTCCTCCACCTCCCTCCTGTCTCTGGAACATTTTATCCATAGAAGCACTAAGTATATTCTTATAATTTCCCAGGAGAAACCATAGGGCTGCTGAGACATGGCTAATAAATTGTAATATCTTCTGAAGCACATCACTTGACCATGGGAAGCACAGTGTGTTGTATAGCTTACCAAAAAGGCAAACATGGCGACCACCAGGATCAATCTTATAGACCTAGAAGTCATATGGGATATTACAATGAATGAGGACACTGACCTCCCTAGAATAAGCCATTTGCATAGAGTGAAACTTGACTTATCCAGCACCTGTTAAAGAGATGTACTCTCTCGAGACATGCGTCTTGGAGGCATAGGATTGCCGATTGCAGAGGTTTAACAAAGTCTAGTACTTCTCTCCATTTATTGGGGTCTCCCAGGCCCTTTACATACCACATTACGATGGAGACACATGCAGTCATATTGTAAAACATTATTAATGCACATAAGAAACGTACAGCATTATTTAAAAGGGGGGGGGGGGAGGGAGGGGGCCACGGGTGCTGCGCTGCGATGAATCCAGTGGAACAGTGACACCAATCGTGGGTATGAGTCCTCATAAGCGGATGTGAATGTGACCAACCATGTTGGAGTTGAGGTCGGTCATGCCAGTTTGAAGCTCCTCCTTTAGTCCAACCATGGTCGCCACAAGGCCTCAAAAGACTGATGTTTACGTAGTTCCCAACTATACAGTTCCTCAAACCGGGCGATCTCATCCACCTTAGTCACCCAATCGGTCATAGAGGGGGCTCCTTCTTAAGCCAATTAAGTGGTATTAATAATTTAGCAGTTTGAACCAATAAAGTGGCAAGATCGCCTTTTGCTGGGGACCAATTCCCCGAGGGCAACCACAGCAACAAGGAGGCAGGGGTCAGAGTAATGTCTGGTGCCCGCCCTTTATGGAGAATCCTCTCCTCCTGTGACCAAAAGGGGGAGATAACCCTACAGGACCAGAAGATATGCTCCATAGAGCCACCAGATTCCCCACATCTCCAACAGCGGTCATCGGATTGCAATCCCATAACAGCCAAGTCTGCTGGAGTCTTATACCATCTAGTGAGAATTTTAAATTAATTCTCTTGAATTCTTACACAGGGTGAAAAACCATGGGATCTACTATGCATACGCGCTATCTATGGTTCCGTGAAGGAGCAGTTCAGGTCTCTCTCCCATCTACCTATATATGAGGGTTTAACATTAGGAGTCAAGGACAGGATGTATTGGTAGAGTAGGGAAATAAGGCCCTTAGGGGGTCTGGTGTGTAACAGAAGAGATTCAAACCAGGCTGGGGCAGGGGGCTGAGGGTGGGCTCGCCTAAGCTGGGTATGCGACCTCGTAAGGTCAGCTACTTGAAGGAAATTCAGCAGGCCACTGCCAGCCTGCTCCATAATAACATCTGATTGCAAAAGATCCCGTAGTCGATGACTACCCAGTGGGGCCCATGCCGTCGACACCTCCACTAATCCAGGACGCAAGACAAAGGGGTCCAGGTCACCCGGCAGTAATGCTGGTGGTGAGCTCACTAATGGCTTCAAGCGGTCCTTGTCCTTGAAAACCCTCGCCAATGCAGCAGAAATTTTGTAAGGAATCTCAGAATGCAGAACAAGGCCCCAAAGGCCAGCCCTGGGTCGAGAGCCAATGGAAGACAACTCCGCCAAAACATCCAAGGCCTGCTGACCTAGTTTATGTAAACGTAGCCAGTGCTTAAGTAGGACTGCTCTATAATATGTAGCTATGTCCGGCATGCCAAATCCTCCAAACCGCCTTGGTCGAATAAGCCTGTCATACGATAATCTTGCTCTTCTACCTCCCCAAAGAAAGGAAATGAATAAAGATTTTATGCTTTTGAAGTAGGATTGAGGGATGAATATAGGAATCATCTGCATTACATATAGAAATTTAGGCATAACATAGGTTCAGAGCAGATTCTTCCTCCCCATCCAAGAAACATAAGGGATGGACAGAGAGGACAAATGGCTCCTCACCTCCCGCAGGAGAGGGGGGGTAATTAGTTCGGAAAAAGGAGTTGGGGGTCCCTGGTTATCCGAACACCCAAGTACTGTATGCTAGAGGATTGCCAACTGAACGGGGATTGCACCTGCAGAATGGAATGTTCGGAGTCAGAGAGGGAAATATTCATTGCTTCAGACATAGTATAGTTAATTTTAAAATTAGACAGCTGACCAAACCGGTCCAGCAGCCGTAATACTTGGGGAAATGTGCGGATAGGGTCTGATACGAAGAGGAGCAAGTCATCAGCAAAAGCTGCGCTATAGTGGGTGGTGTCTCCAACAGTAATACCTCTGATATCTGGGTGATCTCTAATGGCCTGCAAGAGAGTATCCATCACTAAAATAAACAGAGTGGGCGAGAGGGGGCAACCCTGCCTCGTGCCATTCCGTACAGAAAATGGCTCTGACAAGGTCCCATTAACCCTAATTCGGGCTCAAGGTCCTGAGTACAAAGAAAAAATAGCTTGAATAAAGGAAGGGGGTATGCCAAATCTGGTTAGAGTATGCTCCATAAACAGCCAATTGATTCTGTCGAAGGCCTACTTGGCATCAGTGCCGAGAAGAACCAACGGCAGATGGGTCTTAAGGGCATATTGTACCAGCTAAATGACCCTGCAGGAGTTGTGGTTGCCCTCCCTTCCAGGGACGAAACCACACTGTTCCGGGTGAATCAGAGACGGGAGAAGGAGCTGGAGACGCGATGCCAGCACCTTCGCATCAACATTCAGCAATGATATAGGTCTATAGCTGCCACATTTGGTTTACCTTCTTTTGGCAGAATCGTAATGGTCGCTTCCAGAACCTGGGGGTGGGGGGGGAGCGAACCTCCTAACCGGGCAGCCAGGCAGTTAAATGTGGGAGAAGGGTGGAGCTAAACACTTTGTAATACCCCACTGGGAGACCATCTGGGCCTGGACATTTTCCCAACGGCATGGAGGCAAGGGTGGACTGTACCTCCTGCTCAGAGACTGGCTGAAGAAGAGAAATTTTGTTCTCCTCAGTTAGTGTGGGCAGTTGAAGATGTTGCAGGAACTTATCTATATGTTGTGCGGTGGTCGAGTCAAAGGAGTCTAGGGCTGGCTTCAGGTTATATAAATTCTGAAAGTATTCCTGAAACTGAGCTGCAATATCCTCTGTGCTGGTGACTGTGGCACCCTGATCAGAGACAATCTTGTTAATGAAAGTGGAGTCTTTCCTCTTTTTAATTAAGTGGGTCATCATCCTATTCCCCTTATTCCCATGAGCGTAAAATTTGAACTTGGCATACTGGTAGGTTTTGGCATACCGAACATTTAGGTGGTCACGCAACTGAGTAGGAAGATCAGAGGTCCGATTAGGCTGTAAGGGCCCCAGAACGCTTCTGAATGCACTCTAGTGCATAGATTCTAGTCAACAAGTCATTAAGACATGCCATGCGTTCTCTCTTGACCCTCGACCCCAGTGCTATCAACTCACCTCGAATAAAAGCTTTATGCGCTTCCCATGTAATAGCATGTGAGGTATCTAGGGCGGGGTTTTCTATGAAGAAACGGAGTTTAGTAGTCAAAGTGGCCACATGGCACGGGCTATCCAGAAGAGTCTCATTTAGTCTCCATGACCAAGTCCTTGCCGGCAAGGCATGGAGGGTTAGCGACATGGACACCGGTGTGTGGTCCGAGATAGTAAAGGATCCAATGTTCACAGCCGTCAAAGCACACACATGTGATCTCGACAAAAACAGGTAATCCAATCCATGTGAGGAGTGGTGAACAGTAGATACATATGTGTAGTCCTTCGAGGACGGGTTAAATATCCTCCAAGAATCTAAAACATCCACATCATGAAGGGCTTTCTGTAAGCCAGCAAGCGCCCGCTGAGAGTGGGCAGAGGTGGCAGTAGAGGAATCCAAGGCCGGGTTAAGAGCGACATTGAAGTCCCCCCCAACCACTCTGATCTCCTCAGGGAAGTCCCTAAACCTAGACAGTGTGTGAGATAACCAATAAGTTTGCTTCACATTAGGAGCATAAAAGTTTCCCAGTGACAACAGCAGGTTCCCCACCTTACCCTTCACAAAAATGAACCAACCTTCAGGGTCGGCACAAACCACCAGCGGTTCAAAAGGGACAGATTTAGCAATTGCAATAGAGACGCCCCTGAAGGCCTTGGCATTACAACTGTGAAACCAATGCTTAAAATATTTAGTAGAGAGCTTAGGGACTGGCGTCGATTTGAAGTGCGTCTCTTGCAGAAAGCAAATTTCTGAGCCGAACCTCTTAAGGAGTGTCAGCATCTGAGATCTCTTTTGGGGGGTGTTTAAACCACGCACATTCCAGGAAGTGCTAATAAGTGTCGCCATCTTTATGAGGCAAAAGAGGGAGCACAGCAATTATGAAGGGAACCCGCTGGTGCCAGAGGGGGCAGCACAGCACCCGTGGACAAGACATAAAACACAAGTCTGGGAATGACAAAGTAACAAATATAGCAACTATTTGCCTATAAACAAGGTGCAACATTTTAAGGATGGGGAGCGGATCAGCGCAAGTAAGGTTGGGCTGAAGGGGGTATGTGAGAGAGTCAGAGGGTACACAAGACCACAACATGTACATGATCCACCTGATCGTCAAAACCGTGAGGAGTACCACATATAAAATAAAGTAAGCAAAAAACTAAACATATGTCAACCAACCACCCAGCATGGTGAGCGTTGAATAGCTAACCGATTGTCCCGCCAGTCCAGGAAGCCCAGTGAGGCAGGGACTGGGACTGTAAAAACATATTCACAGCCTCAGGCTATAAATAGAAGTAACCACGGTGAATTCGGAACTAAGGGTCGGTGAGTAGGCGTCTTCCTAGGCCTTGTCGGTTTCCCCTTCCACACCTGCATCCACTGGTCTGTAGCCGGCAGTTTCGGGAAATCCAGATGCTGCTCTATAACCGCCAGCCAGGACGGGATAGTTATAGGGGCAATACCCAGTAGCTCCCAAGCCGTAGGTAAGTTATCCGGGACTCTAATGGTACACCGCTTGCCATCATACAGAAACGAGAGGCCGAAAGGAAAAAGCCAGCAAAAAAGCACCTTCTTGTCAAGCAGGTAGGAGGGCAAGGGTCTAAGGAGGCGCCTCTTGTACAATGTAGAAGGAGCCAAGTCCTGGTACAGCGAGACAGGGTCCCAATCAAAGGACAAATCTTTACAGGCCCTCGCAGCGCGAACGACCGCGGCAGTATCCGTGTTGCACAGAAGGGCACATACAACATCTCGAGGGGGCTCGCCCGCCGGTGGGACAGGGCGCAGGGCCCTATGGATACGCTCTATAGAAATATTGGCCGCTTGTTCCTCACCAAGTAATTGGCAAAAAAGTTTCTTCGCTGCCTCCGATAGCTCCTGATGGGGCACGGTCTCAGGCATACCCTTAAAGCGGATATTCTTCTGCCTCCCGCAGTTCTCCTGATCCTCTATCTTCTACAGCGCCATATTCAATGCATTCAGTTGTTGTTTGCAGCAAGTCCCTGTCGCCTTGCAGAAAGTGATAATGGCGGCTTGAGCGGTTTCCACCGTGTCTAGGCGTTGCCCCATGTGGCCTTAATGTTCACGCATCACTGGAGCAATAGCTTGAGAAAGGGCTCTCTTTAGGAAGGAGCGAGAGATAGGAACGGAGTCGCAGGATTCAGATGCGTCCGTGCTGCCAGTCACGCTGTCTTGGTCAGAGTAATCTGGTTCCTCAAAGTCTTCAGGGGGCTGAAGGCGGCGGCACCATGTTGCTAAGGCGTGTAGGGGACAAGGCCGGTTTTTTGCGAAGGAATCTCTCCATTTCCCCGGCATTTTTCTTAGGCTTGGTGGTCTCCGTTCTGTCCCCCGACCTTCAGGGTTTTTACCATTTTGGAGGCTGGAAAACGTGAAATAAACAGGTACTCCGAGCGGTAAGACGGGAGCTCAGAATTAAGCGGCCGTCTTGTATAGCGGTCAGGCTCCGCCCCATGCATGTCACTTCTGTACTTAGAGTAATCTGGAAACAGCTAAATTTTGTGGTTGTCAACGGTCAGATTGGAGTTGTCTTGCGCTAAGTGAAACAATGTATCTCTGTCCCAGTAATGTAGAATCCTAACAATCATGGTGCGGTTGTAGGGGGTCGCATGGGAACTCTGTGTGCCCATTCCACAGCAAATAGCGATGTCAGATTATCATTGCTAAATATCTAAAATAGCCACTTTTCCAAATATTCCATGGGGTTTGGTCCATCCACCTTCGCAGGGAGCCCCACTAAATGCACATTATTACAACTGAGGAGGTTTTCTAAATCATCTTGCTGTGCTTTTATGGTGTCTAGTGCCCTAGAGTGTTGCTGCATGTCTCTTTGCTCAGGTCTGATTCCGAACTCTTGGTGCTCAGTTTAGGCGAGTAAAGGCCTTTGATCGCCAAGGATGGCCCTTTTTGTTTGCCACTTTGGAGACTTTTGGCCTTAAGGGTCCTTTTTTGTCGGCGATCAGGGGCCTTTATGTGACTCCCTCTGCAACGATAAACATCCCTCATGCTTCCTCTTCATCATTTATCCTACATAACAGTAGGCAACAGGGCTGCCCATTATCCTCCCTCCTTTTTGTTCTATGCATCGAGCCCTTAGCGGCTGCTATCCGTTTACATCCTAATTTTGGTGGGGTTAGAGTTTGGGATAAAGAGATTAAACTCTCGCTGATGATGTTCTCCTCACCCTGACTAACCCATACATTAATCTCCCTAACCTCCATGACCTTTTGAATAAATTTGGTTGTCTCTTGGGCTACAAAATAAAGACTTCTAAAACTGAAGCCATTCATATCCGAATTCCCCTTCTCTTCTCACTAGACTCCAAGCGTTCTTTCCCTAGAAACGGCAGGACTCTTCCTTAAAATGCCTGGGTATTCGTCTCGCTAAATCCTTCTTCCTCCTATACCAAGAAAACTTTCCCCGATTTACCAACAGATAAGTGCGCTCTACACTAGATGGCAGGCCCTTCCCCTATCTCTCTTCAGCCGGATATCTGCTACAAAAGATGACTATATTACCTGAATTGCTATATCTGTCTGAAACCCTCCTGATCCTGGTCCTTCTTAAGGACATTCAGTCTTTGCAGGGCTCCATTTTCCATTTTGTCTGGGCTGGAGGGAGACATGCAATCTCCAAACTGATTATGATGGCCCCAAAAAACACGGGTGATTTATTGCTCCCCTACCTGACTCTCAATTAATAGACTGCCCAGTTCTGGAAAATCCCGGCTTGGTCAACCCTGCCGGTATACTCCAAATGGATGGAAATAGAAAAACTGTGGCTGGCCCCAATTCATCCCATTTCCCTTTTATGGTTGAACCATTAAAGCTCAACCTATGGAACCTTTTTAGGCCCGATGGAGCTTACACGAGATGTTTGGCACACTTGTACTGCCCGTTTCCCTCTCCCCTCCCCGCACTCCTCCATAACAGCATTTCTTTTCCATCCACAATACCCCCTGGGCTCACTTCAGCAGTTTCAGGGTGGGCCTTTTCTGATTTGCGGACATAATAGACTACAGGACGAGCTCTCTCCTTCCCATTGCGGACCTGCAATCTAAATTATCTGTTCAGGTAGTGAATTTTCATACATTCAGGTCAGCCATTTGGCCCACTCTATTTTTCTGAGCCCTCAGGCTCCCATTCCCACAGAATTCGAAAAATTGTGTAAATCAGACTCCTTTATTGTCGGCCTCATATCTGACATCTGCTGTATTCTTTCAAACACAAGCCTGGAGAGGATCCCTAGACACTCCTATATGCAGAAATGGGAGAGTTATTTGGGTGAGTCTCTATTGGCTATGTCCTGCACCATGATCTGGCAGTGGGGGGCGAAGACCTCTAGATGTATCACCTATATGGAAAACTTTTATAAGATGCTACTTCACTGGCATCATACCTCAGCTCTGCGCCATTCTTTTAGTGCTACTGTACCAGACATGGGCTGGAGGTGTGGCGCCCGTCAGGCTCACATATTTCACCTTTTCTGGTCCTGCCCTCTGATTCAACCCTATTGGCGCCAGGTCCAGACTTGTTAGGTCTTAGTCTTCCCCTTCTACCTTGAACATATCTCCTTAATCTACCCTCCAGGAAATTGAGGAAGCATTCCCTATAGTTACTATTGCATATCCTCACCTCAGCTCGCTGTCTTATAACTAAACATTGGAGACAGACCCCCCTTCCATCACTGGAAGAGTTGTATATTAGACTAGAGAGAATCTAGGACTCTTGAATATCTGACTGTACTTTTAAATAATGAGGAGGATGGATTTCAGGACTTTAGCCGTCACAGAGAATAGTCACAGACTGATTTTGTGTCTGTTCCCATTGACACTAATGTAAACAACATGATGGAAGCTAGCTTCTGTCATATTTGTTTACTTTTGTAGCAGAAGATAAAGTCCTGCGTGCAGTGTGTGACCATTCTCTGTGACAGCTAAAGTCCGTTGCTGTCATGCTATGATGGGAGACAGCTACGAACTTTAGTAACTATAGTGTGAACTCCCCCTAAGCCCATCACTTCCAAAATATATTTCAGTGTATGGAAATCCTTCCTGTCCTTTTCCAATAACAAGTGGGACATTTTGAAACTTACAGATATGTCACTGATACCGGACTTCATTCAGAGAGGACTGGATCTAGGCTTTAAGATCTGTACTCTCATGGTTCATGTTGCTGCACTAAGTGCTTTTCTAGATATAAGACTGGCCGAAGTGCTACAGTATATGATCAAAGAATTATTAAGGGAGCATCTAGGCTCCATCCTGAAGTTCATTCATCTGTAAGACTCCATACCTCTCCATCTTAGATGATCGGATTATATAGAAGCACCATCTGGCTTCTCTGACAAAAGTCGTCTAACTTCCATTTCTAACAGAAAGTTTGTACCATCCTTTTGTCAGTATCCATCTCCTAAGAAAGAACAGTTTCATATGCTTGATGTCCGTAGATGTGTTCTAACTTAGCTCCAGAGATCAAAGGACTTCAGGCATTCTGACAGTCTCCTACTCAACACCAGGGGAAAAATTGTAGATTGGGAACTACGGTAGCAAAACCACTATAGCATGCTGGATTAAATTGGCCATATCTGCCTGTTACAAGATCAACAACCAAGCAGTACCAGTGGGCTTTAGAGCCCATTCTATAAGAGACATGGAAGCATCTTGGGCAGTAGGGGCCTATGTATTGTTGGAGTAGATTTGTAGGGCATCCACATGGGCGTATACATCCACATTCTTCTGTCATTCCAAATTTGATGTTATAAGTAGAGATGGGTGAATTGTTTCCTATGGAGCCGGGTTCGACTCGAGTATTTCAAATTGTTTTTTTACGAAACTGAACAAATGGAGATTCGTCTCGGACAAACTAAAATGGCGACCAGGGGAGGTGAAAAAAACAAACAAACAAACATTCATACTCACCTTCAGTTACCTTTTTTGGGCCTCCTTGTGGCATCCAGCACTCTTCTGTGACATCATTGGACCGGGCTCAGCGCTGAAGCCTATGATTGGGCCTCAGTGAGGACTTGGCATGCCCATGTGACCGCTGGTGGTCACGCACCACAACTTTCCAGATTGTTTTTTGACCTGTTGTAAATAACTTCTCTACTTAGATTGCATTTTGGTTTGGTTTTTTTAAGGACTCTAAAATCCTTTGAAGATCATGTGTATAGGGTATATATAAAATCTGTGAATTTTCAGTTCTTGTATAACACCATGTCTGAAAACGAGAGCTAGACTCTTGAAAGCTTACTTATCAAATATACTCAGTTAGCCTCTAAAAGGTATCGCCTGATTTCTTCACTCTTCCACTGAAATGAATCAAGTCTTCAGAGGTTCGTCCATCTCTAGTTATAAGCAATAGTGATCCAGCCTTTGGGCACCCTGATCTGGTTACTCTGCTAAACCTCCTGTCAGTGCCGGCGTGGGGGAAAAGATGACTACACTTAATGGTAATCGGATTCTCCCTTAATCTCCATACCAGCACAGGATTTTCCCTTCCATATTGTGCACTTTTATGTATGTTTTCATTATTTGGTGCAATATGCTATGTCCTATGCTATTGATCTCTTAAAATTAAACTTGTGCTTGCACCCACAGGTTCTCTGGAGCAGGTAAGAGTAGGGGCTCTTTTTAAAGAAGACCTGTCACCAAGTAAAAAATGCTAAATAAAATACATCAGTAGATTCTTGCCGTTCTCCTGGACAATGTAGTGTTTTTCTTTTTAAAATCTGTTCACCAATTCAAAAGATAATGTCCGTAAGAATAGTAGCTTCCAAGTGGAGAACACCAAGACTCTATCTCTGAGGTCACGCGACAAGTTGATTCCATTATGCTCTGTGAGAAGATTAATGCTGTAATTTCTGACAATCAGTTTCATTTTGATAAAGTGTGGTCTCCTTCGGTCAATAGGGCTAACATCCCAGGCTTGTCCTATTGTCTTCAATTACAGTGGGGGAAAAAAAAGTATTTAGTCAGTCACCAATTGTGTAAGTTCTCAAAAAAAGATGAGAGAGGCCTGTAATTGTCATCATAGGTAGACCTCAACTATGAGACACAAAATGAGAAAACAAATCCAGAAAATCACATTGTCTGATTTTTAAAGAATTTAATTGTAAATTATAGTGGAAAATAAGTATTTGGTCAATAACAAAAGTTCATCTCAATACTTTGTTATATATCCTTTGTTGGCAATGACAGAGGTCAAAGGAGGTTTGCACTCAAAATCTCACGATACATGGCCCCAAAGCATGATGTTGCCACCCCCATGTTTCACAGTAGGTATGGTGTTCTTTGGATGCAACTCAGCATTCACTCTCCTCTAAACAGGACAAGTCGTGTTTCTACCAAGAAGTTCTACTTTGGTTTTATCTGACCATATGTCATTCTCCCAATACTCTTCTGGAACATCCAGATGCTCTCTAGCAAACTTCAGACGGGACCGGATATGTACTGGCTTAAGCAGGGGGACACGTCTGGCACTGCAGGATCTGAGTCCCTGGCGGCGTAGTGTGTTACTGACAGTAGCCTTTGTTATGTTAGTCCCAGCTTTCTGCAGGTCATTCACTAGGTCCTCCCGTGTGGTTCTGGGATTTTTGCTCACCATTCTTGTGATCATTTTGACCCCACGGGTTGAGATCTTGTGTGGAGCCCCTGATCGAGGGAGATTATCAGTGGTCTTGTATGTCTTCCATTTTCTAATGATTGCTCCCTCAGTTGATTTCTTCACACCAAGCTGCTTGCCTATTGCAGATTCAGTCTTCCCAACCTGGTGCAGGTCTACAATTTTGTTTCTGGTGTCCTTCCACAGCTCTTTGGTCTTCACCATAGTGGAGTTTGGAGTGTGACTGTTTGAGGTTGTGGACAGGTGTCTTTTATACTGATAACAATTTCAAACAGGTGCCATTACTACAGGTAATGAGCGGAGGACAAAGGAGCCTCTTAAAGAAGAAGTTACAGGTCTGTGAGAGCCAGAAATCTTGCTTGTTTGTAGGTAACCAAATACTTATTTTCCACCATAATTTGCAAATAAATTCTTAAAAAAATCAGACAATGTGATTTTCTGGATTTGTTTTCTCATTTTGTCTCTCATAGTTGAGGTCTACCTATGATGTCAATTACAGGCCTCTCATCTTTTTAAGTGGGAGAACTTGCACAATTGGTGGCTGACTAAATACTTTTTTTCCCCACTGTATAAGTTCTTGACGTGGTCCTACAGCCCCGACTCTCTCTTCCTGGCAGTGGCTTCCCCTCCCTTTTCCCCTTTTCAACCAGTTATGGCGCTACCCTCACTCCCTCCCCCTGTTTACCACTGGTTACATACCTTTTTAACCCTACGATCCCTTTTATCATTGTACTAGGCATTTTTATGATACACAGATTTTGGTTTGGTTTGGTTTGCAATGTTTTCCTACCTCTGATTGTGCATGTATATTGACAGTGTTACTATTATATTATTTTTACTCTGTAGGTCATACTATTTTGTACACTGTTGCTTTATTTCCTTTGTACTTGTGATTTCATTCAATAAATACCTTTGAAACTAAAGGGGTTGACCAAGAATTGGAGCACCCCTTGGGGCAACCGCAGAGGTGTAAAATAAAAAAGCTCCATCTCCAAAAATTTGTTTTGCAATTACCTTCCTATCTCAAGGACTCCAGAGAGCTCATCAGAGAACTTCAAACATTAAACACCACACGCCAACCCAGGAAAAAATGGGCACTATTAACAGCTGATGTTTCTGCACTATACACTAACATCCCACACCAACAGGGAATAGCGGCCATAAACTCCTTCCTTTCCAATAACACACTGATGCCATCTCAACAAAAAGACTTCCTCCTTGCCAGTATACAGTTTATATTAAAGCACAACATCTTCTCCTTTAAAGATATACTACACCGACAAACCAAGGGCTGTGCTATGGGCACACGCTTTGCACCCTCTTATGTTAACTTATATATGGGTTGCTTTGAAAAGAAACACATTTTCAATTCCACTGACTATAACTCTAACATCATTTTATACAAACGGTACATAGATGATTTGTTTTTTATCTGGGAGGGCGACGAAGCTTCAGCCATCAACTTTATTACTTCACTAGGACACAATGCTTTTGGTTTATCCTTTACACACCAATTCTCCATCCAAAAAATTTAATATCTGGATCTCCTCATTTCCTTATCTCCAACAGGCACTATATCTACCTCCACTTATTTCAAAAGTGTGGACGTTAATAGTTACCTTGACTATACCAGTGCCCATTATAACCCTTGGCTTAACAACATACCTTTTAGTCAATTTAAGAGGATTAGAAAGAATTGTGACAACTCTCAGACGTTCAAAAATCAAGCAAAAATTCTAAAAAAAACGTTTTACAGAAAAAAACTACCCTAAATCCATCATTAACAATGCCTTCCAAAAGGCATTATCACTTACCCAGAGTTCATGTCTCACAGAAAAAACTAAACCAGCCATCTCGACACACACTAGGAGTAATTTTGTCACCACATACAACTCTGGTCATAAGAGAATTAGAACAATACTAAATAACCACTGGGGAGTTTTTCTGAATGATCCCCACCTGAACAAAATCCTCCCTAATAAACCCACCCTCACCTTTAGGAGGTTCACCACCCTCAGAAATATTCTAGCCCCCAGTCGACTTCGCTCATTAACACCATCTGGCACAAACGGGTTTTCAACACCGCCTGGGGCCTATCGATGTGGCCACCCAAGATGCCTTTGTTGCTTAAACATCAAACATCAGGCACTCAACTTTCATTCTAACATTTCAAATGAAACCTTTCCAATCAAATCCCACCTAAATTGTTCCACTGATTACATAGTGTATTTAATAGAATGCCCATGTAAACTGCAATACATTGGCCGAACCATCCAGCCACTACATTGTCAAATAAATGGCCATAGTACCATTAACAGTACTGGAGCTTACCATCTGAGCTCCAGGAATCATGGTTTTAACCACGTCTTCATTCATCTTTGCATCTGTGTATCTGTATATTTTCTTGGGACATATCTTAGTCTCAGTTCACATTATTAACTCCTGATGAACCTTTATAGAAAGGGGAAGCGCGTAGAGGTAGTTTGAGAGACTGTCTGGGGACAGGAATGTCTCATAGGAGCATTATTTGATATTAGAGGGCTTGTATATTTTAGTTGATATCAACAATTTAAGTGTGGAGAGGATATGAGGTTATGTAGCTTTATTGACATACTTGGTCGACATTTATATTTATCTAGAGTCAATTTAGCATTTAGACCTCTTTCCACTGTCTGAGATCAACTTTATCTATTAGGTTGAATATGCTCTCTTCAACCTTTTGTGTATATTTGCATATTTAGATAGGTCGATTATTAATAATTGGGTTGGATATTTTAGTGGTTATTTATTAAAAGTTATATTTTATTTTCTTTGCTTGGGACCAATTCTGTGATTTCAGGTTTTATATTAGTGGTTCTGATTCATCGTGTGTGAATTCAACATTACAAAAGGGTATCAAAAACATAATTTGTCCCTACACTGCTCTCTTAAACACGAATGTAATTTCCAATGTTTAATAATACTGCCCATAGAACACATTCCATCTACAATCCCAAACCGCTTCCAAAAACTCCGACAGAGGGAGATATTTTGGATCTACAAACTCATTATACTTAGTCTCAATGGATTAAATGATGTTGTTGAGTCATCATTCTAATTGTTATCCCGCTAACACATTACAGGTATTTCACAACTACAGTTGAACCCGCACTGTATTCATTTTTTGCATACCTTTCCTACACATACATTTTGCTCATGTGTTCACCTTCAAGCCTATGGGTATGTAACTTTTGACTTTAGTTACACATTTATATATACATATACAGTCATGGCCAAAAGTTTTGAGAATGACACAAATATTATATTTTCACATGATCTGCTGCCCTCTGGTTTTTATGTGTGTTTGTCAGATGTTTTTATCACATACAGAAATATAATTGCATTCATATTATGAGTAACAGAAGCTTATATTGACAGTTAGAATGAGTTAATGCAGCAAGTCAATATTTGCAGTGTTGACCCTTCTTCTTCAGGACCTCTGCAATTCTCCCTGGCATGCTCTCAATCAACTTCTGGACCAAATCCTGACTGATAGCAGTCCATTCTTGCAGAATCAATGCTTTAATTTTGTCTGAATTTGTTGGTTTTTGTTTGTCCACCCGTCTCTTGATGATTGACCACAAGTTCTCAATGGGATTAAGATCTGGGGAGTTTCCAAGCCATGGACCCAAAATCTCTATGTTTTGTTCCCTGAGCCATTTAGTTATCACCTTTGCTTTATGGCAAGGTGCTCCATCATGCTGGAAAAGGCATTGTTGAGCGCCAAACTGCTCTTGGACGGTTGGGAGAAGTTGCTCTTGGAGGACATTCTGGTACCATTCTTTATTCATGGCTGTGTTTTTAGGCAAGACTGTGAGAGAGCCGATTCCCTTGGCTGAGAAGCAACCCCACACATGAATGGTTTCAGGATGCTTTACAGTTGGCATGAGACAAGACTGGTGGTAGCGCTCACCTCTTCTTCTCCGAATAAGCTGTTTTCCAGATGTTCCAAACAATCGAAAAGGGGATTCATCAGAGAAAATGACTTTACCCCAGTCCTCAGCAGTCCACTCCCTGTACCTTTTGCAGAATATCAGTCTGTCTCTGATGTTTTTTCTGGAGAGAAGTGGCTTCTTTGCTGCCCTCCTTGAGACCAGGCCTTGCTCCAAGAGTCTCCGCCTCACAGTGCGTGCAGATGCACTCACACCTGCCTGCTGCCATTCCTCAGCAAGCTCTGCACTGCTGGTAGCCCGATCCCGCAGCTGAAACACTTTTAAGAGACGGTCCTGCCGCTTGCTGGTCTTCCTTGGGCGCCCTGGAGCCTTTTTGGCACCAATGGAACCTCTCTCCTTGAAGTTCTTGATGATGCGATAGATTGTTGACTGAGGTGCAATCTTTCTAGCTGCAATACTCTTCCCAGTTAGGCCATTTTTGTGCAGTGCAATGATGACTGCACGTGTTTCTTTAGAGATAACCATGGTTAACAGAAGAGAAACAATGATGGCAAGCACCAGCCTCCTTTTAAAGTGTCCAGTGGTGTCATTCTTACTTAATCATGACAGATTGATCTCCAGCCCTGTCCTCATCAACACCCACACCTGTGTTAATGGAGCAATCACTGAAACGATGTTAGGTGGTCCTTTTAAGGCAGGGCTGCAATGATGTTGAAATGTGTTTTGGGGGATAAAGTTCATTTTCTAGGCAAATATTGACTTTGCAAGTAATTGCTGTTAAGCTGATCACTCTTTATTACATTCTGGAGTATATGCAAATTGCCATTAGAAAAACTGAAGCAGTAGACTTTGTAAAAATTAATATTTGTATCATTCTCAAAACTTTTGGCCATGACTGTACTTCTGTATACTCATGCCCCACGCCCGTTGGGGTAGATGCATATCCACCAGCCATCTTCTCCATTATTTCATATATTATAATCATCTTTAGCCTCTCACTTCCCAACAACTTTCTAACATCAACTACTGTTAGCCATCAATAAAGAATGAGAAAAAAAAAAAAAGTGGCCACGCCCCAAGATACTATATACTTGCAGCCTCCATGCTGCTTCCTGTCAATTTGGTTCCCCTCCTGCCCTGCACTCTGCTATATGTAAGTTGAACTCTTCCTTCATAATTTACCACTCACCATCATCATTATCTCCTGCATCACTGTCTTCTTCTCTACTTGTACAACTATTTCCTATTCATACTTTCAATCATCATCATCAGTGTCTTCCTAACATGCTACTTTCACTCTTCAAATCTGTTTTCATATTGTATTCATTCTATGTACTTATTTACTATTATCATTCATTCCATCCACTAACTACACTTACCTATGTATTTATTTATTCAATATAGTTTATGTATTTATTCATTTATCTACCCAGTCATTTATTCTTGTCTGCTAGTACAATCCATATCCTACTATTGACATTGCTACGTATGCTGGTTCTATCCTACTAAGTTTCAACCTGTATTATATTATGCTATATTATTATTATGGGCATCCAACCCTTTTATATGTGTTACCCTATTTTATTTGAGCTACTTTCTTTTTTTTAATTGCTAATTTTAAAAACTCTTATCGTATATTTTATTTTATTTTACCTTGCTATATATGTTATACCCTAGTATTTTTTATCTGGACCTACACTATGACTACCCTTGCTCTAAAACCTAGCCATTGATTATACCTTCTGTGTTTTGCTTATATCTAGTTTATGGCCTGATGAAGACGCTAGTACAGCGTCGAAACGAGTAGCCTATTGTTGTACGTCCGGTGTGGAACCAATAAAACGTGTGTTTTTATTCACAAACATTCTCTTTGCAAATATTTTATTGATATACCCTTACTTGCAGCACTCAACCAGAATATCCCTGTTTTTTTCTCTACTTTTTTCTGTATTACGTTACCACGAAACTAGTTTTGGATGGTCACTGGGTAAGAGCAGCAGCAAGCCTTATCTGAACAGCTTAGTACTGTTCTATTACCTTACTAACCCACCATTACTATGTTACGGGGGCGCCAGGATCTACTTTTTCTCTATTATAAAATAAAAATAAACACACTCACCTGTCTATGGCGCTCTGTTGTTTGTCACCAGTGTCCATTCAGTCCTGAGCCTCTAATAACCCTTGGGGGGGCTGGAGACGTCACTCACATACATCACTGATTCCTTACCAGCGAGGCCACTGATTAGTCTCAGCAGTGACTTGAGGCTCAGGATTTCCAGCAATGCAGGACCAGCAAGAGACTGAACAGACACTGGTGGTGGACAACGGAGCACTGGGGTCAGGTGAATATGCTTTTTTATTTTACACCTTCCCCAGGCTCCCCACAGGTTGCTCCAATTCCTGGATATCTCCTTTACGCTAAAGCCCCACGTAGCGGGCCGCAGCAAAAAAGTGCTTCGGGAAAAACCACGGTTGCAACGCATCACAATATTTCCTGCAGTGCTTTTCACAGAAAGTCCGCAGAGGTTTCCTCTGCGGACTTTCTGCTTCAATTATACCTATAGGGAAACCGCCGGTGTTTTCATAGGTATAATTAACATGCTGCGATTGAAGGTATAATTGACATGCTGCGATTTCCAAAACCGCAACGGTTTTGGAAATCGAAGCAAGTCCACTGCACATAGTCTCCCCACTTTGTAGAGACTGTAAAACGCCAAGTTTTTTTCCACAGCGTTTACACCACGTGGGGCCCCGTCATTAAGGTGAAAATCTTGGATCGATATGGTTTGAAATGTGTTCTGATTCGCTAATGTGTACAAGAAATTCAGACACTACCTAGGTAGGTCTAAAACAAGACATGTAAGCATTATGTCCTTCCTGGCAGTCCTTTAAAGGCCAGTATGTGTTTATAAGACCCCCTCCTTCAAAGAGTCTACCAGCAGTAGGAAAATGAGCATTGGTCACTACAAACACACCTTGATGTGTGAAGAAGGACCCTATTATTTCAGTCTATAGGAATGATTAATATGGAGATGCCAATAAATGCCTGAAATGTAAATTTTATTCTTCATCAGGTTGGTATTCACAGTTTCAACAGAAGCCTCAAAACTTCACAGTGTTTTGGAAACCTAGGTGGTCACATGAGCAGGACAAAGCTGGAACAGACAGTCTTATGGACATCTCCAAAGTGTTTGGGGCTCAGAGAAGCCCCAATGGATCATACTGATTCAAATTGGAAGATGCTGTGGAAATTTAAAGGAACACACCAGGCAAAACTGATCCTGTGTTTTTTAAGGTGTTCTTTGAATCTTTGATGATGCTCCACCTCTCGGGCATCACACTGGATATTACAACCATGTATCAGTTTTACCTTTAAATAATATGGGTGTGTGAATCTTTGCAAAAAACACTGGACCCAATTTTCCTGCGCTCCCTCGTAGACACCGCTGTGGCCATGATTTCTCCAGATTAAATGGAATTGACTCCGATTACGGTTGTCCAAAGGTGGATTTTTTTTTTTTGGAGTATACAGATAGAAATAAATGCAACAAAACAACAAAATAAAAAACAAACAAAAACCAGGTAGTAACACTTTTCGAAGCCTACTGCTTCTTCCTCAGACTCCACTGGTATACTGATAGCCATGGTTTAGTGCAGTCTTATATAGTAGAAAGCACTGACATGTGACCAATTAGGTCACTAAAAAAAAAAAAAAAAGACATTTTAAAAGAATAATGCACAATAATTTTAAAAGAATAATACTGTGTCTGGTGTATGCACATATTCATTGATATCTTAGCATCCTTAAAAATCCAAAAATACACATTTCCGGCAAAGGTTACACACATGGTACTCAAAATTGGCGGCAATTTATGTAAACACAGCTTACACTCATTAGGGATGTAATCACACTCACTTTCAACCGTATAATCACACTATTGTTTATCTAAAGAGCACATGTGGGTCAATATTGACATCTAGCAGCCAATCAGCTTCCAGGAGGTGTGTTCATCCTGAATCATCAGGATGCCGGGGCCAAGTTCAAGTCTCTGGCCCACATCACTAGTCTGCTGCACAGATTATGCTAATAGTCGGCTGATTAAGACCATAAGACTATTGATGTGGGCCGGAGACTTGAACTTGGCCCCGACATCCTGCTGATTCAGGATGAACACACCTCCTGGAAGCTGATTGGCTGCTAGATGTCAATATTGACCCACAACATGTGCTCTTTAGATAAACAATAGTGTGATCATATGGTTGAAAGTTAGTGTGATTACATCCCTAATGAGAGTAAGCTGTGTTTACATAAATTGCTGCCAATTTTGAGTACCATGTGTGTAACCTTTGCAGGAAATGTGTATTTTTGGGTTTTTAAGGATGCTAAGATATCAATATGTGCATACACCAGACACAGTATTATTCTTTTAAATTTATTGTGCATTATTGTTTTAAAGTGTCTTTATTTATTTTTTTTAGTAACCTAATTGGTCACATGTCAGTGCTTTCTACTATATAAGACTGCACTAAACAATGGCTATCAGTATACCAGTGGAGTCTGAGGAAGAAGCAGTAGGCTCCGAAACGCGTTTCTACCTGGTTTTTGTTTTTTTATTTTGTTGCATTTATTGCTATCTGTATAACCCAAATAAAAAAATCCATCTTTGGGCAACCGTAAATCGAAGTCAATACCATTTAATCTGGAGGAATCACGGCAACAGCGGTGCCTACGAGGGAGCGCAGGAAAATTGGGTCCAGCCTTGTGTTTTTTGTGAAGATTCACAAACCCATATTATTTATCTTTCTCCTGGTCTCTCTATTTTGGAGCTCAGGACTGGGACACCATCACTGCAGCACCCCCACAAAGCCTCTATAATAAGACACAAAAGTTGTTGTGTATCACACAACACCTCAAAGTAATTTTCCACCTATAAGGGGAGCCTGGGATTATTTCACTTGTACATTTAAGGTCCCGCACAAGGGAGCGCCCTGTTGTATTTTCTCTTTTCAGAATTTCTCAGTTTTACCTTTAGTGTTCCTGTAAGTGGACAAAAATGAGGAGGATATAAAACTGAAATTTTCTGTAATAAACAATGTAAGTACAAATGTGAATTTTCATAGAAAGATTGCATGTAATGGGACAGCTTTTGTGGACCAACTTCCATGTCAGTGGTCAACCATGTTGTAGCTACAAAGGGGTGTTTAGAATTGGAATCTATCTGCAGAGATTATTGTGTAAATTATGTAATGTTCCATGGGTGATTCATTTTTATGCTTTGTATAATTAGAAGGGTCCAATTGTACACAATATGGTAGGTCATGAAGGCAGGGGGGTAGTTGTTGGTGACATCCATCTGTTAACTACTGTATATGATGTCTTAGAGCATTGGTCTTTAATCTGTGACACTCCTACTGTTGAAAAACAAAAACATCCAGCAGCCACAGACTGTTAGGAAAAGTTGTGAGTTGTAGTGTTACAACAAAGCCATAAGCTATAGACCAAGAGAGAGCTTAGAGTAAGGGCTTAGGTACACAAGCTGGAATAAGGTGCCGATTAAGATGTTATGTATCCTCTGCACTTCTGTACGTATGCCTCCAGTTTCATACTCAGGTAAATTCAGTTAGATTCTTATGACTTTGATAGGGATATCCTTCCAAATACTTCTAAGGTAGCAGCTTACAACTTTGGGCCTCAGTAGTCTTATAGCATCAGTTTTGCATCCCAATGCTGTTGATTCATCATTGCCCAATATATAAGCTGCCCTACTTGCTAGAAAAGAAAATCCAGGTTAGTACAGTTAGTCTTGGGGTACTGTGTACAAGGAGCCTGGACAATGACAATGTTATACTGAATCCTATAGTATAGAATCCAACAGAAACCTGTGCAGGAAATGGGACACCTACAAAAGGTACAAAAGGGTCCCATACACTTTTGTGTAATGCAGCCATGTACATGAGTCCTTATGCATAATAATAGCTAACCAAAGCCTATCCAAAAATTAGCAGTTTAACATTGTGTGGTACCTCTTGTAACACTGGTCAATGCAAAGGCCAGGCTTACTGGGACAATCTGGACAATAGAAGCGACTCTCTTTCCTAATGCCACGACTGGAACAAACCCTACAGCGCTTCTGTGGATTGGACCTGGTTGGGGTTGGTGGAATTTTGCTCATAAAATGCCTACCCGTCAGCCTGGGAATAGTATCATCTGCAAAGACTGGTTCCACATCATATCCAATAGTCACCAGTTGTGTAATCAGCTCAGTCTGAAACTTCAGAAAGGACAATGGACTCCCTGGGTCAGCCGTCTTATATACTACATAGGAATTCAAAGTTGCAAGCTGCATCAGGTGGATGGCAACTTTCTTGTACTAGGCAATGCTTTTTCGGATAGCTTTGTAGAAGGGTAAAATTTGGTCAGATTTGTCTACGCCACCCATGCATTTGTTGTAATCTTGGAGGCACGCTGGTTTCAGAGCAGGTGCTGCCTGGCCAGTGCTCCGCACTTGGGTGGTAGATTCGTTGTGAATGGTAGACAATAGAAGGATACTAACTTTGTCAGCATATTTAAGGGCCAGTAGATCTCCTTTTCGAAGAGCAATGGATTCTCCCCGATTCAACTTTGTGGTAAGCAACTGGTGTGGCAGACCTTGGCGGTTACGATTTACAATGCCACAAGCTACTGTATCACAGTGTCTAAGGGCATTGAAAAGCGAAACAGAGGTGTAAACATTATCCACATATAAATGGTACCCTTTATAAAGAACTGGTTCAAGTAAATCCCATACAATTTTTCCAGTCCTAGTCAGGTCAGGAGGACACTTAGAATGATGTATGGATTTGTCCTTTCCTCCATCAATTTTAAAAGCACTTGTGTATCCTGTAGCGCTTTCATATAATTTGTAGAATTTGATTCCATGGCTTGGTGGCTCATCAGGCAAATATCCAGTCATTACCCGACCTTTGTAAAGCAGATGAGACTCATTAATTGTAAGATTTTGGGATGGTGTATAGACTTCTGAAAATCGTGCATTCAAGCTATTAATGAGGGGCCGTAACTTATGTAGATGGTCATGGTTGGGGGGCATGGCCATCTCAATGGTATTGAAATTAAGAAAGCGAAGAAGTAGTTCATATCGGTTTCTGGGCATAATGGCAGAAAACAAAGGAAGACATAACACGGAATGCATATCCCAGTATGACTGGATGGTGGGTTTTTTAACAATGCCCATTGCTAAGGTTAGTCCCAAAAAATTTTTGAGCTCTTCTACATTGGTAGGGTGCCACTTGAGGGCTCTGGAATGAGGGGTGTGGGGGGTTGCAGCAATGGACTGCTCAGCAAAGTGGTTGGTGTGTATAACCATCTCCTCCAGAATGTTGTGTGTTACAAATGCATGGAAAAAGTCAGCAACTTGGAAATTCTGAGTACTGATATTAATGCCGGCTTTGGCAGTGAATGGGGGAATATTAGGGGCCTTAAGGTCAGGAGTGGTCCACCCAGAGTCTCCTATACTTGTAGAAGGAACATCGTCTTCTGGCAATTCCACTTCTATCTCTGCTGCTCCACCTTCAACATCAGTATGTGCCTCCATGCGACATTTCTTAGCTTGTGGCTCTTCTGTACATGAGTCAGAATCTGAAGGCAAGTACTCAGAATTGCTCCCATCACTGTGTTCACTGCCTGACTCCACACAGAAATCAAAGACCTCGTCCGCTGAAAAATGCCTTGTAGCCATATCTATCAACAAATAGTGAAAAATCCAACAGATCAACCTTATACTCGCAGCTAATGTACAGCCACCTGAAGGTTCAGTATAAAAGTTGCTTTCACCTAAAGGATAAACACTAAAACACAACCCAAACTTCCTTAAGCAAGTTGGGAACAATGCAACTACATCACATTAAAACAATGCAACAACAGTGCAAATACAACGTATCACGTAGACTAGTGTAGGGAACTGCCATTTCTACTAGTATATAATGTATCTGGCTTCTTTGCCCCTGCAGTTCGGCTTCAGAGACCCCAGGCATTCAGTGCAAGTTTTGTTTTGTAAATACAGTGAGTCAGACACATGTGAGGCAGAGTCTGTTGTGGGAGGGATAATACTCATACCCCCCCCCAAATAGGGCTACATTTGGAGGCACTGCTGAGATTTAGAAGTGGGAATAGTCATTGATATGGAGAAGCGATATAGCTCAGAGGGGAACCTCCCACTAGCTACTACATGGGATTACCGACCTCCTGTTCCTCCCCTGGTTCAGGTAAAGGAAGAACCCCGCTCAGCCAGTTACCCCCCCAGTATGGCCGTCGCTAGCAGTTCCTCTAGTGACAGTGCTATTAGCACTTTAGCCAGGCTGACTGAAATGTTAGCTCAGGGCCTGCAGGCCACTCACTACAAGAAACTAAAAGTATTCTCTGGTAATGTCCCAGTACCACAAGGGGAGGAAAACTTTGAGATATGGAAAGAACATACTCTCCAATGCCTGAAGGAATGGTCTTGCTCTGAAGAAGGCAAGCGGCAGCGTATCAGTGAAAGTTTGCGGTCTCCTGCTGCAGAATTGATCCGCTTGTACAGAGACTCTCATGAAGCAGTGAGTGCATTGGACTATATACAAGTACTGTCTGATCACTTTGATCCATACTATGACCTTGCCCAGATGGTTGCTGATTACCGAATGGTTCGTCAAAAAGAAGGGGAAAATGTCTCTACTTTTATTAACCGTTTACAGCTACTTCTTTCACGTCTGGTGTACCACGCAGCTATATCTACTTCAGAGGTAGACGCTATGAGAACCAGTCAGTTGGTGAGAGGGTTACAACCTCATCATCCTCTTGCTCAAGTACTCAAGGTCTTACTATCTGATAGAGTCCTTCCATTTCCTGACTTAATGAAGTTAGTGAAGAAACAAGAAGCTGACATTAGTTTTAGTACCCCTAAGAAAGCAAAAAGCATATCTAAAGAAGATGTTGTTCCTAATTCAAACAAGGACAAACCAGCGGAGCGGTCAGAACTTAGACAGTCCGCCACTCCACCCACTGCCACTCAATGGAGGAAGGATGCTAGAACCTGTTATAAATGTGGTCAGACGGGCCATACTGCCAGACAGTGTACGGAGGACAGTGAGGGATTGGGACACAGTGCTGTCTTCTCTATTCAGAATCAAAGACACCGAAGGAAGGCGGGCCGAGTAAAGACCAGAGGCGCTATCGCGGGCTCCAGGTCCGTTGTCAAAGTCACTGTCAATGGTCATGCCGCTCTTGCCCTGTTTGATACAGGATCTCAAGTGACCCTGATTTATCGCTCGTTCTACCAAAAGTATCTGAGGGATATACCTCTTCAGTCTACGGGACAAATGAAATTGTGGGGGCTTAATTCAGGATCATATCCTGTAGATGGCAGCCTACAAGTAGTTATAGCTGTCCCTGAATTAGAAGATCAGAGTGTCGCTCCCATGAAGATTACGGCTCTTGTCTGTCCTGATACAGGGGATTCTTGTGCAGCTCCTGTGATACTTGGCACTAATTGTCCCGCAGTGCATTATGCTTTTCAGAAGTCTCTTGGAAGAGATTGGAACCCTGCAGCTCAGCCGGTGAATATATCTTCTGATCTTAGAGAACTCTGTGATGCCCTGTCTACTGGCTATCGACATGGAATGGTATATCATATCGGTGAGAGAACCGTGGAAGTTCCTGCCGGCGGGGAGAGAGTTCTGAGAGTAGCCTCCAGCATTGCTCCCGATTTGCTTGAAGGGGGGAGTTATGTCCTTATGGAAACCCCTGAAGAAATGATTAACCAGAATGGCTGGATGGTGATCCCGGAGAGAAAGGACTGGAGAAATAAAGTGGAGTTATCTACCTGTGTGACAGTGTGGAACTGTTCACCGCATCCGATCGTAATTGGACCATACCAGAATGTGGCCCACTGCTACCCTGTGCTTGGAGTAAATCCATACGCTGAAGTGTGCAGGATTCAAATCCGAGATGCAATCCCTAATCTCAATCTTGACTTGAGTGATCCACATTTACCAGAGGCCTGGAATCAGCGACTGACACAGAAGTTGTCTGAATTATCGGAAGTGTTCTCCATGGATGATATGGATGTAGGTTGTGCTAAAAGTGCTCAACACACTTTCCGATTGACCGATTCTACTCCCTTCCGGGAGCGACCACGGAGAGTTGCTCCAAAGGATGTTGATGAGTTAAGACAGACTCTACAGCAAATGAAAGGTCAGGGGATCATTGTGGACAGTAAGAGCCCCTATGCCTCACCTATTGTGGTGGTAAGAAAAAAATCTGGAGCAATTCGCCTATGTGTGGATTACAGAACTCTGAACCGGAGAACCTTACCTGATCAGTATACACTGCCGAGAATTGAAGAAGCTCTGGAAGCTCTGAATGGAAACTGTTGGTTCACAGTGCTGGACCTAAGATCGGGATACTATCAAGTCCCAATGGCACCTGAGGATCAGGAAAAGACAGCCTTCATATGCCCCTTGGGTTTCTTTCAGTTCACTCGTATGCCGCAAGGTACAAAAGGTGCGCCAGCAACATTCCAAAGGTTGATGGAAAGAGTGTTAGGTGATTTAGTGCCCCGGGAATGCCTTGTATATCTTGACGACATTATTGTGTTTGGAAAGACGCTGGAAGAACATGAAGAACGACTCATGAGAGTACTCCAACGCTTAAAAGAAGAGGGGCTGAAGTTGTCGGCTGACAAATGCAAATTTTGTAGATCTTCGGTCACTTATGTAGGTCATATTGTTTCTGCTGAAGGAGTTGCTACCGATCCTGGTAAGATTGAAGCTGTGGTGAATTGGCCCCGTCCGCAAAATATTACGGAGTTGAAATCTTTCTTGGGGTTTTGTGGATTCTATCGACGATTTGTGGAAGGATATTCAAAAATTGCTCGAGCCCTCCTCGACCTGTTGAAGAGTGATGCAGGAGATCCGGGAAAGAAGAAAGGGTCTTCCAAAAGCCTTTTTGGCGATAGGTGGACTGCGGATTGTGAAGAAGCATTTAAGTTGTTGAAGAAGAAATTGACAGAAGCTCCCGTTCTGGCTTATGCTGATGCACAGAAGCCATATGTGCTACATGTAGATGCCAGCTTTGAAGGATTAGGTGGCGTGCTGCACCAAGAATACCCGGCCGGGTTACGGCCCATAGCTTTCATAAGTCGAAGTCTTTCTCCCAGCGAGAAAAATTATCCAGTACATAAATTGGAGTTTTTGGCGCTCAAGTGGGCCATTGTTGATAAATTACATGACTATTTATATGGAGCCACGTTTGAAGTAAGAACAGACAACAATCCACTGACATACATTTTGTCAACCGCTAAACTCGATGCTACAGGACATCGCTGGTTGGCAGCTTTATCCAACTACCAATTCACACTCAAGTATAAATCGGGGCCTAAGAACATTGGGGCAGATGCTCTATCAAGACGGCCTGGATTACCTAGTCCGGAAGTAGTGGATGAATGGGAAGAAGTGCCAAGTCCTGGAGTAGGAGCTTTGTGTGCCATGGCTGCTGTAGTTGAAGACCGAGTAGCCTTTTCTGAAACTCGGCTTATTGACTCTATTGGGGGAGGTCCCGAAGCTGTACCAGACATGTTTGCCTACCCTGCCACTTTAGGATCCTTTGAGAGTTGTTCTATATCTTCAAAGCGAATGATCTGGAGTCAAAAGACTGATCCTTTAATTGGACCTCTTTATCAAGCAGTGAGTTCTCAAGACAGAGAAATGTTAAAGACATCCCTACCCTCTGAATGCAGTCAACTTCTACGAGATTGGGAGAAGTTTGAAATAGACAATGGCCTACTTTATCGTGTGGTGCTGTATCATGATCACCCTGGAAGGCGCCAACTAGTTATTCCAAGCTGCTTTCAGAAGATGATTTTCCGAAGTCTGCATGATTATCATGGTCATTTGGGACCTGAGAAGACTTATGGCCTAATACAAGACCGATTCTACTGGCCCAAAATGAGAGATACCGTGACTCGTTTGTGTAGGTGCTGTCGCAGATGTTTGCAGAGGAAGACTGTCCCGGTTCGAGCGGCCTTCATGGGACACTTGAAGAGTTCGGGCCCCATGGATCTTGTCTGCATAGACTTCCTTTGTATTGACAACGACTCCAGAGGATTTGGAAATGTATTGGTGGTGACTGATCACTTCACACGATATGCTCAAGCCTTTCCGACTAAGGATCAAAAAACAGTCACTGTTGCAAGAGTGCTTTGGGAAAAGTATTTTATCCATTATGGCTTACCACACCGGTTGCATTCTGATCAAGGCCGGGATTTTGAGAGTAACCTGATCAAAGAGTTACTTCAGTTGTTGAACATCCGCAAAAGTCGGACGACGCCTTACCATCCAGAGGGAGATGCCCTTCCTGAAAGATTTAACAGGACTTTACTTGATATGCTTGGTACCTTACGAATTGAGGATAAGCGATCCTGGAGTCGAAAAGTGGAGGCTATGGTGCATGCCTATAATAGTACAAGGCACGAGAGCACAGGATATTCACCATACTTTCTGATGTTTGGAAGAGAGCCTAGGCTACCTATTGACATCTTGTTGGGAGTCTCTACCGATGGTATCAGTCATCAAGATCATTACCGATACGTGGCACGTTTGAAAGAAACGCTTAAGAGTGCTTATCAGCTGGCTGAGGAAAATGCGGCCAAAGTGAATGAAGGAAATAAAAGGAGATTTGATCTTCGAGTAAGATACCGAGAATTGAACCCTGGGGACCATGTTCTGCTACGGAATTTGGGAGCATCTGCAAAACATAAGCTGGCTTATCGATGGCGGAGTGAACTCTTTACAGTGGTAGATCGGTTGCCTGGAATACCAGTCTACAAGATAAAAGGACGGGACGGGAGGATCAGGACTTGGCATAGAAATCATTTGTTGCCTGTACCTCAGATTGATGGTATGGATATCTCCAATGATGGCTCGGCCTGCGATTCTCCACAGTCCTTAGCCGATATTCCACCTGACCTTCCTGAAACTCCTGAGAGTGATTGGACTGTGGCTCCTGAAGTTCCTAGATCACCAGTATCTTCTCCTTCAGGGAGACCTATGAACCCTCAAACTCCAGAATTCGTACCTAGATCTGTGTCTACAGATGAGCAGGGATCTAGCTCTCCTACGCCACCAGCACCATCCCCTCCCATGGCAGACAACCCTAGTTTAGGGCCTGGACATGCTAGTTTACCTCAGAGAGAGGTACGGAGAGGAGAGAGAATTAGACACCCTCCACCTATGCTGACATATGATAGTTTGGGGGACCCCAGATTTACTACTCAGCCTCATTTATACCATGCTTGGGTGGGTGCAGTGTCCACTTTGGTCAATATGTTACCAATTTTCGCTCCTGCTGGCATGTATACCTATTAACCTGTTGTGACTCTGTAAATGCAAAAGCAACCATATTGATATTGTCATTGGTAATGTTGACTGTATACTATGACTTTGTATGTCTTTGACGTGACGTAAAGATTTCACCAGAGGGAGAGTGTAGGGAACTGCCATTTCTACTAGTATATAATGTATCTGGCTTCTTTGCCCCTGCAGTTCGGCTTCAGAGACCCCAGGCATTCAGTGCAAGTTTTGTTTTGTAAATACAGTGAGTCAGACACATGTGAGGCAGAGTCTGTTGTGGGAGGGATAATACTCATACCCCCCCCAAATAGGGCTACACTAGTTTAGTATATGGGGGTATTTGAAGTTGTAGAAGGGAATGTGAAAGCTATAGACAAGTAAGGGAGAGACTGAGGGGGATGAGGCCTAGTGATTCGGACAAGGAGGTGGTGGGAAACCAGGAAGAAGTTAAAGCCAAGATTGTGGTGTGAATATATCTTGCATGTTATGTGTGGAGTATAAAATGTGATACTTATGATCTCAGCGATGATCTACAATCCTCAGCGATGGGCTGCAGTCCTACTGTCTGCAATGCTGCTGCTGGTACTTCAAGACTGTGCAGTGAAGATTGTTATGGTAAGGGGTGGGGGCAGTGCTAGCTAGGAGTATAGTCAGGCTCTGATAGGCTCTGTGACTAGGGGTGGTCCTCAGCTGGCCACCTAGCAGTCACTGGCCTGGGGGTGGGGGGGCTTTCAATTTGAACACATCCTCTCATTCCTCTGCATCTGTTATGAGAAGCTGTGCCCCGCAGTGGCTGATACTTTACTACAGATACAACTAGATAATAATAACAATATAAAAGTATGAGGTTTGATCAGATAAAACCTTGTTTCTTGTACATACAGAGGGAGGATTCATAGTTGCTCTCATGTGCTGCTGAACCAGGAAGCCACAGGTTTATTGCTTTACCTTTTGTGTAGGTTTCTGGAATACACTACCCCAGACATCCTGATTTAGGCTACATGCACACGAACATCTGTACATGTACGAGGGATACCTATGTGCTGCCCAAGTTTCCACAGACCCATTGATTTGCTACAATAAGCCCGAGCTGCAAAGTTTACAGTTATAGGATCTTTATCCTTAGAACATGGGTGTGTGAATCCATAGAAAAAAATGGGTCAGTGTGAAAAATAGGGCTAGAACACTGACAAAGCACGTTTGTGTGCATTGAGCCTAATACCCAACATCCACAGTTTCAAATGTGTCCTAAAAACATATCTATTTAGGCAAGCTTACAGGCTGACTCTAGGTTTACACTTGTGCTCGGATTTCCGTCCTTCAGGTCCATTTGGTGACCCGAAAAATAGAAACCCAATCTGTTTAACAAAGAGGTTACCCACGGAAACCTGCGGACCCCATAAACTATAATAAGGTCCGCCAGGTTTCCACCCGAAAAATGCAGGGAACAGAACCTTCGAGCACTCACCGAGTGCAGATGTGAACCCAGCCTTAGACAGAAAGCTCTGCAGACAGTTTTACACATGATAGGCTTAGATACACAGCTCAGCAGATAACATCACCCATGATAGGTTTAGGTAAAGAGATCAGACAGTATGTGACAGTATCACCTATGATAAGCTTACACAGGATCAGGGGCATAACTACCGGGGTAGCTGCGGTAGCGGCTGCCACAGGGCCCCATTCTGCAGAAGCGGAGGTGACTGTGAGCAGGAGTGGTGATCGGTAAGTGAGGCCGCGGGCCAACCCCCACAAACACTGCTATCATTATACTCTGGGTTCTTTTCAGACCCCTGAGTATAATGATTGGAGGGCCAGGGGAGGTGATGGAACATTAAAAACGTTACTTACCGCTCCTACGCTCTGCAGGCTTCAGGCCTGTTTGGTGACATCACACGAGATCTGGTCCAACATTGAAGATGGCCAAAGTAGTGGGGAGCGCGCCGGAGCCAGGAAGAAGTAAGTGACATTGTTTTTTTTGTTTATATCCTCCACTGGGTCTCCGATCATTATACTCTGGGGTCTGAAAAGACCCCAGAGTATAATAATTATTCATGGGTGGTACATAATGGGGCATAATACTGTGTGCAGGGGCCACTATGGGGCATAATACTGTGTGCAGGGGCCACTATGGGGCATAATAGTGTGCACAGGGGCCACTATGGGGCATAATAGTGTCCGCAGGAATGTGGTTTGTGCGGGGGGAGGGGTTGGGGGCGGCGGTTCGCCTTGGGGCCCAGCCATTCCTAGTTACGCCACTGTACAGGATACACAGTGCAGAAGACCAAGCCTATCATGTGAGTATCACATGATAGGCTTAGATACAGCAGCTTAGCAGACAGAATAACACATGATACTATCATAAATAATAGGTTTAACTACAGCAGCTCAAAGCACTGTTTCCTACATAACAGGCTTAGGCTAGGTTCACACTTGCGCTGGGGACCCAATCGAAACAAAGACCGTCCGTCAAAACTATAATGGGGTCTGTCGGGTTTCCGCCGCTATTATACTGAAACCAGCGGAGAGAAAAGTCCTCCATGCAGGACTTTTCTATCTGCCAATTTTCGACAGTTTCTGCTATAATAGGCTTAGGTACACTCAGTGCCGGTTTTAGACAAACTGTGGCCCTGGGCTCCATCAGTGGTGTAACTAGGAATGGCTGGGCCCCAAGGCGAACATTTGACATGGGGGGCCAACCCCCCAACCGCTGCCCCCAATCGCCCCCCCCCCGGACCGCCCTCTCCAATCCCCCCCCCAAAAAAACCGCATTCCTGCGCACACTATTATGTGCCATAGTGGCCCCTGCACACAGTATTATATCCCATAGTGGCCCCTGCACACACTATTATTCCCCATAGTGGCCCCTGCACTGAGTATTTTGCCCCATAGTGGCCCCTGCACACACTATTATATGTCCCATTGTGGACCACCCATGAACAATTATTATACTCCAGGGTCTTTTCAGACCCCAGAGTATAATGATCGGAGACCCAGGGGAGGATAGAAACATACAAAAAAACAACGTTGCTTACCTGTTCCTCGCTCCGGTCCAGTCCCTGCTACTTCGGCCTTCTTCAACGTTGGACCAGGCTGGCGTCACGTGATGCGGGCCGGCGTCGCGATGCAAAATGACGTCTGGGACGTCACCAAACAGGCCCGAAGCCTGGAGAAGCGTAGGAGAGGTAAGTACATTGTTTTTTATGTTCCCTCACCTCCCCTGGGCCTCCGATTATTATACTCCAGGGTCTGATAAGACCTCAGAGTATAATGATAGCAGAGATTGTGGTGTTCGGCCCGCGGCCTAACATACCAATCCCCGCTCCTACTCACAGCTGCTAATGCAGAATCGGAAGCGCAGGCGGCCGTCAGCGGGACCCTGGGGAACGGTAAGTATATAGGGCCCGTTACCTGCTGGGGTTACTTCAGCAGGTAACGGCCTATTAAAAAAAAAAAAAAAAAAAAGCGCATCATAATGTCCCAGGCCCTGTGGCAGCTGCTACCGCTGCTACCCCGGTAGTTACGCCCCTGAACACCATCATATTTACAGTGGCAGCCCCTTTAATAACGCCCCCTTTCTGCCCCCAAAACAGTAACAACCCTTATGCCCACACATAATTCAAATATCCACTTTTGTACCACCTAATAGATTTTTGCACCCCCTCATCAGTTATTATAGCGCCTCCTTATAAATAATAGTCCCTGCTTATAAACATACCAGTAATAGTTCCCCTTTATCAGTAATAGTCCACCTCATAAATAATAGTGCTCCCTTATAAATAGTTCCCCTTATTAATAGCTCTCTCATACATAATAGTTCACCTTATAAATAAGTCTACATTATCAATATTAGCCCTCTTAAAAATAATACCCCCTTATAGATAATAGTCTTTTTAACAATACCCTCCTTATAAATAAAAGCGACCACTTAATAATAGCTGCCTCTCTCTCTCTGATTATATATATATATATATATATATATATATATATATATATATATATACACATATACAGTCATATGAAAAAGTTTGGGCACCCCTATTAATCTTAATCATTTTTAGTTCTAAATATTTGGGTGTTTGCAACAGCCATTTCAATTTGATATATCTAATAACTGATGGACACAGTAATATTTCAGGATTTAAATGAGGTTTATTGTACTAACAGAAAATGTGCAATATGCATTAAACCAAAATTTGACCGGTGCAAAAATTTGGGTACCCTTATCATTTTATTGATTTGAATACTCCTAACTACTTTTTACTGACTTACTGAAGCACAAAATTGGTTTTGTAACCTCACTGAGCTTTGAACTTCATAGCCAGGTGTATCCAATCATGAGAAAAGGTATTTAAGGTGGCCAATTGCAAGTTGTTCTCCTATTTGAATCTCCTCTGAAGAGTGGCATCATGGGCTCCTCAAAACAACTCTCAAATGATCTGAAAACAAAGATTGTTCAACATAGTTGTTCAGGGGAAGGATACAAAAAGTTGTCTCAGAGATTTAACCTGTCAGTTTCCACTGTGAGGAACATAGTAAGGAAATGGAAGACCACAGGGACAGTTCTTGTTAAGCCCAGAAGTGGCAGGCCACGAAAAATATCAGAAAGGCAGAGAAGAAGAATGGTGAGAACAGTCAAGGACAATCCACAGACCACCTCCAAAGAGCTGCAGCATCATCTTGCTGCAGATGGTGTCACTGTGCATCGGTCAACAATACAGCACACTTTGCACAAGGAGAAGCTGTATGGGAGAGTGATGCGAAAGAAGCCGTTTCTGAAAGCACGCCACAAACAGAGTCGCCTGAGGTATGCAAAAGCACATTTGGACAAGCCAGCTTCATTTTGGAAGAAGGTCCTGAGGACTGATGAAACAAAGATTGAGTTGTTTGGTCATACAAAAAGGCGTTATGCATGGCGTCCAAAAAACACAGCATTCCAAGAAAAACACTTGTTACCCACTGTAAAATTTGGTGGAGTTCCATCATGCTTTGGGGCTGTGTGGCCAATGCCGGCACCGGGAATCTTGTTAAAGTTGAGGGTCGCATGGATTCAACTCAGTATCAGCAGATTCTTGAGAATAATGTACAAGAATCAGTGACGAATTTGAAGTTACGCCGGGGATGGATATTTCAGCAAGACAATGATCCAAAACACAGCTCCAAATCTACTCAGGCATTCATGCAGAGGAACAATTACAATGTTCTGGAATGGCCATCCCAGTCCCCAGACCTGAATATCATTGAACATCTGTGGGATAATTTGAAGCGGGCTGTCCATGCTCGGCGACCATCAAACTTAACTGAACTGGAATTGTTTTGTAAAGAGGAATGGTCAAAAATACCTTCATCCAGGATCCAGGAACTGATTAAAAGCTACAGGAAGCGACTAGAGGCTGTTATTTTTGCAAAAGGAGGATCTACTAAATATTAATGTCACTTTTCTGTTGAGGTGCCCATACTTTTGCACCGGTCAAATTTTGGTTTAATGCATATTGCACATTTTCTGTTAGTACAATAAACCTCATTTCAATCCTGAAATATTACTGTGTCCATCAGTTATTAGATATATCAAATTGAAATGGCTGTTGCAAACACCCAAATATTTAGAACTAAAAATGATTAAGATTAATAGGGGTGCACAAACTTTTTCATATGACTGTATATATCCTGGACAATCCTTTAAGCTAAATTAACACTAGCCTATTCGTTGTTCTGGTCCATCATTTTAAAACTGAGCAAAAAGTCTTACATGCAGGAATTTTATGGACATTGTAACAGAGTCTTTGGTGCAGATGTGAACTAAGCCTTATATTGCTGTCTTCCATTACTGAGTAATAGCTTCTCTTTATTGGAATGCAAAGGGAATGTATCACCATTTTCTAAAGTATTTATTAAAACTTTTCTGTACATGATTATGGGGGCTGCCATCTCACCTGAGCATCTCCTCTCTTAACAATATTTAGTGATATGTTTTTCTCGTGGCAGCAATAATCTGGTACCCACTCACTGAGCTTTATCAGAGAGTTTTCTAGGCATGCTCTGTGCAGGGAAGGGGTTAGTAAATTGCGATGCCATCTATTGTCAGTTGTGGATGTAATGATAGGTCAGTAGTGTTATCTATAGAGCTGTTATCTTCTATTGTAATACTGTCTGTGATGTAAATTAAGTCACTGCTGCAAAGAAAACCCCTCTAGATTTTTTTTTTTTAATTAGATTAGTTTTTATTCAAGAAAACCACAAATCATTTTCTATTTTTCAAAACAGCCACTACAAAATTAGTTTTTGTCAGGCTATAATTCATTTTAGTAGCCAGAGTGATGTGGAAAATTTTAAAAACTCCTAAAAATGTTTAAAAGGGGTTGTTCAGGATTTTGGATTAGGCCTTAAGGATAGGCCAGAAATATCTGATCAGTGGGGGCCGACAGCTCAGAATCAGTTGTATGTGGCAGGTGGACCTTTGGGTCCCCTCAGTTTCCAGGGCCCTGTAGCATCTGAATGACATATTATGTGAGGGCCACAAAGAGGGAGCGTTGCAATTTGTGGGGACCATGAGGGGACATGACAACATACGAGGGACACTAAAGGTACATTCACACATAATTCCTCTTCATTTTCCGCTGCGGGATATTGATGCAGTACATCGGCATTCCACTGCGACTTTCCACTACTGATTAGTCCCAGATAAATGAGACTAATCAGCAAGGAGTCTCGAGCCGCGATCTCTGTCTCCCATTCCACCCCTGAATCCGCAGAGGATTCAGGGGTAGAATCCGTTCCCAAATTTGTGGCAAATTCCTCCATGTGGACTTACCTTAACAGGGAATGGATTCTACTGTGTGAGGACACAAAGGGTTATAGCTGTGGTTCATCATATACAAATTTGCTATGGCATACAATTTTACTCATCTTTCTGTCATCTTAAAGTTGGCAGGTATAAAAATTGCTCCAAAACAATCCCAAATCTTCTAACCATGAATATTCCTTTTTTTCTTATTCCCTTCCTGGTATCCTGTATTGATTCACAACACTGCATTGTGCTGTACTCGGAACTGCTTGGCTCTCTAGCGGCATCTAGTGGCCCCGTACACACAGAACAGCAGTATTTTGAACTAAAAATGATTAAGATTAATAGGGGTGCCCAAACTTTTTCATATGACTGTATATATATATATTTATTTATAACACATGTCCCTCCTTATTATAGGCCTATTATAAATAATAGCCCGCCTTATATGTTTCCCCCTTATAATAGCCTCCCTTATATATTTAATAATTTCCTCTTATAATAGCCCCCATATATTTAAGTTTCCTCCCTTATACATAATAGCCCCCTTATATATAACCCCCCTTATAACAATACACCTTATATATAACTAGTTCCTCACCTACACATGTGGACAAAATTGTTGGTACCCCTCGTTTAATGAAAGAAAAACCCACAATGGTCACAGAAATAACTTGAATCTGACAAAAGTAATAATATATAAAAATTCTATGAAAATGAAGAAATGAAAGTCAGACATTGCTTTTCAACCATGCTTCAACAGAATTTTTATAAAAAGAAAACTCATGAAACAGGCCTGGACAGAAATGATGGTACCCTTAAAGGGGTATTCCCATGAACATAAAATTTAAAAATTTGTAGATAATTAAAAGTTAAACATTTTTGTAAATATAAGTAATTAAACATTTTGCAGAATTTTAAAGATTTTTATCTAAATATCTTGTGGTCACAGTCTTGTTGCCTTGATTGGTTGCCAGTGGATACGACCATGAATACAAGAACTTTCTAAGGTCAGAAAATCAGCAATGATATCCTTATTGTGGCCGGGATATCTTCTGATACATGTAGTGTCCCTGCCTGATAACCCAGCTACAATAAGAAAATCATGGCTGGTTTTTGACAAGTCCCAGACCATAGAAAGTTTCTACATTTGTGGTCGTATCCATTGGCAACCGATCAAGGCACTACTAAGATGGTTAGAGAAAATCTTTAAAACGCTGCAGAATTTTTAACTACTTATATTTGCAAAAATGTTTAACTTGTAATTACCTACAAACATAGATATGATCATGTTCATGGGAATACCCCTTTAACTTAATATTTTGTTGCACAACCTTTTGAGGCAATCACTGCAATCAAACGATTCCTGTAACTGTCAATGAGACTTCTGCACCTCTCAACAGGTATTTTGGCCCACTCCTTATGAGAAAACTGCTCCAGTTGTCTCGGGTTTGAAGGGTGCCTTTTCCAGACGGCATGTTTCAGCTCCTTCCAAAGATTCTCAATAGGATTTAGGTCAGGGCTCATAGAAGGCCACTTCAGAATAGTCCAATATTTTCCTCTTAGCCATTCTTGGGTGTTTTTAGCTGTGTGTTTTGGGTCATTATCCTGTTGCAAGACCCATGACCTGCAACTGAGACCAACCTTTCTGACCCTGGGCAGCACACTTCTCTAGAATCCCTTGATAGTCTTTAGATTTCATTGTACCCTGCACAGATTCAAGACACCATGTGCCAGATGCAGCAAAGCAGCCCCAGAACAAAACAGAGACTCCTCCATGTTTCACAGTAGGGACAGTGTTCTTTTCAAGATATGCTTCATTTTTACGTCTGTGAACATCGAGCTAATGTGCCTTGCCAAAAATTTAGATTTTTGTCTCATCTGTCCATAGGACATTCTCACAGAAGCTTTGTGGCTTGTCAACATGTAGTTTGGCAAATTCCAGTCTGGCTTTTTTATGTTTTGTTTTCAACAATGGTGTCCTCCTTGGTCGTTTCTCATTAAGTCCACTTTGGCTCAAACAACGACGGATGGTGCGATCTGACACTGATGTTCCTTGAGCTTGAAGTTCACCTTTAATCTCTTTAGAAGTTTTTCTGGGCTCTTTTGTTACCATTCGTATTATCCTTCTCTTTGATTTGTTATCAATTTTCCTCCATGTCCAGGGAGGTTGGCTACAATCCCATGGATCTTAAATTTCTGAATAATATGTGCAACTGTAGTCACAGGAACATCAAGCTGCTTGGAGATGGTCTTATAATCTTTACCTTTAACATGCTTGTCTATAATTTTCTTTCTAAGCTCCTGAGACAACTCTTTCCTTTGCTTCCTCTGGTCCATGTTGAGTGTGGTACTCACCATGTCACCAAACAGCACAGTGAGTATCTGTAGCCCTATATACAGGCCCACTGACTGATTACAAGATTGTAGACACCTGTGATGCTAATTAGTGGACGCACCTTGATTTAACATGTCCCTTTGGTCACATTATTTTCAGGGGTATAATCATTTCTGTCCAGGCCTGTTTCATGAGTTTTCTTTTTTAAAAAAATTCTGTTTTAGCATGGTTGAAAAGCAATGTCTGACTTTCATTTGTTCATTTTCATAGAATTTTTATATATTACTTTTGTCAGATTCAAGTTATTTCTGTGACCATTGTGGGTTTTTCTTTCATTAAATGAAGGGTACCAATAACCCCCTTACATATAACAATCTCCCCATTATAATAGCCCCCTTATAAATAATAATTTAGCCTTATTTATAATAGTTTCAACCTTATAATAGCTCCACTTATTTGTGATAGTTCTCCCCTTTTAAGTACAATTATACTATTATTTATAATGGGGGCTATTATAATGGGGAACTATTATTTATACTGGTACTGTTATAAGGAAGGAACTATAATATATAAAGGGACTAATGTAAGGGGGGGCAATTATATACAAAAGTCCCCTCATATATATAATATGTCATCTCTTATAATAACCCCCTTATATATAAGTTTCCCCTTATATATAGTAGCCACTTTATATATAACAGATACACCTTATAAATAATACTTCACCCTTACAATAGCCCCCCTTATATTTAATAATTCCCCCACTATAAATATTAGCCCCCCCTATAAATAATAGTTTGCCCCCTTAGCAGGTGATCCCTTTCCCTTACCAGAAAACAATAAATCTTGCACTCACCTTACCTTGCTCCCATAATGAGCGCAGCAGCTGAAGTGAGTTATAGTAGGTATTCTATTGCAGAACAGGGACTTTCCCTGCTCTGCCATAGAATAAAACTGTATCGGCGTGCACAGCACCTGGGTACACTGAGGTTGCACTGGGCTCTCTGTCATTTGTGTCCCTCGGCAGACCGCTAAAACAGAGGTTACCCTATCTATAGGGTCCGCCGGCTGTCTATTGGGTTTCCTCTGTTTTTATACTGAAACCGGCATTTTTTTTGGTGCAGATGTGAACCTAGTCTGATATGGTAGTATTGTAAAAAATAAGCATCTTGGAATCCTTGGGTGTATTAATAGTACAGAGTTATGGATATAGTCACATGGCCACAAATGCAATTTGCATTCTCATAGTACAAGATGCTAATTGTTTACTAATCATAACAAAAGCTCCTAATGCGTCAGAGGTAGTTCTTACAGATGCTAAATAAGGGTGTGCCAGATGATTAATAGGTAAATGAAGCAAAACTTCAGGATGTCACTTATATGGCTAAGCTTATCAGTAATTGAGACATGGCAGCTTCATCCTTCCTGTGTGTTTTTCTGAGCATGGGGGAAATAAGAGGAATATACTTTCATCAGTGGCATAACGATCGTGGTCGCAGGGGGTGCGACCGTGACCAGGCCTGCAGGGCTACAGGGCCTTTGGCCAGCTGGAAATGGCCAGTGCCCCGGACCACCATTGATAGTGGTCGGGGAAAGCCTTGTTTCCCGACCGCTATACATATTGTTAATGGAAAGGGGCCTGGCCGGTGTATATAAAAAACAAAAAAAAATTACTTATACTCACCTGTCCTGGGCTGAGCATCTGCTCTGGGGCTCTTCCTGCCGGTAACTGAGGTCAAGCCAATGGTCACATGAGGCACACCGGCGTAATGACATCATTGCGCCCCACGTGACCGCTGGAGCGCAAGACCTCAGTCGCCAGACAGAAGAGGCCCCGGAGAGGTGAGTATAAGTGTTTGTTATTTTTAATCACTTCTCCTGAGCCTCTATTTATTATGCCTCAGACCCCAGAGTATAATAATAGCACCGGCTCTAGGGGAAGGGGGGCTCTTGGGAGCACATAATACTGTGTGGGGGCTACTGTGAGCATATAATACTGTGTGGGGGCCACTGCGGAGCACGTAATACTGTGTGGGGGCCGCTGGAGAGCACGTAATAATGTGTGGGGGCCACTAAGGAGCACGTAATACTGTGTGGGGGCTACTGCCAGCACATAACACTGTGTGGGGGCCACTGTGGAGCATGTAACACTGTCTGGGGGCCACTGCGGAGCACGTAATACGTTGTGGGGGCCACTGTGAAGCACATAATACTGTTTGGGGTCCACTGTGGAGACGTAATACTGTCCCAGTATTGTTTACATGTCGGGTGCTGCGCTGCTCACTCACCGTATTCTTGATAACTGCAGTAGTGGGTACTAAAGCTGCATCCCTTTCAAGTATCTGAGATATCACTGCAGCACCCGTAACCAGCACTATCAAGAATTCACTCTAGGGAGGGGGTAGGGGGCAAAAGTTTAGTTACGCCACTGACTTTCATGATCCTTTTACCATATCAGTGAGACTGAGGCTTTAAAGAGGACCTTTCACCACCTCCACCAATAGAAATTTTCTCTCTAGCCCTCTCCATTCCCAAGTAACAAGCTCAGGCTATTTTCACATCTATACACAGGTCTCCATCATTTGGGTCCTCCGGGGGACCCAAATAAAGGAGAGCCACTTTGCTAAAACATCAGTTAACCGCGGACCCCATAGACTATAATTGGGCCCCCCAGGTGTTTGCCATTTCTATACTAAAACCAGGGGAGAGAAAAGTCCTCCATGCAGGATTTTTCTCTCTGACAATTTTCTGCGGCTTCTGTGGTAGAGACTCCGGCGCAGTTGTGACACTAGTCTAAGTTAGTTTTGGTGTCTGATGTGCTATTTAAGCCCTGTCATGTCAGAAGGGCAGTGTCAGGCAGGGGTCGGGATTCAGGGCTCCAATCAGAAGCAGCCAGTGTCAGAGTCACACCCCTTGTCTGCTCCTGCCTGACACTGCCCTCCTGACAGTACAGAGAATAAATAGCATATCAGACACCAAAGATAGCTGCATCGATTGCTCAGTAATGGTGGGGGCTAGAGAAAAAATCCAAACTGTGCCAGAATCAGTGTAGCAGCACCTGTTAAAAGATGCTAAGAACTGGAGTTGGTGGAGGTGGTGAAAGGTCCTCTTTAAGTCCATATATACATTATATGCCCCACTTCCCCACTGAAACCACAGATATCTAAGGGGGGGCCAATGTGCTGACCATCTTATATGTATGGGGACATTAAGTCTCACACATCTAATATTTACTCTGCTGAATATGGTGACACTTAACCTAAATGTACACAACAGTGTGTATTTTGCTGTAGTCAAAATAGAGATCCGTTGTAGCTAGGGGTTCAGCATGGGGCAAACATGTCCAAGTGGGCCCCCAACTTAGGTATACCGATATTATCACTATACAGTGACCTATAGTGGTAATTGCCAGCTCTGTATAAGGCCCTGCAGACAATTTAGGTGAATGCAGCACAGGAAACAGTGACTTACAGGTGACGTCTCTGACTAATTGTTCACATTTACCATCTCTTCCATCTGGAATGCCATGAACACTTCTTCCAGAAGCTCCTCATCTTCCCAGACCCACATTTTCCTCACCGTACCTTCTTAAATAGTGCACCTTATTAATAATGATCCCTGTGTGCCTCTTTTTTAAAGGGTTTTTCAGGCCATCAATAAATAAAAATCAATGGAGTTCTGACACCAAGGACACCTGTTGATCAGCTGTTTGAAGGGAACTGCAATGGTTCTGCAAGTGCCGTGACCCCTTCTGTGTTTACATTTTATCATTCATTTCATAGTAGCCATGTAATGTAACTACACCCTCATCCTAAACACTTCTATGGGCCAAGGCTGTAATTACTTCACACGGTCACTAGAGAGAGCGTGCGATGTAAACATTGAAGGGTTCACCATGCTTGCATGTGCAAGTGACCCCTTCAAATAGCTGATCAATAAAAATCAATCACTAAAATGAACTTGAAAACCCCTTTAATAAAGCCCAAGTGCCTCCTAAATGTATTAGTGCCCCCATAATGACACCTTATATTAAATGATACCTTATATATTCATAATGCTCCCTAATAACCACTTATATAAGTAATGTCCCTTATATTCATAATTTCCCCTTATATAAATGATTCCCCTTAAATTCATAAAGCCTCCTAATGACCCCTTATATAAATGATCTCCCCCTTATATTCATAATGCCCCTAATGTCCCCGTTGATGCCACATATAATAACTGCTCTAACAAATAAAAAAAAATAAAAGATATGCCCACCTGCTTGCGATCCCTTGCTGCACGGAGCTGCCGCTGCCACTGTCTCTCCTCTCTTCTTTATGGGGTGCCATGAGTACAGACAGGACGTTTGAGCCCAATGCAGGTGGCATAATGCTGTGACATCATTGTGCCATCTTGGGTGGAGACATCTTGTCTGGGGTCATTGAGCCTTGTAAGCTAGCAGGCCTGAAGTGGCTTGTGGTTTACAGAGTGGCAGAGCAGGAAGCCAAGTACTTCCTGCTCTACTATTCATTTCAACTGCATTGGTGTCATTAAGGCACCAATATAGTTGAAAGTACTCCATGTGTTGTTTATGGAGGTTCTGGAGTGGGACCGACAGTGTCAGTGGGCTTGGGGCCGCCGCCCCCTGTGCCCCTCCCTACTAGCTACACCTCTCCGTTGTCACATTTTGCAGACTGTTTGTCATCAGTTAATGGATTGGTAGGAGAATCTCCCAAAAAATGAGGTGTGGGGACCGCGCTTCACCAAAGATGCTTTATTATACTCAAATAACACAACGCGTTTCGGGGAAATCAGATCCCCTTTATCAAGTGTACAAGAGACTAAACATAAAAACAATAAAATAATACACATGTAAAGAGTCAGTAATTGGAATTTAGAACCAGTGAAATTAATGATACCATTCTATGGGATAAAAGAAAAGTATCCCACCAGATAGTATTGTCATGGATAGATAAATAAATGAATAAATAGTGGTAATGAATGTACTCAAAAAAATAAATAATAAATAAGTAAAGCTAAAAGGCTAATAAATGCAATATAAAATCAAAATGCGCATAAGAGTAAAAACTATACATAAAAAGGTTTAAACCAATGTTTTTTGGTACTTACCAGCCTGAGGAGGTAGGCTGTGAGATCTGAAGTGAGTGAGAGGCAAATGTGGAGACCACTTTCAGAAAGGCTTATAAAGGTATGGTGAAATGGGACCACCCCTAGGGGGAGGGGTTCAAACTTGTGGGTAAAGATTCGATTGAGAGATAAAGTTTTAATTGAGAAGGGAAAGAAAAAAAAAAAGAATTTGATTGAAAGATAAAGTTTAAATTGAGAAAAAAAAAAAAAAGAAAGAAAGAAAGAAAGAAAACAAAAAAATTATGAATTGGTAATGCTAAATGTTTCATTCGCGTTCGGAGATCGCTACTGTGCATGTGTGTAGCGATCTCCCGCTCTGAGTCATATGTTTCTGTGTAGGGCGCAGGACTGATCTGAACTATGATTGTTATGAAATATAGCACTAAAAAGAAGAAATAATGTTAATGAGTAATGAGAGGGCGGACATCATGCTCATATGACTGGGGCTAGAGAATGTATCATAATACATGGATAAATGAAAAATGAAAATGGGTAATAAACATATGATTATGGCTAAGAAATATATTTCACTATAAACAAATATATACATAATAATTATAAGTGATAGGCATAGAACAAAAATGATGACAATACATATGCATATGGGTTGAAACGAATGTACTGGAGGGGAGAAGATAATGCCGGCGATGTGTGGATATGCAAATATATACACACACCTTAGAATACCTAGTCATATACAGACTCAAGTGCTTCATTAAGCCCAGCTGGTGTTAGAGAGTTAAATTTAAAAATCCAATACATTTCCTTTCTCTTGAGCTTTTCAAATCTGTTGTTGGTATGGGCAGGGATGTGGTCTATTGGTGTGATTTTGAATGCATCGAAACAAGATTTATGCGACACCAAGGCATGTTTTGATACACTGTGTTTGAGGTAGCCATTAGTTACATTAGATCTGTGCTTATTTAGCCTCTCCCTTAATGGTCTGATGGTCCTTCCTACATACTGGAGGCCACAAGGGCACTCCAGGACATAGATGACAAAGGAGGATGAACAGTTCAGGAAACGATTGATCTGGAAAATATCGCCTGTTGAAAAGCTCGTAATGGTTTTGGCTGAATGGTTAATTGTGTGACAACATTTACATTTTTTGTGTTCACATTTATAAACACCATTTGGTTCTGGATATGACATATTCCGGTCTACAGGTTTAGTAAGAGACCTCAGTTTGCTAGGGGCCAATAGATTTTTCAGGGTTTTTGCTCTTCTAAAAGTGATTGCTGGCTTATGGGGGATATTCTTATTAAGTAGAGGATCATTCAGGAGTATCGTCCAGTGTTTGTCCAGGATCATCCTGATCCTGTTATGTGCATTACTGTAAGTGGTTATGAAATTATGTCCGAATTCTTTACTAGTATTTTTCCGAAAGGGGACAAGGCATTCAGATTGAGTGAGAAACTGTGCTTTAGATTCTGCTGCTTGAATAATCCGTTTAGGATAGTTTTTTTCCTGGAAACGTTGGGTTAGAATTTTACTCTGGATTTTAAAGTCTGAGTCCTTCGTACAGTTTCGCCGGATACGTTTGAATTGCCCGAATGGTACATTATCCTTCCATTTTCTGTAATGGGAGCTACGGTAATCAAGTAGACTGTTGCAGTCTACCTTTTTGAAGAAAGTTTTTGTACTGATGCCCTCAAGGCTACCATGGAGTTCTAAATCCAGGAAATCAATTGTGTTCTTTTTAGGTTGGCCACTAAGGGTGATTCCCCAGTTGTTATTATTGAGATAGTTTGTGAACTCACAGAAGGAATATTCTGAACCTTCCCATATGAAAAGGAGGTCGTCAATGTATCTTTTATAGAACACAATGCTAGCAGACCAAGGGTGTTTATTCTGAATGTAGGTTTCCTCAAATCGTCCCATAAAAATGTTGGCGTAGCTCGGAGCGAAACGGGTCCCCATAGCAGTACCACGTTTCTGCAAATAGAGTTTTGACTCAAAGGTGAACACATTATGTTCAAGAATGAACTGAATACTATCTATGATAAAAGTTTTTTGTTCGGTTGGCATTGTGGGATCCAGAGATAATGTTCTAGATATCATGTCAAGGCCTTTAGAATGTGGTATATTACTATAGAGTGCGGACACATCTAGGGTTGCCCAAATATAGTTAGGTTTCCATTGTATAGTTAAAAGTTTAGTAATAAAATGTGTAGAATCTTTCAAATAAGATGGAAACCTTATAACATATTTTTGCTACGCGTTTCGCTCCGAGCTACGCCAACATTTTTATGGGACGATTTGAGGAAACCTACATTCAGAATAAACACCCTTGGTCTGCTAGCATTGTGTTCTATAAAAGATACATTGACGACCTCCTTTTCATATGGGAAGGATCAGAATATTCCTTCTGTGAGTTCACAAACTCTCTCAATAATAACAACTGGGGAATCACCCTTAGTGGACAACCTAAAAAGAACACAATTGATTTCCTGGATTTAGAACTCCATGGTAGCCTTGAGGGCATCAGTACAAAAACTTTCTTCAAAAAGGTAGACTGCAACAGTCTACTTGATTACCGTAGCTCCCATTACAGAAAATGGAAGGATAATATACCATTCGGGCAATTCAAACGTATCCGGCGAAACTGTACGAAGGACTCAGACTTTAAAATCCAGAGTAAAATTCTAACCCAACGTTTCCAGGAAAAAAACTATCCTAAACGGATTATTCAAGCAGCAGAATCTAAAGCACAGTTTCTCACTCAATCTGAATGCCTTGTCCCCTTTCGGAAAAATACTAGTAAAGAATTCGGACATAATTTCATAACCACTTACAGTAATGCACATAACAGGATCAGGATGATCCTGGACAAACACTGGACGATACTCCTGAATGATCCTCTACTTAATAAGAATATTCCCCATAAGCCAGCAATCACTTTTAGAAGAGCAAAAACCCTGAAAAATCTATTGGCCCCTAGCAAACTGAGGTCTCTTACTAAACCTGTAGGCCAGAATATGTCATATCCACAACCAAATGGTGTTTATAAATGTGAACACAAAAAATGTAAATGTTGTCACACAATTAACCATTCAGCCAAAACCATTACGAGCTTTTCAACAGGCGATATTTTCCAGATCAATCGTTTCCTGAACTGTTCATCCTCCTTTGTCATCTATGTCCTGGAGTGCCCTTGTGGCCTCCAGTATGTAGGAAGGACCATCAGACCATTAAGGGAGAGGCTAAATAAGCACAGATCTAATGTAACTAATGGCTACCTCAAACACAGTGTATCAAAACATGCCTTGGTGTCGCATAAATCTTGTTTCGATGCATTCAAAATCACACCAATAGACCACATCCCTGCCCATACCAACAACAGATTTGAAAAGCTCAAGAGAAAGGAAATGTATTGGATTTTTAAATTTAACTCTCTAACACCAGCTGGGCTTAATGAAGCACTTGAGTCTGTATATGACTAGGTATTCTAAGGCGTGTGTATATATTTGCATATCCACACATCGCCGGCATTATCTTCTCCCCTCCAGTACATTCGTTTCAACCCATATGCATATGTATTGTCATCATTTTTGTTCTATGCCTATCACTTATAATTATTATGTATATATTTGTTTATAGTGAAATATATTTCTTAGCCATAATCATATGTTTATTACCCATTTTCATTTTTCATTTATCCATGTATTATGATACATTCTCTAGCCCCAGTCATATGAGCATGATGTCCGCCCTCTCATTACTCATTAACATTATTTCTTCTTTTTAGTGCTATATTTCATAACAATCATAGTTCAGATCAGTCCTGCGCCCTACACAAAAACATATGACTCAGAGCGGGAGATCGCTACACACATGCACAGTAGCGATCTCCGAACGCGAATGAAACATTTAGCATTACCAATTCATAATTTTTTTGTTTTCTTTCTTTCTTTCTTTCTTTTTTTTTTTTTTCTCAATTTAAACTTTATCTTTCAATCAAATTCTTTTTTTTTTTTTTCTTTCCCTTCTCAATTAAAACTTTATCTCTCAATCGAATCTTTACCCACAAGTTTGAACCCCTCCCCCTAGGGGTGGTCCCATTTCACCATACCTTTATAAGCCTTTCTGAAAGTGGTCTCCACATTTGCCTCTCACTCACTTCAGATCTCACAGCCTACCTCCTCAGGCTGGTAAGTACCAAAAAACATTGGTTTAAACCTTTTTATGTATAGTTTTTACTCTTATGCGCATTTTGATTTTATATTGCATTTATTAGCCTTTTAGCTTTACTTATTTATTATTTATTTTTTTGAGTACATTCATTACCACTATTTATTCATTTATTTATCTATCCATGACAATACTATCTGGTGGGATACTTTTCTTTTATCCCATAGAATGGTATCATTAATTTCACTGGTTCTAAATTCCAATTACTGACTCTTTACATGTGTATTCTTTTATTGTTTTTATGTTTAGTCTCTTGTACACTTGATAAAGGGGATCTGATTTCCCCGAAACGCGTTGTGTTATTTGAGTATAATAAAGCATCTTTGGTGAAGCGCGGTCCCCACACCTCATTTTTTGGGAGATTCTCCTACCAATCCATTACCTGTATACCGTCTGGATCCAGGAGATTCTGACGCCTAGAGGTTCCGCAGCTCACATATACCAAAACATACTATGGATCCATCCACTGTGTTAGTTGTGGGCCAGCACAACTTGAAAAGGTGAGAACCCACCTATATTAACATCCATAATATCTAACTATCCTGGTTGTGAGATCACCAATTGAAGGGGTACTGTTTACCATCAGACCCAGCCAGTTGAACACTCACTACAATATAGACCAGTGCTTTTGTGCTACTTAGTGGCTTTCTACCATACTTTCAGTGGATGATCCTTGTTGTTTCTCCAATCATTTGACTACCTCCTGTTCTCAACACAATTATCTATGTACAACCTATTTTTTAAGCAATATCACGCTACGTGCCGCTCGGCGTTGTTGTTTTTATTTTTGTTTTGAAGTATATGTTTGTCATCAGTGTCATATACCTTGCATCTGTATGGCATCTGTTTTCAGCCGCAAAAAAAATGGTATGTTCAAAATAATGTCACTGACTTATCCCAGACCGTTGAGAAGGTTACATGATCACCCAGACAACATTTTCTCTTTTGTTTTTGCATAGTTGAGACCTAACTTGGGTTTGTCAGCTGATATAGCTCTGGCTTCAAGCATTTCTCAGTGCAAAGATGTCCTTTGAGCATGTGGATAATGGTTTTTTGGGCTGACTTTGCAGCATCCCAGAGTGACACTGCTTAAATGGTCTTTTGTCTTATGTGCCTTTGGTTATGGATATGAATATATGTGTATTTTGTTTGTACAGCTCCTTAATGTATTTCCCCTAATGGTTTATCCCCACTGTTGGCTACCCCTTTACTTTTTTATGGCTTGGTACAGCCCTGGCCAATCACCAGCCACTGGGTGGGGTTTGGAGACTTAAGTCTCAAGAGAACTGTTAGAGTGTGGTTAGTGTTCAGTGAGTGTTGGCACTGTGACAACTGTGCTCTAGCGTATTCCTGTCAGCCCCTGAGTGAAAGGAGTATCATCTGCCCAAGTCTGCTAAGAGACAGGGAAGAGTTAACTGTCTACTAGACACTGTGCCAAGGAGGAAGATAGGAGTCCTGCTTTTCCAGGAGCTGTATTCTGGGATCCACCTAACAGACAAGTATTTGGGCCCAAGGGACTTTGTTACGTTCAGCCCCCAGAATCATACACAGGGTGAGGCTTGGTTTATTGTTTACTTACTGGAATGGAGTACAAGGCACCCTATCACCACCATAGTCTGGGCATCCCTTATCCCAAGCCTGGGCGTGCCCAACAGTTTGGAGACTTCTACCCCCATCGGGAAGCTGCACAAGTTCACTGTTGAGAGTTGCCTGTTCATCACAGTAAATTCAACTTGGTTAAACAGCACCACTGCCTCCTGAATCGTTCCTGCGCTTACCATCAGAGCCCTTCCAAACACCATCACACGGCTCATGGTGAGAGAGGACCCCTCTCCAACTGGAAGTGCCACGGGGAAACAATTACCACCACCATCATGTACCACGCAGGCTCCCCTCGTTAGTGTCCGATCTGGGAGGTGGGCTGGAGGAGATCAGTTGAGTGTACTTGGCCTACCCTGTGACATCACCACCGTCACTAGTACGCCCATCCTCCAGTTCCCTCCATGTGGGTTGCAGCAACTTCACTCTTAGTGATTTGGTCAGCAAGCACAGATGATGGACGAAGAACTGAAGAGGAGGAGGAGGTATTGGGTTCACCTCTCCCCCCACATTATCTCCCACCACACATGTGAACTGACTTGCAGCAGCACCTGGGGAACTTCCACAGCTACTGCCACATGTCTATCCCCACTTCTGACTGTTTGCTATTGGACCTGTGTCCAGGACTCACTTTCCAAGACATCAACATGCAACGGTGCATTTCTCCAGAGGAATGGATCATTATCAACATCAGGAAAGAACACCCATGCCGTTCATTACAGAACCAGTCCTGTTAATCTTCTGTCTGCTTATTCCACAGGATGGGGTGGTCCTGCACCAGAGTGATTAGCTACTCTGTCAGCACTCTGATCATGGTGGATGGTGAGGTTACTGGTGTCACAGTCAGCTCAGAGCACTGCAATGGTCAGCTCATGGCACAGCAGTGGTGTACTAGCAGCTCAGGGTATCAGGAGGGCTCTGGTGTTGATCACTTCCAGTGTACAAGCCTGTCTTGCCTCTGTGCCATCTATCACAGCCTTTCTATCTCTGAAACATGGGGGAAATCCCCTAGTGCCACCTAGCAACAAGTCAAGACAGCACACAGATCCTGTATGCCTCCCACCTTCCAAAGGACTGAAAGAGGGACAAAATCTGTGATGAACTTAGGAATTGAAAGTTCCACCCCAGCCCCACCCCTCTTGGTCTGCCCATTCTCACCTGTGTCCCTTTGTGCCCCACAGTACAATGCCCCTTTAGTGGCCCTGACACATTATCATGCCTCATCGTGGTCCAAAAACAGTATAATGTCCACCTCAATGTGGACCCCACAGTACACTGTCCCACCACAATGTAGCCCCACAGTATAATATACAACCCTAATTCCAAAAAAGTTGGGACATTGTATAAAATGTACAGAAGATAAGAATGCAATAATTTGGAAATCTTATATAACCATATTTTATTCACAATAGAACAAAGATCATCAATTTCTAAAAGAGTTAATTTGTTGAAATAAAATGTAAACATTTCTAACTTTCAACTTTTGATATGTGTTCTATTGTGAATTAATTATCGTTATATGAGATTTCCAAATTATTGCATTCTTCTTTTCTGTACATTTTACACAACGTCCCAACTTTTTTGGAATTGCGGTTGTATAATGTCCCCCTCAATGTGGCCCCACAGTATAATGTTCTCCCATAAAATGGGTGCCATAGTGTAATCTTCCCCTTAATATAATCCCCACAGTATAATGTCTTCCCCAAAAACTAATACTTACCTTTGTCTCCCTGTTCACCTGTAGTCCACTCCTGTATTTCCTGCTGGCGGCTTCAGGGAGCAGCAGGTGCAATATAGTGACATCACTGCAACAGCCCTTTCAAGTTACCCAGAGGAGAGAGGAAAAATGGTGAAGCAGAGATTGGACGATTCCCTGATTCACCAGTATACTCAATTTATCTGCATCTGAATGATACTTATGAGTTGAAGCCTGGACATAACTCCTTCCACTTGGGACAGCTCCCAGAATCCAGGATTGTCCTGCTGAATCTAGGACAGCTGGAAGGGATGGGGATGCTATCTGTTTGCCATCTGTAACAAGCAGAAATAGGGCTCTCAGTTTGAAGGCACACTTCCACAGCCCCCACACTGATCTGTGTATAACATGGTGGTTTACGTGGGACCAGTGGTGTAACTAGGAATGGCTGGGCCCTAAGGCGAACATTTGATATGCCCCCCCCCCCCCGCACAAACCGCATTCCCTGCATTCCTGCACACACTATTATGCCCCATAGTGGCATAGTGACAAACATAAAAAAACAATGTTACTTACGTCTCCCTGGCTCCGGCGCACTCCCCGCTACTTTTGGCCCACTTCAGTGTTGGACCAGACATCATGTGAGCCCAGGTGACATCACCAAAGAGGTCCAAAGACTGCTGGAGCGTCGGAGAGGTAAGTAACAGTGTTTTTTATGTTCCCACACCTCCCCTGGACTTCCGATCCCTGCTGCTCCTCACAGCCGCCTCTGCTTCCGCAGAAGAGGAAGCGCAGGCAGCCGTGAGCAGGAGCGGAGATCTGTAACTAAATAGGGCCCGTTACCTGCTGGGATTACTCCATCAGGTAACGGCCTATTAAAGAGGACCTTTCACGTCCTCATGCACATGCAGTTTTATATACTGATAGAAAGCCGACAGTGTGTTGAATTCAGTGCACTATCGGCTCTCCCGTTATGTGCCCCAGGCCTGGAAATATTGGTGCCTAAACTAATGGCACCGATCTCTGCCCACTGTCAGAAGGGCATTCCTGACAGTCTAGCTGGGCTGTGAGGAACGCCCTCCCTGACAGTACTCGTCTGTAGCCCTGTACTGTCAGAGGGGACATTCCTTACCGCCCAGCGATGATGCTTAGCGGTGAGGAGCGCCCCCCCCCCGTACAAGTCTATGGATGAGTACAGCCCAGCTAGATATCTCCAGCCACGGGACAAATAACAGGAAAGCCAATTGGCTTTCTAGCGGTATATAAAACCGCATGTGCATGAGGACGTGAAAGGTCCTCTAAAAAACCCCCCCCAAAAAAAAACCACAACATCAGGGGCCTGCTGGGCCCCCTAATGTCCCAAACCCTGTGGCAGCCACTACTGCTGCTGGGACCATTCGAAAGCATGTGTCAGTTTGCTATCCATTGAAATAATGGATATACAGTGGGTACGGAAAGTATTCAGACCCCTTTAAATTTTTCACTCTTTGTTTCATTGCAGCCATATGCTAAAAGCAAAAAAAAATTCAATTTATTTCTCGTTAATAATAATTTATTTCTCGTTAACTCAGCACCCCATCTTGATAGAAAAAAAACAGAAATGTAGATATTTTTGCAAATTTATTAAAAAAGAAAAACTGAAATATCACATGGTCATAAGTATTCAGACCCTTTGCTGTGACACTCATATTTAACTCACATGCTGTCCATTTCCTTCTGATCCTCCTTGAGATGTTTCTACTCCTTCATTGGAGTCCAGCTGTGTTTAATTAAACTGATTGGACTTGATTAGGAAAGGCACAAACCTGTCTATATAAGACCTCACAGCTCACAGTGCATGTCAGAGCAAATGAGAATCATGAGGTCAAAGGAACTGCCAAAGGAGCTCAGAGACAGAATTGTGGCAAAGCACAGATCTTGCCAAGGTTACAAAAGAATTACTGCAGCACTCAAGGTTCCTAAGAGCACAGTGGCCTCCATAATCCTTAAATGGAAGAAGTTTGGGATGACCAGAACTCTTCCTAGACCTGGCTGTCCAGCCAAACTGAGCAATCGTGGGAGAAGAGTCTTGGTGAGAGAGGTAAAGAAGAACCCAAAGATCACTATGGCTGAGCTCCAGAGATGCAGTAGGGAGATGGGAGAAAGTTCCACAAAGTCAACTATCACTGCAGCCCTCCACCAGTCGGGGCTTTATGGCAGAATGGCCCGAAGGAAGCCTCTCCTCAGTGCAAGACATATGAAAGCCCGCATAGAGTTTGCCAAAAAACACATGAAGGACTCCCAGACTATGAGAAATAAGATTCTCTGGTATGATGAGACGGAGGTTGAACTTTTGGGCATTAATTTTAAGCGGTATGTGTGGAGAAAACCAGGCACTGCTCATCACCTGCCCAATACAATCCCAACAGTGAAACATGGTGGTCGCAGCATCATGCTATGGGGTGTTTTTCAGTTGCAGGGACAGGATGACTGGTTGCAATTGAAGGAAAGATGAATGCGGACAAGTACAGAGATATCCTAGAAGAAAACTTTTTCCAGAGTGCTCTGGATCTCAGACTGGGCTGAAGGTTCACCTTCCAACAAGACAATGACCCTAAGCACACAGCTAAAATAACAAAGGAGTGACTTTGGAACAACTCTGTGACCATTCTTGACTGGCCCAGCCAGAGCCCTGACCTCAACCCAATTGTGCATCTCTGGAGAGACCTGAAAATGGCTGTCCACCAACGTTCACCATCCAACCTGACGGAACTGGAGAGGATCTGCAAGGAAGAATGGCAGAGGGTCCCCAAATATAGATGTGAAAAACTTGTTGCATCATTCCCAAGAAGACTCATGGCTGTATTAGCTCAAAAGGGTGCTTCTTTCCGTACCTACTGTAACATTGATATCAAACATGTGCATGTAGGCTAAAAGAAATGCTTCTTTTAAATAAGTTTTTTTTTTTATTGTTCAAAGGTAATACAAAATTAAAAACTAAATAAATTTGGCATTGCCATAATCTTTGACCAGCAGAATAAAGGTAATTTGCATTATGCTGCACAGTGCACCGCACTAACTTTACAACATATAAAAACAATGGTGAAATTATTTTTCTTTCAGCCTGCCTAGAAACAGATACTAAGTATGATCATGGCAGTAAATTACATGTTATGGTCCGGGCCTTAACCATAGGGCCAACGATGCACATGCACCAGGCCCTATGGCAGCGGGGATCCCCTTGGGACAGCAAATGCACGACTGTCCCAATTCAGCAAATGCAGGACTTCTGGACTGCCTCAATTCAGCTCATCGGCATCCTAAGGACGCAGATGTTAAATACAATGATGAAGCAGGGGGCTGTCCACTCCCTGCTTCACCATTCATCCCCTCTCTTTCCCAGGAGCTGCAGGCATGATGTGATGACGTCACATGGCGCCTGCAGCTCCCTGAAGACTCTGGACCAGAAAAGCAGGGGAGCGAGGAGAGGTGAGTATTAAAGTTTTTTTAATTTTGTTTGGTAGGAATGGGACATACTATTGTGGGAGCAACTGCAGGGGGACTTTAAACTGTGGGGGCAGCTAGAGGGGAACATTAAACTGGGGGCAGCTGGAGAGGGACATTACATTATATGTGGCCACTAGGGAAGCATTATACTGTGTGATGGCCACTAAGTGGGCATTATAATTTGTGCAAGTCAGGTATTTCTAAGTGGTGGTGATGGGAAGGGGGACACAAACCTTTTCACTGGTTCCACCAATGTGTTAAAACGCCCCTGATTATGGCAGTAAGTTATATGGCACTGTTATATGTTTCCTAAAATGGGTCCATTAAATATGCAACTCATAAACATAAGCCCTCATATGGCTACATCACAAAAATAAAAAAGTGAGTTGCTATATGCTTTACCACATATTCTGGACCTGCTCCTTGATATATGATTATATGACCATACAGGGTGTCCCTCTTGATCCCTTGACGTACCTGCTCAATTTACCTCCTAGATAGATGGGCAAGAAGTCCACCTGACTGTTCTTATATCTCTGCACAGCGGCTAAAACTTTAATTGCCCTGCACTTGAAATCTACTGCCCCCCCTTCGGACACTGACTTCCTTGCTAGAGTCAAGGATGTTCGTATCTTGAATACTTGACTGCCTCTCTTAACAATACTGTACCTGCAGTTGATGCCATATGGGACCCATGGGACTCCTACTGTATATTGACATCTCTACAACTCCCCTCCCTTCTTCCCTGTCTTTTCCATGTGCCATCTGATTGCTGTATGCACTTGGCTTATCGTGTACACCATTATGTACTTATCCTTCTTTGTCTTTGTTAATGTTCAAAAATTTCTAATAAATATTAGTTAAAAAATAAAATAAAAAAAAAAAAACAGGCATAACTGCTAGGCATCTGTGCCTGGTATATAGTCAAAAAGGCCTCTGTGCTGTAGCCTCTTCAATCAGCTGATCAGTGGGGTACCAAAAGTCAGACCCTAAGGCTATCAGTCAGACCCTAAGACCATCAAGTCATATAATACTTCTTTAAGTACCAAACTAGGACACATCCTAAGTAGTTGGGAGAGATAGTCAAGCATTTAGTCAACAGCTATCTAATGCATATAGCCAGCTTGAGATATAGTCAGTAGACAGACTCGATAAGCTTAGATACTTCTTCAACAATACTTCCTATGTACAAGAATATAACAACTTTAATACTGCTCCCTATGTACAAGAGTATAACTACTATAAATACTGTTCCCTATGTATAAGAATATAACTTCTATAATACAGCCTCCTATATACAAGAGTATACTATAATAGTAACACTTTTGTATGAGAGTATATGCACTGCTCCCCAGTGATGTAACTAAAGTCTTGTGGGCCCCGGTGCAATCTTGTGTCCGGGGCCCCCTACCTCATCCCTGTAGTGAATTCTTGATAGTGATGGTTACAGGTGCTAAGGAGTTTAATCATCCTTAGTGTGGTTAGGGTAATCTGTGGGTTTCCTTGGCTTATGGGCCAGATGGAAGCTGTAATCTCAATACTGATGCCAATGCTTATAGGCCCCCTAAGGCTCCTGGGCCCCGGTGCGACTGCACCCTCTGCACCCCCTCAAGTTACACCCCTGCTGCTCCCTATGTACAGGAATATATCTAAAGTACTATATTCCTGCTGCTACTTACTTAAAGGGGTTGTCCAGGAAAAAATGGAATTTCTACACTAATCTAAACACCCTCTCCCCGCCTACTTTCTAAATTACATACTTTAGCAAAAATATATATTTACCCATATCCCTGTGGCAGTCATGTGACCGCCCCAGGCACATTTTTTGATTATCCGGTCACGTTCTGTTTCCCCATTTATGGAAACGTAACGTCACCAATACTACCCCCCTTCCACCCCATCATACTTACCTGTCTTCCTGTGCAGACTTCCTTCTGCAGGGATGGCTCCTCCTCTTCTTTGACGTCTGCTGGTCCGTACGCAGGCCTAAGGAGCCTCCCACGCCTGCGCAGTAGAGATGGATTGCCAGCTGCAGAGCAGTGCCGGGACTATTGCGCACGCTCCGGCAGAGTCAAAGAAGGGGAAGAGCAGTCCCCGCAGAAGGAAGTCTGGATAGGAAGACAGGTAAGTATGATGGGGTGCAGGATGGGCTGAGTTAGTTGGGAAGGGCTAGTAGTGGGTGGGCTAGCTAGGGAGTCAGGGAGGGGGTGTGAGAGGGAGGGGAGGGAGTGAGAGGGAGATAGTATGAGTCAGCCTACAATTACCATGATGCATTGCATGAACTAAGACAGGAGGAAGCTACACCATGTAAACAAATGCAGAAGATGCCAAAAGCTCCAAGAGAAACCCAGAAATCACTCAAAACACTCCTAAAGGTATTTGGGTGCACTTATTAACATATTACTAGCACTAGCAGACCTTTTTTTAAAAAAATAAATAAATACTTTTTTGCCCAGAAAATCCCTTTAACTACAGCACTGAGAATTTTGCAGCATGGTGTCCTCCATACAGCATTATAAACTATTATCAGAGTATGACAATCCAGGAAATCACATACCTCTAAGCGTGTGACACGGACCGTAATGCAATCAATTTGTTATTTGTGGGTGTGGGATCATATGATGGCTTGCACTATTTATAGAAGTATTATTGATCTACAGATTTTGCTAAATTCTTGGTTATAACAATTATAGAGCTCTAACAACATAATTGTTCTATGGAAAACTCCTGTAAACAGTAGTGTTTTTCAGGCTTTTACATTTGAAGTTCATCTAAAAAGATGAACATATTTTTCATATAGATATATGAACATGTAGACGTCATATTTATCAGAAGACGTCCTTCGATTCAGGCTTGAATATACAGGCAAAACAGCCTAAATCCCTTTCATACTGCACAGAGATTTCTAGCACTGGACACAATATGTTAAATGTTATTATTATCCTTGTACCTTATGCTAATGGTGTGATTATTTGGGATCTGTATGGGGCTATTGTTTGGATAGTTTATAGTGTGCTTATTTTTCGCACTTTTTTGGACACAGACTGCATGACATTATTTGATAATGATATGACTTATTATTATTTAGGTAATATGTCTAATAATGCAAAAAAAATCTTCAATGTATGGAAATATTATTCATAGATTACATGAGAGTCTTATGTAGGCAATGTTATATTATAAAAATCAGCCACCAAGTGCAGTACAGTGCACATGAATGGGGTTTTACTTCATCTCATTCATCCACAGATTTGAGGGCATTTAGTATGACAAGTTCCCTTTAAGAGACTGACATAGATTAACACCTAGTGACAGGTTGTATTTTACTGATAGAAATCAGCATGAAATCTCGGGATGTAATTATCAGTATGCAACTCTGCTGTTACTGTCAGCTCCTGTAACCTGTTCTCCCACTTCCTAGCTCTGACCTCAAAGTCTTGTGACCCATCTGATGTCACTGCCCCTCCCTGCTGGAAGGGACATATAGAAAGTGAGCAGGAAGACAGGTGAACGAGAGCTGAGAAGAGAGACGCTACACTCACCAGGTGAGCACTTATCATTCTCCTATTACATGTATATGATAGATTTCACCTTTCTCTCTGTATATAGATCAGATAGCTATAATACTGTAACACCATACTCAGTTCATAGATGTAGCAGACATGAGTTTTATCTTTTGGCTTGATATATTTGATTGTAATATATGGCCTTATATTATTATTATTATTATTTATATAGCACCATTAATTCCATGGTGCTTTACATTTGAGAATTTACATACAGTACACAAAGTATACAAAACAAATACAATGCTAACAGTGACCAACTGGCACAGTGGGATAGAGGGCCCTGCCCGCAAGGGTTTACAATCTATGAGGGAAGAGAGATAGAGACAGAAGGTGAGGGGAGAGTCTGTACAGATGGTGGTGTGGTGACAGTAGTGTTATTGGAGGTTGTAGGCCTTCCTGAATAGGTGAGTCTTCAGGGTCTTCTTGAAACTTGTGATTGTGGGGGCCATTCTTTTGTGTCTTGGTAATGAATTCCAGAGTATGGGGGATGCACGGGAGAAGTCTTGGAGACGATTGTGTGAAGAGCGGATAAGAGCAGAGCGGAGTAGGAGGTCTTGGGAGGATCGGAGGTTACGTGTGGGCAGGTAGCGGGAGATTAGATCGGAGATATATGGAGGGGACAGGTTGTGGGTGGCTTTATATGTCAGAGCTAACATACTGAACTCTATTCGCTGGGCAACGGGTAGCCAGTGAAGGGATTGGCAGAGGGGAGTGGCTGATGAAGAACGGGGGGAGAGGTTTTTTAAGCGAGCAGCACAGTTTAAGGTGGACTGGAGGGGGGCGAGAGTATTTGCTGGGAGGCCATGGAGAAGGGTGTTACAGTAGTCTAGGCAGGAGATTATGAGGGTATGGTCAAGCATTTTTGTAGTTTCAGGGGTGAAGGAGGAGTGGATTCGATGGATGTTCTTGAGTTGGAGGTGGCAGGAGGTGTTGAGGGTTTGGATGTGCGACTTTAAAGATAGGTCAGAGTCTAAGGTTATCCCAAGGCAACGGACCTGTGGGACTGAGGTAAGTGTGGTCCCATTATCCCATTAGGATGTATCAAGACGAGCATTGAAGCTAGATCAAGAGAGGTAATTATTCCGCTGTACTCTGCCCTGGTCAGACCCCACCTGGAATACTGTGTACAGTTCTGGGCTCCCCAGTTTAAGAAAGACATCAATTTATTGGAGCAGGTCCAGAGAAGAGCAACCAAAATGGTGGAAGGTCTACAAACCATGTCCTACGAAGAAAGGCTAAAAGAATTGGGACTGCTTAGTTTGCAGAAGAGAAGGCTAAGGGGAGACTTAATAGCGGTATTTAAATATCTGAAAGGTTGTCACAGTGCAGAGGGATCTACCCTATTCTCATTAGCAGAAGGAAGCACGAGAAGTAATGGGATGAAACTAAGGGGAAAGAGATTCAGATTAGACATTAGGAAAAACTTTCTAACAGTAAGGGTAGTGAGGGAGTGGAATAGGCTGCCACGGGAGGTGGTGAGTTCTTCATCAATTGAAATCTTCAAGCGGAATCTGTATAGGTATATAGCTGGGATGATCTAGGAATTCCTGCTTTTGCAGGGGGTTGGACTCGATGGCCCTTGAGGTCCCTTCCAACTCAAACAAACAAAACAAAACAAACAAACTTTGATAAATGGGTCAGGTAGAGAGGCTTTACGAGGTGGGGCAAAGATGATGAACCCCCTTTTCTCTATGTTGAGTTTGAGAAAGCGGGGAGGAGAGAAAGGAGGCTACGGCTGCTAGACACTCTGGAACTCTGGACAACAGAGCGATAATGTCTGCTCCAGAGAGATATATTTGAGTGTTGTCAGCGTAGCAATGATAGTGAAAACCATGAGATTCTATGAGTTGGCCCAGGCCGAGAGTGTATATTGAGAACAGGAGGGGTTCTAGGATGGAGCCTTGGGGGACACCTACAGAAAGAGGGCAATGGCGAGGAGGTGGTGTGCAAGTGGGAGACGCTGAATGAGCGGTTGGTGAGGTATGAAGAGATCCAGGAAAAGGCCAGGTCTGTGATGCCAAGGGATGAGAGCGTTTGTAACAGGAGGAAATGGTCGACTGTGTCAAAGGCAGAGGAGAGGTCGAGGAGGACAGAGTAGTGATGCTTGGCTTTGGCAGTTAGAAGGTCATTAGTGACCTTGGTTAGGGCAGTTTCTGTGGAGTGATGGGGTATGAAGCCTGACTGTAGTCTGTAAAAAGAATACGTTGGATGAGAGATAGGAGGATAGTTCAGAGTGGACGTTTTGATCAAGCAATTTTGTGGCATACGGGAGCAGTGAGATGGGGTGATAGTTGGCTGGACTGCAAGTGAACCTACTCCATTACTTTATGACAGCACAAGAAAATAAATAGATAACTGTCTATATCAGTATATGTATCATGGTTCTCAACTCTGTTTTCATTCGTTTCCTCCACAACCAGTTGTTCCAGATTTGTATCTTTTTACATTTCTGGTATTGCCCTTGAGTCAATATGCTATTTCTGGTGCTGTGTAATGTAGTTTCACTGAGAAATCTCAGATCACACAGTCTAGATTCCAGAACTTGATTTGCTCCTTTTGCGTTGTACATGTTATCTTTACAGCTCCCACCCAGGGTTGTCACCCAGCTTTCCAGGACTCCTTAGTGACAAACCACCTATGTTGTGCAGCAATACATATACCACTTCTATATCAATGAGGATTGTGACAATACTGTTTGTTACTCAGCTTTCCTAGAAACAGATATTAATAAATAATTACAGTGTAAAATGTTTAATCAAATGATAACTCAAGAAAGGAATCAAATGCACTCTTTAGACCACTATCCTTTCAGGTGTTGCAAACTACAACTCTCATCAGGTCCTGATGCCTGTTGGGCGTTGTGGTTTTTCAAGACCTGGAAGGCCACAGGTTAAAGGAAATTTTTAGAGCACAGAGGAGTTGTAGATTCTCCATAACTGGCCTACCCAGCCATAGGGTATCATTTATTGTGTGAGCTGCTGCTGACTCATCGGATCCTCTGACTTGACCACTTTGTGATTCAGAAGAAAATCCATGTTTGAGAGAACCAAATGCATCATACATTCTATTCCTGTAGTAGAAAAAACAGCTATGTCTGTGGTGCTCAGAGTGGGGTTTTTCACGTGCTTACTGAAAACTGGCGTTCTTCTTTCACCTACTGAATGCCAATTCTGTCCAGTCATGCAATGATGCATCTCTGTGCCAATATCATGAAATCATAACTAGAAAAATTTACTGTGTGTGAATCCTTATGGGAGTTGTATCTACTGTGATCCAGTTTTCCAGAATCAGATATGATTAAGGCCTTATTCAGATGTAACATCTTTCACTGACTCAGTGTCCTTGAAAAACAGCTGTGTCAGTCTGTGCAAGTCCACAGATGGCACTTATTCACAACAGTGAATAATGGCCATGCAACGACTGTTTTTGAAATGGCGTCACATGGCTATTATAGAACTCATAAATTTCAATGGGTTTATTCACATGGCACTATCAATATCTGTTTGTGAGAGGTACTCCTAGTATAATAGTTATCTAGGCTGCTACACACTATCCCCTATTGATTATAGTACAGGATAGTATGTTGCTGGGAAGCAGAGACTCCGAGCATCATAGATAACTATAAAAAAAAAAACCCAGACATGTGAATTGACACATTGAATTCAATGAGTTGTCAAAACGACGTGTGATGGATGTTGCAAACACGGCTGTCACACATTCGTTTTTCGCTGTCATATGAATAAACCTTAAGAATCCGAAGTTGTCCTTGTGTGGGTACAAACCACTGTGGCCACTATTTTAGTTCTTACTAAGGTTACTACCCAGCTTTCCCAGACTACTGAGAATTGTATTATGTAATATGTACCATATGTAACCCAGAAAACATTGCTGGACTATACAAATAAACATGTGTGTGGGAAGAAAGGGGTGTCAGTTTTCTTTTGTTTTTTTTTCTTTGCCTTGGAAGCCATGATTTTCCTAATCCAGAGGATGTAACTTCCTCTTTTGCAGATCATTCTGCATTGTTTCTGCTTCGGTGTTGGGTGACTTCAGAGCATATCAACATACCTCCCAACTTTTAAAGGACAGAAAGAGGGACAAAATGTGCGCTATGCGCGCCATGGCAAATTTAGCTCCACCCACTTCTAAATTGACTCCACCCATTCCCATCCATTTCTCTTTGTGCTCCCCACACAGTATAATGCTCTTACAGTCACCCTAATATTATATGCCCCCACATTATAACGTTGTCTTCAAATTGAACCCACAGTATAAAGTCTCTCTCTTGGTGTACCCACAGTTTATTGTCTCCCTCCTATGCCCCTGCAGTTACATGCAGTCCCATGTAGACAGCATTATCCTCTTTCCCTGCTTCAGCTCCACCCAACATGCAGTCCCATGTAAAAAGCATTACCCCCTCTCCCTTCAGCCACCTTCAACATGCAGTCCCATGTAGACAGCATCACACTCTCTCCCTGCTTCAGCTCCATCCAACTTCCAGTCCCATGTAGACATCACCCTCTCTTTATTCAGCACCCTCCAATTTATGCAGTTCCATGCATTAAAAAAAAATAAAAATCACCACCCTCTCCCCCTTCAACCCACTACAACATGAAGTCTTCCAAAGTTCGGCCCCCTCCTACATAAAGTTCCAAATAAACGGCATACCCTCTCTGTCTTCTTCCCCTCTAGTGCACAGTGTGCAGTGTTGTGGAGCATTAACAGTGCACACCTGGTGATTCACCCAACACAGACATGAGTTGTGACTAGTACTTACAGGAGACTAGATGCCAGGTACTTGTGATCTGCTCTGGGCTGGGCTGGGCTGGACTGTAGAGGAGGCGGGTTCATAAGTCACATGAGTTCAGTCTCCTCTCTTGGCTCAGCGGAAGTGTCGCATGACACCTGAGCTGTGGGGGAGGAGACTCAGCAGAGAGGACCTGAGATAAGTGTCGGTGGATTGGGGCAAAGTTTGTTAACGAGCAAAACACTTCAGGGACATAGCGGGACAAGCCGTAAGCCATCAGGGATGGCGGGACAGCAGTGTAAAATCGGGACTGTCCCGCCGGATCTGGGACGATTGGGAGCTATGTATCAATGTCTGCAATTACCTTTAACTGGATCTGCAGAGCATTGCATCTGTATTTATACAAATATTGTAAAGATTATCAATGAGCTCTTCCTAGAGATAGTTACCTACCTCCATAGATGAATAGGTATATGTTCTGCTGAATACGAAGCTCTCTACAAAGTATGACTTTTTACTCTGTGGATGAGCATTAATAATTTCTCTATAGATCTGTAGGTATTTATTCTTTTTTTTTTACCCTACAGCGTGGTGTTATAATATAATACTGTAGATTATTAACCTCTCTACATAGCTGTACACTTGCAGAGCATTGTTCTGTTGTGTCTGGCAGATACCTAGTTATTTGTTCTGAAGACTAGATTCAAGATTTCTACAGATTTGCAGAGCATTTGTCTTAAGCAGTGTCCTGTCTTAAGGCTAAGGACCCACAGCAAAATCTGTAACAAAAAAGCAGGGCCCTCACTCCTATTGTTTGATATGTTAATTTTTTTGTCACATTGTAATGTCTCATATTGTCTGTTCATGGGTCCTTTGAATAAGTTTGCGCTATATAAATAAAATTATTATTAAATTATTATTAACTGTGGTTCTTTTCTGCTTTATATAAACTATGACAATAAATAGAATTCTCTTATTCCAGGAACTTAAGTCATGTCTCTATACCCATCTCTGGAGGATCTGAAGGTGGATCGGGCATTACAGGTGAGCATGATTCATAATCACTGACATAATGTAGAAATTATATCCCTTTACTTAAAGAGCCCTTGTCCTTTTTCTGTCCATATATGTGATCCATGTGATTTATAATAGGAAAGCTAGAACTTTTATGTGATAGTTAAAGGTTTCCATAGGGATGGAGATAGGCAGCTGCCAGCATCTCTGGTTACACACGAACAAACTAAAAAAAAATGTCTAATCCATTTCAGCTCTTGTTCACATAATGACGGATGTTGGGGACAATGTAGTTGCCCCCATGCACACCAAATAGTTTAATTCTTCTACAGACAGATATCTAATGTGCTTAGAGGGCAATGCTGGCCATACATATCAGCTTCTTCTGGAAGTACCTTTTTAGCGCTGTTACATTTAATGCAAATTGGAAACTGGAGAATTTGGGACAGCACCCCCTTACGATAAATCTCAGGAAAAGTTAAAAGCAAACAAAAAAACAAACCTTCTTTCAGTTGCTTGGAACACCACAAGCACCGAGAAGGAAACTCCAGAAGAAGGTGTGGTGCATCAGTTTCTTAGAACAGGTGACACAAGATACAGATGTATTGAGTCACAGTCTGCCAGTATGTACTGAGTGCTTCTCTAATGATATAGTAATCACGTGACAGCTATGTATCTCCTTTGTGGTTGTTTATGCCAAGTAACATTTGTCACGCCATGTTCTGTTGCATCACGTGATATAATAACAGATATCACTAACTAACAGGTGAGTTACTGACTCATGGGCTTAGTGGACTGTTTCTTATCTTACCGGGATTTTGTGGACTGGTGCCACCGGAACCACCTGAAGATTAACGCGGGGAAGACCAAGGAGATGGTGGTGTACTTCCGTAAAGGCAGATGCCCTCCTAAACCAGTGGACATCCTGGGGACGGGCATCGAGATTGTGAACACCTATAAGTACCTGGGTTTCCTCCTTAATAATAAGCTGGACTGGGCAGATCATATGGAGGTCCTGTACAGGAAGGGCCACAGCAGGCTCTACCTGCTTAGGAAGCTGAGAGCCTTTGGAATCCGGGGGGCACTTCTTAGGACTTTCTTCAACTCGGTAGTGGCATCAACCATCTTCTTTGGAGTGGCCTGCTGGGGAGCAGTATATCAACCAGGGACAGAAATAAACTTGACAAGCTGATTAGAAGGGCCAGCTCTGTCCTGGGGAGCCCACTGGACCCAGTGCAGGTGGTGGGTGACAAAAGGATACTGTCCGTGGTGAGCTCCATGCGGAAGAAGAAGTCCCATCCCATGCATGAGACAGTAATCGTGCTGGGCAGTACTGTCAGTGACCGACTGCTCCACCCTAAGTGTGAGAAGGAGCGCTATCGGAAGTCTTTCCTCCCCACCGCGGTTAGGCTGTACAACCAACACCGACATAAGCGGAGATCATTACACACAGAGAACTGAAATATCTTTCTGCCTGTTAAATCCCCCCCCCCCCCCTCCTCCTCTGCTACTTCCTATCTGTCTGTCTGCTATCAAGGTAATGCCTCTTACCTTGGAACATTCCTGTACATGTTGTATTTGTATTTGTATCTGCTTATCTTATCTTTGCTGCTGTAACGCACTGAATTTACCCATTGTGGGACTATTAAAGGACTATTATTATTATTATTATTATTATCTCTTTTCTCTTCCAGGCTCAGTCTACCCAAGTAATTTCCCAACCACAACCTGCAGCCATAATGCCATCTGCACCCTTCAGTCAAAGTAGGTGACACACAGTTAATTTATTAGTTTGTTTTTTCTCAATGGCCCCGCAAAATGGTAGAACAATTTTGGAGGATTTTTCAGTTCAGAAATCAAAATTGATTCATCCACTTTGCAGGTACTGTAAAACGCTATAGCCAAATCTCAGCGTTTACATTACTTGGGGCCCCTTGCACACTACCTTGTGTGGGCCGCCGGCTGTGATTGAATGATTGATGTCATCCATGTGCTGCCCATGCTTCCGCCAGCCCCATTCATTCAACGGCCGCAAAACCAGAGAGGAATAGGACCTGTCCTGAATTTTGCAGCTTGGACTGTCGGCCTGTACACAGATCCGTGTAATACACGGTCACGTGCATGGGAAGACAGAAATTAATGGGTCAGTGTGCTATCCAGGAAAAACCTGTGTGCAAGGGGCCTTAGATGGAGAACCCCTTTAAATGTGGTCCGTTACAGGTTATCCATTAGTCTACGCTATAAGGGATTATCTGTAGGACTCAGTTGGTTGTAAGGATTGGCAGTACCATGGTAGTATATAGACTACATATTCTCCTCCTTATGAGCATATAGGATGTAACCCCCTTACACATGTGCTGAAACACAAAAATATAACTGCACCATGTGCAGAAATTCTGCAGCACATCATACACCAGGATGGAGACATCACAGATACAATGTAGGTATGAGGAAAGTCTTGACCTGTAGGATGCCAGATCAGGGTGTGATAGTATCTGTAGACACCATAAGCTGGCTGACTATAGAACCCAGCCTATACGGGATTGAGCTCTCCATTAATTACAGCCTGTAATAACATTGCATGGCTGCTATAAAACAGATAGTGTGCAATGTAAGTACTGTGTGTGATAATATGTTCTCCATATTCCTTCCTCCACATCGTACAATGCTTCACAGTGGACCCACACAGTATAAATTGCTCCCAAAGGCACTCTGCTTCGTCTCTCCAGTTTGTTTCGTGGCTATTAGTGTACTCTGGGGTCTGAATATAATAAGTGAAATGCCTCACTTCTCTCATTTTGTTCTATACGGTGGTCTTCAGCGTCCTCTTCAGGCTTCTTCCAGCCTGCGACTAACATGATGCAGTCAGTCTGTGATTAGGCCTCAGTAGTCATGTGGGGTGTGCAGATGTGCGTTTTGTCTGCCGCAGGCCGGAAGAGGCCCGAAGACAGTGCTGGAAATTGTCGGCACCCAGGAAAGGCAAGTATAAGTGCAGACATGGCAACTCACCTGGGATTGCTGGGAGTCTCCCAGTTTTCAGGTCCCTTCACCCCATGAATAGTCTTTCACCTGGCTGGCGACTCATTAGTATTCACCACACTGTATAGTCACCTCAGTGCGTGAATATTAATAAGGAGGTTGACGGGAGATCCTCTATTGATTTAAAGTTTAACTTTATTCATTTTTTATATTCGGTATCTGCTGGGATTTGAATCCAGGAAACAGAGTATAAGAGGTTTTTTTTTCCTTATACCAAGCTGCAATAGTATTGTACTTTGCCTACACTATGTATTGATATATAGAGATATCTCTATATGCCAGTACATTGCGTGCTTAAAAATATATTTATAGATAGATATACTATATATAATATATTTCTCTATATATTATACAGATGCAAGGAAAGAAAAAGCTTGGTATGAGAAAAAAAACTAATTAAAAAAATTATTAAAATAAGACTTTAACAATGTATTATATTAAATGATCGTAAGCATAAATTATATATAAATATCAACAAAAATATTTAAAGTGATTACTAAGGGTGGGTTCACACCTGCGCTTGAGTCCGTCCGCTGCCAATCCGAGTGAAAATCTCGGGGAACGGGATTGCCATACCGACAGGTTAGCGACGCATTGGTTAAAAACCCATTCATTTGAATGGGTTTTTAAAGCAATGCGCAAGTGTCCGATTGCACCCTCTGCGCTGCGAAATCTTTTTTTTTTTCGTCGGCAACAAAGTCGGACATGCAGGACTTCGTGTCCGACGAAAAAAAACGGCTTCGCAGCGCAGAGGGTGTAAGCGCACACCCACGCATTGCTTTAAAAACCCATTCAAATGAATGGGTTTTTAACCAATGCGTTGCTAACCTGTCGGTATCCGATGCCAATCCCGTTCCCCGAGATTTTCACTCGGATTGGCAGCGGACAGACTCAAACGCAGGTGTGAACCCACCCTAAGCGGTGTAAATAAAAATGGCGTAATTGTTTATTTTTATTAACTAGCAACAATGTGGAGTCTAATATTATTGTATGAGGCCTGGATATATGTAACTATGAGAGTGCATAAAGGCCATATTGATATGAAATGTTTGCAATGAGGATGTCACCATTGCTCTGATTGCCCCAAACAGCCACCTTTTGGCTATGATTGACAGGGCCAGGCAGTGTACAATCAATTATAGCTGGGAGGAAGGCAGAGATGGAGAGACTGGCGACTAGAAAGAATACAGTTGGGGAAAAAAAGTATTTAATCAGCCACCGATTGTGCAAGTTCTCCCACTTAAAAAGATGAGCTCGGCCTGTAATTGACATCATAGGTAGACCTCAACTATGAGAGACAAAATGAGAAAACAAATCCAGAAAATCACATTGTCTGATTTTTAAAGAATTTATTTGCAAATTATGGTGGAAAATAAGTATTTGGTCACCTACAAACAAGCAAGATTTCGGGCTCTCACAGACCTGTAACTTCTTCTTTAAGAGGCTCCTCTGTCCTCCACTCATTACCTGTAGTAATGGCATCTGTTTGACATTGTTATCAGTATAAAAGACACCTGTCCACAACCTCAAACAGTCACACTCCAAACTCCACTATGGTGAAGACCAAAGAGTTGTGGAAGGACACCAGAAACAAAATTGTAGACCTGCACCAGGCTGGGAAGACTGAATCTGCAATAGGCAAGCAGCTTGGTGTGAAGAAATCAACTATGGGAGCAATAATTAGAAAATGGAAGACATACAAGACCACTGATAATCTCCCTCCATCAGGGGTTCCACGCAAGATCTCACCACGTGGAGTCAAAATGATCACAAGAACGGTGAGCAAAAATCCCAGAACCACACAGGGGGACCTAGTGAGTGACACTCAGAAAGCTGAGACTAACGTAACAAAGGCTACCGTAACACACTACGCTGCCAGGGTCTCAGATCCTGTAGTGCCAGACGTGTCCCCCTGCTTAAGCCAGTACATATCCGGGCCCGTCTGAAGTTTGCTAGAGAACATTTGGATGTTCCAAAAGAGTATTGGGAGAATGTCATATGGTCAGATGAAACGAAAGTAGAACTGTTTGATAGAAACACAACTCGTCGTGTTTGGAGGAAAGTGAATGCTGAGTTGCATCCAAAGAACACCATACCTACTGTGAAGCATGGGGGTGGCAACATCATGCTTTGGGGCTGTTTCTCTGCAAAGGGACCAGGACAACTGATCCGTGTACTTGAAAGAATGAATGGGGCCATGTATCGTGAGATTTTGAGTGCAAACCTCCTTCCATCAGCAAGGGCATTGAAGATGAAATGTGGCTGGGTCTTTCAGCATGACAATGATCCCAAGCACACCACCAGGGCAACGAAGGAGTGGCTTTGTAAGAAGCATTTCAAGGTCCTGGAGTGGCCTAGCCAGTCTCCAGATCTCAACCCCATTGAAAACCTTTGGAGGGAGTTGAAAGTCTGTGTTGCCCAGCAAAAACGTTTGACCTCTGTCATTGCCAACAAAGGATATATAACAAAGTATTGACATGAACTTTTGTTATTGACCAAATACTTATTTTCCACCATAATTTGCAAATACATTCATTAAAAATCAGACAATGTGATTTTCTAGATATGTTTTCTCATTTTGTCTCTCATAGTTGAGGTCTACCTATGATGACAATTACAGGCCGGCCTCATCTTTCTAAGTGGGAGAACTTGCACAATTGGTGGCTGACTAAATACTTTTTTTTTCCCCACCGTAGCTATTTGGCGTGATGAGAGTAATGGTGACACCCATATATCAATAAGAAAGCTAATACCTCAGCAATGGAGGCAGTGATCATGAAACAGAACAAGGCGTTTTATTCACATTCACATTATCCCCATCTGATTGTGCTTATACTTCAATAGGGTTCTGGTGACTCCTTTCAGCCCTTTCCCAACATATGACATACTGTTATGGCGGATGACAGGTATTTAAATATGGACACCATAGCCACCGGCTCTTTGTTGTATTATACAACAAAGATCCGGCGCTAATGCCCACGATCAGTGCCTGCACTAATAATGAGCATTAAGGCCCCCAAAGCCTTGGTCAAAGCTGAATGAGGCACCACTTTCCCAGCGGTGCATGGGCACCACCATTTTGGGGAGGATCGCCAGCAATCCATTGCCATGACAGCAAGGAGCCTATTGAATGTTCCCAGGCAAGTCTTGGCATTACTTCTATTACAAACTTCTCAATACAGCCTGTAATAGAAGTGCCAGGATTTTGCAATGCATTGCATTAGTGATCACACTCCCTGGGGTTCAAGATCCCTAGGAGTTCTAATAATAACAGTATTTAAATAAAAATAAAATAAAAATAAACAAATTTGAATCACCCCTCCCTTTCCCTAGAATACATATAAAAGTAAAAAATTATGAAACACATGCATATTAGGTATTCCTGTGTCTAAACATGCCTAAGTCTACAAACTTAGAAAAATATTTTTCCCATACAGTGAACGTCAAAGCAGGGGAAAAAAAAAAAAAGTGCTGAACCGCCGTTTTCTCGCCATTTTGCATCTGATAAAAATTTGAATAAAAAGTGATCAAAGCAACAGACATTTCCCAAAATGGTATAACCAAAAAGAGGTTAAAATGTAAATAAAACTATATAAATTTGGTATCCCTGGAATCGTACCGAAACATAGAATACGGATGACATGTCATTTTGGCTGCACAGTGAACGCCGTGAAAATGAAGCCTGTAAGAAAGTCGCACAAATGCACATTTTCTCCAATGCCACCCCATTCTGAATTTTTTTTCCAGTTTCATAATAAATGGTACTATTATGAAGAACAATTTGTCCTACAAACATTAATCCCTCATATGGCTCTGTGAACGAAAAAATAAAGTTATGGGGGAAGGTGGGGAGTCAAAAATGAAAATCGAAAAATGCCTGCGGCCGGAAGGGGTTAAAGACATGTAAACAAAAACCTGCATATACCTCTATATACTGTATAACCGGTATCTTGCGCTAATAGACTATCCATTAACTTTGTGTTTGTATTATATCTATCACTTCAAAACCCATATCCATAAGCAAACAGTGATCTGTAGTCTCACAAAGCTGCCAAGCTCTGAAGATAAAGCCAGGGCCGCTTTAACCATAGGTGCAACGATGCAGCCTGGGCCCTATGGTTGCAGGGGCCCGGGCTTCACCGTTGGACACAGATAGAGGTTGAATAAAATAGTGGAGCATAGAACTATCAGCTCCGTACTCCATTATTCACCTTCAGCTGATAATGTCTGTAGCAGGGAAGCGCAATGAGCGCCGAGCCACAGACATTACGGTCGGAGCTTGCAGGTCCGTGGGAATGCAGTTCGGTGAGTTTTTTTTTTTTTTTTTTTAAATGTAACATTCGTGGTTGAGGGGGTAGGGGAAATTAAGTTATGGAGGGGCATTGAGGGGGCCCACTTTCAAAAAGTTTACACAGGGCCCCCCAACGCATTAAAACGGGGGGGGGGGCTAGTCTTCACCTACATCCAGAAGAGTGGATACTATCTACAGTACAATGCTCTGAAAGTAGAAACTATAACTACATTCTGGCATAAAAATGTATCCCTTGTACTAATGCTGTGCTGTGCATTTGAGCAGAGTCTACAAGCTACAGTGAGACTCATAGCTCAAAGCTTTGGGGTCTGATGCCAGCAGTCACATAGCATTTATACTATTCCTGGACTTTTGTGTGGAGGTTTTTTTTTTTGGCCTTCCCAGGTTATGAATGCACACCATGTGGCCACAGGGGTCTTGTATTAGCAGGTGTACAATGCTGGCTCACAAATGAAATTTCTTTATTAATTTGCTTTCCATTATCCTAGGTCTATACCCAAACCTGTCACAACTGAACAATTACATGGGACTTTCACTGACGGACGAGGAGTTGCAGCTCAACATGTCACTGGTTCCCTCTGGTGGAAATGTGAGTGTAGCACACCTCCTCTACTCCTTACCATCATATCAGTGATATGCAGCAACAAGTGTCCAGAGGGGTAATAGATGTCAGTTCCTCATTATTTTTACAGTATCAGCCTGTAGTCAGTGAATTTGTCAGTTTGCAGGTTAATAATCTGTACAGACCTAAGAGTAAATTCACATGTGGAAGAACTTTTCTATGAATGAAAATCCATTCCATGTGAATAGGGTTATTTTTGTAGGAAGCCCATACATTCCTGCAAGCCCCAATCAAATGATTGAGACAGAAGGCTTTTTCAGTAGGTTTTCCACATGTGAATATACCCTAATATTTCTTGTATCTGAGGGTTTGTTATTATATCCACCCTAGACAATCATTCATCAGCATCACAAAGTTCTCTCCTGTCCTGTGGGTTATTATGTAACAACCTGGAGACTGTTTAGGCAACAGGGAATTGTCTAGCTTGGATACAACTGTGACAAGTATCAGGTTTTCAGCATCTAGATGCTGAAATTCCCATTTGTTAGAGATACCGAAAATGGTGTCCCCCCCCCCCTCTTTTGTTGTCTGTTTTCAGCCACATTGGCCAAACGTGTATTTACCCTACTCACTATTTTTGCCTTGCAGGAAGTGGCAGTCCCTCACACCCTTCCAGGAGGCCTGGTGGCTCCAGTGACTGGAAATGACATTGGTCTAAGACGGGCAGAAATTAAGAATGGAATTCGGGAGGTTATCTTATGCAAGGATGAGAACGGCAAGGTGGGCTTGAGGTTGCAGACTGTGGATAAGGTGAGGAGAGAAAGAAATGGGGTCCATAAGCTGAACAGTCTGGGATGAAGCAGTAGCATTGACACACTGTAATTGCCTCTTGTTCTAGGGGGTGTTTGTGCAGCTTGTCCAAGCTAATTCTCCAGCCTCCCTGGTAGGCCTGAGGTTTGGGGATCAGATCCTACAGATTGATAATCAGGACTGTGCTGGGTGGAGCAGTGACCGGGCTCACAAGGCCCTGAAGAAAGCCGGGCAGGACAGGATAAGCATGATAGTCCGGGACCGGTGAGTTACCCAATATATTAACCATATATACCAGGAAGATAATAGGGCATCATACCCATAAGATAGTCGCTCCTAAAGGGCCATTCACCATCAATTTATTTTTTTTTTTGACCCATTGAGGGGAATCTACTAAAATAGGTATTCCACTTTTGTGGTGCAAGAGTGCCATATTTTTGGCTGTATGTGACAAAAATGTGCAACTTTCGCAAGCGGGCAGAGATAAAGGCTGGCCATGGATGCATCAGCCTGACAGATTTACTTTAACCTCACACCTAACACCCTGACTGGCACAGATTTTAATTTCGGAGCATGGGACCTCAGAACATATGGCAGAATTATTAATAGGCCAGACTCTCTTAATAATTCAGGCACATCTCACGCCAGTGAGGGAATGGATTAAGACGGAGGAAACAGAAGTCTCAAAGGGGCTGTCCAGGATATTTTAGTGCTGGGGCAGGTGAAACCTAACAAAAAACAAAACAAGAAAAATAAATACTCACCTGTCTCTGCTCTCCGGTGTCCCCCGCCACTGTCCAGCCCAGTGGCTCCCGGGGACTTGGCTTTCCCATAAAATAATAACACACTTGACATATGACTACAATTTTAACAAGGATTTATAGATTCTTCTTATGGGATTCTTAAGCAGCATTATTTATGACCATGTGATATTTCAGTTTTTTATTTAATAAATTTGCAAAAATATCTACATTTGGGTTTTTTTCTGTCAAGATGGGGTGCTGAGTGTACATTACTGAGAAATAAAATGAACTTTTTTGCTTTTAGCAAATGGCTGCAGTGAAACAAAGAGTGAAAAATTTAAAGGGGTCTGAATACTTTTCGTACTCACTGTATGACCTTATAATGGCAACAAATCACATATTGACTTCCCTAGACCTAGTCAGTAGACCTGATCTATGGTGTTGTAAGTTCAGTTCAATGGAAGACCTGTGGCCAGGACTACATCTGCAGCCTGATACATTATGGCTATCTGAATGCAGTCAGAGCAGTGAAACTAAAAACAATGGAGAAGATTTCCTGAGCTTCCAATATAGGATTAAGTTTTTATTCCTTTATTTCTCTATAAACATCCAGAAAACAGATACAAGTCATGAATTACATTTCAGACAGCTTCAATCTTATACAGTCTAACAGTGGAAATAGAGAGTTGGACTGACATATTCCTAGAACATGTCCCCTAGTGAGCAGTCTCATTTATTTAAATAGCTATGATTGGAGGGAATGTGTCACAAAAATGGCCTATATTTTTTTTTAACAATGTTTTTATGTTAAACTTTTAGATGTCACTAACATATAAAAATCTACACATACATACATATGTATATACCGTGAAACCTCTTTAATACGATTACCCAAGATTGCAATGGTTAATACGGAAAATTAAAGATCCATCATAGAAAATGTAGTCTGGGTAAGGGAGTGGTCTTCTCAAAAGAGGTGGTCTTTTGGGGAAGTTTCACTGTGTATATATATATATATATATATATATATATATATATATATATATACACACACCATACCACCCCCACACACACACACACACACACACACACACGGGTGTGGCTATAGGGCATGCAGAGGTAGCCCAGGCAGCTCACTGGCCTCTCTACAACATAAGACAACACCAGATTTATAGATAACACTTGGTAAATGGGGTCCCCATTACATCTTTTGTATTGGGGGCATAGGAGTTTCAGGTTACACCTCTGTATATAAAAAGTACTATATCTTGCAATTTTCACTCTGGCCATTAAGCTTAATATCACTTGCCAATTCTGCAGGGGTTTTCATTTAAACAGCCACCTCATTTACATCACAGACAAGGCAGATAACATAACTTAACAGAAAATCACAACTCTATAGATAGCACCCACAGTAACCCATCATTACATTCACTACTGACAATAGATAATGTCACATCTTATCTACTCCCCCTGCCTGCACTAAGCATGCCTAGATTTCAATGAATCAGCAACAGATTATTGCTGCAAAGCAGATCACTAAATGTTGTTAACAGAGCAGAGGTGAAGCTAAGGCAAGAAGGCAGCCCCCACAATCTGGTACAGAAAATAGAACAAGGAAAATCAGAAAATAAAAACATTACAAAAAAGTGATATTTCATTATCTGATTTTAATAAACTGATACATTCCTTCCCAAACTCCAAGATAATCTTTGTATTACAGCAAGATAGAGAAGAGAGATATGAGCAATGTCCTTTAGTGGTTACTGCATCAGATAAATTTAGCTGGTATATTTGGTGCAGTGGCCACTAGTGGTTATGGCATCATGGTTAATTTTGAATACTGATGTGTTGCCTTCTAGTTGTTTTATTATTTAGTAGCTTTTCAACGGGAAAACTTTGTTGTAATAATACAAAATACTACAAGTTTTGAAGTAACTTCCGCTAGATGATTCCTCCCCTTCTAGAACAAGCTCACGTCTTCCCAAACCTCAAATTTACAAGTAGTCCAATATTGATTTACAATAAAAACATCAAAAAAAAAAAAAAAATCATACATTACCTAGAGGTCATGGGGTGGAGGTATAATGCCCCATCACACAGTAACCTGTCCCCCTCACCATGGCCCATGACAATATAATATTACACAAAAAAAAATAAAAAATACAAAAAACATTCACACCTAGTCCCGTTCCCACAGTGCTGCTTGCTGGCTCCGGCCCTAGGGAGGTATGTGGATCAGTGCTCATTGTGCCTTCATGCCTCAGACAGTACTAGTCAAGGCCTGAATGGTGTATCATGGAGCTCCATACTAAACCATTCTATTCAACTCTATTTTCATCCTGAGGATGCAGATAGAGTTGAAATCGGAATTCACCGCCTGGAAAACAGCACCCAAAATGCAGGACTGTCCCGCTGTCCTGAGGAGGCCCGTGCTGCAGGCGGACCAATTACCCTGTGGTTAAAGTGTCCCTAGATAGCTGCTTTCTTGGTCAAATCAAAGTCACAATCTATCAGCAGCCTTAAAAGGACAGATTGAGACCTAATAGAAGACTAGATTGTGAATGCAGCTCTGGAAGTGACTGGGGTAGAAGACCTGATGTAGCCCAGTACGAGATTACACTTGGATTATACCTGTAAATTGTTCAAAAGGGGGAGAGCATAGAGGGCGATCTTAAATATTTATAGATTTGGCAGACGTGTACAGTAGAATGTACCACTGACTGTCACCTGTTTTTCTCAGTCCATTCCAGCGTACAATTACTCTACAAAAAGACAGCTCGGGACATGTTGGTTTTGTTTACAAGAAGGGAAAGATCACGTCGCTGGTAAAGGATGGCTCAGCTGCTAGGAATGGGCTGCTCACCAACCACTACCTGTGTGAGGTCAATGGGCAGAATGTCATTGGACTCAAGGTAAGCCCATGTTTACAGAGTGTGTGGGGGAATTTACATTCTGTGTGCATATTAAAGTGTGGGAGGTCTTAGGTTTTTGAATTGGATGTATTTCATGACTACATTCCCCAATATACATCCATTATAAGCTTTATCTTGTTGGCCACAGAACACAAACCATTGTAGATGGCAGCCATAATCTTGAAGATTCTCAGATCAGTGCCCATAGAGAGGATTAGAATAGGGAATTGCCATTTATGTGATTGTCCACTATAGATCCATGTGCTGTATAATTCTGTGATAGATATTCTGTGTGTGGTTTAGATAGCTTAGTGCATTGTACAAGTGGTGAACGAATTTAGTGGAGTGCAGCAGAATAGTGTTTGTCACGCAATGTACAAGTCACACAAGTGTATATACTGCATTCTAGGGCAAGTGAATATGTGTGGTGGGGGGGAAGTCAATTAGTTTATATGTTTAGCAAGTGTTACTTGGACAACTGTTTGACTGGATGCTGCAGAAGCAGATTTGTTTACAGATGTTATAAAAGGTTTCCTTCTCTCAGGATCGTCAGATTGAAAACATTTTGGCATCATCCGGCCGCAGCGTCACAGTCACTGTGATCCCAACCATCATTTACGAGCATATTATGAAAAGGTAAGATTTCACCTACAGGCGCACAAGGTATATTCTGGATTATATTTATCCAGAAAGGAACAGGCTTGATAAATAAAAGCATGAGCGCACATGAAATCCTTTGGGTCATTAAACGCACCTACCAGATGCAAGGTTTAGCAGCAAGCATTCAGGCTGGGTTCACATGGTGGTTTTTTTTTTTTTTTTTTTTTTTAAAGAAAAAAAAAACAAAACGCAGGTATTGATTACTTCTCTGCGTGAACCCAGCCAAAAGTATTATTCACACATACTCATTTCATGTACATATGGTATCTGCATTTTTCTCAGATGCATACAGGTACATCAGTTTCCATGTTTTCAATCACACATCCTTTTATCATATACCGTAATAAAGTTATTGTAATAAAAATACAATGCAAGTCTAAGGGTCCGTAAAAAATAACTATATATACAAACACACACACACACACACACACACACACACTTTATCCATGTACATCGATCAACTATGTACAGAACACAAACAAGGATTGTGTGTAGTCTGAGATTAACATGGACACCGCAGATCCACAGGCTAAGCAAATCTAACTGTATCCTTGTTTTTTTCCCAATTCAGCATGATGTAGAGACCTACAGACATTATTAGAACTGCTGAATCTAGGAAGCAGTGTTAGTGCCATCAGGTGTTTAATACTGACTACAGCAAGAGGACCAGGATCATATGCTGCAATATAACTACAGAAAGACTCAAATTAAAAAGTGATCTGGAAAAAATGTGAATTTAAGCCTTGTCAGAAATGAAAGGCTCATTTTTGAGTGAAACTGGAATCACCCATTTTGTAAACACACACACACAAACCTAGGAAATCTCAAAAGCAGGGTCTATGTAGAACGTTACCGCATTTCAATGGTAAAAAGTGTCGGTGCTATAGTATAGAGTTAGACCCTTGGGCTTTAAGGGAGACATGGGAGTGAAAGGTTGGCACAAAACACAGGTGACCAAATATTTGGATTTTATTTCTTTCAGAATGTCATCTGGACTAATGAAGAAGAACATGGATCATTCCATCCCCGAGGTGTAAAGACACCTGGCCAGAAAACCATGCACCTAAAGGTGCTTCCTGTTCTAATATGCACTTTATATGTATATATCTGTGACCTCTAACCTCATTCTATGGATTGTTCCCCTCCTATCCGGCTCTACCTTGTATAAACAACACTTCCTCTAAGAGCAAGACAAGTCCATCCCCTATATGCAAAACATTCATTGAAAATTCAGAGGGGACTGCAAGCCAAGGCCCTGTGTGTTACAAGTAATCTTATCACTTAAGTTAAAGGTTGGCATGAAATATGTTGGCATAGATATGGCATAATACATTGTAGTGTGAATCACTTGTTAACACGAACATTGTTTACTTACCATTTATTATATATGGATGGGAATGTGGGATTTAGGTATGTTCAATTTCCTCTTCCTGTAACTATTATGTCAGCTACTGGCATAGCACCTGGTCTACATTTTACAATGGCAAGTACCAAGAAGAGGACAGCATTTTTGGTAGTATATTGTGTTTGTTGGGATGATGTGTAGATCTTGGATTTACCATACATAGCATGTACAGGGTTTCTACAGTGAAGAACCCATTGTGTTCTGTTACTTTAGACATAATGTAGCTGTGCTAGTAACCTAATATGTACAACTGAGTATTGTGACTTTAGTAAATAATAATAAAAGATAATAATTCACCTTTGTCTTGTTTTTCTATGACCCCTGCCCACCAGCAATACGGCTTGAAGTACATGCCAGCACAGACAGATGACCATTAAGACAGACTTGGCTGTTGATGTGGCTCAGGCCAGTTTAATACATTCAGCAGGACGGACAACAAATGACAAGCAACATCAAAAAATATAGATCTCTCTATTTATATATATAGATTTATAGCATCAGTAACTTCATTCCATCAGCTACAATTTTATGTCCGCAAAGCTTGGTGTGAGGGAGTAGTGGGACCAAGTGCCAGGTGTCATTGGTCACTCACTCCCAGGACATTGGGTAAGTGCAGAGAAAATTAATTTCTAAGTGCTTAAAATATTAGGCCAGCCCCTGTGGAGTCTTTGCTAATGCTCATCAGCACTCCCTAGTGAGCATTAAAGACATTATATAACATAAGTGACCAGCACATAAAGTACAGCTCCTACAGAGAATGGGCCAATTTAAAGAGAACCCCCAAGTGCAAAAGGAGTAAGCAAACTAAGCTTATAAACATGAGCAGAGGGGGGCAGTGCTGAGCAGCGTGTTCCTGCAACGTGCCAGCTCCTGCCTAACCAAAATTTCTGTAGACCAAAATGTATCAGCATAATTGTTGTAAGGACCAGTGAGGAATCCCAGTATGACACTGCAGGACGGGCACAGACGGGGGAGGTAGCTGCAGGTACTGAACATAGCCAATAGGTTGGCTCAGTCCACACTCTTATGGGTATAGGTATGGAAGCTGAGTGCGTACCTGACCGGGGTCATGCTCTGAGTCATGAGCACAATGCTCCAAGCCACACTACAAGGTCATATGAGCAATGAGGGGAAAAAAAAGAAAAAGGAGGAGAGAAGCAGCAGCAAAAGCCAGGGCATGGAGATAATGGGGAAAGGATAAAGGGGTCAGAATCAACCAAAGTGAAGATTAGAAACTAGAACAAGTGCAATCAGGACCGGCCCAGGGCATGTATACACAGCACTAGTTCCCACATACAACATATATGTACATAGTACATTCAATGGCCACACACTGCTCCCACACACACTGTCAGGTCATATGGGATGCTAGCATACACATCACAAGTAAGTACAAGGTTTACATGAGAGCAGGGAGAATTCCTGTACATCTAACACGTAGCAATTACTCTGTGATGGAGATACAGACACTAAAGGACCTGGTGCAGGAAGAAGAGATCTGTTGATGGCAGATGAACAGGTGACCTGTGTACTCAGGTCAGCAGCATCTATTTATCAGTTCTAGAGGTATATACAAAAAAATGACTGTAGCAGACCATGCCAGAAATACACAGTGCACCGTGCCGGCCAGAATTCGACTTGCATAATGACTCCCAGTCTCAGGAAGAGCATACATTCCCACCAACCAATTTTTAGGGAAGTTTACTGTATCTTACAGCTTATGAAATATGTCCATTACTGTTGCAGGGTTGAACTGACCTCGAATAGGAGGATACCTTTTCACTCTGCCACAACAACCCTCCCCCAAGAGTCCTGCAAAGTGCTAAGTATTGTGTCCAGTGGCAGTGCCAGGGTTAGGGCTGGCTGTTGGAGGCACTGACCGGGCGACAACTGATCCTGCGGATGGAGTGTAGGGCCACAGAGCAGCATCCACGCATCAGGGAACTGATGTTATATACTGGCTGTCCTTGACGCCTCTGTGCACGGCACAGCCAGGCTACAGTAGGTACCACAGGGATCAGAACAGCCAACAGGTCCACAACAAAATGTCGACTCCAGTAACTAATTGGAGCATCAGGATCCTCGCCATCTGCGTTTTCAGTGTTAGAAGTGCCATCTGCTACCAGCACCACACAGCTCAGGTCAGCATTTGCACATTCTGGCTCTTTGGGGTCCTTGGTGGTGGGGCTGGCTGCTGCTTGTGACTGGAGTACTTTCTCTAATATTATATCAGGTTCTGGGCTGTCCACAGCTTCATCTGTCTGCACCCCACAATCACTGACGCTGCTAGCCTGGACAGCCGCTTCTGCACACAATGGCGGAGACTGGACAGTAAGACACAAGGGGCCTTCCCCCAGGAAGAACTCAGTGCCAGAGGACACAGCACTGCTATCATCAGGGGCAGCATACCCACTATCTCCAGTGTCCTGAGAGTGGCGATCTCCAACCGGAGGCTCGCTCAGTTTAGTATACGTTGAGCTACGTGTTAGTGACCTAGCCGGTGAATCCCCAGCAGAGCCTCCACCTTCCGCACCACGTATGGTACCATCATGTGCCAGCTCCATGTTTTGCAAGAGAGTCTCCAGCTTTCGGTTCTGAATAGTGATGTCAGCAAAGTACTTTTGCATCCCCATATCTCCTTCCCCCAGACGACCACGCACGCTCTCCATGACTTCACGAAGCTGTTGAATCTCTCGCTGTGCAGCTTTCAAAGCCAACTGTGCCTCCACTCTGTGACATTCCTCTTCTATCCAATCTTCCTGCATCCGGCTCAACTGAGACCTCAGCTCATCAACCTCAGAGTCTCTAAAATATAGAGGAAAGAACACAGTGAAGCAGGGACATAAGGATCAATGAAAAGTGCAGATCCATTTTACAAATAATGTTTGGTAACAACATATTTTGCTTTACTTATTAATAATACTGCATAAAACTATGCCATATACTCTAGTCACACTCATAGCTAGAACCAGAAGTGTGCTAGCTTACAGTTAGCTCGGAGGCTGCAGTACATTTCATCTTCCAGTCTGCTGCTGCTGTATGGTAATTCTACATTTCTCACAATCTCCTCTGAATAGACAGAAGAAATATTCATGTAGGTTACTTACAAGAACCCAACATTTTTTTGAATACCACTGATGTATAAAGCTCCATTCAGATCATTTTTTTTTTTTACATTAGTTTACATCAGTTTAACGTATGCAAAATATGGACACAAGTGGATGGCCATCCACTTACATAGACATCAATGTTCAAAAAAAAAAAAAAAATAAAACACCTGGTCTGTTTTTTTTGAAGGATGCAAAGTCATAGTATACCATTGTTGGAAATGTTTTACATTATATCATATCATATAAGTATTTTGTAGTGATTGATATTAAGGATTAGAATGAGACAGTAATTAACCAGTCTAACAAAGGATGGAAAACTCCCCTCATGTTTGTAGACTTAGGGTGGGTTCACACTTGCGCCGGCACTCTGTCCGCCGTGAATCTGACCTAAACGTTGGAAAAAAGGATTGGGACAGGATAGGGAAAGGCAAAGCCGTTTTTTCTTAATTGGAAACAAAAGTCCCTTCCCTATCCTGTCCCAATCCTTTTTTCCGACATTTAAGTCAGATTCACGGCGGACGGAGTGCAGGCGCAAGTGTGAACCCACCCTTAGTTTTGTGATTTATGTATCATGAACATATAGTTATTGTTTATATAAAGATAAGATAGCTAATGAATAAGTTACTCATTCATTAAATATTCAATATTCATTTTGTCTCCTGTTTGATATATGTTATATGATGTCAGCATATGTTTTTGTATATTGTGAAAAAGCCAACCCATAAAATCATGTGACCAGTAAGGAATAAAAATCTGTGTCTATTGGAAGTCTGTGGGCAGACACACTATAGCTTGTATGCTATGTGTGTGTTTCTATTTGTTAACAAATAAAAGCAATCTTATTTTGTTTTAAAAGATCAGTGATGTCATGATTTGATAAGGATTTATAATTTTCCCCACAACCATACTTGTGCCAGTCCAAAAAAAAGGACAGAAACGGATCAGTTTTTTTTTTCTCTTGTTAACATTGATGTCTATGTAAATGGATGACCACCCGTTTGAATCAGTTTTTGGCATAAGTTAAACAGATGTAAAAAACGTGATCTGAATAGAGCCTAAGATACACTACAACTGAAGATCAGCGCAAGAGAAATAAAGTTACAATTAAAGTGTTAAAGGCTGAGGCCCCACGTTGCAGAAATGCAGTGTTTTTTTGTTGAAAAATTTTTATGCGGTTTTTTTTTTTTTTTTGACCCAAAGTCAGAAGTGGATTTAACAGAAGGAAAACGTCTAAGTGCTTCCTATATCATTTCCAATCCTTTTTAGGCAACTCCTCATTTAGGCTCAAACAACTGCAGCAAAATCTGCAACAAAAAACACTGGGTGTGCTGGTGGTGAAGATGATATAAATATTGAGGGCTGCTCTGTTCTGTAGACCCGATAACCTATGTAATCCACACAGAGCACGGGGTTATCAGGGTACATCACAGAGCAGCTCTCCTCTCTTATTTATGATGTCTCTTCCTCTGTACTAATAATAACATAACCCTATTAATCTACACAGAACCTGTGACTTTATGGTGTGCTGGCCGCGAGGGGACATTTTTATACTGAGTGGGCGTCACAACGGGGCATTATTATACTGGGGCATTATTATACTGGGGCATTATGTTTGAGGGCACATTATACTGTGTGGGGGCTATAAGGGGGTGTTATACTGTTTGGGGCATAACCCCTTTAAATGCCCTCAAACAGTATTTATCTTTACATAAGGACTCGGATTTCTGAAACTCCCACCTATCCAGAGAACAGGGGTGTGCTCCCCCACTGTGAACTCCGCCTATCCACAGCCAGGCTGAATATAGGCATGCCTGTGCTGGATGTGAAGAATCGGTTCTCCCATTCACTTAAATCAGAGCATTGGAGGGAACCAAAGTACAGCACTCAGCTGTCTCCATAGCTGAGTCTGAGATCTTTGAATCATGCTGCTTGTCTGCTCCTGCTTGAGACTGCCCACTTCACTGTAAAAAGAATAATTAGCATATCAAGCATAAAAACTGAACTGACTGCTCAAGAACAGTGGGGAGAAAAAAATAAATTCAATCAGTGGAGCAGTTCTACGTAACTCCCATTAGTTTATAGGGGAGTTACAGAATTTGTGTAGAACAGCCCACTCCACTCCTTCCCAACTCTGGGGGCAACATACAAATGGATATTACAATCTCTACCATAGCCTTTTTAAAGCATAACTAAACTTTCGGACAACTTTTGTGTTATTAATAAATTTTGTAATATACTATACTAATAAAGAGGCAGAATTTCACAGAAAAGAGACAAAATGTGTTAATAAAGTATATTACACAATTTATTAATACTAACACGTCCAAATCTGAGGCTCTTCCTATCCTTACGATGCTCTGACAGAACTTTCCGTTTCAATGAAAGGAAACCTCTTTAAAATACTTAGGAGTAGATCTTACCCCATCTTACTCCATACGTATAGAGTTAATTTCCCTCCAAACTCATTGATAAATGGCAATGCCTCCCCATGTCATTTTTTGGTCACATTGCTGCGGTCAAGATGACCCTTCTGCTGAAACTTTTGTACCATTTTGAGGCGCTCCCGATGGCTTTTCCTTTGGGGGGCTCAAGGCGATGCAGTCGACTATACTTAGATTTATTTGACACTCGAAAAGACATAGGATGCTCAAGTCAGTCCTTTTAGCAGACAAGACATTGGGAGGACTGGCCTTTCCAGATGTCCTTAAATATTACTGGGCAGCCCACCTTTGACGTATCCCTCTTGGTCTTAACTTAGGGCATGTAATAGATTGACAGAGATACAGAAACTATGGCTAGCCCCAATACATCCTGCATCATTGCTGTGGGATACTCCCCCGCTGCAATCCCTTTTAGGTCCTATCCGATTTCAAAGAGACATATGGCTATAATGTAGACAGCGCTTCTCTCTAGCTTCACTCTGCTCAGCCCTAACTCCCATCCTCTTTACCCTTAAATCCTGGAGGGTTTGCATTTGGGTGACTGCGGAGGTCTTCCATCTCAGTGACATTGTTGACTCCATTCAATGGACTCTCCATACATTTATCCAACTCTCGCAACAAGAATCCCTTCCATCTCAGGCATATTACCATTAAGTACAGATTCACCACTACGTCAGATATCTTTCACTCCACTCAGGTTTCCCTTCCCACCTCTTTTGAAAAGGATTTGCCTTGCGGACACGTCAACTAAGGGCCTTACATCGGCTATTTATTACATTCTCCAAAACCTAGTGCCCACAGCTCTACCCACACACAAGTACATGACTATATGGGAAAGCATCTTGGGACGATCTATTCCCCTTCCACTGTGGCAGGTGATTTGCCCGAAAGCAGCCAAAACATCTATTTGTACCACGTATAAGGAAAATCAATATAAAATTCACATGTTCTGGTATCATACCCCGATCTGCGGCACACATTTAACCCTACTATCTCTTCGGTTTGCTGGAGATGCCCATGGGTTGTCGGTACGTTAAAGCATATTTTTTGGACATGCCCTGTACTTCAACGTGACCTTTTTTTTTTGTTAATTTTCCAATAAAACATACATTTAAATCAAAAATTATTAATGACACAAATACTGCCAAAAAAATCTAAAGTTGTCCGAAAGTTTAGTTATGCTTAGAGGCCACACATTGCAGAAAAGCAGCATTTTGTTGATGTTGCTGTACTTTTTTGGGCCAAGGCCAAGGAATGGATTTAGCAGAAGAGAGAAATAGAAATTCTTCCTATATACAGATGTAGCAAATCCAAAATTAATCCAAACTTCTGCAATGTGATATCTTATCACAGAACACAACAAACAATGAAAATTCTTTGAAAAATGTTTTACCATTGTCTTCTTTGATAAGATATCTCACTGCAGCAGTTACACCAATTGCAGAAGTTCTGGTTAACTCTGTTACATCTGTATTTCTCATTCCTATTGAAGCCATTCTTTGGTTTGGGCTCAGAAAAACACAGGAAAATCTGCAACTTTTCATTAACATCTGGCTTGAGCCTAAAATGGTTATACAAATCCAAAAATTAAATACTTTTCCTTAGGATAGGTCATTAATTTGAGACCAGTGGGGGCCAAAAATAGACAGCTCCAGTCTACATTGGCTACACAAAGTACCAAGCTGTCTGTTTCCAGCTCCATATACTATGCTCAGCTGACCATTGCTGCAGAGTTTTGGTCTTGGATAACCCCTATAGCATTGTACAATGATTACATTTTGTATTAATCCTTCACTATTTTAACCCTTTAACGACACAGGGTAGTTTGTACATTAATACTTTTTTTTTCATATTTCTCTTCCCCGTCTTCCAAAATTCATAACTTTTTTATTTTTCTATTGACATAGTGTGAGGGCTTATTAACGAGTTGTACTTTTTATTGGTACCAATGTTTGGTATGTATGACTTTTTGATCACTTTTTATTGCAATTTTTCGGGAAAAGTAAGATCTTGCACCCAGATCACCTAGATGCCGTGATCGCATCTATATACCCAGCAGTTACCGGCTGTTCTATACAGCATTTACCCTACACTAACAGCCATTGATCTCGGCTGTTAACCCTTTAGATGCCTTAGTCAATCATGGTTTTGAGCGTCGGGGCTTTAATGACTCCCCTCTCCCAAGATTACACATAAAAATAAAAATTTAAATTAAACAAATTAGGGATCACCACTGCCGAAAGTGCCCGAACTATAAAAATATTTATCCTATAGAGTGAACAGCATAGTGGGAAAAAAAAAAAAAAATCAAAATGCGCAAATTGCCATTTATTATGTTGTTTCTCCCTCCCCCCAAAACTGAATAAATAGTGATCAAAAGGTTACATAATCCCTGAAATGTTTTTAATAAAAACTACAATGGCACCATGGAAATATGAAAAAAAACATTATGGGTGTCACAATATGGCAATGGAAACAAATTTTTTAATTTTTCAACATTTTTTGTAAAGCTGTTAAAATATAACAAAAGCTATACAAGTTGGGTATTCCCGTGATCATATCGATCCACAGAATATAGGCTATGTGACATTTTTACCACATGGTGAACACTGTAAAAACAAATTCTGTAAGACAATTCTACAATTGCTTTTTTTTTGTTTTGTTTTTTTTTTTAACTTCCACTGCATTTAGAATTTTTTTCTAGCTTCACAGTACATCATATTAAGTATTAAATGGTGCCAAAAAGAAGTAGTATTTGTCCTGCAAAAAAATATGCACAGAAAATATAAAAAGTTAAGGCTCTTGGAAGGTTTGGAGTAAAAAAAGAAATGCAAAATCTGAAAATCGATGTGGTTTAAGGGGTTAGAGAGTGAATGGCTGACATTAAATAGGAGCAGATAGCCAGACCCACCTCTCGTGTAGAGCATCCTGCATATCTTTTAACCTTGCTCTCAGGTGCCGGATGCAGACCTCTTTCTGCTGCAGGGGGGTGAGGTATTGCTCGGGCGTGGGTGGCTTAATTCCATGGTTTTCACTGCACAGATTATATTTAGTTGAGCGCCTAAAATAAAAAAAAGAGAGTCATGTCAGTTATTTGTAACAAAAACAATCTTATATACCTAAGAGCAGCTACATGTAATAATGTCCACCAGTGGCCCCACACTGTAGTTGTGCTACATAAATAAAAAACAAACTCCACCCATCCTCGGTTCCCGAAGCTCTGAGGTCCTCCTACTTGTTCTCTGCAGATCGATGCAGGAGGTCCACACCAGGCATCACTAGCTGATGCCTGACTGAGAGCAAGAAGCCAAAGCCTTCCTGCTGAACTGTTCTATTCAACTACACCCGCATCCTAAGGATGTGGATGTAGTTAAAAAGGGACGTGTAGCTGTTTCTCCACTGGATTGTTGCGGCACCCCTGGGGGGTCTCTGGGTGCCGCAGAACCCCAGTTGGGAATCGCTGGTCTATAGAGAGGACGCTCTGTACTGTAGATAGTGGAAAACATATAAAATTGTTATTTAAAAGTTGCCGAACGGCAAAACTCTTTTACACTTTCCACCATATCCACATAAAATAATTAACCCTTCCGAGACGCAGACATTTTAAATTTTTGTGTTTTCGTTTTTTTATTCCCTGTAGTCCCAATAGCCATAACTTTATCATGTTTATGTAGTCATATGAGAGCTTCATTTTCGCATGACATGTTGTACTTCACAATGGTACCACTTATTATTCTATACAATGTACAATGAGGTGGAAATTTAAAAAAAATAAAAAATGTAGTACCACCATTTTCTTATGGGTTTTGTTTTTACAGCTTCCACTGTGCGGTAAAAATGCTATGCTAGTTTTATTCTCTAGATCGGTAAGATCACGGTGAACCCACACTTATCTTTTTTTTCATATTTTAATAACTTTACCAAAATTCTAAATTTTGAAGAAAATATAAATTTATTTGAATCACCATATTCTAACCCCTGTAACCTTTTTATATTTCAGTATACGGAGCCGTGTAAAGAGTCTTTATTTGCAGGACAATATGTAGTTTTTATTGATACCGTGTTGGGGAATGTATGATGCTTTGATCACTTTTTATACCTTTTTTTTTTTTTTTGGGAGGCAAAGTGGCGAAAAAATTCGGCCATTTTGATTTTTTTTCCCTGCTACAGCATTTATCGTATGGGACAAATGTTTTTATACCTGATGTGTTTATTTTATTTTATTTATTTTTATATGTGATCTAGGGAAAGGGGGTGATGTAAACTTTTAGGTTTTTTATTTTTTTAGCCCCTCCTAGGGATCTTGAACATGTGGTCTTCAGAACACTTGTGTCAGACTGTAACACTACAGTATTGCAGTCTATGGCATTCCCCTATGTAACTATTAAAGCTTGCTACAGGCAAACTTCAGTAGTTACATTACTATGGCAGGCCTGGGAGCCTCCAGAAGGCTCCCGGCTACTGTGGTAGTGGGATGGCTCCCACGAGTGCACGGCGGGAGGGCCGCCCCATTACTGATTGTAGTATAGACAGTAAAAAGTAACCACTCAGATGACGTGGTCCCATTTGACCACGGCATCTGAGTGGTTAAATGCCCATGATCAGCGTAATCTCTGATCATGGACAATGCTGCTGGGTCCCTGCTGTGTGAAACACCATAGATCCGGTGGCTAGTGTGACCGCTCTGCTTCAGAGCGGACGCCATTGTTAGCCTCGTGCACCAGGACGTAAATGTATGTCCTGGTGTGCTTAGGGATTAAAGGGGTTTTCTGGGCTAAAAATCAGATTGGTAGCAGTCTCACACCGAGCATCTCCATAGATCAACTGTTCTCTGGAGTGGTCAGACCAGGTTACTGCAGATTAGCTCCCATTCAAGTCAACGGAGCTGTCTGCTTCTAGCTCCATTGTCTGTGTTTCAGGAACTGAGAACAGTTGATCAGTGAGGGTGTTGGATGTCACATCTCTCATAGGTCATCAATATCAGATCTAACTTTAGGAAAGATTATCAACATTTCAGCCCAAAAAATCCCTTCAACCTTTTGTTTGTTTGTATTCCATTAAAAAGGTATAGACATCAAACCAAAACACAAACTGATTTAAAGTGTACCCAATACAAGCTTTGCATATATGATGTGTCTCTTTCACTAAAAAACAGTCCCAGGAAAAGCTAAGTGCAAAAACTCATATGTGAGTGAAAGAGTCTGTGCTTGTGTAGCTTCATGCAACTCACCTTTTTTGTGATAGATTCGCCATCTTAGCCCAGAGGTTCACTCTACACTGTGCTAAATATGCTGCAGCACTGGTTTTCAGTACCACTAAACTACCAAAGGTGGCGCTGCATTGCTCAGCCATATGCATCTGATTGAACTAGACTGCCATTATTTGTTTCTAGTTCATTCAGCTGTTAGTTCACAAATTACATGATACAGTCAGTATCCGCCTTCTTAGGATGCAGAGCTGAGAGCTGCATGGCAGGCTAAAGACTGTACTGGGGTCGTTCACACAGAGGAATTTGCAGCTGATTTTGAGGTGGATTCTGCCTCAGAAAGAACACCATTATTCTAGCCAAATTGGCAATGCTTTTTTTTTCAGGACGCTGAAAAAAAAAAAAAAAAGATCCCGTTTGATCTATTCACAAATTCTGTGACTGACAAAACTTGTGGAGTGAGACTACCGCCGATTAGCCCCATTGTTACTGAGGCTAATAAGTGGGCAAACCCAAGGCAGAAGGGCCTGAATTTGGAGGGAAATCTGAACACACAATTACACAGCTCTATACATGGAAATATCAAAAAATAAATTAAAAAATACAGGTGTCAGAATATGGTGACTGAAAAAGAAATGTTTTTCAAAGTGGCATCACCATGATCATACTGACCTGTAGAATATTGGTAACATGTCTTTCTTGCTGCACAGTGAACACCACAAAAACAAAACCCATAAGGAAATATCACAAATGCAGTTTTTTGTAATTCCACTGCATTGCTAATTTTTTTTCTAGCTATCCAGTATACAAAATGGTATCATTATGAAATAGAATTTGTCCCGCAAAAAAAGAAGTCCTAATATGATTATTTGAATAGTAAAATAAAAAACATTATGCCTTTTAGAATACAGGGAGCAAAAGACAAAAATGCAAAAATAAAGATGGCTCTAGGAGAAGTAGTAAACACAAACTTAACTGCGCCATTGCCTAACTTTCTGCAGCGAAACCATTTATACTGTTAGAAGTGTGATCACGAGATTCAGGGAGTAAATTTTATGTACTTTGTGACTAGTGACACTGTTGATGACTGAGTACAGACAATTTTAATGGAAGTCTATGGCTGTGTTCACACAGTTTTTTGGCAGTGGATTTTGACGCGGAATCCGCCTCAAAATTCGTCTGAAAAAATGCCTCCCATTCATTTCAATGGGAGTCAGTAGCGCTTTTTTTCCTCTAGTGAAAAAAAAAATAAAAAACGACACGACCTATCTTCAGGCGGTTTCCGCCCGCAGTGTCCGCGGCTCGAGATTCCCTCCTGATTAGGCCCATTCATCCAGGCCTAATCAGGAGCGGGATGCCGCGACGGAATGCTGATGCACTGCATCCCGTCGCGGCAGACCGCGGCGAAAATTCCGGTGGCGGAATATGATTTTCATTTTCCTCCATGTGAACACACCCTATCAGCTCCCCCACCCACTGTAAACCACTAGTATGGTAATATACATGATATCAAAGAGATATGCAAATTAGCTTTAAAGAGCACAGGGGGTGTTGCCTTCAGTTTCTACGCAGAGCCACATCATCAATAAATGTGATTTGCTGTAGCTGGTTGAATGCATGGTGTATAGGAAATAGTGAGCTCTGTGTGGAGCGCTGCTGAGAGCTTGTCGGCCTAGGTGAAGGCATCCAGGATTTCAGCGCGGTGCTCATTGACATCATCGCTGATGAAGCTGCTCTTCCACTACCCGGAGGGATGAACAAGGTGTATTTATTGATGACGCGACTGTGCTCGGGGACTGAAGGCAACACCCCCTCTGTGCTATGTGAATCCTGGAGGCTCATCAGCATTTGAAAGGTAAGGTTGGAATGGTATTCATATCATGTACATTATCAGTTCCCCCCATCCACTGTAAACCCCTGGTATGGTAGACTCCCTTAAAAGACCAATTGATAGCTGCCCGCACATGTTTGAACTTGCAGTTCTTCAACAGTCTATGAGACTACTTGCACTGACAGAAGCTTGCCTTCAGGTTTTAAAACTCATCATCATCTGTCATAAAAGTCTGTCATCATCTGCCTTCATACGTGAAAAAATCCATCAGTAACTGACATTCCATTATATATCAATTATAGACGGACAGTTCATCTACTCATGTTCTCTAAGGACAATCCACCAAAGAAGACTCATCTATATCCTTGGCGTCACACTGACATTACACGTATACACACAAACAGCTGCGTTACAGCCAATCACATAGCTTGGCAGCTTACAGTTACTACACTGCTGCATTCCCTGTTGATGGAAGTTTTTGTGTTGATAGTTACTATTGTGGCCATGCCTTAATTCTAACTTATAGAGGACGTTTCACCACCTCCACTTCTTAGCATCTGTTAATAAGCGCAACTTTTTCCCTACTGTTCCAGTGTAAGTGGAGGCGAACTGTTATACTCACTGTACCTCTCCTGGACATTCTTGCAGTGTCCAGCGGTATGCCAAAATCCTTGTGTCGGGGTCTCCATTGAGGCCTGTAATTGCCCCTAAGTGACCCTGTGGACTGTGAAGTCAGCCAGGAACCGTAAGAGGCCTGAAGAGGTGAGGCAAAATGAGTATAACAGTTTGTAATTTTTACTTACCTCCCCTGGCCCTCCACTTATTATACTCTGGGGTCTGAGGAGACTGGTTGCTTACTTATATAGCTCCATCATATTCTGCAGCGCTTTACAGAAGTTGTCAATCACTGTCGCATATAGGGCTCTCAATATACATTCCCTATCCTCCCGTGGGAGGAAACCAGAGTACTCGAAAGAAACCGACACAAACACGGGGAGAACATACAAACTCCTTGCAGATGCTATCTTTTGTTCAGATTCAAACCTAGGACTCCAGCTCTGCAAGGCTGCAGTCAGTGGCGTAACTAGGAATGGCTGGGTCCCAAGGCAAACATTTGACATGGGGCCCCAAGGCGAACATTTGACATGGGGCCCCCCCAAACCACCGCCCCCAACCCCCCCCCCCCCCCCCCCCGCATAAACCACATTCCTGCACACACTATTATGCGCCATAGTGGCCCCTGTACACAGTATTATGCCCCATAGTAGCCCCTGCACACAGTATTATGCCCCATAGCGGCTCCTGCATACAGTATTATGACCCATAGCGGCCCCTGCAAACTGTATTATGCCCCATAGTGACCCCTGCACACAGTATTATACCCCATAGTGGCCCCTGCACACAGATTTATGCCCCATAGTGGCCCCTGCCCACACTAGTATGCCCCATAGTGGCCCTTATACACACTATTATGCCCCATAGTGGCCCCTGCACGCAGTATTATGCTCCATAGTGGCCCCTGCATGCAGTAGTATGCCCCATAGTGGCCCCTGCCCACAGTAGTATGCCCCATAGTGGCCACTACACACATTAGTATGCCCCATAGTGGCCCCTGCACACAGTATTATGCCCCATAGTGGACTACGCATGAACGATTATACTCTGGTGTCTTTTCAGACCCCAGAGTATAATGATCGGAGACCCAGGGGAGGATACAAACATAAAAAACAATGCTTCTTACCTCTTCCTGGCTCCGCTGCACTCTCGTGTGCTAATTCAGGCATCTTCAATGTTGGACCAGATCTCACGTTAGTGAGGCCGACGTCGCGATGCATAATGATGTCGGCTGACGTCTAGGAACGTCACCAAACAGGCCCGAAGCCTGCGGAGCGTAGGAGAGGTGAGTTACAGTGTTTTTTTATGTTCCCTCACCTCCCCATGGCCCCCAATCGTTATACTCCGGGGTCTGAAAAGACCCCCCGAGTATAATGATAGCAGTGATTGTGGGGTTCACGGTAGCGGCTTCCACAGGGCTCCGGGCCCCATAATGTTCCGGGCCCTGTGGCAGCCGCTACCCCGATATTTACGCCCCTGGCTGCAGTGCTAACCAGGGTCATCGTGCTGCAATATGTATTTTCCCAAATTTACATATGAATAAACCTGTGATTTACATGAAAATGAGTTTCCAAAGCTGAATAATAGGGGTAGATTTGGAAACTGCAGAATCACCTCTACAAGTTACTTGAATTAGGTTTACAATTAATTTAAAGGGAGTCTGTCAGCAGTAAGGTGCACTAACATTGGGTTCATTTTTGCCATAATTTTGCACCATGCTTTAGAGATACTTACTAAATGAGTATATTGAGAAGAATGGATGTATTGGATACACTAAGCACTTTTTCAAATGCGTCCAGCCATATAGACATGGCTTGGAAGGAACTGGGATGCAAAAATATAGCATTAAACGAAGCTAACCTAAAAGTGGTCACTAATAAATTTGCCATTTTTAGGCAGTTTATCTAAATTTATACTGTCAAGATTATATATGACAAGATTAGTACATTTACCCCAGTGTATTGCTAAAGAGAAATCAAACATTAATCACCAGAATGTCCTTATATACCAATGGTATAGTTTCTCAATATGCCTACAGTATACCCAGGGGTGTTTTAAATAGAGACCTATAAGTAAAGAATTGAAACACTCCAAGATGCAATAAATCATATTTAATTGATTTAGTAATTTGCCATACAGAGTAAAATTATGTGAACGTTTTCAGCCTGACAGCCTTTATCAGACTCTTAATTCAAGTGATATACAACATTAGAATTCTCTGTCATGTACATGGTTACAAATATTGGTCATCGTGGAAGATTACATATATGATTTGAGAGAACAATGTAAGAACAGTAAAAGTAACAAACATGTGCGTTTATAAGGACAAGGTTATGTTATGCATGTATACAAGATTATAATAGAATACATATCTGGAAAGGAGTTTAAGGTACAACGCCACAATAGATACAATGATTTTACATATAAATTTAACAATCTCATCCTTATGTAAGGTAGAAATGAAAAATCCATGGAGACATGTAGGTTGTCATATATGCATAGATCAGTAAACAGAAGAGTCTGAAAAAAATGTATACATGAATCATCACTAGACATGCTACTTAATCTGCTAACAATGGGAAGATTAGTATCCGATATGAGGGTCCATTAGACTCACCTAAAGACACAGAGAAATAAAGGTCTCCTCTTATATGGAAATACAGCAATATAGTCCATTTTGAATTAGTAAAGTTCCAAGGTGTCTACTGTGGCTTGGTATATAATACAATTTAAGTAAAATATGACAATCCAGTCCTAGACTATAACATACTTAATTCCTAAGATCCTCATCTATTCCGATGCCCTAGGTAGGTTCACAGTATGATAGTTTAGGAAGTCTGTATTACTTGTCTATATGAATAACATTGTAGTGGAATGTCTACCTTCACTGGATTATTAATGGTTGCAATTGTTAAAATGCTAAATTGTCCAGAGTTATTGTGCATAGAATAACTAGTCCTCAAAAGAAGATCATCCATATCCCCTTGATAAGCATTTGTTACTATCTAGAGATGTATATATCCCTTGTAATATCATACTGTATCTATGAAGGAAAGATCTATAGTATATGGTCACACAATTTTACTCTGTATGGAGAATTACTAAATTAATTAACCCCTTAATGACATAGCCCAAACGTGCGTTAAGGACTCGGCCTCAATTTTCAAAACTGACATGTGTAACTTTATATGGCAATAATTTTGAGACACTTTAACTTACACAAGTGATTTTACGATTGTATAGTGAGCATTTTGACCCCACAGGCGTTTCAGTGATTTTATTAACATTGGGATGTGTAAATGAAAAATTACTAAAATGTCACTTTATCCCCAAAGTTTTCGATTTCACAAAGGATTAAGAAGAAAAAGCACCCCAGTTTGTTAAACAGTTGCTCCTGAACACGGCAATACCCTATATGTGGTTGTAATCTGCTGAATGGGTACATGGCAAGGCGCGGAATGGAAAGAGCACTATTTGGCTTTTGGAGCGCAGATTTTGCTGGAATAGTTTTCAGGTGCCATGTCCCATTTGCAGAGTCCCTAAAGTATCAATATAATAGAAACCCCCCAAAAAGTGATCCCATTTTGGAAACTACACCCCTTATAGAATTTATTAAGGGGTATGGTGAGTATTTTGACCTCACAGCTGTTTCACAGACTTGATTAGCACTTGGACATAAAAAATGAAAAATTATTTTTTTTCCGATAAACCGTCCATTTAGTCTCAAATTTTTCATTTTTACAAGGGGTTAATGAAGGAAAAAAAAAAAAAAAAAAAAAAAAAAAAAAAAAAAAAACAACACACACCACACTTGTTCCACAATTTCTCCTGGACACGGGAATACCCCATATGTGGCCGCAAACTGTGGTATGGGTACATGGACTCAGACTGGAAAGAGCGCTATTTGGCTTTTAGAGGGCAGATTTTGCTGGAATAGTTTTCAGGTGCCATGTCGCATTTGCAGAGCCCCTAAAGTACAATGGAAACCCCTCAAAAGTGACCCCATTTTAGAAACTACATCCCTCAAGGAATTTCTCAAGGGGTATTATCATTTTGAGCCCAAGAGTGCTTCCTAAAAATTATGTGCAAAGTGAAATTTGAGATTTTTATAGAAATATGCCATTTTAGTGCGCAATACTTTGCACCTACTTTGTGTCATCAGAGACATACACTCCTAAAACTATTAAGTGGGCTATCCCGGGTACAAAACAGTTGTATACTGTATATAGGCATAGACTGCTGCTTGGGCATCTGGACGCCATGTCATGCTTGCAGAGCCTCTAAAATGCCTGAAAAGTGGAATACACTAGGGAGTGACACCATTTTAAAAACTGCACCCCTCAAAGAATTTATCAAGAGGGTGTAGTGATCATTAGTATCCCAGACGTGAATGTACAGCGGATTGTGAAGAGTGAACACATAGGCTGTGAGGAGTACATTGGGAACACCAAATTCCCTATATTTCCAGTAGCTCCTACGATTGGGGGAGGGGGAGGGAGGGGTCACTCATGGTTTTGCAGGATGAGATGTATTTTGCAATGACACCATTTTTAGGTGCCTATAACTTATTGACTATTTTTTGGTGGATTAAAGAAAAAAAAAACAACAAACCATCAATTCTGGCATTGTGTTTTACCTTTTAAATTTTTCGCCATGCAGCATAGAGAAAAAGTAACATGTTCTCTTTATTCTGTGGGTTGGTATGATTACGGTGATACCTAATTTATATTGTTTATTCATGTGTTACTAGTTTTGCAGAACCCATTTGGGGACATAAATCAAGTATTTGTGCATCGACATCTTCTGAGATACGTAACATTTTTTGGTTGACAGAGTTGGTTGAGGGCTTATTTTTTGCGGGGCGACCTGTTCTTTTTATTGATACTGTTTTGGGGTACATATGACTTTTTGATCACTTTTTATAACATATTTTGTTATGTGAGATGGCGAAAAATCAGTAATTCCAGCAGTTTTTTTCCCTTCCCAAACCCCCCTCCCCCGACATTCACCGTTTAGGTTAAATATTGTTTCAGTTTTATTGTACAGGTTCTTACGGATGCAGCGATATCAGATATGTATTGTTTTTTTTATTAGTTTGTTTTTTATTATACATAATTCATTTTATATAGGAAAAGGGAATTTTTGGGGCTTCATTCCTTTTTTTTTTTCCACACACTTTTTTTTTCCAGTTTTTCTTACTTTTTTTTTTTTTTTATGTCCAACTAGGACACCTGAACCAGTGATGCGCTGTTTCAGTACTACAGACTGCAATACACGAGTATACACAGTCATATTTGACCACAGCATCCAATGGGTTAAAAAGCTGAGCTCAGATCGGGGGTTATGGAGCAGGGTGTTCAGTCTCGATGCCACCCGCTCAGATAGTCCTTTGTCGTTAAGGGTTTAAACACAATTTATTGCATCTTGGAGTTCTTCAATTCTTTACTTATTGGACCAAGGGTTGGGACTCACTCAGAAAAAGATTCACTACGGAGTGCCGTATACAAATCTTATTATTTGATTTCCAGTTGTAGCATCGGATGACAATGTAACATTCAACCAGGAAGAGACGAACAACATACTAGCAGCACAAGGGTTCTTCTCATGCAACTTTTTACATACAGCACCAACAGAGGTACATTACAGAGATCTGGAAAAAAGATTCCCAAACATTTATTAATTTGGAACTACACTTTGTGACCTTGGCTGAGTATGTAAAGGTGCAGAGAATGCTATGAGGACTGCATATGACGGCAGTCCCTACATTATTCAAGGTCATATTGGTCACAATTTGAGCAATCCTAAACAATGCTCTTTTGACTTAATGGTCTTAACCATTTCATATCTACAAAAGAAGCCTTGTATCTCTGAAACAACAGATTGAGACAACAGAAGAGCAATTATGGGCAACATCCACACCTATAGAGTTTACCCAGTTGAAGGATAACTACACTCTACTCTCCAAAATCATCATAGAGATGTCGAGACCCAAAGGAGACGCAAATTCCAGCGAGACTTGGAAGATTATCAATCCAACAGAATTTATAAATGGCAGGAAGGATATTATGCCTCACGCCTGGACACGTGTACCTGCAGATATTAACCGAATTCCTCCGACTCTGGCACAGCAAGCATCAGATCATACAGTCAAAGCCAGAGGAAGAAGAGGATCGTCAGAGGCAGAAGAGGAAAACAAGAAGAGGCGGGAGGGTTTTCAAATCCAGTTCCGTCAACAACGGCAACAAGATCGCAGGTAGGAACGAAAATTCCCCCACACTAGTCATAAACATTTCCTCTAAAAATGTCCTGCCCAAGTGAATGTGTTGCAGAAAGGTCTTTCCTTCTGCCCCAAATATAAATACAATCTTTTTCAATTAGAAATGGATCTGGAGATATTCTATCAGTCACTCAGATTTCGAGTACACTTTTCGACCCAAATTCCATAGCAACAGAGAGAACATGTTGAACCCCCAAGATCCATTATTTCAGCAAAAACACTTGGCCCTAAGGAGAAAAGTGAATTTGTTCCCCCACGGGAATCGCCTCCCTTTGAGACTGTCATCAGCCTAATCAGAAGGGATATGACCAAAATTGGAAAAGATATTGAACAGGGGACATACCACTGCAGAGAAGAAGAATGGTGAGAACAGTCAAGGACAATCCACAGACCACCTTCAAAGAGCTGCAGCATCATCTTGCTGCAGATGGTGTCACTGTGCATTGGTCAACAATACAGCACACTTTGCACAAGGAGAAGCTGTATGGGAGAGTGATGTGAAAGAAGCCGTTTCTGAAAGCACGCCACAAACAGAGTCGCCTGAGGTATGCAAAAGCACATTTGGACAAGCCAGCTTCATTTTGGAAGAAGGTCCTGTGGACTGATGAAACAAAGATTGAGTTGTTTGGTCATACAAAAAGGCGTTATTCATGGCGTCAAAAAAACACAGCATTCCAAGAAAAACACTTGCTACCCACTGTAAAATTTGGTGGAGGTTCCATCATGCTTTGGGGCTGTGTGGCCAATGCCGGCACCGGGAATCTTGTTAAAGTTGAGGGTCGCATGGATTCAACTCAGTATCAGCAGATTCTTGAGAATAATGTACAAGAATCAGTGACGAATTTGAAGTTACGCCGGGGATGGATATTTCAGCAAGACAATGATCCAAAACACAGCTCCAAATCTATTCAGGCATTCATGCATAGGAACAATTACAATGTTCTGGAATGGCCATCCCAGTCCCCAGACCTGAATATCATTGAACATCTGTGGGATAATTTGAAGCGGGCTGTCCATGCTCGGCGACCATCAAACTTAACTGAACTGGAATTGTTTTGTAAAGAGGAATGGTCAAAAATACCTTCATCCAGGATCCAGGAACTGATTAAAAGCTACAGGAAGCGACTAGAGGCTGTTATTTTTGCAAAAGGAGGATCTACTAAATATTAATGTCACTTTTCTGTTGAGGTGCCCATACTTTTGCAGCGGTCAAATTTTGGTTTAATGCATATTGCACATTTTCTGTTAGTACAATAAACCTCATTTCAATCCTGAAATATTACTGTGTCCATCAGTTATTAGATATATCAAATTGAAAAGGCTGTTGCAAACACCCAAATATTTAGAACTAAAAATGATTAAGATTAATAGGGGTGCCCAAACTTTTTCATATAACTGTATAAATTAAATTATGCAACAGCTATCAGACTCCACAGTGTACAACAAGGAGTCTGTGGACCCCATATATAAAATTAGAACAAGGATTAGTTCCACTCTTAATAGATACAAACTAGAGATCATAGATTTGGAGACCGTGAACTACCTCACGAAAACTGACCCCATTACACCCATGTTTTACATTCTTCCTAAGGTCCACAAGAGACATGAAAGACTACCCAGGAGGCAGATAGTGGCATCCACTAATTCGATCCTATCCACTTGATCCGTTTTTCTAGAGAAAATCTTGACACCACTAATTAAACAAACACAATCTTTTTTTATTGGACATGTCCATGTTCTTAAACACTATTCGTTCAACCAAACACGTTGATGCTAGTGCCATAATGGCCACTTTAGACGTGGTCAGTCTCTACACTTCAACACTGCAAAACAAGGGAATGTCGGGCTGTGCCTTCATTGCTCATTGAATCAAGAACAGATCCACAAGTATCTATGTTTGGACTTGCTTAGAATAGTCCTGGACGAAAACTATTTTTTGTTCCAGGACTCATTCTATATACAGTGACAAGGGACAGCCATGGGATCCAATGTGGATCCTCCTTATGCTAATTAATTTATGGCATCATTCGAAGAAACATATCTATAATAACATATTGTTCAAAATCCACTGTATTTTGTGGAAGAAGTATATACCGTATTTTTCGGACAATAAGACACACTTTTTCCCCCCAAAATTTGGCAGGAAAATGGGGGGTGCGTCTTATAGTCCGAATGCATCGTCCCACTCCTACTGCCGCCAGCTTCCTGCAGCGGCAGGAGTGGGGCGATGCTGCGGGCCCCTGGGCGCGAGGACAGGGTGTGCCGGCGGCGCGAACCCTCCCCGGCATCCGCCGTGCTATTACAGCGGATACCGGGTCTGTAAATACAATGGCAGCTGCTCTGCTCTGCTGTTGTATTGCAGTCTATGGGACTTGCAATCAAATGATTGCAGGCTCAAGCCCCTAGGGGAGGGGGGACTAATAAAATAGTTAAAAAAAAAAAAAAAATTTTTAAATATAAATAAAAAAAAAAAATCAAAATCATCCCCTTTCCCTAGAATACATATAAAAGTAGAAAATTAATGTGAAAGACATATACATTAGGTATTCCTGTGTCCGAAAATACCTGGTCTACAAAATATTTTTCCTGTAGGGTGAACGTCGTAGCGTCGTTTCGCCTCCAATTTGAACAAAAAGTGAACAAACCAATAGACATTCCCCAAAATGGTATAACTAAAAAGTACACCTGACCCTGCTTAAAAATACACCCTATGTATCCCTGTGGCTTTGCAACTCTTTCAAAACTACAACTCCCATATATTAAATATTTTACCACATTTTTTGCTTTCAAAATTTTTTTCCCTATTTTCCTCCTCTAAAACCTAGGTGCGTCTTATAGTCCGAAAAATATGGTAGATGAGGTTTTCTGCATCTGGAGTGGCCCATCGGATTCCCTTATGGCATGTACTGAAGCCCTGAATGGAACGTGGCTGGAATTACAATTCACACTTCACTATGATGATAGGAAGATTAACTTCCTTGATACATACATACTCAAAGATGAAGGGTTTCTAACAATAGATATGTACGTGAAAGAGATGGACCGTAATAGTCTGCTATTAGACAGAAGTTGCCATCCGCCAGCAACTATTAAAGCCTTACCAAAATCCCAATATCATAGGATAAACAGAACTGTGAATAACCCCGAAATGAGACAGGATAGAGTATGTGAGATGACAAAAAAATTTCTGGAACAAGGCTATCCTTATAAACTTCTAACCACAACACTACAAGAGGTTACTACACATGAACAGACACCACAGAGCCCAACCCCAAAACCAGGATACATTTTGTACACACAGATCACCCATATACATATAAGGTACAGCAGATAATTTGAGAATCCTGAAATAGGCCAACCCCACCATCCCTGTATTTCAAAATAACTTCATTCAAGTTACAGAAGACCTAGGAACCTTAGGGATAAATTGGTTTGTTGCCAACATTGGCTCAGCCAAGAAAGTCCCAAGACAACTGTTCCTAAGCACAAAGAGAAAAGGAACATACCTTAACCCCTTCGCGACCGCCCACTGTATATAAACGTCGGCTCTTGCTGGGCTTTGTGCAGCGCCGACGTTTATATACTGACCCTGCGAAATTGGGGATCAGGTATCCCCAAGAGTCAGGAACTCCGTGAACACAGTGCTAATAGCCGCTGGTGTTCAAGGAGACATGATCAGGACCTGATCATGTAGCTGCCGTATCAGAGAAAGTTTGTTGCAGTAACAAACTTTCCTTGATATTAGCTGCCAGCCTCCCTGTGGGCGGCATCGGGAGCGGGTGTTAGCTGTAACTGACAGCTAACCCCCTGCTTCTTAACCCCCGATCGGAGCTGAGCTCTGATTGGGGGTTTTAACCCCTTGGATGCCGCGGTCATCCAATAGGTTCCACCATGCCAAATGTCCCCCTCGGCACCCCCTGCAGTGAGATCAAGGGGTGCTCATATGTATCTTCTGCAGCCTGGGGTCTGGCCAGTGACCCCAGGATGCTAGGAGCCCCCAGTACCTGGTTGATCCTGCCAAGAAGTGAGGAAGTCAGCCTATGCGGAAGAGATGAGGATCTTAGGAATTACGTATGTCATAGTCTAGGACTAGATTGTCATATTTTACTTAAATTGTATTATATGCCAATCCACAGTAGACACCTTGGAACTTTACTAATTCAAAATGGACTAAATCAAAATGGACTATATTGCTGTATTTTCATACAAGAGGAGACCTTTATTTCTCTGTGTCTTTAGGCGAGTCTAATGGACCCTCATATCGGATACTAATCTTCCCATTGTTAGCAGATTAAGTAGCATGTCTAGTGATGATTCATGTATACATTTTTTTCAGACTCTTCTGTTTACTGATCTATGCATATATGACAACCTACATGTCTCCATGGATTTTTCTTCTCTACCTGGCAAATGAGTTTGGTATATTTATATGTAAGATCATTGTATCAATTCAGCATTGTACCTTAAACTCCCTTCCAGATGTGTATTCTATTATACTTTCATTCTATTAATCTTGTATACATGCATAAAATAACCCTGTCCATTTAAGCGCACATGTTTATGTTACTTATACCGTTCTTAGATTGTTCTTTCATATTATATTTGTAATCTTCCACTATGACCAATATTTGTAACAATGTACATGAGATATAATTCTAATGTTGTATATCACTCGAATTAACAGTCTGATGAAGGCTGTCAGGCTGAAAACATTCACACAATTTTACTCTGTACGGAGAATTACTAAATCAATTAAATATGATTTATTACATCTTGGAGTGTTTCAATTCTTTACTTACTGGACTATGAGTTGGGACCCTATCACAACACCCATAAAAGAGAAAGAGAATCACTACAATGTGCTGCATACGACTCTTCTTACCTAGAGAGCAGTCTCACCCGCTCTCAACATATGTGCATTTCTTCAAAGATGCCCATGCAGTACACCTCAGCGTCACTGAACATGTGCTGGATGTCAATTGGTAAGTGTTAGGGCTTTAAGGACATGCTGTCGGTTTAGTGTGTCAAATATACCTGACAGGTTCTTGTCACTTAAAAAAAGATGACTTATAATTTGGATAGGCCATCAATGTTTCATCACTAAGAAAGGTGTGACCTTCCAAACCCCCCAAAAGTAAACATCCACAGCACTCCCCCTACTTGGCACAGTGGCTCATTGTACAAAGAGCGGTGAGTACAAAGAGTACTTTTGCGGTGATTGGCTACCACGGATAGCCACGGATTTGGTCACACTTGTTTTAAACAAGACTTCAGGTGATGCCACCCACATGCAGCATAGGTGGTAACTTGAAAAACCTGGTTTATCCACCTGCACGGAAGTCCCGTGGCTACTGCAGACATTGTAAATGACAAAATGGAGTCCTTATTAGAGCCTTCAAAACTGCATGTACATAGCTGTTCTGCTGCATTTCAGGTAGATACTGCTCATATTCATAGTTTTAAAGTCTCTAATAAAAATACTTGTTTTATGAAGATCCCAGGAGTGCTGGATTTTTTTCTTCATTTAATTCGGCTGCAACAATATTTTTGTCTTTCTTATTTTTATTTTTTATACATTGTTCTCACCATATAATCACGATAGACCTTTGGGGAGACATTTTAACATTACTTTTTTCTTTAACTGATGCATTAGACCCAGTTAAAGGATGCATGCAGCCTCTTATGCTATACTGTAGAGCTGATATGAGTTGCATCAAGGCAGGAACGGAAACCATTCCTACCTTCCCTATGAGAGATCCGGCTGTAATATCAGCTAGCAAAAAAGCATCCTGATCTGAAATAGTGCAGCTGCTTATCTTTGCAAGGACACATATATATATGCCCTTGCATGATTAAGCGTGGACCACCCAGATGTATATATGGTCAACTGATGGCCCAGAACTAGTTAAAAGAAAAAGAATAGTATACCACGCTTTTGTGTCCAACAAAAAAAAAGAAAAGAAAAACAAGAACACAGAAAATATGCTCTACTGTATTTACCTGGATGCAGGACTACTATCACTTCCTTTATATGACCCGGATGTGCTGCTACTAACAGAAGATGTCCCATACGGGTCCCTCATTGACACAGGAGGAGAGGCTCGCCTGTGGAGCGAAAACGAGGCAAAAAGATGAATATAAAAACGGCAGAAGGAGAGTTGGGGGTCCGATGGGGTGGGAAGATTACCTGCGTGAGCCAACTGAAGACCTTCTGCCTCCTGGCACAGACATAGGTGCACTACAGCAGGGGGGCACTAGAGGGCGACACAGGGCACCTGCTAAAAAGGTTTTAAATTTAATTATACCAGAATTAACCTAAAGTTAAACCCATACTTGTCATAAGCATATGATCTGGGGTACTGTTTCTCCTTAGGAAGCATGCTATGATGGCATATGGAATCTTATAGGCAATGCAAAGCACTTCTGGGAAAAGATGTCTCTAGTGCCACCTATTGGAAATGTAGCAGTCTTGTGAGTCATTGTTTAATTCTTTTAAATAGCCACACATTCTTTGACAGCACTATTAACTTTCCAACATAAAGATGCAAGAGTTACAGCTTTCTAATTTGGGAAAGTTCATTTTCATACCTTTTTCACAGAGGTGTATTGAATGTTCTATAGACTTCTTGCACCTTCATGGCATGCTCCTTAAAGAAAACAGCATCTCCTCAGCCCCTCCACAAAGGCCTCTCACCTAGCCAAACCAGTCCTCTGCATTACCTTTCCAAACAGGTGGCACTATAGGCATAACTTTTTTCCTTTTTTGGATAGGGAGCCAATTTGCACAATTACATGAAATATTAGGGCAATTAATCACAAAATAACCGAGATTATAATTTAGGTCATAATCGCCCAGCCTTAGGACATACACTCCTTAATATAGGCATAAAAAGCACTTCAGAGGACAGAGATCATGTAAATGCTCTGTGGCAGGTCGTGCTGTCAGCAAACACCTGGCACCAAACACCCCTTGGCAGCAGTCACACACTGTCCCCCAGAAGCTGAGGCCCTATCACTAGGCCTCCAACCCTTCCTTGAGGGTGCAACACCTGCCCCTGGTTCAGAAGTCTTGATGCTAGACATCTATCCCTGGGGCTGGCCTCATGACCAAAGGTATTACCTCCACCACGCAAGATCCAAAAATCCCAACCCATTCACATTCTATCCCTATTTTATATTCTGTATAACTGTATGTAAGTTTTGCAACTATTCCTATTTTCACATAAGCTTAGCAGCAAAGAACAATCCAAAAATTTTGTTAGTTATTGTAGCAGGATATGTAGCTTATGTCTAGCAGATACCAGATATGCATTTGTCAAAACACACAAATGAATAAGCACACACATTGCAAAAATTGTGAGCACTCACCTGCACCCACTCAACTGCCCAAACTGACAGCATTACTGACACATACACCACAGCAGGGGTAATAAAAAGGTGTCAATGTGCCCTGAAGCAGATGTTAACTTGCATTGTCCGATACTTGTTTCATATGTAAGCAATTGACACAGAAAATAAAACAAGCACAAAAGGACAACGATCAATCTGTGACAAAGAATCACACACAATCCTGCAGGGAAGACCCCGACCGCCCTATCCCCACACATGAGGGCTATAGAGGAGGAGGAGGATGATGTCACACTCTGACATGGCATCCAGCCCATCACTCATCCATCCCACACGGTTGCCATAGTAACAGGGATGATGCTCGGATCCCAGGCTGTCAGATACAGCTTTTTCCTGTTCCTCCACCCACTACTAGCTGCAAGCAACATCCAGCACACAGGCTGCTGCAGCAGCTTCACTACCATCAGACGCTCAGCAATAACAAGTCATCTGTCTGATACACATGCACAGATACCCAGTAAGGTTCTGTGGCCCATGTATTATAACATACCTGGACTGGCTTATAAACAACCCCACTGGCTCTGCCCTCTACATAGGTAACACTCCCTAATGCCAATACAGAACAAGTACAAGGGCAGCCTCTGCAGATGCTATGGGGACAATATAGAGATAGCACCAATGCTGCTCTGCCACAACATCCTTTTTTCATCAGCGATGTAATGCTAAGCAGTGCTACCTTGACATCTTAATATCAGTAAAAAATAAAAAAAAAAAAAAAAGAGGGAGGCAAATCTCAGATTATGTCACCTCTCGTACCACTGATATGGGGGGAGGGGGGGGGCAGATGAATGAAAAAAACTTTCTGTCCCAAGAGCCAACAACAGAAGGAAAAGCCTCCAAAGGGCCCTTCTGCAATTGCTTGTATACCAAGGTGACATTTGCAGGATCTGTAGAGATCAACAGAAGATACCATAAAAAGTTAAACAATAACATTTGCAGATATCCCAGCCTTAATGTTTTATGAAGCTTATGAAAAAAAGAAACCCAAACTCGATGCCCCATAGTCTGCAGGGCTGTTCTAAATCTGAAGGTTATGTCATCTCCTGCAGGGGGTAAAAAAGGACTAAGAGTATGAAGTTTCAGGCCCTGCTGCTCAAGGATGGTACAAAGGTTGAAGACCTCAAACGTCCTCACAGGCCCACAGAGATAAAATATATAAACTCAGAATAATTCCATTCTCTTAAAAATCTGAAACTATCACAAATGAAAGAGAAGAGGGCTGTTGGTCTTACAACAGTGGACAGATGTAGGGTAAACAGGAACTACTCCCAACTGGGGCAGGTAGTAATATGAACCATGTACAGGATGCCCCCTTTCTCATACATCCCCACAGTCTGCAGAACCAGGGCACCACAGTATCTATAATTCAATGTACAGAAGCACAGCCTTCTCCCATCCAGCGATCACACCCTGCTACTACACAGCTCTCACTTCTTCAGCAGAATTGCAGTGTTCTGGACCCAGGAGATCCACCCACACATTAAACCATGCATCTCGCTGATGGAGGCTTAAAAAAAAGGAGAGAGAACAGATGCCCCCAACCCTGCGGCCGTCACAGTGGATCACAAGAGTGATAATGCTAGAGCTCTGTGTGACCTTCACAATAACAGCAAATGCACGGAAGAGCCAGTGCAGACATCCGGAGGGAATAGTGGCAATGGCAGCAAGAAATGTGGACGGAAAGAACAGAGATAACATCCCTCAAAAGTCATCTTCATGACATAAGACTAAAAGGTCTTACTAATGAACAGTGCAGGTATGTGAATACTGGATCAAGCACACGCTCAGGGACAGCACTGCAACGATCCAATGAGCGGCTTCTCCTTCTGATTTACTGGCACCCCCCAAGTAACAACGTCCCCCAAGCAAGCACCAGTGTCTATATAGACTATTTTTGGCATCAGTAAACCAATTGGTGACAAGAAAGCTTATTGACCCCAATATTATACTCCAGTCAATGCAGAATAATTAGATATTTCCAATATCAAAGTGTATATCAAATATGTATATCAAAATATCTGGCCCCTCATACAAAACCAACTACAGTAGTTACATTCACCATGGACGACAATAATAGCTGAGCAACCTGAAAACCAACTCCTCCACTTATGCAATATTTACCATGTACGGCTGCCCATACCACAGACACCATATGATAGGATAAATTGCTAAAAAATGTGCCATTGAGACATACCCAAGTCCATTTCCAAAACAGTTGAAGGTAGTCTTGCCAGTAATAATAAACCATACAGGTAAATAAACAAGCAAAGTGGATGGAGACGGGAGTTCCCCTTTAGCTGGATTTATGCCAGTTGACAAGACTTCATTAAAAAAAACCCAAGTAATCTGGTGCACAGGCCACAAGTCCAGATATATAACTATAGAGATATAAGCACCCAAAAATCCTCTCCAGTCCAAACACTGTTAAGTTTAGGAGTGTACAGTATTTGGACATAGTTAACAGTGCAAACTCTCCACACACCCCTAAACCCCCACAGTATAACCACTGCGCATCCCCTAAACCCCCACAGTATAAGCACTGCACATCCCCTAAATCTCAAAAGACTGCACTGCCTAAACCCCCACAGTGCAAACACAGCACCCTCTAATTTTCCAGTGAAAGCCTCTGCACCCCTAACCCACCTTAATACAAAAACAGCCCCTTAAAATGCTCCACATTCTGCACCCTCTAATCGTCCACTGTGGAACTATGTAAACTCTGCACCCCAAATCTCCCACAGGCCACATAGCCCTGTAGTGCAGCAGTCTGTATTCCCTCATAGTAGGACGCTTTGCGCCCCCTCCTCCGGTGCTACACTCCCACGCAGGCTGTGTGTCATTATTCTGCAGCCCCATATACGATCTCTCCTACCCATTCACATGCACCATCATATCCCCGGCCCTTCCACCCCCAGTGTGCAGCCCTGGCCCGGGCGCTGTCACCTGCGGGGCTCTGCATGATGCTGCCGCAGCTCCGGCCGGCGGAGGAGGAGTGCGGGAGGAGAGGTGTGGGCAGCGGGACACCGGGGCGAGGGGGAGGAGACGCTGCGTCATCCCACTCTCACTTAAAGACGCAGAACATATGGAGACGAGCGGAGATCTGGATGAGCACCGGGATCCAGGACGATACTGGGAGAGGTGGGGCACAGCTCGCTGGGACTTGTAGTGCCTGAGCCTTGTTTTCATTTGCACCAACGCATGTAAAATAAGAAATAAAAACACTAGAATGTGGCATGGTATGGCTGAGTGCTGTGTTTATTTTACAGCATTTTGTTTGCTACTTTCTTTTTTGAAATCCATGTGTTTTTTAACATTTTTTGTGGATGTTTCTATTTTGTTTTGTGCAGGAACGGTTGTATATTTTAATGGTACCATTTGGAGCACATACAGCAGCAATTTAGTCATTTTAGGGTACATTCTACTGCCATCATTTAAGTTCCTGATCTGTAAAAGCTAACAGAATGTGTGAATGCTGCGATGGCTACCCCGTGTGGCGCCACCCTTAAAATGGCCATACACTTTAGATTTTCATTGGCTGAAATAGCCAACATGTCATGGCTTGTAGGTGTAGTGGTGACAGACTCTGTAGACAGTCAGCTGTGGTCAGGGCCGGTTTTAGACAAAGTGGGGCCCTGGGCAAAAATTAAAAGCGGGGCCCCAAATGCTGATATGCAAACAACACCATCGTTTTGCAGTGGCAACCCCTATAATAACGCCTCCTTTCTGCCAACAAAAAAGTAATAACAAGCCCCATTTTACCACACACAATTCAAATGAGCACCTTTGTACCACCTATTAGATTTTTGCACCCAGTCATCAGTTATTATAGCTCCTCCTTATAAATAATAGTCCCTGCTTATAAATAATCTTACACCTTTATTAATAATAGCTCCCTTATAAATCTTATAAATAATAAATAGTGCCCTGTATCAGTAATGTCCCCCTTATCAGTAACAGTCACCCCGTAAAAATAATACTGCTCCCTTAAAAATAAATAGCCCCCTCATAAATAATAGTTACCCTTATAAATAATAGTCCCCATTATCACTAATAGCCCCCTTTATAAATAAGCCCACTTAACAATTATACCCCCCTTATAAATAGTTCCCCTCTTATAAATAATAGCTCCCTCATACTTAAGTTTCCCAATTATATATAGTAACCCCCTTATATATAATAGTTCTCCGTTATACAGTGTCGGACTGAAGGGCCTTAGGCCCACCAAAGGAACTTGTTCTGGGGCCCCACACAACATCTTCCTGCTAATAGCCTACACCACGGCTCCTTCACTGAAGGCTTACATATGTGCTGACTATCTGGCGTTACTGAGTATGTTCCCCGTATAGTCAGCCCCTATAATACTGTGCAGGCCCCAATAACTCCATGGCCAGTTCATGCACAGTACTGTATGGGGAATAACATGGCCATGGAGCACTACACGTATGTGCAAGATTATAGTGAGGGAGCTGTGATGCAGACATAGCACACAGAGCTGCCAGCAGGAATTGTGACGCCCCCCCCCCCCACAGTATAATTATCTACATGGTATATAATGCTCCACAGTATAAAATGCTCTCCTAAGCCCTCCAGTTTCCCCACATGGTATATAATGCTCCACAGTGACCCCACACAGTATAAAATGCTCCCCTGAGCCCCCCATTGTGGTCCCACATGGTTTGTAAGGCTCCACACAGTATAATACTCCACAGTGGCCCACACAGTATACTACCCCTTAGTGGCCCCAGACAGTACAATATGCTCCCCAGCAGCCCCACACAATATAATATGCTCCATACAGTATAATATGCACCCCACAATGCCCCCCCAGTATAATGCTCCACAGTGCCCTAACACAGTATAACATGCTCCATAATGACCTCCACACAGTATAATATACTCCCCAGAGGGGTTCCCCCAGTATAATGCTCCACAGTGGTCCCCCACAGTATAATATGTTCCCCCCAGTATAATGCTCTACAATGGCCCCACAGAGTATAATATGCTCCCGAAAAGCCCCACACAATATAATACACTCCACAGTGGCCCCACACAGTATAACAGGCTCCCCACACTGTCCATTCCCCCAGTATAAAGCTCCACAGTGGCCCATAGTATAATATGCTCCCCAGAGGGCCCCCGCTAGTATAATGCTCCACAGTGCCCCCTCCAGTATTTTACTCCACAGTGCCCCCACGCAATATATTATGCTCCCCAGAGTGTCCCCCCAGTATAATGTTCCACAATAGGCCCCACGCAGTATAATATGCTCCCCAGAGGGCCCCCTAGTATAATGCTCATTAGTCCCCACCAAATAATGCCCCACAGTGGCGCCACGCAATATAATATGCTCTGCTGATGCCCCCCCCAGAATAATGCTCCACAGTTACCCCACTCAGTATAACATGCTCCAGAATGGCCTCCACACAGTATAATATACTGCCCAGAGAGGTTTCCCCAGTATAATACTCACAGTGGCCCAAAACAGTATAATATGCTCTCCAGAGACCCCCCAGTATAATGCTCCACAGTAGCCCAAAACAGTATAACATGCTCTCCAGAGCCCCCCCCCCCCCAGTATAATGCTCCACGGTGGCCCCGCACAGTATAATATACTGGGGGACCCCTCTGAAGAGCATATTATACTGTGTGGGGCCACAGTGGAGCATTATACTGGGGGGGGCTCTGGAGAGCATATTATACTGTGTGGGGCCACTGTGGAGCATTATACTGGGGAGGGGGCCCTCTGGAGAACATGTTATATTCTGCGGGGCCTCTATGGAGTATTATAAAGTGGGGGGGCTCTGGAGAGCATGTTATATTCTGTGGGGCCACTTTGGAGAATTATACTGGGGGGCCCCTCTGGAGAGCATAATGCTCCAAAGTGGCCCCACAGAATATAACATTATCTCCAGAGCCCCCCCCCCCCCACACACATTATAATTTTCCACAGAGGCCCCACAGAATATAACATGCTATCCAGAGGGGCCCCTTCCCCAGTATAATGCTCCACAGTGGCCCCACACAGTATAATATGCTATCCAGAGGGGGCCCCCAGTATAATATGCTATCCAGAGGGGGCCCCCCAGTATAATATGCGATCCAGAGGGGGCCCCCCAGTATAATATGCTATCCAGAGGGGGCCCCCCAGTATAATATGCTATCCAGAGGGGGCCCCCAGTATAATGCTCCACAGGGGCCCTACAGTGCTATTATTATATTATATTCTGGGGTCTCTTCAGACCCCAGAGTATAATAATCGAAGGCCCGGGGTAAGTAAGGTAAAATAACAAACAGTTATACTCACCTTGTCTTACCTCTCCTGGGCCTCCTCGCGCTGGTCCGCTATCCCCGCCGGCGACCGCTTCTTCTTCTCTGCGGCTGACGTCACGCATTGTGGACGTCACCTCTGAGGCCTGTAATTGGGCCTCAGCGATTACATGAGGCACGCCCCACGTGACCGCTGAGGCCAGGCCTCAGCGCCTCAGCAGTGATATCCGGAACGCCAGAAGATGACGTCGGACGCCAAGGACAGGTGAGTAAAAATGTTTGTTATTTTTACTCACCTCGGAAAGGGGCCCTGCGGTCCCTTTCTGTTATTGCTTTGGCCGGGCCTAACTCTGGGATCCGGAGTCATCAGGTTCCGGATCCCGGGGGCCCCTTAGGGGACGGGGCCCTGGGCAATTGCCCAATTTGCCCCCCCCCCCTAACGCCGGCCCTGGCTGTGGTCTAAGATGGTTCAGGGGGCGTTCATATTACCGTCTGGATTCTGTTAAAAAAGTGTCCGTTAAAAAAACAAAAAAAAACGGATACAATAACAGACATATACGGATTGTAACTGATGCCTAGGTGTCGATTTTTTTTTTTTTTAACGGACCCATTAAACAGATCCGTTAAAAATACATGAAAAACGGACAGAAAACCATCAGTTTGTGTCCGTTTTTGTCCGTTAATTTTCAGTTAGATTTTTGTGTTTATTTGGTTGCCATAACACCGAATGATGACAGAGAGAATATAAAAAGCAGGAAGAAGAGCGGACAATTCAGTCTGGAGCCTACTTTGGAGAGGAGAGCGTTGTTTCTGTGTTCCAGTTTTTATCGTGCTGCTGCTGTATTTTTGAAAATGATTCCTCCATCTTTTCTTTTTGACCTAGAGGTGATCCGGCTGAGGATGAAGGGGAGAATAATTGCCAGGCAGAGACGACAGCGAAGGCAATGCTTCTGGCTTCATCCTATTACATCCGCCCACATGATAAGGGGAGTCTATTCCAGTCTGTATGGAGAACTGCGCCAACATCCAGAGAAGTTCTATGACTACCTGCGTATCAGTATTTCCACCTCTGATGAACTTCTTTGGCGGCTGTCAACCATTTCAAGGTATCTGGCAACTTGCGAGAGCTTCTCCTCCATGCACTTCCAGTTCCGTCTTGGCAAGTCAACTATCTCCTACATAATCCAAGATACTTGCCAATCCCTGTGAGGTTTGCTGCGTGAAGAATTTATCCCACATCCAACAACAGAACAATGGAAGGACATTGCAGAAAAGTTCTGGGAGGTGACACATTTTCCAAATTGTGTAGGAGCAGTTGATGGAAAGCACATCCATATCCAGAAATCTGAAAGGATTGGCTCCCTGTTCTTCAACTACAAGAAGTACTTTTCCATTGTGCTGATGGCCATTGCTGATGCCCAGTATCATTTTGTGGCTGTGGACATTGGGGCATACGGCTGCACCAACTCCAGAATCTTCAAGGACTCTGCAATTGGATGGAGAATCTATTCTGCAAAATTCGGATTGCCAGCACCAAAGCCATTTCCTACAACTGATGGACCTCCTATGCCGTTTGTGGTTGTTGGCGATGAGGCCTTCCAGATGTGTGGAAACCTTCTGAAACCGTACTCCAGCCGTGGACTCAACTAACAGAAAATAATCTACAACTACACACTGTCAAGAGCCAGGCGACTTGTGGAGTGTGCGTTTGGGATCCTCACTTCAAAATGGCGTATTTTCAACACTCCTATCCAGCTGAACCCAGAAGCTGTGGATGAAAGCATGCGTGGTCCTCCATAACTTCCAGCTGTCAAGAGAAACATTGCCAGTTGACACCCAGGAACTGGAGTCTGGGTTACATGGTCTCGACTCATCTGGCCCACGATCAACAGTAGCTGTCAGCCGCATGAGGGACAATTTTGCAGCTTTTTTTCTTTCCAATGCAGGTTGTGTGGACTGGCAGGATGACAGAGTGTAGATTTTTCATTGGACTTTTTTTTTTCTTTTTTTGGACAGTCAAATGTGCTCAAAAGTCTCAACGATTAAAGTCCTGAGCACTGAAAATGAGAGACTTTATTCCTCAGCATGCTGACTGCTCCATTTTCAATGCTTGCAACTGTCATAGTATTTAAAGGGATCCTCAGTGGTCAATGTGTACGTTAACACTTTATCCACTGAGTAGGCCTCCCCTGACACTATTTTACAGAAACCATTATAGTCATCTTTGCCTCTGTTTGTGTTTTATTTAATGGTTTCTTTAAAGATGGAGTCATTAGAGGAACACTTTAACCAACTGAGGAGGCCTCCCTTAACACTATCTTAAAGAAACCAACTATGCTTTTCTTGTTTGTTTAATAAAAAAAATAAAATTTTTAATATAAAACATTTAGTTACTCCTTTTATTGTATACCTGTTTTTTGTGCATAACCATAATTTTTTTTACATAAACTGTTTAAAATAAATTTCCACACGCATCCCTAGAGTTTTCTTGTCCTTTATGAGCATGCTCTAAAAAACTGACACAAAATAATGGACGGTTACTGATGACTGATGGTCAGTTACCATCCGTTATAAGTGCATTATCCATAGACTTTAATGTTAAAGAATAACGGACGCTTGACGTCCGCCATGAAACCGTTATTTTTTACAGACACAAAAGTCCTGGATGCCGGATTTTTCTGTCTGCGAAAAATAACAGACATGCGATGGATTGGTTGTATAACGGACACTAACGATCAATAGCAGACACAAGATAAAATCCCAATTAAATGAATGGAAATTTTAATAGATTTGTTACAGTTCTGCTAGTTTCCGTTGCTAAAATTTTGTAACAGACAATAGCAACGGACACTACTGATGGTCACCAATGGCAGTGTGAACGCCCCCTTGCTTTAAAATCTTTTAACCCCTTCCTGAAATCCTTTGTAATAGTATAGTAATGTACAGTTGTGCTAAAAAGTTTACATACCCCGGAAGATTTTTTGTTTTTTTGGACTTTTTTCAGAGAATATGAATGGTAACACAAAAACTTTTTCTCCACTCATGGTTAGTGGATATTTGAAGCCATTTATTGTCAAACTTCTGTGTTTTATCTTTTTAAATCATAATGACAACCAAAAACATCAAAATGACCCTGTTCAAAAGTTCACATACTCTGGTGATTTTAGCCTCATAACATGCCCAGAAGTTGACACAAAGGGGTTTGAATGGCTACTAAAGGTAACATCCTCACCTGTGACCTGTTTGCTTGTAATAAGTGTGTGTGCATAAAAGCTGAGTGAGTTTCTGGGATCCAGACAGACTGTTGCATCTCTCCTCCAGCCACTGACGTTTCTGGATTGTGAGTCATGGGGAAAGCAAAAGAATTGTCCACGGATCTACGGGAAAAGGTAGTTGAACTGTATAAAACAGGAAAGGGATACAAAAAGATATCCAAGGAATTGATAATGACAGTCGGCAGTGTTCAAACTGTGATTAACAAATGGAATCTCAGGGGCTCTGTAAAATCGAAACCATGGTCAGGTCGACCAACCAAAAATTCGGCCACAACTGGCCGGAAAATTGTTCGGGATGCAAAGAAAAACCCACACATAACATCAGTTGAAATACAGGACTCTCTGAAAACTATCGGTGTGGCTGTTTCAAGATGCACAATAAGGAGGCACTTGAAGAAAAATGGGCTGCATGGTCGAGTTGCCAGAAGAAAGCCATTACTGCGCAAATACCACAAAGAATCTCACCTTCAATACGCCAAACAGCACAGAGACAAGCCTCAGAACTTCTGGAAAAAGGTAATTTGGAGTGATGAGACAAAAATCAAACTTTTTGGCCAGAACCATAAACTTTACACTTGGAGAGGTGTCAACATGGCCTATGATGAAAGGAACACCATTCCTACTGTAAAGCACGGAGGTGGATCACTGATGATGTGGGGATGTGTGAGCTTCAAAGGCACAGGAAACTTGGTCAGAGTTGAAGGAAAGATGAATGCAGCACGTTATCAGCAAATACTGGAGGCAAATTTGCACTCATCAGCCAGGAAGCTGCACATGGGACGTACTTGGACATTCCAACATGACAACGATCCAAAACACAAGGCCAAGTCGACCTGTCATTGGCTACAGCAGAAGAAAGTGAAGGTTCTGGAGTGGCCATCTCAGTCTCCTGACCTCAATATCATTGAGCCACTCTGGGAAGATCTCAAGCGCGCAGTACATGCAAGACAGCCCAGGGATTTACAGAAACTGGAGACTTTTCGCCAAGAAGAGTGCGCAGTTTTGCCATCTGAGAAAATAGAGAGCCTCATCCACAACTACCACAAAAGACGTCAAGCTGTCATTGATGTTGGAGGGGGTAATACATGGTATTAAGAACTGGGGTATGTGAACTTTTGAACAGGGTCATTTTGATGTTTTTGGTTGTCATTATGATTTAAAAAGAGAAAACACAGAAGTTTGACAATAAATGGCGGGAAGCGGGAAGGAATATACAAAAATATTTAAAAAATGGCTGTGGGTGGTGCCATATGGTGTAACTTTGAAGGTAAAACTGCAGGAGCAGGGCAGACAGTGCTTGTCACACATAGCGGAAATGCAGCGGGAAAAAAATACACTCTGTTTTACAGTACCAGAGATTTAGGTTAGTGTCTCATCCACATATTGGAAACTTTTTTGGAATTTGGGTGATATGATAGATTGGTTGTTTACATCTCGCAAGATTGAGGTCAGATATGTGTGTCCTAGGCCTCCTTGCTTCTACTCTGGATCTCATTTCAAAAACCTTTAACGGGAGATTCTCTCTTACTGGGATTCTCTCTTACTGGGATTCTCTCTTACTGGAACAAGTCACCAGAAGGTTTCCCAGGTGACAAAGAAAGATCTTTGATGGTGGCTGGAATTGGACCATCTAGCCCTTTGTCATTTTTCTCCTCTCTTTCATCACCACAAAGTGGTAGTTTATATGGAAAATCTGGCATCTGTGCTTTACCAGATCAAGAAAGGTGGGACCAGGAGTCTTCCCTGAAAGAGGAGTGCAGGAAGATTATATGTTGAGTGGAGGTAAATGTAGCAGAGCTTTCAGCCTTCCTCATAAAATATCACCTGAATTCTGGCCTCAAAGAAGTTGGTTTCCTCTCATCTTAGAAGTTTCATAAAATTGTAATTATAGAGTACCTTCTTCAGTAGAGAGGTTTGTATCATCCAGACCCAGGGAAGCTACACCTGACAGTGTGGAAGTTGACAGGCAAAATATAACCAGAAAAGATCTCCTGGAAGAGTTAGTGGATATCCTTGCTTGTGCCCAAAGGGCGACTACATCTAAAGTGTATGGAAGGAATTGGAAGAAATTCTTTAGGCCATGACCCCACGTAGCGTAAACGCCGTGATTTTGCCATGGCATAAACGTCGCAGCAAAAACCGTGGCATTTTATTAGTCCCCGCAAAGTGGATAGGATTGTGGCTAATCCCATTCACACATTGCAGAAAATAATCCGCAGTGGAAATACTGCGATTTGAATAACGTTAGCGTTTTTGCAAATCGCAGCATTTCAATTATAACCACGGAAACGTTGGTGGTTTCCGTATAGGTATACTGGAAGCTGAAAGTCCACAGAGGAAAACTCTCCAGACTTTCTGTAAAAAATACTATGGGAAAAAACGCAATTCGGTTTTTCCCGCAGCACTTATTGGCTGCGGTCCGCTACACGGGGCCTTAGCCTTAGTTGGTGTTCACAAAACAATTACAATCAGACTTTTGTGCTGTTCATTCCCTCCAAGCTGGCTTTGATTAAGGCCTAAAATTCAACACTCTGAAAGTGCATTTTTCAGCGGTCAGCTCGCTTTCAGGTGTCTTATCTTTGAACCTCCGGTTAGTGCATAGATTTTTCCATGCAATATTCTAGTGGCAACTACTTCAGTCAAGAGAGTAGGAGGAATTACAGGCACTATCATCAAGAGACCCCTATCCCACAGTTGGACCTGATTGTCTTGAGGACACTCCTACTTTGTTTTTTTTGCCTAAAATGCATTCAGCTAACAATGTTGGTCAAGAAATTTTTCGTCCAGTTCTGCCATTAGATTCCTGTGATAATCATTCTTCCAATCTGTTGATTTTATAGTGCCAGTCATTCAGTAAAAGAAAGATCTTATTTCTTTAGTTTCAAGGGACTTGAAAGGGGAAAAAGCTTCAAAGTCCTGGATGAGAGATACATTAACTGTTTCTTATGATCAAGAGAACTTACTTGTGCCTTCTGCTCTGAGAGCTCATTCTGCTAGAGCACTGTCTACTTCAAGGGCTGAGAGATGTTATGTGGGTTTGGACCAGATCTGACAAGCATCTATTGGTTATCTTTTGATACTTTTGTGAAGCATTACTGGTTGAATACACTAGTTGATTTAGAGGAGTCCTTTTACCAGAAGGGTAATTCAAGGTTTCTGACCAACCCCTTTGCTTTTTCTTCATGTGCTGCTTGAGAGGCATGGGAAAAGTTTATATATTGATATCTTCTCTTTCCCTGAGTCCGAAGGCAGCTCAGTTTTTCCGCTCTGATCAAAATTATCATTGCTACATTATTACACGTTTGGTAATGTCTTAGGCTAGGTTCACATCTGCGTTCGGGTTTCCATTCGGGGGGTTCGTGTGGTTTCCGAATGGGGTTTGTGTGGTTTCTGCTCGGTTTCCGCCCGAAAAGGGTGGAAAAATGCAGAGAGAAAAGTCCTGCTTGCAGCACTTTTCTCTCCGCATTTTTCATGCGGAGAGGGGAACAGAATCCCCGAACGTAATTCAAGCGCAGATGTGAACCCAGCCTCAAAGGAGCTTATACTGTGTGTGTGCTCATTGGCTAATGGATTAATATCATTAAAACTGATTCCATCTTTTTTTTTTCTTCTGTGTCAACTAGGAAGAAACAACATTTTAACACTTAATGTACTGCCTTTGACCCCAAGGAAAGATAAAATTTTGGTGAGTAAATTTAAACTTTGCCTAGCTACAAAAAAATTACATAATGCCTTACCAAATTTGAAAAAGTTGGGGACTTTGGTGCGACTCCCCTTATACTAATTATTCCCCTCCATGATTTTGCTCTGCTCTGCATAATAACTTAGGGCTACCTCTGGTTACTAGTCATCTCTCCTCCATCACTGCACTTAGTAAGGCCTTGCCCATTCTCCTCATCTTGCGCCCATTCTTAGTTGGAATAGCAGTCCTCAAACTGCATAGTGGAATACCAATATTACATCTCTAGGTGCAAGTACAATTACCACTCAGTTGTTTGCACCTATCACTATTGCCAGGGGTGTAGCTATAGGGTTGCAAAGTTAGCAATGGCTATCAGACCCAGGAGCCTTTAGGAGCCCAAAGGCCCCTACCACATAAGAAGACACCAGATATCACAGGGTAAGTGGTGGCCCCATTAAAAAATGTTGCATTGGAGCTCAGGAGCTTCAAGTTATACTTCAGCAGAAATTCATAGTGTAGTGGGGTTTCCTTGGACAGGACCACTCCATACCTGGGCACAGGGAATTGCTTTTCTGTTCTTCTATGATCCCTTTCCAATAGAATAAAAAATATTTAGTCATTGTCTCTAAGGGAGTTTTATAGGGGGACAGCCTTGTTTTTATTGTTGCTAATTAATCTACTATCTTGTGCCCAATAAGGTCCATACAAAACTTAACCTTCCTCTGCTGGATGTCCAGGAAGTATATATGTATATATATTATATTCCGTTTACATTGCATCCTAAATAACATGGTGATTTTATAGGTCAGGTCATTAGGAATGTGGCAATATCATATACAATACTGTGCAAACGTTTTCCATATTTTCCCGACAATAAAACACACCTGACTATAAGATATTATATTATAAGATGTACCCCAAGTCCGGACATGAAAAATTAGGATATAAATATTTCATATTAATTTAACCTTTCTGGCCGTCAAATGTAATGGTTAATGTCATTAACTAGTATACTAGGGAAGATTAATGTATATATTATACTGTATGGGGAAGCTAACTGCGAAATGGGGGCATTAAGGAGAATTATACTGTGTGAGGGCACTAATGGAGCATTACAGTGGCTTGCTAAAGTATTCATACCCCTTGAACTTTTTCACATTTTGTCACCTTACAACCACAAAGTTAAGTGTATTAAAATTTTGAAAACCGTGTATCATTTTTGCTCTACTTTACAATTATCTGCTACAATTATCACTTAAAATCTCAATAAAATACATTTAAGTTTGTGGTTGTAAGGTGACAAAATGTGAAAAAGTTCAAGGGGTAGGAATATTTTTGCAAGGCACTGTATACTGTGCGTTAGCACTAAAGAGCATTGCACTATGTGGGGGGCACTAATGCCCCATATATACAGTATAATGGTCCTGACTGTCCCCCACTCAGTATAATGGTTCTTATTGCCCCCTGCACACAGACTTTGACAGTGGTCAGGTGAAACACTTACCTCCTGACTGCTGTTCTTTACCACTAATATATTACTGTTTGGCAGTAGGAGTTGGTAATCATCCCTGCTGCCTGCACACAAGTTGTATAAGCAGCAGATTATAAACAGCAAATTACTGATCCCTACTTCTGCAAGAGTAACGTTTTCATGCTAAAGTATGGAGGTCGGGAACTGAGTAGCTATTGTGATTAGGGAGGCAGGGGTTTGGATAGCTGGTGGCCACGGTTTCCATTTGGACCGCGGTCACCTGCTGACAGGTCTATGTAGGACAGGGAGGGAGGGAGAAGTGCTGGACCCCGGTGATTTCAGACTGTGAGACGCAGTTACTTTTCAGCAAGGTCTTATAGTCTGGAAAATATACTATAAACAATATATATATATAGTCCAGGAAATACAGTACTATCTGTTTGGCACTATTAATTTTGAGGGCACTATCTGTTTGGCTCAAGTATTTTCAGGATTTCTGTCTGTTTTGCACTATTTTTGGGGAGCAACTGTAGTTATGAGAACATTGATGGCACTGTACCATATAGCAGATACAGTAATAGGACAGCAATAGGCACCAAATTGGGGGTATCAGCAGGATAAAGAGTTTTTCTAGGTTAGTAAAAAGTATGGAGAATGCTAGTAATGTGAGAAGCCAAAGATTTCAGTGCAGCAAACTCTGCAGACAAGTCATGGCAGCGTGAGCCAGATGGAAAAGTGAACACCAATTCAATCCAATCAGAGACGGCGTCACTTGTGAGTCAATAAACTTAACTGTACTGTATTCACTTATACAGTCTGCAGAGTGCAAGTGGAGAGCAGTTATAAAGCATTATACAGTCACTCTGCAGTGATAATATTGTTTTTTATACCTTTTTTTTAATTTGTATCAGTGGTAATATTATTATGTTAACAGAGTGGAAATGGTAGTGGTCATGGTTTAGGGCCTGCTATAGTGGTAACATTGGTCTTTTTATGGTATGTAATGTTCTAAAACGGGATGGAAAGAACATTTAATCGCTATATAGAGGTAATATTTGGTTCAGGAATAGTAGTATTCGATAATAATGTATGTATATGAATAATTTTTTGTATGTGTGTACTCATGTGTGGTGTGGCAGTACACATACCGCTTGTGCCCCTGTTGTTTTAAGATTCTTGTAGTATCCTGGAAGCATTAGAGATCAGTGCTGTTTAGCTCTTCACAATTCCTTCTGGATTGACAATGACACTTTTAATTTTGCCCATGGCAACACCTCTCTACCTAAACACATAATACTAATAATGTTTGGCAGTACTGCTGTGTACAATGGCCTGTCAGATCATAAGAATTACTAGGGCAAACAGATGAACCATACAAATGAGGCAACAGTAAAGAAAGAGCAATTAGGACACCAATAAATTTGAAGAGGAGCACAAACATTTACCATAAGGAAGGGGATATGAGGGTTACCCCCTTTAAGACACCACTATTTACTTTTTGATAGAATTACAGGTTTTGGGAGATCTGAATTGTGAAGTTCACAATATGACAACATCAATGGAAGAGCAGGGACAATAATTTATTGAACAAATGTTAATTAAGATTAAATAAATGGTTCACAATGCAACTTAACAAATGCACTTAAGTAGAGCTATCTAAAGCACATCCTAAATTATGTAAAATATATTCTGTCAACATGCTCTAAAGTGTGCAACTATTATAGATGAAGCAATAGAAGCTACACATTTACAGGATTAGCACTATAATATAACAATGCTCAACTATGTGTGGTGCATAGCTGGATGACCAAAGAATAGCTGTCGCTTGTAAACAGATGAGTTGGACATGGGATGACTGAATCCTGCAACTGATGGTCATACTGCCCCATTCCCCCTCTTACACAGCTATCTACATATAAAAACATTCATGGACAAAAAGAAGCATCTTAAAATGTATACAATTTCATACTATTCATTTCATACTGGTGATAAATGTGGAATTGTTCCCTATGCTGATCTTTATGACAATAACTGTGGAAAGTGAGTTTATTCTATATTCTCGTTGTTTGAGCATTGAAAAACACTGTGGCCTTAGTTACTGTTCCTGCACATGGCAAAGAAGACCTGGATTGCAGACCAGTAGACAATCTTTGTGTGGCTATATGTTGTCTCTGTGAGACACAATATATTTTTCTTTTTTGTAATATGACATGTATAAGGGTAATGTGTGTGAAGCATAGATCTGTTATATGAATGATTATTTTGTACATAACCTTAGTATTGTGGCTTAAAATGAATACAATGAAAGCATGAAGTCGGCAGGTTTGTGTGTGGTTGGGCATTCAATGCAAGACTTATCTAAACATTTATGAATAAAATAAATATAGGAGTATAAGAACGTTTGAAATAGACAGTGGCGAGCCACCCTTGCTTTATGTTTTGGTTTTAAAGCTATAAGTCACAGCGTTTGGAATGTAGGTCCTGGAACGACCGTGATATCACCGTATGGGGAGCTCTGTGTCATCTTCACAGCAGACTGTTTCTTCAGCACCAGGAAACTGTAGAACATCCTGGATACCCATTTCCGCTTGTCATTCTTACAGAGATTCTTCAGACTAAAGGAGCTCACACCAGACAGCTTCAGCTTCTGCACAATAAATAAAAAAATAAATGTTTCAGTGGCCTCTTCGATTTTTCAATACAGTGTAAAACTAGTTTTGTTAGCTATGGTTTATGTGTTTATTGGTACAATATCTGTACATGGTAAAATCTAAATACTACATACAGTGACAAGATAAGCCGACAGTGACTAGTCACTAGTGTTAGGACAATACATTCTTCTACTTTTTCATTAAACATGGTTCTTACTCGTAAGCCATTTAGGAGGTTTTGTGTTCTTTTATGCCATTGCTGCTCATCATTATTCGGGATACTTCTCTGTGTTGATTCCTGAGAATACAACAGTATGCAAAGTAGTCACAGATAAAGCTATAATGAATACTCATACTTCTGCCTCCACACAACTGAATTTTCAAAGTCAGAAAAGTAATAATTCAGTTGAATTATTCTTTGGTCTCCAATAAGTACACAAGTTTGTCATCCAGACATCCCAGAGAATTACGCAACAAACCATCAACATATTCCTATAACAATGCACATAGACTAGTACTGTGTCCAGTAACAGTGCTTAATTTCAAAGTTTTATTCTTCTTAGGTTTTACATCAAAAATCAGCAGGACTGCTGAATCATCTTGCATCTGTGTCTAAATCCAACCTGAAGTGGTATTGGGCCGATCGGTTGTATAGTATCAAAATCCTATAGGGGAGTATTAATTACACCACACCATAGCATATAAAAAGAGGTGGAAACATAGTGAAAGTCCTATTGATTCATAACCTCTAACATTAGAAAACAAAAGAAGGCAGCAATATAAGTGTTAACAGTGTGACAAATATAACAGTATTTCCCACAGTCCTTGGTGTTTTTTAGCCATGAGTTTTCAAAAATCGACAGCAAGAGCTATCACTTTCACAGTGGGATGACAAATTGATTCAACCTGCTCAATGATGTCTAGGGGGGCATGGGTGGGCAGACAAAGCAAGCCTTGGCACAAGCAGGAGAAGAAAATTCAGAAGTTCTTCCATAGTAATATGTTAATGTAACACATATTGTTACAACTCCACACATAATGTTGGGCAGGGCAGCCTTTGGTTAGATGGTGCCCTCTATATATGCACATTACATATTATACATATTTTCAGAATGCCTTAACTTGCAACTTCGCAAACAGGTTATCTATTTTTTTTTTTTTTTTTTAATATACCGCTCCTATGCAGACCAGTATATCTCCTATACAGACTTATATATCTCACCCCTGGTATTATCACCACCACAGTATCTTTGTTCCTTTCCCTTCAGTACCATATGCCCAGGATAATCTTTCTCTTAGTATCATTTTGCTTCACCCCCAAAGAAATCTCTTCCTTTTTTTTAATCATCATCCTACCTGCTGTTCTCCCAAAGGAATCATCTCCTCTCACCCAGTGCCATTTCTTCCTCACAGCATCTCCATTCTTCCTAAATATCATCCTCCCAATACTATTTCTCCCCACTTCTATTCTTCCCTCCAAAATATTTCTCCCCTCAATATCATCACTCCTCCCCATGGTACCATCACAGTACCATTTCTATCTCCCGCCGTATGATATCTTCCTTCCCTACAGTATCATCTCAGTCTCCCAGTACCATTTCTCCTTTGCCATTATCCCTGAAATATAACCACTATCATCCTGTTCCCCACATATTATCTCTCCCCCACCTCTATTAACATCTCCAGTTGGATTTCTCTTCTTCTACAGTGTCATCTTTCCTCCACCTTCCAGTATCACTACATTATGCTCTCTAAAAGGATCTGTTTTACCACTTTATTGACACTTTACCCTCTCCAGATTAGCAGCACGGTTCTGTATTCCTTGCAGCAAAAGGTGTCATCTGCTCTTCCCTCCATGTCTCTCACCATTCCTATGCTTTGTAACTGGAAAGAGGAAACCTCTGAAGGGCCAGGTTGAAGAGATGTTGGCAGCTCATGCTTTAAGGAGTACAGTACTGTGAAGCTAATGTGGAAAGGACATAGTGCCAATGAGTGGACAAAACAGCTGCTCTTTATGAGGGTCGAGTTAGTTATTGAAGGTCGAGTTAATTGCATCAAGGTGCTGGGCAGCCTTTCCATTGGAAGCAGTGGGGCCCTTGGGGCGATGTGCTCTTTGCTGCCACACAGGCTGAACTCCCCTAAGGTCAGCCCTAAGTCAGGACAGTGCAGACCATTCCAATGTTATATGCAAATACAAGTAGTCAAGGCAGGTCTTCAACGATAAACGAAACCTACAGTGTATGTGATGTTTTATTTATGACTTTTATTTCTTTCTGGTTTTCCTGTTTTTAAGATGTATGGTACAGTCATTTAAAAAGTCTGGTCAGCAGTAAACCTAATCGCAGTACCTTGTAGAGGCGATTCTACAGTTTCTAAACATGTCTCTCTTATTCAGCTTTGGAGCCCCATTTCCATGTAATCGATATTTTATCCATATGTTTTGGTGATATGCCTTAGCTTGGCTGGGCTTCTGTTTCAGCTCTAGATTCCCGCGCACTTTCTCTCATTCTCTCATAAAATGGGTCTTCAAATCACAGAGCCATACGTGAAACCTGTAGAATCACCTCTACAAGGTACTGGGACAATTTACTGCTGACATACTCCCTTTAATGTGTGTTAAGGATGTACAAAACATTAGTCTTAACCTCATGCACAGAGCTGTCCATATCACTTGTTACTTGATAACAATCATTCAAGTCTACTGTTATACATGAAGGATCTTCAGTGATGGAGGAGCTGACATCTGTTAGTTTGGTTACTTCAAGCTGGAGCAAGTCTATAGGCACAAATAGGCACAAATATAGATTCAGGTAATTGTATTTTACAGCTGCACAATATTCACACAAAAAAATAATAGATTACAGAAATAGAAACCCATACATAACAAATAAAAAAAATACTTGGGGATAGTAAAGTCTGACATATTCCTTGCTCCACTAGTAACAATGAACATCATAGTGAAGCGGTGACATTTCATCCATACTTATACCAATCTCTTTATGCGTAAGTGTAGGCCTTGCTCGTTCTTCTTGTATATTTTTATGGATATACAACTTCTGTATTTCTGTAAAAAGCTGTATGGAGTTAAAACGTGTCAGTTTAACATTTCTCTTCTGAACAGCATCTTGCCAATATGAAGTAATGGTATTTACACATATAAAACAGTAATTCATTATTAATGGATCCAAATACATACAGTAGACATAAAATATTTACATTATGTTACAAAAGACACATATCCATACATATGTGGTATACATTGTTTAAGCATTTGGATTTAAACTAAACATAGGATATATATGCAAAACATACAGAATTGTCTACTGTGCATATCCAATATGTTCCCATTTGGCTGTTAGTATACAATGTAACATATGTTACTGCAGTAATCTTAGATTTGATTATTCTCCTTTCTGGTACCCTGTTTATTTCTCCAGCCTTTCCACACAGGCTGCCTTCCCTGGATACTCTGTTCCCAGTTGTTCCTTTTTCCGGTCTTAGAGTAAGAGATTCATTTTCCTTCAAGTTACAACAGTTTATCCCTGTTTTAGCATCAATTCCCCTTTAAGCTCAGAGTGGTTAGTCAAAGAAGCCTATTTTACACTTTGTAGAGTGAGGGTGTTGGGGTCAAGTTTATTAGCAATTCATTATTTAGCTGCTGTGTTTAAATGACCATTTGATAGCTAGGCCTTATCACTATTATGTCCCAAACCAAGGGAAGACACTGAGAGCAAAGGACCTTGTTGAAGAACTGTTTATTGCCCCCTCCCACCACCTTAAAAGGGTTATCCATGTTATTAAAATTGATAATCTATCCTTAAGGAACTTCTGCCAATCAGCTTTTGAAGGGGCTGCACCGCTCTCAAAAATGATGTGGCCTTCTCTTTGTTTAACTCAGGTGCTGTCCATACTCAGAATGCTGTATAGCCACTGTTCTGAGAATTGCATTGTTTTCCTGTTCATTTGCATGGGACAATACTCCAAACAGCCGCACTGTGTAAAGTGGCACTGGCACCAGAGGTATAAACAACAAAGATCCCCACAACCTCTTCAGATAGCGTTGTAGTGATGCTTGGAGTTAGACCCCACCAATCAAAAATTTATGGCCTACCTTAACGATGGGCCATTAGTTTTAATAATATAAATATCTCCTTTAAAGGGGTCAGCCAACAGGGGATAACATGATGATTGATAGTGGTTCAACTGCTGGGATCCCCATCAATCACAAAAATGGAAGTACTGTTTCTTCATCTGAATAGAATGGCAAGCCAAGCATGTGCACTTTTACTCCAATCATTCTCTACAGCACTGCTGAAGATAGTCGAAAGCTGCATTTGGTGCTCCCACAGAAAAGGAATGGAGAGGCAGTGCACATGCACAGCCTGCCACTCCATCAGGACAGGAGAATAAGCCTCAGTTCTCATGATCAGTGGTACTCCATCAGGAAGTTATCCCCTTCTCTGTGGTTATGTAATAGCTTCAAAATTTGGACCTGCCCCTTTAAGTGATGCACATCATACAGCAAATACATGGGACGTACACAACACGTGTCACACAAGTGCAGCACGCACATTCAACTAGTGCAGCAACACAGACTGAATACATAGAACACAGAAATCAGATAAGTACATACAACAAACAAGCTCAGCACAGGCATTATGTACACACATTAGACACATACCACAATATGCACACAGTGAAAATCACACTATAAATATGACCCTTAAAATAAAAAATATGTAAACACAGCTATAATTCTTCCTTTCATCACAGTGCTTACATCCAGTACGTTGAAGTTAGTGATGTGTTGTTTGTGAAAGAGCCAGCTCTATGAGCAGGGTCTTTCATTGTAATGACAGGAATCAGCTCCTAAGTAAAGGCTGATAGCTCACTTAACGCTTTCCCCCTAGATAGTTAACCGCCGCCAATAAATGGGTAACCCTGCCCTCTTTAACCTGATGGTATGACTTGATGTGCTGTACTGTTGCATTGATTGGCATTTACCATAAAGCTAAAAGGTGGAGTGGAGTGGAGGTGGGGCGCTTATTGTCTACAGAGCACAGACAGTACATTTTATAAAGAGCCATTTGGCTAATGATCCAGCTGCCAGATACAAAGCCCTGTCCTTGTCAAATAAACCTCATCCACTCATAGCACTAAGCCCCACGCCCATCCAGGCGAAGTTGTACAGTACTCAGGGACCTACTGGAACCTTGTGCATTGGTCAGGGCCCTGCTGAGATTTATTATCTGTAGTGATTTGTTAAATGGTCAGTGTGCTATCTGGATTTTTCCCAGATAGCACACTGACCCATTCATTTCTATGGGCCCCTACACCGTGAATTACACGGTCCCGTGTGCGGGCCGACAGTCTGGGCCGCAAAATATGGAACAAGTTCTATTCCTGTCCGATTTTGCGGCCCTGCTTCCGCGGCTCCTATTCATTCAATGAAAGGGGGCACGGAAGCACGGGCGGCACAAGGATGATATCCATGTGTCCCCTGCGCGCCGCCCGTGCCGTTCATTCACAGCAACCAGTTAGCACACGGTTGTGTGCAACCGGCTTTACTGTAAGATTATCTGTATATACAGTAAATATGTAAAGAAAAAGAAGTAAAAAAAGCAAAACAACAAAGTAGGGTTTATAATTTTACTAGAATTTTTTTAGATCCATTCATTTTTTTCTTGAGAAAGGAGGCACAAGGGGTGTCCATCAGCCCTTTGCAAAGCCATGTAGGCTTCGCTGTATGGTAATATTGTATATTAGCAACAAGTCTTCAATTAAAGGGGTTTTCTGGCCCCAAATGTCCACTGCATAGAGGTGGTTCTGGGGAATAGCAGCGTTGCTTCTATTACTTGAAAAGGAACAGCCTGCACGCATTCCCTGACCACTGCACCAGCTGATCTGTGCAGGGTCTGAATGTTGGACCCCCTGACATATCCTGTGAATGGGTCATCAGTATGGAAACTCAGTTTGGGGTGGGAAAACACCATTAATGCTTTTGATGATAATTTATGTTTATAAACACATAGAGTCACCTACACTATTTGTGCCCATGTATTCTCAGGCATTAGTTTGAGCACCTGGTTTAGACCAGTGAATGCCCATATTAGCGAGAAAGTCATTCATACATAATAATATAGATACTGTGACAGGAATGAGGTAGAGTAAACAAAGTGTTATATTTAGCAGTTGGAAAAAAATCATGGCCATTATAGAACATTAAATAAAACGCATCACACTGGGGAATTAAGCCAGAATACCAAGCCCTTGAGATACAGCTCTTGAAAAAAGTTGGATAAATACAGGACCTCAAACAGTATGATATTTATGCTATCCTTTTTTTTTTATATGTATAAATGCATATATTTCAAAGCACTGTACATTCAGAGGATATATTGGACATACAATAAATATAGTTAGTTATACCATTTTGGGGAATGTCTATTGCTTTGATCACTTTTTATTCAAATTTTTATCAGAGGCAAAAAAATCAGTGGTTCGGCACTTTTTTTTTCCCGACCACTATATTTAAACACCCGACATAAGTCAAAGAGGGAGTACTTTGTTTCTCTCATCACTGTATATGCATGTATGAAAATGTGTAAATATATACTATATGTATGTCATGTGTATGTACATGTTTATATACTTTATGTGTATGTGATTATGTATACAAATATACATATATACAGTGTGTGTCTGAGGATACAGTGAGGATTTTCCATCTGGATTTACAGACAGAAAATCTGCAGCATTTTACGGTACCAACAAAGATTTAAATACAAGCTATAGGAGGAAATCTGCCTCAGAAATTAACCTATAGGCTAAGGCCCCATGTAGCAGGACGCAGTCCCCACGCGGCGATAACGCATTGTGGTTTTCCCGCAGCGCTTTTCACAGGGAGTCTGCATAGGTTTCCTCTGTGGACTTTTTTCCTTCAATTATACATATAGGGAAACCGCCACCGTTTCCGTAGATATAATTGACGATTTCCAAAACCGCAATATTTTTCCACAATATGTGGATGGTATTTGACACTATGTTTCTGCTGCATCCAAACAGCGGCGTTTACCACTAAGGCCCCACATTGTGGAACAGCAGCTATTTTTTGTTGCAAATTTTTTTGTGTTTTTTGAGCCAAAGCCAGGATTGGATTGAGGAGAAGTATAAGAGCTTTGTGTATATTTCCCATTCCTTTTGTAGCCATTCTTGGGTTTGGATAAAAAAAAACGCAGCAAAAAAGAGCTGCTCTTTCACAACGTGGGGCCTTAGCCACAGTGTGGATTGCTGAAATAGGTGATGGAGACCCTAGCTACAGTTCTGGTGTCACACATTATGACTAAATTGGAAGCGAATTCAGCTATCAGGATGATTCAATAGTGTGGGATGAAAAAGCAGAACCTGTGGGAAAATACACAAAGAGAAAACATACAAATGTTCCCCTGATGTTGGCTAGATTCACATGACCCCAGTGGAGGCAATGGTGCTAACCACTTTAAACAGACACAATAAACTGTGGTGGCAGCTTACCAGTAACAGCTCAGTGTTGATTATGGATTGATTTGGATGAGACAGCAACCACTGCACTCCTCCGTTCAGCTTCCGCTCCATAAGATGCTGAGTGGGTGGAGCAATATCCAAAGTTGTGATAGTGTCTGATGTATCCTTTATCTGCTCTTGCATGCGACTGCTTGGGATCTCCTTCACATCATCCACCATTAACTTACGCTTCCTCTTACTTCGTTTTTTCTTTTCTATGACTTAAAAATGAAGATGGCTCTTTAGAAAGTATTCTACATAATTTCAATTTCTATTTCTTACTTTCCTGCATTGCTTCAAGGTCATCTGAAACTGTAATTGGCAGCAACACAGGGATTTCTTGCAAAATGTGTGGTAAGGTGAAAGAAAACTATTACGTCACGAAGTGGCCTCATTAACATATTTGTTTAAAATGAAGCATTAAAATTCATATATGTAATAATCTTCATATTCCTGCCCTGAGATATTGCGCTATGTAATGGATGAGGTAGAAAGATAATGTTATTATAGTTTACTGTTGACTCCTTAGGTTTTCTATTCTGTTACTTGTTATTTACACGGATGAGCAAAAAGGTAACAATGTTTTGAACTTCTGACTTCCAGGCTCCATATCTCACCATCCACTACAGCTTCGAACATAAGACTATAAATAGAAGTATTAGTTTCAAAGATATTTATTGAATTACAGCAACAACAGAAAACATTGTAAACAACACAGCAAACAAAATACAGCTATAAGTTGATAACAGGATGTCAATGAATGTCAAAGACAGCATCATATATCTAAAATTAGCAGACATATAATATAGGGAGAAAACAAGAAGAGAATAAAAGTACAAAAACCATCTTGGGTCAGGGGAGAAAGGGGGAGAGAAATAGAAATACTAATTGGTAATTGATTAAGCAAAATCCATAAATATATCAACACTGCTAGGAGAGTCACTGCCTAAAGTAGGGTTGTTAAAATAATACATTTTTATTAGTATTGCTTTTAAAAGATATAAGTAAACTCACAAACAAAAGCTCACATGGACAATTAAACACCACATCGACGAACGAAGAATTGTGTACATATACAGTCATGGCCAAAAGTTTTGAGAATGACACAAATATTATATTTTTACATGATCTGCTGCCCTATGGTTTTTATGTGTGTTTGTCAGATGTTTTTATCACATACAGAAATATAATTGCATTCATATTATGAGTAACAGAAGCTTATATTGACAGTTAGAATGAGTTAATGCAGCAAGTCAATATTTGCAGTGTTGACCCTTCTTCTTCAGGACCTCTGCAATTCTCCCTGGCATGCTCTCAATCAACTTCTGGACCAAATCCTGACTGATAGCAGTCCATTCTTGCAGAATCAATGCTTTAATTTTGTCTGAATTTGTTGGTTTTTGTTTGTCCACCCGTCTCTTGATGATTGACCACAAGTTCTCAATGGGATTAAGATCTGGGGAGTTTCCAGGCCATGGACCCAAAATCTCTATGTTTTGTTCCCTGAGCCATTTAGTTATCACCTTTGCTTTATGGCAAGGTGCTCCATCATGCTGGAAAAGGCATTGTTGAGCGCCAAACTGCTCTTGGACGGTTGGGAGAAGTTGCTCTTGGAGGACATTCTGGTACCATTCTTTATTCATGGCTGTGTTTTTAGGCAAGACTGTGAGAGAGCCGATTCCCTTGGCTGAGAAGCAACCCCACACATGAATGGTTTCAGGATGCTTTACAGTTGGCATGAGACAAGACTGGTGGTAGCGCTCACCTCTTCTTCTCCGAATAGGCTGTTTTCCAGATGTTCCAAACAATCGAAAAGGGGATTCATCAGAGAAAATGACTTTACCCCAGTCCTCAGAAGTCCACTCCCTGTACCTTTTGCAGAATATCAGTCTGTCCCTGATGTTTTTTCTGGAGAGAAGTGGCTTCTTTGCTGCCCTCCTTGAGACCAGGCCTTGCTCCAAGAGTCTCCGCCTCACAGTGCGTGCAGATGCACTCACACCTGCCTGCTGCCATTCCTCAGCAAGCTCTACACTGCTGGTAGCCCGATCCTGCAGCTGAAACACTTTTAAGAGACGGTCCTGCCGCTTGCTGGTCTTTCTTGGGCGCCCTGGAGCCTTTTTGGCACCAATGGAACCTCTCTCCTTGAAGTTCTTGATGATGCAATAGATTGTTGACTGAGGTGCAATCTTTCTAGCTGCAATACCCCTCCCCGTTGGGCCCTTTTTTGTCGGGGCCAAGAAGGGTCCCCCGTTTTTTTTAAGAAAAACCTAGGTTAAAGAAAAAAAAAAAAGGGGGGCAAGGCCCAGCCTCCTTTTAAAGTGTCCAGTGGTGTCATTCTTACTTAATCATGACAGATTGATCTCCAGCCCTGTCCTCATCAACACCCACACCTGTGTTAATGGAGCAATCACTGAAACGATGTTAGGTGGTCCTTTTAAGGCAGGGCTGCAATGATGTTGAAATGTGTTTTGGGGGATAAAGTTCATTTTCTAGGCAAATATTGACTTTGCAAGTAATTGCTGTTAAGCTGATCACTCTTTATAACATTCTGGAGTATATGCAAATTGCCATTAGAAAAACTGAAGCAGTAGACTTTGTAAAAATTAATATTTGTATCATTCTCAAAACTTTTGGCCATGACTGTATAGTGTAAGGAAGGGTTAGTGTATAGTATAATTAATTGTGCCTTCGCTCTAACAGCTAAGATGTTGCCCCCAGAGCGTCTCATACATGAGTTCTAAAGAATAGATAGGAGAAAGATATTCAGTAATTTGAAGGGAATCTATCATTGCCCCCAGCTACTTTAAACCACTCCCATAGTGCTGTAGATGCTGATAGAATAAAAACAATACCTTTCTTATGTTTCAGAGCCCCAGGGCTGTGGAGAAAAAGCACTTTTATTTTTTATTCAATTGAGGATCTTGGAGCACAGGGGGAGTTTTCTTCTATTACTGACTAAACATGCCCATCCTGCATTCAGCTCATCCCACTGTGAAGTGAGAGTTGATCCTCCCACTACCCAGGGGGATAAGCTAAATGTAGGACAGGCGTGTTTAGTGGCGATATAGCAGTCAGGGCCTTTTTAACACATTGGTGGGCCCTGTTCAAAGATTTCATAAGTGGGCCCCCCTATCACCAACACCTAGAAATACCTGACCTGCACAAATTATAATGTTCCCTCAATACTATGTCCCCACATAGTATAACGCCTCTTAGTGGCTCTCACACAGTATAATGGCTCCCTAGTGGGTCCATACAATATGCCCCTTATAATGTCCCCCTCCAGGTTTCCCCTCACAGATTCATGTCCCCCTCCAGGTTGCCTCCACAAATTCATGTTCCCCCACCCCACTGGTAGCCCCCACCGTATCATGCTACCCTCAGTATCATGTCCCCTTCAATGACATGTCCCACTCAGGTTACGCCCACAGTATGATGTCCTCATCCCATGTTGCCCCACAGTATAATGTCCTCACACCAGGTTGCCCCCACAGAATCATGTCCCCCCACCCCCCAGGTTGCCCCTATAGTGTCATGCCCCCACCCCACAGTTGTGTCCCCCACTGTATATATCAAAGAAAAAAAAACAAACCTTAATATTCCCCTTTCCCCGTTTCCCCATCCATTCCTCTCTCGCTGGTCCCGGAGTCTTTAAAGAATAATAGATGCGATTTAGGTGATGTCACTACATGGTGCCTCCTGCTCCCAGGACACTGGGAGCAAAGACAGCAACCATGTTAAATATTTGCCTTGGGGCCCAGCCATTCCTAGTTACGCCACTGGATCTGCTTATTGTACTGCGAATCCTATGGATACAAAACTCGTCAGCCACCAAGACAATAACACCCTCTTCTCAGTTGTCATGTCTGGCACTACTGAGAAGCTGGGGTTTGAATAGATGATGCACCCTAAAGTGCAAACGTCCATCCACCTGATAGGTTACTATACTGGAAAACCCCCCAGTATGTCATCAAAGGTGTATTGAGGGTTCGTTTTTTTGACTCCTAACAAGAGAGCTAGTTTTCTTCCCGATCCCCCCTCGGCACTAATACACGGCCGAACAGGACGAACAGGGATGATGGCTCTATAAAGCTCCACCCACGCCACTCATCCGAGTTAGTCACCAATGAGGGGCAGCTACGTAGTGTGTCTGTATATGAAGTGGCTGGGCTGATTGCGCATGCTCATATCCTAACCAATCGAGTCACTTAACGTCTGGCAGAAAGTGTCACACCCATATTATGACGTATGCCAGAAACCGCCCATCAGCTGCATAAGTAAACAAACAACACGTTATCATGAGCGTGTCTAGATTTACAGGGAAACAATTCAGCAGGTAAGTATCGTATATAAAGTGCTTATAAATAAACCATAACTGCTACTTTAATAGACAGAGACATCTAAACGGAGGGTGAAACGAAGGATACAATAACCACAATATATTTCGCCCATCATTACTAATTCCATCTATTGGCAAAACATGGAACTGTGAAATACAATCCATGTAAATATTGGATGAATAAATTGGTGATATGCTGGTTCTGACATGCATCAACTAAATTGGCACACTATCAACCAAGGTCCAAAAATATTTTATTAGACACATGGAGTAAAATACTAGATGATCACAGAAATATTATTATTATTTATTATTATTGTTTATTTATATAGCACCATTAATTCCATGGTGCTTTAGATTTGAGAATTTACATACGGTACACAAAGTGTACAAAACAGATAAGGGTGGGTTCACACCTGCGTTCCAGTCTGTCCGTTGCCAATCCGAGTGAAAATCTCGGCGAACGGAATTCGCACCGGATACAGACCGGTCAGCGACGCATTGGTTAAAAACTCATTCATTTGAATGGGTTATTAAAGCAATGCGAGGGTGTCCGATTGAACCCTCTGCGCTGCGAATCTTTTTTTTTTTCGTCGGACACGAAGTCCTGCCTGTCCAACTTTGTTTCCGACGAAAAAAAAAAAAAGGATTCGCAGTGCAGAGGGTTCAATCGGACACCCTTGCAGTGCTTTAAAAACCCATTCAAATGAATGGGTTTTTAACCAATGCGTCACTGACTGGTCTGTATCCGATGCCAATCCCGTTCGCTGAGATTTTCACTCGGATTGGCAACGGACGGACTGGAACGCAGGTGTGAACCCACCCTAATACTAACAGTGAGCAACTTGCACAGTAGGATAGAGGGCCCTGCCCGCAAGGGCTTACAGTCTATGAGAGAAATATGATCATATATGCACATAACCATATTAAGTCATATCACAGTCTATGAGTCAATACTAAATCACAAAAATATGATCATATATGCATAACCATATCAAGTCGTACCACAGTCTATGAGTCAAATGGCAATTAGGCAAAATAGTGTTACTGATAATAGCACACTAATGCAGTGTCACTGCAAGTTAGTAAAAAAAAAACAAAAAAAAACACACCATCCTGCACAGATACACTATTAAGGTACAGGGTGTCTAAAGAATAGGAGGGAACATGATGGTAGAATGGAGACAAAGCCATAGGGTCCTATACTACAGATACTGAGCACTCCCAGCAACTAACTATCTATATCATCAGAGGAAGAAGGCATAGGATAGGCCAAGGGGTCTCACTGCCTTTAACAACAAGGTCCGACGAGCTTCCAGAAGTAGCAATTTGCAATCAAAATCCCCACCTTTCGGGAACAGCTGAACCAATTCCACTCCTTGAAACTTGATTTGAGAGGCATCCCCCCTATGATGGTCCCAAATGTGTCATGCAATGGAAGTGTCATCTTGGCAGTTCATGTTGTTGACATGCTTCAAATCTGAGACAACCGTCATTTTATAAACAATCATCTTGGCTATCTCATACATGAATTTGACTTGCAACTATTTAGCATATTGATTAGTTATGCAGATTGTCATGTAACTGCATTGTTACTGTTTTGCTCCTGGTGGTGGAAAAATCTTTTTCTTGTATACTACAAATTACAACCTGTTTTCACATTCCCTATTAGCTCGGTGTGTTATTAAGTTGTTTCCCACGTCACTGGTTCAAATCAAGGTTCAGCCATGAAGAAGATTTCCCAAGAAAAGAAAAACAGCATCATCCAGCTCATCAACAGCAGTCTCTCTGCCAAGAAAGTTGACAAATTGCATCATATGAGTGCCATGACAGTTGGAAGAATATGAAATGAAGTTCGTCCATCCATTCTAAAGCTAAGAGGTTGTTGTCCAGGCAAAATATCGAAGTCAACAAGTTGGCTCATCACAAAGTCTATCAGTTCAGGCGCGACAAACACGGCAGTGGAGGTAGCTTGTGTGCTTCGTAATAGTGAGATCACAGATGTCCATGTAAGCACCGTGCAACAAGTGCTACACAAGTCTGGAATTCTTGCCCGAAAGAAGGTGAAGAAGCCTCGACTTCAATATCATCATAAGAAGCATTGGTTCGAGTTTACAAAAAAGTAGAAGATTGGAAACAGGTGATTTGCAGCGATGAGATGAAAGTCAAAAGATTGGGCTCTGATGGGTGAAAATGGTCTGGAAGAAACAGGAAAAGGAAGCTAACGGATCGAGAAATTGAAGGAACTGCCAAGTTTGGTGGCGGCAGCCTGATGATATGGGGTTGTTTCACAGCCAAAGGCACTGGATACTTGACCAGGATCGATGGTGGTCTCAATGCTGAGCTATATATGAGTATCCTACAAGTCGAGTTACATCGTACACTAGAGTACTATGGGTATAAAAAGGACGATAGTGTTCCAGCAGGACAATGACCCACAGCATACGTCGAGATTAGCAAAGAAATGGTTCAATGACAATGAAGTAGAGGTGCTGGATTGGTTTACAGACCTCAACCCAATCGAACGTTTGTCAGTAGAGTTGAAGAAAATCTGTATTAGTACCCAAGTGAGTCAACTAGTATGCACCAACATTGGAAATGTGTAGAAGAAACCTGGGATCAAAGTTCAGTCGAGCTATGCTTGTATCTGATCGAGAGCATGCCCAGAAGGATCCAGGCAGTGTTGAAAGCCAAAGGTGGATTTACAAAGTAATAAAAATTTTAATTTTGATTTTTAGGAGCAAAACAGTAACAATGCAGTTACACGACAAGAATCTGCATAGTATATGCTAAATAGTTGCAAGTCAAATTTATGTATGAGATAGGCAAGATGATTGTCTATAAAATGATGGTAGTCTCACGTTCGAAGCTGTAGTGGATGGTGAGATATGGAGCCTGAAAGTCAAAAGTTTAAAACGTTGTTACCTTTTTGCTCATCAGTATATAATAATCTATAAGAAAAATCCTATTTTTCATAAATCCAAATGTATCAAATGCTATGCTTGTTTACACACACTCTAGTCATGTACCTGAAACATCAACAGGCTCCAGGAAAAAGCCAATTTCTTCATTAGATACTAAGGTAGTGTTTGCAACTGCAACATCATCCATAGTCGACTCCTGGGTTTCATCTATGTGAGCTGTACATGTACAATGAAATATTAAGTAACCAATGTATATTCTCCATAGCAAAGCATCAACCTATTACTAGTATCATTTTGTTCGGTTTTTAATGATTAGTCAATACTAAGCACTAAAATGCTGTATCTTGGAAAAACTGGCCTTCAGAAAAAATTTGTAAGTGAGAGGTTCTGAAGTTGAAGAGAATATTTAGCTACCTCCACCAACTCAAGTTCTTAGCAACTCCACTGATTCCAGCGCTTTTGGAATTTTTTATGTAGCTCCCACTGTTACTGAGCAGTCAGTGTAGTTAGTTTTGGTGCCTGTTATGCTACTTAGGCTCTGTACTGTCAGGTGGGCAGTGTCAGGCAGAAGCAGGAAAGGGCTCCAATCAGAGGCAGCCAGTGTCAGAGCTCAGAATCATACTACTTGCTTGCTACTTCCTGACACTGCCCTTCTGACAGTAGAGAGCCTAAATAGCATATCAGGCACCAAAACTAACAGCACCTATTGAGGAATGGTGGACTAGAGATATAATTCCAACTGTGCCAGAGCAGCACCTATTAAATGATGCAAAGAATTGGACTTGGCAAGGTGGTGAAAAGTCCTCTTTAAAGGGGTTTTCCAGTCGTTATAATTGATGACCACATCCTTAGGATAGGTATTCAATTAAAGCTGAGCAGAGTCCAACATTTGGGCTTTTTAAAGAGGTTGCCTCTTCACTACTTATCAAGCACAGTGTCATAAATTTGTATAGTGGCTGTACTTGGTATCATAGCTTAGCCCATTGAATGGGACTGAGCTGTGATCAGGTCATGTGACCAATGAACATGATGTCATATGGCCTGTGAAGCTACCACTTCAAACAGCTGATCTGTGGGGGTCCCAAGGGTCAGACCGCCAAGGATCTTCAATTGATGACCTTTAAAGGGGTTTTTCAGTCTCAACAATTTTTTTTTTTTTTTTATATATATACCTATACTATGGTATAGTCATCAGAATGTGATCGGTGGGGGACCCCACGCCGATCACCTGATCCAGCTGCTGCCAAGCTCTGGAAGCTAATGCTGTGGATGCGGCCGGAAGCAGCTCTCCTCCTATTAAAGTAATAGGTGGAAAGCTGCAGTGCCCTGATGTCACCACTATAGAATGGAAAGGGCTGCAGCTCTGCACCTATTACTTAAAGGGTGCAGGGCAAAAAATGTTTTTTTTTTTTTTTTTTTTTTTAAAAGGTCTGTAAGTGCTATTAATGATTAATAAATGCACCCATATGCCTTTAGCAGTGTTTTGAGTGATTTCTGGGTATCTCTGGGAGTTCCTGGTATTTGTTTACATGGTTCAGCTTCCTGCTAAGTAACTTCCACACTAACTCCCTCTCACCTCACTTCCCCCCTTCCTTTCTCCCATACAACCCCTCGCTGTCTCTAGCTATCCCACTCACAGCTACTAGCCTTTCCCTAAATACTCACCTCAACCCCCCGACCCCATTATATACTTACCTCTCTTCCTTCTGCAGGACGGCCCATCCTTCTTTTCTGACTGCCGTGCATGCTATAGACCCAGTGCTGCTCTGTAGCCGACGATCCACCTGTACTGCGCAGGTCTCTGATGCTGCTCCCACGCCTGCACAGTAGAGGTGGATTATTGGCTGCACAGAGCAGTGCTGGGTCTATAGCACACACGGCAGTCAGAAAACAGGGAGGAGTTGTCCCGCTGGAAGAAGCTAGGTAAGTATAACGGAGTGGATGGGGGGGGGGGGGGGAGTAGTAGTGACGTTCTGTTTCCGGAAACAGGAATTTCCATTTATCCCGGACAACTGCTTTGTAGGGAGTATTTGTACACCAGCACATATATGCCCAGGCTGCTGAGTGTTGGGTTACACTCACAGCCTGGGACTCAGCACAACCCACCCACCCATGTGTCTCATTGGTGGTTTGGATCTGGGGCTTGATCTATTCTTGTCACAACAGCTGTCGGCGGGAAGGTCTTGCAGGACACGCTCAAGGTAGAAGGCAGAGTTTACCTGAAAAAGGGGACTGTTGGTGGTATGGCATTACAAGTATTAATAAATTGGCTGTTGTGGCCGCTTAATTCCATTGATACAGTGGGGAAAAAAAAAAAAAAAAGTATTGAGTCAGCCACCAATTGTGCAAGTTCTCCCACTTAAGGAGAGAGGCCTGTAATTGTCATCATAGGTAGACCTCAACTATGAGAGACAAAATGAGAAAAATCCAGAAAATCAGTGCCTGATTCTTTAAGAATTTATTTGCAAATTATGGTGGAAAATAAGTATTTGGTCACCTACAAACAAGCAAGATTTCTGGCTCACAGACCTGTAACTTCTTCTTTAAGAGGCTCCTCTGTCCTCCACTCATTACCTGTAGTAATGGCACCTGTTTGACATCATCATCAGTATAAAAGACACCTGTCCACAACCTCAAACAGTCACACTCCAAACTCCACTATGGTGAAGACCAAAGAGCTGTGGAAGGACGCCAGAAACAAAATTGTAGACCTGCACCAGAATGGGAAGATTGAATCTGCAATAGGCAAGCAGCTTGGTGTGAAGAAATCAACTGTGGGAGCAATAATTAGAAAATGGAAGACAAGACCACTGATAATCTCCCTCAATCAGGGGCTCCACGCAAGATCTCACCCCGTGGGGTCAAAATTATCACAAGAACAGTGAACAAAAATCCCAGAACCACACGGGGGGACCTAGTGAATGACGGCAGAAAGCTGGAACTAACATAACAAAGGCAACCGTCAGTAACACACTACGCCGCCAGGGACTCAGATCCTTCAGTGCCAGACATGTCCCCCTGCTTAAGCCAGTACATATCCGGGCCCGTCTGAAGTTTGCTAGAGAGCATTTGGATGTTCCAGAAGAGTATTGGGAGAATGTCATATGGTCAGATGAAACCAAAGTAGAAACACAACTCGTAGTGTTTGGAGAAGAGTGAATGCTGAGTTGCATCCAAAGAACACCATACCTACAGTGAAGCATGGGGTTGGCAACATCATACTTTGGGGCTGTTTCTCTGCAAAGGGACCAGGACGACTGATCCGTGTACATGAAAGAATGAATGGGGCCATGTATTGTGAGATTTTGAGTGCAAACCTCCTTCCATCAGCAAGGCCATTGAAGATGAAACGTGGTTGGGTCTTTCAACATGACAATAATCCCAAGCACACCGCCAGGGCAACGAAGGAGTGGCTTCACAAGAAGCATTTCAAGGTCCTGGAGTGGCATAGCCAGTCTCCAGATCTCAACGCCATAGAAAACCTTTGGAAGGAGTTGAAAGTCCGTGTTGCCCAGCAACAGCCCCAAAACATCACTGCTCTAGAGGAGATCTGCATGGAGGAATTGGCCAACATACCAGCAACAGGGTGTCCAAACCTTGTGAAGACTTACAGAAAACGTTTGACCTCTGTCATTGACAACAAAGGATATATAACAAAGTATTGAAATGAACTTTTGTTATTGACCAAATATTTTCCACCATAATTTGCAAATAAATTCTTTAAAAATCAGACAATGTGATTTTCTGGATTTTTCTCCTCATTTTGTCTCATAGTTGAGGTCTACCTATGATGACAATTACAGGCCTCTCATCTTTTTAAGTGGGAGAACTTGCACAATTGGTGGCTGACTAAATACTTTTTTTCCCCCACTGTATCTGTGTCTGCCCTAGTTATTCCAAGTGGTTTGGTACGGTCAACAAGGTAAGACAAAATGGTGGGTGCAGGGACTTGGGGGTGTGGTTTTCCAGGGTACATCCGCAATGCCTTAAGCATTATCCCAGTCATGCACAATCTCTGAAAAACTATTGCAGGCGCGGTGGTGGAGTGACATGTACAGTCACATGGTCCTTCACCCGCTGCCAATTGATGAACAGGATCAACGTCTGCAGGTGCTGGAAGCTGTGACAGAATGGGGGCGGATCATCAATTGTAAAGAACATGGAACAGAGGTTGGAAATACAGAAGGATCTCTTGAGGCAACAATGGGGCATCATACTATATATAGAGGACAACAATGAGGCATTGTACTGTGCATAGAGGCAACAACGTGGAATCATACTGTGTAAGATGCACCATTGTTGGCCTAGATACACAGTATGATGCCTCATTGTTGCTCCTATACATAGTACGATGCCCACTATACATAGTATGATGTCTCACGGTTGCCCTCTGTACACAGTATGATGCCCCATTGTTTCCCTCTATACACAGTATGCTGTGTATTGGGGCCAATAATGAGGCATCATACTGTGTATAGAGGGCAACAATGAGGCATCATACTGTGTATAGGGGCCAACAGTGAGGCATCATACTGTGTATAGGGGCAACAATGTGGCATTTGTATAGTGACAACAATGAGGCATTTTGCCGTGTACAGGGTCAAGAATCGGCTATCCTCCTGTTCATAGGTGACCTGGCATTCTATGTACAAAATAGCACAGTATGCTGAACTGTTGTGTCAATAGAAGCTTCTAGCAATGGAAGTTTCTAGCAGAGGGTTCAATGCACACTGTTAAAGGTAATGTATCAATGTTTTTGTGTTTATAAAAACCAGGTAGTGAAATATTTATTAAATTTGTTATTAATTTCTGTAGATTTTTTATTCTACTATCTGCACATGATAATGAAGGCTGCCATCTTGCCTGAGCTTCTCCTCTGCTATATTAACAGCATTTAGTGATATGCTTTACACCAGTCTCATGCCCATACGCAGCAATAGTCTCGAGCTGCCTGACTGAGGACTATTGGAGAGTTCTCAAGACATGCTCTGTGGAAGGAAGGGCAGTAGATGTGAGCTCATCTGATGTCTGTAGGGGATGTAATGATGGGTCAATGGTGTTATTTATAAAGGTATTATCTTCTAATGAAATTGCAGGAGCTATTTTTTTTTTAGACATAGAATGACAAGAACATTAAAAAGATTCTTAAATGTTTTTAAATAAAGCTTAAACATTTAAACAATAAGTAATTTTTGGTGACATTCCCTTTAAACAGCATTTACAGAGATGGTTATCTGAAACTAATGGTGATCTTTACAGCATGTACAGCACCAACATATTCCACAATGCTGTACAAGCAATGAAAAAATAGTGCTCAAACGGTGACTTACTAGATGTATTATGCAAATGTGGGATACATGTAATTTAGCCACAGTGGATCATTATATCATATGTTCCTTTTTGTATTTCATCCTGTAAATTCTAAGCAGAGCACTTACATTCTGGTGGTTGATCCTCTGGTGGTGGAAGCATTACATCATGGCTCACATCTTTACCCATAGTCAATATATTGGAGTCATTAAAAAGCTGATTGTTGTCTGCAAAAAAAAACAATGTACTGGATGTCACAACCAGTGTCTCAGTAGTGAAAAAGTCAGAGACAAACTGACCAAATCTTTTTTACCAAAAGAATCCATTGGTGCTTCTTCATCTCCAAATAAATCATCAGCAAAAAGGTCTCTTGTATCAGCAGGTGGAAGGGCAGAGCTCTGCTCAGGAAAAACACTGTTGGTACTAACTTCAAATGAGACATCACTGGCAGAACCATGTCTGAATGGGTCTAGGTCACTTCCTGTAGTAAACAGACATGAAATACTGTAAGTAGGGCCACCGGTAGTTGCAAGTGTGTAAATTATGTTATCTATTTATTTCCAAAACTGTAATATGAACAATGCATTGTCATAATCTTAGAATTTCATTCCAGAATATACAATATACAGTAGAATATATGGCTTTCTTATGAAGGCAGCATCCAAGCAGAATACATGTGCCATTTTCTAAGATAGGTTAGAGATTGGCCACATTTGTGTATATCATATTTGAGTTAGGATTTAATCTATGTTCTCACCAAAGTGATGAAGATCATGAAGATTAAGTTGTCTGTCACCTTCTTCATTCATTGTGATGTCCTCCACTCGGCTCTGGTTCAGGGTGAAATGATCAACCACATCAATTAAACTGTAAAAATATACCAGAGAGGAGATTTCTGTCTATTAGGGTTTGCAGAAGAGTGCCCACAAGTTCAGGTCTATACAGACTACAGAGTGATTTTCTCCATCCTGTTCTTCAGCTGTGACAGTTTTCAATATTTTCCAGTTGCAGAACAACTGCATAGCTACAGTTTGGGGTCACTGCTTTACAGCCTATATATGCCCTATAGGGCACACAATAAAGAAATAGATTCCCTATTAAGTTAGAAATGATCAAAGTCATATTGCTTACTCATTGACACAATGTTTCAATGATGTATACAGTTACCACTGTTTATTATTGTCCAGTTAGGAAACTAAAAATAGCTCATGCTACCTGTAAGTTTACATTTTAACAAAAAGAAAATTAGATGTAATACTTTAAATCAGGCAACTGCTTATCAAAATCTGGGAATTCTTCAGGGAGAGTAATTGCATTGTAACTGGCTTCCTGGATATTTTCTATAAGATCCAAAGCTCCTGTAAAAATATCAAACAATATGAACAAATATGATCACAATATCAAAAGTATTGTCGGTTTTTGGAGTCTAGGAGTTTAACTCACCTGGACGAAATGAAATCTTCATATTCAAAAAAGCTTCATTACAATCAGCTAAAAGATATTTTGCTTTTCGGTGGTATATTCGTACAACTCCAAGAAGTAAATGGCCTGAGGTTCTAAGGGCAATCATGACCTGTCATGAAATAAAGGGGATTTTAATATTCATCTCAAGGAGGATCTTTCCCCACCTCCACCAAGTTCAACCCTTTGCACTATTTAATTATGAGCTGCTCCACTGACTCCAGTGCAAGTGGAATTTTTTTCTCTAGCCCCCACCTTTTCTAAGCAATAGGTGCTGTTAGTTTTGGTGCCTGATATTCTAATTTATTTCTCTACTGTCAGTTGGGCAGTGCCAAGCAGCAGAGGGCAGCCCATAGACTCATTAATTAGCATTTTGGGTGATGAAATTAACAGCACTGATTTCTCAGGAACAGTGGGGGCCACAGAAAAAAAAAGTCATCTGTGCCACAATCGGTCAAGCAGTGCCAATTAAAGAATGCAAAGATTTGGAGTTGGTGGAGGTGGTGAAAGGTTCTGTTTAAATCACTATCTACATTGATCTCATGGTGAACACAGGACTATACGTACAGTCATTGCATCTGTGACTATAACAGAGTATAAGGAGGGTGTGACTTGGATTAGCCAGATTTATTACGCTCTTGTGCCTTTTTAGTAAACAAGATGCATGGAAATACTACATGTAAAAAAGGTGTAACTAACAGGGGCACATACCTTTGGAACCATGATACTTTGAATAGCTGATTCCAGGTTGCACTCAAATATATGAGCCTTAGTAAGTTTCTTCTCCCAGTGTGCAGCGATCCAGATCTTGGATAGGATCCCTCGTTTGCCCAGAAGCAGATAGGTGTAAAACATATTTAGAACTATTTAAACAGTTTTAGCTGTAAAGCTATAAAAAAAAAAAACAAAAAAACGAGAATGACTGTTACTAAGCATAGCATTATCTCAAACAATAAAATACATTTGTAAACTGGAGCAATCCTGGAGTAAACAAACAATATATATTAATAAATGACTGCTTGAGTAATATATACAAGCAAAATAAAACCCACAGTTTATCAAATGCTCATACAAACGCATGAAATATCTGGACTTTGTTGCTGGGTGTATTCACATTTAGTGTTAGCAACATTCAGATATTTCCCTGAGACCAGACTCACAGTCTTCAATTAGCTTTGAGTAGACGTGGTTAAAAGAAGTCTGTCACCAGAACATAGCATATCAATCTGATTTCCCTTGTAACTCGGTGCCTGCACTGCAGATATCGCCATTTTTGACAGTATGCAAACAACTCCTATGGAGCAACAAGGACTTTGCTTCTTACCTCTTTGAAACAACAGCAATGGCCTCATTGCTCCAAACAGCTAATCTACATATTGACAAATCTGACTGGGTTGATATGCTGGGTTCTGGTGACAGATCCCCTTCAAATGCAGAGGAGCAGTACACTCTTTTTAAGAACAACATGTAGAATGAAAGAATTGCAGGTTCAGCTCCCACATTATGTAAAACCACCCTGTGGGTACAGCTGTATAAATAGCTCACAAATATTTTATATGTGGGTGCAGTATGGAAAGTTCACATGGTTTCTGAATGGCCTCTGACTTTGCTTATCCAAAAAGGAACTAATAGAATTGTCTTACCAGGGAAAATGGAAGTTGAGATGAAGTAAATTGAAGTCATTATCTACTAAATCTTATATTGATAGTCACTCCCTGTAGAATTGAGCAGCCCAACTGGAGTCCATTCAAGGCTTTTTGTTGTTGGGAACTGTCATGGGATTCCTTATTGACTATTGTATTGCACAAATACTCAACTGAATATGAGCCAAATGTTACATGAAGCCTAGCTACATATGTTCCCTAAGTAGGGTATTAGAGTAAGATGTGACAGCTTGGAAGAGAGAATAATGTTATGGGAAACGTTTCTGTAAAAGAGATCAGGGGAAAAAAACAAAACAAAAAAAAAAAACCCAAAAAAACATTAACCTCTTCCTGTCGGTGGCATTTTTCAATTTTCGCTTTTGATTCCCCCCCCCCCCCCCACTTCCAAACCCCATAACCTTTTTTATTTTTCCATTCACAGAAGCATATGAGGGATTAAAGGGATCCTATCATTGAGAAAGGCAAATTTTAGTAAGACTACATCATAATAGCCTTTATAAAGGCTATTCTTCTCCTACCTTTGAGGTTTCGCTCTTCGCCGCCGTTTAGAAGAAATGTTGATTTTTATCTTTATGCTAATGCATCTTCAGAATGCACAGGGGGCGTTCCCCCAGTGCTGAAACTGCACAGGGGGCGTCCACTGTGTTCTCCTCAGACTCATTTTTGAACTTACCACGCTACCTCTTCTTTAGCAGACGCCTCTTCTTGAGGTCATCCTTCGTTCAGGAGACATGTCCATTCGGCCACTGTGCGCTGTATGTAATAGGCCACAGGAAAATGGATGAATGGACATGTGCAGTCAGCGCATGTCTCCCGAACGAAGGATGCTGTCAAGAAGAGGCGCCTGCTAAAGAAGGAGAGGCGGCGCGATAAGTTCAAAAATGCGTCTGAGAGCACAGGGGATGCCCCCTGTGCATTTTGAAGACGCATTAGCATAAAGATAAAAATCAACATTTCTTCTAAACAGCAGCGAGGAGCGAAACAAAGGTAGGAGAAGAATAGACTTTATAAAGCTATTACGATGTGATCTTACTAAAATTGGCCTTTCTGAATGATAGAATCCCTTTAATGTTTACGGGACAAATTCTTCATAATGGTACCATTTATTATTCTGTACAATGTACTGGGAAGCTGGAAAAAAAATTCAGAATGAGGTGGAATTGGAGAAAAAGGGCATTTGTGTGACTTTCTTACAGGCTTTGTTTTTACAGTGTTCAATGTGCAGCCAAAATGGTATGTCACCTGTATTCTGTGTTTCGCTACAATTATTGCAATACCAAATTGATATAGTTTTATTTACATTTTAATCCCTTAACAAAAATCCAAAACTTTGCAAAAATTTTGTTTTCCTTAAGCCGCCATATATGACACCCGTAACTTTTTTATATTTCCATGTACCGGGATGCATAGGGTGTCTTTTCTGGCAGGGCCAGGTGTACTTTTTAGTTATACCATTTTGGGGAATGCCTATTGCTTTGATCACTTTTTATTCAAATTTTTACCAGAGGCAAAACTGAAAAAATGGTGCTTCAGCACTTTTGATTTTTTTTCCCTGCTGCAGTGTTCACCATATGGGAAAAATATTTTTATAAGTTTGTAGAACAGCCATTTTTTGGACACAGGGTACCTAATGTATATTTGTTTTACAATAATTTTTTTTTTTTATATCTATTCTAGGGAAAGGATGGTGATCTGAACTTTATTTTTATTGTTTTAAAAACTTGTTATTTTATTTTTTTTTACAATTTTATTAGCCCCCCTTTGAACCTGCAATCATTTTATTGCAAGTTCCATAGACTGCAATACAACTGTATTCAGTCTATGGGAGATTTGCTACATTACTATTGAGGCTGGTCATACACCAGCCTCAATAGTTATATAACAAACTTCATAGCACATAACATGAAGATAGAAACTTGGAGAAAATTTTATAAACAACAAGTGTTGTCTCCAAATCTATCATAGTGAAACCCTCTACAAATCATGCTCTTACTACCAACAAATAGCAATAATCCAAGAAAGAAAAGTAAGAAAGCACTCAAAATAATAAAAAATACAAAATGAATTTTATTGAAGTACAAAAACAGTATAAAAATACAAGACAGAAACAACAGTACAAATACCTATGTCAGCATATGTAACACGAAAGAGGCAGAGGCTGAATAGTATAAATATATATAAGGGAGATAACATACAACCATGCATAAAATATATAGCAGTATATAAATGCAAGGGGTACTAATGGTTAGTAAAGAGCAAGTGCATATATAAATACCCAATGTATCACACTATACATGTATTTTGCAAAGTAAACTACATGGTATAAGATCCAAACCTACCCATGACAAATGCCGCTGCCTGCCAACAAAACCCATGAGAGAGGCAGAGGCCAAGCAATACAAACAAATATGAGGGAGACAACATACACCCATGCATAAAGTATATAGCAGTGTAGAAATACAGAGGGCACTGATGGTTAATACAAAGCAAGTGCATATATAAAAACCCTATATAAATGCCCAATGTATCACACTATACATGCAACCTGCAGAGTAAGCTACATGGTATAAAGTCCAAACATACCCATGACACAAACGCCGCTGCCTGCTGACAAAGCCCACCACACATTTCAGCACACAAAGCCTTCATCTGGGGGTGGTGTCAGTGGAGCAAACCAGAAGCTTATATAGGCAGTGTAATCAAGGCCAAACCTTAGAACTGGTGTGTTACTACAAATCTCCATACCAATGGTAACACATAGAAGCCATCCTGAAGTTACCTGATTATAATGGCGCATGCCCAGGCCATCAGTACCACTTACAACCACGTGACCATGTCCGCACGCGCTGACGTGGGTGGGAATCACAACGTGATGACGTCATAGTCACGAGTCCCAGCCACGCCTCGCGATATTGCGGATAGGACACACGGGAAAGGGGCAAGAGAGCCAGGCATGCGCACAGCAGGTTAGATGAATAAATGAAATAATACAAGAAAATACAAGAAAAATATATATCGCTGCAGTTACAGGAATAAATAAATACATCCGAAGACCCATAAATATAAAAACTATATATAAAATAACGATGAACACACAAATAGTGTCATAGTTGTGAAAGAGAGGTTATAAAGGACCAAAAATATGTCCTCTAAAACAAATGCATGTAAAAAGTGACATGTGCAAAAAGTGACATGTGCAAAAAGCAATAAGTACTAAACAAAATCGTGGATGAAAGTTATATAATTATAGGCAAAACAATTGCGATAAAAATATGCAAATAAGTGAAAAAAAAAAAAAAATTATTTGTTATTGATAACTGGTGTACACAGTCAAAAGGTCCATCGATCAATAAAAGATATCCTGAACTGTATCAATGTAATCCAGTCAGAGAAAGGCCATGGATAACAGCTAAATAGACAAAACAAAAAACAAAATGAATAAAAACAAGCAATAAATATAAAAGGCAACCCCACTACCACAAAACAAAAGAATACAAAATATATAAAGGGGTTACTAGGTCCAAGCAATAAAGATCACAAGAATACCCCAAAGCTAAGAGTCTCATTTAAACCCGCAGGGGAAAGGGACCCTAAAGTCCAAATCCATTTCGCCTCACATTGAGCTAATCGTGATTTCAGTCCACCTCCTCGTATATTTATTGGGATACAATCAATGCCACGTACTTGTAGTAATGTCGGATTGCTATCATGATATTGTGCAAAATGTTTAGCAATTGGCTTAAATTTATCATGTTCTATGTTATTTTTGGTAGCCAAAATATCTCGTATGTGTTTACTAGGGCCTCTAGCTCCAAAAATCCCTTGATGTCTCACCTCTTAACGAGTAGATCTTTCAGATTCCTGGATCTACGGGAGACAATGCTTGGGAATGAAGGAATATATTGTCCAATGATAGTATCACCCTGTAAGATAGGCCAGAATTTGGATAAAGCTTTCTGCATTTCCTTCCAATGGGAGTGGAATTGAGTTATATAACGTACCTGATCCGACATTACTACAAGTACGTGGCATTGATTGTATCCCAATAAATATACGAGGAGGTGGACTGAAATCACGATTAGTTCAATGTGACGCGAAATGGATTTGGACTTTAGGGTCCCTTTCCCCTGCGGGTTTAAATGAGACTCTTAGCTTTGGGGTATTCTTGTGATCTTTATTGCTTGGACCTAGTAACCCCTTTATATATTTTGTATTCTTTTGTTTTGTGGTAGTGGGGTTGCCTTTTATATTTATTGCTTGTTTTTATTCATTTTGTTTTTTGTTTTGTCTATTTAGCTGTTATCCATGGCCTTTCTCTGACTGGATTACATTGATACAGTTCAGGATATCTTTTATTGATCGATGGACCTTTTGACTGTGTACACCAGTTATCAATAACAAATAATTTTATTTTTTTTTTTCACTTATTTGCATATTTTTATCGCAATTGTTTTGCCTATAATTATATAACTTTCATCCACGATTTTGTTTAGTACTTATTGCTTTTTGCACATGTCACTTTTTACATGCATTTGTTTTAGAGGACATATTTTTGGTCCTTTATAACCTCTCTTTCACAACTATGACACTATTTGTGTGTTCATCGTTATTTTATATATAGTTTTTATATTTATGGGTCTTCGGATGTATTTATTTATTCCTGTAACTGCAGCGATATATATTTTTCTTGTATTTTCTTGTATTATTTCATTTATTCATCTAACCTGCTGTGCGCATGCCTGGCTCTCTTGCCCCTTTCCCGTGTGTCCTATCCGCAATATCGCGAGGCGTGGCTGGGACTCGTGACTATGACGTCATCACGTTGTGATTCCCACCCACGTCAGCGCGTGCGGACATGGTCACGTGGTTGTAAGTGGTACTGATGGCCTGGGCATGCGCCATTATAATCAGGTAACTTCAGGATGGCTTCTATGTGTTACCATTGGTATGGAGATTTGTAGTAACACACCAGTTTTAAGGTTTGGCCTTGATTACACTGCCTATATAAGCTTCTGTTTTGCTCCACTGACACCACCCCCAGATGAAGGCTTTGTGTGCTGAAATGTGTGGTGGGCTTTGTCAGCAGGCAGCGGCGTTTGTGTCATGGGTATGTTTGGACTTTATACCATGTAGCTTACTCTGCAGGTTGCATGTATAGTGTGATACATTGGGCATTTATATAGGGGTTTTATATATGCACTTGTTTTGTATTAACCATCAGTGCCCTCTGTATTTCTACACTGCTATATACTTTATGCATGGGTGTATGTTGTCTCCCTCATATTTGTTTGTATTGCTTGGCCTCTGCCTCTCTCATGGGTTTTGTCGGCAGGCAGCGGCATTTGTCATGGGTAGGTTTGGATCTTATACCATGTAGTTTACTTTGCAAAATACATGTATAGTGTGATACATTGGGTATTTATATATGCACTTGCTCTTTACTAACTATTAGTACCCCTTGCATTTATATACTGCTATATATTTTATGCATGGTTGTATGTTATCTCCCTTATATATATTTATACTATTCAGCCTCTGCCTCTTTCGTGTTACATATGCTGACATAGGTATTTGTACTGTTGTTTCTGTCTTGTATTTTTATACTGTTTTTGTACTTCAATAAAATTCATTTTGTATTTTTTATTATTTTGAGTGCTTCTTACTTTTCTTGGATTATCTCAATAGTTATATGCCTATCACAAGCCTGGGAGCCCTCAGTAGGCTCCTGGCTGTCAGAAGAACAGGTCGGCTCCCATGATCTCACTGCGCAGAAGCTGGCCTACAACGACCAGGGTACGGGGCCATTTTCCTACTTTTGGGAGGGGGGTCCTGGCCTGCAATGCCCATAATCAGAGTGAACTTTTTATTGTGGGCATTAGCTCTGGGTCTCTTCTGTACATTACAGTGGAGACCTGGTAGCTATGGCAGCCGCTCTGCAAAGACCCAGCATTTGCCATACTATTACGGGGGATGTCTGGAGGGGGTTAAAGGGAATTTCCCACAAACATAACCATGTTTAAATTTGTAGACAATTACAAGCTAAAGGGTACCTGAGTTTTTATGAAAAGTTGAAATATGTGCAGCGTCTTGCTGGGCAGTTTGTTTGCCCCTTCCCTATTCATTAATGATAAAATGCTGCCCTTCTGCCAGGAGTAACTATACAATAGCAAACAAATAACTGAGAAAAGCTCAAGTGACCATAATATAGGAGATCTAGGAACACTGAAATGTAAATACAGGGCAAATACATGGAGCCAAGCAGCTTCACACAACAGAAAAACAATCTCTAAGCACAGTCAGGAAAGCTCTTGATGTCTATGAATAATATCCAATCTGTAATTAGAAACAAGCACTTAGAAGGATTTTCTTACATTAGATTTGCAGAATCCTCAGTCTTTTGCAAACAGCAACAGTTTGCAGACATGACTGTGCAGGCTGTGATGAGAAAAAAACCCCTCCTCTCTCCATTCATTGTGTGAAGAGAGAAAACCCCCTACACTCATTGCCTTTCCTTTATCTGGCATCTATGGATAGACTTCCTTGGTAACAAAAGAGTGAACAGCAAATAAGCTAGGGGGAAGACACCTAGTGGCAGGAACTTTAGAGCAGTTTTTCAGACAGAAAGCAGCAACATGTTTAATTAAAGTGAATTACATTTTGATCCAGAATCACATGATCTATGAAATGAGACTAAGTTGGAAGAAAAGTTAGTGACTGTTTAAACAGTTTTACAATTAATCAAGTAATTGAAAATTTTGCAGGTGTCAGTCCTGATGGGTCTTGATGGATTGCCAATGGATACAAACATGAATTTAGAAACCCAGGCACAATTTCCTTATTGTGGCCAGTTTATCTTCTCATGCATGTACAATAGGGTCTCTGCTTAACATCCTGGCCCCGATAAGGACAAGTGTCAGACCATAGAAAGTTACTGCATGCATATTAGTATCCATTGGCAACCAATCAAGACAAAAGATTGCCATTAATAAGATGATTAGAGGAAATCTGTAAAATGTTCAATTATTTATATTTGCAAAAATATTTAACTTTTACAAGTTTAAATATAGTTATGTTCATGGGAAAACCCATTACGTTTTCATTTTGTCCTATTAAAGGGGTTTTCTGGCCCCAAAGGAATTTTTGATACTGATGACCTATCCAAAAAACACGTCATCAGTGTCTGATCTGTGGGATTCTGAAAACCTAGACCCTGCAGAGATCCTTTGTTTGGTTGCCTCTGGGCGCAGGAAGCTACAGCAGTTGATGGGGAGAGGAAACAGCTCTGCTCCTACTCAATAGCAGTGGAGCTGCAACTCTCTGGCACCGCCACTGTACAGTAGATGGGATTGTAGCTCTGTGGCTATTACTTGAATAGGAGCAGACTGCCTACAAAAAAGTAAAAAAAAACAAAAAAACATTTTAACCCCTTAAGGACCCAGCCCAAAAGTGCGCTAAGGACCAGACCTCGTTTTTCAAAACTGACATGTGTCACTTTATATGGCAATAACTTTGAGAAGCTTTAACTTACACAAGTGATTTTGAAATTTTTTTTTTTTTGTGACACATTGTACTTCATGTTAGTGATAAACATTAATGAATATTTTTGTGTTTATTTATAAAAAAATAGGAAATTTGATGGAAATTTGGGGAAAAAAAAAAAATCGCAATTTTCAAAATGTGAAATGCTCTGCTTTTCAAACAGATAGTCATACCACCCAAATACATTAATACATATTAGCTACCATATTTCTGCTATATATCGGCATCATCTTTTAATCGTTAATTTATTTTGGACGTTAGAAGGCTTACAAGTGTAACAGCGATTTTGCAGATTTACAAGAAAATTTCCCAAACTAATTTTTTAGGAACTACTAATATATATTATATTAGAAACCCTGATAAATCACCCCATTTTCAAAACTGCACCCCTGAAATAATTCAAAATAGCATTTGGGAAGTTTGTTAACCCTTTAAGCATTTCACTGGAATTAAAACAATATGGAGGTGAAATTTAGACATTTATTTTTTTTTTCCACTAATTCCTTAATTTATCCCTAAAATTAACACATTCACAAAGGTTTAAAGGAGAAAATGCATCTCACAGTTTGTTATGCAATTTCTCCCGAGCACAGAAATACCCAACATGTGGGTGTAAATTGATGTTTGGGCGAATGGCAGCGCACGAAAGGGAAGGAGCAACACTTGGCATCTGAAAAGCAGATTTTGCTGGAATAGTTTTCAGGTGCCAGGTCTCATTTGCAGAGCCCCTAGAATACCAATACAAAGGAAACCCCTAAAAAGTTACCCCATTTTGGAAACTACACCCCTCACAGAATTCATCAAGGGGTATAGTGAGCATTTTGACCTCACAGTCGTTTCACAGATTTTACATTGGGATGTATAAATGAAAAATTACTAAAATGTCACTTTATCCCCAAAGTTTTAATTTTCACAAGGGGTTAAAGGAGAAAAAGCACCCCACAGTTTGTTAAACAATTGCTCCTGAACACAGCAATAACCCATATGTAGTCGTAAACTGCTGTATGGGTACATGGCGGGGCTTGGAATGGAAAGAGCGTTATTTGGCTTTTGTAGGGCAGATTTTGCTGGAATAGTTTTCAGGTGCCATGTCTCATTTGCAGAGCCCCCAAAGTACCAATACAGTGGAAACCCCCAAAAAGTGACCCCATTTTGGAAACTACACCCCTCACAGAACATATCAGGGGATATAGTGAGCATTTTGACACTACAGCTGTTTCACAGATTTTATTAACATTGGGACATGAAAATGAAAAAATACTTTTTTTCCAATAAACCGTCAATTTAGCCCCAAATTTTTCATTTTCACAAGAGGACAAAGGAGAAAAAGCACCCCCAAGTTCGTTACACAATTTCTCCTGAACACAGAAATGGCCCATATGTGGTTGTAATCTGCTGTTTGGGTACATGGCAGGGCTCAAAATGGAAAGAGCGCTATTTGGCTTTAGGAGGGCAGATTTTGCTGGAATAGTTTTCGGGTGCCATGTCGCATTTGCAGAGCCCCTAAAGTACCAATACAATAGAAACTCCCAAAAAGTGATTCTATTTTGGAAACTACACCCCTCATAGAATTTATCTAGGTGTATAGTGAGCATTTTGACCTCACAGCTGTTTCACAGATTTTAATGACTTTGGGATGTAAAAATGAAAAATTACTTTTTTTCCAATAAACCATCCATTTAGAGACATATTTTTAATTTTTGCAAGTGGTTAAAGAAGAAAATACACCCCACAGTTTGTTACACAATTTCTTCTGAACACAGAGATGTCCCATATGTGGTTGTAATCTGCTGCAAGGGAACATTGTGGGACTCAGAATGGAAAGAGCGCTATTTGGCTTTTGGAGGGCAGAAATGGCTGGAATAGTTTTCAGGTGCTATGTTGCATTTGCAGAGCCCCTAAAATACCACTACAATGGAAACCTCTCAAAAGTGACCCCATTTTATAAACTACACCCCTAAAAGAATGTATCAAGGGGTATTATCAATTTGAGCCTAAAAATGCTTCGCAAAAATTATTGTACAAAGTGAAATTTTAAGTTTTTAAAGAAATATTCAATTTCAGTGCCTAATACATTGCAGCTACTTTGTGGCATCAGAGACATGCACTCCTAAAACTATGAAGTGTGCTATCCCGGGGACAAAAAAATTATATATGTGGGTGTAAACTGCTGCTTGGGCACACAGCAGGGCTCAGAAGGGAAGGAGCACTGTGTTTTTTTAGCCTTTGGAGTATAGATTTAGAGGGACTTTCTGGATGCCATGTTGTTTTTTCAGATCCCTGGAGGTGCCAGTAAACTGGAATTCCCCAAGAAGTGACCCCATTTTGTAGGGGCAATTTTAGGGTCTCTGCAAATGTGACATGGCGTCCAAAAACCGACAATCTAAATATGTGCTCCAAAGGCACATAGCTCTCCTTCACATCTGCGCCCTGCTGTGTGCCCAAATGGCAGTTTATGCGCACATGTATGACACTGGTGTACCCCGGATAACATACTTAATGCCATATGTGGGTATAAACTGCTGTTTGGGCACAGCTGGGCACAAAAGGGAAGGAGCACTATTTTGGTTTTTGGAGCACAGTTTGATTTTTGGATGTCATGCCACGTTTGCAGAGCCCCTGAATTGCCAGTAAAGTGGAATCCGCAGACATGTCACCCCATTTTGGAAAGTACACCCGTCAAGGGATTTATCAAGTGGAGTAGTGAGCATTATTACCCCTTAAGTGTTGCATTAATTTAATTTCCAGAAATGAATGTACAGTTGATAATGAAAAGTTAAAAATGAAATTTTTCCATAGATACGCCATTTCAGTGCCCAATATGTTGTTCCCAGTTTGTGTTAGCAGAGACACACACTCCAGTAACTGTTAAGCGGGGATCCTTGGCACAACAGCTTTTGGAGCATTCGTCTGTGATACAAGCCGGGCACAACATATTACGCACTGAAATGACATATTCCTGGAAAATTGTCATTTTCACCTTTCACAATCAGCTGCGTATTCATTTATGGATAATAAATTATAGCAACGCTTAGTGGTTAAACATGCTCACTGTACCCTTGAATAAATTCCTTCAGGGGTGTAGTTTCCAAAATAGGGTGGCATGTCAGGGGATTCTACTTTACTGGCGTTTCAGCTCTGCAAAAGCGTAATGGCATCCAAGAACCAAACCGTCCAATCTGTGCTCCAAAAACCAAACAGCGCTCCTTCCTTTCTGTGCTCGGCTGTGCCCAAACAGCAGTTTATACCCACATATGACATTAAGTATATTATCCTGGGTACACCAGTGTCATACATGTGGGCATAAACTGCAGTTTGGGCACACAGCAGAACACAGAAGGGAAGGAGTGCTATGTGGCTTTTGGAGCGCAGATTCAGATGTTTGGGATCTGGACGACATGTCATGTTTGCAGAGCCTCTAAAGTACCAGTAAAGTGGAATCCCCTAGGGAATGACCCCATTTTGAAAACTGTACCCCTCAAAGAATTTATCAAAGGGTGTAGTGAGCATTAGGATCCCAGACATGGTGAAGAGTGAATATGTAAGCTGTGCGGAGTGCATTGGGTACATTAAATTCCCTACTATTTCCCCAGTAGCTCCTATTATTGGAGGGGTCACTCTGGGGGTCACTTCTGGTTTATTTTCCCTTGTAAGCTCTAAATCTGGTTTGTCCCCTGATATTCGCTCGCACAGCTTACACATTCCCTTCCTGACACAGCCAGTTGTATTCTAATGATTTAGCGATTTTTGGGGTTTTTGTCTTCACATTGTACGAGCTGTATTTTCTTTATTTTTCTGGTGATGTAGCCATATGAGGGCTTGTTGTTTTCGGTATGAGATGTATTTTGTCATGACATCATTATTGGGTGCCTATAACTTATTGAATAAATTTTATTAACTCTTTTTTGGTGGATTAAAAAAAAAACCCCCCCAAAAAAACCCCATCAATTCTGGCATTGTGTTTTACCTTTTAAATTTTTCGCCATGCAGCATACAGCATAAGTAACATATTACCGTTATGCTGCGGTTCGGTACGATTACAGCGATACCTCATTTATATTGTCTTTTTATGCAATACTAATTTTGCAGAACAAAAACCCATTTGGGGTCATAAATCAGTTATTTTTGCATCGCCATCTTCTGAGATGCGTAGCATTTTTATTTTGCAGTTTACAGAGTTGGTTTAGGGCTTTTTTTTTTGCTGGACAATATGTGCTTTTTATTGGTACAGTTTTGGGGCACATATGACTTTTTGATCACTTTTTATGGCATATTTTGTAAGGCGAGATGGCGAAAAATCATTACTTCTGGCGTTCTTTTTCTGTTTTTTTTCCGACTTTCGCTGTGTACATTAAATATTGTTTCAGTTTTATTGTACAGGTTGTTACGGACGCGGCGATACCAAATATGTATTGTTTTTATTAATTTTTAGGTTTCTTTTTTATATAATTTTATATAGAAAAAGGGAATTTTTGAGGCTTTATTATTTTATTAATTTTTTTTCACATAAATTTTTTTCATAATTTTTTTTTTTTTAGTAGTTAATTTTTTTGCACTTTTTTTTACTTTTTCATGTGTCCCATTAGGACACCTGAGCCAACGATGCTTTGATACAAGCATACAAGTGTCTTGCAGTCTATACAGGAAGTCAGAGCTATGAAGACGCATAGCCAGACTTCCGGAGGTAGTGGGGTTTCCAGGCAGTCTGGGGTCACTGGGCAGACCCCGGGCTGCAGATTATAGATATCGGCACCCCCCGATCTCGCCCTGGTGGGTGCTGAGGGGGGTGGCAACATGGCGGAACCCCTTGGATGCCGCGGTCATGTTTGACTGCGGCATCCAAGGGTTAAAACCTCCGATCGGAACTCAGTTCCGAACGGAGGTTATGGAGCAGGGTGTTAGCTGTCAGTTACAGCTAACACCCGTTCCGATGCCTCCCGCCCAGATAGTGAGAGGGCGGCTGGCCTCGGGCGTAGTATTACGCCCTGGTGCGCGAAGTACCTTGCGCCCAGGACGTAATAGTACATCCAAGGTCGTTAAGGGGTTAAAGTCTTTTAAAATATAAAAAGAAAATATATATATAAAAGTTCAACCCCCCCTTAGAATACATGTAAAAATAAACAAACACATTAGGTGTCTTCAAGTCACAAAATGTCTGAACTATTATAATATATAAATATTTATATCATGTAGTGAAGGCTGTTGTGTGAAAAAAAAATTATTGAATCATCCTTTTTTTTGCCACTTTGGCTCACAAAATTTTTTTAATAAAAACCGATGAAAAAGTTATATGTACCTATTAATGGTACGAATAAAAATGTCAGCTTGTACTGCAAAAACAAGCCCTTACATAGTTCTGTAGGCTCAAATATAAAAAAGGTATGGGGGTCAGAATATGGTGATAAAGGGAACATTTTGAAAAAAGGTTTTAAAAATTTAAAGGTATAAAAACATAAATACTGTATACAATTTTATTGCCATTATTATATTGATCTCAAAATATAGTTAACATGGCAATTTTTATCGCAGCTAAATGCCATAAAAATAAAACCTGTAAGAAAATTGGTTAATTGCTTTTTTCCATTACCACCCCATTCTGAATTTTTTATGGATTTCAGCATGTTACACAGAATATGAAATGTAAAAAAATCTAAAAACAGAGCCTTGTACTTGGGATTTTATGGCTACACAGGAAGGCATCGTGTACTGTGCAATAGTGCTATCTAATAGTACAATTTTGTTCCATATGATTCAGAGAGAACAAAATTACAATATATTACAATATAGTTCCATAGTCTTCTGTGGTTGGCATATTATACTTACTGTGCATATTATTTTTGTAGAGCCATAATCCAGCTTATGGCCAACCAACCCAATGCTTACAATGCATCAGCCATGATCAGTGTAGTCCTATGTTGTGGCTGTCAAAACAAGTAGACTAGGTAGCATATGACTTAGGTTCTGTAAACATACCAGCCCAGTGTACACAACAAGGGCATTCTTTTTGGCATTCATCCAGGTGTATGGCACTGTATGGTCAGGAAAGGTACCCTTTGCATAAGCCAAATGCATTTGGCTGGGACACAATTATTCGTTTTCTGTCTGTATTCTAAATGATAAGATTCATAGACCCAACATCAACACTTTTTCCAAGTCCACATTTTGAGGATTGTTGGGAAAGGTGTCATGGCTTTTGAAATCACACTTAGTGTAACAGATGAACAAGTGTTTTCTGTCATGTTTGCAAAATGTGGAAATGAGGTGGTAAATTTTGCATCACTGTACTGTACATGCAATAAGATAAAATAAGATAATCCTTTAATAGTCCCACCATGGGGAAATTCAGTTTGTTACAGCAGCAAAGATATGCAATACAAATACAATACAATGCCATGGAGAAAATAGTGCAGGCGACAATGCAATTACATACTAGTATAAATGTGACCCATTATGTATTAAGGTCAATAGTTGCCTGCAGGCCAAGGGTCTTCTCATTCCGCCTGTGTATTTGTGTAACCCCAATTTTACCTACAATATGTCCTTACATAATAAAGGATTTTTTTCCTCACAAAATTAGGATAACCTTTATTAAAACTTATTTTATTAGCATGTACAACATGCATGTTAGCATGTTATTTTTATTTGCATGTACTACAGCTTCCAACAACAGTTACTTCTGTGTCACAAGCAATATTATTAATTCTAAATTTTGACCACAGTATTTGACGAGATCTTCAGCTACAGCTGTGTTAAATGGCTGTTATGTTCTATAAACCAGGGACAGATAGAAATATATATACAGCCATCCCAGTCCATTGTATAGTAATGCCAGTCATTATAAACAAACCACAGGTACACAGCCCAGCATTACTCCTCTGCTGTCCCCACCTGCAGCTAGTCATAGAGACACATATCAGGTTGAACTTTACTCAGACTTGACAGACTCAGAACCATGGCTGCCAAAGCGGGAAATCCAAACTGTGAGGCAGTGCTGTCAAGTGATCTACTTCCTTTATTACCTCTTACTTATAGAGGTATAATATCACAGTAAAGGCGCATTCACATCTTGTTTTTTGCATCTGTTTAGATGAAAAAAGAAGCACAGATGGGCATCCATTTCTGGGTTTTTTTTGACAGACACAATAATATGATATACTACGATACACTGCCATATGGTAAAAAAATTGATGTTTTTTTTTTCATTTACTTCCATGTAAATGGATGGCCATCCATTTGCATAATTTTTCCTGTTGTTTACATCTGTTAGGCTAAGGCCCCATGTTGTGGAAATGCAGCTTTTTTTGCTGCAGATTTTGCTGTGTTTTTCTGGAGCCAAAACCAAGAATGGCTACAAAAGGTATGGGAAATATATAGGAAATTCTTATAATTGTACCCTCTGCTTAAAAAAAAACAAAACTGCAAAATCTACAACAAAAAAAGCTGCGTTTCCGCAATGTGGGGCCTTAGCCTTAAACTGATTTGTTAAGTAGATGTAAAAATCCTGAATGGACCCTAACCCTAAGTATTAAGCCACACTCACATTACATATGTATGGTTTACATTACATACACCATGCAGACATGGCGGTTTCCACACATTTATTATAGATAAATATAAACTTACAGTTACCTCATAGATACAGGTATTACCTCACATTCCCCTCATAGACACAGACATTACCTCATAATTACCTCATAGATACAGGTATTACCTCATGGTCCCATTCTAGATACAGGTATTAAATCATAGTCACATAACAGATGCAGGTATTACCACATAGTTACGATATAGATACAGGTATTACTTCACATTCACATTATGTATGAAGGTATTACCTCATAGTCACGTTACATACAAAAGCATTTCCTCACAGTCACGTTATAGATATAGGTATTACCATATGGTCATGTTATAGATGCAGATATTACCTCACAGTCACATTATATATACAGATCTTACCTCACATTACACATGTAGGTATGACCTCACGTTATAGATACAGGTATTACCTCACAGGCATCTTATATATATATATATATATTACCTCACAGTCATGTTATACATACAGGTGTTACCTCACAGTCACATTATATATGCAGATATTATCTTACAGTCAGAGGAGTACTATAGGAAATGAAAGCCGTGCTCTGATTGGTTGCTATGAGCAACAAAGACAGTCTTTTGACAGTTTCATAAATACCCCTTATTTTGAGAGCCTTGCAAAAAAAACCACACATAGCCTTGATGCAGTGACAGTGACAGAGCCCCATAGAGTACTTGCTACAGGACTTCCAAATACAATCATATAGTGTCACTCTAGATATCAGTCTGACATACTGATGATCACATTATACATAGGTGCACACAGAACCACTGACTGAAACACAAAGTAGGGAATTTACCATTGTATATACAGTACACATTTTACTAGTATTGAAAAGTTGATTTTTATTTTTCAAAAGGCCCTGCTGGTGCACAAGAGTGTGATTTTGGCCCATTTGCACCACACTCACCACTTTTAAGGGGATGGAGTTAGTGGTCTGTTAACTTTAACATTATGTACTCTAGAAAACTGGCGGAAATATCAGCTGAAGTCTAAACCAGTTCCTAGCTAGCTTAGATTTCAGCTTCTGGCACACGGCCCACCCAAGGCGCTCCACAATTATTAAGTTGTGTACGCCACTTAATAATTTTGGTGCATCTCACTCTGGTGCAGTATATGCCAATCTTAAGAAATCGGTCTCAAAGTTTGATAGAAATGAACAGAAAGTTTCATTGTACAATAACTAAGTTTTATTTAAAAAAAAAAAATGGAAATCACTTTAACTTGAGTGATCCGCAAAATAAAAAGTTGCTAAAACTGATAAACATGACAATGAGTATGAACATATTATTGTTTCTCAGTACATTAGATAGATTATATTCTAAATCCAACTTTTTGCCCATTGATAGCAAGAAGATATCACTAAAAGCAGTCATAAATCCATTGTATTGTAGCCGTGTTGGTACTATCCTTGGTACTATCACAGTTCAAGTCTTGAGGTGAAATGGTGGGATGACTGTCCCATGGCACAATGAGAGCTGTCTCCTATAGATGGCGGAATAATGAGAGCATTCTAGAAAAGCAGACCCCTGACACAAAGGACACAGATGATGTCTATTGCTCTTTATGACTCAAAGGGTTTTTGTGGACGTTTTTGTTTTTCATTCTAAGTGTCAGGGGTGCAAAAAGGCTGTTTCATCATTGCTTTTTGAGCTTTGTTTTTACAGTGTTCACCATGTGAAATAACTTTATTTTGGTCATTACCAGAATATCAAATGTATATAGTATTGTATTGTTTTTCTACTTTTGCACAATAAAAACATTTCTTTTCTAACAAAATGCCAGTGTTGCCACAGTTGGAGTTGGCTTGTGTTTTGTGGGCCAACCAGTTTTTGTAAAGCCTGTTTTGAATTTTTGTCTTTCTAAGTCCCACTAGGGGATTTGACCCACAATTCTTTTAACGCCTCTATAATTCACAGCAATACTTTTGTATTGCAATGTACAGTTAGGTCCATATATATTTGGACAATGACACAAATTTTGTTTTTTTTACCTGTTTACTGATACATATTCAAGTTATAGTTATATAAAGGACATGGACATAAAGTCCAGACTTTCAGCTTTCATTTGAGGGTATCCACATTAAAATTGGATGAAGGGTTTAGGAGTTTCAGCTCCTTAACATGTGCCACCCTGTTTTTAAAGGAACCAAAAGTAATTGGACAATTGACTCTTGGGCTGTTTCATGGGCAGGTGTGGGCAATTCCTTTGTTATGTCATTCTCAATTAAGCAGATAAAAGGCCTGGAGTTGATTTGAGGTGTGGTGCTTGCATTTGGAAGATTTTGCTGTGAAGAAAACATCTGGTCAAAGGAGTTCTCCATACAGGTGAAACAAGCCATCATTAAGCTACGAAAACAGAAAAAACCCATTCGAGAAATTGCTACAATATTAGGAATGGCAAAATCTACAGTTTGGTACATTCTGAGAAAGAAAGCACTGGTGAACTCATGAATGCAAAAAGACCTGGACACCCACAGAAGACAACAGTGGTGGGTGATCGCAGAATAATTACCACGGTGAAGAGAAACCCCTTCACAACAGCCAAGCAAGTGAACAACACTCTCCAGGATGTAGGTGTATCAATATCCAAATCTACCATAAAGAGAAGACTGCATCAAAGTAAATACAGAGGGTTCACTGTACAGAGCAAGCCACTCATAGGCCTCAAGAATAAAAAGGCTAGATTAGACTTTGCTAAAAAAAACATCTAAAAAAGCCAGCACAGTTCTGGAAGAACATCCTTTGGACAGATGAAACCAAGATCAACCTCTACCAGAATGATGGAAAGAAAAAAGTATGGTGAAGGCATGGTACAGCTCATGATCCAAAGCATACCACATCATCTGTAAAACATGGCGGAGACAGTGTGATGGCTTGGGCATACATGGCTGCCAGTGGCACTGGGTCACTAGTGTTAATTGATGAAACAGGATGGAAGCAGCCGGATGAATTCTTTGCTATTCAGAGACATACTGTGTGTTCAAATCCAGCCAAATGCAGCCAAACTGGTCGGCGTTTCATAACACAGATGGACAATAACCCAAAACATAAAGCCAAAGCAACCCAGGAGTTTATTAAAGCAAAGACGTGGAATATTCTTGAATGGCCAAGTCAGTCACCTCATCTCAACCCAATTGAGCATGCATTTCACTTGTTAAAGACTAAATTTCAGACAGAAAGGCCCACAAACAAACAGCAACTGAAAACCACTGCAGTAAAGGCCTGGCAGAGCATTAAAAAGGAGGAAACACAGCGGAGTCTGGTGATGTCCATGAGTTCAAGACTTCAGGCAGACATTGCCAACAAAGGGTGAACAACCAAGTATTAGAAATTAACATTTTATTTACAATTATTTAATTTGTCCAATTACTCTTGAGCCCCTGAAATTAAGGGATTGTATGTAATAAATGCTTTAGTTCCTCACCTTTTTATGCAATCACTTTGTTCAACCCACAGAATTAAAGCTGAAAGTCTGAACTTCAACTGCATCTGAATTGTTTTGTTCAAAATTCACTGTGGTAATGTACAGATCCGAAATTAGCAAAAATGTTATCTCTGTCCAAATATTTATGGACTTAACTGTATTATGCCTGTCATTGCAACACATAAGCGCCTGTCCGCCATCGCACCCTGCAGTCATGTTGTGGGGACCAGCGACATAACACAGAGGCCACCTCACCACACTACCGCTGTCTTCTTAGTTGAATTGTATAATTATCTTCTCCCTACACACTGCTGATACAGCATGCGGGAGCTTGCGTATCTTCTATTCTCGTCCCGGGCTCCCCTGTCCACTCTCAGAACTAGTGGAACCATAAAGCAGGAGACAGGGGAGCTGGAAGGATATTAGAAGATACATGCAGGCTCCAGCATGCTGCTTCAGCACTGTGTAGGGAGAAGATAATTACATACTTCAAGAGAGCAGACAGCAGAAGAGTGGCCTGAACAACTGAACAATATGTGGGAGGAGGGGGATTATTACAGTGCCTTGCGAAAGTATTCGGCCCCCTTGAACTTTTCAACCTTTTGCCACATTTCAGGCTTCAAACATAAAGATATAAAATTTTTATTTTTTGGTGAAGAATCAACAACAAGTGGAACACAGTTGTGAAGTGGAACGAAATTTATTGGTTATTTTAAACTTTTGTAAAAAAAAAAAAAACTGAAAAGTGGGGCGTGCAATATTATTCAGCCCCTTTACTTTCAGTGCAGCAAACTCACTCCAGAAGTTCAGTGAGGATCTCTGAATAATCCAATGTTGTCCTAAATGACTGATGATGATAAATATAATCCACCTGTGTGTAATCAAGTCTCCGTATAAATGCACCTGCTCTGTGATAGTCTCAGGGTTCTGTTTAAAGCGCAGAGAGCATCATGAAGACCAAGGAACATACCAGGCAGGTCCATGATACTGTTGTGGAGAAGTTTAAAGCCGGATTTGGATACAAAAAGATTTCCCAAATTTTAAACATCCCAAGGAGCACTGTGCAAGCGATCATATTGAAATGGAAGGAGTATCAGACCACTGCAAATCTACAAAGACCCGGCCGTCCCTCTAACCTTTCATCTCAAACAAGGAGAAGACTCATCAGAGATGCAGCCAAGAGGCCCATGATCACTCTGGATGAACTGCAGAGATCTACAGCTGAGGTGGGAGAGTCTGTCCATAGGACAACAATCAGTCGTACACTGCACAAATCTGGCCTTTATGGAAGAGTGGCAAGAAGAAAGCCATTTCTCAAAGATATCCATAAAAAGTCTCGTTTAAAGTTTGCCACAAGCCACCTGGGAGACACACCAAACATGTGGAAGAAGGTGCTCTGGTCAGATGAAACCGAAATCGAACTTTTTGGCCACAATGCAAAACGATATGTTTGGCGTAAAAGCAACACAGCTCATCACCTTGAACACACCATCCCCACTGTCAAACATGGTGGTGGCAGCATCATGGTTTGGGTCTGCTTTTCTTCACCAGGGACAGGGAAGATGGTTAAAATTGATGGGAAGATGAATGGAGCCAAATACAGGACCATTCTGGAAGAAAACCTGTTGGAGTCTGCAAAAGACCTGAGACCGGGACGGAGATTTATCTTCCAACAAGACAATGATCCTAAACATAAAGCAAAATCTACAATGGAATGGTTCACAAATAAACGTATCCAGGTGTTAGAATGGCCAAGTCAAAGTCCAGACCTGAATCCAATAGAGAATCTGCGGAAAGAGCTGAAAACTGCTGTTTACAAACGCTCTCCATCCAACCTCACTGAGCTCCAGCTGTTTTCCAAGGAAGAATGGGCAAGAATTTCAGTCTCTCGATGTGCAAAACTGATAGAGACATACCCCAAGCGACTTGCAGCTGTAATCGCAGCAAAAGGTGGCACTACAAAGTATTAACTTAAGGGGGCCGAATAATTTGGCATGCCCCACTTTTCAGTTTTTTATTTTTTACAAAAGTTTAAAATATCCAATAAATTTCGTTCCACTTCATGATTGTGTCCCACTTGTTGTTGATTCTTCACCAAAAAATTAAAATTTTATATCCTTATGTTTGAAGCCAGAAATGTGGCAAAAGGTTGAAAAGTTCAAGGGGGCCGAATACTTTCGCAAGGTACTGTATCTGTGAGGGGGGACTATTACCCAAGTGGGAGGTATAACTATTACCTATGTGAGTGGGGGACTATTATATCACTGTTACCTTGTGGCAGGCATAAGGGGGCTTTTAGAGACTTAAACAGACCCAACTATGCAGATAAAAGTTAGTGACTTTGCCAGCAACTCCCATTGTGACACCAAAGATTGCTAAGGTAAGTGAATGGAGTCACATTGTTATCTCAAGGGTGCTGAAACAGCGACTTCTAGTCACAAAAAGATCGAGCAGTGTTTCATTTGTTGTGATTACAATATCATTAGGTCACAATGTGATTCCATGCACTTACATTAATGAAGTAGTTGTGGGGGCGAGGCAGCGATACCTGGTTGTACAATGGGAGTCATGGCCAAAGTCGGCATGTAGACTTAGCCTTAGAGACAGGCAGCCATGAAAATTTTGTAAGCAGGTGGGGTCCCAAGCTGAAGTTTTGTACCAGGGCCCATGAGTGTCCTGGTGGGGATACCAATGGGGTGACGCATTTCTGTGCACTGGACATTATACTATGTGTAGAGGACAGGAAAGATGCTGTAATTCTGACAGCATTACAGCATCATAAATCAGTATGATGATGTAAATTCAGGTCACAGGAGCTGCGGTTAGGCCATGAAATATGACCAACAAGTGGACCGTATTTCTCACCTAAAATACTGCTGTGTGAAAAGGCCCTTAGGCTGAAGCCCCATGTTGTAGAAATGCTGCAACAAAAAAACGCTGCATTTTATAGTACCTGCAAAGTGAATGGGATTCTGGCTAATCCCATCCACACATTGCAGAAATATAATCTTCAGCCGAAAATCTACGTTTTCAAAAATGCCTGGGCTTCTGAAAATTTGCGTCATGTCAATTATACCTGCGGAAACGCTGGCGTTTTCCGCATAGTTATATTAAGGGCAGAAAGTCCGCAGAGAAAAACTCAGCAATGCGACATGGTTTTTTCCACAGCGTTTTTTTTTTTCTGCATTTCGCTAGGTGCACCTTAGCCTTAGACCAGGGCCCCATGTGGTGAAAACGCTGCAGAAAGAATTGCGGCATTTTACAGTCACAGCATAGTGGATTTGATTCTAGTGAATCCCATCCCCACTTTTCGGAAAAATGCGCGCTGTGGACATGCTGCAATTTCCAAAACCACTGCGGTTCCCTATAGGTATAATGGAAGCAGAAAGTCTGTAGAAGAAACCTCTGCGGACTTTCTGTGAAAAGCGCTGCAGGAAAAAACGTGATGCGTTGCCGCCGCGGTTCTTCCCGTAGCGCTTTTTTACTGTGGGACACTACGTGGGGCCTTAGCCTTTAGGAGATTTCATAGGATTAGAAAACACTTTTCCCCGAAGAAGAGTGGTATATTTTTTGCATAATATTGCAGCTCAGCCCCTTACCCTTCAATGAAGTTAACTAGTCTGTGGACAGGTGTGATGCTGTTTTTAGAAGAAAGCAGATGTTTAATGCTGTGGAACCCCTTTAATATTGAGCAGCTGCAGTACCAGGCACAACCATAACACTATATACAGAACTATGTCTTGGAATACAATGAAACTCCCAGTCCAATTGTGGCTTTAATGGTCCTAAATAATAGCAACCTAAATCCTATGATGCTATTAGTTCAAGTCATTAGACCCACAATTGGGCTGAGCCATAATACAGAAGCAAAAATGCATATGTATTACACTGTTGTGAAACTGACCAGCAATATTAATGTCTCATCAATGGTTATATTACGCTAGGTTCACACCTGCGTTCAGGTTTCCATTCGTGGGGTCCTCTTGGGGACCCTACGAACGGAAACATAATCAGCTTAAAAAAGTGGTTACCAGCAGAAACCTGCAGACCCCATATAGTATAATGGGTTCCGCCGGGTTTCCGCCCAAAAAATGTGGAAAAATGCAGAGAGAAAAGCCCTGCTTGCATTTTTAAAGCGGAATGGGGAATGGAATCCCCAAGCGGAGATCAGAAGCAAGTGTGAACCTAGCCTTACATGTTGACAAGACAGCGCCACTCCTTCCCCTTGTTGGTTATGTCTGGTATTGCAGCTCTTCCCCATTAACTTAAAACCTGCAATATCAGATACAGTGGATAAACAAGAATGGTGCAGTTTCTGGGGAAAAAAGAAGCAGACTGTTTTATCTCATCTCATATGACCCTTTTAAACATAAGCACTATGGGACAGAATTTCTTCTGAGAACCATCTGTAAATTAGACGGAGATCCATTTTCCTTGTGAGCAGTCGTACTTAAATCCTCTGATGTGGAACGACCTCTGACTCCATGTGACTCCTGAATAGGGTGCACACCTGACCAGAATGTAGATTCAAGTCTGTACTCCCGGATCCTTGCATGTAAGTCCCTAAACTGTGCCAGCAGCCTCTGGTCCTGCATACGCATCTCAGACTAGGACAAAACAAATAGGGATGATTAGTGCCCTCCACCGGGTAAAGAGTGGGGTAGTCGATAGTCACTTAGCTCTATGATGACAGTGTCATAGTTGTCATGTCAGTAGTACAAGAAAATTAAATCCAACCAACTAAAATTGTATGTCCCATTGACCAATCAAAACTTATTGGCTATATTTTCTTGTAAGCACTGAGGAGTATGTTTTCTTTAGTCCCTGCATTCTCAGCCTCTACTTTCTATAATCCGTGCACTTTCAACCTCTATTTTTATAGTCCCTGCATACTTACCATCTGCTTTCTATAGTCCTTGCGTCCTTAGCCTTTGCTTTAAATAGTCCCTGCACTCTCAGTTTATGCATTTTATAGTCCCTGCATCTTTATCATCTGCATCTATAGTCTATGCACTCTTAGGTTCTCCTTTCTATAGTTCCTAAACTCTCTGCCTCTTTCTATAATCTCTGTATTCTCACTGTATGCTTTCTATAGTCTCTGCTTGCTTGGCCACATCTTTCTTTTGTCCTGGCATTCTCAGCCTTAGCTTTCTATAGTCCCTACCCTTTCAGCCTCTGCTTTATATAGTCCCTGCATTTCACCCTGCGCTGCTTTCAGTCCCTGCATCCTCAGCATCCGTTCTATAGTCCCTGTCCTTTTAGCCTCTGCTTTCTCTCAGCCTCACCCTTCTCTAGTCCCTGCAATCTCAACCTCTGCTTTTTCTCAGTCTCATCCTTTTCTAGTCCTGCACTCTCAGCCTCTGCTTACTAAATCCCTACACTGAGAACCTAATTTCTCTAGTCCCTGCCCTCTCAGCCTCTGCTTTATATAATCCCTGCACTCTGGCAACCTGATTTCTCTAGTCCCTGCCCTCTGAGCCTCTACTGTATCTCAGGCTCACTCTCCTCTAGTCCCTACACCCTACCGCTTTCTATAGTTCCTGCTCTCTCAGCCACTGCTTTCTATAGTCTGTGCATTTTCAACCTCTGCTTTCTATAATCCCTTCCCACTCAGACTACCCTTCCAGCCTCTGCTTTCTCTCAGTCTCACCCTTCTTTAGTCCCTGCCCTCTCAGCCTCTACTTTATATAGTCCTGCACTCTGACAACCTGATTTCTATAGTCCCTGCTCTCTCAGCCTCTGCTTTTGCTCAGTCTCACCTTTCTCTAGTCCCTGCCCTTTCAGCCTCTGCTTTGTCATAGTCTCACCCTTCTCTAGTCCCTTTCCTCTCAGCCTTTGCTTTATATAGTTCCTGCACTTTGACAACCTGATTTCTCTAAGTCCTGCCCTCTCAGCTTTTCAGTCTCACTCTTCTCTAGTCCCTGCACCCTCCACTTTCGATAGTCCCTGAACCCTCAGCCTCTGCTTTACATATTCACTGCATTCTGATAACCTGACTTCTCTAGTCCCTACCCTATCAGCCTCTGCCTTATATAGTTCCTGCAGTCTGACAACCTGATTTCTATAGTCCCTGTCCTCTCAGCTTCTGCTTTATATTGTTCCTGCATTCTGACACCCTGATTTCTCTAGACCTTGCCCTCTCAGTCTCTGATTTATATAGTCTCACCCTTCTCTATTCCTGCACTCTCAGCCTTTGTTTTATATAGTCACTGCACTCTGGCAACCCGATTTCTCTAGTCCCTGCCCTCTCTACTTTATATAGTCCCTGCACTCTGACCACCTGGTTTCTCTAGTCCCTGCCCTCTCTACTTTATATAGTCCCTACACTCTGACATCCTGATTTCTCTAGTCCCTGCCCTCTCTGATTTATATAGTCCCTGCACTCTGACAACCTGATTTATATAGTCCCTGCCCTCTCTACTTTATATAGTCCCTGAACTCTGACAACCTGATTTCTCTAGTCCCTGCCCTCTCTGATTTATATAGTCCCTGCACTCTGACAACCTGATTTCTCTAGTCCCTGCCCTCTCTACTTTATATAGTCCCTGCACTCTGACAACCTGATTTGTTTAGTCCGTGCCCCCTCAGCCTCTGCTTTCTCCCAGTCTCACTCTTTTCTAGTCCCTGCACCCTCCACTTTCTCTAGTCCCTGCACCTTCAGTCACTGCTTTCTATAGTCCCTGCACCCTCTCCCTCCGCTTTCTATAGTCCCTGCACGCTTGGCTTCTATTTTCTATAGTATCTGCATCGTCAGACTCTGCTCTCTATAGTCCCTGCATTCTCTGCATCCCATTGGGTAGGTGATGCCCTCCTCCCTGTCTATCCTCCACATACGGCAGCTGTGTGTGCAGGGTAGGGGTGGGATGTGTATAATCTTACTACCATCAGGGATGAAATGTGATTGCAGTAACATGAGATGGTGGATGACCCATCCCCAGCACTAATCTTACCAGCTCCCTCTTCAGCCAGGACAGGGCGGGTCCCAGGGGCAGCTCCATAATGCAATATGTCCTACTCTGCCAGCTACCAGGGCAGGGAGCCTCGTGAATGTAACTGAGTGGGGTTATTATGCGCCCACTCTAGGGGCATCATGGCATCTGTAGAGGATGCAGAGGCAGTTACTGAAAAAAACAGGGGATCCTAAGACTCTCTTTAATTTTCCACAGCTGCCCAGCTGGCTAGTGTTGCCAACCCACTAAATGCCCAAACTGCAGTGGGGGCTTTAAGATGGCGATGCCTGTTAAGGACACGGTGACACTAATGCTATGATTGTCCGACGGAGGGCGCTGTGACTCCTGTCTCCTCCCACATGGTCCATGATGGAGCCGATGTATTGGGTCATTCAATACTAGCTATAACCTAGCGCACATCTCTTAATGCAAGCCCAGAGCCGCCTGTCAGAGCTGCCGATTGCCACGCTGCACATACAGAGGTGGCCCCTCTGACTGGCACTGAATGTCGGGGTGACCATGCCACAGAGTCCCCGGGTGCGCACAGGTCAGTGTCTGCACACACATCAACCTGGGGTGGGGGATTCCAGTGTCTGCTATTGTGATCTGCCAGCCTCTTTGTGTAGCAGTCTGGCTGCTCTCATAGGCAATATGTGACTATAGATTACAATGAGAAGTTGCTGCTTTTTGTCTGCTGTGTGTAGTATGGTGTGTTTACTGTTGTGTTGTTACTCGCCTGGAGGACTCACAGGGGTGGAGGGACCAACCAGAGGGACCCTTCTGCCTGTCACTGTCAAAAACTGGCTCCTAGGTGGAATATGAATGGTTCATGCAAGATGTGTATGTAGAGCCATGGTACAGTCCAGGCTAGTAGCGGTATTAGCAGCAGTGCACCGTGCTGATGGTGATGTTGTCTGATTGCTGTGTGTAGTGTCTTGTATGCTTTGGTTTAATGCGGGGAAGTTGTAATGACTGGTTACGTTGGTGCTGAATGGACAGCTCCTTGGCTCTATGTACTCAGCTCCCTGTACTGCTGCTGCTAGGATGAGCTGGAATGTCAGGCTGCTGTCATCCTCCTGTGTCCCAATTACTGCATGCATGTCATATCTCATGTGATGCATTTATCATTGGAACCTTCACAGACATGCAAATACTTATTACATTAGTCTGAATGTAAAAGCAAAATAACAATACATTATAAGATGTCTGGAAAGTGCTGCGGAATATAAGTAAGAGCAATAAATAAAATAAATTGGTGTGGCACTTGGTGATATAGAGTAGATCCACAGGTCAGATGTAATAATAGATGTCATCATAGGTGTATTAATTATACTCTAGGAACACATTAAGGGCCACAGACATACAGATTGATGTAGCTGATGGTGCATCTGCTATAAAAGAAAATACTATTTAAATGACAGCTTCCCAATTTCTCCTAGTGATTTATCTTTTTGTATGTAAGGATTTAGGCGTCATTCAGATGGCCTAATGCAGCTGCATCTTTGCATCTATATAACAACCACACACCCTGGTTATTGGTCCAATAACCTGAACTCACAGCATCATAGGGTAATTCAGTCAAAACTACTGCTGGGTTGGGTTTTGCATCTGCATTATGGTCATTTGACTGAGGCCCAAAGCTAAATGTTTTGATTTTTAATACGCATTGGAATGTTCATCTAACCTCTGGCAGACTGTGTGTTTGTGGCCACCATTTATGATGCTCACTTCAAGGGATATTCTAGTTTTGACAAGTACGTGAATAGGAGATAAATGTGAAAACAGTTGAGGTTTAACTGCTACGACCACCATTAATTGCCAGACTGAAATGGGGTCCTGTGCCCTCCGCAGCTGCAATACTGTGGCCTTTAGGATCTGAATGGAGTGAAAGTATAGCATGCTTCCTGGTCCTCTGTTCAAGATCTATCACACTGCCAAAGATGTCAAGTATAGCTTTAAGCTTTGTTACACAGTGCTATATACATTAAAGTGGACCTTTCACCATCTCCACCAACTCCTTCAATAGGCACTGTTCCACTGATTTTCTCTAACACAACCATACCCCCCCCCCCCCACTGTTCCTGAGCAATTGGTGCCATTAGTTTTAGCACCCAATTTTCTAATTAGGCTCTCTACTGCCAGGTGGGCGGTCATGGGCAGGAGTAGATTCCAACTGCATCAGAATCAGTGAAGCACTTATGAAATAACGCAAAGTTGGAGCTCTATATCTGTATACCTCTATCTCACAATACTATTCAGCTTCTTTGGTTGGGTTTACAGGCGACTTAGGATCATGTTCTGTCAGTCAGTGAGGTACTAATCTTAGCGTTCTCACCAACAGTACTAAGGCTCAACCAATAGCCAGTTTCACACTTCAGTATTTGTAAGCCAAAATCACCAAAGAGGTATTTTCAGTTTTACAGTTTTTTTCTGTGTAGGTTCTAGTCGTGGTTTTGGCTTACAAATACTGATGCAAAATAGTCACCAGAACATTGACTTACTTTAATGTTTACAGCTCACATGTAATGTTTTTATCCCCTCTCATGTGGTCAAGTGAAATGAACATAGTTCTTTATAGAGATATAGGTATGGTTAACTAAAATCTTGAAAAGTCCTGTTCTAATGGACACAAGAATGTAGGTATGTTACAGATGGTTGGAGCTGGCCTAACACTGTAAAGAAAGCCTTTTGTTCAGGTATTGTATGCACATTGTTTCTAAGCTATTTCTGTTCCTACCAAATTCAACAGCCTGAAAGAATTTCTGCATGATCAGGATGAACAGAACTAGAATCCATAAATGGCTTCTTCAAACACCTTGGAGCTAAGAGATCTTAGTCCAGGACATGGCGTAGATGACCACACTTATCATGGGAGCTCGGCTACTGTCAGAGGATTTGAGAATCCAGCCTATGAGGAGATTGGGGAGACTACTTTTGGCCACGATTCACAGGACGCCCAGGGTTTGAGCCCCTTGTCTGAAGTGAGGGGATGGGCTGCAAAGGAGAATGGATCTCCTCATTCTGAGGACAGTCGAGAAGGAGAGTCAGGAACTCACTCTGTGGATTATGGTTTTATCTGCTCGCTGGTCTTGTTGGTCAGTGGCATAGTTCTTGTGGCTGTGGCATACACCATACCACGGGAAGTACGGGTCAGCCCTGATTCTGTATCTGCACGAGAGATGGAAAGGTTGGAACTGTATTATGCACGTCTTAGCTCACACCTAGACAAGTGTATTATTGCCGGGTTAGGCTTGCTCACTTTGGGAGGAACACTCCTCTCTATGCTCCTAATGGTTTCTATATGTAAAGGGGAGTTGTACCGCAGAAAGAAATTCACCTCAGCCAGAGGACCTAGGACCAAATATGGCTCCCTCAACTTGCGAATGAGACAAATGACTACAGAGGGTGGGCAGGTGCTGGTGGAACATGAAGTTCTTGAAATGACAAACCATGTTAACCAGCAACGACATGAGCCTTGAATGTACCAGGATCATTTACAAATACTGGAATGTGAAGGGTTAAATGTTACAGATGAGCAAATTATTCTGGTATGGTGGTATTAATGTTTAATGAGGTCAGATTATCCCTGTCCTGAGAGGTGCCTGCTGTTCCAATCTCAGGAGCGTTGAAGGGGGAAGGGTAGTGACACTGCAGAAGAGGCATAAGTCAGTCTATAGACTGCACCCACTGTAATGGAACTGCAATTTCCAGAATGCCAATATAGTTTAATTGATGTTACTTGTAGTTCCACAACAATACATCCGTTTGTGGTGTAGAATGTTCAAATAAGGAGAATGTTCAGTTTCCAGTCCCCTTTATACTAACAGGCCAGATATGTCGATTTAACTTAGTAATGGGTGGAGGGAAGGCGTTATTAATGTTCTCAAATACTTCCTTTCTACATCAGACAGGAACCATTGTGGGTGGATTTACACTCTACACATTTGTGTGCAATTCAGTTAAGCAGGTATAATGACCAATAGCAATTACTGCCAATGTAACTTAAAGCAATTTCTCATGTTAAAATGTGCAGTATCATAGAGGCCAAAATTTTAAGATCAGTCTTTCAATTGTCAGTCTAAGCATTTCACACACAGCGTTCCTTGGAAAAACTGCAGTTTTTTGAACCAAAAGCAGTAGGGGATTTTCCGTTCCACTGACTATACCTTAAAAAAATGCATCAAAAACTTTTTTTTCCCCAAAAAACTGCAAAGTGTGAAGCCACCCTAAGAATGAACATTCTCCTAAAGTCAGATTATATGAACATTGTTATGAAGAAACTCTGTTCAGATACTGCCCATTTACAACCTCTATACTAATTACATTGCAAGATGGGGCTACGCAGAATCTCATTATAAATGCCCATGATGCTGTGAGATGGGTCAGTCGTCATAGGTAAAATTAACCTAATGGTGGATTCATTTTTGATAAACAGGAGATGCAGCATATATTTACTTTCACTAGATCATATTGTGTTGGTGGAAAAATCTATGATTAGTAACTATGGGCTGTATAGGACATTGTGTAATAATATCACTGAATTATCAGCAGAAATAAGAGTAAATAATTCCATACACACAGACAACATTTTTGGTACCCTTCCATTAAAGAAAAACCCACAATGGTCACTGAAATAAATTGAAACTGCCAAAATTAATAAATTTAATTTTACTGAAAATGAACTAATGAAAATCAGACATTGCTCTTGAATTATGGATCAACAGAAAAATTTTATAAAAACAAATGAATCTGGCCTGGACAAAAATGATGGTACCCCTAGAAAAGATTGTTAAACTATGGAATGCCCTGCAAATAGAATCATACGTGTCTTCACACGTGTATTTAGTCTGCCTATTTACAGGGTGAAAGTAGTCACTGTATCATGATGTATACCACACACAACATGGACCAAAGAAAGCTAAGGAGAGAGTTGTCTCAGGAGATTAGAAAGAAAATTATAGACAAACACATTAAAGGGAGTCTATCATTGGTATATTCAATTTTTAACTGACCCCATGTTGGAATAACCTTTATAAAGGCTAAACCTTCCTTTCTTTTCCTTTTTTGAATTGTCCTCCTTTTTCTATTATGCAAATGATGGTCAGGGAGTTCCCCCTGTGCCCCGAGCACAGGCTCCTCATCCCCGCAAGGTCGCCTCCGTTTCTTCAGACATCCTCTTCGCTGTGTCAGCAGCGCTAGCAGCTCTGCTTCTTCGGGTTTGGGCAGAGTCGACATCGCATACTCCGCCCGCCATCTTGCTTCGATGACTACACGAGTGTACTGCGCCTAGTTCTATGGAGTACTGAGCGGGCAGAGCATGCACTGTCGGCTCTGCCCAAAAATGAAAAGGCAGAGCTGACAGTGCATGTGCGGGATTTCGATCCCAAACAACAGAGCGTCAACTACTGACACAGCGAAGAGGACGTCATTATATTGAGACAGAGGTGGCCTTGCGGGGGGTGATGAGCCTGTGCTCCCTGAGCATCATTTGCATAACAGAAAAAGGACAATAATCCAAAAGCAACAACGCAAAGAAGAAAAAAAAAAAAGGTAGGATTAAAATAGCCTTTATAAAGGTTATTCCAACGTGGGGTCAGTTAAAAATCGAATATCCCAATGATGGTCTTATAGCCTTTACTTTTAAAGGGAGTCTCTCTCCAAAGAGCTTGTTCCTGTTTCTACAGCTGCACACATTATTCAGAAGTTTAAGGTCTACGGGACTGTAGCTAACCTCCCTGGACGTGGTCACAAGAGGAAAGTGGATGACAAAATGAAGACACGGATAACACAAATGATAACCAGAGTCCAGAACAACTTCCAAAGAGATTAGAGGTGAACTCCAAGGTCAAAGTTCATCAGTGTAAGATTGCTTTGCCAAAGACCGCAATGAATGGTGCAAACTTAATGGAAGACGACCAGGGTGGAAACCACTATCGAAAGGAAATCATAAAAAAGTGAGACTGGAATTTGCCAAAATGCATATTGACAAGTCACAAAGCTTCTGGGAGAAAGTCCTTTGGACAGATGACACAAAACTGGAGTTTTTTGACAAAGTCACATCTGCTTTATGTTCGCAGATGCAAAAAATGAAGCAAACAAAACAAGGTTGTACCTACTGTGAAACATGGAGGAGGCTTGGTTATGTTTTGGGGTGGTTTTGCTACATCTTGAATCTATGCAGTGTACAATGAAATCTGAAGACTATCATGGCATTCTGAAGCAAAAAGTGCTGCCCAGTGTCAGAAGGCTTGATCTCATTCGCAAGTCATGGATCCTCCAACAGGATAATGACCAAAACTTCCAAGAATGGCTAAGAGCAAAGCATTGGGCTATTCTGAAGTGACCTTCTATGAGCCTGGATCTCAGTCCTATTGAACATCTGTGGAAGAAGCTAAAACATGCAGTCTGGAGAAGGTACCCTGCAAACCTGAGACAGCTAGAGCAGTCTGCTCATGAGGAGAGGACCAAAATACCTGTGGAGAGATGCAGAAGTCTCATTGAGAGTTACAGAAATCACTTCATTTTAAAGGGGTATTCCCATGGACATAATCATATTTATATATGTAGATAAGTAAAAGGTAAGCATTTTTGCAAATATAAGTAGTTAAAAATTCTGCAGAGTTTTAAGAATTTTTTCTAACTTTCTTTGTGGTGGAGTCTGTTCGGTTGCCAATGGATACAACCACAAATGCAAAAACTTTCTGTGGTCTGGGACTTGTCAGGAACCCAGCCATGATTTTCTTATTGTAGCTGGGTTATCAGGAAGGGACACTACATGTATCAGAAGATATCCCGGCCACAATAAGGAAATCTTGGCTGATTTTCTGACTTTAGAAAGGTCCTGCATTCATGGTCGTATCCACTGGCAACCGATCAAGACAACAACTTGTGACCACAAGATATTTAGAGAAAATCTTTAAAACTCTGCAAAATGTTTAATTACTTATATTTGCAAAAATGTTTAACTTTAAAAATAGTTATGTTTGTGGGAATACCCCTTTAATGATTGCCTGAAACCATTGGAGGTTTTTCTTTCTTTAACGGAAGGGTACCAACCATTTTCTCAATGTCTGTATTTTGCCAAGGTTGAATCTCTGGGCTGCTAAAATGGAAATGGCTGGTTTCTTAGACTTTTTAGGGAAGTTATAAAGCCTGGGATAGATGATGTCTTTCTCTCAGCAAAACTAATACAATGAAGTTAAACTAAATGGGACAAAAATGTGGCTCAGTTTGCACCCAAAAAAATAGGTTGGGGCAGTTTTATTTTACCTTTTGACACTTTTTGTGCCTCACTACACAAGGGGATGTGATTTAAAATGTGCCACAATTTTGTTACAAACCACTGGAATAAAGTAAATCAACCGAAGAGTAGCATAAATTTAGACAAAAGTGTCTAACGTATCTAGGAAGATGTGCCAAATTTATCATACATAACGAACACTGTGATAAATACGACACATCCTCTGCCTGCCTGGTCTAGCATTATGCTATCTAAATGTTATACTAGTGCAGGGCATTAGGGGGCAATGCTTGGCAGAGAATTCCCCTCTCTGGTACTCTTTGAGTGTACAAAAGTTACAAAGAGTGAAAGAGTGCTTTTTCTTGCTCTGGAAAACCTGTCCTGAACAACTTAGTGATGTGAATGTTCACTATGTAATGATTCTCATCTATCCAGCTTAAGTGGACGATGATAATATTATTTTACTAATTACAGTTGGTGAATAGACCCTCTCACAATATTCTGAATGTAGACACAAGGCTAGAACTGGAGCACTTTTTATAAAAGGATGTGATGTTCCTTATTATTACTTCCTGCAAAGGTTATAGCACAAGTACACCTTGGTAAAAAAAAATAAAAAATAAAATATTATTGTTCAAATATGTCTAAAATAAAAATTGAAGTAACTTTACAAATAAACCTCCTATCATTTTGTGTGTACAGTTCAAATGCAAACCTGTCTTTATGGTTGCACTAAAAACAATCTTGCAGTGATGTGTTATTCACTTAATAACCAGGATGGTGGAGTTGGAGTCGGGACCAATTAGGTCTGGAATCGAGGGGGGGGGGGGGTTTGATGGGTCGAAGTTATAGACTCCAGCTTCAAAATATTATTATTAATTATACAATTATTAAAATTGTTAGATACATAGCTTATTATACATTTACTTTCATAGGAATTCAATCACTATCTTTTTGATATGTTAAGAGAATATTTGCTGCTTTTGACTGACCATGGTCTACCGACTCCACAGCACTATTGATAACATTCAGACAGTAGAAGAGGAGTGATAAAAGACATAACTGCAGGATGAGACTATACATGGTATGTCTGTACTCTGTAATCATGGAGATGCATATGAAGTATGCATGTGAACTGTAGACAAATAGGAACTGTAATATATTTATGACTAAGCCTTTACCAAGGTGCTTTAAAAAAAAAAAAAAAAAGATATATTTTAAATGAATTGGAGAAAAACTGACAAGATTTTTTTTTTTTTGCTGAGGGGGACTAGTGCATTGAATGTAACAATGACAACATAAGGCACTGTTTACATCATCTTTTGTTCCTAGGTTTAATGTCTACATTTAACTCAGAGGAATATGCTTAGATACCTTTTTCATATACAAATATATGCATAGCGTAGAAGAAAATGAGATGTGCACAGGGCCTAACTTGTAAGGCTAGGATCTGGTGATGATGAAACACAGAGGGGCAAGGATGGTAGTACCGTCACACCAACCACTCATAATGTGGATTCTACTGATTTATTCATTGCAAAGTTCACAAACCTTGAATAACAGCAGAAGCAATACAATCTGAAGTAACAGATACATAGCAAGAACACAGCGAAGACCATATACCCAGGACAAGATCAGGAAGCACTCTCACCATGTGTCACTGTCAGTAGTATTTAAATGAAATACAGATGTCTCATTCCACCAGCGCCATACATCAGAGAAACATGCCAAGGATTCTCTGCCATTGTGTCTTGTTACAGGTTTATAATAAAAAAAGAAAAGCAGAATACCGCTGTTGTGGTGCTGTTATTTCACATAAAAACCTTACAGTCTGCAGCTTATAACAGTGCTGGGACGGTATAGGAGGAGTGGTTAATATCCGTCACTCTACATGGATATAAAGGTCTCTGGAGGTTCTCAGCACTGAAGATAAGTGACAGAAGGTAGTGATCATGGGGGGCATAGAGGGCACTTCATGTCACTGAATAATACTATAGACAAAGTCTTCTGGCCTGAAATGACTGGTAACAGACAAAAGTGGATTATGGTAAACTAGATTGTATGTGGTGAGAACACAGACTGTAGGATTAGCTTGCGCTTCCAGCGACATTTTTGGTGCAATTGTTTTCAGCTAAGGATATGCAGAACTAGCTTATACCAAATGAAGTTGTCATGTTTGTTAAGAGGCACTCAAGTGATGTAATACACGTAGCAGCAATCAAGTAGCCAGGTTTAGTATGACGCCTGTGGGCCTAGTTTTATTGTGCTACAAAACAGAAAGAGGCAAAGGAATGTCCTTGTTATGTTCTATATTGACTCAAATGACCAAACAACATGTAAAGTGCAACTTCTACTCAATGGCCACTGTGGTGTATCACATGAACATGTCATCATATCCTGGGGGTGGCATGTGATCAGGATCTGGCCTGTGAAGGAAAACAGACATTAATAGCTTGTTTATACCGCTGACACCTCAACTCATACCGCATAAACAAATAGTCAGTCCTTACTATACTCACCCAGGACGGCCAGAACCAATAGGCCCAAAGGGATCAAAACGTGCACCAGGAGGCACTGCTCCTGGAGGAAGGCAACCTAATGGATCAGGCCTGGGTCTGGTGCGGCCAGCATGGAAGGGATCCAATATCATACCTCCAGAGCGTCCCCTGCAGAAAGGCAGTAACAGTAGGCTATGTAATTTATATAATAATACTGGTTACACTAATCGCATCATAACATATCCATAAGAGTTAACACAGAGGCGTAACTAGCAAGGGGAGGGGGGGGGATACATGGCAGGGGATATTAAATTTTGCTAACAAACAGAGATATTTCATCTGTATAGACATCTCCAGGACACAGATACAGTGGAAATAAAAAAAAAGTAGAGCAGGAAAAACAGCTTCCTGCTCTACCATTCTGTAACCTGGAGGCCGAAGTTCTGTGAGAACTTGTGACCTCCAGGTGTCCTGGCAACCACTGAAGAAATCAGCGTCCTGACCCAGGGCACGATTACATCACTACATTACGTCTCCTGAGCCGGGAAGCTGACGGTGTGTGAAGCGGGTTATGAAGAAGTGACAGAGGCAAGACAAGTGCATAATGGAATTGAAGGCAGGTAAGTATTTTTAATTTAATTTTTGGTTGGCATTGGCAGGCAGCATTTATGTAAGGGGGTATTAAGCTACGGTGAGCATTATTGATTTATAGGGGTTGTCCAGGAATTTCAGAAGTCAGGGAAGAGGCCATGAACGGTGAAACACACACACACATATATATATATATATATATATATATATATATATATATATATATATATATACACACACACACATACAGTACAGACCAAAAGTTTGGACACACCTTCTCATTCCAAGAGTTTTCTGTATTTTCACGACTATAAAAATTGTAGATTCACACTGAAGGCATCAAAACTATGAATTAACACATGTGGAATTATATACTTAACAAAAAAGTGTGAAACAACTGAAAATTTTTCTTATATTCTAGGTTCTTCAAAGTAGCCACCTTTTGCTTTGATTACTGCTTTGCACACTCTTGGCATCTCTTGATGAGCTTCAAGAGGTAGTCACCTGAAATGGTTTTCACTTCACAAGTGTGCCCTGTCAGGTTTAATAAGTGGGATTTCTTGCCTTATAAATGGGGTTGGGACCATCAGTTGTGTTGTTCAGAAGTCAGGTGGATACACAGCTGATAGTCCTACTGAATGGAGTGTTAGAATTTGTATTATGGCAAGAAAAAAGCAGCTAAGTAAAGAAAAACGAGTGGCCATCATTACTTTAAGAAATGAAGGTCAGTCAGTCCGAAAAATTGGGAAAACTTTGAAAGTGTCCCCAAGTGCAGTGGCCAAAACCATTAAGCTCTACAAAGAAACTGGCTCACATGAAGACCGCCCCAGAAAAGGAAGACCAAGAGTCACCTCTGCTGCGGAGGATAAGTTCATCCGAGTCACCAGCCTCAGAAATCGCAGGTTAACAGCAGCTCAGATTAGAGACCAGGTCAATGCCACACAGAGTTCTAGCAGCAGACACATCTCTACAACAACTGTTAAGAGGAGACTGTGTGCAGCAGGCCTTCATGGTAAAATAGCTGCTAGGAAACCACTGCTAAGGACAGGCAACAAGCAGAAGAGACTTGTTTGGGCTAAAGAACACAAGGAATGGACATTAGACCTGTGGAAATCTGGGCTTTGGTCTGATGAGTCCAAATTTGAGATCTTTGGTTCCAACCACCGTGTCTTTGTGCGACGCAGAAAAGGTGAACGAATGGACTCTACATGCCTGGTTCCCACCGTGAAGCATGGAGGAGGAGGTGTGATGGTGTTGGGGTGCTTTGCTGGTGACACTGTTGGGGATTTATTCAAAATTGAAGGAATACTGAAGCAGCATGGTTACCACAGCATCTTGCAGCGGCATGCTATTCCATCCGGTTTGCGTTTAGTTGGACCATCCTTTATTTTTCAACAGGACAATGACCCCAAACACACCTCCAGACTGTGTAAGGGCTATTTGACCAAGAAGGAGAGTGATGGGGTGCTACGCCAGATGACCTGGCCTCCACAGTCACCAAACCTGAACCCAATCGAGATGGTTTGGGGTGAGCTGGACTGCAGAGTGAAGGCAAAAGGTCCAACAAGTGCTAAGCATCTCTGGGAACTCCTTCAAGACTGTTGGAAGACCATTTCAGGTGACTACCTCTTGAAGCTCATCAAGAGTGTGCAAAGCAGTAATCAAAGCAAAAGGTGGCTACTTTGAAGAACCTAGAATATAAGACATATTTTCAGTTGTTTCACACTTTTTTGTTAAGTATATAATTCCACATGTGTTAATTCATAGTTTTGATGCCTTCAGTGTGAATCTACAATTTTTATAGTCATGAAAATACAGAAAACTCTTGGAATGAGAAGGTGTGTCCAAACTTTTGGTCTGTACTGTATGTATGTATATATATATATATATATATAAAAATCATAGCTGTGCATGCTGTGGCTTTTCCGCTGGAAGACCCTTTGTCGCACATGACTGCTGAGTCCAATCAGTGACCACAGGAAAGGAACCGGTGATGTCACTCACATAAGTCACCATTTCCTTTCCTGTGGCCGCTGATTGGCCTCAGCAGTCATATGCGCGAGGACTTCTGTCGGCAAAGGAGTGGCGCACTCTGGACTGGACAGTGGCGGCAGACACTGGCGCACTGGGGACAAGTGAATATGATTTTATTTTTTTTTTTTTAATGTTTCACCTTCCTCGACATCCTCTCTGACCTCTGAAATTCCTGGACAATCCCTTTAAGGGGATATGCAGGAGTATTATTAATTAGTGGGAACACAGGGGGCATTATTAACTGATGGGCACTCTTAATTAAAACAGGCCTTCCCAGGTCATAACTTCTAATGCAGGCAGCAGGGGAGTGTTAAAACTGTATCCACCCCTCTTTACCTGTACTGGGTTGGCTGTCATCTTGTATGTATACAGAGCAGCTGTAATGTCATGTCAACAAGACCATGGACAGAAACACGGTTCCCGTTAACTTGACGTCACTGCTGCAGCCGCTCCGTATGCAGACCAGTGAAGGTGACAAGTGGCCCAGCACAGGAACAGAGCGGAGGATGCAGGTAAGTGTCAGTGCATTTTTATTTTATAACCCTCCCCTGCTGCATGCATTAAAATGTCTCATCCTGGACAACCTCTAAAAGGGCACACAGGGGCATTGGCATTCATTTAAAGATACATACAGGGGTATTATTCATTTACAGGGGATTTTCATACTTATATATATATATATATATATATATATATATTATATATATATTATAATTGGGGTAGTAGCAGGATGGGGACTTTGTGTAGGTGAGAATAATATGGGTCAGGTGCCTTGAAAAATGAGGAGCCAAAGATGTCTGTGTTGCAGACTTTACAGAGAGAAGTCACAGCTGGAAAAAGTGGTCATGGAGGTCCAGAGGGAAGAGACGAGAAATGTGAAAGATTACAGTCAGAGATGTCACCTGTAAGTCACTAAATGTAACTGCACTGTATTCACCTAAATGGGCTGCAGAGCCCTGTGTAGAGCCGGTATATACCACTATATTGTCACTGTATAGTGATAATATCAGTATAAATGGGTTGGGAGCCCACTTGGACATGTATGCCATCCCCCCGTGCTGAACCCCTAGTTATACCTCTGATGTAACCATATAAGTTATCTTAAAGGGGTTGGCCACTTTCAGGCCAATATTAAAAGACAAATCTTATTGTTTGTATAATAAAAAAAAAGTGTACAATTTTCCAATATACTTTCTGCATCAATTCCTCACTGTTTTCAAAATCTTTGATAGCTTTCTTTCATTCTGCTTAGCACAGCTCGTTACAGCCACAGCACAGTAATCAGACCTCTGGTAACGAGCTGTGCGCATGTGTGTCCATCACATGACCATGGACCATACTTCACATGACTATGGACCATACATCACATGACCATGGACCATACATCACATGACCATGGACCGATTTTTATCCACTGGAAGTAAGCAGAATGAATGACAGCAAGCTTAGATCTAGAAAATGGTGAGGAATTGATACAGAAAGTATATTGGAAAATTGTACAACTTTTTATTATACAAACAATAATATTGGTCTTTCAATATTGGTCTGATAATGGCCAACCCCTTTAAATTGATCCAAAGAAACATTAACAATGAGTCATGTATATAATGTTTTTTTAATTGACATATAATGTGAAATTACTAGCAATACTGTAGAGGTGTAATCTGTTTCATTCCAGATCATTTGCATTCTGAACCCTTTTATTATAGACTCTTGGGTCATGAAGTCCCCAGTATAATAACCACTCCAGAGATTTCTCTCCTATATAATATTCAGGAAGTCAGTTTCTCCTGTGTGCAGGACTTCTAGGCAACTACGGGATTCTATAATCATCTATCTATAACTTCCTTTCCCAACCAGCTCTCCCCCCGCCTTGTTTTCCAGCAGGTCTCCTCATGCTTAAGATTTCATTTCTGCTTTGTCCGAGGGAACAGGAGTACAGGGATATAAGTGTCTAGTGTGTTTCTAGAATATTCTGTTTCAAACTGCTCTTCCTTGCCTCCTGCTTGTAAAAGCTGACAGCAAGAAACCTATCACAAGCAGGAGACAAGCTGAAACGGCATCACATAGGAATATACTCTTGAGACTCAAGTGTGATTTAGGGGACAGAAGTTCTGTTCCATTGATCTATCACTTGCTGCCCTTAAACTCAGTGCAGAGCAAGTGCATTGTGATAAGAATCTGTTCCTTCAGTCTCTGCAAAGCCAGAGGCATCATGGGAAATGTAGTCTGCATTAGAGGTACCCATATCATTAGGAAAGAATAAATCAAGATGGCAGACAAACAAAAAATGGATCAACAACTAAAACAAGTGTATACAAGGTATACACAAAAGCTGCAACATTGTTCTTTAATAATAGTATATGCTGTACTGTATAGGCAAAAGGAATTGGAAATAAAGTACATCTCTTACATTTAGGTATTTTGGATATACTTGCTTTGATGGATCAGCAATGGATATCTGTGCGTAGAAGGAATCTGCACTATCGTTACACATACAAACACATGGGCCTGAGGAACTCACCCCAATGGGTCTAGGTCTGCTGCACCATATGGGAAGTGCCCAGGAGGGTTGATCCTAGACAAGAGATGTAACAGAGATTTATAGGTTATACTAGAAACATGGTAAGTAAAAATGAACTAGGAGAACAAAGGGAACACATACCAGGGATTGCGATGTGATGTAGGAGCCCTGGTGGGAACTCTAAGGGGGTCATCATCCACAGGTCTTTCCCTTGTGCTCTCAGCTCTAACATTTTCCTTTTTAGAGCCAAGTAAAGGGGAAAAAAGCTTAGCTTCTAACTGGCGCTTCAACTCCACAGGATTTTTATAGATGCTAAGGACAGGAAAACACATTAATCACAAATCATCAAATTGCCAAACGTTTCAGACATAATTAATTAAAGGGTGTTTATAATTTAGCATCCATTTGTAATGCATTTAAAATGTTAAAAAAATATAGGCAACTTTGCAAACATATTTGTGTAAATAGCATTTCTGCAGACCTATGTGTCTCCACAGACTACAACTAAAGCCTTTGTAGTCTGATCCTGCAGTCAGGGTTTTACTCCACTCCCTTATTCTCTACTTTTGATACACTGAACTGACCTTTGGTACTGCTGTAGCTGGCCACTGTCTATGAAGTCCTCAATATTCAGGGTGACATCAGAAGTTTTCTCAGATTGGAGCTCCTGCAAGAAGTAAAGAAAGGTCTACTCTAATTCTATGTGTAGGGTGTTTACCAAGGGGAGCAGTTAAATAAGGCTAGGTTCACATCTGTCATAGGTTTCACAACAGAAAAACGGCCCATAAAAATAGTAGAGACAAAAAAAGGAGCCTGAGGGACCCCACTGACTATAATGGGGTCCGTCCGTCAGACGTCCGTTTTTTTTCATTTTAATTGCAGGACAAAAAAAGTCACACCTTTTTCGTCCTGTAATTTCTGACAGATCTTCGATGGACAGACACCCAGCACAGATGTGAGCTCAGCGAGAAAAGGTTTTTTTTTTTTTGTTGCTTTAGTGCATCTCAAATAAAAAACAAAATCAACTTTTCTAATGGTCTTGATTGAAAATCTAGACACACTTATGTGCCTCCAAATAACAGACTGCAAACAGCTCATTTGTAGTCTTATGTGTTGCTTCACTCTCTGTCTTCGCTTCTGTTTTCTATAGCGGTCACTGCAATGGAGTCTCCGGCGTAGATGTGAAACCAGCCTTAGATGGGCTGGATCAATTAAACACACTTTATGGGGAGAACTGTGGAAATTATGGCCAAAATATATGCCAACCCCAGGTTGGCATAGATTTTCATTCTGGCGTATAGCACCATCTGAAATGTCCCAAAGCAGGAGCCTCTTAAAAATTCTGTCACATCCCAAGCCGGCAGAGGAATTGATTAAAGCTATGTTAACATCTGGGTTCAGAGATTCCAGCCCAGGGTCTAAAATCACTGGAGGGAAATGACCTGCAAGAACAAATTTGTCCTCCGGCGCTTTCAATTTAAAGACAACAGGTACTCGAAAATAAACAAACACATTTAGAGTCCAATGAACTCTATTATAATCAATTAGATCCATTAGACTCCATATGTGTCTGTTAATTTTGAGGTCCATTTGCCTGTTGTTCTGGTTCTCCGACGGACCAGGACAACGGAAACCCTGACAGAGGTGTGAACCTAGTGTAAGACTGCTGTGGCAAATCCCTCCCATAATGCATTATTGTACCATAGCATTGTATACCGGGCTTACCATGGCATTGACTATCAGGGTGCCATCCACAGTGAGTGCCTTGAGTAGGACCTGTGATGTCTCATGTCCATATCGCAAGGTGTATAACTCCTTGTTGTTAGCCCATCCATCTGGAAGCCGCTCTGTATCGATCTCCTGAGCTCCAGCCTGCAGGTGAAAGAGGCTGTGGGGATGGGTAGGCACATCATGTAACAATCTTCACTGAAAAGCAGCTACAAATGTCCACTGACATCTACAGTCACACAGGACGGAGGGGAGACACAATGGCCCCAGGGGCTGAACATATACATAGGCGGTATTTAACTAGAAGGGAGTAAATATTACTTTTACACATGCAGGGGCTAATAATATATGTGTAGATAAATGGCAGAGTTATGTACAACCAGGCAGTGGGGGACAAGACTAATATAAGCAGATAGAGCGGGCGTCAATACATAAACAGACCGTAAAGCCATAAAAGAAATGTAGGAAAAATCATGAACCTTGCTCTGACTTATGTGATGTAAAAAAATGCCCTCAATAAAAACATTTAAGCATCCAGGGGTGACAGCTACTCATAGGAAGCAGACAGCAGTACAGCCCATTATAGGCAGGCAGTTACATACAAACAGGCAGAGGTAACACTATTCTATGTAGGCAGGCAGGGGTGTCAGCTACTCATAGGAAGCAGACAGCAGTACAGCCCATTATAGGTAGGCAGTTACATACAAACAGGCAGAGGTAACACTATTCTTTGTAGGCAGGCAGGGGTGACAGCAACTCATGGAAGCAGACAGCAGTAAGCCCATTATAGGCAGGCAGTTACATAAAAATAGGCAGGGGTAACACTATTCTATGTAGGCAGGCAGGGGTGGCAGCTACTCATAGGAAGCAGACAGCAGTAAGCCCATTATAGGCAGGCAGTTACATAAAAATAGGCAGGGGTAACACTATTCTATGTAGGCAGGCAGGGGTGGCAGATACTCATAGGAAGCAGACAGCAGTAAGCCCATTATAGGCAGGCAGTTACATAAAAATAGGCAGGGGTAACACTATTCTATGTAGGCAGGCAGGGGTGACAGAAACTCATGGAAGCAGACAGCAGTACAGCCCATTATAGGCAGGCAGTTACATAAAAATAGGCAGGGGTAACACTATTCTATGTAGGCAGGCAGGGGTGGCAGATACTCATAGGAAGCAGACAGCAGTACAGCCCATTATAGGCAGGCAGTTACATAAAAATAGGCAGGGGTAACACTATTCTATGTAGGCAGGCAGGGGTGACAGAAACTCATGGAAGCAGACAGCAGTAAGCCCATTATAGGCAGGCAGTTACATACAAACAGGCAGAGGTAACACTATTCTATGTAGGCAGGCAGGCAGGCAGGGGTGTCAGCTACTCATAGGAAGCAGACAGCAGTACAGCCCATTATAGGCAGGCAGTTACATAAAAATAGGCAGGGGTAACACTATTCTATGTAGGCAGGCAGGGGTGTCAGCAACTCATGGAAGCAGACAGCAGTACAGCCCATTATAGGCAGGCAGTTACATAAAAATAGGCAAGGGTGGTTGGGGGCGTGGCCTGGACGCGCATGGAGTAGCACGCGCGCAGGTCCTTCTCCGCTCGCTACTGAGACCCGTGGACCCCTCAGCAAGCGCAGTATCGGCAAGCACTTACCGAGGAAGGTGGCCCCGGGCACCCCAGCGCCCGTGGAGAGGTCTGGGGGGGCCACCCTGGACGCCTTTCTTGCCCAGCGGCCTTCTCTACCGGGCCAGGCTGCTGCGGGGCGGCCATCTTGGATTTCCTCCGCTCTCCAGGCACAGGGGTCGCAGCGCAGCTTCTCTCCTCCCGCGCTCCCCGTCAGCCAGCGGAGCGCCGCTTCAACAGAGATCCCTGTCGGCGCCTGGGCAACCCAGAGTTTCCCCAGCACGAGTACTCCCACAGTCTCCTCACCCTGGGATGTCCCAGCAACTACATTCTGCTTCACCAGCACTCCTGGCAGAGCGGCATGAGAGGACCCCGGATGTTTCCAGCTTCTCAAGGAGTTCTGAGGTCAGTGGCTCTGCTCCCTCCTGCACCGCTGATGAGTTGCAGCCTGTGGCCACAGAGCTGGTCTCTGTGGCCCCCCGGCTACTATCTTCCCCCATCACCCCCCCCCTCCATGGCTCAGAGGGGGATGGCGTGGTGAGGGACGCTGGCATAGGGGCTCCTCTGCCCCGCACTCCCAAGGATTATGGCTCCCCCCCTCCAGTCCTGTACCCCCAGAGCTGTATCCCAGGCCCATCTTCAGCACCATCATCCATGGCGGACCTTCTTCCTCAACTTACTACTAAACAAGACCTTAAAAGTATGGTTGCGGAAATCACAGCATCCTTCCGATCTGAAATTGCTACCCTCCGCACTGATTTACACTCTATTGCTAACCGAATGGACACGCTGGAGAATGACCATGACACTACCAGGGACTATGTTGCCTCACTGCATGATACTACCACTGAACAGGGTTCAGCTATACGGGACATGCAACGCCACTTGGAGGATCTTGACAACAGGGGCCGGCGCAACAATATACGCGTCAAGGGACTCCCAGAGGCTGACCAATCTGAGGATCTGCCTGTTCTGCTGGAGGCTGTCTTCAACACTATACTGCAGGAGCCCCCGTCCCACAAAATTAAGTTTGATAGGGCACATCGAGCCCTTCGACCCAGAGGATCTTCCGCCACACCCCGTGATGTCATCTGCTGCCTCCACGACTTCACCCTTAAAGAGGCTATAATGAGCAAAGTGCGCAAACTCAAAGACTTCGAGTTTCAGGGAGCTCCACTACAATTCTATCAGTATCTGTCGCTAATCACCCTCCAGAAACGCCGCCATCTCCGACCCCTCCTCCAGATTCTTCAGGAGCACCAAATTCCTTACCGGTGGGGATTTCCGTTTGCTCTCATTGCTCGTAGGGATGGTCGCTCCGCTACGCTTCGCTCCTTTGCCTCTCTTCTGTGACCTATTGGATGTTCCCCTGCCGGATTTAACAGACTGGGAGCTATTCTCTCCACCCCCTCCCCCACCACCGGTTTGGCAACGATTGGAGCCCAGACGACGTCATGCATCCTCCGCGGTGGTGACCACTCGGAGGCCCCGGCTGGAGACTGATCCCTGAGGAGGCTGCCCCCCCTTGAGACGTTCTCCCTTTTCTCGGTGGTGCTTTGGAATCTGCATGCCTTAATGTTATGTTTGCTTCTCTTTTTTTCTTTTTTAGGTCTACGGGTCTCATCTATTATGCTTATTATTGGATTGTTTTAGCAGAGTGGGGCGGGGTGGTGTTCCCTTCCTTCCTTCTTTTTACTGGTGGTTGGGGATCCACCGCCTCCCCTCCGACCTCCTGTCCACGCTCTCCCCCCTAAGGGGATACTTGGACTGTGCGGCCATTGATCCTGATTGGACCTCTGGCTGCCCTCATTGGTCCCCAGGCGAGTGACTTAGCCTCGCCCACAAAGTATTGTTTAACTGTTTTTATTTTTACTTTGTCATTTATGATGTCTTTTGCCTCCCTCCCTCCCTCTCTTCCCCCCCCCCCCTCCCTGATCTAGAGACCCTGCCTCGACTTTGGGTTCCTGTTTGTGGATTGCCCTTTTGCCTCTCCGAGGGAAACTTGCCAGCGTCATGTGAGATGGGTGAGCTTATTGCAATCCGCCACTGTCCTCCAATCCTGGGTCCCAATGGTTAGGTGCGTGACAATTAATGTCAAGGGCCTGGGTTCCAACATTAAAAGGCGCCATGTCCTTAGAGAACTCCGCTCCTTACGAGCGGATGTGGCGTTTCTTCAGGAGACTCATTTTGACCGCGCTGGTACTTTTGCCTTCACTAAGCATTATTTTCCCGTAGCTTTTTCGGCCTTCCACAATCGACGCAGAGCTGGGGTGGCTATCCTTCTTTCTCGATCCTGCCCAATTACAGTGACGACTTCCCACATAGACCCAGGTGGCCGGTTTGTTATCTTGGAGGGGCTCCTTTATGGTGCCCCGATTGTTTTATGCAATGTCTATGCCCCCAATTCAGCGCAGATCCCGTTCTTGCGCCGGGTATTCTCCCGTCTGCGCGCTCTCCCACCATCAGCTTGGCTGGTGGGGGGAGACTTTAACATGGTCTTCTCTGAACGGGCGAATCGTCTGGCGTTACCCCAGGGCCCAACCCCCCATAGGTTGGCCCAACTTGCAAGGGAGTTCCGCAGGCTGATCCGCGCCCACTCTTTGTATGACCTTTGGCGAGTGGACAATCCTACAGCGCGCTCCTACACCTTCTTTTCTCACCCTCATAACACTCACACCCGCATTGACTACTTCTTTGGAAATGCTCCCGCTCTTCGTTTGCTTAGGGACACGAACATTGGCCCTCTCACCTGGTCTGATCATGCCCCAGTCGTGGTTACCTTATCTATGACTCCAGTGCCTACTCGCCAATGTCATTGGCGTCTTAACGAAACACTGCTCAAATCGCCGACCTCCCTCGAGACCCTGCGCACACACTTGATAGAGTATTTTAGGGACAACTTAGGCTCGGTAGACTCTCTTGCCATTCTCTGGGAAGCCCATAAGGCGGTCATGAGAGGATGCTGTATCGCATTGGCTTCTAGGCTTAAAAGGGACAGACAGGCCCAGGAACAGCTCCTCCAAGCCCGTATTCGGTCCCTTACGACGACTTTGGCAGCGCATCCATCCCTGGGGGTTCTTCGCCGTTTGGTCCTGGCCCGGGCGGACCTCCGTGATTTGGAGACCCGCCATGTGGAATGACTTCTCCTTTATACCCGTCAGAGGTTTTTTGAACGAGGTAATAAATCTCATACCCTCCTGGCAGGAACCCTCAGGGATCATCGGGCCTCTTCCACACCACACTCTGTCCGTGACCCCGCGGGTACTCTTCAACATCACCCTGATGCTGTGGCGCTAGCGTTCCACTCTTACTACTCTAAGCTGTATGACTTACCCCCCCCCACGAGCACTACTCCCTGGGGATGACTCAACACTACTGGAAGACTATTTAAAGGATTGTTGTCTCCCACGCCTTCCTCCTGAGGCCTTAACCTCCCTGAACACCCCCATCACCAGGGAGGAACTAGAAGGGGTCCTGAGGGACCTCCCAAATGGGAAAGCCCCAGGCCCAGATGGGTTCACTTACAATTATTATAAAGTTTTCCAGGGTGAACTCTCTGCTCATCTATTGTCCCTCTTCAATTCCTTCCTTTCAGGTTCCCCTATACCCCCGACTATGCTCTCTTCACTACTCACATTGGTCCCTAAACCGGGTAAGGACTTGCAGGATTGTGCTAACTACCGACCGATTGCTTTGCTGAACACGGACCTGAAGCTTTTCACCAAACTCTTAGCCAATAGACTGAATGCTTGGCTCCCTCTGCTTGTCCATAAGGACCAGGTGGGATTCATCCCCTGTCGTCAGGGTGGTGACAACACCAGGAGGACTGTGGATTTGGTGGAGGTGGCCAATCATTATTCTACCCCAGCCCTTCTCTTGAGCCTGGACGCTGAAAAGGCTTTTGACCGCATAAATTGGTCGTTTATGCATACTACGCTTAAGGCGTTCGGGCTTACGGGACCGTTTCTCACAGCTATCCAGGCCCTTTACTCCTTACCCTCAGCAGCAATTAAGCTTCCCCATGCATCTTCGCCCTCCTACCCTATTCGAAATGTTACTAGGCAGGGTTGCCCCCTGTCACCCATCATATTTGCCCTCTGCATTGAACCGCTAGCGGCCAAGATTAGGCGAGACCCTAATATCAAGGGGATCATGGTCCAAGATAAGGAATTTAAGATATCTCTCTTCGCGGACGATGTACTCCTCACTCTCACCTCCCCTCATACTACCCTTCCAAACTTGCTGCGCTCGCTAGAGACCTATGGTGATCTCTCAGGGTATAAGGTGAACCCCGCGAAGACTGAGGCACTCCCACTTAACATCCCACGGGACCTTCTCCTCCGCAGTAATTACGATTTCCAGTGGCGGGAGTCCTCTATCCGCTACCTGGGAGTCCATATATCCACCTCCTATGCAACCCTCTACTCGGCAAACTACCCGCGGTTGTTTTGTGAGCTAAGAGCCCTATTGGACAAATGGCAACCCTTGCCTATCTCCCTTTTGGGGAGAATTGCTGCGGTCAAGATGACTCTCCTCCCGAAGCTACTGTATTTTTTCGAGACGCTCCCAGTCGCGATACCTCGGGGAGAATTACGGAACCTACAGAAAGCTATCTTCCAGTTTATCTGGAAAGCAAAACGACACCGAATACCTAGATCTGTTATGCTGGCGGATAGGGGGTCTGGGGGGTATGGCTGTCCCACATCTGTTACATTATTACTGGGCGGCCCACTTACGCCATATCCCATTCTGGGCGGCTATGCCAGCATACACCAGATGGGTGCAGATAGAGAAGCTATGGCTGGCACCCATGCATCCTAACGCGCTTCTGTGGGTCAGCTCCCCCCCACCCCCCCTGCCTCGTACCTGTTGGGCCCCATTCGGTTTACTAGATCTATCTGGTCTACCTGTTGTGCTAGATTCTCCCTGATGTCCCCGCGCTCATCTATGGTCTCCATACTATACAACCCCCTTCTCCCGGAGAGCCTGACTTCTGCCATGACTAAAGTGTGGTCTGAAGTTGGCCTTTACCGGATTGCTGATATGGTTGACCCTGGAACCTTGGAACTCAGGTCCTTTGCTCATCTTACAGCTAATCAAAACCTGCCAGGTACTGAATGGTTCCATTACTTGCAGGTGGTTCACTTTGTCCGCTCCCTCCATGGGTCTCTTAAGGTGTCACTCCCCACCGCTTTTGAAAAGATTTGCCGTGCAGGCACGTCCACTAGGGGCTTTATATCCTCTATTTACCAACTTCTTAACTCACAAACTACAGGCTCTCCTGTTAATCATCGCTATATGCTTAAATGGGAGGAGGCGGTGGGTAAACCCATCTCCCAGGAGCAGTGGCGGATTGTATGGTCTCGGGCCCAGAAATCATCTCAGTGCATTACGTTTAGGGAAACGCAGTATAAGCTGTTGATGCATTGGTATCATACTCCGGCTCTCCTTCATACTTTAAACCCATTAGTTCCCCCATGATGCTGGCGCTGTGGAGCTGCGGTGGGTACCCTGCACCATATCTTTTGGACGTGCCCTCTCATCCTCGGTTTTTGGAGGGAGGTCAGGACTCTGACGACTGCTCTCTTTTTGCAAGAGGTTCCTCTTGACCCTCTTCTTTATCTCCTGAACCTTCCCCTCAGACACCTGAGCAATAAGTCATCCAGGCTTTTCTTGCATCTTTGTACTGCAGCTAAAACTCTCATAGCTAGAAACTGGAAGAAGGTGAGTCCCCCATCTAGTCTTGAGCTTGTGGCTAGAATGAAGGATGTGAGGAGTCTTGAATACCTGACTGCTGGCCTACATAATTCACGGGAAGCCTTTGGGGCTATTTGGGCACCCTGGGACATGTATTGTACATCACAGGGTCTCTGATCTCTAGTCCTCTCCTTCCCTCCCCCCCCCCCCTTCGGTCCTACCCTTGTCTTCTTAACCCCTCCATTCCCCCCTCCCTTGTTCACTGCTTAATTTAAATGCATATTGCTTAAGGGGGAGGAGGCAGATAGCCTCTATTTACCTCAATGCTTCCTGTTTGTTTGATTATTATTGTTTTTTTTGTTTTTTCTTTATTCCTTGTTAATGAAAAATTTTTCAATAAAATTACAGTTATATAAAAAAAAAAATAGGCAAGGGTAACACTATTCTATGTAGGCAGGCAGGCAGGGGTGACAGCTACTCATGGAAGCAGACAGCAGTATAGTCCATTATAGGCAGGCAGTTACATACAAACAGGCAGGAGTAACACTATTCTATGTAGGCAAGCAGGGGTGACAGAGCAATTACAAGCAGACTGTTCACACACAGCGTTGTAGTCCCCGTATACAAGCAGGAAGAGGCTGCACCATCACCTACCTGCTCGCCTATGCCATGGCAGCGGAAGCCGTGGTTGATCATTTCCCAGTGGATGAAGCAGACAAGCGGGTCCTGAGGTCTATTGATCTCAGATGAAACCAGCCCAAACAGCAGTTCTAAGCCTGGGGACGCCATGTTTGTGGCTATCGGCAGATTACAGTTCCGGGATCACCAGACACCCGAGGAAATGGTTCCGTGTGCATTTCCTGACATGGTCACTAGATGTCCCTGACTGAATCCGTCCTAGTGCAGTGTGCTGCTGTTCTGTGTGTACGGGGCCACTAGATGCCGCTAGAGAGCCAAGCAGTTCCGAGTACAGCACAATGCAGTGTTGTGAATCAATACAGGATACCACGAAGGGAATAAGAAAAAAAGGAATATTCATGGTTAGAAGATTTGGGATTGTTTTGGAGCAATTTTTATACCTGCCAACTTTAAGATGACAGAAAGATGGGTAAAATTGTATGCCATAGCAAATTTGTATATGATGAACCACAGCTATAACCCTTTGTGTCCTCACACAGTAGAATCCATTCCCTGTTAAGGTAAGTCCACATGGAGGAATTTGCCACAAATTTGGGAACGGATTCTACCCCTGAATCCTCTGCGGATTCAGGGGTGGAATGGGAGACAGAGATCGCGGCTCGTGACTCCTTGCTGATTAGTCTCATTTATCTGGGACTAATCAGTAGTGGAAAGTCGCAGTGGAATGCCGATGTACTGCATCAATATCCCGCAGCGGAAAATGAAGAGGAATTATGTGTGAATGTACCTTTAGTGTCCCTCGTATGTTGTCATGTCCCCTCATGGTCCCCACAAATTGCAACGCTCCCTCTTTGTGGCCCTCACATAATATGTCATTCAGATGCTACAGGGCCCTGGAAACTGAGGGGACCCAAAGGTCCCCCTGCCACATACAACTGATTCTGAGCTGTCGGCCCCCACTGATCAGATATTTCTGGCCTATCCTTAAGGCCTAATCCAAAATCCTGAACAACCCCTTTTAAACATTTTTAGGAGTTTTTAAAATTGTCCACATCACTCTGGCTACTAAGATGAATTATAGCCTGACAAAAACTAATTTTGTAGTGGCTGTTTTGAAAAATAGAAAATGATTTGTGGTTTTCTTGAATAAAAACTAATCTAATTAAAAAAAAAAATCTAGAGGGGTTTTCTTTGCAGCAGTGACTTAATTTACATCACAGACAGTATTACAATAGAAGATAACAGCTCTATAGATAACACTACTGAACTATCATTACATCCACAACTGACAATAGATGGCATCGCAATTTACTAACCCCTTCCCTGCACAGAGCATGCCTAGAAAACTCTCTCATAAAGCTCAGTGAGTGGGTACCAGATTATTGCTGCCACGAGAAAAACATATCACTAAATATTGTTAAGAGAGGAGATGCTCAGGTGAGATGGCAGCCCCCATAATCATGTACAGAAAAGTTTTAATAAATACTTTAGAAAATGGTGATACATTCCCTTTGCATTCCAATAAAGAGAAGCTATTACTCAGTAATGGAAGACAGCAATATAAGGCTTAGTTCACATCTGCACCAAAGACTCTGTTACAATGTCCATAAAATTCCTGCATGTAAGACTTTTTGCTCAGTTTTAAAATGATGGACCAGAACAACAAATAGGCTAGTGTTAATTTAGCTTAAAGGATTGTCCAGGATATATATATATATATATATATATATATATATATATATTTTTTTTTTTTTTTTGTTTTTTTTTTTTATTTTAGGCAGGTGAAGGTGAAAAAAAAAATACAAAAACATACTCACCTGGTGGTCCAGTCCTGCAACTCCTGTGTTTTCTTCTGGTGTAAGTCCCTGCCGCACGTGACCACTGAGGCCACTGATTGGCCTGTGACATCATGTGTCCTTTCCTTAAGTGGCTGATTGGCCTCATCGGCCTAAGGAAAGGTACACAGGACATCATAGCCTGGACCGTGTTGGGAGACACCGGAGCACTGGGGACAGGTGAGTATGGGGTTTTTGTTTTTTACCTTCACCGGCCTAATATAAAAACATTTTTTTATAACCTCTTTTAGCCTGGTCTAGGCCTTTGGCTTGATGAGCAGACTGAAGGGCAATAACTAACATACATTGCAACAGTGATTTTAGCCCCTAGCATTTAGGCCAGGGCCACACGTGGCATAAACACCGCAGTTTGGCTGTGGCAGAAACGCCACAGCAAAAGATGCGGCATTTTACAGTCACTGCAAAGTTACAGTAAAGTGGATGTGTTCTAGTGAATCCCATCCACACATTGCAGAGAAATATGCGCAACTGAAATGCTGCGATTTCCAAAACTTGCGTTTTTGGAAATCGCAGCATGTCAATTATACCTACGCAAACGCCGGCGGTTTCCCTATAGGTATAATGAAAGCCAAAAGTCCTCAGAGGAAACCTCTGCAGACTTTCTGTGAAAATCTCTATGGGAAAAACCACAATGTGTTTCTGCTGCGGTTTTTCCCACAGAGATTTTTCACTGCGGCCCGCTACGTGGGGCTTTAGCCTTGGAAGGTTTCTCTATATTAGTGCCTTGTATAGATCCCTTACAATAAAAGGAAAGATCTGGTACAGGTGCCTTTAAAGCGATACTCCAGCGGTTTTTTTTTTAGCTATTCAAGGTAGTCATTGAAGTATATTGAAAATCTGCTATTACTGATGCTGTCACCCATATCTAGTATATGTTCCCATGTCTGGTACCTCTCACCCATAGCAGAATTGATTATACAATATACCTTTCAGGACTGTAGACTGTGAGGTAGATAGGTCCTAAATGCTGCAACAACTGCTGCTGTTAACAGTGGAAAGGTAAAAGGGGCATGGTGACCTGACTGTGAGAGAGAACTATGGGCAGGCAGTACGTGTGAGAGGGAGGCTTTAGGGAGCAGACTTGGCTTGGCAGAGTAGGAGCAGGGAGGCATTTTCACAGAAGATCAGTGGAGTGTTCCTTTACTATTTCAGTAGGGGGGCAAACAGGGTCAGCTCTCCAGCCATATCTGTTTTAGTTAATAAATTAGATTTCCTATAATATTCCAATGCTTTGATATCTTTTCCTACAACTGTGCACTGTGTCATCCCTCTGTTATTCCTCTTGGACATTTATATATAAATTGACAGCTGGGTGTACGAGGTGTTTCCATGCACATTTTTTCAATGTCCTACTAGTGCTGCCAGTGTCAGAATGTGTAGGGACACACAAATTTGACAAGGGGAATGATAACACCCATTTGTCAAACTATTCATACATTTCAAGGAGGTATAACAGAAGAACAACCCAACACAGATTTATTAGAAAACATGCTCCAGAATTATTACTTAATGGGGAATACAAGTATTTGCTAAAACAGATATATTGGGACCTCTTTAAATGCAATTGAACATGCGTATCAAGAAGTTGAATATATTGTAGCTCTTACAAAGATAAACCAGACCAGAGCAGATTTATTGAGTTTATCTGAAGGTGCAGCAGGTCGGATGTGCTGATGCCCGGATGGGATGTTCTCTATCTGTGCCCTGCACTGAACCCAGTGCTATGACTCCTAATTTTACAGTGATAGCCTGTTATCACCATCCCCATTTCCTCAATCAATCAGAACATTTCCTTCCTCCGTCATACGCCATATTCTTTTAGGGTCACATTTCAGTGATTTCCTTCTGATTATCAGCTATATTTAAACCTTTTCTGACCTCTGAGTTTTCATAATAGCTTGCTAAGCAATACTCCCTGGAAAGCCTGTAGCTTCTGGCTGCTTAGATATACTGGGACATGTACAGTACAGACCAAAAGTTTGAACACACCTTCTCATTCCAAGAGTTTTCTGTATTTTCATGACTATAAAAATTGTAGATTCACACTGAAGGCATCAAAACTATGAATTAACACATGTGGAATTATATACTTAACAAAAAAGTGTGAAACAACTGAAAATATGTCTTATATTCTAGGTTCTTCAAAGTAGCCACCTTTTGCTTTGATTACTGCTTTGCACACTCTTGGCATTCTCTTGATGAGCTTCAAGAGGTAGTCACCTGAAATGGTCTTCCAACAGTCTTGAAGGAGTTCCCAGAGATGCTTAGCACTTGTTGGCCCTTTTGCCTTCACTCTACGGTCCAGCTCACCCCAAACCATCTCGATTGGGTTCAGGTCTGGTGACTGTGGAGGCCAGGTCATCTGGCGAAGCACCCCATCAATCTCCTTCTTGGTCAAATAGCCCTTACACAGTCTGCAGGTGTGTTTGGGGTCATTGTCCTGTTGAAAAATAAATGATGGTCCAACTAAAATCAAATCGGATGGAATAGCATGCCGCTGCAAGATGCTGTGGTAACCATGCTGGTTCAGTATTCCTTCAATTTTGAATAAATCCCCAACAGTGTCACCAGCAAAGCACCCCCACACCATCACACCTCCTCCTCCATGCTTCACGGTGGGAACCAGGCATGTAGAGTCCATTCGTTCACCTTTTCTGCGTCGCACAAAGACACGGTGGTTGGAACCAAAGATCTCAAATTTGGACTCACCAGACCAAAGCCCAGATTTCCACAGGTCTAATGTCCATTCCTTGTGTTCTTTAGCCCAAACAAGTCTCTTCTGCTTGTTGCCTGTCCTTAGCAGTGGTTTCCTAGCAGCTATTTTACCATGAAGGCCTTCTGCACACAGTCTCCTCTTAACAGTTGTTGTAGAGATGTGTCTGCTGCTAGAACTCTGTGTGGCATTGACCTGGTCTCTAATCTGAGCTGCTGTTAACCTGCGATTTCTGAGGCTGGTGACTCGGATGAACTTATCCTCCGCAGCAGAGGTGAGTCTTGGTCTTCCTTTCCTGGGGCGGTCCTCATGTGAGCCAGTTTCTTTGTAGCGCTTGATGGTTTTGGCCACTGCACTTGGGGACACTTTCAAAGTTTTCCCAATTTTTCGGACTGACTGACCTTCATTTCTTAAAGTAATGATGGCCACTCATTTTTCTTTACTTAGCTGCTTTTTTTCTTGCCATAATACAAATTCTAACACTCCATTCAGTAGGACTATCAGCCGTGTATCCACCTGACTTCTGAACAACACAACTGATGGTCCCAACCCCATTTATAAGGCAAGAAATCCCACTTATTAAACCTGACAGGGCACACCTGTGAAGTGAAAACCATTTCAGGTGACTACCTCTTGAAGCTCATCAAGAGAATGCCAAGAGTGTGCAAAGCAGTAATCAAAGCAAAAGGTGGCTACTTTGAAGAACCTAGAATAGAAGACATATTTTCAGTTGTTTCACACTTTTTTGTTAAGTAAATAATTCCACATGTGTTAATTCATAGTTTTGATGCCTTCAGTGTGAATCTACAATTTTTATAGTCATGAAAATACAGAAAATTCTTGGAATGAGAAGGTGTGTCCAAACTTTTGGTCTGTACTGTAGTTTGACATAAGTAGCAATATTATTGATAAGCCCTGTAGCTACATCACAACTGCCATCATTAGTTTAGTACAACAAAGACATTCAGATCCATCTGAGGTACTGTAGTCACATTGACCCTCATATAAATTCACCTTAAAGTTAAAAGTGTGACTCATAGGAGAGGAATCTCTGTATATTAAAGGGGTTATCCGGGTTCTTATATTGATGGCCTATCCTTAGGCAGCACTGTCTCATAGAGCTCAGTGTTAGAAACCGGTTAACGGTAAAGGTATTTAAATTGTGTTTTATCAAATCTGAACTACTAGGGCAATTCCACCCAATAAATGGCACCCAAAAGTGCCAAGTAAAGAGAATGGAGGGGCATATGAGACATAATGCATATGCAATATGACATAATGCAATATGACATTTTTTTGCCTTCTCCAGCTGACATCTGACACATATATATATATATGTATATACAGTTGACATCCTACTACAACAGCCGGGATCAGAGATAACTTACTGTAGAGGCAACCACTGACCTCTCTAAGTTCATAAGTGCCCCCAGAACAATCAGTCAATGATTTGCTATGTATGTGAACCTTTCAGGCCCTGCACCTTGGCATTCAGGAATTTAGGGAAAGTTGTGTGACAATCCATGTAGGAGCTGTAAAGGTGGTCATAGCACTTACAGGCTATGGTTGATACAGTGGGTACTGAAAGTATTCAGACCCCTTTAAATTTTTCACTCTTTGTTTCATTGCAGCCATTTGCTAAAAACAAAAAAGTTCATTTTATTTCTCATTAATGTACACTCAGCACCCCATTTTGACAGAAAAAAAAAACAGAAAAGTAGATATTTTTGCAAATTTATTAAAAAAGAAAAACTGAAATATCACATGGTCATAAGTTTTCAGACCCTTTGCTGTGACACTCATATTTAACTCACATGCTGTCCATTTCCTTCGGATCCTCCTTGAGATGGTTCTACTCCTTCATTAGAGTCCAGCTGTGTTTAATTAAATTGATTGGACTTGATTAGGAAAGGCACACATCTGTCTATATAAGACCTCACAGCTCACAGTGTGTGTCAGAGCAAATGAGAATCATGATGTCTAAGGAATTGCCCAAGGAGCTCAGAGACAATTGTGGCAAGGCACAGATCTGGCCAAGGTTACAAAAGAATTTCTGCAGCACTCAAGGTTCCTAAGACCACAGTGGCCTCCATAATCCTTAAATGGAAGAAGTTTGGGACGACCAGAACTCTTCCTAAAACTGGCCGTCCAGCCAAACTGAGCAATCGTGGGAGAAGAGCCTTGGTGAGAGAGGTAAAGAAGAACCCAAAGATCACTGTAGCTGAGCTCCAGAGATGCAGTAGGGAGATGGGAGAAAGTTCCACAAAATCAACTATCACTGCAGCCCTCCACCAGTCGGGGCTTTATGGCAGAGTGGCCCGAAGGAAGCCTCTCCTCAGTGCAAGACATATGAAAGCCCACATAGAGTTTGCCAAAAAACACATGAAGGACTCCCAGACTATGAGAAATAAGATTCTCTGGTCTGATGAGACGAAAATTGAACTTTTTGGCGTTAATTCTAAGCAGTATGGGTGGAGAAAACCAGGCACTGCTCATCACCTGCCCAATACAATCCCAACAGTGAAACATGGTGGTGGCAGCATCATGCTATGGGGGTGTTTTTCAGCTGCAGGGATAGGACGACTAGTTGCAATTGAAGGAAAGATGACTGTGGCCAAGTACAGAGATATCCTGGAAGAAAACCTCTTCCAGAGTACTCTGGACCTCAGACTGGGCCGAAGGGTAACCTTCCAACAAGACAATGACCCTAAGCACACAGCTAAAATAACAAAGGAGTGGCTTTGGAACAACTCTGTGACCATTCTTGACTGGCCCAGCCAGAGCCCTGACCTCAACCCAATTGAGCATCTCTGGAGAGACCTGAAAATGGCTGTCCACCAACGTTCACCATCCAACCTGACGGAACTGGAGAGGATCTGCAAGGAAGAATGGCAGAGGATCCCCAAATCCAGCTGTGAAAAACTTGTTGCATCTTTCCCAAGAAGAATCATGGCTGTACTAGCTCAAAATGGTGCTTCTGCTCAATACTGAGCAAAGGGTCTGAATACTTATGACCATGTGATATTTCAGGCTTTTTTGCTTTTAGCAAATGGCTGCAATGAAACAAAGAGTGAAAAATTTAAAGGGGTCTGAATACTTTCCGTACCCACTGTATATAAAAACCCTCTATGGTCATTGAATACAGGAACTTGTCCGCCTTAGCTTCCTCTCTGGTTACATTAACCCTGTCCTTTCTGCTTCTTTCATATAATAAAAACCATTCTTCCACAACATACCTTTAAAAAATTGCAACCTGATCTGTGTGTCTCAGTTGTGCTCTCACTGGGAATGGTCAGCTATTTGAGCTGGGATTAAGTATTTCCAGATTGCTCTCAGTCTTTCCATTGAATGTGTACACTGCAGCACAATTCAAAAAATGCAGCACGTGAGAACAGCATGAAAGCCAATAGCATCAGGATCCATATGGGGTAGGGGAGGGGGTGTATTACTCCTGTAGTGTTCTTTAAAGGGCCAATACACCTATTGGCCCAGATTTACTCATAGTTAGACAGTGTAAATTTAGACAGGCATTCTGAAACTATACTAGATTTTTCACAATGGCTGATTCTGGATGATAAATCTGGCGTATCTTTAGACTGCGTAGTCTATGTTTATACCACCTTTTAGTTGGCTGACTTTGAGCCAGAATTTTACTTTGGTACGTCATAGTGCATTTAAGCCATGCCCCCTTTTTCTGAAAATACAAACCAACATGTCAAAAAATGAATGTCAAACTAGAAGTGCCAAGATGCACTAAAGATGCGCCATGTTTACACCAGTATGCAGCATTAGAAGAGTAGCAGCTAACAAGGGCATTTAAAGGGGTTGTCCGGGATAAAATGCAATTTCTACAGTAATGTAAACACCCTCCCCCGCTTATTTACCCATATCCCTGGGGAGGTCATGTGACCGCCCCAGGCACACACATTTTCTGATTATCCAGTGATGTTCCATTTCTGGAAATGGATACAACCCCCCACAGCATCATACATACCTTCTTCTGGGCATGGGAGATGACTTCCTTCTGTGGGGACGGCTCCTCCTCTTCTTTGATGTCTGCTGGCACGTGTGCAATAGAACTGGAGTCCTGGCATTGCGCTATAGCCGGCGCTCCATCTCTACTGTGCAAGCGTGGGAGGCTCCGGCAGATGTCAAAGAGGAGGAGGAGCCATCCCCACAGAATGAAGTCATCTCCCGTGCCCAGAAGACAGGTAAGTATGATAGGGTGGGGGGGCGCTGAGTTAGTTAGGAAGGGCTAGTAGTGGGCGGGATAGCTAGGGAGACAGGGAGAGGGTGTGGGGGAGTGAGAGAGGGAGGGAGGAAGTGTGAGTCAGCTCATGCAATGCATCATGGTACTTGTAGGCTAAGACAGCAGGAAGCTACACCATATAAACAAATGCAGAGGATGCCAGGAGTTCCCAGAGAAACCTAGAAATCACTCAAAACACCGATAAAGGTATTTGGATGCACATATTAACCCATTACTAGCACTAACAGACCTTTTTTAAAAAAAGATTTTTGCCTGGAAAACCCCTTTAAACCAAAGACCGGTGTTCTCCAACCTTTCTCATGGGAGTTGTAGTTTCATGGCAGCTAGTCCACAACCAGCAAAATAGTTGCTGTGCTGATCATTAGAGAACAAAACTAGCCTTTGGGTTGTATGCCACCCTTCTGTCCTATAGGCAGTGTTGGGAGCACAACAAATTCCAAGGTGCCCCTGGGACAAAAAGTATGAACTGACAAGTGGTACCTCTGTGATTGTTTGCTATATCAAGTCACAGCTGTAGATGTAACAGTCTCTGGAGTATTTCAGCAATGAATATGTGTGGTCAGGGGGTCAAAATTGTTTTTGCATTTCCCGTTGCCCGTCCCATTAAAGAACACTACAGTCATGGCCAAAAGTTTTGAGAATGACACAAATATTATATTTTCACATGATCTGCTGCCCTCTGGTTTTTATGTGTGTTTGTCAGATGTTTTTATCACATACAGAAATATAATTGCATTCATATTATGAGTAACAGAAGCTTATATTGACAGTTAGAATGAGTTAATGCAGCAAGTCAATATTTGCAGTGTTGACCCTTCTTCTTCAGGACCTCTGCAATTCTCCCTGGCATGCTCTCAATCAACTTCTGGACCAAATCCTGACTGATAGCAGTCCATTCTTGCAGAATCAATGCTTTAATTTTGTCTGAATTTGTTGGTTTTTGTTTGTCCACCCGTCTCTTGATGATTGACCACAAGTTCTCAATGGGATTAAGATCTGGGGAGTTTCCAGGCCATGGACCCAAAATCTCTATGTTTTGTTCCCTGAGCCATTTAGTTATCACCTTTGCTTTATGGCAAGGTGCTCCATCATGCTGGAAAAGGCATTGTTGAGCGCCAAACTGCTCTTGGACGGTTGGGAGAAGTTGCTCTTGGAGGACATTCTGGTACCATTCTTTATTCATGGCTGTGTTTTTAGGCAAGACTGTGAGAGAGCCGATTCCCTTGGCTGAGAAGCAACCCCACACATGAATGGTTTCAGGATGCTTTACAGTTGGCATGAGACAAGACTGGTGGTAGCGCTCACCTCTTCTTCTCCGTATAAGCTGTTTTCCAGATGTTCCAAACAATCGAAAAGGGGATTCATCAGAGAAAATGACTTTACCCCAGTCCTCAGCAGTCCACTCCCTGTACCTTTTGCAGAATATCAGTCTGTCCCTGATGTTTTTTCTGGAGAGAAGTGGCTTCTTTGCTGCCCTCCTTGAGACCAGGCCTTGCTCCAAGAGTCTCCGCCTCACAGTGCGTGCAGATGCACTCACACCTGCCTGCTGCCATTCCTCAGCAAGCTCTGCACTGCTGGTAGCCCGATCCCGCAGCTGAAACACTTTTAAGAGACGGTCCTGCCGCTTGCTGGTCTTTCTTGGGCACCCAGGAGCCTTTTTGGCACCAATGGAACCTCTCTCCTTGAAGTTCTTGATGATGCGATAGATTGTTGACTGAGGTGCAATCTTTCTAGCTGCAATACTCTTCCCAGTTAGGCCATTTTTGTGCAGTGCAATGATGACTGCACGTGTTTCTTTAGAGATAACCATGGTTAACAGAAGAGAAACAATGATGGCAAGCACCAGCCTCCTTTTAAAGTGTCCAGTGGTGTCATTCTTACTTAATCATGACAGATTGATCTCCAGCCCTGTCCTCATCAACACCCACACCTGTGTTAATGGAGCAATCACTGAAACGATGTTAGGTGGTCCTTTTAAGGCAGGGCTGCAATGATGTTGAAATGTGTTTTGGGGGATAAAGTTCATTTTCTAGGCAAATATTGACTTTGCAAGTAATTACTGTTAAGCTGATCACTCTTTATAACATTCTGGAGTATATGCAAATTGCCATTAGAAAAACTGAAGCAGTAGACTTTGTAAAAATTAATATTTGTATCATTCTCAAAACTTTTGGCCATGACTGTACAGTCAGACTTTCCATAAACTAAATGGTTGATAACAAGGAGCAGCACATTGTGTGGGCATGTTGTATCGTCATCCGATTGATCCCATTTCTTCCCAGTAGCTTTTATAACCTCCAGCATCCAGCTTCTAAGCTTTCTCCCTGGCTAGTGACCACCTCTTAAGATTATGTAAAGGGCTGGCATTGCACTTTGAGAACTGACCCTCAAGTGATGATTTCCACATTTTTACAAATTCAGAAGAGCAGATGGGCTGATGCTGTAAGAGAAAGCAAATTCTAGTTTCCAGACAGTGGGGAGCCCTGGGTAAATACTGCAGTGTACACAGGGCTGGTTATGAAATCCTGGTGGTTACATAACTGGGGTGTTTAGGAGAAACACTAAAAACAGTTAGAGGAAAGACAGAAAAGCAAGTACCATCTTGCTGCCCTCATCACCCACGCTCCAGGACGTACTTGTGGAATCTAACTACAGGGGACTTGTAATCGCAAAAGGTAGAGCAGTGTTATGAAATAAATGTGTGATCCCTGGTTCCACACGGTCTGTAAATCAAGAGGCTGTCCTATCATGACAAATCTGTACATGCAGGTGTCATATGGGGGTTCCTCTGCCTGGCATCCTCATCTATTATCCAGAGCTTAATTGTTGGTACCCCTCGTTTAATGAAAGAAAAACCCACAATGGGTCACAGAAATAACTTGAATCTGACAAAAGTAATAATATATAAAAATTCTATGAAAATGAACAAATGAAAGTCAGACATTGCTTATCAATCATTCAACCATGCGTCAACAGAATTTTTTCAAAAAAAAGAAAACTCATGAAACAGGCCTGGACAGAAATGATGGTTCCCTTAACTTAATATTTTGCTGCACGACCTTTTGAGGCAATCACTGCAATCAAACTATTCCTGTAACTGTCAATGAGACTTCTGCACCTCTCAACAGGTATTTTGGCCCACTCCTCATGAGCAAACTGCTCCAGCTGTCTCGGGTTTGAAGGGTGCCTTTTCCAGACGGTATGTTTCAGCTCCTTCCAAAGATGCTCAATAGGATTTAGGTCAGGGCTCATAGAAGGCCATTTCAGAATAGTCCAATGTTTTTCTCTTAGCCATTCTTGGGTGTTTTTAGCTGTGTGTTTTGGGTCATTATCCTGTTGCAAGACCCATGACCTGCAACTGAGACCAAGCTTTCTGACACTGGGCAACACATTTCTCTCTAGAATCCCTTGATAGTCTTGAGATTTCATTGTACCCTGCACAGATCACAGATTCAAGACACCCTGTGCCAGATGCAGCAAAGCAGCCCCAGAACATAACAAAGCCTCCTCCATGTTTCACAGTAGGGACAGTGTTCTTTTCAAGATATGCTTCATTTTTCCATCTGGGAACATAGAGCTGATGTGCCTTACCAAAAATTTAGATTTTTGTCTCATCTATCCATAGGACATTCTCCCAGAAACTTTGTGGCTTGTCAACATGTAGTTTGGCAAATTCCAGTCTGGCTTTTTTTACGATTTGTTTTCAACAATGGTGTCCTCTTTCTTTCATTAAACGAGGGGTACCAACAATTTTGTCCACGTGTGTATATTGCATACTTGGCTACTATTCTGGATTGACCAGGAGTTTCAAGAGAGATCTTCTGCACAGTCTGTTTCCCACAAAAGCTGCTTATAGTCTTTCTATTGGGGTGCTTGCTGTATATGTGTATGCATTACTCCCATTGATTTCAAAGGAAGCAGTATAACTACATAACTACGTATGCAGTGAGAGTCCCTTGTGGCAGCAACAGCAGCCAAGCCACATTATTATCATGTAACATATGATGATGCTATGATGGTGTACGTTGATCTTGTAAATAGAAAGCATATTGTATGTGCTTATGGAGGCATGGTCTGTACATAGTTGCTGTTTACAGAGAGGAACAAAAAGGGGAATTTACTAACCCATCTGTGCCAATTTTGGCCGGGGGGGAGGGGGTTACATGAATATTCAGCATGACCAATTTGGTTTTATTTAGGTAGACTAAATTCTGATGTCAGCTAACCACGAACAACTGTTCATAGAACCTAGATTTAATATTCCCTCTACTCCTGGCATAGATGGGAGTAGTTGTGGCACATCTTTGGTATATGGCCTTTTTTTGTGCCAAAGATGCACCACTTTGATCTTCAGACACCTCACTTGCCACTTTTTACAAAACCTTGGACTGACAAATTTACTATAACTCACATCAGAAAACTGGTGTGAATTATACAACAGTCACTTTTGAGTGTAGGCCATGGCGAGACTCCTTGGCTCAACAGATTTACTATAACTGGCATAATTTCAATTCTGGTGAAAATTTCTTCCCATGGTTCATCAGAATCATAAAGAGGTCAGAGTCTCTTAATTCTGGGGCCTCAACTGCCAGTGCTCTCACTATTAAGACTAGCCCAATGTGCATCTCCAGCTTGAGTTATGCATATAGATCAGTATAATTCAATTGCTGAATAGTAACTTTAGCTGCTTGTAATAAGACCTTTTGAAAGACAAGTGGTTGTGACACCAGAACACTCAAGTTTGTCTTTGGCAGACGTCCCACAGAGTACCGGCCTACATCAAAAAAGACAGTTTGTGCTGCAGGTTTCATGGGTTATCATTATTATTAGTTTATTTATATAGCGCCAACATATTCCACAGCACTGTACATGGGTGATTGTTTCCAATGCAGCTATCCCAGCATCTAACCTTTGCATTGCAAAGATTTAAATCCACAGGTGAACATGCAGCCATCTAATAAGATGCACCAAAAAGATGAGCAAGCCTTTGTCAGGAAGCTTCAGTTACACAACTTGTTTGTGCAGCCAGGGTCTAAGACTACATTTTTGCTTATGTATTATGAAGTCACAAGCCCCAGACCTCATTTGGTTTAACTTCACCAAACTTGGATAACCACAAAACCTTATGGTGATCCAAGTTCAGCTCAGCAGAACCACAGGAGGTCTGAGATTGCAGCCATAATTCAGACACTAAACTGCATCTGAGTGTGATCTACAATAATAACTGGCCAGGTTTTGTAGTTTGATAAGGTATTATCTTATAGGCAGCAATTAGAATGAGGGCCTTTTACCCTTTGCTGCATTTCTCATATATATCTATGTTTTGTAGCTCCAGCTGCTCAAGCTCCATGATCTGTGATGGCAAGAAAGGGGCCTCTGGATCACCGCTTTAATACTTAGGATCCCTTTAGCTGGACTGTTATCTAAAGCATAAAACATCCCTGTGAGGGTGAGGCCAGCCGTCAGAAGAGCAGGTGTATTACGGTGCTGATATTTTTATGGCAGGAATAGGTTGTCTTCACCCCGGTAAGAGCTCAACTATACCCAATGCCCTTGGGGCAGATTCTTTAGATTAAAGAACTGAAATTAAGCTACAAGATGGATGAGTAACAAGAGGAGTGATATGACTTCTGCCATCCATAAACCTAAGAAACTGGAATATCACCAAACCTCTGCTGATTCTGTTACAGTGTCACAAAACCTTCATTGTCTTAATGACCTGGGGAGAGAGATCAAAACCTAGGAAACTTGTATTAGGAGTTAGTGGGTGTTACGAAGCATAGGACTGAGACCTACAGTAGGACCCAGCAGAGTAAATGATTCAAAAGGCCTCATGCACACGACCACAGTTTTTATCTGCAATTGCAGGTAAAAGTACGGTCCCATTCATTTCTATGAGCCCTGTCACACGACCGCAATTTTTGCAGCCATGTGTCCTTGCCATATTCAAGGACCGCATATTATGAAGCATGTCCTATTTTTATTGCATTTGCCGCACAGACCAGTTCAAGTTAAATGCTGTGATTTATCTAAGGCAATTGCATTCAAGACTTAGTATTTTGTGCAGAGTTCTGTTTGCATTCCACATATAGTTCACTAAAGGTACACCTCCCAACTTTCAAAGGATAGAAAGAGGGACAGAATTTGGGGCACACTGTGCGCATCGCAGCAAATTTAGCACCACCTACATCCACTGACTCCTCCGATTCCCATCCATTTCTCCTTGTGCCCCCACCCATTATAATGCCTCTACTGTCACCCTAATATAGATATGCCCCCACATTATAATGTCCCCTCCAATTGACCCACAGGTAGGTTACTGTCCCTCTCCTAGGACCAAACAAATCTTAAAAAAAAAAAAAACCCTAATACTCACCTCTCCATGCTCCCCTGCTATTCTGTCTGCTGTCTCTGGTGCTGGAGGCTTTAGGCACGATGTATGGGATGTCACCACATCGCGCCTATTACTTCTGAATCAGAGAACGGTAGAATGGTGAAGCAGGGAGCGGAAGGCTACTTGCTTCACCATTGTATTCAATTCATCTGCGTTCCAGTTGAAACTAGGACATACCGCCCGCCGACCAGAACTTGGACTACGTGACTGTCCTGCTGAATCTGGGACGGTTGAGAGGTACGCTGAAGGATTTGTCCCACTAAGAATATTGTTTATAATAATGGGCTAGATTTAAAGGATTTTTTTGGGACTATGTCATTGATGATCATCCTTAGGATAGGCCATCAATATTAGAAAGTAAATTCTGCCACTCGTGACCCCCACTAATCTGTTGTTTGAAGAGCCTTGTGAATTGGGTGAGCTCCACTTCCTCTTCATAGGCCAGTGACATCAGTCACATGGCCAAATGAATGGGACTGAGCTACAATACCAAGCACAGACACTATACAATTTACAGTGTGTGCTTAGTACACAGTGAAAACAAAAAAAAAAACCTTTTTAACTATAAACACTTACAAAAAAAATGCTTAAATCCCATGATATTCCAGGAATTATATTACTATAGCACCACGTACTGTATTTATTGAACAGCCTTTCTGTGTCCACCTCGATAAAGTGTGCTAAGGTGGAAAAACATGCTCAGTCTTGCTTCTCTCTCTGGTCCACTCAGTACGGGACAGTTCTCCTCCAGGACAGATGACTATAATGCTTGGAGCCTGGGCCAAAACCTGAGCCTGCATTACTGAGTGTGACCCATTCTGACTTCTGTTTGGTGCAACGTTGTCATAGAGACCTTGTGTGCATTGAATTGCAATTGACATCAATACCTACATCCTGCCAGTTTGGAGTGGAATTTGTGTGTGTATAAGTGTGGACATATATCTGGAGATTAGAATCCACACCAGGTCTCTACTATAACATTATATATATAAATTTTTTTTTTTAATTTCTTTTCTTTCAAACAGAACTTTCCACAATGATAGAAAATTCCTTGCTATTATCAAGGATAAGACTAATCAGGTGACCTGCCATGTAATGTTTAGGAGAACCTTAAAGGACCACTAACCACCAATAGAAGTGGAGAAACTATTATTCACATCTAGGTACATAGTGGAGCTATGGGACATAACAAGGAGCTTTCTGCACCTGAAATGATGGATAGATGATCTCTTGTTCTGTACTAATCTAGGCATAAATAGATTCCATGGTTAAATTAGGCAACAGCTATCTCACCAGAGATAAAATATCTTGTACGGGCTAACTAGGTTTGCTAACAGCTACCTTACCTAAATCCCCCTATACACTTGCATGCCTAGCTCAGCCAAGCAGTACACATCTACAGGATAGGGGAAGGGACAAAGCCTCTGCCTGGCTTATCTGCCCATGATCAAAACGACTGGTACATTGAAATTCAACCGCCTGATGCCTCTTTTCTCTTCATCTCCCATCTGAGTAGAGTTGGGAGAACCACATACACATTAGATGGTCACCACACCTGCCAAAATCATCAGGTTCAGCAGACTTAGGGGGCGTTCACACTACCGTTGGTGACCGTCAGTAGTGTCTGTCGCTATTGTCCATTACAAGATTTTAGCATCGGACACTAGCTGAACCGTCAGAAATCGGTTAAAATTTCCATTCATTTCAATGGGTTTTTATATTGTGTCCATTAGTGTCTGTTTACACCAAATCCGTCCGAAGTCTGTTTTTTTTTCCGGACAAAAAAATCCTACATGCAGGACTTTTGAAAAAATGGATTCTTGACGGACAGCAAGTGTCCATTTTTTTTAACATTGAAGTCTATGGGTAACGGACTTATAATGGACAGTAACTGATAGCCATCAGTTACTGTCCGTTATTTTATGTCCTTTTTTTTCCCGTGCATGCTCAGAAAGGAGAAACAAAAAAAAAAAAAAAAAACAAAAACGGACAGTGTTAAAAAACGGACACTAACTGATGCTAAGGTGTCCGTTTTTTCAACTGAACCATTAATTGGTTCAGTTAAAAAAAACAGACACATTAACATCAGTTAGTGTCCGTTAATGTCTGGTATGATAGGTGTCAGTTTTCTTTTTTAATGGACTCCAACGGTAGTGTGAACCCTACCTTACTTCTTGTATGGGCTGCTTTAGAGTCCCTTGAAGAGGCTGCATAATGTCCATGTATCTATATATAAGCTGCAAACAAAAACCCTCCACAACTCCAAATAAAACAAATAAGAATAGAGTGACATCAGGCACCATCACATTTCTTTCTTTCCTTTTTATCAAGATAAAATTCCCTTAGCAAACACTAAAATTGTTTGGAAGCAGCAAATAAAGACAAAAGGCTCATTGGGAGTGGCACAGCCCCCACAGCCTGCTAATGAGAAGCTCATTGTTCTTAGTGTGGCCTGTCCAGCACTAGCATGACACAGTGGCTAATATTAACCCTGTGAGCACAGGGGTCTCCCTGCTCCATGTCCATAACACTCGACACTTGAGAGCATTGACCTATAATATATACCTTAAACAAGGACAATAAGGTCCCAAAGGCTAATGGCCTTCCTACGGGGTCTGGGGTGGGGGAAAAAAAAAAAAGAAAAGTTAATGGATGCCCATGGTGCCCCATCTTCTGACCAATTTTTGCTGCATATCTCAGAGAAAGGCTGGGGTTATTGCTTTAGGCAGTATAGGTGTCAGTAAAAACAGCACAGATGACACATATTGGTATCCGTGTGTCATCCTTGCTTTTCACTGACGCATACATTGAATGGACAGAGCCACAAATATAGACAGGCATAGGACCCGCTCTATATTTTGCGACTCTTCACTACGGTGCTGAGACACAGCCACAAAAACTACAGCTGTGTATGGGGCCATATAAATTCATGTGTCTGTACTTTGAGCCACAATTGTGCATCACCAATTGGGGATCAAGTACGGTCGTGTGAAGGAGGCCCAAGTCAAAATTAAAAAGAATGGATCCCATTTGTTTCTCTGTATTTTTGTTTTTTTTATGGAAACTGACAGATATATAAAAGTATATAGGGTCCATTGTTGGATCTGTAAAAGCTGTAAACATTAGCCAGTCATAGACTTCCAGATGTCCCCCAGATGTACGTTCTCCTTTTCTCTCACAAAGATAAAGGAGGACATGTACATTTTTTCCTCAATACGAAGAAAGTTTTTTCCATTGAGAAGCATTCATATGGCAGTCACTATTTGATCTTTGAATTGTCCTACATCAGGGGTCTCAAACTTGGCAAATGGGCCACATATACAAAAAATTTGAAGTTGATGGGCCGTACTCCTTTTAAATTCAATACAATAAAAATTTATAGTTAAATAACCCCAGCAGTGGTTCCACATAGTTTATTGTCGCCCACCAGTACTTACCTCATTGTTCTCAGGCACATTCTCTTCCCCTGCTCCAGGGGTACATACGTTACAGCAGTGCTTATCTACACTGAAACTGCCCCGAGCTTTACAACCAGATCAGGGTTCTTTTCGCTTCAATTCTGCTGATCCACAGGCCGCAGATTACAGCCTCAGAGGCTGCATGTTTGAGACTCCTGCCCTATATGCATTTTCCTCAGATACTTTTGCTACAGATATTGGAAGCTTTCATCTGTCAGTATTCCAAAACTCTGTACAGATCATTTCCTAAGTATAGGTTTATAGCTTGCATATTTGTTTTTGCCTGATATAAAGCTCCAAATCCACTGCAGAGACAGAGTTACATAAGAGCCAGCAACCACCACTAACTGCTTAGTGAATATACAATGAAGCCAATAATAAAACCATAAACAGTATATACCTAATGGTAAATTTAGGGTACGTTCACATGGTGGAAAAATGAAGAGGAATTTCTCATTTTCGCCACGGTCTAGCCGCAACGGGATGCTGATGCAGTGCATCGGTATTCTGTCGCGGCATCCCATTGCTGATTAGGCCCGGATGAATGGGCCTAATCAGCAGGGAGTCTCAAGCCCCGGACTCCGCAGCTGAATCAGCCACGGTGTCCGGAGCAAGATCGAGCAGGACGCTTCTTTTTTCCGCATCCTGCTACGATCTCTGCCTCCCATTGAAAACAATGGGTGGCGAATTCTGGGAGGAATCTGCCCCGGATTCAGGGGTTAAATCTGCTCCCAAATCCGTGGCAAAATTCCTCCATGTGAACACAGCCTAAGGCAACCAGAAGATTATTAAGTCTGTGCACAGGATTTGAAGCTCTGTATCAGAAACATGATGCACTGACCACTATAAAGATATATTAAGGAATCTGTACAAAAAACATTTGAACCTGAAAACTTAAAAGGGTTTTGGGAGATTAGAAAAGATGACCAATTTCTTCTTCTAAGGAAGTAACATCACAGTCTTTGGTCACATGGCCATACTGCAGCTCAGTCCCATTCATTTTAATGGGACTTGGCTGTAACCTTGTCATGTGACCAATGGATGTGAGGCCTCCAGCTGGGATGAAGAAATCAGCTATGTTTTCTAATTCTGCACAACCCCTTTAGGCTACGACCGTATGTTGCCGAAATGCAGTGTTTTTTGTTGCAGATTTTGCTACGGTTTATTGAGCCAAAGTCAGGAGTGGATGTAACAGAAGAAAAATGTCTAAGAGCTTACTTTAGTTTCCATTACTTTTCAAGCCACTCCTGACTTTGGCTAAAAAAAAAAACAGCGTTTATGCAATGTGGGGCCTTAGCCTTAAGGAAAAAAACAACAAAAAAAGTTTAAAATCCACATTTATAACAGTGTTGTCCCTATTCCCATTTCTAATTAAATCTTTATGCAAATCCATAAACTACATAGGATATGTAAAATCCTAATCTAATAGGAAAAAAAAAATGCCACATTGTTTGCAGCATTACTTTCTTATTTCACAAGTCAGAAGTGGATAAGAAAACTGGAAAATATAGAGAAAGGACTTATCCTTCCCTTCCTGCTAGACCCACTTCCAGCTTTGGCTAAAAAACTGCAATAAACTTTTTCCCAAAAATACTGTGTGTGAAACCACCCTGAGGCTAAGGCCACACATGCTGAACAAAGGCAAAAAACACCCGAAATCTGTGCAGATTTCAATACAGCTTTCAACCTTAACATTTGCAAAGCATGAATCTGAGGCCAAGTCCCCATGTCGCAGAAACACAGGATTTTTTCTTGCAGATTTTGCTGTGTTTTTTTGAGTCAGGAGTGGATTAAATAGAAGGGAAACATCTAAGAGCTTCCTTTATATTTTCCCATTCCTTTTCAAATCACTCCTGACTGACTAAAAAAAAACGCAGCAAAATCTGTAACAAAAAAGGCTGCGTTTTCGCAAAGTGGGGGCCTAAAACCCACAGTAATTGACATGCTACATGTTTTAGTTGCATCATATGGATAAGATTGTTATCTCTCATCTACAGTGCTGCCACAGTACAGTAGATCAGTGTCTAACAGCAGCAATCATGCAATGTGTGACCCTATTGTTGGTACAATGAAAGGTTCTACAAATTTTAATACACATTGCAAATTATGAAAAATTGTTGCTTGCTGTCAGTGAATGTAAACACTCCAGAGACTAACCCATCCTGACCATGTCCAGCTAGGAGTTTGTTACAAGAGATATACCGAAAACCTGTAATGAATCATGCGCCTGTCTCACCTAGACAAATTGAGCCTCAGAGATTTCCATTCACAGTCAGCAAGAAAATACTTTGAAAATTAAGGAGAAATGAAAAATTAGTCTGTTATAACTTGCAGAAAGGATTAAGGTTTGTTTACATAAAAAAAAAACAAAAAAAAAAAAAAAACCCAAAACTTAAATTATACAGTTATTTGCAAAAATGCAAAGGCAGTTCAGACATATGCAAACACTATCTTTAGAAACTAGACTGCATGAGCTAAGAATTTGAACATTTGTCCTGGGAATTAAAAAAAAACAAAAAAACACAACATTGCCTAGACATTATATATGTACTCTCTGAAAGCTAACTTTTCTAGCTGTAGTAGAGCAGAGTTTGTCATATGGTGCAAATCATGCAGATTTTACAGTGATAAAGATGAAAGTAAATCTACTGTATTATATGTTAATTAATGCGCTCAGTGACAAATCCAGCTCTACTACACCAAGCACAATCCAAAAGGTTCATCACTTAATACCCAAAACCTTAAACAAGTATTGAAATGCTGGTTTGCATTGTGCTTCTACCTTGTTTACTCCATTCTCAGTCTATTACGAATGACTACGCTACGTAATAATCCCCTTTATACCATAGGGCAAGGTAGGGTTTATTGTGCATTGCCTTGCCGAGACGCTGCAGACTTAAACATCAGCACCTATAAGAAGAGTATGAACACAAACACCTGCTCGAAACTGAGAAGAAAGGATTCAAGTAAATCAGCAGAGCAGGGAGTAACGTTCAGCTCCATTTATCAGACAAGAATGGGAAATGTGTATTGTGCTCCTGTATGGTATAAATTGCACGTTGGGTCTGAGACAGGCACCTTGCGATTATACTGTGGGTAAGAACTACAAGTCTCAGTATGCTGGCACATGTACAACAGGTCAAACAGGTAGCAGATAAGCAATGCACTTGGTCTCAATTAACCTGAACATGCAGAATAAAAGTCAACCTAAAACTTAACATTTATATCAGGGTTCTCCCATCCATGTCAAAACTACAACTCCCTGTATGCCCTGGTCAACAACTGTTAGGGCACACTGGGAGTTGTGGTTTGCAAACGCTGGACAGGTGGGAAACCAATAGTTTATATCTAACACTAAGAAATCAAAAGTTTTTTTAATACTCCCACATAGAGGGGTCGTCCAAAGTGTAAAACAGAGCTGTAGACTGTCCAGTTTAATGAGGTCATCCTGTTATGTGGACAGTTTTTGGACTTCTTTGGCTTGTCGTAATCCATACAGCCATTTTATAACCCTGGCGTTACGTTCAATAATTGAAATCCCATAAGGAATACGTGTTGTTGCTGTTGTCTCTTCAGGGGTGGCTGCACTGACCTGGGATTGGGCATACTCCGAGCTTTCCGCACTAACACTGTGGAACTTGACGGACACAATATCTGAACTTGCCCGGACAAAGTGTTCTGCACCAATGTTAGAAACCTCCCCAGGATCCAGGCCACAATAATTGAAGAAACGTTCAAGGTCGGCACTGGCTCGGGAGTATCGGTCACTTAGGTCGGACTTGGAACGATGTAGAAGGGTTTGTTTTTTTCCTTTTTCACTTGGGGTACCAGTGGGAGAGCAGAGGGGACTGTCAGTGGGGAGGCACAATTTGGCAGGAGAGTCGACCACTGTTGTGATGAGGATATCTGGACAATGGGAAGGATGAAGTGCATCACCAGGACGAACATCCACTCTGCGTACAGCTGTTGTGCTGGGTGCCCGGTGGCTGACAGGAGTGCTTGGGGTAGATGAATTTTGTGGCTTCTCCACTTCTTGCCAAGGCACAGTATCTGCCCGAGGGGAGGTCAGAGGACTGTCACAAATGTTTATCAAGTTATTAAGAATCTCCAGATTTAAAGAGTTTTTGGTACCTCGATTTTCTCCTCTTGAAGTTGGGGAGCACCTGCGGTTGGGAGTCAGCAGTACTCTACGAACACCTGGAGAGAAGAGTGGCTGTCTGGACAGCATGGGCCTGACCGGCTCTTGCTTGGTACTGACCACTTGTTTGCTTTTAACATATTTGGCTTTATCGGCCTCCAGTCTCTCCACTGCGCTGGGTTTCCGAGCTCCATTCTCCACCTGCCGTCGAAAATATTCAGGACCTTTGTTAAGGATACGAAAAGGCATCACAGTTGACTGCAGTGTACCCACAGACATAGTGGGGGGTTTTCAGCTGTGCTCTATCTTGGTTCCTTTCTGTGGAGATAGCAAATCCTTACATTCCAACCTACAGTGGCAAAGAGGGAAGAGACTCGACAAACCGCTCCTGTTGGAAAAGGTGAAATGCAGAAGAGACAATATTAACTCATCCTTCCCTTGTGCAGTTTACAAGTGTTTGCCGGTCTGACAGCATCACACACAAAGCCACAGGCTGCAGCTGAGGGCGGGCCTGTTCTTTACAGTCACAGCACAGCCCTCCACCCTCTCCTGCTCCTCTCTCCCAATCCCTGCCATGGTCACCTCTTCAAACTGTGAAGCTCCCACCCACCCTCTGTGGCAGTTGCTGGCAGCAATACTACAGATCACAATCCCCCACCTCCCTCCTCTGATAGAGCCCCCCTTGTAGACATCTGTTACAGAGCTGCAACTGAAAGGCTGGAAAATTCCACTCTGGGCAATACGGAATATCTATTTATTTGGTTGCACTATGAACAGGAATTATCTGTGTATCACATCACATGATTGAATGATCTGCACCAGCCAAGTGGGTCTATTGAATATTTTACACGGCTTGTGCAACTTTCCCAAAGTCTAAAGGCAGCCCCTGGGTTGTGCCAGCAGCAGAGCAGCTTAATGATATCAGATACACTGTCCCCTTGTAATAGTCATTACAGTGGGTGACAAAGCCTGTCTTCACAGGACAGAGCATGGCAAAGTGTTGCTAATAGTAAGGGGGGCAGCATCACCAGGGCAACCGCTGACCCATATTACAAAAAAAAAAAAAAAAAAAAAAAAGGGCTTTCTTTGGGAAGGGGGGCTGGTGCCACAGACGCTTCTGCCACCTCCTCTGGGGAGATAAGTGCTGCTGGAGGGAGGGTGAGCGCAGTCACCCAAGCATAATCACAATGACCTGTCCATCAGATTGACACAGAGAAGAGAGGGGTGGGAGGATGGGGGAAGGGAAAGCATCCCATAAAGAGAAAGGAGACAATTACATTTAAACAAGTATTATCCCCTCCCCAGCTATAGAAGAAAGTGACCTGAAGAACCCAGAACCAGGGAAATGGGCTAAAATCCCAGTATATCCACACACATTCACCCCCCTGTCTACACAGCACAACAGTGCCACACTTACCTAACAAGTCATGTTGTTATCCTTTACCACAGCTAGCACCGCAGCAGTGCCATTACTTACCACAGCTACCTGCTGCCACAAAAGCACCATCCCTTACTGCAGCTACTTACCTCCATGGCAGCATCATTCCTTACAACAACTACCTACATAACAATGTTATCCCTTCATTAAGCTACCAAACTAATATTATTATTCCTTATTACAGTGACCTATGTGCCTACCCAGTGGTGTCATAGCCTGCACAGATGTGAGAGTGCCTACAGCCCATATCTTACCTGTCGAGGTAAGAATCATCAGTTCCTCTTTTCCAGCCTGTGGCCTCCTCACCTGGTTCTCACCAAGCCTCCACCCCCTACATCTGAGCCCTGCACACCTCTTCCTGTTTGACTAATAATCTCAGTCATCTCTAGCATTTAACCATTGATAGCCCGTCTCACTGAGCCGACTCTCTTAGACACTGTAAATTGAATTACACATAATTGCCATTACAAAACAGTGAAACAAGCTTTATTATTTTGTTGTCTGAATCGTATCTGTTTTATAATGACAATTATGATCAATTCAGTTCATGGACATTGAATGGAAAGCTCAGGTTTAGAAAAAAAAAAAGGATGCTTTTCAAAAAAAAAAAAACGCCACACTAGTTCATGGGTTGTGTGTGGTAATCCAGCTCAGCCCTATTTGCTTCACTGAAGCTTAGGTACAATACCAGACACAACCAAAGGTCAGTTGTGGCGCTGTTTTCAGAAGAAAGCAACCATGTTTTCCAGTTCTCTACAACCCCTTTAGGCTATGTTCACACAGAATTTTTTGCAAGCTGAAAAAATCTTCTTCAGGAATTAGGAAACGGTTTTTTGATGCGTTTTTTTTACATGATGCATTTTTTGTCGCGGTTTTTGCCACGGTTTTTTTGCTCCAACACACTGTATGGACCCGGAAGCTTTGCTTTAAAAATGCTAGTGGTTTTTGAGGCGTTTTTTGCAAAAACTGAGTTAAAAGCCACGTCAAAAAAACGCTAGCGGTTTTTCCGCCTCCCATTGATTTCAATGGGTCTTTCAAGGTGGAATCCACCTGAAGATAGGTCATGTCGCTTTTTTTTTCTGCTAGCAGAAAAAATCAGCTAGAGGAAAAAAACTGCTACTGACTCCCATTGAAATGAATGGGAGGCGTTTTTGCAGGCGGATTCTGCATCAAAATCCGCCTGCAAAAAACTCCGTGTGAACATAGCCTTAGATGAATGGATACAAATGCAACACTTTCCATTTGTAACTATCATCACTGACTTCAGCGTTAAAATAAAAATTAATAGGCGGCTTTCTCTTTCTTCAGACAAATGTAAATCATAGTATGTATTTGTGTCCATCGGTCTGACAACTGTAAAGAGGTTGTCCAGGCTGTGAAGAACATTTAAACCAAGCTGCAAAGAGCCTAAAAGAAAAAAAGAATCCTAAGTGTGCATTCACATGGTGCAGCTGGGCACAGTTTAATGGGTAGTGTGAAATTAACCTAAGCCAGTACAGCAAAGGCTAACAAGTAGCGGTAGCAGTTGCCACAGGGCCCGGGACATTATGGGGCCCGACGGGTCCCCGATGCATTTTTTTATTTTTTTTTATAGGCCATTACCTGTTGGAGTAACCCCAGCAGGTAACGGGCCCTATATACTTACCAATCCCCAGGGTTCTGCTCACGGCCGCCTCCTCTTTCCATTCTGTGGAGGCGGCTGTGAGCAGGATCAGGGATGGGCATGTGAGGCCGTGGGCCGAACCCCACAATCACTGCTATCATTATACTCCGGGGTCTTTTCAGACACCGGAGTATAATAATCAGAGGCCCAGTGGAGGTGAGCAAACATACAAAACAATGTACTTATCTCTCCTATGCACCTCAGGCTTTGGGCCTGTTTCGTGACGTCAGCCGACGTCATTATGCGTCGCAACGCCAGCCTGGTCCAACATTGAAGATGGCCGAAGTAGCAGGGAGTGGACCTGAGGGAGGAACAGGTAAGCAACATTGTTGTTTTATGTTTCTATCCTCCCCTGGGTCACCAATCATTATACTCTGGGGTCTGAAAAATGTTTGCCTTGGGGCCAAGCCATTCCTAGTTACGCCACTGCTGCTGGGATTTGTAGTTGCATAAGCACATTAGTAACCGACACACTTGACAGCAGGTGTATTGATCTCTGCAGTAAAGGTTAGGTAATTTCCAGGGACAGTGTCCTGGTTTAGCTGAATATGACAAGTAAAGTCCACTGACACTGCCCACAATAATATAGGATATAAACTAGAAAAATAATGAGGAAATACTGGAATACAATAAAATACTCTTGAGACGATCATTTGGGATAAACGCATACATGGATTTATCACAGGATGGATAGAGATGAGATAGATATATTCATCAGGAGAGCTATTTATCTATCTCATGAGACAGCCATAAATGCAGTCTATCAATTCTGAAGGAACTAGTGACAACAGTGGTGCTCATAACAGCTGACATTAGAATATCCAGCACTGCATCCCTAGATTCACATGACTGTGGTGCAAAACGGCTGTGAAAAATGTCCATTTTTCACGGTCATTTTTCACCCGAGTGGCGCCTGTTTTTACAGATTCCACATACATTACAATGTATAGAGGGACCTGTGACAATGGGTAAAAATAGAGCAAGACCTATATTTTGACAGTCCGCTAAAAACGGCCTTGTGAATAAGCCCACGTGCACACAGTCATAATGTGGCTGTATTATACAGTCTACAAAATCTGAAATTTATGCCTAATGTCTGAATGCAGCCTAAGACCTACTGATTTTTTATTTTTTTTTGCATGATACAACACTCAAGAAGCTGCTATAATGATAATAATTGCATAGGTGTTAGTTACCAAACATATTACAATGCCCTTTACTAATTATGACCTATATACCTTTAAGAGTCTCAGAATGCCAGGTAAGTAACTGTGGGCATACAAGCTTTAACATGCCAATTGTGACTGGGCAGCCTGTCTGACATTAGGAGATGTTGCTCCATTTCAGGGAAGGGCCGACTGACTCAGGAGCTCCACCAAAGCACCACAGAGAGTTTGGACAATACAAAAAAAAAATTCCAACAACAAATAGGTCGCCATCAACGGCACACGTGACGGGTGATTCAGGCCAGATCCAGCCCTTTTAATCTGTTGAAGTAACTTGTTTTGGAAATACAGTATATAAATTTCCAGGTAATGAAAGTGTTTTATTAAGAGGACAAGCATCCGCCGGGTGTAGTATTCTGTCTCCCTCACCCTGACTCATTGCACAGGCCAATGTTACTATCACTCAGAGCAGAACTGTCGAGACTTGTAGCTCAATCCGATTGCAGTGATAATGTACAACAGACTCAGGCATTACCAGCCAATTTGTTGTGATGCCAGGCCTCAGCAGAAAAGAAATACTACCATAGAGTACCAAACAAATGCCACTGTGCTGTACACATAACATTGACAGACAAATAAAACAGAATAGCACACATAATACCCGTAGCAACATCAAACACCACATTGCAGCACCAAATATCTCCCCAGCAGTGAAAAATACCAGTATCAAACCAAAAATACATCCCAGAAGAGCCAACACAGCACCACACCACAGCCGACACCACAGTGCAGCACAAAATATTTCTCTGAATTTGCCAAACACCACAGTGCAGCACAACATCTCACCCCAGCAGTGCCAAACACCACAGTGCAGCACAATATCTCACCCCAGCAGTGCCAAACAAATACCACTGTGCAGGACAAAATACCTTAACTGAAGGGACAAACACCATAGTGCAGCAAAAAATAATTCTACAAATGCGCCAAACACCACAATGCAGCAGCACATTTTACCCTGGCAGTGCCAAACAAACACCACCATCAGGGCAACATACCACCACAGAAGTACCAAACACCACAGTGCAGCAAATCTCACCCTGGCAGTGCCAATCAAATACCACCATGCAGGATAAAATATCTCCAGAGAGGTGCCAAACACCACAGTGTAGCACAGCTCACCCCAGCAGTGCCAAACACCACAGTGCAGCACAACATCTTGCCCCAGCAGTGCCAAACATCATAGTGTAGCACAGCATCCCCAGCAGTGTCAAACAAATACCACTGTGCAGGACAAAATACCTTCACAGAAGGGACAAACACCACAGTGCGGCAAAAAATACTTCTACAAACGCGCCAAACACCACTGTGCAACAGCATATCTTACCATGGAAGGCAAACAAACACCACCATCAGGGCAACATACCATCACAGAAGTACCAAACACCACAGTGCAGCAAATCTCAACCTGGCGGTGCCAATCAAATACCACCATGCAGGATAAAATACCTCCACAGAGGTGCCAAACACCACAGTGAATCACAAAATACTTCTCCGAAGCTGACACTGGCAGTCACTGGTGAGGTCCACCTCAGAATTTGAAAAACACTGCAATGGACAATGCTCCCTTAGAAAATAAGCTGTGCTATTATCAGTATTCATGTATATGTCCTGGTTGGGTGTGTATCTAGTCTTATGGATCATGATGGTATAACCTGCAGTATACAGTGGGTACGGAAAGTATTCAGACCCCTTTAAATTTTTCACTCTTTGTTTCATTGCAGTCATTTGTTAAAAGCAAAAAAAGTTCATTTTATTTCTCGTTAATAATAATTTATTTCTTGTTAACTCAGCACCTCATCTTGACAGAAAAAAAAACTGAAATGTAGATATTTTTGCAAATTTATTAAAAAAGAAAAACTGAAATATCACATGGTCATAAGTATTCAGACCCTTTGCTCAGTATTGAGTAGAAGCACCCTTTTAAGCTAGTACAGCCATGAGTCTTCTTGAGAATGATGCAACAAGTTTTTCACATCTGGATTTGGGGATCCTCTGCCATTCTTCCTTGCAGATCCTCTCCAGTTCTGTCAGGTTGGATGGTGAACGTTGGTGGACAGCCATTTTCAGGTCTCTCCAGAGATGCTCAATTGGGTTGAGGTCAGGGCTCTGGCTGGGCCAGTCAAAATGGTCACAGAGTTGTTCTGAAGCCATTCCTTTGTTATTTTAGCTGTGTGCTTAGGGTCATTGCCTTGTTGGAAGGTGAACCTTCGGCCCAGTCTGAGGTCCAGAGAACTCTGGAAGAGGTTTTCTTCCAGGATATCTCTGTACTTGTCCGCTTTCATCTTTCCTTCAATTGCAACCAGTCATCCTGTCCCTGCAGCTGAAAAACACCCCATAGCATGATGCTGCCACCACCATGTTTCACTGTTGGGATTGTATTGGGCAGGTGATGAGCAGTGCCTGGTTTTCTCCACACATACCTCTTAGAATTAACGCCAAAAAGTTCAATCTTCGTGCATCAGACCAGAGAATCTTATTTCTCATAGTCTGGGAGTCCTTCATGCGTTTTTTGGCAAACTCTATGCGGACTTTCATATGTCTTGCACTGAGGAGAGGCTTCCTTCGGGCCACTCTGCCATAAAGCCCCGACTGGTGGAGGGCTGCAGTGATAGTTGACTTTGTGGAACTTTTTCCCATCTCCCTACTGCATGTCTGGAGCTCAGCCACAGTGATCTTTGGGTTCTTCTTTACCTCTCTCACCAAGGCTCTTCTCCCACGATTGCTGTTTGGCTGGACAGCCAGGTCTAGGAAGAGTTCTGGTCGTCCCAAACTTCTTCCATTTAAGGATTATGGAGGCCACTGTGGTCTTAGGAACCTTGAGTGCTGAAAGAAATTCTTTTGTAACCTCGGCCAGATCTGTGCCTTGCCACAATTCTGTCTCTGAGCTCCTTGGGCAGTTCCTTTGACCTCATGATTCTCATTTGCTCTGACATGCACTGTGAGCTGTGAGGTCTTATATAGACAGGTATGTGCCTTTCCTAATCAAGTCCAATCAGTTTAATTAAACACAGCTGGACTCCAATGAAGGAGTAGAACCATCTCAAGGAGGATCAGAAGGAAATGGACAGCATGTGAGTTAAATATGAGTGTCACAGCAAATTGTCTGAATACTTATGACCATGAGATATTTCAGTTTTTCTTTTTTAATAAATTTGCAAAAATATCTATATTTCTGTTTTTTTCCTGTCAAGATGGGGTGCTGAGTGTACATTAATGAGAAATAAAATGAACTTTTTTGCTTTTAGCAAATGGCTGCAATGAAACAAAGAGTGAAAAATTTAAAGGGGTCTGAATACTTTCCGTACCCACTATATACACTGGTATATACTTATGTATGTACAGCTGGTATAAGTTATACATCTTCCTGTACATAATATTATGGACCATGTTGGTATAACCTTGGTATCTTTTGGCACATAATTGTACTGTATAGTTACAGTTAGGAAAGGTTATACATATTTGTGTATATAATGGTATGGGTCATGCTGGTATAAACTAGGTATATTCCGGTATATTATTGTTATAAATTATTTATACATAATGATATATTTACAGCTGATATGTTATATATTTTGAAAATCATGATATGGAGTACATTGGTAGAACCTGGTCATCCTTTGATATATAATGATGTAGGTACAGCTGGGGTAAGTTATACATGTTCTTGTATATAGTAATAAGGTGGTGGTCAGATAGTGCACATTGCTCCATTCATTTCATTGGGAGTGCTGAGATAACCAATTGGTGCACTTCTGACCACCACTCCATTCAGAAATTGGGACAAAAGTCCCCTGTGATCCTGATCAGTGGAGGAATGAGCAATTAAACCCCCACTGATCTGCAAGTTATGCCCTATGCATAGGATAACTTGCTTAGATGAGAAAACCCCTTTAAGCAATGTAATGGATCAGTTCACAATATATGTTTGATCTTTCACATGCGCTTACAGTTTACTCGGAATAGGATTAGTATTCTGGGAGTGAAATTCTATTTTAACTTTTTATTTCCTAACCAGTGTTTAATGATTTTATAGACATTACAGCCAAGCTAAATAAAGAAACTTTTACCAACATCATCTCTACAATCCACCTCTAGCAACTATAAGTATTATTTTAATTACCACAAACTTTATAAGGATACATAAAAATGCTAACATTAGCAAGTTATGGATTACAATGTCTGCCTTTGACGGCATCCATTACTTACATATTTTACAGGACCTGACTTGAGGAAGTATTATACCTGCACTGATATTGCAACATATAATGGGTGCTCCTGGGATTTTTTTTTTTTTTATTTAAGGTTGCTTTGCTCCTCCTGGCCTGTAGGTGGCAGTACAATCATATATGTAATCATTCTGCTTCTTACACAGCTCCTTTTTTCCAAGTTTCTCTGTACAATCAACAGGACATCCTGATACATTATTATCTATAGTAAGTACACATATATTTTGTGGTTTTTTTTTATTCCATGTAACATGGATTTTCAGGGGCAGACAAACAATTGGTGTAACCTGTGCAGCTGCTCAGGTCCTCAGTAAGTCAGAGGGCCCTATAACCTTAACAGCAGCTTTCTACTGTCTATTAGATTGCAGGTAAATGCCCAAGTTAACAGACTTCATGGTTACTGGTGGATTTTTATGGTGGGTACTCTCTACTGAGAAGAAAGGGGCCCATAACTGCTCTTGCACAGGGGTCCTCAGCTGTCTGTGTCCAACCCTGTGAATTTGAAATACACTGATGAGCAAAAGGGTAACAATGTTTTGAACTTTTGACTTTCAGGCTTCATATCTCACTATCCACTACAGCTTCGAACGTGAGACTACCATCATTTTATAGACAATCATCTTGACTATCTCATACACAAATTTGACTTGCAACTATTTAGCATATGATTAGTTATGCAGATTCTTGTCATGTAACTGCATTGTATTATTTTGCTAGTATCTTGTAAATCCACCTTTGGCTTTCAACACTGGCTGAATCCTTCTGGGCATGCTCTTGATCAGATTAAAGCATATCTCAAGCAAAATCTGATCCCAGGTCTCTTCTACACATTCCCAATATTGGTGCATACTGGTCAACTCACTTACATGAATACAGCTTTTTCTTCAACTGTACCCACAAGTGTTCCATTGGGCTGAGGTCTGGGGACTGTGGGGGCCAATCCATCACCTCTACTTCATTGTCATTGAACCATTTATTTGCTAATCTCGATGTATGCTTCTGGTCGTTGTCCTGCCGGAACACTATGTCGTCCTTTTCATTCCTACAGTACTCGAGTGTAAGAAGTAACTCGCCTTGTAGGATACTCACATACTGTATAGCTCAGCATAGATCAAGTATAGAACGCCTTTGGCTGTGAAACAACCCCATATCATCAGGCTTCCTCCACCAAACTTGACCGTTCAGTTTAAATTTTTTATTTTGTTATTCTATTTATATATATTACCCTTATATTTGGGTTACAATGGTGTCAAGAGGAAATGCCATATTTTGGTATCCTTTATGGATATATTTTTGCTTTTAAGTGTTTTTTATCATGTTTTTGCACAATAAAAGTTCTATATTTGTATTTATGATGTGAGCATTGTTGTTAGTAAAAAAAAATGATGTGTTTCTGTTGTCTATTTGCGGACCTGTGGTCCACAAAAAACACTGTTGTCTGAATAAACACATTGTAATGAATGAGTATGTATAGTGTCCAACAAAAAACGTGGATGCCACCCGTACGTGATATGTGGACGTGTGAATAAGGCCTGAGACAACCCCTTTAAATACCTTAATTACAGTGTAACAGACTGCATCTGTGAGAAGTATTGAGTCAGGTAAAGGTTTCAACCTTGAGGCTGGGTTTAGCCCTCCTTCACATGACCGTAGTGCTTTTTACTGTCTACAAAGACTGTAACACAAAAAATATGTCCGCATGTCATCCGCAATCTTGGATCCACAAGAAGACTTGTATGATTCCCTACACTAGTCTGTTCAGCAAAAGAGGTCAAAAAGAGGACATTCTTCATTATTTGTGGTCTTTGAATATGGCATGGACACATCGTCGCAAAAATTGGGCCCATAGAAATTAATATGTCAATACCTATGGTCATGTACAGGGCCTTACACAGTACTTTTTTACTGAAGAATTGAATTTGTTTTTTAATTGTAGTTGTGAGCAGGACATGTTACTATGCCAGTAAACAATATTTATTATGCTAGTAAGGCTAGGGCTACACAGCATCTTTGGATGTGGCTTCCATCGCGAGAAGATCTCTGGGTCACCCTGCGACTGATGTAGTTTTTATATTACATTAAAAACCATTTAAGGCCTCAAAGAAAACTCTGCGGACTTTCTGTGAAAACCGCTGCTGAAAAGCATCTCTTTTTGGCTGCAGCTCACTACGTGGGACCTTAGCCTTATGTAATAAATATGACATGGAGATGCTAGCACCTGTCCAGACACATGTATTTCATGAACTACAAAGATGGTGTCGGCCTAAAGTTTGAAGTCCAGAAGATGTCCACCTGTACTACTAGCACATAACCAGTAGTATTCAGATGAGTATCAAAAATTTTTGGAGTAATAGTACTGTTGTGTTGGTTGATTTATTTATAATATAAATCATCTGCTGTAGATGTTTGTTCTGATAGCTTTATTGGAAAATACCATATGTAGGTTTACCATCTGGGGGGCATGTTTACCATCTGTGTGTTTATTCTATCTGGACTTATGTACAGTCATGGCCAAAAGTTTTGAGAATGATACAAATATTAATTTTTACAAAGTCTACTGCTTCAGTTTTTCTAATGGCAATTTGCATATACTCCAGAATGTTATAAAGAGTGATCAGCTTAACAGCAATTACTTGCAAAGTCAATATTTGCCTAGAAAATGAACTTTATCCCCCAAAACACATTTCAACATCATTGCAGCCCTGCCTTAAAAGGACCACCTAACATCGTTTCAGTGATTGCTCCATTAACACAGGTGTGGGTGTTGATGAGGACAGGGCTGGAGATCAGTCTGTCATGATTAAGTAAGAATGACACCACTGGACAAAGGAGGCTGGTGCTTGCCATCATTGTTTCTCTTCTGTTAACCATGGTTATCTCTAAAGAAACACGTGCAGTCATCATTGCACTGCACAAAAATGGCCTAACTGGGAAGAGTATTGCAGCTAGAAAGATTGCACCTCAGTCAACAATCTATCGCATCATCAAGAACTTCAAGGAGAGAGGTTCCATTGGTGCCAAAAAGGCTCCAGGGCGCCCAAGAAAGGCCAGCAAGCTGCAGGACCGTCTCTTAAAAGTGTTTCAGCTGCGGGATCGGGCTACCAGCAGTGCAGAGCTTGCTGAGGAATGGCAGCAGGCAGGTGTGAGTGCATCTGCACGCACTGTGAGGCGGAGACTCTTGGAGCAAGGCCTGGTCTCAAGGAGGGCAGCAAAGAAGCCACTTCTCTCCAGAAAAAACATCAGGGACAGACTAATATTCTGCAAAAGGTACAGGGAGCGGACTGCTGAGGACTGGGGTAAAGTCATTTTCTCTGATGAATCCCCTTTTCGATTGTTTGGAACATCTGGAAAACAGCTTATTCGGAGAAGAAGAGGTGAGCGCTACCACTAGTCTTGTCTCATGCCAACTGTAAAGCATCCTGAAACCATTCATGTGTGGGGTTGCTTCTCAGCCAAGGGAATCGGCTCTCTCACAGTCTTGCCTAAAAACACAGCCATGAATAAAGAATGGTACCAGAATGTCCTCCAAGAGCAACTTCTCCCAACCGTCCAAGAGCAGTTTGGCGCTCAACAATGCCTTTTCCAGCATGATGGAGCACCTTGCCATAAAGCAAAGGTGATAACTAAATGGCTCAGGGAACAAAACATAGAGATTTTGGGTCCATGGCCTGGAAACTCCCCAGATCTTAATCCCATTGAGAACTTGTGGTCAATCATCAAGAGACGGGTGGACAAACAAAAACCAACAAATTCAGACAAAATTAAAGCATTGATTCTGCAAGAATGGACTGTTATCAGTCAGGATTTGGTCCAGAAGTTGATTGAGAGCATGCCAGGGAGAATTGCAGAGGTCCTGAAGAAGAAGGGTCAACACTGCAAATATTGACTTGCTGCATTAACTCATTCTAACTGTCAATATAAGCTTCTGTTACTCATAATATGAATGCAATTATATTTCTGTATGTGATAAAAACATCTGACAAACACACATAAAAACCAGAGGGCAGCAGATCATGTGAAAATATAATATTTGTGTCATTCTCAAAACTTTTGGCCATGACTGTATTATAGGTTGCTTTTATATATCCGTGAGAGGTATCAATCCTCACTTTGGTAAAACTGTGCTACCTTTATGATAATATATCAGATAGGAGTTTTCCTAGATCATTTTTTCATCATCTTTGTGATCTTTGCATGAATCCTTATTACTACCTTAGCAGCCTGTTATTACGTTTTAGGCCGGGTTCCCACGTGGTGTAAACGCCGCAAAAAAAAAAAATACAGCTTTTTACAGTAACTGCATAGTGGATGGGATTCTAGTGAATCCCATCCACAGACAGCAGAAAAATACACGCAGCGGACCTGCTTCGATTTCCAAAACCGTTGAGGTTATGGAAATCGCAGCACGTCAATTATGCCTAAGGAAACGTCGGCAGTTTTCCTAGAGGTATAATGGAATGAAACCTCTGCGGACTTTCTGTGGGGCCTTAGCCTTATATCAATTGGTTGAGTTGTCTGCGGAAAAAGGGGAGGCTCATGTAAGTCAATTGTTATATCATATTTTTATTCCCATATAAACCCTGGGTGGAGCAGTGGGAAACATGCCTGATGTAATTTTATATAGTTATTTGTGTGTTTTTCATTATGTTGGGATTCATCTCTATTAATTTTTGTCTATCATTAGTATGTGTCTAGAGAGGTTTTATATTTATTATATTAAAAGTGAAGTTTTATAAGGTAGTTTTTTCTGTGATTTCTGATTTTTTGCTATCTTTTGGCATTATCATACTTGTGACAGGAATTGGTCAGCACTGTGGTTATACATTAAAAACCACCTGCATTTTTTCCAGACTTCAAATACTTTAATTAAAAAAAATAAAAACACCACTGTACTGTGTGAACCCAACCTAAAAAAAGTGCTGTTTAAAACAAGCCAAAATCCCGCAGCGCTTTTCACAGACAGGCCGTAGAGTTTTCCTCTGCGGACTTTCTGTTACAATTATATCTATGGGGAAACATGCTGCAATTTCCAAAAAAAATTTGCAGCATTTTCCTCTGCGGGTATTTTTCTGCAATGTGGGGATGTGATTCCCTAGAATCCCATCCACTTTGCAGGGACTGTAAATGTTTTCATTTATGCCACGTGGGGCCCCTGCCTAAAGGTACAAAGAATATATTGTGAAAATGGCGATAAAGCAAAAAGTACACTGGAGCTCCTGCACTGTTTGGCACTTCAATGTTTTCCTTTTGAGCCAAATACGTACAATTAGTGCATTGTGTACATACAGAGTGCTTTATGGACAATATATAGGTACACTTTTTTTTTTGTTTTTTAAATATATACACACTTACTATAAACTGGGCATCTTCTGGTATATAAGTTGTAGTCACCTGGTACTGGATAGGAGAGTGGTCTTCTTTTGTGAAGGCAGCATCTGTCATGGAGATTCTATTGTTTCCTGTTGTCTCCAGGGAAACCTTTTGTAACACAAGTGTCTATCTGCTAAACTCTAGATAGCAATTGACTGTCTAAAAAGACACCAGACTGCTACTTACTGGGACACATTTAAGCTACTTGCACCTTTTTTTTTTTTTTGCATAATTGCACCTTTTGAGGTCTTTTCCTGCCCTGCGCTTTATTTAAGAAGCTTTTGTGCCTTTTTTTTCCAGATGTTATGCTGTCCTTGCCACTTTTACTTTTTGTTGGGAAAAAAGAGGTGTGGCCTAAATGCCTTTTTTTTTTTTACTGCAGATTTTGCTGCGTTTTTTTTTTTTTTTTGAGCCAGGAGCGGATTGAACAGAAGATAGACATATAAGTACTTCCTATATATTTCCCATTTCTTTTGTAGCCATTGTAGCTATTCTTGGCTTTGGCTAAAAAAAAAAAACGCAGCAAAATCTGCAATAAAAATGCTGCATTTCCGCAAAGTGGGGCCTTAGCCTCACACTGTATTTATTACTTACGACTGAAGTCCATAAGGTGAGGTTACGTTGCTAACTCCTCTGCACCTCCCCCTACATCCAAAAACCCCTCCTTAGCACACACTGCTTACTTTCACAGCCCAGCCTGTCACAATGGGGTTCCACTAGCATGCAGAATGTGCCCTCACTATCTAATTGCAAACCGCAGCCACCATATATGGGTGTGGTTTTTGGTTGTATGTTGTACCCTTAAGGTAAGGCCACATGGTCTAGTGCCAGCCAAAACCTCACCCACCGACTGTGGCCAATGGTTGTACAAATTACTGGCAAAGTCGAGTGCCCATGTGCCAGTTGTATGGGCGTGTGAAGCACCAGACCATGTGGTCTTACACTTGTATATATGATAGGACAAGCACAATATTGTTAGTCACTCAAACTTACTCCAATATTGAATGGCAAATCTATGTAGGGATGTAAGGATGAATGATAGATTTCACAACGTGAAAGAAGAAGGCAACTGAAAGACTGGCTGTACTAGTGAATATGGCTTGTAAGTAAGCTTAGCTATGAGGAGTGTTGTGTTTCTGGCACTGACCCATAGAGCAAGAGGGGGTTGTTGGTGGTGACAGAACTGCACATTGTCCATGGCATTGTGTGCTCAGCATCTGCTGCAAGATCCAGGAGAACTGTCAGCTCTGTGCTGTCTGGACAGCAGCTGCTGTGTATAATTGGAGGAGGAGCTGATGTGCTAATCACAGGGCACCGGCAACACGTGCGCCCTAGATTAATATTATACAGATAGGTTCCCCCCTGAGGGGGTTTTCATAATGCCAGTCTTCTCCAGACCCACACCCCATTAAACTTGGAAATGAATTTCTTCATCCATAAAAGTTAATTATTTTTGTGACTCAGGCGTAGCAGGGTTCATCTCCTGACTCCTAATTTGTGTCATATTATAGCATTAAAATAGAAGGGATTCAATGGGTGCAGGTATTGGGGGAGGGAGTCATTTTTGATATGCAATCACATTTATATTCTAATCGCCAGTTATTCACAGACTTACAAATAATCACCCTCCAAGAAAACATCTATAATGGACCATGGATTATTACACCATGACTGGAATATAGCACTCATGTTCTACCATACAACAGTGGTGAGGAAAATAAAATGTTCTGATCAGTCCATGTCTTATTTTGAGCGTTTAACTCCATTTTTTCAGATATTCCCTTTATAAAAAAAAAAAAAAGTAGGGCTAGGGGGGACTAGTATTGGTGATGTTCTGTTTTCAGAAATGGAACGTCACCGGAAAATTCAGGAAGAGGACCCGTGATGTCACAGGTAGTGATATTCAGGCCCTTTGCTGATTGGCCTCATGTGACCGCTTCAGCACAACGCATGAAGATGCCGCCTGAGCAGATGAACGGGGAGGCGCGGGAGGACACTGGAGCAACGGAGACAGGTGAGTATACATTTTTTTTTTTTTTTTCACTGACCCCAGCTTATTTAAACATTAAAAGGGTTGTCCATTTTTGCCTGGACAACCCCTTTAAGGTACTTTTAGACCCGGTCCTTAAGGGGTTAACATAGCGTATAATCCTAAACAGGAAACTGCAGATATGCAGAAGCAGAAATGTAAAATTCGTCTTTGCTGAACCAAATTCCAAAAACCAAAACCTGAATTCTGCAAGTTATGTTGGAAATCACAAAGAACACCCCTGTTCGTCTCTATATGAGCCTTACATATATTTCAGTAAGACTAAATAAAACTGTTAGTAGTATAATGTTGTACCGTGTTAGCCATTGAAAGTAGTGGAAGAGTAAAGAAATCAGGCGATACCTCAGTTAGCCTCTAAAAGGTATTGCCTGATTTCTTCACTCTTCCACTAAATAAAACTGTTTCATGAACTCGATAACATTGGCGTTATTTGTAACAGCTATTCCCCTTACGTCCAACAGCAGCACAATATGGGGTATCTCTGCCCCTGTGTGCTGGTAGGACAGGCGGAATTTTTAATTTACATAATTAATTAAATGATACTCCCCTATAAGAGGCCAAGGAGACCTCCCCTCACTGTGTTTTTTTCTGTCCTGTGTGTTGGACAGGTGGAGGGAGGCTCTTTGTCCTTGCATTTTTTCCTAATGATTTGGGGGTTAACTACATTTTTGTAAGTTTTTTCTCCTCTTTCACCTGTTCATCTTTTCCTTGGGAGTTTTTTACTCCTAAGGCTTCCTTGTTTCTCCCTGCTGCGCTCTCTGTCTGTGGCCATTCTGGGCTGGGTGTGTGCCTGCCTTTATCTGATCTCAGGTGCGATGTTTGCGGCTGGGCAGGCTGTGCATTCAGTATGTGTCAGTTTCTGAACTTGGAGGCTGTATTGCAGGGTTAAAATAAACCTCTATGCATCTCCTGCCTGGCTGAGCTCTTCAGCAGAGCTTATGCTTCATCTCAGACACAAGTTCCCTACACTGCCTTTCTGTTGCAGTTATGGTTCTATTCCAGTCTGCCACAAAGACACACCGCACTTCCTATAGCAGTGGAATTAAAGCGAAGAGGGAGAGAAAGGTTTTTTTAATTCAGGGAAAGTGATTTTGTCACTTCAGGTTCCGGAAACCCTTTTTGCAGGTCCTGTTTCCTGGATCCCTTTTTTTCTGTTACACTTCTGTAGTCTTCTCCCAGTAGCGCTAGATTGCGATGCCGGACTAGTTTAGGCCATTCTCTTTACCGCTGTAGCAGTATTAAAGACACCGTTGTTAAGGGTCTCTTAAAAAGTTGTGTATATAAGTTTTATGGGTAAGTATGGTCTTCTCCCTACTTATTTAAACCTTCTTCCTAAGTTTGTCTTTCTGATAGGCTGTACATTTTTGTTTGATACTGTTCTGACTGCTTTCAGTGGTATCGGCGACTTAATGAGGGAAAGGTCCTCTAAGATGAAACATTTCGCTTATACAGAGTGTGTCGTCCCTCTGCCTGATGGTACGATTACACTCGCTTTCGCCATCTGAGGATTCATCCATTCGTGTTGAAATTGTGTGGGTCAAGGAGCAGGATAGAAATCCGGAACTTGATTTCTCAAGAAGCTTCGTACTGAGAGACATCCTCAGTCAGTTCCATCAGAAGAGGAATTTCACATACTCAATGTGATGCACTTGTGTGATGAAGACACTTCGCTAAATCCCAGCAGGCCTCTTGGTAAGGATGCCTAGGCTGCTGAAGTCCATCTGGTCAGCGACCATGATGTTGAACTTGGGGAAGCCTCTAGTTCCACCTATAGGGGGCCAAGGGCAATCCAAGTGGACGCGATACTGGAGAAAGCTTTGACAGGCAATCTCCAGATCTCTATACATAGTCACTTGGAGTGTACCCTTAGGAAGGCTTAATCCTTGGCCTCTGCTCAGGCTTCTGTGGACATCGCCTCTAATGAGGTAGAGAATAAGAGAGTATCTAGCAGAAGTTTCCGTATACCAGGTCAAGATGCCTGCCAAATCTAGGGCCTTCTCTACAGCTGCTATAAGGCCGTTATGGTTGAAACCTCGGTGAGCGGACAATGCGTCCAAGTATAACGTATGCTTCCTACCCTTGAGCTGGGTAAACATTTTATCAGAGGCCTGGACGACATCATGGAAGGTCTTGTGATTAAAAGGATAAGTGCCTTCCGCAGTCCTTTAAAGGGAAAGCAGGACCTTCTGGCCCGGGCAGAAGTTATCAGCGCAGCCGCCTCAATCTACGTTCCAATATCAGAGGCATGCTAGATATCAGTCCAGAGGGGCTGGACGTAAGTTCCCCAAGGAAGGGGACAGAAAATAGCCTGGCTTTGACGCCAACTTTTCGACTCCTGTGGCGGCAAGTACTCCTGTTGGGGGATGTCTCTCCCATTTTTTCTCTCCTTCTGGCAGGAGAAGATCAGATTCTCGCAACCCGTTCTCTTCCTGCACTGGAGCAGGTTATACTGGAAAATTCCATTCTGGAATACCCGGGCAGGGGGGCCTTGGCAAAGGTCCCCCCTCAGAAGAAGGTTTGGGGTCTACTCTCCAGACTTCCCGCTACCAATATATGTTATAGTCCTAATATATCTAAGTCTCTTCATAAGGAAGAGCGTTTCCAAAGGGACACCGGGAAATTGGTCACATCCTTGCTCCAAAGCAATGTTCTTGTCACTCTCGACCTAAAGGATGTGTATTTACAAGTTCCAGTTATCCTCCTCACAGAAGGTATCTGAGAATTGCTGTTTCAATTGCTGCCCACAGGTGACATTTCCAGTTTGCGGCCCTGCCCTTGGGCATTTCCTCGGCTCCCCACACCTTTACCTAGGTGATGGCTCCAGAAACAACCGCACTCAGACTTCAAGGTCTGTTCACAGTGCCATATTTGGATGACTGGCTAATAAAAGCCTAGTCAGAACCCATCCTGCTCCAGCACCTGCAGACAACTGTGTCTTTTTTCCAGCATCTAGGCTAATAACCGGGAGAAGTCAGAGATGATTCCTTCTACACGGAAGAAGGTTCAGTCTGACTCTGTCCGCCTAGAAATTTATTTAACTCCGATAAGGAGAGAAAAGATAATCAGAGCACTTCCGATACGGTGGCACAGTGGATAGCACTGCAGTCTTGGATTCGTATCCTGCCAAGGACAGCATCTGCAAGGAGACTGTATTTTCTCCCCATATTTGCGTGGGTTTCCTCCGGGGTCTCCGGATTCCTCCCACACTCCTAAGACACACTGATAGGGAATGTAGATTATAAGTCCTATATGGGACAGTGCCCTATATCTGTCAATGTCTGTGAAGGCGCTGCGGAATATGATGGCACTATACAGGTTACCATAATAAATAATAATATTTTCTCAAGTCGTGTCGGATGTTCATCAGAACAATTATGAGAGTCCTGGCCTCATGTCAGCCTTAGCCAATTCAGTCCCTTGGACTTTATGGCATATGCGTCCCCTCCAGTCGGAAGTACTAGGGGTCTGAAATCATAGCCCTCTGAGTCTTGACAAGAGGATCAGACTTTCTCCCAGAACCCGTCTTTCTCTCAATTGGTGATACACCTGAAAGTCAGAAGGCATCAGATAATTCTCCCTCCTCAGGGAGGCAGGTCTGATTTTCACCTGGGCAGAGAAAGATCTGACCCATCTCTCCGCAGTTCACATCAAGGGCTCCTTGAACATAGTAGCGGATCAGTTGAGTTGGGGTCTTACCGTATCAGGAGAATGGTCTCTCAATCAAGAGTGTTCCACCAGATCACCCTGAAGTGGGGTCTTCCAGAAGTAGACCTTATGGTGACCAGACTCAATGCCAAGGTAGAGACATTCTCACTACATCAGGAGGACTATCCCTTGGAGGTTCAGGCTGGCATACATCTTCCCTCCACTTTCCATGATACCAAGGGTATTGATGAAAGTCAGACAGGACCAAGCCTCTGTGATAACCAAAAAGAGCTTGGTGTTCCTAACTGATGCTCATGAGTCGAGGGATCTATTAGAGGCTTCCCCCAATCCAGAACCTGGTTTTCCATGGAACTCAGAAGTGCCAGGATCTGAGGAGATTCAACCTGACAGCCTGAAGGTTGCTCAGTCCCTAGTGGACTGTCAGAAGTCGTCCTGAAGACCTTTTTTCTGTGCAAGAGCAGAATCCACCAATAAAAGATACCTAAGGATAGGTATTGTCTTCAAGGAGTGGTTCTCCAGACAGGAAATGAATAGTTCAAATCCTTCTACGAGAATGATTCAGAATTTTCTTCAGGACCGCTTGGATAAGGGCTTTTCCCCGCCACACTGAAAGTACAGGTTTCAGCCCTATCCATCTGCTTAAGCAAAAGATTGTCTCAGAACCCCTTAATTCCCAGAATTTCTTAAGGGTGCTATGAGACTTAGGTAAGTGGTTGCAGTTCCCGTTCCACTGTGGGATTTGTCCACAGTTCTTTCTGGCCTTTGTGGCCCGACATTGGAACCATTTGAGAAAGTGGATCTCAAGTTTCTGGCTTGCAAACCACCTTTTTGCTAGCTATCACCTCAGCTAAAAGAATACGCGAGTTGCAGGCTTTTTTTTCTGAAGAGCCATATATTTTTTTCATTAGGGTCCAGCTCAGATTTCTTCCTAGATTTAACCCTAAGGTGCCCTCTCGGGCTAATATTAACCAGATGGTCTCCTTACCAGTTTTCGTTCCCAGCTCCTTCCTCCAAGGAAGGGGAAAAACTCTATAGTCTGGATATAGTATGGTGTCTCCAAAATTTATCTTCTGTGCACAATGTCAGTCAGAAGATTGGAAAATCCTCTTAATTTAAATTTCTTTTGCTCGGGTTAACGCCCGAGTTTATCAAAGGGCTGTGTCGGCCTCCTGGGCTGAGAGTCGGTCTTGCTTTTAGAGCAGTTTGTGCAGCCGTTTTTGGTCACCACCAACTAACCTTTGTTAAACACTATCAGTTAGATGTCCGTAGTTCAGAGGCTACTGCCTTTGGACATTCATACTGTACTGTAGATCTACTTGCTACGTCCCCATATTGTGCTGCTGTTGGACGTAAGGGGAATCGTTGATTATGTAGATAATCTGTTTTCCCTTAGTCCGAACAGCAGCACAAGCTTTCCCCCCCTTTAGGAAGGATTGTTGTTTTTTTCTTTTATTCTTTATAAAACTAACACAGTGAGGGGAGGTCTCCTTGGCCTCTTATAGGGGAGTATCATTTAATTAATTATGTAAATTAAAAATTCCGCCTGTCCTACCAGCACACAGGGGCAGAGATACCCCCATCTGAGGGGTCTGAGGAGACTTTTGTCTCCCGGGCAACCGTTGGAGTTCAGTTGAAAGTTGAGTAGTGTGTCAGTAAGTTGCAGAGGAGTCAGTGCAAGCCAGCACTGAGAACTGAGCTTCAACAGCTTTCCAGACAGCCCAAAGGTGGAAGATTCAGACCAAGGCTCATCCAGAGACAGCCCTGAGCTAGGGAATTCAGCTGTCAAGAGTTTGGATTTTGTGCCAGGAGGAGCAGTTGAGTACCATGACAGGAGGAGTTGGCCCGGCACCTTATACAAGGTAACCAGATCCCTGTCAGAACTACCTGGACTTCAGTCCCCAGTATCTACTACTGGGAGAGGCGGATGAGAGGAGTTTAGTTGTAGTGGAGTTTATCCTTAGAATCTTAACATTCCTGGGCACCCTCCTACAACCATGGCTGGGGAGTTGGACACTAGAGAACTACAACCCCTATTTGGAAGATGCTTGTTGTTTACCTGTTCAATTGCTGAGTAAAGTGAGACACCCTGCTTCAACTGCACATCTGTCTGCCTTACCATCAGGGACCTTCCGAATTCTATCACACTTTGGCTCAGAGTAGAGAGGTCCCCTCTCCAGTTGGAAGCGCCCTGGGGGAAAGCTACTACCAACACCATCGGGTAGAGTCTTGGAGCAGAGCTGGGGAGAGTGGTTGAGTTTGCTCGGCCTAGCTGATGGCACGTCATCCGCCACTACTACTCCCATCCTCCAGTTCCCTCCATCTGGGCTGTGGCATTTGCACTAGCAATTCAACCTGGGAGAGCCATTCACAGGGTGATTCACATATGGCAAGTCATGGCAAAAGTAGGAGTAGCCTTTTAAAGACCAGTTACATATATCCAGACCCCATATACAACCCCAATTCAAATGAAGTTGGGACGTTGTGTAAAACGTACATAAAACAGAATACGATGATTTGTAAATCCTTTTCAACCTATATTCAATTGAGTACACTACAAAGACAAGATATTTAATGTTCAAACAGATAAACTTTGTTTTTTTGCAAATATTCACTCATTTTGAATTTGATGCCTGCAACATGACGTCACCGCTGCAGCCAATCTGTATACAATTAGAGCAGCGGAGGAGGCAGCCGGCCCAGCACAGGAGTGGAAGAGATGATATAGGTAAGTAAAAATGCAGGGCTACCTTACACTACACTACTGCCTGCATACATTTTTTTTTTTTCAAATTCTGGACAACCCCTAAAGAGGACCTTTCATGTCCTCAATTCAGTGCTCTGTCAGTTTTGCCAGTATCCGCATTAGCTGCAGAGATATCACTGCACTGCCGTCTGGGGGGGGGGGGGGTCATCACTGCCCAGTAACAGTGCTCCCCCACAAATATAAACCCCCCCCCTCCATAGGTAATAGTCATCCTCACATAATGGGAAGGGTAGCTATTACTTGGGGGCACTATTACCTATGTGGGAGAGGACTGTTACCTGGGGGGTCACTATTATAGTAACAATGCTCCCCCACAGGTATTAACCCCCCCCCCCACAGGTAATAACCCCCTCCAAACACAAGTAATTAAGCAATAATATTATGTGGGAGGGGATAATTACTTGGGGGGGGGGCACTATTACTGTAATAGTGACCCCCAGGTAATCCCCCTCTATACACATAAGTAATACTATTACTTAATTACGTATGTGTGGGAAGCTAATACCTGTAGGGGGCACTGTTACTGTAATAGTGCCCCCCGCACAGATAGTAACCCTCCCTCCCTGTGCCTTCTGATGACAGAAGCTGCTCCAGTACACAGCCTGTGTGGACCTCCTATTCTCCTCCCAGGTCCTCTGTCTACTACTCTAAAGTACAGGAGGACCCAGGACTAGAATAGGAGGTACACACAGGATGTGTAAAATAACGGCTTCCAGGTGCCGCATTAGAAAGCCTACAAGTTAAAGGGGTTGTCCAAACAAAAATGGACGACTCTTTTAAAGTTTAAATAAGCTGGGGGTAGTGAAAAAAAAAAAAAAAAAAAATGTATACTCACCTGTCTCCGGCGGGTCTCTTCATGTATCCGCTGAGGCAAATCAGTGAAGGGCCTGAATGTCAATAGAGGCCAGAGGCTTCCTCCTCTACCATATATTTCATCTGTATTGGTGTCGGCGTCTGTATTGCTGATAGAATTGAAATTGCTACAATGCGGTTGTCCCGCAGTGGGCCCCAACAGAGTCAGTGGGCTGGGGGTCTTAGCCTTGGGAGGATGTCCAGTGATGTTTAGACTCTAGTGCCGTACTCCACTCCAACTCTAAGGGTATGTTCACACAGCGGAATTTGCTGCAGATTTGGGGGGGTTGATCACAGCATGATGTGGAAAAAGGAAGCGTCCTGCTCGATCTTGCCGCGGATTGCCCGAGACTCCCTGCTGATTAGGCCCATGCATCTGGGCCTAATCAGCAGCGGGAAGCCACGACGGACTGAATCAGCATTCTGTTGCAGCTAGACCGTGGGTGAAAATGCTGGTGGCGGAAAATGAAAGGAATTCCTCCTCATTTTCCACCGTGTGAACATAGTCTAACTCCACTCCTCAACCTCCTCCAGCAGCAGATTCTGGTGGCTGTACTCCAGGGTAGTCCTGACAGGGGTCTGGTTACCTTGTAGAAGGTGCCAGGACAACACCTCCTGTCAATGGACTCCACTGCTCCTCCTGGCACAATGTCCAAAGTGATGACAGCTACTATTCCCTGGCTCAGGGCTGTCTTAAGATGAGCCTTGGGCTTGAAACTTCCTCCTCTGGGGCTGTATGGAGATCCGCTAGGCCTCAGTGCACATTGCTGACTTACAATGTCCACTGCTAACTGCTAGACTGAGCTCTAACAGTCTTCCTGGAGACTTTCATCTCCCAGACCCCACCCAGTGGCCTGTGATAGGCCAGGGCTGTACCAAGTATAGGAGTTTTGAATAAAGAGGGAACCACAGGGAAGTAACATGGGGAAAGCTGCAAACAAATCACATAGAACATATAGACAGGACATACAAACATAATCCAGAGACACAGGAGCATTCTGGGATGGGTTTACTCGATGATGAACCTCATTTTACAGCCTTGGCCAAATCTAATCTGCTTGCCCTCTGTCAAGGTAGCCATCCTGTGGAAAATTCTACCCCCTTTCCCTAGAACCAGAGGCATAGCTAGGGGTTCAGCACAGGGGGGCGAACATGTCCAAGTGGGCCCCCAACTTGGACTTGTTCGTATACCGATACTATCAGTATACGGTGAGCGTATAGTGGTATATAGCAGCTCTACACAGGGCTCTGCAGACGATTTAGGTGAATACAGGGCAGTAGCATTTAGTGACTTACCGGTGACGTCTCTGACCAATCCTTCACATTTCCCATCTCTTTCATATGGACGGCCATGACCACTTCTTCCAGTCTCTGTAAAGTTTGCAACATAGACATCTTTGGCTCCTCACTTTTCCAGGCACCTGACCCACATTGTCCTCACCTGCACACTCATCCTGCTGCTACCCCAATTATAAAATATATAATATAACCCCCTATAATGAATAATACCCCCAAGTGCATCTTTAAGTTAATAACTTCCCTGTGCACCCCTTTAAATAGTGCCCCTTATTAATAATGCCCCAGATGTTTCCTAATTAAAAAGGAAAAAAAAGGGAAAAAAATTATTGGGGTTCCAATACCCCGGACCCCCAGGATCAGCTGTTTGAATGAACCGTGGTACCTGTGTAAGCGCTGTGACTCCTTCTCTGTTTACATAGTGTCATTCATCTCATAGCGGCCATGTCATGTAACTACAGCCTCGTCCTATACATGTCTATGTGACAAGGCTGGAATGACATCACACGGTCACTATAAACAGGCGCCATAGCCCCTTCATACAACTGGTCAGTGGGGAGTCACTTATCTCTTATTGATGTTTTATTCTGAAGATAGATCATTAATAAAAATGAGCTGGAAAACTCCTTAAAGAGGACCTTTCACGTCCTCATGTATATGTTGTTTTACATACCGCTAGAAAGCCGACAGCACGCTGAATTCAGCACACTGCCGGCTTTCCTGGTATGTGCCCCAGGGCTGGAGATATCGGGGGTCTTAGTTTCACGGTTTACTGTCAGAAAGGCATTCCTGACAGTCTAGCTACGTTGTGAAGAACGCCCTCTCTGACAGTTCTCGTTCATAGACTTGTACTCAGGGGGCGTTCCTCATAGCTCAGCGTCATTGCCGGGCAGTAAGGAATGCCCCCACTGACAGTACAGCGCTATAGAAGAGTACAGAGAGAGGGGGCATTCCTTATAGCCCAGCGATGACGCTGAGCTTTGAGGAACGCCCCCCCTTACAAGTCTATGAACGAGAACTGTCAGGGAGGGCGTTCCACACAGCGCAGCTAGACTGTCAGGAATGCCTTTCTGACAGTAAACCGTGAAACTAAGACCCCGACATCTCCAGCCCTGGGGCACAAATCAGGAAAGCCAGTAGTGTGCTGAATTCAGCGTGCTGTCGGCATTCTAGCGGTATGTAAAACCGCATATACATGAGGACATGAAAGGTCCTCTTTAAAACTAAGGCCCCACGTGGTGTCCTGCAGCAAAAAAGAGTTTTTCCTGCAGCACTTTGCACAGAAAGTTCGCAGAGGTAACTGCAGACTTTCTGCTTCAATTATATCTACAGGAAAACCGGCAGCATTTCCATAGGTATAATTGACATGCTGCAATTTCCAAAACTGCGTCTGTTTTGGAAATCGCAGCGTATCCGCTGCGCATATTTTACTACAAAGTGGGGATGGGATTGGGGCCACATGTGGGGAAAACCCACAAAAAAAAAACCCAGCATTTTACATCTAGCAAATCCCATCCACACACGGCGGAAAAATACGTGCAGCAGATGCACTGCGGTTTCCAAAACCATTGCGGTTTTGGAAATTGAAGCATTTCAATTATACCTACAGAAACACTGGCGGTTTCCATATAGGTGTATTGAAATCAGAAAGTCCACAAGGGAAATCTCTGCAGACCTTCTGTGAAAAGCGCTGCAGGAAAAACCACAATGTTACCGCTGTGGTTTTTCCTGCAGTGCTTTTTTTTTCCTGCAGCCCACTATGTGGGGCCTTAGTCTTATTAAAAGCCAAGTGCCACTTTAATTTAATTAATTCACCCTGACATAAATACTGCACCTCTATGTTCATAATGCCTTCTAATATAAATGATGCCCCCTAATGGCCCCTTATATAAATAACCTCCCCCTTGTATTAATAATACCTCCTAATAACCCTTATATAAATGACCCCCCCATCGTCATAATGCCCCCTAATGAATCCTCCCTTATAGTTATATTTCCCCCTCCTATCCACCCCTTATACTATTAATATACCCACAACTAAACAAAAACAAAAAGTCATACTCACCTGCGATGATGATGAATGGAGCCGCCGGCGCTTCCTCCCTGTCCACGCACAGGAAGTCTGTGTCTGAGCGCGGGCGGCGCGATGTTGTGACGTCATCACGCCGCCCGTGCTGAGAAGCAGACGTCGTCTGTTTTCTCGGCGTCTTGTAAACCGCAGGCCTGTATTGGCTTGCGATTTACAATACCGTTAAGTTGCAGGTTACGTTTTAACTAGATCGGTGTCTGCAGACACCGATCTAGTTAAAAATAAAGGATGTATTAATGGCGGCCCCGGGGTGGGCCCCCAAAAATTCAGTGGGCCCGGGGCAGCCGCCCCCTCTGCCCCCCCCGCTAGCCACGCCTCTGCCTAGAACACATATAAAAGTACAAAAATAAAGTAAAACATGTACCCATTAGGCATCCCTGTGTCTGTGAATGGCTGATCTACAAACCTCCTAAATTATTTTTCACATACGATGAATATCGTAGCTGGAAAATAAATCAAAAGAGCCGAATTGCAGTTTTTAGCTGTTTCACCTCCCATAAAAAAAATTGGATAAAAAGTGATCAAAACAATAGACATTCTCCAAAATGGTATAAATAAAACTTACATCTAGCCCCCCAAAAAAGACACCTTATGCATCTCCAAACACGGAAATATAAAAAAGTAACGAAAAGTGCCAGAATATTGTGTTAGAAATTTTTTTCTCGCAAAGTTTTGGAGTTTTTAAGGGGTTAAAAGTTAAAAAAAAATAATATATATATATACACACTTGGACAAAATTGTTGGTACCCCTCGTATAATGAAAGAAAAACCCACAATGGTGACAGAAATAACTTGAATCTGACAAAAGTAATTTGCCAAACTACATGTTGACAAGCCACAAAGCTTCTGGGAGAATGTCCTATTGACAGATGAGAAAAAAAAATCGAAATTTTTTTTTTTTTTTGGCAAGTCACATCAGCTCTATGTTCACAGACAGAAAAATGAAGCATATCTTGAAAAGAACACTGTCCCTACTGTGAAACATGGAGGAGGCTCTGTTATGTTCTGGGGCTGCTTTGCTGCATCTGGCACAGGGTGTCTTCAATCTGTGCAGGGTACAATGAAATTTCAAAACTATCAAGGGATTCTAGAGAGAAATGTGCTGCCCAGTGTCAGAAAGCTTGGTCTCAGTCGCAGGTCATGGGTCTTGCAACAGGATAATGACCCAAAACACACAGCTAAAAACATCCAGCAATGGCTAAGAGGAAAACATTGGACTATTCTGAAGTGGCCTTCTATGAGCCCTGACCTAAATCCTATTGAGCATCTTTGGAAGGAGCTGAAACATGCCGTCTGGAAAAGGCACCCTTCAAACCTGAGACAACTGGAGCAGTTTGCTCATGAGGAGTAGGCCAAAATACCTGTTGAGAGGTGCAGAATTCTCATTGACAGTTACAGGAGTCGTTTGATTGCAGGGATTGCCTCAAAAGGTTGTGCAACAAAATATTACGTTAAGGGTAACATAATTTCTGTCCAGGCCTGTTTCATGAGTTTTCTTTTTTTTAAAATTCTGTTGAAGCATAGTTGAAAGGTAATGTCTGACTTTCATTTGTTCATTTTCATAGAATTTTTATACACACGGGGACAAAAGTGTTGGTACCCCTCATTTAATGAAAGAAAAACCCACAATAGTCACAGAAATAACTTGAATCTGACAAAAGTAATAATATATAAAAATTCTATGAAAATGAAGAAATGAAAGTCAGACATTGCTTTTCAACCATGCTTCAACAGAATTTAAAAAAAAAGAAAACTCATGAAACAGGCCTGGACAGAAATGATGCTTCCCTTAACTTAATATTTTGTTGCACAACCTTTTGAGGCAATCACTGCAATCAAATGATTCCTATAACTGTCAATGAGACTTCTGCACCTCTCAACAGGTATTTTGGCCCACTCCTCATGAGAAAACTGCTCCAGTTGTCTCGGGTTTGACGGGTACCTTTTTCCAGACGGCATGTTTCAGCTCCTTCCAAAGATGCTCAATAGGATTTAGGTCAGGGCTCATAGAAGGCCACTTCAGAATTGTCCAATGTTTTCCTCTTAGCCACTCTTGGATGTTTTTAGCTGTGTGTTTTGGGTCATTATCCTGTTGCAAGACTCATGACCTGCGACTGAGACCAAGCTTTCTGACACTGGGCACCACATTTCTCTCTAGAATCCCTTCATAGTCTTGAGATTTCATTGTACCCTGCACAGATTCAAGACACCCTGTGCCAGATGCAGCAAAGCAGCCCCAGAACATAACAGAGCCTCCTCCATGTTTCACAGTAAGGACAGTGTACTTTTCAAGATATGCTTCATTTTTCCATCTGTGAACATAGAGCTGATGTGCCTTACCAAAAATTTCGATTTTTGTCTCATCTGTCCATAGGACATTATCCCAGAAGCTTTGTGGCTTGTCAACATGTAGTTTGGCAAATTCCAGTCTGGCTTTTTTAAGTTATTTCTGTGACCATTGTGGGTTTTTCTTTCATTAAATGAGGGGTACCAACAATTTTGTCCACGTGTCTATATATAAGGTCAGGGCCCACGTGGCATAAACGCTTCCGAGGAAAAAAAAACGCAGTGTTTTACAGTCACAGCAAAGCGAATGGAATTCTATAGAATCCTATTCCCACTTTGCAGAAAAATACACAAAGCGGATATGCTGCAATTTCCAAAACCGTTGCAGTTTTGGAAATCGCAGAATGTCAATTATACCTACGGAAACGCCTGCGGTTTCCCTATAGGTATAATGGAAGCAGAAAGTCCGCAGAGGAAACGTGGAACGTTAAGTGGGGCCGTAACCTAAATTTGGTATTGCCGTAATCGCAACAGATGACAGATGTAATTTTGGCTGCACAATAAATGCTGTAAAAATGAAACCGATAAGAAAGTTGCACCAACGCAGTTTTTCTCTAATTACAGTGCTGGCCAAAAGTATTGGCACCCCTGCAATTCTGTCAGATAATACTCAATTTCTTCCAGAAAATGATTGCAATCACAAATGCTTTGGTAATAATATCTTCATTTATTTTGCTTGCAATGAAAAAACACAAAAGAGAGTGAAAAAAAAAGTCAAATCATTGATCATTTTACACAAAACTCCAAAAATGGGCCGGACAAAAGTATTGGCACCCTCAGCCTAATAATAATAATAATAATAGTCCTTTAATAGTCCCACAATGGGGAAATTCAGTGTGTTACAGCAGCAAAGATAAGCAGATACAAATACAAATACAACATGTACAGGAAGGTCTTATGAGGCCACGGATCAATTTTAAGTGTTAGAGCGCCATCCCAAGACTCATAAGAAAACCGGTACCTCATAATACTTGGTAGCACAACCTTTAGACAAAATAACTGCGAACAACCGCTTCCGGTAACCATCAATGAGTTTCTTACAATGCTCTGCTGGAATTTTAGACCATTCTTCTTTGGCAAATTTCTCCAGGTCCCTGAGATTTGAAGGGTGCCTTCTCCAAACTGCCATTTTGAGATCTCTCCACAGGTGTTCTATGGGATTCAGGTCTGGACTCATTGCTGGCCACTTTAGAAGTCTCCAGTGCTTTCTCTCAAACCATTTCTAGTGCTTTTTGAAGTATGTTTTGGGTCATTGTCCTGCTGGAAGACCCATGACCTCTGAGGGAGACCCAGCTTTCTCACACTGGGCCCTACATTATGCTGCAAAATTTGTTGGTAGTCTTCAGACTTCATAATGCCATGCACACGGTCAAGCAGTCCAGTGCCAGAGGCAGCAAAGCAACCCCAAAACATCAGGGAACCTCCGCCATGTTTGACTGTAGGGACCGTGTTCTTTTCTTTGAAGGCTCTCTTTTTTTTTTTTTTTTTTCCTGTAAACTCTATGTTGATGCCTTTTCCCAAAAAGCTCTACTTTTGTCTCATCTGACCAGAGAACATTCTTCCAAAAAGTTTTTGGCTTTCTCAGGTAAGTTTTGGCAGACTCCAGCCTGGCTTTTTTATGTCTCTGGGTCAGAAGTGGGGTCTTCCTGGATATCCTACCATAGAGTCCCTTTTCATTCAGACGCCGACGGATAGTACAGGTTGACACTGTTGTACCCTCGGACTGCAGGGCAGCTAGAACTTGTTTGGATGTTAGTCGAGGTTCTTTAGCCACCATCCGCACAATCTTTCGTTGAAATCTCTCTTCAATTTTTCTTTTCCGTCCACATCTAGGGAGATTAGCCACAGTGCCATGGGCTTTAAACTTCTTGATGACACTGCGCACGGTAGACACAGGAACATTCAGGTCTTTGGAGATAGACTTGTAGCCTTGAGATTGCTCATGTTTCCTCACAATTTTGCTTCTCAAGTCCTCAGACAGTTCTTTGGTCTTCTTTCTTTTCTCCATGCTCAATGTGGTACATACAAGGACACAGGACAGAGGTTGAGTCAACTTTAATCCATTTCAACTGGCTGCAAGTGTGATTTAGTTATTGCCACCACCTGTTATGTGGAACAGGTAAGTAACAGGTGCTGTTAATTACACAAATTAGAGAAGCATCACATGATTTTTCAAAGGGTGCCAATACTTTTGTCCACCCCCCTTTTTTTATGTTTGGTGTGGAATTATATCCAATTTGGCTTTTTGACAATTCTTTTTGTGGTTTTCCGTTGAAGACAAATTAAATGAAGATATTATTACCAAAGCATTTGTGATTGCAATCATTTTCTGGAAGAAATTGAGTATTATCTGACAGAATTGCAGGGGTGCCAATACTTTTGGCCAGCACTGTACATTCCATTTATATTGTATGGAATATTAAATGGTACCATTACAAAGAACAATGTCCCGCAAGCATCAAACCCTCATAATAAGAAAGTTATGACTTTTGGAAAGCGGGGAGTAAAAATACAAAATCATAAAATTGCTGTGGCGCAAAGGGGTTAATATCCATTTATAAAAATTTTAGTCTTTAAACATTACATCAATTCATTCTGTTTACACATACAGCTCAAAAGGTTTCTCTGACATTCCACATAATGGGGAAAATTTATCAACCCACCTACACCCAGTTTCTGGCGTGTGACATCCCCCGATCTGCATCTTGCTCACCACTATATATGAATGTGGGCAGAGCGCAGATTGGGCCTTGGCCTGACGTATTTATTATAACTCACACCAGAAAACTGGTGTGAGATATATAGAAAATCTACACCAGTTCCTGGTTGCCATAAATTTCCATTCTATTGCAAGGATGTGCCTGATTTATTAAGAGACCAGAACCTTTGCTCCAAGGTTCACACTAGTTTTGTACTCCGTTTGGGTGACTGTAGGCAGGGCTGGCGTTAGGGGGGGGAAAACTGGGCAATTGCCCAGGGCCCCGACCCCAAAGGGTCAGGACCGGCCATATCGATAACAGAAAGGGACCCAGCGTCATGTGCCGCAGGGCCCCTTTCTGAGGTGAGTAAAAATAACAAACATTTTTACTCACCTTTCCTTGCATCCGACGTCATCTTCTGGCGTTCCGGACATCACCGTTGAGGCGCTGAGGCCCAATCACAACGCGTGACGTCAGCCGCATCGAAGAGGAAGCCGGCGGCGGCAGCGACAGCAGAGCAGCGCGAGGAGGCCCAGCAGAGGTAAGGCAAGGTGAGTATAACTGTTTGTTATTTTCCTTTACCTCCCCGGGCCTTCGATAATTATACTCTGGGGTCTGAAGAGACCCCAGAGTATAAGATAATACTAGCACTAAGGGAGTCTGTAGGGCCACTGTGGAGCATTATACTGGGGGGCCCCCTCTGAATAGCATATTATACTGTGTGGGGCCACTGGGGAGCATTATACTGGGGGGGCCCTCTGGATAGCATATTATACTGTGTAGGGCCACTGTGGAGCATTATTCTGGGGGGGCCTCCTCTTGATAGCATATTATACTTTGTAGGGCCCCTGTGGAGCATTATTCTGGGGGGGCCCCCTCTGGATAGCATATTATACAGTGTGGGGACCCTGTGATGCATTATACTGGGGGGGTCCCTTTGGATAGCATATTATACTGTGCAGGGCCCCTTGGAGCATTATACTGGGGGGGTCTCTGGATAAAATATTATACTTTGTAGGACCCCTGTGGAGCATTATACTCCGGAGGGGGCCCTCTTGATAGCATATTATACGGTGTGGGGCCCCTTTGGAGCATTATACTGGGGAGCGGGCCCTCTGGATAGTATATTATACTGTGTGGGGCCCCTGTGGAGCATTATACTGGGGGGTCCCTCTGGGTAGAATATTATACTGTGAGGGGCCACCGTGGAGCATTATACTGTTGGGGGGGGGCCCTCTGGAGAGCATATTATACTGTTTTGGGCCACTGAGGAGCATTATACTGGGGGAACCTCTCTGGGAAGTATATTATACTGTGTGGAGGCCATTCTGGAGCATGTTATACAGTGTGGGGTAACTGTGGAGCATTATTCTGGGGGGCCATCTGCAGAGCATATTATATTGAGTGGCGCCACTGTGGGGCATTATTCGGGGGGGAACTAAGGAACATTGTACTAGGGGGCCCTCTGGGGAGTATATTATACTGTGTGGGGCCTACTGTGGAGCATTATACTGGGGGGACTCTGGGGAGCATAATATATTGCGTGGGGCCACTGTGGAGCAAAATACTGGGGGGGCACTGTCGAGCATTATACTAGCGGGGCCCTCTGGGGAGCATATTATACTATGGGCCACTGTGGAGCTTTATACTGGGGGGAAGGGGCAGTGTGGGGAGCCTATTATACTGTGTGGAGCCACTGTGGAGTTTATTATATTGTGTGGGGCTTCTCGGGAGCATATTATACTCTGTGGGGCCATTGTAGAGCATTATACTGGGGGGGACTGTGGGGAGCATATTATACTGTGGGGGACCACTGTGGAGCATTATACTGGGGGAACCCCTCTGGGCAGTATATTATACTGTGTGGAGGCCATTGTGGAGCATGTTATACTGTGTTAGGCCACTCTGGAGCATTATACTGGGGGGGGCACTGTGGGGTGCATATTATACTGTATGGAGCATATTATATTGTGTGGGGCTGCTGGGGAGCATATTGTACTGTCTGGGGCTACTAAGAGGTAGTATACTGTGTGGGCCACTGTGGAGTATTATACTGTGTGGCGCCATATTTACCATGTGGGGCCACTATGGGGGGCGCAGGGGAGTGTTTTATACTGTGTGGGTCCACTGTGGAGCATTATATACCATGTGGGGAAACTGTGGAGGGGGGTTATACCATGGAGCATTATATACCATGTGGAGCATTATACTGTGGGGAGGGGGTTAAAATTCCTGCTGGCAACCCTGTGTGCTATGTCTGCATCATAGCTCTCTCACTATAATCTCGCACATACATGTAGTGCACCATGGCCATGTCATTCCCCATACAGTAAATGTGCATGAACCATCCATGGAGTTATTGGGGCCTGCACAGTACTATAGGGGCTGACTATACTGGGAACATACTCAGTAACACCAGATAGTCAGCACATATGTAAGACTTCAGTGAAGGAGCCGTGGTGTAGGTTATTAGCAGGAAGCTGTTGTGTGGGGCCCCAGAACAAGTTCCTCTGGTGGGCCTAAGGCCCTTCAGTCTGACACTGTATAACGGAGAACTATTATATACAGGTGCATCTCAATAAATTAGAATATCTTTGAAACATTTCTTTCTTTCAGTAATTAAATTAAAAAAGTGACCTCCTATATTTTCTAGATTCTATTTCAAGTGTTTTATTTCAAGTGTTTTATTTCTGTAAATGTTGATTATGGATTACAGGTAATGAAAACCCAAATCTAAGAAAATTAGAATATTGTAAAAAAGTTCAGTATTGTAAATTCAGTGTGTCACCTGCCAAGGTTTCCTAAGCCTTTAAATGGTCCATCAGTCTGGTTCAGTAGGACACACAATCATGGAAGACGCTGATTATGGATTGTATTACTGAATTACTGAAATGAATGAACGTTTCACAGATATTCTAATTTATTGAGATGCATCTGTATAAGGGTGGGTTACTATATATAATTGGGAAACTTAAATATGAAGGGGCTATTATAAGTGGGAACTATTATTTATAAGAGGGAAACTATTTATAAATGGGAGTATAATTGCTAAGTGGGGCTTATTTATAAAGGGGGCTATTAGTGATAATGGGGACTATTATTTATAAGGGTAACTATTATTTATGAGAGGGCTATTATTATTAAGGGAGCAGTATTATTTTTACGGGGTGACTGTTACTGATAAGGGGGAATATTACTGATACAGGGCACTATTATTTATAAGCAGGGACTATTATTTATAAGGAGGCGCTATAATAACTCATGACTGGGTGCAAAAATCTATTAGGTGGTACAAAGGTGCTCATTTGAATTGTTTGTGGTAAATGGGGCTTGTTATTACTTTTTTTGTTGGCAGAAAGGAGGCGTTATTATAGGGGTTGCCACTGCAAGACGATGGTGTTGTTTGCATATCAGCATTTGGGGCCCCGCTTTTAATTTTGCCCAGGGCCCCACTTTGTCTAAAACCGGCCCTGACTGTAGGTCGTTGGCTACAATGGGGTCCACCGGGTGTCTGTTTTCAAACTGAAAGCGGAAGGGAAAAAAGTCCTCCTTGCCTCCAACAGAGACTCCGGCGCAGATGTGAACCCAGCCTTAATACATTTCCCAAGGTTTTGTGGTGGTTGAAGTAGCACATGCTGGTCGGCAGAGTGCACCAAGGCACAATTACATAACTGGATGACATGTAACAAATGCTCTAGCATAACAGCACCACCTAGTGGTAAAGCTTGACAGTTTGCAAAAATCAGGTAACTTGCTGAACCTAAAAAAAAAAGTCTCCATATGCTGCTGTGTCTCTTCATTAAAAATAGTAGTCCCCCTCCTCATCAGAAATCAGAAAAAAGCAAACCACAGCTTCTATTTGGAACACTATGTATCATGCAATGCGGAAATATAGCACCAGTATGCCCAGTATTGATTGGCACAGTATACAGAAGAGAAAAGGAAAGCATCAGAAAAAATTGTATAGACCTAGATGAATAGATAGAAATATGCCTAATGTCAATGTATTTACCTTTTCAAAGTTGTGCATTAAGGTCTAATGCTTGTAAGGATGTGTTAGAATGTCTTGCTGGGATCTACAGGCATGGATGCTACTCAATGAACCAAACTGGAGCTGGTGTTAAAGGGAGTCTGTCAGCAGTAAATTAATTATAAACCTAATCACAGGGGATTGTATGGATGTTTCTACAGTTTTCAGATATGCCATTACATTCAGCTTTGGAGCCCTATTTTCATGTAAATCGCTATGTTATTCATATGCAGATAAAGTGGTGAGGGGGGAATGTCTTAGCTTGGCTGGCCTTTGGTCTCATATGTAGATTTCTGGGTAAACCACTTTCTCCTCATTTGCATTTGAGTGAAGCTGCTAATTACATGAAAATGGGGCTCCAAAGCTGAATAACAGAGGCATATTTGGAAACTGTAGAATGACCTCTACAAGGTACTGGGATTAGGTGTATAGTCAATTAACTGCTGAAAGACTCCCTTTAAAATGCACAGAACTTGTGATTAAAGGTCTTTATTTGTATTTTAGTAGGGCTGTAACTACCACCATAGCAGCTGTAGCAGACACTATGGGATCTACGACATTAGGGAGCCTGGATGACACCCTGCTTCTTTTTTTTTAATAGGCCATTACGTGCTGGATTATTCCATCAGGTAATGGCCTAATGGCCAATATCCACTTACTCACCCCCACTCCTGCCAAAGGCCTCCTCCACTTCACAAAGTGTGAGAGTCCCTGGGCAGGAGTGGGTATCGGGAAGTAAATATTGTCTGGTAATCCAAAAGGTAATTGCCACTGTATGCGGACCAGTATACTATGTCAGGGCCAGTATGGGGGGCACTTACTGTGTGGAGGCCAGTATAGGGGGCCCTTACTGTGTGGGGCAAATATGAGGGCACTTAATGTGTGGGTGCCAGTATGAGGGTACATACTATGTGGGGGCCAGTATTGGGGGCCCTTACTGTATGTGGTCTTTAAAAGGGGCCTTTACTATTTTAAAGCCTGTAGAATGGGCCCTTACCGTTTGGGGCTCTGAAAACTCCTGTATTTAGGACTGTAAAGTGGGCAGTATATTGTGTGGGGGTCTATAAAGGGGGCACCTACTGTATGGGGGACATTAAAGGGGCAATATAATGTGTGGGGGGCTGTTTGTGCTTGCTGTCTGTGACTAGGAAAAACACAAACAGCAAGAAGTAGATACATATAAACAGTATTGTAAGCTGTGCAAACTTGCTGAATGCTGTTAGTCCAGTCTACAGTCAGGAAAGCTGTTGCAGACATGCAGGGCCGGCATTAGGGGGGGCAAACTGGGCAATTGCCCAGGGCCCCGTCCCCAAAGGGGTCCCCGGGATCCGGAGCCTGATAACTCCGGATCCTGGAATCATGCCCGGCCATATCGATAACAGAAAGGGACCGCAGGGCCCCTTTCCGAGGTGAGTAAAAATAACAAACATTTTTACTCACCTGTCCTAGGTGTCCAACGTCATCTTCTGGCGTTCTGGACATTACCGCTGAGGCCTGGCCGTCACGTGGGGCATGCTAACAGCGTGCCTCACGTCACCGCTGAGGCCTGTGATTGGGCTTCAGCGGTGACGTCCACAACGCGTGATGTCAGCCGCAAACAAGAGGAAGCCAGCGCTGGCGGTGATAGCGGAGCAGCGCGAGGAGGCCCAGCAGAGGTAAGGCAAGGTGAGTATAACTGTTTGTTATTTTCCCTTACCTCCCCCGGGCCTTCCATTATTATACTCTGGGGTCTGAAGAGACCCCAGAGTATAATATAATAATAAAGGGAGTCTGTAGGACTACTGGGGAGCATTATACTGTCGGGGCCCCTGTGGATACCATATTATACTGTGTGGGGCCACTGTGGAGTATTATACTGGGGAGGGGTCCCTCTGGATAGCATAATATACTGTGTGGGGCCACTGTGGAGCATTATGCTATCCAGAGGGCCCCTTCCCCAGAATAATGCTCCAGAGTGGCCCAAAACAGTATAATATGCTCTCAGAGGCCCCCCAAGTATAATGCTCCACGGTGGCCCCACACAGTATAATATGCTCTTCAGAGGGCCCCCCAGTATAATACTCCATAGTGGCCTCACAGAATATAACATGCTTTCCAGAGCCCCCCACATTATAATGCTCCACAGAGGCCCCACAGAATATAACATGCTCTCCAGAGGGCCTCCTCCCCCTATATAATGCTCCACACTGGCCCCACACAGTATAATATGCTATCCAGAGGACCCCCCCAGTATATTATACTGTGTGGGGCCACTGTGGAGCATTATATTGGGGGAGGAGGCCCTCTGGAGAGCATGTTATATTCTATGGGGCCTCTGTGGAGCATTATAATGTGGGAGGGGACTCTGGAGAGCATGTTATATTCTGTGAGGCCTTATACTTGTGGGCCCTCTGGAGAGCATATTATACTGTTTTGGCCCACTGTGGAGCATTATAGTGGGGAACCTCTCTGGGCAGTATATTATACTGTGTGGAGGCCATTCTGGAGCATGTTATACTGTGTGGGGTCACTGTGGAGCATTATTCTGGGGGGGGCCATCTGCAGAGCATATTACATTGCGTGGCAACACTGTGGGGCATTATTCAGGAGGGGTGACTAGGGGGCCCTCTGGGGAGCATATTGTACTGCATGGGGCCTACTGTGGAGCATTATAATGGGGGACGCTCTGGGGAGCATAACATATTGTGGGGATGGCACTGTGGAGCATTATACTGGGGGGGCCTCTGGGGAGCATATTATACTATGGGCCACTGTGGAGCTTTATACTGAGGGGAAGGGGCAGTGTGGGGAGCCTGTTATACTGTTTGGGGCCACTGTGGAGTGTATTATATTGTGTGGGGCATATTATACTCTGTGGGGCCATTGTAGAGCATTATACTGGGGGGGGAATGTGGGGAGCATATTATACTGTGGGGGACCACTGTGGAGCAATATACTGGGGGAACCCCTCTGGGGAGTATATTATACTGTGTGGAGGCCATTTTGGAGCATGTTATACTGTGTTAGGCCACTCTGGAGCATTATGCTGGGGGGGCACTGTGGGGTGCATATTATACTGTGTGGAGCATATTATATTGTGTGGGGCTGCTGGGGAGCATATTGTACTGTCTGGGGCAACTAAGAGGTAGTATACTGTGTGGGCCACTGTGGAGTATTATACTGTGTGGAGCCATATTTACCATGTGGGGCCACTATGGGGGGCTCAGGGGAGTGTTTTATACTGTGTGGGGCCACTGTGGAGCATTATATACCATGTGGGGAAACTGGAAGGCTCAGGGGAGCATTTTATACTGTGGAGCATTATATACCATGTGGAGCATTATACTTTGGGGGGGGGCTCAAAATTCCTGCCTGCTGGCAGCCCTGTGTGCTATGTCTGCATCACAGCTCCCTCACTATAATCTTGCACATATGTGTAGTGCTCCATGGCCATGTTATTCCCCATACAGTACTGTGCATGAACCATCCATGGAGTTATTGGGGCCTGCACAGTATTATAGGGGCTGACTATACTGGGAACATACTCAGTAACACCAGATAGTCAGCACATATGTAAGACTTCAGTGAAGGAGCCGTGGTGTAGGCTATTAGCAGGAAGCTGTTGTGTGGGGCCCCAGAACAAGTTCCTCTGGTGGGCCTAAGGCCCTTCAGTCCGACACTGTATAACGGAGAACTATTATATATAAGGGGGCTCTTATTTATCAGGGAGGAACTGTTATATATAAGGTTGGGTTACTATATGTCATTGGAAAACTTAAATATGAGGGGGCTATTATAAGGGGGAACTATTATTTATAAGACGGGCTATTCTTTATAAGGGGGGAACAATTATATATAAGGCATCCATTATAAGGGGGAGCTATTATTTATAAGAGGGGAACTTTTTATAAGGGGGGTATAATTGTTAAGTGGGCTTATTTATAAAGGGGGCTATTAGTGATAATGGGGACTATTATTTATAAGGGTAACTATTATTTATGAGAGGGCTATTATTTATAAGGGAGCAGTATTATTTTTACGGGTTGACTGTTACTGATAAGGGGGAATATTACTGATACAGGGCACTATTTATCATGTATAAGGGATCTATTACTGATAAAGGTGTAATATTATTTATAAGCGGGGACTATTATTTATAAGGAGGCGCTATAATAACTGATGACTGGGTGCAAAAATCTATTAGGCGGTACAAAGGTGCTCATTTGAATTGTGTGTGGTAAAATGGGGCTTGCTATTACTTTTTTGTTGGCAGAAAGGAGGCGTTATTATAGGGGTTGCCACTGGAAGACGATGGTGTTGTTTGCATATCAGCATTTGGGGCCCGGCTTTTAATTTTGCCCAGGGCCCCACTTTGTCTAAAACCGGCCCTGCAGACATGGGGTGGTTGTAAGGGAAACCAGGCCCTCCCATCTACATTCACTATGTAGATAGGAGGGCTGTCCCTCTCCACTCACTATGAATCTGTCTTAGTCTTTTTTTTTTATTTAACTGTAATTTTTATTGAAAAAATTTTTCATTAACAAGGTATAAAGAGAAAAAAAGATCAAACAAGCAGAAAACAATGAGGTAGGTAGAGGCTATCCGCCTCTTCTCCCTTAAGCAATATGCATTCAAATTAGACAGTAAACAAGGGAGGGGAAGGATGAAGGGATTAAGAAGACAAGGGTAGAAGCAGAGGAAAGGAGGGGAGGGGAGAAGAGGACTAGAGATCAGAGACCCTGTGATATACAATACATATCCCAAGGCGCCCAGATAGCCCCAAAGGCCTCCTGTGAGTTGTTTAGGCCCGCGGTCAGGTATTCAAGACTCCTCACATCCTTCACTCTAGCCACAAGTTCAAGACCAGATGGGGGACTCACTTTCTTCCAGTTTCTAGCTATTAGAATTTTAGCTGCAGTACAAAGGTGCAAGAAAAGCCTGGATGACTTATTGCTCAGGTGCCTGGGGGGAAGGTTCAGGAGATAGACCAGAGGGTCAAGAGGGACCTCTTGCAAAAAGAGAGCAGTCGCCAAAGTCCTGACCTCCCTCCAGAAACCCAGGATGAGAGGGCACGTCCAAAAGATGTGGTGCAGGGTACCCACCGCAGCTCCACAGCGCCAGCACCATGGGGGGAACCAATGGATTTAAAGCATGGAGGAGAGCCGGGGTATGATACCAATGCATCAACAACTTATACTGCGCTTCCCGAAATGTAATGCACTGAGATGATTTCTGGGCCCGAGACCATACAATCCGCCACTGTTCCTGGGAGATGGGTCTACCCACCGCCTCCTCCCATTTAAGCATATAGCGATGGGTAACTGGGGAGCCTGTAGTTTGTGAGGTAAGAAGTTGGTAAATAGAGGATATATGGCCCCTAGTGGACGTACCTGCACGGCAAATCTTTTCAAAAGCGGTGGGCAGTGACACTTTAAGGGACCCATGGAGGGAGCGGACAAAGTGAACCACCTGTAAATAATGGAACCATTCAGTACCTGGCAGGTTTTGGTTAGCTATAAGGTAGGCAAAGGACCTGAGTTCCAAGGTTCCAGGATCAACCATGTCCGCAATCCGGTAAAGACCAGCTTTAGACCACACCTTAGTCATGGCAGAGGTCAGGCTTTCCGGGAGAAGGGGGTTGTATAATATGGAGACCATAGATGAGTGCTGGGACATCAGGGATAATCTAGTACGACAGGCAGACCAAATAGATCTAGTAAACCGAATAGGGCCCAGCAGGTACGAGGCAGGGGGAGCGGGGGGAGAGCCAACCCACAGAAGCGCGTTAGGGTGCATGGGAGCCAGCCAGAGCTTCTCTATCTGCACCCATCTAGTATATGCTGGCATAGCCGCCCAGAGTGGGATATGGCGCAAGTGGGACGCCCAATAGTAATGTAGCAGATGTGGGACGGCCATACCCCCAGACCCCCTATCCGCCAGCATAACAGATCTGGGTATTCGGTGTCGTTTTGCCTGCCAGATAAACTGAAAAATAGCTTTCTGCAGGTTCCGTAATTCTCCCCGAGGAATCGCAACCGGGAGTGTCTCGAAAAAATACAGTAGCTTCGGAAGGAGAGTCATCTTGACCGCGGCAATTCTCCCTAAAAGGGAGATGGGTAAGGGTTGCCATTTGTCCAATAGGGCTCTTAAGTCACGAAACAACCGCGGGTAGTTTGCCGAATAGAGGGTCGCGTAGGAGGTGGATATATGGACTCCCAGGTAGCGGATAGAGGACTCCCGCCACTGGAAATCGTAATTACTGCGGAGGAGAAGGTCCTGTGGAATGTTGAGTGGGAGTGCCTCAGTCTTTGCAGGGTTCACCTTGTATCCTGAGAGATCGCTATAGGTCTCCAGCAAGCGCAACAAGTTTGGAAGGGTAGTATGAGGGGAGGTGAGAGTGAGGAGTACATCATCTGCGAAAAGAGAGACCTTAAATTCCTTATCCTGGACCATGATCCCCTTGATATTAGGGTTTCGCCTAATCTTGGCTGCCAGCGGTTCAATGCAGAGGGCAAATATGATGGGAGACAGGGGGCAACCCTGCCTAGTGCCATTTCGAATAGGGAAGAAGGGCGAGGATGCATGGGGAAGCTTGATTGCTGCTATGGGTAGGGAGTAGAGGGCCTGGATAGCTGTGAGGAAAGGTCCCGTGAGCCCAAACGCCTTAAGCGTAGCATGCATAAACGACCAATCTATGCGGTCGAAAGCCTTTTCAGCGTCCAGACTCAAGAGAAGGGCCGGGGTAGAATAATGATTGGCCACCTCCACCAAATCCACAGTCCTCCTGGTGTTGTCACCACCCTGACGACAGGGGATGAATCCCACCTGGTCCTTATGGACAAGCAGAGGGAGCCAACCATTTAACCTATTGGCTAGGAGTTTGGTAAAGAGTTTCAGGTCCGCGTTCAGCAAAGCAATCGGTCGATAATTAGCACAGTCCTGCAAGTCCTTACCTGGTTTAGGGACCAATGTGAGCAGTGAAGAGAGCATAGTCGGGGGTATGGGGGAGCCTAAGAGGAAGGAATTGAAGAGGGACAATAGATGAGCAGAAAGTTCACCCTGGAAAACCTTATAATAATTGTAAGTGAACCCATCTGGGCCCGGGGCTTTCCCATTTGGGAGGTCCCTCAGGACCCCCTCTAGTTCCTCCCTGGTGATGGGAGTGTTTAGGGAAGTCAAGGCCTCAGGAGGCAGGCGTGGGAGACAACAATCCTTTAAATAGTCTTCTAGCAGTGTTGAGTCATCCCCCGGGGGTAGTGCTCGCGGGGGGGGGGGGGGTAAGTTATACAGCTTAGAATAGTAAGAGTGGAACGCCAGCGCCAGAGCGTCAGGGTGGTGTTGCAGGGTACCCGTGGAGTCACGGACAGAGTGTGGTGTGGATGAGGCCTGATGATCCCTGAGGGTTCTTGCCAGGAGGGTGTGACAATTATTACCTCGTTCAAAGAACCTCTGGCGAGTATAAAGGAGAAGTCGTTCCACATGGCGGGTCTCCAAATCACGGAGGTCAGCCCGTGCCAAAACCAAACGGCGAAGAACCCCCAGGGATGGATGTGCTGCCAAAGTTGTCATAAGGGACCGAATACGAGCTTGGAGAAGCTGTTCCTGGGCCTGTCTGTCCCTTTTAAGCCTACAGTCATGGCCAAAAGTTTTGAGAATGACACAAATATTATATTTTCACATGATCTGCTGCCCTCTGGTTTTTATGTGTGTTTGTCAGATGTTTTTATCACATACAGAAATATAATTGCATTCATATTATGAGTAACAGAAGCTTATATTGACAGAATGAGTTAATGCAGCAAGTCAATATTTGCAGTGTTGACCCTTCTTCTTCAGGACCTCTGCAATTCTCCCTGGCATGCTCTCAATCAACTTCTGGACCAAATCCTGACTGATAGCAGTCCATTCTTGCAGAATCAATGCTTTAATTTTGTCTGAATTTGTTGGTTTTTGTTTGTCCACCCGTCTCTTGATGATTGACCACAAATTCTCAATGGGATTAAGATCTGGGGAGTTTCCAGGCCATGGACCCAAAATCTCTATGTTTTGTTCCCTGAGCCATTTAGTTATCACCTTTGCTTTATGCCAAGGTGCTCCATCATGCTGGAAAAGGCATTGTTGAGAGCCATACTGCTCTTGGACGGTTGGGAGAAGTTGCTCTTGGAGGACATTCTGGTACCATTCTTTATTCATGGCTGTGTTTTTACGCAAGACTGTGAGAGAGCCGATTCCCTTGGCTGAGAAGCAACCCCACACATGAATGGTTTCAGGATGCTTTACAGTTGGCATGAGACAAGACTGGTGGTAGCGCTCACCTCTTCTTCTCCGAATAAGCTGTTTTCCAGATGTTCCAAACAATTGAAAAGGGGATTCATCAGAGAAAATGACTTTACCCCAGTCCTCAGCAGTCCACTCCCTGTACCTTTTGCAGAATATCAGTCCGTCCCTGATGTTTTTTCTGGAGAGCAGTGGCTTCTTTGCTGCCCTCCTTGAGACCAGGCCTTGCTCCAAGAGTCTCCGCCTCACAGTGCGTGCAGATGCACTCACACCTGCCTGCTGCCATTCCTCAGCAAGCTCTGCACTGCTGGTAGCCCGATCCCGCAGCTGAAACACTTTTAAGAGACGGTCCTGCCGCTTGCTGGTCTTTCTTGGGCGCCCTGGAGCCTTTTTGGCACCAATGGAACCTCTCTCCTTGAAGTTCTTGATGATGCGATAGATTGTTGACTGAGGTGCAATCTTTCTAGCTGCAATACTCTTCCCAGTTAGGCCATTTTTGTGCAGTGCAATGATGACTGCACGTGTTTCTTTAGAGATAACCATGGTTAACAGAAGAGAAACAATGATGGCAAGCACCAGCCTCCTTTTAAAGTGTCCAGTGGTGTCATTCTTACTTAATCATGACAGATTGATCTCCAGCCCTGTCCTCATCAACACCCACACCTGTGTTAATGGAGCAATCACTGAAACGATGTTAGGTGGTCCTTTTAAGGCAGGGCTGCAATGATGTTGAAATGTGTTTTGGGGGATAAAGTTCATTTTCTAGGCAAATATTGACTTTGCAAGTAATTGCTGTTAAGCTGATCACTCTTTATAACATTCTGGAGTATATGCAAATTGCCATTAGAAAAACTGAAGCAGTAGACTTTGTAAAAATTAATATTTGTATCATTCTCAAAACTTTTGGCCATGACTGTAGAAGCCAATGCGATACAATGTCCTCTCATGACCGCCTTATGGGCTTCCCAGAGAATGGCAAGAGAGTTTACCGAACCTAAGTTGTCCCTAAAATAATCCATCAAGTGTGTGCGCAGGATCTCGAGGGAGGTCGGTGATTTGAGCAATGTTTCGTTAAGACGCCAATGACATTGGCGAGTAGGCACTGGGGTCGTAGATAGAGTAACCACAACTGGGGCATGGTCAGACCAGGTGAGAGAGCCAATGTTCGTGTCCCTGAGCAAACGAAGGGCGGGAGCATTACCAAAGAAATAATCAATGCGGGTGTGAGTGTTATGAGGGTGAGAGAAGAAGGTGTAAGAGCGTGCAGTAGGGTTGTCCACTCGCCAAAGGTCGTACAAAGAATGGGCGCGGATCAGCTTACGGAACTCCCGTGCAAGCTGAGCCATCCTATGGGGGGTTGGACCCTGGGGTAACCCCAATCGGTCCGCCCGTTCAGAGAAGACCATGTTAAAGTCTCCCCCCACAAGCCAAGCTGATGCCGGGAGAGCGCGCAGGCGGGAGAATACCCGACGCAAGAATGGGATCTGCGCTGAGTTAGGGGCATAGACATTGCATAAAACAATCGGGGCACCATGAAGGAGCCCTTCCAGAATAACAAATCGGCCCCCTGGGTCTATGTGGGAGGTTGTCACTGTAATTGGGCAGGAACGGGAAAGAAGGATAGCCACCCCAGCTCTGCGTCGATCGTGGAAGGCCGAAAAGGCTATGGGAAAGTAGTGCTTAGCGAAGGCAAAGGTATCGGAGCGGTCAAAATGAGTCTCCTGAAGAAACGCCACATCCGCTCGTAAGGAGCGGAGTTCTCTAAGGACATGGCGCCTTTTAGTGTTGGAACCCAGGCCCTTGACATTAATTGTCACGCACCTAACCATTGGGACTCAGGATTGGAGGACAGTGGCGGATTGTAATAAGCTCACCCATCTCACATGACGCTGGCAGCTTTCCCTCGAAGAGGCAGAAGGGCGATCCACAAACAGGAACCCAAAGTCGAGGCAAGGTCTCTAGATCAGGGAGGGAGGGTGGAAAAGGGGGGGAGGCAAAAGACAACATAAATGACAAAGTAAGAAGTATAACAATTAAACAATACTTTGTGGGCGAGGCTAAGTCACTCGCCTGGGGACCAGTGAGGACAGCCAGAGGTCCAACCAGGATCAATGGCCGCACAGTCCAAGTATCCCCTTAGGGGGGAGAGCGTGGACAAGAGGTCGGAGGGGAGGCGGCAGATCCCCAACCACCAGTAAAAAGAAGGATGGAAGGGGAGTCACCGGAACCCCATCCCGCCCCACTCCGCTAAAACAATCCAATAATAAGCATAATAGATGAGACCCGTAGACCTAGAAAAGGAAAAAGAGAAGCAAACATAACGCTAAGGCTTGCAGTTTTCAAAGCACTACCGGAAAAAAAAGAAAAACGTCTCAAGGAGGAGCATCCTCCTCAGGAACCAGTCTCCAGTCGGGGCCTCCGAGCGGTCGCCGCCGCGGAGGGTGCATGACGTCGTCTGGGCTCCAGTCGATGCCAAACCGGTGGTGGGGGAGGGGGTGGAGGGATTAGCTCCCAGTCTGTTAAATCCGGCAAGGGGACATCCAGCAGGTCGCAGAAGAGAGGTAAATCCGAGAAGGAGTGAAGCGTAGCGGAGCGACCATCCCTACGTGCTATGAGAGCAAACGGATAACCCCACCGGTAAGGAATTTGGTGTTCCTGAAGGATCTGGAGGAGGGGTCGGAGATGGCGGCGTTTCTGGAGGGTGATTAGCGAAAGGTCCTGATAAAGTTGTAGTTGAGCTCCCTCAAATTCAAAGTCTTTGAGTTTGCGCACCTTGCTCATTATAGCCTCTTTAAGGGTGAAGTCGTGGAGGCAGCAGATGACATCACGGGGTGCAGCGGAGGATCCTCTGGGTCGAAGAGCTCGATGTGCCCTGTCAAACTTAATTTTGTGGGACGGGGGCTCCTGCAGTATAGTGTTGAAAACAGCCTCCAGCAGAGCAGGCAGATCCTCAGATTGGTCAGCCTCTGGGAGTCCCTTGACGCGTATATTGTTGCACCGACCCCTTTTGTCAAGATCCTCTAAGTGACGTTGCATGTCCCGTATAGCTGATCCCTGGTTAGCGGTAGTATCATGCAGTGAGGCAACATAGTCCTGGTAGTGTCATGGTCATTCTCCAGCGTATCCATTCGATTAGCAATAGAGTGTAAATCAGTGCGGAGGGTAGCAATTTCAGATCGGAAGGATGCTGTGATTTCCGCAACCATACTTTTAAGGTCTTGTTTAGTAGGTAGCTGAGGAAGGAGGTCCACCAAAGGTGGCGGTGCTGAAGATGGACCTGGGAGGCAGCTCTGGGGGTACAGGACTGGAGGGGGGGAGCCATAATCCTTGGGAGTGTGGGGCGGAGGAGCCCCTACGCCAGCGCTTTCCACCGCGCCATCCCCCCCTGAGCTATGGAGGGGAGGGGCGATGGGGGAAGATAGTAGGTGGGGGGCCACAGAGACCAGCTCTGTGGCCACAGGCTGTAACTCATCAGCGGTGTGGGAGGGAGCAGAGCCACTGACCTCAGAGCCCCTTGGAGAGCTGGAGACATCCGGGGTCCTCTCATGCCGCTCTGCCAGAAGTGCTGGTGAAGCAAAGTGTAGTTGCTGGGACATCCCAGGGTGAGGAGACTGTGGGAGCACTCGTGCTGGGGAAGCTCTGGGCTGCCCAGGCGCCGACTGGGATCTCTGCTGGAGCGGTGCTCCGCTGGCTGACATGGGGAGCGCGGGAGGAGAAAGGCTGCGCTGCGACCCCTGTGCCTGAAGAGCGGAGGGAATCCAAGATGGCCGCCCTGCAGCAGCCTGGCCCGGCAGAGAAGGCTGCTGAGTGAGGAAGCCGTCCAGGGTGGCTCTCCCAGACCTCTCCACAGGCGCTGGAGTGCCTGGGGCCACCCTCCTCGGTAAGCGCTTGCCCATAATCGCTGTATTGAAGGGTCCACGGGTCTCAGCTGCAAGCGGTGGAGCAGAGAAGGTCCTGCACGCGACCTACTCCATGCGCGTCCAGGCCACGCCCCAATCTGTCTTAGTCTGAGTTTGCAGGTAACTAAGTATGGGATTTCCCTAGTAACAGATAGTGAACAGAAAATTAGCTAGAAGGGAGACACCTAGTGGTAGGGGTGGTTCACAATGAGGAATTTAATGCTGAATTTATCAGGCAGAAAATTTCTGCTTCAAGAAGCAGATTTTGGAAGCTGATTCTGAAAATCTGCTTCAAAAAGCAACTCCAAAATCTGCTTCCCATTCTTTCCAATGGGAGTTTCAGGCAGAAACCGAATGAGGAATGAGTAAAACACTTCTTTTTTCTGCTAGCTGAAAAAAAAATCAGCTAGCAGAAAAAAATCTACCCCCTGCCTCCCATTGAAATGTGTAGAGGCAGATTTCTGACCGAGTCTGCCTCAAAATCAGCTCCAAATTCCTCCCTGTGAACCACTATGCTTTTCAGGAAGAAAACAGCAACATTTTTAAATAAAGTGTATTACATTTTAGTCGAGAATCATATGCTCTTCCAAATGAGATTAAATTGTCTGAAAAGTTAGTGACCATTTAAAGTGCAAGTGCTGTTTCTCTTACTTTTTACTATTGTGGAGAGGGGTGTTTGGTGAACTTTTTTGTAATATACTTTATTAACCTATTTTACTTCCTTTTTATAGGAAACATTATCAACGTTATTGAATATTTTTTATGCTTCCGATGAAGGAGATTCTGGATGTATGTAAAATCACCCAAAACACATTGAGTATGACATAATAACAATTTATTATAATTTTAGCATGAAAATAATTATTTTTTTTGTATGGAATTTTAATGTAATTTATATCCTAGGACACATCTGTATTTTATGTAATAAATTTACTATGGATGATCTGGGCTATAATCTGCTTTAACTACAATCACTTGGATTGGAACTAAACTTGAGTGGTCAGATTTGGAATTCAGGGAAAAAGGGAATAATAAATATATTCCCCAACCCCGTTTGAGGTGTGTGCTAATATCACCTAATACTAATAGACTGTATATGATCCCTGGATGTGGTACCCAGTGGCGCTCTCTCTATTCTTTTGTTTTTTGACTTTTATGACTATATTTGTATTTTGTTTGTACCCATATGTACAGATGTAGCATTTACCAAGGTTCTGGTGTCATATGAGATTCTCTGCTTTCATATGCTACCAAGATCACAGTTCTAGCTATAAAAAAGCCAGGGATATCATTAGTTTCAGACACAGTCAGGAATGTGATTTTATATCCAGCATGAAATGCTGTCTATAAAGCTCAAATTTCCAACTTTGTTTTAACTAATGATATCTCTGTTTTATATATCTAGAACTGTGATCTTGGTAGCAACCAACAAATCAAAAAGTGACCGACTGTTGCCTGACTAAAATCTCACGTGTATGTCCACTTTAAGGACAGGGATAACCTGTTAAACAATTTAAAACATTTTTCAATGCATTGAATTAGTGAAGAATGGATACAACTAATAATAATAATAATAATAATAATAATAATAATAATTAATAATAATAATAACAACTTTATTTATATAGCGCCAACATATTCCGTAGCACTTTACAAATCAGAGGACACATGAGACATTACAATGTGACAAAGAAATAAACATATCAAACAACAGGAGTGAGGGCAACATGGATGTTATCTGTGTTTTTTTCATGATTTTCACAGATCCATAGATTTTAATGGGAGTATTTGATCTAGAAAACTGTTTTATTTTTCCACTGACCAATAGTCCATGTAAAAAAAGAGATGTGTAATACACCCATTGAAATGAATGGGTCCATGTGCTGTCTGTGAAGAACAGGGACATAAAACATCCATGATTCAGTGGCAAGTGAATAAGCCCTATGATTGGTGTATAAAATGCCAGTCTTGTTTCTATGAACCCTGGGCGGCATATTGACAAAATGACAGCTGATAAAAATGGCTTTTAAGTCACTTAGCCGTTAATTTTGTTAAAAGGTGAAGAAGAGGTCAGGAGTATAACTAGCTGACCTCAAGACAGCCCAGTAGTAGAACATGAAGTTCTCTTTGCACACAGATCTACTTTAAGAAAATAGTTCTGGTAGCCGGACTTGCTTTAAAATAAATTAGAGAGGTACATGAGAGCCAACGTTCCCTCTAAATATATAACTGGAACAGTAAATGTGTCAGACAGTGATGTGGGTGCACAGACTGAGCAGGTGCAGCTCTGCCGTGATGGTATCTTTGAGGAATATGCAGACATCAGATGGAGGGCATTTTCCTGTCTGGTTACAGATATGGTTCTATGTGTGAGTGGTCAGCACCTGATGTGACAGCTGCAGAGGAGGGGGGTTCAAGAACAAGAGCAAACACCTTACACAGAAGGACAGAAAGCATACAATTTAGTAATCACAAATCGTCTCTCAAGTGCAACATGTTAATGAAGGGAAATGCAAAAGAAAAGACATAAGTGTGTCATATATGAGAACAAGGTATATAAACAAACATTAATAACTACAATAATATTACCCCCTAACTACCATAATACTGCTACAGGGTCAGATTGGGCCACATGGCATAGTTCATTCATTGGGGGTTATATATCATCTGCCCCTTTTTTGGTCATACTTTTCACAGGTGCGCCTTTTTTTTTAGACCGGGGCCCCACGTGGTGGAAACACCGTGAAAAAAAACGTAGCGTTTTACAGTCACAGCAAAGTGGATATCCCATCTCCACTTTGTGGGAAAATATGTTGTGTGGACACAGGGTCGGACTGGCCCACCGGGGAACCGGTGAATCCACCGGTGGGCCCCGAGCACCGACTATTAGTCCTCATGTCATGGGGGCCTCATCGGGATCCTGACCATCCCGATCGGGCCCCTGACGAGTGGCGTAACGATCGTGGTCGCAGGGGGTGTAACCGCGACCGGGCTCGGCGGGGTATGGTGTCTGTGGCCATCTGGAGATGGCCAGGGCCCTGGACCACTATAATAGTGGTTGGGGAAAGCCTGGTTCCCCGACCGCTATACATACTGTTATTGAAAAGGGACCCTGGCATATTGCAGACCCCTTTTCAATAGATAGCTGGGTAGGGCACCCAGGGGATGTGACTGAAAACAATAAATACATATTCTCACCTCTAATGGGCACAGCGTTCTCTCCGGCGCTGCTCCGTCATCACTGAGGCCTGTGATTAGGCCCCAGCGGTCACATGGGGCGCGGCCGCGTAATGACGTCAGTGCGCCCCCACGTGACCGCTGAGGCCCAATCACAGGCCTCAGCAGCAACGTCGGAAAAGGGCCTGAAGATGCTGAAGACGACAGGATGGAGCGAGGATGCCAAGGAAAGGTAAGGCAAGGTGAGTATGAATGTTTGTTTTCTTTAATCACTTCCCTGGGCCTCCGATTATTATACTCTGGGGTCTGAGGAGACCCCAGAGTATAATAGCACCGAAGCGGAGGGGGGGGCTGTGGGGAGCATATAATACTGGGTGGGGGCCACTGTGGAGCTTATAATACTGGGTGGGGGCCACTGTGGAGCTTATACTCCATACAATGGTTCCTTCATTTTTTTTTTTTTAATTACGCCGGGGCAGGTGAAAAAAACAAAACAAACCCCCCCCCCCCAAACTTTCTCTCCTGTCCCCCGTGTCTCCCAGCGCGGTTCGGTCCTGCAGTTCTGTTGTTTTCTTCCAGCTGAAGTTCCCTCTGCACATGACTACTTGTGACGTCACGTGACCCCTGAGGCCAATCAGCGGCCTAAAGGAAGGAACCTGGGACGTCACAGCCAGTGAGGTCTTCCGGCAAAAAGAAGACAGCAGAGCTGCGGGACCGGACCGTGCTGGGAGGACACCGGGTACAGGTGAGTTTGTTTAGTATGTTTTGTTTTTTTGGGGGGGGGGGTAGGGGGGATTCACCTCCCCGGACTAATTATAAAAAAGAAAAAAAATTATACTGGACAACCTCTTTAAAGTGTGGCGTATTAGGGGGGCCCTGGGGGGTATATTAAAGGGGTTGTCCAGGCATAATTTGTTATGGTTTATCCTCAGGATAGGCCATAGATACCTGATCTGTAGGGAGCTGACCCTGGACCGATCAGCTGTACGAAGCCACTTCTGATGCCCATACTGTACACAATACAGGGCCAGAAGCAGAAAGCTCTGTCCACTGTATATTAGCCGGGCACCTTTACTGCATCTCAGCACTTATTGAAGTCAGTAGGAGCTGAGCTGCCGTGAAGGCGCCGGGCTGCTATACAGCGGATGGAGCTTTCTGCTTTCGGCCCTGTGTTGTGTACAGAACGGGCACCGGAAGTGGCTCCGAACAGCTGATGGGGCCTTGTGTCAGCCCCCTACCGATCAGGTATTTATGGCCTATCCTGAGCATAGGCCATAAAAAAGCTTAACCCTGGACAACCCCTTTAATATGCCCCACACTTTAATATCCCCCCCCACAGGATGTTAGCCCCCATTACTGCTCCCACACAATATAATGACCCCATCACTGTTCTCCATACAGTATGGGGGACCAGTGAAGGGGCCACTATGTAGGGGGACCAGTGAAGTGACCATAGAAAAATTTGGCCCAGACAACCCCTTAAAAGAGGTTGTCCAAAAACTGGAGCGACCACTGTGTCGGCCGCCAGGGAGGTGTAAAAATAAGAAAATTTAAAAAAAAAAAAAAAAGCATACTCACCTGTCCCCAACACCCCGTTGTGCCCTGCCTGTGTCTGTTCGGTCTCATGGCGGCGCCTCATTTCTGGAAATCCTGTACCTACAGTGCTGGCCAAAAGTATTGGCACCCCTGCAATTCTGTCAGATAATACTCAATTTCTCCCAGAAAATGATTGCAATCACAAATGCTTTGGTAATAATATCTTCATTTAATTTGTCTTCAATGGAAAACCACAAAAAGAATTGTCAAAAAGCCAAATTGGATATAATTCCACACCAAACATAAAAAAGGGGGTGGACAAAAGTATTGGCACCCTTTGAAAAATCATGTGATGCTTCTCTAATTTGTGTAATTAACAGCACCTGTTACTTACCTGTTCCACATAACAGGTGGTGGCAATAACTAAATCACACTTGCAGCCAGTTGAAATGGATTAAAGTTGACTCAACCTCTGTCCTGTGTCCTTGTGTGTACCACATTGAGCATGGAGAAAAGAAAGAAGACCAAAGAACTGTCTGAGGACTTGAGAAGCAAAATTGTGAGGAAGCATGAGCAATCTCAAGGCTACAAGTCCATCTCCAAAGACCTGAATGTTCCTGTGTCTACTGTGTGCAGTGTCATCAAGAAGTTTAAAGCCCATGGCACTGTGGCTAACCTCCCTAGATGTGGACAGAAAAGAAAAATTGACGAGAGATTTCAACGAAAGATTGTGCGGATGGTGGCTAAAGAACCTCGACTAACATCCAAACAAGTTCTAGCTGCCCTGCAGTCCGAGGGTACAACAGTGTCAACCCGTACTATCCATCGGCGTCTGAATGAAAAGGGACTCTATGGTAGGATACCCAGGAAGACCCCACTTCTGACCCAGAGACATAAAAAAGCCAGGCTGGAGTTTGCCAAAACTTACCTGAGAAAGTCAAAAACTTTTTGGAAGAATGTTCTCTGGTCAGATGAGACAAAAGTAGAGCTTTTTGGGAAAAGGCATCAACATAGAGTTTACAGGAAAAAAAAAGAGGCCTTCAAAGAAAAGAACACGGTCCCTACAGTCAAACATGGCGGAGGTTCCCTGATGTTTTGGGGTTGCTTTGCTGCCTCTGGCACTGGACTGCTTGACCGTGTGCATGGCATTATGAAGTCTGAAGACTACCAACAAATTTTGCAGCATAATGTAGGGCCCAGTGTGAGAAAGCTGGGTCTCCCTCAGAGGTCATGGGTCTTCCAGCAGGACAATGACCCAAAACACACTTCAAAAAGCACTAGAAAATGGTTTGAGAGAAAGCACTGGAGACTTCTAAAGTGGCCAGCAATGAGTCCAGACCTGAATCCCATAGAACACCCGTGGAGAGATCTCAAAATGGCAATTTGGAGAAGGCACCCTTCAAATCTCAGGGACCTGGAGAAATTTGCCAAAGAAGAATGGTCTAAAATTCCAGCAGAGCATTGTAAGAAACTCATTGATGGTTACCGGAAGCGGTTGTTCGCAGTTATTTTGTCTAAAGGTTGTGCTACCAAGTATTAGGCTGAGAGTGCCAATACTTTTGTCCGGCCCATTTTTGGAGTTTTGTGTAAAATGATCAATGATTTGACTTTTTTTTTCATTCTCTTTTGTGTTTTTTCATTGCAAGCTAAATAAATGAAGATATTATTACCAAAGCATTTGTGATTGCAATCATTTTCTGGAAGAAATTGAGTATTATCTGACAGAATTGCAGGGGTGCCAATACTTTTGGCCAGCACTGTAATTGGTCTTAGCGGTCACATGAGGTGCAGGAAACTAAATGGACACTGGCAGCGGACAACAGAGTGCCAGGGACAGGCGAGTATGCTTTTTAATTTACTTATTTTTTACTTTACACCTCCCGCCAGCTACATGGGTTGCTCCAATTCCTTCGGGGCAACCGTGGGAGTCAGACGTACTTGTTTGAGCTCCTAGCTTCAGAGGCTTACGTGGCTTTTGATATTTGGAGACCGTTTATTGTGTGTGGTTTTCGGTCTTTGTTTGTTACAGACCGTAGCTCCGACTCCCTTCCCCGTGCGGAGGGGAGCCTTATCATGGAGCGTGGAGCTCCTGCCCCCCGGACCTTACAGGCGGGGGGCAGGAGAATGTCTGCCGACACAGCACCAGCAGAGCAGGGCAGGCGGAGGTCGCTGAGGCAGCAAGCCTCAATGAGACTGGCGACCGAGACAACGGCATCGGGAGCAGCAGCAGCGACATTGGCGGCTGCAGCATCAGGAACAGCATCGGGAGCAGCGACGTCCGTGGAGCGGGCGACGCCGGCAGGAGTAGCGGTGGCGACAGGGGTGTCAGCAGTCCCGGCAGGTGGATCCGTGAAAACGGCGACATCAGCCACGGCGGTAACATCAGCGGCAGTGGCGGGTGAAGCCGGTCCGAAGGGGGCTATGGCCGCAGGATATGCGGTTCCCTCTGGAAGGGTCCCTGCAAGCAGTAGAAAAGACACCAGCTTACCGTCATCGCTGCCGCAATCACCCGCAGGATGGGGCATCAGGAAGGCTGGAGAGGAAGTCGCCATTTACAGCCGGAGGATCGAGGCGGTCCTGGAGGAATATGACCGAGCCCGGAGGTCCCTGTTCGCAATGAGTGGGGAGCTTCAGAGTGCTCGCGCCCGTAGCGACAGGGCCTCAAGGAAGGACCGCCCGGTTTTCAGTAAGCAGGTAAGGAGCCTGAAAAAACAAATAAAGGCCCTGGAAGCCAGGTGCACGGAGATTCTGGAGGGCGCGGGGCCGTTCAGAGAGAAGCTGCTGAACGATGACCGCTTCTTCCGCAAACAGCAGGAGCGGTTGTTGAAGGATGGCCCCGCGTCCTCAGACAGCTCGGGAGAGGACGACTATTGCGAGTCAGACCTGGAATCAGATGACAGCATGGCGGTACAGTATAGTCGAGTAGCAGTCCCTAGTAGCAGCAGCCTGATACCCACATATACACAGGCATCAGCGCCGGCAGTGAAACTGGAAGTCAGAATGACAAGACAGGAAGTCAGAATGACAGGACAGGAAGTGACGCAATCTCCCACACTCCCAGAGAACCAACCACTGCCCGAGACGGAGGAGGAGGAGGGTGGAGCCTCGGGAGAAGGCGGGAAGCTGATGAGGCAAATCTGCCAATTGGAGTCCCCGTCCAGAATGGACCAATTAGCATTCAGCTTGTCAGATTTGGACGGGGAGGAGGAGGGAAAAGGAACCAAGACCAGGAAGAAGGTGAAAAGAGAAAAAAAAGAGAAATAGAGACATTTAAATTTGTCAGATCGTTGCCAGGGGAGCACCGCGCCGGGACTTCGGCCCAGGTTGCGATGCCTCCAGGAGAGAAAAGGGAGGCGCAGGCACCTCGGGTTACGCCAAGTGGCGGGGTGCCCGGGGTGCCAGCAGTCAAAATGGCGCCTGATAGTATCTTTCAGGTGGCGGCGGACAAGGCGCTCATAGTTGCGGACAAGGGCAAAGGCAAAGAAGCCCCCCCTGCGGAGGGGAGTGGCGTAGGGAAACCTCCCTCCCTGGTAGGAGGTTTTAAAATATCGATGGCTTCCCCCAGAGTAAGGTGTAGGAAAGGGGGAGTGGCAGGTGGGCGTGGCTCATCCTCCTCCAGTGCTGATGAAGCCGGTGATGCGGAGGTCACTTCCGGGGCTAAGGGGGCGTGTCCTCTTACAACATCAGGTGCCGGGGTGACTGTGGATGCGGAGGCCGAGGTAAAAGCGGGGAAGCCATCAGCGAGTGGTGCAGCCGGCCCCGCTGTAAGAAGGAAGACTGCAGGTGTGAATGATGGACGAGTGGAGAAGCTAGTTAAGCAGACAGGTAAGGTAAAGGGGAAAGCGGGTGGGACAAAAGGGGTAATTAGTAGTATTCCTGAAGAAGGTGGTGTAGTGTGCATGGGGGTCCAAGAGCCTGTAGTCGGGGAGGCTGCGGGAGGAGGGGCTATTACCATTGCTGCTAAAAAAAGTGTTTCTACTGCTGGTAATATTTCTGTTGTGGCCCCTGTTGTTTCTGGTATTTCTGCTGTTATCCCTGCTGTTGTCCCTGCTGTTGTTTCTGCTGCTGTTCCTGATGCTGTTCCTGATGCTGTCGTTGCTCCTGTTGTTACTCCTGTCACTGCTCCTGATATTGTTGCTCCTGTTGTCCTCTCTGCCGCTGTTCCTTCTGCTGCAGTTGGAGTGACCCAGTCCGCGGCGGCTATGCCAGGGCGGACTGTTGCCGCCTCTGGTGCTCCGGTTGCCATGGCTGGGCTAAGTAGTTCTGCGGGGGTCCCTGGGAGTGGCGCTGGTACTCCGGCAGCGGAGGTTGCTGCGGCCTCCGGGCCCCCACGCTCCTATGCCAGCGTCGCTTCTGGGGCCCCTGGGGGTGCATCATGTCTTCCGCCCGGCTCCAGGGACGGCGATTTGCAACGGCAGCTCCTGGAGGCTTTACGGGCGGGCCAGTCCACAATGACCATAGATGGGCAGTCGAGAGACCTTAGGTTCTGGATCGAGCGTTTTGGCCTAGGGAAGTTCCGAGAGGAAGGAGGTGAGACCAGATGGACTCTCCCTACACCCGGGCGTAGGGGGCCGACACGGAGGAACGTGGCCCGTCTTGTGTGGGGGGGAGCCGGCCCTTGTCCCCAGAGGAGGGGGGTCGTGGAACTCCTACTCGGGATGGGTTTCAGGGCAAGCGACATCTTTGCCCTGATTCATCCTGTCGGCTCCTCGGAGTTTGACATCAGCTTTGTTACCCCGGAGGGCTTAGAAACCTTCTGGGGAAACTATAGGCTGGTGAAGGACGAGCCCGCCTGGCGTGACTTTATGGTGTGGGCGGTGTCACGCCAGGATAACATTAAGAAAGTGACCGTTTTAACTCGTAACGAGTCACTTTCTTATATGGACATCATGACCTGGCTGAACAGGTTTGGGGAGGTCAAGGACTTCCCAAAGAAAAATCTCGACGAGTTCGGGATATGGTCGGGGGCCTGGACCTTCATGGTCAAATTGCGACACGAGGATAACTCGGTGATGCATATCCCGTCCTCAACCTTCCTTGGGAAAGACAGGATCCTTGTCTTCTACCAGGGGCAGCCAAAACTCTGTCATAGGTGCGGTGACCCCTCACACTTGAGCGCCTCCTGCCGTGTGCAGAAGTGCGCCATGTGTGGGGAGGTGGGCCATCTCGCGGCGACCTGTGGCAGGGTGCGTTGCCACCTGTGTGGTGTCCTTGGGCACCCGATCGGGGCGTGTCCACGGTCTTTCGCCAACACCACCCTTCGGCAAGCGGGGGCAGTTGAGGAGGCTGTCCCTGCTGCGGAGGGGGTGAGTGGGGGAGGAGAGACTAGTCTGCCAAGGCAAAGGGAGAAGGCCCAGCCACCATCAAGGGCAAGGAGGCGCGAGAGGAGGAGGGAGCAGAGGGAGGGAGTTATGTGCCTTCCTTCTGCCCCTGGCTCTGCTGGGCCAGATCCTGATGCCGAGGCAGCAGTGGGCACGACCCTGGTTGAGGAGATGAAGAGACTGCAGAGGGAGGAAGAGGCTGACCAGTCGACTTCTTCTCAGTACGTCAGTGCTGGGGAGGGAGAGACGGTCAAGTGGAGAAAGTCACCGAGTAAAGTGAGGGCAAAAACATCTGCCCCCCCCCCCGACGAAGGAACGCAGACTCGACGGCCCTCTAGTGGTAGGTCCCAACCGGTACCAATCCCTCTGTGAGGATGCGTCGGCCTCAGGGGAGGCTTCAGAGGGAGAGGTGGAGCCGTCAGGGGCTGCTGAGTCTCCCTCCGGGAGGGGCCCCCTGCCCTCTGGGGGGGAGGCTGGCCTGGAGCCTGGAGGAGGAGATGATGCACCCAGGGCCGAAGTTGCTACTGTCTCTGCGACCACTGTAACTCCTCAGGGAGAAGTTGCGGGGGGAGGTCCATCCCTCCTCTGGCCAAACCGCACCGGGGGGAGGTGATGGACCAATCCCAATGTAAGAAGAGGACCCGCAAGACGAGGAGAAGTCGCGGGTCCTCTTCAGACTCATCTAGGGGTGGTGGTGATAGGAGGAAAGGGGGTGGGAAGCTGAAGGTCATTGAGCTCAATCGGTCTTAATGGCAGTCCCCTCTCCACTGACGCTGGCCACCATTAATGTGGCCAGCATTAAGTCTGATACGGCTAGGTTTGCAGCCTTTGATTTTCTTGGCCGGGTTGAAGCTGACATTTTGTTTTTGCAGGAGACCAGGCTCTGTACTCTATCAGAGATAAACAGAGCAAGGAGGGAGTGGCGCAGGGGGCCCTCCTACTGGTCTCTTGCGGCTGAGCCGTATAGTGGAGTGGCGGTGCTTTTTACCGCAGAGGTGAAATGCCAACGACTGATCGAGCTCGAAATGGGAAGGTGCCTAGTCTTAGACGTCTTCATGAAGGGGCAAAGCCTGCGCCTCATTAACATCTACGGTCCCCAGACAAAGTGGGACCGTAAAAGCCTCTTTATGAAGATTAAGCCTTTTCTTTTTACGGGCAAACAAGTCATCTTTGGTGGGGATTTTAATACCATAACTAGACCCCAAGACCGAGGAGGTACCAGAGATAGACTGCCCTATGATGGCGCCGCGTTAAATAGAATAGTGAGTGAAGCTCGCCTGGAGGATATCCACATCAGGCATTCCCCAGGTCACCGTGGGTTCACCTTTCAGAGAGGTAGTGTTAGGTCTAGGATAGATAGGTTTTTTTTTGAAGGAGAATTCCGTCACCACCCCTGTGTCCGTGGTGGAGGTGGAGTTCTCCGATCACTGTCTAATTTTGTTTTCTTTGAATATTTCAGAGACCCTCCGGAGAGGAAGAGGTTTGTGGAGGCTGAATTCGTCACTCCTTGAGGAGGCAGCTGTAAGACAAGCCTTTGAGGAGTTTCTTCAGGATCAGGTACTATTACTGGGTCTTGAAGGTACTAGGTCAGAGTGGTGGGAGATATTCAAAAAAAGGGTGGCGGGAATTTTCCGCCGGCTCTCAAGCCTCAGGTCACTGGACATGTACCGCATGTACACTGCACTGAGGAAGAGACTTGGACATCTGGTCTCGACCGGAGGTAGCCAGGAGGATATCTCCGGTGTGAAGGCTTTGCTCAAAAGGTGTCAGTACGATAGGCACGCATCTTTGGTTCTTGAGAGGGATTTCGGGAAATACCGCTCGCCCGACCCCTACAGGAACTGTAAGATGTCAGTGACTTGTAAGACAGTAACAGGCCTGATTGACAGTACAGGATCCCTGACAAGATCCAGGTCAGGGATCTTGGAGGTCGTCAGGTCTTTCTACTCGAACCTTTTGGCAAAGAAGGAACTGAATCGGGATCGGATTTCAGGTTTCTTGGCTGAAGCCATTCCTGAGTCAGCAGAAGACCCTTCTCTTGGTGTTTTGATAGAACCTATAAGGGAAGAGGAAGTCGTCAGGGCTATTGAGGGTCTTGCCCTCAAGAAGTCACCTGGCCCAGATGGCTTAACATCTGAGTTCTATCGGACCTTTAAAGGAGCTTTGGCTCCCCTCTTGACTGACGTGCTTAATGAGTGTCTATCCTCGGGCACTCTGCCGAAGTCAATGAGGAGGTCCGCCCTTATAGTTCTGTCAAAGGGTAAGGATCCGAGCCATATTGAGAACTGGCGGCCCATAGCACTTCTCAATACGGACCGAAAGATTCTGGCGAAGGTACTTTTCAACCGGCTGGTACAGTTTGCGCCCCGGCTCCTCTCGCCGGCTCAGCACTGCTCTGTTCCCGGTCGTAGCACCTTAAGTGCGGTCCTGAGTGTCAGGGAGGCTGTGGAGCAGAGTAGGGCAGGTCGGTGGAAGGGGTACTTGCTGTCCCTAGATCAGGCTAAGGCTTTTGACAGGGTGAATCATGAGTATTTGTGGTCAACTCTCTCGAGGTATGGCCTGCCTGGGGGGTTCATTCAGTGGCTGCAGACCTTATACGCTGGGGCTGAGTCTTTCCCGCTTGTGAATGGTTGGGTTGGTCGTCCTTTTGAGGTGGGGTCGGGCGTCCGACAGGGATGTCCCTTGAGCCCGCTACTGTATGTGTTCGCCATTGATCCCCTGATTAGACGGATTAATGGTGGGCCGGTGGCGGGAGTCAGAATGGACCTGGAGGGTACTGGCTCCCCTTTGAGGACAGTAGCCTACGCGGATGATGTCACCGTTCTTGTCTCGTCACGGGAGGAGCTTGAATGGGTGATGTCTGAAGTGGACAGTTACTCGGAGGCTTCCGGATCAGCTGTAAACGGGAATAAGTGTGGAAGCCTCTGGCTGGGAGGGGGAGAGCCTGTTTTTTCTCTCCCGGACACCCTCCCAGAACCCCAGGGGTCTGTAAAGATCTTAGGCATCCATTTTGGCCAGGGTGATTACCCACTCCAAAATTGGGAAGGTAGGCTTAAGGATGTCGCCCAGAGAGTTGATTGCTGGAAGGGTTGGTCTTTGACCCTGAGAGAAAGGGTTCACCTTGCCAAAGCCTTCCTGCTCCCGTTGGTGATCTATCTAGGTAGCGTCTGTGCCTTGCCAGAGTCTTGTTGGAGTAGGATCTGTTGCCTGTTCTTCCAACTGTTATGGGGGAACAGGCTCAACCTAATCAGGAGGGAGGTTACATACCGCACAAGGAGGCTAGGGGGGTTAAATATGGTTAACCCCGTGGTGTTCTTAATGAACACCTTTCTTAAGATCAATTTACCAAACCTCTCCTCCGAGGGGGCTCCTTCGTGGGTAGCCTCCTGCCAGGGGTGGTTTCGGCCCTTCTTCCAGAAATGGGAGTCAGGAGGGCAAGTGAAAGATCTTCGTGCACCCCATGGATATCTCCCGGCCTATGCTTCCCTGGTCCTGAAAGTGATTCGTCGGTGGGGTCTGGGGGCGTGGGAGATCAGGACTCAGTCAAGACGTTTTCTTGACGACAAGGTCCTGTTGACCCGCTTCCAGAAGCCTCTGGCGCTCAAAGATTGCCCAGGAGAAACCTTAGAGGGAGGGTTGCGTTTTCTTAACTCCAAAAGGTTTCCTCGGAAGTTTTGGGATCTGACCTGGCGCTGCCTCCTAGGTAAGTTATATGTGAGGGGGAACTTGAAGTACCGGAACTCCGACGAGCGAGGCTGCCCTCGGGAGGAGTGTGGCGACATGCTGGAAAGCATGGAGCACTTCCTGCTTCAGTGCCCCTTCAATATAAGGGTTTGCAAATTGGTGGGGACCTCCACCGGTTGGCTGCGGCTGGCTGGCCTTTCCTATGCCGAGTGGGCCTATGGGGCATTCAAACACCCGGAGGGCAGGGACTGCCAAACACTTTTTGTAGTTAGTGCAGTGGTCAGGTTTCACCTATGGTCAGCACGGTGTTTAGTATCGACGAGAGGCAAAATCCTCCCGGAGGTGGAGGTGGTTAAAAACATCATGGTGGACCTGGTGAGGGTGCGCTCTCGGGAGTACGAGGGGCTGGGCGCAGAAAGGGCTGGTACCCTCTGGAGGGGGTTCACTTTTTCTGTTCCCTGAGGGTTAGATAAGGGATTTAAAGTAGGTTAGTTAGGTTAGGGCCAGATAGGGATAGGTAGGGCAAGGTTTGCACGAGGGGTGGGGTTTATTATTTTCTGATAGGGAGGGACAGGTAGGGACAGGGTAGGGACAGAATGATAGGGATATAGCGGTAGGGCGAGTAGACAGGGATGGGCCTCCTGTGCTCTCTTCCTGGTGGAGGGCTGGCGTGTCACCACATAGGCATTTTTGTTTTGGAAATCAGATGGAAGGGTAAGAGGCTTGAGGATAACCGACCCTAGGCCCATGGGAGGTTCATGGGAGGGAGGGTTGGTTTGTACAGTTTATGGTATTGTGGGTTTTGTCCGTTATTATAGCATTTGTCTGGTATTTTGTTATTGTGTCATTTCTGTTATTTTCATATTATTGTACTGTTTCTATGTCCGTTGTTCCATTTTTTTTTTTATTCCCATTTCCATAATATGTTGATCGTAAAAGGGTTTTTTTTAGGGGGGTAGGTTGTTTGGGAGGGGGGTTTCTTTTTGCGGGTGGAGGGCTTGGGTTTATAGGTTTCGAGTGCCTGGCCTGGCTCTGGACTATGCGGACATGGGAGGACATGAGGCGGAGAGCCAGGTCGGGGTTCAGGGGCTTAGTGGTGGGTGGTGCCAGCACCAGGACTATGCGGACATGGGAGGACATGGGGCGTGGTGCTGGCCGGGTGTGGTGAGGGGGGGGAAAAAAAAAAAAAAAAAAAAAATTTTCTAGTAAGTTTTAGTTGGGGTTTTTGTTGTTTTATTTTTGTTTCTATGTTGTTGTATATCGCTCATATTGGTTTTCTTTTTTTTTTTTCCAGATGATTAGAGTTTTGACTGAAGGATGGTTGGAGAGAGACTGAAGAAGAATGAAAGGCGGAGTGAAAGGCAGAGTGGATGGGGGCTGGTTCGCGCTTGGTTTTTGTTTTGATTTTTGTCCCAGTGTTTTATACTTATGTTCTGATGTTATTTTATGATTTTACTTTGGTTTTATGTATTGTGTCTGATTATGGTTTTATACTGTATTTTTTGGAGTGACAGATTAAGTGTTTGTTTGTAAAATTTTTCTACTTTTCTAATAAAATAGTTCCAATTCCTTCGGGGCAGCTGTGGGAATCAGACACGCCTGTCTGAGCTCCTGAGACCAGAGGCTATAGTCTGTTTGTCAGCTCAGAAGAGAGGCTTGGTGTGTGGTGTTTGTGCAACAGCAGCAGTTTTTCCAGTCATAGTTGGAGGCTCCAACCCCTTTCCTTTTCCAAGGTTGGGGTTTTTTTCACCATGGAGCAAGGTGCTCCTGCCCCCCGAGCCAGCTTGGCGGGGGGCAGGAGGCTCTCAATGGACGGCAGTAGCAGCAGCAGCAGGAGAAGATTGGAGAGGCAGCAGGCTCCAGTGGAAAAAGGTATGGCAACCCGCAGCAAGGGACGTCTAGGTCAGAAAACCCTGGCGGAGGCTGAGCCCTGTACAAGTAAAAAGGCCAGCGAAGCCCCCCCTCCTTCCTTGCCATCATCAGGTTGGGGGATTCGGAAGGCTGGCGAGGATGTGCTTGCATACAGTAAGCGTATTAACACTACCCTTGAGGAATATGATAAAGCCAGGAGGTCCCTGTTCGCTATGGGTGCGGAGCTTCAGAGTGTCCGTGCCCGTAGTGACAGGGCCTCAAGGCATGAGAGACCGGCACTGAGTAAGCAGGTCAAAAAGCTGAAGGAACAAATTAAAGGGTTTGACCAAAGATGCCGAGAGATCCTGGAGGGCGCGGGGCCTTTCAGGGAGAAACTCCTGAATGATGACCGTTTTTACCGCAAGCAGCAGGGGCGGCTGCTGCGGGAAGACCTCGCGTCCTCCGAAAGCTCGGATCCGGAATATGAGACAGATACTGACTCAGAGGGGAGCCTGCTGGCAGAGTACGGCAGTAGCCGGAAGCCTACGAGGGTGAGTTCAGGTATTCCGACCTATACGCCCCCAGAGAAATTGGCAAGTTTACCCCAGCTACCGGAGAATTTACCACCATTACCGGCAACATCAGAAGACGATATGGGTTCTGCTGCGGGGAGGCTAATCCACGAAATATGCATGCTAGAATCCCCGGCAAGAATGGAGAAGATGGCTTTTTCCGTAGACGACCTTGCAAACGAGGAGGAATCAAAAAAAAAGGAAAAAGAAGAAGGCTAAGCCGCAAGAAGTCGGCACCCTGAAATATGTGAGTGTCGCAGCAGGTATAACTGTTCCCGCAGGGCAACCCCCATTGACTCTAGCACAGGCTGAATCTGGGGTGTTGCCCGCGGGTGAGATAAGGGGGCGCAGACTCCCCAGACCCCGCTTTCTCTAAGTAGCGGTGTGGCTGGGGAGCTGGGTGCAGTATTGAAAATGGCGCCCGAAACTGCAGCGGACAAGGTCGGAAAAGCACCTCCCACGAAGGGAGGTAGAGAAGCGGTGAAGCCTGCCCCTGTGGGCAGGGTCAAAGTAGCGCCGGCCCCTCCCCAGGTCCATCGTAAGGGGAAGGGGCATGCGGCTTGTCCCTCCCTTCCGGTTTCAGGTGCCGAGGAAGCCAATGAGACCGGTGATGCGGAGGCTGCCGTCAGCGCTAGGAGCAAGTCCGCTCCTAAAGCATTGAGCGCTGCGACAGCTGAAGATGCGGAGGTCGAGGCAGAGGCACAAGTCGACCCAGCTAAGCGGGAGGAGAGTGAAGCGGAGGCCCGGAATAGGCCAATCCCGCTCGTGGAGCCGCCCAAGGCCGCAAGCCCCGGTGTGAATGAGGTAATGGTGAGCGTGGGTAAGAAAGCGGTGAGTAAGAGCAGACTGGGGAGTAGGAAAAGCAGGCGTCAGGAGAGGAGGGCGGAGGAGGGGGAAAAAACTGTGGTTCCAGAGAGTGACTTAGATGTTCCTTGTGAGGGAAAGGGGAGGGGGGGCTATGGAGGCTGTCACCCCTTGTGTTGCTGCTGCTGCTGCTGCTACTGCTGTCCCTTTTGTTAAAGATGCGGTAGTGGAGGTTCCTAGGACTTTGGAAAATGTAGGCATGGCTGCTGCAGAAGTAGCTTTGCCAAATGTGTTTGCCCGGTCCACGCCTGCGATGCTGGGAACGACCGCTCCTGTCTCTGGTGTCCCGGTGGCCGCGGTGGTGGCCGGGCCGAGCGGGCTTCAGGGGGCGCCCGAAGGTGGCACTGGAGTTGCGGGGGGCTGGGACTGCGGCCTCAAGCTTGGTACGTTCCTATGCCAGTGTCGCCTCGGGGGTCCCAAGGGGTGCCTCGTGTCCATCACTGGGGGCCAGGGATGGTGAATTACAACAGCAGCTCCTGGCGGCCTTACGAGCAGGGCAGAGAACGATGATAGTGGATGGTCAATCGAGGGACCTTAGGTTTTGGATTGAACGTTTTGGCCTAGGGAAGTTCCGAGATGAGGGGGGTGAGACCAGGTGGACTCTCCCGACACCCGGGCAGCGGCCGGTCCGGAGGAATGTAGTCCGTCTCGGGTGGGGGGGAGAAGGCCCTTGTCCTCAGAGGAGGAGGGTCGTCGAACTTCTGCTCGGGATGGGCTTTAGGGCAAGTGACATCTTTGCCCTCATTCACCCGGTCGGCTCCTCAGAGTTTGATGTCAGCTTTGTTACCCCGGGGGGCTTAGAAACCTTCTGGGGTAATTATGAGTTGGCAAAGAACGAGCCCGGCTGGCGCGACTTCAATGTGTGGGCGGTGTCGCGCCAGGATGCAATTAAGAAAGTGACCGTTTTGACTCGTAACGAGTCACTTTCTTACATGGACATTATGACCTGGCTCAACAGGTATGGGGAAGTGAAAGACTTCCCCCGGAAGAACCTTGATGAGTTTGGCATTTGGTCGGGGGCCTGGACATTTATGGTCAAATTGAAGCATGAGGATAACTCGGTGATGCATATCCCGTCCTCAACCTTCCTCGGGAAAGACAGGATTCTTGTCTTCTACCAGGGGCAGCCGAAGCTCTGTCACAGGTGTGGTGATCCCTCGCACTTGAGTGCCTCCTGCAGGGTGCAGAAGTGTGCCATGTGTGGGGGATTAGGTCATCTAGCTGCAACCTGTGATAGGATTCGGTGCCACCTGTGTGGTGACCTTGGTCACCCAATCGGGGCGTGCCCGAGGTCGTTCGCTAATGTCACCCTCCGACGGGCAGGGGCAGGTGAGGAGACTGTCCCTGTCACTGAGGAGGGGGTCGGAGGTGGAGAGACCAGGTTGCCGACGCGGAGGGAGAAAACCCAGCCACCATCTAGGGCGAGAAGGAGAGATAGGAGAAGGGAGCAGAGGGAGGGTATTATGTGTCTCCCCTCTGCCCCTGATCCCGCTGGGTTGGATTCTAATGCTGAAGTAGCGACGGGCACGGCCCTGATTGAGGAGATGAGAAGACTGCAGAGGGAGGAAGAGGCTGACCTGTCTTCATCTTCCCAGTACGTTAGTGCTGGGGAGGAACAGACGGTCAGGAGGAGAAAGTCACCGAGTAAAGCGAGGGTAAAAACATCTGCCCCCCCCCCCCCCCCCGGCAAAGGAACGGAGACTCGAGGACCTTTCAGTGATCAGCCCTAACCGGTACCAAACCCTCTGCGAGGACACATCAGCCTCAGGGGAGGCTTCAGAGGGGGAGGTGGGACCGTCGGGGGCTGCTGAGTCTCCCTCAGGGAAGGGCCCCTGCCTTCAGTGGAGGAGGCTGGCCTGGTACCCAGAGATGGAGACGATGCACCTCAAGCTGTTTTGGAAACCGTTGAAAAAAATGATACCAATACTCCCCAGGGAGAAACTACGGGGGAAGTCCATCCCTTGCCTGGCCAAACCGCACGAGGTGAGGTGATGGACCAATCCCAATGTAAGAAGAGGACCCGTAAGACGAGGAAAAGTCGCGGGTCCTCTTCAGACTCATCTAGGGGTGGTGGTGGTAGGAGGAAAGGGGGTGGGAAACTGAAGGTCATTGAGCTCAATCGGTCTTAATGGCAGTCCCCTCTCCACTGACGCTGGCCACCATTAATGTGGCCAGCATTAAGTCTGATACGGCTAGGTTTGCAGCCTTTGATTTTCTTGGCCGAGTTGAAGCTGACATTTTGTTTTTGCAGGAGACCAGGCTCTGTACTCTATCAGAGATAAACAGAGCAAGGAGGGAGTGGCGCAGGGGGCCCTCCTACTGGTCTCTTGCGGCTGAGCCGTATAGTGGAGTGGCGGTGCTTTTTACCGCAGAGGTGAAATGCCAGCGGCTGATCGAACTCGAAATGGGAAGGTGCCTAGTCTTAGACGTCCTCATGAAGGGGCAAAGCCTGCGCCTCATTAACATCTACGGTCCCCAGTCAAAGTGGGACCGTAAAAGCCTCTTTATGAAGATCAAGCCTTTTCTTTTTACGGGCAAACAAGTCATCTTTGGTGGGGATTTTAATACCATAACTAGACCCCAAGACCAAGGAGGTACCAGAGATAGACTGCCCTATGATGGCGTCGCGTTAAATAGCATAGTGAGTGAAGCTCGCCTGGAGGATATCCACATCAGGCATTCCCCAGGTCACCGTGGGTTCACCTTTCAGAGAGGAAGTGTTAGGTCCAGGATAGATAGGTTTTTTTTGAAGGAGAATTCCGTCACCACCCCTGTGTCCGTGGTGGAGGTGGAGTTCTCCGATCACTGTCTAATTTTATTTTCTTTGAATATTTCAGAAACCCTCCGGAGAGGAAGAGGTTTGTGGAGGCTGAATTCGTCACTCCTTGAGGAGGCAGCTGTAAGACAAGCCTTTGAGGAGTTTCTTCAGGATCAGGTACTATTACTGGGTCTTGAGGGCACTAGGTCAGAGTGGTGGGAGATATTCAAAAAAAGGGTGGCGGGATTTTTCCGCCGGCTCTCAAGCCTCAGGTCACTGGACATGTACCGCATGTACAGTGCACTGAGGAAGAGACTTGAACATCTGGTCTCGACCGGAGGTAGCCAGGAGGATATCTCCGGTGTGAAGGCTTTGCTTAAAGGGTGTCAGTATGAACACCTGGCCCAGATGGCTTAACATCTGAGTTCTATCGGACCTTTAAAGGAGCGTTGGCTCCCCTCTTGACTGACGTGCTTAATGAGTGTCTATCCTCGGGCACTCTGCCAAAGTCAATGAGGAGGTCCGCCCTTATAGTTCTGTCAAAGGGTAAGGATCCGAGCCGTATTGAGAACTGGCGGCCCATAGCACTTCTCAATACGGACCGAAAGATTCTGGCGAAGGTACTTTTCAACCGACTGGTACAGTTTGCGCCCCGGCTCCTCTCGCCGGCTCAGCACTGCTCTGTTCCCGGTCGTAGCACCTTAAGTGCGGTCCTGAGTGTCAGGGAGGCTGTGGAGCAGAGTAGGGCAGGTCGGTGGAAGGGGTACTTGCTGTCCCTAGATCAGGCTAAGGCTTTTGACAGGGTGAATCATGAGTATTTGTGGTCAACTCTCTCGAGGTATGGCCTACCTGGGGGGTTCATTCAGTGGCTGCAGACCTTATACGCTGGGGCTGAGTCTTTCCCACTTGTGAATGGTTGGGTTGGTCGTCCTTTTGAGGTGGGGTCGGGCGTCCGACAGGGATGTCCCTTGAGCCCGCTACTGTATGTGTTCGCCATTGATCCCCTGATTAGACGGATTAATGGTGGGCCGGTGGCGGGAGTCAGGATGGACCTGGAGGGCACCGGCTCCCCTTTGAGGACAGTAGCCTACGCGGATGATGTCACCGCTCTTGTCTCGTCGCGGGAGGAGATTGAATGGGTGATGTCTGAAGTGGACAGTTACTCGGAGGCTTCCGGATCAGCTGTAAACAGGAATAAGTGTGGAAGCCTCTGGCTGGGAGGGGGAGAGCCTGGTTTTTCTCTCCCGGACACCCTCCCAGAACCCCAGGGGTCTGTAAAGATCTTAGGCATCCATTTTGGCCAGGGTGATTACCCACTCCAAAATTGGGAAGGTAGACTTAAGGATGTCGCCCAGAGAGTTGATTGCTGGAAGGGTTGGTCTTTGACCCTGAGAGAAAGGGTTCACCTTGCCAAAGCCTTCCTGCTCCCGTTGGTGATCTATCTAGGTAGCGTCTGTGCCTTGCCAGAGTTTTGTTGGAGTAGGATCTGTTGCCTGTTCTTCCAACTGTTATGGGGGAACAGGCTCAACCTAATCAAGAGGGAGGTTACATACCGCACAAGGAGGCTAGGGGGGTTAAATATGGTTAACCCTGTGGTGTTCTTAATGAACACCTTTCTTAAGATCAATTTACCAAACCTCTCCTCCGAGGGGGCTCCTTCGTGGGTAGCCTCCTGCCAGGGGTGGTTTCGGCCCTTCTTCCAGAAATGGGAGTCAGGAGGGCAAGTGAAAGATCTTCGTGCACCCCATGGATATCTCCCGGCCTATGCTTCCCTGGTCCTGAAAGTGATTCGTCGGTGGGGTCTGGGGGCGTGGGAGATCAGGACTCAGTCAAGACGTTTTCTTGACGACAAGGTCCTGTTGTTTCACCTATGGTCAGCACGGTGTTTAGTATCGACGAGAGGCAAAATCCTCCCGGAGGTGGAGGTGGTTAAAAACATCATGGTGGACCTGGTGAGGGTGCGCTCTCGGGAGTACGAGGGGCTGGGCGCAGAAAGGGCTGGTACCCTCTGGAGGGGGTTCACTTTTTCTGTTCCCTGAGGGTTAGATAAGGGATTTAAAGTAGGTTAGTTAGGTTAGGGCCAGATAGGGATAGGTAGGGCAAGGTTTGCACGAGGGGTGGGGTTTATTATTTTCTGATAGGGAGGGACAGGTAGGGACAGGGTAGGGACAGAATGATAGATAGGGATATAGCGGTAGGGCGAGTAGACAGGGACAGGCCTCCTGTGCTCTCTTCCTGGTGGAGGGCTGGCGTGTCACCACATAGGCATTTTTGTTTTGGAAATCAGATGGAAGGGTAAGAGGCTTGAGGATAACCGACCCTAGGCCCATGGGAGGTTCATGGGAGGGAGGGTAATCTTAACAGGTTATGTAGGATGGTGGGTTATGTAGGATGGTGGGTTTTGTTGCTTGTCTGGTATTGATTTGTCTGGTACTTGTTGTTTGTTGTTGTTGTCGTTTGTCATGTGTTGTGCCCGTTTTCCCATTTTCCATTTTTCCATATCCCATATTCATTTCCCATTCCATTTCCATTTTTTTTCCATATCCCATTTTCATTTCCCATATTCCATTTCATAATTCCATTTTAGTAGTTAAGGGGTTTTTTAGGGGGGTAGGTTGTTTGGGAGGGGGGGTTTCTTTTTGGGGGTGGAGGGTTTGGTTTATAGGTTTTCGTGTGCCCAGCCTGGCTCTGGACTATGCGGACATGAGAGGACATGAGGCGGAGAGCCAGGTCGGGGTTTCAGGGGCTCGGTGGTGGGTGGTGCCAGCACCAGGACTATGCGGACATGGGAGGATATGGGGCGTGGTGCTGGCCGGGTGTGGTGAAGGGAAGAAAAAAAAAAAAAAAAAAAATTCATAGTAAGTTTCAGTTGGGGTTTATTAGTGTTATATGTTTTCGTTATATGTTTCATTGTACATCGCTCATTTTGTTTTTTTCTTTGTTTTTAGGATAGCTAGAGTTTTGACTGACGGATGGCTGAAGAAGAATGAAAGGCGGAGTGAAAGGTGGAATGAAAGACAGAATGGATGGGGGCTGGTTTGCGCATGTTTTTGGGTTGTTAATTTTGTCTTGACGTTTTCTTGTATTTGATGTTATTTATGCTATGTTTTGGATTTATGTATTGTCTCTGTTTATGGTTTTTGTATGGTATTTTTCATATGTGACAGTGTTTGTGAACTTTTTCTACTTTTATAATAAAATAGTTCCAATTCCTGGACAACCTCTTTAAAGGATTTATTCATCTTTCTAATATTGATGGCCTGTCCTTAGGATAGGCCATCAATATTACATCTGCGATGATACAACAGCCAGGACCTCTGCAGATTAGCTTTTCCAGGACAGTGCGGCTACAGGTAAATGTAACAATTCTTGGAGCCACGCTGTTCACTTGCCATACAAGGTGTAGCAGTAGGTTTAGGTAGTGCAGTGGTGCACATGGTATAGCGGGTGAGCAGCATGGCTCCCGGCACGTTATTACCTTTAACTGCCCTGTCTCGGTACCGCTGATCTGCAGGGGTCCTGATGGTGGGCCCCTAGAAACAATTCCACTGGTGGGCCCTAGACATCCCAGTCCGACACTGTGTGGACACATGGCAATTTCCAAAACCGTCACGGTTATGGAAATTGCAGAGTGTCAATTATATCTACAGAAACGCAGGTAGTTTCCCTATAGATATAATTGAAGCAGAAAGTCTGCAGAGAAAACGTCTGCAAATTTTCTGTGCAAAGCTCTGCAGGAAGAACCCGCAGCGCTTTTTTACTGCAGGACACCACATGGGGCCTTAGCCTCAGACTAGTTTACTGTGGTGCTTGTTTATGATGTTGGTGCACCTCCTTGTTAAAAGTTGTGTACATGTTAGTTAGTGTAGATGTGCCTTTTTAGGCCGTGTGCACTTTGTCCCTTTTTTGGTTAAAAAGACACAAAAAAGGCCCAATTGCCCCTTTTTAATGCATTCTAACCTGACGAACCCTTTTGTACGCTGCCCATGGACTGGAATGCATTTGTGCCTTTTTTTGCCTATTTTTAAAAAGGGGCAAGTCATAAATATAGCAAGAAAAGGATCTCCATTTAGACCATGCTCCTTTTCTTGCCAAAAAGCAAAAGTGGCAAGGGTAACATAACATCTGGAAAAAAAGGCGCAAATGCTTCGTAAATAAGGTGTAGGGCAGAAAAAGACCTCAAAAAGGTGCAATTTACACCAAAAAAAGGCGCAAGTAGCTTAATGAATGTGCTCCGTTGTACTTCACACAGATACGCATAGTATGTGAGCCGGCGGGCTATATAAGCCGGCTGACTCTTGACTGGCCATGGGAAGGGGACTTTCTTTTGTCTTCCCCCACCTTCCCTCTGGTGCGCCAACAGGTCGTTGGCTGTGGGGAGAGGGGGCGGAGCCCCGCGTTTACTTGGTTCGCGGCGCTGGGCAGGGACTTCCTCCTGGATTCCCGCCGGCAGCGCGGCCACATCGCTCCAGCGTCGCAGGTCACATCGCCCCTTTATATGGAGCAGGTACAGCAGCAGCAGCTCATGGAGCTGCTGCAGCGCCCTGTTAGGGAGGAGGGGATCGGCTGGCTGAGATCCCTGCTCACATCGAGCAGGGTTCCGGGACAGGGTCCCGCTTCAGTGGCCCAGCTGCCGGTGGCCTCATCTCGGCCTAGCTGGACAGCAAGGCCGCCAATGCAGTTGTCCCCCAGCGCGGCCTCGCGTGCCAGGAGCGGCGCCTATGGGTGACAAAATGGCTGATGGGCCGTCAGCCATTTTGTCTCCCATGGGCCACCCGGGTGGCAGTGTTGCCAACCCAGTTAATTCAGGGGCGGTTTACAACCCCTCCCCTGCCCCCCAGTGTCTACGCTCCCTCAGGATGTTCAGGCCCCCCCCCAGGAGATGTTGCTTCCTCCGCCGCCTGGTATGTTGGGTCGGTGGCTTTCCCGGGTGGCCGCCTGGCCGGTGGTGGTGGCCAGCACCTCTGTTGCGACTGGGTCAACGGGGGTGCCTAGTCAGGTCCCTGCCGCGTCCTCCCCTTTAGATTCTGGGAATTCCCAAAGTACCGTCCCTGGCAGTGATGAGGAGTTTTTTGTGCCTGATTATATGCCAGGCACATCTCACACACTTCCAGGGTCACGACAGAGTTTCCTGTCACGCGGTTCTCTAGTTTCTGCAGCCCTCTCCTACAGGAGATCAGAGGCTGATACGGGGTCCCTTAGGTCTAGTAGATGCACGCGTAGCCCCTGGCTTTCCCACTCCAGACATCATAGGTCCCGTAGTAGATCCAGGTCACAGAGTCAGCACAGCCGTCATGGTTCACGGTCCGTGAGACGTAAAAGGAGGTGCTCTTGTAGCTCTGACTGTTGGCGTTGTGCTCCTCTTCTTCATCAAGGGACTCGTACACTTCCCGACGGTCGCATGGACACAGGAGGTCTAGAAGGCGGAGTGAGAGGAGAGAACCCGGGACCGCCCAGGACGTAACGTCCGTGCCTGTTGCTCTGGTGCCTGGACCAGCTCCGCAGCCTTCACCCTCTGCCCTGCCGGTGCAGCCAGCCCTCATCCTGACTGGTGAGTTGGCTTGCTCTAAAGCCTGGTCTGCACAGTCTCTGGCAGTGACGTACTAGATGTTTAGAAGGCTATGTTACACAAACTGGAAGGTAGGTTACCTTTGGTAGTTATCCCAGGTACGGTGCTGTCACAGCCTGAGACGGTTTCCAGTACCTCAGATCTTTTGTACCATGATTCATACTTTTGTGGTGTTGCTCCGTTGGGCATGCACATGCCGGCGGATAGTAGAGACAAAATTGTGAGTTTGTGGATATCTGGTTGCTGATATCACCAGATCAACTCACCGTTGATATGGAACGTTCCTTTGATAAAGGGGATGATAAAAAAACAAAGGTGGCTAAGACATTTAGGAATTGGATACAGGCCTTTGCCACTTTCTCCTTTGCCAGGCTAGGCCAGATAATTCAGCTGATCTGTTTGTATACCTTGAAACTATATTGTCAGCTCATAAATTGTATGGCGGCTCAGCCTGGTGGAGCTATGATGAGGAGTTTAGACGGCGCTTAGCGCTTCGCTTGGAGGTGGGTTGGGCTTCCAAAGCCACAGATATCTGGATACAGCTGCCACCTCTTTCAGTCTGCAGCTGCTGCGAGAGCTACATCCTCCGCAGCAGCTATTCGCAGGCCAAGAGCATGCTGGATGTTCAGCGAGCAGCACGGTCGATTTTTTTGGATCGTGTTGATTCAAGCACGAGTGCTCTATCTGTGGGGGGGTCATTCCACACTCCGTTGCTCCAAGCGTGGTCGAGTGCCCAAACAGGTACCTGGTAAGCCTGAGGACGCCAGTAAGCGTGGTAAAGATGCGCTCCTGGCTAGACAAGTATCCCAGGAGGCAGAACTGCTCCTTAACGGGTTTTCAGTTGGTTTCTATATACTGCATTGTGATGATTCTGCTTAAATATGGCGATAATTCAGAGCTGTATTTTGGTCTCTGGGTAGCGTATTTCTCTCTAGTTCCATTTACTCATAATGTGCGCAGCTATAAGCCTAGGTGTATATTGGCAGTAGTAGCAGCACTGGAACAATAGGGCTTTGTATACATCACAGCAGGGCTCCATTGTATTCCTATACAGTCCTGAGTGATCAAAGAAACATGCATTGTTCAGTCTGCACTGGTTGATCAGATATGGCTGATAACATTGTATCCTTTCACTTGGATCGGCCATATACAAAGAATCTGGACTTGATTGCATTATTCAATCAGACTTGCTGCCGCCGGTGACCTCATTCTGGGAGGTGGCATAAAGGGTATAAAAGATGAGGTAAGAGGCCAGTGGGGGAGTTTTTACAGACAGATTACCCCTGAGAGGATACTATGATGAACCTACCACTGAGAATACAGTGCAGAGACTATCATTGTGATGCTATGGAGATTATGCTATGGAGATTGGGCAGAGACTATGACTGAGAGACTGTGATGAGAGCATGCAGGCTGGATTATTGGATTGATGCCACATGCTAGAAGTTAATGCTACATGCCAAGAAGCCTCCACTGGGTTACTCACACATGCCGTGTGTGAGTGTTGGACTATAGAGCCACATCCAGGAGATGTGTGATAAAGTAACTATTTCACCTTTATTCCCTTTTATTTTAAGTACTGTATATTGTAACTAGTAACTGTTAATGCTTGCATATATCTACATATCTGTTCTGAACTGTATATCTTAGATGTTAATACCGACCCATTTAGGGGTTATTAAATATATAAAATTTAGAAAGCTTGTCTTGTATTTATCTTGTGAACCCGACATTCACTGGCGGTGAGTGTGGTTTTTATATGAAAGAAGACTCAGGGGTGGCCACAGCGGTGTTGGCGCACTGAGGATCTTTCACATTGGTGGCAGCGTGGTGGGATCTTAGGATAAACAGCGTGTGTTGGTGACCTTTATCACTCACATGCTGGGGATTATGGTAATCCTATGAGACAAGCTCGGTATTAAAGCAAGCATTAAGATACAGTGAAAGTTTGATACAGTGCTGTTCCTCTCCCTTACTCTTTGTATTCTATCCTATCTTTTATTTGGCAAATACCAGTGGATGGCTAGTGGGCTCAGAAACAGATCTCCAGAACTGCTGAACCAGGCTTTTGGAGATCCTGAGCGTATGGCTGAAATGGAGGAAGCCACAGCCATGCAGAGAATCGAGCAGAGTCCTGATTTTGGGGCTAGGCCAGGAAGTGCAGCAAGCAGCCCGGTCCCAAGGATTACTTCACTAGGAGAGGCCAGTAGCCCCAGCCTTGTGGGAGGAATGGCTTCAGTCTGGCAAATGGCCCTGCAGCAAACAGGCACCAGTGATCCTAACCTATACCTGCAAGTGTTGTGCCGCTTTCAGGAAGCCGTAGAACGGCAGGCAGAGAGAGAGAGGAAGGCTGCTGAGCGACAGGCAGAGAGAGAGAGGCAGTATCAGCTTGATCTGAAGAGGCGGGAAATCTCCCAGCAGGCGCAAACTCCAACAACCCTGCACAGACCCTCAAGTTGGAAGGAGAAGCCAGGCCGGAGTTCACCACAGCCGTCTGTTGTCAGGTCGGGTGAGACAAACTATGCCCCGGGTGGTCCCTCCCCTGTCCCAAGAAGTCTGGGCACCCTAGTGACCTTCCCCAAACCCCAAGGGGAGGTGCGGCGGGGCCATGCCTGTAACCAGACAGGACATTTCAAGGAGGAGTGCCCCAACCACCCTGAGAACTTCCCTGCTTCCCAAGCCACAGCAGGTGGCCCATCTGTGTGTCTGGACGGGGGTGCAGGAAAAGGAATGCGGACTGTGGGACTATTGACTTATTTGCCTGCTAATGTACTGTTGGGAACTGATTTAGGACCTATGATGTCCCAATATGGGGTGGGGAGCACCCCAATTTACTGTGATAAACTGTCTATGACTAATGTTGATAATGTGTCTGTCATATCTGCAGAGAGGGCCCGTAACCCCCCCTCTGAGATACTTCCCATGGCAGTCAGTGTAAATGCTAATGAGTTGCCTTCAGCTGAGAGCAGGGAAGATGCAAACGAGCTTCCTGCAACCCAGCTCAGCAAAAATGTTATTGATGCTTTGTTCACCCCCGTGCTAGGAGCCAATGAGACTAAGTCTGTAGACACACCCACATCTGCGGGGGCGTCGCCCTCCCAGCTTGTTAACATGTCTACTGCAGATCTCATTGAGGCCCGGTGTGAATTAACAATTGCTAATGAAGGTACTGTCAATGTAATTGCCAATACTTGTTGTGAAAGTGTACAGGGTAGCTCTTCTGAGTCACTGGAAGCGACTTCTACTATTTCGCCCAGTGCATCCGATAAGCACCCAACTGCTGACCATGTACCAGGTGGTCAGGTAGGCTATGGGGATCTCATGGCCGATCCAGTTGAGGGACGGACTGCTGTTAGTGTGGTGTTAGCCCGCAGCCAGAGTGCTACAAGGGTGGAGGGCGAGCCGACCCTTGAACCATTGCCTACACCACCTGGAGTCGGTGCTGAGACCGCCATGACTAGCCTCACTCTCTTGAAGCCGGAGGAGTCCGGCCAGTATGAGACATACACGTCTCTTCTGTCCAGTTCTATTCCAGGAGTGCCCATGGCCCAAGTGCAGATGGCATGGGGTACTGGAGGTGTGATCCAAGAAGGGGATATGTCTAATGTATTAACTGTCAATGTATTGTGGGAGGATGGTTTGGGGAAGCATGATCTCAGTCATTTGCCCAAGGTATCACCATCACCCACCCAAGTACAGGAGGAACAGGAGGTAGGTTTGGAAGCAAAGGGGGAGGTGCAGAATCCCCTAGAACTCTCCCAACTAGCGGCTAGTGTGGGGAAGACCCTGAGAGAGCAGGCCAAGGGTAGCCAGGAAAGCAGAGATTGCCGGGATGGGATCTCTGGAATGGTATCCCAAGGGCCTGAGGTCATGAGTGTAAAGCTACGGGATGCCCACACTCAGAAAGCGGACCCAGAACAGGCAGGAGGTAGCCAAGTGTACGTGGCTCAGAGCCTGGGCCTTAGAAGTGTCCCTAGTCGGACTAGAGAGCCAGAAGGGTCCGGCAGCTATGTAACATGCACCTCTCTTTTGTCTCACTCCAGCCAAGAGTTCAGAGATGCTGTCCAAGCTGACCCTAGTCTGGACATATTGAAGGCGCATGGCGCTCAACCACCCTCGGAGTTTGACAAGGCCCGAGTCTGCTGGGACCCCGGGGGGAAGGTGAGGGAGCCTTGAGGCCAGAGCCTGAAAAGCTGGAGGTGGAGGTGTTTTCAGAAGAGGGGCACAGGTCCCTACTTCCTGCAAGCCCCATGTAAAGGGGGAGGTGTGATGATTCTGCTTAAATATGGCGATAATTCAGAGCTGTATTTTGGTCTCTGGGTAGCGTATTTCTCTCTAGTTCCATTTACTCATAATGTGCGCAGCTATAAGCCTAGGTGTATATTGGCAGTAGTAGCAGCACTGGAACAGTAGGGCTTTGTATCCATCACAGTAGGGCTCCATTGTATTCCTATACAGTCCTTCGCTTGGAGGTGGGTTGGGCTTCCAAAGCCACAGATATCTGGATATAGCTGCCACCTATTTCAGTCTGCAGCTGCTGCGAGAGCTACATCCTCCGCAGCAGCTATTCGCAGGCCCGGAGCATGCTGGATGTTCAGCGAGCAGCACGGTCGATTTTTTTGGATCGTGTCGATTCAAGCACGAGTGCTCTATCTGTGGGGGGGGGGGGTCATTCCACACTCCGTTGCTCCAAGCGTGGTAGAGTGCCCAAACAGGTACCTGGTAAGCCTGAGGACGCCAGTAAGCGTGGTAAAGATGCGCTCCTGGCTAGACAAGTATCCCAGGAGGCAGAACTGCTCCTTAACGGGTTTTCAGTTGGTTTTTATATACTGCATTGTGATGATTCTGCTTAAATATGGCGATAATTCAGAGCTGTATTTTGGTCTCTGGGTAGCGTATTTCTCTCTAGTTCCATTTACTCATAATGTGCGCAGCTATAAGCCTAGGTGTATATTGGCAGTAGTAGCAGCACTGGAACAGTAGGGCTTTGTATCCATCACAGCAGGGCTCCATTGTATTCCTATACAGTCCTTCGCTTGGAGGTGGGTTGGGCTTCCAAAGCCACAGATATCTGGATACAGCTGCCACCTATTTCAGTCTGCAGCTGCTGCGAGAGCTACATCCTCCGCAGCAGCTATTCGCAGGCCCGGAGCATGCTGGATGTTCAGCGAGCAGCACGGTCGATTTTTTTTGGATCGTGTCGATTCAAGCACGAGTGCTCTATCTGTGGGGGGGGGGGGGTCATTCCACACTCCGTTGCTCCAAGCGTGGTAGAGTGCCCAAACAGGTACCTGGTAAGCCTGAGGACGCCAGTAAGCGTGGTAAAGATGCGCTCCTGGCTAGACAAGTATCCCAGGAGGCAGAACTGCTCCTTAACGGGTTTTCAGTTGGTTTTTATATACTGCATTGTGATGATTCTGCTTAAATATGGCGATAATTCAGAGCTGTATTTTGGTCTCTGGGTAGCGTATTTCTCTCTAGTTCCATTTACTCATAATGTGTGCAGCTATAAGCCTAGGTGTATATTGGCAGTAGTAGCAGCACTGGAACAATAGGGCTTTGTATACATCACAGCAGGGCTCCATTGTATTCCTATACAGTCCTGAGTGATCAAAGAAACATGCATTGTTCAGTCTGCACTGGTTGATCAGATATGGCTGATAACATTGTATCCTTTCACTTGGATCGGCCATATACAAAGAATCTGGACTTGATTGCATTATTCAATCAGACTTGCTGCCGCCGGTGACCTCATTCTGGGAGGTGGCATAAAGGGTATAAAAGATGAGGTAAGAGGCCAGTGGGGGAGTTTTTACAGACAGATTACCCCTGAGAGGATACTATGATGAACCTACCACTGAGAATAAAGTGCAGAGACTATCATTGTGATGCTATGGAGATTATGCTATGGAGATTATGCTATGGAGATTATGCTATGGAGATTGGGCAGAGACTATGACTGAGAGACTGTTATGAGAGCATGCAGGCTGGATTATTGGATTGATGCCACATGCTAGAAGTTAATGCTACATGCCAAGAAGCCTCCACTGGGTTACTCACACATACCGTGTGTGAGTGTTGGACTATAGAGCCACATCCAGGAGATGTGTGATAAAGTAACTATTTCACCTTTATTCCCTTTTATTTTAAGTACTGTATATTGTAACTAGTAACTGTTAATGCTTGCATATATCTACATATCTGTTCTGAACTGTATATGTTAGATGTTAATACCGACCCATTTAGGGGTTAATAAATATATAAAATTTAGAAAGCTTGTCTTGTATTTATCTTGTGAACCCGACATTCACTGGCGGCGAGTGTGGTTTTTATATGAAAGAAGACTTAGGGGTGGCCACAGCGGTGTTGGCGCACTGAGGATCTTTCACATGCATGTTTTTAGATCCTCAGTTATGTTGGTTGAAAACTTACGTTCAGTTCAGAAGGACATGAGTACGGCTCAAGAGAAGTTAGATAAAGAGGTGTCGTTGGGCCGCATGGCGAACCCCTTTGTTGAGTCCCCGTTCCCGAATTTTAGGGTATCTCCTCTGGGTCTGGTCCCCAAGAAATAGGAGGGAAAGTTTAGGCTCATCCATCACCTTTCCTTTCCCCCGGGTGAATCTGTAAATGATGGAATTCCCAAGGAAGAGACAGCGGTGTCCTATGTCTCGTTCGATAGAGCAGTGTCCTTGGTGGTGTGTGCAGAACGCAGTGCTCTCCTGGCGAACTCGGACATCGAGTCAGCTTTCCATCTCTTACCGGTACACCCTGATTGTTTTCATTTGTTGGTATGTCAGTTTTTGGGGATATTTTATTATGATATGTGTCTCCCTATGGGGTGTTCTGTTTCCTGACGTTATTTTGAGGTCTTTAGTACCTTTTTGGAGTGGGTGTTTCGGTGGGAAACGGGATCCCCATCGGTGGTACACTATCTGGATGATTTCTTATTTGTTGGTCCTCCCAATTCCTCACAATGTTTGTATTTGCTTAGCGTGTTCCGCTTCTTTGCAGAATATTTCAGAGTCCCCTTGGCGAGTGATAAGACCGAGGGTCCGGTGTCGCGCCTCTCCTTCTTGGGTATTTTGATTGACTCGGATCGCATGATCCTTCAGCTCCTGCAGGACAAATTATCCCATTTGATACAGGACATTGATTTTTGTCTGTCAGCTTGGAAAGTGCCATTATCGGTTGCAATCGCTGCTGGAACAATTGACCTTTGCCTGTAGAATCTTTCCTATGGGCAGAGTGTTCTCTAGGCGCTTGGCCATGGCCACGTTCGGGGTATGTTTGCCTCATCATTATGTCAAGATAACGCGAGTCCTGTGGGATGATCTGAAAGTTTGGAAACCGTTCTTATTGGATTATGCGGGGATTTCCTGTTTCCCAGAGGAGATGTGCAATCCGGACCTCTAGCTTTTCACAGATGCGGACAGTTCTGCTGGTTATGGGGCAGTTTTTGGAGATCACTGGTCCGCTGCCCTGTGGTGTCAGAACTGGATTGCATCCGGAGCCATCAAGAATCTTAGCTTGTTGGAATTGTTTCCCATAGTTGTCGCCTTAGAATTGTGGGGGACGGCTATGGTTAACAAGCGCATTGTATTCTGCTGCGGTGGCGGCTATTAACCGTTTGTCTTCCAGTTCCCTACCTGTTTTAGCTTTATTGAGGCATCTTGTTCTCCGTTGTTCGCAGTTTAATATCGTATTTAAGGCTCGCCATGTTCCTAGGGTTGAAAATTTGGTTGCTGACTCTTTCGTTTTCAGTGGGAGCGCTTCAAGGATTTTTATCTGAGGGCGGATTCAGCGGGCTTCCCGTGCTCGCCCTTCCTCTGGGACTTAGCTCTTCAGAGTTCACACCGCTGCTGAGACACTCCGCATCGACATGGGCTGGCCACGGTAAGGTGTGGTGTGATTGGTTGTCCTTCGGTCCTCCGGACAGCCATTTGGATATTGAATGTTGTAGGGTGTTGACGTACGCATACTTGTCCCAACTGCACTCGACGGGCATGTCAGCGATCACTGCAGCTAAGCGTATGGGGGGAGTGGCTTTCGGGTTGAAGTTGTTGGGCCTACCTGATGTCGCAAAAGAATTCCCTTTCCAGTTAGTGCTAATGAGTTGAAGGAAGGCTGCTAAGAAGGTAGATTTTTGCAGGCCCATTTCCCTCCTCCTCCTGCGGCGTCTGGTTGATGCTGCGGGATTTGTCACTTCTTCAACTTACGAGATGGAGTTGCTATGTGTTCGTTTGTGTTGACGTTCTTTGGTGCTTTGCGGGTGGGCGAATTGGTTGCTCCATCGCACCATGCTCAGTCGGGGTTGGCTACGGAGGATGTAGTCACGTGTATGGGCAGGGTACATGGTTGTCAGTAGCGAAATTGGACGGTCCGTTGTGTACCGTAGCATTCATTCTGCATTGGGGCAGCCACGGCGGCGGATGTGGCGGGTTTAACAGAGGAGGAGGTTAAGCGTATAGGCTGGTGACATTCCAATTGTTACCGGCGTTATGTTAGACCTGGTTTGCTCACTAATTAGGACACTAAATGTAGCTCTTGCAGTATGTTTCTTAAAAAAAAAAAAAAATGTGCATATAGTATATATCTACTAGTTTTTGATTGCGTTTGTTGTTCTAGGTGACCCTCCATTGGTTTTGATTGGCTCCAGTTGGGCTTTCGGGACGCTGAATTGCGCTGGCATGGTGTGCATGGCATGCAGTGGCTGCAGGTGTTCCCGGAATTCGTGTCGGCTAGCAGTTCCCGCCCCAGTGGTGCTGGTGATCCACGCGATGAGTAATGATATCGGATCGGTCCGATTGTCCGTTCGGACTTTGTTAGGTTCCTGGCGTTTTTTTCTGACATGGTGATGGTGTGGTCGGAGATTGTCCCTAGGGCACATTGGCGTGATGTGAAGAATATCGCCTTGCCAAGCCCCTTGGCCTACCTGCGATCACCCTTCTTCACCTTCCACTCACAACCCGTGAGCGGACAGAGTTCGTAGGATAGAATGAAACGAGCTTTATAAATTTTATATATTTAATAACCCAAGTGGGTCGGTACTAATTAATAGCATATACAGAAATATACAATATTAATATGATCAAGCATAAATATACGAGCAAAAGTGCGATGATACAGCATATAAAACAAAAATGGGAATAAAGTATAGAGTACTACCAGACCTAAGGAAGGGTCCTCTTAGTTGCCTCTCTCTTCCAGGCTTCACACAAAGACAAAAGACCTCACCCCACCTCAGTGTGAAGACCCTGTCCAGCTCGACCCTTCACCCCCCCCAGCCAGCCCTCTCCTCACGAAAAGAGAAATCTATGCCGGTTAGAAGGAAAGGTGGGTGCCTGGGTTAGTTTCAGGTCATTAGCCCACACTCCCCCCTTTGGACATCTGGGATATCACACTGACGGGTCAGAAAGACCCTCTCTCCATGGTATGCACATAAAACCACTGGAGCGAATTGACCACCAATGTAAACACAGCTCTACATTCCTACAGATATGTGAGACTGATACGAATAAAGAATGATACATGTCCAAGAAAGATACAGTACATAAATTGAGGGTCTCATCATCACACGTGACGACTGTGACCCATCAGCATTGGAAAGGGCGCCGCGGATTCTGAATATGGGTGTCTCACCATGTGAGGTCTCGGGGTGGTGGTGGTTCAGCTTGGACATTTTTCTGTTGAAGATTCAGGGCGGGTTGAAAGGGCCCTTTCCTGCTGCTGAGGGGGGGTCGGACCCTGGTGTAGGTTTACACTGAGCTCCGGTGGCGTATGGCAGGACTTGGTCCCTTTTCACCTGGAAGGAGTAGCACGGACGTGTCACCTGGGGAACATTGAATACATGTCCACCGTGGACGTGGTGGCTGGCATATGGTGACACGTCAGTTAGGGTCGTCATGGGGTAACAAGGTTCTGCTGATATGTTATAATTTATTTAATAAAGCTGTGGCCGACCCCCACAATTTTACCCACAAGATCGGTGTCTGTGTTTTATTGGTTGCCAAGTTAAAGAGGACCTTTCATGTCCTCAGGCACATGCGGTTTTATATACCGCAAGAAAGCCGACAGTGAGCTGAATTCATCGCCGGGCAGTAAGGAACGCCCCCTCTGACAGTACAGCGCTATAGACGAGTACAGAGAGAGGGGGGCGTTCCTTACAGCCCAGCAATGACGCTCAGCTGTGAGGAACGCCCCCCCCCAGACAGTCTATGAACGAGAACTGTCGGGGAGGTTGTTTCTCACAGCGCAGCTAGACTGTCAGGAACGCCTTTCTGACAGTAAACCGTGAAACTTACACCGCCGATATCTCCAGCCCCGGGGCACATACCGGGAAAGCCAGCAGTGCGCTGAATTCAGCGTGCTGTCGGCTTTCTAGCGGTATGTAAAACCGCATGTGCCTGAGGACATGAAAGGTCCTCTTTAAGGTGTTGGTGCTGGAGGGAGGGGGTGTTTTAAGTGTCCATTATGGTTGGTCTGTGAGCCCGCAGGCTGTATAAGCCGGCCGGCTCTTGACCGGCTGTGGGGAGGGGACTTTATTTTTGGCTTCCCCCCTTCCCTCCGGCGCGTCAACAGGTCGTTAGTTGTGGGGAGAGGGGGCGGAGCCCCGGGTTTACTTCGTCTGCGACGCTGGGCGGGGACTTTCTCTTGGATCTCCGCCAGCGTCGCGGCCACATCACTCCTTCCCGCCCTCCCTTTTTGTATTTGCACTGGTGTGGTTGTTTATTTCTTGTATTTATTATATTTTTCTGTTCCCAGGTGTCACAGCGGCATATGGCAGGCCCTTTCCCCTTTCACCTGGAAGGAGCAGCATGGACGTGTCACCCGGGGAACATTGAATACATGCCCACCGTGGATGCGGCTGCTGCCATATGGTGACACGTCAGTTAGGGTCGTCATAGGGTAACAAGGTTCTGCTGATATGTTATAATTTATTTAATAAAGCTGTGGCCGACCCCCACAATTTTACCCACAAGATCAGTGTCTATGTTTTATTGGTTGCCAAGTTAAGGTGTTGGTGCTGGAGGGAGGGGGTGTTTTAAGTGTCCATTACGGTTGGTCTCGCATTTCAACTAGCTATGCATCAGTATAATATACTGGGTAGATTATTTAAGAAGTTTGTACTCTTGGAACCACATTGCCAACAACGGTCGGAGACACCAGGATAAAACTTATGTAGGAGGTCTGGACAACGATACCAACGGGTGAGTATCTTAAAGTTCTTCTCCTGAGCACTGCATAGTAGCGGCAGTTTGTGGATGAATAAGAAGGACCACGACCAATCAGCAGGGGAGAGGTAAAATTGAAGTTCTGTCTCCCAGGACCTAGTGTAAGATGGGAGACCCCGGGTCAGCACTCTTAAGAGCAGATCATATAGAAGAGAAAGGGCGCGTGCAGGGGCCTCTGTCTGCTAAAAGATGCTCTAAAAAGTGCAGTGGGACTGGAAGAGAGAAGGGGAAGGAGATAAAACCTACAGGAAAGCGAGGAGCTGGTTGTATTAAAACCAAGAAAGGGCACGGCCAGGATCAGATGTGTGCAGTTCCTCAAGGGAAGGGAACAGGCCCTGCCACTCTGCCTAAGTGAACGTCACCACACTCATCCCAACAAAGAAATCTACAAGCTGAGCACCCCGGAGGGAACATCAGATTAAGAAAGAGCGGGCTCAGGGGGCCTGGGATTCTGACTAGCGAACCAGCACGACAAACCGAATCCCACACAGAGAGGAAATGCGATGAAAGGGACTTGTGCCTAAATTGTTTTGGCCAAGAATGAGAGAGAAGGGAGATGAACCGCAAGTAGGTCTGCTTCTATAGATACCCAATGTTTGTCTGAGGCTCTAAAGAGCCAATCAAAGAGTTCCAGAGGACTGCGGATTTATAGTATAGATATTAATCAGGAAGGCCCACTCCCCCGTCAGTTTTACGATGTGTAAGTGTCTGTAACTTCAATCTACTGCAGGAGGTGCCCCATACAAGCATGTAAAGATCGATTGAGGATGGGCAAAAAAAAAAAATGCCGCGGCACGCGGATAGGAAGGGCCAAACCAGGACAGGCCAAAAGCACCATACTTCTGGAGATCATTCTTGGTCCTCTCCAACAGGGGAGTATAGTTACAGCAGGACAGGTGAAAAGGGTTGGATCTGTATCCCTAAGTACTTGATCGAGTGGAGTTGCCACTTGAACGGGAACTGGATAGTGAGATGTGCTACCTCAGTCTGGGGTAGGGAAATGTTAAGTGCCTTGCTCTTGAAAAGATTGACCTTGAAGTTACTCATGTTACCGAAATGCCATAACTCGTTTAGGATCGACGGAAACTAAATACGGGGGTAGGAGACATAGGAGGAGATCGTCAGTGTATAACGCTGTCCTGATTCGTCTGTTTCTTATCTGAAGACCGTGCACACTAGGGCATTCCCACAGAGCCACTGCTAGGTGCTCCATTTCCAGTGCGTAGAGGAGGGGAGAGAGGGGACATCTTTGTCTAGTTCCATTACGCACTTGAAATGAGTTGTACAGGATCCCATTTGCGCACACTCTAGCTGTGGTATCGCCATATAGAGACATGATCGTACTTAAGAAGCCAGGGCCAATCCCCACTAGTTCCAGAGTGGCCTGCAGGAAACACCAGTGGACACGGTCAAAAGCCTTCTCAGCGTCGAACGAGAGAATGCAGAGAGGGAACTTACGATCACGTGCCGTCTTGGTAACGAGGAGCGGTTTACAAATATTGTCTCTCGCTTCTCGACCTGGGACAAAGCCAACCTAATCAGTGTGAATCAGGGCTGGCATTAAAGGGGAGAGGTGATTTGCGAGCAACTTGGCATACAACTTAACATTGATATTAATCAGAGATGTCGGCCTGTAATTAGCCCAAAAGGTTGGGTCTTTACCTGATTTCGGGAAGACTGTAATGAGGGCCAAGACAGATTGGCGGACAAACGAAGTTTCATTGTCAAGTCTATTGAATACCCGCGTTAATATGGGAATGAGAAGTTCTCTAAAGGTCTTACAGAGGTGGGGTGTAAACCCGTCTGTGCCAGGGGATTTACCCGATGGGGATGCTTGAATAGCCACAGACAGCTCCTCCTTAGAGAAGGGTTCATCAAGAGAGTCTCAGTCCAATTCCGAAATAGTGGGGAGGGCTGTTTCAAGAACGTAATCACGCAACTTGGCCTGCAGAGTCTCAGGGTCAAGATCAGGGTACTGGCCTCGAAGATTGTACAGGTTGCGATAGGACAACCGGAAGGTCTCCACAATGTCAACAGGACGACCCGACTAGAGTTGTCCTGCAAGCGGGGGATATAAGTCGCTGTTTAGTGGGGGTGTAGGCGTCTGTCGAGGGAGTGACCACACTTGTCAGCAAATTCATAGTAGTGCCTCCTGGCCTTGTCCCTATTATGGGCGTACATTTCGTAGATGTAGGACCTAAGTTCTTCCCACGCAATGAGGTGTTCGTTAAGTGTCGACCTGTGCTAGAGAATGAATTGTGGCTAATTTAGCAGAGATCCACGCTGTGCATTCTTTCTTGAGTCTAACCCCATGTTTAATAAAAACCACTAAGTATGCATTTAAGCACCTCCCAACGTAGTGGAAGTGGGGTCGGGTCGTGGGCATGGTTCCGTTCAAACTCCCAAACCGTAGAGGCAATTTCGGACTTGCAGGTCTCGTCTTTAAGAAGGGTGTCATTTAGACGCCATGTAAACAGCCGTGAGGCGAGGCAGGGGACAGCGAGTGACAGGAAAACCGAAGCGTGATCCGACCACAGGGTTGAGTCGATTCAGGCTGTGGGGGACCAGGAAAGGGCTTGGTGACTGGTCAGGAAAAAGTCCAGTCTCCCATAAGACCCATGGAGGAGTTCAGGGCCCTCCAAACGTCTACTAAGCACTGGTATTGCAGCACGCTGTTAAGTTTACGTAGCTGGGTGGGGGCAGGGGGAGCGTGAGGGAAAGCGGAATCAACAGTTGGGTCAAGAACAAAATTAAAGTCTCCCCCCCAGTATCACAACGCCCTCACTAAACTCTGCGAGTCTGTGCAGTAAGGATTTATAGTAGGACAACTGCTGCTGATTGGAGAGGTAGGTGCCCGCCACAGTGACGACCGTGCCACCAATGCGCAATGAGATTTATGAAGATAATACAGAATCTGGTTTCTTTTTTGGGGGAAATTAAGGCCCCTAACATTGAGGGAGCAAAAGGTCACTGAGGTCATGGCTAATAAAAAAACTGACAGGTGGGAGGAACAAGATGGGTAGACAGACAACAAAAGGGATAGATCAAGACAAGAGCAGACAATGGGAGGGGGAAGAAAGAGAGAAGAAAGAAAAAAAAAGGGCAAAACAACCACCAAGGGGGAGGAAGAAACCTCCTTAGAAAAAGTGGGAAAGTTTGGCTAATACGCCAATAACAATCCAGATGCTACACAGCACAGAAACCCTGGTGAGGAACAAGCTTTCCAATGGCAGAGCCGTTACCCTTCCCCCCCCAAACCTCTGGGCCAAAATACAGTTCGATAACCAAGCTTAAAGATAAAGGGGATGGGAACAGAATATGGCAAAGTGAGAAAAGAGAACTAAGTAACAAGCATTACAAACGCATGAGAGGGTTGATACCGTCGAGGACAGTAGGGGAGATTAGGGGCCATCAGGGTCCAAAAGAGGCTGAAAAAAGCAGTAATAACCGCCAAAGCCCTCGGGAGAATACCCAAACAAAATCAAACAAGGCATACCATTCCAGCTAGGACCAGGTGGGTAGAAATCAGAGTTCATGGTGGGAGAGCTGCCGGACCCGGCGGGACGTCCTCGGAAGCAGAAGTTCGGTCATGGTCTCGCCTGCAGTGGCAGGATCTGTGCTGGGTTCTCAGAGGTTGCAAGGTTGCAGGAGCATCTGGTAGGTCAGGCCAATCCTGGATATCCACGGAGGTAAGACCCAGGAAGGGATGCCGCCAGAATGAGTAAGAACAACAATGTGGCCTTCTCTGAGAACCTGCAGATGAAATTGGAAAGCTCAGGTGTATGGAATTTGGTGGTGCATCATAATGTCCAACAGAGGTTTGAGGGCACGTCTCTTGGCCATTGTGAAGCGAAAAAGGTCCGAGAGGAGAGTCAATGGATGATCCTGGAAAAGAATCTGGTCCGATTCTCTAGCTTTATGCATAATGGCTTCTTTCAATTGGTAACGATGGACCCTGCAGATGACATCTCTTATTCTTAGGGTTGAGGGCATGAGGGCCAAACGAGAGGTATGCCCAGTCAAGTTCCAGTGGCGAGTCTTGGGGGACTTCCAGGAGAGTGTTAAAGACTGAGCGGAGAGTCGCGTCCAGGGGCTGAGACTCAACTTATTCAGGGAGCCCCCATATTCGGATATTGTTGCACCTGTTGCAGTTCTCTAGTTCATAAAAAAGATCAGCCAGATGTTGGGGTTGATAAGAGTGAGTCAACACAGCAGAGTTCTGAGCTGCAAGTCTGTCAGAGAAGGCAGCAGAAGAGGCCTCAACAGAATCAAATTGGCCCTTGAGGAGTTGAACATTAGGATGAATAACGGATAATTCAGAATTCTAGGATTGTTCAAGTCATGCAACATAGGCTTCCATGTCTGCCTTTGTGGGGAAAGCCTTTAGGTGGGTGCTGAGGTGGCGCAGTTCCCCCAAAGTATCGGCCAGGGGGCATCAGGAAGAGCAGAGGAGCAATGAGCTTGAGAGAAAGGTAGCCCGGTACCATCTGGAGAGGCTCCAGGCACGAGAGTTATGGTGCCAGGAGGCGTAACCTCAGTCTCCTGGGAACGGGCAGCAGTGATACAGGATGATGATCTGCCTGGGGGCCATACAGGGGACAGGTTAGAAAGGGAATTTTGGTTATTCCTGGTGGTGGCAGGAGGGTGCAGCTGAGGGACGATGGGGGTACTGTGCCCAGGGTGGGTTTGAGTCCCCAGGGATAGCGCTGCAGGCGATGGCGGCAAGGACGACCACTCTGCCTCTGATTCCGCTCCTGATAATGGGGAGAAGAGGATGGTACCTGGGGAGTTGCTATGGAAGGCCCCCGTAGATATTTGAAAGTCTGGGTCATGTCTGATGGAGCCACAGAGTGCAGGGGGGAGCTGTATGCCCTGCTGGAGCCGGGTACTGAGATCTGGCCCATGCTGGAAGGGAGAGAGATGCCGGAGGAAGTGAGCTGGGAAGTTCCAGCCAGCCAACAGAGCTTATCCATGGTACAGAAGAGGGGGTATAGAAGATGAACGGGGGGGTCCCCGCTTGTTCTTCCCCATCATAGGTGAGTCGCAGAGCAAGGTTAGCTGGCTAAAAAGGCAAGACCCGGAGGCAGTCAGGCAGGAGCGGAGTAGAACACAGCTTCACACCGCCATGCCACCCCTACTTGAGTTTTTATGACATCCCATTCTAAATCTATAGGCAATAATATGGATTTGGTCTCCCCATTTGCAGCTAAAATGACTTACACTAGGTTTTGGAGTGTTTCTCTGGGAATTATTGTCCAACATCTAAAAGAGCATTTGTGAGGTCAGACACTGATGTCGGATGAGAGAACCTGGATCACAATCTCTGTTTCAGTTCATCCCAAAGGTGTTCAGTGGGGTTCAGGTCAGGGCTTTCAGCGGCCATTTAAACTCTTTCACACCAAACTCACCCAACCAAACTATTCCCACAACATTGGGAGCATACAGTTGTCAAAAACATCTTGGCATGTTCAGGCATTAAGATTTCCCTTTGCTAGAACTAATGGGCCTAGTCAACCACTGAAAAACAACCCTATAGCATTATCCCTCCTACACCAAAATGGGCAGTTAGCACAATGCAGTTAGGTAGGTAACATTTTTCTAGCATTGGCCAAACCCAGATTCATTCATCAGACTGCCAGATAGAGACGTATGATTTTCCAGTCCAAAGATTACATTTCCACTACTCCAGAGTCCAGAGTCGGCATACTTTACATCATTCTATCCAACACATGGCATTGTTCTTGGTGATGTAAGGCTTGCATGCAGATGCTCAGTCAAGAAAATTCATGCTGTGAAGCTCCTGGCACACAGTATTCGTACTGATGTTAAGACCACAAAAAAAGTTTGGAACTCTGCAGTTATGCATTCAGCAGAGTGTTTGTGACTTTATGCTGGAATGCACTGAACATTTTGGAATGAACCATTCTTTCACAAATGTTTATAAAAGCAGACTGCATGGCTAGGTGCTGGATTTATACACCTGTGACAATGAGTCTGAATGAATCACAAGAATTCAAGTGCTGTGTCCCAATACTTATCTCTGTATAGTGTACCTGTTATAATACTGTTCAATATGTACAATAAAATAGCTACTATAATACTGCCCCTATTTACAAAAATAGAACTGCTATAATACTATGTTTATACCACCTGTAATGAGCAGAATTCATTATTATTTGCATATTATTGCACCTGGATGTAGTTATAATGGGAATGACACATTATGTACCTGGATGTAGTTATAACATTACAACTGCAGTCAGTTCTGGGGTCACAGAATAAGTAATAAGTACTGTAAGTGACACACTGATTAATTCCAAGTTATTTTCCTTACTGGCTTTGTTACCAGCAAAACTCCACAGTAATGAGAAATATCCTGCAATAAATTAGTGTGTCATTGCTTATTATTGACAGCAGCGGTGGACCCAGACCTGAGCAGGGCACGAACTGGCGTAGATTTCAATTATATCTCACACTAGAAATCAGGAGGTGGAGCAGTTGTTAGTTGAAACCACTTAGGCTCCAGCTCTTATTTTTGCTCCCACAAATGCTTTTAGGTAGGGCTACTAGCGCTCATAGCCATTAAATTGGCACAATGTTGTGAGCAAGGTGCAGAAAAGGGGTGTGGAGCACCTCTTGGAGTGTCACTATCCTAATAATATGCATTACTGTAGATAAAAACATCATGCAGTTCTTGATGGAAAAAAGCAACAAAACTACAACAAAAACGCAACAGAAGTGCACCGTGTGACTCCAGCTGTAAAAAGTAAAGGACATCTCAGTGATGGATCTCCATTACCGGTTGTGCATTCCTCATTAATTATATAGAGAACACATGATCAGGAAGATGTAAGGCTTTAGCACCTCTGTGAAGTAAAGGATCTCCTCATTTCCCATCTGCTACTGAGTAAGTTTAGAATGACAGCACGTAGGATGCTTCTCATTCCACAAAGATCACTATCCCTCTATAAAGAGATGCAGCTATGGCTTCACCCTGTCTAGCAGTAACCTATAGGCTGGACATAAGAGGTTATTCTTCAGCCCCACAGAAGACACAGAAAGTCTGACTACTGCAACTTGTTTATATATACATGTATGATATACTTCCATGACTGACCTGCCCATTTGAGCTTTCTGTATTCACTGGAGATGAGTTAAGTTGGACACTTACCCTAAATATTTTTGAGGACTCTCTGTCCAAAGGTAAAGACACTAAATGTCTGACATTAAAGAAGATAATAAGGAGCACAGTTCAGAAGCTGAGGTGCGGAGAAAGGCTCTTCTGTCAAAGGTAATAAGTTTTTATTTTCATTGCATATTACACATATAGGCCAGGGGTAGGGGGGTGGGTCACTGATATTTGTTCTATCATGAACAATTAGATAGGTAACTTGTAGCTCCTGCATCCCAATGCAAAATCCGTAAGGGTGTGTTCATGCTACCATTATTTAATGTCCGTTGTTCTCATCTGTTATAGGATGAAAGCAACAGACATTAAAGACTGATGCAGATGAAGCCCCTTCTGTTTGCTGTCCATATGCATTCACCTTCATGTAAAAAACACGTTGGAATGTTTTTTACGTTTCTGACGGAACAAAAAGTCCTTTACAAAAATAAACAACCATGATGAAAGAAAGCTTCTGTCATGTTTTTTACATTAGAGTCAATGTCTGTATCCATCACTTTACTACATGGGTACAGGTACTAGACATGGGTGACAGCATCAGCAATAGCATATTTTGAATCTACTACAATGACTACAATGCATAGCTAAAAGAAAAAAAATAATACATTGGAGTATCGCTCAGAGAAGATTTTATTGGTAGGTGCCCATGAACCAAGAGCCATGCCCATGGACTTCAGGTGGCTTCACATGAAGATTACATATCTTCAAGTAAAGCATCTTAACTCACAACAATCTCAACATGAACCTGACTGAAGCAGCTCCGGGACCCCCATGTCTCATTGCATATCACAGATGTTCACTCATCCAACTACAGATATTAGATAATTAGGATATTCGACAATTTAAAGAAGGTTTGCCTGGAATTAGGACCAGAGCTGCAATGCCAAGCAAAGTAGTGCACCTTTGCTAATCCCAGCCAACCCTGTCAATGAATTAGACAATTCGTGGATGCCGTATAGTATAGTTCTCCAGCATCTATAATTTGATAATTCTATAATCTGATGCTCAACCCCAAGGTATAAACCACACGTTGTAGAAACAGAATAAAACACTACATTTTACAGTTCCAGCAAAGTGAATGAGATTTTATTCAATCACATCTACACATTGCAGAAAAAAATGGTGTGGGAAACGTAGCATTTTCACAAACGTGTGTGTTTTTTTTTTTTTAATAAGTAGCTATTAATCTGTTAATAGACTGATATGCAATATCCAATGGAAAAGCAAGCATTATTGGGATTGTGCGTTGGCTGTGTTTTTTTTTCTACAGCATTGTTTTTTAGTTGTGTTTCGCTATTTGTGGCCTTAGCCTACATTCACATGACTGTGGGTTTAATATGGCTACATTTTTCATGGCTGTTTTGCCCCCAAGGGGAGTGCGTTTTCCTAGATCCCTCTTATATTGCAGTGTACAGAGAGAAACGAGAAAACGGATAAAAATAGACCATGAACCATATTTTGACAGTCCATTATGAAATTGATAAAGAAATTAATGCGACCGTGTGATGGCTGTTGATGGAGACAGTTTTTGCAACATTTGGCAACATTTAGGCCAGGGCCCCACATGGTGTAAACACTGTGGCAAAAACCATGGCGTTTTACAGTCACTGCAAAGTGGATGGGATTCTAGTGAATCCCATCAACACATTGCAGAAAAATACACGCAGCGTAAACCTCTGCGGACTTTCTGTGAAAAGTGCAGCAACACATTGCGGTTTTTCTCGCATCGCTTTTTTCCTGTGGCCTGCTACATGGGCCTTATCCTTAAGTTTAGATCTATATTAAAATAAAAATGTCTGTCTTACATTTTATTGAGCATGAATCAGGATCTGTTGCTAGTTCTAAGACCAGATCCTGCTCATTACAATATGGAGCTGACCTTTTTAGTTTAGCCTGTTGATATCTGGCAACTTGACATCTGTTTTACTGAATGAGTGACAAGTATCTGTCTCTCTTTTGTGACGGCTAATTCTGAAAATGAAGGAGCCACTGCACTAGTAGCACTATTATTTGCTAGCTAGCTAGCAGTATTATCTGCACAGTAGGGCATTGGTGTTTTTTTGGGCCTTCTTTATCAAATAAAATGTAAATCTTTCTATACAGATAAAAGTTCTAACTATATCTGACCTAAAGAAGGAATGGCAGCTCCGTTCTGAGGAGCATGCAGAGAGACAGAGGCTTAATCCATTCAGCGATGACTTTGACCATCAGCATGCCATGGACATCCGTCTCCGCAAGGGCGATAATGGCTATGGAAGACCAGAAGAAGGTAGCAAGACAGAGCAAAGGGGCAAAAGGGCTCTTCAGCACATCCATAAGGAGATCAATGAAATGTGCCTCATCATAAGAGACATGGGGGTAAGAGGCAGAGATGGCCGGATCAGAGTGACATTTGGTAGGTTGTTTGATAGATACGTGCGAATCTCAGACAAGGTTGTCGGGATCCTCCTGAGGGCTCGGAAGCATGGACGGCTGGACTTTGAAGGAGAAATGCTGTGGCAGGGAGTCCATGATAAAGTAATCATCACTTTAATGGAGGAATAGGGTAAATAAGTGACTTTGAAATAACAAACATTTTATATGGGTGATTTTACATGATAAACATGGCTTCCACGTCTAAGATAATAATAGTTTGTTGGTTATTGCATGTTACAAAAGGGCCATTAAGTAAACACTGTGGAGGGGGCTGTTCCTGACACAAGAATTCAAAGAACCGCAAAGAAAATTGGGGTCATGCTCTGCCCCTCAACGTATGCCCATAGTTCTCTACATATGTATGAGAGTGAAGGGTTTGAGGTGGAAGATATTTCCTCTTAAGCACACTTTCTGCCTAAGGACATCCTGAAAATAAAGGTAATACATATATACTATATAAGTCATTGAACAAAAGATATAGGGCACAATGTAAATATATATCACACATCCCTCTACTTCCTGCCAGAAGCAGAATTAAGATGAGGTGGATGTCAAGGGTACTGGCAGGTATTGTGGAAGCAGACTCCCCCGCCGTCTACAGTAGCTTATCAATTCACAAGTTTGCTGGTAACACTTATTCGGACATCAGCTATTGCCCTGCCAAACAGCTGCACAATTTAATAAGCTGAGCATGCATGTTGCAATAGGCAGAGGGAGAAGAAGTTTATTTCATATGCTGTCACAGCCTACAAATTGTAATATATTCTAGTTACTATTCTTCAAATTTTGGCACATTTCCCTGGCATAAACTAAGGCAACTAATACGAATTGAAAGGCTAGAGAGTCTAATAATGTGACAGTTTTATCAAACAGCCTTAGTCACTATCATTTATCTGTCTAGTAGCTTGCAGTGTCTAATGCCTTATACATACTATGGTGAAAAACGATCGTGTGTTTTCACAACGTATTTTTAACTGACAGTGAATAATGTCCATCAAAAAATAGTACGTCCTATTTTATTACAATTTTCACGACCTGATTGTCTCAATACAAGTCAATAAGTCCATTTTTTTAACGTCTGTCGAAACAGATTTGCATCTGAGTGACGGCTGTTAAAAAGAGATCAGTTTTTTGGCTAAAAGAAAAGACCAATTAAGTTAATTTGTTTTTTTAATTGACAGTTAAATAAGGATGAAAAACTAAAGCTAAAATCTATATATGTAACACATGAGAGAAAAATCTATACGTTTTTAATTGCTGTTTTGTACAACGTTTGTGAGCATGTAATCTAAAACTCTAGGACATGCTGGGAGTTGAAATTTTAAAACAGCAAGAGAGCCACAGGTTGGAAAAAGTATTGCCTCCTACTGGACGTTATGTCATGACAAGATAACAATACAAGGCTGGACAAACTCCAAGGTGACATGTGACTGCACATAGCAAAGATGATGTTATCTCACATGATTCTAGGGGTGATGAAATCTCTGCTTACAAGCTATGACAGATCTGCTCACTAAGAATAACAGCTGTCTGTTAACTGAATACACAAGAGATGGATGTCCTTGCCTGTACTAAGGATTGTTTGCTCTATTCTCAAACTCCTCTGTTAAGGGTGGGTTCCCACTTGCAGCGGAGTCCGTCCGCCGCGAATCAAGTTTTTTCGCTGGAAACAAAGTCGGACATGCAGGACTTTGTTTCCAGCGAAAAACTGGATTCGCGGCACAGAGGGTGTAAGCGCACACCCGCGCATTGCTTTAAAAACCCATTCAAATGAATGGGTTTTTAAGCAATGCGTCGCTAACCTTTGCCTATCCAGTCCCTATACAGTTTCCCGAGCTTTTCAGTTGGATTTGCGGCGGACGGACTCCGCTGCAAGTGTGAATCCACCCTAAGCTGAGTAAACTGCATAGGTTCCTTGTGACTATATACATTGTACTATGCTGTTATGTATGCAGTATTTTACACGCGTTTGTACTGTATGTCTTTTATAAAAATATGACTAGTACTGGACATTTCTAGCCCTGTCATTTTATATAGACGTGCTGTCTGGTCTCCACAATCCCTTTCTATTAGTCCAGGGCCATTCTCTATACCACTCATCTATACCCCCTCCACCTTTCCAGTGGAAGCACTGCAAAACTATCCATCAGGTCTTTTAGATATTGCCATACACTTGCCTTTGACTTTCATCGACATATTTAGCCACATATATTGTGTAGCTCAATATTAATGAATAGGCCAGGATGGGTTGCAATGATATGTGATCTTGGTAGGTGCCTTTGGCTGTCAGCCATTCTGGAGTGATGAAGAACATTTTAACACATAGCTCTTATATGTGCAAATGAGAGCACCCCCCTCCGCCCCCTGTGACACGGCAGAATAGCCTTATCATGCTGAAGATCCAATCACCTTTATTACAGGAACTAGGTCACTTACCTACATACAGCTCGTTTATATCATCTTCAATTTTTAAGATAAGGCTGGGTTCACATTTGCGTCAGAGCTTCCGTTGCAGAAACTGCTAAAAATCGGAGGAGAAAAAAGTCCTGCACAGAGTTCTGAAATGGCAGACACCCGGCGGACCCTATTATAGTAATGCACATGTGTAACCGCCATTGTAGCAGTCTAGCTCTCCTTTGTTCAGGTTCCCCTACAGAACGTAAACGACAGAGAGCCCAGCACTACTCACTACTGTGAACCTAGCATAAGTTATATTCCAGTTTTCAAAATGTCAGATGGAAAATATCAACTTTGTATAGTTGACAAAATATTGTTTCAAGATGTAAGTAAGAAAATATATTCTAAATTGATCCTTTTTTAACCCCATCCTGCTCTGCGGTATGCTATTACAATTGATTAGATAGTTAACATTCAGTGCCGTAATAGTACAGCGCAGTTCTGTAGCAGGGACATAGCTTCCTGCAGCATTTTTCAAAGAAAGTCCGCAGAGTTTACCTCTGCAGACTTTCTGCTTCTATTATACCTATATGGAAAACTCCAGCGTTTCCGTAGATACAATTGATATGTTGCAATTTACAAAAAACGCAAGTGTTTTTGAAATCGCAGCAATTCCTCTGCAGACTTCTTTCTGCAATGTGTGGATGTGATTAGCCAGAATCCCATCCACTTTGCAGCTACTGTAAAACACAGAGATTTTTGTCGCAGCGTTTCCTCCACAGCCAAAACGCTATGTTTTTGCAACCTGGGGTCCCAGCCTAAGACCTGCTGCGCAAGGCTGAATACGGTCCAGAAGATCAGGTCTGTATATTGTTTGCATTTACTGGCCCAAACAGTCACCTAGGCTTCAAGCATCATAGTGATCTAAGATGTTAGGAGTCCCTGCCTCCCCACAGGATAACTGTTCTGTACTGTTACAGGTCGAAACATGCGGCCAATATTTGGACTGTGTTTAGCTATGTGCATTATTAATCTTGTTTGGCTATATTAATTATTAATCATTTTATAAGGAAAGGTTCTTCAGAATTATAATATATAGTACTTTGTTTCAATTGTTCACCATTTTCAAGAACAGTACTTACCTGAGCAGAACTAGTACTTCAGCTGACAGCCTGTCACTATTTATTCAGGCAAAGCGACAGTATACTAAATACATCATCACACAAATCTCTATTCTGTCCAGAAGGCTTGGTACAATGTTTCAGTGCTTACAGAGCTTTGTCTAGACAATTGTAAACCCTCAGCTGTGAAAAAATATTAGGTCAGAATGGTTTACATTCAGGTTGCTCTCACACAATGGCCCGGATTTGCTATTGTGGCTATGATTAGACACTGGCGTAAACATGGTGTATTTTTGGTGCCATTTGGCAAATATAGTTTTAGCTAAAATTTTTCTACATGCAAGACATGTGGGTGTGGATTCTCCGAAGTGGGGGGCAAGGCTTAAATGCGCCACCATGCAACAAATATTTGCCAAAAGAGTGTCAAAGAAATCTGACTCAAACAAGCCAGAAGGTGGAATAAGGCTTTTTTTTTTTTTTTTTTAGATTTTTCTGTGTTTTTTGAGCAAAAGCCAGGAGTGGTTCAAAAAAAACGCAGCAAAGTCTGCAACAAAAAGACATACTGATAGGGAATGTAGATTGTGAGCCCTATATGGGACAATGACTGTCAATGTCTGTAAAGCGCTGCGGAATATGATGGCGCTATATAAGTAAGCAAAATAAATAAATAAATAAATAATAATAAGGCCCCGCATAGCGGGCTGCAGCATAAAAGCGATTTGGGAAAAACCATGGCGGTTTTGCACGATGCATCGCTGTTTTTCCCACAGTGCTTTTCACAGAAAGTCTGCAGACTTTCTGCTTCCATTATACTGTGAGCGCAATCAGCTCTAAGTATCACCGTATTGAAGTCCAAATTCATAGAGTTGATGTATGAGCTAGCTCAGAGAGAGAGAGAAACACAAATACACAGTTATTGTGTATATAGTGGGTTCTGCTTTAATGGAGGGAAAAAGGTGGTCTTAAATACAGTGTGTAGACAAAATAGGTTGAACTAGTCTTAAATACAGTGTGTAGACAGGACAGGTTGAACTAGTACAACTAGCATAACATGATTGGTGACAAAGCTGTAAAATAGTTTTGGCAGTTGGACAACAAACAAAACAGGAGCCTCACCCCATTAAGGCATCTGGTGGGGGATGAGCTCTCTAAACAAATGTATGAATATAAAATGGCTACAGGCATGGTCCCACATGGCCATGGAATACAAAATGGAGGATACATAAGCTGAGTCATCCTCCACACCACCATTCCAAGCTACAAAACGGTCCACCACTCGGTTCACCTTAATACGAGCCCTGTTGACGCCCACCACCGACCACACCAGACGCCACCGCAACCTGGCCAAAATATCCGACCAAACTATCAACAGCCCAGGGAAGGTTGACCACAGGCACAACAGGTCTAAGTTAAAGTCACGCAGTACCTCCCAGGAGGCCCGCAACCCCAGATCCTTGCCCCCGGCATGAACTACCTGTACTGGGGACCTGTCGAACCCCTACTGTCGTCCCGACGGCCCGACGACTGCTCGCACGCTCCCCCAATAGACATAGGAATGCCCCGCGATCCACACCAGACACCGGACCAGACCAGAAAGGAAACACAGACTGAATAAAAACAGGCCCAAAAGCCCCCCACTCAAAAAAACAGTAAGAAAATTTCCCACACTACCAAGCCAGACCATTACAGCAAATGCGGATGCACATAACTACGAAAACGATCATACTGCCATTAGCCAATCCGGCGACTGACGTCCGCTGGCAGACCCCAAAAAGCCGCCTCCGTAGCAGCCCCAATCCAAAATGAGTGTGAACTAAATTCGCACGGGGGGGAATCCCAAGTGTTGTAGGCAACAGCGGAAGACCTGAACAAACTGGAACCGGGACAAACAGAACCATCACTGTGGGCCAACAACGCCACACCTCCCACCGGGCACTGGCCCACAAACCCTTCAAAGCACCGAACCGGGCACACCCCCGACCCCAGCGGCGGCTGCAGCCATACCACCAGACCCCGTCCCACCTGAACCGTCTTGGACAGTTGAATCCGATAAACCAACTCACCCTCAACCACTGCACAAGCAACCAAACTCTACTCCCCATGCCTACACCAGCTAGTGGATACCAATTCAGATACATGAAATGCTCCAAAAAAGGCCAATTAGAACACCAACTGAAACAACCGCATTTCATACTCTGAGGAACAAAACCCAACCAAGCACCCTAAAGAGGTCCGTCAAAAGAAGAAAAGAAACCGGGCGCCGCCGGTACTTGACTGACAAGTCCCGCCGAAAGCCCCTAACCGCCTGTCTCACCAAAAATGACTTTGTGCAATCCCGAAACCCCTCGAACTTGAACCAGAAGACAAGGCAGACATGTGCTGCCCGAACCCCGCAGGGGACACCCCAGAATGAAAAGCTGAACCCCCAAAAACAATACTGTCACGTCCAAGCCGCGGGGGCGTTTGCACCATGCAACTCTCTCACCAGGGCCCACCACTCAGACCAGTACTGCAGGTACCCCTTCCACGTGGTGACGCTCAGGGACCGCCGGACCAGCAACATCGCCATCCCCAATCCAGATTCCACAGCTCCCCCGGACAAGGCATACCCACTGAATTCACCCCCGGCGCCAGCTCCCAAAATCTGGCCCACAGGAAATGAGAAATGGAATCAGCTACAACATTCCTCAAACCCAGCAAATGAACTGCAACAAAATGAGCATACAGGTCCAGCCCCCGCAAGACAAATCCGCTCAACAACTGAAACCAAAGGCGGAGAAGTAGCAGACTGTGAGTCGATAGCCTGAACGACCCCCAAATTATCGCACTGAAATCAAACTTTTCCATCCCTGAGTCCAGTCCCCCCAAATCACCTCAGCCAATACAATGGGAAACAGCTTGAGCTGCGCTAAATTACTCACTAAGCCCTCACACCGCCAAGCTTCAGACCACGCCCATGAGTACCACTGCCCCTGAAAATATGCTCCAAATCCAAGCGCACCGGACGCGTCGGTGAACAGCTCCAAATCCACATTTGAAACTGGGGACCCCCTCAGCCAGGACATGCCATTATACCGCACCAAAAACTCACTCCAGACCAACAAATCCTCCTGCAAGTCACCCGCCCCATCGGCATAATGAGGCAAGCAAAATTAAGGCGGCCAAGCAAGGACTGCAAATTGCGCAACCGAATCTTATGCTGCCGCAACTCCCTGCGCACTGCCTCCCGCAACTTATCCTCCGAAATCCAACACTCCAGACAATCAGTGTCAATAACAATACCCAAAAATTTAATGACTGCGGATGGACCCTCCGTTTTCTCCAGCACAAGCGGAACCCCAAAACTACAACAAATTTATACCAACATGCACAGCAGCAAGGGACAAACCCACCTACCAGGGGGGGCCTATAAACAAAAAAACATCCAGGTAAAGCAGCACCGAGACCACCTGCCGCACCACCCACTCCAAAAAGGTACTGAACGCCTCAAAATAAGCACATGAGATAGAACAGCCCATAGGGAGACATAGATCCATGTAGTAGTGACCCCGCCACTCAAAACCCAACAGGTGAAAACTGTCTGGATGCACCAGTAAGAGGCTGAAGGCCACCTCGATGTCAGTTTTCACCAACAAAACGGCCGCCTGCTGAGGCAGAAATCCCGGGGGAGAGATCCGCAAATCACCCAAGGGGACCCCGGAAAAGAGAACAGCCATGCACCGCAAGGCCACCTCCCACTACAACTTATCCAAAACCACCTCAGAATGTGCCCACGCTGGCGCCAAATCCCGTGGTCCCCCCCAGACCCAAATTAGAGCAGGGATACCTAAAACCATCCGTAAAACCCACCAAACAACCACAACGCGCCAGGACTATTTGGATACTGTGTTAGAAACTCCACCATCCTGTCCACCCTCACTGGCGTCACCCCTCTTCTGGTCAGTATCTCCGCTCTTACCTCGCTGAAAGCACCAGCAGAGGGTGTGCTCGCCCCCACAACCGGAACACTTGTGTCTAAACGACAATCAGCCCCATATCTGCAGTGTCCCTCAACAACAACCCCGCCCACCTGTAGCCGCCCTGTGGCTGAACCCGAGCCGCTTCCCAAGTAGCAAATCAAGGCCGAACAATTCTCGCCGATGACGCTGGCCAAAAGTGCAAAGGCCTGCAGCCAATTCGAGAAGGTCCGTGTAATAAGGCGATACTGACGCTGCTCCTCCCCCCTCCTTCTTACTCTCGTCAGTCTGAACTTGGTCCAAGTTGAACTTCTCAAAGGGGAGCAGTGAAAAAATCTACATTCAGTCCCCCTTCCAGATTTCCTCCCAGACCTCAGGCTTCAAATGGGCCCCCAAGGGGTCCCCGAAGCGTACATAAGTTTTCCCTTTGCTGAACCTGCCAAGCTAACCTCGTCCTACACTATCGGAACTGAGGGACTGACCACAGGCGCCTGTGGCCCAGAACCCCCGCAAAAGGAGCCCCCAAACCCCACTGGAGTCCTTCCTGCAGAATCCCCACCATCCTCTAGCAACTGAGGAACCCCCCCACAAAAACCACTGTAACCCCTCTAAACATGGTGCTGAAACCCCCCTAGAACCCCCGGGAGTGATAGGGGTGGTGTGACACACACCAGGTCTCGCAGGGAGAGATGCCCCAGCAGCCGTCCCTCCATGGGTATCGTCACCTTCAGGCAGCAGAGACCCAACTCCAGGACCAGGCGCCAGGGCTGGCAGAACGCTACCCGCCACATAAAGCAGGGACTCTGGCATCCCACTGCTGCTCCCGCCATGCCCCCTTCAGTTCCTGAGCAACCGGGCTAGCATTCATCCCCTTGGAGGGCTGGGAACAGAGGCACCTCCTCTTCCCTGATGTCAGAGGCCTCTGCGACATCACTGGCATGACCAGGGGCAGGGCCAGCAGCACAGGCGCCCATCTCACAACCGGCCGCGTCACTGTGCACAACACTACTGCCTCAGCTCCCCGACAGGGCCCCCGAGCGGGACATACACACGTGGCCAAAATTGTTGGTACCCCTCGTTTAATTAAAGAAAAACCCACAATGGTCACAGAAATAACTTGAATCTGACAAAAGTAATAATATATAAAAATTCTATGAAAATGAACAAATGAAAGTCAGACATTGCTTTTCAACCATGCTTCAACAGAATTTTTTTAAAAAAGAAAACTCATGAAACAGGCCTGGACAGAAATTATGGTTCCCTTAACTTAATATTTTGTTGCACAACCTTTTGAGGCAATCACTGCAATCAAACGATTCCTGTAACTGTCAATGAGACTTCTGCGCCTCTCAACAGGTATTTTGGTCCACTCCTCATGAGAAAACTGCTCCAGTTGTTTCGGGTTTGAAGGGTGCCTTTTCCAGACGGCATGTTTCAGCTCCTTCCAAAGATGCTCAATGAGATTTAAGTCAGGGCTCATAGAAGGCCACTTCAGAATAGGCCAATGTGTTCCTCTTAGCCATTCTTGGGTGTTTTTAGCTGTGTGTTTTGGGTCATTATCCTGTTGCAAGACCCATGACCTGCAACTGAGACCAAGCTTTCTGACACTGGGCAGCACATTTCTCTCTAGAATCCCTTGATAATCTTGATATTTCATTGTACCCTGCACAGATTCAAGACACCCTGTGCCAGATGCAGCAAAGCAGCCCCAGAACATAACAGAGCCTCCTCCATGTTTCACAGTAGGGACAGTGTTCTTTTCAAGATATGCTTCATTTTTCTGTCTGTGAACATAGAGCTGATGTGCCTTGCCAAAAATGTCGATTTTTGTCTCATCTGTCCATAGGACATTCTCCAAGAAGCTTTGTGGCGTGTCAACATATAGTTTGGCTAATTACTTTTGTCTGATTCAAGTTATTTCTGTGACCATTGTGGGTTTTTCTTTCATTATATGAGGGGTACCAACAATTTTGTCCACGTGTGTAAATGGAGACTCCGGCCAGGACCCAAACCTCCGATCTCTCCTGGTCCGCCCCCTGCTCGGAGCATCAGCGAACGGGGTGGCCGAACGGGACGGCACACGATCCAGACGGTGAGGGGAGGGGGAGGAACCCACCGGGACCGCACTACCAGGCCGTGACGCCGGATTCCTCCCGGACCCGCCTCAAGCTGACGAGGAGTGTCGCCTGGAGGCAGGGCCGGAGGGTCCGTGCTGGGGCTCTGTCTGCGGCGCCCGGGAAACGGTGTAATGTCAGGGCTGAGCCTCTCTCGCAGTCATGCGCGGAGACCCAGGGGGTCAGAGTGTGGAGGATGACTCAGCTTATGTATCCTCCATTTTGGATTCCAGGGCCAGGAGGGACCATGCCTGTAGCCATTTTTCATTCCTCTTTGTTGAGAGAGCTCATCCCCTCTCAGATGGCTTAATGGGATGCATCCCCTCTTTTGTTTCTTATCCAATAGCCATGTGCCAGAACTATTTTACAACTTTGCCACCAATCATGTTATGGTAATTATACCTGTTCTTGGAAGCATTGTGTAGTAAGTTGCACTGCTCATTGTGTATTTTGGCATCTTGTGTACACATAAAATAGAAACAGGTTAGTACAATCCTGACTGTAGAGAAAAAATGGTGCAATAAAATAAGGTGAACCTGTTAATTCAGTACTGGTTTGTTCAAAGATTAACAGAAAGGGGCAGAGTACCGGTAGGTGGAGCTGAAGCTTAATATTATAGTGTCAAATCTTATCCCAGACTGTTCTTTTGTCAGTACATGATACATGTGTAAGGATTATGAATTCCTTCACTATTATAGCACAGACTTACAACAGACTTTTAAAGCACACGCCCCTTCATGAATATTTCATTTCACTCTCTGCTCCTGTACACACCACATCTTTATTTACAGCAAACATGAGGGAACACTCAACATTACATTGTTGCTCCATTTCATACTTATGCTGAGACGGACTCCAAGGAAAAAGGTGGGTTGCATAGGGTAGGGAGGGGGGTGATAGACATCCCAAAGCAATTGCTATTTTTAAACTTTTTTTTTGTAAATTGAGTATAGACAGGGGTCAAATTGTAGTTTTGCTTTTGGAGAAGCTGCATTACAGTAGTCCGTGAATAAACTTCTTTATCAGCTGAATTGTTATAGCACAAGTTTCCCTTCATTGCCCTGTGACTCCTTTAGTAGACTACATGCTGACATTTAATGCAGACTGTATTCTTCCTATGGTACAGTAGACACAGATAAAATACCCTGTTTCTGCTGACAGGCTGCAGGATCTTGCATTATTTTTAGATAGCTTTATCTCATAAAGGCATAATTTCTGACAATACTGTTTATTTAGAAATCAACATATATTTTTCCCTTTAACACTAAGTTATTTTCAACTCAAAATAGGTCCAAAACTCATTCAATTGCATAGACATAGTTAAATTATAATTCTGGATGCCTATGCCTGCCAGTAGGGGTAGCTAACTACACTTCTCAATATTGAAATTGCCACACCAATGGACAAGGTGAGGTTATATAAATCAAGAAAGTAGCAGATGTTGCTAAGAACACATTTTCAAGCATCTTTCTCTAATCTGTGACATGTGGCAGGGACATAAAAGTCCGATTGAGAGCAAAGTTTTTCAGCCACATGAAACCTCAAAAATCAGATTAAGTGGTGTGGCTGGATTGTATAATGACTCCTGTTCATCGACGTGCCAGTTGCTGCCCCTTGTCGGAAACTGAGAGGGACAGATGTAAGGGAATTGCCAGTTGAGCAATTCCCCTGTGCTGCTGCAGAACCCTGGGGGGAGGGGCACAATAAGACAGTGAGCCCTAAGCTGAACCCCCCCCCCCCCACTGTCCCTGGCTAGCTTGCCTATCTGTCCTAGGTGACAGCAGCAACTGGTCGACAGGCCCTACCTAATATAGGTGACAACACAGAAAGCAGACAGGACAAACAATCAAACAAAGGGAGGTCAACTATCCAAGGGGTCAGTAACAGTCGAGCAATGCAGTACAAAATCACAATCCAAGAGAATAGTCAAAAGACAAAGCCAGAGGACAGGAATAGGAATACAGGAAATAGCAGAAAAGGAGCTAGCAGGGACAAGTCACAAGACAGAATCAATAGCCAGCGAGCAAGTGAGGGCTGACAACCTGTTTATAGAAAGTCAGGACCTGCCCCAGACTTGATTGGACGATAAGCTGTTAATCACACAGGCAAGGCTGAGATTAACTATTGAGAAGCCGAAAGAAACAAGGTGCTGGAGACGGGTGTGGCAGAAAATCAATTACATAGTCTAGGACAGTGTTCAGACTGAGCAACAAGAATCTTATGCAAGGAATCAAACTGAATACGCCTCCTTCACCGCAGCAACCAAGCGAAGGGTGGTGCAAAGACCTGAACAGGCAGAGACGTTACAACAGAATTCTTGAACGGAGAGACCTTGTTTTATTGCTCAGCACTGTATTGCACATCTCAGGGGTTGGGTGAACAACAGTGAACAGAAATGATAGCAAGAGGTGCACCTCCGCATGGACGGGTCATCTGAATGAAAAAATGGCACATAGTGATTCATTCTGTATTGCAAGTGAATATTGGTTGTCACATCCTGAGCCTAGGGTGGCAAACAATGTTGACACAAATCATTAGAAGGAATTTGCACAACACTGGGCTACATGACAGATGTCCAGCGACAGGTGTCCAATTGACGTCACACCACTGCTCTTAAAGGCTATCATTGTGCACAGCAAGACAACAATGGAGGCTGTAATGGAGATCTATCCTCTTCAGCAATGAGTCTTACTTTTGTCTTGGACACAATGATGGCTAGAGATTGGTCTGGAGACTACAACGTCTTCATAAAGGAATGTCACATTGGTCCTACTACCGGCATTATGGAGTGGGATAGCATAATGAATGTTAGTCAGTCCCCTTTAGTCTTCATTTCAAGTAGAGTAACAGCTCGGCGTTACATTGATTTGGTCAGTCATTTCTCCAAAGTGTTCCAGGAGCTGTCATTCAATATGACAAGGCAAGGCCACAAGCTGCTTGCGCTACTATGAGTGGCTTTCATGGGCAAAATGTGCTAAAATTGCTTGCAGCATCTCCGAACTTGTTTCCTATCGAACACATCTAGGATGTTATTGGTCAGGGATTGCAAAGGGAGCTGGCAGTAACCAATCTTGATTATTTGTGTTTCTGAGTGCATTCAGCATGGCCTAACTTTCCTCAGACAACCATAAATAACCTCATAGATAGCATGCCAAAGCATGTAAGTTTGAGTATTTCTGCTTGTGGTGCTTAGCTTATTCTTGATACTGAATAAATCAAGATGTTTTGAGCATCTTGTTTCCATTTTTTTTTTTTTATAATTGGTCCTTTTTCGTCTTGGTGTTGCAAGTTCAGTGAAGAGGAGGGTATATACTGTTTACAAAAAACAAAATAACATAAAAATAATTTTGGCTGGGACTAGAGATGGGCAAACCTCTCAACATTTGTTTTGTGTTCGCGTTCAGTGACTCTGGTCCCTGATTCATATTGGGTGAAACAAGTTCAGTTAAAACTGCACCTTAAATTGGCTTAAAACACTCTTAGGGCTCCTAGGAACCTATCTATCCAATATCTAGCTCTCTAAGGCAAACACAGCCGTGTTGTGTCAAAGTAAAAAGTTACATTACTATACATCCGGGGTCTCTTCAGACCCCACAGTATAATAGGTAGAAGCCCAGGGGGAAAAAAAATTCTCACCTTCCTCTTTGGGCCTCTTTGCCACATCTGGCACTCTTCTGTGACGTCATCAGCCCAGGGTTCATGGCTGAGGCCTGTGATTGGGCAAGCAATGGTCTCATGGGCACGCCGAGCATCATGATGTCATGACGTTCAGCATGCCCATGTCACTGCTGAGTCCCAGTCACAGGCGTCACAGAGGGGCGCTGGATGTCACCAGGAAAGAGCCAGACGCCATGCGGAGGCCAAAAGAGGAGGTCCAAAATAGGTAATAGAGTATGAATGTTTTTTTTATATTTTTTGTCACCTCCCATGGGCTTCCACCTATTATATTCTGGTGTCTGAAGAGATAATGTCTAACAGTATAATGTGGAAGCCATTTTAGTTCATCCGAGATTAATCTCTACTTGTTCAGTTTTGTAAAAAAACAAACAATTTGTAATATTTGGGTCGAACCCAGCTTGGTATGAACCAATTCGCCCATCTCTAGGTGGGATGTAACACAGAGTTAATGCAGTGGCCAGAAATCCAAACCTACAATGTAAAGCAGGGTTCACACTACCGTTGGATTCCGTTATGAAGGTGTCCGTTAAAAAACCCCCCCCAAAAAAACAGACACCTATCATAACAGACATTAACGGACACTAACTGATGTTAATGTGTCCGTTTTTTTTTCGTTACGAAGTCCTGCATGTCTGACTTTGTTTCCGATGAAAAAAAAGGATTCACAGCGCAGAGGGTGTAAGCGCACACCCCCGCATTGCTTTAAAAACCCATTCAAATGAATGGGTTTTTAACCAATGTATCGCTATCCTGTCAGTATCCGATGCCTATCCTGTTTCCCGAGATTTTCACTCGGATTGGCAGCGGACAGACTCAAACGCAGGTGTGAACCCACCCTTAGTCGTGTGAAGTGGTGAACCCCACAAAGCATCGCATACTCACCATGTCCAACTTGGATGCTCTGATGTCCCTGGTACGGTCAGCAGCGGCTGTCCATGGAGGCCGGGTGCTGGAGGAATGGCTCCTTGCGGGGGCTGGCAACGAGGCAGCGCTCCTGGAGCCCCAGATTGGACCCTCCGGCTCCGCGCCTCGGCATCTCCTGCTGTGGCCCGCTCGGCGGCCGGGAGGAATCCTCTCAGAAGCCGCGGTCGTCAGGAGGGAGGGCTGGTCTCCTCGCCCCCTCCCTCCCTTTCTCCTCGCCGGAGCAGAGCGGTGGCTTCCCGAGCTTCTACCGGGGGGCGCACCTGGCACGTGACGTCATCGGGTGGGGACCGCCCTCCGGGCGCGCTCCCCGGCCTAGTCGTCGGCGCAGCCGCGGAGGGCATTGGCATGGTTACGGCCAGCATTTCCGGTGCGGCCGGGTCTTCAGGAGGCGGGACTTCCGGTCTAGGATGGAAGCGGCAGGCCGAAGATGGCGGCCACATTTCGATGGCTGGGAGAAAACTGCGCAGCTCACAGAGAGCTGTCGGACGGTATGCTGCAGAGGGCGCTGGCGGCTCCAGCGCTGAAGAGGGAGAATGCCCCGGCGATGACCAGGAAGACGGACGTCTGGCTGCTGGATCGGCGGCTGATCAGGGACCACCCATGATGCAGCCAGGTGAGGGCCTGGGGTCTTTTTCTCTTTCCCCCAGGGGGGGCTCTGCGGTCGGGGGGTTAGGACCTGTGGGGCTGGGGGCAGTTACAGGGTCTGTGGGGGTGTGCGGTGTTCCGTCTGGGCAAGGGGGGGTCAGATGCTGTGTGGCCTCAGTTGTTAGGGTTGTTACGTCAGCTGGTGGGCGAACGGTCTGGACTGGGGTTCCCTGGGCCTGCGGCGGTCTGGGTGGGCGAGGACGGTAGTTCGGCAGCTGGGTCTGGAGTGGTAGCAGGTGTGGAGGTTGGTGGTTCGGCTTGGGTTGTTGGGGCCGGTGCTGGGGGTGCTGAGCCCACACCGGAGGCGGACTCTGATACGGCTAGTGCAGTGGTGGATGCAGGGGCTACGCCTAAAGAGAAGGAAAAGGCGGTTGATATAGTGCGACTCGACGATTGGGTCAAGGGTGAAGTCTATGTGTGCTTTGAGGGCCCTCTGGGAGCCCACTTGAAGCAAGAGGTCCGTGACAAGATTTGGAAGGGGGAGTATGTAGAGATATTTTCCTTGCTCCCGCTTGAAAAATTTAATTTAGACAAAGTGAAGCCTAGCGTCAGTAAGAAGGAGGATGAGGAGAAGCGTCGCTATTGCTTGATACCTCGGACCTTCGTCATTTGGCTTCAGGCGTTTGCCATCCTGGCGAGCGTCATCGGTGAGAAGGAGCCGGAGCATTGCTCGGCCCTTTTTGGGTACATGGACGCGGTGGGTGAGGCTTACCGGGTGTATTGGGGTGTTCCCTGGCTCCGTTATGACGAGCAGTTCCGGCAAAGGAAGGCGGTGCGCCCGGGCCTGAGATGAGACCACAAGGACATCTCCTTGTGGATGCGGCTGATGTCTGCTACAGTGAGCACGTCCTTTCGAGGGGGCGCCGGGGTGTCTGGCTCGGGAGTCGGATCCTCGGCGTCTCAGCGGAAGGGATATTGTTGGCAATACAACGAAGGGCAGTGTAAGTTCGGTACTTCCTGCTGCTTCAAACATGAGTGCTCTGGCTGTGGGGGAAGTCACGGGTTCAATAAGTGTATTAAGCGTGGCAAAGGAAAAAGGGGAGACGTTGTTGAGAAGAGGGAGGACACTGTTGAGGGTCGCAGCAATGCGCCCTTTCCTAAATAGATATCCGAACAGGGAGGCGGTGCGACTGTTGGCAGAGGGTTTTGGGTAGGGCTTCCGCATCCCGTTTGATACGGGGGCTCCTGCGTTTAGGCCAGGGAATTTAAAATCCGCTAGGGATCATCCAGAGGTGGTGCGGGTGAAGTTGATGAAGGAGGTGGAACTTGGGAGGATGGCCGGGCCTTTTTCTGTCCCGTCTTGGCCTCATTTGCGAGTTTCTCCACTGGGGGTGGTCCCTAAGTGGGAACCTAACAAGTTCCGCCTCATTCACCACCTGTCTTTCCTGGCAGGGGCTTCCATTAATGACGGCATTGACCCTGCTTTGTCCTCGGTTTCCTATACGTCCTTCAATCGGGCGGTGGAATTGGTGCGGCGGGCCGGGTGCTCTAATGGCCAAAACAGATATAGAGGCGGCTTTTAGATTATTGCCTGTTCACACCAAGTGTTTCCACTTGTTAGGTTGCATGTGGGAGGAGCAGTTCTTTGTCGACTGCTGCTTGCCAATGGGGTGTTCCATCTCCTTCACTTACTTCGAGGCCTTTAGCTCTTTCTTGGAGTGGGTGGTCAGGGATGTATCAGGATTACCGTCGGTCATCCATTACTTGGATGATTTTCTGTGTGTTGGCCCGGGGGGTGCGGTGGACTGTCTGGTGCTGTTGAGGACGATGGAACGGGTGGCGGGTTTGTTCGGGGTGCCTTTAGCTCCGTGCAAAACCGAGGGCCTGGCGGCCGTGATGAAGTTCTTGGGAATTGAGCTGGATTCCGTTCGTATGGAATCGCGGTTGCTGGGGGACAAATTGGTGGATCTGCAGGCGACGGTACGGTCGTTCCAAGGGGTGTGGAAGGTGCGTGTATGTGAGGTCCAATCCTTGTTGGGGAAGTTGAACTTTGCCTGTCGCATCATGCCAATGGGGTGGGTGTTTTGTAGGAGGCTGGCGGTGCTGAGGCTGGGGTGCGGTCGTCTCATCACTTTGTGCGTCTCACGGCAGAGGTGAGGGCGAACCTGGGTGTGTGGGATTCATTCCTGGAATGGTTTAATGGTCGCTCACTGTGGCTCCCGGCGGTGGTGTCAAGTGCGGCTCTCGATTTGTATACAGACGCGGCTAGGTCGCTCGGTTTTGGGGCCTACTTTCGTGGTCGGTGGTGTGCGGGGTCGTGGCTGAAGGCCTGGGTGGACTCGGGCCTGGTCTTGAATTTAGCCTTGTTGGAGTTGTTTCCGATTCTGGTGGCGGTTGAGCTGTGGGGTCAGGCGTTTCGGAATCGGCATGTCTGCTTCCATTGTGACAATAGTGCGGTGGTTTTTGTAGTTAATTCGCAGTCGGCAAAATCTACTCCGGTGGTGTCCCTCTTGTGTCACTTGGTGTTTGGAGCTGAACGTGTCGGTTTCTGCACGGCATGTTCCAGGTGTTCAAAATACTGTGGCTGACTCCCTGTCTCAGTTTCAGTTCGACAGGTTTCGGGAATTGGTGCCAGAGGCTGGGGCGGTGGGCAAGGATTGCCCGAAACACTTGTGGTCCCTGGTGTCGGTTCCGCGGCGGGGCTCATCCGGCGTTCAGTCTCCGCGGTGACTTGGCAGCGGTATCATCAGGTTTGGTCAGAGTGGGAGCATGAGTGTTCGTTGTGCGGTGCGGTTCGCTCTGACGATGTCCGTGTGCTCTTGGTGCTGTCCTGGATAGGGGTGGCCTTTGTGGAGGGGCGGTTGGCGACCGTGGTGTCGCAGCGCCTGGCAGGCTTGGCTTTTTTGTTTCACCTGCAGGGCCTGCGGGACATCACAAAAGACTTCCTAGTGCAGCAGGCCATGTGAGGTTTTTAGGAAAGCTTTGGCCGCGGTAGTGGAGGTGCCGGGGGAATATGGTTCTCACTCCTTCCGGATTGGGGCGGCTACGGAGGCATCGGGGTGGTGGGGTTTGGGCAATGACGTGGTATGGCGTACATGCATAGGCAGGTGGGAATTTGATCGCTTCCGCCTGTACGTGCGCCCACATGTCCTTGTTTTGCATGTCAGGGGTAATGATTTGGGGGTCTGCGCTTCGCGTGAACATATTAGAGATATTAAGTTCGACATTTTGCGCTTGTTGGTGGAGTTCCCGGGTATGGTGATTGTGTGGTCCGATATTGTGGCCCGGCTGGTGTGGCATAATGCTCGGTCGGTTGCTCGGCTGGATAAGACAAGGATCAAGGTGAACAGGGCGGTGGCGAAGTTTGTTGTGCGTAATGGGGGTATTATGGTTCGCCATCATGATCTGGAGGAGCCATCCTTAGAGCATATGCGGCGGGATGGGGTCCACCTGAATGCGATTGGGACTGACATTTGGATGTTAGGCCTTCGGGATGGGGTAGAGCTTGCTCTGTCTGTGTGGCGGGACTCTCGGGCATAAGGAGGTCATGCTCGAGAGTCTGTGGCCAGGGGTTAGTGGAGGGTGAGAGGCTTTGCGGTATTTGTAGGACCTCATCTGTGGTATGGGGATCCTGGTGGTGAATATCTAGGCCTGGGAAGTACCCTCGTTGGGCTACGGTCCCTTCAGGGGAACAGGCCTGGGGGTCAATTTTAATGGAGAAAGGTCTACCCGAGGTGGGGTCTTGCGCCTGGGTAGGTTGGGGCGGTGCCTCTCGCCCATGTTATCTGAATTATGTTGCACTTTAAATGGTTGTTGTTGTTACATTCTTGTGTACAGTATTTATGTATTACACCGCCCGTTTTATGGTGGTTGTTGATATGTTATTAATGTAAATTATTTGTGTTAATAAATCCAGGCCAGTTTTAAATCCAGAAGGTGTCCTGGTCTTTATTGTAAGAAGAAATTAAGTAAGGGGTAAAGAGATGGAAAAGGATAAGTGACCACAGTCTGACCTTCACACGGGCCCAGGTGAGGAAGGAGATGAAAAAGATCAAGGCGAGGAAAGCCGCAGGGCCAGATGACATCAGTGCAAGGCTAATTAAGACTTGTGGGGACCAGCTGTGTGGTATAATTACATGTATGTATAATATGAGCCTGAGGCAGGAAATAGTCCCTGAATTATGGAAATCTTCTTGTGTGGTACCAGTTCCAAAGAAACCTCATCCTATGGACCTCAACGACTACAGACCTGTAGCACTGACATCCCACCTGATGAAGATCTTAGAGAGATTGGTTCTCACACATCTTCGCCCTCTAGTGAGCCCTGCTATGGACCCTCTCCAGTTTGCTTATCGGCCGGGCATTGGGGTAGATGATGCCATCATCCACCTTCTGCACAGGACTCTGTCTCACCTGGAGAAACCAGGGAACACGGTGAGAATAATGTTCTTTGATTTCTCCAGTGCTTTTAACACCATACAGCCCAGGTTACTGAGAGACAAGCTAGGCCTTGCTGGAGTGGACCACCACCTCTCCAACTGGATCCTAGACTACCTCACAAATCGACCTCAATACGTGAGAGCCCAAGACTGTGTGTCAGGTACCGTGATCTGTAATACGGAGGCACCTCAGGGTACGGTTCTCGCCCCTTTCCTCTTCACACTGTACACTGCTGATTTTAGGTGCAACTCATCTAGCTGCTACCTACAGAAGTATTCTGACGACTCTGCAATAGTAGGCCTCATCACAGACGATGATGACAGGGAGTACAGAGAACTGAACCGGGTTTTTGTGGACTGGTGCCACCAGAACCACCTGAAGATTAACGCGGGAAAGACCAAGGAGATGGTGGTGGACTTCAGTAAAGGCAGATGCCCTCCTAAACCAGTGGACATCCTGGGGACAGGCATCGAGATTGTGAACACCTATAAGTACCTGGGTTTGCTCCTTAATAATAAGCTGGACTGGGCAGATCACATGGAGGCCCTGTACAGGAAGGGCCACAGCAGGCTCTACCTGCTTAGGAAGCTGAGAGCCTTTGGAATCCGGGGGGCACTTCTTAGGACTTTCTTCAACTCGGTAGTGGCATCAGCCATCTTCTTTGGAGTGGCCTGGTGGGGGAGCAGTATATCAACCAGGGACAGAAATAAACTTGACAAGCTGATTAGAAGGGCCAGCTCTGTCCTGGGGAGCCCACTGGACCCAGTGCAGGTGGTGGGTGACAGAAGGTTACTGTCCGTGGTGAGCTCCATGCAGAAGAAGAAGTCCCATCCCATGCATGAGACTGTGATCGCGCTGGGCAGTACTGTCAGTGACCGACTGCTCCACCCTAAGTGTGAGAAGGAGCGCTATCGGAAGTCTTTCCTCCCCCACCGCGGTTAGGCTGTACAACCAACACCGACCTAAGCGGAGATCATTACACACAGAGAACTGAAATATCTCTCTGCCTGTTAAATCCCCCCCCCCCCCCCCCACCTCCTCTGCTACGTCCTATCTGTCTGTCTGCTATTAATGTAATGCCTCTCACCTTGGAACATTCCTGTACATGTTGTATTTGTATTTGTATCTGCTTATCTTATCTTTGCTGCTGTAACACACTGAATTTCCCCATTGTGGGACTATTAAAGGACTATTATTATTATTATTATTATTAAAATGGAATGGACTATATTCCTCCTCCACCGGGTCAAGGCATGAAACTATTATACCTGAAATTCAGGAGCTTAGCTATGCAAAATGGACTTTGGTTACAAAGGACAAGATAAGATGTACAATATACTGTAGGAAGAAGCAGGACTGGTTGACACTGTCTTACACAAAAGGACAGAATCAGAGGCGTAGCTAGCGGGGGGGGCAGAGGGGGCGGCAGCCCCGGGCCCACTGAATTTTTAGGGCCCACCCCGGGGCCGCCATTAATACAGCCTTTATTTTTAACTAGATCAGTGTCTGCAGACACCGATCTAGTTACAATGCTTCCTGGTGCTTAACTGTCTTGTAAACCGCAAGCCACTTCAGGCCTGCGGTTTACAAGATGCCGAGACTACAGACCGATGTCTGCTTCTCAGCACGGGCGGCGCGATGACGTCACAACATCGCGCCGCCCGCGCTCAGACACAGACGTCATGCGCGTGGACTGGGAGGAAGCGGCGGCGGCTCCATTCATCATCATCGCAGGTAAGTATGACTTTTTTTTTGTGGGTATATTAATAGAATAAGGGGTGGTTAGGAGGGGGAATATAACTATAAAGGGAGGATTAATTATGGGGCATTATGATGATGGGGGGTCATTTATATAAGGGTTATTAGGGGGTATTATGAATACAAGGGGGGGAGGTTATTTATATAAGGGGCCATTAGGGGGCATCATTTATATTAGGAGGCATTATGAACATAAGATGTGGTCATTAATATAAGGGGTCATTAGAGGTGCAGTATGTATGTCAGGGGGAATCAGGGGCATAATATGAGGGTCAATTAATTTAATTAACGTTGCACTTGCACCTTATTAAGACTAAGGCCCCACGTAGCGGGCTGCAGCAAAAAAAGCGCTGCAGGAAAAACCGCGGCGGTAACGTGTTTTTTCCCCGCAGCGCTTTTCACAGAAGGTCCGCAGAGGTTTCCCCTGTGGACTTTGTTTTCAATACACCTAAATGGAAACCGCCAGTGTTTCTGTAGGTATAACTGACATGCTGCAATTTCCAAAACCGCAACGGTTTTGGAAATCGCAATGTGTCTGCTGCACGTATTTTTCCGCAGTGTGTGGATGGGATTTGCTAGAATGTTGCGGTTTTTTTCAGTGGGTTTTCGCCACATGGGGGCCCCATTCCCATCCCTACTTTGCAGTATAATATGCACAGCAGATTATCTGCGATTTCCAAAACAGTCGGTGTTTTGGAAATCGCAGCATGTCAATTATACCTACAGAAATGTGGGCGGTTTCCCTATAGATATAACTGAAGCAGAAAGTCTGCAGAGGAAACCTCTGCGAACTTTCTGTGCAAAGTGCTGCTGGAAGAACCGCGATGCATCGCCGCAGCGGTTTTTCCCGCAGCTCTTTTTTGCTGCGATACGCCACGTTGTGCCTTAGCCTTAAGGCATTTTCCAGCTCATTTTTATTGATAATCTATCCTCAGAATAAAACATCAATAAGAGATAAGTGATTCCACACTGATCAGCTGTATGAAGGGGCTATGGCACCTGTTTATATCACACACTGTCTGTTTATAGTGACCGTGTGATGTAATTCCAGTCTTGTCACATAGATGTGTATAGGACGAGGCTGTAGTTACATTACATGGCTGCTATGAGATGAATGACACTGTGTAAACAGAGAAGGGGTCACGGCGCTTACACAGGTACCACGGGTCATTCAAACAGTTGTTCCTTGGGGGTCCCGGGTATTGGACCCCCCAAAATTTCTTTTTTCCCTTTTTTTTTCCTTTTTAATTAGGAAACACCTGGGGCATTATTAATAAGGGGCAAATTATTTAAAGAGGACCTTTCACGTCCTCATGTATATGCGGTTTTACATACCGCTAGAAAGCCGACAGCGCACTGAATTCAGCACCCTGCCGGTTTTCCCGTTATATTCCCCGGAGCTGGAGATATCGGGGGTCTAAATTTCACCGTTCACTGTCAGAAGGGCATTCCTGACAGTCTAGCTACGCTGTGAGGAACGCCCTCCCTGACTGTGCTCGTCCATAGACTTGTACTGGGGGGGGGGCGTTCCTCACAGCTCAGCGTTATCACTGGGCTGAGTACACCCCAGTACAATTCTATGGACGGGTACTGTAAGGGAGGGCGTTTCTCACAGCGCAACTAGACAGTCAGGAACGCCCTTCTGACAGTGAACGGTGAAATTTAGACCCCCAATATCTTCAGCCCCGGGGCATATAACGGGAAAGCCGGCAGTGTGTTGAATTCAGCGCACTGTCGGCTTTCTAGCGGTATGTAAAACCGCATATACATGAGGACATGAAAGGTCCTCTTAAAGGGGTGCAAAGGGAAGTTATTAGTTTAAAGATGCACTTGGGGGTATTATTCATTATGGGGGGTTATATTATATATTTTATAATTGGGGTAGCAGCAGGATGGGGGCTTTGTGCAATGTGGGTCAGGTGCCTGGAAAAGTGAGGAGCCAAAGATGTCTGTGTTGCAAACTTTACAGAGACTGGAAGAAGAGGTCATGGGCGTCCATATAAAAGAGATGCGGAATGTGAACGATTAGTCAGAGACGTCACCGGTAAGTCACTAAATACTACTGCCCTGTATTCACCTAAATCGTCTGCAGAGCCCGCTATATACCACTATACGATCACCGTATACTGATAGTATTGGTATACAAACATGTCCAAGTAGGGGGCCCACTTGGACATGTTCGCTCCCCCTGTGCTAAACCCCTAGCTACGCCTCTGGACAGAATACATGCTGTACTTTCTATAAGGAACATTATTATACTTTCTTCTTTTTTTTCTTAGCCTTGTGATTTACAGAAAAGACACTGACTCACTGGATGTACTCACTTCCCCTAGGCTGCTTCATATCACCACTGACCCACTTATATTAACAATTAATTCTCTGTCCTGACATAGAGTGGGTAATATTTCCATTGCTTTCCTTTTACAGCGATATATGAAAATGCAGTCATTGGAGAAATAGAACCATAGGCTACAAATGGGATATTATGCAGAATTAACATAACGTTTTTAAAGATTCTTAGATATAAAAACTTTTGTTAATGTGATTATTTTCTTCTCTATCTAGGATCTGAACAGAGGTCAGTTAGCTGATATCTACTCAGCTAAAAGATACAGCCATAAAAGAAATATTCACCCCTGATCACTGATAATCCCTTGATTTTCCAAGTGGACAATCTTTATTTCTTGAGGAATAGACAAGGCAGTCATGGCTTTTGTTACCCACCTGTTGGCATGTATCTTTGGAACTGGTGCTTGGGTTGCCATCAATGGTCTATGGGTAGAACTTCCACTCATTGTGAATGATGTTCCTGAAGGGTGGTACTTACCATCATACCTTACTATTCTCATCCAAATGGCCAACATTGGACCTCTATTTGTTACTATAATGCACAAAGTAAAACCTGGCATCCTGAAGGAGGTTGCTGTTATATACATCATTATTGTTTTGGGAATTGTGGCCCTGTTCCTCTTGGCCTTTTTCTGGAAAGAAACCACATGGGTTTCAGGGCATATGCACAGTACAGGATTCCTGATCTTAACCTTTTTCCTGTCATTGGTGGACTGTACATCATCAGTGACCTTCCTGCCATTCATGATGCAGTTGCAACCCAAATACATAACTACGTACTTCATTGGCGAAGGGCTCAGTGGGCTTATCCCAGGATTATTATCTTTGATTCAAGGTGTTGGGATGATGAAGTGTGTCAATGTTACTCAGAATGAGAATACAACTCAAACCTGGTTGAATGCTACAGATAGTGATTACAACATAGAAACTCAGTACCTTCCATCAAACTTCTCAGTCCAAGTCTTCTTCTTTCTTCTGTCCATAATGATGGTATTCTGCCTAGTGGGGTTTTTCTTCTTAACGAGACTATCCCAGGAAGACAGCTCCAATACTTCCTTTCTTCAAAGTACAGTCACCCTCAATTCTTACTCAACAACTGATGCGAAGCTATCATGTAACATGGGACCTTCTGATAAAAGTAAGAGCACAGAAGATATCATTCATAGCAGCGAGACTTCTTCATACTCAGATAATAATAAAGTCAACTATTCTTTGGGTCATTATGCTCTTATTTACTTCGTTACCGGATGGGTGAACGCTCTCACAAATGGTGTCCTTCCATCTATACAGACATACTCTTGCATGCCATATGGTAACCTGGCTTACCATCTTTCTGCTGCCCTCGGCTCCATGGCTAATCCTCTGGCTTGTGTAATTGCCATGTTCCTACCTAGCAAGTAAGTGGACCTCAAAATCTAAATTAATGGAAACAAAAAAAAATTGCACAACAGAAAATATGTTATGTACAAATGAAAAAACTATATGCTTTTTGATTGCTTAAACAAGGCTAGGTTCACACCTGCACTGGGCTCTCCTTCGTTCAGGTCCGCCAATGGACCCGAATGATAGAGAGCCTGTCCACTAAAACAGAGGTTACACGCGGACCCCATAGACTATAATGGTGTCAGTCAGGTTTCTGACATTTTTATACTGTAAGCGGCAGAGAGAAAAGTTCTCAGTGAAGGACTTTTCTCTCCACCAATTTTCGATGATTTCTGTGATAGAACCTGAGACTCTGACGCAGATGTGAACCTAGCCCAAGGCCCAAGCCTATTTTGGCATTAAAGGGAACCTATCATGTAGAAAATGCAGTATTATGTATAACTATGTAATACTGCAGGAGGAGCTGAGCAGACTGATATAAAATTTTGTGGGAAAAGAATCAGTATAAGCTCTCATTGAATCATTGCAATCTCTGCTCTTTCTATGCTATAATATCAATGAAGTGGTGACTGTGACCCATGATTGTGCATAGCTGTCAATCACCGATATGACTCATTCCCTGACTAGCTAAGAAAGAGCAAAGATTTCAATGAATATAAATAATACTGAATCTTTCCCCACAAACCTATATATCACTCTGTTCAGATATTCCTGCTCTATGACATGATGCCTGCAGATTAGACTGCATTTTCCTCTTTAAGGCTAAGGCCCCAAGTAGTGTTCCGCAGCAAAAAAAAAAAATGCTGTGGGGAAAAACCGTGGTAGCAACGCATTGCGGTTTTTCCCGCAGTGCTTTTTACAGAAAGCTTCCATTATACCTATAGAGAAACTGTAGTAATGGTTTTGGAAATCGCAGCATGTCCGCTATGCGTATTTTTCCGCAAAGTGGGGATGGGATCCACTTTGCTGTGACTGTAAAACACCGTGGAAAAAAACGCGGCATTTCTGCCTCATCGGACCTTGGCCCAAAAAATATTTTTTGGTTTTTTTGTTGCCATTATGTTTTTATTTTTCAGAGTAGCTGTATGAAGGCTTGCTTTTTGGGATGAATTGTGTTTTTCAATGTCAGCATATAATATATTCATTAATTTTCATGACCTTTTTTTTTGGGGAGAAATGGAAAGAAAAGCAGCAGTTACACCACTTTTTTTTTGCATGTTAGATTTACACTATTCACCATGCAGCATAAATAATATGTTATTTTTATTTGATGTGCTTGTACAATTATGGCGATACCAACTATATATAGGTTTATCAACATACAAAAATAGTACATTCCATGGAAAAAAAAAACAATTCTACCATTGTTTTATTTTCACAATGTTCACCATGCATTTTAAATAATACAGTTGAAACCAGAAGTTTACATACACTATATAAAAAGACACACATACATGTTTTTCTCACTATCTGACATGAAATCAGAATAAACCTTTCCTGTTTTAGGTCAATTAGGATTACCAAAATTATTTATATTTACCAAATGCCAGAATAATGAGAGAGAGAATTTTTAAGGCATTTTAATTACTTTCTGCAAAGTAAAAAGTTTACATACATTTCATTAGTATTTCGTACCATTGCCCTTAAACTGTATGACTTGGGTCAAACGTTTTGGATATCCTTCCACAAGCTTCTCACAATAGTTGGTAGGAAATTGGGCCCATTCCTCATGACAGAACTGGTGTAACTGAGCCATGTTTGTAGGCCGCTTTGCTCGCACCTGCCATTTCAGCTTTGTCCATAAATTTTCAATAGGACTGAGATCAGGGCTTTGTGATGGCACTCCAAAACATTGACTTTGCTATCCTTAAGCCACTTTGTAACCAGTTTAGCAGTATGCTTCGGGTCATTGTCCATTTGGAAGACCCATTTGCACAAAGGTTTAACTTCCTGATGTCTTGAAATGTTGCTTAAGTATTGCCACATAATGTTCTTTCCTCATGATGCCATCTATTTTGTGAAGGGCACCAGTCCCTCCTGCAGCAAAACGACCCCACAACATGATGCTGCCACCTCTGTGTTTCACAGTTGGGATGGTGTTTTCAGGCTTGGCCATAATAACCATTGTTACATTTGGAGGAAAAAGAGAAAAGCATGCAAGCCTGAGAACACCATCCCAACTGTGGAACACGGGGGTGGCAGCATCATGTTGTGGGGTTGTTTTGCATCATGAGGAAAGAACTTAATGTGGCAATACTGAAGCAACATTTCAACACATCAGCCTGGAAGTTAAAGCTTGGGCGCAAATGGGTCTTCCAAATGGACAATGACCCGATGCATACTGCCAAACTGGTTACAAAGTGGCTTAACAATAACAAAGTCAATGTTTTGAAGTGGCCATCACAAAGCCCTGATCTCAATCCTATTGAAAATTTATGGGCAAATCTGAAAAGGCAGATGCAAGCAAGGCGGCCTACAAACATGGCTCTGTTACACCAGTTCTGTCAGGAGGAATAGGCCCAAATTCCTACCAACTTTTGTGAGAAGCCTGTGGAAGCATATCCAAAACGTTTGACCCAAGTCATACAGTTTAAGGGCAATGGTACCAAATACTAATGAAATGTACAGTGGTGAAAAAAAGTATTTAGTCAGCCACCAATTGTGCAAGTTCTCCCACTTAAAAAGATGAGAGAGGCCTGTAATTGACATAATAGGTAGACCTCAACTATGAGAGACAAAATGAGAAAACACATCTAGAAAATCACATTGTCTGATTTTTTAAGAATTTATTTGCAAATTATGGTGGAAAATAGGTATTTGGTCACCTACAAACAAGCAAGATTTCTGGCTCTCACAGACCTGTAACTTCTTCTTTAAGAGGCTTCTCTGTCCTCCACTCATTACCTGTAGTAATGGCACCTGTTTGAAATTGTTATCAGTATAAAAGACACCTGTCCACAACCTCAAACAGTCACACTCCAAACTCCACTATGGTGAAGACCAAGGAGCTGTGGAAGGACACCAGAAACAAAATTGTAGACCTGCACCAGGCTGGGAAGACTGAATCTGCAGTAGGAAAGCAGCTTGGTGTGAAGAAATCAACTGTGGGAGCAATAATTAGAAAATGGAAGTCATACAAGACCACTGATAATCTCCCTCGATCAGGAGCTCCACGCAAGATCTCACCCCGTGGGATCAAAATGATCACAAGAACGTTGAGCAAAAATCCCAGAACCACATGGAGGGATCTAGTGAATGACCTGCAGAAAGCTGGGACTAACGTAGTAAGGGCTACCGTCAGTAACACACTACGCCGCCAAGGACTCAGATCCTGCAGTGCCAGATGTGTCCCCCTGCTTAAGCCAGTACATATCTGGGCCCGCCTGAAGTTTGCTAGAGAGCATTTGGATGTTCCAGAAGAGTATTGGGAGAATGTCATTTGGTCAGATGAAACCAAAGTAGAACTGTTTGGTAGAAACAAAACTTTGGTGTTTGGAGGAGAGTGAATGCTGAATTGCATCCAAAGAACACCATACCTACTGTGAAGCATGAGGGTGGCAACATCATGCTTTGGGGCTGTTTCTCTGCAAAGGGACAAGGACGACTGATCCGTGTACATGTAAGAATGAATGGGGCCATGTATTGTGAGATTTTGAGTGCAAACCTCCTTCCATCAGCAAGGGCATTGAAGATGAAACATGGCTGGGTCTTTCAGCATGACAATGATCCCAAGCACACCACCAGGGCAACAAAGAAGTGGCTTCGTAAGAAGCATTTCAAGGTCCTGGAGTGGCCTAGCCAGTCTCCAGATCTCAACCCCATAGAAAACCTTTGGAGGGAGTTGAAAGTTCGTGTTGCCCAGCGACAGCCCCAAAACATCACTGTTCTAGAGGAGATCTGCATGGAGGAATGGGCCAAACATACCAGCAACAGTGTGTGCCAGCCTTGTGAAGACTTACAGAAAACATTTGACCTCTGTCATTGCCAACAAAGGATATACAACAAAGTATTGAGATGAACTTTTGTTATTGAACAAATACTTTATTTTCCACCATAATTTGCAAATAAATTCTTTAAAAATCAGACAATGTGATTTTCTGGATTTGTGTTCTCATTTTGTCTTTCATAGTTGAGGTCTACCTATGATGTCAATTACAGGCCTCTCTCATCTTTTTAAGTGGGAGAATTTGCACAATTGGTTGCTGACTAAATACTTTTTTTCCCCACTGTATGTAAACTTTTGACTTTGCAGAAAGTAATAAAAATAATAACAAATAATTTTGGTAATCCTGATTGACCTAAAACGGGAAAGGTTTATTCTGATTTCATGTCAGATAGTGAGAAAAAACATGCATATGTGTCTTTTTATATAGTGTATGTAAACTTCTGGTTTCAACTGTATGTTAACTTCTTGGAGTAAAATCACATACATGGGAATGTGTTTAACCCCATCATGACACAAGACGTGTTAGTATGTCAAGGTATCAGGCAAAGGGTTTTCTTGGGTGCCAAACCTTTTTAAATTTTCCAGAGAGTTCGACAGTGGACAGCTTACGCTAGGTTCACACTAGCGTTCACTTGTCTCTGTCCCAGATTCCGCTTTAATCGGTGGAGAGAAAAGTCCTGCAAGGAGGACTAAAATCAATGGAAACCGAGCGGAAACCGGGTAGACCCCATTATAGTCTATGGGGTTCACGGGTTTCCACGTGTAACCGCTTTTTCAGTGGATAGGGTTCCCATGCGATCCTCAAGGACGGAAACCTGAACGCTAGTGTGAACCTAGCATTGAACGGTCTTTGATCATAATCCAAGTTGCTTTGCTCTTCAGGAAAGTCATAGAGATCATAGGATATATCCAGGATCTAGCAATCACTATCTTGGCTGCTAGTAAAACACATTGTATAAATTTAAGAGTGTATTTTGAGATAGAAGGGATTGAGCCATTTAAAGCTATTGTAACAAAGTCTAACTGAATGGACACTCCAGGGACTGAATGACAGCATGTAGCTCCTTCCAGAACCACATTACAACATGACATTCCCACCATATATGGAAAAAACATTTGTAACAGGACGGGTGAGAGTGTCATCAGTCTATGTTGTGGATGTAACCAAAGTACCGTTTTGATAGGGGTTGGATGGCATGGGCTTCCAACTGTACCTGTTGCGAGAAATAAGGTCAGGAGTATATGTTGGTCATCTGAGCCAGGCGTGCAGCGTTGTAATAGTGAAGTTGAAGCGTGGAACCCCCAAGGCTCCAGCTATTTTGGGGGTGTATAAAATTTTTCCTGATTATGTGTGGACGCCTAGAGCCCCAGATGAGAAAACATAATCTTAGTCTGTTCTGAGGTTCCACAACCCAACCCAAATGGACAGTGCACAGAATAAATAAAGAATCATAGGAAAAAGCTTTATCTTCATGGCTGCTATACATCCAAACCACAACAGCCTGGCCAGGGACCAAGTGTGCATATCACTTTCTAGTTGATATAAAGTTAGAAAGTTTGCTTTATATAAAGAATCAAATGTAAGCTTGATTTCCAAATACAGTATGTGAGGGAATGGGATGCCCATTGGAAATCAAAGTTTAGGTGCAACAATTTGGCCATGCTAGCTGGGAGCCCTAAATTTAAAGCTACCAATTTATGATTGTTAACATATAACCCTAAGAGTGTGCCACAGTGGTCCAAAACCTCGAAAAAGGTTAGGTAGTGTAGTAAGGGGTGAAGAGGCAAATAAAAGTATATCATCCACGAATAGCACACATTTATGTTCCACTACATCCATCCTTACTTCCTTGATATCTGAGTGATGTCTTTGCTAAGGGTTCAATTTCTGGAGAGATTGGATGGCAGAAGTATCCCTTGGAGCATAGTTGTGCCATGGGATCAGAATATAAACCCTAGTAGTAGTATAGTGTGGACTGATGGTCCAAATCCCATTTTACTAAGGACAAAAATTAAATAGCCCATTGAAAGTGAATCAAACGCCTTTTGTAGATCGGGGCTAAGCAACATGCCTTTTAGGGTCCCCCAACCAGATCACATTATAGATCTACTTTACTGTCTAAAGGTATCATGGTGCTCAGCATAATATCCCCTACAATGTACTGTGGCTGCTTTGATATCAAGTTTTCTGTTGACAGACTTGTTCCTTTAACTGTTGTTATAACCTGCATGTTGCATATGCAAGTGGCAGTGAAGTAGTTTTAAAGGGTCAAAAGATCCATTGCCATATCAAAGGGCAGTAGTAATAAAAATGGCAGTGATGGTTGGAGGGGTTATGTTGTATCTTGCATTGGGGTCCAGGCAGGGCTGGCATCAGCACCCAGTTTACCTGGGCAAGTGCCAGGGCCCCAAGTTCCTGAGGGGGCCCACTGGGCTGCCGGGTGCTGACTGCGTTTTCTTTTTTTTTTTTTTTTTTTTTTTTTAAATAGACTTTTACCTGCTGGAGTAACCCCAGCAGGTAATGGGCCCTATTTACTTACCGATCCCCGCTGCAGGAGCGGGGATCGGTAAGTAAGGCGGGGATCGCCAGGCCCGGGCCGCTTTAACCATAGGTGCACTTGCTGTCCGCTCCCTGTTTCACCACCCGGCCGCTGTCTTTGCTCCAGGTGTCCTGGGAGCAGGAGGTGCGATGTAGTGACGTCACTTACATCGAGCCTGTTACTCCTTAAAGACTCCGGGACCAGAGAGGAGTGAATGGGGGAACAGGAAAGGTGAGTATTAAGGTTTGTTTTATTTCTGTGATATATAAAGTTGGGGACATGATACTGTGGGGGCAACCTGAGGGGTGGAGGGACATGATACTGTGGGGGCAACCGGAGGGGTGGGAAGACATAATACTGTGGGGGCAACCTGAGGGGTAGGGAGACATGATACTATGGGGGCAACCTGAGGGGTGGGGGGACATGATACTGTGGGGGCAACCAGAGGGGTGTGGGGGACATGAATCTGGGGGGGTTCATCTGGCGGGGGGACATGAAAATGTAGGGGCAACCTGTGGGGGGAACATGACACTGAGGGAGCAACTTGATTGGGACATGAAACTGTGGGGGAAACCTGGGGGGGGCTTGACACTGTGGGGGCAACCTGTGTGGGACATGGCACTATGGGGGCAACCTGGGGGGTGGGGGGACATGACACTATGGGGGCAACCTGGGGGATGGGAGGACATGATACTGTGGGGACAACCTGAGGGGGACATGAATCTGGGGGGTAACCTGGTGGGAGACATGAAAATGTGGGGGAAACCTGGAAGAGGACATTATGAGGGGCATTATATTGTATGGGGCCACTATGGAGGCATTATACTGTGTGAAAGCCACTAATTTGTGCAGGTCAAGTATTTCTAAGTGGTGGTGATGGGGGGATCCACTTATGAAACCTTTGCACAGGGCCCACCAATGTGTTAAAACGGCCCTGCGCCAGGTGGTTTGGTTCAGACCAAATAGGTCAGAACCGAAACTGATATTATCATACTCCGGGGTCTCTTCAGACCCCAAAGTTTGATGATCGGAGGCCCAGGGGAGGTAAGTGAACATAATAAACAGTGTTAATTACCTCTCCTGCGCTCTGATGTGACTGCGTACTATCTTCGGCCCTCTTCAATGACCTCACGTGGGTAAAGCCAGCGTCGCAACGCATAATCACGCTGGCGTAACCCATGTCTCTGACGTCATTGAAGAGAGCTGAAGACTGAGCAGTGAGAGATGCCGGAGCTTGGGAGAGGTAAGTAACATGTTTTTTATGTTTGTCACCTCCCCTAGGCCTCCAATCATTATACTCATGGGTCTGAAAAGATCCCTGAGTATAATAATAGTTTGTGGGTCGTGAACCCCAAAAAGTTAGGGTTCTGCCAAACCCACATTTTTTCCATTATTTGTAAGGATCACCCTAGGGGTCACTATTGGACATAATACTGTGTGGAGGGGCCACTGTAGGACATTATACCTTGTGAAGGGGCTGCTATGGGACATTATACCTTGTGAAGAGGCCGCTATGGTTCATTATGCCGTGTGAAGGGGCAGCTATGGGACTTTATGCCATGTAGGGGGGCTGCTATGGGACTTTATGCTGTGTGCAGGGGCCACTATGGGACATTATACCTTGTGAAGGGGCCATTATGGGACATTATATTGTGTGAAGGGGCCATTGTGGGACTTTATAATATTATAGTTATTCTGTGTGGAGGCCAGGAAAGGTGACGCTATGCCATGGGGGGACCCAAGTCAAAGGTATGCTATGGGGCCCATTCTCTGCTAGTTATGTGCCTGTATATATTTATTATACCCTGTCTGTGTATATATTTATATATGTATGTATGTATCTGTGGGGGCGCACTCAGTTTCTGCTTTGAGCACTTCCATTAATACAGATGAAAGCATTCATTGCACTGTTAACAGAATCAGGCCCTGTTCACATGGTGGAATCTGGCACTGATTTTGCAGCGGATTTCGCCCCCAAATCAGTGGCAAATTATTCCCTCTTTCTACCTCCCACTGAAAACAATTAGCTCAGGACGGGAAAAAAAAAAGTGTCATGCTGGATCTTGCCACGGATTCTGCAGCTGATTCTGCAGCTGCAGCTTTAGACTCCCCACTGATTAGACCCATTTATTTGGGCCTAATCAGCGGTAGAAAGCCGCAAGGGCATGCTGTTGCTCTGCATCCACCACCGTGAGTCCGGGGCAGATGTCTGCCTAAAATTCCTCTTTACTTTCTGATGTTTGAACAGGTTCTATCTACTTGTATGGAATGGATTGTAATACAGTCCACTCCAGTAAGTCCGCCTCAGCAAAAAAAACACCCAATTTCGGTTGTTTTTTTGCTGCGGTGCGCATGGGTTGCTCCAAAAGGGGCCCACTGGGGCTCTGTCGCCTAAGGACCCACACAAACCTGGAGCCGGCCCTGGGTCCAGGTGTACTATAAAAAGTGATCTGTACAACATCTGGTCTGTTAGAACCTTATTTTATCCATACTAAAAACTCCTCAACCATTTTTGTAAGCATGTACGTTTCTGTATCTTTATAAAAGGTTTGCTAACACTTGAATCTTGCCAAAAGTGTATAATCCTGTATAATAATGTATGGCATAGTCTTTGTTTTTGCACAAATTTGCATATCAAAACATTCAAACTGGTTTGATCATTAGTTAGTAATTAATCACAATAATGAAATACATAGATGACACTGCAGATGCAACAATATTTAATACTTGTATATCATACTCATCAGGTCCCTTGTGGTCCTAGTACTTTTGTCAGTACTGGGGACAGGATTTGGAGCTTATAACATGATGACAGCGGTGATGAGCCCATGTCCTATTTTGCAGAATAGTAACTGGGGAATAGCACTTATTGTAAGTATGACTTTACATCCATTTATAGTATAATTATTAATTAAACTTGTTGTCCAGAATTTTATTTATTCCTGGCCTATCCTTAGGCTATACCATAAATATCTGTTCATTGGGGGCAGACAGCTGGCGCCCACTTTTATTAGTTGTTCAGAGGTTCATCCAGTCCCTTTACTATAGAGTGCATGGAGCTGGAAGCAGTTGACTCCGTGCCCTGTATAGTGGCTGGGCACCATTACTGTAGCTCAGCTCCCACTGAAGTCAATGGAGCTGAGCTGCAGTAATGGCACTTGGTCACTGTACAGGACACAGAAGTACTGTATCTGCTTTTGGCTCTGCTCTGTGCACTGTATAGTACAGGAACTGGGCTGACCCCCGAACAGCTGTTCCATGCAGGGTCGTTTCTTGGCACCACACTGATCAGAAATTTATAGTCTTGAGATTTCATTGTACCCTGCACACATTCAAGACACCCTGTGCCAGATGCAGCAAAGCAGCCCCAGAACATAACAGAACCTCCTCCATGTTTCACAGTAGGGGCAGTGTTCTTTTCAAGATATGCTTCATTTTTCCATCTGTGAACATAGAGCTGATGTGTCTTGCCAAAAATTCGATTTTTGTCTCATCGGTCCATAGGACATTATCCCAGAATCTTTGTGGCTTGTCAACATGTAGTTTTATATATTATTGCTTTTGTCAGATTCAAGTTATTTCTGTGACCATTGTGGGTTTCTTTCATTAAACGAGGGGTACCAACAATTTTGTCCACGTGTGTATATTTTTAATACTTTATATTAATGGTGAGGTTATAAGGTCATGACCCTTTGTGGGCCAGATGACCAGGTTCACCAGGTAACTGTCATTGTCCTAACTGATATGAGCTAAGTGCTAGCGGCGAGAGATAGACACCAGACAGAATGTTGGTATATCTTCCTTTTTCTTAGCCGAATACAGAAGCGCACTGACATACTTTATTAAGGCAACATAAGTTCATATAGCAGCAAGCATAGGAAAGGGTTAACATAGCAACGTAAGTCCTCATGTTCAATCCTAATTGGTGTAGTATATATTGAATGCATAGATAACAGATATAAGCAGCTCCGTATATGGTCAGCCATCTCCTGTCTTGCGCTGTGACCCAGGGAGGTGTCTTCTGGCAGCAAACCAAGCACATGTCTTCTTGGACACAAAGGATTCTCACTTTGGTATGCATTACATGACACTCAGTTTCAAGCATAAACAACCACACCTAATATTCAACTTTAAGGATAACAATGTTTTTTACACACAGTAAACCTTAAGCAGATATGAAAATATAAAACAGATATAAAAGTATAAAATTATAAAAAGTTCATTAAGATCCTTCACAGGGGGACAATAGGCAACCCCTGCACTGATCAGCTATATGGGGCTGCTTCTAACGCCCTTAACTATACATAACACAGGACCATAAGCAGTTGTCTCTGTTCCCTGTGTAATGGCCAGACACAGGTACTGAAGCTCAGCTTCAATTGACTTCAATGGGAGAAGAGCTGCAGTACTGGCGCCCAGTCGCGTAACTAGGAATGACTGGGCCCCAAGGCGAACATTTGACATGGGGCCCCCCGAACCACCGCCCCCAACCACCCAGACTGCCTCCTCCAACCCCCCCCCGCACAAACCGCATTCCTGCGCACACTATTATGCGCCATAGTGGCCCTTGCACACAGTATTATGCACCATAGTGGCCTCTGCACGCAGTATTATGCCCCATAGTGGCCTCTGCACACAGTATTATGCCCCATAGTGGCCCCTGCACACAGTATTATGCAGCATAGTGGCCCCTGCACACAATATTATGCCCCATAGTGGCCCCTGCACACAGTATTATGCCACATAGTGGCCCCTGCACACAGTATTATGCCCCATAGTGGCCCCTGCATACAGTATTATGCCCCATTGTGGACCATCCATGAACAATTATTATAGTCTGGGGTCTTTTCAGACCCAGAGTATAATGATCGGAGACCCAGGGGAGGATACAAATATAAAAAACAATGTCACTTACCTCTTCCTGGCTCTGCTGCACTCCGGTGCGCTACTTCGGCCATCTTCAATGTTGGACCAGATCTCGCGTAATCCAGGCCGGCGTTGCGACGCATAGTGACTTCGGCTGACATCTGGGACGTCACCAAACAGGCCTGAGCACTGGAGAGGTAAGTTACAGTGTTTTTTGTGTTCCCTCACCTCCCCTGGGCCCCTAATCATTATACTCGGGGATCTTTTCAGACCCCTGAGTATAATGATAGCAGTGTTTGTGGGGTTCGCGGTAGCAGCTGCCACAGGGCTCCGGGCCCCTTAATGTCCCGGGCCCTGTGGCAGCCGCTACCACGGCTACCCCGGTATTTATGCCCCTGCTGGCGCCCAGCCACTACAGAGGGACTGTGTACAGGCATCGGAAGCAGCCCCTTACCGCTGATAGAAATGTGTGTGTGTGAGGGTTGTCAGCCAGTCCCTCAACAATTATCTGTCAGGGGTGCATCTGTCAGCCCCCCAGCAATTGCATATTTATGGACTATCCTAATGTAATTCCTGGACAATTCCTTTAAAGGGAAAGTCAGATATAGCAAAACAACAGCACCGAGCAGTGCATAGTGTGATACTGTTTGGTTAGAAACAAAGTAAATTTGAGCAAATTAAACTCTCACCTTATATGGTTGTGAGTAGGTCACAACCACCACATAACACAATAGAACCAATTGACAGAGGGTTCCTCTCTGGGTGGCAGGCAGCAGCAGGATCCAGCAGGCACTCAGGAGTGTCAGGAGATCAATAGGAATGACCAGACCCACAGACTGGGTCAGAGGAAAGGAACCGTGCAGTTCCTTTCCTCTGACCCAGTCTGTGGGTCTGGTCCTTCCTATTTAAAGGGAAAGTGTTTCCAGAAATTGACCTAATTTTTAATAGTTAAAAGTTTTACGTTAAACATATTTTTAAGAATTATGGGTGAAGAAATTCCTAAAAATCCTACTGTTCTGACATTGTCCATTAGGCCATATACCGTATTTTTCGGACTATAAGACGCATCGGACCATAAGACGCACCTAGGTTTTAGAGGAGAAAAATAGGGGAAAAAAATTTTGAAGCAAAAAAATGGTAAAATATTTAATATATGGGAGTTGTAGTTGCAATCGGTAAAAGGCCACATTGACAGGTGGCCCTGCAGCTGTATGGGGATGCATAGGGCATCTTTTTTTGTGGGGCCAGATGAGCTTTTTAGTTATACCATTTTGGGGAATGTTTATTGCCTAGATCACTTTTTATTCAAATCAAAGGTGAAACAGTGAAAAAAATGGCAGTTTGGCACTTTTGATTTTTTTCCCCACAACGACATCCACCGTACAGGAAAAATATTTTTATAAGTTTGTAGACCGAGCGTTTTTGGACGCAGGGATACCTAATATGTATGTGTTTCACAGTCAATTTCTACTTTTATATGTGTTCTAAGGAAAAGGGGTTTGATTGAAAGTCCCATAGACTTCAGTAGGCTCCTGGCTGTCACAGGAACAAGTTGGCTCCCGCGATCGCGATCGCGCTGCGCGGGAGCCGGCCTGCAACTTCAAAGATACGGGGCTACTTTTCCACTTTAGGGGGAGGGGCTTTGAAGTAGTAATGCCCGCGTTCAGAGTGAACTCTGATCGCGGGCATGAGCTCTGGGTCTGCGCTGTACATTACAGCAGGAGACCTGGTAGCTATGGCGACCGCCATCATCTTTACAGACCCGGCATCCGCCGTAATAGCATGGCGCATGCCGGGGATGGGCTCACTGAGACACCCACTCCTCCAATCCCAGGGCCCGCACATCGCCCCACTCCTGCCGCTGCAGGAAGCCCCGCTAAAGGACGCCGGCAGCAGCAGAAGTGGGACGATGTTGCGACCCCCGCTCCTCCGCCACCCCCCACAACATACACATTCGGACTATAAGACGCACCCCCCATTTTACTCCCAAATTTGGGGGGGAAAAAAGTGCGTCTTATAGTCTGAAAAATACGGCAATATGCTGAGAGCTTCTGTTTTGTGCAGCAGATTTCTATGCAGCAGCCCCCTCATATACAGGTGCATCTCAATAATTTAGAATATCTTTGAAACGTTCATTCATTTCAGTAATTCAGTAATACAATTCATAATCAGCAGTCTTCCATGATTGTGTGTCCTACTGAACCAGACTGAGGGACCATTTAAAGGCTTAGGAAACCTTAGCAGGTGACACACTGAATTTACAATACTGAACTTTTTTACAATATTTTAATTTTCTTAGATTTGGGTTTTCATTACCTGTAATCCATAATCAACATTTACATAAATAAAAAACTTGAAATAGAACACTCTGTGTGTAAAAAAATATAGGAGTTCACTTTTTAATTTAATTACTGAAAGAAATAAACGTTTCAAAGATATTCTAATTTATTGAGATGTACCTGTATATAAATAGAAAGGGTCAACTGTTACTCGATAGGAAAACAAGCTTCTGATGAATCCACTAACTATATCAAGTGGAGGAAAGGCGTTGAGCCTCTATATAGATCCCTCTATAACGGTGGAAGTATAGATCTGGGTTGGCTATAGCAGGAGATATGTTGGCTGAATCTGCACATTTCTCCTTGACATAACAGTGGTAATCTGTGTCCGTTCACCAGGGACATAAATGTTTTTATCAGTACTGTATACTGACTAGCTTTTAGCTTGTCTTAGTAAGAGACATTCGGAACAGGTGTTTTGAGGGTCTCTGGGAATATCTGGATCTATAGGGACTGACTGAGAAAGAATCTGGGAACAGGGGAGTGGCAACTATTCTGGACTGGCCCTGAAGCTTTTAGAGACGGGGCCAGGGACTGCATGGCTTAAATTTCAGCTGCATCATTAGAATAGGGGGAACTTTGGTCATGGTTAATAAAGTTGGTTGACGGGTAGGTGGAGTCAAGATGTTAAGACTAAGGGGCATGTAGGCGGAATCACCTTCTACCGTTAGGGAAGCACGATGAGAGGAACCCGCAGGCTACAATGTCGAATAGCTTGGAGAAGCAGATATTGGAGATCGCCCAGGAGGGTTCTGCCTGGTGGGACCACATGCTGCTGAGGATACAGAGGGAGAGTACCTCTGCTGATGGTTCCTGTGCCCAGCAGGAGCAGCTGGGTGGCAGACCCCACCGTCCATCCCGCCCGCCCGTGAGACCTAGCCCCAGCCCGCCTTCCAGACGGAGAGGAGGGAGAGCACGACCCCCCCTGCTGCAGGTCCCAGTCCCAGGAGCATGGACGCCAGCCAGAAGACGCCACTGCCGGAGGTGAGCGAGGGGTTAATGCGGGGAGGCCTTCAGCGACGGGGAGCAGCCTTTTATTTCCGCAGATTACACACCTTTTATTTCCGTAGATTACACACCTTTTATTATTTATTACACACCTTTTATTTCCGCAGATCCAGTTTCCACATTCATTTTGGGTCACTCATATATCTTCTGGGTGGAACGGAGAGCAGCGACCCATCCCTGTGGTCCTGACCTCAGTATATCACAGTTGTCGGTGCAGTGGGGCAGGGTGCGAGGTTTGCACTGGCATCAAATTTTGCCCGCAGTCGTGCGCATTAGCTGGGTTCAGAAAGGCCCAGTCCTGCTGTTATTGCACTCGGGAGGTAACGATCTGGGTCGCGTGAAGTTGGGAGACTTAGTGGCGCTAATCAAGCAGGACATGTCCAGAATGGTGGAGTTTTTCCACCAGGTGGTGTTAGTCTGGTCAGAGATTGTGCCACGTCGATACTGGAGAGGCGCCAGGGACAGCGTGCCAGGCGGGTGTTAAATGTAAGGATATCCAGGCACGTTCGCTCATTAGGCGGGGTAGTTATTCGCCACTAGGAACTAAAAGGCGATAATGCAGACCTTCTCCTTCGGGATGGGGTACATCTGAACCCTAAGGCTAATGACATCTTTATTTCGGGGTTACAGGATGGCCTGGAGAAGGCCCTCTTGTTGGCTGGGGGGGGGGGTCACAGCAAGGCGTAGGTCTACGCTGGCTGCTCCTTGGCGGTTTTCCATGCTGGCTCTCAACAAGATGGCCTCACCTGCACGCTGCCTCGCAGCGTTCGGCAGTTGGGGTAACAACGCGGTGCGAAGTGGTCAACACGAAGCTGGCATGGATTCATGGATTTGGTTTATTACAAGTTAAGAATTAATGTTTAATCAATGTTTATTAAGGAATTTTCAGTACAATACAAAATAAGAGGTAGGGGGAAGAAAAAGGAAACCAAAAAACAATATAAACCAACAAAGTCACTAAGGCGCGCAGGTCTCGCCCTAATACAAAAGGCTAAGGGGATCCCTGCCCGCTGTTATGAAACACATTATGCTAGTAATGGGACGAAGGCCCAGGGGTATGAGAGCATACGAACAACACCTACAGAGAACCGAAGGACGGACAAAACAGACCAGGGAAGCACACAGCTGGGACAAGCAATAGGGAAGACACATGAGGAGGATAAGGAGTGGTAAGGGGAGCATAAGGGGAAGGGCAAAAGAACCAGTATCCGCTGAAGAAAAAAAAAAAGGGAAAGAAAATAATAATATAAAGTAATTTCGGATCATGAGAAGAAAGAGGAGAACTTGGTCGATTCCTGAAACGCCACGCAAGGCCGCCAAAGAGCGTCAAATTTGGAAGGATCGGAAGAATCCTCCGCCACCAGGGCCTCCATTCTCCATATTAGGAGAAGCTCCTGTAGGAATTCAACCAGGGAAGGTGCAGCAGTGCTCCGCCAGTGCCTGGGAATGACGGTCCTGGCGGCTGTGAGAAAGTGTCGCAGGAGATCCTTCTTCACTGCAGAAATCCTGCCAGGGATAACTGAAAGAAGGGCCAGTTGGGGAGTAGTTGCGACGGTACAACCACACAACTTAGCATACAGGTCGAACACAGCATCCCAGAAGGGCCTAAGAACGTCACACTCCCACCAGATGTGATACAGGGTACCTTTCTCCGTGCGATACAAGTGGGATGGGTCAGGGGGAATATGAATCCCGAGGTATTTGAGAGAGGTGCTCTGCCACTTAAACGAGAAGTTGTCGGCAAGGTGAGCTACCTCTGCATGGGGTAGTGTGACGTGTGACTTTTAGAAAGATTTACCTTGAAATTAGATGACCGAAGTGGCTGAACTCGCGTAGGATAGAAGGAAAGGATAACCGTGGCTGGGAAACGTAAAGAAGAAGGTCGTCTGCATATAGTGCCGCCTTAACCTGGAAGTTGCCCATCTGAAGGCCGTGAATGTCCGGACACCGCCGTATGGCCACCGCCAGATGCTCCATAACCAGGGCATACAGCAGTGGCGATAAAGGACAGCCTTGCCGAGTGCTGTTCCACACCGGAAAGGAGTCCAAGAGGATCCCGTTGACTTGGACCTGCGCCGTTGCAGTGCCATAAAGTGAAAACACCTTGCTCCGAAAAACCGGACCCACACCCACCTGCTGAAGTGTCGCACGCAGGAAGCCCCAGTGTTCCCGATCGAACGCTTTTTCAGCGTCTACAGAGAGCAGGCACATGGGAGACTTGTTGGAGCGAGCCAGAGAGATTGCTAGCAGGGTTTTACATACATTATCCCGGGCCTCACGACCACAGATAAAGCCGACCTGATCAGTATGGATCAGGCCTGGCATTAAGGGGGACAACCAATTGGCCAATAATTTGGAGACCAATTTGATGTTGATATTAATAAGGGAGATTGGGCGATAACTGGCACAGTTAGTCGGGTCTATGCCCAGCTTGGGGAGGATCATAATCAGGGCTGAAAGGGACTGCGTCGCGAAAGGGGAAGAGTCGTCACTGCTGTTAAATACCTGGGTCATTAAGGGGAAAAGGAGGTCTCCAAAGCACCTATAAAAACGGGCAGTGAACCCGTTCGGGCCAGGCGACTTACCCAATGGGGAGGCGAATGGCGAGCAAGACCTCCTCCTCGGAAAAAGGGGCATCAAGGAGAGCCGTATCAGTGTCCGCAAGGGTGGGAAGGGGCGTGTTAGTTACATACTCCTGGATCTTGTCGCAGAGAGCGTCAGGGGCAAGATCAGAGTACTGTCCGCGAATGTTATAGAGGTCACTTTAGAACAAGCGGAAGTCCACGGCTATATCAGTGGGGCTATGAACCGTTCGACCCGATCCGTCCCGCAGCTGGGGTATATAAGTGAGATTACCACGCGGGAGTAGGCGACGCCAAGGGAGTGGCCGCACTTATCTGCAAATTCGTAATAATGTTTCCTGGTGCGGTCTCTAGAGTGCAGATACATTTTGTCGAGATATGAACGCAGTTCCTCCCTAGCATTAAGGAGTTCAGTTAAGGCCTCCTGGGAACGGGTTTGTTTATGAGTCAACTCAATGTAATGAATGTGCGCGAGGCGCTCGGCAACCCAAGCAGCGCGTTCCTTTTTAAGGCGCGCACCATGTTTGATCAGCACACCACGAATCACACACTTCAGTGCCTCCCACTGTAGTGGGAGAGGAGTGGAGTCGTGAGCATGGTTGAGGCCAAAGTCTCTAATATCGAGTCCTCCTTACAAGAAGTGTCCTTCAAAAGGCTATCATTCAGTTGAGAGTTATGGAGAGTAAATCTACCACATTAGTGGCACTCCGCGGCCCCGCAGGGAGGATCAAAACCACAGAGGATGTAAGGAAACTTAAGAATTAATAAAGCTGTGGCTTGCCCCCACATCATCCAAATAAAGAGTGGTATTGTTTTTATTGGAGGTAGGTCTCCTCCGGGTTCCCCCTGCTGATGGGTTAGGTTTAGCTGTCCATGCAGTCTGGACTGGCCCTGAAGCGTTTAGAGACGGGACCAGGGACTGCATGGCTTAAATTTCAGCTGCATCATTTGAATAGGGGGAACTTTGGTCATGGTTAATAAAGTTGGTTGACGGGTAGGTGGAGTCAAGATGTTAAAACTAAGGGACGTGTAGGTGGGATCACCTTCTACCATTAGAGAAGCACGATGAGAGGAACGTCACACCCACCCTGCCCTTCGGTGCTAATAATGGTTATTGGTGTTTTGCTTTGAGAAGTGGTTCGGGCCGTTGCTGGCCTCCGTTTTCTTTCTTGTTCAGATATCACAGCAGTTGGCGGTTTTCCATGCTGGCGCTCAACAAGATGGCCTCACCTGCACGCTGCCTTGAAGCGTTCGGCAGTCAGGGGTAACAGCGCGGTGCGAAGTGGTCAACACGAAGCTGGCATGGATTTGGTTTATTACATGTTAAGAATTAATGAAGCTGTGGCCTACCCCCACATTATCCAAGTAAAGAGTGGTGTTGTGTTTATTGGAGGTAGGTCTCCTCCGGGTTCCCCCTACTGAAGAGTTAGGTTTAGCTGTCCAGGTAGTCACCAGTTTGGGAACTACTGACATGTGCAGATACCATTTATGATTTAGCCCCTACTGTTTGAGGGTACTCTTGGCTATTTTACATGTGAGTTATGACCGCCAGGTGTGGATAAACACATGCCTGGAAGGTTACCTTCTCTCTGTGGTACACAAAACCACTAGGGTACTACACAACTCTATCAGAAAGATCATGGTTCCAAGATTTACCCTAACACAGCTCCTGTAGTCTGCATATCAATATTTTTAATAGCAGACGCTTACACTATATGTGTAAGTTTTATTTTTATTTGTAATAAAAGTTATGTTTTATAGTGAGCTTTTATGACCATTGACCTCTGTGATATCAGCTTTACCTCTTGAATGGCTACGCACCCTCAGTGAATAAAGTTTGTATGGAGTGTTTTTATGACCTTGTACATGAGCCCTTAGAAATCTGAGACAATCTATACTGTCTCCAGTCACAGGGTGGTGCTGTGGCTCTTATTTGTTGCTAGAAACCTAACTATATATCTGTACCAATGTACTGCCACTGAAATGAAGCTGTATTGTAAAAGACACAAGACAACATTGATTGGTCTGATGAGTGTAAATCTATACAGTTTCTTGCAGAGATCCTGTTTTTCACAGAATTTAGAGAATCATGTGTGGACAGACTTACAATATCATTTCAGTAACACCTGTGGCATAGCTATTAATATTCCAGGCAACTTTTATAAGAGACCCCGACCAGCTATTGCTTTCCAATTTCCTTTCTGTGAGATCTTGCCCTATAGATATTTCCCTGTGCTAAATGCAGCAGATTTTTCACCTTAGGGGAGCAATAAATGTGGATTTTGAAATATTATAACACAGAACCAGTAATTGACAGTCCTGCTGTTCTGTCTACAATTCATGGATTATTAGGATAGAAACATTCTGATAGGTGTACAACACTGTAATTGATATATATATAACCTACATAGAAATTTTGTCACACAGGATACTGCAAGATAGATGGAAACATAGATAAATCAACAGATAAATATATAGATCAATAGATACAGGGGTGGGTTGGCAATATATACCACTGGGAAAATTCCTAGTGAGCCAACTGATGGGATGCTGAATATGGGCTGCTTGGCTGGCAAGCTACCTTCCCCAAGGCCCTTACCCAGTCTATTGCTGCACAGTGCAGCCTGGCAGCCACCGCTCTATACCTAAGGTCTCCAGCCCGGGCGGCACTGAGAGTATTTGTTAGGTGAAACTCATGAGATGAACCCTAACAGGTTTAAGATTTAGACAAAATATTGCTGGATGATTTATGCTGGATGATACTGTATATCTGGTGCATTTTAGGGTATCTAGTCTAAGTTTATACCATTCTTTATTTTGTGCCAAAATTTTGGTGCAATTCTTGCACAGATTTTCACATTTTCACCCCATGCCTTGCCTGTAAAAGTGAAAAAAGTGTCTAAAACACATAATAAATGTGGTGTACAGCAAGAAGGAGCGTTTTCTGTCACAACCTTACATTCACATGACTGTGGTGCAATTCAGTTGTGAAAAACATTAATTTTTTACGACCGTTTAAAACCTTAGGGGCACCTGTTTTCAAAGACCTCTCATACATTGCAGTGTATGGAGAGATCCGTGAAAACAGACAAAAATAGAGCATGATCTATATTTTGATAGTCTATTACAACAAACCGTCAAATATCAGTCATGTAAATAGCCCCCATTCATAAATAGGCTGTTACCTATTTACTTACTCCTGCCCACGGCTGATTCCCCTTCAACCCTTCAGGGGGCCCCATGCGTTGCATATCTGAAGGGGAAGCAGAAGTGGCCGTGAGCAAGAGCGGGGATCGGTAAGGTGAGGATCGTCTGGCGGTTTGGTTCAGACCAAATACCTCTGAACCGAAACTGCTATTATTATACTTGGGGATCTCTTCAGACCCCAGAGTATTATGATCTGAGGCCCAGGGAAGTTGACAAACATAAAAACTAGTGTTACTCACCTCTCCAGTGGAACTTCCTGCTGTCTTCAGCCCTCTTCAATGACAATACTGACGTCACGTGGGTCAGGCCAGCATTGCAACTAGGCTCGGACTGGCTCACCGGAGAACCGGTGAATCCCCGGTGGGTCCCAAGCCCCAACTATCGCAGTCGTACTCCCTGCAGCAGGGTACAGGGCCCGCATCCAGCTGGAGATGGCCAGGGCTCCGGACAGGGTCGGACTGGCCCACCAGGGAACCGGTGAATCCACCGGTGGGCCCCGATCCCTGACTATTAGTCCTCATGTCATGGGGGCCCGATCAGGATCCTGACCAGTGGCGTAACAATCGCGGTCGCAGGGGGTGCGACCGTGACCGGGCTCGGCGGGGTATGGTGTCCGTGGCCAGTTGGAGATGGCCGGGGCCCCAGACCACTATGATAGCGGTCGGGGAAAGCCTGGTTCCCTGACCGCAATACATACTGTTATTGGAAAGGGACCCTGGCATATTGCAGGCCCCTTTCCAATAGATGGCAGGGCAGGGCACCCAGGGGAGGTGACTGAAAATAATAAACACATAACCTCTCCGGGGCACAGCGTTCTCTCCGGCGCTCTTCCGTCATGTGACTGAGGCCTGTGATTAGGTCCTAGCGGTCACATGGGGGCGCGGCCGCGTAATGACATCAGTGCGCCCCCATGTGATCACTGAGGCCCAATCACAGGCCTCAGCAGCGATGTCGGAAAAGGGCCTGAAGACGGCAGGATGTAGCGAGGATGCCAAGGAAAGGTAAGACAAGGTGAGTATGAATATTTGTTATTTTTAATCACTTACCGTGGGCCTCCGATTATTATACTCTGGGGACTGAGGAGACCCCAGAATATAATAATAGCACTGAAGCAGAGGGGGGCTGTTGGGTGCATATAATACTGGATGGGGGCCACTGTGGAGCTTATACTCCATACAGTGGCTCCTTCATTTTTTTTTTAATTACGCCGGGGCAGGTGAAAAAAACAAAACAAAAAAAACCCCAAAACTTTCTTTCCTGTCCCCAGTGTCTCCCAGCGCGGTTCGGTCCTGCAGTTCTGTTGTTTTCTTCCAGCTGAAGTTCCCCCTGCACGTAACTACCTGTGATGTCACGTGACCCCTGAGGCCAATCAGCGGCCTAAGGGAAGGGACCTGGGACGTCACAGCCAGTGAGGAATTTCGGCAGAAAGAAGACAGCAGAGCTGCTGGACCGTGCTGGGAGGACACCGGAGCACCGGAGACAGGTTAGTATGTTTAGTGTGGTTTTTTTTGGGGGGGGGGGGGAGGTAGGGGGGATTCACCTCCCCTGGACTAATTATAAAAAAGAATAAAATTATACTGGACAACCTCTTTAAAGTGTGGCGCATTAGGGGGGCCCTGGGGGGTATATTATGGGGTTGTCCAGGCATAATTTGTTATGGTTTATCCTCAGGATAGGCCATAGATTCCTGATCTGTAGGGGGCTGACCCCGGACCGATCAGCTGTACGGAGCCACTTCTGATGCCCGTACTGTACACAATACAGGGCCAGAAGCAGAAAGCTCTGTCCACTGTATATTAGTCAGGCACCTTCACTGCATCTCAGCACTTATTGAAGTCAGTAGAAGCTGAGCTGCAGTGAAGGCGCCGGGCTGCTATACAGCGGATGGAGCTTTCTGCTTCCGGCCCTGTGTTGTGTACAGAACGGGCACCGGAAGTGGCTCCGAACAGCTGATGGGGCCGTGTGTCAGCCCCTACCGATCAGGTATTTATGGCCTATCCTGAGCATAGGCCATAAAAAAGATTAACCCTGGACAACCCCTTTAATATGCCCCACACAGTTTAATGTCCCCCCCACAGGATGTTAGCCCCCATCACTGCTCCCACACAATATAATGACCCCATCACTGTTCCCCATACAGGATGGGGGACCAGTGAAGAGGCCACTATGTGGGGGGACCAGTGAAGTGACCATAGAAAAATTTGACCCAGACAACCCCTTAAAAGAGGTTGTCCATAAACTGGAGCGACCACTGTGTCGGTCGCCAGGGAGGTGTAAAAATAAGAAATTTTTTTTAAAAAAAGCATACTCACCTGTCCCCAGCACCCCTTTGTCCCCTGCCTGTGTCTGTTCGGTCTCATGGCGGCGCCTCATTTCTGGAAATCCTGTACCTAATTGGTCTTAGCGATCACATGAGGTGCAGGACTCCCAGCAAGGAGTCGCCGGCATGAGACCGAATGGATACTGGCAGCGGACAACGGAGCACCGGGGACAGGCGAGTATGCTTTTTAATTTACTTATTTTTTACTTTACACCTTCTTCCAGCTACATTGGTTGCTCCAATTCCTGGACAACCTCTTTAGAGGATTTATCCATCTTTCTAATAATGATGGCCTGTCCTTAGGATAGGCCATCAATATTACATCTTCGATGATACAACAGCCAGGACCTCTGCAGATCAGCTTTTCCAGGACAGTGCGGCTACAGGTAAAGGTAACAATTCTTGGAGCCACGCTGTTCACTTGCCATACAAGGTGTAGCAGTAGGTTTAGGTAGTGCAGTGGTGCACATGGTATAGTGGGTGAGCAGCATGGCTCCCGACATGTTATTACCTTTAGCCGCCCTGTCTCGTACCTCTGATCTGCAGGGGTCCTGATGGTGGGCCCCTAGAAACAATTCCACTGGTGGGCCCTAGACATCCCAGTCCGACACTGGCTCCGGACCACTATGATAGCAGTCGGGGAAAGCCTGGATCCCCGACCGCTATTCATATTGTACATGAAAAGGGGCCCTGGCATGTAGCCAGGCCCCTTTCCAATAGATGTCAGCCCAGGGGAGGTGACTTAAAATAATAAAGTTATACTCACCTCTGTTGGGCTCTGCATCCTTTCCAGGGCCGTTCGGTCATGTGACTGAGGCCTGTGATTAGGCCCCAGCGGTCAAATGGGGTGCGGGGGTGTAATGACGTCAGTGCGCCTCCATGTGACCGCTGAGGACCAATCACAGACCTCAGCAGGGACATCTGAAGATGCTGAAGACAGCCGGACCGAGCCAGGATGCCCAGGAAAGGTGAGGCAAGGTGAGTATCAGTGTTTGTTATTTTTATTCACCTTTCCTGGGCCTCCGATTATTATATTCTGGGGTCTGATGAGACCCCAGAGTATAATAATAGCACCGGAGCGGAGGGGGGCTGTTGGAAGCATATAATACTGGGTGGGGGCCACTGTGGGGCATATAATACTGGTTGGGGGCCACTGTGGAGCATATAATATTGGATGGGGGCCACTGTGGAGGTGAAATTAACGGCACCGATATCTCCAGCCCTGGGGCACATACCGGGAGAGCCAATAGTGTGCTGAATTGAGTGCACTGTCAGCTTTCTAGCGGTATATAAAACTGCATGTGCCTGAGGACATGAAAGGTCCTTTTTAACACGGCTTATTTATTTATATGGCAGATTTAACCTTTTTAACCAACACCTAATGCAATAAAAGTTTGTCAATGTGTTGTTAATAAAAGACAGTCATCAGTCTTACACTAGGTTCACACCTGCATTCGGGTTTCCGTTCTTCGGGTCCGCTTGGAGACCCCACGAACGGAAATCTAATCCGTTTAAAAAACCCGCAGACCCCATAGACTATAATGGGGTCCGCCAGATTTCCGCCCAGTTTCTGACCAATAAAGGTGGAAAAATGCAAAGAGAAAAGTCCTGCTTGCAGGTTTTCTCTCTCCGCATTTTTTAAGTGGATTCGGGGACGGAAACCCTGAGTGGAGACTGGGTGCATGTGTGAACCTAGCCTTAAAGGGATTCTATCATCAAAAAATCAATTTTTAACTAATAGCATGTCAGAATAGCCTTTTATCTTCTTTCTTCGTTATGCAAATTAGTCTTCAGAAAGCACAGGGGGCGTTCCCCCTGTGCTCAAAGCACTGGCTCATCATAGGTTTCCAGCACCACCTCTCTCTTCTGCTCCTGACGCGTCTCCTCCTCTTCTTACACGAGACCACCGCAAAATGGCCAACGGAACAGCCGTCTCGTGTAAGAAACCACCACAAAATGGCAATGAGAAAATAAAGGTAGAAGAATAGTTTTTCTAAAGGCTATTCCAACATGCTGTTAGTTAAAATTGTTTTTTTTTAATGATAGAATCCCTTTCTAAAGGTTGTCCAGGCGAAAAAATTTTTTTTTATTTAGGACGTGGAGGTGAAAAAAAAAAGCATACTCCCCAGCACCCCGTTGTCCCATGCTAGTGTCTGTTCAGTCTCATTTCTGGAAATCCTGTACCACCTGTACCTGTTTGGTCTCAGCGGTCACATGAGACGCCGGCACAAGATAGAATGGACACTGGCAGCAGACAACAGAGACCTGGGGACAGGAGAGTATTTACTTTTTTTTTTTTTTTTACACCTCCTGCCGCCACATCGGTTGCTCCAATTCCTGGATGGGTTTATCCATCTTTCTAATATTGATGTCCTTAGGATAGGCCATCGATATTACATTTGCAGGGGTACAACAGCCAGGAACTCTGCAGATCAGCTTTTGCAGGACAGTGCAGCTACAGGTCATGTTAACAATTTCAGAAGCCACGCTGTTTGCTTGCCATACAAGTTGTAGCGGTAGGTTTAGGTAGTGCAATGGTGTGTATGGCGGGTGAGGAGCATGGCATTGTTATTACCAGTAGTTATTACCGTCCTGTCTTGGTACAGCTGATCTGCAGGGGTCCTGGCGGTGGGCCCCTAGAAACAATTCCACTGGTGGGCCCTAGACATCCCAGTCCGACACTGGTTGCAACTCATAATGATGCTGGCGTAACCACGTCTGGGCTCAGAAGCAACTCATTGAAGAGTCGCGTCTGAGCCCAGGAGAGGTGAGTAACACTATTTTTTATGTTTGTCACCTGCCCTGGGTCTCTGATCATTATACTCGGGGGTCTCGTGAGCCCCAAAAATTTTGGGTTCTGCTGAAATCGAAATTTTTACAATTTTTGCAAGGAACACCGTAGGGGCTACTATGGGATATAATACTGTGTGAGGAGGCCACTGTAGGACATTATACTGTGTGAAGGGACCACTATGGGACATTATACCTTGTGAATGGGCCGAAATGGACCATTATACTGTGCAGAGGGGACGCTATGTAACATTATAATGTGTGAAGGGGACGCTATGGGACATTATACCTTGTGAAGTGGCTGTTATGGGACATTATACCTTGTGGAGGGAAGGTATGGGACATTATACTATGTGGAGGGGCCACTATGGGACATTATACTGTGTGGAGGGGCAGCTATGGAACATTATACTGAGTGAAGGGGACACTATGGGACATTATACTGCGTGGAGGGCACTTTGGGACATTATACTGTGTGAAGGGGCCACTGTGGGACATAATAGTGTGTGTACATGGGGCGTTATAGTGTGGGGGTCAAATCAGCAGCCAAATCAGCAGTAGATTTTGACAGTGGTGACCCCTGGGGCGTGTGTCCTCAGTCGCATGCTGGAAGAGCTCTGAAGAGCACACTGGGGACCAACAGAAGCCCAGGAGAAGTGAGTATAAGTATTTTTTATTTTTATTCACCTCCCCTGGGCAGGTTTCTTTGGAAAGGGGCCCGGCACCACGTACATAAATCACATGACACCGGACCCCTTTACATTTGCGAATTAAATGGTTGTCCAGGAACCAGGCTTTCCCCGACTACTATCATGGTGTTGCAGGGCCCTGGCCATCTCCAGCTGGCCATGGGCCCCCAACCCTTTCGGGCCCAGTAGCGGTTGCACCCCCTTCGACCGCAATAGTTATACCCCTGACTATAACCTTCTAGTAGCATAACTATACCTAAAAAGTTGTGCTGTATCTATGGAAAGGGTAAACATTACTTGCAGACAACATAACCATAAATAAGGCCCCTCCACGCACTTTAACCCCACCACAGCCATTTTTTCTATTTTCGTTTTTTTTTACTCCCCACCTTTGAAAAAAAAAAAATTCTTGGATTTGCCATATTCTGACACCCGTAACTTTATTATACAGGCTTTTTTTTTTTTTTGCAGGGCCACATGTTCTTTTTATTTATTCCATTTTGGAAAACATCTGATATTTTTATTCAAACTTTTATGAGAGGCAAAAAAACGGCAGTTCGGCTCTTTTGATTTTTTTTTTCCACTATGGCATTTACCGTATGGGAAAAATATTTGTATAAGTTTGTAGATTGTGAATTTTATCTAATGTTCTTTTAACTTTAGTTAATTCTATATCTGAACTAGGGAAAGGGGAGTGATTTAAAGCATAACTAAATTTTCGGACAACTTTTCATTTTCTGGCAGTATTTGTGTCATTAATAAATGTTGTAATATACTTTATTAACAAATTTTGGATTCCTGTTTGTTTTTGTTTTCTTTTTTTGCTGGCTTTTGGTGGGATATTTATATCATATATATTATGCAGCTGCATATAAATATACTAATCTCGACTGTGTTTTCAACCACTGGAAATAATATAGATAGCACTGTAACCTACTTTATCATATGACACCAAATGCAAGTTTATATGTTATATAATGTCGGAGATATAACTGTTTGAAGTGACCCTCCCCTCATCTTCTCTACATTTTAACCAGCCCTGTGCTCCATGCACGTACTCCATACACAGTTACTCAGTGAGAGGCAGAAACAAATTAGAAATACAGAAACAAGGGAACGAATAAAGAGATATGGAATTTCACAGAAAGGATCCCAAATTTGTTAATAAAGTATATTTCAAAATTTTTTAATGACACAAATACTGCCAGAAAATCAAAAGTTGTCCGAAAGTTTAGTTACGCTTTAAACTTTTAATATTATCTTTTTAATTAATGCAATGTATTTTAAAAATAATAATACAATCAATGTATTGTAAAATCCCTAGACTTCTATTACAAGCTGCCTAGTGCCACATGTAATAGTAGTCAGCTGAAGACAAGCCTAGGAGCCTTCAGTAGGCTCGCAACTGTCATAGCAACTGATCGCCTCCCTACAAATCTCTTTACAGGGGACAGCGACCAGCAGTAAGATGGCGGCGCTCTTGAGCCATAGTGCCATGGTCAGGTTTTACCAAGGCATCAGTAGGCACTAATTGCGGGCTTTGCCATTGTGTCTCTGCTGTATAATACAGTGGAGACCCAGGGGCTATGGCAGTCACTCAGCTCCTGAGCGGCCGCCATACAGGTGCATCTCAATAAATTAGAATATCTTTCAAACATTTATTTATTTCAGTAATTAAATTAAAAAAGTGACCTCCTATATTTTCTAGATTCTTTACACACAGAGTGTTCTATTTCAAGTGTTTTATTTCTGTAAATGTTGATTATGGATTACAGGTAATGAAACCCAAATCTAAGAATATTAGAATATTGTAAAAAAGTTCAGTAATGTAAATTCAGTGTGTCATCTGCCAAGGTTTCCTTATGGATTACAGGTAATAAAACCCAAATCTAAAAAAATTAGAATATTGTAAAAAAGTTCAGTATTGTAAATTCAGTGTGTCACCTGCCAAGGTTTCCTAAGCCTTTAAATGGTCCCTCAGTCTGGTTCAGTAGGACACACAATCATGGAAGACTGCTGATTATGAATTGATTTACTGAATTACTGAAATGAATGAACATTTCAAAGATATTCAAATTTATTGAGATGCACTTGTAGTTAAAGACCTGAGACCCTCCACGGCAAATGTGAGGAAAGAGTTAAAGCGAATATATCATTAGAAAATGGCCAACTGCATACCTCCCAACTGTCACAGGACATAAAAATGGTGAAAAATCTATAGCAAATTTTTGTACAAGTCATACCTCTATCCCTGCCCAGTTCCATCCATATCTCCTTTTACCCTGTCCAATCGCACATAGTACCCTATACAATAATGTACTCCGTTGGGTAAAATACAGAGATACAGCCTACTAAGGGATCCCTAGCAATGGGCAAACCTCGTTTTGATGAATATTTGTGAGCTTTGGCCAAACGTTTTCGGCAAAAACTGGAAGCGCTATTATTACAGGTGCATCTCAATAAATTAGAATATTTTTGAAACGTTTATTCATTTACAGTCATATGAAAAAGTTTGGGCACCCCTATTAATCTTAATCATTTTTAGTTCTAAATATTTGGGTGTTTGCAACAGCCATTTCAATTTGATATATCTAATAACTGATGGACACAGTAATATTTCAGGATTGAAATGAGGTTTATTGTACTAACAGAAAATGTGCAATATGCATTAAACCAAAATTTGAGCGGTGCAAAAATTTGGGTACCCTTATCATTTTATTGATTTGAATACTCCTAACTACTTTTTACTGACTTACTGAAGCACAAAATTGGTTTTGTAACCTCATTGAGCTTTGAACTTCATAGCCAGGTGTATCCAATCATGAGAAAAGGTATTTAAGGTGGCCAATTGCAAGTTGTTCTCCTATTTGAATCTCCTCTGAAGAGTGGCATCATGGGCTCCTCAAAACAACTCTCAAATGATCTGAAAACAAAGATTGTTCAACATAGTTGTTCAGGGGAAGGATACAAAAAGTTGTCTCAGAGATTTAACCTGTCAGTTTCCACTGTGAAGAACATAGTAAGGAAATGGAAGACCACAGGGACAGTTCTTGTTAAGCCCAGAAGTGGCAGGCCAAGAAAAATATCAGAAAGGCAGAGAAGAAGAATGGTGAGAACAGTCAAGGACAATCTACAGACCACCTCCAAAGAGCTGCAGCATCATCTTGCTGCAGATGATGTCACTGTGCATCGGTTTCTGAAAGCACGCCACAAACAGAGTCGCCTGAGGTATGCAAAAGCACATTTGGACAAGCCATCTTCATTTTGGAAGAAGGTCCTGTGGACTGATGAAACAAAGATTGAGTTGTTTGGTCATACAAAAAGGCGTTATGCATGGCGTCCAAAAAACACAGCATTCCAAGAAAAACACTTGCTACCCACTGTAAAATTTGCTGGAGGTTCCATCATGCTTTGGGGCTGTGTGGCCAATGCCGGCACCGGGAATCTTGTTAAAGTTGAGGGTCGCATGGATTCAACTCAGTATCAGCAGATTCTTGAGAATAATGTACAAGAATCAGTGACGAATTTGAAGTTACGCCGGGGATGGATATTTCAGCAAGACAATGATCCAAAACACAGCTCCAAATCTACTCAGGCATTCATGCAGAGGAACAATTACAATGTTCTGGAATGGCCATCCCAGTCCCCAGACCTGAATATTATTGAACATCTGTGGGACAATTTGAAGCTGGCTGTCCATGCTCAGCGTCCATCAAACTTAACTGAACTTGAATTGTTTTGTAAAGAGGAATGGTCAAAAATACCTTCATCCAGGATCCAGGAACTGATTAAAAGCTACAGGAAGCGACTAGAGGCTGTTATTTTTGCAAAAGGAGGATCTACTAAATATTAATGTCACTTTTCTGTTGAGGTGCCCATACTTTTGCACCGGTCAAATTTTGGTTTAATGCATATTGCACATTTTCTGTTAGTACAATAAACCTCATTTCAATCCTGAAATATTACTGTGTCCATCAGTTATTAGATATATCAAATTGTAATGGCTGTTGCAAACACCCAAATATTTAGAACTAAAAATGATTAAGATTAATAGGGGTGCCCAAACTTTTTCATATGACTGTAAGTGATTCAGTAATTCAATTCATAATCAGCAGTCTTCCATGATTGTGTGTCCTACTGAACCAGACTGAGGGAATATTTAAAGGCTTAGGAAACCTTGGCAGGTGACACACTGAATTTACAATACTGAACTTTTTTACAATATTCTAATTTTCTTAGATTTGGGTTTTCATTACCTGTAATCCATAATCAACATTTACAGAAATAAAACACTTGAAATAGAACACTCTGTGTGTAAAGAATCTAGAAAATATAGGAGGTCACTTTTTTAATTCAATTACTGAAAGAAATAAACGTTTCAAAGATATTCTAATTTATTGAGATGTACCTGTATACTCTTGTGTTTCTTCAAATCCCAGACTAAACGGATGCCCAAGATGCAGTAACATAACAAACAGTTATACTCACTTTGCCAAACCTCTTCTGGACCTTCTCATTGCGCGAGGCAGAGTCTACTGGTCCCCTGGTGTCCACTTCTAGCTTCTACATGTCCTGAGATCACCACTGATCCCACTCACATGGGGCACGCTAATATCATGATGTCAGCAAGAGGCTGGAAAAGTTTGCTGGGGGACCACTGAGGAAAGTAGGCCCAGGAGAGGTAAGGAAAGGTGAGTTTAATCGTTTGTTATGTTGTCACATCTCCTCTGGGCATCCACTTATTATACTCTGGGTTCTGAGAGCCCAAAGTATATAAGTGTTTTGTGAGTGATGAACCCCAAAGTTTTCAGGGTTGGGTCAAGCCTCAATCTTTTATAAAATTTGAATCGAAACTGGTTCAGTCCAAATCAGTTGATTCATCTCTGACCCCCACAAAGTATAATGCCTCCTAGTGGCTCCCACATGGAATAATGTTCCCACACAGTATAATGCCCTCTTGTAGTCCTAATATGGTATTATACCTCTTTATGCCCCACACGATAAAATGCAAATAAGGGTAAGCTGCCATGAGTGTGCATGAGGAGTAACACTATTTTTGGTCATTATATGATTATTATTATGCAGTTTTTCCTGAGTAGAGGAGAATCTGCATTATATGTAACATACAAAAATTGGTCAGCACTGCCAAATAATGTGAAAAAGAAATACAGGTGCACGTTGCTGTGGCTGCAATAGAAATTCAAAAACAAAAAGTTGCAACAGTACTCTGCTAGCACCATTACTGCAATTACCTACTGTACATAAAAATACATGAAAATTAGGTTCTTGGTCTACATTTTGATGAAACTGTATAGGCCCATTTGTCAGCGATTGGACTCAGGAAGAAACCCTGGGACGTCACAGGTAGTGATGTCACATGCCCTTCGCTGAGGCAGCCACACGGTTACGTGTGGTGGGGATTTCTGCTGGAAGACAACAAGGGACTGGGAGGACCGGACCACTCTGGGAGGCACCGAAGCACTGGGAAAAGGTCAGTATTTTTTTTTTCAACACCCCCGGCCGATTTAAAAAATATTTTTTTTGCCTGAGAAATGTGTTTTTCAGCCATATCATGTCTTGCATAAGTTTCATAAGTGGGCCCCTCCCATCACCACCACTTAAACATACCTGACCCACCCAAATTAAAATGACCCCCACATAGTATAACTCCTTCTTACTGGCCCCATACAATATACGAGGCCATACCCCTGCACTTATAAATAGTAGTTCCTGTTCATAGTTAATTGCACTCTTATCAATAATATTTTATAAGGCGGTCATTATTTATAAGCAGGGACTATTATTTAAAAGGGGGGGGCTAAGATTCCTTGGTTATAAATTATAATGCCCCCATATAAATAATAATCCCTTCTTATAAATAATAATACCTGTTTATAAATAATAATGCCCCCTTATAAATAAGGGTCCCTGCTCTTAAATATTGCCCCTTGTCAGTAATTGTCCCTCCTTATAAATAATAGTCCCCCTTATTACTAATAGTTCTCCCTTCTAAATCGTTCCTTCTTATAAATAATAGTCCCCATTATCAATAATACCCCCCCTTTTTAAATAATAGTACTACCTTATAGTTCCCCCTTTTAAATAATAGTTCCCATTAATAACTAATAGCCCCCCTCCCTGTTATAAATAATAGTTCCCCTTTATTTATAAAGAAGGGAACTATTATTTATACAGGGGAACTGTTATTCATGAGGACTATTATTTATAAGGGAGAACTATTATGAGGGGGAAACTTATTTTTAAAGGCCTTTTTAAGGGGGAACTATTGTTTATAAGGGGAAAACTTATTTTTAAGTGGACTATTATTTATAATATTTCCCCATTATAATAATATTCTCCCCTTATAAATAATAGTTCCTCCTTTATAATAACCCTCCTTAAAAATAATAGTTCCCCCACTATAGATAATACCCCCTTATAAATAATGTATTCATGTTCTAAAGTGCCCCCTCAGCAGTAATTTCCCCCTTTGTCTTTAAAAACAATAAATCTTATACTCAACTTACCCTGATCCCACGATGAGTGGAGCAGCTAATATCTTCTTCTGTAGTTGCCGGTCCGGGCCTGGCACAGGTGACGCGATGCAGTGACGTTATCACCTGTGCCAGGACGTCCTGTCCATCACTGTAAGTCTTCTATGACAGAGCAAGAACTTCGCAGCTCCCTGATCTGTCATAGGCTTCAACTGTATCAACGTGCATAGAACGCCGATACAGTTGTGAGTGGAGCTCTCCCGGGCAGAAAGTCTTGTGCCCAGATCAGAGGGCCCCCGCAATTAGAGGGCCCAGCGAACGGTGCAAATGCACCATTTGCCCTATGGTTAAAGCGACCCTGCTGTGGCCTCTGAATGAATAGGGAAGTGTATTTCACCCATATTGTGCTCTAATTCAAATCAGCCTTGGGTAGATGGGTTATGCATGATCAAAATGAAGGTCAGCCACAGCACCATGTAACAAACACACAGAAATTGTCAGCACTGCCAAACAGTGTTCTGCTGTCAGGAACTGAGCTCATTGGGTCTTGAACCCTTGACTTCCCAGCCATGTTCTGAAGCCTTGACCATTATGCCATTGCAGAAGCCTGTTTGTTCTTTGCCGCCTTGCTTAGTCTGGACTTTTCTATTGGAATGATTAACTTAGGGATCGCACCTGCTCTGTGGCCAATCACAGTATAGCAATCCCTATATAAACCCACAGCTTACTCCATCCTGTGCCTGATTATTCTGGCTGTCTGCTTTCTGTTTGCCCTGATCTTCACCACTACTCTATTGCTCCTATGTACCGATTTCTACATACTGTATGTCTGACTATGGCTGATCTACTGCCCCTGTGTACCAATTTCTGTATATGTCTGACTACGGCTGATCCACTGCTCCTGTGTACCAATTCTTGCATACGTCTGACTACGGCTGATATACTGCTCCTGTGTACCGATTTCTGTATACATCTGACTACGGCTGATATACTGCTCCTGTGTACCGATTTCTGCATACGTCTGACCACAGTTGCTTCTTACTCCTGAGGTACTATTCCTGCTATTTAACTCCTCATCTACTACTGTTTAAGTACTGTGCCATTGCCTCACCAATTGGACTCCAGATCAGATAACTAGCACCGTTACACCTGCTCTATAACTGTCTCTCTCACTCAGAAACAGCTCCATGCGGGCCATATATAGAGATTACTGACATGGACTGATGTGCTTTGGCTGTGCTTTAGGGTCGGCCTAAAAGTTGTATTAGGCTAAGGTCCCACGTAGTGGGCGGCAGCAAAAAAGCGCTGCGGGACAAAACGCAGCGGAAACGCATCCCAGCTCAGAGGAGGTTTCTATTTTTTGGATGGAAGCCAGCATAAATCCATTCTTCAGTTCTGGACGCAACCACTTTCACTTACTATGGGCTTATTTGTTAGCAAAGCCAAATTTCTTTTCAGCTCGGACTAGACATAATCAGGTTTGAACAAAGAAAAGATGACTAAGAAGATTTTTTCAATTGGGGTGGGGGAAATTTATTAGAACACTTCTGAGCTATATCAAGCAGACATTAATAGATTGTTTTCAAGTAGTAAAGGATGAATTATGTGGTTGAGAGTGGTTGTGCCGAAACAGTCTGAAATAAGCACTGATGTTTCAGTATAAATGAATAGTACAGGTGAGCGAGAGAATTGCCTCTTTCTGCTCTGATCAGGCTGTTTTGCCAACCCATCACCCCCTGCACTGTGAAAATCACTGCTCTGTTTTGAAATGGACTGCAGGTCACATGACTGAGATGATTTATCTTTATATGCGAAAAATATGAGTAGCGGAAATGCTGCCATTTCCAAAACCATTTTTTGAAAAACACAGCATGCCAATTATACCTACGGAAACGGTGGCAGCATCTCTATAGGTATAATTGAAGCACAAATTCCTTGGGATACTATACTGTATGAAGGGGCCACTATGGGACATTATACTGTGGAAAGGGGCCATTATTGATCATTATACTATGTGGAGGGGCCGCTGTGGGACATTATACCACGTGGAACAGCCACTATGGGACATTATACTATGTGGAGGGGCCGCTGTGGGACATTATACCACGTGGAACAGCCACTATGGGACATTATACTGTGTGGAGGGGCCGCTGTGGGACATTATACCATGTGGAACAGTCACTATGGGACATTATACTTTGTGTAGGGGCCGTTGTGGGACATTATACCACGTGGAACAGCCACTATGGGACATTATACTGTGTGGAGGGGCCGCTGTGGGACAGTATACCACGTGGAACAGCCACTATGGGACATTATACTGTGTGGAGGGGCCGCTGTGGGACATTATACCACATGGAACAGCCACTATGGGACATTATACTTTGTGTAGGGGCCGTTGTGGGACATTATACTGTGTGGAGGGGCCACTATGGGACATTATACCTTTTGGAGCAGACACTATGAGACATTATACTGTGTGGAAGGGCCGCTATGGGACATTATACCTTGTGGAGCGGACACTATGAGACATTATACTGTGTGGAAGGGCCGCTATGGGACATTATACCTTGTGGAGCAGACACTATGAGACATTATACTGTGTGGAGGAGCCACTATGGGACATTATACCTTGTGGAGCGGACACTATGGGACATTAAACTGTATGGAGGGGTTGCTATGGGACATTATACTGTGTTGAGGGGCCTCTATGGGACATTATTCTGTATAGCGGTGTGTTTTTCACAAAAAATGCAGGCAGTTTTCCAATAAAAATGCACCATCTGAACGCAGCTAGCTATAGCTATATCTGCATCCAGATACATAGTGTGTCACCACCCTAAGGATGCTGCCATACGGTGCTTCTGGATGCATACATTTACCACTAATTGAGGGCTGCACAAGTACTTTTATTGCTTCTAATGGGAAAGTACAGGCATCTGGCGGGACAGTCCCGAATTTACACTGCTGTCCCGCGGTCTCGGATAGCTTACAGTTTGTCCTGCTATGCCCCTGAAGTTTTTTGCTGTTAAACTTTATTAGGGTAGGGTAAAGGCTAAATGGTAGATGCTAAATACTAGTGGACTAAAGGACCTTTGATGACGTCATGACCATTTGATCAGACTCTTGTGTGGGCGGAGCTATTCTGGATACTGCGGGACTGTGATGTTACACAGAAAGCTGGAAATGAGAGTGATCGAAGATAAGAGGAGAGAAGAGAACCATATGTGAGCAAGAGGTGGGAACTGGGGGCAGATGTAGGAGGCAGTTAAACTGAAGGCAGATGAAGGGGCAGTTAAACTGGGGGCAGATGAACAGGTAATTAAACTGGTGGCAGATTAAGGGGGGAAATTAAACTGGTGGCAGATAAAGGGGGACATAAAGCTGGTGGCAGGTAAAGGGGGACATTAAACTGGTGGCAGATGGTGGCAATGAAACTGAGGGAAGATGAAGGGAGGAATTAAATTGGGGGCAGATGAAGGGGGGCATTAAGCTGGTGACAGATGAAGGGGGACATTAAGATGGTGGCGGATAAAGGGGGACATTAAACTGGGTGCAGATGGAGGGGGACATTAAACTGGGGGGCAGATGGAGGGTGACATTAAATTGGGGGCAACTGGAGGAGAACATTAAACCGTGGGGGTAGCTGGAGGGGGACATGTCTGCCTCTAGTTGCCCCCAGTTTAATGTCCTCCTCCAACTACTCCCACTGCTTAATGTCACCCTCCAGCTGCCCCATAGTTTAATGTCACCCTCTAGTATCCGCCAGTTTAAACTGAGGCACGAGGAGAGGGACTTAATGCTATGGGGCAATTGGAGGGAAACATTATAATGTGGGGGCATATAATGTTAGATCAACGTAGAAGTGGGTGGAGCTAAATTTGCCGTGACACGCATAGCGCGCCCCACATTATGTCCCTCTTTCTGTCCTATGAAAGTTGGGAGGTATGCTTGTGGTATGACTTTAGTATAGGGGTCGTCAACATTACAATTATTGCACGGCACTCTGAATGCCTCATCTTTGATTTTTTTTAATTTAAATGGGCACGCTGAACAAAAAAGGTTGCCTACCTCTGATCTAAAGTGTTAAATAATGCCCGTGCTGGGGACAGCTAGATAGAGATATCATATGTACAGTGGAGAAAAAAAGTATTTAGTCAGCCACCAATTGTGCAAGTTCTCCCACTTAAAAAGATGAGAGGCCTGTAATTGACATCATAGGTAGACCTCAACTATGAGAGACAAAATGAGAAAACATATCTAGAAAATCACATTGTCTGATTTTTTTAAGAATTTATTTGCAAATTATGGTGGAAAATAAGTATTTGGTCACCTACAAACAAGCAAGATTTCTGGCTCTCACAGACCTGTAACTTCTTCTTTAAGAGGCTCCTCTGTCCTCCACTCATTACCTGTAGTAATAACACCTGTTTGAAATTGTTATCAGTATAAAAGACACCTGTCCACAACCTCAAACAGTCACACTCCAAACTCCACTATGGTGAAGACCAAGGAACTGTGAAGACCAAGGACACCAGAAACAAAATTGTAGACCTGCACCAGGCTGGGAAGACTGAATCTGCAATAGGCAAGCAGTTTGGTGTGAAGAAATCAACCGTGGGAGCAATAATTATAAAATGGAAGACATACAAGACCACTGATAATCTCCCTCGATCAGGGGCTCCACGCAAGATCTCACCCCGTGGGGTCAAAATGATCACAGAAACGGTGAGCAAAAATCCCAGAACCACACGAGGGGACCTAGTGAATGACCTGCAGAAAGCTGAGACTAACGTAACAAAGGCTATCGTCAGTAACACACTACGCCGCCAGGGACTCAGATCCTGCAGTGCCAGACATGTCCCCCTGCTTAAGCCAGTACATATCCGGGCCTGTCTGGATGTTGGATGTTCAGGAAGAGTATTAGTAGTATAGAAAAAGCATGTGCCCACACTGGCACCTCTGGTTAGTGTAATATTGGCACCTTGTAGGTGCTGGATACAACCAGGGAGGTCCGGTAGGATACTCTCCCGTTGGTGTGATAAGCTGCAGCTCACCCCAGGACCACTTGGCCGTAGGTCAGTGGTAGTAATAGTAATATATAGATAGAAAAAAGAAAAAAGGAGGGGGACTACATGAGCGCTGCTATATCCGGTAAACACATTCAAAAAATGTGTGAATGAGGATCACTCATAAGCGATAGTTAGATCCAAAGCTTTTATTCCACTTAAAAAATGGGCAACGCATTTCGACACTAAACTAGTGTCTTCATCAGGCCAACTAGGTAACAAGTGACAGAAAACATACATATAAATACATAGAAAAAGGGGTATAAGCATGTCATGGCGAGTAGTAGTAGTAGTAATGTTAAAAATAGTGACAATAGTATTACAAAATAAGAATAGAGACGAAGAATCAAATAAAAAGTAATAACAAATGGGCAAAGGATAATGGTGAATAACAATATTAGATATGTAGCGTTGGTAATAAAGGAAACATTAACAAATACAATATGCATAACAAGGGATAAAATAAATGGAAAGACATGCCAGATAAAATTGATTTCCACAGTAGCAATAGTAGTGGCATTTGTAATAGCATTAGTGATACATAATATATAAAAAAAGATAAAATGTTTGATTTGTAGTATGCAGAGTAATATGAATACTTCATATGTATATAAAATCAATGCATAATGGTGTGGGGCTACAAATTGGAGGATACAACTATGAGGGCTAGTAATTGGAAGAAGGGACACAGGGGAGCATACATAAGTGTGTGTGTATGATGATATGTGATCTAATTATGGGTGGTAGTCTAGTAGGTTAAGATATAGGATAAGATTATGGATTATGAACAAGTGGCTAATGATGTATGGTCTAGTTGTGGGTAATGGTCTGATAACTAGAGATATAGGGTATGTTTGTAGGTGATGAACAAATGGATTAAAATAGAGAATTCAATTGGATGTGGTGTATGTGCTGTGGAGTAGATGGGCACAATAGTATGGATAGGGAAAACAATTGAATAAATGTAAGTAAATAATGATGCAGTAACTTACCAGAGTGTGGAGATGTGTGAGCTTGAAATCTAAGGGCAAACTAACAGAGGGGCATATATACAGTGCCTTGCGAAAGTATTCGGCCCCCTTGAACTTTTCAACCTTTTGCCACATTTGAGGCTTCAAACATAAGGATATAAAATTTTAATTTTTTTGGTGAAGAATCAACAAGTGGGACACAATCGTGAAGTGGAACGAAATTTATTGGATATTTTAAACTTTTGTAAAAAATAAAAAACTGAAAAGTGGGGCGTGCCAAATTATTCAGCCTCCTTAAGTTAATACTTTGTAGCTCCACCTTTTGCTGCGATTACGGCTGCAAGTCGCTTGGGGTACGTCTCTATCAGTTTTGCACATCGAGAGACTGAAATTTTTGCCCATTCTTCCTTGGAAAACAGCTGGAGCTCAGTGAGGTTGGATGGAGAGCGTTTGTGAACAGCAGTTTTCAGCTCTTTCCACAGATTCTCTATTGGATTCAGGTCTGGACTTTCACTTGGCCATTCTAACACCTGGATACGTTTATTTGTGAACCATTCCATTGTATATTTTGCTTTATGTTTGGGATCATTGTCTTGTTGGAAGATAAATCTCTGTCCCAGTCTCAGGTCTTTTGCAGACTCCAACAGGTTTTCTTCCAGAATGGCCCTGTATTTGGCTCCATCCATCTTCCCATCAATTTTAACCATCTTCCCTGTCCCTGCTGAAGAAAAGCAGGCCCAAACCATGATGCTGCCACCACCATGTTTGACAGTGGGGATGGTGTGTTCAGGGTGATGAGCTGTGTTGCTTTTACCCCAAACATATCATTTTGCATTGTGGCCAAAAAGTTAGATTTTGGTTTCATCTGACCAGAGCACTTTCTTCCACATGTTTGGTGTGTCTCCCAGGTGGCTTGTGGCAAACTTTAAACAAGAATTTTTATGGATATCTTTGAGAAATGGCTTTCTTCTTGCTACTCTTCCATAAAGGCCAGATTTGTGCAGTGTACGACTGATTGTTGTCCTATGGACAGACTCTCCCACCTCAGCTGTAGATCTCTGCAGTTCATCCAGAGTGATCATGGGCCTCTTGGCTGCATCTCTGATCAGTCTTCTCATTGTTTGAGATGAAAGTTTAGAGGGTCTTGGTAGATTTGCAGTGGTCTGATACTCCTTCCATTTCAATATGATCGCTTGCACAGTGCTCCTTGGGATGTTTAAAGTTTGGGAAATCTTTTTGTATCCAAATCCAGCTTTAAACTTCTCCACAACAGTATCACGGTCCTGCCTGGTGTGTTCCTTGGTCTTCATGATGCTCTCTGCGCTTTAAACAGAACCCTGAGACTATCACAGAGCAGGTGCATTTATACGGAGACTTGATTACACACAGGTGGATTATATGTATCATCATCAGTCATTTAGGACAACATTGGATCATTCAGAGATCCTCACTGAACTTCTGGAATGAGTTTGCTGCACTGAAAGTAAAGGGGCCGAATAATATTGCACGCCCCACTTTTCAGTTTTTTATTTTTTACAAAAGTTTAAAATAACCAATAAATTTCATTCCACTTCACAATTGTGTCCCAAAAAATTAAAATTTTATATCTTTATGTTTGAAGCCTGAAATGTGGCAAAAGGTTGAAAAGTTCAAGGGGGCCGAATACTTTCGCAAGGCACTGTAGGAAGTATGGATGGTGTTAGAGGGAGGGCAGGTAGAGTCTGTGCAGAGGTCAGGTGCATCGAATGATAGAAAATGAGGATAAAGAGAAAAAAGAAAAGGAGAGAATAAAGAAAAAAAAAAAAAAGGAGAGGATAAGAGAAAAAAAAAAAAGAGAATGAGAAGATGAAAAGAAGAAGGTGTGATACGGAACAAGAGGGTAGGGACCCAGGTTGAAAAAGTTAGAAGGATGATTCAACTGTATCATTGAGGCCAAAAGGGACCAAGGTTCTCAGTTTATATATCCAAAAAGATTCACGCTGTCTAAGTTTAAGATAACCGTTGGGGTCAGAAGAAGAGATATGTTCTATCGGAAGGATTGAAATGCAATTAAAATCTTGGTGGTGTTCTATGGAAAAATGTAATGATAGATTGTGTTTTTCAAAACCTTTATTAACGTTTGAGCGGTGACTATTCATTCTTTTGTGTAGAGGTTGAATTGTGCGTCCAACATATTGTAAATTACATGGACATTCCAATAGATAACTGACATAATCAGAATTACAGTTTAGAAGGGTTTAATGGGGAATTCTTCCTTTGTGGTATTAGATATAAAAGACGTAGTTCTGTGTTTAATGTTAAGGCAACAAGAACATCTTGAATGCCCACATTTGTACGCACCTTTGATTACGGGCAATGTGGTTGTTAGATTTTTCTGAGTGGTGCTGAGATGGAGTCTACTTGGAGCCAGATGGTTACGTAAGGTGGTGGCTCTACGAAAGGTTAGAGTGGGTTTGTTCGGGAGACATTTCTGTAGATGTGGATCATTAAGAAGAACTTTCCAATGTTGGGAAAGAATAGACTGTATTATTTTATGGCTAGAATTGTACGTTGTAATGAAGTTAGATTTACCGAGGGTGTTTTTATTTTGGTTATCTGGTTCTCCCTGAGAAGGTTTTAGCTTTTCTCTAAGGCAGGATTCTTGGGACAATTTAGAAACTTTTTGTATGGCATTGTGAATGATAAATTTAGGATAGTGTTTTTCATTAAATCTGCGTTTTAGTATAGTAGATTGTTTCCTAAAGGTCTCGTCATTATCACATTTTTTTCCAAATTAGTTTAAATTGACTGTATGGGATGTTATTGAGCCATGGTAGATAGTGGGCACTTTTATAGTCAAGATAGCTATTAACATCAACTGGTTTAAAGTAAGTTTCAGTTGAAAACGAGCGATGAGACATTTTTGAAATGAGTAAATCCAGAAATTCAATTTTATCATTGGAATAGTGATGTGTGAAAGATAACCCTAAATCATTGTTGTTGAGGTAGGTAATAATGTCTGAGGCTGATTCTTCATCACCATCCCAAATAAAAAACAGATCATCAATGTATCTTATGTAAAAGATTATATGTGTATTGGCTGGGAGTAGGATGTATAAGTTCTCAAAAAAACCCATGTATAGATTTGCGTAAGATGGTGCGAATCGCGTGCCAATAGCACAACCTTTAATTTGCCGATATACATTATTTTGGAAAGAAAAAATGTTGTTCAAGAATAAACTGAATGCTGTCAAGAATGAAGGTTCATTGTGGTACTGACATTGATGGGTTTTTGGACAGAAAGTGATTAATGGCTCTTAAACCATTTGAATGTGGAATATTTGAGTAGAGGGCTAATACATCGGCTGTTAGTAGCGCCCAACTGTCTTTTGACTGTTGGGTGGTATTTATATTTTTGAGATGGTTTATCAGTTGAGTAGAATCCTTAAGATAAGAGGGGAGTTGGAGAACTAATCCTTGTAAGTGCAGATCGATAAAATGGGAGAGATTACTAGTTAGAGAACCTATACTGGATATTATAGGACGACCTGGTGGGTGAGTTAGGGACTTATGTACTTTAGGGAGATGATAGAAAAACGGAAGGGGGGGGGTTCTATGGTATGAAGGAATCTTTTCTCTTTTTTATTGAGGAGGTTGTTGGAGATGGCTTTGTTGATAAGGGCCCTGTATTCAAGGGTGTAGGATGTTAGTGGGTTACAAGAAAGAAGTTCATAAAAATCATGATCATTTAAAAGACGATTGGCTTCTAGATTGTAATCGTCTCGGTTTTGTATGACTATACCGCCTCCCTTATCAGTGGGACATATAACTATGCTTGAATTGTCTTTGAGGTTTTTAGTGCTTTATATTCAGATTTGGAGAGGTTATCAGGGTTTTTTTTAGATATTTCAAGTTTACGGAATTCGTCATTGACGAGTGAAAAAAAGGTTTCTATGGCTGGGCCTCTATGGAAAGTGGGATTGAAGTTTGAGAGGGGGTGTACTTCAACTGGTATGGGTGGTAAGGAGTTGATAGCCATGATGGGTGTAGAGGATTGTATTTCATAGGTTTTGGAGATAGAGAAGTGTCTAGTTATAGTTAGATGTCTAGTAAATTTGTTCAAGTCCAAAAAGAGTTGGAAACCGTTGGGGGATAGATGTTGGACAAAAGGCAAGGCCTTTACTTAGGAGGCTGGTTTCGTCAGAGTCGAGCGTATAACTGGAAAGATTAAATATTTTATTATAGTTAGGTGTGAGTTTGGTCAATTCTTGGGTGGCAGATTTTTTTCTTTTGGGGTTTTGATTTGTTAGCTCCCCCTTGGCATCCTCTTGGTCTGTTTTTCTTTTTGAGATGCGTCTGTTGGTGCAAAATAATGTGTGATGGTGGTGGAACTGGTAATTGGAGGCAGTATGGTTGTTGTAGATTTGTGGATTGGGAGTGATTGTGAGATGGGGGGCATAGTGAGTTGGGAAGGAAGAGCTAAAAAAGAGTCTATGGAAAAGTTGAAAGAGGATGTAGATGGAACAGCTATTGGTGGCTCAGCTAAAATGAAGTATTGGGAGAATGTCATATGGTCAGATGAAACCAAAGTAGAACTGTTTGCTGAGTTGCATCCAAAGAACACCTTACCTACTGTGAAGCATGGGGGTGGCAACATCATGCTTTGGGGCTGTTTCTCTGCAAAGGGAACAGGACGACTGATCTGTGTACATGAAAGAATAAATGGGGCTATGTATCATGAGATTTTGAATACAAACCTTCTTCCATCAGCAAGGGCATTGAAGATGAAACGTGGCTGGATCTTTCAGCATGACAATGATCCCAAGCACACTGCCAGGGCAATGAAGGAGTGGCTTTGTAAGAAGTATTTCAAGGTTCTGGAGTGGCCTAGCCAGTCTCCAGATCTCAACCCCATTGAAAACCTTTGGAGGGAGTTGAAAGTCCGTGTTGCCCAGTGAACTTTTGTTATTGACCAAATACTTATTTTCCACCATAATTTGCAAATAAATTCTTTAAAAATCAGACAATGTGATTTTCTGGATTTGTTTTCTCATTTTGTCTCTCATAGTTGAGGTCTACCTATGATGTCAATTACAGGCCTCTCATCTTTTTAAGTGGGAGAGCTTGCACAACTGGTGGCTGACTAAATACTTTTTTTCCCCACTGTAAATGTTAGAATAAACTATCCCATGCGTCATTAATGAGGGAACATTTCCAAATGCTATGAAATATATTGTCATTGTGATCTATCTGGCTTTAAATAGATGTAATATACACCCATTTAGATCCTCCTTTATAACCAACCCATATCTTGTCCAGTCTTGACTTTTGAATTTGTCTTTTCAGGTGATGTCCTGGGTCCTTTTTATTGGGACGCTCAGTTACGTGAAAGTCATGATTGGGGTAATTCTCCGTAGTCAAAGTCACAGCGCCCTTGTGTGGTGTGGAGCAGTAGTACAGCTGGGATCCCTGATCGGTGCTCTTGTCATGTTTCCATTGGTCAATGTATATAGTTTCTTCAGATCAGCTGATCTCTGCAATATGAGCTGTCCTAGCTAAGTCCCCAGAGAAGGGATGAGAATACTAAATATGAACCTCTGTATACAAAAATGTAGATCACAGATAGAAAACAAGATACCTCTACACAGAAAATCATATATGTACAGGTGCATCTCAGCAAATTAGAATATCTTTGAAACATTTATTTCAGTAATTAAATTAAAAAAAGTGACCTCCTATATTTTCTAGATTCTTTACAGACAGAGTGTTCTATTTCAAGTGTTTTATTTCTGTAAATGTTGATTATGGATTACAGGTAATGAAAACCCAAATCTAAGAAAATTAAAATATTGTAAAAAAGTTCAGTATTGTAAATTCAGTGTGTCACCTGCCAAGGTTTCCTAAGCCTTTAAATGGTCCCTCAGTCTGGTTCAGTAGGACACACAATCATGGAAGACTGCTGATTATAAATTGTATTACTGAAATGAATGAACGTTTCAAAGATATTCTAATTTATTGAGATGCACCTGTAACTATGGGCTGCAAGGTTGATTTCAACTCCACTGTGCCTCTGAATTTCCAGTACACTTTTATTATCATATACCTCAATTCTGCAGAGTGGCAGGGTACATAGCATTGCTACATTGCAGTCCTGCAGAGAAGCATGCACATAAGTTTTTTGACTAATCTTTCTATGCTCACCACATGGAACTTTCACATTCTGAAAACACATTTAGGCTAAAACCCCATGTAGCGGGCCACAGCAAAAAAGCACTGCGGGATAAACCACGGCGGCATTCTGTTTCAGTTATACCTATAGGGAAACCACCGGCATTTTGCCCCAGTGTTTTTGTAGGTAAAGTTACCATGCTGAAATTTTCAAGAACGCATTCATTTTTGAAAACAGTAAATTTCCAAAACCTTTTTTTCCTGCGATAAAAGTATTGAAAGTTGCTGGTGGCCTACCTGCACAGGAGCCATAGCAAAAGCTACCTGATTTGGGGTGGTTTTTGCCATTGCAGCGAAACGTGCTGCAGAATCTCCCTGCAGGAAATTTTTTAACCATGTTTGCTGGATGTGGCCCCAGCCACAACTTTAATGAATCATACACAATGTACCCCAATATTTTATAAAGAACATCCAATCCGAAATGAACTGGACTGTAGTTCTTTTGAAGGGGTTTTACAGTTTCAGGCTAAGGCCCTATTTGGGGAATTTTACAGAAGTGAGGGCTGAGATGTTCTGCAGTGCTAACAACGGGTCATATTGTATTCAAGCAAATATTTACCACTGTAGATAAACCAAGCCCCACATTGTAGAAATGCAGCTTTTTTTGTTGCAGATTTTGCTGCGATTTTTTGGGCCAAAGCCAGGAATGGCTACAGAAGGAATAGGAAATATATAGGAAGTACTTATATTTCTACCTTTTGCTCAATCCACTCCTGGCTTTGGCTTAAAAAACTGCAGCAAAACCCGCAACAAAAAAAGCTGTGTTTCCGCAACGTGGGGCTTCAGCCTCAAGTGAAGTTTTCAAACTAAAGACCTATGCATAGGAAAGGTCATCACAATATGATGTGTCAAACTCCCAAACCCCACACGGATCAGCTATTACAGCAGCCTCTAGGTGCCAGAAGTTAGTGCAGTGGACAGGAAGCATGTACAGACTGCTCCTATTCAAGTAACAGTGCAGCAATTTCGTCCACAGCGTAGCGGTGGTTCTGGGGATTTGCCGTACTTCTCCTATTACTTGAATAGGTTTAGTCTGCCCACACCAGCTTAGCTGGAACAGCTGATCTGTGCAGGGTTTGGGTGTGGATTGGTCATGAGTATGAACTGTATTTCACCCTGGAAAATCCCTTTAGGCCGGGGCCCCACGGTGCAAAAATGCTGTGATTTGGCCAGCGGAAATGCTGCGGCAAAAACCACAGCGTTTTACAGTACCTGCAAAGTGGATGGGATTCCGGCTACCACGTTGTGGAAGCGCAGCTTTTTTTGTTGCAGATTCTGCTGCAGTTTTTTGAGCCAAAGCCATGAGGGATTGAGCAGAAAGTAGATGTATAAGTGCTTGCCAGATATTTCCCATTCCCTTTGCAGCCATTCTTGGCTTTGGCTCAAAAAAACGCAGCAAATTCTGCAACAAAAAAAAGCTGCGTTTCTACAACATGGGGCCTCAACCTAAGGGTTTGCCTACAGTGGTAAATATTTGCTTGAATACAATATGACCCATTGTTTGCACTGCTGCACATCTCAGCCCTCACTTCTGTGAATTTCCCCAAATAGTGATAAATAAACTATCTTTGTGTCTCATCTGCTGTGTGTGTAGTTTTCTCATTAAGTAGCTGGAGACCAGACATTAACCCTCACAGATCTGACAGGAAACATTTGCAATCCTCTGGAGAGTGGCAAGGGTCTAGCCGTCAAAATGCAAGGTGCAGCTGAGTCCCCCCATCCGAGGTGGCCTTCTTCTAAAATAGGATGAAAGGGGAGACAATAGGGGATCTGTGTCTGCACCCTGTCCCTAATCAGAATATATGGGAGCGTCAGCTGCGGGTCTGTGTTTATCAATTACAAGCTGCAGAGAAGTGATATGCAACGTTCCATGACAATTATTAGCTCTGTAATTAAATGTCTTTCTGGGATCCTGAGTCCATTCTACAGATGAAGGCAGTATAAAGAACACAAGAAATCAGCAGCAGAAAAAATTGTCCTGAATTTTTCATTTTTGGTTAGTTTTTATCATACTAGGGGATGTAAAGTGTGAGGAGTGCAACAGCCTCTGACCACTAGGGAGTGCTGATATAAAACTGTAATTCCCACTGCCTATATGAGTGGATTCATACACAGTGGGCCATATTTACTAATGCTAACATTAAGATAGCAGAAATGTCGATGAAGGTGTCGGAGGATGTGCCAGATCTATCACAGTGGCACACATGGTTTGGTAGATTTGGCAATTTTTTAGTGCATGTTAGGCTAAGGCTCCATGTTGCAGAAACGCTGCTTTTTTATGTAGATTTTGCTGTGTTTTTTGAGCCAAACCTAGAAGTGGTTACAGAAGGAATGGGAAATATCCAGGAAGCTGTTATGGTTCTCCCTTTTGCTCAATCCACTCCTGGCTTTGTCTCAAAAAACTGCAGCAAAATCTGCAACAAAGAAGCACCATTTCTGCAACATGGGGCCTCAGCCTTAGACTATTTTTTTCCTTCTTTATGCCACATTTTGGGTGGTATACTTTACAGCAATATTTTGCACCCAAATATTGGTGCACATCGTTAATAAATCTAATGCATTTTATGACTTAACAGTCATATCCTCTTTTCTAGATCTATTTAAAAAGCATCTATGAAGGAGCAATGCTTTGTCCTTTGTGGAAAAAAATCAGTAATAAGCATGTCTCAATTGATATATGGCAACTAACATTGGAAAACAATGGACATGTATATCACTTGACTCCCATTGTTCTAAAAACAGACGTGTGAAAGATGTTTAAGAAATTTGTCAGTCACATGTCTGTCTTTCCCTGCATGAGGAATAAGTTTTAGTCACACATCAGCGTCGTTTTTGACGGATCAGACGTCTGTGAAAAATGGTAGTGAATGGCAGTTTTTCCATTTTTGATGGCCAAATGTCATCCATTTTGCATCCATTTTTAATGGGACTTTTAACGGATGTAACTCAGAAGTCAGTCCATTTTCCATCCCTTAAAAAAAAACGGATCCATTTATTTCTATTGGGTCTGTGTGTCAAAATGGACACAGATAGAGCATGTCTGTTTTTTTTACCTTGCCATCTTTTCTGTCTGTCAAAAAAATGGACTCATTAAAATGACTGTGTGAACTAATATAAGTTCACTGGGGTGGGACACCAGACACCCCCACTTATAATCTGTTTTCAGTAGCTGATCCACAGAGAAGAACAGGAAGTAGACAGCTCTGTTCTCTGTGTAGTGGTAGAATTGAGATACTGCATGTTAGGTCCCATTCAAGTGAATGGAAGCTAATCTGCAGTACCTAGACTGGCCACTACACAAATAACAGAGCTGTTTGCTTCCTGCTCCACTCCCTGAGTATCAGCTGCTGGGTCCCCCACTAATCTGATTTTGATGACCTATCCTTAGGATGGAATATAACAATATTTTTAGCCCAGAAAACCCTTTAAAATCTATTGGAAAGTCTAACAAATGTACATATACAGTACTTTGATTTTTTGTGTTTTTGCTGACTTTTTGGGGTCATTGTTTTTTTTTTTTTATAGAGGCTTCTCTATGAGACTTCACAAATGTCATAAAAATGTATGTACTGTACGTAATATCAATAAAAATATGTTATAAATGTCTGAGGTATTAAAGATAATTTGAAGGCAAAATATATACAGTGTGTTATGCCTAGTGCAGGGCCTGAGAGGTAAGCACATAAAAGAGGGACACAAACCAGGTCAAAAAGAGTATCCATGTGTCATGCACTGTCCCTTATCTCTTGCTTTAGGCATAACACAATGAACTATTTTGCCTGGAGTGTTTCTTTAAAATGATCTTTACCTTTCATGGGGTACCAGGATGGTCACCAATACTTAGATACCAAGATATTCTGATGTAGTCAGAATGATACGATAGCGATTAATAAAAATAGTCATATAATGCCTCTGAACAGCTTAAGACCAACAGGCATTTAGTGCAGTGTGCATCAGTAATATCGTCAATTCTTTTATGAACTGAAAATTGCTTTAAACCGCCCCCCCCTCACAAAGCCTTTGCCTTTATCTGTTGCAGTATGCTTTACATGCCCTCTTTTCATATGGTTGTCACAAAGCTGCCCTCATATAACCCGATAGAGTGTTCCAGGTTATTGTAACCTGTCGATGGTATGAAAAGACCCGGAGAAGATAGTAGGAGCAATGTGAGCAGAGACACTCAGTTAATGTGAATATAAATAGCCATTTACCACTGGGTGTCCTCTCCACCAGTCACATGGGAGTTTCCCTTTCTTCTCTCTATTATGACGGCCTTGGATAATGAACTCAAAGACAATAAAATGCTCATTTCGCCCCTTTGTAGCACTGCTGCAGGCTGCATTGAGATGCAAAGTGCTGTGTGACAATGCTTCCTTCCCTCAGCCTGTCAGATGGATCCTGAGTTGCAGCTGGTCATGGGACTGCCACCACCTGGTCAATGAATGTTCTCACGACTCCCTGCGTCAGCCTAGAGGGGTGGACAGACCATTCCTCTCCCATCTGCTCACAGACTGTTGTCCTTCACCCTCCAATTCCTAACCTGGAAGCAGAATGACAAAGGAGACTCGGTGACTTCAAGAGGCCATAACCTCAGTAGTTCTTCTGACCTAATGGAGGAAGTGCACAGTTGGTCCTTCTGTGTATATATCTCAGTAATGCCCACAGCACAATTCATGAATTCAGTCTGATCATTCATTATCTGCTGAAAACCATTCCCAGAAAGGTACACATATAGTCTACAGAGCAAGTGGATCTCATAAACACGTCCTTTTTTACACGCCATGTTTACCATTGACTACCTGGGGCTACTTGATCTCCTACTTTGGAAGCATACAGCTCGGTATTGATGACAAATGAAAATTCCCAACCTTGCTGATCAATATTAGAAATTATTTTTATGCCTCAAGGCTGTTGGAGACAGTCAATGCACGGGTCGATTTCGGAAGGTCTTGAAGGCTTTGGCAGTGGACATCTCAAGTTGTTAGTTTCTTAAGGACATGGATAGCATCTTCTTTTTTTTGTATGGAACAACCAGTCCTTTAGTTAGAAACAAAACTTTAAGCTCCCAAGTCTAAATGCACAAAACAGATCTAGTAAGCATGACAAATAATATGTTATCTGCACTGTGGCACAGAGTATTATCACTGTAATGTTAAACTTTACTACATCTCTATAGTAGCCACCCCTGCATGCTATTAAGGAGGGCCTTTCACCACCTCCACCGTGACCAACTCTGACTCTTTTACTTGCCAACCTTTTATTAGGTTCCTCTCCACCATGTCTGATGAAGGGAGCTAGACTTCCGAAAGCTTACTTATCAAATATACTCAGTTAGCCTAAAGGTATCGCATGATTTCTTCACTCTTCCACTGCTGACAAAGTCTTTTTAAAATAAACCAGAAAGGTTTTACCCATTTTCAGGTAAAAATAGAAAATGATGGCAGCAACTATATGACATAAGTGGTCTTGAGTGACTACTTCATCCAGATGTTGCATGGCTACAGATATTTACTTTGACAAACACATGACATATGCAGTGGAGTAAAAAAGTATTTAGTCAGCCACCAATTGTGCAAGTTCTCCCACTTAAAAAGATGAGATAGGCCTGTAATTGACATCATAGGTAGACCTCAACTATGAGACAAAATCAGAAAACAAATCCGGAAAATCACATTGTCTGATTTTTAATGAATTTATTTGCAAATTATGGAGGAGAATAAGTATTTGGTCACCTACAAACAAGCAAGATTTCTGGCTCTCACAGACCTGTAACTTATTCTTTAAGAGGCTCCTCTGTCCTCCACTCATTACCTGTAGTAATGGCACCTGTTTGAAATTGTTATCAGTATAAAAGACACCTGTCCACAACCTCAAACAGTCACACTCCAAACTCCACTATGGTGAAGACCAAGGAGCTGTGGAAGGACACCAGAAACAAAATTGTAGACATGCACCAGGCTGGGAAGACTGAATCTGCAATAAGCAAGCAGCTTGGTGTGAAGAAATCAACTGTGGGAGCAATAATTAGAAATTGGAAGACATACAAGACCACTGATAATCTCCCTCGATCAGGGGCTCTACACAAGATCTCACCCCGTGGGGTCAAAATGATCACAAGAACGGTGAGTAAAAATCCCAGAACCACACGGGGGGACCTAATGAATGACCTGCAGAAAGCTGGGACTAACGTAACAAAGGCTACCGCCAGTAACACACTAAGGGTGGGTTCACACCTGCGCTTGGTGTCCGTCCGTCGCCAATCCAGTGAAAATCTCGGCGAACTGGATTGGCGTCGGATACAGACCGGTCAGCGGCGCATTGGTTAAAAACCCATTCATTTGAATGGGTTTTTAAAGCAGTGCTTGGGTGTGCGCTTACACCCTCTGCGCTGCCAATCCTTTTTTTTTCGTCGGAAACAAAGTCGGACATGCAGGACTTCGTGTCCGACGAAAAAAAAAGGATTGGCAGCGCAGAGGGTGTAAGCGCACACCCGCGCACTGCTTTAAAAACCCATTCAAATGAATGGGTTTTTAACCAATGCGCCGCTGACCGGTCTGTATCCGACGCCAATCCAGTTCGCCGAGATTTTCACTGGATTGGCGACGGACGGACACCAAGCGCAGGTGTGAACCCACCCTTATCTTTATTTTTTGAACAAAGAAAAAGTCCTGTTATGCTTCGTTCACACCTGCGCTTGCTATCCGTCCGTCGCTAAACGTTTTATGAAAACAACGCATTCATTAAAAAAAAAAGTACACAAACGGTTACCAAATGTATACCACAATCCATGATTTTAGACGGATTGGTAAACGGATACCTGGTGAAAAAGGTGTCCGTTTGTGTCCGTTTGTGTACGTTTTGCTAATCCGTTTTGAATCCTTTTTTTCCCATATTTTTTTTTTTTTTTTTTCTTCAGTCTGCGCATGTGCAGAGAAGAATATTAAGCAAATAAAACGGATTGTAAAACGGACACAAACGGATTCCAATCCGTTTGTGTCCGTCTCCCATAGATTTTAATGTTAAAAAAAGACGGTTTGGCGACGGTCCGCGTGTATCCTTTTTTTTTTTGCACGGACAGAAAGTCCTGCATGTCCGACTTTGTGTCCGACAAAAAAAAAGCGGTTTGGAGTCGGAGAGGCTGCAATCGGACACCTACGGATTGCTTTAAAAGCCCATTGAAGTGAATGGGCTTTTAAACGAAACGTTTGCAAACCGTTCCCAATCCTTTTTCTGACATTTAGAACGGATACACGACGGACGGATAGCAAGCGCAGGTGTGAACGAAGCATAAGCCGCCAGGGACTCAGATCCTGCAGTGCCTGCCAGACGTGTCCCCCTGCTTAAGCCAGTACATATCCGGGTCCGTCTGAAGTTTGCTAGAGAGCATTTGGATGTTCCAGAAGAGTATTGGGAGAATGTCATATGGTCAGATGAAACCAAAGTAGAACTGTTTGGTAGAAACACAACTCGTGTTTGGAGGAGAGTGAATGTTGAGTTACATCCAAAGAACACCATACCTACTGTGAAGCATGGGGGTAGCAACATCATGCTTTGGGGCTGTTTCTCTGCAAAGGGACCAGGACGACTGATCTGTGTACATGAAAGAATGAATGGGGCCATGTATCGTGAGATTTTGAGTGCAAACCTCCTTCCATCAGCAAGGGCATTGAAGATGACACGTGGCTGGGTCTTTCAGCATGACAATGATTCCAAGCACATCGCCAGGGCAACGAAGGAGTGGCTTCGTAAGAAGCATTTCAAGGTCCTGGAGTGGCCTAGCCAGTCTCCAGATCTCAACCCCATAGAAAACCTTTGGAGGGAGTTGAAATTCCATGTTGCCCAGCGACAGCCCCAAAACATCACTGCTCTAGAAGAGATCTGCATGGAGGAATGGGCCAACATACTAGCAACAGTGTGTGCCAACCTTGTGAAGACTTATACAAATACTTATTTTCCACCATAATTTGCAAATAAATTCTTTAAAAATCAGACAATGTGATTTTCTGGATTTGTTTTCTCATTTTGTCTCTCATAGTTGAGGTCTACCTATGATGTCAATTATAGGCCTCTCATCTTTTTAAGTGGGAGAACTTGCACAATTGCTGGCTGACTAAATACTTTTTTTCCCCACTGTATACATATACATTTTCACCTCTACCCCCATGCTATGCACAACTAATGCAGGAATCAAAAAGCTGACTAGTGAATATGTCATGTCTGAGGCTAGCCACACAAGATTTGGTCCACTGCAGGATGTCCATAGCAGTGGACCTGGCCAAAGTACAAACAAGGCGAATCATATTGCAAAGGTTGAAAAATGACCTGCAGCAATAAAAGACACTTTGCCCTGCAGTTTTTTTTTTCTGCAGTGTGTGGATGGCATTTTTTAAAATCATGTTTGCTACATTGCTACTGTATATTGCAGCAGGTTATCTTCCAACAATTCTGCTGTGGCTAACCCACTGCAAACTTATCACAATTGTCCCCAACCAAAGGAACCTTTCACACTAATGATTTTTCTGTTCGAGTGCTGTCTGCAAGAAAAAAAAATTACATACTTATTTTATTTACAGACTGAGAAAATTGTAACACGAACTATTTTGTTCTCTGCTTGTCTTGAACATTGAAGTCCATGGGTCCATGAACATGTCATCCGTGTGCTGATCACGTTTCATCGTTTTTCCTTTTTTTTTAAAAGACAGCATATGTTTTTTGTTTTTTTTGCAGACGCAAAAATAGCAGATGGCGCATGGATGACACACAAATTAGAGATTGATGGCACACGGATCAAACCATAGAAATATACTAGAATGCAAAACGTCTATTTTTTATAGCTCACAAAATAGATAGTTTGTGTGAAAGCAGACCAAAGCTATATTCAGATGACAGTGACTATCGGGCAATGTGATGGACCTTTTTTAACGTCAGTCACACAGATGCATTAAAATTCATTCATGTGAATCTGGCCTATTCACATGACTGATATCCTGACGGTCCGTTGAGAATAAATAAAATCTCATTCACTTTGCTGGGACTGTAAAATACTGCTTTTCCCCCACTGCATTTCTGCAATGAACAGAAACGCTGCTTTTCTGCAACCTGTGGCCTCAGCCTAAGGCCCCTTGCAGACGACCGTGCTGTGGGTCAGTTTGCTATCCATGTATTTCACAGATAGCACACTGACCCATTCTTTTCTATGGGCCCTTACACACGACCGTGATTTTCACGGTCCCGTGTGCAGGCCGACAGGTCCTATTCCTGTCCTATTTTGCGGCCCGTGCTTCCGTGGCTTCTATTCATTTAATGAAAGGAGCCGCGGAAGCATGGCCTGTGCACGGGCGGCACACAAAGACATCCCCGTGTCCCCCGTGTGCAGCCCGTGCTTTTAATTCACGGCAGGCCGGTTGCACCACGGTCATCTGCAACTGGCCTTAGGCTGCTTTCACACTAGCTATCCTTTTTACAGACTACAGTACCACAGATGTTGTGCATCCTAGTGTATTTCTGTGTGCAATCCGTGTCTGATCATTGTGCTATCCATGTCCCATCTTTTTTTTTAGATGGCTTCTTTATTTTTCAGCAATCATCTAGCAATGTATCTGTGAAAAATGTACACCATATGGATGACATCCATGTGCTGTCCCTTTTTTTTCTCAGACCCATAGACTACATGACCAAGATAAGTAGAGAAAAGAGAAAAAAATAATGCATGCCACTATTTTTTTCTCAGTGTCTCTTGGTCTGTGAAAAACAACGGATGTATTAATGGCTCCGCTGACTATAATTGATCCATGTACTTTCTGATTTTTTCACAGATAGCACACAGGCAGAAAAGTAGTTAATATGAAAGGGCCTTAAGGCCAGGGCCCCACAATGCGAAAGCGATGTGTTTTACAGTACCTGCAAAGTGAATAGGATACTGGCTAATCCCATCCACACTTTGTAGAAACAAATCCGCATCGGAATCGCTGTGATTTAAAAAACTCAAGTGTTTTTGAAAATCTCAGCATGTCATTTATACCTACAGAAACGCTGCAGGAAAAATTGCAATATGTTTCCGCCAAGGTATTTTCCACAGCGTTTTTCTCTCTGACATTTATGACCACACAATGAAAGGAGAATGCATAATGATTTTTCAGTAAAGCCACGAAAGTGATTACTTGCTTCTGTTCATACAGGAACAATAGTACCAGCGCTGTTGGACAGGGTGCATCAGTCAATTCCTGCTGAAGAAGGCACCTCTGATGGTCTGTATCTCAAGATTTGGGACCATGAATCTAAACTGTACAAGAGTATTAGTTTGATTTTGTTATGTATGTAGCCGTTCACTGGATGCTGGCATTATTTAAGCACTGTATAGCAGTATTTAAGTTTTTGCAGTGTATTGTGGTTAGCATTGTTATTTAGACAAGTATATAGAAGGGTTATTTGACCAATACTGTTACTTGTGTAGGATACTGTATGATACATGTAAATAGGCACTTTATAGCATGATTATTTCTGCACTGTATGATTGTATGGTTGCACTGATAACACAGTATATGCTTGCACTTGTATAGGAAAGGCTAGTCCTGGCCATCAGAATAACTTTGTTTGGTGGCATCCAAGGTCAATCTTCCAGTTTAATGTGCATGGTTAGAGACCTTGTAAAAATGACCTATGGAGTCCAACAGTGTGTCCCTACTATCCTGTGTAGGCCTGGCCATTAGTCCCTAATGAAAGCCATACATACATGCTCCCTATTGGTCCATCAGCTCAGTACAAGAATCTGTACAGTGGTTAGAGATGCCCCTCCAGCACTCACCATCAGCTGTAGGTCATGTCTTATATATTCAGTAATTCAGTAACCGTAAATAACCATTTCACAAGATCAACCCTATAAATAATAAAACTACTAAGGTTTATTAAGAAATTTGCAGAATAGAGGAAAACATGAGACATTGGGCAGATAATCCCCACTGCTCTCCTTCATATGAGATACCTGAATCCTGTGTATTGAGTCAGCTTCTGGAAGAGCATGGAGCTTGCTGACACAGCACATGGTGTTAATGACTACTCGCTTCTTTTATGAGGCTAGAATTATCCAATGACTGAAAATACTAACAGGAGTCTAGGGGTAAACATGAAATCGTTGCTTTGTGTTGTTACAGTTGTCTAATACGGAGGCTGTATTCATTTATCGTAGGTCCCTGCAGACCAGTTCCTGATCTGTAGCTGGAGATATCCGCTTAAATTTTTGTTGCTCTTGAAATAGGAAGATCCTTATCTCTTATCCACAAATGACAGGAATAATAGAAGAGGCTGCAGGAAAAAAGCGTTCAATTCAAAACGTATGTGAAACAATGCTAGGAAGGGATTACAAATACACATAAAACCACAAAGCCCAGTGCCATAAGGCAATGGGGTATTTTTCATAAACAGGTAAGGAATGAACTGTAGGATGACAGTGTCAATATGCAAATATATTTGACATATAGGCTAGGTTCACACAGAGCATCTGTTGCATTTTTGTTGCATTTGCCTTGCTTTTTTTCAAAGCATCTTAAGGACTTGTTCACGTCTATTTAAGACTAGGCTACACAACAATTTTGGGAACAACTCCTTTCATGACCAAAGATTGTAGGGTTGCTCTGTGATGCCCTTACTCATGTTAGTGAATGGGGTTGCATTGAAACCCCTAGTGTGCTACGACTACAACTTCAAGATGCAAAAATAGTCAAGCTTGACTTTTAGTCATGTTTGACTTTTTTGTGACTGGAAGTCATGGTCATGGCACACTAGGGGTTGGAATGTGACTCCATTCACTAACATGAGTGAAGGAATCACAGGGCAACCCAGTGATCTTTGGTTGTGCAAGGGGAATCGCGACTAAAAATGCTGCGTAGTCCTAGCCATACAGACGCGTGATGTCTGCATTAATCATGGACTGCATATGAACCCATTGATTTTAAAGGGTGTTTGCTCTATTTTGGTCCGTTGCTGTGTTTTTCACATATGTGATCAATCACAGATAGCACATGATATGAAAACGACTAGGATTGTGTGCGGTCCATGATTAACATGGATATCACATGTCTGGCACTAACAACGGTGCTCTGGCTGGCTCTCAACCATCCCTGAGGGAGAGGAAAAACCTGCCCAAGACAAACACCAGGCAGCCCTGAGACAGGGAAGATACTACTGTCCAATTTGCAGAGACTGTGCCTAGGAAGAGGATAGGAGTCGTGCTTCCTAAGAAGCTGCCTACTGGGACCCATTTGTCAGCCAGGTATTTGGGCCTCTAGGACTTCCTTACATTTAGCCCCCAGACCTCAATACACTGGTAGAGGCTAAGTTTGTCATTAAAAGACACCCCATCACAGTCTGGGCATCCCTCATCCCAAGCCTGGGTGTAGCCAACAAGTTGGAGACTACTACCAACAACAGGAAGCTGCAAGGGCCCTGGTGGTTATGCAGGAATGACATAGGAAGGCAGATGTGCAGTTGAAACAGGGTGGAACTTTACTTCAGTAACTGTAACTGTGAAACAAGCAGCTTCCAAATGGGGGTTGTAGTATCCCACTGTTAAACTCCCCCAGCCTTGGTCTTGAGGGGATGCCCAGTGATGTTTAGGCTCTAATGCCGTACTCCACTGCAAACTAACTCCACTCCTCAGCCTCCTCCAGCAGCAGATACTGGGGGCTGTACTCCAAGGTAGTTCTAGCAGGGGTCTGGTTACCTTTTGTTATGAGGTCCCGGATAACACCTTCTGGCACAGGACTCCTTCTCCTTCACTCCTCCTACCACAATGTCTAAACATCAGACAGTTGATCTCCCTGTCTCTGGGCTGTTTCTATAAGAGCCTTGGGTTGTATCTTCCTCCTCAGGGGCTGTGTTGAGAACCATTAACCCACAGTCTTCAGTGCTGGATTGCACTACCTCCTCTGCACTCTCACACTGCACTAGAACTCGGTAAGACTGAGACTGAGGCCCTAAAGGTTCCCCAAGAGACAAAAGGTCTCCTCAGACCCCACACAGTGGCCTGTGATAGGCCAGGGCTGTACCAAGTATAGGGGTGAACAATGGGGAAACCAACAGGGAATAACAAGGGGAGAGCTGCAGAATAAATACATGTTACAGAACATATAGACAAGACATATAAACATAACCCAGAGGCACAAAGGCAAACACAATATAAACAGGAGCACTCTGGGATGCTGCACAACAACAAAAAAACATATTTTTTCAGATTAACACTGTCACACTTTGTATTGTTGAGCAGAACAGGAAAAAAAAACATTAAACAATTTTGTTTCAGTTTAGCCCAGGATGTGAGACTGTGCATTGGTGAACACCAAAAAAAACCTCTTACATTAAGGATATTGTTTTTAGATGTTTCAGGCAGAATCAGCACTTTGCTGTTAGAATAGAAGTTTGTATGTATTTAATACTAAAATTTGCACAAGAAAACCCTTAACAAAACATTTTTCACTAACAGGGTCTGTAGGACTGACTGTCAGTAAAAAGTATGTTTAAACACTCTGTATACAGCAGCACAGATCTGCTTCCTCAATCTATGATTTTAATCACTAATCTGCCTATAATTGGTTATATCTGATTAAATTCCCCTCCTATTCCTAACTATTGTTTGCAATTGTAAGCTGTGTTGATGCAGTGAACTGAAACACAGACCCTACACTATCTCCACCATTACTGTAATGACTTGTGTTCCAGTTTTCGGCATCTTATATAGTGTATATGACATCAGCACTGTAAGGTGTGCACCTATCATTGTCTATTGGCTAAGAGGGTGTCAGCTGATGTCAGGTGGTACTAGAACGTCATACAGTGACTCATACAGTGACTCATTCCTCCTCAACGCGTGGTGTTGGCAATTTTTGTTTGTCTGAGATGAATGGTATGTGTTCGGTTTCGTTAAAAACCAAGCAATTTGGAATATTCAGGTTAAATCTGGTTTGTGATGAGTCAGTTCACCCAGTGCCGACGTCAGCACTCAGTATACCCAGGCAAGTACCGGGGCCCCAAGCTCATGAGGGGGCCCACTTGGGTGCTGGGTACTGATTGTGGCTGTTTTTTTTTTCTTTTTTTAAATAGGCCATTACCTGTTACCTATTTACTTACCAATCCTTGCTCCTGCCCACAGCTGCTTCCCCTTCAGCCCTGCAGGGGGCCCTGTGCATCGCATATCAAGTCTGAAAAGACCCCTGAGTATAATAATAGTTTGTGGGTTGTGAACCCCCAAAATTTCGGGTTCTGCTGAATGCGATATTTTTGCAATTTTTGCAAGGAACCCCATAGGGGCCACTATGGGACATAATACTGTGTAAAGAAGCCACTGTAGGACATTATACTGTGTGCAGGGGCCACTGTGGGACATTATACTGTGTGAAGGGGCCACTGTGGGACATTATAGTGTGTGCAAATGGGGTGTTATACTGTGTGGGGGCCAGGAATGGGGGGCTATGCCTCCTATGCCACCCCTGCTACCTCTTGTGTCACCCCCTCTATCTCATAGATTGTAAGCTCTTGCGAGAAAGGGCCCTCAGTCCCATTGTGTGAATTGACTATCACTCTGTAATGTATCTTTTTGTCTGTACTTAAACCCTAAAAAACTGTAAAGTGCTGCAAAATATGTTGGAGCTATATAAATAAAATGTATTATTATCATTATTATTATTATGGGGGGCTCCAAGTTAAAAGCTTTCTATGGGGCCCAGTCTTTGCTAGTTACACCCTTGTAGATATATGGATATATATTATATATCTATTTATCTATCTATAATCTATATCTATATATAACCCCCCCCCCCCTTAGATGCCAGAAGCACCCCATGGATTCCTGCGCCCCCTCAGATGCCGGAAGCTCCCCAAGGACCCCTGCCCCCCCTTAGATGCCAGCAGCACCCCACGGATCCCTGCCCCCCCCTTAGATGCCAGAAGCACCCCACGGATCCCTGCTTCCCCCCTTATATGCCAGCAGCACCTCAGGGACCCCTGCTTCCCGCTTAGATGCCAGAAGCACCCCACGGATCCCTGCTTCCCCCCTTAGATGCCCGTAGCACCTCAGGGACCCCTGCTTCCCCTTTAGATGCCAGCAGCACCCCACGAATCCCTGCCCCCCTTCCTTAGATGCCAGCAGCACCCCACAGATCCCTTCCCCCCTTAGATGCCAGAAGCACCCCACAGATCCCTGCCCCCCCTTAGATGCCAGAAGCACCCCACAGATCCCTGCCCCCCCCCCCCCCCCCCTTAGATGACCGCAGCACCTCAGGGACCCCTGCTTCCCCTTTAGATGCCAGCAGCACCCCATGGATCCCTGCCCCCCCCTTAGTTGCCAGCAGCACCCCACGTATCCCTGCCCCCCCCTAGATGCCAGAAGCACCCCATAGATCCCTGCCCCTCCCCTCAGATGCCAGAAGCTCCCCAAGGACCCCTTCCCCCCCTTAGATGCCAGAAGTGCCCCAAGGACCCCTGCCCCCCCCTTAGATAGCAGCACCCCAAAGACCCCTGCCCCTCCTTAGATTTCAGCAGCACCTCAGGAACCCCTGCTTCCCCTTTAGATGCCAGCATCACCCCACAGATCCCTGCCCCCCATTTAGATGCCAGCAGCACCCTCATAGACACCTGCCCCCCCCCCCCCTTAGATATCAGCAGCACCCCAAAGACCCCTGCCCCTCCTTAGATGCCAGCAGCACCTCAGGGACCCCTGTTTCCCCTTTAGATGCCAGCAGGACCCTCACGGACGCCTGCCCCCCCATAGATGCCAGCAGCACCACCACAAGGATCCCTTCCCTATTGCTATTGTGCATGCGCGGGCCAGGAGACATCTTTGTGACGTCGCTAGGCAACTCGTGCATGCACAATTGTTGATGTCGTCACATGACAGGAGGAGACAGGACGGAACGTAAGCAAACGGGGAGCGGTGTAGTGAGAGGAGGGGATGGGAAGTGAAGGGATGGGAGGAGAGGGGAGGGGTGGGATGGGAGGAAAGAGGAGGAGTGGGGACGGGAAGAAAGGGGAGGAGTGGGGACAGGAGGAAAGGGGAGGAGAGAGACAGGGGATATAATATGTGACCCCCGTCTCCGAAAGCAGAGAAACGGATCGTCACAGGATACAATGAAGATGTGCCTGAGGCGGTCACGTGACCGCCCCAGCGATAATGGTAAGTATAAATTTTTGCTAATTAAAGTAATTTATAAAGTAGATAGGCGGGGGGGTGTTTAGTTTAATGTGAAAATTTTGTATTATCCTGGACAACCCCTTTAACAAAGCTGGAGTCCCAGCTGGTACCATAAATGTTTGATTAGTAATAAATCTGGTGCCCGAGCAAGGCAAGGAAGTGTTGCAACCTGACAGAAATACAGTTGTGCTAAAAAGTTTACATACCCCAGCAGATTTTTTGGCTTTTTGGCCTTTTTTCAGAGAATATGAATGATAACACAAAAACTTTTTCTCCACTCATGGTTAGTGGTTGGTTGAAGCCATTTATTGTCAAACTTCTGTGTTTTCTCTTTTTAAATCACAATGACAACCAAAAACATCAAAATGACCCTGTTCAAAAGTTCACATACCCTGGTGATTTTGGCCAACCAAATTTCGGCCACAACTGCCCGGAAAATTGTTCGGGATGCAAAGAAAAACCCACACATAACATCAGCTGAAATACAGGACTCTCTGAAAATTATAGGTGTGGCTGTTTCAAGATGCTTAATAAAGAGGCACTTGAAGAAAAATGGACTGCATGGTAGTGTTGCCAGAAGAAAGCCATTACAGCGCAAATGCCACAAAGAATCTCGCCTTCAATACACCAAACAGCAAAGAGACAAGCCTCAAAACTTCTGGAACAAGGTAATTTGGAGTGATGAGACAAAAATCGAACTTTTTGGCCACAACCATAAACGTTACATTTGGAGAGGTGTCTACAAGGCCTATGATGAAAGGAACTCCATTCCTACTGTAAAGCACGGAGGTGGATCACTGATGATGTGGGGATATGTGAGCTTCAAAGGCACAGGAAACTTGGTCAAAGTTGAAGGAAAGATGAATGCAGCACGTTATCAGCAAATACTGGAGGCAAATTTGCACTCATCAGCCAGGAAGCTGTGCATGGGATGTACTTGGACGTTCCAACATGACAATGATCCAAAACACAAGGCCAAGTCGACCTGCCATTGGCTATAGCAGAAGAAAGTGAAGGTTCTGGAGTGGCCATATCAGTCTCCTGACCTCAATATCACTGAGCCACTCTGGAGAGATCTCAAGCGCACAGTACATGCAAGACAGACCAGGAATTTACAGGAACTGGAGACTTTTTGCCAAGAAGAATGGGCAGTTTTACCATCTGAGAAAATAAAGGGCCTCATCCACAACTACCACAAAAGACTTCAAGCTGTCATTGATGTTAGAGGGGCAATACAACTGGGGTATGTGAACTTTTGAATAGGGTCATTTTGATGTTTTTGGTTGTCATTATGATTTAAAAAGAGAAAACACAGAAGTTTTAAAATAAATGGCTTCAACCAACCACTAAAACAAAAACTCTGCTGGAGTATGTAAACTTTTTAGCACAACTGTATTCCTGGGAAACCCTTGCTGTATGTGGGCAAGCATTATGCTGCTGAAAAATACCAGTTGGAAGCCCTGGGATGAGAGAAAAACACATGTGTCTGCAGGATGTCCTACACATATTGATGTTACTATCCCTCGTATCACTACGAGGGGTGACTGACTGTTGTATGTGACGGCACCCCGATCAGCACACCAGCAGTTGAAGCAGTGCGTCACTCCAAAGCAAAGGCAGGATTGAAGCACTCACCATGAGGCCTCCATACTTGAATCCAACAATGGTTGATCCCAAACAAAACCTGGATTTGTTGCTAAAGATAATAGGGTTCCAGACTGTAGCAGTCCAATTTCCTGGAAATGGTCCAGGCAGAGACAGAGGTGTGTAATGACGGTTCCAACTGGGCCTGGATGGTAGACAAGGAAACTATGGGAGCTGCTCATGGTTGTCGGTAGATCAAATGATCTTCTATGCTGGTTGTCTGTTTGGAGTCTTTTAGCCATGTGTGCATGCCCTCACATGACTTCTGCTCCCAACACCTTGTAACAGCTAGGTCAGAACAGCCAAGATGGTGGGCAATTCATCAAAACAACCATCCTGCTTCTCTGAGTCCAATGTTGTACCCCCTCTCAAAGTCTATTAACTAGGTAAAATGTCTTCAAGTGTGTCATAGAGTTATGTCTAGCAAGTCAACAATTTCTCACCAAGAGGTACGCTACCCAAAAGTAGTCACTGAGAGCCTTTTTAAAGCACAGTGCGGGAAGCAGTTTTACATCCTGTTTTGGCAAGACTCTAATCAGATCGAATACACGGTTTTGCAGCAATCCGACATTTCAAACTAGGTGCGTTATTTTTTTTTTTTTATCAATGAGTGTATTTAAGGGGTCACCCAGTTTATAGCATAGATGGTTTATCCTTAGGATAGGTGTTGGACCCCCGCAGATTACCTGTACTGACACAGCGCAGCTCTTGGTAAAGTTTACATACCATGAGTTGCGCTGCTAACTTTCCATACAAACTGTAGCAGTGAGTGTAGGTACTGGAGCGCTGCCCCATTGAAGTCAATGAGACAGAATTGGAGTACCTACACTTGCCTCTAAAGTTTGCACAGGAAGTGAGCTGTGCTGCTTGCGATATGGAAACCTTACAAAATGCTGCATTGTGTTGGTACAGATTATCTGTGGGGGTCCCAGGTATCGGACCTCTGCTGATCTCATGTTGATGGCCTATGCTAAGGATAGGACATCAATACGAGAAACCGGATAATCCCTTTAAGATGACTGGACCATTGTACCAAACAAGCACTTTCACCTCTTATGTCACCCCTATTTCCTAATACATTGTTAGCTTTTGTGAGGAAGATCCTCCTATTATTTCATATGTTGATCACTTTGGTACACAGTAATGTTGAATATTATGTGTTCATGTATCCTTTTTTTGTAAAGTGCTGTACAGTGAGTATATTGGCTCTATATAAAAATATTATATCTATTATATAATATATCTATATATACTACATGGGTGGAAATGCTAGTTAATGACCAAAAACTGGTGAAAAATTAGTCAGAATTATTTTCTGAAACTTAAAATGTGAGCAAATTGTAGCACAAGAAATGGACGTTTTGATTTAAAAAAAAAAAAAAAAAAAAAAAAAAAAGAAAGAGAGGTTAAAAAGCAACCACAAATCTACAATTCCCAGTTGTAAAGGGCTGGCTTATGTTTTATTACCCTTTCTACTGCAGATAGTAGGTATTTTTCTAATTTCATCCTCTGTGGGAAAATGTCTGATTTCTGTTCCCCAGAGTAAGATTTTGATACTTGTTAATCCATTGATTATTGACTTTTTGGCGAACACTGTTAAGCTGAATGTTCCAAGTAAGCAAGAAAATCAATAGCATCTTAAAAACTATTCTATTCTGTGTCACCATACAGGGGCCTCATATCATCCCCAGGGGCACTTTGGTGATTATTTTGCATTTAATGTACACAAAGTGAACAGAAATAAAGAGTCTACCACATTGTGTCAAGTCATTTAGTTTGTAAAGAGCAAAAAAATAAATAAAAATAAATACAAATTTCTAAAACCAAACTAACTGAAACGACCCAAAATAAATTAGAAAATTTCATTCATGTTCTACAAAAGTGTATAATAAAGTATGTTAATAACAATGCTTTAAAATACTATAAACTATGATGGTCCAACATTTGACCCTAATGGCACATTTCCTCCATTAACACACTTAACAGTTCAACACATGATCCAGGTGAGGACTATGGGCTGTGCTTGGTAATACAGCTCAATTTTATTCACTTAAATGGGTCTGAGCTACTGCTGTGCTATGTGACCGATGAATGTGATGTCATTCGGACAGGGAAGTGGCCACAACACTTCAAACAGCTGTTCAGTGTTGGACCCCCACTGACCACATACTGGTGACTATCCTGATGATGAGTCACTCACATGCAAGTCCCGGAAAAAATAACCCTTTAAGGGCCTTAGCCTAAAAAGTTATCTTTTTTAGCTAACACCTTTCACATGTGACAATCCACATATGTTTTAATGAGATTTCAGCTAATATCAGGAGGTCCCTGTGGTTAAACTCTACAATGAAGTTTTAGCAGAAGTACTGACTTCATGGATATCGTTTGCCCACCTCTTTAATGTGGAGCCATATTAATTTTCAGTCAAAACTTTCAATGCACAGACAGGTAAAAGAGGAGCCTAAAACTCTGCCTAGTACCTCATTCTACCCAACTAGACCCATCTCTGATGGTGTCCAGATGTGAATGGAATATTTTAAAACTTTCTTTGGGCTGCATGAAGTGCTTCTATTAGTAAATATTGGCTATTATCCTAATAACATAACAACAAAATGTATACACTGCCATAAATTAAAAACAGCAGCAATGTACAGGAACATCACATGTTAAACAAAAGGAAAGAGAAGACCTGCGACCCCCTTCTTTTCCACATCTCTGGGGGGTTGTCTGGTGCAAACAGATGGATACAGGCAACACATGGGGTGAGGCGTTCTAGTGTGAGACAAAAAAAAAAAAAAAGAGTAAGAACGAATGGCCCAGTCACTGTGATATCATCACAAAAGCAGGTCTGTGCTTGGGCACTGAATGGGTTTTCACGTCGTCCTTCTTATCAGGTTTTACAGACCCTGAGTCGGAGCTGCCTGCTCTTCCACCAAATGATTTCCCCATTCAGAGGCACACAAAGGCCAGTTGGCTTGTAAAGTGTTGAGATTAATTGCCCAATAACCAGAAATCTTGATTCAGCCTGCACAGACAGCTTTGCCCTAAGGGTGAGGAGGGGGAAGGGGGAGTCGAGGGGGATCCCATAATGAAGTGTGCAAAAGTTAATTTGATCCTTGACTCGTTGTTTGTTGAAGGGGCAAACAATGAGCCTTCTCCTCATCAGTATAATTGAGAGGGTTACGCTCTGTGCTCCGCTTCTGTAACATGATTACATCTTATGGCAACATTGCAATAGAAAATGGAAAGTAAAGCATGCAATATGTGCGGCATACAGGCTGTGGGATGCAATGTATATAATATGCTAGAGCCTGTGATTACATTAATGTGGCTAACAGGCATGTTCCCTGTATACACTGCCCAGACACGCAGCATGGAGCATTGATGAGCTGTAGACAAATTCCATTAATCGACGGCTCTTTTATCCTATTTATTGTAACCTGCAAAACTTGGCTCTCAAACAACTCATCCTAAACCAAGACTTCCTTGGTGGTAGAGTCATCGTATCCAGCTTGACTAATGTCATTCTATATATTTTTATGCTTCAGTCACTATAATTGATTAAATAATATAAGTACTGTTTATACAGAGGTTTCACTCTGGCCAGATATTTTCTTTACCTTCTTGACAGAAAACTCTGTTAAGGTGTGCTATTAACGTGTAATTAGTGGCCATCTGCATTGACATTTTTGGGGTGCAATTATCATATTTAGCAAAGATTGCAGCCAACCACTTTAGAGCCACATACATTGGCAGATGACCAATAACTGAACATTACAATAAAATGCTGACAATCACATTAAACTGGGTCAACATTCATTGGGTATAGTGTCATATTCTGCGCCTGTATATGCACTTGTTCTGATGTATGTCCCTGTGCTTTTTCCCCCTTCTGAACTGATTAACCATCCTTTTGTATGATAGAAGACTCTGTTCTGTAAATTGTGCCATTATCCATAGCCATAAACACCAAGCCAATTACCTCAGCTAGCCTCTGTTACCACTAAACCATTTGCCTCTAGTAACATCATTTATAACCACCATGATAGGTGCCTCTTGCAAAAAATCTCCTTCAAGTTCTTCTGCTTTGCTGGCCTTTGTGTCTGTGCCATCCTCTACCAAGGCCAATTCACAGACCAAAGATACCCATAAAGTCTGACCCCATTACACCTCTATGATCTGCTAATCCCTAATCTGCATAATTCCATCTGCCTTCTTATTTCAAATATCTTATTTCACCGTATCTTGAAGCAGGTTCCCCCAAGGAAGGCTTGCAGTGTTGAAGATGATTCATAGAGGTGTTTGTGCAACATCATAATTCATACTTTCAATGAGAAACTCTTCTAAAAGTTTCTCTTTAAAAATAAGCTATTACGAAGCATTCATTTGCTTTTATCATATGTCAATTAAAGTTGACTTGGTGGGGGTCCAGTAGCGATGATCAGTCAACTATCTTGAGGATGATAGTAGATGGATAACAGCTGCCAGACCCCGCACCAATGGGAGAATAAGAGCATGTGCAGGTTTCAGTATCTGTCATTTATTTTATTATAAAGTGACCACACACACCTGGCACCTCTACTTTAAATGGGATCTTTTTGTTTTCCTCTTTCAGACTCCTTAGATTCTACAATATGACAACATAATAGTTATTAATCCACACAACCTTGATTTTTTTCAATGGATCTTGGGTCTTGAGAATGTCATGATTGTGTTAATAGATCACTACTACTAATACTGAAACCAGCCAACTGCTTTGGGTTTCTTCAGAAGTCAATGGTTAAGACACACAACTCAAAAATATGTGAGCTTGCATAAAACTAGACTACCTAGTTTAAAGTTCCTAGAGGCCCATGTGCCAATGCTATCTTTGGCCTCTACCTTAACCCCAATCGCTCACTATGCACTGTATATGGGATAAATATTACACAATATCTATATGCATTCCATTAAGATAGCATAATCTTGTTTTTTTTATAATTCATGCTCCAAAAGCATAAGGGCCTGGTTGCAATGACTATAGTAATAGTAACTGACTAAAGAAAAAAATCAAACGATTGCAAAAATAAAAGCTTATTTAGCTGTGAAATATGTACCATTTTGTCTGTTTCCCAATATTTTAAATGGCTGGTCCAGACAATGAACATGCCAACAACACACAGCTCTATACACCCTGAAATAACATGTACATAAAATTAACTTGGCAAGAAAAAAAAATGCAGCAGCAATTCCCGGTGAAGCGCTGGAGCGGTGAGATCATTACGTGGTATACAGCTGGTTGTGCTCAAGAGATAAATATTCCAGGCTCCCTCGACACCAGCCTAACCATTCCTTTTGATCCCGGTTAGAGATAGGGTCTGTGCAGCCGACACGTTGCTTCATCTGGTGACTTTAAAGATCAAATAAGCAGAATAAAGCGAGACAACGAGATGCCAGCCAGGGGGAGACTTTTCATGTCCCTCAGATACAAAACGGTGACAATGGCAGAAGAAACAAAAAAGACACAAAGATGAGAATTTGTGTTATGTCTCGTGTGAAATGTGCCACTAAGTTTTGTTCCTTATTTGCCCTTGTATAAAAGGATCACATTGGATATTTTATGAAAATACTAAATCTTATATTATTTGATCATTTTAAATACTTACAAGTTGCACATCAAAGTAGGAACCTTCAATATGTCAATATTGTCCATGGCATCACCACTAAAGCCAGCGATGGTCTGCTGTGGTCATGTGACAAGAAGCAGGATAGGAACCTGATGACTAATTGCACTAAATTTTAAAATTTTGTCTTTTTTCACTGCTTTTTTTTTTCACCTAAAAGTAAAACTATTGGCTCCTAAATTTCCTATCAATATATCTATTTGTTTTGGCCCAACACAGATGCTATTTCATTGGATGGAAGGGGATAAGCGGTTCTCAGAATTTTCTAAAGGGAGGCATGGCTAACACTATACTGTTTCTTATGTTATATTGTCAGCTTTAAAGGGGATCTGTCAGCAGGAAAAGTGGTATCAGACTAATGACCTTGTAGACATGTTGTACACTCTCCAAAGATACGTTTCTTATTCTGCATTGCAGCTCTATTTTTCTATTTATTATCCTTTACTTTCTGCTCTAGATAAGCAACCCTGGCATAAGAAGAAACTCCCCTAAAGCCACTTCAACTAATTAGCATAATAATAAAATCTGATTTTCATGAAAAAGAAGCTGCATGGCAGAATAAGAAAGACATCTTTGGAAAGTGTAGAAACAGCTCTACAATGTACTGGTACTGTCATTAATTTGATACTGATTTTCCTGCTGACAGACTCCCTTTAAATCAATGCATGTGACATAGCTGTGGGAGATGCATGGCATGCAACTAAAATTGGATCCCTTTCATGGGAGGGACCAACAGAAATCTCTGCCACATATGCATATGCTTAGATCCTATTATGTAAGATAACTGTACTATAATGTAATACTTCTGCATGGTCCTCACTATAGAAAGAAATATATAACTGTAATATGTTCATTCTATACAGTGTGATGTCATTGTACACAGTGACATTGTTTTGTTGAGGGGTCCTCCCTAAGGCACCAGGTTTAAGTGTAAGTGCAACCAATATTGGACTGAGGTTCATTGGGTCTACCAGATAAAATGATCTGACACTGAGTGCAACTAAGTTGCCCCCAATAGTTACAGCACTAGCTAAACATCATGCTACAAAATAACTTTTTACATTTCCTATTAGATCTGATTTATGGCTGACAATTTCATTAGTGCACACTAGGTTTAAGACTTTGGTCCAATAATTTTCATATTTTATATTTATTAATGCATAATGTATTTAATGTGGAACAGCATAAGCAATGCTTGTGAGCAGAGTATTTTGTACTGGTCTATGGCATATTATCAGGAGGTCCAGAATTCCTCAATAGATGGTAATCCCCCCACCAACTCATTAACCCCAACATAAAAAATTCCTGATTCTAACCAGTAAAGGTGCTGACAGCTTACAAAATGTCAACATTTTCACTCCATGTTCTGCTTGGTCCTTGCATAACAAAAGTCTTCTAAATTCAGAGGTTTTTCATTGGTTCGGTGTTGAATAAGAGTCCTGGGTGAGTGGGTACAGAACAGGTGCAGTGTTAGCGGACGTTGTGCACGCCTGGCCTTTCTGTGTTTCATTTCATGCTTGTAAGTAGAATAAAGCAATGTCTGTAATGAAGCCATTTGTCACTGGCACCCAGGAGATAGGGCGTGAAGAGTATGCAATCAATATGGTGTGACCCGCCACAAAACAAGGAAGAATCTACAGTTTAACTCTACACCTCTAAAACAAACACATTTATAGCAAAGAATCATGTTTGACAATTACAGTGACAACAGTGCACATTAAGCTGCAGGTCACATGCTACTTCATTTACAAGAATTGTCTGGATTCCCAAGTCTGTGAAGGCAACACATTAGTAAAATAAACCTTCATTATGGAAAATAAGTAGAAAAATTCAATAAATACATACACAAGTAAACAACAAAAAAGGAATGGGGGTAGCAAAATGATTGCTAATAACAGCAAAACTACTATACTATACTATATACTATACTAATACTAGCACCAGAATATAAATAATATAATACTAATTCTATGAATAACAGAACTACCATAATATTGCCTCCTATGTACAAGGATGTAGCTACCAGAATACTGCTTCCTATGTACAAGACTATAACTACTACAATACTGCCTCCTTTGTTTAAAAATATAATTCTGCTCCCTATGTGCAAGAATATAACTACCATAATACTGCTCACTATTAGAAGAATATAACTACTATAAGACTTCCTCCTATGTACAATAATTTAACTACTATAATACTATCCCTCTAGGTACTATATAATAGGGTGGCTTATATACAGCAGCCACAGTCCCTGGAGATCATTTTCTAATGCCAGCTGCCTATTGATCTAATTTGTGTTATACACAGAGTCTTTATGGACCTGGCGGCTTTATTTGCATATCTACATTATTCTGGGAGTCTCTGCTTATAAATGCCTCATCTGATCCCATGAGAAAACGGATTTCATTGGGAGCATGTACAGGTCTGTCCTGTAATTCACAGCCAGCAGTGATAACATGCTGTGGCCTGGACAGACAGGAATCTTGGGCTCCTTGTATAATGCACATACCTCTCCCTTCACAGGGATTACATACTCACTTATCAGCGGGTAACACATTGCTCTTGTGTCAGGGTTATTTATCTATGACCCATCACCCCTACTTTAGGTTATTTCACCTACTAGATTCTGTTAAGACAGGTTAATGCTTTTTATAAGCAAGAAGTGGTGTCCCTGCAATGTGCAAGAATGCCCCAGAGAGCAACACACACATCAAATCTCCTGGCAACCCAAAGTATGTTTCAGGACCTGTGAATGCTGAGAGACAGGTGACAGTAGGTGGCATCATTCCAGCAACAACAGCCGCTGCTGCCACCTCTACACAGTAAAGCATAAGTTGCCAATATAAATGCAAATTCCTAAAGTTCCCCAGATGCAGGCAACAAATTGCTGCTATTGGAAAGTAACAAAGCCAGGATATGATTAATACTGAAAAGAGTGAATGACTCTGCGTATGAGTGCAGTCTGTAGCCAAGCGCACTGCGCCTTCAATAGTATCACATAACTACTACTTAGGCTGAGTGTGCATGTGTGTTAAAGTACCATATGGTAAAGGACAACCATAACTGATGCACTTTGATTCTTACTTATGTAATACATGCCCATTAAAGTGAATAAATAATCTGGCAGGACCACTAGTCGATGCTACATTATGACATCTTAGCAGTGAAGAATAACAAAAGACAATGCACTTTGGTTAAAAGGCCTACCATTCTTGTATATAAAGAGGTTTCTGCAACTTCCTAATATACTTTTTCAATTCCTCACCATTTTCAAGTTCTCTGCTTTCTGTCACTGAATGGAGACAATCTTATTTATATTCAGAAGCTGATAAATAAATAATATTTTTCAGAACAGAGGGTTTGTTACATTGTATTCCAGACAATCCTCTGATTTTGAAAGGGTTATTTAGGCATCAACAAAGTTGTTACGCTAGGTTCAAACTAGCATCGAGTGTCTGTTGTTCTGGTCTGTCAGAGGACCAGAACAACGGACAAGTGAACCACTAAAATAACGGTTACATACTGTAATGACGACAGTGGGGTCCGTCGGGTGTCCTTTCTTTTTAAACTGAAAACGGCAGATGAAAAATTTGTGCATGCAGAACTATTTCGTCCTCCAATTACACTGCGATGGAGACTCCACACAGATGTGAACATAGCCTTATAAACCACTTAGAATCGCATTAAATAAAAAAGAAATAATACTTACCTTAACAAAATCTTGCTGCCCCTGTTAAGCCACTTCCTGGAAACGAGGTAAGGATATATGACTGCTATAGTCAATCACAGGCCATGGCAGTGACCTCAGTGGTGTTGGTCACAGGTTGATATTATCATTGGAGGCCAGGATGCAGAGCAGGTGTCTCATGCAGCCAGTTCTGCAGACCCAGTTGTTAAAAATACCACAGAACTAGGGCTAAGGTGCCATATGCTTCCTGACCTGCTACTCTCTGACTTGTAGGCTGCAAACCATTATAAGCCTATGGCCTACAAAGTCCTGGGAACCTGCGTCAGGATACTCACATCCGAACAGTGGTCCAGGCTCCTAGTAGCCTGCAGGCCTAAAGTCACTAGCAGTCTAGAAGCTGTGGCTGTATGTGTGTCAGAGGATCAGGGGAATATAATTTTTATTGTTTTCTTTGAACATTGGAGGGAATAATAATACAGAGAGCATCAGGGGGAATACTAATAAGGGGGCATTAAGGGACATTGGGAAAAACATTAATATAAGGTGGTATCTGGGGACAGTGGGAGGAATAATAAAATAGGGGGCGTCAGTTGACATTGGGGGTCATCAGGGGACATTGTGAAGGATGGTTAAAATGATTGGACATAACTTATATATGAGGAGCATTAATGTGGGGAACAGGAGGCACTGTGGGCAGCTGGCACATGGTGCTTACACATCCTCAGAAAGTCATGGCTTTGCATTAAAGAGGGCATAGCCACCCTGAAAATTTTCAGCAAGGCTTTGCACAGCAATCAACCCCCATGGAGCTGTTACGAATTTGAATAGTACCACTGATGCAGAAATTGGCAGGGAACCTGGCCACCTGGGACTGGAGGGGAGGATTGTTTGTTTTATCATTTTATATTATTCTTAGTTTTAAAAACATTTTTAGTGGCTGGACAACGCATTTAACACATCAGTAGCACAACTCTTTCCCCTGTTCTGATAGTTTGTGAAAATGTATCAGCCTGGAATCCTGGCAATTTTGCTCACACAAGATTATCTAAACCAGTCAGGGCCGGCTCCAGGTTTGTGTGGGCCCTTGGGCGACAGAGCCTCAGTGGGCCCCTTTTGGAGTAATTCATGCACACTGCAGCAAAAAAAAACAATCAAAATTGAGTGTCTTTTGCTGAGGCGGACCTACTGGAGTGGACTGTAATACAGTCCATTCCATACAAGTAGATACAACCTGTTCAGACATTGAAAAGTAAAGAGGAATTTGAGGCGGACATCTGCCTCGGATTCTTCTTTATTTTCTGCCCCTGGCTCACGGTGCAGAGTATCAGTATTCTGTTGCACGGTTTTCCACCACTGATTAGGCCCAAATGAATGAGTCTAACCAGTGCGGAGTCTCAAGCCACAGCCTATGAATCAGCTGCAGAATCTGCGGCAAGACCAGCAAGACACTTTTTTTTTCCAGCTTCCTGCTCCAATTAGTTTCAATAGGAGGCAGAATGAAGGGGGAATCTGCTGCTGATTTAGGGGCGAAAATCAGCAGCAGATTCCACCGTGTGAACAGGGCCTGATACTGTTAATAGTGCCACTCCACAGTGGCCCCCACACAGTATCATATGCTTCACAATGGCCGACACACAGTATTATATGCTCCACATTGGCCCCCACACAGTATTATATACTCCACAGTGGACCCACACAATATCATATACTCCACAGTGGCCCTTACACAGCATTATATGATCCACAGTGGCCCTGAGACAGTATCATATGCTCCACAGTGGCCCCTACACAGTATTATAATCCCACTGTGGTCCCCACACAGTATTATATGCTCCACAGTGGCCCCACACAGTATTATATGCTCTACAGTGGCCCCCACACAGTATCATATGCTCCACAGTGGACCCACACAATATCATATACTCTACAGTGGCCCCCACACAGTATTATATGCTCCACAGTGGCCCCTACACAGTATTATAAGCCCACTGTGGTCCCCACACAGTATTATATGCTCCACAGTGGCCCCCACACAGTATTATATGCTCCACAGTGGCTCCCACACAGTATAATATGCTTCACAGTGGCCCCCACACTGTATCATATGCTCCACAGTGGCCCCCACACAGTATTATATGCCCACAGTGGCCCCCACACAGTATTATATGCTCAACAATGGACACACAGTATAATATGCCCACAGTGGCCCCCACACAGTATTATATGCTCCACAGTTGCCCCTACACAGTATTAAATGCCCACAGTGGCCCCCACACAGTATTATATGCTCAACAATGGACACACAGTATAATATGCCCACAGTGGCCCCCACACAGTATTATATGCTCCACAGTTGCCCCTACACAGTATTAAATGCCCACAGTGGCCCCCACACAGTATTATATGCTCCCAAGAGCCCCCCTCCTAGAGCCGGTGCTATTATTATACTTTGTGGTCACCTCAGACCCCAGAGTATAATACTCAGAGACCCAGGGAAAGTGATTAAAAATAATAAACACTTATACTCACCTTACCTCACCTCTTCTGGGCATCCTTGCTCCTTCCGACTGTCTTTAACATCTTTCTCAGTCCTCTTTTGCTTGGCAACTGAGGTCACGTGCCCCACACGTCACTGCTGGGGCCTGTGATTGGGCCTTAGCGGTCACGTGGGGGGCGATGATATCATTATGCCAGCGCACCCATATCACTGCTAGGGCCCAATCACAGTGACCTCAGTCACCAGCCGGAAGAGTCTCGGAGAGGATACTGAATTCAGGAGAGGTGAGTATAAATATTTTTTTAGCTTTAGTCACCTCCCCTGGGCTGGCATCTATTGGAAAGGGGCCCAGCGATTAGAAATATGTATAGCAGTCGGGGAATAAGGCTTTCCCCGACTGCTATCATGGTGGTACGGGGCCCCGGCCATTTCCAGTTGGCCATGAGCCTCGTACCCCATACCATTACGCCACTGCTGAGTGGGCCCCCTCAGACTTGGGGCCCCGGCCCAGACCCTTTGAGTGTAATTAGCAGAGGGAGGTGAATAAACATGACAAACTATGTTACTCACCTCCCCTGGGCTCCAGTGATGCTCCCTCCAGGGGGTAAAAACGCATAGCATCATTATGCCATGTGACCACTGAGGCCCCTGACGTCAACTCTGGAGGCATGAAGAACACGGAGAGCTGCATCGGAGCCCAGGGCATGTGAGTAACCCTGTTTATTATGCTTATTTACCTCCCCTGGGCTTCCACTTATTATACCCTGGTGACATACTGTATATCTGGTCCAGGGCGGGTTTTGAGTAGGCCTCAACCCAAGTGTGAGTCCTGGCCTCATTACTGGCCCATATAGTTTGTTTGGTGAGACCATACTGGGACTTGTTGTGCTATTTTGTTTTGTTCGTGTGGCCAGTAGTAAGCCACACGTATAGGTAGTATTTACTGTCTAGATAGTGCTCAGACGAGCAGGATTTTGTTTTTCTCATGTTTTCCTGAAGTTAAGGCTATATTTTATTTTGCTTATTCTGTGCCTGACGTAAGGTTTATTTTTGCTGTTTTTCCAAATAAACTTGTGTTGCTCCAGACTTTGTGTCCCTGTTTCTGACTGGTTGGGTCCGCACCACGGCTGCTACCGAGCTACCTCCTCCACAAATTGTTAAAGAAGTTTTCAAACAAAAGCCTTATTTTCATAACATTTATAAGTAATCGCTACTTTGGGTGTACTCGGGTGGGGCCGTTTTCTCACTAGAGGGTATTTCACTTAAAATACTGGTCTAGACTGGTCCTAACAAATATCAATTAGGTCTATGAGATTCTCTAATTGTAAATATGCTAACAACAAGCAGCAATCTTGACTTCTATATTAACATGGTTAAGAAGCACATTATTTCTATGAACTAAAGGAAATAAACAGCTATCATGTACAGGTGCATCTCAATAAATTAAAATATCTTTGAAACGTTTATTTATTTCAGTAATTAATAATAATAATAATAATAATAGTCCTTTAATAGTCCCACAATGGGGAAATTCAGTGTGTTACAGCAGCAAAGATAAGCAGATACAAATACAAATACAACATGTACAGGAATATTCCAAGGTGAGAGGCATTACATTGATAGCAGACAGACAGATAGGGCGTAGGGGGGGGGGGGGGGGATATAACAGGCAGAGAGATATGAAAATTATATGAAAAAAGTGACCTCCTTATTTTCTAGATTATTTACACACAGAGTGTTCTATTTCAAATGTTTTATTTCTGTAAATGTTGATTATGGATTACAGGTAATGAAAACCCAAATCTAAGAAAATTAGAATATAGTAAAAAAGTTAAGTATTGTAAATTCAGTGTGTCACCTGCCAAGGTCTCCTAAGCCTTTAAATGGTCCCTCAGTCTGGTTCAGTAGGACACACAATCATGGAAGACGCTGATTATGAATTGTGTTACTGAATTACTGAAATGAATGAACGGTTCAAAAATATTCTAATTTATTGAGATGCACCTGTATACTTGGTTCAACTTACCTCACAGACAACAAGCCCATTAACCCTTCATAACCAAAAGCCTGATTAGCAATTTTGTACATGTGATGGGTGAGGGTCTATTTTTGCACTGTTATTTTGTTTATTATTTTTTTAAAAAAAATTTCTCTTTTTAATAAACTATCATTTTCAAAATGATACCAAAATAGATTATTAAAGTTGGTTCCCTATTGTGTGTTGGTCATTTTTATATATTTCATATATATATAGTCTTGGGTGAACAGAGCAGCTATGGTGACAATGTACGTTTTGCATGGGCTATACTTTTTTTTTAATTTGTGTATGTATATATTTTGTTACATCATATGGCCTCCAATAAGTCATGAAACACCCCTGGGGAACATTTACACTGTATTATTGCGGTGACCAGATGGAAGGTAACGCTGCAGTTGGGATTGCGGGGTGCAAACAGCGCAGACTTGTCACAGTCTCTGGGCACGAGGGCGCAGCGCTGGTGCTGTCCCACGTTACCACCACTGGTACCGGTGATGAGGGGGCTGCACAAATGTTGGTGGTGATTGTTCCCCCAGGGCGCTTCCCCTATACTGTGCCGACTGGTGGTGTTTGGGGCGCCCTGATGTTGTCGGTGCAGTCAGACACAGAAACGGTTGTAAAGTTGAACTTTTACTTCCATGGGTGTGGAGGCACAAATGCTTAAACAGTTTCTTCAATACAAAACAACGGGGTACGCCTGGTGACACAGCAAAGTCCTGGGGTGCAGGGTAGACTTGATGAAAGGTGTTCCTAGCCCCTTATACTTCAGTGTTACAGCCCTAAGGTGCGTCTGGGCTCCTATTTGGCTCATAGGAGGATGCCCACCATGATACTAGTACATAATATTCCCCACTCACGTTATGTGGTCCTGTGGCATCCCAGAGCTGGCTATGGCTGGGCTGAGGGTGATCTCTGTGCATTGTATTATTTCCTGTTGCTTCATAGCCTGTGTGACATAGCAGGGGGTCCTGAGTCTCACACAACACAGCGCCACCTAGTGAGCCTCACACCTGCATTACACCTCCCATAGGATTGAATAGTAACCAAATGTCCAATGGGAGGACATCGCCTGGGAAAAGGGGAGGAGTCAGCTGATCACTGGGTCCCCATGGTAACACCCCTGCAGGAAGGTCCTGCGTGTGAGGAGTTAGAAGTGTGGAGTGTTAGGAGGAGGAGGTGAGGAGATAAGTGTGATGTCCTGTGAAGAAAGCAGTGAGTTTAGTGCAGGAATCTCAAGTCCTAGACAGGCCCAGGAAGGTTGGAGAGCTGACATACTCCAGCTATTCAGAAGATCCTGTCCCCTGTCTGCCTAGCCATCGCCCTGAAGGAAGTCAAGCATCATCATCTTGTCAGCATGAGACTGTGGAGAGAACATTCTGGAACACGTGCTCCATAGCAAGTATCACAGGATCCAGGGGCCAAGGCCAGACCTGTGGAATATCCTGCCACCCTGACTATTGCACCCCGAAACTCTGAGCTATCAGGACCACATAACGTGAGTGGGGAATATTATGTACTAGTATCATGGTGGGCATCCTCCTATGAGCCAAATAGGAACCCAGACGCACCTTAGGGCTGTAACACTGAAGTATAAGGGGCTAGGAACACCTTTCATCAAGTCTACCCTGCACCCCAGGACTTTGCTGTGTCACCAGGCGTACCCCGTAGTTTTGTATTGAAGAAACTGTTTAAGCATTTGTGTCTCCACACCCATGGAAGTAAAAGTTCAACTTTACAACCGTTTCTGTGTCTGACTCTGCACCGACAACATCAGGGCGCCCCAAACACCACCAGTCGGCACAGTATAGGGGAAGCGCCCCGGGGGAACAATCACCACCAACATTTGTGCAGCCCCCTCATCACTGGTATCAGTGGTGGTAACGTGGGACAGCACCAGCGCTGCGCCCTCGTGCCCAGAGACCGTGACAAGTCTGTGCTGTTTGCACCCCGCAATCCCAACTGCAGCGTTACCTTCCATCTGGTCACCGCAAGAAAAACTGGCGTCACGAACAGGATACGGGTGTGTGCCATTTTGAGAAAGCCGCCACGAAAAGTGCGCCAAATTGTCTCCAGAGCATCGGTCTTTATTGTGGACTTTGCTAAGATCAAGTTTATTCCCTGAGAGTGCTTGCCACAAAGAGGGGGAGCCCTATACCCCTGAAGTAAGCCCTAAAGACTGTCCTCTCAGTGTGTTACAGCCCTGGAAGAGTTAAAACGCCCAGGACTTGTTTGCTGCGCCACATCGCTGTGTAAGAACGCCCACAAAGGGTTAACTGTACCTTGCAAAAGTGCGGGAGATTTTTGGCACTGCCCATGAGGCCAGGAGACCCATCTGCCGCCATCTTAGGAGAGCCCAGAATGCTGAGCGCAATACTCCAGCGCACCCATACAAGAAAGTGAAAGGCGAACGTGCCGGCGCCATTTCTGACTCTCCAGTGCCGCATCACCGTCCCTGCTGTGCACCGCTGATCTCCGGTCCACGCTGCAGCTGCTGTCGGTGAGTACTGTGCCTCCCTGTCCTTGTCTTCAGTCCTCCCACGGCCCCAGCGAGTGTTTTCCGTGTACAGTGTCCGTGGGGAGTGCCACCATTAAGGAGGGGGAGCACACCGTCAGCCTGCATCACAGTGACTCTGTTAATAGCTACAGCATTCCAAGTTGTAGTCTCCATTCCCTGCCAGCAAGCAGTTGACTTTCTTAAAGAGACGGCGACCTAATTTCAGTCATACCTGCAAACAACATGACTGAGCAAAGTGACATTGTGCCATCTGTTTCTAGTGATCCAGCAGTGCCCATGGCGAGCAGCCTACCATTCTCCATGCCATTTTACCCTGGCGCACCATGGCTGCCGCGCTACAAAGGGGAGGCGCATACCCTCAGGGACTTTCGTGAGAAGATGCTGTCTCTCTTCCAGTTCTATCCTCTGAATACAGAACAGCAGATTCAGATCCTGCTGGGCCAGCTTGAGGGTGCTGCAGCTAGGGAGGTCAAATCCTGGCCTGCCTCTGACAAAAGAACCCCTGGGCAAATTCTGGACAAACTCCAGGTGAACTTTGACGTGCGATCTGTCTCCGAGGTAAAGATGCGCTTCTTTTCCAGACAACAACTACCTGGTGAGACCCTTCGGGACTATGCTTTATCCCTCCAAGAGGCGTTCAGAGCTGTGGTGCAAGTGGATCCACGTGAAAATGTGGACTCTGATAAAATCTTGCTTGACCGCTTCATAGAAGGGGCGGGTACCACATTGCTCCAGAGTCAGTTGCGAATGCTTGCTGCACAACATCCCAGCATCACATTTGCTGACTTCAAGACCCTTGCCATCCAGGTCTTGGGACAGGAGCAGCCCCAGCCGAGCCCAGTCATCTGTGCTCCCTCACCTGGACCCTCAACAAGCATTGCTCCAGTTGTCCTGCCACTACCTCTGGGTACCTCACCTGCTGCCCAAACTGCGCAGACTACACCAGCAGACTCCAGAGATGACCTTCTGGCCCGAGTGGATCATCTGACCCGTGCCATGGAGCAGATCACCGTCCGTCTAGATCGTCTGACCCAGCCGTCTTCATCGTCCAGTGATCCTTTGCGAAGTCTCAACATCTCACCTGAGTCGCCACCCAGACGTCCGTCTTCAGTGAAACCTCCGCAGAGTGAGAGGCCATACTGTACCTATTGCCATAGATATGGACACACCAGGCCTCAGTGTTTTCAGTTAAACGGGCCACCCCCGAGGCAGCGGGCCGCCCCTCGGGAGGAAAGAAGAAGGGCCCAGGTGAATCTTCAGTGCCATTGTCACGCTTCGTCTCAGCCTGCCCACACATCACAATCCGGGTGAACGGCGTCCCTCTGACAGCGTTGGTGGACACTGGATCTCAGGTAACAACCCTGCGCAAGCAGGTGTTCCTTGAACATTGGGACTTAGGTGTGTTGAATAGAACACCTGACACATGGATAAATCTGTGTGCCAGCAATGGACAGCCCATACCACAGCAGGGTTATTGGGAACCCACTATCCAGATTGGGGACTTGAAACTGCCTAGACAGGGTGTAATTGTCACTGATGTAGAGGATGATAGGTTTGCAGTTGTAATATTAGGCATGAATGTTTTACGCCATTGCTTTGCAGAAGTGTTGGATGCCTTGCATGCCTCTCTCCTTACAGCTTCTCCCAGTGACCAGCAGACCATTCAGCGGGCCATTCGTGTACTCAATGCCCAGCACAAGTTCGCCAACAAACAAGGTGAAATTGGTCGAGTCCGGATCCACGATACCCGTCCAGTAACCCTACAGCCTGGAACAGAAACTATGGTGTGGTGCCGTGCCCGTCCGGGCATAGAAAATCAGGACTACGAGGCTTTGCTACAACCCATACAGGTAGATGGCCAACCACTTGTCATGGCTGCCCGCAGCCTTGTCACAGTTTCCAATGGACGTGTTCCTGTCCGCTTAGTCAACTTGGGCGATGCTCCCGTGAACCTCCACAAGTTCCACTCTGTGGCCCTGCTACACCGGTTAGCACCAGAAGACATTCTCTCTGGTGATTCTACCGCCACACAGCGTTCCACCCAAGCTGCTGAGAACATTCAGAATGGAGCCACGAAGTCCTGGTGGGATGAATTGAACGTGGGAGACGCCAATACCCCTATAGAGCACATCAATGGGGTTCGCAATGTGGCCAAGCATTACCAACAGGCATTCAGCAAAAACCCATTGGACTTTGGTAAGACCACGACCATACAACATCGCATTCTGACTGGCAACCACCATCCAATCAAGGAGCGTCACCGTCCAATACCACCCGCGATGTACCAACCGGTGAAAAAGTTGATCCAAGAGATGCGAGATGCTGATGTCATCCGGGAGAGTAACAGCCCCTGGGCAGCCCCGCTAGTCCTTGTCAAGAAGAAAGACGGAACCCTACGATTTTGTGTGGACTATCGTAAACTCAACAACGTCACGCACAAAGACGCATACCCATTGCCGCGGATTGAGGAATCTCTAACGGCTTTGGGATCAGCTACCTGTTTCTCGACCCTGGACTTAACCAGTGGATACTGGCAAGTCCCTATGGCGCCTGAAGTTCGTGAAAAGACTGCGTTTACGACCCCGATGGGACTCTTTGAATTCAATAGTATGCCATTTGGGCTATGTAATGCCCCAGCCACATTCCAACGGCTTATGGAGAGGTGCCTCGGCCATGAGAATTTCCAGAGTGTGCTACTGTACCTGGACGATGTTATTGTATTCTCCCGGACATACCAAGAACACCTTCGTCACCTGTCCGAGGTATTCAAGGTACTTATACAGCACGGCCTAAAGTTGAAGCCCTCCAAGTGCTACCTGTTGAAACCCCAAGTTCACTACCTTGGGCATGTCGTGAGCGCACAAGGCGTCCAACCTGATCCTGAAAAGATCACTGCAGTCCAGAACTGGCGAAGACCAACTACCGTCAAAGAAGTCCGAAGCTTCCTTGGATTCGCAGGTTACTACCGGCGTTTCATACCACACTTCGCCCAAGTAGCCGAGCCTCTGAACGAGTTGTTGCGCGGTTGTCCCAGAGAAAACTACAACCGAAAGCTTCCGGTAGACTGGACAGCACGTCAAGAGGAAGCCTTTCAAGCGCTTAAAGCACTTCTGACGCAACCACCAATTCTAGCCTATCCCGACTACAGTCAGCCATTCCGCTTGTACACAGATGCAAGTCACCAAGGTTTGGGTGCAGTGTTGTCCCAGGTTCAGGACAACAAAGAGCGAGTCATCGCCTACGCCAGCAGGAGTCTGAGAGGTGCGGAGAAGAACGACCAGAACTATAGTTCTTTCAAACTCGAACTTCTGGCGCTTGTCTGGGCCGTGACAGAGAAGTTTAAAGACTACCTGGCTGCTACACCCTTTACCGTGTACACAGATAACAATCCGTTGGCGCATCTGGACACTGCTCGACTGGGAGCCCTTGAACAACGGTGGGCCTCAAGACTCGCGAATTACAAGTTCTCTGTCAAGTATCGCAGTGGCAAGTCCAACGCTAACGCTGATGCACTCTCAAGGTTGCCTGTGGGAGAAGAACCACCCCGAGAAGACATCTGGGAAGAGGTGGAGATGCCACCATTCTACAACAAGTTTGCCCAACAGGTTGCTATTGGTGTCCCTGTAGAAGGAGAATCTCTGGCGAAAACAGCTGCCGAATCCCTCCAGGAGCCATCTCTGTGGAAAACGTTCCAAGAAGAGAGCAGAGTTTTAGGAGAATTGTCAGATTTCCTGCTTACAGGAAGAATACCAACCCGTGTAAAGAGAGGTCTTCATGACGTGGAATTAAAACGCCTTTGGCGACAGAGGAAGCGCCTGTTTGTCCAACGAGGTCTTCTACTTAGAAACACTCTTGATCCTGTCACAGGTGAAAGGCTTCATCAGATCCTCGTACCAAGAAGAGACGCACAGATGATACTTGAGGCGTATCATGACAGATCCGGTCACTTCGGGGTACAAAAGACCGAAGCTACCATCCGTCGTCGCTTCTATTGGGTTGGGATGAGGAGTGACATTGAGAGTTGGTGCCGAGAGTGTCCCGCCTGTAGTATCACCAAGGAAGGTCGAAGAGATCAGAAGGCCCCTCTACATCCAATTAAGACTCAAAAGCCGTGTGAAATTGTTGCTCTGGACCATGTGAAGTTGGGTCCCACACGTTCCGGCTACAGCTACGCTCTGACAATGGTGGATCATTACTCCAAGTTCCTTGTCATCGTGCCTGTCAGAGATCTTACAGCAAGAACTACGGCTGAGACCTTCTACGCAGAGTTTGTCCGCCATTACGGTTGTCCTGAGTATATCCTCACCGACCGTGGATCGGCGTTTGAATCCCAATTGTTCCGTGAGCTGTGTCAGTTCCAAGACTGCAAGAAGTTGCGAACCACAGCGTATCACCCTCAAGGGAATGGTATGTGCGAGAAGGCAAATCAAGTGATCATCGGCATGCTAAGAACAGCCGCAGTTACACCTGGTGTTGAGTGGCCTGAGCGTATCAAGGACTTGGCCTATATTTACAACAACACACCCCAAACATCTACGGGATACGCACCATTTTATCTAATGTTTGGAAGACAAGGTCAACTTCCTTCCGACTTAACCCTTGGTGTGAAGGTCCCTGACACCATCAATTCACTACCCATAACAGACTGGGTTGTTGAACACCGCCGACGTATGGAGGAAGCTAAAGAGATAGTTGAAACGCGCATGGATGAGGTTCGTAGGAGACAACAGGAGGATTACAACCATCGCGCCCATGCAGCGCCCCTGAAAGTTGGCGACCGTGTATGGTTAAGGAATAACCATCGGAATGGGAAATTGGATCCATTCTGGGAGAAAGAACCATACAGTGTCATCTCCATACCATATCCTGAATCCGACGTGTATGAGATCTCTAAACCTGGGAGACAGCCCCAAGTAGTACACCGAAACCGTCTGAAGCTGTGCCTTAAAGAAGGACTACCCACAGAGGTGCCCCCAGCTGAGACAACGAGTACAGAGATCTTGTCACCTTCTGAAGCGAAAGAGAGACCCCCCAACTTTAACTGAGCTTATGTGGGCGCCTAAACTACTACCATTTAGCTGTTATCCACCAATTGCTCTAGTGCAAGAGAACCCTTCGACAGATGATTTAATTGATTTCAGTGACTCTGTTCCTGATTCAAATCTCGTTCCACTTAGGCGTTCTGAGCGTACCACAAAAGGCATACCTCCAACACGCTATAGTGATGCCATGGCTGTCCATGGGTAAAAGAGGTTAACTGTCTCTGCTTCTGTATATATGTTATTCCTGCTCTGATTACATTAATGTTTTTCCTGTGTGTATATACAGTATATATATAATATCTTGCCATGTAATATAGTATTTACATTTATATGCAACAATCCAAGCCATAGTGCCTGGCTCACCGAGCCAAGGAAGTTCTGTTACCCCATTGCGGTATGGACATTGGTGCTAGAGTGCCTACTCTTCCTTACAGAAAGGACTGTTTATTGTTTCTCAGAGAGACTCCCATGATAATGGACACTCACAAAATTTGTGCCAGAGAGCCTCTGGACCCATTTGCACTACTGTTGTTTCTATATGGACTGTCTGATGGTACCGCCAAAAGGTTCCATAAGTCTGAGTTTAATTATCTCTCCGTTACCCTTCAGACTTCTCATGGACATTCCAGGACTATGCCGGGAGGTCTTACCGCAAGTTTCTAGGTATTATATTTTTCTAAACTGTTAGTGACATTTGCACTTTATTCGAAATTTATTAACGTTATGTTACATTTCTCACCTTCACCCCAGCCCGTCGCCGAGGTCGGCTCAGTGAAAGAGGGGGAGTATGTGGCATCCCAGAGCTGGCTATGGCTGGGCTGAGGGTGATCTCTGTGCATTGTATTATTTCCTGTTGCTTCATAGCCTGTGTGACATAGCAGGGGGTCCTGAGTCTCACACAACACAGCGCCACCTAGTGAGCCTCACACCTGCATTACACCTCCCATAGGATTGAATAGTAACCAAATGTCCAATGGGAGGACATCGCCTGGGAAAAGGGGAGGAGTCAGCTGATCACTGGGTCCCCATGGTAACACCCCTGCAGGAAGGTCCTGCGTGTGAGGAGTTAGAAGTGTGGAGTGTTAGGAGGAGGAGGTGAGGAGATAAGTGTGATGTCCTGTGAAGAAAGCAGTGAGTTTAGTGCAGGAATCTCAAGTCCTAGACAGGCCCAGGAAGGTTGGAGAGCTGACATACTCCAGCTATTCAGAAGATCCTGTCCCCTGTCTGCCTAGCCATCGCCCTGAAGGAAGTCAAGCATCATCATCTTGTCAGCATGAGACTGTGGAGAGAACATTCTGGAACACGTGCTCCATAGCAAGTATCACAGGATCCAGGGGCCAAGGCCAGACCTGTGGAATATCCTGCCACCCTGACTATTGCACCCCGAAACTCTGAGCTATCAGGACCACATAACGTGAGTGGGGAATATTATGTACTAGTATCATGGTGGGCATCCTCCTATGAGCCAAATAGGAACCCAGACGCACCTTAGGGCTGTAACACTGAAGTATAAGGGGCTAGGAACACCTTTCATCAAGTCTACCCTGCACCCCAGGACTTTGCTGTGTCACCAGGCGTACCCCGTAGTTTTGTATTGAAGAAACTGTTTAAGCATTTGTGTCTCCACACCCATGGAAGTAAAAGTTCAACTTTACAACCGTTTCTGTGTCTGACTGCACCGACAACATCAGGGCGCCCCAAACACCACCAGTCGGCACAGTATAGGGGAAGCGCCCCGGGGGAACAATCACCACCAACATTTGTGCAGCCCCCTCATCACCGGTACCAGTGGTGGTAACGTGGGACAGCACCAGCGCTGCGCCCTCGTGCCCAGAGACCGTGACAAGTCTGCGCTGTTTGCACCCCGCAATCCCAACTGCAGCGTTACCTTCCATCTGGTCACCGCAGTCCTGATAGCTCAGAGTTTCGGGATGCAATAGTCAGGGTGGCAGGATATTCCACAGGTCTGGCCTTGGCCCCTGGATCCTGTGATACTGGCTATGGAGCACGTGTTCCAGAATGTTCTCTCCACAGTCTCAGGCTGACAAGATGATGATGCTTGACTTCCTTCAGGGCGATGGCTAGGCAGACAGGGGACAGGATCTTCTGAATAGCTGGAGTATGTCAGCTCTCCAACCTTCCTGGGCCTGTCTAGGACTTGAGATTCCTGCACTAAACTGACTGCTTTCTTCACAGGACATCACACTTATCTCCTCACCTCCTCCTCCTAACACTCCACACTTCTAACTACTCACACGCAGGACCTTCCTGCAGGGGTGTTACCATGGGGACCCAGTGATCAGCTGACTCCTCCCCTTTTCCCAGGCAATGTCCTCCCATTGGACATTTGGTTACTATTCAATCCTATGGGAGGTGTAATGCATGTGTGAGGCTCACTAGGTGGCGCTGTGTTGTGTGAGACTCAGGACCCCCTGCTATGTCACACAAGCTATGAAGCAACAGGAAATAATACAATGCAACAGAGATCACCCTCAGCCCAGCCATAGCCAGCTCTGGGATGCCACATTATTTTTTTTATTATGCAGATTTTCACTGTAACTGGGGCAACCCCCTACAGTGGCAACAGTCACTGGCAAAACTGATCTGGTTCTGCTAAGACCCAGCAACTCTTCATTCAGTGGGATTCCTATCTCTGCCGTTTTCTCTGCTTAATACATAGGGCTCATTGTGCCCTATGTAGCCTGGAAAGGAAAAGACAAAAGCAGTTCTAAACACTTCAGTCTTCTCTAAGTTCCCAGCTGTCTTTGACAGCTAGGCCCCCGACATTCTACTGCAAGACTGCAGGAGCATGAGCTTTAAATCCATACTGTACATTTATAATGGTGTGGTTTAAATCCCAGGAACAAGTGCTGTACTTATGGCTCTTGGTCTTTATATGGTTAAGATCCCCAAACACTTTAGATAGCCAACAGCTATTCCTCTTGAATCCATTATATACAACACTTAAATGTTTGGTTTGTGTATATTCAAATTGTCAAAGGAATAAGCTGCTACCAACATGCCAAACCCTCTTTCTCCTGGTATCTGATGCCAGGGGAGAGGCGAGACCCCATACATTTAGCTAGTCAGCTGCTCTTGTTAAAATCAGATGCTTCAGCCAACTTTAGTCATCTATAGACCCAGGTTAAATGTTCATTAGCTTTTCAATAAACTTTTCAGAAATTAATAGAACAAGTGTATATAAGAAATGTTTTTAAATATTTTATTACAGAAAAATGCTTTTTTTCTCCACATATATGGCAAACTGACCCCTGCAATTCATAAAGGTTTCAGATTACATAGAGTCTATGTAGAGGGGAGGGGGAGGTGAAAGGGAAAAGACAGTCACAGACGGCCTGCTGGAGCTAAATAATAATAATAATAATAATAATAATAATAGTCCTTTAATAGTCCCACAGTGGGGAAATTCAGTGTGTTACAGCAGCAAAGATAAGATAAGATAAGCAGATACAAATACAAATACAACATGTACAGGAATGTTCCAAGGTGAGAGGCATTACATTAATAGCAGACAGACAGATAGGACGTAGGGGGGGGGGGGGGGGGGGTGGATTTAACAGGCAGAGAGATATTTCAGTTCTCTGTATGTAATGATCTCCGCTTAGGTCGGTGTTGGTTGTACAGCCTAACCGCGGTGGGGAGGAAAGACTTCCGATAGCGCTCCTTCTCACACCTAGGGTGGAGCAGTCGGTCACTGACAGTACTGCCCAGCGCAATCACAGTCTCATGCATGGGATGGGACTTCTTCTCCCGCATGGAGCTCACCACGGACAGTATCCTTCTGTCACCCACCACCTGCACTGGGTCCAGTGGGCTCCCCAGGACAGAGCTGGCCTTTCTAATCAGCTTGTCAAGTTTATTTCTGTCCCTGGTTGACATACTGCTCCCCCAGCAGGCCACTCCAAAGAAGATGGCTGATGCCACTACCGAGTTGAAGAAAGTCCTAAGAAGTGCCCCCCGGATTCCAAAGGCTCTCAGCTTCCTAAGCAGGTAGAGCCTGCTGTGGCCCTTCCTGTACAGGGCCTCCATATGATCTGCCCAGTCCAGCTTATTATTAAGGAGCAAACCCAGGTACTTATAGGTGTTCACAATCTCGATGCCCGTCCCCAGGATGTCCACTGGTTTAGGAGGGCATCTGCCTTTACGGAAGTCCACCACCATCTCCTTGGTCTTCCCCGCGTTAATCTTCAGGTGGTTCTGGTGGCACCAGTCCACAAAAAACCGGTTCAGTTCTCTGTACTCCCTGTCGTCATCATCTGTGATGAGGCCTACTATTGCAGAGTCGTCAGAATACTTCTGTAGGTAGCAGCTGGATGAGTTGCACCTAAAATCAGCAGTGTACAGTGTGAAGAGGAAAGGGGCGAGAACCGTACCCTGAGGTGCCCCCCGTATTACAGATCACGGTACCTGACACACAGTCTTGGGCTCTCACGTATTGAGGTCGATTTGTGAGGTAGTCTAGGATCCAGTTGGAGAGGTGGTGGTCGCACTGGAGAAATCAAAGAACATTATTCTCACTGTGTTCCCTGGTTTCTCCAGGTGAGACAGAGCCCTGTGCAGAAGATGGATGATGGCATCATCTACCCCAATGCCCGGTCGATAAGCAAACTGGAGAGGGTCCATAGCGGGGCTCACTAGAGGGCGAAGATGTGTGAGAACCAATCTCTCTAAGATCTTCATCAAGTGGGATGTCAGTGCTACAGGTCTGTAGTCGTTGAGGTCCATAGGGTGAGGTTTCTTTGGAACTGGTACCACACAAGAAGATTTCCATAATTCAGGGACTATTTCCTGCCTCAGGCTCATATTATACATATATGTAATTATACCACACAGCTGGTCCCCACAAGTCTTAATTAGCCTTGCACTGATGTCATCTGGCCCTGCGGCTTTCCTCGCCTTGATCTTTTTCATCTCCTTCCTCACCTGGGCCCGTGTGAAGGTCAGACTGTGGTCAGATAAAGACAGATTTCTGGATTTACTGGTCTGTTGGGAAGTAGCCACATGGGGTGAAGTCATTGTGGTGAGGGGAGCTGAAGGACATTCTGGGGTGGGAGGAGCTGGTGTGTGATCAAATCTGTTGAAGAATAGGTTTAGTTCATTAAGCCAGTTAACATCTGCCTCAATCTGGCAGACCGACTGTTTATGACCCGAAATTGACTTAAGCCCCTCCCAGACCCCCCTTATGTCTTTTCTTTCCATTTGCTTTTCCATTTTTTCCTTATAACTGGATTTTCCTTGCCTGATTAGATGCCTCAGCTCCTTTTGTACTTCCCTCAACCCCTCCTTATCTCTTGTCCTGAATGCCATCTTTTTCTCCTTAAGTAGTGTTTTTATATCAGAGTTAATCCATGGTTTGTTGTTGGAGAAGCACCTCACCACTTTTGTGGGTACTGTGTTGTCCACACAAAAATTAATGTAGTCCGTTATGCAGTGTGTGAGTCCTTCTATATCTTCTCCATACGAATCCTGCAAAACTTCCCATGCGGTTGTGTCAAAACAATCCCTCAGAGCCTCATCACTCTCCTCGGACCATATCCTCACTGTGCGGGTGACAGCTGGTTCTCTACGTACAAGTGGCTTGTACACAGGTCGGAGATGTACTAGGTTGTGATCCGATCTTCCCAGGGGCGGTAGGGCTGATGAGTTATATGCCTCCCTCACGTTGGCAAAGAACAAGTCCAGTGTTTTGTTGTCTCTTGTGTGGCAGGTTACATACTGTGTGAAACTGGGAAGTGTGGATGATGGAGAGGCATGGTTGAAATCGACAGACACAAGAAGGAGGGCCTGGGGGTGCTGAGACTGTAACTGGCTCAGCGTGGCTTGTAGGACCTCGCAGGCAGCGTCAGCTTTCGCAGAGGGGGGGACATATGCAGCTATCACGATGACATGTGATAGTTCCCTTGGTAGATAGAAAGGTCTCATGCTCACAGCTAATAGTTCAATGTCCTTACAGCAAGTTTGCTCCTTAATCACAATGTGCCTAGGATTGCACCATCTATTATTCACAAACATTGCCAGCCCCCCTCCTTTCCTCTTACCGCTCTCCCTTGTCCTGTCTGCCCAAAGGAGTTTAAAACCATCCAAGGAGACCAGAGAGTCAGGAGTAACTTCAGTGAGCCAAGTCTCTGTAAGTAGCATCATGCTGCACGCCCGAAACTCCTGATGGTGCCTGGTGAGCGCTGTTAGTTCATCCATCTTGTTTGCAAGAGATCTCACATTGCCCATAATGATGGAGGGAACAGCTGGTCGGTAACGCCTCTTTTTTATCTATTTTATCTATTTTTTTCTATTTTATCTCAAGTACTTTATTAAATCAGTGCTGGTCAGTACTTCTCTATAACGTCCTATATGATCCTTCTGCTGCTGCTTCTAAATTAGAGAGAAAAAAAAGTGAGGTGAGCAGATTCTTCTTTACTTTCTGTATATTGTATATAGGAGACATCCTAACAACTAGTCTCCAACCACTAGCTTAGGGAGAACTGAGACTTAGAGATATTGCCTACTAACAATGTAGTAAAGGTGGTATAACACCCCCTTTACTGGCCCTCACACGGTGTAACACCCCCTTTACTGGCTCCCACACAGTATAAAGCCTCCTTATTTTCCCCTTACACAGTATTCTGTGCCTTTATCGGCCCCCAAGCAGTAACTGCCCAACTGCCCCCTTCACCAGCTCCCATGCAGTAAGAAATTGCATGAAATTGTGGAGGAAACCAGGAGGGTGACTTAAAAACTGTCAGGGCAGCCAGAAGGGTGACTTGAATCTATGGGGGCAACCTGGAGGGGGGACTTGAAACTGTGGTATCAAATAGAGGGAGACATTATAATATAATAATTAATGGAGAGTGGATAAATCCACACTAATTCTTTATTCCACTTAACATATGATAAAAGGCAACGCGTTCCGACGCTATACTAATGTCTTCTTCAGGCCAATAATGACAGAAAGCATACACTCATAGGTATAGATACATAAAATAAGATAGTGGAAAAAATAAATGTATATAGAATACAAATTACAATATAAAAATGACATCGGTGGAAGAGGAAAGCAATATAAGGTTCATAATAATGCTTGTAAACAAATGTGCTATAATGAATAAATAAATGGATACATATGAAATTATGTATATATATATATATATATATATATATATATATATATAACAAAAGGTGTAGCAGCACTCTGACACAGCACAAGGGTATATAGAGAACAGAGATAGCATTACTGCTATTATTGGCACCTACAAATTAATATGGTGTATAAACTAAAATTTTGAGGTTCTTAGTTATACATATTTGATCAAACAGTAGGAAGCCCACCTGCCCCGACAAGGCGACCTCATTAAGGTGGGACCCTATACTAATGCCTCTATTAAACCCAAAATAAATCTACAATGTGAACACAGGGCAATAACATACCTCTCTTGGACCCAGAACAGGTCTACAATGTGAACACAAGGAAATAACATACCTCTCTTGGACCCAGAACAGGTCTACAATATGAACACAGGGCAAATAGGATCTAGAGGACCCAGAACAGGTCTACAATGTGAACACAGGGCAAATAGGATCCAGAGCATACTCAACTTAAAATAGCCTAGGGGCAAATGGGGAAATGAGAAATATCCTCTATTCCACTTATATAAACCCGTGCAATTGAATGGGAGTGCAAGTCCAATTAAAGGGAACCACACCCCCCATGCAGTACACACTCGAAAAAGATTCAGACAGCACATCCCAATGTGAACAGGTGCACGCTACTGTGGTAAAATGTATAAAAACAAAAGGTGTAGCAGCACTCTGACACAGCACAAGGGTATATAGAGAACAGAGATAGCATTACTGCTATTATTGGCACCTACAAATTAATTGCACGGGTTTATATAAGTGGAATAGAGGATATTTCTCATTTCTCCATTTGCCCCTAGGCTATTTTAAGTTGAGTATGCTCTGGATCCTATTTGCCCTGTGTTCACATTGTAGACCTGTTCTGGGCCCTCTAGATCCTATTTGCCCTGTGTTCATATTGTGGACCTGTTCTGGGTCCAAGAGAGGTATGTTATTTCCTTGTGTTCACATTGTAGACCTGTTCTGGGTCCAAGAGAGGTATGTTATTGCCCTGTGTTCACATTGTAGATTTATTTTGGGTTTAATAGAGGCATTAGTATAGGGTCTCACCTTAATGAGGTCGCCTTGTCGGGGCAGGTGGGCTTCCTACTGTTTGATCAAATATGTATAACTAAGAACCTCAAAATTTTAGTTTATACACCATATTAATTTGTAGGTTCCAATAATAGCAGTAATGCTATCTCTATTCTCTATATACCCTTGTGCTGTGTCAGAGTGCTGCTACACCTTTTGTTTTTATACATTTTACCACAGTAGCGTGCACCTGTTCACATTGGGATGTGCTGTCTGAATCTTTTTCGAGTGTATATATATATATATATATATATATATATATATATATATATATAAAAAATACATAAATAAATGAATACATATGAATAGGGGTAGCTATTCAGAGCTCACATACACCCCGGCTTTTTCCTCCTAATTTCCTATATCACTACCACTGAGGCCAATGGTCCCGGGGTTGAGCAGCAGCTTATGACAATAATACAAGGACAGCAAGGACAACATCTACATGGATCTCCTTTTTCCACTCCAATCTTCATAAGGTATTGAATTAACACCACCCAGAGGCACCTGCGTGCCACGGAGGGTGGAGACAGGTTAAAATGTGATGCATGCAGGGGCATTTGATTGTGTGATGGGCCACTGAGGGGCATTATATTGTATGGGGCTTTTAGAGAGGCATTATACTGTGTGAGGGCCACTAAGACGCATTATACGATGTGGGGGCTATCAAGGGGGCATTATAATTTGTGTGGGTCAGGTATTTCTAAGTGGTGGTGATGGGAGGTCTACTCATGAAACCTTTGCACCAACATGTTAAAACGGCCCTGAATAAAATGTTCCACTGCCCCATAAAATGTCAGTGTTCTAAGGCAGGTAGGGTCCTCATTACAAACTTTGTATTGGAGCCCAGGAGATTCAAATCATGCCTCTGGCTATGTTACTTCCATAACTCCCATTCACTTCTATGGGAGTTACAGAAACAGCATAGCTCAGACCCACATTGTTTCTGTACATCTTAACATCTCCACCATAGCTGAAAATCTTTTCATTGAGGTCGCAGCTGGGAAAGTAGGGGAATTCATTTTAGAGACATTTATCAGTCATTTATGGCACATTAATATCATCTGAACCTGCCAATTTTGGTGAGACTGGTTGACTATCAGTGTATGGGGGCCTCCTCACTCTCCCCCGACATCTACTGAATTTATCAATCCCTGTAACATTACTACTACCATCTGTAGACTAAGACTTGAGATCTCTCAGGAATTCTTAAAATCTAACTGTACGCTCCAGGAAAAAGTCAAGTCAATGAGGAGAAGTCAGGGAAACTTAAGTTTATCCTTATACCATCTTCACTGACTCCAACAGTAGAGGATCTTGAGTGTGGAATATTATTCCATATATCATGTCCAGATTTAACAAATACATACATTGTCTTAGATTGTTCATAAAGTAAAGACCTAACTTCAAGATGAAGGAAAAAGGACCTCATTAGTTAAGCTGCCATCTACCTGCAGGAGTGCACAGAACACGGAGAGCTGTGTCTGCAAATAGTTAATAGGATCCCTTGTGAGTGATGCTTTTCCACAGCTTCACATATAACTGTGACTGCAGATACTTCTAGTATTGTTAAGACGCTTGTTCAGAGAATCCCCATGCAAGTATTGTTCCATGCTCTAAATATAAATGTACAACAGAGTACATCCAGTATCTGCCTTCCCCTTTGTTCGCCTGCAGCTGCTGTGCTTCCAAAACAGCTTTTGACGCTTGATCTTGTCTTCTCCTTGGAATCAATCAGAGACTTGCATTGCATTGCCCGCAGGAAACCATTTACGATGAGATGAGATGAGAAAAATCATGGCAGGTTTGCCTTGTTACCAGGTTGAGCTAGGAAGTCACTCTACAGCCCAGGTCCTGTAGTACATTTATCTTATTCTTGTCTTGTCAGGGCATTAAACTATTTTTCCCAGTGAACAGTAATGTACATACCAATGCATTGTATGTGCATCACAAGCGCCAAGTTTCTTACGGATCTGTAAAAGCATCGCTATTATGTTGTTATAGGGATTTTCCAGGGGGCTGTCCTTGGTGTGCTCATATTTTTGATGACACTATAATAATACCTAAGGAATTTTTTAAAAAAACATGATCTTTAGGAGGAGAGAGGGCAGCATTTTATTATGAAGGCTGCCACATTTTTATAAGATGAGGAGCATAGAAGAACTCAAGATAATACAGGCCAAACAGATGTTGGCAGGGACTCATTAATCATTTTAATTTGTGTACTGGAACACCTAAGAGAATGAGAATGTTGAACTACAGTCCCTGACAGAAGTTCTGTCGCTTATATATGTTGTGGAATCAAAAGCTTATAACCTGACTTTAAATTCATCCATTGGTTTTAGAAATGACTCATATGAAAGCTGAAACCCTCCCAAATGATTTTTTGGTTAAGAAAATAAATTGGCTTCACTGCTAAAATATTCATCATTTAATGAACACAGAAAGGTCAGATTTTGGCAAGACAAAAGTTTTGTCACCTTGTCATGTAATGCACCCAATCCTAGTTTAAAGCCTCACCTGTGCTTACTAATTGATCGGTTAATTAGTGGGTGTGTATAAAAAGAACTCCAGCACCCCAGACCTTCACTTGAACTGCAACTTCACCTCTGACAACATGCCAAAAATCAACCCTACGACCAAAGCCTGGATTATTATCAAGAGGCTGAAGACCAGATCCACTGCAGAGGTGGCTGGCACCTTTAATGTGTCTCTGCATCAAGTACAAAGAATTAAAAAAAAATCTCAACAGACTGGAGATGTTTTTGACAAGCCCAGGTCTGGCAGACCCCGCAAGACAACTGCTCAGGAGGAACGTTTGTTGGTTAGAAAATCAAAAGCCAGCCCCTCTTCCACTGCAGCAGAGCTCCAACAGGCCTGGTCACCTCAAGTCCCTGTGTCAACTACAACAGTTTGTAGGATTCTGTCTCGAAATGGCCTCCATGGTCGAATCAGTGCCCAGAAGCCAGCACTAAACAAAAGGCAATTAAAAAAACGTGTTGCATTTGCCAAGGCCCACAGCCTGCTAAACGGATGGACGCTGGAAAAGTGGCAGAAGGTGGATTTCTCAGATGAATCTTCAGTTGAATTACACCACAGCCACAGCAAATACTGCAGGAGACCTACTGGACCTATTGATCCAAGATACACCTAGAAAATGGTTAAGTTTGGTGGTGGAAAGATCATGGTCTGGGGATACATTCAGTATGGGGGTGTGCGAAACATTTGCAAGGTGGAAGGCAATATCAATAGCCTAAAATATCAAGAGGTATTAGCTTCCTCTTACATACCCAATCATAAAAGGGGTCAAATTTTGCAGCAGGATGGTGCTTCATCTTATACATCCATCTCTACATTAAAGTTCCTCAAGGCAAAGAAGATCAAGGTGCTCCAGGACTGGCCAGCCCAGTCACCAGACATGAACATCATTGAACATGTTTGGGGTAGGATGAAAGAGGAAGCTTGGCAGACAAAACCAAAGAATCTCGATGAACTCTGGGAGGCATGTAAGACTGCATTCTTTGCTATTCCTGATGACTTCATCAATAAATTGTATGAATCATTGTTGAAACGCATGGATGCAGTCCTTCAAGTTCATGGAAGTCACACAAAATATTAAATATGGCTCTAATAGCACCACAACTTCATTCATCAATGTTATGAAACATATCTTTGTTTTTGAACAGAATTATTGGTTTGATTTTCACATTACTTTATGTGTGCGACAAAACTTTTGTCTTGCCAAAATCTGACCTTTCTGTGTTCATTAAATGATGAATATTTCAGCAGTGAAGCCAATTTATTTTCTTAACCAAAAAATCATTTGGGAGGGTTTCAGCTTTCATATGAGTCACTTCTAAAACCAATGGATGAATTTAAAGTCAGGTTATAATCTTTTGATTCCACAATATGGATAAGCGACAGAACTTCTGTCAGGGACTGTACACATTCATAAGACTGCTATACAGCTCTCGTAAATAAATGGTCAGGCATCCCATGTTCTTCAATGGAAGTAGGTCGATCTCATGATGGTTAAATGTAATTTTGATAAAGTATTTGGGGTGGAGGAACAAGCAGAACTTTTAGTTAGATGTTGCACCACCAGAGCTAATGATCAAGAACATAGAGACCATTGACATCACAGAGAACGCAGCAAATCCATTTGCTAGGCAACAGTAACATTAATGATAATCCAGCCTATCAGTTCACTAAAGACTAACTGAGAATGCAGCCTATCCATTTAACATAGAGAACTGACATCACTGAGAATACTTTGATACACATTTAGTACGCAAGTTAAGCAAGTTCAACAAGTCATCCATGGGAAAGGACTTGGCTGAAGGGAAGGGGTGAAGAAAGCAAAAACTCTATGCATTGGTATAAGCACCGATACTATTTTGCTGTAAAAAGGCATTTAAGCTTTCACCTTTTGCTGCTGTAACCAGCTACTGGTGTAGGCTATTCCACAGATTCATAGCCCTTATGGTGAAAAAGAATTGTTGCCTCTGGAGATTAGACCTTTTTTTCTCCTGGCAGAGGGAGTGCCCCTTGTCTTTTCAGGGAATTTTACATGGAACAGCTTCTCTCCATTTTTTTTTTCTTTTTTTATGTATGGACCATTTATATATTTGTACAGGTTTATCATGTTCCCCCTTAAATGCCTGTTCTCAAGAGTAAACAGATCGATTCATTTAATCTTTCCTCATAACTGAGGTCCTTCATGCCTCTAATTCATTTTTTAGCTCTTTCAACTCTGGGATATCCTTTCTATGAACTACTGCCCAGAACTGAACTGCATATTCTGGATGGCCCTGAAGTGTATAGGGACATGGCTAAGGACTGCAGGGCCAATCAACAAGAGTGTTGTTGTTTCAATTTGAGGGGACTCTTAGAACTTTAAGGATTGTGCGGTGACCAGATGGAAGGTAACGCTGCAGTTGGGATTGCGGGGTGCAAACAGCGCAGACTTGTCACGGTCTCTGGGCACGAGGGCGCAGCGCTGGTGCTGTCCCACGTTACCACCACTGGTACCGGTGATGAGGGGGCTGCACAAATGTTGGTGGTGATTGTTCCCCCGGGGCGCTTCCCCTATACTGTGCCGACTGGTGGTGTTTGGGGCGCCCTGATGTTGTCGGTGCAGAGTCAGACACAGAAACGGTTGTAAAGTTGAACTTTTACTTCCATGGGTGTGGAGGCACAAATGCTTAAACAGTTTCTTCAATACAAAACAACGGGGTACGCCTGGTGACACAGCAAAGTCCTAGGGTGCAGGGCAGACTTGATGAAAGGTGTTCCTAGCCCTTATACTTCAGTGTTACAGCCCTAAGGTGCGTCTGGGCTCCTATTTGGCTCATAGGAGGATGCCCACCATGATACTAGTACATAATATTCCCCACTCACGTTATGTGGTCCTGATAGCTCAGAGTTTCGGGGTGTAATAGTCAGGGTGGCAGGATATTCCACAGGTCTGGCCTTGGCCCCTGGATCCTGTGATACTTGCTATGGAGCACGTGTTCCAGAATGTTCTCTCCACAGTCTCAGGCTGACAAGATAATGATGCTTGACTTCCTTCAGGGCGATGGCTAGGCAGACAGGGGACAGGATCTTCTGAATAGCTGGAGTATGTCAGCTCTCCAACCTTCCTGGGCCTGTCTAGGACTTGAGATTCCTGCACTAAACTCACTGCTTTCTTCACAGGACATCACACTTATCTCCTCACCTCCTCCTCCTAACACTCCACACTTCTAACTCCTCACACGCAGGACCTTCCTGCAGGGGTGTTACCATGGGGACCCAGTGATCAGCTGACTCCTCCCCTTTTCCCAGGCGATGTCTTCCCATTGAACATTTGGTTACTTTTCAATCCTATGGGAGGTGTAATGCATGTGTGAGGCTCACTAGGTGGCGCTGTGTTGTGTGAGACTCAGGACCCCCTGCTATGTCACACAGGCTATGAAGCAACAGGAAATAATACAATGCACAGAGATCACCCTCAGCCCAGCCATAGCCAGCTCTGGGATGCCACAATTGCAGTAGGAGGAGGTTGGCTGATACATAATTTGAGGTGCATATAGGCGGATACTCACCTTCTACTGTTACTATGGTGAGAAGAACAGCAGGAGACCTGTGTGCCATGATGGATTACCTTGAGTAGTAGATTTTGGAGAGGCTGTTCCAAATACTAGCAAATACTAGCGAGAGCCTGATCCAGGGTGGTGGCAGGTCAGGTGACCAGCTTTGGACAGGAAAGGTCAGAAGCCTATACCCAGTCTGAAAAGCTGCCATGGGACCAGTTTGGGTCATGCTAGAAAGTTATCAGGCTGCACGTGTGTCTTAGGGGAGTTTCTGCAGGGCCTCCAATGCCTGTTGATTATATAATGAGGCACTGTCACTTCTATGTGACATACAATTTAGGCATGAATGGAGCACATTCACATTCAGAGCTTAGTTGTCTGCATCAGACAAAACAGTCATCTAAATTGGGTTCTTCCATTATGGCAAAGAACGCTGTGAAAATTAATCTCATACAGCAGTGGCTTATGGTGTATCCCAGGAGATGGGAGGCAAGACTGCTAAGGGATGGTTTTGAGTTTCGGTTTTATATTCTGCATGAATGTACTGTTTTGTTATGCGAGAACCTCAAATCAGGTCGAGAGAACGTTAGTTTGGCATAGGTAAAAGTTTTAAAAGAGGTTGCTTTGGGCTGGATGACCAGCCCCTTTGATGACCCACCATTCTTAAATTTTAGAGTGCCCCTGCTATAGTAGGTCCCCAAAAAGGAACTGGGTAAATTTTTTTTTTCACCTTTTTTACTTCCCCAGAGCATCAGTCAATGACAGAATTTCTAAGGAGAAGGTGGTGCTATCTTACATGTCGTCTGAGTTTTGTTAGTTCAGAAAGCAGGACCAAGGACTTTTTAGCAAAAAAAATTCACGTTCTATTTGTTGCTAGTGCCCCCAGCCTGTTTTCACTTATGTGCATCTTCTATAACTGGGAAGTTTTTTTGTTGATATCTGCTTGCTCATGGGATGCTCCTCTTCATGTTACTGCTTCAAACTGTTCAGCTCATTATTGGAACGTATGATATATTTTGAAACTGGTATCCTGTTCTGCACTACCACAATGACTTTCTTTTTGTAGGTCCTAGGGATTTGCCAATTTGTGTATATCTTCTAAATTCTACACAAGAGACTCTACACTACAAAAGAGACTTATGGAGCCGATTGGTGTCCCTTTATCAGCTGAAAAAACTGAGGGGTCAACAACCATATTGTCATTCCTGGGGATTGAAATCAATACTGAACATATGATATTTAGGTTGCTGACAAATTGACTTGCTTGATTTAATGGTAGATCAGTTTGTTGAGGCTAAAAAAGTCACTCTCCACCAAACACAGGGGCCACTGTGAAGCATTATACTGTGTGAAACCACTGTGGGGCGCATATTATATTGTGTGGTGCAACTGTGGAGCATTATACTGGGGAGGCACTGTGGGGAGTCTATTATACTTTGTGGGGCTGCTGGGGAGTATATTATACTGTGTGGGGACACTGTGGAGCATTATACTGTGGTGAGGGTTAGGCTCTGGGGAGTATATTATACTGTGTGGGTCCACTGTTGGGCATTATAATGTGTGGGACCATTGTGGGGAGCATTTTATACTGTGTGGTGCCACTGTGGAGCATTATATGGAGGGCACTGTGGGGAGCCTATTATACTGTGTGGGGGCACTGTGGGGCATTAAACTGTGTGAGGCTCTGGGGAGCATTATATTGTGTGGGGGCTCTGGAGAGTATATTATACTGTGTGGGGCTGATAGGGAGCATATTATACTGTGTGACGCTACCCCTGAGAAAGCCGAACTTTTGGGCGACACACGCAGGGCCATCCAGAGTCTCGTAGCCAGGGTATGCGGGTAATTTATTTTGCTACTTATATTCTTGAGTTGGCATGATCTTTTTATATGTATTGGTAACCATTATTATATGGCTATTGCAGTATATTTAATGTGTGGGTTTTTTTTTATATTTTTTACTCACTTCTTACAGATATTTGTTGGAGAACAATCTGTGTTTCACTCTTATATTTATAGTGACAGGTTTAGGGACAGTCAGTGCACTTTATGCATTCTTTTACACTATATCATATTTAAATTCATTATAATATGCATGCTTTCCTCCATTACCTGGGCATTTATACACATTATAAGTGAATCTGTGGATATTTGATATAATTCAACACTTATGGGCATTGCCTTGTATTATAGATAATGTATATCTTTTCACAAGACCTGGCTATCCTTTGGTTTTAATAGTTTTTAACCACAATCTAATGTGCCAATACAGATATGTGGGGCATTATACTGTGTGGGGGCTCAGGGGAGCATTTTATACTGTGTGGGGCAGCAGTAGAGCATTATATACCATGTGGGTCCACTATGGGGCGGGGCTCAGGGGTACATTTTATACTGTGGAGGGCTCTGTGGAGCATTATATACCATGTGGAGAATTATACAGTGAGGGGGTCTCAAAATTTCTGATGGCAGCCCTGTGTGCTATGCCTGCATCACAGCTACCTCACTATAATCTTGAACATGCATGGGGTGCTCCATGGCCTGTTATTCCCCATGCAATACTGTGTATTAACTGGCCATGGAGCTAGTGGGGCCTGCACAATACTATAGGGGATAATGATACTTGGAAAATATTCAGTAATGCCAGATAGTCAGCACATATGCAAGATTTCAGTGAAGGAGCCCTGGTGTAGGCTATTAGCAGGAAGCTGTTGGGTGGGCCCTAAGAACAAGTTCCTCTGGTGGATCCTAGGCACTTCAGTCCAACACTGATTGTGGTCCAGGATATATCGAATCAGAGGATGTTTTTGGACTGTCAATTTTGCGGTTGTGCAAATAATAGTCAGTCTTCTTTCTCCCATCTGTAGTTATGCCATTTGGTCTTGCTTTTCCTGCAGGTAAATATATATTTGGGGCAAAATATGTACCCGGGGTTCAGAACATAATTGCTGAGGCTTTGTCCTGTTCCCAATTTCAGACCTTCTGGGAGCAGCTTGCCCGGCACACTTGTGGAACCTGATTAAGATTGTTTGATTAAGTTAGTGCCTAACTGACTTGTAGTCAAAATGTGGGTGAATGTGCAAGCCAATGCTCCTCCGAGGGGTGTTTCGAAGGTCTGTTTGGTTCCGATGAACATAGAGCAGGTCCGATTCTGCTCTGTTTCTTTGGAACAGAATGCATTGGAAGTCCCCATAGAGGTAAGTACATCACAGAATGCACTCAGATATCACTCTGAGTGTCATCCAAGTGCATTCCGCTGCAACAGACAGCACACTTGGTTGTGTGCATGGAGCCTTAGGGATATTTTGAAGTATTTTATGGTGGTTAAGGGTGGAAAAAGGAGATTGTTGGGACACAAGAGATGCTCTGTATCTCTGAGCTTATTTCATAGACTTTTAACAGTGTTGGAACTGTTGTGTAAGGAGAGTGGAAAGGTCCTCTTGTTTAGAATGGCCTTTTCACTGGCTTTCTTTGCAGCACTGTGCATCAACAAATTGATCAGCCTCAGTGCTAAAAAGGGAGGGGATGGCTAGGGATTTTTTGGTGGCTACTGATGAGGTTAAGATCTGTGTCAGGAAGTCAGGCATACCTAGGGTTCGCACCTGACAAAGTTTCAGTTTACAGTTTGCCTGGTCTCGAAAAACAGGATTTTGGCTTGTATTATTTCAGGATTGGCGTAGCCACAATGCCCGAAGCCTGCGGTTTGGGTGATGATGGTGCTAAACAGCTGTGCCGATGGAAGTTGGAATGCTATCATTCCTGTATCAGGTCCATTTTACTAATGCAGTAGTGTTGTATTTTGGTTTGTTCTTTCCTTGTGTTACAGGTGCTGGCTCTTCAATCTGGATATTGGGGTACTCTTACAATTTCTGGAAGGAAAGTTGTGGTGTGTCTCTACAAACTGTTGCTTGGCTTATCTCACATTGAAGTGAATTTGAATGATTTCCGGGGATTGTCGTGGCAACAGATATTACCAGAGGTAGACAGAGTCAGTCGGGTAGAGCAGGCCATGATCATTTTGATATACAGTATGTGTCAAAACACGTCCAGTCATTGGGAACTAGAGAAAGATAGTGCTGATTTCTTGCTAGAAAATTGGGTTCATCTAAACGCAATAAGAAATTACATATTTTTGGCCAGGTGGCAAGACGGGTTAGAAAAAGCAGTGCCATTGTTTGGTGGAGGAGGCTGCAGTCAGGTGCCTCCCAGTGTTTTGCATTTGGGTGAAGCACACCACTGGAGGAGAAGAAGATTAGCCTGGGTATGGAATTATGATTAATTTTCTATGTTAAAAGGTTAAGTTGAAAGAATAAAGCTGTGGCCAACCATCACTTAATCCACACTCTTTGGTCTAGGTGAGTTGTTTTTGGCTAATGAGGAGTAATTACCCAAGGAGTAATGAGTTATGGTCCAGTCAGTCTGGATGGCCTTGAAGCATATAAGGAAAAGGCTAGGGACAGCAGAGCCAATCAGCAAGGGCAGAGGCATAGCGGGGGGCAGGGGGGGGCACACAAAAATTTCAAATGTATCGGCACAGGACAGCGATGCAGTTGAAATACATGACAGAGCAGAAAGCTATTACCTTTCTGTTCTGCCATTCTATAACTTGTACTTACAGAGCAGTGATGGGGGGGGGGCTCCTCTTGCACACAGCCTGTGCGCATTTTCTATTTTCTTCCCAAGATGCGCACAGGCTGTGTGCAAGAGGAGGTCCCGCCCACCCCATCACTGTTCTGTAAGTACAGTATAACTATGCAGAGGAACAGTATATGGAATGGTATGTGAGGGAGGGGGGACTACAACCTGTGGGGAAGGTTGCTATTAGCTCACTATTACAGTAATAGTGCCCACCACCGCTAACAGCATTACTTATGTGAGGAGGCTATTACTTGTGGGGGGCACTATTACTGTAATAGTGAGCTAATAGCAACCCCCCTCCCCCCCACACAGGTAATAGTTTCCTCCCCCACATAAGTAATGCTGTTACTTATGGGGGGTACTATTACAGTAATGTTGCCCCCCACAGGTAACAGCATTACTTATGCTGTGGGGGGCTATTACTGTAATAGTGAGCTAATAGCAACATGTGTGGCCCCTGCACACAGTATTATGCCCCATAGTGGCCCCTGCACACAATACTATGCCCCATAGTGGCCCCTGCACACAGTATTATGCCCCATAGTGGCCCCTGCACACAGTATTATGCCCCATAGTGGCCCCTGCACACAGTATTATGCCCCATGGTGACCCCATGCACACAGTATTATGCCCCATAGTGGCCCCTGCACACAGAATTATGCCCCATAGTGGCCCCTGCACACAGTATTATGCTCCATAGTGGCCCCTGCCCACAGTAATATGCCCCATAGTAGCCCCTATACACAGTAGTATGCCCCACAGTGGCCCCTGCACACAGTATTATGCCCCATAGTGGACCACGCATGAACGATTATTATACTCTGGGGTCTTTTCAGACCCCAGAGTATAATGATCGGAGACCCAGGGGAGGATACAAACATAAAAAAACAATGCTACTTACCTCTTCCTGGCTCCGCTGCACTCCCGTGCGCTACTTCAGCCATCTTCAATGTTGGAGAAGATCTCGCGTGAGGCCGACGTCGCGACGCATAATGATGTCGGCTGACGTCTGGGACGTCACCAAACAAGCCCGAAGCCTGCAGAGCGTAGGAGAGGTGAGTTACAGTGTTTTTTATATTCGCTCACCTCCCCTGGGCCCCCGATCATTATACTCCAGGGTCTCAAAAGACCCCCAAGTATAATGATAGCAGTGTTTGTGGGGTTCGCGGTATCGGCTGCCACAGGGCTCCAGGTCCCATAATGTTCTGGGCCCTGTGGCAGCCGCTACCACTGCTACCCCGATATTTACACCCCTCTGTCGATGTTGTCCAGATGAGGCTGCAGCAATGCTTTGTAAAGTGCTAATATTACATCCCTGCCCTGCAAGTCCATACCCCTTTTAATACATGACAATATCCTGTTGGCCTTAGAATTATCTGTTTGACATTGCATGCTGCAGTTCATCTATTCACTAGAATGCAGCTCTGACGTCGCTGAAAAGGCTGTTTAGCTACTCACTAGAAACCTGTGGTGACATCAATGACAATGCTCACTATCCATCTATTAGAGACCAACAGTGACATCACTAATAATTCAGCCTATCCATTCACTAGAGTAGCGATTCCCAACCAGGGTGTCGTGAAGACCCCCCAGAGGTGCCGCGACAATCCAGTGGGGAAATGGCTGCATGTCTCCTTTTAACTACATCGGCATCCTTAGGATGCTGATATTGTTGAATAGCCTGGAGCAGCTGGACTTTAGCCTTATTACTCAGGCATCACCTAGTGATGTCTGCTGAAGACCTGCTGCATCGATCTGTAGAGGAGGAGGATCACAGAGCTCCAGGGACCGAGGATGGGTAAATGGTGTTTGTGTTTTTTATTTATGTAGCACAACTACAGTGTGGAGTCACTGGGGGACATTGTTAGTTGTTAGGGGCCGCTGGGGGACATTACTACTTGACTAGGGGCTGCTGAGGGAAATTATTAGCTGTCAGGGGGTTAATGGGGGATATTAGTTGTCAGGGGGCCGTTGAGGGACATTATCACTTGTCTGGGGGCCACTGGGGGACATTATGATGTGCCTGGGGCCAGTGAGGGACGTTATTACTTGTCTGGGGTGTATCATTCCTTGCTTAAAGGCCACTGGAGGACATTATTACTTGCGTGGGGCCCCTTGGGGACATTATTACTTGTCTGGGGGCCGCTGTGGTACATTATTACTTGTCTGGAGGACATTATTAGTTGTCAGAGGGCCACTGGGGGACTTTATTAGTTGTCAAGGGGCCACTGGGGGACTTTATTAGTTGTCAGGGAGCCACTGGAGGACATTATTAGTTGTCAGGGAGCCACTGAAGGACATTATTAGTTGTCAGGGGGCCACTGGGGGACATTATTAGTTGTCAAGGGGGCACTGGGGGACTTTATTAGTTGTCAGGGAGCCACTGAAGGACATTATTAATGTTTGCGGGGCCACTATTACATGTCTGGGGGCCACGGGGGACATTATCATTATCACTTTTCTGAAGGCACCTGGGGGACATTACTGCTTGCCTGGGGGCCACTCGGAAACATTATTACATGTCTGGGGCTATTGGAGAACATTACTACTTGCCTGAGAGCCACTAGGGAGTATTACTCCTTGCCTGAGGGCCACTGGGGAGCATTATTAAGTGTCTGAGGGTCACTGGGAAGCATTATTATGTGTCTGAGGGCCACTAGGGAGCATATACTGCGTGGTGGGCCACTGGGGAGCATGATATTATGTGGGGCCACTTTGGAAGCTTGGTGATGGTAAAAGGTGAATTTTTGTATGTGCTAGGTGGAAAGTATAGGATGGTGTAGCTTTGAGGATATAGTCACATGGTGCAGTTGTGATGCAGTTACAATTGCATCAAAACTACAACAGAAAAATACATGCAGTTTTGATGTGGTTCCAGCTGCAATTTAAAAAACTGTGCTAAAAACACTGTAATTTTTTTTGTCTTTTGGTAAAAAATATTTGGTAGGGATGCCCCAAGTCTGAAAAGGTTGAGAAACACTGCACTAGAGAGGAGTAAAATAATTTAGAATATAACTTATCCATTAACTAGAGAGGCTATGCAGGCTATTCATTCACTAGGGACCAGTGTTGGTCGATGTAAAGGAGACAAGCAATCTATCCACTAACTATAGAGTAGCAGCGACATTGCTGAGAGTGCAGCCTATCCAATTACTTGATAGTGGTGATATCCTTGAGAATGCGGTTAAACCATTTACTGAAGAGCAGTGACATCACAGAGAATGGGATTCAGTTTACTGGCATACATCACTGATACAGCCTACCAATGCTTTACAACCTAATAATAGCATTCCCTTGCTCTGTACCTATAAGTGGAAATTGGTGTCTTCCTCTTACTATCTCAGTATATCACCTGATACACAAACTCATCCCTCTTTTTCCTTTATTATGCTCCATTGTTTGCCAGAATATCTTAATAAACAAGTGAATGAGATAAAATCAAAATGCTCTCCCGTCTGCTGAAAGGTGCACAAGCAAAGACCTCGGGGAGCTGCTATTCTCCTGCTGTATAAAACAGCAATGTACTGTAGTATCAATAGGAAAAGTAATTTGTCATTTATGTGTGAATAAATCCAAGAATCAGAGCAAATTTTGTGCAGAGATCTCAGGGAATTATTGCTCAAGTTTTATGTCTGCTCTTGGTTTTTCTTAACCTGAACATCTTTTATAGGTCATTTATTTTAGACTATGACTGCACAGAAATGTACACCTGCATATTCAGCATCCACGATCAGGTACAGTAATATTCCACATGGAGAACGTTCATTGTTACTCTCCCGGTGACCTGCATTACAATAAATAAGTATTATGCAGCATTTTCTCCAAAAAAAGACCTGATCTGTCGTCTTCTGTAAGATCATATTTTCCTTTGTATTCTCCAACTGATTTCCATCATTACTGCGCCTATTAGGAGTGCCACTGTTTTTCTGCAACTCTTAATGGCAAATAAACCCTACAGTGGGTACGGAAAGTATTCAGACCCCTTTAAATTTTTCACTCTTTGTTTCATTGCAGCCATTTGCTAAAAGCAAAAAAGTTCATTTTATTTCTCATTAATGTACACTCAGCACCTCATCTTGACAGAAAAAAAAAAAACAGAAATGTAGATATTTTTGCAAATTTATTAAAGAAAAACTGAAATATCACAAGGTCATAAGTATTCAGACCCTTTGCTCAGTATTGAGTAGAAGCACCCTTTTGAGCTAGTACAGCCATGAGTCTTCTTGGAAATGATGCAACAAGTTTTTCACATCTGGATTTGGGGATCCTCTGCCATTCTTCCTTGCAGATCCTCTCCAGTTCCGTCAGGTTGGATGGTGAACGTTGGTGGACAGCCATTTTCAGGTCTCTCCAAAGATGCTCAATTGGGGTGAGGTCAGGGATCTGGCTGGGCCAGCCAAGAATGGTCACAGAGTTGTTCTGAAGCGACTCCTTTGTTATTTTAGCTGTGTGCTCAGGGTCATTGTCTTGTTGGAAGGTGAACCTTCGTCCCAGTCTGAGGTCCAGAGCACTCTGGAAGAGGTTTTTCTCCAGGATATCTCTGTACTTGGCCGTATTCATTTATTCATTTATTTCTCATAGTCTGGGATTCCTTCATATGTTTTTTGGCAAACTCTATGCGGGCTTTCATGTGTCTTGCACTGAGGAGAGGCTTCCTTCGGGCTGCTCTGTCATAAAGCCCCGAGTGGTGGAGGGCTGCAGTGATAGTTGACTTTGTGGAACTTTCTCCCATCTCCCTACTGCATATCTGAAGCTCAGCCACAGTGATCTTTGGGTTCTTCTTTACCTCTCTCACCAAGGCTCTTCTCCTACGATTGCTCAGTTTGGCTGGACGGCCAGGTCTAGGAAGAGTTCTGGTCGTCCCAAACTTCTTCCATTTAAGGATTATGGAGGTCACTGTGCTCTTAGGAACTTTGAGTGCTGCAGAAATTCTTTTGTAACCTTGGCCAGATCTGTGCCTTGCCACAATTCTGTCTCTGAGCTCCTTGGGCAGTTCCTTTGACCTTATGATTCTCATTTGCTTTGACATGCACTGTGAGCTGTGAGGTCTTATATAGACAGGTGTGTGCCTTTCCTAATCAAGTCCAATCAGTTTAATTAAACACAGTTGGACTCCAATGAAGGAGTAGAAACATCTCAAGGAGGATCAGAAGGAAATGGACAGCATGTGAGTTAAATATGAGTGTCACAGCAAAGGGTCTGAATACTTATGACCATGTGATATTTCAGTTTTTTTTTTAATAAATTTGCAAAAATATCTACATTTCTGTTTTTTTTCTGTCAAGATGGGGTGCTGAGTGTACATTAATGAGAAATAAAATAAACTCTTTTGCTTTTAGCAAATGGCTGCAATGAAACAAAGAGTGAAAAATTTAAAGGGGTCTGAATACTTTCCGTACCCACTGTATATTGTTATTCAGCATTGCTCTATCTAATGTACTGTTCTGCCTGTGTATCAGTCCTCACAATGACATCCAGTGCAGACTAGTGATGCAGTGTAGTCCTGTCAGAAAGAACCACCCAACAGCTCCAATACCGAAACTGAAACTTTACTGGTCTTAACTGTAAGATAAACAACAATGTTTGTCATACATAAACATCACAGCACTTTAGAACAGCGACCTCAAGTAAGGGTGGGTTCACACTTGCGCTTGAGTCTGTCCGCTGCCAATCCGAGTGAAAATCTCGGGAAACAGGATAGGCATCAGATACCGACAGGTTAGCGATGCATTGCTTAAAAACCCATTCATCTGAAAGGATTTTTAAAGCAATGCGCGGGTGTCTGATTGCACCCTCTGCGCTGCTAAGCCGTTTCTTTTCGTCGGACACAAAGTCCTGCGTGTCCGACTTTGTTTCCACTGAAAAAACTGGATTCACGGCGCAGAGGGTGCAATCGGACACCCGCGCATTGCTTTAAAAACCCAATCAAATGAATGGGTTTTTAAGCAATGCGTCGCTAACCTGCCGCTATTCAGTGCCTATCCAATTTCCCGAGATTTTCACTCGGATTGGCAGCGGACGGACTCAAGTGCAAGTGTGAACCACCCTTACCGCAGTTTACATGAGGTGACAGGTGATACTCCTGTCCTTTACAGACAATGCTCCCACTTGCACTCACATATTCAGGCTTTAGGTGTTTCATGATGTAGCAGGATGACATTGACCATATCTTCATATAGCGAGCCCTTGCCCTGATGTAACCTAAGTGCTACACTGCAGCCAGCTTAGGGTCATCACATTGAATACGCCAAATAACTCATACTTCGTGGTACCACAACTAGGCGAAACTACAGTTTCACCTCTCCACTTGTACCAGCAAGAGATGACAGAAACCAACACATTTCCTTGTACAACACCTGAAAGTCCAGAGGATTCATCATAATTTTTATAAAAATGCTATACAGCAACAGTAACAGCAATACAGTCTCCCACCTGTGGCTTTCTACATACTGCAAATCTACAACACTCAGCATGCTGTCATTGCTGATTGTTTGCACAAAGCATGGTCCAATGATTGGTATTTCTATAATGTGTTGTTTTTTCACCAGGTACTGTACAGTACTCTAAAGTAGAGAGATTATACACCCCTCTGCATTATGTGAACTTAAGCGTTATGTCTAGTGACAGGTAGAAATGAGTGAAACTCGTGAGATTAGTTTCTTGAGGTTTGGCCATCTGATTTGTTTCTGTCCAAACTTATTTGGCGTGATCAAGAAGTGCAATTATTATACTCTGGGGTTCAGAACCCAGAGTATAATAAGTGGAGGTGCATTCTTTTCCGGGCTATGGCTGAAGTCACACGCTCGGGACCCCACTGAGTCATGGGATTGAGCTTCAGTGGTCATGTACAGTAGGGCGCCGACATCATGATGCTTTAACCCCAGACATAGGCCTCAGCGGTGACCCCAAGATGTGTGACAGATGCTAGAAGAGAACGCCGGGTACACTAGGATGCCCGGAAGAGATGAGGCATAACTGTTTGTATTCATGCTGCACCTCCCCTAAGCCCCCCACATAATACTTTGAAGTCAGAACAGGATTCTGGGAAACTGCTGGGTGCTGTGAGGATGCCCTGACGAGGTAAGGCAAGAGGAGTATAGTTGTTTGCTATGTTGCTGCATCTCCCCTAAGCCTCCTCTTATTTTACACAGAAGGGTTCTACAAAAACCCCAGAGTATAATAGTGTTCCATGGGTGAAAATTCAGATCAAATCTGGTTTATTCCAAACTGGTTTATTCATCTCTAGTGACAGGTTTCTTGACTGATTCTCAAATCAACCAACATAATGACTCAAAATGGTTCAATGTTATTAGTTACGTAAACCATTGATATTTTTCTATTTATACTGTAAAACGTGTTTGAAGGTGGACATACCCTTAAGTAACATAGTACTATATAACAATATGACCTTCAGACCCCATACCCGCAAAAAATGAAAATTCTCCTCAATGTTGCAGGGGTCTGCTAAAAGTGCTAAGTATACATTCTGAATACACTGGGAGGGGTTTTATCCTTCTACTGCTAATTACACAAAGATCCGCACACTTTGGCAAGTACAGACCCTTAGGGACTTGCCTTTAACCATATTACATACATCCTAGTTGGTAGAACTGGGTCAATAATCTGTAACAGATGTTTAAGAGACACCTGCGGGAGGATGGAGGGGGGGATCTCTCTAATGATGATTCCAAGTTATTTTTCTAAAGGCAAAGGAAACTTCTGGCTCTAGTCTTTGCAGGTCATGTGTTACCTACACAGCAGAACAACAGTGCTGCTCAAGGTGACCAGTCTGATAGCAACTGATATTCTGCATAGAATAAATCAAATACATAATAATACATACTGAAACAAACATTTATTGATGTGAAGAATGAGATCAGCCTTCATCCGTCTTGATCTGTCATGATTAGCGTTTCAGTCTGTACCAATGTCTTTGGTGGAGGGGTTGGGAGGTTGGAATGATCACACCTCATACATAATAATGGTATAAGCAATGTCTCCAATGTTTCATTTATTAGGTTCATACGCCAATGCTAGTCCAGTAAAGAACTAACCAGTCGGGGGGGGCAATATGGAGTACATAAGCTGTTTGTTAGAAAGTCTTCTGGAAAATCAGAGAATCAATAAAGTATAGTATAGGTCTGTAGGATAGAAAAAGGGAATAGAAAAAAAACTCTATAATACATTGCAATATTTATTTTGAACTGATCCTGAGTTACACTCTGTCTAAGGGCTCATTCACACATCCATATTTTGTATGTTATGCCCATGTTATTCACAGATTGAATGCACTCCCATTCATTTTAATGGGTGCATGCTAACATCTGTTCTTTTCCATGGGCCAACAATCCATGGAAAAAGAATAGAGGTATGCTTTGTTTTGGTCCCATAGTGGACCATGGAGCCCCATTCTAGTCTATATGTGAACAGCACACCCAGACAACACATGGATGGCATTCCAATGCTGTCTGGTTTTCCTGAACCCAGAAACAGAGAAAAGTATACAAAATTTTTAAAAAAGTTCCCATATGTGAAAAATGGATCAACCATAGACAGCACACGACCCAAAAATGGGCAAAATCGTGTGCTGACCATGATTAAAATGGCCATCACACATCCAAAAATTTGTATGAATAAGCCCTTATACTCCAGAGCTGCAATCATAACTCAGACAGAATCTCCCACTTTTAAATTCTTATGGTGATTTACTGCAGATGTGAAATCTGTAGCAATTCTGCTGCAATGCTGTATTGAAACCTTAATTTAAAGGGGTTGTCCGGGATAAATTGAAATCCCTAGACTAATCTAAACACCCTCCCCCCCGACTACTTTCTAAATTACATAATTTATCAAACATGTATATTTACCAATATCCCTGGGGTGGTCATGTGACCGCCCCAGGGACATTTTCTGGTTACCGGTGACGTTCTGTTTCCCCATTTCCAGAAATGGAATGTCACTACTACTCCAGTCCCCTCCACCCCATCATACTTACCTCTCTTCCTTCCAGACTTCCTCCTGTGGGATGGCTCCTCCCTCTTTTCTGACTCTGCCAGAGAAAGCAAAGGTCCCGGGGCTGCTCTGTGCTCTGCAGCTGACAATCCACCTCTACTGCGCAGGCGTTGGAGCAGTAGCCTCCCATGGGCCTGTGCAGTAGAGGTGGTTTGCTGGCTGCAGTGCAGCGCTGGGACTATTATGCATGTCGGCAGAGTAAGAAGAGAGGGAGGAGCCGTTTTGCAGGAGGAAGCCTGGAAGGAAGAGAGGTAAGTATGATGGGGTGGGGAGGGTGGACTGAGTATGTTGGGAAGGGCTAGTAGTGAGTGGGATAGCTAGAGAGACAGGGAGGTTGTGAAAGAGGGAGGGGGAGGTAGTAGAGGGAGATAGTGTGAGTTAGCCTACAAGTACCATGATGCATTAGTTAAGACAGCAGGAAGCTACACCATGTAAACAAATGCAGAAGATGCCAGGAGCTCCAAGAGAAACATAGAAATCACTCTAAACACTGCTAAAGGTATTTGGGTATTTGGGAAAACCCCTTTAAGACATGCAAATTTTGCAATGCAAATTATAGTATATGTCAATCTACATGACTGCTGACTGATTCCATTGACAACACGCAAAGGTATGACAACATAACTTTTACAAAGCAACTATAAAAACTGAAATGATACTTAAAGAGGACCTTTCTAGTCCTTACGCTTATGCGGTTTTATTGGCACCAATATCTCCCCAATGTCAAAAGGGCGTTCCTCACAGCCTAGAGTCATCGGAACGCCCCCCCCCCCCAGCAGTACTCGTCCATAGCCCTGTACTGTCAGAGGGGACGTTCCTTACCACCCAGTGATGACGCTGAGCTGTGAGGAACGGGAGATACCGGGGCACATAACAGGAAAGCTGAATTCAGTGCATTGTGGGCTTAATAGTGGTATATAAAACCGCATATGCATGAGGACATGAAAGGTCCTCTTTAAATGTGGAAATATACACTTGTGATCATATACAAAAATAAAAGAAACCCAAGTGTTTCTCTATAGTAGCCTTTTAAAAGTATAGCTTTTCTCATCCTCATCATACAGAAGCCATTAACATCAATGTTTTTGTGATGGACGAGTGTGGGATTTCCCTCTCTGTTGAATATGAAGGGTTTCAGCCCCGACAACACCTGAAAGAGAAAAAGGTCAAATGTATTTCCATACAGCTGCCCACAGACACTTTTAAAGATCACCCAAGCTCCGTGCAAAGGGGGCAACCCTGTTCTATTGGGATTTTTTTGTTATTGGTGGATGAAACATACTCAGTCAACATTATTAGTGCAGCTTAGTGAGGATGATTGCAGGTTATTATCATGCATTATCTCACCCACATGTCTCTAAAAGGGTCTCCCGTCTTCTCAGATTTTTTTTTCCCATCCTTTTTTTTTTTTAATTCTGAGACCCAAGCACTTAATTACCTCACTTATTACAACATGCCAGCTTGTTGGGAGACAGACAGGGGGAGAGAAAGCATGCACAGGACGATGGGCTGGCAAATCCTTCACAACTAGGGCGTGAGTAATATCCTATCTTGCTAATGCCTGCAAGAAAAGAAATATTCCCAGGCACACGCACATACTGACAGGGAGAGACAGCCCTGCCAGTAATCCTTCAGTGTTTAGTGTTAGGGAAGGATTGGTTGTTTTACAGATAAAGGGGCTGTAATATCAGAAGACATATTTTGGTGTAAGCCCTCCAACATTCTATAAAAATAAAAGATATAGTAGGTACAACCCCCTTGATAAGGGGGTCACAGTGTTCCCAAAAAAGACAACCCGATAAGTGGCAGCAAGAGCCCACACGTGTTTCAACCACTGTTTCCACAAATGCCAATGTGGAAAGGTCACAATACCCCATAAGTGCCAACCAAATAATTCCTACACAACTGTCAGCCACAGTGTCTTTATAGTGCTTGTCTCGTCATAAATCAGGCATCTATTACCTGGGAAAACTGTGCCAAACTATAGATATCAGCAAAAAGAGTAAAGCCCGCTGATTCTGTATTTTTGTATGTCAGTATTTTATATTGACTCCTGTTCTCCTGCTGTGTGCCCACAAACCATCCATGCCATGCATACATAGGACTAGTCCTGCTGTCCTCTCAATTATGTGCATGCGCTCAGGTCTAGTACTCTCTAAGGCCAGTTTGTAGGCCCACAACAGGGGAGCGGGGTTCATATAATTATAACAAAATATAGATTCAGCACCAGCAGGCTTTTCATTACTCACAGATATATTTAATTTGCTGTGGCTTCTTAGATAGAAAGGCCATACAAAGGGCGCAACCCTCACGACAGGCCTCCATGACAGGGCCCTATGTGAGGAGAAGGTATTTAGGGGGAGGAGCATCATGCCAGCTGGAGTTGCTAGGGGAGGGCTTATAGAGGCACCGCCACTTTCCCAGTCATTCGCGGCTGGAAAGCAGAGAAGACCCGCTTGTCTGCCCCTGGTTGTTTTTTTTAGGTGGGGAATGGGTAGCTTTCTTTATGTCACGACAATGGTGTTGCGGGGTGGAGGGTCCTTGGAGTTGGTTTTGAAATTCTGAGGGGGAAAAACATGGTGATTAGTTTCCCCTTAAATTTAACGGTGTTTGGTCTGGCTTGTTTTTGGGCTCCTGCTGGGTGGTGTCCCAGGGAGTGGTTTGTGGTTTGGTGTTATAGCCATCTGTATTTTATGGTGCCCCTGAGCCTGTGGTTTGCAGTTGGGGGTAAATTGGTGTGGTGGACAAATTGGCGGCCAGATCTTTGTAGCTACAAGGACCTCCTCCTCATACAATAATTTTCAGGTTTGGTTGGGGGGTTGTTATAGCTAACTTGGATATATTTTGTATATTTATGGTTATTTATGCATATTTGGGCTTTGATAGCTCAGTTATTTATTTATCTGTTGTATTGTATTTATATAATAAAATGGCTGCTGTGGCCAATTAATCCAACCCATGGTGTGGTGTTATTTATTAATTACAGGTGAGGGTTGTGGGGATGGTAGCACAGCAGTGCAGGTAAGTATGGCGGGTATGCTCATGAGCCAACATCATCGGTGCCAATGTCAAACCTTTTTAAGGCTGAAGAAACATACTGAGTTAGTACTGGGAGATTATGACCCAAACCAAAATGTGAAGCACCTGAAACCACTCCTGGCTTTGGCTCCAAATCTTAAGCAAAATCTGAACCAAGAAAAACCAACAAAAACTCCAAGTGCATCTACTATATTATACAGTAGTACTATTGGTACAACTTCAAGGCAGTGGTCTCCAAACTCTATTCATTCAGCTGTTGAAAAACTAAAGCTCTCAACATCCAGCAAGCTATTAATGCGTGCTGGAAGCGGCAGTTTCCCAACAGTTGTAATGTCACCATGTAACATTACTGCAGATATACACACCATGTACAGTGCTGGCCAAAAGTATTGGCACCCCTGCAATTCTGTCAGATAATACTCAATTTCTTCCAGAAAATGATTGCAATCACAAATGCTTTGGTAATAATATCTTCATTTATTTTGCTTGCAATGAAAAAACACAAAAGAGAATGAAAAAAAAAGTCAAATCATTGATCATTTTACACAAAACTCCAAAAATGGGCCGGACAAAAGTATTGGCACCCTCAGCCTAATACTTGGTAGCACAACCTTTAGACAAAATAACTGCGAACAACCGCTTCCGGTAACCATCAATGAGTTTCTTACAATGCTCTGCTGGAATTTTAGACCATTCTTCTTTGGCAAATTTCTCCAGGTCCCTGAGATTTGAAGGGTGCCTTCTCCAAACTGCCATTTTGAGTTCTCTCCACAGGTGTTCTAAGGGATTCAGGTCTGGACTCATTACTGGCCACTTTAGAAGTCTCCAGTGATTTCTCTCAAACCATTTTCTAGTGCTTTTTGAAGTGTGTTTTGGGTCATTGTCATGCTGGAAGACCCATGACCTCTGAGGGAGACCCAGCTTTCTCACACTGGGCCCTACATTATGCTGCAAAATTTGTTGGTAGTCTTCAGACTTCATAATGCCATGCACATGGTCAAGCAGTCCAGTGCCAGAGGCAGCAAAGCAACCCCAAAACATCAGGGAACCTCCGCCATGTTTGACTGTAGGGACCATGTTCTTTTCTTTGAAGGCCTCTTTTTTTTTTCCTGTAAACTCTATGTTGATGCCTTTTCCCAAAAAGCTCTACTTTTGTCTCATCTGACCAGAGAACATTCTTCCAAAAAGTTTTTTGCTTTCTCAGGTAAGTTTTGGCAAACTCCAGCCTGGCTTTTTTATGTCTCTGGGTCAGAAGTGGGGTCTTCCTGGGTATCCTACCATAGAGTCCCTTTTCATTCAGACGCCGACAGATAGTACGGGTTGACACTGTTGTACCCTTGGACTGCAGGGCAGCTAGAACTTGTTTGGATGTTAGTCGAGGTTCTTTAGCCACCATCCGCACAATCTTTCGTTGAAATCTCTCAATTTTTCTTTTCCGTCCACTTCTAGGGAGGTTAGCCACATTGCCATGGGCTTTAAACTTCTTGATGACACTGCGCACGGTAGACACAGGAACATTCAGGTCTTTGGAGATGAACTTGTAGCCTTGAGATTGCTCATGCTTCCTCACAATTTTGCTTCTCAAGTCCTCAGACAGTTCTTTGGTCTTCTTTCTTTTCTCCATGCTCAATGTGGTACACACAAGGACACAGGACAGAGGTGGAGTCAACTTTAATCCATTTCAACTGGCTGCAAGTGTGATTTAGTTATTGCCACCACCTGTTATGTGGAACAGGTAAGTAACAGGTGCTGTTAATTACACAAATTAGAGAAGCATCACATGATTTTTCAAAGGGTGCCAATACTTTTGTCCACCCCCTTTTTTATGTTTGGTATGGAATTATATCCAATTTGGCTTTTTGACAATTCTTTTTGTGGTTTTCCACTGAAGACAAATTAAATGAAGATATTATTACCAAAGCATTTGTGATTGCAATCATTTTCTGGAAGAAATTGAGTATTATCTGAGAGAATTGCAGGGGTGCCAATACTTTTGGCCAGCACTGTACATGGTGTTGTGAAGCATGGTTTACTTGCACCATTGTACTCAATGATAAGCATGCCTGCCAATACACAGAGGGGACTAAGTGTGTACATAAATTCTGGTGAATCAGTTCATCATATCTATCCATGACCTACATCCAGAGCAGCTGAGATCACCAAGAACTGCAGGCCGTGTCACTGACACATTTCACCTTCTCTTATCCCAGTCAGATCCTGGTAAATAATGATGATCTGGACTCAGCAATAGAACAGATGAAAAAAACATCTTGTCAGCTAAAAAATTAAAAAATCATTCTCTGCTGCATCTGCAGAGCCTGTTGCTTAGGCCCTCTTGGGGCAGCACCACAACAATGTTGTAGGTCATATAACCATTTTCCTTTGTAAATCTGTGAGAAAAATCTTTATATGAAGCTGAAAGCATACAGAGGCAAAGTATAGGCCAATACATTTCTATGGGTACATATTATGGATACATACATGCACATGAAGCCTTACTGCATTTTTTTCTGCATGTGTGCTCCATGTTTGTGACACATAAGGGTATATTTTATTCCATCTATGCTAGTTTTCTGGCATAGATGGGCAATATTGTGGCTCTATCTTGCACCAAATTTATGCCACAACCACTATTCCCCTTACGTCCGACAGCAGCACAATATGGGGTATCTCTGCCCCTGTGTATTGTTTAGGACAGGTGGAACCTTTAATTAGCACCAAAAAGGTGCCTCCTACTAGCCCTATAAGAGGGCACAAGAGACCTCCCTCCACTGTGTTTTTTTCTGTCCTGTGTGGAACAGGTGGACGGAGGTCTCTTGTGACCTCCCGTTGTTAGGGGTTTTATTTACTCCTGGCTTACCTTTTTGGGGTACCTCGGTCCCAAAGAGAAAACCTCCGGTCCTTCGCACCGCAGCGCAGCGTTATCCGGCATCCATCTGCATGCAGCGCGATCCCGGAAGTAAGCGGGGAACCTCCTCGGCCGGAACTTTTCTCCGGTCCCGTGTTCCCAGGGGAAGGAAGCCTTTGCGCACCATCGCGCCCTACTTCCGGTTTTCTCGGAAAAAGTGCGGTAAGTTTGGAAATTTAAAATTTAAAGGCAAAATATAGAATTGATTTTTGCTGCTTGTATTTTGAGCCTCTGGCTTAGGCTTATGCTCCTCTATGTTCCATTATGGCGTTTGACTTGTTTTGGTGCTGTATAAATGATTCTTTGCTGGCTTCCTCCCCTCGCTGCTGGATTACATTTAAAAGGTCTGAATGCAGTCCTTTATTTGTTGAGTTAGTGGTTTCTAGCTCCTCTGCTGCGGGTTGCGGTGGCTGGTTTTTTTCTGACGGTTTTTTTCTCTCTTCAAGTGACCGATTCAAAAAAAAAAAAAAAAAAAAGGGTACCCCTTGGGTTTTTATGTGATGCTTGGCGATCTTCCCTGTTTCAGTGTCACGTGGCTGTTTGATGTTTCAGATGTCATCTTCTGCATCACGTAATGTCGATGCGCTTAGGAGGAAAAATTCCTCTAAACTTGAAACACCTAATGTGTTTGGATTGCAATACCCCTTTACCTGACGGCTATGATTTTACCCGCTGTCACCAGTGTCGCGGACCTCCGCCGGAAGTACCTTCTATAAGAGGTTGTTACTTGGGTAAAGGACTATATGAGGAGTCTCTTAAAGGAGATTCGTTCTTCCATCGCCCAGATTGCCAAGAGACCGCAGATTGAGACACAATCTTCCTTACGGATCTCTGATGAAGATTATCAGATAGTGGACGAGACACTCTCATCTGACGATTCCACTGAAGATCCCAGCAGGCCGTGCTTCCACTTGAAAAATTAAGCCGGCTGCTGAAGTCCATCCGGTCTAAGGATCGTGATGTTGACGGGGAAGCCTCCGCGTCCACCTATAGAGGGCCTAGGGTCTTCCAAGTGGACCAGACATTACAAAAATTAATGTCCTCAGAGTGGAGAAGTCCTGAAAAACCTCTTGTGGTTCCTAGGAAGTTCGGCGCTTTATTCCCAGTTGCTCAATGGGATCAATGGGGTCCTCCTCCCAAGGTGGATACGGCAGTGGTTAAACTGTCCTGCCGCACTAAGGTACCATCAGATGATGGAGGAAATCTGCACGACGCCATGGCAGGCGCTTCGACAATACCTTCAAGAAGGCTTATTCAGCTGCCTCGCCCAAGACCGCTGTGGCGGTTGCGTCCTGTGAAGTGTCAGCCAAATTATGTACTGACCTTGTCCACCTCGAAAGTGACCGACTCTGGAAGTCTCCAGAGACGAGCTGCTAGGGTTTCTAGGCTCAGTTTCCCTAGCAGCTGAATATTTAACGGAAGCCTCCCACCATCAATTAAGGCTGGCGGCCAAATCCCTGGCACTTACCAAGAACACTGCAGCAGGAAGACCTCTATGGTTAAAACCTTGGAGAGCTGTGTTCCCCTCAAAGTATAATTTGTGCGCATTACCCTTGAGCCGGGTAGAGTCTTTGGCTGTGCCCTAGACGAGATCCTAGAGGGCTTGGCCGACAAGAAGGGTAAAACTTTACCCCAGGCCTTCAGAGGTAGGTCTGGCTCTGGCCGTGGTAGAGGCTATCCGCCTCGTTGTTTAAGGCAGTCCAGAGAGGCTCTAGTTATTCCTCTAGAGACGCCGGCCGGAGATTCCGAAGTCTGATGATAAAAAAAGTCAAGCCTAGCTTTTGACATCAGAAGCAGTTTTCCTGTGGCCGAGATTCTTGTCGGAAGTCGATGTCTCCCACTTTCTCAACTGCGGGCAGGGAAAAATTCGAGACCCATGGGTCCGGTAGGTAATCCACAGAGGTTATGCAATCAAGTTCCTCCGTCCTCCTCAGGATCGGTTTGTGTTAACTCGCAGCCTCCCTACAATGCAGCAGACTACATTGGAATGCTCCATCCGAGAGTACATTCACAAGGGAGCCCTGGTGGAAGTCCCTTCTCTAGAAGAAGGATCCAGTGTCTATTCTCCCATCTTCCTGATGCCAAAACCGGCAGACAAGTGGAGAATGATCATAGACTTAAGGTACCTCAATCGCTTCATCAAAAAGAAGCGCTTCCATAGGAAAACCATAAAGTCTGTCACCACCTTTCTCCTCTAAGGCGATGTTTTTTGTGACTTTGGATATAAAAGACGCCCAGTTGCATATTTCTATTTACCTCCACGCAGAAGGTTTTTTTTCTAAGGATTGCCGTAGTAGTTTCCGGCCACAGGAAGCACTTTCAATTCACAGCACTACCCTTCGGGATCTCCTCTGCTTCCCACACCTTTACAAAGGTAGTGGCCCCCATAACGGCCGCCCTCAGGCTTCAGGGGATATTCTTGGTGCCTCATCTAGACAACTGGTTGATAAAGGCCCAGTCAGAGTCTGTTCTGCTCCAGTACCTACAGACAGCCTTCAGAGTCTGTGATGGCTTATAAATTGGGAGAAGTCAAAAATGATCCCTTCAACTCGAAGGAAGTTCCTCTGAGAAAACTACTTCCTAGATTCAGTCCGCCTGCAAATCTCCTTGACACCAGCAAGGAAGGAGAAGCTGGTTGCGGCAGTCCGGCACCTCTTCAAAAAGCCGATAGCCTCCATCAGAACATTGATGAAGATCCTGGGCTTGATGTCTTCCTCAGTGGAGGCAGTCCCATGGGCCTTGTGGCACTTACGTCCCCTCCAGAAGGGGTTACTAGAGGCTTGGGATCGCTCCCTTCTTACATTCAGCAAGAAGATTCGACTCTCCCCCAGGACCCGTCTTTCCCTCAAGTGGTGGTTGCACCTGAAAGACGGAAGGTCCACGGTCCAACCTTCTTGGACCCTGTTGACTACAGATGCATCCCCCTCGGGATGGGGAGCCCATTGGACGAAAACTCCATAAAGGGAGTCTGGAGCGCTCCTGAAAAAAGGACCTCGTCCAACTGGAAGGAGCTCAGAGCCGTATATCGTGCCTTACTCTATTGCTTGCCTCTTCCCAGGGGAAGAGCAGTCAAAATCCGGTCAGACAACATGACCACAGTGCTGTACGTGAACAGACAGGGAGGCACCAGATCACCAACCCTCCTTAGAGAGGCAGATCTGATATTTACATGGGCAGAGAAAAATCTAACCCATTTATCCGCAGTTCACATCAAGGGCTCCCTGAACATAGTAGCGGATCGGTTGAGTCGGGGTTATGCCGTATCAGGAGAATGGTCACTCAATCCAGAAGTCTTTCATCAGATTACCCTGAACAGAGGTCTTGCAGAAATAGACCTCATGGCAACCCGACTCAACGCCAAGGTGGAGAAGTTCTGTTCCCTTTACCAGGAGGACAATCCCTTGGCAGTGGATGCCCTGTCCATCCCTTGGAGGTCCAGGCTGGCATACATCTTCCCTCCAATTCCAATAATACCAAAGGTATTAATGAAAATCAGACAGGACCAAGTCTCTGTGATAGCCATCATTCCATTCTGGCCAAAAAGAGCTTGGTTTTTCCCAACTCATGGAGATGAGTCGAGGGATATATTGGAGGCTTCCCCCCATCCAGAACCTGGTTTCCCAAGGATCTCTGAAGTGCCAGGATCTCTGGAGATTCAACCTGACAGCCTGGAGGTTGAACAGTCCCTACAGCAGGATAGAGGACTGTCAGAGGCCGTCCTGAAGACCCTTTATTCTGCAAGAGCAGAATCTACCAATAAGAACTACCAGAGGACAGCCAAGATTTTCATGGAGTGGTGCTCCAAGAAGGGTATTAATAATCTAGAACCCTCAACGGCTGATATTTTCTTCAGGACGTTTTGGATAAGGGCCTTGCCCCTGCCACTTTGAAAGTGCAGATTGCGGCCCTCTCCGCTCATTTGAACAGACGTCTGTCTCAGGATCCTCTGGTTGCAAGGTTCCTTAAAGGGGCAATGAGGCTAAAGCCCTCAGTATCATCCCCAGTGGGACCTTGCGGTAGTCATTACAGGCCTGTGCGGTCCTCCATTTGGACCCTTGGAGACTACGGAGATAAAATATTTAGCCTACAAAACCACTTTTTTGTTGGTTATTATATCTGCCAAAGAGTAGGAGTGCTCCAGGCCCTCTCTTCTAGAGAACCGTACATTTTGTTTTTGCAGATAGGGTGCACCTTAGGTTTACCTGGGTTTATCCCTAAGGTCCCCTCATACTATAATAGCAATCAGCTAATTTCGTTACCTGTGTTTTTCCCCTCTCCAACCTCTGAGGAGGAAGAAAAGCTCAACACCTTAGATGTGGTAAGGTGTCTGTGGATTTACCTTTTCCACACTCAACCGCTTAAGAAGGCCGAAAGCCTACTAATTGATATGCAGGGTAAAAACAGAGGCCTCAAGGCTTCCAAGCCTACTCTATCCAAATGGATCAAGGAGACAATTAAGTCTTCCTTTCTTATTCAGGAGTTATTCCCTCCAGTTTTTTCTACGGCCACTCGACCTGGGTTGTCGACTTCTTTGGCTGAGTATCGGTCCTTACCATTGGACCAGATTTGTGCGGCTGCATCATAGTCATCTCAGTTGACCTTTTGTTAAACATTATCATTGGACATCCGCAGTTTCCAGACAACTGCCTTTGGTCAGTCAGTCCTTGACATTGTAAGGCGAGGAAACCCTCCCTAGGGGAATTACTTGCTATCTCCCCATATTGTGCTGCTGTCGGACGTAAGGGGAATCGTTGATTGTAATGTCAATCTGTATTCCCTTAGTCCAGACAGCAGCACAAGGCTTCCCTCCCTAGAAGCTTGTTTCCTGTTACTTTATAATTTACACAGTGGAGGGAGGTCTCTTGTGCCCTCTTATAGGGCTAGTAGGAGGCACCTTTTTGGTGCTAATTAAAGGTTCCACCTGTCCTAAACAACACACAGGGGCAGAGATACCCCATATTGTGCTGCTGTCTGGACTAAGGGAATACAGATTGACATTACAATCAACGATTCTGTGCCTCACTCGCCACATTCCGTGAATATGGCCAGAGTTTGCTGGACAGTGGGCCTCGCTGGAGCGGGGACACCTTGGAGCAATATACTTATTATATCGCTCAACAGTTTTCTTGCATTATACTATGATATGGCGTACATCTCCATTTTGGCACAGAGTAGTGTTTGATTTGTGAAGATGCCGGAAGATCCTCTTAATAAATCAAGTGTTCTTTGTACCTGTTGGGCCCTTTATTAATAAATCTTTCTCAGTGTATGGTATTTATGCATATGGCCCACAGAGACAGAAAGGTTTCACCTAATGCCATAGGGTATATGTCACAGTGGAGAGAATGACAGGGTGGTTCCAACTTTAGCAGACTTGGGGTGATCATGTGAGCAGTACAGGTGAAGTGGCAGTGTTATACACTTGTAACTGGGGAATATAGCAGGCAGAAGAGTGTCTATTAGCTTCATTCTGAGACGGGTTTTGTAGGTGCTTAGTGTAATGGTGCATGTTTTGACAATCCTATTTAACTCAGGACACATTGATGTGTCCACATTACCACATTATGTGAAGAGCTGCTCACCTTTGCCACACATTGGTTTGGTTGTTTGATCTGAGTGTGTCAGTCATTTGTCACTGGACTTATTATTTATTGTAGACTGCTTTATTAATATTATCTTTACTTTATTGGTTGATTTGGTATATGGTCCCATGTGGCATAACCTAAAACTACTAGGCCTCAATGAAAAACTGATAACAGGTTTCCCAGTTACAATGCATCTGTAATAGTGATAGTCTACTGATATGTGACAAAGGCCTCAGAGATGTGTGTTTAGTAAATACTTGTATTCCCTAAGAAATAACAATGCCTGAGCATTTTTTCTTAAAACTTTGAATTGTGCCCTTCCTCTGTTATTCCTCCTGAAAATGCATGAGTAAATTAACAGCTGCATGCTACTAATTGGGGGTGTCCCTACACAGTCAAACAATGTCCAATCAGCACTCACAATGCAAAACTGTGTAGGAAAACAGACATGACAGGAGAAGTGACTAGTCTTCTGTAAGGGGATCCAACAGCTTCACTCATATAAATAGATGATGCACAGAAGAGAAGATGTTCTATGATAATTCCACAGATAAATAATTTGTATATCTTTCTAAATAAATTAATATTTCACTTTCCTACCATACAAAGCTTGAGCACATTGTGAAGTCATTGCATGCAATGGCATGTGACTACTGGATGGGGAGCCCTGGGCATCAGGGGCTAGAAGCTTCAAGTTAACCCTCTGGGTGTAGCATAATGACATATATTAGAGCTCAAGGATGTTGTGATTGCTTCAGATGAAAATTGTACATGGCAGCGCTCTTGGGTAGAAAGAAGAGGCTTTCTGATAACAAGTCACCTAGATGATGTGTCAGTCATTACCAGAATTCATGTCATCCCATACACTTAAACATTGATCACTCTTGTACAGTGCAAACTGTCGATCTGAGCAGAACAGCAGGTAAAAACAGGTAAAAGCAAAACAAAAAAATTAAATAATAATTTTACATAGTGTTCTGAAGCTCCATATTCTGCCACCTGTTAATGTGGAGTTATCAGAAGACATTGAACATAGAGCGTGAATCGGAGTACCCTTTCCCTATTGGTTCCAGTGGTGGCGCCTTAAGGCTGTGTAGACACTTACTATAACCAACTAATATTTCAGAATATTTGAGATCCCAACATCTAACTTATTAGAATTTTGCTATTCAAAGATTACATAGTCATACTGTCTAATTTTCACACAACAGTGAAAAATGGCTGTACGAAGGCCATTTTTGGAACGGCCATCAGACAGCCTTTTTTAAAAACGTGAGCGTCTATGGGTTTATTTATTTTTTTGATGGACCATTTTTCACGGCTATCAAAAAAACTGACAATGCCCTATTCATGTCCATTTTCACGGACTTAGAGCTAAGTGGATGCACCCATAGACAGTCATGGGTTTTAAAATGGCAGTGTGATGGTCATTCAAAAGACGGCCATCACACAGTTGTTTATTTTGTCATATGAATACATCCCTTTCACAAACTTCAATGATCCAACATGACCTTTTTCACCGATGTTAGATCCATGAAAAATGGCACTGTAGTCTGAATAAGGCCTTATTCTTGAATAATCCTTATTCTTTCATACATACATTTCCACAGTCTTGCATGCGACTAACACTTCAGGGCTTCTCTGGAATTGGTGTATGCTTTTATGATGCCACTGGCTTGAAGGATTTAAAGAACCAGTAGTAGCTTGCTTTGTAAATGCACTAGATTATTATTCTTATTATTTTCTAACTGATGACCCTTTTGCTTATATTGGACTATTGGATTGGATTCTGTGACTATTTGCTATACCATCTCTAGTGTTGCTTTCCATTTGTCTGTTGCTAGCCATCACCTTCATCATCTTTTTAGCTAGCAAATACATATATAGGGTGTATCTACATGTTCTCCATTCCATTATCAACTACTAAATAGTGACTACCTAAAGGGTCATGACCTAGGAATCCAACATGGACATATTTCCATGAAGGTAACCATTTTTCTTCACCATTAAAGGACATATACATGTGGACAAAATTGTTGGTACCCCTCGTTTAATGAAAGAAAAACCCACAATGGTCACAGAAATAACTTGAAACTGACAAAAATAATAATATATAAAAATTCTATGACAAGCCACAAAGCTTCTGGGAGAATGTCCTATGGACAGATGAGACAAAAATCGAAATTTTTGGCAAGGCACATCAGCTCTATGTTCACAGATGGAAAAATAAAGCATATCTTGAAAAGAACACTGTCCCTACTGTGAAACATGGAGGAGGCTCTGTTATGTTCTGGGGCTGCTTTGCTGCATCTGGCACAGGGTGTCTTGAATCTGTGCAGGGTACAATGAAATCTCAAGACTATCAAGGGATTCTAGAGAGAAATGTGCTGCCCAGTGTCAGAAAGCTTGGTCTCAGTCGCAGGTCATGGGTCTTGCAACAGGATAATGACCCAAAACACACAGCTAAAAACACCCAAGAATGGCTAAGAGGAAAACATTGGACTATTCTGAAGTGGCCTTCTATGAGCCCTGACCTAAATCCTATTGAGCATCTTTGGAAGGAGCTGAAACATGCCGTCTGGAAAAGGCACCCTTCAAACCCGAGACAACTGGAGCAGTTTGCTCATGAGGAGTGGGCCAAAATACCTGTTGAGAGGTGCAGAAGTCTCATTGACAGTTACAGGAATAGTTTGATTGCAGTGATTGCCTCAAAAGGTTGTGCAACAAAATATTAAGTTAAGGGAACCATCATTTCTGTCCAGACCTGTTTCATGAGTTTTCTTTTTTTAAAAATTCTGTTGAAGCATAGTTGAAAGGCAATGTCTGACTTTCATTTGTTCATTTTCATAGAATTTTTATGTATTATTGCTTTTGTCAGATTCAAGTTATTTCTGTGACCATTGTGGGTTATAGTGAGTTCAGCGATAGCAGTTGCTACTGGGCCCTGCACCCTGAGGGGGCCCCAAAGGTCCCACTTCCATAAAAAATATTCCTCTATTCCAAATGGCACAAGGTAGGTAGGTAGCTTCAAGTTATACCTCTGTAAGGGTCACACATTTATGTTATACAGTGACATATATATAATGTCAACACATCTCAGGCTGGATTCACATCAGCGTTTGTCTCTCTGTGCAAAATCAGTTTTTGAAACCATCTCAAAATCCTCAAAAATTGATTTTGAATGATTTGTTTTAAAACCCATTGATTTCAATGGGTTGTAAAAACCATCCGCAAATGTGCGTTTGGAGCATTTCCATCTAGTATCCACTATTTTGGGTGGAGAAAAAAGTCGGACTTGCAGGACTTTTCTCCGTCCAAACAATAAGGATACCAGACAGACAGCAACAAATCCATTTTTTTAACACTGAGGTCTAAGGACTACGGACACAAGCAGATTACCAACAGATAGTAATCTGTTTGTTTCTGTTATGCAATCCATTTTTCCCTTTGCACATGCTCAGAATGAAAAAAGTGGGAAAAATGGATTTGTCAAAAATGGACACAAACGGACAGTTTTTTTGACGGACACCCTTTGACTAATATGTCTGAAATGAAGGATTCTTGTATCTGCTGTGTAACCGTCTGGAATCCTTCTTGGTCCAATCCGATTTTTTTTTTTTTTTTAGATGGTTTGGCAGAGGACGAATACCAGGTGCAAGTGTGAACCTAGCGTCAGCCTCTACAGGTCTCTGTTTTTGTGTTATATGTTCAAGTTCATGACAGAACAATTAGAAAACAAGTTTGCCTTGTTTGGAATAATAGGTGAATGCCTCTTCTTTCTAAAAAGATCATGGCAGCATGGCTTAAGGTTGCAAAGTTTCACATGAACAGACCACAAAACTTCTGGAACAATGTGCTTTGGGCAGACGAGACCAAGGTGCATATGTTTGGTCATAATGCACAGTGTCACATTTGGTGACAACCAACACAGCATATCAGCACAAACACTTCATACCAACTGTCAAGCACAGAGATGATGATTTGGACTTGCATTGCGGCCACAGGACCTAGATACCTTGATGTCCTTGAGTCAACTATAACTTCTTTGTAAACAAAAGTATTCTAGAGTCAAATGGGAGGCCATCTACCCAACAGCTAAAACTTGGCTGAAACTGTATCATGCAACAGGGCAGTGATCTCAATCACACCAACAAATGTACAACAGAATGACTGAAAAAGAAGAGAATGAAGGTGTTACACTGCCCCAGTCAAAGTCCAAACTTCAACCCAATTGTAATGCTATGGCAGGGCCTTAAAAGTGAGGTGTAGAAATAAATGCCCACAAACCTTAATGAACTGAAGCAACATTGTAAGAAGAGTGTGCCAAAATTTCCACCAGAATGATATGAGAGACTGGTAAAGTCATACAGAAACCATTACTTCAAGCTATTGCTGCTGTAGGTGGTTCTACAAGCTATTCATGGAGGGGACTTAGTTTCTCACATGTGGCTTTTCCATTTTGACATCATTTTTGTTAAATTAATAAGCCAACTGTGACATCTGATGTTGTTCATCTGAGAATGTATTAACTAATTTTAAGACCTTCTAAGGACTGGATTTTTTTTTTTCAAAGAGGGTGAACTTTGTATCTTCTCATGACTGTATATGACAATAGTACCTGTAGACTTGGTTTTCTTCATAACATAATGTGGCCTTAGAGAGATAAAACCTGGTGACTAGTTCTTGCATTTACTTGTAAGCCTACATACAGATCGATTGCACGGTGCACGGTGTGAATTGCTTCATGTGAACTGTATTCATTGGAGAGGTGACATTCCAACATGCTGAAAAGTCTTTACAATCCTAAATTTCTGTGATACAAAAGGAAATATTATTGTATGTATATATATACACACCTGGACAAAATTGTTGGTACCCCTCGTTTAATGAAAGAAAAACCCACAATGGTCACAGAAATAACTTGAATCTGACAAAAGTAATTTGCCAAACTACATGTTGACAAGCCAAAAAGCTTCTGGGAGAATGTCCTATGGACAGATGAGACAAAAATCGAAATTTTTGGCAAGTTACATCAGCTCTATGTTCACAGATGGAAAAATGAAGCATATCTTGAAAAGAACACTGTCCCTACTGTGAAACATGGAGGAGGCTCTGTTATGTTCTGGGGCTGCTTTGCTGCATCTGGCATAGGGTGTCTTGAATCTGTGCAGGGTACAATGAAATCTCAAGACTATCAAGGGATTCTAGAGAGAAATGTGCTTCCCAGTGTCAGAAAGCTTGGTCTCAGTCGCAGATCATGGGTCTTGCAACAGGATAATGACCCAAAACACACAGCTAAAAACACCCAACAATGGCTAAGAAGAAAACATTGGACTATTCTGAAGTGGCCTTTAATGAGCCCTGACCTAAATCCTATTGAGCATCTTTGGAAGGAGCTGAAACATACCGTCTGGAAAAGGCACCCTTCAAACCTGAGACAACTGGAGCAGTTTGCTCATGGGGAGTGGGCCAAAATACCTGTTGAGAGATGCAGAAGTCTCATTGACAGTTACAGGAATCGTTTGATTGCAGTGATTGCCTCAAAAGGTTGTGCAACAAAATATTAAGTTAAGGGAACCATCATTTCTGTCCAGGCCTGTTTCATGAGTTTTCTTTTTTTTTTTTAATTCTGTTGAAGCATGGTTGAAAAGCAATGTCTGACTTTCATTTGTTCATTTTCATAGAATTTTTATATATTATTACTTTAGTCAGATTCAAGTCATTTCTGTGACCATTGTGGGTTTTTCTTTCATTAAACGAGGGGTACCAACAATTTTGTCCACGTGTGTATATATATATTTGTGTTCAGCACTTAGAGGGACCAGATGTCTGGACGATTGTTTGGGTGCTCTTGTAATTATGTAGTCTATAGACCCAAACTACAATGACAAATTGTCTGGATGAAGTGTGAATCCACATGAAAAATCTTTTACAATGTTCCAATATTCTACTATGGTATAACAGACCTAAAATGTTCAGATTTTAATCAGGACGCTAAACATTTCTGGTGGCAACCAAATGGAGAGTTGAAGCTATGATAACACATTGTGTTAACCTCAGTAAATATCACTGTGCAAGTCTTAAATACTCTGCAGTAATGTGTTGTACATCCTGGGTATGTAAGGAAGGACACAGTAGACTCCTTACATGTCTGTTTAGTAAACAATTTCATGTCTTTTAATAAAAAAAAAATAAACCTCATCTCTTCCTTTAACTGTTTGTTGCTGACATTTCCTCCGTATTTGATGTACAAGCTATTTCTTTCTTTGTTTGCACTTAAAGGAACATTATTGTGTTTATACCTGTTAATGTCACACAAGATATATGTTAATGCCACCAGTAAAATAGTACCAGGTCTGCATAGATTATGTTTGTTCTCCTTTAGTTATGTGGATTTCTACTGCCGGTTCTAGTTACCTCCCACACTCTTAAAATATATCTTCAGCTGGCCATTCGGACTCAGTAGAATGTGATTACTCAACCAGCAAGTCATTAACAATGGTTGTAGGCCAATGAGATGCCTGGGCTTCCTAAACAGTGGCAGCACAAGGAACTGAACAAGAGCATGTGAGGTGAATTCTGCAAATTTATTACTCCTGGGGTGAGACAAGCTGGATGTAATCCCAGCAACATACATGATATATAAAATGAATATATAAGAACCAAGCCTTTCATTTTCCAAAATCAATTCTTTTCATCTGTTGCACAGTTTGCTAAAACTCTGCAGCCTTCCATATGCCTTTATATAGAATTACATTCAAGAACAATGAAACAGTATGATTATGTACTATGACTAATAAAAAGTAATGATCCATGTGGAGTCGTTCCTGCATCTTTAGCCACACAATAAGCTTTAATGTATGCATGCAAAAACTATTTCTATAAACAATGCTTAAAGGGCTTGTCTGCTGTCATGTTGAGATAATAAAGGGGAATTCAGCAAACAGGACCCCATGTCTATTTGCTCTGGGGGATGACTGGCATTCACTGTTTTCACTAGAAGCCCACTGACTTCAATGGTTGCCATGCAATGCATCTAAAGTCTGTATAACTTGAAGGGTCTCCCTCAGATTAGAAAAAAGGTACGCTTTTTCCAAGAAATAGTGCCACATATTTGCCCATGGCTGGGTGTTGTATTACAGTTCAGTCCCATCCCACCTGATCACTTTGAGCCTCAGCAATGTTAGACCTCCCATACCAAAAGGAATTGTACAATCCAGGTGGGGGCCATTTTGGATATTTTGTATTCACGTCTAACATAAAGACAAAAACATCATGTTTACTAAAGCTGCATTCACATCTGGTCTGGGTGTCCATCTGATGCAGATTCATCAGAAATCTGACTTTTTTGTTTGGTGATTTCAGCTAAAAAAAACCCAGACACCTGACAGACATCCTACAGACCCAATTATAGTTAAAGGGGTCCCTCAGGCTCTGTTTATTTCTCTTATTTTCAGGATCCATTGTTGGCCATTTTTCGTCTGGAAGAACAGGAGAATAGGAAGAAAAGCACATGTGAATGTAGTGTAAGCACCAAAACATCTGTGAAAAGGTGTGTGGCTTTATAGATGTATGGAGTGCTACTGTAGACAAGAGAATACTGCTGTTTTTCCACTTGGAAAGAAGTTGCTAGCTACAATAGGTAAAATACTCTACTATAACCCCAGGAAACCTGTTGCAACTCAGCAGCTGCTCAGTATTCATCCAGCTAGCATCCACCATATTGATGAATATGATGCATGCTACATAGAAAATGGTGCACCAGTATAAGCAAATACTGTACTACTCTAAAAACCTGGAGTATGGTACAATGTAAGTACATTTAGTGTAGAACTGTTTTGGCTTTCAAACAAAATGATTTTATATATATAAAATCAAATTTATTTATTTATCACACTATATACAGTTATATATATATATATATATATATATATATTACTATTATCAAATTTATTTATTACACATTATATATATATATGCATGTATGTATGCATAATGTAAAATGTGTGTATATATATATATATATATATCTCAATGTGTGTATTAATATTCACATGCAGCTATATGTGGGAGGTTTAGTGCTGTCTGTGGTATGATAGACAGCACCAGACCCAGGCTGCCAGTTATACTCTTCCTCTTTTTGTATAATATAGAGATGGAGAGGCTCTTTCCTTTTGTTGCAGAACTGCAAGGGTCACTGTTTATTGCCCACCTTGGTGGATGTGGGATATTAAGATGCTCCCTCCCCCCTCCCCCCACCACCATATGGACTTTCCCTTTATGATTCACAGGCTGTTAAAACACTGGTTGCATCAAGACAAAGGAATCAGAGTTCATCTACACAATGCCAGTCTTTCTGATATTATTCTGTAGTGCCTCCCCTTCACTTCCCCACGTGTTGTGTTTAGGCTTTCTATGGATTTCTACGAAGAATGTAAGATTCTTTGCAAAAAGTCATCATGATAAATAAAAGCCTTCTAAACATAATTTTCTCATGATCTGAGTGCTGCCATCCACATGCTGTCTGGGCTTAGAACTCAGTACAGTCTATTGATGACTTATAAAGTTTGTGCCCTTATTCCTACATGCAGGAAATAGCACAAGTAAGTTGCAGGGTGCAGGCATGTACAAAAGCAGGATAAAATATCGCCTCCCTATTCCCAAGTCACGCTGCTCTACATTACTTGTTTCAACTGCATTGTCTATAAGAAGTAAGTAGGCAGGAGGTTGTCTCTTTCTCTATGTCGGCACAGCCGGTTCATTGGTAATGTGATGATTGTCCTGGGGGACATTTGATGGATTAGAGAGCTAAACAGCTCCATTGCAAAGCACCACCTGATCTCAGGCCTGCGTCCCATATAAAGACAGCATGAGTGCTGAGCTCAGCTATTGCTGCCAGATTTCCCCCTCCCTCCTTTCCTGCTCCCTTCATCTCCTTTCTCTCTCACTCTCTCTCTCTGCACACTGCAGAAAGTCGGAGCTGTCCAGTGCTGAATGTGAGCCACCGTCCCCGTCTCTTTAAAGACCAGCACTAAACAAAAGGAGCCCCCTGTCCAGCTCACCATGCCACGCTCTTTTCTCGTCAAGAAGATAAAACTAGATGACTTTTCATCCAGCGGGATTTCAGCATCACATTACCACCACTTTGATGATCCCTGTGTCCTGGGGCAGTCGCTCACAAACACTGTCGGAAGCTTGGGAGTCCCTGTTGCTGAAAGCGGTAAGTCAGCACCTTGCGGATGAATAGGAGAAGATGGACATAATAATTATTATGATAGAGATACACAATAATATATTTTCATGACATTACCTCACACATTGTAGAATTGTCCTGTCAGACTAAAGCTGCCCATACACAGAGAGATTTTATTGTTTCTGACTTCCGGTTACTATATTGAACTGCGATGGTACAATACAATGAAAGTTTGATCTACCAGAGTCAGGATGAATGTTCCATATACTTTACAATCAATAGCTGTGGCCTAAAAATCCTACCATTTAACAATGGCAAACATTTCGAAGCTGAAGAATTTTGATCCTACTTTTGCGGGTCTGTTGCCTTCCATTAATATAGAGTTCAGATTCTGACAGATAACTACATGGTCCATGGCAGGCTGAAGATCTAAGAGTTGGCTACCATAGCTCTTGATTAGAACCTCTGTTCCTGTTGACTTGGGACACATGTAGCTATCAGGCCTTGAATGCTCCTAGCCCTCAATTTATGGGTCTAACCTAGTTATCCTAGATCTTCTCTCTTATAAGATGGAGAACAAAAAGTACTCTTCTAAATGCTTCATCATCCTATGCAAAATACACATAAAAGCAGGGACTATGGGAAAGTTCACAAGGCAGCAATGTCAACCAGTGATCCTTGTTCCAATCCCTGACCTAATAGATGTGTGGAGCAATGCAGAACGGGTGCAGAGCCACGTTTTCCTGCTATCACCTGTAGAATAAGGGTTGAATTAACAATAGTTTCTTTGCATGTATTTGTCGTGAGTGCTCTTTGCTTCTGTGAGGACATGGTATTAATTCCTGTACTATCAAACCCTTGATGTCTTTTAGAGGAATGAATGCCAGAGCCTTACAGAGGGAGGACAGAAAGGATGGGGGGAGGGGATCTAAGCTTTCTCCGGGGACCTCATTGTTCAGGAGGCAGCCAAAAGACTCTCTCTAAAGCCCTTTAAGCGGCTCCATCCTGGGAGAATGAGATCTGTTTGGGATTTTAGGGTTAAAAAAATTGCAAAACAATTTCATTTTCTATCAAATATATGATTTGATGGTGATGCATTTATTGAATGTATACTGTGTTGGGGGAGGGGGATCAGGTAAAACTAGTGTTGAGCACAATAGGAAGATTTTTCAGTATAACCTTGTACTGTACTTCAGCTGCTGAGATACAACTTGTGGTCCCTGGGCAGGAGATTTGCAAGCTAAGCACATCTTGCTCTAAGACTGGAATCTATAACACACAATTCCTTTTACATTATACACAGGACAAGACACTTTCACAATGGCAAATCTCTTGAGAGTAAGCCACTGGACCTATCCACTATACATATTTTATAGATTGCCTTGCAGAAGACAGAAATACCCCATGTAACTTCCCATCTGCTGGCCTACTACAAGTATTGACAGGGCATGTTATAGCTTGTAGTTTCACAATAGCTAAATATCTATAGGTTGTCTTGTGAACCAGATCAATGGTGCTAAGACCAACAATGTGCACCTGGTCATCAATCATAATTATGACACGTACATTTTAATAACATATCACATAAAATAATACAACTAAGATAAAGGATAAAAATCTTGCTGTGAATATGACTGCAGGATTTTGGATTAGAAAGCACATTTGGTTTCATGTTTGTTCTAATAATGGCTACAGACTTGGAACACATGCTTACCAGGCAGAAACTTGTGGCATTAAGCTTGCACAGCACAAAGTCATCACTATCTATACTGAATCGTCATACTTCATTTTTCTTCAACTTCTCTCAGTTTTCCTGGCTAAGATGAAAATGTATGTATGTGCGGAGTGAGCTTGGGGCTGCCTAGAGGTCAACTGGTCTTGTAATCCAAATAATCACAAATGTTGATTAAATTTTAGATACTCTTTCAACCTTTATTATTACGTGTCTAGTGCTGACATGTTCTGCAGCGCTGTACAAACAATGACGGTCAAAATCTCATTATTTATATTAAAACCACACATACTCATAGACACAAACTAGAACTATATGTGGAGAGTAGCAATGAAAGGGGATATTTGATAAAAAAATCCTTTGTAACTACTTGGAAATTGCAAGATATTTGCCCTGTAAGATATAAAAACATGACACCAGTGCTGCATGGTGACAATGACAAAACAGTGACTCATTTTGTTACATGGTATCCCTAAATCCCAACAATAACAACACTGTTTCTAAACCTGTCACAACATTCAGCAGACAGACACCTGACGATGTCATTTAAGATCAAAAAGGTGTCAAGGAGCAGCACCGAGAAGGTACTAATGACAGTCACAAGGGAAAGGTAGCTGGAAGGAAGTATCTGTCTCAAAGTCACGCTCTTGAAAATAACCTTGCTGTGTGCTTGGAGAGGTGTGAAATATTGCTGAGGAAAGCTGTTTTGTACCTGAATCATGTGACTGCACAATCTGCAAATAAGGAGGCAGAAAGATGACGAAAAATAACAATCTGTGAAGCGAGATGTAGAGTCAGGAGATGGTGATTGTGGTAATGGACTTGTCAATCTTCTGCACCTTGATGGTGTTGTAGGCACAAGAGGGTATGCAGTAGCTTACATTCCTTGTGTCTGATGGATGTTACGGAAGATTATCTGCTAGGGTTGAGAACACATGCTGCATTTATTATTATGTACAGTCAAGTTGGTTTTGACTGGTGATCATATTGTGTCTCCAGTGGGCTTTGTCTTCTGTTTGGATCTTTGGGATTCTTAATGTCATGTTATAGCTTCTGTGTTTGTCTCCATACATCTTGATGCTGCTCGGCCGCAGCTTCTTTTCTTTTTCATGTCTATAATTATGATTTTCAATAAATTTGGTTTTCTCTCAATATATTTAGACAAGAGAAAGCTTCAAAGGAAAGTTTGCTTTGGTTCAGTAATGGGATCATACAAGGATAATAATAATAATGAGTGGCACTACAAGGTGGTAAGAAGATTACTACCACAGAATATAACATGCTCCATCATAGAAAATGATTGCTGTCACTGCACTCAGCAGCCCAAAAAACCATTATAGAACTAGAATAGCTTCCCTAAGCAGAAATGGTGGCGAGTCCCCTTCCCCTGGTGAACATACAGCAGCTCAGATAACTACAGATGCCCGCAGATTTCCACATCTCACCCTTAAAGTCAATAAATCCTGTAATGACAAAACTAATTACATCTTCCCTTGTTATGAGCATCTGTTGGGTGGTAAAGCTAGAGAAAACAGCCTGATAAAGCTGCAATGTTCATGTAACCTGGACTGAGCTGAGGCCCTCAGACTATAAACTGCTGCATTTACCTTCACTTTTAATGCATGAAGTGTGCAGGAGCCAAGATTTGTTTATGGGGAGACTGCTCCATTTATCTGCAATCTCTATCTATTATGGCTGGAGCAGCAGATCTGGGGAAGTGTTACATCCTCTAGAAGCCCTGGTGCTGCAGGCCAAGAAGTAAAGATTGTTTTTCCACGTGCTCTGCAGTGTCACCTTGATACAAGGCACATGCATTAAATCTGCAGAGGCGGGGCAGGAACCCTGTTGATGGCACATGTATACGTACAGACACATCACTGGCCATTGGTTTGCTCACACACTTAGCATAAAAGGCAAAGACTCCTGTTTGGTTTGTGCAGTGCAGACATCTGGTCTATAGAGCAGGTTTATCTCGTGCAAAATGCCAGCAAGATTTAGCAAATGCTGCATTAATAAGACATGCATATATAAAGTACTGGCCAGATCCACAGTATGTGAGTGTATGGAGAAGCTGGAACTCACAAGAGAAAAATGAGAGGACAGCATATTTGAGATTCCTGACCCCAGCTAATGCACGCATTAAATGGAATATTGACTGTGCACTAATGGTTTAAGAGATCCAAGAAGTTAAAGGGTCACGATGCCCAGCATTGCTGTATTCCATTGCAGAGAGAGAAATGTAGGCTGTGACTATTTGAGGGAATATAGATGCAGTGGCATCAATGGGTTGATGTGTATCTCAGCAGAGATCATACTACTGTGCTGAGCTTGAGCAGGGCTCATCTTGCAGATCAATAGATCACAGTTATCGACAGAAGAGGCCAGTAAATAATGTCACAGCTGGGATGACAGAGGGAACAGGTGTCATAAACCTGTGGTTGAGAAAGTGCATCATTTTACTAGAGAGAAATGCAGAAATATGCACTTACAAGAATTGCTTACAAATACAGCTCTGCTTCAGTTGTCTAGTGTATATACACTGTACATACAGAGTGTTATGGAACCCTATACACATATAGGAGCACAAAAAGACAACTAGCAGAGGAACATGTACTATATACACATATCACATCTTCTGTGGCTCATCCAGGATTAAATGAAATAGGAAGTTGATCTCATTAAAATCCTGCAGTTGTAGTGATTGCAGATAAATATAATCCAATGCTCGAGGCTAGATGACATCATTAGATGTGATGACATAACTACAAAACAATGTCATGATATGTACTGCTTTCTTTTAGTCAATGTCTTGAGTTCTTAGTAGTATGATCTTAATATCTCTAAAGAGCCAATATTTCTGTGGCACTGTACACACACTGCATCCATTCAAACCAGTTAATGCTTTATATAAGACTCCTAAATGGGTTTCCCTATAACATACACAGACTTATCCAGTAATTAAATGTTTTTTTTTCTGGCTAGATAAAAATGTGCAGCTATAGGACCTAATGGATTAATGCCATTCTGATGCTTACTGGACTCCTGCTGGTCTCTACTTCCTTCACCAAGTTCAACACGCAGGAAATGCCTTCTCAGCCAATCATGGTCTACAAACAGTGACCACCTTAGACGGTGATTGGCTGAGCAGGCTGTGTAAATGGGACCAGCGGGTACCCTGTGAGTGTTGAAACAGGAACGCTGGGCTAATTTAAGAAGTCTTTTAAGAATATGAAATAATAATATGCAAACGTGGCTGCATATATTTAAATGGTTCGAGCCACATCTCTCTGATAAACACTTCCCAGTGAAATGATAATATTCTGGCTTTCGGCAGTGACCATTAGAGTGAGATTAGGATTTATTATTGAATTCAATGAGTAAACAGTATATTGTAAGCTCTTAAAATGCCTCTAGTGGTGGCGGCAAGAGGCCAGTATGCTATCATTCAACTCTATGTCTACATGGGGGAACTGGAGTTCTATATCAGTAAAATAGAGTAGTACTCTGTATAAAGATACCAAGATAAAGCAACCAGTCACAGTGTAGCTTTCATTTCATACTCTACTCTTGATAAATGAAAGCTGTGCTGTGATTGGTTGCTAGGAGCAACAAAGACAGTTTTTGGTGTAAACAGATTTCATAAAGAGCAGGCATTCACTAAGTCATGTGCTTGATGTCTCTGTGTGCATGCTTATAATAATAAAAATCTATCACTAATATCATCAAATGTACGTGCTTTATAGGGGCAGATGAGATATCAGGGCAGTAAGAATTGTCTGAATTGATACAGAACATATGTGCATTTTGATCCTATTGATTTAACTCCAAATCAGTGTTTTCCTGGTTGTTTGTGCGGATAAATAAAAAGCCTGCAGAGCCTTATAATGGAATGAAACCAAATCCTTCCTCCTGTCCCAATTCTCCTGACAGCTCAGTAAAGTAATAGAGGTAATATGAGGCCTCATTATGTAACAGTAAACATGGTGATGTCAGGATAAAATGAAATGGGGATTTTTATGGAAACCAGTGTGGGGTGCGCTCAATGCACCTACTATTCTGCTTACAAATCGACTGACGCTCTGTGCTATGAATTATTCACATGCTGTATGCTGACCTACCCTGAGCCCGGCAGATAACATCAGATGCATAAACTCAACAGCATGGAACAGAGCAAATCTGATTATAGACATAATGAAACATCTTGTGTATTAATGGGTTGCACTGCCCCATTAGCATACTCAAGAATGACTGTGTCACTGCGCGTACTCGAACTGTCAGTGTCATTGTTCTGTACCCCAAATGTCAGTATGTTATATTTCTGTACCCCAACTTTCAGTGTTTCATTGTCCTTTCCCCCAAGTGTCAGTTTGTCATTGTCATGTACCCATATGTCAATGTGTCATTGTCCTACCCCAAAGTGTCACTGTCCTATTCCCAAAGTGCCAGTGTATCATTGTTCTGTCATCCAAGTGTCAGTATGTCAGTCATGTACCCCAAATGTCTGTGTGTCATAGTTCTGCACCCCAAGTTTCATTATGTCATTGTCATGTGTCCTTAAGTGTCAATGTGTCATTGTTGTGGCCCTGAGTATCAATATGTCATTGTCATGTATCTCAAACATCAGTATGTCAGTGACCTATCCCCCAAGTGTCAGTATTTCATTGTCATGTTCTCCAAGTGTCACTGTATTATTGTCCTATCCCAAGTATGAGTATGTCATTGTTCTGTATCCCAAGTGTCAGTGTGATATTGTCATGTTCCCCAAATGTCAGGGTCATTGTCATTCCCATGAGCAATTATTTAAGGATACATCATTGTCTTTGAAACACAGTGTCTTTGTGCTATTGCCCCTGGATCCTGACTGCCAGAGTATCATTTTGTGAATATCTTGTTGTTTTCAACTCTGCAAAAGAAATGTCCATGCATGTAATACAATGTGGAGAGTTATTGTGTTAAGGTAAAACACTGTCTCTGTTTTGTCCATCTCATAGGTTATGTCGAGCATTGTATTACATCTTCTGAGTATGAAGTTGAGAAGAAAAGTGGAAGCAAATTTTCATCATCAGAAACTGACTACACACCAACCCACGATGATTACAGTGAGCCGGACAGCCCGCAGTCCAGTCTTTCAGCAGGGTATTTCAGTGGGGAAGCAGCAGTCACAGACAGCTACTCAATAGATGCTTTCTTCATCACCGATGGCCGTTCCAGAAGAAGTGATGTCAACCGTGGAAGTCAGCGCCACACTTGTACTGAATGCGGTAAAACCTATGCCACCTCTTCCAACCTCAGTCGGCACAAGCAAACTCATAGGAGTCTGGACAGTAAGATGGCAAGAAAATGCCCAACCTGTGGCAAGACGTATGTATCTATGCCAGCCTTGGCCATGCATCTCCTGACACATAACCTGAAACACAAGTGCGATGTATGTGGAAAGGCCTTCAGCCGGCCTTGGTTATTACAAGGCCATATGCGTTCTCATACTGGTGAGAAGCCTTTTGGTTGTGCCCACTGTGGTAAAGCCTTTGCCGACCGTTCTAACCTTCGTGCACACATGCAGACGCATTCGGCATTTAAGCACTACAAGTGCAAACGGTGCGAAAAAACCTTTGCTCTTAAGTCGTATCTCAACAAGCATTATGAGTCAGCTTGTTTCAAGGGCTCAGAGCATGAGTGCACTGTCCAAAGCTAAAGTCAAGTGCATACAAAAAAAACTGTATACAACTAAACATGGCACAAACCAATGTGCCCTCCCGCCCTTCTTGATGGCACAAGGCACCAGAAACTGAAAAAAAACATAAAATCAGGGTACTTGGCATATAACAGTGTTACATTAGGTTGCACTTCACCACCGCCAATGAGAGCACCATATTTTCCCACGCTTTCCGGACCACATGACACATTGCTTTTTCTTATTTAAGTTTATTTATTTTAAGCCGTGCAATATAAATTTCACATTTTTTCCTCTCTTTTTAATTCTTCTTTAAAAAAAAAAGACTTATTTCCTCTCCACTCAAGCTCTTAAAGTATTCTTATATGCGAAGCCAAGCTTTCTTAATACAAACCACATGAAATGTGAACGTGTCAATAGAACTAGATGGTACTCGACTGAATGGAGAGGCTTTTCAATGCTGAGGCTCAGGTGCCATTTTTCTGTCTTGCGTCATAAAATTTTTTGGGACTTGCATAGTGCCATTGTATGGCACTGCTGCCAACAAATCAGTATTATTTTTTTCCTAAGAACTTTGTGCCACGCTTCTTTCAAATTTCATGTACAAAGCAGAAAGTATCCTAGTCGTGAATGCACAAAAAATTTTTTATATGCTAAGCGGCAAATGCATGAATGTCCCACAAAACTTCTTCTTGATGGCGCCAAGCCTGAATGGCTGTACATAAAAGCAGTAAGATTTCCTCCAGTGTCTTGATTTAATATTTGGAAGCACATATGTACAGTAAAACAGGCAACGTTGTGCCAATATTAACTCCAATTTTATCGCAGATTCCCGCGAAACAGTGTTACCTCTAGTGTTTTCTAAAGCAATGAGAATATGCACTATATTTGAATGACTGATACACATATTTATTACCCACCCTGCATTAAGAAAGGGTCATTTCACCGAGCATTGTGACTATTATAACTTATTACGCTCTGCATCATGATGCGACCTCCACCTTTGCGTGAAGGCGAATGTTTGAAGCGATTGTTATGATGAACTGCTTATTTAAGTAATGTAATTTATATAAGGTGTTATTTATACTATTTATTTGCCAATTTACTTTTTATTAATGACTTTGATTTTGTGGTTGGAAATGACTGGATAGAATGTGGTGTAATATGAAGAGACGGAATGGTCAATGTTTACAGACGAATGTTACAGGCAATGGACCCAACAGGTACGTTTCAGCGCATCGGACTGTCTTCCTCCTGAGCTCTGTTACAGACAGATTGAACGGATTCTTCAGGCCCACATTTATGATAAAGCGTCCAGAAGAGCCTGGACGATTCCAGAAAAGCCTATGCAATTTCTCATTGACTTTTTACCTCATGACAACTCAAAGGAAGCCTATATATATTTATCATGCCACAAGTAGCTCTGGCAGTTTTGTCAAAGCTTGGACTTTTTGACTGCTGACTGCTTAACTTTGAGCCACAAATATTACATTACTTTGTATTGCATTCGCTAAGGCCCAGGCTAGCTTTACAGCAATTTGAGGTTTGCAGACATCTGCTAAGGAAGCCTGGGTAGAAAAGAGATCATGACTTGATATGGAAATGACACCTCATTTCAATAACTGCAAAAAAGTAGACATTCACTGAAGTTTACAGAGTTATGTATCAGTAAGTGACAAAATGATTCAATTTCATTCTTTGACAGTACTTGGAGGGGGACAACGGCCCATCGTATCTACAATGCAGTATTATCATACATCACACCTTATAATGCAAAATTTCAACTGATAATAACTGATTTTGCTAGTCTTGCCTTGCCTTTTAGCGGGCCTGGTAATATCAGACTATACACAAGGTGTGAGGGCAATTTTTACACAATGCTCACCGGGATAATGCTTAGGGTCTCTTTCACTTTCCTGCATGCCCGTCTATAATAAGCCTTGAGTTACTAGATAATAGAAGCCTTACTTGCATCACCAGTGTTATTTCTTTGCAAGAGAGAATGTATCAAATAATTAGAGAGAAAATCATGGCCTTAGATGTAAAATGTACACAGGTTTCAGGATATCAATTCTCATCTGCCAATAATAACTACAGGAACAGATAATAAGTCAGGGAAATGTAACATTAATGTAACTGGAATACGTTCATAGCCATGAAAAGACTAATAATTGCAGCTGATGACCACCTAGATGACCGTAGATGGACTGAGCTGGATATTCCCTCCATGAATCTGAATATTTCCTGTTATTTAAGTTATTAGTCTTCCATTGTAAGTATCCACTAAAAAGTCTACATAATTTGTTATGGCTGTTTTGTCTAGATAATCCCAGCAGATGACAACACCAGAGCCCTTTATTTCTGTTTGACCAGTGTCACAAATTAATAATAAGTGACCAGCACTTATACCTGTAGGGAGCAAAGCTGCCAGTACCCAGTACTGGAGTCAGGGATGAAAGGTAAATGTAGAAATGCAGTTTAGAATAGGCAAAACATGGCATCTATCCCAGTGCCAGAGTTAAGCAGAGTTTAGGATTTATTACTGACAAATAGAATTGACCATGTTATATACTGGGCCATTAGATTTACAGCTGGTAAAGAGCACTGCATTCTAACCAACCCAACCAGGATTAACACTTGAAATACTTGAAAAACATGCATTGTACATTGTGTAATGTCTTCATCGTGACAGGCAAAGGGGCTTGATCACCAAATATCTAATTCCTGCTCTGTACAGAAGTGTGGAGCGATCACCTTTTCTGCAATCCTCTGCATCAGGAAAATACAAGAATCAGCTAAACGTAAAATCAATGGGAGAATTCCAATGAGAAACGAGGATATAGGGGCCGTGAGCTTGCAATAAAGTCTGACATCTATCAGGAAGCCTTGCATCTCAGGGCAAAATATTGATAGATGAAAGAAGAAATGTAGGAGAGGATCCCATAATAAAAATAGGACCCTTCTTGTTTTTGCCAGACTATCCCCATCCCAGGATGGAAGCTCACAGAAGTTGTTTGCTACTTGATACCCATTTCTGTAAGAGGGACAACCACAGAATACTCAGGCTGGTTCCTTTCTTCCATGATTGGTTATATTGCTATGGCTGTGGAGAGCTATATGGAGGGGGTATAACGTCGTTGGGAAAGGATGGAGCCAGTTCAAGCCATTTCTTCCTTCCACAGGCCACAATGATCCTGGAAGAACAGAAAACATTGCCTCTCTTTTGGATTTTTTCAGGTTGCTTGTGTTAAGGTGACTATAGATGTAATGACAATCATTACGACATAAATTAATGATACTTGTTATGTCTATGGCACTACAATAATTTGTTCTGACTGATAATATGAAATGTGTTTAATATTGTTCTTTGATGCTGATATATGCTACAATTTAAGCATTTGCAGCAATGCATATGAACCCTGTTTGCAACACTGGGAACAATGCTTTTCCGCTACTCCCACCATTGCAAATACCTTTGCATGCATTCCTCCTGGGCGGATCTTCGGCTAGCTTTAGCTGCATTAGTTCTAAGGCAATGTCTTGCTGCTGAATCAGAATGCAGAATCTTAACCTGTTAGCACAAGCGCTCCTCTATCTTCATCACAGCCCGCACATTTCACAAGACCCTGCGTGCTGGCACCGGAATGGGTTAACTTTTCATAGTATGTTATTAGCGTAGATATGCAAAAACTTACTAATTCTAATCAATTTCATTTCATTAACAAACTGCATTGCAAACTGATGGCACGGCCAAAGCCGTCACACTTTTAGCTGCCTTCTTACCTGATCCCGTATGCCGCATTTTTACCTGTAGATGTAGGACACCTGCCCTTCTTTCATATTTATACTGTACATAGAAAGAAACAGCAATAATTTTAAATGCATGTCAGAGTTTTGGTTCTTACAAAGGTTTCTTCTTTTGGTAACTGACACTATTGAAGCCAGTTCTACATGTCACCTTTTACTGTATTAATTCTCATGCAATTCAGGGAAATTAAAGAGTTTATGATTCAATAGATCGGTATTGTTGTGAGTTTGCTTCTTTTAATTGTTCTCCCATGATATCATTATCCAGGGACATGGATGGTAAACATGTACTTTCTTGCACCTGTCCTTCCTGATTAGTTAATTGGGGGTTGAGAATATGAAGTTAGACACAGACTCCTTTAAGACCTAAATTTACATGACAAAGACTTCCGCATATGGTGGCCTGTCTACTGTAGGGTGAGCCTGTGCTCTGGGTAAGTCACTCTGTAATAATAAGCTGCCACTTTGCCTAATTGGCCTCCACGCGACTCAGCTGCAGTGACTCCCCCTTTCCTACACCTCCAGCTCGGAGTATCACGCTTCAGGGGTCACTGGGGTAAAATATCTAAGACCTATCTGCAAAAATCCGATTGGGAGTAAAATCCTTTGTGCGCAGCAGAAGCAGGAGCTATTTGTAGCAGTAAAATAAATGCAGAAGGAGGCAGCTGCGGTGACTTGTGAGATCTGATTGGTCGCACTGAGGACAGAATATGCCACCTGCAGTCCTTTGTGTGATGTGACTGAATTACATTACAAGGCGCCTGGCTTTCACGGGCTCCTACAAAATTGTATGTTCCTTCTGCAGAGAAATGCAGAGCAGAGAGCACAATAGCAGACAGATTATTAAATGGATCTTTAGGACAAAGAAGCCGTGCAAGTTTCATTTCAGAACATGCGCAGACGCCAGAATTAAAAAAAAAAAATGCTGATAAAAATGCCACCCCCACCCCCAGAGATTAAAGGCCCTTTTATTCTGTGCTCAGTGAAAACATCTGACAGATTTCACCTGTCAAGAGAGATGATCACTAATTTTAAGCTGCGTTTATTTCGACGTGGACGCAATGTTCCAGTCTGTTTCCTCAGGCCTCTGAAGACGCTATGAACATGAGCTGAATTTAGGAAATAAATTGATGACTTTGCATTCCTTGCAAAATGATGTTGCAGCATTACTGCATGCCTGCTCACAGCCAGAGCTTTAACAAGCCCCCGGGCACATCTATGCACGCCAACTCAATGGGAGGGGCGGCTGGTGGGTTTTACAGAATCAGGACAAAGAGCAGGAAGGCAACAAATAAGCAGAACCTCAAAATAACACCTGACATTGCACTATAAGAAATAAGCAAGGCATTTATCTCCATTACAGTAAGTGACTTCTATAAAATAGACTAATGGTTTTAATAGAGTTGGGGGTTTTCAGATTTGCTAGTTTGTGAGGTAGCAGAAGATTTTGTTCTATCACTATAACATTTAGACCATTCTTATAGGTGGGGACCATTAACACAAAGTGGATAAGAAGAAGTTGCAGTCATAACTAGCCTTGACCCTCACCCTCAACTTAGAGACACAAAATGTAAGTAGTATTAGTAATACTAGTAATGTATGGAAACAGGTAGGCTGGTTTATCTCGCGGATGTATGGAGAGTGGCTAGGAGATATATCTGCATTGTCTGCATTGTCTGTTGGAGTCTGAGGTGGTCTATAAAATATACAGTGGGTCTGAATGCTGTTTGATCTCCACTTAATGCTTGAGGCTAAGGGCCCACATAGCAGGCTGCAGCAAAAAAGCTCTACAGGAAAAATCGCGGTGGCAATGCATTGTTGTTTTTCCCGCAACGCTTTTCACAGAAAGTCCACAGAGGTTTCCTCTGTGGACTTTCAGCTTCCATTATACCTATAGAGTAAACCACCAGCGATTCTGTAGGTATAATTGACATGCTGCGATTTCCAAAACTGCGACGGTTTGGGAAATCGCAGCGCTTCTGCTGTGCGTATTTTTCTGCAATGTGTGGATGGGGTTTACTAGAATCCCATCCACTTTGCAGTGACTGTAAAACATAGCGGTTTTTACTGCAGCGTTTCAGCCTCTGTCAAACTGTGGCATTTACACCACATGGTGCCCCGGCCTTAGGCTCCATTTACATTACGCTTTTTTACTGAAGAACTGCATGTGGATTTAAATGTGGTATTGCCTAGCACATGTCACTATACAGCTCACCTGTATGCTAATGGCCATTAAACTGAAAACTTTCATGTACAGATGCATAGTAACTAGAGATGGGTGAACAGATTCGTCATGACCCGGGTTAGACCTGAATAATGCAAGTTCTTTGGTTTTGAACAAAACCGAATAAATATCAATTCATCTTGGGCAAAATATAATAGCCACTGCCACATGTATTGCACAGTAAAAATACAGAAGACGTGTCTTGTGATGTTCTGACTCAATAGCTTGACTGCAAGTGTGAGGTTGTGAGAGTGTCCTGTAGTCTCTATGCTAACCAGCAATTTACACCAAGATATTTATCAGATAGTGTTCAACTCAACTGAGGAGGCGTAGATAAGATTCCAGATGCTTTAATCCAGGTAAATCTTGTAAAACCTCATACAGCAGTAGGTGAAAAATGATGAAATACCAGGAGCTGAGCAGACATGTTGCTTACAAAGAAGTGAAACTAAACTGAGAGAGAGAGGAGGAGCTACAGCATCACAACTGAGGATACAGAGAGAGAGAAGGGACAAACTACAAAGACACAGTATCACAGATACATGTCAGTGAATTAAACCAAGTCCTGGGACATGACACTCCCCGCCTGAAATCTTTAGATTTCACTGAAAACAAACATTAATAATGTCCTGAAATGTCCATAAAGTCCTCTTCAAACCTGAAAAACAAAAAAGAAACATGCACAACAAACAATAATCAACAGTTAGTCCAAATAAACCAATCTTCAGGTCGGGAAGCCGCAATTTGCCAACACCTCCACCGACCCACACTGTAATCCACAAGAACACGGTTTTAGTTCATGGAAGGAAGCTCCCCGCCATGAGCTGTGAATGGTGTCCTTATCTTCTTTTATGTGACGTCTCCTCTTGGAAGAAGAAGCACCAGTTCATTAATTGGGCGGAAGAAAACTCGCACTGAGCCTCCCTTGGTTACCTTGATCTCCACTTTCCGAGTCTTCCCATCATCACTAGGGACAACTCTGCTATCAGTGTAGAATGTAAATGAATCAATGGCAATGTCCATTTCATCTCTTATTGCTTCAGCAATTTCTACTGCAAGCACAGCTGCACAAAGTTCGAGTCGCGGAATGGAGTGTGCAGGTTTTGGGGTCAGTTTGGCCTTACCAAGAACAAATCCACAGTGTAACTCATGATTGGCTCCTAATATCCTCAGATAGGCCACTACAGCTATAGCTTCCACTGACGCATCAGAGAAGATGTGGATTTCCTTTCTTACTGCCGCTGAAAGGGAGCTGGGTACATAACAACGTGGAACCTGGAGTTGTTCCAATACTTGCAAAGAGGTTTTCCATTTTTCCCACCTTTGTTGTTTCTCAGCAGGCAGTGGAGTGTCCCAGTCCATGTTCTCAGTGGTAAGTTGTCTTAGTAGTAGCTTGCCTTGAATGGTGATGGGAGCAATGAAACCAAGAGGATCATAAATGCTGTTCACAACAGATAAAACTCCTCGTTTGGTGAAAGGTTTGTCACAAGAAGACACTTGGAATGTGAATGTGTCTTGTTCAGTGTTCCATAGCAATCCTAGGCTGCGTTGCATAGGAGGAGTATCAGAACTAAGATCAAGATCCTTCAAGTTGATTGCATGATCATCAGAGGGAAATGCCTTCATTACCTCCATATTGTTGGAGATGATCTTGTGAAGTCTGAGGTTAGCTACAGACAGCATTTCCTGTGTTCTAGAGAGGAGATCAATCACTTCTTCACATGCAGGTAAGGATTTAAGACCATCATCAACATAGAAGTTCCTCTCAACAAACTGACGGGCATCAGAGCCATACGTTTTCTCACCTTCATGGGCGGTCCTTCTCAGTCCATAGATCGCTACTGCAGGAGATGGGCTATTGCCAAAGACATGTACCTTCATCCGGTAATCTATGACTTCATTGTTGACATCATTGTCCTTATGCCATAGGAACCTGAGATAGTTTCTGTCATCATCCTTAACAATGAAGCAATGAAACATCTGTTGGATGTCGGCCATCACTGCAACTGGTTCCTGTCTGAAACGGATTAAGACTCCTATGAGGCTGTTGTTTAGGTTAGGACCAGTGAGGAGCAGGTTGTTGAGAGAGACGCCTTCATACTGAGCACTAGAATCGAACACGACCCTGATTTGGTCAGGTTTGCGAGGGTGATACACGCCAAATGATGGAAGGTACCAGCATTCTTCTCCTTCCTTTAGTGGAGGTGCAGGTTCTGCATGATCTCTCTCAAATACCTTCTGCATGAAACCTACAAAGTGTTTCTCCATCTTTGGTTTCCTCTTGAGGGTACGTTTTAAAGAGGAAAATCTAGAAACTGCTTGCTTCAGATTGTTTGGTAGTTTTGATCTCGGGGAGCGGAAAGGTAAAGGTGCTACCCAGCTGTTGGAATCATCTTGAATGAATTCCTTGTCCATAAGTTTGAGAAATTCTTTATCAGCTATAGCCGGTGCCAGCTTGTTGTCATCACTTGTTGTATTGAACACTGTTAATCCAAGGGTGTCGTCCCCAGGCAGGAAAGTATTCACGTTGTCTCGGTGATTATGCAGCCACTTACTGTTGCTTATCTTCTCTTTCACTTGGTAGTGATGTGGACATGGCTGAAAACAAGTTCTGCGACCATTTGGTAACATATGCGTCTTAAATAAAGAAATATTGGTGGGCCTTTTCATCCTACCTATGCAGACGTTGCCAATGATTACCCATCCTAGATCGAGGCGCTGGGCAAATGGTGCATCATGTGGTCCATTAATTTGCTGGCGTATTTTGTGCAGTCTGAGAATGTCTCTACCTAGCAGAAGTAGAATGTCTGCATTTTTGTCAAGGGATGGTATTTCACTGGCTATAGCCCTTAGATGAGGGTGCTGGAAAGCCGCCTCTGGTGTGGGTATCTCTTCTCTGTTTGATGGTATCTGGTTGCACTCAACAAGTGTGGGCAAAGGTATCTCCAAATTGCCCTTGAGAGAAGCTATTACGAGACCACAGGCCCTTCTTCCAGAAACCTCTGATATGCCACTACAAGTACCCAAGGTATATGGATAAGTATCACCCTTTAAGTTAAACAGATCAAAGAGTTCTGACCTTGCAAGTGAGTGGTTGCTCTGGTCGTCCAAAATGGCGTACACCCTCAGAGCCCTTTCTGGTTGGCCCTTGGGGTATATATTGACTAGGCATATCCTTGCACAGGACTTGTCACAAAGGTCTTCTCCGCAGACTTCTGTACATGAGGAAGATACTGTGGTAGTATTTGCTGATTGATCTGTGTTCTCCCCGCCATGCTTAGTTGGGGGAGGGGAACCTCTAGGTGGTGTGGCACTAGGCTGGGCTGGATGAAGAGCTTGTACATGGTCCTCACTGCCACACTCTATACACTTAATAGCAATTTTACAGTCTCTAGCAACATGTTCAGTAGAGGAACAACATTTGAAACATATCCCTAGTTTCTTTAGAAGCTCTCTACGTTCCTGGATTGGTTTCCTCCTGAAGCCAATACACTTCTTGAGGGGATGAGGCTTCTTGTGAATAGGACACAGACGGTTAGGATTTTCTACCTTTTCGTCTTGGTTGCTGTTGCAACTGCTTTCTTCTGGTGCTGATGTAGGTATAGGAAGAATATCAGTCTTTTTCACCGAAACTGGGCCTCTGCGGTTTCTGTAGTTAGAATGTGAGCTGTCATACTTAATAGGAGGTGAACCAGGAACACTGGGATCCCCATAGGAAAAGCTTGGGTCATTCTTGGATTCTGCAATGTTCTTGATAAACTCACAGAAGTAGGAAAATGGAGGAAAGGAGACTCTATTCTCATTTTTGTATCTTGACCCAACTGTGGTCCACCTTTCTTGAATATTATATGGCAACTTGGAGACTATCGGGTTTACCCCACGAGCAGTGTCCAGGTAACTGAGGCCCGGTAGGAGAGTGTCCGCCTTAGCTAGTAGGAGCTCCATGAGTAGGTCACTAAGTTCTTGAAATTTCTGATGATCCTTACCAGATATCTTTGGAAACCCTTGCAACCGTTTGAACAGAGCATTCTCTATTGCTTCAGGACTGCCATAGGTTTTCTCCAGTCTTTCCCAAGCAGCGGTAAGGCCTGCTATGGGGTTGTAAATGTGGACAGATCTGAGTCTTTTAGCACGTTCTGTGGACTGTGGGCCAAGCCACCGGATAAGCAAATCTAGTTCTTCGGCTGCAGTAATGCCAAGGTCACTAATTGCAGTTTTGAAGGCACATTTCCAGCCTCTGTAGTTCTCAGGTTGGTCATCGAACCTTGTGAGTCCAGTCTTAGTAAGCTCACGGCGAACCATGTACCTTGCAAACTCTGACATGTCTGTTCTCTCTGACTTTAAATATTGAGTTGCTGGCTGAGTACCGGTGATTACGTTGTTAGTGGGGTTCTGGTTAACAGAGGTAGGTAGCGCAGGGGCTGCGTAGGCATTCAGCCTAGGAGCTAGCTTAAAGTCCATAGGTTTAGCCACATATGGATTTGAAACTGGACCGTTGCTTGCAGTCTGGTGGTATGGTGTCACATTGGTGTTTACCTGAGTATCAGTATATTGCATTTGCTGAGGTGCAAGGCTTTGGGAATCCATGAAGGAAGAAGAAACTGGATGCTGGACAGGCAGGGCATTGTACTGAACTTGAATGCAGTGTGCTGCAGAAGATACTGTGCCCTGTTGCTCTGGAGAAATGTCGTCCCTGACAGGAACATTTGTGGCAAATAGGGATTCACTGCTTTGGCTTAGTACATAGTCTCTTGTGCGCTTAAGGGGATCCTCTGCTTCCACATCACACAAACTGGTGCTGTCACTTTCACTTCCACTGATGGCCTGTTCTAAAATGCTTAACCTTGCCATGGCTGCAGCGTGCTCATACTGTTTCTCTAGAGCTTCTAGTTCTGCCCTTTTTTGAGCTGCATTAGCTTCCATTTCAGCTGCCTTAGCTTCCATCTCTGCTTTCTGTTGTGCAAAGGCTGCCTGTTTCTTAGTAGCTTCCGCCTCTGCACGTGCTTTTATAAGTTGCTCACTGAGTGTGGAAGATTTTGAGGAACGTGACTTAGATGTACGCTTTGAACGCTTGGTAGACTCAGAAACGTGGGATGCCATTTCCTGCAGTTGCGCAATTCTTGCCTCTGTCCTTAACTTAGTTTCATGTACTAAGCTGTCTCGTTCTGAATTGAGATGCTGGAAGCTTTGCAATTCAGCTAAAGAATCGTCTGTATGTAGTTTTCTCAATATGCTTTCATACTCCTCAGCTTTCATTTTATAATGTCCATGCATAGCACAAAGCTGTTGCAGCGCTCCCTCTAGTGGTGATACATGGTATGCAGGCAAGCACATGGCAGATATCTTAGTCTGTATTTTCTGCCACCATTTTGAGAGTTCACAGGAGAGTTCATGCTTTAAACCTTCTAGATTGTCTCTAACCTTCCATGTAGGTTTAATTGAGCGTCTAGCCTTCTCACTGGGCTGAAGACTGAGGTCCATGCTACCTTGTGCTTCAGGGTGCCCTTCAGCCATGATGCAACACAAACAAAAATATATATAAATATAACTTTTCTGGAGTGAGATGGCTGCTTGATAGAATCTTCTATGCTGAGGGGGTCTGAGCTGCAGATGCAACTTACGCAATGCTGATTCCTTCTGGCTTCAGGTAACTTGCTGTGACTGACTGTATGTCAGAAGTTGGTGAACTGTCTTACAGCCGTATCTGGCAGTCTTTATGCATCATTTTTCACTGTTCTGACTCAATAGCTTGGCTGCAAGTGTGAGGTTGTGAGAGTGTCCTGTAGTCTCTATGCTAACCAGCAATTTACACCAAGATATTTATCAGATAGTGTTCAACTCAACTGAGGAGGCGTAGATAAGATTCCAAATGCTTTAATCCAGGTAAATCTTGTAAAACCTCATACAGCAGTAGGTGAAAAATGATGAAATACCAGGAGCTGAGCAGACATGTTGCTTACAAAGAAGTGAAACTAAACTGAGAGAGAGAGAGAGAGAGAGAGGAGGAGCTACAGCATCACAACTAAGGATACAGAGAGAGAGAAGGGACAAACTACAAAGACACAGTATCACAGATACATGTCAGTGAATTAAACCAAGTCCTGGGACATGACATGTGAGTTACTGTGACATTCTGGTGCCATCTCACAGTCTCTCAGCCAATAGTCAGTGGTAGGTGGACCCCGTATAGTGCAGATGTCAGATCAGTATATAAAGTTGTGTGGGCTGCAACATGAGGCATATCATTGATGGTGGATGTAGGGATGGATGGGTTATTCATCTCAATGCATGATACAGATCAGTGAGCGTAGTAAAGCTTGCAATAGAGCTAGAAAATCTTAGGAGTAGGAGAATTACAACACAGTTTATTCAGATTTAATCAATTACAGGCAGATAAAGGATAGAAATCATAGCTATGAATGAGGGAGAATATCTGTATCACATTATTCCATGCCGTGCTGCCACTCATGTTGCCATAGCTATCACCACTGCCATCACTCAAACAGACATGTCCTGTGCCCTGGTCCATCACATTTCACTACACCACATTGTTAGTCCCACAATATTGGCATCAAAAAGTCATATCCAGCATAGTAAATCAGGGCCTATGTTTTAAGCCATTTTAGGCTGTGGTTCACAATAAACTCGTTCGATGATTCTTGGTCTCTACCACCCAAACCCGAAACTAAACAAATCTTGAAAGGTTCGCCCATCACTAATAGTAACATGTGCTAGGCATTACTGAAGTTAAAAAACGCTCACAGTTCTTCAACAAAAAGAGCAGTGTAAACCCCGCCTTACAGACCAGCTCTGCTTGCTCCAATTGGCTGCCATGCATCAGCAATAGATCAGCAGGATTTCAGTGCATGGAGTAAGAATTTCAATGACTGAAAGGAAAAAATAAAAACTATCATTTGTGTCTAGTCTTTGCAACGTTTATTGTACATTTTAGAGAGATATACAGATATACATAGAGAAATACATGTTACCTGTCATGCTAACTACTCCATGTAACTAGACAGATACATTACTATACCTGTATCTCTGTATATGTTTTCAGTGAGAATTCTCATAATTTGCAAATAAACATCTTTTTTTTGTACTACACGATGCATATTTGGTGCAAAATGATGCATCTTGTTTTACACATATTTACTGAATGCCAGGAGTCACCCCCGATAATATGGTACTGATGAGATATCCTAAGGAAAAGTCATCAACATTGAAATTGCAACACTAAGGCCGGTTGTAGACGACCGTGCTGCAAGCGGCCTGACGTGATTTAAAAGCACGGGCTGCACACGGGAATGTCCCGGTGTGCCGCCCATGCTTTTGCGGCTCCTTTCTTTAAATGAATTGGAGCCATGGAAGCATGGGCTGCAAAATAGGACAGGAATAGGACATGTCCTATCTGATGCGGCCCGGACTGTCGGCCTGCACACGGGACCGTGAAAATCACGGTCGTGTGTACAAGCCCATAAAAAAGAATGGGTCACTGTGCTCTCCGTGAAATACTGGGATAGCACACTGACCCACAGCACGGTCGTCTGCAACGGGCCTAAGAAGGACAAACATAAGGTTATGCAAGTAGAGGAAGTAGTAGCTTCAATCTGTGGCATGTGGCATGAGCATATTAAATCAGATTGAGGCTAAAGTCCTATATTGTTGAAAAGCTGCTTTTTTGTTGCATATTTTGTTGTGGTTTTTTGAGTCAATCCCAGGAGTGGCTTTAAAAGGTATAGGAAATATTAGGGAACCACTAATACTTCTCCCTCCTGCTCAATCTACTCTGGCCTTTGGCCCAATAAACCACAGCAAAATCTACAAAAAAAGCAGCTTTTCTGCAGTATGGGGCCTTAGTCTAAAAGCAAAGGCCCAGATTTATTACTGTGGTTACAACTAGACATTGGTGTAAACGTGCTGCATCTTTGGCACAGTGTGGTGTATCTTTCATACACCTGGTTTGGACTAAAATTTTTGACTTGCTAGACATGTTGTGCGGCTGTAGCTTAAATGCGCCAAGATATTGTTGAAAAAATTCTGCTCAAAGTAAGGCAACTAAAAAGTGCTATAAAGACTGACTAGATAGTGTAAAGATACGCCAGATTTTATATCCAGCATCAGCCACTGTGATAAATCTGGCATTTTTTCAGACTGTCTGTCTAAATCTAGCTATTATTAAATCTGGGCCAAAGATTTTTGGCCACATAAAGATTGTGTGGTGCTTCCTGTTCCCTAACATGCCAGTTATTACCACTTATTGCAAACTGAAAGAGACAGAAGCTTGAACTGAGACTTTGGTTTATCACTCCAGCAGATAGCAGCATGCCTAATGCCTAGGCTGATATGTCAGCACTGTTCAAAGTTGCATGTCCCAGTAGTTGGATCCATTTTTCAACAGGACCACCCAAGGCTGCATGTTGCTTATGCTACTGTGAGCAGCTTGTGTGGCCTAAACTGCTACCATGGCCTGTGGTGTCTTCTGACTTGTCTCACATAGGGCACATCTGGGATACCATTTCTTGGAAATTGCAAAAGGAGCTGCTAGCAGACAATCTTGATGATTTGTGTGCCCAAGTGTATTCAGCATGGCATAGCATTCCATGCCTAGGCAGGTAAGTGTGTATATTTCTGCATGTTGGACTCTTATTAATAATAATAACTTCATTTATATAGTGCCAACATATTCCACAGCACTTTACAAATCAGAGGACACGTGAAAAGACAGTATTTGACATTACAACGTGACAAAGAAATTAACATATCAAACAATAGGAGTGAGGGCCCTGCTTTCGTGAGCTTACAATCTATGAGAAAGAAGGGAGACACAAGAGGTAAGAAGGCTTGTTTGGTACAATAGGTCAGCCATCTTTTAGTAAATAAGGTCATATAACTGAAGCTTAATAAGCCTGTCACCAGCCGGTATCTGTGAATATACAGATACTAAGTGCATGGAGTGCAGAGTAACTTCTAGTTGGAGGCATGAGGTTCTGAGGAATAGAGGAGGAAGGATAAAATAGGATAAGAAATGTTAGTGTAGTGTGCGTAGGTGTAGAACAATGTGATCAGGTCATGTGATAAGCCTGTCTAAACAGATGTGATTTTAGGGTATGTTTGCAGCTGTTGTAACTGTTAGGTATTAACCAAATTGTCTGGGGTAAAGCATTCCAGAGCACTGATGCAGATCAAGAAAAGTCTTGGAGACGGGAGTGGGATGTTCAGATAACAGAGGATACACAGTTTACGATATCACGGTTAGGTTGGTTAGTATATGGAGGGAACACAAAAAGTTCAGCTTTTGGAAGATTCAAATTCAGATATAAGAAAGACATGATGTTAGAGACAGCAGAGAGACAGTCACTGGTGTTCTGTAGTAGTGCAGGGGTGATGTCACGGGATGAGGTATATACCTGGGTATCATCAGCATAAAGATGGTATTGAAAGCCAAATCTGCGAATGGTTTGTCCAATGGGGGCTGTGCAAAGAAAGAGAAGAGCAGGGGGTCTAGGACTGAACCCTGAGGAGTCCCAACAGCAAGGGGAACAGGAAAAGAAATAGTCTCACAAAGATAGGAAGAAAGCAAACAGAGCACGGTGTCCTTGAGGCCAATAGAGTGGAGCATAGTGAGGAGGAGTTGGTGGTCTACAGTGTCAAATGCTGCTGAGAGATCCAGAAGAATAAGAAATGAAGAGTTAGATTTAGCCATCAGGAGATCGTTAGAGACTTTTGTTTCTATGGCGTGTAGTGCACAAAAACACGTAAGGGATAAGGGACCTAGAAGAGAGCAGAGAGACCGCAGATTAGTCAGGAATAAACCAAGTGTTCGTGGAGTTTAGACATGAATGTAAGGTTAGAGACGGGTTGATAGCCAGCAGCACAGGATGGGTCGATGAAGGTTTTTTTCAGTAGTGGGGTTATAGCAGCATGGTTGAAGGAGGAAAAAATTCCAGAAGAAATAGAGAGGTAAAAAAAATTTAGTAAGGTGAGCTGTAACAGCAAGGGACAGAGACGGGAGGAGGTGTGACATGATAGGGTCACTTGGGCAAGCAGGGCAAGAAAACTAAAGGAGACTTCTTCTGTTACTGGGTCAAACAAAGAGAGATCACAATGAGGAGGAAGTGAGGCAAGGGGACTGATACTGCTAGGAGATTGGGTTATTTCCTGATGGAAGCTGTCAATTTTGTCTTTAAAGTACATGGCCATGTCTTGAGCACTGAGGTCTGTGACAGGTGCCTCTATCTTTGACGTAAGGAGGGAGTGAAAGGTATTGAAGAGTTCTTTAGGGTTATTGGAGAGAGAAGAGATGAGAGATGTGAAATAGGCTTCTTTGACAAGGTGAAAGGTGGAGTTATAGACTTTGAGCATAAACTTGAAGTGAATGAAATCAGCAGATGTGTTAGATTTTCTCCACCGATGAAGTAAACATGTTTGAGGAGTGTGCCAAGATTGCTGGTGTCTGTGTTGGGAGCTTCGGACAGTCAAGGGTGCTACTTTATCCAGGGCTGTTTTGAGAGTCTCATTGTAGTGCTTGATGTACAGTTCAGAACAGGAGAGAGAAGAGATGGGGGACAGTGATTACAGTAGGTTGTCTGAGACGTGCTGTGTGTTTACAGTCCGTAGATTCCTGTATGTGCAGTAGGTTGGTGTGTTTTGTGAAGGACAAGAGCCTTTGATAGTAAAGGAAAAGACGTTGTGGTTGGAAATTGGCAGGTGAGGGTTAGTAAAGTCAGAGAAAGAACAGAGAGATATTAAGCACTGAGAGACCAAGAGAGGCGGTTAGTGATAAAAGCCGAGAGGTTGAAGGAGAGACAGAGGTGTTAATAGGAATGTTAAAATCACCCATGATGAGGATAGGAATTTCACAGGATAAGAAATTGCTACTCAATACTGAATAAATTGAGATGTTTTGAATATTTTGTTTCAATTTGTTTTATTATTTGCATATCTATTAGCATGTCTATTGATTCTGAGAGTTCCATAATTCCAAGACTTGCAATTTCAATGTTGAGGAATGTAATATACTCTTGAAATACCACTTTAAAACTGGTTGCACACTTTTTTGGGTGGTTTTGCATTGTTTTTAGTGGTGTTTTTCACTACATATTTCCGTAGTGTTTTTGAGGGGAGAATGGGCAGATGGTACAGGTACAGAAGAACGGAGAAGCGTAGAGCAATGGATCCTGAAGATTATTTATTACTTATTTTTCTTACTTACACTACCGTTCAAAAGTTTGGGGTCACCAAGACAATTTTGTGTTTTCCATGAAAACTCACACTTTTATTTATCAAATGAGTTGCAAAATGAATAGAAAATATAGTCAAGACATTGACAAGGTTAGAAATAATGATTTTTATTTGAAATAATAATTTTCTCCTTCAAACTTTGCTTTCGTCAAAGAATGCTCCATTTGCAGTAATTACAGCATTGCAGACCTTTGGCATTCTAGCTGTTAATTTGCTGAGGTAATCTGGAGAAATTTCACCCCATGCTTCCAGAAGCCCCTCCCACAAGTTGGATTGGCTTGATGGGCACTTTTTGCGTACCAGCTCAATGGGGTTGAGATCTGTTGACTGTGCTGGCCACTCCATTACAGATAGAATACCAGCTGCCTGCTTCTTCCCTAAATAGTTCTTGCATAATTTGGAGATGCACTTTGGGTCATTGTCCTGTTGTAGGATGAAAATGGCTCCAATCAAGAGCTGTTCACAGGGTATGACATGGCGTTGCAAAATGGAGTGATAGCCTTCCTTATTCAAAATCCCTTTTACCTTGTACAAATCTCCCACTTTACCAGCACCAAAGCAACCCCAGACCATCACATTACCTCCACCATGCTTGACAGATGGCGTCAGGCACTCTTCCAGCATCTTTTCAGTTGTTCGGCGTCTCACAAATGTTCTTCTGTATGATCCAAATACCTCAAACTTCGATTCATCTGTCCATAACACTTTTTTGCAATCTTCCTCTGTCCAATGTCTGTGTTCTTTTGCCCATATTAATCTTTTCCTTTTTTTAGCCTACTCTACTCTGGTTAGAGCCTGTTTGTGCTGTCCTCTGAAGGGAGTAGTACACATTGTTGTAGGAAATCTTCACTTTCTTGGCAATTTCTCGCAAGGAATAGCCTTTATTTCTAAGAACAAGAATAGACTGTCCAGTTTCACATGAAAGTTCTCTTTTTCTGGCCATTTTGAGAGTTTAATCGAACCAACAAATGTAATGCTCCAGATTCTCAATTAGCTCAAAGGAAGGTCAGTTTTATAGCTTCTCTAACCAGCAAAACTGTTTTCAGCTGTGCTAACATACTTGCACAACGATTTTCAAGGGTTTTCTAAACATCCATTAGCCTTCTTACACAGTTAGCAAACACAATGTACCATTAGATTACTGGAGTAATGGTTGCTGGGCCTCTATACACCTATGTAGATATTGCATTAAAAACCAGACATTTGCAGCTAGAATAGTCATTTACCACATTAACAATGTATAGAGCAGGGGTCGGCAACCCCCGGCTTATTTCCCTGGCATGGCGGTGAAGTTCTCACCCAGCAGCTTCGATCGGACCAAACATGGCTGAAACGAAACTGCTATTATTATACTGTGGGGTCTCTTCAGACCCCCGAGTATAATAAGCAGAGACTTAGGAGAAGTGATGAAACATAAAAAACAATGATACTCACCTTGCTCCCTGCGCTACGCAGCGGCTGTGCGATCTGCAGGCGCTTCTGATAGCTGACAGGGCCTCAGAGGTCACGTCTGCTTCTGACGTCATTACGCATAATGACGCGACGTGACCCCAGAGACTCAATCAGCTGTCGCTGACTACAGGCAAAAGCGCCGAAGAGAACAGAGCGGCTGCGGAGCATGTAAAAAGGTGAGTAGCATTTATTTTTTATGTTTGTCACCTCTCTTGGACTTATTATACTCGGGGGTCTGAAGAGAGCTATGGAACATAATACCGTGTGCAGGGTCCGCTATGGGACCTAATACTGTGTGCAGGGACTGCTATGGGACCTAATACCGTGTGCAGGGACCGCTATGGGACCTAATACCGTGTGCAGGGACCGCTATGGGACCTAATACCGTGTGCAGGGGTCGCTATGGGACCTAATACCGTGTGCAGGGACCGCTATGGGACCTAATACCGTGTGCAGGGGCCACTATGGCACCTAATACTGCGTGCAGGGATCGCTATGGGACCTAATACCGTGTGCAGGGACCGCTATGGGACCTAATATAGTGTGCAGGGACCGCTATGGGACCTAATACCGTGTGCAGGGGCCACTATGGCACCTAATACCGTGTGCAGGGACCGCTATGGGACCTAATACCGTGTGCAGGGACCGCTATGGGACCTAATACCGTGTGCAGGGACCGCTATGGGACCTAATACTGTGTGCAGGGACCGCTATGGGACCTAATACCGTGTGCAGGGACCACTATGGGACCTAATACCGTTTGCAGGGACCGCTATGGGACCTAATACCGTGTGCTGGGGCCACTATATGACATAATATTGTGTGCTGGGATCACTATGTGACATAATACCGTGTGCTGGGGCCACTATTTGACATAATACCGTGTTAAGGGGCCACTATGTGACAAAATACAGTGTGCAGAGGCTGTTATGGGATATAATACCTTGTGCAGGGGCCGCTACGGGATATAATACCTTGTGCAGGGGCCGCAATGGGACATAACACCGTGTGCAGGGGCCACTATAGGACATTATTCTGTATAACGGTGTGTTTTCTGCATTAAGGATGTGTTTTTGCACAGAAAAACACAGCCATTTTTTTTGTGCAAAAATGCACCATGTGAACGCAGTTTTACATTGAAGTAAAAGTTCCAGTGGCCTAAGACTATATCTGCATCCAGATACATAGTGTGTATTCACCATAAGGATGCCGCCATACGGTGCTCCTGGACACTTACATTTACCACTAATTGGGGGCTGTACATGGACTTTCATTGCTTCTAATCGGAAAGTACAGGAGTGTCCAAGGAAATAGCAGTAAGCGCATGTGTCCTAAAGCATCTTATGGCAGCACTTCTGTGTTATGGTTTGTGGTATATGACTTAGTTTAGTGGTCGTCAGACTAACAATTATTGACCGGCACTCCGAGTACCTCATCTTTGATTTTTTAATTAAAATCGACACGCCGAACAAAAAAGGTTGCCTACCCCTGGTATAGATTGTATTTCTGATTCATTTAATGTTATCTTCATTGAAAAAACTGTGCTATTCTTTCAAAAATAAGGAAATTTCTAGGTGACCCTAAACTTTTGCACGGCAGTGTATATAGCAGTATTATATTCCGGAGTATTTTACAGATATTATCAACATTGTCCCAAGTAGGGCTAAATTCCCCATCAGTATGTCCTTTGAATGTGGGAGGAAACTGGAGTACTTGGAGGAAACCCACACAAACATGGGTAGAACATACAAACTTCTGCCAGATGTTGTCCTTGGCTGGATTTGAACCTAGGACTCCACTGTTGACTACTGAGCCACTGACTATAAAGGGGTCCGTCAGGCATCTGTTTTTTTTATTTTCAACTGAAATTGCTGGATGAAAATGTCAGATTTGCAGGACTTCTTGTTCTGCGATTTTTGTTGGACACTGGGATTGATACTTTGAATGGAGACTCCTTGCAGATGTGAACATAGCTTTACATACATTTCTTTGCATTTTTTAAATATTTTCTGTTTTTTTGCTTGTTTGGCATTTTTTTTTTTAATGCAGCATGCCAGACTAAAAACTAAGTGTGGTGGCAGCTTAACACACCAGACTTCATACACATCAGACTTACTAAACAATTCTATCATGCTTTGTTTCCCTTTATTACAAAGCTTTATTTGTCCTATATCTTACTGAATGATAATTGCTGGGGGAACCCCAATATACACTAGTAACAATAGAAACCAAATCCCATGCCAGTGCACTACTATTTTGTCAGTGTCCTTTTATATACAGTCATGGCCAAAAGTTTTGAGAATGATACAAATATTAATTTTTACAAAGTCTACTGCTTCAGTTTTTCTAATGGCAATTTGCATATACTCCAGAATGTTATAAAGAGTGATCAGCTTAACAGCAATTACTTGCAAAGTCAATATTTGCCTAGAAAATGAACTTTATCCCCAAAACACATTTCAACATCATTGCAGCCCTGCCTTAAAAGGACCACCTAACATCGTTTCAGTGATTGCTCCATTAACACAGGTGTGGGTGTTGATGAGGACAGGGCTGGAGATCAATCTGTCATGATTAAGTAAGAATGACACCACTGGATACTTTAAAAGGAGGCTGGTGCTTGCCATCATTGTTTCTCTTCTGTTAACCATGGTTATCTCTAAAGAAACACGTGCAGTCATCATTGCACTGCACAAAAATGGCCTAACTGGGAAGAGTATTGCAGCTAGAAAGATTGCACCTCAGTCAACAATCTATCGCATCATCAAGAACTTCAAGGAGAGAGGTTCCATTGGTGCCAAAAAGGCTCCTGGGCGCCCAAGAAAGACCAGCAAGCGGCAGGACCGTCTCTTAAAAGTGTTTCAGCTGCGGGATCGGGCTACCAGCAGTGCAGAGCTTGCTGAGGAATGGCAGCAGGCAGGTGTGAGTGCATCTGCACGCACTGTGAGGCGGAGACTCTTGGAGCAAGGCCTGGTCTCAAGGAGGGCAGCAAAGAAGCCACTTCTCTCCAGAAAAAACATCAGGGACAGACTGATATTCTGCAAAAGGTACAGGGAGTGGACTGCTGAGGACTGGGGTAAAGTCATTTTCTCTGATGAATCCCCTTTTCGATTGTTTGGAACATCTGGAAAACAGCTTATTCGGAGAAGAAGAGGTGAGCGCTACCACCAGTCTTGTCTCATGCCAACTGTAAAGCATCCTGAAACCATTCATGTGTGGGGTTGCTTCTCAGCCAAGGGAATCGGCTCTCTCACAGTCTTGCCTAAAAACACAGCCATGAATAAAGAATGGTACCAGAATGTCCTCCAAGAGCAACTTCTCCCAACCGACCAAGAGCAGTTTCGCGCTCAACAATGCCTTTTCCAGCATGATGGAGCACCTTGCCATAAAGCAAAGGTGATAACTAAATGGCTCAGGGAACAAAACATAGAGATTTTGGGTCCATGGCCTGGAAACTCCCCAGATCTTAATCCCATTGAGAACTTGTGGTCAATCATCAAGAGACGGGTGGACAAACAAAAACCAACAAATTCAGACAAAATTAAAGCATTGATTCTGCAAGAATGGATTCCTATCAGTGAGGATTTGGTCCAGAAGTTGATTGAGAGCATGCCAGGGAGAATTGCAGAGGTCCTGAAGAAGAAGGGTCAACACTGCAAATATTGACTTGCTGCATTAACTCATTCTAACTGTCAATATAAGCTTCTGTTACTAATAATATGAATGCAATTATATTTCTGTATGTGATAAAAACATCTGACAAACACACATAAAAACCAGAGGGCAGCAGATCATGTGAAAATATAATATTTGTGTCATTCTCAAAACTTTTGGCCATGACTGTACACTCATATAATTTGCTTATTCCTGTCAAATTCTGACTGTCCTTGTGATGTGTCTTCAACAGTGACATCACTACTATAGTCATATGTGGTGATCATGTCAGGAAGGACAATACGGGAGACCACTGTAACCAGTGATGTGGAAATGGCATCATTTGGAAGTGATTAGCATACAGTTCCTCATGCATAAAAAAACTGAAGGAATAAAATATGGTTATGATATTAGGAGAAGCCTGACGTACTGATAGCAATACATAAATAAAAACTTCAATGCTTTGAATTGCTGATGCTGCAAATGATTACATGTAGCAGAAGTATAACATGGCAGTCCGCTCAGTGCAGACCAGGAAGCGTGCTCTGCAGTCATGACATTGCTGTGCTGATTCATACTGATTCAGCTGGTGGACTGTACCACTTATTATGGGGAGGAGGGGGGGTTATGAACAAAATAACATTTGGATAATTATTTTTTTTTTTTTTACTTTTTTTCTCTTCAATGAGTTTCTTGACAACACAAGCTGATATCTGAGGATGTCCTAATATGGACACTGTACACAAACACCAATGTCAATGTCTGACATTGAACATAGAATGCTGAAAGCTATTTTTAATGTCCCCATTTTTATGAATAAGTGGTTGCTTCCAGTCAAAAGCAGGAAGGCTCAGAAGCTTCCATGCATGTATCAAGTGAAGCTGAGGACGATTTTGAGTTGGAAAAGAGGATACCTGCTAAAGGGTATGGGCCAGACTCGTAGGATGATGGCCGAGGACATCAGCCGGGAAAACCGGAGCATTCATTCCAGTAATATCTCTGAAGTCCATAACATTCCCATGAGGGTGCTGATCAGACCTATACCATCTGTCCTAGAGGAGAGTAAGGTGCAGAGTCTAATAGAAACCATCCAGGTAAGACTAGCATACTGATAGTCTACAGTAGCTCAAGGTTCACACTAGCGCTAGCTCTCCGTTAGGTCGAGGGACCCAAACAACAGAGAGACAGACTGCTAAAACAGTGGTTACACACAGGTTTTAAAATGAATGCAGTGGAGGAAAAAGTCATCCATGCAGGACTTTTTCCTCCGCTGATTTTCGGCGAATTCTGACGCAAATGTGAACGTAGCCTTAGGCTGGATTCACATGTTGTAGAACATACTGCCGATGTCCAAACTACGTCAACATTCAAATCAACATGGTTTTTACAGTGACTGCAGCTAAAAGTTTAACACCGTTTCACTGCATAACTGCACTACCATCAGTGTATTGTGGGTATTACTGTGTACATATTCACATGGCTGCTTGTTTTTAAGTGATGTTGTCACCAAAAGGGTCTGTTGGTGTCCATCATATGACAGAACAGTTACAGTTTGAATTCCATTATTCAGATTTTTTGGAAGAACAGAAAAGCAATATTACTAATGTAGAAGTGACATGGGTTAAGCTATATGAAAACATTTTCTTATCTTATGCACCAGTGGAGGATGCATTTGATTTATGAGGCTGTAGATGCCTTCTCATAAATCAGCCACAACCTCCACCGGGCCTTGCACCTGCACTGAAAACTACGCCAACTAATAATTATTGTAGTAAATAGTTAGTAAATCTCCCCCTGTAGTCAGCTAGCCCCCATAGCACAGTTAAATTACCAGTGAGATCAGGAGAGGACGGAGGGGGGCGACCTGAAGTTTGGAGGTTGGTTCATGTCAGAAAAAGGCCAGAACCCTTAGGTCCATAATGAAGAATCCACCAGATAAATGAAGGTAAATTTAAGTCCTTGGACAACCACTTTAACATACAGTAAATGTACCCTGCAGATGCAGTGTGAAAAGTAATGCTCCACATGATAAGTGTTAAAGGGGTATTCCAGTTAGAACAAGTTATCCCCTATCCAAAGCATAGTGGGTAAGTTGCTGATCGGTGAGTGTCCCACTGCTGACACCCCCACAGATCTCTAGAACTGGGAGGTTTTGCATCCCAGTTTCTGTCAGGGTGCCTGGTCGTACAGCACACATCACTCTATTCATTTGAATGGGGATTGGTGGACACAGATGAATGGAGAGCTGCGAACTGTACAACCAGGCGCCCTGGTGGGAAATGGGGTGCCTTGTTGACAAAAGGAAAAAAATACAATATAGCCTCATTGGAAAATATGGAACACAACTTCCTAAATCCGCAATCGGCTCTTGGGCCAAACTTAAAGTGAATCTCCAGTTATAAACAACTTTTCATAAATTAATAGTACAGGTGACTATAAGAAACTTTGTAACAAATCTTATCAAAGGGGTTGTCCGGGATAAATAGAAATTCCTAAACTAATCTAAACTCCTAGGGACATTTTCTGATTATCCGGTAACAATCCGTTTCCAGAAACGGAACGTCACCAATACTCCTTCCTTCCTTATACTTACATGTCTTCCTTCCAGACTTCCTACTGCGGGGAACGACTCCTCCTACTTCTGTGACGTCTGCCCGCGTGCGTGCAAAAGAGCCGGAGTCCCGGCTTTGCACTGTAGCTGACACTCCATCTCTGTTGTGCAAGGGTGGTAGTCTGAAGGAGCCACCCATGCCTGTGGAGTAGAGATGGAATGAAGGCTACAGCACAGTGCCGGGACTGCTGCGCAGGCGCTGGCAGAGTCAAAGAAGAGGAGGAGCCGTTCTCTGCAGAAGGAAGTCTGGATAGGAAGAAGACAGGTAAGTATAATGGGGTAGGGGGGTGGGCTGAGTTAGTTGGGAAGGACTAGTAGTGGGTGGGATAGCTAGGGAGACAGGGAAGGGGTGTTAGAGAAGGAGGGGGGAGGAGTGAGAGGGAGATAGTGTGAGAGCCTACAACTACCATAATGCATTGTATTAGCTAAGGTAGCAGGAAGCTACACCATGTAAGCAAATGCAGAAGATGCCAGGAGCTCCCAGAGAAACCCAGAAATCACTCAAAACACTGCTAAAGGTATTTGGGTGCACTTATTAACCCTTTAATAGCACTAACAGACCTTTTTTTTTTAAAAAAAGATTTTTTGCCCGCAAAACCCCTTTAAAGGGATCCTATCATTTAAAAAGGCCAATTTTAGTAAGACCACGTCGTAATAGCCTTTATAAAGGCTATTCTTCTCCTACCTTTCTTGTTTCGCTCCTTGCCGCTGTTTAGAAGAAATGATGATTTTTATCTTTATGCTAAAGATATTACATACAGCGCATGCAGTCGGCACATGTCTCCCGAACGAAGGATGATGTCAAGAAGAGGCATCTGCTAAAGAGAGGCGGCGCGGTAAGTTCAAAAATACGTCTGAGGAGAGCACAGGGGATGCCCCATGTGCAGTTTCAGCACTGGGGGATCGCCCCCTGTGCATTCTGAAGACGCATTAGCATAAAGATAAAAATCAAAATTTCTTCTAAACGGCGGCGAGGAGCGAAACAAGAAAGGTAGGAGAAGAATAGCCTTTATAAAGGCTATTACGACGTGGTCTTACTAAAATTGACCTTTCTGAATGATAGGATCTCTTTAAGTGAGATTCTCCTGCCATCTGGTTAATTGATTTATTACCTCATACAGCCTCTGATCCTCAACTTAGCAGTGTTAAAAAGCAAGGAATAGCAGAGCGTAACAGCAGCAACTATTTGAGTGTCTTTTCTAATCCCCCTCCCCTATTTATAGACTAATATGTAGAAAATTACTGCCCAAAAAGTGGAGAAGAAAACATATTTCTTTAATAAGATATATGACAAAGCTTCATACTTTAACCTGTATTATTCACTCATGAAAAGTTGTTTATAACTAGAAGTACAGTTTAAATAGGAAAGTCATAAAATATCCTAACCTTTCAAATACCCTATCAGTACTTGCACTTCCTAGATCCTTTTATGTAATACTGGTCAGCCTGTAGCCCCAAGTGCCAAAATGTTCTTTGACTTTTAAATTAATGCACACAGGATAAGAGGACATAATGTTCTTCAAGATGTCTTCTGGCCTAGTAGCTGTAAAGATGGAACTTTGATATCTTTTATAACTTTGTTTCACAATAGGAAAATGCGGATCTGGTGCCCCCTATAGATGTTCTCTGGATCAAAGGTCGGCAAGGAGGGGATTATTACTATTCCTTTGGGGGTTGTCATCGCTATGCAGCTCACCAAAGACTCAACAAAGAAACCATACTGGCTAAGCTAATTAAGTCATCTGTTAGTGACCTGCGTACGTACCTTGGTTCCAGCACTCCTGATCTTCTGTAAGGTGCTATGGACATTTCCACCAAATATTGCCTAGTCTGTAGGCTGTGGAGCTTAGGACCTTTGACTGCACTGTGGATGCTCCAATATTAGAGTTCACTGAATCCCTTAGTAAAGGATGAATAAGAACCTGAGACATGAGATACGAAAATAAGTGAATGTTACAAGTTGCATTGGCCATTGCCTAAAGATCATGTCATTCTCTAAGCTTTAGGGATAATTCTGTCTGACATTTCAGAGGGGCCTTGTGGCAGCACTCTCTTTTGTTTATGTCCTATAAGAAATGTTATAGTCCCTACAATTCTAACCTAAACAAATTCTCAACTACATCCTATAGGAATTAGACTGCAAAAAATGGTCAAGTAAAGACTCACTAATTATTTTTCACCTTGCACAGTGGTCTGAGAAATATTATTTTGTAGATTTCTTTGATAGAGACAAATTTTTGAACCATATTTAATGAAGATATATTTAAATAACAACTTGAATATATAATGCATTACACATACAGTGGGGAAAAAAGTATTTATTCAGCCACCAATTGTGCAAGTTCTCCCACTTAAAAAGATGAGAGAAGCCTGTAATTGACATCATAGGTAGACCTCAACTATGAGAGACAAAATGAGAAAACAAATTCAGAAAATCACATTTTCTGATTTTTAAAGAATTTATTTGCAAATCATGGTGGAAAATAAGTATTTGGTCAATAACAAAAGTTCATCTCAATACTTTGTTATATATCCTTTGTTGGCATTGACAGAGGTCAAACGTTTTCTGTAAGTCTTCAAAAGGTTGGCACACACTGTTGCTGGTATCTTGGTCCATTCCTCCAAGCAGATCTCCTCTAGAGCAGTGATGTTTTGGGGCTGTCACTGGGCAACACAGACTTTCAACTCTCTCCATCTGGGGACTGGCTAGGCCACTCCAGGACCTTGAAATGCTTCTTATGAAGCCACTCCTTCATGGCTCTTGCGGTGTGCTTGGGATCATTGTCATGCTGAAAGACCCAGCCGCATTTCATCTTCAATTCCCTTGCTGATGGAAGGAGGTTTGCACTCAAAATCTCACGATACATAGCCCCATTCATTCTTTCAAGTACACGGATCAGTCGTCCTGGTCCCTTTGCAGAGAAACAGCCCCAAAGCATGATGTTGTCACCCCCATCCTTCACAGTAGGTATGGTGTTCTTTGGATACAACTCAGCATTCACTCTCCTCCAAACACAACGAGTTGTGTTTCTACCAAACAGTTCTACTTTGGTTTCATCTGACCATATGAAATTCTCCCAATACTCTTCTGGAACATCCAAATACTCTCTAGCAAACTTCAGACGGACCCGGATATGTACTGGCTTAAGCAGGGGGACACGTCTGGCACTGCAGGATCTGAGTGGCGGCGTAGTGTGTTACTGATGGTAGCCTTTGTTATGTTACTGATGGTAGCCTTTGTTATGTTAGTCCCAGCTTTCTACAGGTCATTCACTAGGCCCCCTGGGATTTTTGCTCACCGTTGTTGTGATCATTTTGACCCCACGGGATGAGATCTTGCGTGGAGCCCCTGATCGAGGGAGATTATCAGTGGTCTTGTATGTCTTCCATTTTCTAATTATTGCTCCCATAGTTGATTTCTTCACACCAAGCTGCTTGCCTATTGCAGATTCAGTCTTCCCAGCCTGGTGCAGGTCTACAATTTTGTTTCTGGTGTCCTTCCACAGATCTTTGGTCTTCACCATAGTGAAGTTTGGAGTGTGACTGTTTGAGGTTGTGGACAGGTGTCTGTTATACTGATAACAATTTCAAACAGGTGCCATTACTACAGGTAATGAGTGGAGGACAGAGGAGCCTCTTAAAGAAGAAGTTGGGGGCAGCACGGTGGCCCAGTGGTTAGCACTACAGCCTTGCAGCGCTGGAGTCCTGGTTTCGAATCCTGCCAAGGACAACATCTGCAAGGAGTTTGTATGTTCTCCCCGTGTTTGCGTGGGTTTCCTCCGGGTACTCCAGTTTCCTCCCACACTCCAAAGACATACTGATAGGGAATGTAGATTGTGAGCCCTATATGGGACAGTGACTGTCAATGTCTGTAAAGCGCTGCAGAATATGATGGCGCTATATAAATAAGCAAATAAATAAATAAAATAAGTTACAGGTCCGTGAGAGCCAGAAATCTTGCTTGTTTATAGGTGACCAAATACTTATTTTCCACCATAATTTGCAAATAAATTCTACAAAAATCAGACAATGTGATTTTCCGGATTTGTTTTCTCATTTTGTCTGTCATAGTTGAGGTCTACCTATGATGTCAATTACAGGCCTCTCTCATCTTTTTAAGTGGGAGAACTTGCACAATTGGTGGCTGAATAAATACTTTTTTTCGCACTGTACAGTCATGGCCAAAAGTTTTGAGAATGACACAAATATTATATTTTCACATGATCTGCTGCCCTCTGGTTTTTATGTGTGTTTGTCAGATGTTTTTATCACATACAGAAATATAATTGCATTCATATTATGAGTAACAGAAGCTTATATTGACAGTTAGAATGAGTTAATGCAGCAAGTCAATATTTGCAGTGTTGACCCTTCTTCTTCAGGACCTCTGCAATTCTCCCTGGCATGCTCTCAATCAACTTCTGGACCAAATCCTGACTGATAGCAGTCCATTCTTGCAGAATCAATGCTTTAATTTTGTCTGAATTTGTTGGTTTTTGTTTGTCCACCCGTCTCTTGATGATTGACCACAAGTTCTCAATGGGATTAAGATCTGGGGAGTTTCCAGGCCATGGACCCAAAATCTCTAAGTTTTGTTCCCTGAGCCATTTAGTTATCACCTTTGCTTTATGGCAAGGTGCTCCATCATGCTGGAAAAGGCATTGTTGAGCGCCAAACTGCTCTTGGACGGTTGGGAGAAGTTGCTCTTGGAGGACATTCTGGTACCATTCTTTATTCATGGCTGTGTTTTTAGGCAAGACTGTGAGAGAGCCGATTCCCTTGGCTGAGAAGCAACCCCACACATGAATGGTTTCAGGATGCTTTACAGTTGGCATGAGACAAAACTGGTGGTAGCGCTCACCTCTTCTTCTCCGAATAAGCTGTTTTCCAGATGTTCCAAACAATCGAAAAAGGGATTCATCAGAGAACATGACTTTACCCCAGTCCTCAGCAGTCCACTCCCTGTACCTTTTGCAGAATATCAGTCTGTCCCTGATGTTTTTTCTGGAGAGAAGTGGCTTCTTTGCTGCCCTCCTTGAGACCAGGCCTTGCTCCAAGAGTCTCCGCCCTACAGTGCGTGCAGATGCACTCACACCTGCCTGCTGCCATTCCTCAGCAAGCTCTGCACTGCTGGTAGCCCGATCCCGCAGCTGAAACACTTTTAAGAGACGGTCCTGCCGCTTGCTGGTCTTTCTTGGGCGCCCAGGAGCCTTTTTGGCACCAATGGAACCTCTCTCCTTGAAGTTCTTGATGATGCGATAGATTGTTGACTGAGGTGCAATCTTTCTAGCTGCAATACCCTTCCCAGTTAGGCCATTTTTGTGCAGTGCAATGATGACTGCACGTGTTTCTTTAGAGATAACCATGGTTAACAGAAGAGAAACAATGATGGCAAGCACCAGCCTCCTTTTAAAGTGTCCAGTGGTGTCATTCTTACTTAATCATGACAGATTGATCTCCAGCCCTGTCCTCATCAACACCCACACCTGTGTTAATGGAGCAATCACTGAAACGATGTTAGGTGGTCCTTTTAAGGCAGGGCTGCAATGATGTTGAAATGTGTTTTGGGGGATAAAGTTCATTTTCTAGGCAAATATTGACTTTGCAAGTAATTGCTGTTAAGCTGATCACTCTTTATAACATTCTGGAGTATATGCAAATTGCCATTAGAAAAACTGAAGCAGTAGACTTTGTAAAAATTAATATTTGTATCATTCTCAAAACTTTTGGCCATGACTGTATATTACTGTGTTTTGTTGTTTTATGTTACTTACTGTACTTCGGTTTTTATAATGTTAGCAGGAGGCTAAAACAATGTTATTTATCCATGAATTCCATTTTCCATTAATGGTTTCAAAAGTAAAAAACTGATCAAGACACTATTATATGAGGTTTGTGTATTATGTGGGCAGGGGCGTAGCTGTAGTGAGTGCAGAAGTAGCAGTCGTTATCGGGTCAAAGATTCCACTGCTCCATGAAATTTACCATTATTCTTAATGGCAGGTAAGGACCCCATTACAGATTTTGCATTGGGGTCCAGGAGCTTCAAGTTAAGCCTCTGTATATTGGTTTTCTTTGACTTTCTAGCATATACCACAATACAGTAATAGGTTAAAGGGGTTGTCCGGGATAACTATAAATCCCAACACTAATCTAAACATCCTCCCCCCCCCCTCCTACTTTCTAAATTACATAACTAATCAAAAATGTATATTTACATTTTCTGATTATCCGGTGATGATCCGTTTCCCCATTTCTGGGAGGAACGGCTCCTCCTCCTTCCTTGACGTCAGCACACGCATGCGCAACAGAGCCTGAGTCCTGGCTTAGCGCTGAAGCCGACACTACATCTCTATTGCGCAAGCTGGGAGCCTGCACAATAGAGGTGTATTGAAGGCTACGGCACAGTGCTGAGCGCTTGCAGTCAAAAAAGAGGATCAGCAGAACGAAGATAGGAAGAAGACAGGTAAAGTATAATAGGGTATGGGGGTGGGCTGAGTGAGTTGGGAAGGGCTAGCAGTGAGAGAAATAGCTAGGGAGACAGGGAGGGAGGGAGGGGAGGAGTGAGAGGGAGATAGTATGAAAGCCTACAACTACCAGAATGCATTGCATCAGCTAAGGCAGCAGGAAGCTACACCATGTAAACAAATGCAGAAGATGCTAGGCGCTCCCAGAGAAACCCAGAAATCACTCAAAACACTGCTAAAGGTACTTGGGAGCACTTATTAACCAATTAATAGCACTAACAGACCTTTTAAAAAAAAAATTATTTTTGCTCGGAAAACCCCTTTAACCCCTTTCACTTAAATTAGTCCAACAAGGGTGCAAACAGTGAAACCTCTTCAAAAGTATATAGTGAAAGCTGTCCAAAAGACCACCATTTTATCCAGACCAGATTTCCTGTGACAAATTCCAGATCCTGGGATTGTTGTCTCATAGGTAAAATGGGTTCAAGACACCAAAAAGTTCAATCCAACCAATGTGGTGGATTCTCATTTAAGATGACCTCTGCCAGCTTTATATTTGTTTCTCATACTGACATTGCAATTTCATAGCTACAAAGTACTAGCTTGCCTGGCCATTTACTGCACATCACAGTTTCCCTAGCTATCAGTTTGAAAGGCCTATTGCTCGTTACTGAAAACACACATTTTCCATACCACACATCAGGAGTTCCCCATAGACTAGCATCTACTGTTCCTTCCCAGGCCAAGTCCTTTGCAGGTAGTTTACACGTTATAGTGCACTCACAGAAGGCAGCCAGTGGGGCTCATTGTACAGTCTAAACCCTGGACTGGTCTGAAGACATCGACACGAAACATGCAATTTTTCATCAATTTGGAGGTTCATATGTCTGTGCCAGACGAGAGACATATTTGCATAAAATTGTATGTAAAACAGTCTAAAATAATACATGCTGAAAAATGGTGTGATAATTCTGTACCAACCAGGAATATGGAGTGAGTAGGCCAAACCACCGACTCAGACTCCTCTATTTTTCCACAGCCTGACTCCTGTTCTGACTTCTTCATAAATAGTTAACAACCATGGACAGACAGACGCAGTAAAGCTCCTCTAAGTTGCCAAAAAAGCTTATGATTGAATTCATATGAAAGTAAATATTCAAAAAGCTATGCATCTAATTCATGCAATATTGATAATTGCATCCCCAGCCACTGTAAACCACTTTCAAAGTCAAAACTTTGAAATATAGATGAGCCCCCGGGATGCCTGTAAAAAGTGCAGATAGGTCCTCAGAGCACAGGGGGCATTGTCTTCCATCCCTGAGCACAGCCACATTATCATATAATGTACTGCGCATGTGTGAGACTTCAGTATGGCCAGGGGTGCACCGCTAATGAGGCGAAGTGAGGCGGCTGCCCCAGGCGGCACTGTCCGTCACTGTCTCAGGGGAGGCATTTCTTACATTCTATTTACCGTAAACCAGCCCAGGACAGGCCGCTAAAAAAAAAAAAAAAAAAGCTGTGCGATACCTGTCCTGGGCTGGTTTACAAGATCTCCGCATCTCAGCGCAGGTGGCGATACAGTGACGTCATTGTGCCACCTACGCTGAGATGCGGACGCGGGTGAAGAAGAGGCGGTAGCGGCTCCATCAAGGGATCGCAGGTAGGTTTGGATATTTTTTTTTATATATATATAAATAGGCCATTACCTACTGGAGTATCTCCGGCAGGTAACGGCCTATTTATTTACCGATCCCTGCTCCTGCTGTGGCTGCCTCCGCTTCCCCTTCTGCTATCGTACGCAGCCGCGGGCTTCAGTAAGTGAGGCCGCGGGCCTCAAATACTACTATTATTATACTCCGGGGTATTTTCAGACCCCGGAGTATAATAATCGGAGGCCCAGAGGAGGTAATAAACATAAAAACCATTGTTACTCTCCAGCGATCCGATCTTACACCTAGCCGGCTTCAGCCTTCTTTGGTGACATCCCAGGCGTCATGTGAGCCAGGCTGACATCATTATGTTGCAACGCTGGTCTGTGCGACATTGAAGAGGACCGAAAGCAGGAAGTGCACCGGAGCCTAGGTAAGTAACACTGGTTTTATGTTTGTCACCACCTGGGTCTCCGATCATTATACTCTGGGGTTTTTTAGACCCCAGAGTATAATAATAGTTCATGGGTGGGTTACTATGGAGCAGAATACTATGTGCAGGGGCCACTATGGGGCATAATTACGTGTGCAGGGGCCACTATGGAGTATAATACCGAGTGCAGGGGCCACTATGGAGCATAATACTGTGTGCAGGGGCCGCTGCGGGGCATAATACTGTGTGCAGGGGCCACTATGGAGCATAATACTGTGTGCAGGTGCCACTATGGAGCATAATACCGAGTGCAGGGGCCACTATGGAGCATAATACCGAATGCAGGGGCCACTATGAGGCATGATACCGTGTGCAGGGGCCACTATGGAGCATAATACCGTGTGCAGGGGCCGCTGCAGGGCATAATACTGTGTGCAGGGGCCACTATGGAGCATAATACCGAGTGCAGGGGCCACTATGGAGCATAATACCGAATGCAGGGGCCACTATGAGGCATGATACCGTGTGCAGGGGCCACTATGGAGCATAATACCGTGTGCAGGGGCCGCTGCAGGGCATAATGCCCTGTGTAGGGGCTGCTGCGGGGCATAATACCATGTGCAGGGGCCGCTGCGGGGCATAATACTGTGTGCAGGGGCCGCTGCAAGACATAATACCGTGTGCAGGGGCCGCTGTGGGGCATAATACCGTGTGCAGGGGCCGCTGCAGGGCATAATACCATGTAATACTGTGTGCAGGGGCTGCTGTGGGCCATAATACCGTGTAATACTGTATTAAAAAAAAACACCTACTCACCGGTCCCTTGTGCTCTGATGTCTCCCACCGCGGTCTGGTTCTGCTGTTCTGGTGTTTTCTTCTGGCGGAAGTCTCCACCGCACATGATCGCTGAGGTCGCTGACACGGGACATCACAGTGCTGTGGGGAAGAAAACACCGGAGCACCAGGACTGAAACGCGCTGGAAGACACCGGACCACCTTCCCCAGCCTCATATTAAAAAAGTGGTTATCCTGGACAACCCCTTTAAGGTGGCACTTGGGCTTTATTAAAGGGTCTTTCCAGCTCATTTTTATTGATGTTATATCCTTAGGACAGATTATCAATAAGAGATCAGTGGACCCCCCCCTCTGATCAGCTGTATGAAGGGGCTATGGTGCCTCTTTATATCATACCCTGTCTGTTTATAGTGACTGTGTGATGTAATTCCAGCCTTGTCACATAGACATGTATAGGACGAGGCTGTAGTTACATTACATGGCCGCTATGAGATGAATGACACTATATACACAGAGAAGCGGTCACGGCGCTTACACAGGTACCACAGCCTGGGTTTTTGAGCCCCACTGATTAGTTTATTAATGACTTGGAAAACCTTTTAATTAGTTAACACCTGGGGTATTATTAATAAGGGGCACTATTTATACAGGGTACACACGGACATTATTAATATAAAGATGCACTTGGGGGTATTATTCATTATGGGGGATTATATCATATATTTTATAATTGGGGTAGCAGCAGGATGGGGGCTTTATGTAGGCGAAGACAATGTGGGTCGGATGCCTGGAAAAGTGAGGAGCCAAAGATGTCTGTGTTGCAAACTTTACAGAGACAAGTCACAGCGGGAAGAAGTGGTCATGGTGGTCCAAAGGGAAGAGAAGGGAAATGTCAGAGACGTCACCTGTAAGTCACAAAATGTTATTGCACTGTATTGATGGGGGTCTGTCTGCTTAGAAGCCTCTGAGCCTGAGAATTGGGTTTTTTTCCCCCACTGGGTGGGAATTCAGCCTGACCGCAGCCATATATATAGATGTGTCGCTTGGTGGATGGACGAACCCGCGTGGCTCTCATTCACTTCGATATGAGTGCTGAAGATACCTGAAATACAGTACTCAGCTATCTGAGCGCTCCTATTATAGAGAATGGGGGCCACGTGGGCTCGTCCATCCACCAAGCAGAAGATGTGTGAAGTTATTGTCATTGTTAATGCCGTGTTGTTGATTTCTGATACTGAAGTAATGTAGTAAGAAGAGTTCTTAAAAACTGTTTCATAAGTTTGTGTACAGTGCTGGCCAAAAGTATTGGCACCCCTGCAATTCTGTCAGATAATACTCAATTTCTTCCAGAAAATGATTGCAATCACAAATGCTTTGGTAATAATATCTTCATTTAATTTGTCTTCAATGGAAAACCACAAAAAGAATTGTCAAAAAGCCAAATTGGATATAATTCCACACCAAACATAAAAAAGGGGGTGGACAAAAGTATTGGCACCCTTTGAAAAATCATGTGATGCTTCTCTAATTTGTGTAATTAACAGCACCTGCTACTTACCTGTGGCACATAACAGGTGGTGGCAATAACTAAATCACACTTGCAGCCAGTTGAAATGGATTAAAGTTGACTCCACCTCTGTCCTGTGTCCTTGTGTGTACCACATTGAGCATGGAGAAAAGAAAGAAGACCAAAGAACTGTCTGAGGACTTGAGAAGCAAAATTGTGAGGAAGCATGAGCAATCTCAAGGCTACAAGTCCATCTCCAAAGACCCGAATGTTCCTGTGTCTACCGTGCGCAGTGTCATCAAGAAGTTTAAAGCCCATGGCACTGTGGCTAACCTCCCTAGATGTGAACGGAAAAGAAAAATTGACGAGAGATTTCAACGAAAGATTGTGCGGATGGTGGCTAAAGAACCTCGACTAACATCCAAACAAGTTCTAGCTGCCCTGCAGTCCGAGGGTACAACAGTGTCAACCCGTACTATCCGTCGGCGTCTGAATGAAAAGGGACTCTATGGTAGGATACCCAGGAAGACCCCACTTCTGACCCAGAGACATAAAAAAGCCAGGCTGGAGTTTGCCAAAACTTACCTGAGAAAGCCACAAACTTTTTGGAAGAATGTTCTCTGGTCAGATGAGACAAAAGTAGAGCTTTTTGGGAAAAGGTATCAACATAGAGTTTACAGGGAAAAAAAAGAGGCCTTCAAAGAAAAGAACACGGTCCCTACAGTCAAACATGGCGGAGGTTCCCTGATGTTTTGGGGTTGCTTTGCTGCCTCTGGCACTGGACTGCTTGACCGTGTGCATGGCATTATGAAGTCTGAAGACTACCAACAAATTTTGCAGCATAATGTAGGGCCCAGTGTGAGAAAGCTGGGTCTCCCTCAGAGGTCATGGGTCTTCCAGCAGGACAATGACCCAAAACACACTTCAAAAAGCACTAGAAAATGGTTTGAGAGAAAGCACTGGAGACTTCTAAAGTGGCCAGCAATGAGTCCAGACCTAAATCCCATAGAACACCTGTGGAGAGATCTCAAAATGGCAGTTTGGAGAAGGCACCCTTCAAATCTCAGGGACCTGGAGAAATTTGCCAAAGAAGAATGGTCTAAAATTCCAGCAGAGCATTGTAAGAAACTCATTGATGGTTACCGGAAGCGGTTGTTCGCAGTTATTTTGTCTAAAGGTTGTGCTACCAAGTATTAGGCTGAGGGTGCCAATACTTTTGTCCGGCCCATTTTTGGAGTTTTGTGTAAAATGATCAATGATTTGACTTTTTTTTTCATTCTCTTTTTGTGTTTTTTCATTGCAAGCAAAATAAATGAAGATATTATTACCAAAGCATTTGTGATTGCAATTATTTTCTGGAAGAAATTGAGTATTATCTGACAGAATTGCAGGGGTGCCAATACTTTTGGCCAGCACTGTATGCTTATTGTATGACAATAACAGCATGTGACGCTAACAGCATGGAAACTCAATTTCATATTTTTTTTTTTTTTGAGGGGGGCAGCGTCTTTCGATAGTCTGCCTCAGGCAGCAAAGAGGCTAGGTTCATCACTGAGCATGGCCCTCAGTGACATCAGGGCTGTATGATGCCGATCTTCCTCTGCCCAGGGGCCAAATAAGACGCCAGGATGGGCGTGTTTACTGATGATGCAGCTGTGCTCAAGGATTGAAGGCAACGCCCCCTGTGTTCTGTGGACCTCATTTGCATATAGGTTAAATTAGCTTTTTACATGCATCATGGGGGCTCATCAACATTTCAAAGGTACTGACTGCTTGTATTTAGAGGCTGTATAGCATTATAGAAGTGGTTTACAGTGGCTGGGGGAGGTCATAGACTCTCTTTAACAATTTATAAGAACTCAGCTCCACAACTTTGACTCCACAGCCCTGGTACCATCACAGTAGATATCAACAAATATCATCTATACACCATACATAACTTGACATGTGGTGTGGAGTTTAAAACCCACAGCGCGTCAATTTGTTTTGCTAATTTTTCCCTCTTTTCAATGTGAGGGGTGGAGTCTGAAGCAAATTTGCTAAAAGATCTACTACTGTAATATCCTATATATGCAGATTATGCAGTGGATTTACTGCTGATCCGCTGAATATTCCTTCTTATGTGCAGGTACTGTAAAAGAAGAAAAAAGAGCATTTCACCAAAATACATCCTATGTGATAGTAGCTGCACTGTTACAATAAATATACCAAATACCTTCCTCATCCCTAGAAGTGAAGGATGTAATTTTCACATATTACACACATGTCCCATAAACAGAATTAACCTGGGTTTAATGGACTGTATGACATGTCACACATTATAGCACAATGTAATTAATCCCATGATAACTGAACTGGAAAATGACTAGAGAATCGTGTCTAAGCCATCATCATTGACACTTCTGGCAATGGTTAAGTCGCAGCGCCCCTGTTTTTCTAATTGCGGTATTCTGTGCACATCCTGAGCTAGAGCGGCACCTCCATGTTCTCTGGGAAACACATGGTATACAGATATAATATAGATCCAGGCATCTGATGAATGTCTGCATGAGGAAAGGAAATGATTTGTGCTCTAGATTATTACATTATGGGCCTGCTCTGAGGAATATAGACTGGCTTCATTTGGTACTCTCCAGAGATGTTATTAACCAGACAGATGACAGGTGTACATGCCAGGACTATGATAAATCTTCTAGACGAGGTATGGTAATGTCTGCTTTCTTGTGTGCAGAGCAGTAGTCCTTTATGTGCAGTGAGGTATGGGATACATTAAATCACTGCATCCCCATTCTCCTTCCCACAGCTGAGCTCTCATCCAGAACATGCTTCCTCCAGCAGGTGGCAGTCTTCTCTCGTGACCTTCTATTCATCTCCCTCACATTATAGGACAGGAGCTGCTCCACCTGGTAACAATTATCTGATAGAACAAAATGTAACAATGGATTATATGTAAGAACCATGCAACTAAGTGGGTGCCGCAAGTCCGTAGACTTAGGAGGCAGCGGTTCTAAAAGTGCCTAACAACTTCCAAACACAATAAAATTCCATTGTTCTGCCATCCGATAGTTTAGAAATTCTTCAGGTATGGCAGCAGATTCTTTCATCTTACTTTGTACTGTTTCTCTTGACATTTTGTGTTACAATCTGATAATCCAGAAAGTCTGACAATGTAGTACAGTAAAATCTGTGCAAAAGACCACCGTTTTGAGAAGACCACACCCTTACCCAAATCACATATACTGTGACAAATTTTCAGTTTTCCAATTAAATATTTTCTTTGAGAAGCCCACCCCCTAAAATACCACTACTTAATGCAATTGTGGGTGGTTGTCTCAAAGAGGTTTCACTGTATGTATAGTGGGCTCTTATTGTTGTTTAAGACTGGAGACACACATAGGGGCAGATTTATCAAGAATGGTATCTTAAAACTCCTGGATAATAAATCGCATTTTTGTTTTTGATGCATTTTTTGCTGCGTTTGTTAGAATCAAAGTTAGGAGTGGGTTAACAAGGAATGGGAAATAGAAGAAATTTCGAAGAAATTTGAAATTGTTATCATGGGAGACTTTAATTACCCAGATATTCATTGGGAAACTCACACAGCTACGAGTAAAAGCTCTATCAAATTTTTATCCTCTCTAGCAGACAATTTCATTGCCCAGTTAGTAGAAGAAAACACAAGAGGAACATCCATTCTGGACCTAGTTTTAACTAATAAGGAGGACATGGTTAAGGAATTAAGGGTAGCAGGGACATTGGGATTCAGCGACCATGCTATACTCGAGTTTGGGGTTGTAAGAAGAAGAAGACCTGAGAAGACAAAGACTAGAAGACTCAATTTTAGTAGGGCAGATTTTAGGGGCCTAAAGGTAAGGGTTAGTAGAATTCCATGGCGAAAATTACTTAAGCACAAAAATGCACATGAGGGGTGGGAAATTTTCCGTAGGGAAATCATTAATGCACAGGAACTAACAATACCTAGAAGCAAGAAAAATGGGAATCACCTAAAAACTCCAGGATGGATGACCAAAAAATTACATAACCTACTAAAAAAGAAAAAGGAAACTTACAACAAGTGGAAGATGGGAGCTATATCTAAGGGAGAGTATACAGCAGTTTGCAGACTCTGCAAGATAAGCATTAAAAAAGCCAAGGCTGAATACGAATTGAAGCTTGCAAAAGAAGTTAAGAGTAATGTAAAAGGTTTTTGGGGATATGTTAAGAGCAAAAGAAAAGTGAAGGAAACCATTGGAGTCCTAAAGAACGAAAAGGGTGAAAAAGTTAACATGGTAGATCAGCAAGTGGAGTTACTAAATTCATATTTTGTATCCGTCTTCTCCCAAGAAATGGATGGAAATATCAACATTAATGGTGATAGTGATGAGGGGAATGAGGACTCCAAGCTGATTATAAGTGAAGGTTTGGTAAGAGAACATTTAGCTAAGATTAAGGAAACCAAGTCCCCAGGACCGGATGATTTACACCCTAGAGTTTTAAAAGAATTAGCAGAGGAAATAACAGAACCCCTTGCAATAATCTTTAATAAGTCATGGGAGACAGGAGTGGTCCCTCTAGATTGGAAAAGGGCAAATGTGGTCCCCATCTACAAAAAGGGGAATAGGGACGACCCAGGAAATTATAGGCCGGTAAGTCTGACCTCGATAGTAGGAAAAATCTTTGAACAAATCGTTAAAGAACATTTAATTAGGTACCTGGATGGGAAGGCTTTAATTAATCAAAGCCAGCACGGCTTTATGCCTAATAAATCTTGCCAGACTAATCTTATTTCCTTCTATAATAAAGTCACTGAATGGTTGGACCAGGGGAATGCAGTGAACATAGTATATCTTGACTTTAGTAAGGCCTTTGATAAAGTATCACATAACATTCTTATTGAAAAAATGATCAAGTATGGCTTTGATAAAATATCAGTGAGGTGGGTTCACAATTGGCTTAATGATCGGGCACAACGAGTAATTCTAAATGGCTATACATCAAACTGGAAGAAAGTAAAAAGCGGGGTGCCGCAGGGCTCTGTCCTGGGCCCAGTACTTTTTAATATTTTTATAAATGATCTGGATGATGGGGCTAATGGGGAACTAATAAAATTTGCATATGATACAAAGATAGGAGGAATGGCCAACACTAGAGAGGAGAGAGAGTGCATCCAAAAGGACTTAGACACACTGGAACAATGGGCTGAGGTGAACAAAATGGTATTCAACAGGGACAAATGCAAAGTTCTACATCTGGGTAACAGAAATGCAAGAAGCATATATAGTATGGGAGGAATAGTACTAAGTGAGAGTACAGGGGAAAAGGATCTGGGCATAATAATAGATCGCAAACTCAACATGAGTCAACAGTGCGGTGCGGTGGCTAAAAAGGCTAACCAAATTCTAGGATGTATCAAGACGAGCATTGTAGCTAGATCAAGAGAGGTAATTATTCCGCTGTACTCTGCCCTGGTCAGACCCCACCTGGAATACTGTGTACAGTTCTGGGCGCCCCAGTTTAAGAAAGACATCGATTCATTGGAGCAGGTCCAGAGAAGAGCAACCAAAATGGTGGAAGGTCTACAAACCATGTCCTACGAGGAGAGGCTAAAAGAATTGGGACTGCTTAGTTTGCAGAAGAGAAGGCTAAGGGGAGACTTAATAGCGGTATTTAAATATCTGAAAGGTTGTCACAGTGCAGAGGGATCTACCCTGTTCTCATTAGCAGAAGGAAGCATGAGAAGTAATGGGATGAAACTAAGGGGAAGGAGATTCAGATTAGACATTAGGAAAAACTTTCTAACAGTAAGGGTAGTGAGAGAGTGGAATAGGCTGCCACGGGAGGTGGTGAGTTCTTCATCAATTGAAATCTTCAAGCGGAAACTGGATAGGTATATAGCTGGGATGTTTTAGGAATTCCTGCTTTTGCAGGGGGTTGGACTCGATGGCCCTTGAGGTCCCTTCCAACTTAAACAAACAAACAAGTGCAAGTCTAAGGCCCCATGTAGTTTAACGCACCTAAAGAATGCTGTGAAAAAAAATTGCAGAGAAATGCATCACATTTGTATTTTTCCTGTGTTTTTCTGTTTTTTTTTTCTTCCATTATTAAACCCTTTGGGAAAACACTTGCGTTTCTGCAGCTAAAATTGACCTGCTGCATTTTTCAAAAATTCATATGTTTTTCCACAGCATTTTTTTTTCCCACATGTTAATGGGATTAGCCAGAAGCTCATTCACTTTGCTGGTACGCAGCATTTTTTTGTGCTGCATTTCTGCAGCATGGGACCCACCCTAAAGGGAGGACTTAGACCATATGCATTCAAAAATTGGAAAAAATAAACATTAAAGCGGATGAAACAGTCCTTTTTTAACATCCACTGAAATGGATGTGCAGTCATATGTCTGTTTTTCACTGTTGTGCATGAAGTCTTAGAATTCCTCCTGTTAAATCTACTCCTGGCTTTGCCTTAAAAACAGCAAAATATGCATCTTAATGGCAGCAAAACGTAATTAGACAGCAAAAATAATTGGAGTAAACTTGGACAGGCAGTCTGAAAACCCACCAGATTTATCACTATCGCTGAATGATAAATCAGTGCATACTTAGGCAGGGTTCACACTACCGTTGATGTCCGTTCTGATAGTGTCCATTAAAAAAAGAAAAACAAAAAAAAACCGGACACCTATCATAACAGACATTAACGGACACTAAAGGGGCGTTCACACTACCATTGGTGACCGTCAGTAGTGTCCGTTGCTATTGTCCGTTACAAGATTTTAGCATCGGACACTAGCTGAACCATCAGAAATCCGTTAAAATTTCCATTCATTTCAATGGGTTTTTATATTGTGTCCATTAGTATCCGTTTGTGTCCGTTTACACCAAATCCGTCAAATCCTACATGCAGGACTTATTGTTCGTTTGAAAAAAACGGATTCTTGACGGACAGCAAGTGTCCATTATTTTTTTAACATTGATGTGTATGGGTAACGGACTTATAACAGACAGTAACTGATAGCCATCAGTTACTGTCCGTTATTTTATGTCCGTTTTTTTCCTGCGCATGCTCAGAAAGAAGAAACAAACCAACAAAAAAGGACAGTGTTAAAAAACGGACACTAACCGATGCTAACTGATGCTAATGTGTCTGTTTTTTTAACTGAACCATTAATTGGATCGGTTAAAAAAATGGACACATTAACATCAGTTAGTGTCCGTTAATGTCTGTTATGATAGGTGTCCGGTTTTTTTTTCATAACGGACTCCAACGGTAGTGTGAACCCTGCCTTACTGATGTTAATGTGTCCGGTTTTTTTAACTGATCCAATTAATGGATTAGTTAAAAAAAAACGCACACATTAGCATCAGATAGCATCCGTTAGTGTCCGTTTTTTAACACTGTCCATTTTTTTTTTTTTTTTCTGCTTTCTGAGCATGTGCAGGAAAAAAACGGACATAAAATAACGGACAGTAACTGATGGCTATCAGTTACTGTCCGTTATAAGTTCGTTACCCATAGACTTCAATGTTAAAAAAAATAACGGACACTTGCTGTCAGTCAAGAATCCGTTTTTTTCAAACGGACAAAATGTCCTGCATGTAGGATTTTTTGTCCGCGAAAAAATAACGGACTTCTGACAGATTTGGTGTAAACGGACACTAATGGACACAAACAGACACTAATGGACACAATATAAAAACCCATTGAAATGAATGGAAATTTTAACGGATTTCTGACGGTTCAGCTAGTGTCCGATGCTAAAATCTTGTAATGGACAATAGCAACAGACACTACTGAAGGTCACCAACGGTAGTGTGAACGCCCCCTTAGATATTCTAGTCTATAAGTTTATACCACCTATTAGTTGGTTTATTTTGAGCCAAAATTTTGGCACAATGTGGATGCATTTTGTCACAATAGTCCATTCTCCTTTTCTCTGTGAAGCCACGTCCACATGCCTAACAAGTCAGAAAAATGTTAGCTCTAACTTGATAGGCCAAGATGCACCTACAATCCACCACATTAACGCCAGAGTCTGGTTGTCACCAGAAAAATAGGTTTACACCAAGTGGACCTGAAGAACGGAAACCTAACCCGCTTAAACAGCGGTTACCCATGGAAATCCACAGACCCTATAATGGGATGCGTCAGGTTTCCGTCTGGTTTCTGCCCGAAAAATGCAGTTTCTGCATTTTTCAAGCAGATTCGCGGATGGAAACCCCGAACGTGTAGCAGGCGCAGGTGTGAACCTAGCTTTAGTAGTTGCAACTGGGAACCAATACCTTTGAAATTCATATTCTACCCATCCAAAAAGCGGGATTATAAGGAGATTGGCATCTTATAAGTGCATTGGCTTCTTCATAATAACATGGTCCTGTAAACAGAGTTGTCTCACTGTGCAAATGACTATATACACACGTGGACAAAATTGTTGGTACCCCTCGTTTAATGAAAGAAAAACCCACAATGGTCACAGAAATAACTTGAATCTGACAAAAGTAATTTGCCAATCTACATGTTGACAAGCCACAAAGCTTCTGGGAGAATGTCCTATGGACAGTTGAGACAAAAATCGAAATTTTTGGCAAGACACATCAGCTCTATGTTCACAGATGGAAAAATGAAGCATATCTTGAAAAGAACACTGTCCCTACTGTGAAACATGGAGGAGGTTCTGTTATGTTCTTGGGCTGCTTTGCTGCATCTGGCACAGGGTGTCTTGAATCTGTGCAGGGTACAATGAAATCTCAAGACTATCAAGGGATTCTAGAGAGAAATGTACTGCCCAGTGTCAGAAAGCTTGGTATCAATCGCAGGTCCTGGGTCTTGCAACAGGATAATGACCCAAAACACACAGCTAAAAACACCCAAGAATGGCTAAGAGGAAAACATTGGACTATTCTGAAGTGGCCAAATATGAGCCCTGACCTAAATCCTATTGAGCATCTTTGGAAGGAGCTGAAACATGCCGTCTGGAAAAGGCACCCTTCAAACCCGAGACAACTGGAGCAGTTTTCTCATAAGGAGTGGGCCAAAATACCTGTTGAGAGGTGTAGAAGTCTCATTGACAGTTACAGGAATCGTTTGATTGCAGAGATTGCCTCAAAAGGTTGTGCAACAAAATATTAAGTTAAGGGAACCATCATTTCTGTCCAGACCTGTTTCATGTGTTTTCTTTTTTTAAAAGATTATGTTGAAGCATGGTTGAAAAGCAATATCTGACTTTCATTTGTTCATTTTCATAGAATTTTTGTATATTATTACTCTTGTCAGATTCAAGTTATTTCTGTGACCATTGTGGCTTTTTCTTTAATTAAACGAGGGGTACCAATAATTTTGTCCACGTGTGTACTGTATATTCTGTTTGCCCTGTCAGTGACATATGATGTGGATAGGTCAGCACTGACATTAGGAAGAAGAACTGTAAATAAAGAGATATTATGCTATAGACCAGAGATTCACTTGCTGTCCTGAAACTACAAGTCCAAGCACTTTATAAAAGCAGAACACTGAGGAGACATATAGGGAGCAGGCCATTAAAGGTACATTCACATGTGGATTAAGTGATGATTTCCCAAGTGGATTGGGAGTCAATGTGGGAAATCCACAGAGTAATAAAATAGAAAATTCTGGAGAACAATTTCTGATTTTGTGATGGTGAACTCCTAATCTATGGTTCTGCCATTGGTTTACTGCCAAGTTATTAAGCAGACATAATAATACATGTATTTGTAATAATATCTGTAATATGTAATAGTATCTGTATCCTGCAGTTCTGATGGCATCCAGAGATGCTCCTATAAATATAGAATGACTCTCATTTAATGTTATCATAACTGAAAACTCCCCTACAGCAGTCTATGACAACATGTCTTGGATATCCCTTTCTGGAAAGATTGAATATGAAGACAGGTATGACACAATCCAAAGACAATGAACTACGATCACAGGATACAATGGTACTTGAGATTTGTATTGTATTTTATGCTGTACATTAGCACCAGCCTATTGCCCTATTGTTATTGCACCCATAGCCTACCAAGAGCCTGTACTGTACCTTTATATGCCTATAAGGTACAAGGCTGTTTTCTACAGGTCCTGAATGCTTTTGTGACAAAAAAATTGGGGCAAATTTATTAAGACTGGCATTTCACATGCCAGTCTTAATTAAAGGCCCTAACTGGTACAGGGCACACCTGAATTATCTAGAGGTTCTGACTTTTTAATAAATCAGGCGCATGCCCATGTGCCATAATGGAAATTTACATCAGGAACTGACTGACTGACTGACTGACTGACTAAGATTTTCTGTATAAGGCTAGAGTTACACAGCGACTTTGGCTGCGACTCCTGTCGCACCACCAAAAGATTATCGTGTCGCTATTCAACTCCTTCACTTATGATAGTGAATGGAGTCACTTCGACTTCGACTTTTTTCCGACTAGAAACTGCAGTCATGGCATCTTAACATGAGAGAAAGAGTTGCAGAGTGACACAACGTTCCTTAGTAGTGAGAGGGGAGTCACAGCCAAAATCTCCTGTGTAGCCCTATCCTAACTCTCACCAGAGATAGCAAGTTACAGAATGGGAAATATGGGTCATCTCTGTCACAGGAAGGACCTTATGCCAAAGATGCGCCACATTATTGCCCATCTATGCCAGAAAACTGGCTTAGCTATGATATTTCTTTGACTTCTCCAGTGCTTTTAACACCATACAGCCCAGGTTATTGAGGGACAAGCTGGGCCTTGCTGGAGTGGACCACCACCTCTCCAACTGGATCCTAGACTACCTCACAAATCGACCTCAATACGTGAGAGCCCGAGACTGTGTGTCAGGTACCGTGATCTGTAATACGGGGGCACCTCAGGGTACGGTTCTCGCCCCTTTCCTCTTCACACTGTACACTGCAGATTTTAGGTGCAACTCATCCAGCTGCTACCTACAGAAGTATTCTGACGACTCTGCAATAGTGGGTCTCATCACAGATGATGATGACAGGGAGTACAGAGAACTGAACCAGGATTTTGTGGACTGGTGCCACCGGAACCACCTGAAGATTAACGCGGGGAAGACCAAGGAGATGGTGGTGGACTTCCGCAAAGGCAGATGCCCTCCAAATCCAGTGGACATCCTGGGGACGGGCATCGAGATTGTGAACACCTATAAGTACTTGGGTTTGCTCCTTAATAATAAGCTGGACTGGGCAGATCATATGGAGGCCCTGTACAGGAAGGGCCACAGCAGGCTCTACCTGCTTAGGAAACTGAGAGCCTTTGGAATCCGGGGGGCACTTCTTAGAACTTTCTTCAACTCGGTAGTGGCATCAGCCATCTTCTTTGGAGTGGCCTGCTGGGGGAGCAGTATATCAACCAGGGACAGAAATAAACTTGACAAGCTGATTAGAAGGGCCAGCTCTGTCCTGGGGAGCCCACTGGACCCAGTGCAGGTGGTGGGTGACAGAAGGATACTGTCTGTGGTGAGCTCCATGCAGAAGAAGAAGTCCCATCCCATGCATGAGACTGTGATCGCGCTGAGCAGTACTGTCAGTGACCGACTGCTCCACCCTAGGTGTGAGAAGGAGCGCTATCGGAAGTCTTTCCTCCCCACCGCGGTTAGGCTGTACAACCAACACCGACCTAAGCGGAGATCATTACACACAGAGAACTGAAATATCTCTCTGCCTGTTATATCCCCCCCCCCCCCTCTGCGACGTCCTATCTGTCTGTCTGCTATTAATGTAATGCCTCTCACCTTGGAACATTCCTGTACATGTTGTATTTGTATTTGTATCTGCTTATCTTTGCTGCTGTAACACACTGAATTTCCCCATTGTGGGACTATTAAAGGACTATTATTATTATTATTATTATTATTATTATTATTATTATTATTATATGTAAGATGACACCTACTTTTTATCAGTTTGTTTAAAGACCAGGAAATATCCCTGGAAATACAGTATCTGACATAAACTTGGGTTAGGTTCCGCACTTCAAACAGAAAACTCATACCATAGGAAAAACAAAACAGTTACAGCTTCTTCAGATACAGAACTAACAGATAACAGGAAGCAATAGGTTCCATTTAACTGCATAGCAAGCAGAGAGAAGATAGCTAATACAGTTCTGCAGTAAAATATACAATTATACAATTTTTCCTATAGTATAACATGACCACAATAGGTTCATTCCCAATAAACAGGTGACAAGAACTTTTCCCCTTGAGCTGCCTCTGCTGCAAACAACAGAATAATACATCAATGTCTGACAGCCCCAAGAGCTGCAGTGTATGCTAATGAAACATCTTCCCAGGAGGATCCCCATATTCGCTCTGCTCATGGAACCTGCAGATAATAAATATAACCAGCCAGCAGTCTGTGACAAAACTTTCTGGGAAAATCTGCAATGTCAATGTGCAATCCTAAAAAAGGCCCACGGAGGTTTCCTGGGAAATGTGTGTCCTTTATGTGCCCTGTTCTGCAGCAACCAAGCATCATACCACTTGGTCAGCACAGACACAGCAGGAAGAGATTCACACAAAGCTGAGTGGTCAGTGAGAGAGTAGCAAAGTGACAGAAACATCGAATGGTGGCAATGAGCTGTGGGTTTTAACAAAGAGGGCGGTGGTATTATTAGACTGCAAGGCCGGACACTCGGCTTCAAAGTGAAGAATTAGTGAAGAGGAAGTGTTCTCCTGAGCTATGGCTCTGTTCACAGTTGCACTGGCCTTTAATGGCTCTCCCTCCAGGACCATAAATTTCTCGAAAGAATTGTCGCGTGTTACAAAGTTTCCTCTTCTTAGATAGTCATTGGCCATAACTGGAAGTGGAAAAAATGGTTTCAAGAGACCAGAAAACTTTATCCCTTCCTTTGGGTCAATTCTCTGTAAACGTGTGGATGGTAAATAATAAGTTTATGCTCAGTCTGTAGAATAAACTGATATATCAATATCAGTATAAAGGTTCGTTCACACTAGCGTTCAGGGGACTCCGTTCCGTTTGAAATAGGCAGAGAGAAAAATCCTGCAAGCAGGACATTTCTCTCCGTCGATTTCAGTATTAAATGGGCGCAAACCCAGCAGACCCCATTATACTCTATGGAGTCTGCGGGTTTCCATGGGTAGGCACTTTTTAAGCAGATAGTGTTACCATTTTTTAAGTCCCCAAGTGGACCCAAAGAATGGAAACCCAAATACTAGTGTGAACCTAGCATAACATATGTAATCAGTAAAACAGGAATGAAGCATAAGGATAGGTTTACAATACCGATTTGGGCACATTACACATTGGGCACATCAGTCTCCCTGACTGATGGATAGAAACGGAAGGTTCTCATGCACTTTAGGGTCAATTCAGATACTCATGCTAGGTCTGGGTAACATAGTCTGTGTGACAACAGCATCATAGTAATCGATCATGCTATGAGCTCCAAGCCAATTGCAGGTTTACTTTCCCAAACTTAGAGAGGTTGTCCTGGCAAATAAATTATTTTTAAAATGGGCTGGGGGAGGTGAAAAAAAAAAAAAGAAAACATACTCACCTGTCCCCAATGCTCCGGAGTCTGTAGTGTATGTATTAACATTATTATTATTATTATTATTATTATTAATAATAATAATATTAATAATAATAATATATTAACAATATTATGTATAACTGACTTCAAATAAGATATCATAATCTTCCTATGTATATTAGCACAACATGGTCAAGCAGACATCATTAACACAGTAATAGTAATTGTGATGATGCATAAGAAGTAATAGGGTATTATCACATTGAGATGTTTCATCACCAAATGATAATGTTCTGGTATTTCCTATCATCCAAAAAAGATCTTCCTCCTCCCCCCACATCTTTTTCACTGATATGGGGCCTTTTAGGTCAGCATTACAGATATGCCCTCAGATATCTTGTCTACTATCGCCAGATTAACAAAAAATGTGGGTATTGAACTGATTTCTTGTACTGATCTATGGTAGTTATCATTGAAGGGCACAACACACTTCTAATGCATGTGTGGAATGTGCATTATAACAAGGAAGGCTGCAGAGCTCTTGCCCCTCTCTCACTGATGCACCCCTCTCCCGTGCAGAGAAATATGACAAATGAGCCTGCTGCCTCCAATCCATTCGTTCCAGACAGGAACAAAGACACTTTGTAGAGTGGAATCATTGCTGTTGTTATATCACATGGCTCGTCTCAAAATCCGGAACTAGGATAGATTTGCACACAAGCATGTAATGCATACCAGGAACAAGCCTGCTGTTCCCAAGGAGAGTGATAATTACCATTATTTCCCTGCCAGGCAGTGCACAGATGAGCTGTAAATCTGCACGCGTTTAATATGTGCCCACGCTTGTAAAAGAAGGAAAGGTTCCTGAGCTTATTAAGAAAGTGTCAACACACCAACAGCCCACAAAAGTATAACAGCATATCACACAAGCTAAGAAGATGTCACTTATGGCTTATGCGCACAGCAAAAGCTTATACACAGAGGGTGTATAGCCAGGCTCGGATTAGCCCACTGGGGAACCAGTGAACTCCCTGGTGGGCCCCAAGCCCCAACTATCGCGATCACAGTTGCAGGGGGTGCGACCGCGACCAGTGGGATACGGGGCCTGCAGCCAGCTTGAGATGGCCGGGGCTCCGGACCACTATGATAGCGGTCATGGACCCAGGCTATCTATAAATATTGTAAATAAAAAAGGGCCCCGGCATGTCGCTAGGCCCCTTTCCAATAGATGTCAGCACAGAGGAAGTGACTTAAAATAATAAATAGTTATACTCACCTCTCCTGGGCTTTGCATCCTTTCTGGGGCCATTCGGTCATGTGACTGAGGCCTGTGATTAGGCCCCAGCAGTCACATGGGTGCGGCGGCGTAATGACGTCAGTGTGCCCCCACATGACCGCTGAGGACCAATCACAGGCCTCAGCAGGGACGTTTGAAGATGCTAAAGACAGCCGGACTGAGGCAGTATGCCCAGGAAAGGTGAGTATCAGTGTTTGTTATTTTTATTCACCTTTCCTAAGCCTCCAATTATTATAGCGTCTCATTTCTGGAAATCCTGTACATTATGTACCTGTTTGGTCTCAGCGATCACATGTGGCACCGGCACAAGATAGAATGGACACTGGCAGCGGACAACGGAGACCCGGGGACAGGCGAGTATTTACCTTTTTTTTTTTTTTTTTTTAGACCTCCTGCCTGCCACATGGGTTGCTAGCCGGGAACCCTGCAGATCAGCTTTTCCAGGACAGTGCATGTACAGGTCATGTTAACAATTCCAGAAGCCACGCTGCTTGCTTGCCCTACAGGTTGTAGTGGTAGGTTTAGGTAGTGCAGTGGTGTGTATGGCGGGTGAACAGCATGGCATTGTTATTACCAGTAGCCGCCCTGTCTCAGTACAGCTGATCTACAGGGGTCCTGGCGGTGGGCCCCTAGAAACAATTCCACTGGTGAGCCTTAAACATCCCAGTCCAACGCTGTGTATAGCAGCACATAGCTCCATGGAGATCCATACAGGCTCTGTGTGCCATTGTATGGAGAATCTGTATGGCACCGTATTACAGAGACATTCTTCTCTACAAGTAGTACCTAGAAGTGTATCTATAAGGGATGGTTCACATCTGCATTCGGGTTTCCGTTCGGAATGGAATGTAAACCCGAACGCAGATGTGAACCGGCCCTAATATGGCAGCTACTACTAATCTAATCTACCCATCTTCTATTGTAGCTTGTGTGGAGGAGTAATATGACTGCATAGAAAAACTATGATCTGTATAGCAATAGATAAATCTATTTGGCATTTAAATGGAAAAAAAAATTGACCATGGAAATACATATTGAAGCCTTCACATACTAATCCACACAAGGTTCTTACTAAAGTGAATGCCACCCCTTCCACAAAATGGCCTTATGTGGGTGACTTTGCTAGGTCATTACCCAAGGTTGACCTGTATATCTGTTTTGTATATTTATTTGTGCTTTGGATGTCTTACTGTGCATTATATGACACATAATATGTTGTTTATTTCTGTGTGTATGCTGATGACTTGATGTAACACTATTATTGTGCCTACTTTGGTTTAGTACTTTCTGGAAGGAGAGCAGTGCAATGATTCTCACCAAATGGACAGAACACAGTTGCACCTATTAGTTGTGATGAGTGCAGTGTTCTTTTTCCTGCCATCCATATCCTATGGCACCTTGTAGTCATATATAAAAGAAAAGCTTTCTCGCACATTCAGGTCTTCCATCTGGAGCTCGGCAAGTACCTGAGCGGGATCTGTAGGAGCTAAGCCAAATCTCTGTGAAAACTAGGCAATCGCTGTGTGTTGCCTTGGGACCACTAATCTCACTCTGCGAGAGGTTGCTGAACATTCAGTGTATCTTCTACAGAGTTGAACTGTTGCCATGGACCCTTGCTGTCTCTTACCAACTGTTGGTGACTACTTTGTGTGTGAACAATTGCTACCTCAGTAGATGGTAAAAATGTTCCTGTGGAAGGTGAGTGTGTTTCATGGCCGCATCTCTACAAACACTCAAGAAGCAAGAACCCTCTCCTCGTGTAGGTTGGGGTAACAGGTGGCCCAAGAACATATTTTCGGTGTAGTTGGCTGCAGGGTGTATTACACGGACTTGAATTGATATGTGACATATAGGACGTGAAGGCTCCAATAAATATTTTACATAATGCAGATGTTGGCGGACGTATTATTTTAGGATATTTTTAATCTGGACTGGAGACTGGGCTAATTGTCTGTTACATCAGAGAAATGATTCCTGGATTGTTGTAGTTGGTGTCTATCTTTCTACTTGTGTAATTTTAAAAACTTGATTTTTTTTATTAGTCATTTTATAATTTTAAAGGGATAATATAATTGGGAAACCCATTTTCACTAACACCACGTTGGAATAGCCTTTAGAAAGACTATTCTTCTCCTACCTTTATTTTTTTGCTCCGCACAGCTGTTTCTGAGAATTTTTGTTTTTCTTATTTATGCAAATGAATCTTGAGAATGCACAGGAGGCATCCCCTGTGCTCAAAGAAGACACTATTCCGAAGATCCAGCGCCGCCTCTCTCTTCTGCTGATGCCTTTCCGCCGCGTCATCAGCCGCCTAGTCTATGTTCGGGATTCAAATTCCACGCATTCTCAGTCTGCTCTGCCATTTCGCGTTGGACAGAGTCGACTGCACTTGTCCAGCTGGCCATTTTCATGTGGATTTGGATCCGGAACAGAGACTCGGTGGCTGATGATGCGGCGGAGAGGCGTAAGCAGAAGAAGAGAGAGGCGGTGCTGGATCTTTGGAAGAGCATCTTTCTGTGCTTTCTGAAGACTCATTTGCATAAATAAGAAAAACGAAAATTCTCAGAAACGGCTGCGCGGAGCAGAAAAATAAAGATAGGAGAAGAATAGTCTTTCTAAAGGCTATTCCGACGTGGTGTTAGTGAATAATGGGTTTCCCAATGATAGAATCCCTTTAACAACAACAACAAGTTTTGGGTGTCTACGGCCAGCAAAAATAACAATGGGGAAAGGGGAAGGAGTGGGTTGGAGGAATTGGAGGGGAGTGGGGCCCTAACATATTCTTAAGGATATTTCAACAGAAGAACCAGTTGCCCAAGAGATGTTCAGATAAGAATTGCCCATGAAAATGTAGGAAAAGTTACACTCCAGTGTTACTAGTGTAATTTAAAGAACATTGTACTTTTGGTTGCAAAATTATAAAAAAGAACCTTAATTCCTGAAATGAGAACTCAAGTCATTGTGTGTGTAGGGTGAGGGTATCCTTTTCAGTAGAAAGTTAAAGCTGTTCAGTATGCTGACCCATCTGTTGCTCCTGTGATCATAGTAAGGTTCAAACACAACAGAATTTACCAAAACAACTGCCCCCATGGGAAAAAATATTCATCATTATACAGGTAAGGACAACTTTCAAATATAAACAAACTTTCTCCTAAACCATGTAAAGCCAACAATCCTTTATCTAAATGTTGGACAACCCTTGTTGTTTACAGACGTGCAGGAAGAGTGGAGAAGTACATGGTACTTACTGAAATCAATAGATTCTTAGGTAATGTAGGGATGCCAGCCCCACTCCCCTGAGCACAAAAAACATAACTCATTTTGCAGTGGTTTGTGGCTGTCTACTGCCATTTAGCTACCCTATGAATCATAAAGAGAAGAGAATCTCCCATTTTACACAAGACTATCATCTATCAATGTCTAAATGATTAGGTACTGGATTAGGGTTTATGCAAAACTGAACCATGCCATGATGTATGCATGAGCCTCTGAAGGTACTTACCTGTAGATGCATATCACCAAACATTGCATAACCTCAGATCTATTTGGATTGAAAAAAACTTAAAGTGTGCGTGAATTCACTCAAGGGTAACCTTATAACCTACACAAATATTATTACAATGATTCTTAAATCTACGGAATAATTTAGATAAGGTGAAGTTGTGGCCATGGGATGGAAATAATATTTACAGAATATCTGTACCATTATCAGCTGGAGCTGTTCCTTGAAGTAGTAATCCTCAGGGTAGGCAACTTCCTAAGAACTGATTGTGTCCGCTCTTCCATATTGTGACAATTTGGGGGGGATTAGTCTCAATGGCGGCAGACTCCTGGACCCGACATTGATGTTCGTGGTACTGGGCGCCGGCGAAGCAGCATGCAGACGGTGCTAGTGTAAAGTAAAATGGCTTTATTTCAGCTTAGGAAAAAGGTGGAACATAACACATAACAAAACAAAAACAGCCTGAGCCACAGTTAGGGCACTAACTCACTGCTTGACCCCTATCTATCCTCTGGGGCAACAAGCAGCCTGACTTATGCTCCGCTTGAGCCAAAAGTCCTCTTTTGGACCCCAGCCCTCCTGGGACAGACCGCCTGTCTGTCCTTGGCTGCTTCCACAGTCCCTGCTTCCTGCAGGACTCGACAGCGGCTCTGCCGCTGTATCCTCTCCCTTTGGAATTACGCCCCACCCATAGGTGTGGCTGAGGGCCTTTTCAGGCCTGGCCTTGGGTCGCTCCCTAGCGCCCTCTAGGTTCATACTCTCACAATATGCAATTGTTTAGTCTCATGTGAAATATTAATCAAATGACTATTCCATTTCATTTATATAGTTAATGGAGACCCAATAACAAAATACATTTACTGAGAGTTCTCCACATCTTCTGCCTCCTTCTGGACCACTAGGAATTTCTGGAGTAAAATGTCCTATGGGAATGGTGTTTGTAGTTATCATATTTTCCGAATCATTATGTTTCAGACCAAAGAAATTTTGCTGTAATAGGATCCTGTGTAATATCCTGACTTGGTATATAATATATAGGTATAATTACAGGAATTCCCCCCCTGACCACGTCTTAGTTGCTTGCTCTTCAAACCAAGGCGACAGCGAGTAATGTTTATTTTATCATAAAACCACTACCTTCCTTTTGGTATACAGATATTGCAGAGTTAACCTGAACTTCTGCAACTGGTTAAACTGCTGCAGTGTGATATGTTATCACAGAAGAAATCCATTCAAAAGTTGAAAGAAGTTTTTCCAAGGACTTTCATTGTTTTTTGTTGTCTTGTGTGATAAGATATTACACTATAGCAATTTATCCAGTTGCAGAAGTTTGGGTTAACTATGCTACATCTGTAGACAGGCTATGGCTTCACGACTACACCTGCAAATAACAGTAAAATGTCTCTTTCATACAATATGCACAAGACTTTCATGTTTCCCCGAAAACAGGGGCAAGGAAAAACAACCTGACCATGCCTGACCCAAATCAAGGGTAACTCATTCTACATGGAACCTTAGTGTTAAGTTTAAAACCCCAGATGAACTTCTACATCTATATTAGAAAACTACATATGTAGAAAAACACCAATATATGATGATTATCAGAAACATCCCTTTCATGAGAAAAAGTGTTCCAAAAATAAAGCAATGAAGTTTCGACAACTCATATTCTAGAACAGGCTCGGGCTGGGAAAAGGTTACAAGTACAGATACAGGTCACCATGAATGACAGCTATTATAGCTCGTATTCAGATGGTTTTGCAGGGAACTTGAGAAATGAACTATTTTGATATTTTTAAGCAGCATATAGTGGTGAAGGTCATGGGATTGTGTTATACAGGGTGGGCCATAAGTATGGATACACCCAGATACCATTGTTTTTCTTGTGCAATTCTCCATGTGTTTGATGTGTCACATGACCCCCTTCCCATGTACTAATATGCCACAAATGGTAAGGTGATATCAGCAACCACTTCCATTTTATCTGGGTGTATCCATACTTATGGCCCACCATGTACAATGTTACAGAAACACAGCCATGTCTGAGACCTAAAAGTCACCTCTGGCAATTTGACTAAGAAAATGACTGGTTTTTTAAATCATTACATTTTTTAAGTTTACAACCCCATGTCTGAGAACTGCTCTGCTCATAATACATTCACTGGAAATGGCGTGAAAGGTTTTTACGTTTCTCACTTTAATATGGTGATGGTTGAAATTGCTCCTTTAATGTCTAAGTCTACAATTTCAATAAACTCAGCAGAACAGGCAGGTTGACAGATCACACTCTTAAATACAGGTAAGTCAGTATGTGCATTTGAAAGGTATAGCCTTACAGATAAACACTTACCTTCAAAAAGAGATGTCAGGGAGACAGATGGCTATTCTACAGTGGGTACAAAAAGTATTCAGACCCCTTTAAATTTTTCACTCTTTGTTTCATTGCAGCCATTTGCTAAAAGCAAAAAAGTTCATTTTATTTCTCATTAATGTACACTCAGCACCCCATCTTGACAGAAAAAAAACAGAAATGTAGATATTTTTGCTAATTTATTAAAAAAGAAAAACTGAAATATCACATGGTCATAAGTATTCAGACCCTTTGCTCAGTATTGAGTAGAAGCACCCTTTTGAGCTAATACAGCCATGATTCTTCTTGGGAATGATGCAACCAGTTTTTCACATCTGGACTTGGGGATCCTCTGCCATTCTTCCTTGCAGATCCTCTCCAGTTCCATCAGGTTGGATGGTGAACGCTGTTGGACAGCCATTTTCAGGTCTCTCCATAAATGCTCAATTGGGTTGAGGTCAGGGCTCTGGCTGGGCCAGTCAGGAATGGTCACAGAGTTGTTCTGAAGTCACTCCTTTGTTATTTTAGCTGTGTGCTTAGGGTCATTGTCTTGTTGGAAGGTGAACCTTCGGCCCAGTCTGAGGTTCAGAGCACTCTGGAAGAGGTTTTCTTCCAGGATATCTCTGTACTTGGCCGCATTCATCTTTCCTTCAATTGCAACCAGTCGTCCTTTCCCTGCAGCTAAAAAACACCCCCATAGCATGATGCTGCCTCCACCATGTTTCACTGTTGGGATTGTATTGAGCAGGTGATGAGCAGTGCCTGGTTTTCTCCACACATACCCCTTAGAATTAACAACAAAAAGTTCAATCTTCGTCTCATTAGACCAGAGAATCTTATTTCTCATAGTCTGGGAGTCCTTCATGTTTTTTTTGGCAAACTCTATGCGGGCTTTCATATGTCTTGCACTGAGGGGAGGCTTCCTTCGGGCCTCTCTGCCATAAAGCCCCGACTTTGTGGAACTTTCTCCCATCTCCCTACTGCATCTCTGGGGCTCAGCCACAGTGATCTTTGGGTTCTTCTTTACCTCTCTCACCAAGGCTCTTCTCCTACGATTGCTCAGTTTGGCTGGACGGCCAGGTCTAGTAAGAGTTCTGGTCATCCCAAACTTCTTCCATTTAAGGATTATGGAGGCCACTGTGCTCTTAGGAACCTTGAGTGCTGCAGAAATTATTTTGCAAACTTGGCCAGATCTGTGCCTTGCCACAATTCTGTCTCTGAGCTCCTTGGGCAGTTCCTTTGACCTCATGATTCTCATTTGCTCTGACATGCACTGTGAGCTGTGAGGTCTTATATAGACAGGTGTGTGCCTTTCCTAATCAAGTCCAATCAGTTTAATTAAACACAGCTGGACTCCAATGAAGGAGTAGAATCATCTCAAGGTGGATCAGAAGGAAATGGACAGCATGTGAGTTAAATATGAGTGTCACAGCAAAGGGTCTGAATACTTATGACCATGTGATATTTCAGTTTTTCTTTTTTTAATAAATTTGCAAAAATATCTACATTTTTTTTTTTTTTCTGTCAAGATGGGGTGCTGAGTGTACATTAATGAGAAATAAAGTGAACTTTTTTGCTTTTAGCAAATGGTTGCAATGAAACAAAGAGTGAAAAATTTAAGGTAATCTGAATACTTTCCGTACCAACTGTATTTCATATCAATAATGATAAAACAATGGTCCTTCAAGTTCAGTCTAGAACCCTGGAGATCTAGGCTGAACTTGAAATTTGATCTACTGTGTTGTCTTTTTCAGATATTGTTGGGTTCTATAGCTAAAAAAGTGGTTCATGCTGACTAAAAGATCTAAAACTCAGACTAGTATACAGGTCACAGAAGAGATGGACCAACAATATGTCATTTCAGCTTTTAGCATTGTTGTCCAAAATGACAACCTTCACAGACCAACCATGAACGATATGTCAAATTATATATTTGTTTTATATGCAATTCCCTAATATATACAGTACATACACTTGCAGCTGAGCACATAGGATTACCTGACAGGTCTTAAAAGGGTTGTCTAAGATCAGAAAAAATCTGAGGCAGGGGAAAAAGGTACAATTCCTGACTACAGCACATAACTGCTGCATCCAGTCACTGGCCTCAGCAGTACACTGCAACAGTTTCTTAACCATGAGAAATGAAAATGTGAAATGTTTCTATGCATGCAATATTAAAGAGGTATTTGCTGTGCTTCTACAGAGAATATAATGCCTCAGCATACAGGGCTGCTTTGAGCTTGAAGTTTACAAGTCAAGATCAGTGCCTAGAGATAGGGAAGGTGCTAAAATACAGTATCTTCTCAACCTTTGCAAGTAAACCAGTTAAACGGTATTATAAGAATACTTGTCCTGGTGGGTTTTTTTGATATTCACATTATATTTCAGAATATATTGTAAATATAATACAGTCACCAGGCATTAAGGAGTTAGCCAGAAAGTCACATCCTTACAATAATGTAGGACAAAATATATATATATATATATATATATATATATATACACACACCTCTTATAAAAATCAGGCTGTGTCTTAGATGACATCCTTGCTGCACACAGCAGCTAGAAACAGTGGGAGGGGGGTGGGTTCTTGGACATTGCTCTTAGAAGTTGTATCAGCCATTCCATTCCGATGTTATCATGGACAGTGACAGTAAAACAAGAACAAGTTAAAATATAGTGGGAAATCTATATGCTTAGATCATCATGACAAATCCCAGGCACAGGAGACCCCTTTACCATAAAATCTGCTAAAAAATGTAGTAAGATAAGTCACCAGAGTCTAAACAGCTTCAGACAAACTTCCTCAAACTTCTAGGTATATTTATGACATCCAGAGACTATCTATATTAAAAGATAAGCAGTATTTGCATAGGGATTCTAGAAATATACAATAGGAAAGGCCATCAATGTGCTGTCTTTGGGTTTCCTGCGTTCAGTTCAAGTGAATGGGCTACACTGCGGCACCAGGCACAGCTGCATGTACCAAAACATTACTCCCAGGATATAGATACACTAAACACACCTTTTTGGCTTAACCAAAGGAAGGGACATCAATATATATTCCTGGAAAACTCCTTTGAGGGTACATACAAACAGAACAACTGTGTTTTTGTGAAAGCTGCTCCTGCAAAAAAAAAACACCTGCAGGAATTGCTGCAAGTATTCCACTTTTTATTTATATTGAAAACTGGCACTGTACAATGCAGTTGATTGGCTGGAACCAACACCACTGGATTCTAAACAACTGCATGCATGACCAATATGGATTTAGGTTAAAGATCACCTTTCACTATCTCCACCAACTCCAACTCATTGCATCCTTCACCGCTTCTGGCACAGTTGGAATTTTTTTCTCTTTCCCCTACCTTACAGGTGGCGGTTCCCTGGCAGTTGCAGAAGTTGTACTGAAACTTAGGCTAAGGCCCCACTTAGCAAAATACAATGAAAAACACTGCTGAAAAAAAAACGCTGTGCATTTCCACTCCATTTTTTTTCCACAGATTTTTTTGCTCTGTTTCGCTACGTGGGGCTTTAGCCTAAGAGTTGTCCAATCTTCTGCTACCTTATAATGTTCTTTGTGCTTAAATACCTAACAAGACCCTGCATGCTGTAAGTGAATGGAGACATTCTTGTTTATATGCAGAGGCTAAGATCACCTCAAGCAAGTCAAACTGGGGCAGAGTTGAGGCTTATTCTTGTGATGTCTGTGTTAATCACGGACTGCATGTTCACCCTCTGAATTTAATAGTCACATGCAGACATCCCTTCTTTTTCCACAGACCAACGGTTTGGAAAAAGAATGGAGACATGCTTTATTTAGCCCATTTTGCTGACCACAGGTCTATCTACAGGTCTATTAAATTACAGACAGCACACAGATGTCATCTATGTCAATTTTTCAGGGACCCAGAGCATTGAAAAGTAATTAATGTTCATGAAAAATGAATCAACTATGGACTGTGCAGACTTTAGTCCCACTTACCAGTGTTCCCATCCCATAAATAAAACACAGGACAAACATTTAAACTGTTTAGTGGACAGAGTCGGCCACAACTTTAATGAAAAAAGTCTCGGTATATAGCTTAACAACAGGGAATTGGGAATGACGTGGTATGCCTAGCAAAGATCACCTGCGAGCAAGTCCGCCATCGTTACCAACAAACTTGGTTTGTACTGCCAGCTGTGACTTAACAACGTACTTCGATTGCACTCTAGAAACAGAAAAAATAATTACACCAAAAACTACCTGGAGTGTACAACCATTCATGCCGAGACCCACGCATCATCACCAAAGTTATAACAACGCCTTAGGATGTACGTCCCTCTGAACTCATAACGAAAGGTGGGGGGATTCACTGCTGGAGAGCCAGAAAGAGGCTGGCCTGGGGGCATGAGTAAACATATACAGTAAACCCCTTGGGAGATACCTCAATTCCCACCCTGGGCTATAGGAGGAGAGTAGGGATTAGGGACTTACAGAAATCACAAAGGTACAGTATTTCCCTAAACCTAAATGGCACGCTCCGCTACCCCTACAGATAATGTGTAAAACCCCTTAGAGAATATACTGTTAGGATTCAGATGCAAGGCCACGATAACAAGGTTAGTGAAGTACAGGCTTTAGGAGAGCAGCAGCAGCAATGGGTTGATAACTGCAAACAGTAGAAAATGCTACCTAAACGTAACACACCTCTTCAAGCCAAGACCTGTCCCAGACGCCTTCACCAGAGCTCCTCGCAAGAAGAGATGGACTTTAACTGAATCTGAAGACCAGAATTGTCACCTAAACATATGAGTGTACTCAGAGGCGTAGCTAGGGATTCAGCACAGGGGGGCGAACATGTCCAAGTGGGCCCCCAACTTGGACATGTTCGTATACCGATACTATGAGTATACGGTGAGCGTATAGTGGTATATAGCAGCTCTACACAGGGCTCTGCAGACAATTTTGGTGAATACAGGGCAGTAACATTTTGTGACTTACCGGTGACGTCTCTGACTAATCCTTCACATTTCCCTTCTCTTCCATCTGGACGGCCATGACCACTTCTTTCAGTCTCTGTAAAGTTTGCAACACAGACATCTTTGGCTCCTCACTTTTCCAGGCACCTGACCCACATTGTCCTCACCTGCACAAAGCCCCCATCCTGCTGCTACCCCAATTATAAAATATATAATATAACCCCCCATAATGAATAATACCCCTAAGTGCATCTTTAAATTAATAACTTCCCTGTGCACCCCTTTTAAATAGTGCCCCTTATTAATAATGCCCCAGGTATTTCCCAATTGAAAAGGGAAAAAAAAACAAGGGAAAAAAAATTATTGGGGTTCCAATACCCGGGACCCCCAGGATCAGCTGTTTGAATGAACCGTGGTACCTGTGTAAGTGCCGTGACCCCTTCTCTGTTTACATAGTGTCATTCTTTTCATAGCGGCCATGTAATGTAACTACAGCCTTGTCCTATACACGTCCATGTGACAAGACTGGAATTACATCACACGGTCACTATAAACAGACAGCGTATGATATAAACAGGCTCCATAGCCCCTTCATACAGCTGATCAGCGGGGGAATCACTTATCTCTTATTGATGATTTATGCTGAGGATAGATCATCAATAAAAATGAGCTGGAAAACTCCCTAAGGCTAAGGCCCCATTTAGCATCCCGCAGCAAAAAACAGCTGTGGGAAAAACTGCGGCGGCGACGCATCACGGTTTTTCCTGCAGCACTTTGCACAGAAAGTTCACAGAGGTTTCCTCTGTGGACTTTCTGCTTCAATTATATCTATAGAGAAACCGCCGGCGTTTCCGTAGGAATAATTGACATGCTGCGATTTCCAAAACTGCGACTGTTTTGGAAATCGCAGCGTTTCCGCTGCGCATATTTTACTGCAAAGTGGGGATGGGATGTGGCCCATTGTGGCGAAAACACACAGAAAAAAACCGTGGCATTCTAGCAAATCCCATCCACACATTACAGAAAAATATGTGCAGCAGACGCACTGCGATTTCCAAAACCGTTGCGGTTTTGGAAATCTCAGCATGTCAATTATACCTATGGAAACACTGGCGGTTTCCATATAGCTGTATTGAAAACAGTAAGTCCACAGAGGAAACCTCTGCGGACCTTCTGTGAAAAGCGCTGCGGGAAAAACCACAATGTTACCGCCATGGTTTTTCCTGCAGCCCGCTACGTGGGGCCTTAGTCTTACAAAGCCCAAGTGCCACTTTCATTAAATTAATTGCTCCCTCATATTATGCCCCTGATTCCCCCTGACATAAATACTGCACCCCTAATGACCCCTTATATCAATGACCACCTCCTTATGTTCATAATGCCTCCTAATATAAATGATGCCCCCTAATGGCCCTTATATAAATAACCTCCCCCTTGTATTAATAATACCCCCTAATAACCCTTATATAAAGGATCCCCCAATAACCCTTATATAAATGACCCCCCATCGTCATAATGCCCCCTAATGAATCCTCCCTTTATAGTTATATTTCCCCCTCCTATCTACCCCTTATATTATTAATATACCCACAAAAAAAAGTCATACTCACCTGCGATGATGATGAATGGAGCCGCCGGCGCTTCCTCCCTGTCCACGCGCAGGACGTGGCCGTGCTGAGAAGCAGACATCGGTCTGTGGTCTCGGCGTCTTGTAAACCGCAGGCCTGTATTGGCTTGCGGTTTACAAGACAGTTAAGCACCAGGACGCATTGTAACTAGATTGGTGTCTGCAGACACCGATCTAGTTAGAAATAAAGGCTGTATTAATGGCGGCCCCCGGGGTGGGCCCCCAAAAATTCAGTGGGCCCGGGGCAGCCGCCCCCTCTGCCCCCCCCCGCTAGCTACGCCTCTGAGTGTACTACAAATAAGTGCACTGCTGCAGAAACCAAACACCAAATCCAAACACTTACTCACAGGAACAGAGATCACAGAATGGTCATCAAATCACAGGTCAGCAGCTGAAGAGGACAACAAGAAACCAAAAGTCGAGTCCAGAAAACAAGCCAAAGTTAAATCCAATCAGGAACGCCACACCAAAATCGCTAGACAGAGAGGAATCCAAGAATGCAATGAAAGGTTTAGCGTTCTGCCGGACAACATACGACCCAAAAATGCACAGTACCATCTGCTGTGATTCACATGGATATTACACAAATAAGCCCTTAGTTACACCTCCCTCTAGTAACAAGCCTTGTACCTGACATTATCTGGGAAAAAGATTCAACCCTTGAATATAATCTAGAACCATGGTGGCGAATCTATGGCACGCCAGAGGGGTTACTTGGCGCCCTCTCTGTGGGCACGCGTGTCGTCGCCCGAGCCAGGCTCCTAGATCACTTGTCTACGGGGAATCTGGGACAGCTGTCCCAGATCCCCTGGTGAGCGCTTCTTTCAGGTGTATGTGCAAATGCAAATGCACATACACCTGAAAACTGTCAGTATTGCTGCTGCTACTAGGGAACTGTGCAGTGGAGATGAAGAAGACATGGTTGACAGTCCAGAAAGGCAGTGTGGTAAATTAAGTGTTAAAACATTAGAGGAGGAGGAGGAACACAATAAAGCCTAACTCAAGATTGCACTCGCAGCATCATTCTCAGATATAATATCTCCCTATGACTGAGGCTGTGTACAACAAACCTGTGGCTACTGGCAGCATTGCCAATATCAGAAGCAGTGTTGCTGTTGCCACTCACATCCTTACTGTTAGTACTTGAAGTTATGGATGGCATGATAGCCCCTCCTTTTGACTATCCCCTACCCTGTTTTTATTCTAGTGTGTATCTACAGTGAAAATGGCAGTTTTTCTGTGTTTTTTTAAAAAAAACACTATTTCAAAAAAATACTTGATAAGAAGATGAGATTTAGCACTGGAACGGTTAGAATACCCTGATTGAGTCAGCTTGGAGTTTTGCAGTGATAATGGCAGTTTTTCTGTGTTACATAGTTACATAGTAGATGAGGTTGGATGAAGACACAGGTCCATCAAGTCCAATCCTAAAGTGTTGATCTAAAGGAAGACAACAAAACCCCATGAGGCTGATGCCAATTGCCCAATGTCAGAGAAAAAAATTCCTTCTTAACTCCATCTCTGGCATTCAGTATAAAATCTTGGATCAACTTGTCTTTACCAAAAATCTAAAACCCATAACCTGTAGTATTTTTCTACAATGAACATTGTGATTAGATCTCCCCGTAACCATCTTTGTTAAAAACTAAATAACCCCAAATTTGTTATTCTGTCTCTGTACTCCAATCCACCCATTCCCCATCTTGGTCAGCCTTCTCTGCACTCTCTTTAGTTCAGCTATACCCTTCTTGTACACAGGGACCCAAAACTGCACACAATAGTCTATGTCTGGCCATCCTAATGATTTGTATAGAGGCATAACTATGTTTTTGTCATGAACATCTATGCCTCTTTTAATACATCCCATAATTTAATTTGCCTTGCCAGTAGCTGCCTGGAACAGGTCGCTAAAGGTAAGCTTACTTAATTTCGGGGGAAGAGATGAAATCTACCAAAGCGATGGGCCCAGATGGCTTGCCTGCTTTTTATTATAAAGCATACTCCGAGGTGTTAACTGGTCATTTGGTGCATGATTTTAGGTCATTAAATGGGTGTGCCATCCTTCCTCCGGACATGTGTAGAGGGCTCATCTCAGTGATACCCAAAGAGGGCAAGACCCCACATTATGCGCAAGTTTCCGACCCATCTCCCTTCTAAACATTGACATTAAATTGTTTGTGATTGGTACTGTTGCTCCTCAGTTTAATTCACTTAGACCAATTGCGGTTCATCATGTCACATGAGGCCAGAGACAACACCACAAAAGCCATCCATCATGCTCAAAGGAAGCACCTCCCTCTTTGCCTCCTCTCTATTGTTGCTGAGAAAGCATCTCTCCTATTCTCAGTCCTCAGGCACATAAACCTGGGTTCTACCATGCAGTCATGGATTACCTCTCTTTACTTCTTCCCCTCAGCTTCAGTAAGGGATAATGGGGTCATTTTGCTCCCTTTCCCCATTAGTAATGCTATGCGAAAGAGCTGTCCCCTGTCTCCCTTGATTTTCATACTAACAATCGAGCCCCTACTGCACAAGATCAGGGCAAACCAGACGATCCGTGGTCTCAAGTTGGGCACCCAACACCTCTAAATTGCAACATACGCTGATGACCTTTTATTCTCCTTAACAGACTCTCAATTCCTCGCCATACTGAGCAAATTGCATGTTTTTCAGCAGCTAACTAACTTTAAGATTAAGTCAGAGGCCCTAAATATTAGAGATACCCTCCATAATGGGTTTGTTCTTGTTCCGCTGGGCATCGGAAAATATCAAGTATCTGGTCTGACAATCGCTGCTGACCTGTGCCAACTCTTCCCACGGAACTATTTAGTGCTGCAGCATCAGATCAGATCGCTGGTTGAAAGGCCTTTACACCTGGCTGGGGGCTGTGCTATTTACAAAATGAATGTTCTATCCTGCTTCTTATATCTCATTCCCTTGACGTTCTTCACAGCACTATACCATGACAGAACAGATTTATTTGGGCTAACATACCGGCTATTTTTTCCTAAGTCACTTGGGAAAGGGAAGGGGGGCTTGGTCTTCCCTATGTCAGGAGGTACTATTAGGCTGTTCTTCTCCAGAGGGTGTTGGACTGGTGATGCCACAGGTTGAGCAAGCAGTGGGTTGCACTAGAACAATCAGCCATAGGGATCCCCCCTCTCCTCTCTCCCCACAGTTTGACCCCTCTCTCCCAGTTGCCTTCAGGACACATCCGATCATCAGGCCTACACTAGCTGTCTGTGGGTCTCTCTTTAAGAGGGAATCAATTTCGCCCACCCTGTCACCCATGTTTCCAATCCTGGGCAATTTCAACCTTTGGTCTGGGACTGGGCCTTGGTCAATTCCTCTCCTGCCAAGAAGCCGGTATGTTGTGAGCAAAGGATTTTCACGCGGTTCAGTCTTGGATTCCTTATGTGGACCTTTTGAGGTTTCACGATCTGGCGTCCCAGGGCCCCTGGAGGGCTCTACAACTTTCACACTTCCTGTCTTCTTTTGCCTCTCCGGAGGGATATGACAGATCACTGTCTCCCTTTCAAAAGGTTTGCGCAGGGACGGGTACATACTGACATGCTCTATCGGAATTCTACCTGCTACTGATCTCACCGACACACAATTATATACTGGCCTTTTTGTGTAAATGGGAAAGTGACCTTGGATTGGCCTTCTCCACCTCTGAAAGCAGTAGGATTATGGAATTCGCTCACAAGTCTTCTATTGCCAGTAAGTACCAGGAAGCGGTATATAAACTCGTGACACGCTGGTACTACATCCCCTCCAAGTTGCATAAGATATTCCATAATACCTCCCCTCTCCGCTGGAGGTGTGGATCTGCAGAGGGCACTCTCCTCCACATCTTCTGGTCGTGTCCCCTATTGAAGTTCTACTGGGATTGAGTGCGCTGCATACTTACGAGAGTCTTTCAAATCTCCATACCAAACACCCTGGCCTTTTTCCTTTTACATGTGTCCCATCTCTCCATGAAAGCTTACTGTAAATCCTCCCTTAAGCATTTTGTAAACGTGGCCAGAGCCTGCATTCAGACCCTTTGGAAGTCCTCCACTCTTCCTACGTTGACACATTGTATTCATAAAGTGGAGGATATCCAAAAAATGGAAGACCTCGCAGCATCCCTCTGGAATACACATGATTCCTTTATCTCTGCCTGGACCTCCTGGATCATGTTCCAAGGCTCACAGGACTACCAAGACCTTATGAGGCTCTGAGGGGTACTAGGTGGCCAACAGAGTGAGACCCCAATTATTATTTTCCTTTCTTCTCTTTCTTTGATACTCTTCCTTCCCCTGACTCCTTGAGGGAGTGGGAACACCAATAGTTACCTATATTGATGATGGCTGTAGTTACTGAAGGCATCTTCCTGTTATTTTGCTGTGCTCTTTAATGTTATTTGTGCTCTAAACCCTTTCTGTTCCTTTATGCCGATTGGCGCCTATGGGCGCTCTGCACTTGTCTTTTGTTTGACCATTCTGATTACTTGTCTACTAAACTTAAAAAACTTTAAATAAAGAATTTATTAAAAAAATAGTGCAGCAAATCTGATGGCAGATCTAATACTGTATAAAAAACACTGCTGTATTGCAACAACAAAATGAGATTTTTGGCACAGTGAACACTGCAGTCACAGCACAGTGCAGAGCACCCCCTCCCATTAATATGAATTTCCTCCTATCTGTCTAAAATTGATTAATCTAACTAAACTATGCTCCAAAGTCCTTCTCTGCTGTAATTCTGTAGTATTATTACACTGTTGGTGGTATTTTCCACTAGCAATGTATTACTGGAAATTGCTTTGGATCATACAGTGATAACGTGATTTTCTCATCACATTGCTCTGCTTCTTCCTGTGCAGCATCCTCTATGCTAATATGACAACAGCACTGTAACCTCTCCACCATCCACTCATGATTGGCTGATAGGCCGTCAGGTGATGCCAGAAACTAGATCACAGAGACTATGTGATCCTCCTCTTCTGCTTCTTCTACCTTGTGTAACATGTGATGGCGGCCATTGTACTGTCAGGAATTAATCACAAAAATTTCAGTTTTGTTAAAACTGAAATTTTTGGCCAATTTGGGTCAAAGCTGGTTAATTCTGAACCAGTTTGCTTATCTCTAGTAAACAATGTGTAGTTAAATCCTTATGTCTCATTAACATGGATATTGTAACTCATATTTAACATGTAATGGTTTGTCCTTGTGTCAAAACCCAAAACCCAACTTACAGGGGTAATAATCCTGGTAAGGGCTGATCCTATTACCTTTTCATGCTTAGGGCCTTGGAAAGTGAAAAACAGTAGTCAAAAAAAAAGACCAATGAAAGTCATCTGTTTTTTAATGGCTCTTTAAAAACAGATGGCACTCTTCCATCAAAAACAGACCAATAGACATGAAACAGATGCAAAAGAACCATTGAGAAGAAATCAATTTTTCAGTTTAGCATGGCCATAACAAAGTTGTGTGAATATAGCATTAGACCTCATACACACATCTTTGTCTATCTTTAGAATTATAACCTTTCTTTTTTACTTTTTTACTCAACACTAACTCATTCTAAGCATCCATTTGTTTAACAGATCCTTTTTTCATAGCACATGTCCTATCCTTCTCTGTATTTCACTGAAGGCTTTTTTTTCATTAAACGCTATTTATTTCATTGAAGTTTATGGGATCATCTGTTTATCACAGATGCACAGATCCATGAAAAATGGACGAAACTCGGACGTAAAAAAAGGGATGAACAGGTGCGTTTTTAATGGATAACAAACTAAAATGGATGTCTGCATGAGGCCTTAATGGCCATTAATGAATGGTCATTACACGGCCATTTTCAAAACAATGACAGTCTATGGGGCTATTCACGTGTTCGTTTTTTTTGATGGACCATGTGAACAGACCATCAAAAAATAGGACTTCTTTTTTTTGCCGTTTTCAAGTCTATGAGGGGACAGTGAAAACAGGTGCCCCACAGATGCAATTCAGCTATGAAAAATGGACCCTTTCATGCATTTTCCAAACTCCATTTAAATGACAGCCGTCTGATGCTATTTTTACACGAGCGTTGGGGTTTCTGTTCTTTGGGGACCCGAAAAACAGAAACCCAATCCGCCTAAAAGCGGTTACTTGCGGAAACCGTGGACCCCATAGACTATAATGTGGTCCACAGGGTTTCCACCCAGAATCAGCGGAGAGAAAAATCCTACTTGCAGGACTTTTCTCTCTGCATATTTCAAGTAGAATCGGGGAAGGAGTGTCACCCAACGCAGGTGTGACCAAAGCCTTAATAAACCCTCTGGTCTCTTTTTCATGTGTTTGAAACTTTTTGAAGCTACATCATGCTTTGTTGTGAGGACGTTTTAATACAGTAAATAAAACTTTCTCCAGATACACATGTGGGAACATGAGCTATATGTGCCTATATATGTGTTATCAAGCTACATGTGCCTATTTTCTTCTAATTCTTTTTTAAGTTATATGATGTGTGCACAAGATGTATTATGTGTTTTATTGAAGGCTTTTACTCAAGGCTTGTCACTTTAGATTTTGTTGGAGAAAGTGGGTGTGGTTTATCTGGAGTAATATTTTACAATTCTCTTATGATATGCAATTTTTTTTTTTTTTTTTAAAGAAGGTGCAAAAAAGGGACAACTGCAGTCTAGTACATAGACAGCTTAAAAAAAAAAACAAAGAAAATATCTGATGCCAGTTGAATCCCAATTTTCATTAGGTGAATTTTGCAAAAAATTTGTGCTGCAAATGCACCTTTTTAATAAATTAGTACATGGAAAGACAACTCATAAAAAAGGTGCACACCAAAAAAAGTGCAATGCACAAATGATGAACGACTTCCATTGTATGACTGCAGGAAAGTAGCAAGTAGTATATTCACAGAAAGCAATTGGCAGGTTAGACTCACAAAGCCTTTAAAGTGGACAACTTGAAGTCCGTATCGTAGCAGGAAATGTTAGTGATGGAGTGGGATTAAAGGAGCAGCTCTTACAGCCACTTAGTCCCTTTCCACAGATGCAGAGAGCTCTTGAGAAGCTTGCAGTTTAATTAATCCTGCTCAGCCAATAAAAGGATCACATTTACAAACACTTATATATTCTTTACATTCACTGCCAACCTGGTGGTACACTGCCTGTAACAAATGAAACATTAAATAGAAAGTGTAGAGATATGTGTGTAAGCACAATTCATATTTACTTTTATTCTGTTCAAGGTCATTTAGTTTTATTGCTCATTACTTACGCCCCTGTGTCTGCCAAGGTATGCACCAGTGCTGCGCTTATGTTTTGTGTCTGCCCTGGAATTTGTAGGGAGGGGATGGGGATGTTGGTGAAGGGGCTGTTGCTGCTGGCCCCTGTGTGGATGACCCTGTCAAGAACAATGTCTGCTCCCACTGCTTCTGGTAGCAAAAATAAAAAACACAGTGGGTGTCGTGTGCACTCTGCAATTCCGGGGAAACCATCAGCAATTTCTTCTTCTTCCAGGACTGGTTGTAAACCCTAGGATAGAGTATGAGCACTTAGGATGATTCAAGATGCTGGTCCTTTAGAGGTGCACTGTCCAATCTCATCTCTGACACTTAATCAGTAGTGTTACAGTTCTACTTCGGTCATTCTGCACATGACGGCATTATTTAAAGTATTTTTCCACGAGAAAGTTCCACTTGCTATCCAAGCTCTATCCAAGGTTTATTTTCTATTTTTCATATGGCAATATTTAAAAATGCAAGTTATTTATTTTAGGGAATTTGCTTTTTACATTTAGGGTAAATTTACACAACCAAACTAGCTGTGTTTCCACAGTAGAGCATGTTGTGTGAATAATTTTTTTTTATAAAACCATACGCTCATATTGTGATGGTTACTTTACCAGTTAGATGAAGCTTTGCTTTATCACTAACATCAAACGCGGTAAAAAGCTGTCATCCTCCGTATTCTGTAACAACGCATCAGTAAATTCAGTAAATACTCCAGCAGGTAAGGGTGGGTTCACACCTGCGCTTGAGTCCGTCCACTGCCAATCCGAGTGAAAAAAATCGGGGAACGGGATAGGCATCGGATAGCGACAGTTTAGTGACGCATTTGTTAAAAACCCATTCAGGAGTATTTGTTGGGCGAACCGTGCAAGATTCGTCTTGTGAGGTTCGCCTGGCGGTTTTGTTCGGACCGAACACTTTCAAACCAAAACTGCTATTATTACACTTGGGGTCTCCTCAGAGGTTCTGGAGTAGAGGGATTGATAAATTATCCCAGTGTGTCTTTACCTTTAGAGCGGTAACACACTTTGTATTGGATGCAGCAACAGCCGCATACAGTCCACGGGCTGCCGATGCTTTCACACCTCTGAAGGCACTGTCGAATTTCATCTGCATTTAAAGAGGACCTTTCATGTCCTCAGGCACATGCGGTTTTACATACCGCTAGAAAGCCGACAGCGCGCTGAATTCAGCGCACTGCCGGCTTTCCTGGTATGTGTCTATAGCGCTGTACTGTCAGAGGGAGTGTTCCTTACAGCCCAGCGATGACGCTCAGCTGTGAGGAAGGCCCCCGTCCCCAGTACAAGTCTATGAACGAGAACTGTCGGGGGAGGGCATTCCTCACAGCGCAGCTAGACTGTCAGGAACGACTTTCTGACAGTAAACCGTGAAACTAATACTGCCGATATCTCCAGCCCCGGGGCACATACCGTGAAAGCCAGCAGTGCACTGAATTCAGCGTGCTGTCGGCTTTCTAGTGGTATGTAAAACCGCATGTGCCTGAGGACAGGAAAGGTCCTCTTTAATTACTGTCCATGCAGTTTTTCTATTTATTACCACAAGGCCAGTAATTAAATGTAGCTAATTAAACAAATAATTGCCACTTTCACTAACTGAGAAGTGAAATCCCTGGCAGCCTGGGGACTGGATGCATCATGTGTCACCACCCTAACTGAGAAACTACATGCAGTTGCATGTTGCGGATACGCAGCTTTTTTTGTTGCAGATTTTGCTGCAGTTTTTTGAGCCAAAGTCAAGAATGACTTCAAAAGCAATGAAAAATATATAGGAAGCTCTTATATTTCTGCCTTCTGCTCAGTCCAATCCTGGCTTTGGCTCAAAAAACCGCAGCAAAATCTGCAACAAAAAAAAGCTGCGTTTCTGCAACGTGGGGCCTTAGCCATAAGTAGCACATTTCTACTATGCCAGTGCACCAGAGGTTTTCAGTGTAATTGCTGTTAGCATACAGGTTAAATGCACAGTAACATGTGCTACACATTACTGCAGTTAAAATCTGTATGCAATGAAAAACGCAGTATGAACACAGCCCCAGGATAGCATCACAGGGTTGAATAATTCTGAGACCACAGAATGGGTGGCCTTCACTCAATGTAATGGCATCCATGCAGTGGCCCCATGAATGGCCCAAACCAGGTGTCGACACTGACAACAAAAGACCCCTGTGCAAAAAGTTTTCTACCCCCCCTCCCCCAATAACTACAAAGCTACTCATGTATAAAATATATTCCTTATTGGACATATGATGCATATACGCAACTGATACATTAGAAGCATGATGTATATACAACACTCGCACATAAGACACATTCCACATACAGGCTACTCACATGTTTGACATATGATGCATACATTCACTTTACCATGTGGGCAGGGCGGGTTTTAGACAAAGTGGGGCCCTGGGCAAATTTAAAAGCGGGGCCCCAAATGCTGATATGCAAACACCATCGTCTTCCAGTGGCAACCCCTATAATAACGCCTCCTTTCTGCCAACAAAAAAGTAATAAGCCCCATTTTACCACACAAAATTCAAACGAGCACCTTTGTACCCCCTAATAGATTTTTGTACCCAGTCATCAGTTATTATAGCGCCTCCTTATAAATAATAGTCTCTGCTTATAAATAATATTACACCTTTATCAGTAATAGCGCCCTTATAAATGATAAATAGTGCCCTGTATCAGTAATATTCCTCCTTATCAGTAACAGACACCCCGTAAAAATAATACTGCTCCCTTATAAATAATAGCCCTCTCATAAATAATAGTTAACCTTATAAATAATAGTCCCCATTATCACTAATAGCCCCCTTTATAAATAAGCCCACTTAACAATTATACCCCCCTTATAAAAAGTTCCCCTCTTATAAATAATAGCTCCCCCCTTATAATGGATGCCTTATATATAATAGTTCCCCCCTTATAAATAATAGCCCATCTTATAAATAATAGTTCCCCCTTATAATAGCCCCCTCATACTTAAGTTTCCCAATTACATATAGTAACCCACCCTTATCCGTTATACAGTGTCGGACTGAAGGGCCTTAGGCCCACCAGAGGATCTTGTTCTGGGGCCCCACCTAACAGCTTCCTGCTAATAGCCTACACCACGGCTCCTTCACTGAAGTCTTACATATGTGCTGACTATCTGGCGTTACTGAGTATGTTCCCCATATAGTCAGCCCCTATAATACTGTGCAAGCCCCAATAACTCCATGGCCAATTCATGCACAGTACTGTATGGGGAATGACATAGCTATGGAGCACTACACATATGTGCAAGATTATAGTGAGGGAGCTGTGATGCAGACATAGCACACAGGGCTACCAGCAGGAATTGTGAGCCCCCCCCCCCCCACAGTATAATGCTCCACATGGTATATAATGCTCCACAGTATAAAATGCTCTCCTGAGCCCTCCAGTTTCCCCACATGGTATATAATGCTCCACAGTGACCCCACACAGTATAAAATTCTCCCCTGAGCCCCCCATAGTGGCCCCACATGGTATGTAAGGCTCCACACAGTATAATACTCCACAGTGGCCCACACAGTATACTACCCCTTAGTAGCCCCAGACAGTGCTATATGCTCCCCAGCAGCCCCACACAATATAATATGCTCCATACAGTATAATATGCACCCCACAATGCCCCCCAGTATAATGCTCTACAATGGCCCCACAGAGTATCATATGCTCCCGAAAAGCCCCACACAATATAATACGCTCCACAGTGGTCCCACACAGTATAACAGGCTCCCCACACTGTCCCTCCCCCCAGTATAAAGCTCCACAGTGGCCCATAGTATAATATGCTCCCCAGAGGGCCCCCGCTAGTATAATGCTCCACAGTGGCCCCACACAGTATAATATGCTCTCCAGACAGGCCCCCCAGTATAATGCTCCAAAGTGGCCCCTCTGGAGAGCATAATTTTCCACAGAGGCCCCACAGAATTTAACATGCTATCCAGAGGGCCCCTTCCCCAGTATAATACTCCACAGTGGCCCCACACAGTATAATATGCTATCCAGAGGGGCCCCCAGTATAATGCTCCACAGGGGCCCTACAGTGCTATTATTATATTATATTCTGGGGTCTCTTCAGACCCCAGAGTATAATAATCGAAGGCCCGGGGTAGGTAAGGTAAAATAACAAACAGTTATACTCACCTTGTCTTACCTCTCCTGGGCCTCCTCGTGCTGCTCCGCTATCCCCGCCGGCGCTGGCTTCTTCTTCTCTGCGGCTGACGTCACGCGTTGTGGACGTCACCGCTGAGGCCTTTGATTGGGCCTCAGCGATTACGTGAGGCATGCTGTCAGCACGCCCCACGTGATCTCTAAGGCTGAGGCCTGGGACGCCAGAAGATGACGTCGGACGCCAGGACAGGTGAGTAAAAATGTTTGTTATTTTTACTCACCTCAGGTTCCGGATCCCGGGGACCCCTTTGGGGACGGGGCCCTGGGCAATTGCCCAGTTTGCCCCCCCCCCTAACGCCAGCCCTACATGTGGGGAAAATTTACTATACAATATGTATGCCAGAAAACTGGTGCAGGAATAGTGTAGCTTTGGTGCACGGGACCTGACTTGCACCAAAGAGGCATCACTTTTATCCCATTTCTTCCCTGCTCGCTTTTTCTAAGAAACTTGGTGGAGCAGGGTGGGGATCAAACTGGGCTACAACGGGGGATGCCTCAGGCCCTCAGATTTCCTATTACTGACAGCAGAAAACTCACATGAGTTTTAGCTGAAATCTATGCCAGCCCCTGGTTGGTGTAGATTTTTATTCTGATGTTTGATGTGCTGGAGCCTCTTAATAATTCTGAACATCTTGTCAGTGGGGGAATACATTAAGACTGGTGGAGGAAACGGCAGTCTTAATAAAGTCCCTGTGTGTTTAATATATATGCATGCATGCATGACAAACCATTCACATATTAGTCACATACTTTAGACATATAGGCACTCACATATTAGACACATACAGCACATGTCATTTGTATATCACATGCATACAGCACACATCACTCATATTACATGCCTACAGCATACATCACTTACAGTGCCTTGCGAAAGTATTCGGCCCCCTTGAACTTTTCAACCTTTTGCCACATTTCAAGCTTCAAACATAAAGATATAAAATTTTAATTTTTTTGGTGAAGAATCAACAATAAGTGGGACACAATTGTGAAGTGGAACGAAATTTATTGGTTATTTTAAACTTTTGTAAAAAATAAAAAACTGAAAAGTGGGGCGTGCAATATTATTCGGCCACCTTAAGTTAATACTTTGTAGTGCCACCTTTTGCTGCGATTACAGCTGCAAGTCGCTTGGGGTATGTCTCTATCAGTTTTGCACATCGAGAGACTGAAATTCTTGCCCATACTTCCTTGGAAAACAGCTCGAGCTCAGTGTCGGGGGTTAAGTTCCCCCGGGATGGATGTCACCATAATCCTAATTAAATATAGAACAGGTACGAGCTCGGGAAAGCAAACTACAGACACGCCCAGGAGTCTAGTAAGAATGATTTCGTTTATTGTATAGTTCATACAAGTTTTAAAGGCAAGTTGGTTACACAACAGTCATGTGACCAATGTACATATATGGGTTTTCCAGTTCCGTTACTAGGCAGATTCACAGTTTCTCATAATATGTGTTACTTCCCATTACTTATCTGTATGTTTTCTTTTAACTTTCTTGAGACCAACAAGACCTTGAATGCTATCTCAGACTTAGTGTCTGCAAAAGCTCTAAACTATGCTGACTCTCTGCAAAACATTTCACTCTGGGTAAAGAGAATATAACATATAATACAAGTTATAATTTTAACCCTTACAATTCCCCCATTTTAGGACTTTATTTTTAATCAAATTCAATAAATACCTTCACACTCTGAGTGTGCCATCTATGATGGATTCTCCATTGAGAGGTTAAAAATAACATCCTATCTCACATACTGGCTAACTGTATTCCATTTCCTTCTCAGCGCTTCAACTTTCTTGCAATGTGAAGCGTGTATTCAGGTAGATTTTCCCTCCAACTTTACTGAGGTGGCAGTTGTCAGCAATATCTGGAAGGGGCCATCATATCTGGGTTCAAGAGATTTCCTGGAGTGTCTTTTCACGGCTACCCAATAACCAGGCTGCAAGCTATGCGTTCCTGAAAAATCAGAAGGGTCTGGATTAGAAGAGAACACTTGTTTATGTGTTTCTTTCAGTTTTTTGACACAAATTTTGTACATAGCTGGCAATACTGTCATAGTTAAGCTGTAATGTCTGAGGGAAGTACAATCCTGTTTTGGGTGCACTTCCAAACAATATTTCAAGTGGTGACAACCCTGTCCTCCTGCTAGGAGTAGTTCTTACTGAATATAAGGCTAAAGACAGGCATTCAGGCCAAGGCTTTTCTGTCTCTGCCATGGCTTTCTGAATCTTTAGCTTGATTGTACCATTCAACCTTTCCACTTTGCCTGAACTCTGAGGATGGTAGGGTGTGTGGAAAGCTTGCTCAATCCCTAGTGCAGACATTATTTCTCTCATTATCTCACCTGTGAAATGTGTACCTCTGTCAGACTCTATCACCTCGGGCACTCCAAACCTACACACAAGCTCGGACATCAGTTTCTTGGCAGTTGCTTGTGCGGTTGCTTTGCTCACAGGGTAGGCCTCAGGTCATCCTGAAAACAAATCCACACAGACCAATACATACTCGTATCCTCCTGACTTAGGCAACTGTATGTAATCTATCTGTATCCTCTGAAATGGGTACAGGGATTTTGGTGTACACTTGGTGGGTGTTTTAAATACCTGTCCTGGATTGTGTAGAGCACATATGTGACATGCTTTTACGTGATTGCTAGCAACTCTTCCAAAACCTGGGGCAAACCATAATTTACCCACTACTGACTCCATGGCATTTCGAGAGGCATGCACCTTACCGTGGGCCAAGCCAGCCATCTGGGGGTAGACTGCTACGGGCAGACATAATCGATCCCCCATTTTCCACATACCACCACCTTCTGTAGCACCTGCTTTCTTCCATCTTTCAGTTTCCACACTGGTAACCTTTGAGTACAGCCCTTTTGGGTCTGCTAGGTTAATGTCCATTTTGCTCACCTGGTTGGGACCCCTTCTGGCCAGTAGTGCTGCAGCCTTGGCTGCTCTGTCAGCTCTCTCATTTCCACGGCTTTCAGGGTCCCTTCCTTTTGCGTGAGCTCTGACTTTCACAATTGCCAGCTGCTTTGGGAGCAGTATGGCCTCCATCAGTCGACTTACCACATCTCCATTCTTAATTGGCTTGCCCTGGGCCATTAGGAAGTTCCTTGCCCTCCATATTGGACCATAATCATGTGCACTGCCAAAAGCATACCTGGAGTCAGTGTATATGTTGGCTGTTCTACCTTTGGCTACCTTACAAGCCTCCATAAGGGCTTTAAGCTCAGCTTCTTGGGCTGACATGTGTGGTGGAAGAGCTTCTTGGACTATGATGTCATGTTCAGTGACTACAGCATACCCTGTAACAAATTTGCCTTCATCTGTCAGATACCTTGAGCCGTCCACAAACATCTCATAATCAGGATTTTGTAATGGCACATCTGTGACATGGTCAAATCCCACTGTTTCCTGTGACATAAGAGCCACACAATCATGTTGATGCTGGCTGTCAAACAGTTCTTCTTCAGAGAGAGAGAGAGTTTAAAAATAACTCATCTGCTACTCCCCCCTTGAAACATGAACTCCTACAGGAAGAAGAGTTGCAGGATTCAAAGTTAAACAGCGTTGAAAAGAGATGTTTGAGGAGAAAGAAAGAAAGATGACGTCTGTTTACCTGTGTGAGGATAGCATGGATGTCATGAGGTGTATACACAACCAATAAATGATCTAGGACAATGTCTGAGCTCTTATCAAGCAACGCTTGTACTGAGAGGACAACACGCACACAGGAGGGGGTCCCCCTGGCTACAGCATCTAACCATGAGCTGTAATGTGTTGTTGTGTGAGAACTGCAGTTGCATGTCCCATCATCTCAGTCACGTAGAGCTGAAAAGGTTTCTGATAGTCAGGTAGGCCTAGGGCCGGAGCACTGACTATCTGCAACCACAGCTGGTAAAACGCATCCAAGGCCTCAGATGTGAGGCTGAATGGTTATGAGGAGAGGCAGTCATACAAAGGTTGCATGGTCAGAGATACAGATCTGATCCATGGCCTACAGTAGGATACCAATCCCAAAAAGGTACGTAGCTGAGCATGAGAGGTTGGCACCTGCAGGTCTCTCACCACCTTAGTCCTCTCATCCGACAGGTGCTTGGTACCCTGGCCAAGACAGTGTCCTAGAAACAACACTTTTTGTTTGCAAAATTGCAACTTATCCTTGCTGGCCTTGCAGCCGTTCTGGCAGAGGAAACACAACAGGCTGATGGTTGCTGCTTCACAGGTTGGTTTGTCTGGAGCACAAAGAAGAAGGTCATCAACAAAACAACATCATCATGTGGTGGATACCAAGTACTCATGATTAGTGTGAGACACCTTGTAAATTGGTTAGGACTGTTTTGTGCCCCTTGTGGTAGTACTGTCCAAGTGTACTGTTTACCCCTAAATGTAAATGCAAACAAATACTGCCAATTTACCTAAATCTGTTTTCCCAGTTGCCCATAATGCTGTTGGCACTTGGGATAACAGTACATTTTCTTCTTCAGTAAGGACAAAAATACAACTTGGTGTACTTAACTCAGCAGATAACAAACACAAAATCTCATGGTTACTATGTGTGACTTTTACATATGCTTTTCCTGATGGATGCAACATGATGTTACAACCCAATACTCCCATCACATCTGTACCAAGAATGTTATCTGATGTATCAGAGACTAGATACCTAGTGAGTATCCTGCTACCCTGAAATGAAGTTTCTACAGGATCAGTTTGATCTAAAGTGACTGGTAGCCCTGATACCCCTTGAACCACCTGGCTGTCTCCTGAGAGTGGTAATTTGAATGTGCCGGCATCCTGTTTGCTCACACATGATTTTGTTGCCCCAGTGTCTATCAAAAATGGCACCTCCTTTCCATTAATCAATACAGGTTGAAAAATCTGAATTCCCCTATCCTGTGAGGACAAAAGGGATACTGGGGCGGGAGGGCCTGTCTTTCCCTGATACACGCCCACGCACCGCTGCGCTGTTAAACCCTCCACTTCTCCCAATGTTTCAGAAAGCATGGTATTTCTCATGCCTTGGGGTGTGTCATCCCACCCAGCATCCACTGCTTTAGTGAGAAGCCTTCCATAATAAGCTTCTACTGATTCACCTTTCTCTCTTTTAGCAGATACCTTACTTCAGGTGATAACAGGCAAGACAATGAATTCACATAACATAGTACAAGACATAATTTCATATGCTTGAGTATTTTCTTGAATATTTTACACATATATATTGTCATTGTACCTTACTTTTCCATTTAACCTTAGGCTAACACTTTTATCAAAATATTTTTCCTTTGGGCATAAATAGTCATCATACACAGGCTGCGGATCCCGGAGGCCCAGAGCCAAGTTTCACTTTGTAATAATTGACATGTAACATTATTGGGTAACACAGTATCATGTTCAGCTTCTGATTTTCTGCGTGCCCATCACATCAGATACAACGTCCTTGGAGCTACTTGGCAGTCAAGTCAATTAATGTTTTGGTTATTCCCTGCAGAACATCTGCAGAGTGCTACAACAGAATACAGGAATACAATTCAAGCAGATAGCAGTTAATACTGACACCAAAATTACATATTACTATTTTTGTACAATTTTCAAATATTTCCCAAACCCCACCTTTTGTCATTACCACAGGTGTTCAAAACCCCTGAGTTGTACTTCAGGTTACCATAAGGGCAAACTGCCAGACTTTAGAATTTTCTTCACTGGATTCCAACCAAAAGTTGAACCCCTGTGGAACATCACAGGTTCCCGTCTATTTAAACCAAAGATGATGCTGAAGCACTTCCTCCTGCATACAAAACAAACATTGGAACCAAATCCTTTATCTGTTCTCAATTGACTTAAATCAACCCTTGTCCACTTGAGAGACCACGGACGGGTCGTCCATGTTACCACAGAATAAAGACCAGCTCTTGGAGGATGCAGGTGTGGTTGGGGAACTCCACAAGCTGCACAGAATTTTCTCCAATCAGGGTTTTGTTGACCGCAATCTCTGCAGGTCCTTCTAGACTGCTGTTTGCTGGTGTTTTCTCTGGGCACTTAGGAGATTTTACTACTTTTCGTTGCTCTTTCTGAATCACTTTTTCTGAATCACTTTCTTTAACTCCTTCTCCTTAGAATCACTTTCCTCTTTTTCCCTATTATTCTCACTATCAAAGCACTAATAATAGGACTTATTACCTCCTTCTGTCTCTCTACACCCTCCTTCCTGCACTTCCTCTGACACCTTCTGCCACATACATGCTCCATCTATTAACCCGTGGTCTCTTAACCTCTATGTTGTCTCACTATCTTATCTCACTTTCTTGGTACCTCTCCATTGCATCAGCATCTTCTTTTACTTTTCCAATCTCTGTAACTGGAACTTCTCTATTCTATTGCTTCCTACCTCTTTGCAACTTATTGTCCTGAATCAATCCCGCATGGTCTAATCTCCACTGATCCCAAAATCTACTGTCTACTAACCCAGTCTGGTGTATTCCTGCTCTTTTAGGATTGTTTTTACCTGTGCAGCTGTTTCTCTCCCTTTCCCTATTTCTATTAGTTCACATGGGGTGTACCATATCTTAGAGGGTCCCATCCCCATCTTGGCTGGTAGCTAATCAGCCGATGAGCTTCTCACTCCTCTAGGGCAACCTTTGAGACAATAGAGGGTCACTTATGACTACTTAGTGAGAACTCCCAAACAGACTCTTCTGTCTTCTATGAACTACTTGTGCAAGTTCAGGAGTGGTGCTCAGGGCAATACCTAATGGCTTCCACAGGCTCAACTTTCTGCCTGTGTCCCCTTACCAAAACACTCCTAAATCACTGCACGCACTTTGCGCGGATTCTACTAAGTCCTTCGTGCTACTACTCAGGTCCCATTCGACCTTGACCGTCCAGGCACGGCTGGAGGCTAGTGTTCCAAAACAAGGACTTTTCAATCACTCAGTGCTTCTCAGTTCCGAACCTTGTCCGCAACTCTAGACTCTAGGGGTTAAGAATAGAGAACTTTTCCCCATTCTTTGCAGCCTTATATATCTTATAACACAGGTAGCCTGCAAACATCAGTAGACAGGTAAGACAGACAGACAGACAGCAAAGAAGGCAACTTCTACATCATTTACAGGTGACATGTCTCTTTTAGGTTCTTCCGTACTATTTAATTGGCATCGAGATGTCATATAAACATGCAGCAGCTTACCTCACTCATCGATACAGAGAATAGACACACAGGAACCTCAGATATACTAATTGGCAAGATAAGGTCTTACCTCACAGTACTGTTTTTATTTATCTGAGGTCCTCTGGTCCCGTTCTCAAGTCGATCGGTGAGTGGGTCGGCACTCTATCGGCTGCACATCAGACGATCTCGAGCCCCACGTCGTTGGTCGCCAATTTCTGTCGGGGGTTAAGTTCCCCCGGGATGGATGTCACCGTAATCCTAATTAAATATAGAACAGGTACGAGCTCGGGAAAGCAAACTACAGACACGCCCAGGAGTCTAGTAAGAATGATTTCGTTTATTGTATAGTTCATACAAGTTTTAAAGGCAAGTTGGTTACACAACAGTCATGTGACCAATGTACATATATGGGTTTTCCAGTTCCGTTACTAGGCAGATTCACAGTTTCTCATAATATGTGTTACTTCCCTTTACTTATCTGTATGTTTTCTTTTAACTTTCTTGAGACCAACAAGACCTTGAATGCTATCTCAGACTTAGTGTCTGCAAAAGCTCTAAACTATGCTGACTCTCTGCAAAACATTTCACTCTGGGTACAGAGAATATAACATATAATACAAGTTATAATTTTAACCCTTACATCAGTAAGGTTGGATGGAGAGCGTTTGTGAACAGCAGTTTTCAGCTCTTTCCACAGATTCTCGATTGGATTCAGGTCTGGACTTTGACTTGGCCATTCTAACACCTGGATACGTTTATTTGTGAACCATTCATTGTAGATTTTGCTTTATGTTTGGGATCATTGTCTTGTTGGAAGATAAATCTTTGTCCCAGTCTCAGGTCTTTTGCAGACTCCAACAGGTTTTCTTCCAGAATGGTCCTGTATTTGGCCCCATCCATCTTCCCATCAATTTTAACCATCTTCCCTGTCCCTGGTGAAGAAAAGCAGGCCCAAACCATGATGCTGCCACCACCATGTTTGACAGTGGGGATGGTGTGTTCAGGGTGATGAGCTGTGTTGCTTTTACGCCAAACATATCGTTTTGCATTGTGGCCAAAAAGTTCGATTTTGGTTTCATCTGACCAGAGCACCTTCTTCCACATGTTTGGTGTGTCGCCCAGGTGACTTGTGGCAAACTTTAAACAAGACTTTTTATGGATATCTTTGAGAAATGGCATTCTTCTTGCTACTCTTCCATAAAGGCCAGATTTGTGCAGTGTACGACTGATTGTTGTCCTATGGACAGACTCTCCCACCTCAGCTGTAGATCTCTGCAGTTCATCCAGAGTGATCATGGGCCTCTTGGCTGCATCTCTGATCAGTCTTCTCCTTGTTTGAGATGAAAGTTTAGAGGGACGGCCGGGTCTTGGTAGATTTGCAGTGGTCTGATACCCCTTCCATTTCAATATGATCGCTTGCACAGTGCTCCTTGGGATGTTTAAAGTTTGGGAAACCTTTTTGTATCCAAATCCGGCTTTAAACTTCTCCACAACAGTATCACGGACCTGCCTGGTGTGTTCCTTGGTCTTCATGATGCTCTCTGCGCTTTAAACAGAACCCTGAGACTATCAGAGAGCAGGTGCATTTATACGGAGACTTGATTACACACAGGTGGATTATATTTATCATCATCAGTCATTTAGGACAACATTGGATCATTCAGAGATCCTCACTGAACTTCTGGAGTGAGTTTGCTGCACTGAAAGTAAAGGGGCCGAATAATATTGCACGCCCCACTTTTCAGTTTTTTATTTTTTACAAAAGTTTAAAATAACCAATAAATTTCGTTCCACTTCACAATTGTGTCCCACTTGTTGATTCTTCACCAAAAAATTTAAATTTTATATCTGAAGAAGCCTGAAATGTGGCAAAAGGTTGAAAAGTTCAAGAGGGCCGAATACTTTCGCAAGGCACTATATATATTACATGAATACAGCACATCTAATTCAAATAAAGCATGCATTCAGCATACATCAGTCTCAAATTATATGTATATAGCATACATCACTCACATATTACATGCATACAGCACATGTCACCCACATATTACATGCATACATTACATGTCACTTACATATTACATGCATACAGAACAAATATCAAAGTGTATATTTTAGTCATTTATACACTAGACACATTGTCCCTTGTTGGTTAAGCTCTGCCCCCATCCCACTGGCAAGCCGCGCACCCATCTTGGCACTAAACTCTGCCATTCCTGTAGTAAGTACCAAATAGATTAAGTTAATGTCCTTCTCTGTTATGAACCAGTTGTGCCTGACTGTGAGCTGCTATTCTCTAGCTCAGTCAGACCCCCTCCTCCACTTGGCCCTGGCAATACAGTATGTCCACCCCTGGCCCCAACGTAGTGTTTTAGCATATTACTTGCTTGCTCCCTTATGTGACTTATATATTAGATGCACACAGTTCTCATATATTACATGTCTACAGAAGAAGTCAGCCACATATTACGTATAAACCGCACACATCACTCATATTACATGCATACAGCACACATCACTCATATTACATACCTACAACATACATCACTCACATTACATGAATACTGCACATGTCACTCAAATATTATATGCATGCAGCATCACTCACATATTACACACCATAGCATACATGACTCACATATCACATGCATTATTACAGCTGTATTTTTAACAACCTGTTCAGCAGAACTGGGAAAAACCGTCTGCATCCCACACCTGCCCAAATGATTAGTGCAATAAACTATAATACAGTACTTCTTGCAGGACTTTTCTCTCCAACGATTTTAGACAGAATCTGCGACGTAGTCGCATCCTTCCTCCTCTGTTACTCAGATCCTGTCCTCTCCATCTAGAAGTTACACTGCACTCCTTGCACTTAGTATCTGTTTATTCACAGATACTGGCTGGTGTCGGGTTCATACAGCTTCAGTTACATAACCTTTTCTATTAAAAGATGGCTGGACCATTGTAGCAAACAAGCCCTCTGACCTCTTGTGTCCCCCTATCTCCTCATAGAAAGTAAGCTCTTGCGAGCAGGGCCCTCACTCCTATTGCTTGATATGTTTATTTCTTTGTCTCATTGTAATGTCTATTATTGTCTGTTCATGTGTCCTCTGATTTGTAAAGTGCTACGGAATATGTTGGCGCTATAAAAATAAAGTTTATTATTATTATTATTATTTTTATTATTATTATTTTTGATCAGTGTTTGGGTGCGATCACATCAGCGTAGTTTAATCCATTCTTCTGGTCTGACACAGGGCCAGAAGAACAGATGAAATAATAAAAATGGCCTGCATAATGACGGACAGATCCCAAGGGACCCCATTGACTATAATGGGGTCTGTCGGGTATCCGTTGTTGTCTCAGTGACATCATCAGACGGAAAAAGTCAGGCTTGCAGGGCTTTTTCATCCATGATTTCAGATAGTCTCTGCACAGGATGGACTCCAAGACAGATGTGAACGTAGCCCTAGTCATTTTCATTGGTGTAGAAAAAGCATACATGTATTATTTTGAGTAAAAAGTTGCTGTTTAACAGCATCCTAATCCTTGTTATCTGAGTGCAGGGGTGCATACTACATTCTGCTGCATTGCAGATGGGTTGTATATACTCACACCAACAGTGCAGACAATTCTAAGAACCTGCAGCTAATACAGTAACACACTACATGGCTGCAGATGTTCTCTATAAAGTAGCAAAAGAGACAGAGGACTGGAACATGTTAAACACCACCGTGTCCCTTAATTCACTCCACGTCATCTGTAGATTCTCCTGGATAGGAAACTCTGACATAATCTTCTTAATGTTTCACAGACATAGCTCCTTGAGTGTCAGTATACAGACTTGTGTCACTCCACAGAGCCACAAAGACTATGATATCATTGTGACTGCTTTCCCATATGTTATATCCATCAGAGAAAATGCACTCTAAGGCTAGGTTCACACTTGTGCTGGGCTCTCTGTCGTTCGGGTCTGCTGGGGTAACCAAACAACAGAGAGCTAAAACAGCGGTTAGCCGAGAACACCCGCAGACCCCATAGACTATAAAGGAGTCCTCCAGGTGTCTGTTGAGTTTCTCCGTGCAGGACTCTTTTCTCCACCAATCTTCAGCGGTTTCTGTGGCAGAGACTCTGATGCAGATTTGACCCTAGCCTCAATCATTATTGTAGGATGACCCTTTTTATCAGACCTTGTATTGTAATTCTTAAATATTTTTAATGGATCCTATTTTATATAAACAAAGCTTATTCCATGAATAAAGAAAAGTTATGTAACTTACTAATATATATGTTTGCATTTCAAGATCTCTGTTTGCTGTTAGGGAATTACAACATTCTTTACATCCAGAAGCTGAACACCAGCAGAGATCTAGTATATCTCACATCTGAGACTGTCCTATATTGTAAAGATCTATGCAATCCTCCGGGCCTTCACAATGGTAGCATATAACTACACTGATACACTGTGACAACCCTCTGCTGTCTGAGTACACAGCACCAAGACAGGTATTTAACTTCTGAATGAAAGAAAGTAGGTCTGAAATTAAAGGGTTTATTCACGTTCAAATATGGGTGGCCAATCTTTAGGATAGGCCATCAATATTAGATGGGCAAGGGTCTGACACTCGGAGCCCCGCAGATCCGCTGCTTAGAACAATGCAGCTCCCAGTAATATTTACATTCTGGAGGCCATTCTGCTCACTTGCTCTACAAATTGTATCAGCAACTTCATGTACTGCAACGCTGTCCCATAGACTGCAGTGGGGCAGAACTGCAGTACTTAAAGTCACCACTACAGTTTGTATGGTGAGTAAGTAGCATGGCTTAAAGAGTCATTCCAGGAGTTAAATATTGATGACCTATCCCATATTTTCTAACTTTCAAATGAGAGGGACAAAATCTGTGTTGCGCACAGCATGTCATGGCACATTTCACGTCTGGTAGCTCCTACACAGTATAATATCTTCCTTGTGGTGTCCACACAATATGATGTCCCCTTGTGGCGTCCACACAATGTAATGCCCTCTCCTTGTGACACCAACACATTATACTTCACACAGTGCGAAAAAAGCTCAATTTGACCCATTACAAGTCAGGCCCTCAGTTGCTTGAACCAGCAGCATTATATATTGATGTCAGTACATTGAACCTGCATGTGTCCAAGATGCCAGCAGCAGTAGCAGTAGGGGCTGAATGGTGGAGCAGGAAGCTGACAGTTCCCTGCCTTACCATTGTACTCAAATTTGTATGCATCATGAGGATGCATATGGTGTTGAAGCCAGAATATACCACTAGATGCCTGGGACAGAAGGACAGAACCTGAAATCCAGGAATGTCCTTGCATGGTTGGGAGGTGTGCCTATTCCTGGAATAGATCATTATTTTCCACAGGCTCAGTGTAGCCCACAGAGGAGTAGGCCAATGGGTCCCTAAGTAGGGGTGGGCCCTCAGTTTCCTTACTTCCTGCATGAGCAGTGCATGCCTCAGTGTACACTCACTGTCCTACGTACAAATAGGCAACATACAGCATGTCACCCAGCCTATGCTTCCATGTAATTGACTGGGTAGATGATTTACCCAGTTTATTATTATATAGACCTGTGATTATCAGCCTTTTCAGACTCAGGACAACCCTGAAATTTTTTTTTTTTTACTCGAGACACCCCAACCAAATATTTTTTACCAACAGACAAAAAACAGCAGTTTTGATATGTTTTTTACCACAATTTTTGAATTTATAGTTGGAACATAAATTTGTTTTACTTGTAAATTTAGAAAACCTCACATAAAACCACATCAAAACTACAAATTGTACAGTGCTGCGGAAAATGTTGGCGCTATATAAATAAAATATATTATTATTATCAAAACTGTATGCATTTTATTCCCAGTGCAGTTTTGATGCAATTGTAAACACATAACAACTGCATCGTGTGAATGTACTCTTCAAGCTACACCATCCTATACTTTCCACCCAACACATACAAAAATTACATTTTATCATTAGGCTCACTTAGTGGTCCCCGCATAGTATATGCTCCCCAGTGGCCCAACACGTCAAATATGGTTTCCCAGTTACCCAACACAGTATAATACTCCCCAGTGGCCCCCCACTTTAGAATGCTTCTCAGAAACATAATAATGCTCCCCAACGGCCCACAGACACCTAATAATCCTCCCCAGTGGCCCCAGACAAGTACTAATTCTCCTCAGTGGCCTCCAGGCATGTAGTAATGCTCCCCAGTGGCTCCAGGCAACTAATAATGCCCCCTTGTAGCCCCCAGGCAAGTAATAATGTCCCTCAGTGGCCCTCAGGCAAGTAATAATGTTCCCCTGTAGCCCCAAGGACAAATAATAATGTCCCCCAGTGGCCTCCAAGCAAGTAATACTGTTCCCCTGTAGCTCCCAGGCAAACAATAATGTCTCACAGTAGCCCCCCAGACAGTGGCTCAGTGGTTAGCACTGCAGCCTTGCAGCGCTGGAGTCCTGGGTTCAAATCCTGCCAAGGACAACATCTGCAAGGAGTTTGTATGTTCTCCTCGTGTTTGCATGGGTTTCCTCCCACACTCCAAAGACATACTGATAGGGAATGTATATTGTGAGCCCTATATGGGACAGTGACTGTCAATGTCTGTAAAGCGCTGCGGAACATGATGGCGCTATATAAGTAAGCATAATAAATAAATAACAATTAATAATGTCCCCCAATAGCCCCACACTGAAGTTGTACTATATAAATAAAAAACATCCTTGTTCCCTGGGAGCTCTGCAGATCTCAATCTCCAGTGTTCTATTCAACTACATTGGCTTAATCCCTTAAAGCGATGTACGTCCATTTTCTCTCCAGAATGTTGAGGCACCCCTGGAGAGCCTCCACGGCAACCCGGTTGGGGATCACTGATATAGACACTGAGAAGCCCCCAGGCTTCCCAGTCTGACACTGATTATGTTATCGGTGAGGGGTCTGATACCCTGAACCCCTGCAGATCAGCTGCTTGAAGCAGTAACAGCAGTTGGGTGAGTGCTTTCCATTTCACAGGCTAGAGATATCACATTTATTTGTCACGTAACCTGTATACAACTCAGTCCCATTCACGTGATACCAATGTAAGGTGTTGTGTTTGGTATTCAATGAAGAGGCCATCTGAACATTGCAGTCTCTTCAAACAGCTGATCAGTGGGTGTCCTGGGTGTCAGTCATCATTATTACGATTCCAGAAAATCCCTTTAACTTTTTTCCTACATCAGACATGCAATAATCCATGTAATAAGCTCTGTGACAGTTTACAGCAAATAACATAGGCAGAATAAAGGGGTCTTTCACTGTTTACATAAGTGACAACTGTTCCAACCCTTTCCCTATTCCTTCAAACCTGGGAAACTCCACAGGGGGTGAAATGGTGAGAATTTACTCTGACACCCCAAATGTTTTCCCAAACATGACAAATAATAATAAGGCATAGGTCTTCATGGGACTGTAATGTGCAGTATCTAGGTTGTATGTGTCAGAATGGCAAGAGAGAGTACAAATATGCGTTTTTGGCTACTTCTGTGTGTTTTTAAAGGCATAGTGACATCAAAGAACGTGACTGATGACAGTTTAGAGAGAGAGTGGTAGTAATAGTTATTGTGACAAGCACAGAAGCACTGGCCTGGTCAGAGGTCACAGACAGGCCCTCTGATCTTGTTCCACAGTCATGCTTTGGTCACATAAAATTCCCAAGACTGGGTCTACATGTCACGGGGTAACACTGGAACAGGTGACAGGTTCAGATATAATTTTGTTAAGTTCTTAGGGCAAGAATCTATTTGAAGTGGGCAGGCAAAGGCCAGAAAATAAGTTGTAAAATTTCACAGCACTTCCCTGGTGACCTTGAGCCTAAGATAACAGGAATATAAGAAATGTGTTTCCCTTCAATTGAGATGCTGCAGGCTTGAAGGAAACCCTTGGATGTTTTAATGCATAAAGAATCAATTTCCTGATGGAAGGGGTTGGATGTCATCCAAAAATGCCTGTCACTGATAAAAGAAGGGACTGAGATCCTCTGGAGGGCAGGCACATAGTATATGACAAACATATTACACAGGAATCGAGGCCATGTGTTCCCCTGCCAGGAACATAGCAAAACCAGAGAATTATAACTATTACATCACTGGCAATCACACGCTGAGTCAGAGATGGTAAATGTTACGTTTCCCCACAAACACCTGAAAGTAAATCCCCTTCAGTGATGTCATGTTCTGGAATCTGTTATGATGTCTGCCAGATGTTAAGGTTTTGTCTAAACTTCCTGTGAAATAAAACCAATGCATGGTTTATAGTAGGACTAGATTTAGCATAATGCCAATCTAGACAAGGTCCTAAAGTCACACACAAGGTCACAGTTCCACAAAACGACATCAGACTTTAAAAAATACAAAACAATGCATAAAAGGAGTGTGGCAATTGTTGTCTCAACTTTCTTATTAGTACCAAGACTCTTTAGGGATTTGGGATTGGGGTAAAGGTAAGTCAGTCATAATGTGGGGTTAAGAAGAGAAATGTCTCTAGTATGTAATGTGCAACAAAAAGTGCCCTAAGTGTGAGAAGTAGGAAACTATCTATAAATGTGCCTTATTCTGTTTGCTATAAAAAAGGAAATCACAACTAATACAGTCTGCCTATTTCCTATATCTGCCTACATAGAGAAAGGCCATGTTAAAACCATCAACTATGAAATAAGGCCGGGGCACCAAGTTGCGAAAACGCTGCAATCCCATCCACACATCGCAGAAAAATATCAACAGCAGAAATGCTGTGATTTTGAAAACTGTTGCACAGAGGAAAACTCTGCGGACTTTCTGTGAAAAACGCTGCGGAAAAAAAATTATGGATTTCCACTGCTGTCTTTTCTGCAGCCACTGTCTTGTGGCTCAAATGTCCCCTCTGAAGACACCAAGAGACTATGGCAGTATTGCAAACAGTAAGATTAAAGCATCTGTTCCACCTTTCCACATTTCCGATAGAGAAATTATAGAGTTACTCTGTATGCACACTGCATTACTTATCCTGTACTGATCCTGAGTTACAGCCTGTACTATAATCCAAAACTGCGCTCACTATTCTGCTGGTGGAACCATTAGGCCAGGGCCCCACTTTGCGAAAATGTAGCAGCATTTTACATTACATGAGTAGATTGGATTCTAGCGAATCCCATTCAAAAATTAAAGAGAAATACCCACAGCGGAAATGCTACAATGTCCAAAACCGTTTTTGGAAATTGCAGCATCTTAGTTATACCTGTGGAAACATGGGCATTTACCATATAGGTATAATAGAAGCAGAAAGCCCGCAGAGGAAAACTCTGCAGACTTTCTGCAAAAAATGCTGCGGAAAAAACGCAATGTGTATCTGCCGTGGCCTAAGACAGTTTTCATAAATATATCCCACTACTGTGTATATACATTACATTACTTTTCCTGTACTGATCCTGAGCTACATCTTGTATTATAATCCAGAGCTGCACTCACTATTCTGCTGACAGAGTCACTCTTATCCTGTACTGACCTAAAAGAGGTTGTCATGGGCAAAACAATTATTTTTAAAATAGACCGGGGGAGGTGAAAAAAAAAATCATACTCACCTGTCCCTGCTGCTCCTGTGTACTCCCAGAGTGGGCCGGTTCTACTGCTCCGGCGTCTTTTCAGAGAGAAACTGCTCGCTGGCTGTGGTCACATTCCCTTTGCTGAAGCCGCTGATTGGCCTCAGCGGTCACGTACGGCAGGGACTTCCGCTGGAAGACAACAAATGACCAGGAGGAATGGACCACGCTGGGAGGCACTGGAGCACCAAGGAAAGGTGATTATGATTTTTTTTTTTATTTTTTTCACCGCCGCCCGGTCGATTTAAAAAATATTTTGGGTGCCCATTTTTGCTTGGACAACCCCTTTAAGGCTAAGGCCCCACGTTGCGGAAACGCAGCAGAAAAAAAAATCTGTGTTTTTCAGAACGTGAAAGAGATTTTGGTTAATCTTGCACAAACACGCATTGCAGAAGCATGTTATTTTTAACTGCAGAAATGCGTTTTTTTGAGCCAAAGCCAGGAATGGATTGAGCAGAAGGTAGAAGTATAAGAGCCTCCTATATATTTTCCATTCCTTTTGTAGTCATTCTTGGCTTTGGCTCAAAAAAAAAAAACACAGCAAAATATGCAACAAAAAAGCTGTGTTTCCATAATGTGGGGCCTTAGCCTAAGGTAGCGAAATGCAGCAAAAAAACACTGCAGAAAAAAACGAGGTGGAAACGCATTGTGATATTTTCCGCAGCGTTTTTCATTGCATTTTCACAGAGTTTTCCTCTGTGGATTTTCTGCCCCTATTATACACATACAGAAACACCGGCATATATGCAGGTATAATGGACATGCTGCTATTTTCAAAAAAAAGCAGGTGTTTTTAAAAACACAGCTTTTCCGCTGCAGATTTTTTTCTGCAATGTGTGGATGGGATTAGCCAGAATCCTATCCACTTTGCAGGTAATGTAAAACACAGCGTTTTCACAACGTGGGGCTTCAGTCTTAAACTGGTTGCACATGATTGTGTGCTAACCGGCGGCCGTGAATGAACAGCATGGGCAGCGCGCGGGTGACACACAGATGTCATCCATGTGGCGCCTTTGCACCGGCCGTGCTTCCGCTGCCCATTTCATTCAATGAATAGGAGCCGTGGAAGCAGGGCCGCAAAATTGGACAGGAATAGGACCTGTTCCATATTTTGTGACCCGGACTGTTTCACGGTCATGTGTAGGGGCCCATAGAAATTAGTGGGTCAGTGTGCTAACCGGAAAAGACCAGGATAGCACACTGACCATTCATACAGTCATCTACAAGGGGGTTTAATCGCATCTTTTATTACATCCTTATACTCCAAAGCTTCTGTAGGGCTCAAAACTAAAATCTCTCAGTATTTTCTGCTTGTTAAATGTCTACAACACTTGGTAACTTGGATTTATGGCAAGTATAACATGTATACCAAAACACTCACTGTACAGTGAAAAAATTTAGCTAGCTCTATTAATGTGAGCTAGCTCACATTAATTTAGCTAGCTCTATTATTATAAAATGTAGTTGCTTAAAAAACAGCCATACAATTTTGACTTGCCTTCTTTTGCATAGATATAATAAAATGTATAAAATCTAGTTACACTTTCTTGGTGCCCGCTTTGCTCCTATCACATTGCTGCACCTGAGGCCCTCACAGACATTTGGCGTACAGCACAGTGCACAATATGCACTATGAGAATCCTGAGTGATTTGTGGAAAGATGCTTTAAAGCTCCAATAAACACATAATGAGGCAATGATGCGCGCACCACAAAGACTCAATGATCTTGTCCAGGCCTGATAAACAAACTGTAGTACAAAGTGGTACGATGTTCTTCCTTAATTTTTAACAGAAGGGTGTTACACACTTCGCCCCTTTACAGTGCCTGTTCTCCTCACCTCTAAAAATACCCATGATGTGACTGGTTCAGATGGCGACCATGTGCTGTTTAATACCTCCACCTGAATACACACTGCCTGTCCATCTGTCTTCCTGCTGTCAGGGGGGGATCATTGCTGGAGAAAGGCACTTATCAGCAGGGTGCTTCTCATGAGAGAGGCCCTAGGGAGACCAGCAGAGGCGGAAGAGGTACAGACGTGATGTCTGTCTATCAGTGCGGATCTTCTACCTTGCTGCTTATGTGGATTATGTAGGATTATAACATAGCCATTTTATAATCTCTGCATGTGGGGAATATTTTTCTACAGTAATAAGAGATAGTAAAGCCTTTACATTAAATCAGAACCCCCGAGACTCAATGCAGGTCCATAAACAGACACAAGCCATAGGGGATAAGTTGATAGACACTTAATAGGTGTGCAATCCATAAACACATGAAAGTAATGTATCTGATAATCGGCATGCTCATAAATAACAGGCTGGCATTAAACGCTGACATCTGCAGCTGTTTTTATTTCTTTACAGACTTTTGTTATGGTCACAATCCACTGGTGTTTGTGAGAGGCAGATTGGTCTTCTTGCATGAAGCCTGGTAATATTCTGTTTAAGGCTAAGGCCCAACATAGCGAGCAGCAGCTGAACAACACAGAAAGTCTGCAGAGGAAAACTTTCTGCCTCTATTATACCTATGCGGAAAACGCCAGAGTATCCGTAGGTATAATTGACATGCTGTGATTTACAGAAACATGAGCGTTTTTGAAATTGCAGCATTTCTGCTGTAGATTTTTTTCTGCAATGTGTGGATGGGATTAACCAGAATCCCAACCACTTTGCAGGTAATGTAAAATACTTCTTTTTTTGCTGCAGCATCTCCATGCTAAAAAAATACCTTTCCATTAATTTAGCTAGCACTTTTATTATAAAAGCTGACACTGACCCCCCTCCCACATGGTATAACACCCCCTTTCCTGGCCCCCACACTGTAAATACTCCTGAATGTTATTTGGAGGACCATAATGTGTCCTCCTGGATACAGTGTAACAAGTCAACCAAAGTCCCCAGCATTCACATACTCTGCCCTGTGTGAATGTGTTACTAGCATCTTAAAAAGTAACGAGTGTCAAAGTGCTGTTGTGTTAGCCGGGGACAAGTTTCAGACTTGGTGTGTTGTCACAGGTGTCTCCACCAGATGGGACACAGTAATACCAAAGCTGTGCCACCAATTCCCTGTGAGGAACAATGCACAAAAAAGCACACTCATCATTCTATCGTCACCTTCTCTGCCCCTAATAAAATAAAGCCCAGTTCCTGGCAATTAAGTTTTACCCAGAACATACTGTATGTAGATATACAGTGGGGAAAAAAGTATTTAGTCAGCCAACAATTGTGCAAGTTCTCCCACTTAAAAAGATGAGAGAGGCCTGTAATTGACATCATAGGTAGACCTCAACTATAAGAGACAAAATGAGAAAACATATCTAGAAAATCACATTGTCTGATTTTTTAAAGAATTTATTTGCAAATTATGGTGGAAAATAAGTATTTGGTCAATAACAAAAGTTAAGACGCTCCTCTGTCCTCCACTCATTACCTGTAGTAATGGCACCTGTTTGACATTGTTAGCGGTATAAAAGACACCTGTCCACAACCTCCAACAGTCACACTCCAAACTCCACTATGGTGAAGACCAAAAAGCTGTGGAAGGACACCAGAAACAAAATTGTAGACCTGCACCAGGCTGAGAAGATTGAATCTGCAATAGGCAAGCAGCTTGGTGTGAAGAAATCAACTGTGGGAGCAATAATTAGAAAATGGAAGACATATAAAACCACTGATAATCTCCCTCGATCAGGGGCTCCACGCAAGATCTCACCCCGTGGGGTCAAAATGATCACAAGAACGGTGAGAAAAATCCCAGAACCACACGGGGGGACCTAGTGAATGACCTGCGGAAAGCTGGGACTAAAGTAAAAAAGGCTACAGTCAGAAACACACTATGCCACCAGGGACTCAGACCCTGCAGTGCCAGACGTGTCCCCCTGCTTAAGTCAGTACATATCCGGACCCATCTGAAGTTTGCTAGAGAGCATTTGGATGTTCCAGAAGAGTATTGGGAGAATGTCATATGGTCAGATGAAACCAAAGTAGAACTGTTTGGTAGAAACACAACTCGTGGTGTTTGGAGGAGAGTGAATGCTGATTTGCATCCAAAGAACACCATACCTACTGTGAAGCATGGGGGTGGCAACATCATGCTTTGGGGCTGTTTCTCTGTAAAGGGACTAGGACGACTGATCCATGTACATAAAAGAATGAATGGGGCCATGTATAGTTAGATTTTGAGTGCAAACCTCCTTCCATCAGCAAGGGCATTGAAGATGAAACGTGGCTGGGTCTTTCATCATGACAATGATCCCAAGCACACCGCCAGGACAACAAAGGAGTGGCTTCATAAGAAGTATTTCAAGGTCCTGGAGTGGCCTAGCCAGTCTCCAGATCTCAACCCCATAGAAAACCTTTGGAGGGAGTTGAAAATCCAGCAACAGTGTGTGCCAACCTTGTGAAGACTTACAGAAAACGTTTGACCTCTGTCATTGCCAACAAAGGATATATAACAAAGTATTGAGATGAACTTTTGTTATTGACCAAATACTTATTTTCAACCATAATTTGCAAATAAATTCTTTAAAAAGTCAGACAATGTGATTTTCTAGATATGTTTTCTCATTTTGTCTCTCATAGTTGAGGTCTACCTATGATGTCAATTACAGGCCTCTCTCATCTTTTTAAGTGGGAGAACTTGCACAATTGGTGGCTGACTAAATACTTTTTTCCCCACTGTAGGTTCTGTGCTGCGCCAAATCCATATAATCAGGCAAATGATTTGATTTCAGATTAAGATTGACACAATTTGGTCATAACAGCCGTCCAACACAACTGTATGCAACACTGGTACAAAACTGAATAATAAAAACTTATTTTTACAAATTTCTACAGTACTTTGTGTTTTAGTTCTTTACAGTGTCTAAGATCTCTTTTTGAAATTAGTGAATGGATATGCTATAAACTCCTCACAGATAGGGGTCCCATCTTCGGGATCCATATGTATATCCAAGATAGAAGCTACCTAACTCACGTCCCACCTGGTGAGGGAGTCACAGCATACAGACAAGGAATGAAAGGAGAGCATGTTATGTATAAACTAGATGTATAATACTTTGCAGCTGTCTATCATGTGTGACAGTTTCATAACAGTGAAAGCTCTTTGAGACTATGACCCAAAATTGCATTAAAAAGTGGTCTTCTATGGGCTGGTCCTCAAAAAGAAGATGGTTAATATGGAAAACGTAAAATCTGTCACAAAAAATGTGGAGTAAGGGAGTTGTTTTCTCAAAGGGTGTTCTTTTGGAGAGGTTTCACTGTACATAAAATAACTAGCAAGCTCAAAGAAACTGTTGGAGTGCTGTCTTATTCTTACAATTTAATAGTTTATCTATGTGGAGTCCAGCCAGTCCCCTTGAGTACCCATGACTGCAAATTGTGCTACCTGTCCTTTAAAGCAGTATCCCAGCATAGGTGACTGTCCTCTCGCAGAAATAGGTCCAACCGTCCAATAGCTCTCCCAGTTCATTTGGACTTGCTGGTTACTGCTTCCTCGTAGCAACCCTCCAACCCAATTTGTCCTCTGCTCCTGTACACCATCTCTATCCTTTAAAGAACATGGGAGCAGACCTTTAAATAGATAACCATCTCCCACCCTCCATAAACCTGGGTAACACGTGACATCAAACAGCATCCACCATGGGACAGCAGCACACAATTAATTTCTCCTGTGGTACAACTCATGGGTGCTAGTTCTGCCTATAAAGAATCGTTGCAAAATACAGTTCCTGGAAAGTTCTAGAACACTGAACGCACAATGATCTGCACCAATTAAAGCAACATGAGCATGTGCAAAGTGCATCTTCCAACAAGTGTGAACCTAGTGCAATTCTGCAGCTGCATAGCAGTTTTATGGAGCACACTTGTTAGATATGTACTGCATTACGGCTACCTCTTTATTGGTTAACATTCATGTCTACATGACAATGCACTAATTCACCTACCTGACATATCGTCATATTAGCTTCTTGTGCACAGGCAGAAAGATCAGAAAACACACTGACAATGGACAATAAAAAATATATGTCTGAATCACTTCCATCTGCTTATGCTGGCAGAAGAATCATAAGTGCAGTGCTGTGAGTCATGGGATATCCCTTCCATAAAGTGACCACAAACCCCTACAGTAAGCTGAAGTAAGGTGAATGTGGCTTTAGGTTTATCCTGTTTACATTAAGAACATTCAACACATAAGGAAAAGATTTGCCTTCAAATATCATCTACTTCTGGTAATAAACACATGGAATAAGGGAAGACGAGGTAAGAATGGGATTAAAATATAACTGGAGTAGAGCACTCGGCTATCTCCAGCAATCCCATAGACATAGAGGATGAAAGGAAAATAATCACACATGTTTGATCTGCTCCTACATCATGTTATCCCCTATCCTGTGTTACCTCTTATAGTTAGGTCTTGAACACATTTGTGTAATTTCTTCCTTCTTTATACAGGGGATTTATTTATTATAGCTGACTGCATTTTAAGGGGAGCTGCACTAAACAGAAGTCTGTGATTCAGATGACTATGACTGTCTTAGGTCTTATGCACACGACATTGATGTTTTTGATGTATCTAATGGGCGTTAAAAAGGGACATACATGTCCGTTTTTAATGGGCGTTTTGCATCCGTTCTGTTTTACTGTTTTTGATGGCTGTCATCCATTTTGCATCAGTATTTAACTGTCAGTGAAATAAATTGGATGAAGCACTTCCACTCCAGCAATGGAAACAAATCAGTGTTATTATTATTATTGTTTATTTATATAGCACCATTAATTCCATGGTGCTTTACATTTGAGGATTTACATACGGTACGCAAGATATACAAAAGAGATAATACTAACAGAGACCAACTGGCACAGTGGGATAGAGGGCCCTGCCCGCAAGGGCTTACAATCTATGCGTTGCTTCATTACTCTAAGGTTAGACACACATCCCGCGTTGGAGTCTCCACTGCAGAGTCCACTGAAGATTGGTGGAGAAAAATGTCCTGCGTGGAGGAATTTTTTTTCACTGCTGCTTTCAGTTTTGACAGACCCCATTATAGTCAACCACTGTTTTAGCAGTTCACCTCTCTGGCAGTGAATAATGGCCGTGTGACATCACATGGCAGCATTAAATTTAAGGTCTGTGAATGGGGTCTTCTCAAGTGGCCATTATTTTTGAGGTCATGTCCTATTTTTTTCACGAATCTCTCCATACATTGTAATGTACGGGGGATCTGTGAAAGCGGCCACACCGGCCTCGTGTGTAAGAAGGCCACACGACACAGTAGGAAATAGGTCATACAACTATAATACAAGTATACAATAGCCTAATAAGGACATACTTATACTATGATATTAAGATGACTTCTTCTAGCACAATGGGACAGATTTACTATTGTGGTTGCATCATTGTTGTAAAATGCAACAAGACCTGCTGAAAACTGGTGAAATTTGGCACATCAAGTTTTAAGAACAAATTTTTCCATCTTGCACCAAAAGGGGGCTTAGCTTAATATGGTTTTACCAGGAAAGGGGTATGGCTTAAATACGGCAAGATGTGCCAAATTGAGTCATATTTTTAAGTAAAATTTTTGGTCCAAAGTAAACCAAATAAAAGTGGTATACACTAAGGCTGAGGCCCCATGTTGCAGAAGCGCAGCTTTTATTGTTGCAGATTTTGTTGCGTTTTTTTGAGCCAAAGCCAAGAATGGCTACAAAAGGAATGGGAAATATACAGTGGGTACAGAAAGTATTCAGACCCCTTTAAATTTTTCACTCTTTGTTTCATTGCAGCCATTTGCTAAAAGCAAAAAAGTTCATTTTATTTCTCATTAATGTACACTCAGCACCCCATCTTGACAGAAAAAAACAGAAATGTAGATATTTTTGCAAATGTATTCAAAAAGAAAAACTGAAATATCACATGGTCATAACTTAAGTCTGCACATTGCGAGGGTTAGCTGCAGTGGAATTGTCAGTGAAGTGGTTAACCTGCTATAAAGGAGAAGTGTAGTGTGTTAGATTTTAACAAGTCCCATCCACACATTGCAGGCTTTGAATTTGCAGCATTTCAATTATTGCTGTGTGTTTTGCTGTAGATTTCGGTTAGCCACACAGGAAACTAGAGGCGTAGTTTGAAGCTCCTGGGTCCCAGTGCAAAATTTGTAATTGGGCCCCTACATATCCATTAGAATAATGGTGTATTTTACCTGACAGAGGGACCTTTGGGGCCACTTCAGGGTCTAAGACTGGTAGCAACTTTCTACAGCTATGCCCCTGCAGGAAACTGTCCATAAAACCTGCAGCACAAACCACTCAATTTCAAAAGTTTTTTTGCTGCAGGCGAGTCCACTGCAGGAATTTTGTTATGAAGCATCTGTGTTCACATCTTATTAAATAAACAGAAAAAAAGAAATCTCTATAGGGACTGATCTGTCATATGAAAGACACACATGGATACCATTGTTTTTTGTGGTGATTTCTGCCACAGAGGCTCCTAATCCAAATGTGAACATAAATTTACTCTGCATAACTATTACTAAATATGAGCTGGCATTCTTACATTTGGTGATACCCACCTGACTGGGAGTCCAAATGTCGGGTAATGGGTTTAACCATCTTTTACAATTATCATTTTTTTTCAGTTAAAAACTGGTTATGAAACTGATTTATGACACAATAATCTGGCACGTTGCTGCATCAACTAGAATGTCTTCAACCGTGCCTCCAACTGCATGAGCATAGAAGCCAGATCCTTCCGTGTTTCCCTAGGCCTGGGGGTTAAGTTGTTTGGACAGATAACAAGTGGACTGCTGTAAAGAATTCACACCTGCAGGTTGTACAAACATCTCTCTCAGTGGGTGGGGAACAGTTTGTGCCACTGAAACAGAACAGCCTCCATTTTAGTGAAGGATCCTGGGTGTGACCACCACCATAAAGCTGTCATGGTGCATGGGTTAAGGATGAAAGTAAACTGTGCTGTTGGCCATGTCATAAAACACATCTAAATAATGATTTTTTTTTTTTTAGACTGGATGACATAAATTATGACTGTGTTGTGTGCATATGTTTATCTACTGAGAGGTGGTTACAATGACATTTCTAAGGTTCTATTCATATAGGGAAGGATTTATTAGGACTGGTGTCACAAGTCACTCTAATAAACAAGAATGTTGAATTAAATTGCACCAGATTTGCACCATTTTTGCCTTTAGGTTTAAAGGAGTTTTCCAGTCCCAAATTGATTTTTCATACTGATAACCCATCTAATAGCAGCACTGCTCCTATTACATTGAATGGGAGCAGCATTGAATGTGCTCCCTGTCCATCAACTTCGAGTACCCGAAGGCTGCTGGGACAGCTGATCTGTGTTGGGTTTGGGTGTCAGACCCCAACAGATCACATACAGATGACCTGATCTGTGTTGGGTCCAGATGTCAGACCCCCACAGATCACATACTGATGTCCTATCATGTGGATAGGTCATCAGTATGAAAAATCAGTTTGGGGCCAGAAAACCCCTTTAATAAATCTGTCTGAAATATGTTACCCATGATCTTGCTATTAGTCTATTTAACTTTTGGCTATGTTTTGTGCATTCTTTGTGCAAATTGTTTCTTTTGGGGAATCAGGTTACACCAAAGACTAGCATAAACTGATGATTAATAATGGCCACTGTGTTTGCAGGGTACATGTGTTCCAGGAATTCAATTCAGGATGGCAAATCACGTCAATCCATCTTCTTTGTTATTTACAACACACAACATATACAACATTTTAGCTTATATAACTGACTTTTTCCGATAGAAAACGCAGTACATATCTATACAATAAATAGCATCAAGATTTTTATTGTCAAAGGATTGGAGCAATCAAATTGGATGTGAAGGTGAACACAGCTTTAAAACAATATTCTAGATTTTTTTTAACTATACAAGGTAGTCACTGAAGTAGATTAAAATTGTGTAAAAACACTGCAGAACTAATACTTAAATGGTCACTAACTTTACTGACAACTTAGTCTCATTTCATAGAGCATTTGATTCTGGACCAAAATGTAATGCGCTTTAATTAAAAATATGGCTGTTTTCTGCCTGAAAAATCTCTCTAAAGTTCCTGTCTCCCTTCTAGCTAATTTACTGTTCACTCTTTTGTTACTAAGGAAGTCTATCCCTAGATACATCACATTCCATCCTTCTTATCTCAGTGCACTAATATAGTCTTAAAAGATCAGGAAAACAAAAAAAAAAAATTGTAATACCTCTATACTAGGCCCAGATAGTACACTACCTCCACACTGTGACTACTACCATTACACTACATAGTGAATCAAAAACAACAGTCATGCACTACACAGACTTCTATCCTAATAAACATCAGATCAATTAAAGGGTTTTCCGGCCCCAAATTGATTTTTTTTTATACTAATAACCTATCCACAGGACAAGTCATCAGTATGTGATCTGTCAGGGTTCAACACACAGATCATCTGTTCTAGCAGCTTCCGGGTGCCTGATGCTGCTAGTGGAAAGGATCCAGCACTGCTACTATTCAAGTAATAGGAGCGGCACTGCACCTGGAGGCTGCTAGAACAGTCGGACACCGACAGATCACAAACTGATGTCCTGTGGATAGGTCACCAGTATCAAAAATCAGTTTTTAGCTGGAAAACCTATTTAATTTAGTGATTTAATAATACCCTTTTCTGCCCCCAGTAATAACAACCCCCTTTTTTGCACATATGCAATACAAATGAGCACCTTTGTATTTCCTTATGATTTATTATAGTGCCCCCTTATAAATAATAGTCCTTGCTTTTGAATAATAGATTTGATTATAAATCAATCCCTCTTACCGACGTCCTGTGCGTTGGTCAGGGAGGAAGCAGCGGCTCCATTCATCCGCATCGCAGATAGGTGAGTATGACTTTTTTTTTGTGGGTATATTAATAGCATAGCTCCCGATGGGGGAGTCCCGATTTTACACAGCTGTCCCATGGTCCCGGATAGCTTATGGTTTGTCCCGTTATGCCCCTGAAGTGTTTTGCTGTTAACAAACTTTATTAGGGTAGTGTAAAGGCTAAATGGTAGATGCTAAATCCTAGTAAGTAAAGGTCCTTTGATGACGTCATGACCATGTGATCAGACTCTTGTGTGGGCGGAGCTATTCTGGATACCGCGGGACGGACTGTGATGTTACACAGAAATCTGGGAACAGAGAGTGGTCGAAGAGACAGAGAGACAGTATGTGTGAGGAAGAGGGGGGAACTGGGGGCAGATGTAGAGGCCAGTTAAACTGAAGGCAGATGAAGGGGGCAATTAAACTGCTGGCAGATAAAGGGTGACATTAAGCTGGTGGTAGATGGAGGGGGCAATTAAACTGGGGGCAGATGAAGGGGGCATTAAGCTGGTGACAGACGAAGGGGGACATTAAAATGGTGGCAGATAAAGGGGGACGATAAACTAGGGGCAGATGGAGGGGGATATTGAACTGGGGGAGCAGATGGAGGGTGACATTAAACTGGGAGCAACTGGAGGAGAACATTAAACCGTGGGGGGGGGTAGCTGGAGGGGGACATGTCTGCCTCTAGTTACCCCCAGTTTAATGTCACCCTCCAACTGCCCCATAGTTTAATGTCACCCTACAGCTACCCCAGTTTAATTTTCCCGCAGCACTTTTCACGCTGTCTGTATGTAGTGACCGTGTGATGTAATTACAGCCTTGTCACATCGATGTGTATAGGACGAGGCTGTAATTACATTACATGGCTGCTATGAGATGAATGACACTATCTGAACAGAGAAGGGGTCACGGCACTTACACAGGTACCATAATTCATTCAAATAGCTGTTCCTGGGTGTCCCGGGTATTGGAACCCTAATATTTTTTTTTCCCTTGTTTTTTTTTTTCCTTTTTAATTAGGAAACACCTGGGGCATTATTAATAAGGGACATTATTTACATGGGGTACACAGGAAAGTTATTAGTTTGAATATGCACTTGGGAGTATTATTCATTATGGGGGATTATATCAATATATTCTATAATTGGGATAGCAGCAGAATGGGGGCTATGTGTAGATGAGGACAATGTGGGTCGGGTGCCTGGAAAAGTGAGGAGATAAAGATGTCTGTGAGGAGATAAAGATGTCTGCAGAGCACTGTGCAGAGTCGCTATATACCACTATACACTCACCATATACTGATAGTATCGGTATCCGAACATGTCCAAGTTGGTGGCCCGCTTGGACATGTTCGCCCCCCTGTGCTGAACCCCTAGCTACGCCTCTGATCCCCCCATATAGTAGTTCCCCTAGCCTTATTGAGAAATACATCCTCCTTATAAATAGCCCCCTTATATATTAGGACCCTTTATTAATAACAGTTCCTACTTATATGATAAGTCTTATATTCTAGGTTCTTCAAAGTAGCCACCTTTTGCTTTGATTACTGCTTTGCACACTCTTGGCATTCTCTTGATGAGCTTCAAGAGGTAGTCACCTGAAATGGTCTTCCAACAGTCTTGAAGGAGTTCCCAGAGATGCTTAGCACTTGTTGGCCCTTTTGCCTTCACTCTGCGGTCCAGCTCACCCCAAATCATCTCAATTGGGTTCAGGTCTGGTGACTGTGGAGGCCAGGTCATCTGGCGTAGCACCCCATCACTCTCCTTCTTGGTCAAATAGCCCTTACACAGTCTGGAGGTGTGTTTGGGGTCATTGTCCTGTTGAAAAATAAATGATGGTCCAACTAAACGCAAACCGGATGGAATAGCATGCCGCTGCAAGATGCTGTGGTAACCATGCTGTTTCAGTATTCCTTCAATTTTGAATAAATCCCCAACAGTGTCACCAGCAAAGCACCCCTACACCATCACACCTCCTCCTCCATGCTTCACGGTGGAAACCAGGCATGTAGAGTCCATTTGTTCACTTTTTCTGCGTCGCACAAAGACACGGTGGTTGGAACCAAAGATCTCAAATTTGGACTCATCAGACCAAAGCACAGATTTGCACAGGTCTAATGTCCATTCCTTGTGTTCTTTAGCCCAAACAGGTCTCTTCTGCTTGTTGCCTGTCCTTAGCAGTGGTTTCCTAGCAGCTATTTTACCATGAAGGCCTGCTGCACACATTCTCCTCTTAACAGTTGTTGTAGAGATGTGTCTGCTGCTAGAACTCTGTGTGGCATTGACCTGGTCTCTAATCTGAGCTGCTGTTAACCTGCGATTTCTGAGGCTGGTGACTCGGATGAACTTATCCTCCGCAGCAGAGGTGACTCTTGGTCTTCCTTTCCTGGGCGGTTCTCATGTGAGCCAGTTTCTTTGTAGCGCTTGATGGTTTTGGCCACTGCACTTGGGGACACTTTCAAAGTTTTCCCAATTTTTCGGACTGACTGACCTTCATTTCTTAAAGTAATGATGGCCACTCGTTTTTCTTTACTTAGCTGCTTTTTTCTTGCCATAATACAAATTCTAACACTCCATTCAGTAGGACTATCAGCTGTGTATCCACCTGACTTCTGAACAACACAACTGATGGTCCCAACCCCATTTATAAGGCAAGAAATCCCACTTATTAAACCTGACAGGGCACACTTGTGAAGTGAAAACCATTTCAGGTGACTACCTCTTGAAGCTCATCAAGAGAATGCCAAGAGTGTGCAAAGCAGTAATCAAAGCAAAAGGTGGCTACTTTGAAGAACCTAGAATATAAGACATATTTTCAGTTGTTTCCACATTTTTTTTTTTTTAAACTCGTTTTATTGAAGATTGCGTATCAGACACAAGAAAAGGAATCAAAACATATACATAACATGTTGCGCACCAAAAAACGAGAGTTTAAATGTAAATTCACTCAACGCACCACATCCCACCTCGCCAGGCCCTCGTCCCATCCGGACCATATAGCGTAGACTCGGTACAGAAAGGATATGATCAGGACATGCATAATACTGTATACATCAGTTATGTACAAAACATGCAGTCAATAAGTCAAGGGTAACAACAAGGATACACTCCAAAATGAGAGGTCGTGGATACTCCTGGTGTCTCGCACCCCTCACGGCATGAGTAAATGAATGGCAGAGCGCAATGAGGGAGCCGTATATTGGGTTACCGGAGAATTGCACCATGTTCCCCACACCTTATGGAATTTCTGAGGGCACCCTCTCCCTTTATACACAATCTGGTTATAAGGAAGAACAGTATTAACAAGTTTCTTCCACTGAGATACTGATGGGGGTTTCGGAGCCATCCATCGCAGTGCGATAGCTTTCCTGGCATAGAATAAAGACTCCCTCAAGAGGATTCTAACATGGTGTTGCCATTCTTCTTCATCTAATACGCCAAAAAGGCATATCTCTGGGGTTAATGGTATAGGTTTAGCCAGAACTTCCGCCAGGAGATCCACGACCCCTTTCCAAAAACATTGTATGATCGGACATTCCCAAATCATATGCCAAAAGTCTGACTGTGGACAAGGACACCTAAGGCATCCGGGGTTGGGCAGACGTCCCATTTTGTAGAGACGGGAAGGTGTCAAGTAACATTGGTGTAGAATATATGTTTGAATCAGTTTGTTGTTAGCTGAGGGCGACACATGTTGAGGAGATTCAAGGATGTCTTGAAACATCTCATTTGTGAGAGTTGGGATATTTATGCACCACCGCGTCAGGGCCGGGGCGTCCAATGTGGATACCTTGGCCTGTATCAGATGTGCATATAAAGTAGATATCAAACCCCCAGGGCCCTGTGAGCGAAGTATGCCGATAAGCGGATACTCAGATATATTGTCCAATCGATCCGGGAACTGAGAAGAGAGTGCATGTCTAATCTGTAGATATCTAAAGAACTGCGTTCTAGGGATGCCATAGGAGGAGCTTAGCGAGTCAAACGTTTTAAAAACACCTTGTATGTACAGGTCACTAAGAGAGGACACGCCATATTGCGACCAGGCCCGGGTGCCAGGCAGGGCAAATAACGTCGGCAGACCAGGGTTGTGCCAAAGCGGGGTCTCTGCAGGTATATCAGAATAAGCGGACACCTTTTTCGCCTGACGCCAGACCTGTCCCGCCAGGGCATGGATGGGCAACAATTTCCCCCTGAACAAAGCCGGGTGTTCCAACACCGGCCACAAATTACGCAGACCCAGGTGGTGAGCCAAATGTGCCTCGGACCCCGGTAGGGGATCAGATGAGAGCCACTTCTTAATGAAACGGAGCTGTCCTGCCAGGTAGTAAAGAAACAGGTCAGGGAGTGATGCACCCCCGAGCTGCTTCGGTCGTTGTAGAGAGGACAACCTAAGCTTAGATCTAGAGTTTCCCCATATAAAGGAGATAATGAGGGAGTCCATTTGTTTAAAAAATCTAAGGGGTATGGACACAGCAGAATGGCTTATAGCATATAGACATTTGGGTAGTACTATCATTTTAACAAGGTTGATTCTACCAGCCACCGACAAAGGCAGTGTAGCCCAAAGATTAAACTTAACCCTAAAGTGCGAGATGAGCGGAAAAATGTTCTGTTCCAAAAAACACCTATGGTCCCTAGATATAAAGATGCCCAGATATTTGCAAGTCGAGACTGTAGTCAATCCACATACCACATCTCCCTCAGCAACACTTGACGCGCAGCCAATATGCATGTATGAGGACTTAGTCCAATTGGTCCGCAGGCCAGAATAATTACCAAATTCGTCAATTATAGCCATGGCTCTGGGCAGGGATCGGGAGGGATCGCTCATAAACAGGAGTAAGTCATCGGCATAGAGTGCTGTTCTCTCCTGCCGGGTGCCTATCACTATGCCTTTATATATGGGGTCATTCCGAAGCAGTATTGCCAAGGGTTCCACCGCCAAAGCAAACAGTAGCGGTGACAATGGACATCCTTGTCTTGTACCCCTATCCAAAGGAAAGTAGGAAGACAACGCGCCATTAATTGACAGCGCCGCTCTAGGAGAACAGTATAGAAGGGAAATCCAGGTAACAAACCCCTCTCCAAATCCATATCCTCGCAACACCTGCAATAGGAAAGGCCACTCGACAGAGTCGAACGCCTTTGTTGCATCTAAAGAAGCCACCGCCCAGTCATGTGAGGATGATGCCCCAATCTGAGTTATCACCTGAGCCCTTCTAAGATTATCCGATGTGGATTTTCCAGGCATAAAGCCTGTCTGATCCGGGTGAATAAGGTCGAGAACAACAGAATTTAGCCTTTTCGCCAACATTTTAGTAAGGAGTTAATAATCTATATTAAGCAGTGATATAGGCCTATATGAGCCACAGTCCAGCGGATCCTTGTCAGGCTTAAGTAACAGGATAATGGTGGCGTCATAAAAGGACTCCGGGAGACTGCGGCCCACAAAGGCAGCATTATAACATTCAAGCAACACCGGGAGAAGCAGGCCCCCGTACTGGGCATAAACCTCCACCGGGATGCCGTCCGGACCCGGCGATTTGCCCCTTGCCATATCTGCCAGGGCTCCCGATAGCTCCTCTAGCGTAAAAGGGGAATCTAAAAATTCACGTTGGTCTTCTGACAATGTAGGAAGGGGGATCAAACCCAAATAGGTAGCAAGCTCTCCATCAGTGACTCTAAGCTTGGAGAGGTATAACTCACTGTAATACCTATAAAATCTATCACTAATGTCCAAGCTATTGGACAGTACCTCACCCGTCTCTGAATGCACTCGTAGTATTGCAGGTGAGGCCGTGTTTTGATGTATCAGTTGAGCTAGAAAGCTGCTTGACTGGTTACCGAGTTCGTAAAACTTCTGTTTGCTAAAAAACAGAGACCTACGTGCCTTGTCATGCAGTATATGCAGATATTGTCTACCCGTCTGCAACCATTGAGACCTAGCCTCATCAGTTGGATTAGCCACGTATGCGACTTCGAGCGAGGCACACTGGGTCGCCAAGGTGGTCTCCAACAGCGAGGATTCCCTCTTTACAAAGGAAATGGAGGACTTAATACAACCCCTAAGATATGCCTTCATAATTTCCCATAAGAGGAGTGGAGAAGTGTTTGGGGAATTAATGGTCAAAAACGTCTGAAGTTGATCAGGTATTCGATCATGTGGTACAAATAGTTTCAACCAAAATGGGTGGATTCGCCAACCCTGTCGTGGCTTAGCAGCCGTACTACTATTTAATTGGACCAACAACGGGGAATGATCAGACACTGCCCTGGGTAAATAGGATATGGTCTGCAACAAAGAATATGCTTTAGTATTTCCAAAAACATGGTCAATCCTGGACAGAGTGTGTCCGTTGGCAGAGTGACAGGAAAAGGAGCGGGCCTCCGGAAACCGGACCCGCCACAGATCCAACCACCCCAATTCACGGATCACTCCGGCCATTGTAGTAGGGCGAGGCAGAGAGGGGGAACCCGGCTCCGCAGAGAACCGATCCAAGGCAATATCCATAACTTTATTAAAGTCACCCAGACATAATGCAATAGCCCCAGGGAATCGGGTCGCAAACTGCACAGCCTGCTGGAGCACAGCGAGTTCAGACGCTGGTGGCAAGTACACACCCAGGATAACATACAGGACAGAGTCAACCCAGGCCTGGACAAAAACGTATCGTCCCTCGGGGTCCCTTACAATGAGGCCTGGCTCCCACCTGAGTCTACGATGCACCAAGATGGACACCCCCCTGGAATAGGAAGTATGTGTAGAGTGAGCCGCCCACTGAACCCATGGCTTCTGAAGTCGCCTGGAATTGTCTGGAACCAAATGAGTTTCCTGAAGGCATATGAGGTGTGGGTCAGCCCTCCTAATCTGAGAAAAAACCAACGACCTCTTTCGTGGGCTGCCCAGGCCCCTCACATTCCAAGATAGTACACTAAAGGACGCCATGGTCGTCTAAGAATGTAATGTAATCATGGCAGTTCAGGACCCCAAAAGTGACCCGCCTATGAGTGTGTAGTGCGTGGCTGAGTGAGACACAAAGTGGTGTGCAGCAACCTAAGAACCATATACAAAAGAAATGAACCATTACACCCCTAAAGGGTGTGAGACATATTACTGGCATAAACAAACAATATTCGTTAAATTAACCGTGGCTACAATTAACGGGGAAGAAGTACACCCAAAGTAGTTGGTATACGGGGCACTGTCTTAAAGGTATAGATGATCACTAGGCTAGGGGATATACTATTCAACAGAGCCAGGTTCACATGAGTAAACAGGATACACCGGCGCCCCGGGGTCGCCAGCCCAGGTAACTATAAAGCTACAGGATACTATAATAACAGAACCGCATTTTTCATAAAACTACTTATGCAATAAACAAGAGCATCCCGTAATACATAAGTCCTTATGTATGGTCTGATCGGACCCCTCACCACACGCCGTCAGGATCATCGTCACGGGGATCGAGGAAGAAGAGATAGCCAGTCCTCCACATCCTTTGGCAAAGTAAAGAAGAGGGACCTGCCATCATGGACGACCCGGAGACGCGCTGGGTAAATCATGGAGTATTGTATAGCCTTTTCTCTCAGCCGCCTCTTAACGGCCACGAAGGATGCCCGGGTCTTCTGGAGAGCCGCCGAGAAATCAGGAAACATGGCCACTGCAGCTCCGTTGTACTTAAGCTCACCGGCCTGGCGTGCAGCCCGCAACGCCGTATCTCGATCCGTGCTGTTAATCAGACAGGCCAACAAGGGTCGAGGAGGTGCGCCCTGAGGCGGCGGTTTAGCCGGAACCCTATGGGCCCGTTCCACTGCAAATATTGGCGAGAAGTGAGCCTCCGGTAAGACATTTTTCAGCCACCCCTCCACAAAGGCCCGAGGATCTTCACCCTCCGCCCGCTTCGGCAGGCCCAAGATACGGAGGTTGTTTCGTCGCAATCTATTCTCCAAGTCATCCGCCCGCTGGGTCCACAAACTTGCAGCTCTCTCCAGCTCCTGGAGTTTGGCAGGAAGTGGGTTAACAGTATCTTCTACCTGAGAGACCCGATCCTCCACCTCACGCACCCTGCCTCGCAAGGTCTAAAAGTCCTGGCGGAGCAGGCCCAGGTCGATTTTTACCTCCTCAATTTTCCCGGTCACCGAGGAAGTGCCGGCATGGATCGCCTCCAGTAGCTGTCCAGTAACTTGCTTTAAAGTGGGCTCGGGGTCCTCCTCTGGAAGGGCAGGAGAGGCTGCCTCAAGCGATGGTGATGTAGAAAAGGATGCCGCCCTGGAGAACCCCCTCAGGCGATCAGAGACAGAGGCTGATTGCGGGCGACTCATTTTAGAGAGTCGGCGGCCGCTCTTCCTGCGTTCCGTATGGGTGGATATGATGGCAGAGGAGGAGGTGTGATTGTAGCAAGACCAGGCCGGTCCCAGAGGATTATAAACGAGGTCTCTGGCTAGTAGCAGTTGCACAGTAGGAGCCTCTATGTTGGGCCACCAGGGCCAATCAGCCAGCCGAGGACAGACAGTAACTCAACAGTCCAATAGTATCGATGGCAACAGACACTAGATTATAAGCGATGTCTCCAAGAGAGAGCCGTCAGCGGAGCAGTGAAATAGACAAATTGCCAGGAGGAACTAAGAAGGGACGGATGGTAACTCAACGATCCAATAGTGCCGGTAGCATCAGTCACTGGATTATAAGTAAAGCCTCCAAGAAGGCCAGTAGCGGAGTGATGAAATACATAGGCTGCCAGGAGGGACTATAGGAGGACATAAGGTAACTCAACAGTCCAGTAGTACATACCGCAACCTTCACCGGATTATAAGCAAAGCCTCCCAGAAGAGCAGTCAGCGGGGTGACAAATCACACAGAGGCACACACCCTCAATGGGTCAGGGACCGTTGATGACTGCCGCAGATATTGCTCTGCACTACTGCCCCGAGGAGCCAGGGGAAGGTCCTATCATGCCCAGCAACAGGCAGGAAAGAGGAGTGCCGGCTCCCAAACCTCCAGGCAGGGACAGAGGGATCCGTCAGAGAGAGGCCCAGCTCACCAGGAACTCCAGACTCAGCGCTCCCTCACCTGCAGATGGCCGACCCGATCAGGATGAAGATGGCCGCCCGCCACGTGGAGAGAGGGGAAACCGCCGCCCGGGCGGCAGCAGGCTCAGCAGCTTCAGCAGTGCCCGCACAGCTTCAGGCCAGTCCACGAGCGCAGCCCCAGAACGGCAGCTCCACCACAGCTCCAAGCAACAACAGTACAGGGCAAAGCGGCTCCGGCAGCGCAGGTGAAGGTGTACAGCCGCCAGCCACGTGTAGCGGCCACTGACTACCCCTCAGCGGAGGAGGATACCGGAAGCATGGGAGTCCCGGGACCAGGAGGAGGGCCCCAGATGTGCGTTCCAGCGGACAGCTACCCTGGGCACTGGTAAGTCAGGATGGAAAGCAGGATAAATGAGCAGCTCTAACCGGAGCTCCGCTCACATGCGACCGTCCATGTTTAGCGCTAGCCACGCCCCCACACTTTTTTGTTAAGTATATAATTCCACATGTGTTAATTCATAGTTTTGATGCCTTCAGTGTGAATCTACAATTTTTAGAGTCATGAAAATACAGATAACTCTTGGAATGAGAAGGTGTGTCCAAACTTTTGGTCTGTACTGTATATATATATGTATGGCCTCCTTATTCAATAATACTTCCCCCACTAGTCTTATTAATAATAGTTCCTCCAGATATATCAGATATATATATACTATATATGTATAGCCGCCTTATTAATAATAGTTTCCCAACTGGCCTTATTTAGCTATTTATAAGGAGTAGCTATTAACCCCTTCATGCATTCTCATGTACATGTACGTGGGAGAATGTGGTTAGTTACCGCATCCCCACGTACAGGTATGTGACGGTGATCGAGCGGGCTCAGAAGCAGAGCCCGTGCGATCACCGCGGGAGCCCGGCTGTATTTGACAGCCAGGCTCCCGCTGCAACAGTGGGGACCAGTGTAACTGACAGCTAACACCCTACTCCATAACCCCCGGTCGGAACTGAGTTCCGATCGGAGGTATTAACCCCTTGGATGCCGCGGTCAAACATGACCGCGGCATCCAAGGGGTTCCGCCATCTTGCCGCCCCCCCGGCACCCCCCCGCGGCGAGATCGGGGGGGTGCCGATATCTATAATCTGCAGCCCGGGGTCTGCCAAGTGACCCCAGGCTGCCTGGAGACCCCACTACCTGGTTGATCCTGCCGAGACCTGCGGAAGTCAGTGCTGTGTTTCCATAGCGCTGACTTCCTGTATAGACTGCAAGACACTTGCATGCTTGTGTCTTGCAGTCTATAGTACTGAGCCAGAGATCACAGCATCTCTGGCTCAGGTGTCCTAATGGGACACATGAAAAAGTAAAAAAAGTGAAAAAATAAATAAAGTATGTGAAAAAAAATTAATAAAAGAATAAAGCCCCAAAAATTCCCTTTTCCTATATAAAATGAATTATATAAAAAATAAACCTAAAAATTAATAAAAACAATACATATTTGGTATCGCCGCATACGTAACAACCTGTACAATAAAACTGAAACCATATTTAATGTACACAGTGAACGTTGGGGAAAAAAAAACGCCAAAAGTAATGATCTTTCGCCATCTCAACTTACAAAATATGCCATAAAAAGTGATCAAAAAGTCATATGTACCCCAAAACAGTACCAATAAAAAGCACAGGTTGTCCCGCAAAAAATAAGCCCTAAACCAACTCTCTAAACTCAAAATTAAAAATGCTACGCATCTTAGAAGATGACAATGCAAAAATAATTGATTTATGTCCCCAAATGGGTTTTTGTTCTACAAAATTGGTATCGCATAAAAAATGAGGTATCGCCGTAATCGTACCGACCCGCAGAATAAAGATAACATGTTACTTACGCTCTACGCTGCATGGTGAAAAATTTAAACGGTAAAGCGCAGTGCCAGAATTGATGGGGTTGTTTTTTAATCCACCAAGAAAGAGTTAATAAAATTTATTTAATAAGTTGTAAGCACCTAAAAATGATGTCATTAAAAAATACATCTCATACTGCAAACAAAAAGCCCTCATATGGCTACATCACCAGAGAAATAAAGAAAATATAGCTCGTAGAATGTGAAGACAAAAAACCCAAAAAATCGCCAAATCATTAGAACATAACTGGCTGCGGCAGGAAGGGAATGTATAAGCTGTGCAAGCATATATGAGGGTACAAACCAGATTTAGAGCTTACGAGGGATAATAAACCAGAAGTGACCCCCAGAGTGACCTCCCCAATAATAGGAACTACTGGGGAAATAGTAGGGAATTTAGTGTACCCAATGTTCTACGCACAGCTTACATATTCACTTTTCCCCATCAGCTGTGCAGTCACGTCTGGGATACTAATGCTCATTGCACCCCTTAATAAACTCTTTGAGGGGTACACTTTTCAAAATGGGGTCATTCCCTAGGGGATTCCACTTTACTGGTACTTTAGAGGCTCTGCAAACATGACATGGCATCCAGATCCCAAACATCTGAATCTGCGCTCCAAAAGCCACATAGCGCTCCTTCCCTTCTGCGCCCTACTGTGTGCCCAAACCGCAGTTTATACCCACATGTATGACACTTGTTGTACCCAGAATAACGTACTTAATGTCATATGTGGGTATAAACTGCTGTTTGGGCACAGCCGAGCACAGAAGGGAAGGAGCGCTATTTGGTTTTTGGACGCCACTGCACTTTTGCAGAGCTGAAATGCCAGTACAGTGGAATCCCCTGACATGTCACCCTATTTTGGAAACTACACCCCTGAAGGAATTTATCCTGGGGTACACTGAGCATTTTTAACCCCCAAGTGTTGCTATAATTTATTATCCATAAATGAATACGCAGCTGATGGTGAAAGGTGAAAATGACAATTTATCCAGGAATACAACATTTCAGTGCGTAATATGTTGTGCCCGGCTTGTATCAGAGATGAACGCTCCAAAAGCTGTTGTGCCCGGGATCCCCGCTCACCAGTTTTTGGAGTGTGTGTCTGTGCAGACATAAACTGGGCACAACATATTGGGCACTGAAATGGCGTATCTATAGAAAAATTTCATTTTTAACTTTTCATTATCAGCTGTGCATTCATTTCTGGAAATTAAAAGAATGCAACACTTAAGGGTTAATAATGCTCGCTACCCCACTTGATAAATCCCTTGAAGGGTATAGTTTCCAAAATGGGGTGACATGTCTGCGGATTCCACTTTACTGGCAATTCATGGGCTCTGCAATAGTGGCATGGTGTCCAAAAAGCAAACTGTGCTCCAAAACCAAAATAGCGCTCCTTCCCTTCTGTGCCCGGCTGTGCCCAAACAGCAGTTTATACCCACATATGGCATTGTTAAGTACGTTATCCTGGGCACACCAGTGTCATACATGTGGGCATAAACTGTCATTTGGGCACACAGCAGGGCGCAAATGTGAAGGAGCGCTATGTGCTTTTGGAGTGCATATTTAGATTGTTGTTTTTTGGACGCCATGTCACATTTGCAGAGACCCTAAAATTGCCCCTACAAAATGGGAGTCACTTCTTGGGGAATTCCAATTTACTGGCACCTCCAGGGCTCTGCAAAAACAACATGGCGACGAGAAAGTACTCCAAAAGCTAAAAAAACACAGTGCTCCTTCCCTTCTGAGCCCTGCTGTGTGCCCAAGCAGCAGTTTATACCCACATATTTAATTTTTTTGTCCCCGGGATAGCCCACTTAATAGTTTTAGGAGTGCATGTCTCTGATGCCACAAAGTGGCCGCAACGTATTAGGCACTGAAATTGGATATTTCTTTAAAAACTTTAATTTTCACTTTGTACATTAATTTTTGGGAAGCATTTTTAGGCTCAAAATCATAATATCCCTTGATACATTCCTTGAGGGGTGTAGTTTCTAAAATGGGGTCACTTTTGAGGGGTTTCCATTGTATTGGTACTTTAGGGGCTCTGCAAATGCGACATGGCATCCAAAAACTATTCCAGCCACATCTGCCCTCCAAAAGCCAAATAGTGCTCTTTCCATTCTGAGCCCCACCATGTACCCCTACAGCAGTTTATGACCATATATGGGGCATGTCTGTGTTCAGAAGAAATTGTGTAACAAACTGTGGGGTGTTTTTTCTTCTTTAACCACTTGCAAAAATTAAAAATATGTTGCTAAATGGACGGTTTATTGGAAAAACGTAATTTTACATTTTTACGTCCCAATGATGATAAAATCTGTGAAACAGCTGTGAGGTCAAAATGCTCACTATACCCCTAGATAAATTCTATGAGGGGTGTAGTTTTCAAAATGTGGTCACTTTTTGGGGGTTTGTATTGTATTGGTACTTTAGGGGCTCTGCAAATGCGACATGGCACCCGAAAACTATTCCAGCAAAATCTGCCCTCCAAAAGCTAAATAGCGCTCTTTCCATTTTGAGCCCTGCCATGTACCTATGCAGCAGATTACAACCACATATGGGGCATTTCTGTGTTCAGGAGAAATTGTGTAACAAACTTTGGGGAGCTTTTTCTCCTTTGTCCTCTTGTGAAAATGAAAAATTTGGGGCTAAATTGACGGTTTATTGGAAAAAAAGTAATTTTTCATTTTAATGTCCCAATGTTAATAAAATTAGTGAAACAGCTGTAGGGTCAAAATGCTCACTATACCCCTTGATATGTTCTGTGAGGGGTGTAGTTTTCAAAATGGGGTCACTTTTAGGGGGCTTCCACTGTATTGGTACTTTGGGGGCTCTGCAAATGCGACATGGCACCTGAAAACTATTCCAGCAAAATCTGCCCTCCAAAAGTCAAATAGCGCTCTTTCCATTCTGAGCCCTGCCATGTACCCATACAGCAGATTACGACCACATATGGGGAATTGCCGTGTTCAGGAGCAATTGTTTTGTAAACTGTGGGGTGCTTTTTCTCCTTTAACCCCTTGTGAAAATGAAAACTTTGGGGATAAAGTAACATTTTAGTAATGTTTCATTTATACATCCCAGTGTTAGCAAAATCTGTGAAACGGCTGTAAGGTCAAAATGCTCACTATACCCCTTGATGAATTCTGTGAGGGGTGTAGTTTCCAAAATGGGGTCACTTTTTGGGGATTTCCTTTGTATTGGTACTTTAGGGGCTTTGCAAATGAGACATGGCACCTGAAAACTATTCCAGCAAAATCTGCTTTTCAGACGCCCAGTGTCACTCCTTCCCTTCCGTGCGCTGCCATTCGCCCAAACATCAGTTTACACCCACTTGTGGAGTATTTCCGTGCTCGGGAGAAATTGCATAACAAACTGTGAGATGCATTTTCTCCTTTAACCCTTTGTGAATGTGTTAATTTTAGGGCTAAATTAAGGAATTAGTGGGAAAAAATTAAATTTCTAAATTTCACCTCCATATTGTTTTAATTCCAGTGAAATACTTAAAGGGTTAACAAACTTCCCAAATGTTATTTTGAATTATTTGAGGGGTTCAGTTTTGAAAATGGGGTCATTTATGGGGGTTTCTAATATATAGGCCATTATAATCCTCTTCAGAACTGAAGTGGTCCCTAAAAAATTAGTTTTGGAAATTTTCTTGTAAATCTGGAAAATCTCTGTTACAATTGTAAGCTTTATAACATCCAAAATAAATTACAGGACGATTAAAAGATGATGCCGATATATAGCAGAGATATGGCAGATAATATGTATTAATGTATTTGGGTGGTATGACTATCTGTCTGAAAAGCAGAGCATTTCACATTTTGAAAATTGCGATTTTTTTCCAAATTTCCATCAAATTTCCTATTTTTTTTATAAATAAATACAAAAATATTCATTAGTGTTTACCACTAACATGAAGTAAAATGTGTCACGAAAAAACAATCTCAAAATCACTTGTGTAAGTTAAGTCGTCTCAAAGTTATTGCCATATAAAGTGACACATGTCAGTTTTGAAAAACGAGGCCTGGTCCTTAATGCATTTTTGGGCTCGGTCTTGAAGGGGTTAATAATAAGGCTGGGGGAACAATTTCTATTTAGGGAACGGTCTTTCAGACAATATATTGAGGCAGATTTATGAAGGTTGGTGTTACTCATGTCAGTCTTCATAGCCCCGAATTCGGTGGAGCAGGGGTGAACCTAGCCTCTCTGCTGCCTGAGGCGAACTATAGAAAGATGCCCCCCCCCCCAAAAAAAAAGATACCCAATGTAACGTCTCTGCCTGTTCAGATCTCTGCACCACCCTCCGCCCACACACGGCGGAGCACAAGGCGTGTTCAGTTTGATTCCTTGTTTAAGATTCTTGTTGCTCAGTCTGAACACTGTACTAGACTATGTAATTGATTTTCAGCCACACCCGTCTCCTGCACCTTTGCTTCTCTCTGCTCCTCAAATGGTTAATCTCAGTCTTGCCTGTGTGATTGACAGCCTATCGTCCTATCAGGTCTGTGGCGGGTTCTTCCTTCCTATTTATTCTTTGCTCTCATTCTCATTGGCGCTTGCTATTGCTTCTAGCGTACTGGCCTTTACTCCTTGCTGTTTTGTTACCTGTATTCCTATTCCTGACCTCTGGCTTTGTCTTTGACTATTCTCTTGGATTTTGATTCTGTACTGCATTGCTCGTCTGTTACTGACCACTTGGCTAGCTGACCTCCCTTTTTGTTGTTCGTCCTGTCCACGTTCTGTGTTGCCATTTATAATAAGAAGGGACTGTCGACCAGTTGCTGACTGTCGCCTAGGACAGATCAGTCAAGTTAGCCATGGACAGTGGGGGGGGGGGTTCAGCTTTAGGGCTCACTGTCTTGTTGTGCCCCAGGGTTCTGCAGCAGCACTGGGGAATTGTGCAACTGGCAATTCCCTTACAGAATAGCAAGCCCTAAAATTACCTTCTGCCATTGCTTCCCTCCGGATAAGCATGGATCCTATTCAGGGCCTTGCAGCCAAGATGGAGGGTTTGGCAGGCCTGGTAGCTGAGCTTGCTAAACAGGTTCAGACCCTTACTGATGCTGCTGCAGCATCCCCTGCTGTTTCTTCCCTTCCCAGGGTGAAGATGTTACTCCCTGATCGTTTCTTGTCGCCTGTATTTTCTGATTAACCCTCATGCATCCCAGGCCCAAATGGTGGGAGTAGTTATATCCCTCATACAGAGGGATCCACAAGCTTGGGCCCTTAAACTCCCTCCTGGGGCTGAGGAGTGGTCTGATTTAGAAAAAAATTTTTTGTCCCTGGGGTCTATCTATGCTGAGCCAGACCACATTGGGCTTGTGGAATCGCAACTCCTCACCATGCGGCAGGGCAAACGCTTTGCTGTGGAGTACTGCTCAGAATTCCGTAAGTACAGTGTAACTGCAGGTTGGTGTGAGTCGGCTCTATAAGCTCACTTTAAACAAGGCCTATGTGATCGTGTTAAGGAGGTCTGGGTTGGTCACCCAGATCCCCCTACTCTTGAGCAGGCTATGATGATAGCTATCCGTATTGACCGGAGAATTCGGGAAAATGTTAGAGAGAGTAGGGTCTGTTTCCTCCAAATTTTCTGTCTCTTCCTCTCTTTCTCCTGATAAACCCACTTTTTCTCCCATCACTCCTGGTGAGGAACCCAAGCAACTGGGAGCTATGGATGCCAAGACTCGACAAGAGCATCGTTTTAGGAATAACCTTTGCCTGTACTGTGGTACTTCAGGTCATGTCGTACGAGACTGCTCGATCAGACCTCGCACTCCAGCGGAAAAACTTCAGTGCCTGAGTGGTAGTCAGAAGAACCACTCAGTCAACCAGGTATTTGCTGAAAATAACAATAAGATGATGTTATCTGTGTCTCTGTCCTCTGGGGACAAATCTGTTTCTGGCCAGGCCTTAATTGACTCTGGGTCTGCAGCAAACTTTGTCACATTCTCGTTTGTCTCAGCTTTAGGCATTAAGCTTTTGCCACTCGACACTCCTCTGTCTGTTACTGGGGCGGATTTTGCCCCACTGGCCAGAGGTAAGGTCCTATTCAAGACCCCCTTAATCACTTTGCATGTGGGCTCTGCACATTCGGAAGTCATGAGATTTTTTGTTATGGAGCATCTGTCTTCCGATATTATTTTGGGGCTCCCCTGGTTGAAACTCCATAACCCTATTTTTGATTGGTATAAAAGGGAGTTGGTAAAATGGGGAGATCAGTGCTCAACGTATTGCTTTGCACACCTTAGATTGTGTCAGTGAGGAGACTGTTTTGGCTACTAAAGGTTGGAAACGCCAGGCGAATAAAAAACGTTTGCCTGGTCCACCAGCACCTGCTGTTGTTCAGGGAAAGGCAGAAGAAATACTGGGTCCTTCTAAAACTGGTTTGTCTAGTGAGGGTCCGGTGGCCCCTCATAAAAGGGGGGGGTACTGTAACGTCTCTGCCTGTTCAGATCTCTGCACCACCCTCCGCCTGCACGCGGCAGCGCAGGAGGCGTGTTCAGTTTGATTCCTTGTTTAAGATTCTTGTTGCTCAGTCTGAACACTGTCCTAGACTATGTAATTGATTTTCAGCCTCACCCGTCTCCTGCACCTTTGCTTCTCTCTGCTCCTCAAATGGTTACTCTCAGCCTTGCCTGTGTGATTGACAGCCTATCGTCCTATCAAGTCTGGGGTGGGTTCTTCCTTCCTATTTATTCTTTGCTCTCATTCTCATTGGCGCTTGCTATTGCTTCTAGCGTACTGGCCTTGCTGTTTTGTTACCTGTATTCCTATTCCTGACCTCTAGCTTTGTCTTTGACTATTCCCTTGGATTTTGATTCTGTACTGCATTGCTAGTCTGTTACTGACCCCTTGGCTAGCTGACCTCCCTTTTTGTTGTTCGTCCTGTCCGCGTTCTGTGTTGCCACTTATAATAAGAAGGGACTGTCGACCAGTTGCTGGCTGTCGCCTAGGACAGATCAGGCAAGTTAGCCAGGGACAGTGGGGGGAGGGGGTTCAGCTTTACGGTTCACTGTCTTGTTGTGCCCCTCCCCCCAGGGTTCTGCAGCAGCACTGGGGAATTGTTCGACTGGCAATTCCCTTACACCCAAATCATTTTTTGTTGTGTGATGGGGCCCCCCTAATTAAAATTGTAAGACACCCCCCAAGCGGACTCCTCGAATGGAAACCCGAACGCAGACGTGAACCAGGCCTTAGGTTGTCTCATGGAAGTTGTGCCCCTGCGGTGTGGTCTGTACCACATATGACGATACGCACACCTCCTTATGAATGAGGTATACCCTCTGCCAGGCTCTTAGCTGGCATATATTTCCCCCATCATTTACATATTTACATAGTAGATGAGGTTGAATGAAGATATCAGTCCATCAAGTCCAACCTATAACCCTACAGTCCCCTACAGTGTTGATCCAGAGGAAGGCAAAAAAAAAACCCCCATGATACTTATGCCAATTGCCCCATTTCACGGGAAAAAATTCCTTCCCGACTCCAATCTGTACCCATCTGTTGAGAGAGGTGGAGATCGTGTAGCAGTCAGGAAAGGAACGCCTTGTTGCTCAGAGGGCGGAACAGATGAAGAGAAGAGGAAGCTTGAGGTGGAGAGGCACCTTGGCAACCCCTGATTGGGTAGCCAATTCCTGGAACTGGAGCACTAGCCAGAGCCTGCTAGTTGCGAAACTCATTTTAGGAGGCAGGAGGGGATCCCCCTTCTCTTTCACAATGGGTTTGGGGAGCTGCACATTTTGCTGCCATTGAGTGTTCCTAGTCAGCTGTATTTGCTCATAATTAGTAAAGAACTCTACAAAGAAGGTCCCAAAGTCTTTAGTGTGTGTTTGTCTTTGTTCCTCCACCTATGAAGAGCTCCAATAGGTGCTCTGTGATGGCTGGAGAGTTGCTCCCTGAAGTACGGCAAGACAAAAGGTACGTTGGCCACTGAGGGCTGTGGCACTTGGTGCAGCCAGGTGAGCTTCATACGATTTTCCTGGGGTCACCGTATTTTGACACCTTTTATACTGTTTAGCTGATGGAGATATGTGAGGGCTCTTGATTTGCAGAGTAAGTTGTACTTTATTGGACCAATGTTTGGTATGTATGACATTTTGAACCAACTTTATTTTTTTGGGAAAGCAAAGTGACCAAAATATATTAATTTGTGCATTACATTATATATTTTTTTTTTTTTACTGCGTTCACCATACAGGATAAATAATGCTCTTTTTGGATAGTACGCACATGGCGATACCTAACGTGTTTGTTTATTTTTTGTTTACGTTATGTGTTTTTTAAATATAAAGGTTGTTTTTCTAAACTTTTTATTATTTGTTTATTTTTTATTCTTAACTTTTTAAACTTTTTTCTTTTTTTTGACTTTTTACCTGTCCCACAATGGGACTTGAACCTGGAATCTCAGTGTACAGCAATACATAGTATTGCAGCACATCGCACATAGGCTGACTATGTGTGATCACCAAGGCAGTCAGTCAGCCTGGCTGCCATGACAACCTCTCGGATCCCCCACAATAAGATCGCTGGGTCCGAGAGGTTGCGATCTTGCTCCTGGACCCCCTGGATGCTGTAATCGCTATTGATCACACCATCCTAGGGGTTAATCTGTTGGAGATGGAGTATCCTCCGACTCCGGTGGCTAGTCTCGGGCCATGGCTGCATAATACATCTGAGTGCCGGAGGAAATGCTGCACCATTAATGGGTGCTGAGTGTTAATTACAAGCTCAGTGAGACATAATAGTGTTGTGCTATGCGGGAAAGGGTTAAATATTGAAATTAACTGCACAAATTACATGTGCACAAATACACATAAATAAAAAATGTATCCAATAATCTGGACAGTATGCAAAATGAAAGCAAAAGATTATAAATAAAGCAATTGTAGTTGCAAACAAATCCCTGTCGCATGTGGCATAATTAATGTCTATGAGAGCAATGTCACATGCGACTTTTACATACAACTTAAAGCTGAGCAAGGTTGGACTTTGTCCCGTCAAATTTGCAGCATGCAGGGCCGGCGTTAGGGGGGGGCAAACTGGGCAATTGCCCAGGGCCCCGACCCCAAAGGGGCCCCCGGAATCAGGAGCCTGATGACTTTGGATCCCGGAGTCAGGACCGGCCATATCGATAACAGAAAGGGACCCAGCGTCAAACATTTTTACTCACCTGTCCTTGCATCTGACGTCATCTTCCGGTGTTCCGGACATCAACGCTGAGGCCTGGCCTCAGCGGTCACGTGGGGCGTGCCTCACGTAACCGCTGAGGCCCAATCACAGGCTTCAGCGGTGACGTCCACAACACGTGATGTCAGCCGCATAGAAGAGGCTGGCATCAGCGGGCATAGCGGAGCAGTGCGAGGAGGCCCAGGAGAGGTAAGGCAAGGTAAGTATAACTGTTTGTTATTTTCCCTTACCTCTCCTGGGGCCTTCAATAATTATACTCTGGGGTCTGAAAAGACCCCAGAGTATAATATAATACTAGCACTAAGGGAGTCTGTAGGGCCACTGTGGAGCATTATACTGGGTGGGAGGCCCTCTGGATAGCATATTATACTGTGTGGGGCCCCTCTGGAGCATTATACTGGGGAGGGGGCCCTCTGGATAGCATATTATACTGTGTGGGGCCTCTGTGGAGCATTATAATGTGGGGGAGCTCTGGAAAGCATGTTATATTCTCTGGGGCCACTTTGGAGCATTATAATAGGGGGCTCCTCTGGAAGGCATATTATACTGTGTGGGGCCACCGTGGAGTATTATACTGTGGGGGGAGGCCCTCTGGAGAGCATATTATACTGTTTTGGGCCACTGTGGAGCATTATACTGGGGGAACCTCTCTGGGCAGTATATTATACTGTATGGAGGTCATTCTGGAGCATGTTATACAGTGTTTGGTCACTGTAGAACTTTATTCTGGGGGGGTCATTTGCAGAGCATATTATATTGTGTGGTGCCACTGTGGAGCATTATTCGGGGGGAACTAAGGAGCATTATACTAGGGGGCCCTCTGGGGAGTATATTATACTATGTGGGGCTTATTGTGGAGCATTATACTGGGGGGGGACACTCTGGGGAGCATAATATATTGTGTGGGGCCACTGTGGAGCAAAATACTGGGAGAGCACTGTGGAGCATTATACTAGCGGGGGCCCTCTGGGGAGCATATTATACTATGGGACACTGTGGAGCTTTATATTGGGGGAGGAAGGGGCAGTGTGGGGAGCCTTTTATACTGTGTGGGGCTTCTCAGGAGCATATTATACTCTGTGGAGCCATTGTAGAGCATTATACTGGGGGGACTGTGGGGAGCATATTATACTGTGGGGAAGCACTGTGGAGCATTATACTGGGGGGCACCTTGGGATGCATATTATACTGTATGGAGCATATTATATTGTGTGGGCTACTGGGGAGCATATTGTACTGTCTGAGGCCACTAAGAAGTATTAGACTGTGTGGAGCCTTATATACCACGTGGGGCCTCTATAGGGGGCTCAGGGGAGCATTTTATACTGTGGAGCATTACTGTATATACCATGTGGAGCATTATTCTGTGGGGGGGGGCTCAAAAATTCCTGCTGGTAGCCCTGTGTGCTATGTCTGCATCACAGCTCCCTTACTATAATCTTGCACATACGTATAGTGCTCCATGGCCATGTCATTCCCCATACAGTACTGTGCATGAACTGGCCATGGAGTTATTGGGGCCTGCACAGTACTATAGGGGCTGACTATACTGAGAACATACTCAGTAACACCGGATAATTAGCACATATGTAAGACTTCAGTGAAGGAGCCGTGGTGTAGGCTATTAGGAGGAAGCTGTTGGGTGGGGCCCCAGAACAAGTTCCTCTGGTCGGCCTAAGGCTCTTCAGTCCGACACTGTATAACGGAGAACTATTATATATAAGGGAGGGTTACTATCAGAGGCGTAGCTAGGGTTTCAGCACAGGGGGGGCGAACATGTCCAAGTGGGCCCCCAACTTGGACATGTTCGTATACTGATACTATGAGTATACAGTGAGCGTATAGTGGTATATAGCGGCTCTACAGTCATGGCCAAAAGTTTTGAGAATGATACAAATATTAATTTTTACAAAGTCTACTGCTTCAGTTTTTCTAATGGCAATTTGCATATACTGCAGAATGTTATAAAGAGTGATAAGCCTAACAGCAATTACTTGCAAAGTCAATATTTGCCTAGAAAATGAACTTTATCCCCCAAAACACATTTCAACATCATTGCAGCCCTGCCTTAAAAGGACCACCTAACATCGTTTCAGTGATTGCTCCATTAACACAGGTGTGGGTGTTGATGAGGACAGGGCTGGAGATCAATCTGTCATGATTAAGTAAGAATGACACCACTGGACACTTTAAAAGGAGGCTGGTGCTTGCCATCATTGTTTCTCTTCTGTTAACCATGGTTATCTCTAAAGAAACACGTGCAGTCATCATTGCACTGCACAAAAATGGCCTAACTGGGAAGAGTATTGCAGCTAGAAAGATTGCACCTCAGTCAACAATCTATCGCATCATCAAGAACTTCAAGGAGAGAGGTTCCATTGGTGCCAAAAAGGCTCCAGGGCGCCCAAGAAAGACCAGCAAGCGGCAGGACCGTCTCTTAAAAGTGTTTCAGCTGCGGGATCGGGCTACCAGCAGTGCAGAGCTTGCTGAGGAATGGCAGCAGGCAGGTGTGAGTGCATCTGCACGCACTGTGAGGCGGAGACTCTTGGAGCAAGGCCTGGTCTCAAGGAGGGCAGCAAAGAAGCCACTTCTCTCCAGAAAAAACATCAGGGACAGACTGATATTCTGCAAAAGGTACAGGGAGTGGACTGCTGAGGACTGGGGTAAAGTCATTTTCTCTGATGAATCCCCTTTTCGATTGTTTGGAACATATGGAAAACAGCTTATTCGGAGAAGAAGAGGTGAGCGCTACCACCAGTCTTGTCTCATGCCAACTGTAAAGCATCCTGAAACCATTCATGTGTGGGGTTGCTTCTCAGCCAAGGGAATCGGCTCTCTCACAGTCTTGCCTAAAAACACAGCCATGAATAAAGAATGGTACCAGAATGTCCTCCAAGAGCAACTTCTCCCAACCATCCAAGAGCAGTTTGGCGCTCAACAATGCCTTTTCCAGCATGATGAAGCGCCTTGCCATAAAGCAAAGGTGATAACTAAATGGCTCAGGGAACAAAACATAGAGATTTTGGGTCCATGGCCTGGAAACTGCCCAGATCTTAATCCCATTGAGAACTTGTGGTCAATCATCAAGAGACGGGTGGACAAACAAAAACCAACAAATTCAGACAAAATTAAAGCATTGATTCTGCAAGAATGGACTGCTATCAGTCAGGATTTGGTCCAGAAGTTGATTGAGAGCATGCCAGGGAGAATTGCAGAGGTCCTGAAGAAGAAGGGTCAACACTGCAAATATTGACTTGCTGCATTAACTCATTCTAACTGTCAATATAAGCTTCTGTTACTCATAATATGAATGCAATTATATTTCTGTATGTGATAAAAACATCTGACAAACACACATAAAAACCAGAGGGCAGCAGATCATGTGAAAATATAATATTTGTGTCATTCTTAAAACTTTTGGCCATGACTGTACACAAGGCTCTGCAGACGATTTAGGTGAATACAGTGCAGTAACATTTAGTGTCTTACTGGTGACGTCTCTGACTAATCGTTCACATTCCCCGTCTCTTTTATCTGGACGGCCATGACCACTTCTTCCAGTCTCTGTAAAGTTTGCAACACAGACATCTTTGGCTCCTTACTTTTCCAGGCACCTGACCCATATTGTCCTCACCTACACAAAGCCCCCATCCTGCTGCTACCCCAATTATATAATATATAATATACCCCCCACAATGAATAATACCCCCAAGAGCATCTTTAAATTAATAACTTCCCTGTGCACCCCTTTAAATAGTTCCCCTTATTAATAATGCCCCAGGTGTTTCCTAATTAAAAAGAAAAAAAAAAGGGAAAAAAAAATTATTGGGGTTCCAATACACGGGACCCCGAGGATCAGCTGTTTTTGAATGAACCGTGGTACCTGTGTAAGTGCCGTGACACCTTCTCTGTTCACATAGTGTCATTCTTTTCATAGCAGCCATGTAATATAACTACAGCCTCGTCCTATGCACGTCTATGTGACAAGACTGGAATGACATCACACGGTCACTATAAACAGACAGTGTGTGATATAAACAGGCGCCATAGCCCCTTCATACAGCTGATCAGTGGGGAATCACTTATCTCTTATTGGTGATTTATTATGAGGATAGATCATCAGTAAAAATGAGCTGGAAAACGCCTTAAGGCCAAGGCCTCACGTGGCGTCCCGCAGCAAAAAACAGCTGTGAGAAAAACCGTGGCGACGCATCGCGGTTCTTCCTGCAGCACTTTGCACAGAATGTTTGCAGAGGTTTCCTCTGTGGACTTTCTGCTTCAATTACATCTATAGGGAAACTGCTGGCATTTCCATAGGTATAATTGACATGCTGCCATTTCCAAAACTCCAACTGTTTTGGAAATCGCAGCGTATCCGCTGCATGTATTTTACTGCAGAGTGGGGATGGGGGCCCCATGTGGCGAAAACCCACAGAAAAAAAAATGTGGCATTCTAGCAAATCCCATCCACAGATTGCGGAAAAATACGTGCAGCAGACGCTGCGGTTTTGGAAATCGCAGCATGTCAATTATACCTGTGTAAACACTGGCGGTTTCCATATTGGTGTATTGAAAACAGACAGTCCACAGGGGAAACCTCTGTGGACCTTCGGTGAAAAGCGCTGCGGGAAAAACCACAATGTTACCGCCATGGCTTTTCCTGCAGCCTGCTACGTGGGGCCTTAGTCTTAATAAAGCCCAAGTGCCACTTTCATTAAATTAATTGATCCTCATATTATGTCCCTGATTACCCCTAACATAAATACTGCACCTCTAATGACCCCTTATATCAATGACCACCCCCTTATGTTCATAATATCTCCTAATATAAATGATGCCCCCTAATGGCTCCTTATATAAATAACCTCCCCCTTGTATTCATAATACCCCGTAATAACCCTTATATAAATGACCCCCCATCGTCATAATGCCCCCTAATCAATCCTCCCTTTATAGTTATAATTCCCCCTCCTATCCACCCCTTATACTATTAATATACCCACAACTGCGCTAAAAAAAAAAAAAAAAAACGTCATACTCACCTGCGATGCTGATGAATGGAGCCGCCGCTGCCACTTCCTCCCTGTCCACGCGCAGGATGTCTGTGTCTGAGCGCGGGCGGCGCGATGTTGTGTGAGAAGAAGACATTGGTCTGTGGTCTCGGGGGACTTGTAAACCGCAGGCCTCATGTGTCTTGCGGTTTACAATACTGTGAAGTTGCAGGATACGTTTTAACTAGATCGGTGTCTGCAGACACGGATCCAGTTAGAAATAAAGGATGTATTCATGGCGGCCCCAGGGTGGGCCCCAAAAAGTCAGTGGGCCCGGGGCAGTCGCCCCTCTACCCCCCCCCCCCCCCCCCCGCTAGCTACGCCTCTGGTTACTATATATAATTGGGAAACTTAAATATGAGAGGGCTATTATAAGGGGGAACTATTATTTATAAGACGGGCTATTATTTATAAGGGGGGAACTATTATATATAAGGCATCCATTATAAGGGGGAGCTATTATTTATAAGAGGGGAACTATTTATAAAGGGGGTATAATTGTTAAGTGGGCTTATTTATAAAGGGGGTTATTAGTGATAATGGGGACTATTATTTATAAGGGTAACTATTATTTATGAGTGGGCTATTATTAATAAGGGAGTAGTATTATTTTTACAGGGTGACTGTTACTGATACAGGGCACTATTTATCATTTATAAGGGAGCTATTACTGATAAAGGTGTAATATTATTTATACGCACGACTATTATTTATAAGGAGGCGCTATAATAACTGATGACTGGGCGCAAAAATCTATTAGTTGGTACAAAGGTGCTCATTTGAATTGTGTGTGGGAAAATGGGGATTGTTATTACTTTTTTGTTGAAAGGAGGTGTTATTATAGGGGTTGCCACTGGAAGACGATGGTGTTGTTTGCATATCAGCATTTGGGGCCCCACTTTTAATTTTGCCCAGGGCCCCACTTTGTCTAAAACCGGCCCTGATTGTAGCCTTAGCCTAAAGGTGTCAAATCTAAGCAAATAAATGTTTTTGGTTGTATATTGAAAACTTATACAATTTTCCAACATGATATCTGTATCAATTTCTCGGATGTACAGTTCATTACAGTCACAGTTTAGTAATCGGACATCTGTCTTGTAACAAACTGTGCACCTGTGTGTCTATCACATGACCATGGACCATATATCACATGGACCATGGATTAATTTTTATCCACTGGAAGTAAACAAAGAATGACAGCAAGCAGAGATAAAAAAAAAAAAAAAAAAAAACATGAGGAACTGGTACAGAAAGTATATTGGAAAACTTTACAACTTTTTATTATATAAACAATAACATATATTTGCTGAAACTGGACGACCCCTTTAAGCATCAGGGTACTAATACAGAACATTGTATGTTCTAATGTATTAGAAGAGATATAGACTTTTGGGAAAGGGACATAATAATACCATAGTACACAACACTGGTATAGACTCTTCTTGAATATGCAGTTCTGTCCTGTATACCTGCTCAGAGAAAGGACAACCTTAAAGGGTTTGTCCAGGCAAAACTAGAAATTAAATTTATTATTTAAATAGTGAAAAAAATCATTATTATTTAAATGAAAAAAAATAAATAAATAAACTCACCTCTGCCTGATGCTTCGGTGCCTCCCAGCACAGTCCGATCTTTTCGGGCCAGTGTTTTTTTTTATAAACTGTGATTTTTATTAACATTTTGATAAAAAGACAGGAGGTAGCAAAGATAAACAAGAGAGAGATAATTGCTAACCCCACCCCCACTCCCATCAATTAACAAAGAACAATAATCAGGCAAATACAATAAAATGCAACAAGGAAAAAAAGAAAAAAAAGGGAAAAGAAAAAAAAAAGTGGGGGAGACAGACAAGTAGGGAAAAACAAGAGGGAATAATACCGAAAAGGAGAGGAGTAGATGACCTGTCAGCAACCTAAAGACCCCGAAGAGTGCAATACGTATCCCATTGCGACCAGATAGACTGGAATGCCTCCACAGTATTATTAATGTTCGCCGTCAGGTGTTCAAGGGTGCGAATGTCCTTCATTCTGCCAAGTAAATCTGGCCCTGAGGGCAGGGACACCGATCTCCAATTACGTGCTATAAGAGTCTTCGCAGCCGCACAGAGATGGAGGAAAAGGCTGGACGGCGCCTTGCCAAAGTGTTTAAGAGGGAGGCCAAGGAGTTAAATCAGCGGGTCTAACGGGACCCTCTGGAGAAAGAGAGCCTCTGTCACTGCCCTAACCTCCCTCCAAAAACCCAATATGAGTGGGCAAGTCCAAAATATATGATACAAAGAGCCATGACCTGAAAGGCACCGCCAGCACACCGGTGGTATAGTAGGGTTGAGGGAGTGGAGAAGAGCGGAGTATACCAGTGCACAAGTAGTTTGTATTGGGTCTCCCTATGAGTTATGCACATAGAGGACTTCACTGCTCGGGACCAAATCACCTGCCATTGACCTAGAGTAATCATATGACCCAAAGCCTCCTCCCATTTGGTCATGTATCGATGAACCACCGGTGTGCTATCCCCCGGGGCAGAGAGGAGTTGGTATACGTATGAGATAAAACCCCTTGTAGATACGCCAGCTCGGCAAAGCTTCTCAAACGGGGAGGGTCGGGAGACTGTGAGCGAGCCAAATAATGAACGGACTAGATGAACAACCTGGTGATAGTGAAGCCACTCCGTCGACGGGAGACCAAGGGTAGAGGTGAGAAAAGCAAAGGGCTTGAGTTCCAATGTAGAAGGGTCAACCATGCCCGCAATACGATAGAGACCCGCCTCCGACCACACCCGGACCATGCTAGAGGTCATGCCTTCCGGGAGCAGGGGGTTGTACAGAATAGTGACCATAGAGGACCTCTCAGAGGTCAGAGGGAAATGGCGGGAACACGCTAGCCATATCGCTCTTGTAAACCTAATAGGGCCCAATAAGTCAGGGGGTGGGGGCAGGGGGGGAGCCAACCCATAAGAGGGAATTAGGATGCACAGGTGCCATCCACAACTTCTCTATTTCCATCCACTTCGTGTAAGCTGGGATAGTCGCCCAAAAGGGAATACAAGGCAGATGCATCGCCCAGTAGTAATGGAGCAGATGGGGGACGGACAGACCCCCACACACCCTCCCCGCCAACATGACAGAGCGGGGTATACGATGATGTCTAACATTCCAGATGAACTGGAATACGGCTTTCTGTAGGTTTCTGAGCTCACTCGTAGGGCCCGCCACTGGTAATGTCTGGAAAAAATACAACAATTTAGGGAGCAGGGTCATCTTGACCGCTGTAATGCGTACGAGGAGGGAAATTGGAAGAGACTTCCAGGAATCCAGCAGAGATCGAAGTTCCCGAAAAAGGCGCGGGTAATTTGCTGTGTAGAGTGTCGCATTGGATGGAGTAATACGGACACCTAGATAGTTAATAGAGTCCGAGCGCCACTGGAAGTTATAATTACTGCAGAGTAGAGCTAAAAGATCATTCGGGACATTAAGGGGAAGGGCCTCAGTCTTGGAGGAGTTAACTTTGTATCCCGAGAGATTCCCATATAACTTCAGAACACGCAGAAGGTTAGGCAGTGTAGTGTGGAGGGAAGTCAGAGTAAGTACCACATCATCTGCGAAAAGCGATATTTTAAACTCCCTATCCCGAACTGCAACTCCCCTTATATTAGGATCTTGGCGAATCATGGCTGCTAATGGCTCAATGCAAAGAGCAAAAATAAGAGGGGAGAGGGGGCAACCCTGTCGTGTCCCGTTGCTAATAGGGAAGGGAGTGGAGTTTGAATGGGGGAGTTTTATCTCTGCTGTGGGCTTAGAATACAAAGACCTGATCGCTGTTAGGAACAGCCCCGAGAGACCAAAAGTCTGGAGAGTGACCAGCATAAACGACCAGTCTAAGCGGTCAAAGGCCTTCTCAGCATCCAAGCCCAGTAACAGAGTTGGAGTGGAATAATGATTGGCGACTTCCATCAAGTCCACAGCTCTTGCAGGGGACGAATCCCACCTGATCCTTATGAACAAGGGAAGGAAGGCAAGCATTTAGGTGGCTGGCCAAAATTTTGGTAAACAGCTTCAGGTCAGTATTTAGCAAAGCAATCGGATGATAATTGGAGCAATCCCGCAGGTCCTTCCCTACTTTGGGGACTAGGGTGATATGGGAGTGAAGCATAGTGGTAGGAATAGGGGAGCCTGAAAGGAAGGAATTAAATCAACTAGGTAACCTGAGAGTTCCCCCTGAAATGATTTATAATACAAGTATGTAAAGCCGTCAGGGCCAGGGGCCTTACCATTAGGTAAATCTTTCAAAACCCCCTCCAACTCCTCTGCAGTAATAGGGGCATTGAGCAAGGAGACGGCCTCCGGGGAAAGGGTAGGGAGGTGGCAATCGCCTAGGTAAGTGGCTAAAGGGGGGTGGGGATCAGCAGATGACCGTGTGCCAGGTTTAGGGAGGTTATACAACTTCATATAATATGATCTAAAGGTAGAATTGATAACCTCGGGGTGGTGTTGTAGGATGCCGGCGGGGTCACGAACAGCATGAGGAGTCGAGGAAGCCCGATGGTCCCTGAGAGTCTTCACCAAGAGGGAATGCACCTTGTTTCCTCGTTCATAGTACCTCTGACGAGTGTACAAGAGGAGGCGTTGGACCTGGTGTGTCTCCAGAGATCGGAGATCAGCACGTGCCACTGCTAGTTGACGAAGGACCCTGAGGGAGGGGCGAGCAGATAGAGTATCCGATAACAAGCGAATCCGGGCCAAGAGGCGCCGTCTCTGAGCCTGTCTATCATTTTTTAAACGCGAAACCAAGGCAATGCAAAGACCGTGCATAACCACCTTGTGGGCCTCCCACAACACCACAGACGAGGACATCGAACCCACGTTATCTTGGAAATTTGCCACTAGATGTGGCCCGCAGGGTAGAGAGCGTGGCAGGATTGCGTAGTAGGGATTCATTAAGGCGTCAGTGGCATTTTCTAGTGGGGAATGGAGCAGGAGACAATGTTACAATAACTGGGGCATGGTCAGACCAGGAGAGGCTCCCAATGTCAGTGTCCACCAGCAACCTAAGGGAGGGGGCGCTCCCAAAAAAAATAATCAATGCGCGTGTGGGTGTTATGAGGGTGGGAAAAAAAAGGTATAAGAGCGTGCCGTAGGGTTATCGACCCGCCACAAGTCATAGAGAGCATACGAGCGCAATAGGCGATGGAACTCCCTTGACAACTGAGCCTGAGCTCGGGATGGGGGCTTTTGGGGGACTGCAAGTCTATCGGCATGTTCTGAAAACACCATATTGAAATCCCCCCCCCACTAACCATGTAGCCGAGGGACTTGAGTGGAGCCGAGACAGCACCCGTCTCAGAAAGCGAATTTGGGAAGAGTTAGGGGTGTAAAGATTACAAAGGACAATAGGAGTACCATGGAGGGAGCCCTCAAGTATAATATAGCGGCCCTGCGGGTCGTTATGAGACGCCGTTACCGTAATCGGGCACGACCGGGAGAGCAGAATAGCCACTTCAGCTCTGCGCCGATCACCAGTAGTGGAGTATGCCACTGGGTAGTGGTGTCTAGCAAAGTTAAATGATCCAGTGTGATCAAAGTGGGTCTCCTGAAGAAAGGCAACATCAGCGCGAAGGGAGCGCAACTCTCGCAGGACTGTTCGCCGCTTGATTTTGGAGCCCAGGCCCTTCACATTAATGGATACACATCTAACCATTGAAAAAAACAAAAATATATAATTGCAGATGACAGTCTGGCTCGCCCACAGTCATACCGATCAGGGAAGCACCCACCCGCAGTTCAAACCAACACCAAGGTCTGTAGGGAGAATTCTCCAAGGAGGCTGCCAGGTCGTGGAGGCGGGGGGGGGGGGGCGGGAAGAGGGGGGAGGAGAGGGGGGGATGAGAGAAAAAAATAATCATTAGGACAACAAAATACTTAATCAACAAATAAGACATGGGCAGAACTAAACTCCTGCCAAGGGGCTGTCGGAGGCCACCCGTCCAAAAGGAGAAAAACAAGGGGCAGCGTCCACAGCCCCAAAATATGGAGGGCAATGGCTCTCGCAGAGAGCACAGGGAGTGCAATGAGCTCCACTCCACCCCGCGCAAACCGCAAATGGACTAGGAACAAATTTTATCTGTGGACCTAAAGGGAGGAAAAAGAATAAAAACTGCAAAAATACAATATTAACATAAAGAGCATAACTCAAGAGGGTGGGCAAGTCCATTAAGGTGATGAAAGTCAGTCAGCAGGACCTCCTAGCCGGCGCCTCTGGGCAGGTGATTGAGAAGAGCGGAGGGCACGTCTGCTAGGGTGCTGGTGTTGCCACACAGGTGGGGGCTCCGCCAGTTCCCAGTCAGGCAGCTCCGGTACAGAGATCTCCAGCAGGTTGCAGAAGGAGGGCAAATCCAAGTGGAAGCATAACGTAGCTGAGCGGCCATCTATACGGGCTATGAGAGCAAATGGAAAGTCCCACCGATAAGGAATCTGGTGATCTCTCAAAATCTGTAGGAGGGGGGTGTAGGTGACGCCGCTTCTGAAGTGTAAGGAGAGAGAAGTCTTGAAAAAGCCGTATCTTGGCACCTCCAAAGTCTATATCCGTCATGGAGCGGGCCCTTGCCATGATAGCCTCCTTGGTAGCGAAGTCATGGACACAGCAGATCACATCTCGTGGGGTAGAGGAGAAGTTCTTAGGTCGGAGGGCACGGTGCGCTCTGTCCAGCTTAATCTTGTGAGTTGGAGGCTCCTGAAGGACATTGTTAAATATTGCCTCAAGCGTAGCATGGAGATCTTCATCGTGGGTAGCCTCGGGTAGGCCCTTAATCCTAATATTATTGCGCCTGCCTCTATTATCAATGTCCTCTAAGTGGCGCTGTACTTCACACAGCGTTGCAGCCTGTGCAGAAGTAGAGTCATGAAGCTGCACAACATATACCCTAGTAGTGTCATGGTCCTCCTCTAGGGTCTCAACTCCAGTAGCAATAGAGTGGAGGTCGGTACGTAAAACAGATATTTCAGAGCGGAAAGTCTCAGTCACTTCAGCAATCAACAATTTGAAATCTTGCTTATTGGGGATCTGAGAGAGAAAAGACTGCCACTGCGGAGGAGCTTGTGAGAAATTCAAAGCTGAGGCCTGAGATGCTAGCAGGGGTGCGGTAGGAGGCATGCTGTCACCGTCCTGCGCGGCCAAAGGAAGCAGGGCCTCTGGGATGCCTGGGTCTGAGTCCTCAGCCCCACGGGCCAGCGTGAGGTGCTGAGACTGGGGAGAAGCAGGGGACAGCTGTGGGGGGCCCAAGGGAGAGGCAGGATCTGGAGCAGATGGGGTTGTGGAGGGCCTGCCATGGGGAGCACCTGAGTGCCCTGTACTCACAGCTGGTGGATCAGGAGAGGCCGAGGGGGTGCTGGGGCCCGTTTCAGGTCCCCCCAGCTCCATGGTGTCTGGTTCTGAAGCTGGAGAGCTGGTCGCTGGGGCTTTAATCCTCATCCCTGACCACCTGGTGCCCGAGGGCGCAGATGGAGGAGGCTCCGTTGTGACTGCTGTCGGCGGCTGCAGAGAGGAAGAGAGCCAAGATGGCCGCACCCGCACGGCAGGCTGAGTGAGCGTGCCGGCCGGTCACGCTATATAATTATCTAGGGTGGTTCGGACCAGGCGGTCAGTGGGTCCGGTGGTGCTGGAGACGCCCCTCTTCGTTGTCCTTCTAGGCAGGGGCATACTAATGGGAGCCAGGGTCCACGGAAAGCAGCGCTGGAACGGAGCAGGAGCAACACACGTCCTACTCCATGCACGCGTAGGCCACGCCCCCTCGGTCCAGTGTTGACGTGTGGGGAAAGTCCCAGTCACACGTGACCACTGAGGCCAATCAGCGGCCTCAGCGAAGGGCCTGAGATGTTCACTACCTGTGACATCACAGGTCTCTTCCTGAGGCCTGCTGAGGCCACTGATTGCCCTCAGTGGTAAGTGACTGCTGAGGCCAATTAGCGGCTTCAGCAGAAGGGATTCGGAAAATCACAGACAGCGAACAGTTTCACTTTGATAAGGCATTGGATCAGCAGGACCAGACCATACTGGGAGGACACCGAAACACCGGGGAAGGGGGGTGGTAAGATTTTTTTTTTCATCTGCCCACGGCCAATATAAAAATGTACATTTTGCCTGGACAACCTCTTTAAGGCTAAGGCCCCACGTAGTGAAGCATAGCAAAAAAAAAACACTGCAGAAATGCATCACATTTTTTCATTAGCGTCTTTCATTGCAATTTCGCAATGAATTCCTCTGCGGACTTTTTGCCTCGATTATACCTATAGGTATTTCCATAGTTATAATTGACATGCTGCGTTTTTAAAATACAGCATTTCCGCTGATGAATTTTTTCTGCAATGTGTGAATGGGATTAGGCAGAATCACAATCACTTTGCAGTGTTTTTTGCTTTGGTGTTTCCGCCATGGCCAAAACTTGTGTCCAGACTTAGAAAAATATGGCTGCTTTTTTCTTGAAGCAGCACCACACCTATCCAAGGGTTGTGTCTAGTATTGCAACTCAGGTCCATTGAAGTGGATGAGACTGAGCTGCACTACCACACACAACCTGTGGAGTGGTGTGGTGCTGTTACAAGAAAAAAATAGCCATAGCTCATGGAAATGTATAGAATTCTTGTTTAGAATGCTGATCCAGTCTGCTCGCCACATGGGATCATGAGGAAAATTTTTCCATTATAGGGCAGACTGGTTAATCCCATATAGGTTCTTTCCCTCCATCCATGTCCTTTCACATTCAATGGTAGAACTTTATGGACATGTGTCTTTTTCAACCATGCTATGTAGCTATGCACTATATTATTATGATTTATAAATCATTATTGTTAGATTGTGTAGCAGCACATGACAATTGATGGAATATCAAATACTCTGGATTACTGAAATATTATAGATAAATCCATTATCTACATATTTTATTTGTTGTCCAGAACAACCATGAAGACATACTAAAATAAACTGTTAACATAAAAATAAGCCATTCTGGTTTTTATTTAGTTTTTTTTATATCAGATTAGTTCTATAATCTCTGATCGCTTCTCAGTTTCTCATCCTGTGTTTTGTTGCACCTTATCCTGTGGATCTAAAACTAATTTTCCAGATGCCAAATTAGAGTTAAATTTGGCTAAAATATTAATATATTAAAATAAAATCATTGTAATCTAAACAACAATAACACTATATGCATTTTCTCCTTTCAGAGGGATTCAATACATATTTTCCAATTCCCTAAAATTGGATTTATTCTCTGCACTTCTTAAGTAATCACATTCCAAGAGCTATAGATACAAAGTTTCCACTGCTTACAATACAGGGGGAAAACAGTGAAAGTTGTATTATATCTTTTTCTAGTGAGTTACAAAGTTTAAGGAGATCTCTTCTCAGCAAGGTTTCCATTATCTTTTCCCTCTCCACATTTGTTCTTGAGTCTCCCATTTCAGGGGACGTGTCTACATGCGCAGCGTTTGGGGATTATTTACAGAGTTATGGCAGACAAATGGAAAAGGTAAATTGCCCCCTTGTGGACTCCCCCACTAGACTTATTTCCGTTCTATATGGAAGACAAATCTTAACCCTCTTCAAGCTGAAACCTGCACTACTGCTGAGCGCTGCAGCTACAAAAAGTTAACAGGAGACAATTATGATTTATTACCAGGGGGAGGATGGAAAGAAATTCAAAATTAAACGAGAATATTCAAGTTTGAAGAAAATTATTTTACTATTGTGCGACAGGTTAATTTCTGATGTTAGGGTCCACAGGAGTCTGAGAGCCTCAAGAAAAACAAGACATGGCGAGTATAAACAGTAACAGAAAACCTTTAGGGAGCACAGATTACCAGTTGAGGCAGAGTTATTTAAACACATTATAATCTGGCTTGGATAATATTTCACACACAAAAAAAAATCAGCGTATTGCTGAATCGTGTCGAGGATTTGAGACAGGTAGTTGACAAATACTGGAGGAAAGCAGACGGCAATATTTAATGAGTTCCTGATCTCACTGCAGACATACACACACCACATGGGCTGGGAGGATTATTCCCCACACCAGACATCTGTACTGTAACTAGGTAGTGACCCTACAAGATTTCATTCACAGATCTGAGCATAAAGGACAACTTCATTTAAGCGGCTTCCTTGTCTGACTGATGCCAGGAAGCAGGGAAATGGCTGGATCACAGCAGAGAAAGGGGAGCTAAGAAAATATTTCTACTAAACAGGAGCAGATGATAGGAAGTCTCTCAGTAATATTTCATTTCTCCAGGAAGTGGGAGATAAGATAAACATAAACTGCATGAATACTTCTGCACATTCTAAGCTCGCGCCATCTTCAATTATTTTATTTGTTTTTTTTCTGCTTATACATGACTTACACATTGAAAGGTTATAGCAGGTTGTCAAAGCGAAAGCAGTGAGTAAAGATGTCTGCAATATTAAATATTATGATACTGAGCAATTGTTCCAATCTCATAATGTGTATGGAGTTATTTGCAAGAGTAACAGGCGGTCAAATATATTCTGATGCTTCTGGTTTCTAGTTATATAGCAGAAAATAATAGGGAATTTCATTAACAAAGTTTGCTTAATATAGACTGCTGGAGATCGGTCATTGATCAAGGGATTTATTCTGATTTCCATATCTGGAGTTGAGAAAGAGTTTGCCACACAAACTGTTACTATGGTTTTGTTATTTAAGTATGGATTCCCTGACAATCCATCAGTAGACTATAGTGACCTGTAGATAATGGCAGTCATAAAGCTATCACCTATAAACGCTGGAGTCCTGGGTTTTAATCCTGCCAAAGACAACATCTGCAAGGAGTTTGTATGTTCTCCCCGTGTTTGCATGGGTATCCTTCGGGTACTCCAGTTTCCTCCCACACTCCAAAGACATACTGATAGGGAAATGTAGATTGTGAGCCCTATATGGGACAGTGACTGACAATGTCTGTAAAGCGCTGCGGAATATGATGGGTCTATACAAGAAAGCATTAAAAAAAAAAATGGACATGTCTGCATTGTATATACCACAGTCAAGTTGAATAAAAAAGAAAAGCTAGTTTTATGTCTTGCTTAAGTATTTCTAGCTCAGAGGTCCCCAACCTTTTGTTGGTCAAAAGGCTGCAATATAACAAATGTCGTTGAATCACACTAAATATTGAATTAGACAATCTATTTAATATATGACTGAGTGATGGTACTCTTAGGGTGCATTCATACGATCAAGTTTCAGCTGTGAAACTTGGTCCGTGTGTTGGCCGAATTTACAGTCATGGCCAAAAGTTTTGAGAATGATACAAATATTAATTTTTACAAAGTCTACTGCTTCAGTTTTTCTAATGGCAATTTGCATATACTCCAGAATGTTATAAAGAGTGATCAGCTTAACAGCAATTACTTGCAAAGTCAATATTTGCCTAGAAAATGAACTTTATCCCCCAAAACACATTTCAACATCATTGCAGCCCTGCCTTAAAAGGACCACCTAACATCGTTTCAGTGATTGCTCCATTAACACAGGTGTGGGTGTTGATGAGGACAGGGCTGGAGATCAATCTGTCATGATTAAGTAAGAATGACACCACTGGACACTTTAAAAGGAGGCTGGTGCTTGCCATCATTGTTTCTCTTCTGTTAACCATGGTTATCTCAAAAGAAACACGTGCAGTCATCATTGCACTGCACAAAAATGGCCTAACTGGGAAGAGTATTGCAGCTAGAAAGATTGCACCTCAGTCAACAATCTATCGCATCATCAAGAACTTCAAGGAGAGAGGTTCCATTGGTGCCAAAAAGGCTCCAGGGCGCCCAAGAAAGACCAGCAAGCGGCAGGACCGTCTCTTAAAAGTGTTTCAGCTGCGGGATCGGGCTACCAGCAGTGCAGAGCTTGCTGAGGAATGGCAGCAGGCAGGTGTGAGTGCATCTGCACGCACTGTGAGGCGGAGACTTTTGGAGCAAGGCCTGGTCTCAAGGAGGGCAGCAAAGAAGCCACTTCTCTCCAGAAAAAACATCAGGGACAGACTGATATTCTGCAAAAGGTACAGGGAGTGGACTGCTGAGGACTGGGGTAAAGTCATTTTCTCTGATGAATCCCCTTTTCGATTGTTTGGAACATCTGGAAAACAGCTTATTCGGAGAAGAAGAGGTGAGCGCTACCACCAGTCTTGTCTCATGCCAACTGTAAAGCATCCTGAAACCATTCATGTGTGGGGTTGCTTCTCAGCCAAGGGAATCGGCTCTCTCACAGTCTTGCCTAAAAACACAGCCATGAATAAAGAATGGTACCAGAATGTCCTCCAAGAGCAACTTCTCCCAACCGTCCAAGAGCAGTTTGGCGCTCAACAATGCCTTTTCCAGCATGATGGAGCACCTTGCCATAAAGCAAAGGTGATAACTAAATGGCTCAGGGAACAAAACATAGAGATTTTGGGTCCATGGCCTGGAAACTCCCCAGAACTTAATCCCATTGAGAACTTGTGGTCAATCATCAAGAGACGGGTGGACAAACAAAAACCAACAAATTCAGACAAAATTAAAGCATTGATTCTGCAAGAATGGACTGCTATCAGTCAGGATTTGGTCCAGAAGTTGATTGAGAGCATGCCAGGGAGAATTGCAGAGGTCCTGAAGAAGAAGGGTCAACACTGCAAATATTGACTTGCTGCATTAACTCATTCCAACTGTCAATATAAGCTTCTGTTACTCATAATATGAATGCAATTATATTTCTGTATGTGATAAAAACATCTGACAAACACACATAAAAACCAGAGGGCAGCAGATCATGTGAAAATATAATATTTGTGTCATTCTCAAAACTTTTGGCCATGACTGTACAGGCCTTCTCCTTATGCCAGGTGAGGGACTGCTAGCAGTATAGTTATCTATGCTGCTAGGAGTCCCTGCCTCCCAGTGACTTGCTCTCCTGTACTGTAATCAGTTCCTTACTCCTAGAATTCCCCTGGTTGTGAACACTGCTCTAGTTCTTTACTCCCAGAATGCCTTTGCTGTAGAACACTGCTCTAGTTCTTTACTCTCAGACTGCTGCTGGTTGGGAAAGACTGCTTTAATTATTTACTCTCAGGCTTCCCCTGCTTGTGGAACTCTGCTCTATTTCTTTACTAGTAGACCGCTCCTGGAGGAGGAATACTGCTCTAGTTCTTTACTCTTAGTCTGCCCTTGTTTATGGAACACTGCTCTAGTTCTTTACTCCCAGACCTCTGCTGGTTGGGAAAGACTGCTCTAGTTCTTCACTACCAGACTGCCCCTGGTTGGGGAACCCTTTCTACTTCTTTACCCCCAGACTGCCACAGGCACTGCACTAAATTCAGTATATCCGACAGAGTCATTGAGGAAGAAAGGATGACTCTGACTAAAAATAGCAAACAACACATATCCAAGTTCAGGAACACAATGCAATCCTAATAATTAGGCTGGCCAAACAGAACAGCAGATTAACAGATTTTCTGAAAACTTGGACACTTTTAACATCTTATAAAAATCTAGACATCTGTTGAAGACAAATAGTGCTCGCTCACAGACCGAAGAAAACAAAACCAAACATTGCCACCCCTGTTGCAAATAAACCATTACTTCTTCACAATGTGAACAATAACTGTGGTAAGCACATGAATGTTTATTGTCCATGTCTCCAGATGATGGCTCAGTGGTGGCTGTAATGTAGCTCATCTGTGGTCATGGTTAAAGTTTGTGAATTCTAATAGAAGAAACTAGTCTACCAAAAATTTTACGAAAATGGCAGTGCAAAAAAGTGACTCAGATAATGCCTTGGACCATGCAATACTTGGACCATATGATGACTTTGTTAGCAAAACATCAACTCACATACAAAACATGTCTGATTTGTCATCTTTGTCACATGTGACTTACATAGAAATCTCTGCTGGCAAAGTTTCAAGCAACTTATGATAAAAATACAGTGAGGCTTATTTTGTGACTGTTTTGTCATGATTTTGTTATCACATGTCACAATTAGAATCACAGTCATTCAATGCAATGTCTCTATGTGCAATTTACATGTAACACAACAGAAGTCGCCGTGTAGACCTATTCTAAATGTAAAAGTGACAGTTGCTTTCAATATCAATGTAACATTGTCATACCTAAATATGGAAGAAATATCTATCTATCTATCTATCTATCTATCTATCTATCTATCTATCTATCCTTCTATCTGTATATATATATATATATATATATATATATACACACACACACTGAAAAATGATTTCAAGACTACTGTGCACACTAGAATTAATAGGTAGTAGATGCACAGGAGACAAACAGTTAATTGCCTGATGTACAGGTCTGCCCATGATAAACTACATGTTATTCAACTTTTGCCCTGCAAAGAAGCAAAGGGTTAACCAGTCTGACATGTATCTTCAAATGCAAACCAGAAATACATATTCTGCTTCCCATTTCCAGAGAATAAATCTATGACATGTCACTTCAAGAGCTATATAAACAGAAGCTCCCTGCACCCAGTGGTGCCATTTGCTAGCAGAGAACTGCTTCCAGTAGCCCCTCCCATGTATTATATATAGAGATTCCTAAGGAGCCACCAGAGCTTATTGCAACTCCTCCTTTCTTGCTGTGGGGAGGGAACTACATGAACAGCTGTGAAGACATTAGGAGAATTCAATTCACAGACACAGGCTTGAGAACCATCAGGCCTCCTTATGTTCAATAATACAGGCAAAGTGCACATACTGGAAAAGGGAATTAAGGGCTTGGCTTGGAACGTGGGCAGCAGGAGTGACTGCTGAAGATTTGCAGCCATTTTACAAAGCAGCAGGTACACAAATTGATAGGCTGTGGTGGTAGACAAAGCATGGCTTTTACCATGCTGAGATCCATGCCTGCCCATGTGATTTATCCGGATGTTAGCATGATGTCTGAAGACGAGGAGAACAGGAGCGAGAGTGACACTTCAGATCAATCCTATGGCTGCTATGAAACTTCAGCAAAAAGGAGAAAGGTTCCTAGGAAGACTGGACAGGTGGTGGTGGTGAAGCAGAGGCAGGCAGCCAACGCCAGAGAAAGAGACAGGACTCAAAGTGTTAACACAGCCTTTACTGCTCTTCGCACATTGATACCCACTGAACCGGTGGATAGAAAGCTCTCCAAAATAGAAACTCTACGCTTAGCCTCCAGCTATATCTCCCACCTGGCCAATGTGCTTCTACTAGGGGAAAGCTGTGAGGATGGACAGCCATGCTTCAGCACAGTCTACAGGACCAGAGATGAAGCAGAGAGCAAACTGCCACGCAGCATCTGCACCTTCTGCCTCAGCAACCAAAGAAAGGGGGTAAGTCGTGCCCTTTATTACAAAAAAATCAACCAACATTCTGACCAAATGCAAGGTGTGAGCGTAGGGCCTTTTGCAGATGTCAAAATTACTAATTTCACACTACATATATGGCAATGTGTATATCTGCAACTATAAGAACAATTTCCAGATAAAAAAATCATTCCCATCATGGTATATACTCTGTTAACAACCAACATACAGACAGTGTAAAATATAAGAATGTGAGTTGGATTGGGGACAAATCTTTCAGTCTATGGCCAGATTTATGCTGTGTATGAACACCATAGACCGAAATTCTTCATTCCACAGCTTCTGTAACAATAATTGTCTTATCATGAAGCCAAAATCACCTGAACTGAACAAGAGTAACCTAAATTTATTAGACATTTGCTAAATTTGATATCAACTCCTCATTGTGCAATTGCACACTCATGTATCTGAAGTGACATTGCTATATGTTTTTTTTTTCAGTAGGGATCAGGTATATACAAAAGTCTTATTTATTAAGGATTCAATTCTTTTGCGATGATTAATGCTTATTATCAAAACTGAAAATTCATGTCTATGACTGTCCAGAAGTAATACTACAGCAAAGTAGGTTATATAAACAGTAGGGAGTACTACATTACTTCCTAAATTATAACAGGTAAGGTGAGGTTTATAGAAGAGGAAGGACTGTATATACAATACTCTGCTTGGTCTATTCTTGCAGCTGCCGATACATTTAGGACAACTTTATCATTTTTTGTTCTTGAATACTGAATTATAAATTATAAGAAAGTTTTACCTGCATCTCAATATTATGAACAATATAAAGCCAAGTGGAAAAAGATTTTGAGAACAGGGATTACGTTTTGGATTTCTGCTGAGGTATCTGGTAGCAGGGGGGGCTACTGCTTAACTTGACATACTATTATACAAAGTGCAGAAGTGCAAAGTATAATAGGAAGCAAAAGCATTCAAGGCCAATTGTAAGTAACATTTTGGCTGGAAGCTAAAGACATTTGTTGAGTTAGGCCTTCAGCCATGTAAGCTATTTTGACACCTCTGATCCTGGTGCTTGAGTGACTCTCTAATTTGTTCACAAACACATATATTATATTAACATATAATATTCTTTCAGATACTTTCCCTTATAAACCCCTGCAGCTTTCTATAGTAACACATTCATTGTGCAAATATCTAGACTCATGTTTATATAGCATTTACATGCTGATGAACCTGGCACCAATCTGTAAGACTTGAAGAGACTCTTTAACCTGCTCTTTTTAGAATAGCTTCATGTATTAATATCAGTGTTATTCAATAATATAGTTGTAGCTTCTATTTTATTACTTCATAACTGAACCTTTAGTAGTCCATCCAAAATGAAATGTATTTATAATGTACTAACATTTGTATACCTTTCAGACATTGCATATACAGGTGCATCTCAGAATATTTTTGAAACGTTCATTCATTTCAGTAATTCAATACATAATCAGCGTCTTCCATGATTGTGTGTCCTACTGAACCAGACTGAGGGACCATTTAAAGGCTTAGGAAACCTTGGCAGGTGACACACTGAATTTACAATACTGAACTTTTTTACAATATTCAAATTTTCCTAGATTTGGGTTTTCATTACTTGTAATCCATAATCAACATATACAGAAATAAAACATCTGAAATAGAACACTCTGTGTGTAAAGAATCTAGAAAATATAGGAGGTCACTTTTTTAAATTTAATTACTGAAAGAAATAAACGTTTCAAAGATATTCTAATTTATTGAGATGCACCTGTATTAAGCCAAAGGTGTGCTAGGTAACACAGAAGTGACAACACAGAGTAAATGTTCAAATGAATTACATAAAAAATCTAAGATTTCACATTTAGGTTGTTCCATTATAGCTAATAAGTCTGCCATTGACACACATAAAAAAAAGAATACTGTCATGTGTTTATTTCTTTTGCATACAGTTGTATTAAAAAGCACAGTCAACAGTCATTGAGGCAAGTTATAGTGGCTAAATGTAAGCCAAAATGACACTCCTGGCATGCATGATGGTCTAATGGCATGTTAGATGTATACGTGGGGAGAATTTGGACCATAAAGCTGGCCTCTGAGTTTAAGCCATCATGATGATCGGTCAGAACAAGAATAGGCACTGCTTCAAGTCAGAACTAATAAATGATATGACTGGACAAAAATGTGGACCAATTCACAGGACAAATTCTGTAGAAGTTGGTCAGGACAAGTGAACCAGCCCTCTACAGATGAGATACAATTCTTACAGCTTTCTTACAGTATTTAGAGGGCAACTTCCATTGCTATATAGATGTGTAAGCATATTTTAGCATTGCTCTAGATCACAATAACATATGACTGATGTCATTCCTGACACAGACCGGCTCCTCTTCTCAGTGAACTTTGCAAACTACCAGAGGGGCAGGAAAATGTAAGAAAACATACTGTAAACATCTGCTGTAGACAATGTGTACTAACAATGAACTGTCTTTATAGACCTCAAGAAGAGAACACACTGGGAACTGCCTAAAAGTGCGAGGACTGAACACGCTGCGTATACCCCAAAGATGATCGGTGCCTTTCCCTGCATCAAAATGTGGAACTGAAAGATTATAATTTTATTTTCTATGCAAAACAGATGGCTAGGAGGCCCCACAGATGGCAAGGAAAAACTTCCAGAATATCAGTTGGAGATGGTCAAACCTTTGAATGCCAAGTTACATAGAATGTCCTAAACAAGCGATAGGCACAACTCAATGCTATGTACAATTGGCTTATGATGGGGGGAAGAAACACCAACATGGTGATGTGGACAATAATCTTTGGGTAGTTGACCTTGAGATCAGGACTGCGTAAAGCAAATATCTGTACATATGCAAATTTATAGAATTTTAATTAAAATAACATTATTTTGAAACAGGTTTTATTTTTCTTTTATTAAAAAGAACATCAAATCACTTCTGCAAATTATACATACATGTATAGACATAATGTATAGTCATTTCTAATGAAAAGAAACAGTCATTATTCTAGGCATGATAGTTTCTTATTTTTGCTTTTACCTTTATTTTGTCTTTTATTCCACCATTACCTAAGAAGGGATTTGTATGTCATAACTTCCATCAACAAAAAGTTTTCTCATTTTTACAGATGACGTTTACTATTACAGAGCCATGTATTCCAACCTACACAAATCTGTTTCTTATTGGTTTTCATTAGTACAAGATATGTAAGGCAGAGAATAACCAGTGAGGTTACGGTGTGGTGACAGGTATCCAAAATATCAAAGTGTTTCATGGAAGTGATTTTAGTTCCTTCTCACTCTAATTTCTCTGGAGAATTTTGGTGCAGATAATCTGCAGCATTTTGCAGAAGCAGCAAAAAAGATGAAATTTTAAGAATTCATCCACATGATGAAGACAAAAAACACACCGATTCTGTGGGGAAACTGGCTTGTGGTGAGGATTTCAAATAAGCAGCATGTCAATAGCATGCTGCCGATTTTCAGTATGGATATCAGTCTTTCCCATGGAAAGGGTTAAATCTGCAGTAAATCTACACATTTCTGCTATGAAAAAGCAACAAATAATGGACTATTTAGTGCTTTTTTTTCCCTGCTATTTCTAGCACAAACACTGCAGATTTTCTGCTACAGAAAACCGCAAGCATTTCAGTCCTGTGGAAACATATCCTTAATGTTTATTACTATATATAAGGGGTTGGGACCAGACCAGTAGAGCTGGAACAGGCAACATTTAAAAGGGGACTATAGACTATTTTCTGCTCAAAGGCAGTTTTTTTTTTTCTTATTTTTTTTTTTTTTTTTCTTTCTTTTTAAATCTTGGACAATATCTTTAATGCTAGGTTTGCATCTGTGTTGGGGACACCGCCGCAGATTCCATCTAAAATCAATGGAGTGAAAAGTCCTGCACGGAGGACTTTTATCTCCAGAGGAAACCTGACGGACACCCAGCGAACCCCATTATGATCTATGGGGTCCGCAGGTAACCACTTTTTTAGCAGACGGGCTCTCCGTCTTTCAGGTCCCCATGTGGACCCGAACGACAGAGAACCGAATGCTAATGTGAACCTAGCATAAGGTTGTACTTTTCAATCCTTTGGCCATGATGGAACCCACACATTTTTTTTTTTATCCTACATGTGGCTTCTCTTAGTCTTACCTTAAAAAAGCCCTGTTAACTTTCTTTGGCCATCTTACTAGAGGCGAAAACTGTCTAATAATTTATCAATAATAGTAATGATAATCTTAAAACAGTTGTTTATTGATTGATAATTATAATCATTATCTTTACATCTATGGTATTTTTTCATTTCCAGGCAGATGTCTGATTACTATGCTATGACTGTAACGAGCTGTGCATCTGTGTGTTCATCACATGACCATGGACTGTATATCACATGACCATGGACTGATTTTTTTCACTGGGAGTAAGCAGAATCAATGACAGCAAGCAGAGAATGTATATTAGAAAATTGTAGAGCTTTTCAATATACAAACAATATTTGTCTGAAACTGGACACAGTCTTTCAATAACTTCTGTTTAATATGACATTTGATCGGCATGTGTGATTCTAGCCTTTAGTTTCAAAGACCCTTTTTTGGGTGAGGGGGTAGTTTCAGCTACAATTGTTACAAACTATGATATGGTTACAATGATGCACTTCCAATTTCACCATTTGCTCTACAAAATAAAATAAATTCAGCCTTAAACCTATAATACAATATGAACCCAACAGCTTGCACCAGTTTTGCATGAAGTGGGTGTCACTTTCACACTCTTTTCTAACCCTCATCCCGAAACCTGATAAGGACCACCTAGATTGCAGGAATTACAGGCCCATATCACTTCTGAATACGGATCTCAAGCTGTTTACCAAGATTCTGGCCTCCAGACTTAACATGTGCCTCCCCTCCCTGATCAATAAAGATCAGGTGGGCTTTGTACCTTGCCGCCAGGGAGGTGATAATACCAGGAGAACCATCGATCTTATAGACGTGGCATCTCGCTCTGGTTCCGAACTCTTGGTACTCAGCTTGGACGCGGAAAAGGCGTTTGATCGTCTGGGATGGCCCTTTCTATTTGAGGCCCTGGCCACATTTGGCTTTGCGGGTCCTTTCTTGACAGCAATCAAGGGTCTTTACTCCTCCCCGTCGGCCACTGTCAAGCTTCCTCACACCTCGTCTCCCCCGTTTCGTCTACACAATGGCACTAGACAGGGTTGCCCTCTATCTTTTTGTACTCTGTATTGAGCCACTGGCGGCGGCCATCCATCTGAGTCCCGATATTACGGAGGTCCGTGTACGCAATCGAGAATTCAAACTTTCCCTATTCGCTTATGATATCCTCCTGACCCTTACTAACCCCCATGTATCCCTTCCCAACCTCCATGGCCTCCTTTCCCTCTTTGGCCGTCTGTCTGGTTATAAGGTCAATACTTCAAAGACAGAGGCCCTACCTATTCGAATTCCCCGTCTAGCTTTGCTGGCCTTCGGGCCGCCTTTCGGTATAGATGGCAGTCCTCCTCACTAAAATACTTGGGCATATATTTAACTGGATCCTTTTCCCAATTATACCAGGCAAATTTCCCCTCCCTTTTTAGACATATTTGGGCCCTCCTTACTAAGTGGTTGGTACTGCCTCTGTCTCTCTTTGGCCGGATCAACGCAGTGAAGATGTCTATCCTGCCTAAGCTGCTTTCTTATTTTGAGACCCTCCCAGTCCCTGTGCCCCTTAGGGACCTCCAGGCGCTGCAGAGCTCAATCCTCCGATTTGTTTGGGCCGGAGGGAGACACAGGCTTTCTAGGCAGCTTATGATGACCCCTAGGGAGAGAGGTGGCCTTTCTCTCCCCAATTTAGTTTTATACTACTGGGCGGCCCACCTACGCAGGGTCCCGGCTTGGTCCACCCTCCAGGCTTACTCTAAGTGGATGGAGATCGAGAAGCTATGGCTTGCTCCACAACATCCTAATTCCCTGCTTTGGACTGGTCCTCATTCCCCCCCAGGAGTGCCTTGTTAGGCCCTATGGCACTCACGAGAGATATTTGGCACACATGTGTATCCCGTTTGCCCCTCTCCTCCTCGTGTTCCTCCATGACCACTTTCCTTCTTCACCCTAATTACCTGCCTGGACTCACTGGGCCGGTAGCGGGTCCTTGGCTGAGAGCGGGCCTTTTTAGGTACGTTGACATCATTGATTATAGGACCCGGGCTCTTTTACCATTTGCTGATCTCCAGTCCTTTGGCCTGCCCCGGTCCAGTGAGTTCACGTATATCCAGATCTCCCATCTGGCCTCCTCTATTTTTCAAGGCCCCACAGCACCCATCCCTACGCTTTTTGAGAAACTTTGTAAAACGGGTGTTGGGACAACAGGGCTTATTTCTGATATATACCACCTTCTTTCGAACCCCACCCCAGATGCTCTGCCCCAACATACCTATATGTCACGGTGGGAGAACTATTTGGGGACACCCATATCGAGTAATGATTGGTCCCTCATATGGAGTAGAGCACCCAGGACTTCTAGATGTGTTACACAAAAGGAAAATATTTTTAAGATGTTGATGCATTGGTACCATACCCCAGCTGCACTTCACTCTTTTGACAAGAATGTCCCGGACTGCTGCTGGCGGTGTGGCACCCGCCCCGCACATATTTTACATCTCTTTTGGAACTGCCCCATGCTCCAGCCTTATTGGCGCCAGGTCCGGGGTCTCCTGGAAGGGGTCCTGTTGCTCCTCCTTACCTCCGCTAGATGTCTGATTGCGAAACACTGGCGGCATCCGGCCCCCCCTGCCCTGGAGGAGTTATACGCTAGGATAAAAGATGCGCGCTCCCTGGAGTACCTGACGGCCCTTCTTAATAATGAGGAGGAGAGGTTCTGCCTGATGTGGAAACCGTGGGATGAGTTTTGGGGGCGACCCGGCCTCTCTGATCCGGCTGTTGTGGGGCCCCTTACTTCCTGGATGTCCTTCTGCCACCCTTCTGTCCTCCTGTCTTGTCTACCCCTGTTTGTTGACGGATTCCTTGGCCTTTTTGGGGCCATTTCTGGCCAGTTTGTTTAAAGCCTTGTAATTTATTGAGAATGCTGAGTAATCCCCGTCTGTCCTATGTTTGTTACCTTCAGTTATCTTTCATGTATATTGTTATTCTCTTTGTATGACAAAAACTTTTAAAATAAACAGTTGAAAAAAAAAAAAAAAAAGAAGTGGGTGTCACTTGCACTGAAAACCTAACAATTTTGTTGGGACACAATACCCCTGTTATGTCCCACTATTAATACCACAAAGGTCCAAGATACTTTGGTTGGCAGAGTTGGAGAGCTGATTTCAATTTTGTTATTCTACAAAGCTGAAATGTTTTTAGTGAAATAATTACTACTGACCACAGTATTCCCTAAAGCAGCTCCATGGCCCCAATGCCCTTTCAAACAGCTCCATACTCAGTTTCTTGAACTTCACAATTTCAGTTTTGAATCCAGTTAGGAAATATTCTCATGACCGTGTCCGATTTTCAGCTATGCAACATAGGTGAAATGGCCCAGGTGTCATGACCAATGTATAGTTTGTATTCAAAAACACTGTGGGAATTGCCTCATCTATTTACAAGCATGATGGATGCACAGAAACATGTACAGCTTTGGACTATGGCTAGAAAGCTAGACTCATAACTTATCCTTTATCCCAGTACATAAATTGGTAAGCCAGCCTCACAAACAGGACACACTGCAAAACACAGTACTAGGTTATGTCCTGTAATCCATCTATATACAGGTGGATATACACCTCAAAAAAACAAACAAAATAAATGTAAAAATGGACACAGACACCACCTGGCAGAGCTACTGGGTAAGTATGCATAGACCCATAAACAATATATTAAAAGGCAGTATTAACTAGTCATCCTCCAAATCAAATCCCCGTCCCATGATAGTGTACACAACCCGATATATAATCCTATGACATATATGTCATGTGCGGAATATAAGCACAACCATTTAAGTTCATTACAATGTGCATTTTTGGTATATAACCTTTCATTAAATTAGAGAATAAAATCTGGCAAAATTTCTTTAAACCAGCAACAATAATACCTGGTAGGTAGCAATTATAGAGAAACCTCTAGAAGACCAGTACCCCCCACCCCGCCATCAAAAAAAAAAAAAAAAGTATATTAGATAGTGAGCCATCTGGGAACAGGCAATCTCGGCAAAAAATATAGGAAGATATCCTATAAAAATCCATCATATATTGAATCTACAAATTCTAGATTCATAGTTCTAGTCATAAATGATTTCTAACAATGGCAACTGGCTCTTTGAGGCGCTAGTAAATTGACTGCAAGCATAGTGTTTGAAAAAGCCAAAACCCAATGGATTCCCACATTCTAGTTTCTATTAGTAAAACCATTCAGAGTGTAGTAAAATAGTGGGCATGTATCTTCGAACTGAGTGGATTATTTGCAACTATATCAAAACTTAAAGTGGTTGTCTATGCTTGACACTCATACTCAGTGAGCAGGGGTAGACAACCATTTTCATCTATTTTCGTCTATTGCCCAGGTCACATATTACCTAGCCAAGTATTATTGTGGTCACTGTTCAGTACACTATATCACAACTATTTTATTTATGTACACATTTGATTCACCCAAATCCTGTGAGCAAAGAGCATTACGGTCCCTGTGAGGATAGTGCTATGCTTGTGGGAATGGGCTGGAACTATTCCTACACTAATGAAATGTAAAGCCAAGAGTTTGAGTAACAGAGCCAAGGGTTTAGCTGGAGCTGGATTGTAATTGTAGAGTCTACGTGACTTACATGGAAAAACAAAACCAACCAAATGGAATTTCTGAAAATGGTATTAAAGGGGTTGGCTCGTTTCTGAAAAAAACTGTCTGCCTTAAAATAAGAAAACAAGTGGTACTTACCTTCTCAGTCTCCTGCCTCTACAGGGATCATGATCCGCTACTCCCTGCTGCCGCTACACCCAGACAAAGCCGTTGGTGAAACGCACATCAGGGCGCGTCTTCTCCTCAGGGTCTGTATAGGGATACTATTCCTCACTATGTTAGTTGCTTTTCCTGCTTGCTTTTTCTCTCAACAACTCCTGTGAATATCTATACTGCCCTTGTTTAGGCAGTTCAGCACCTTACATCACATCAGTATTGCTTGCTATTTTGTACTGGCAGGATATTTCTACTTTCATTACTTACAATATTATCTCACTATCTTATCCTTGTGGAGTTTTGGTCTATGTGGTTTTTACCCCCATCCTCTGTATGTACTCATTTTTATATATTTATTAATAAAGATCTAAGATGTTTTTGTTTGCATATTTATTGAGCTTTAATTTTTGATTTATAAATAATATACTGGTTTATTCTATAAAGTCACTTCTTTTCCACAGTATTGCCATTTGATGGTTATGCATACATACGGCCAGATCTATGGGCAAACAAATATATACACTGGGAGATATACCGCGTATTTGCTGCCTTTTCACCACAGATATGGAGGCCGATTTACTAATACTGTGTAAGTTTTAGATACAAAGTTTAGACTAGACAGATTTGGTGCAAATTTAGACTAGATAGCCTTAATCTTTGCAAAATTTATCGAAGTTAATCAAACTAGACTGTCTATCTATACTAACATTACACCACTTATTAGCTGGCCTAATAATAATAATAATACATTTTATTTATATAGCGCTAACATATTCCGCAGCACTGTACAATTTGTAGGGTTCAAGTACAGACAAAAAAGATACATTACAAATAAATAGTCAATTCGCATAATGGGACTGAGGGCCCTGCTCGCAAGAGCTTACAATCTATGAGGTAGAGGGGGTGACACAAGAGGTATCAGAAGCAGCATCGGAGGTAGCATTGCATATACAATGGTCAGACAATTTTGTAATAGAGGTCATTACACATATATAAAGCTGTATGAGCCATCACCAGTCGTGTCCTTTAATGTGCAGATGGTACCTGGACATATAAAGTTAGTCTGAAACAGCATCATATCCTGTGGGAGCGTGAACAGAGGAAGGTACGTTTTAGGCATTCTAACTACAGAAGGGTTTACATTAGGAATTGTGATAGGCCTGTCTGAAAAGATTTGTCTTTAGTTTGCGCTTGAAGTTGTAGAAATTGGGTGTTAATCTGATAGTCCAGGATAGAGCATTCTTAAAAAAAAATTTGGCACATTTTTGGTTCACCAGAGCACATCCTGAATCCAATCCTTTTAACAAGTCATAAAAGTATCTAAAAAGTGTGTAAAACACTTGAATAAAGTGTCGCACAGCATTTTTTTTTGGCGCAAATTACACAAGAATTCTGGCACATTTTTGCTTAGTACAGACGTGGACAAAATTGCTGGTACCCCTCGTTTAAAGAAAGAAAAACCCACAATGGTCACAGAAATAACTTGAATCTGACAAAACTGGAATTTGCCAAACTACATGTTGACAAGCCACAAAGCTTCTGGGAGAATGTCCTATGGACAGATGAGACAAAAATCAAAATTTTTGGCAAGGCACATCAGCTCTATGTTCACAGGCAGAAAAATGAAGCATATCTTGAAAAGAACACTGTCCCTACTGTGAAACATGGAGGAGGCTCTGTTATGTTCTGGGGCTGCTTTGCTGCATCTGGCACAGGGTGTCTTGAATCTGTGCAGGGTGCAATGAAATCTCAAGACTATCAAGGGATTCTAGAGAGAAATGTGCTGCCCAGTGTCAGAAAGCTTGGTCTCAGTTGCAGGTCATGGGTCTTGCAACAAGATAATGACCCAAAACACACAGCTAAAACACCCAAGAATGGCTAAGAGGAAAACATTGGACTATTCTGAAGTGGCCAAATATGAGCCCTGACCTAAATCCTATTGAACATCTTTGGAAGGAGCTGAAACATGCCGTCTGGAAAAGGCACCCTTCAAACCCGAGACAACTGGAGCAGTTTGCTCATGAGGAGTGGGCCAAAATACCTGTTGAGAGGTGCAGAAGTCTCATTGACAGTTACAGGAATCGTTTGATTGCAGTGATTGCCTCAAAAGGTTGTGCTACAAAATATTAAGTTAAGGGTACCATCATTTCTGTCCAGGCCTGTTTCATGAGTTTTCTTTTTTAAAAATTCTGTTGAAGCATGGTTGAAAAGCAATGTCTGACTTTCATTTGTTCATTTTCATAGAATTTTTATATATTATTACTTTTGTCAGATTCAAGTTATTTCTGTGACCATTGTGGGTTTTTCTTTCATTAAACGAGGGGTACCAACAATTTTGTCCATGTGTGTAGATGTTCCCCATAATGTCAGTTTTTTCAGCCTATGGTAAGCTATATGCCTTTCACAATTTGGGAAGAGCTAGTAATAGGTGCTGTAATTTTCTTTGTGTCAGTCACCCACAAACTGATCAATGATCAGCGTGATTACCATCTAATATTTCAATCTTTTCTATTTTAGGTAAAATTACACAGTGGAATTAGGAGAAAATTAGGGTTTTCTTTTTCAGTAAGGCTGGGTTCACATCTGCATTGGAGTCTCCGTCGCAGAGTCTGCCAAAAATTGATGGAGTAAAAAGTCTGCATGGAAGGCTTTTTTCTCTGCTACTTTCAGTTTAAAAACAATGGACACCTGACGGACACCCAATGGACCCAATTATAGCCAATGTCGTGTCGTATGCAACTGCTGTTGTAGTGGTCTGCCTTTCTGTTGTTCATGTCCCCCAATGGACCCAGACAATGGAGAGCCAACACTAGTGTGAACCTAGCCTAACTGTCTCCAGTTAAATAAATCTGTGTGTATCTATATTGTTTAAAAAGCATGAAAGTCCCCAAACACCTACTATGAGTTGCTACTGTCAGTTTTTAGGAGATTGATGTAAGAAGGAGCTACAGTAAGTTAAAAAATGAAGAGGCAGGATATAGTAACATATTACAGGTAACTGCAGTGTTACAGTCAGATATGGAGATGATTTGTGGTAGGGATCTGCTCTCCAGGAGCACAACAAAGAGCTAGAGAGTGAAGCCAGCCTATATTTCAGCTGCAACCCCAGCTCCCAGATATAACATCATTAGGAAAACGACTTGTAAACTAAAAAAACCCTGGAGGCATAAGTTTCCAGCAAGTCTCCTTCCCTGCTATAACACCTCTCACCATCCAATCCGCCTTCTCTTACTAAAATCCAGAAGTTCCTCCAGTGACTTATTAGGCATCCTCTTTCCATCTGTTCTCAGTTACCTGGTCTTCTATTACCATTTGCATCACTGACCTCTCACCTGATAAGACCTGTCTCAAGGAACATAATAGGCAACATTATTAAAACTGCTATAGCTATCAATGAGGTAAATATAGCCGAGTATTGCATACAGGTAAGCTACATATATAATCATGAACTTGTAGTGTATACAGTATAAGTTGTCCTTTCTTAGCACATGTATATATTATCACCACTAATATCAATCCCTGTCATCTGTTAGGCTCACAAATTTAAACTCCTTATCTCAAACACATATTTATACGCTAAACCAGTTTCCTAGGAAGCTAATATACTTTAGCATGTTTTTTGAGAGTGGTAAGTAACCCCTTGCAAGAAACAGAAGTCGATACTAACTGCACGCAGATATTGTTCTTGGTCAGATTCAAGATAGCAGTTCTGACCACTGAGTCATACACACGTGGACAAAATTGGACAAAATTGTTGGTACCCCTCGTTTAATTAAAGAAAAACCCACAATGGTCACAGAAATAACTTGAATCTGACAAAAGTAATAATATATTAAAATTCTATGAAAATGAACAAATGAAAGTCAGACATTGCTTTTCAACCATGCTTCAACAGAATTTTTAAAAAAAGAAAACTCATGAAACAGGCCTGGACAGAAATGATGGTACCCTTAACTTAATGTTTTGTTGCACAATCTTTTGAGGCAATCACTGCAATCAAATGATTCCAGTAACTGTCAATGAGACTTCTGCACCTCTCAACAGGTATTTTGGCCCACTCCTCATGAGCAAACTGCTCCAGTTGTCTCGGGTTTGAAGGGTGCCTTTTCCAGATGGCATGTTTCAGCTCCTTCCAAAGATGCTCAATAGGATTTAGGTCAGGGCTCATATTTGGCCACTTCAGAATAGTCCAATGTTTTCCTCTTAGCCATTCTTGGGTGTTTTTAGCTGTGTGTTTTGGGTCATTATCCTGTTGCAAGACCCATGACCTGCAACTGAGACCAAGCTTTCTGACACTGGGCAGCACATTTCTCTCTAGAATCCCTTGATAGTCTTGAGATTTCATTGTACCCTGCACAGATTCAAGATACCCTGTGCCAGATGCAGCAAAGCAGCCCCGGGACATAACAGAGCCTCCTCCATGTTTCACAGTAGGGGTAGTGTTCTTTTCAAGATATGCTTCATTTTTCTGTCTGTGAAATTTCGATTTTTGTCTCATCTGTCCATAGGACATTCTCCCAGAAGCTTTGTGGCTTGTCAACATGTAGTTTGGCAAATTCCAGTCTGGCTTTTTTAAGTTATTTCTGTGACCATTGTGGGTTTTTCTTTCATTAAACGAGGGGTACCAACAATTTTGTCCCCGTGTGTATATTAGGGTGAAAACATAATTGTGAGCCAAAAGACATTAGGGTCAGTTAGCTGAAGGGGAAAGCAAATACCTGGCAGGAGAAGAAATGCCCCAAAACCCCTTTTCAACTCATTTTCATAAGAATAAAACACAGAGCTGCATAACAGAATAAGGCTGAGGTCCCATTTTGCGGAAAAGCAGTTCTTTTTGTTGCAGATTTGCTGCTTTGTTTTGAGCCAAAGTCTGGAGTGAATTGCAACATGGGGCCTCAGCCTAAGAAAGGCATCTTTGGAAAGTGTAGAAGCTGCCCTACAAGGTAGTAACTATTTTCCTGCTGACAGACACCTTTTAACCTTAGGCTAAGGCCCCACATAGGCCACAGCCAAAAAGCACTGTGGGAAAAAAATGCGGTGGAAACGCATTGCACTTTTCCCCACAGTGCTTTTCACAGAAAGTCTGCAGAGTTTTCCTCTGCAGACTTTCTGCTTCAATTATGCTTAAATGGAAACCATCAGCGTTTCCTTAGGTATAATTGACATGCTGCAATTTCCAAAAACGCAACGGTTTTGGAAATCACAACATTTCTGTTGTGGGTATTTTTCTGCAATGTGTGGATGGGATTTGCTAGAATCCCAACCACTTTGCAGGGACTGTAAAACGCCACGGTTTTTGACGCTGCGTTTCTGTCGTGGTCAAACTGCGACGTTTATGCAACATGTGGCTTCATCCTTAGACATGAATGGAGAAGAAAACAGTAGGGGATATTTATTAAAACTAGTGCAAGGTAAAAGGAAGCATATTCTCATAACAGCTGAAATCTGTTTGGTTGTTATGGGTTCCACTTCTCCTATGGATTAGTTTTGATAAATCTCCCCACTTTGTAACTCAAAACCACATCAAGATGAATACTTTGCTTCAGTTAGGCTATGTTCACATCTCCATTCATGACGGAGAGCCCAGCACAAGTGTGAACCTAGCCTTAAAATGTTAGTGCACTTTATCTGTGAATTTCAAAGATTCATTTAGTTTAGACACTGACCCTTAAAATACTGGAAAAGATGTAGATCGTAGTTTCAGCAAAACACGAGTGTGCACCTAATCTACTTTCTGGGAATTTTCTTAGCATACTGCTCCCTGTGTTCTTAGGGCCATCTCTGTTTCTCTCCTCTCACATTTCCTTTATCCATTTCCCTTATTTTGGTACATTATTATTATTACTTTTGGTCTTTTTCCCTCCTCCCTGTTCAGGATGATTTATGCTGCCAGTGGCAGTGCACAGCTGCACTTGTGTCCCAGTCTGGGCCTGGGTGGGGGATAAAAGGAGGTGGCAAGTTCTCACCGTATCTAATGCTTTACAGTCCCCCAATAAACAGCCGTGAGATTTTCAAAACATTTGATAGAAACCCTGTGTGATTCTCTGACCTCAGCTGAGCCCCATAAAGTAGGGATAGGCTATCTCTCTCCCTTATTCATTCATTCATTCTTGGAGGTGATTTTGTGAATGAGCAGTACAACATCACTGGTCTACTATACTATAGGCCACCCACAATGCAATATATAGATTTTTCTGTTTCAAAAATGGGCTCAATAATATGAGAAATAAACAAAATTGGTATATATAACTGGGTGAGCTTTATCTTCCCCAAGTTGTACCTGCATGTGCAAGTGACAGAAAACTTTTGTACTAAAGTTGCATAGTGTGTGACTGACTATAAAACCCCATTTTTTTTTTTTTTTTTTTTTAGATGTTTATAACTTCCCTTCTTTCTAATATTTCTAAAAATTTGTAGGTGTGGGGAGATGAGTGGGTGACAGATAAATGTGTCATTCAGCAGTGTTCTGGCATTATTGTATCAATACATATGTCCCACTGTTTCCCTTGCTCTACTAAAATAATGTGTGCATTTGGTACTATGCTCAAAATCAGCACACTGCAAAAAAGCTAAATCTCGGCCCAAAAAATTATGCTGGATTTATCCTTTTTTTTCACTACAAAAATAGATTGAGACTACATTACTTGTGTAATGGGACACTCAATAGTTTGGAAAATTGTTCTAAAAGGGGAGAAAAATGCATTGCCATATTCAATGTTATGACTGCAATATTGTCATATAATAATATCCAACTGTATTTAAGTTTTTGCAATAATTACATAAAACCAATAAATACCTCCCCCTATATGCAATTGCAGATAACACATTGCAGGGAAGCTTGTACTGACATGACATTACTTGCATGACACCAAACTGCACTATATCATGTGTGATATGTTGCTGTAGAGCTCTGACTTAAAGGGAATCTACCACCTCTGCCAAACATGGTCAACTGCTACCACCTCATTACAGAGCACATTACAGTGATAAAGAACATACCTTTGTTATGTAGATCATTTTTGTAGATTTGAAAAAAACAACAACTTTGAAGTCTTACGCAAATTAGGCCATTGGTGCACTGGGGGTGTGGTCCTGGGAGAACTGCTCTTGCTTCTTAAGTAGTATGGGCGATTGCATAGTAGTGGGAGGATCAAGTCTCATTGCACAGGAGATGGTAGGGGTCTAAATGGCGAGAGCAGTGCTCCAGGGAGCTGAAGTCCACCCCCAGTGCACCAACTGCCTCATTTACATAAGACTTCAAAGTTGTTTTTCTCAAAATCTACAAAAGTGACATACATAACAGAGATATGTTGTTTATCACTGTAATGTGCTCTGTGATACGGTGCTAACAGAGTATGCTTGGGAAGGTGGTAGCCCCCCTTCAAGGCCTCATGCACGTGGCTGGTTTTAGAAATGCAAATTTAGACATTGCACCTTTAAACTAAACCAGAAAAGTGTATTTTGCTGTTTGATAAATCTGGAATATTGTTAGATTGTCTAGTCCAGGGGCAGGTAACCTCTTTTGTTCGGCGTGCCGATTTTAATAAAAAAAATCAAAGATGAGGTACTCGGAGTGCCGGTCAATAATTGTAAGTCTGACGACCCCTAAACTAAAGTCATATACCACAAACCATAACACAGAAGTGCTGCCACCAGATGCTTTAGGACACATGAGTTTACTGCTATTTCCTGGGACGCTCCTGTACTTTCTGATTAGAAGCAATGAAAGTCCATGTGCATCCCGCAATTAGTGGTAATGTATGTGTCCAGGAGCACCGTATGGCGGCATCCTTATGATGGAAGTACACTATGTATCTGGATGCAGATATAGTCTTAGGCCACTGGAACTTTTACTTCAATGTAAAACTGCGTTCACATGGTGCATTTTTGCACAAAAAAATGCTTGTGTTTTCTGTGCAAAAACACATCCTTAATGCAGAAAACACACCGTTATACAGAATAATGTCCCATAGCGGCCTCTGCACACAGTATTATATCCCATAACAGCCTCTGCACACCGTATTATGTCACATAGTGGCCTCCGCACATCGTATTATATCACATAGTGACCCCAGCACACGATATTATATCATATAGTGGCCCCAGCACACGGTATTATATCATATAGTGGCCCCTGCACACGGTATTAGGTCCCATAGCGGTCCCTGCACACGGTATTAGGTCCCATAGCGGTCCCTGCACTCGGTATTAGGTCCCATAGCGGTCCCTGCACACGGTATTAGGTCCCATAGCGGTCCCTGCACACGGTATTAGGTCCCATAGCGGTCCCTGCACACGGTATTAGGTCCCATAGCGGTCCCTGCACTCGGTATTATGTCCCATAGCGGCCTCTGCACACAATATTAGGTCCCATAGCGGTCCCTGCACACGGTATTAGGTCCCATAGCGGTCCCTGCACACAATATTAGGTCCCATAGCGGTCCCTGCACACGGTATTATGTCTCATAGCGGCCTCTGCACACGGTATTAGGTCCCATAGCGGTCCCTGCACACAGTATTAGGTCCCATAGCGGTCCCTGCACTCGGTATTATGTCCCATAGCGGTCCCTGCACATGGTATTATGTCCCATAGCGGCTTCTGCACACGGTATTAGGTCCCATAGCGGTCCCTGCACACGGTATTAGATCCCATAGCAGTCCCTGCACACGGTATTAGGTCCCATAGTGGTCCCTGCACATGGTATTACGTTCCATAGCAGTCCCTGCACACGGTATTCGGTCCCATAGCGGTCCCTGCACACAGTATTAGGTCCCATAGTGGTCCCTGCACACGGTATTATGTCCCATAGTGGTCCCTGCACATGGTATTAGCAGGGGCGTAACTACCGGGGTAGCAGTGGTAGCGACTGCCACAGGGCCCGGAACATTACGGGGCCCGGAGCCCTGTGGCAGTCGCTACCGCGAACCCCACAATCACTGCTATCGTTATACTCCGGGGTCTTTTGAGACCCCGGAGTATAACGATCGGGGGCCCAGGGGAGGTGAGCGAACATAAAAAACACTGTAACTCACCTCTCCGCCGCTCCGCAGGCTTCAGGCCTGTTTGGTGATGCGACGCCGGCCTGGATCGCGCGAGATCCGGTCCGACATTGAAGATGGCCGGAGTAGCGCACGGGAGTGCACCGGAGCGAGGAAGAGGTAAGTTGCAGTGTTTTCTATGTTTCTATCCTCCCCTGGGTCTCCGATCATTATACTCTGGGGTCTGAAAAGACCCCAGAGTATAATAATCGTTCATGGGTGGTCCACTATGGGGTATAATACTGTGTGCAGGGGCCACTATGGGGCAAACTACTGTGCGCAGGGGCCACTATGGGGCAAACTACTGTGCGCAGGGGCCACTATGGGGCAAACTACTGTGTGCAGGGGCCACTATGGGGCAAACTACTGTGTGCAGGGGCTACTATGGGGCAAACTACTGTGTGCAGGGGCTACTATGGGGCAAACTACTGTGTGCAGGGGCTACTATGGGGCAAACTACTGTGTGCAGGGGCTACTATGGGGCAAACTACTGTGTGCAGGGGCCACTATGGGGCAAACTACTGTGTGCAGGGGCTACTATGAGGCAAACTACTGTGTGCAGGGGCCACTATGGGGCAAACTACTGTGTGCAGGGGCTATTATGGGGCAAACTACTGCGTGCAGGGGCTACTATTGGGCAAACTACTGCGTGCAGGCGCCACTATGGGGCAAACTACTGTGTGCAGGGGCCACTATGGGGCAAACTACTGTGTGTCGGGGCCACTATGGGGCAAACTACTGTGTGCTGGAGCCACTATGGGGCAAACTACTGTGTGCAGGGGCCACTATGGGGCATAATATTGTGTGCAGGGGCCACTATGCTGCATAATACCGTGTCCAGGGGCCACTATGGGGCATAATACCATGTGCAGGGGCCACTATGGGGCATAATACCGTGTGCAGGGGCCACTATGGGGCATAATACTGTGTGCAGGGGCCACTATGGGGCATAATACCGTGTGCAGGGGCCACTATGGGACATAATACCGTGTGCAGGGGCCACTATGGGGCATAATAGTGTGCGCAGGAATGCGGTTTGTGTGTGGGGGGGGTTGGGGGCGGCGGTTTGGGGGATTGGGGGCGGCGGCTGGGGGGGGGCCCCATGTCAAATGTTCGCCTTGGGGCCCAGCCATTCCTAGTTACGCCACTGGGTATTAGGTCCCATAGCGGTCCCTGCACATGGTATTATGTCCCATAGCGGTCCCTTCACACAGTATTAGGTTCCATAGCGGTCCCTGCACATGGTATTAGGTCCCATAGTGGCCCCTGCACACAGTATTAGGTCCCATAGCGGTCCCTGCACACAGTATTAGGTCCCATAGCGGTCCCTGCACACGGTATTATGTCCCATAGTGGTCCCTGCACATGGTATTTGGTCCCATAGTGGTCCCTGCACACAGTATTATGTCCCATAGCGGTCCCTGCACACGGTATTATGTTCCATAGCTCTCTTCAGACCCACGAGTATAATAAGTGCAGGACCAAGAGAGGTGACAAACATAAAAAAAACAATGCTTTAGCCTTTTCCTGCGCTCCGCAGCCGCTGTGTTCTCTTCGGCGCTTCTCCCTGACGTCAGCGACTGCTGATTGGGTCTCTGGGGTCACATCGCGTCATTATGCGTAATGACGCCAGACGTAACCCCTGAGGCCCTCTCAGCTGTCAGAAGAGCCTGCAGATTGCACAGCCACCGCGTAGCGCAGGGAGCAAGGTGAGTATCATTGTTTTTTATGTTTCATCACTTCTCCTAAGTCTCCGCTTATTATACTCGGGGGTCGGAAGAGACCCCACAGTACAATAATAGCAGTTTCGTTGCGGCCACGTTTGGTCCGATCGAAGCTGCTGGGTGAGGACTCCACTGCCGTGCCAGGGAAATAAGCCTCGCATGCCACTCTTGGCTCACGTGTCGGGGGTTGCCAACCCCTGGCCTAGATCATTGATAACTATATTTGCAATAATAAGGTTTATTTATTTTATCTGTTAATACTTATATGGCTATATATTTAAAGGGGTGTTCCTGAAACACACAAACGGGATGTCACTGGTGACGTCAGTCAGGGGACCTGTATACAGAAGAACAGAGTTCCCAAAACTGGAAACAGAGGCTCAAGGAGAGGTGAGTAATGTTTGTTATGTTTATAGGCCCACTAGCAGCAGTTTTAAATAATAAAAAAATGTCTCAGAACATCCCTTTAATTGTTCTGTACAAATGCAGGTCCACACTAGGGGCAACTACATAGGAAAACTATGAACCAATTGGGAAGTTTGCTGTGAAATCAAAAGATCTGACTGATCAGTATCAAAACTAATGACACAAAATATTATTTATATATAAATTCAGAATGATTTCTGAGTGCACCAAAGGTCAGAGGCATAGCTTCAAGCTTCTGGGCCCCAATGCAGAATTTGTAATGGGACCCCTACTTACAATGTGCCCTTTGGAATATTGGTATATTTTATGTGTTTATGTGTTATGGGGCCCCCTCAGGATCTGGGGCATGGTAGCGACTGCTACCTTTGTACCCCCTATAAATACCCCCCTGCCAAAAGCGATGATTGGAGCACATTTATAAAAATGGACAAAGACTTTTTTTTTTTTCTTAAAATTACAGTAGAAAATTGCAAGTGTATTTATTTAGCATTGGGCACATTTTTCTGCAAGTTCTCATGGATGGCAGTGATACCAAGCAGCATGTTTTTTTTTCTAAAGCTTAAGAGATTTGAGTTGCAACATTGGAGGTTATTTATCATCTGCCCCTTTTATGGCCATATTTTTCGCAAGTGTGTCTTTTTTTAGAATAGTTTTACTGTGGTGTCTATTTATGATGTAGATGCACCTTTATAAGTTATGTGCACTTTGCCCCTTTTTTGTTAAAAAAAAAAAAAAGGCGCAATTGCTCCTTTTTAATGCTGTCTGATTTGAGGGGTCTTACGCTGTCCATGTACAGGAATGCATTTGCGTTTTACTTCCCCATTTTAAAAAGTTTTTTAAATATTGGGGAAAAAAAGTATTTAGTCAGCTACCAATTGTGCAAGTGCTCCCACTTAAAAAGATGAGAGAGGCCTGTAATTGACATCATAGGTAGACCTCAACTATGAGAGACAAAATGAGAAAACAAATCCAGAAAATCACATTGTCTGATTTAAAAAAAATGTATTTGCAAATTATGGTGGAAAATAAGTATTTGGTCAATAACAAAAGTTCATATCAATACTTTGTTATACTGTATATCCTTTGTTGGCAATGACAGAGGTCAAACGTTTTCTGTAAGTCTTCACAAGGTTGGCACACACTGTTGCTGGTATGTTGGCCCATTCCTCCATGCAGATCTCCTCTAGAGCAGTGATGTTTTGGGGCTGTCACTGGGCAACACGGACTTTCACCTCCCTCCAAAAGTTTTTTACGGGGTTGAGATCTGGAGACTGGCTAGGCCACTCCAGGACCTTGAAAGACTTCTTACGAAGCCACTCCTTCGTTGTCCTGGCGGTGTGCTTGGGATCACTGTTATGCTGAAAGACCCAGCCACGTTTCATCTTCAATGCCCTTTGCTGATGGAAGGAGGTTTGCACTCAAAATCTAACTATACATGGCCCCATTCATTCTTTCATGTACACGGATCTGTCGTCCTGGTCCCTTTGCAGAGAAACAGCCCCAAAGCATGAAGTTGCCACCCCCATGCTTCACAGTAGGTATGGTGTTCTTTGGATGCGACGAGTTCTGTTTCTACCAAACAGTTCTACTTTGGTTTCATCTGACCATATGTCATTCTCCCAATACTCTTCTGGAACATCCAAATGCTCTCTAGTAAACTTCAGACGAGCCCGGATATGTACTGGCTTAAGCAGGGGGACACGTCTGGCACTGCAGGATCTGAGTCCCTGGTGGCATAGTGTGTTACTGACGGTAGCCTTTGTTACGTTAGTCCCAGCTTTCTGCTGGTCATTCACTAGGTCCCTCCGTGTGGTTCTGGGATTTTTGCTCACCGTTCTTGTGATCATTTTGACCCCACGGGGTGAGATCTTGCGTGGAGCCCCTGATCGAGGGAGATTATCAGTGGTCTTGTATGTCTTCCATTTTCTAATTATTGCTCCCACAGTTGATTTCTTCACACCAAGCTGCTTGCCTATTGCAGATTCAGTCTTCCCAGCCTGGTGCAGGTCTACAATTTTGTTTCTGGTGTCCATCCACAGCTCTTTGGTCTTCACTGGTTGTGGACAGGTGTCTTTTATACTGATAACAATTTCAAACAGGTGCCATTACTACAGGTAATGAGTGGAGGACAGAGGAGCCTCTTAAAGAAGAAGTTACAGGTCTGTGAGAGCCAGAAATCTTGCTTGTTTTTAGGTGAGCAAATACTTATTTTCCACCATAATTTGCAAATAAATTCTTAAAAAATCAGACAATGTGATTTTCTGGATTTGTTTTCTCATTTTGTCTCTCATAGTTGAGGTCTACCTATGATGACAATTACAGGCCTCTCTCATCTTTTTAAGTGGAAGAACTTGCACAATTGGTGGCTGACTAAATATTTTTTTTCCCCACTGTGTTATATATATATATATATATATATATATATATATATATATACCGTATTTTTCAGACTATAAGACGTGCGTGTTGTGGGGGAAGAGGCGGAGGAGCGGGGTCACAGTATCGCCCCACTCCTGCCACTACTTCAAAAGTACTTCAAAACTATTTCTAAGGTATAAAAGTAGCCCCCGGGGCCAGTCCCCACAGGCCCCATATCTCTTAAGTTGCAGGTCGGCTCCCGCACGGCAAAATAGCGGGAGCCAACCTGTTCCTGTGACAGCCACGAGCCTACTGAAGGCTCCCAGGCTTGTCATAGTAATTTACAGAATCTCCCATAGACTGCAATATAGTTGTATTGCAGTCTATGGGACTTGCTATCAAATGATTGCAGGTTCAAGCCCCCTAAGGTGGGGCTAATAAAATAGTAAAAAAAAAAAAAAAGTTTATAAAAAAAACTAAAAAAAAAAAACCTAACAGTTCTAAATCACCCCCTTTCCCTAGAATACATATAAAAGTAGAAAATTACTGTGAAACACAAACATTAGGCATCCCTGTGTCTGAAAACACCCGGTCTACAAACTTGTACGGTACGGTGAACGTCTTAGTGGAAATAAAAAATCAAAAGTGCCGAACTGCCGTTTTTTTCGCTGTTTTGCCTCTGATTTGAATAAAAAGTGATCTAAGGAATAAAAATTCCCCAAAATGGTATAACTAAAAACACCTGGCCCCGCAAAAAAAGATGCCCTATGCATCTCCGTACAGCTGCAGGGCCACCTGTCAATGTGGCCCTGCAGCTGTTGCAAAACTACAACTCACATATATTAAATATTTTACCATTTTTTGCTTCAAATTTTTTTTTTCCTTATTTTCTTTCTCTAAAACCTAGGTGCATCTTATGATCCGGTGCGTCTTATAGTCCGAAAAATACGGTATATATACAGTACAGACCAAAAGTTTGGACACACCTTCTCATTCCAAGAGTTTTCTGTATTTTCATGAATATAAAAATTGTAGATTCACACTGAATGCATCAAAACTATGAATTAACACATGTGGAATTATATACTTAACAAAAAAGTGTGAAACAACTGAAAATATGTCTTATATTCTAGGTTCTTCAAAGTAGCCACCTTTTGCTTTGATTACTGCTTTGCACACTCTTGGCATTCTCTTGATGAGCTTCAAGAGGTAGTCACCTGAAATGGTTTTCACTTCACAGGTGTGCCCTGTCAGGTTTAATAAGAGGGATTTCTTGCCTTATAAATGGGGTTGGGACCATCAGTTGTGTTGTTTAGAAGTCAGGTGGATACACAGCTGATAGTCCTACTGAATGGAGTGTTAGAATTTGTATTATGGCAATAAAAAAGCAGCTAAGTAAAGAAAAACGAGTGGCCATCATTACTTTAAGAAATGAAGGTCAGTCAGTCCGAAAAATTGGAAAAACTTTGAAAGTGTCCCCAAGTGCAGTGGCCAAAACCATCAAGCACTACAAAGAAACTGGCTCACATGAGGACCGCCCCAGGAAAGGAAGACCAAGAGTCACCTCTACTGCGGAGGATAAGTTCATCCGAGTCACCAGCCTCAGAAATCGCAGGTTAACAGCAGCTCAGATTAGAGACCAGGTCAATGACACACAAAGTTCTAGCAGCAGACACATCTCTACAACAACTGTTAAGAGGAGACTGTGTGCAGCAGGCCTTCATGGTAAAATAGCTGCTAGGAAACCACTGCTAAGGACAGTCAACAAGCAGAAGAGACTGGTTTGGGCTAAAGAACACAAGGAATGGACATTAGACCTGTGGAAATCTGTGCTTTGGTCTGATGAGTCCAAATTTGAGATCTTTTGTTCCAACCACCGTGTTTTTGTGCGACGCAGAAAAGGTGAACGAATGGACCCCAAACACACCTCCAGACTGTGTAAGGGCTATTTGACCAAGAAGGAGAGTGATAGGGTGCTACGCCAGATGACCTGGCCTCCACAGTCACCAGACCTGAACCCAATCGAGATGGTTTGGGGTGAGCTGGACCGCAGAGTGAAGGCAAAAGGGCCAACAAGTGCTAAGCATCTCTGGGAACTCCTTCAAGACTTGGAAGACCATTTCAGGTGACTACCTCTTGAAGCTCATCAAGAGAATGCCAAGAGTGTGCAAAGCAGTAATCAAAGCAATTAAGTATATAATTCCACATGTGTTAATTCATAGTTTTGATGCCTTCAGTGTGAATCTACAATTTTTATAGTCATGAAAATACAGAAAACTCTTGGAATGAGAAGGTGTGTCCAAACTTTTGGTCTGTACTGTATATACCGTGAAAAGGACCATGCACTTTTTCCCGACAAAAAGCAAAAGTGGCAAGGGCAGCATAACATCTGCAAAAAAGGTACAAATGCTTTATAAAAAATAAAATAAAATGCAGGGCAGAAAAATAGCACAAAAATGTGCCAAAAAGGTGCAAGTAGCTTAATAAATGTTCCCCATCTAATTCTTTTTTCAATAATGGTGCAATATTTCTTCTTTCAGCGGTTCTACCGGTAAGCAACACTATGAAATATTTGTGTGATTCTTTCTTCTAGTTGGTGACACTTAATAAGTATGTCCCTATATGTTCTTTACACAAGCATTGAGAGACCAGTGCAAAACATTATCTTCCCATTGAATGTTCAAATTCCTTCGAAAGAAGCGGAATGTTATTTGGCAGCACAATGACTGACACACCTCTATACAACTATATTAGAAAACACCCCTTCCTGGAGCATGACCCTTCAGAGAAGGTGAGGTGCTGATAGACCATGCCTTTAATCATAATTCAGAATCCTCTGTCTACTGGATAGCAGCCGCATCTTGGACTGTGTTGCAGCTGGTACTTTGGCTCCTTCATCTGTGCCAGCTCTTGTTTGCTCTACTTGGTTAGTGCACCCCTTGGACCAGCCCTTGAATTTTTTCATGCCTGGGACAGGAAGGTGTCTGACAGTCTCAGGAAGGAAACACACAGATCACTGACCCCAGTGAGACCCTCTCTAAGGGGCCGTTCTGGCTGTTCTCCAGGATTCCACTCACCTGGGACTCTCACAGCTGCAGCTCCTCGCTCCCTGCAAGGAATCGTTGTTTTTACGTTTTTTTTTTCTGTTTTTAAATATTCTTATTTTAGCTGCTATTTTCCCAGATCACCACCCAGATATTACAGCTGCTTGTAAATATTGGTACCCATAATGTCTTACGTTGACTTTTTTCTTAAATACTTTTTTGTCCCTTTTAAAAAAATAATATAAATAGCAGTATTCATATGTAGAGTTATGAAGTTAGAAAACATCACAAAATTAGATATATATTAGCACTTCTTGTATTTAAGTACCTTGACAGAATATACAATAAACGTCTAATAGATGCTAGTCCAACAATGACTAACAGGCTGCAGCTTTAAAATAAACAAAAAGTGAGGACAGGTTCATACACTGTAGAATAAATGTGGCCATTTTGCAGATTAAAAATGATAAATAAACTTTAGATAAATCACATGCATTTCTAAAACAATTTGCCGCCGCATTGCAAAAAAAAAATTACTTTGCTTTTTTGTCTGTAATGTGTAAACCTAGGCTTTGTAAATATAATATTGGGGATGTTTTTAGACCAACCGTAATGGACCACTTAAACACCCCCTCCCTCCAGCCATCACTATAAATATCCTTATAAGAAATAAAGACAAACATCAACTTGGTGTTTAAATTGTGGTGTTCAGCCACAGCTTTATTAAATAACTATAACATATAAGCAGAACCTTGTTACCCCATGATGACCTGTATGATGTGTCACCGAATGCCAGCCACCCACGCGGTGGGCATGTATTAGATGTTCCACCGGGTGACATGTCCATACTCCTTACACATGAAAGGACCCAAGGTCCTGCCATATGCCGCTGTGACACCTGAGAGAAATAAATAAATAACATGTAAAACCAACAAAAATACAACAAACAAAAACAATACAATAGGGGAGGGAGCTTGTATCCTCAGTGATGGCAGGGATCCAAGCGGAAGTCTCCACCCAGCGTCGAGGTAAATATGAAACCAGCAACCCTGCAACCAGCCAAATGTAACTGGCCGGAGGAGGGAGGAGCCCAGCAAACATCCCCCACGGCCAGTCAATAGCCAGCCGGCTTATACAGCCCGCCCGCTTGCAGACCAACCGTACTGGACCACTTAAACACCCCCTCCCTCCAGCCATCACTATAAATATCCTTATACCAAATAAAGACAGACACCAACTTGGTGGGTAAACCTTGTTACCCCATGACGACCTGTATGACGTGTCAGCCACCGCGTTCACAGTGGGCATATATTAGATGTTTCACCGGGTGACACGTCCGTACTCCTCCTTACAGATGAAAAGGGACAAGGTCCTGCCATATGCCACTGGAGCTCAGTGTAAACCTACATTGGGGTCCAACCCCTCCCCCAGCAGCAGGAACAGGGCCCTTTCGACTCCGTTCTGAATACCAGACAGGAAAATATCCAGGCCTAATGTCATTGAGATGGACTCCATCTCTGCAAAGCATACCCCGATTATCCACTTCTAATTGTCGGTATCTAACAACCACCCCACCCCGGGACCGCACATGTCGTGACACCTGCATATTCAGCATCCTCCTGGATCTCTCAAGTGCCAACGGGTCTCGAGCGCCGTGCCAATGGGCCCTTGGAACGGTCTCTGACCACACTGCCTCTATGGCAGAGAATCTGTCAAAGTCCGAGCGGATCAGCAAAATCAGCTCGGACGACTGCACCACCCCCGAAGTCACTGCTTCCCGCATTGATCACCAGCACCACAGGGGCCTGGGTGGCTCTACTGGCAGACATGATGTCTGGCAAAACATCCACCTCATGTCACGCACGCCATGCCAACGTAACTTGACTTCCCGGAAACCCAACTGGAGGCCACTCGGCCGAACCGCTGCACGTCTTGCCGCCCAGTAAACATAGGAATGGCCGATGATTCAAACCAACAGGTGGTTACCTGAAATCAACAAAGGAAGACCAGATATCCCAAAATGTATTTATTTTTTTAAATTTGTAAGCTAACCTGGCCTAACATAACGCTAATAACAGTTTGAATGCCATCAGCCAATACACTTAACCTCCTCCTCCGTCAACCCCTCCACATCTGCCGCAGTAGCAGCCCCTATGCGGAAAGAATGGGTCCCAAATTCGGACGGGGAGACCCCCACCGCCACAAGGCAATGTTTAAACAAAGTCTCAAAATGAAACCTCATAAATAAAGGAGCCGTCAGTATGAAGTAAGAACTGGCTGGCCACCAGACAGATGGCAGCATAACACCGCACCGTTTCCATGAGGCATAATGGGCCATCCAACTTTGCTATCGACAACCACATACCTTGCCCATAAACGTCGCTAATCCTAAGCACATCCGGCAGGATGACAACATCCTCTGTCGCCAAGTCCGCCAGAGAATGGTGCAATTGCACCACCAATTCACCTACCCGTAGTGCTCCAAAGAATGCTAACACAAACGAACAACCCAAAAGGTTCGACTCGTACGCCGAAGAACAAAACGATTCTGCCATGACTACAAGGCGTCGCAGGAGAAGGAAAGAAACAGGACTATGACAGTCTACCCTCCTCTCGGCCTTCTTCCAACCCCTAAGTATTAACTGGAAGGGGAATTCTTTGGTAACATTGGGCAGTCCCAATAACTTTAAGCCGAAGGCCACTCCCGCCAAACGCTTCCCAGCAGTACATGCGGACACAACTGTCGATTTCAAGCGGAAAAGATAGAAATATGTTAACTCCCTACAACAGTCAACATTCAATGGTCTCTCCGGGGAATCGAAGGCCAACCACTCACTCCATGCCTTACCGAGGTCTGCCCATGTCAAAGCCGCGACAGACTCTCTCAGCAACAGAGTCAATGCTGGAGTGCAATGTCCCAGAGGAAGGAAGGGAACAGGGAGCCCGCCGAATCTGCCCTCGGATGGAAATTCCTGAAGCCCTCCCACTGGAAACGAGAAAGAGCATCAGCAACCACATTGTCAACCCCAGAAACATGTCGCACTTTAAATACAATATAAAACTGCAAACAACGAAGAACAAGGTGTCTCAACAAGGCTAATACCGGTAAAGAGCTGGAGAACAAACTGTTAGCAGCAACCGCACTCTCATTGTCACACCAAAATAAAATGCGCTTGTTAACCATAACGGCCCCCCATAACTCCAGGGCGCCGACTATGGGGAACAATTCTAATAAAGTCAAGTTTTTGGTGCAATCTAGCTCTGCTCTGTGGCCACGGGGCTGCCGACCAATGATCGCCGAACACTGAGCCATTACCCTCAGCCGCATCCGTGAAAAGCTGAAGATCTGAATTGCACAACTACTCCTCTGGGAAACATGATATGCCCGCATAATTCAGTAAAAAGGATTTCCATATCTTCAGGTCATCCTGCAGGACTCCCAGGAAAGAGAGGCACGACACCAGACCCTCAGTCTTATCACTCACTAAGGGAACTCCGAAATATTCTGAAAAGAAACGAAACATGTAAAGCAAATACATACAGTGAGATGAATTAGGAGGACCAACAAATGAGAAATCATCCAGATAATGTATCAACGATGAGGACCCCATTTCCTGCCGCACAACCCACTCCAAAAAAGTACTGAAAACTTCAAAATAGTGGCAGGAAATGCAACACCCCATAGGTAGACACATATAGTAAAACATTCCCATAAACTGACATCCCAGCAAATGAAAACAGTCAGGGTGTACCGGTAAGAGATGAAAAGCTGACTCGATGTCTGATTTTGTAAGAAGAGCACCACATTCCGCGTGCACCACCAACGACACGGCTCTATCAAACAAAACATAGGACACTGCCATCTCTTTCTTGGGAATGCCATCATTCACTGACTCACCCGGAGGTAAGGAAAGATGATGAATAAGCCTAAATTTTCCTTCCTCTTTCTTAGGGACTATACCCAGGGGGGACACTCTAAAATTCGGAAATGGAGGCTCAACATAGGGGCCCGCCATGTGGCCCAAAGCTACCTCTTTATCTATTTTTTCCTGAGACGTAACCATATCCTTTAGAACTAAACGCAAATTATCAACCAATATAACTAAAGAACTTTGAACATGAGGTATATAAAAACCCAACGAAAACCCACTAAGGAGCAGGTCTGTTTCCTGCCTCCTGGGGTACCTGTCAAGCCAGGGGCAAATCCTTACTACGCTTACTGGCGTCCTCCGGTTTACCTGGTACCTGTTTTGGCGTTCTACTTTGTTTCGAGCAGCGCAATGCTGAATGTGCTCCACCGCAGATGGAGCACTCACGTTTGAAGCGACACAATGTGAAAAAGCGGCAGTATCCTTCATTAAACATCCAGCAGGCTCCTGGCTTGCGTGTAGCCGCTGCGGATGATGTTTATCCAGTAGCGGCTGCAGATTGAAAGGGTGACCTCGATGGTTTCAGCGTCAGCATTATCTGAATCCATATGTCAGTGGCTTTGGAAGCCCAACCCACCTCTGGGCGAAGCACTAGCAGCCACCGAATTCTCCTCATCGTACCTCCACCATGCAGAGCCGCCATACAATTTATGAGCCGAGAATATCATCTCCAGATATACAGATAACTTATCTGATTGACCAGGCTTGGCTTGGCAAAGGATACATGACAAAGTGGCAAAGGCCTGTAGCCAATTGGCAAAGGTCCTAGCCACTCTAGGCTTCCTATCCTCACCTTTACCAAAGGCCTGCTCCTTATCAACTGTGAGCTGATCTGGTGATATCAATGACCAGATGTAAACAAACTCCCCTTTTACAATTTTTTCCTTAATATCCGCTGGCACATGCATGCCCAACGGAGCCACACTACAAAAATAAGAGTCTCTGAACAACAAACCAGGGGTAGGGGAAGCCAGCTCAGGCTGTGGCACAACCACACTTGGGGTAATCAGAGAAGGCACCCTACCTTCCAGTTTGTGCAACATCACCTTTAAAACATCTAAGACATCAGTGGTGGAGGACTGTGCAGACCATGCTTGAGAGCATGCCAACTCACCGGTCGGGATGAGGGCCGGTTGCATTGGCATGGCAGAGGGTGCAGGCAGTGGAGCTGGTCCAGGCACCATGGCAACAGGCACAGATAACCTATCCTGGGCGGTCCCGGGTTCCCTTCTGTCAGTCCGCCTCTGAGACCTCCTGTGTTCATGCATCTGCCCGGACCTGTAAGACTCCTGGGAAGAGGATGAAGAGTGCGACGCCGACAGCCCCCGGTCGGAGCTACGGGAGCACCTCCTTCTGTGCCTGTTGGACCGTGAACTATAATGACTCCCGGATCGTGACCTACTATGGGACCTACTCCATCTATAGCGGGAAGCCCTACAACTATGAGGGTGGCTACTGGACCTAATGGCTAGCTGCACATGACCGAATTTTACCCATGAAACTCGGTCTGTGTGTTAGCCCAATTTACCGGTTTGAACGTCATGTTGTGGCAGGACTCTTAGCAGTATAGTTATCTATGATGCTTGGAGTCCCTGCCTCCCAGTGACTTACTGTCCCATACTGTAGTTGGTACGGGACAGTAGGTCGCTGGGAGATAGGGATTCCTACCATCAAAGATAACTAGGATGCTAGGAGTCCCACTCCCAGCAAGAAGTTAAAGCCAGTAAATCTGGCTACATACGGACCAAGTTTCTCAGGTGAAATTCAGTCGTGTGCAGCTAGCCTCAGATGGACATTCATTTTATGAATTATCTTCTTCCCCACCAATCACCACCATTTTTATAATTCTTATAATGAATACTCTCCATTTTGTCTTCTCCTATCCCCTTCACCTTCACACATGCTCCGTTCTTAATTCAAGATGCCCATACATTATCTCTACTAAGGTCTGTTAGCTACTCTTCCATCTGCTCCCCTCTCCTCTGTTGTAATCATTTTATTCATTGCTCCCGCTTAATGTATATAAAGAGGACCTGTTACCAAGCAAAAAATGCTAAATGACACATCATTTGTCTGCTGCTGTGTCCCTTATCAGTTTGGCACTTTTTTTTTAAAATCTGTCCACCCTTTGAAGATACAGTCCCTGGAAAGTTATATGTAAAATAGCCCTTGTGTATCGGAATTGCTAGAGGAGCAATTCCCCAGTAGCTGCTGGTGAAACCTGGGGGGAGGGGCACGACAAGACAGTGAGCTCTAAGCTGAACCCCTCCCTGTCCCTGCCTACTTGCCTGAGCTGCCCTAGGCAACAGACGGCAACTGGGTGGCGATCCCTTCTTAAGATACAAGTGATGACACAGAACGTAGACAAGACAAACAACAAAAAAAAGGGAGGTCAGTTAGCCAAGGGGTCAGTAACAGTTGAGCAACACAGTACAGAATCGAAATCCGAGAGAATAGTCAAATGTGAAGCCAAAGGTCAGGAATATGAATACAGGTAACAAAACAGCAAGAGTAAATAGCCAGCACGCATGAGGCAATAGCAAGCATCAATGTGAATGTGAGCAAACAATAAATAGGAAGGAAGAACCTGCCCCAGACTTGATAGGACGATAGGCTGTCAATCACACAGGTAAGGCTAAAATTAACTATTAGAGGAGCAGAGGGAAACCAAGGTGAAGGAGATGGGTGTGGTGGAAAATAAATTACGGAGGTGAGGGAATAGGACAGTGTTCAGACAATACAAGAAGAACCCAAAGAAAGGAATCACAGCCGGACCCGCCTCCTGCGCCACAGCATGTGGCCGGATGGTGCAGAAGTTCGAATGGGTGTGGACGAAACACCTTGTTCTTGGGCAGTAACCTTTTAATTTTCTCAGAATTAATGAAAAGTTATCACCCACTTGGAGAACAAGAACTACTTTACATGTAACCTTCCAGGAGCTGTATCTTTGGGAAAAAAAAACAAAAACGCCAACTTATTTAGGGGCACAGCGGCAACCTGATTGGTTTATGTCATTTAGCATTTTATACTTGGAGGCAGGTCCTCTTTATTGAACCACTTCTTTCCACTGATAAGGAGCTGACTGTTACAGTAAGTATTTGCCATACAGACGCCATTCCATAACCACAATACAAAAGAGAAGCACCTTGGTCAGAGTTGTAACCTGAAGCTCCTTGAACCCAAAATCTGTATTGGGTCCTCTACCTACCATGTGTCATTTAGAATAGTGGTATATTTTGTGTGGGAGAGGGACATTTGGGGCACCCTCAGGGTCCAGGGCTTGGTAGCCACTACTAGTGCGGCACCCCCTACTGCTATGCCCCTGACCTTAGGAAATACAGTCTGTATGAATATGTGAGAAAAATCCTGTCTGTCTGTCTGGAATTGAAAGCATACAGAGTTACAGTAAGGCCCCACAAGGGTATGTGTTCTTCTTCCAACACTGCAGCAGAGTGCAGGTCAGGACACAATGAAGTAGTGTCCTTCATCAACAGTAAATCATACAATGTCCACTGTAATATACACATGTTGTATTGTTATATCACCAGTATTTATTATAGTGCAGCATTCTTCTCAACTTTCCTAGAAAAGGTTGACATCTCCAAGCAGTGGCGTAACTAGGAATGGATGGGCCCCAAGGCGAACATTTGACATGGCCCCCCCCGAACAGCCACCCCCAACTCCCCCCCCCCGGACTGCCCCTACAACCTTCCTCGCACAAACCGCATTCCTTCGCACACTATTATGTGCCATAGTGGCCCCTGCACTTATTATTATGCCCCATAGTTTCCCCTGTACACAGTAGTATGCCCCATAGTGGCCCCTGCACACAGTATTATGCAGCATAGTGGCCCCTGCACACAGTATTATGCAGCATAGTGGCCCCTGCACACAGTATTATGCCCCATACTGGCCCCTGTACATGGTAGTATGCCCCATAGTGGCCAATGTACACATTATTATGCCCCATAGTGACCGCTGCACACAGTATTATGCCCCATAGTGGCCCCTGTACACAGTAGTATGCCCCATAGTGGCCCCTGCACACAGTATTATGCAACATAGTGGCCCCTGCACACAGTATTATGCAGCATAGTGGCCCCTGCACACAGTATTATGCAGCATAGTAGCCCCTGCACACAGTATTATGTCCCATAGTGGCCCCTGCACATGGTATTATGCCCCATAGTGGTCCCTGTACACGGTATTATACCCCATAGTAGCCCCTGTACACGGTATTATGCCCCACAGTGGCCCCTGCACACAGCATTATGCCCCATAGTGGCCCCTGCACACAGCATTATGCAGCATAGTGGCCCCTGCATACAGTATTATGCAGCATAGTGGCCCCTGCACACAGTATTATGCAGCATAGTGGCCCCTGCACACAGTATTATGTCCCATAGTGGCCCCTGCACACGGTATTATGCCCCATAGTGGTCCCTGTACACGGTATTATACTCCATAGTAGCCCCTGTACACGGTATTATGCCCCACAGTGGCCCCTGCACAAAGTAGTATGCCCCATAGTGGCCCCTGCACACAGTATTATGCCCCATAGTGGCCCCTGCACAAAGTAGTATGCCCCATAGTGGCCCCTGCACAAAGTAGTATGCCCCATAGTGGCCCCTGCATACAGTATTATGCCCCATAATGGCCCCTGCACACAGTATTATACCCCATTGTGGACCATCCATGAACGATTATTATACTCTGGGGTCTTTTCAGACACCAGAGTATAATGATTGGAGACCTAGGGTAGGATACAAACATAAAAAACAATGCTACTTACCTCTCCCTAGCTCCGATGCACTCCGGTGCGCTACTCCGGCCATCTTCAATGTTGGACCGAATCTCGCGTGAGTCAGGCCGGCGTCACGCTGCATAATGACGTCGGCTGACGTCTGGGACGTCACCAAACAGGCCCGAAGCCTGCGGAGCATAGGAGAGGTCAGTTACAGTGTTTTTTATGTTCCCTCACCTCCCCTGGGCCTCTGATCATTATACTCCGGAGTCTGAAAAGACCCTGGAGTATAACAATAGCAGTGTTTATGGGGTTCGCGGTAGTGGCTGCCACAGGGCTCCGGGCCCCATAATGTTCCGGGCCCTGTGGCAGCCGCTACCGCTGCTACCCTGTTATTTACGCCCCTGTCTCCAAGCCACCCGAAAGAGCCAGCAAATCTCCATGCATTGCTTATTGACCTTTACCCATTCCCACATTTCTCTCCACCTTTGGTACCGCACTAGACAGCATCCTCACTCTAAGGAACAATAGAAGTGAGTGTCTATCTGGTATAAGGTGTACAGGGGCATTTTGGGGTCTAGTCCAGGGTCTATAAACAGAGGGGTCTATGTCATGTTTCTTTAGGTGTCTGGTCTGGATTCACTCATCAGTTGAGGAGGTCTTGAAGAAACTGAATTCATTTATGGGTTTGTACATGTTTAGGGGGTTGGACAAATGGAGTCTGGTGTGCCATATATATATCTTTATTTATGGTATCTGGTGTGTGGTTTGTAATAATCTGTAGTGTGATGGTCAAATGTACTATTTGTTACACCATGTCCTATATAAATGGGTGTGCCAGGAAAACATTTTTGCATAGTGGGCTGCTTGCTCTTTTTTCCCCCTCTTCAAAGACTTCCCAATGTCCCTTGTCAAAAGCTGCTAAGTTTCATGTATCGGGCAGTAAAATTGGTTCATGAATTGTGTATCAATTTGTATTCTCCAGAAATGCCCCCCTTTTTGTGTTTTTCTGTTTTGCTCATTTTCTCCCAGCCCACACTTATCATACACCCTCCAACCCCCAAATGCTTGATAGAAACAGGGTGTGAGACTATTAACAGAGGGTGAACACCAGGTTAATTCCAGTCTGCAGCTTCCCTCTACAAACAATGAGACAATCACAGACCGGGAGTCTGCGTAATGTGCTCGCAGGGGAAGCTGTGCTCTCTCAGGCTGCTGCAAGGAGTAGGAGGCTGGAATGTGCTCAGCAGTCAGGGTGAGTCACATCTTCCAGAGATGTGCAGGATTGTCCCGGGAGAACTAGGCAAACCCTGAGCAGGGAGGTCAGCAATGTCAGAGCAGTCCTGAGAAGGATGAGTAAGAATAGGCTATCTGCAGGCCTGCTGAACACGTACCATTTACTGTAATCCATACTACTAACCAACACTTCAGCACCAGGTGGTCTGAAATACAAAAAATGGTCTAAAACTGGCCATAGAATAGATGAAAAGATATGTGAGCACTTGTGCCCCTAAACTTACGCCTGCGGGTACAAAACTATTGTTTCCCACCAATGGAAATGCTTTGGTTGGAGCATTTGTCAGATATGTTTCACAATTTGTCCCTTCTGTTAGGTGTCGTTATAAGAATTCTCTGCCTTAAAGCAAGCCTGTCACCAAAACCCAGTATATCAACCCAACCCCACAGATAGATAGGTTAGGGTCACCTAAATTAAACAGTGTTTTCCCCTTGTAAATCTGTGTTTCTGTTGTCGAGACATCACTGTTTTTGTCAATATGCAAATGAGCTTTTTGGAGTAACAAAGGCGTTAACGCTTACCTGAAGGGGATGTAGAAAACTGAATGTGCCTCCATTACTTTACTGGGACATGCTGGTATTTGACATCATTATAATTACTTTCTTCATATGCTATGATAGTACAGTGACCTTTGCATTTGTGTATCCCTGGTGTATGAGGTCATAATGGGCATTATCCCTCTATTATGTGCATTATCCCTTTACTGTTAATTCACTGCATCCATCTATGTACTGTGACATCACTGTGTTTGTTATCCTGGTACTGTGACATAACTTTGTGCATTATTGCTGTACTGTGACAACACTGTGTACATTATGGTACTGTGACATCATTATGTGCTTTATCTGTACTGTAAAATTACTTTGTACATTTTCTCTGTACAGAAATGAGGTAAAAAACCAAACGCTTTTCAAGTTCTGAACTTGCTGCTTAAGGTGATCATCACAGAGCGAGGCCCCATTACAGGTATAGCTAGCTTTGGTGCCTTATAGTTATTAGATACACCCTCATTGCTATAAAGAGCTCATATACAAATTGTCAAAAACAGCAATATCTTGGAAAAGAGACATTGATTTACAATGGGAAAACACTGTTTGATTCAAGTGACCTTATCCTATCTACAGTGGCTTGCAAAAGTATTCATACCCCTTGAACTTGAACCCACTGTGAAACATGGTGGCAGCATCATGCTGTGGGGATGCTTTTCTTCAGCAGGGACAGGGAAGTTGGTCAGAGTTGATGGGAAGATGGATAGAACTAAATAGAGGGTAATCCTAGAAGAAAACCTGTTTTGAGGCTGCAAAAGACTTGAGACTGAGAAGGAGATTCACCTTCCAGCAAGACAATAACCCTAAACATTCAGCCAGAGCTACAGTGGAATGGTTTAGATCAAAGAATATTCATGTGTTAGAATGGCCCAGTCAAAGTCCAGACCTAAATCCCATTGAGCATCTGTGGCAAGACATGAAAATTGCTGTTCACAGACGCTCTCCATCCAATCTGGCTGAGTTTGAGTTATTTTGCAAAGAAGAGTAGGCAAAAATCTCAGTTTCTAGATGCGCAAAGCTGGTAGACACATATCCCAAAAGACTTGCAGCTGCAATTGGCTCTAAAGGTGGCTCTACAAAGTATTGATATAGGGGGGCTGAATACTTTAGCATGTTAAACTTTTCAGATTTTTATTTATTTACAATTTTGAAAACCATGTATCATTTTCCTTCCAATTCACAATAATCTGCTACTTTGTGTTGGTCTGTCACTTAAAATCCCAATAAAATACATTTAAGTTTGTGGTTGTAAGGTGATAAAATGTGAAAAAGTTCAAGGGGTAGGAATACTTTTGCAAGCCACTGTACAATGTTGAGGGAAGCAGTCAAGCATTCAGGATAACAAACATCCATGACTCTAGCAAGGAAGTCAGTGTCCAAAGTGGGGGCAGTAGACTTCCATCACAGGGCAATTAAAGTTTTGGCCGCTGTGCATAGATATAAGAACAGTCGGGCGGACTTCTTGCACATCTGTCTAGGAGGTAAATTGAGCAGATATGTCAGGGGATCAAGAGGGACTCCCTGTATGAACAATCCATCTGTAATTCCTTTAACCCTCCCCAAAAAAATCACATATCAAGGGGCAAGTCCAGAATATGTGATAAAGCGTGCCTACCTCAGAAAGAAATCTCCAACATACTTGGGAAATTCGTGGGATTCAGGTAGTGCAGTAAAGCTGGTACCAATGCATGAGTAGCTTTAACTGCCTCTCCTGGAATGTCACACAGGACAAGGATTTTACAGCACACGACTATATAATTTGCCATTGAACGAGGGAAATTGGGCGGCCCAAAGCTTCCTCCCATCTGGCCATATATCTGATTGCTGGGGACGAGGGGCACTCTCCAGACAGGAAAGGAGTTGATAAATGGCAGAAATTCACCCCTTCGTAGAGGTGTCTGCCTTAAGAAGTCTCTCAAATGTTATAGGGGGTGAAACCTTCAGGGAACCAAACAAGGTGGACATAAAGTAATGTAACTACTCAGTCCGTGGGATGTGCAACTCCACCAAAGGATAGTCAAAGGGCCTGAGCTCCTGTGTCCAAAGATCCACTATATCCGGCAAACAGAAAAGGCCTGCCCTAGACCAAGGATGAACCATGGAAAAAGACAAGCCCTCCAGGAGGAGTGGGTTATACAGGAAGGAAATCAGAGGAATTATGGGACACATGGAGGAACAATCTAGCACAAGTAACCCAGATGGCCCTAGTGAAGCGAATCGGCCCAAGAGTGGGGGACAGAGGGGGCAGGGGAGACCAGGTTGACAAGAGAGCATTAGGGTGCACAGGGGCAAGCCACAGCTTCTCAATCTCCACCCATTTAGTGTAAGAATGTGATGCAGCCCAAAATGGAATACAACGCAGACCCAGTGTCCCAGTAATAGTGAAGGAGATTTGGCCTCCAACCCCCCTACCCGCCAACATGAAAAATCCGGGAATGCGATGAAGGTTACTATTCCAAATAAGATAAAATAATCCTTTAATAGTCCCACTATGGGGAAATTCAGTTTGTTACAGCAGCAAAGATATGCAATACAAATACAATACAATACAATACAAAAATACAAAACGCTCCAAGGTAGAGGCATTACAGTGACATTAGGTACAGATAGAGAGGTAAAGGTAAAAAAAAAAGTAGCAGAGGGGATATCACAACTTAAAGATCTTTCAGTTCTCTGTATGGAGTGATCTCCGCTTAGTTCGGTGTTGGTTGTAAAGCCTAACCGCAGCAGGGAGGAAAGACTTCCAATAGCGCTCCTTCTCACACTTAGGGTGAAGCAGTTGGTCACTGACAGTACTGCCCAGTGCTATCACGGTCTCATGCATGGGATGGGAGTTATTCTCCCGCATGGAGCTTACCACGGAGGTATCCTTCTGTCGCCCACTACCTGCACAAGGTCCAGGGGACTCCCCAGGACAGAGCTGGCCCTTCTAATCAGCTTGTAGAGTCTATTCCTATCCCTGGTTGATATGCTGCTCCCCCAGCAGGCAACTCCAAAGAATACCGCTGATTCTACTATTGAATTGAAAAAGGCTCTAAGAAGTGCCCCCTAGACTCCAAAAGCTCTCAGCCTCCTAAGCAGGTAGAGTCTGCTGTGGCCCTTTCTGTACAAGACCTCCATGTGATCTGCCCAGTCCAGCTTATTATTGAGGAGCATACCCAGGTACTAATAGGTGTTGACAATCTCAATGCCCGTCCCCTGGAATTCCACTGGTTTAGGAGGGCATCTGCATTTACGAAAGTCCACCTCCATCTCCTTGGTCTTCCCAGTGTTAATCCTAAGGTGGTTCTGCTGGCACCAGTCCACAAAATCCCGGTTCAGTTCTCTGTACTCCCTGTCATTGTCTGTGATGAGGCCTACTATTGCAGAGTCATCAGAATACTTCTGTAAGTAGCAGATAGATCAGTTGCACCTAAAATCTGCAGTGTACAGTGTGAAGAGGAAAGGGGCAAGAACTGTACCCTGAGGTGCCCCCGTATTACAGATGACGGTATCTAACACACAGTCCCGGGGTAAGGGAATCACTAGAGGAGCGATATCCCAGTGCTGGTGCAGAACACTGAGGGGAGGAGCACAACAAGACAGTGAGCCCTAAGCTGAACCCCCCCCCCACTGTCCCTGGCTAACTTGCCTATCTGTCCTAGGCAACAGCAGCAACTGGTCAACAGGCCCTACCTAATATAGGTGACAACACAGACAGGACAAACAACAGACAAAGGGAGGTCGGCTAGCCAAGGGGTCGGTAACAGTCGAGCAATGCAGTACAAAATCACAATCCAAAAGAATAGTCACAGACAAAGCCAGAGATCAGAAATAGGAATACAGGTAACAAAACAGAACGGAGTAAAGGCAGGTACACAAAAGCAATAACCAGCGCCACTGTGAATGTGAGCAAAGAATAAATAGGAAGAAAGAACCCGTCCTAGACTTGATAGGAGGATAGGCTGTCAATCACACAGGCAAGGCCAAAATTAACTATTAGTGGAGCAGAGGAAAACCAAGGTGAAGGAGATGGGTGTGGTGGAAAATCAATTAAGGAGGTGAGGGAATAGGACAGTGTTCAGACAATACAAGAATCTTACACAAGGAATCAAACTGATCACGCCTCCTGCGCCGCTGCGTGTGGGCGGAGGGTAGTGCAGAGACCTGAACAGGCAGAGACGTCATACCCGGGTTCTCACATACGAGGTCGGTTTGTGAGGTAGTCTAGGATCCAATTGGAAAGGTGGTGGTCCACTCCAACAAGGGCCAGCTTGTCTCTCAGTAGCCCTGGCTGTATGGTGTTAAAAGCACTGGAGAAATCAAAGAACATTATTCTCCAGTGTTCCCTGGTTTCTCCAGGTGAGAAAGAGCTCTGTGCAGAAGGTGGATGATAGCATCATCCACCCCAATGCCCGGCCGATAAACAAACTGGAGAGGGTCCATAGCCGAGCTCACTAGAGGGCGGAGATGTGTGAAAACCAATCTCTCTAAGATCTTATCAGGTGGGATATCAGTGCTACGGGTCTGTAGTCGTTAAGGTCCATAGGATGAGGTGTCTTTGGAACCGGTACCACACAAGAAGATTTCCACAGATCTGGTACCATTTCCATCTTCAGACTCATAATAAACATATATGTAATAATACCACACAGCTGGTCCCCGCAAGTCTTAATTAGCCTTGCACTGATGCCATCTGGCCCTGCAGCCTTCCCCACTTTGATCTTTTTCAGCTTCCTTCTCACCTGGGCACGTGTGAAGCTCAGACTGTAGCCAGATGATGACTGATTGCTGGATTTACTGGTCAGGTGAGAAATATCAGCAAATGAAGTGGAAGATGGCCCACTGGAGATCACGAAGATCTGAGCGAGGCACCACCACCTGGAGGTTTTCAAAAAACTACAAGAGCTTAGGAAGGAGGGTCATCTTCACTGCAGCAATCCTACCCAATAGGGAGATATGTAGGGGCCTCCACTTATCCAGGAGAGATTTAAGATCATGAAACAGTTTAGGGTAGTTCGCTGTATACAGAGTAGTGTAGGACGAGGATAGATGGATACCCAGGTACTTAATGTACTGCTCTTGCCAGTGAAAATCAAAGTTGGCCCGGAGGAGCTGAATAGTAACCCAAAGAATATTCAGAGGGAGGGCCTGGGTTTTGGAAGGGTTGATCTTATAACCTGACAGACTATCATAATCACGAAGAACCCCCATAAGATTGGGAAGAAAGATATGAACGTTCATGAGGGTAAAAAGTCTAATTTTAAAGTCCCAATCCCTAATTTAATATATGTGATGTCTGGGTGTACACGTATCATACAGATGCATCTCAATAAATTAGAATATTTTTGAAACGTTCATTCATTTCAGTGATTCAGTAATACAATTCATAATCAGCAGTCTTCCATGATTGTGTGTCCTTCTGAACCAGACTGAGGGACCATTTAAAGGCTTAGGAAACCTTGGCAGGTGACACACTAAATTTACAATACTGAACTTTTTTTTTACAATATTAAAATTTTAGATTTGGGTTTTCATTAGCTGTAATCCATAATCAACATTTACAGAAATAAAACACTTGAAATAGAACATTCTGTGTGTAAAGAATCTAGAAAATATAGGAGGTCACTTTTTTAATTCAATTACTGAAATAAATAAACGTTTCAAAGATATTCTAATTTATTGAGATGCACCTGTAGCTGCCAGTGGTTCTATACACAGAGCAAAAATAAGAGGGGACAGGGGGCATCCCTGGCGGGTTCCATTTCTGATGAGGAAGGACTATGAGGAAGCTTCACCGATGCCACAGGATTGGAGTACCAGGCACAAATTGCCTGAAGGAAGGGCCCATGAAAGCCAAAGGCTTCCAGGGAAGCCTGCATAAAAGACCAGTGAAGGTGGTCAAAGGCCTTTTTTTGCGACGAGGCTAAATAAGAGAGCAGGGGTCAGGTGGTGATTGGCCACCTCTATCAGATCCACAGTCTTTCTAGTGTTATCTCCACCCTGAGGACAGGGAACAAAGCCCACCTGGTCCTTATGGACGAGAGAGGGGAGCCAAAAATTTAGGCAGTTGGCCAGGAGTTTCGTGAGTAACTTCAGGTCTATGTTATGAAGAGCAATGGGGGGCGTGGCCTGAACCTCGATGTGAGCGGACGCTTCGTCTTCGAGCTCCTGCCCTGCCTGCTAGCCTGACGGGACCAACCCAGCTTTTCTAAGTGCCCATGGGGAAGAAATTACCTCGGGCAACATCCTCGGGGACCCCTGCTCCTCCTGTGATGGCCGGCCAGCCCACTCTCAGCGCTTTCCTCCGCCCGTCACCTTCTCCTGCGTGGGTATCAACAAGGCGGCAGCCATCTTACCAGGCCACCGGCCTCCACCAGCAACATTCCGGAGCAGTGTTCCTCCGTAGTCCCGCCCAGCTCCTCCAGCGCTGTTACCGCTCCTGCCTCTCAGCACTCCCCGGATCTCCGACGCAGCTCCTCTGGAGAGGCCCCGGTAATGGCTACAGTGGCCCTGCAGTCTCCTGCACTCCAGGACCTGCTTTCCTCTGCCAGTACTCCCCCTTCCCTACCAACTGGCAGCGTTATTCCTGGGCGGCCATCTTCCCCAGGTTCCCCTTCCAAGATTGGAGGGAGCACCCCACCATCGTCCAGGCTGCCGCTACCTCAAGGGTCCTGCTTCCCTGCCTCCTCCCCTCCTGCTGCCACAACCGCAGATCTGAAAATGGGGGAGTCCCCTACTCCTGCCAAACCTGGGGCTTCCTCCTCACCAGCACCTTCCTGGGGGGAAAACTTGGACATTGGGAAACCCCCTCTCTGTCACTGTTTGCAGCAGGCTCGCAAGGGTCCTCTGCCTCTACTCCCTCACCAGGGACTCACCAGGGCACTGCTCCTCCAGCCTCCGCCATCCCATCTCAGTGGCACCAGCTGCTTGTTAATCTGCCTTCTAGAGATGAATTTCACTCTCTCGTTTCTGAAGTTACAGCGGCATCTCAAACAGAAATCCGTGCGGAAATTTCTACACTGAGAAAAGATCTCTAAACATTGCGTCCAGGGTGGATACCTTGGAAGATGACTGTGAACCGAGAGCAAGGCAGGTGGTTTGGACTCCGCAACCAGAAATGAATGCACACACGGTAGTTAAGTTAAAAAAAATATATATTTACTATAAATTAATAAAGGCTAGTTAAAGGTAAAATGAAATTCTGCAATGGTTTCTACTTTTACTCGGTCCACTTCTGCAGTATGGACACTGAATGAACAATATACTTAAAATTATCCCTAACTGACCCTGACTTCACATTTGGGTGCACCCCCTTTTCCCCAGTGGTCCAGGTGGACCGCTTACAGTCTGTAGAAGCGCCCGGTGGGGCCCAAAGTCTTTCCTTTCTTTTATAGTGAAGCGTCCTCTCCTCACGGTTATCAAGATCTCGGGAGTAATGGAATCCTCTTTAACAGACAGGGAAACCAAATGAATGCAATGTAATCCAACAGCAGATTCCACTCAGCACACTGACAGTCCTGCCAATTCCATACACTGAGCTGAGATGTGAGAAGAGATTTAGCAGTTACTGTCCGGTACTTCAACAGCACTGCGAGTCTCTATCTGTGGTATCCATATACACAGTCATAATGTCAGTCTCACTGATCAGCCACTGAGCACAGTTCCTTTCACGTGGACTCACTAGTCCTGTTGTCTCTTTACACTCTGTTTGTCTCTGGACCAAGATACAGCTTAGCTGCACAGAAAAAATCTCCACACCATTTCAATACAGCACAGACACCTGTCTTCTCTCTTGCCAAGATGGCTGCTGCTCCCTGTTCTCGTCACTTCCTGCTTCTCTGCTCACACTCTGTCTGCAGAACAGGCAGGCTGACATCAAAGGGGGTGTGTCACTCTGGCATCATGTCACAATTACAATGGCTGCTGTCTTAAAGGAACAGAATCACAGAAACACATTCAGCATTAACAGTTTATACAGACAAATGAAGCTTAGGACAACATTGGCTGTCTCTCACATGACCATGATCAGACCCGGGTTTATGTCTCTCAGCTTCAGGACTCTGTTTCCTCTCAGTGCCAAGTTATCACAGATATGCAACACCATATGGGAGATTTGAACAATAGAGGCAGACACAATAACATCAGAGTCAAGGGCCTTCCTGAGGCCACCGAGACAGAGGAGCTACATGTTACTTTGGAGGCCATATTCAACTCCATCCTGCAGGAACCTCCATCCCACAAGATTAAGCTTGATCAGGCACACCGGGCTCTGCGTCCTAAGGGCACTGGTCCCATTCCTCGAGATGTCATCTGCTGTGTACATGACTTTACTGTGAAGGAAGCTATCCTGGCTAAAGCTAGACGTCTCAAAGACTTTGACTTTGACGGTGCAAAAATTCAGCTGTACCAGGACCTCTCCTGTATTACCCTCCAGAAACAAAGGCACCGTCAAATACCCTACCGATGGGGATTTCCTTTTGCCCTCACAGCCTGGTCTAATGGACGTTCTGCTACCCTACGATCCCACGCAGACCTAGGGAAGTTCTATGATGTCCTGGACATTCCTCTTCTAGATTTGCCGGATTGGGAGATGGTGGCCCCTCCACCACCACCCCCTCCTGTGTGGACTGTGCTGACATCTCGGCGATGACATCAGCCCTCCCCTCTTTCTACATTCCTCCCCCTTTAATAGTGTCATTTATTGTCTTTTGTTGCCTATACTGGTTGTTTCCATAGCCGATATTCTTCCTGTTGCCTACCTAGCGGGTGGGGCAGGTCCTTACCTTCCCCTTCTTTTTTCTTGCAACTTGTTTTACCTCCGGGTGACCCCTGCTGACTGTCTACTGACGGTTCGCTACTGTTCCCCTCACTAGGGGGCTTAGTCCAGCTGCGAGGCCCTATAGTCGGTCTCGCTTGGTGAACAGGTTTACACCTCCTTGGACTCTATTCTCCTGCCACCGGTCAGGAGATTTAGTCCTGTCCATGATGCCTTTGACTTATGTTTTGTTGTTTTGTATTTTGTTCTCTGTTCCCCTGTTTGTCTTTTTACCTCTTGTCCTTCCCTCCTTTTCTTCCTTTTTTAGGTTTGGAGTTCCGCGACCTTGGCTATCCCCTGGATGGTTCGTATTCCTGAGCTATCGCCTCCTGAGTTCCTCTCCTGCTGCGGCTTCTTGGGTGAGACCTACCTATGCTATACTGTATACCCCATTTGCCACTGTCTCTCCCATCCTACCCAATGGCTAAGTGTATCACCTTGGCCTGTTCCATATCGCAGATTTGGTTGACCCTTCAACCCTAGAGCTCAGGCCCTTTGATTACTTTACCTCGGTCTTGCACTTGCCGGCTGCTGAATGGTTTCATTACCAACAAATATATCACTTTGCTCAGGCTCAGCTTGGGTCGAAGCGAGTCTCGCTTCCTAGTTTTTGAGCGACTGTGCCGAGCTGGTATCTCTACAAAGGGGCTCATAACCAGTATATATAGGCTCTTGTCCTCCCCTGAGGGACGATTCTCTCCATCCCATAAATACATGGCTAAGTGGGCTGAAGCACTGAATGGACGAGTCTCACCCAGACAGTGGCAGATCATATGGGCCCATGCTGCCAAATCCTTGTCCTGTATTACGTTTCAGGAAACCCAATACAAAATCCTTATGAATTGGTACCACACGCCTGCTCTGCTCCATACCCTCAATCCTGCTATACCCTCTTCGTGTTGGCGATGTCGGGCCTCGTTGGGCATGGTGTGTCATGACTTCTGAGACTGCCCCATTATCTGTCCTTTTTGGATGGAGGTGAAACTCATCACTGAGGCCCTCTTTATACAGGGGGTCCCGCTGGACCCTATGACTTACTTGCTCAACTTACCCACTAAACATTTAAGCAAGGGGACGTCTAAGCTGTTTCTCTATTTATGTACTGCAGCAAAGACTCTTATTGCCTGTCACTGGAGGAGTGCACTCCCTCCCACGAGGTCTGAGTTAATTGCCCGCATGAAAGACATTCGTAGCCTAGAATTTCTAACTGCTGCCCTGAACCACACAGTGGAGGCCTTTGATTCTATCTGGTCTCATTGGGACACCTATTGCATTTTACATGGTTTCTGACCCTTTCCAAACCACCCCCTCCCCATTCTTCCCTCCCCCCTCCCTGTTCAGTCTTTCTGTTTTTGTTTGCATTATTACTGGATGTTGTACTATTTGACTATAGCATATTTTGTTATCTTGTTAAGCCACATGTTGTGGCTCTTCTTTACTCCTTTTTACTGTTGTATAATATATTGTAAAACATTACCGTGTGATGGGCCAGAAAAAGGGGTCCATATACCGTGTGTTGGGCCAGAAAAAGAGGGTCATATACCGTGTGATGGGCCAGTAATACATACAATACAAATACATATATCAAAAATATAACTTTTTTTACTAGAGCTACTAATATCACAAAATTATGGATATTTCTAGCTGTGACACGGCACCGAGTTAAGCTAGGTTTTTTTTTACAAATTTTGACACACCAAGCTCAAAAGGTTAGCCATCACTGCTATAGAACCTAGAGAAATAATCCTGAAAAGTCGCCTCTATTGCGTTTGGGTGGTATTGGGGGTGCCCCTCTCATCTTTAAAAACATGAGGGGTGGAATCGGCCTGAGAGTCCCTCAACATCTTACCCAACAGTGTGTGTGCCTTATTACCATGTTCATAATAACGTTGGCGGGTGTATAATAAAAGGCACTGTACTCTATGGTATGCCAGGTCTCTAAGATCAGTCCGGGCAGCCACCAGTTGATGGAGGACTGTGAGGAAGAGACGAGACTCTAGCTGGGCATTAAGGGTACCAATTTTAGTTGCTAAGGCCTGTTCTCTCGCGGCTCTATCTTTTTTTTTTAACCGAGTAGCCAAAGCTATGGAATGCCCTCGTATGATGGCTTTATGAGCCTCCCACAGAACGGCATCAGAGGAAACAGTCCCTTCATTTTCTTTAAAATAATCGGTGAGGTGGGAGCGCAGGGTGGTCTGGGAGGAGGGAGTTTTGAGGAGAGCCTCGTTAAGGCACCAATGACATCGTCTAGGTGGGACGGGAGCATCGGCTAGGGAAACAAGCAGTGGGGCATGATCAGACCAGGTAATGAGTCCCACATCTGCTCCAGTGAGCAAACGGAGGGCCAAGGTGTTCGCGAAAAAATAGTCAATCCTGTGTGGAGCTTATAAGGGTGTGAGTAAAACGTGTATGAGCGGCCCGTGGTATTATTCACCTGCCAGAGATCAGAGTGTGCATGGGATCTAATCAAGCATCAGAAATCTCTAGCAATCTTGCTTGTGAACCCTGTGGAGGGCATTCATCCAGGGACAGCCAGTCCACTCGTTCAGAAAATATCATATTGAAATCACCACCGAGCAATAAAGCCACACCAATATATGACTGCAAAAGGATCAACACCTGACGCAAAAACCAAAGCTGGGAGACGTTTGGGACATACACATTACAGAGGACTATTTAAGGAGCCCCTCCAAAATAATAAGTCTACCCAGGGGGTCTAGGTGAGAGGCAGTGATAGTCATAGGACGGGACCGAGAGAAAGATGGCCACTCCGGCCCTTTGTCAGCTATGAAAAGTAGAATAAGTGGATGGGTAATGTTGCCGAACAAAATGGAAGGTATCAGAGTGGTCAAAATGAGTCTCCAGGATAAACACAACATCCACCCAGAGGGACCTAAGCTCACGAAACAGAAGGCGCCTCTTGGAGTTGGAGCTCAGACCCTTAACATTCAGTGTCACACACCTAAGCATTGGGAAGGAATAGGAAAGAGAGTACAAATGCAAGGTCAAGTCTCACCCGATACACCAAGCAGAGGCGATATCCATCTTGGAAACCTAGGGTGAAGGACATCATCCAAGCTGTAAGTGAAAGAATCATTTGTTGCAACTAGATAAAGAGAGAGAGGAGAGAAAGAGGGGAGGGTAAACAAGGGCAACAAATCAGAGAAAACAAAGACATTTAAAAAAACTGTTCATATGGGTCAAAAAATCCCGCAATCAAGGAGGAATTAACAGGACTAGGCCAGGACATGAGAGGGCTGTAAGGGCCAGAGAAAGAAGTCATGGTAGAAGAAGAAAAAAAAATAAACATGAGGGTAGAAGCTATCCTACCCTGCACACCTATAATAAACAGAATAAAAGGATATGTAAAGTGCAACCAAAGGCAACTGTAAACAGAATAGAAGAGTCGCTGCAACCGGCCTTCCCAGTAGAGAATTGGCAAGACAAGGTTGATGGGAAGAAGGCTGCTGGTGGCATTTAGACTGGTGTAGGTGCCACGGAGGAGACGGTGGTGGAGGAGGACTCAGCTCCCGGTCCGTCAACTACGAGAGAGGCAGATCCAAGTCATCACAGAACTGGGGAAGATACGAGGGGAAATCATTGCAGGGTAGCAGAGCATCCATCCCAATGTGCAGTCAGAGCAAAAGGAAACCCCCATCTGTATGGTAATTGATGGTCACGGAGCAATTGAAGAAGGGTGAGAAGATTTCGTCTCTACTGTAATGTGATGAGAGAGATGTCCTGGAAGAATTGCAGCATGGAACGTCACCAATACTACCCCCACCCCATCATACTTACCTGTCTTCATGTCTTCTGGGCATGAAATGTCACTTCCTTCAGGGGGGCCGGCTCCTGCTCAATAGAGCTGAAGTGCCCTCCGGCTCTATTGCGCAAATGCCGGCAGACGTGTAGAGAAGGATCGGGACTCCCACGCTTGCGCAATAGAGTCCGAGTGCCAGCACTCCAGCTCTATTGCGCAGGCGTGGGCAGAGAAGAGGAAACGGTGGCACAGAAGAAAGTGATCTCCAGGACAGGAAGGTAAGTATGAGTGAGTGGGGGTTTTGAGTTAGTTAGATAGGTAGGTAGGGCTAATAGTCCACGGGCTAGCTAGGGAAATAGGGAGGAGGAGGGAGTGAGAGGGGGATCTGAGTGAAGATCAATGCATCATGGTAGTTGTAGGATAAGTGAGCAGGAAACAACCCATGAAAACAAATGCATAGGATGCCAGGAGCTCCCACAGAAACCCAGAAATCACTGCTAAAGGTATTTGGGTGCAATTATTAATCCATTAATAGCAATAACAGACCTTTTTTAAAACAAGTTTTTTTTGCCCAGAAAACCCCTTTAATTGTATTAGTCGGTGGTTCATTGAACACCTGGTTTAATATAGTTTCAAGCATGACATGGAGATCTTCCTCCCTGGTAGCTTCGGGGAGGCCTTTGACTCTAATGTTATGACATCTGCCCTAAGTGGCGGCGCATGTCTCTGACCACAAAGGTGTAAGAGAGAACTGTGGACTGTAGCTGAGAGACATAAGATTGGGAGGCCTCGTGGTCCTCCTCCAAGGTCTCAACACGAGTAGCAATATGATGGAGGTCCTTTCTAACCACAGAGATTCTCTGTGACTCCTTCAACAAGCAACTGGAAGTCCGTATTTGTTGAGGTTGTGCTAACATGGCCTACCAGTGAGGAGGAGAGTGTGCCAGAGTCCGGGCTGATAGGAGGGTGGTAGTGCCCTCAACTGGGAAGGCAGGAGCCGCAGGGGCCAGGGGCTCTGGGAGACAGGGAGGGTGAGGCACCAAGATCCTCTTCAGCACCCCCGGTGCCAGGAGGAGTTTCAGAAGGGGACTCCCTCCAGGAGGATCCCTGAGCAGCAGGCTGTGGGACCAGAACAGGAGATGAGTGGGAGGTAAGGCTGATAGAGGCAGGAGGGAGACCTGAGGGGACACCACTAACCTGGGACACCGCATGAACATCAGAGGAGGAGGCTGGAGCACGAGCGGGTGATGAAGATGGCAGGGCACAGCCATAGGAGGGCACAGGGAGTCGGGCTGGCTACACAGATCCATACAGGGCCGGCAAAGCCTCCAGGCTCAGTATAGAAGGCAGCGGTGGTGGCGTGGACAGGGACTGCCTGTGTGAGGCAGGAGGGTCCCTCTGCAGCAGGAGACAGGGAGAGGAGCAGCGTGTGGTGAGGGATGGTGGTGGTGTCGGCTCCATCTCCATCCAAGATGGCCACCACCTTGTGGGCCCCACAGCAGAGGATGGCGGTGGGTCCAGGTATGAGTCCAAGGAGGACTGTGAAATCCGGTCTCCCGGGATCAGAGTCCCAAGGGGGGTTATTTGGGCATCCTCTTGCCCGTTTTCTCTGTGACATCACGTGTCATAACCTAGTGCTGGAGGCGCTGACTGTAGCTAGGGCTTATTTTTGGAGGAGGGTTTATATTTCAAGCCTACTCCAAAAATCCTACAAAATCAAGCTAGGGCTTATTTTTGGGATATGGCTTACTTTTTTAGAAACGGTAACTACTCCACTGGCAGAACTAAACTAGATTTCCTTAGTGTGCCTAAAACTACACCCAAGTTTCCCCAAGTTGTGCTATTAATTGAAGGGGCACAAAGGGACTCTACTAATTTAAAGGGGCACACAGGAGGTATTATAAATTAAGGGGAGCACACAGGAAGTATTATTAACCTAAAGATGCACACGGGGATATTATTCATTTCCAGGGGGTAGCAGCAGGATGGGTGTGCAGGTGAGGACAATGTGTGACAGATGCCTAGAAAAGTGAGAAGTCAAAGATGTCTGTGTTGCAAACTTTATAGAGACAAGTCACAGCTGGTAGAAGCGGTCATGGTTTTCCACATAGAAGAGACAGGAAATGTGAACGCATACAGTCAGACGTCACCTGTAAGTCACTAAATTTTTCCTGTGATGTATTCACTCAAATGGTCTACAGCAGGAGTCAGCAACCCCCGGCACACGTGCCACAGGATTATTTCCCTGGCACGGGAGTCATCACCCAGCAGTTTCGATCGGACCAAACACAGCCAAAACGAAATTGCTATTATTATACTGTGGGGTCTCTTCAGACCCCGGGAGGTGATCAAACATAAAAAACAATGTTAACTCACCTTCCCAGCTCTTCGCAGCCGCTATGTTCTCTTCGGGCGCTTCTGCCTGACGTAAGAGACCACTGACAGGACCTCAGGGGTCACGTCTGACGTCATTACGCATAATGACGCGACGTGACCCCTGAGACCCAATCAGCGGTTGCTGACGTCAGGGAGAAACGCCCGAAGAGAACACAGCGGCTGCGGAGCGCAGGAAAAAGTGAGTAACATTGTTTTTTATGTTTGTCACCTCTCTTGTCCCTCCACTTATTATACTCTGGGGTCTAAAGAGACCCCACAGGATAATAATAGCTAGTGAGTGGTGACAATTGGAATATTATAAAAGTTAGAATATTATACCGTGTGCAGGGGCCACTATGGGGAATAATACTGTGTGCAGGGGCCACTATGGAGGATAATACTGTGTGCAGGGGCCACTATAGAGCATAATACCGTGTGCAGGGGCCACTATGGAGGATAATACTGTGTGCTGGTGCCACTATGGGACATAATACCGTGTGCAGGGGCCACTATAGAGGATAATACTCTGTGCATGGGCCACTATGGAGGATAATACTGTGTGCAGGGGCAACTATGGAGGATAATACTGTGTGCTGGGGCCACTATGGGACATAATACCGTGTGTAGGGGCTACTATAGAGGATAATGCTGTGTGCAGGGGCCACTATGGAGAATAATACTGTGTGCAGGGGCCACTATGGAGGATAATACTGTGTGCAGGGGCCACTATGGAGGATAATACCATGTGCAGGGGCCACTATAGAGGATAATACTGTGTGCAGGGACCACTATGGAGGATAATACTGTGTGCTGGGGCCACTATGGGACATAATACCGTGTGTAGGGGCTACTATAGAGGATAATGCTGTGTGCAGGGGCCACTATGGAGAATAATACTGTGTGCAGGGGCCACTATGGAGGATAATACTGTGTGCAGGGGCCACTATGGAGGATAATACCATGTGCAGGGGCCACTATAGAGGATAATACTGTGTGCAGGGACCACTATGGAGGATAATACTGTGTGCTGGGGCCACTATGGGACATAATACTGTGTGTAGGGGCTACTATAGAGGATAATGCTGTGTGCAGGGGCCACTATGGAGAATAATACTGTGTGCAGGGGCCACTATGGAGGATAATACTGTGTGCAGGGGCCACTATGGAGGATAATACCGTGTGCAGGGGCCACTATGGAGGATAATACTGTGTGCAGGGACCACTATGGAGGATAATACTGTGTGCAGGGGCCACTATGGTGGATAATACTGTGTGCAGGGGCCACTATAGAGGATAATACTGTGTGCAGGGGCCACTATGGAGGATAATACTGTGTGCAGGGGCCACTATGGAGAATAATACTGTGTGTAGGGGCCGCTATATGGCATAATACCATGTGCAGGAGCCGCTATGGGGCATAATACCGTGTACAGGGGTCGTTATAGGACATAATACCGTGTGCAGGGGCCGCTATGGGACATAATACCGTGTGCAGGGGCCGCTATGGGACATAATACCGTGTGCAGGGTTTGTCAGACTTACAATTATTGACCGGCATTCCGAGTACCTCAACTTTGATTTTTTTAATCGAAATCGGCACGCCGAACAAAAAAGGTTGCCTACCCCTGGTCTACAGAGTCCCATGTTGGGACAATATCTACCACAATATGGTCACTGTATGGTGGTAATCTTGGGGGCCCACAAGGATATTTTTGCCCCCCCCCTGTGCTGAACCCCTATTTACGCCTAGGTGTTATCTCCCAACTTTAATGGGACCCCTACCTTGTACCACCGAACCCCCAAGAGCTACGCCCTTGATTGTAATGATTCAATATGCCCATAGTACAAATAACTAGCAGTATCTAGCAGTGTCTAATGATCACTCACCGAGTCAATGATCACTCATAAGAGCCTTTTTATAGGGCAGCAGGGAAAACACTTTCAAGTCCTCTTGTGGCAAGACACAGTGTCTTATCAGACCACACTTGTAATAATTTAGTTATTACCCCATGGCACGTTTTGCATCAGACTGATATTATTTTCAGGATTCTTGCAAATGCCCTGTAAAAAAAAGCACTTGAAAATATGTGGAGCAAGGAAGACAAGTCCTCTGTATAAGGAGAGGATTTATGAATGAAGAGGGCATGTGGAGGAACTCTTAGTGGGTGCCCTGTACACTCAGTGTGACCCCTATAATTATCTGTTTTTCACAGCTGGAGGAGACATAACCAGTCCATCATGTCAGAATCTATATATAGCAGTTTAGGATATGGCCAAAATTATGACAATAGAGGGGAAGAGGACGGGTGTCCCTAGTGTCCCGTCCACCTCACAAGAACCTGCAGTTTTCCTAAACCAAGAGCTCAGTATGACACAATAGTAGGAAAGCCAAAGGGGGGTCAGTGATCTGTGTATGTGAGATTAATCACACAGTGCCTTTGATTACATTGCACTTCTATCTACTTATACAAAGTTAGTTTAGTTCACATGAAATATACCTATTTTTGCTGATCTGTACTGGACATTATACTGTGTACTATCATACCTTTAGCTATTTCAATAGAGGCACCATTTCCATTTTTAGAAATAGGCATACATCTCTAAGCACTATTATACTGAGTTAAGACATTATACAAGTTATTATACAAACAGTATTAATACTAAGTTATTAATCAGTTTGTGCCATCAATACAAATGGCAGCATTTACACTCATAATGCATTTTAGAGTAACTCTGTAAAGTACTGTTATTAATCTGTTAAAGAGAGTTTGTCAGAAGGATAATCAGTATCAAACTAATGACAGTACCTTGTAGGATGGCTTCTACACTTTCCAAAGATGCCTTTCTTATTTTGCATTGTCACTCCATATTTATAAATATCAGCATTTTATTCTTATGCAAATTAAGTAAAAATGGCTTTAGGGGTGTTTCTTCTCCTTCCAGGGCTTCACTCTCCACTCTAGATAACCACCCCTAACTGCAGACAAAGTGGGAGATGTCACTTAGGCAATGTGGAGCAGTTTGGGGAGAGAGTGAAGCCCCAGCAGTAGAAGAAACAGCCCTAAAGCCCCTTTTAGCTAATTTGCATAAGAATAAAATCCTAATTTTCATGAAAATGGACCTGCAAGGCAGAATAAGAAAGGTGCCTCTGATACCTGTTTTCCTACTGACAGACTCATTAATTGCCTTGTAATAGTACCACCTGGCCAAAATGTATAGTTCTCTGCACATCTTTGTAGTGACACTCTCTTACGCTAGGTTCACACTAGCGTTCGGGTTTCCGTTCTTCAGGTCCGCTTGGGGGACCCCCCTTGGAAACCCTATCCGCTTAAAAAGTGGAAACCAGGGAGCCCACTATAATGGGGTCCGCAAGGGTTTCTGCCTGAAATTGGCTGAGAGAAAAGTCCTGCTTGAACACTAGTGTGACCGCAGTCTTAGATGTGCATGCCATTAGAATACTGTACAGCTTCTTCTCAGTGAAAAAAAAGCAAGCATGCTCTATTTTTAACACAGTTACCTGATTTTTTGATCTGTGCTGATCAGTTGTTCAGAACTGTATGACCGCTATACAATGTAATTGGACATTTGCTTCTGACTCCAGACACTGCATAGTACTGGGCCCAACAGCAGTCCCGTACAATGAGATATTTACACTCGTGGACAAAATTGTTGGTACCCCTCGTTTAATGAAAGAAAAACCCACAATGGTCACAGAAATAACTTTAATCTGACAAAAGTAATAATACATAAAAATTGTATGAAAATGAACAAATGAAAGTCAGACATTGCTTTTCAACCATGCTTCAACATAATTTTTAAAAAAAATAAAACTCATGAAACAGGCTTGGACAGAAACGATGGTACCCCTGAAAATAATGTGACCAAAGGGACATGTTAAATCAAGGTGTGTCCACTAATTAGCATCACAGGTGTCTACAATCTTGTAATCAGTCAGTGGGCCTGTATATAGGGCTACAGATACTCACTGTGCTGTTTGGTGACATGGTGAGTACCAAACTCAACATGGACCAGAGGAAGCGAAGGAAAGAGTTGTCTCAGGAGCTTAGAAAGAAAATTATAGACAAGCATGGTAAAGGTAAAGGTTATAAGACCATCTCCAAGCAGCTTAATTTAAGATCCATGGGTCTATAGCCAACCTCCCTGGACATGGCTGCAGGAGGAAAATTGATGACAAATCAGAGAAGGATAATACGAATGGTAACAAAAGAGCCCAGAAAAACTTCTAAAGAGATTAAAGGTGAACTTCAAGCTCAAGGAACATCAGTGTCAGATGGCACCATCCATCGTTGTTTGAGCCAAAGTGGACTTCATGGGAGACGACCAAGGAGGACACCATTGTTGAAAACAAATTATAAAAAAGCTAGACTGGAATTTGCCAAACTACATGTTGACAAGCCACAAAGCTTCTGGGAGAATGTCCGATGGACAGATGAGACAAATATCGAAATTTTTGGTAAGGCACTTCAGCTCTATGTTCACAGATAAAAAAAATGAAAGCATATCTTGAAAAGAACACTGTCCCTACTGTGAAACATGGAGGAGGCTCTGTTATGTTCTGGGTCTGCTTTGCTGCATCTGGCACAGGGTGTCTTGAATCTGTGCAGGGTACAATAAAATTTCAAAACTATCAAGGGATTCTAGAGAGAAATGTGCTGCCCAGTGTCAGAAAGCTTGGTCTCAGTCGCAGGTCATGGGTCTTGCAACAGGATAATGACCCAAAACACACAGCTAAAAGCACCCAAGAATGGCTAAGAGGAAAACATTGGACTATTCTGAAGTGGCCTTCTATGAGCCCTGACCTAAATCCTATTGAGCATCTTTGGAAGGAGCTGAAACATGCCGTCTGGAAAAGGCACCCTTCAAACCTGAGACAACTGGAGCAGTTTGCTCATGAGGAGTGGGCCAAAATACCTGTTGAGAGGTGCAGAAGTCTCATTGACAGTTACAGGAATCGTTTGATTGCAGTGATTGCCTCAAAAGGTTGTGCAACAAAATATTAAGTTAAGGGTACCATCATTTCTGTCTGGGCCTGTTTCATGAGTTTTCTTTTTTTAAAAATTCTGTTGAAGCATGGTTGAAAAGCAATGTCTGACTTTCATTTGTTCATTTTCATAGAATTTTTATATATTATTACTTTTGTCAGATTCAAGTTATTTCTGTGACCATTGTGGGTTTTTCTTACATTAAACGAGGGGTACCAACAATTTTGTCCACATGTGTATGTTCCTGATCACACCATGCTGCTACTCTGCTTCGCCCTGATAGATCATTCTTATCTCTGTTTCTCGTAAGGAGGAAAGCAGCACAGACTGGTTTGAAGGATATCTGAGAATGTGGCCCTTCCTGACTGTAAAAAGCTCAAAGGCTCTTGACCTGATGTGCTTCCAGTTTCTGCTCCCCTCTCCTCCTGGTGCTCTTCTTCATCTGGGTTGGCCAAGAGTGGTCTTGGCCACCCCTCGTATATAGGCTTGGCATGGTCCACTTCCTCTTGGACACCAGTGTCAAGACCAGGCCATGGAGAACTCTGTGTAGCTACAGAGGGGACTGGTTGACTGGCGGACCTAGCCGGCGAGGCCACCGGCTAAGCAGTACCCTAGAGTGGAGTAGAGATCCGGCACACAGGGCGTTGGGGTTTAGGCCGCACACTTCCTGGGTGAGTTTGGTGGCGATGGAGGCTCAGGCACATAGTCGTGCTCACCCCAATCCCCTCTCCCCCTTTGCTGTGCATCTATCTTCTGGATGCCCTCTTGTCATGGTTACAGGCCTAAGTGTCAGGAGATATTTATCAGTACTGTCCATTCATATAGCTGTATTTATATTTGTAGAACAATTGGTTGCAGCGATGTACAGTAAACTTTATCTCTTTTCCTTGTAATATAATATAGCTGTGAAACAGAAAACAAATAATGTTACAATTAACCACTTCCGGACCGCCCATAGACTATATACGTTTGGAAGGTGGTTGTCTAGTTCTGCGAGAACGTACTGATATGTCCAAGCAGAACTCAGCAGCTGCACGAAATCGCCTCACCCCCGATGACACCATACAAAATAAAAATTACCGTAACGAAGAGTAAAAATTATTTTAGGCTAAAGCCCTATGTTGCGGAAACGCAGATTTTTTTGTTGCAGATTTTTTGCATTTTTTTGAGCCAAAGCCTGGAGTGGATTGAGCAGAAAGTAGAAGTATAAGAGCTTCCTATATATTTCCCATTCCTTTTGTAGCCATTCTTGGATTTGGCTCAAAAAACTGCAACAAAATCTGTAACAAAAAAGCTGCATTTCTGCAACGTGGGGGCCTCAGTCTCAAAAAGTTTTTTAGTAGTACTTTGTGTTATTAAATAATAAAAAAAAAATGAAAAGTGAAAAACAGACACGTTTTCCCTCCTCTTTTGTTTATATTTTCCCGGACATAAAAAAACACATGCAAAAATAAAAACAACATAAAAATAAAGCACTATGTGTCATTGAAAAAAAAAACACAGATATTAGTTGAATAATGCAAATGCTAAAAATGTTACAGCCCTCAAAACCGCACATACAAAAAAAACTGAAAATGTGTCTGGTCATGGACCAGAAATTGGCCCGGTACTGAATTGGTTAAAGGGGTTTTCCAGCCCTAAATGGAGTGTTCATACCTCACAGATCAGCTGTTCTGGCAGTCTTTCAGTGCCGGATGTTGGTGCGGTGGACAGGGAGCGAGCACAGGTTGCTCCTATTCAAGTAATAGGAGTGGCTTTGCAGTGCCCTGGGACCACAAATATACAGCACCTACAGGATGCCAGAAAAGCTAATCCAGTGCCCAGGTGTCAAATAGCTCATCAGTATGAAAACTTCATTTGGATCCAGAAAACCCATTCAGGCTAAGGCCCCACATGGCATCTCACAACAAAAAAGCGCTGCGGGAAAAACCATGGTGGCAACGCATTGCGGTTCTTCACATATCGCTTTGGATAGAAAGTTCACAGAGGTTTCCTTTGCAGACTTTCTGTTTCAATTATACCTATAGGGAAACCACTGGCATTTCTTTAGGTATAATTAACATGCTGCGATTTCCAAAACTGCAATGGTTTTGGAAATCGCCGCGTGTCTGTAGCACATCTTTTACCACAAAGTGGGGATGGGATTCTCTAGTTATGGTTTAAGTGAAAGTGACATGTATGTCTATGGAAAAACGGACAGTAAGCAGTGGATACATACTAAGAATTTAATCATACACTTTGCTGCTACTCTCTTTTACACATTTTAACTTTTAAAATGCTCCAAAAATTTGCCTTTTTTGGGGGAAAAAGTGCTTGCTCGTAGTTTTTTGAAGGCGGTTATATTGCAAAAAGCAATAGTTCTGTAAAAAAAGGAAAAAATCTCCCATTTTGATGACTTGTAAATGTTACAGTCTTGTTGTTGTTTGGGAGACAAATTTGTGGCTGTGAGCCTAGCTGAAAAGTGATAAAGAATTGGCTTTTTTAAAAAAAAAAAAAAAGCCACCAAAAATTGTGAAATCAAAATGGTTTTGTGTTTTTTTTTAAGGCCAACACTGTGCAACCAACAGTGTGGTATAGTGGAATGTAATGGGCCAGGTCGCAGGCCATGTCTGGCTGAGTGGTGGTAGCTGTGGAAATATGTGTGGCAGTACAGCATGGAATCATATGGTAGACCAGGCCGCAGGGCATGTCTGGCTGAGTGGTGGCAGTGATGGTAGCTGTTTAGGAGTAGCAGCCAGCATCAGCAGCAGTACAGTAAATGGAACAAGATGCAGGAAGACAGTGGCACCACTATTCATAGACATCAGCCAGAGGTGTGTGAAAATCCTCACGGATCCAAGCCTGATTCATTTTGACAAAAGTAATTTTTTCCACATTAGCATCCTTCAACGCCACTGGCAGCACTGAACACCCTCTCAGTCATTACGCTTGAGGCTGGATACTAGCAAACTCCCATGGCAAACTCACCTGCTCCTTCCACTGCTCTAACCTATTGGCCCAGAATTCCTTGGAATTATCTGTTGGAATATAGGTGGGTGCACTTTCGAAACAACTGTACTTGGTGCAGCCGGTGGGTGTCAGTGGCTCCGGTTATTGCTGAAAAATTTCTGGTTCATCATGTTCTAGATACTGTACTGGCTGCTGATGCTGATGCTTTTACTCCTGACACTTACAGCTATGGCACTGGCAGAAGAGGTGCAGCACTGGCTGACTGAGGTGGACTGCGGCGGGCAGAAGCCACCTGGGAACACGTGCAACTGACAGTTGCAGTATTCTCTGGGTATACAGCCTATAATTTTTTTTCCCTTTGGGAGGTAGGGAAGAATTCCCTCAATTTAGCTTTATATTTGGCTTTATATTTTTAAACTCGTTTTATTGAAAATTGCGTATCAGACAAAGGAAAAGAAATCAAAACAAATACATAACATGTTGCGCACCAAAAAACGAGAATTTCAATGTAAATTCACTCAACGCACCACATCCCACCTCGCCAGGTCCTCGTCCCATCCGGACCATATAACGTAGACTCGGTACAGAAAGAATATAATCAGGACATGCGTAATACTGTATACATCAGTTATCATGTACAAAACATGCAGTCAATAAGTCAAGGGTAACAACAAGGATACACTCCAAAATGAGAGGTCGTGGATACTCCTGGTGTCTCGCGCCCCTCACGGCATGAGTAAATTAATGGCAGAGCGCAATGAGGGAGCCGTATATTGGGTTACCGGAGAATTGCACCATGTTCCCCACACCTTATGGAATTTCTGAGGGCACCCTCTCCCTTTATACACAATCTGGTTATAAGGAAGAACAGTATTAACAAGTTTCTTCCACTGAGATACTGATGGGGGTTTCGGAGCCATCCATCGCAGTGCGATAGCTTTCCTAGCATAAAATAAAGACTCCCTCAAAAGGATTCTAACATGGTGTTGCCATATTTCTTCATCTAATACGCCGAAAAGGCATATCTCTGGGGTTAATGGTATAGGTTTAGCCAGAACTTCCGCCAGGAGATCCACGACCCCTTTCCAAAAACATTGTATGATCGGACATTCCCAAATCATATGCCAAAAGTCTGCCTGTGGACAAAGACACCTAAGGCATCCGGGGTTGGGCAGACGTCCCATTTTGTATAGACGGGAAGGTGTCAAGTAACATTGGTGTAGAATATACGTTTGAATCAGTTTGTTGTTAGCTGAAGGTGACACATGTTGAGGAGATTCAAGGATATCTTGAAACATCTCATCTGTGAGAGTTGGGATATTTATGCTCCATCGCGTCAAGGCCGGGGCGTCCAAAGTGGACACCTTGGCCTGTATCAGATGTGCATATAAAGTAGATATCAAACCCCCAGGGCCCTGTGAGCGAAGTATGCCGATAAGCGGATACTCAGATATATTGTCCAATCGATCCGGGAACTGAGAAGAAAGTGCATGTCTAATCTGTAGATATCTAAAGAACTGCGTTCTAGGGATGCCATAGGAGGAGCTTAGCGAGTCAAACGTTTTAAAAACCCCTTGTATGTACAGGTCACTAAGAGAGGACACGCCATACTGCGACCAGGCCCGGGCGCCAGGCAGGGCAAATAACGTCGGCAGACCAGGGTTGTGCCAAAGCGGGGTCTCTGCAGGTATATCAGAATAAGTGGACACCTTTTTCGCCTGACGCCAGACCTGTCCCGCCAGGGCATGGATGGGCAACAATTTCCCCCTAAACAAGGCCGGGTGTTCCAACACCGGCCACAGATTATGCAGACCCAGGTGGTGAGCCAGATGTGCCTCGGACCTCGGTAGGGAATCAGATGAGAGCCACTTCCTAATAAAACGGAGCTGTCCTGCCAGGTAGTAAAGAAACAGATCAGGGAGTGATGTGCCCCCGAGCTGCTTTGGTCGTTGTAGAGATGACAACCTAAGCTTAGATCTAGAGTTTCCCCATATAAAGGAGATAATGAGGGAGTCCATTTGTTTAAAAAATCTAAGGGGCACGGACACAGCAGAATGGCTTATAGCATATAGACATTTGGGTAGTACTATCATTTTAACTAGGTTGATTCTACCAGCCACCGACAAAGGCAGTGTAGCCCAAAGATTAAACTTAACCCTAAAGTGCGAGATGAGCGGAAAGATGTTCTGTTCCAAAAAACACCTATGGTCCCTAGATATAAAGATGCCCAGATATTTGCAGGTTGAGACTGTAGTCAATCCACATACCACATTCCCCTCAGCTACACTTGACGCACGGCCAATATGCATGTATGAGGACTTAGTCCAATTGGTCCGTAGGCCAGAATAATTACCAAATTCATCAATTATAGCCATGGCTCTGGGCAGAGACCGGGAGGGGTCGCTCATAAACAGGAGTAAGTCATCGGCATATAGTGCTGTTCTCTCCTCCCGGGTGCCTATCACTATGCCTTTATATATGGGGTCATTCCGAAGCAGTATTGCCAAGGGTTCCACCGCCAGAGCAAACAGTAGCGGTGACAATGGACATCCTTGTCTTGTACCCCTACCCAAAGGAAAGTAGGAAGACAACGCGCCATTAATGGACAGTGCCGCTCTAGGGGAACAGTATAGAAGGGAAATCCAGGTAACAAACCCCTCTCCAAATCCGTATCCTCGCAACACCTGCAATAGAAAAGGCCACTCGACAGAGTCGAACGCCTTTGTTGCATCTAAAGAAGCCATCGCCCAGTCATGTGAGGATGATGCCCCAATCTGAGTTATCACCTGAGCCCTTCTAAGATTATCCGATGTGGATTTTCCAGGCATAAAGCCTGTCTGATCCGGATGGACAAGGTCGAGAACAACAGAATTTAGCCTTTTCGCCAACATTTTAGTAAGGAGTTTATAATCTATATTAAGCAGTGATATAGGCCTATATGAGCCACAGTCCAGCGGATCCTTGTCGGGCTTAAGTAACAGGATAATGGTGGCGTCATAAAAGGACTCCGGGAGACTGCGACCCACAAAGGCAGCGTTATAACAGTCAAGCAACACCGGGAGAAGCAGGCCCCCATACTGGGCATAAACCTCCACCGGGATGCCGTCCGGACCCGGCGATTTGCCCCTTGCCATATCTGCCAGGGCACCCGATAGCTCCTCTAGCGTAAAAGGGGAATCTAAAAATTCACGTTGGTCTTCTGACAATGTAGGAAGGGGGATCAAGCCCAAATAGGTGGCAAGCTCTCCGTCAGTGACTCTAAGCTTGGAGAGGTATAACTCACTGTAATACCTATAAAATCTGTCACTAATGGCCAAGCTATTGGACAGTACCTCCCCCGTCTCTGAATGCACTCGTAGTATGGCAGGTGAGGCTGTGTTTTGATGTATTAGTTGAGCTAAAAAGCTGCTCGACTGGTTGCCGAGTTCGTAAAACTTCTGTTTGCTAAAAAACAGAGACCTACGTGCCTTGTCATGCAGTATATGCAGATATTGTCTACCCGTCTGCAACCATTGAGACCTAGCCTCATCAGTTGGATTAGCCACGTATGCGGCTTCGAGCGAGGCACACTGGGTCGCCAAGGTGGTCTCCAACAGCGAGGATTCCCTCTTTACAAAGGAAATGGAGGACTTAATACAACCCCTAAGATATGCCTTCATAGTTTCCCATAAGAGGAGCGGAGAAGTGTTTGGGGAATTAATGGTCAAAAACGTCTGAAGTTGATCAGGTATTCGATCATGTGGTACAAATAGTTTCAACCAAAATGGGTGGATTCGCCAACCCTGTCGTGGCTTAGCAGCTGTACTACTATTTAATTGGACCAACAACGGGGAATGATCAGACACTGCCCTGGGTAAATAGGATATGGTCTGCAACAAAGAATATGCTTTAGTATTTCCAAAAGCATGGTCAATCCTGGACAGAGTATGTCTGTTGGCAGAGTGACAGGAAAAGGTGCGGGCCTCCGGAAACCGGACCCGCCACAAATCCAACCACCCCAATTCACGGATCACTCCGGCCATTGTAGTAGGGCGAGGCAGAGAGGGGGAACCTGGCTCCGCGGAGAACCGATCCAATGCAATATCCATAACTTTGTTAAAGTCACCCAAACATAATGCAATAGCCCCAGGGAATCGGGTCGCAAACTGCGCAGCCTGCTGGAGCACAGCAAGATCAGACGCCGGTGGCAAGTACACACCCAGGATAACATACAGGACAGAGTCAACCCAGGCCTGGACAAAAACGTATCGTCCCTCGGGGTCCCTTACAATAAGGCCTGGCTCCCACCTGAGTCTACGATGCACCAAGATGGACACCCCCCTGGAATAGGAAGTGTGTGTAGAGTGAGCCGCCCACTGAACCCATGGCTTCTGAAGTCGCCTGGAATTATCTGGAACCAAATGAGTTTCCTGAAGGCATATGAGGTGTGGGTCAGCCCTCCTAATCTGAGAGAAAACCAACGACCTCTTTCGTGGGCTACCCAGGCCCCTCACATTCCAAGATAGTACACTAAAGGACGCCATGGTCGTCTAAGAGTGTAATGTAATCATGGCAATTCAGGACCCCAAAAGTGACCCGCCTATGAGTGTGTAGTGCGTGGCTGAGTGAGACACAAAGTGGTGTGCAGCAACCTAAGAACAATATACAAACGAAATGAACCATTACACCCCTAAAGGGTGTGAGACATACTACTGGCATAAACAAACAATATTTGTTAAATTAACCGTGGCTACAATTAACGGGGGAAGAAGTGCACCCAAAGTGGTTGGTATACGGGGCACTGTCTTAAAGGTATGGATAATCACTAGGCTAGGAGATATACTATTCAACAGAGCCAGGTTCACATGAGTAAATGAGATACACCGGCGCCCCGGGGGTCGCCAGCCCAGGTAACTATAAGACTACAGGATACTATAATAACAGAACCGCACTTTTCATAAAACTACTTATGCAATAAACAAGAGCATCCCGTAATACATAAGTCCTTATGTATGGTCCGATCGGACCTCTCACCACACGCCGTCAGGATCATTGTCTCGGAGATCGAGGAAGAAGAGATAGCCAGTCCTCCACATCCCTCGGTGAAGTAAAGAAAAGGGACCTGCCGTCATGGACGACCCGAAGACGTGCTGGGTAAATCATGGAGTATTGTATAGCCTTTTCTCTCAACCGCCTCTTAACGGCCACGAAGGATGCTCGGGTCTTCTGGAGAGCCGCCGAGAAATCTGGAAACATGGCCACTGCTGCTCCGTTGTACTTAAGCTCGCCGGCCTGGCGCGCAGCCCGCAACGCCGTATCCCGATCCGTGCTGTTAATCAGACGGGCCAACAAGGGTCGAGGAGGTGCGCCCTGAGGCGGCGGTTTAGCCGGAACCCTATGGGCCCGTTCCACTGCAAATATTGGTGAGAAGTGAGCCTCCGGCAGGACATTTTTCAGCCACCCCTCCACAAAGGCCCGAGGATCTTCACCCTCCGCCCGCTCCGGCAGGCCCAGGATACGGAGGTTGTTTCGTCGCAATCTATTCTCCAAGTCATCCGCACGCTGGGTCCACAAACTTGCAGCTCTCTCCAGCTCCTGGAGTTTGGCAGGAAGTGGGTTAACAGTGTCCTCTACCTGAGAGACCCGATCCTCCACCTCACACACCCTGCCTCGCAAGGTCTGAAAGTCCTGACGGAGCAGGCCCAGGTCGATTTTTACCTCCTCAATTTTCCCGGTCAGCGAGGAAGTGCCGGCATGGATCGCCTCCAGTAGCTGTCCAGTAACTTGCTTTAAAGTGGGCTCGGGGTCCTCCTCTGGAAGGGCAGGAGAGGCTGCCTCAAGCGATGGTGATGTAGAAGAGGATGCTGCCCTGGAGAACCCCCTCAGGCGATCAGAGACAGAGGTTGATTGCGGGCGACTCATTTTAGAGAGTCGGCGGCCGCTCTTCCTGCGTTCCGTACGGGTGGATATGTTGGCAGAGGAGGAGGTGTGATGGTAGCAAGACCGGGCCGGCCCCAGAGGATTATAGACAAGGTCTCTGGCTAATAGCAGTTGCACAGTAGGAGCCTCTATGTCAGGCCACAAGGGCCAATAAGCCAGCCGAGGACAGACAGTAACTCAACAGTCCAATAGTATCGATGGCAACAGACTCTGGATTATGAGCGATGTCTCCAAGAGAGAGCCGTCAGCAGAGTAATGAAATAAATAGATTGCCAGGAGGAACTAAGAGGGAACGGATGACAACTCAGCGATCCAATAGTGCCGATAGCAACAGTCACTGGATTATAAGTAAGGCCTCCAAGAAGGCCAGTAGCGAAGTGATGGAGTAGATAGATTGCCAGGAGGAACTAGAGGAGGACAGATGGTAACTCAACAGTCCAGTAGCACATACAGCAACCGTCATTGGATTATAAGTAAAGCCTTCCAGAGAAGCAGTCAGCAGGACGATAAATCGTACAGAGGCACACACCTTCAATGGGTCAGAGACAGTTGATGGCTGCCACAGATATTGCCTTGCACTACTGCCCAGAGGAGCCAGGGGATGGTCCTATCGTGCCCAGCAGCAAGCAGGAGAGAGGAATGCCGGCTCCCAAACTTCCAGGCAGGGATAGAAGGAACCGTCAGAGATAGGCTCAGCTCGCCAGGAACGCCAGACTCAGCGCCCCCTCATCAGCAGATGGCCAAACCGGTCAGGGTTAAAATGGCCGCCCGCCACGTGGAGAGAGGAGAGACCGCCGTCCGGGTGCCAGCAGGACCAGCGGCCCCAGCGGTGCCTGCACAGCCCAGGCCGGCCCACGAGCGCAGCCCCAGAACGGCAGCTCCACCCCAGCTCCAGGCCACAGCAGCGCGGGACAGAGCGGCTCCGGCAGCGGCGGTGGGAGTGTATGGCCGCCGGCCACGTGTAGCGATCACCGACTACCACCCAACGGAGAAGGACACCGGCAGAACGGGAGCTCTGGAACCAGGAGGAGGGCCTCAGAAGTGCGTTCCAGCGGACAGCGAACCCGGGCACCGGTAAGCAAGGATGGATTTCAGGATGGATGAGCGGCTCTAGCCGGAGCTCCGCTCACATGCGACCGTCCATGTCGCGCGCTAGCCACGCCCCCCATCATTTGGCTTTATATTTGATGCTAATAATATGCTAGTTGCTGTATAAGAAGTGGAGCATACAGCCTGCCATGCTTGCCAGAGTGTGCACGGATCAGGGGTTAACCACCAGACTAATCACATGTGCCATACAGGCACAATGTAACATTTTACCCAACTGCTGCGAAGCAGCAATATTGGTACCATTGTTGCTGCAACACTGAAAAGTTGTAGTTGGCGAGGAGCTATCCAGCGGGATACTTGCTGCAGGATAAAGCAAAACCGCATGGCATAGCTTCATCTTACAGCCATGAAACAAGGTAGGAGGAGAAGGAGTGGAAGCAACGCCTTGCCCTGGCGAAGAAGGTTGCCGGAAATGGTCGAGAGAAGAGGATCCAGAGGTGGTGAATGGGCCCTGTAGAGTGTTGGAAGTGGGCCTGAACAAATGGGATGGAACTAGCACCTGGTCTTGTTGCGTTTCTGAACTGTGGCCTTGAAAGCCATATATTGTCTTTGTCCATAATTTCTTATGCTGATCTAAGTGTTGACGGTGGCGTGCACCGTTCCCCAAACTGATATATCCAGGGAAAGGCCCACAATCTTTGACACATGGCGATATAAAGCAGTGACAGCTTTCCTAGAGAAATAGAGGAGGCTAGGTATCCTCCATTGAGGCTGAGCACATACAGTGCCTTGAGAGTATTCGGCCCCCTTGAACTTTTCAACCTTTTGCCACATTTCAGGCTTCAAACATAAAGATATAAAATTTAAATTTTTTGGTGAAGAATCAACAACAAGTGGGACACAATTTTGAAGTGGAACGAAATTTATTGGTTATTTTAAACTTTTGTAAAAAATAAAAAACTGAAAAGTGGGGCGTGCAATATTATTCGGCCCCTTTACTTTCAGTGCAGCAAACTCACTCCAGAAGTTCAGTGAGGATCCCCTGAATGATCCAATGTTGTCCTAAATGACTGATGATGATAAATATAATCCACCTGTGTTTAATCAAGTCTCTGTATAAATGCACCTGCTCTGTGATATTGCAAATCTACCAAGACCCGGCCGTCCCTCTAAACTTTCATCTCATACAAGGAGAAGACTGATCAGAGATGCAGCCAAGAGGCCCATGATCACTCTGGATGAAGTGCAGAGATCTACAGCTGAGGTGGGAGAGTCTGTCCATAGGACAATAATCAGTCGTACACAGGACAAATCTGGCCTTTATGGAAGAGTGGCAAGAAGAAAGCCATTTCTCAAAGATATCCATAAAAAGTCTCAGTTAAAGTTTGCCACAAGCTACCTGGGAGACACACCAAACATGTGGAAGAAGGTGCTCTGGTCAGATGAAACCAAAATCGAACTTTTTGGCCACAATGCAAAACAATATGTTTGGCGTAAAAGCAACACAGCTCATCACCCTGAACACACCATCCCCACTGTCAAACATGGTGGTGGCAGCATCATGGTTTGGGCCTGCTTTTCTTCAGCAGGGACAGGGAAAATGGTTAAAATTGATGGGAAGATGGATGGAGCCAAATAGAGGACCATTCTGGAAGAAAACCTGTTGGAGTCTGCAAAAGACCTGAGACTGGGATGGAGATTTATCTTCCAACAAGACAATGATCTCAAACATAAAGCAAAATCTACAATGAATGGTTCACAAATAAACGTATCCAGGTGTTAGAATGGCCAAGTCAAAGTCCAGACCTGAATCCAATCGAGAATCTGTGGAAAGAGCTGAAAACTGCTGTTCATAAACGCTCTCCATCCTACCCCACTGAGCTCGAGCTGTTTTCCAAGGAAGAATGGACAAGAATTTCAGTCTCTCGATGTGCAAAACTGATAGAGACATACCCCAAGCAACTTGCACCTGTAATCGCAGCAAAAGGTGGCGCTACAAAGTATTAACTTAAGGGGGCCGAATAATTTGGCACGCCCCACTTTTCAGTTTTTTATTTTTTTGCAAAAGTTTAAAATATCCAATAAATTTCGTTCCACTTCACGATTGTGTCCCACTTGTTGTTGATTCTTCACCAAAAAATTAAAATTTTATATCCTTATGTTTGAAGCCTGAAATGTGGCAAAAGGTTGAAAAGTTCAAGGGGGCTGAATACTTTCGCAAGGCACTGTACCATCAGTTGGCAAAAGACAGTGGAATCAACTAAGTGGTACGGCAGCAAATGCACCGCAAGCAAGCTTGGACAAGTGCAAGTTAAGTTGCTGAACTGCTGGATGACTGGGCACATATTGTTGTTTCCTGGACACACATTTCCTTATGGATGACTGAATTTGGAGTGAAAGAGGAGGAGTAGGAATAACAGTTAGTGATGATGATGATGATGATGATGATGATGATAAGGATGACCATGTGCTAGGTGTAGATGTGGACTGCCTAGAAGGAAGATAACGGGGAGAAGTCGAACAGTCTTGCTCACTGCCACTGACAGTTCACAGCCAAGTCTATTTTTCCAAATAAGACGGTGTTGCCTTTTCATGTGAGTACGTAGAGATGTCTTTCCTGCATTTATCTCTGCACAACCACTGCTAAGTTTCTGCTTGTAGATGTTTTACACTGCCATGGATTTATCCTTTGGCAATGAATAAAAAAATACCCACACAGCAGATAAAGTGTAGTTACTGCCATCAACACCAGCAGCGGGAAACATGTGTGCCACTACCTCCACCAATGCCACCAACCCACAAACTTCCCCTAGGTCTGCCCCAGGCAGGCTTTTTGAATGTTGGGCCTGCACATTGACTGGAATCATTACTATGACCACTGATACCACCCTCTTCATCTGATATCACCTTGTCACCCTGACCCGTTTGCTAGGTCCTGTATGCAAAACATCAACGATGTCATGCACTTCCCTACTTTTTTTCTGATACATCATGGCCATGTGTTTTCTGTACACCCTCATAATTTCCACCTCCAGATTTCCCCCTAGTTCCCCTGCCAGAATGACTCAGTGACTCAATGAATCAGTAGTAGTACCACACCCCCTGCGGAGCTCATCCAGCTCAACAAAAGGAGGAGTAAGACTGCTCTGAGTAGGAGAAATAGATTTCACAGCAGGTGCCACATAATTACCAGGGATCTGTGTCATTGAAGAGAATGAAGGAGACAAGGTTGACAGTCCAGAAAGGCCCTATGGTAAATTATGTGTTATGGAGGAGGAGGAACATACAGAAGCCTAACTCAAGATCACATCACTCTCGGATGCGATATCCTGAGACTGAGATGAGCGAGCTAAGTAATCAAACACTTAATCTTCATTCGGAGGAAGATACAACAATCCTGAGGCTACTGGCAGTGCCACCAAAACGAAAAGTAGATTTGCTGTTCTCAGCCACATTCTTATTGTTACACAAGTGTTTTCTTCTCCCCTTCTTTTTGCCTGTCCAATGTCCTGTTTTTTCCAATGATTTTACTGTACACCGCTTAATTATAATAGTGATTGGCAACAATTCTGACACTGTGTGTATGTCTTTTTTTTTTTGTTCTTTTTACAAAAACATATTTCAACAAAAATAGCAAACCACAAAAAAAACTAAAAGGGTGACCTGGTAAGTGACTATTAGACTAGAACTGCTTCAGTCAGCTTGTTTTTTTTTTTTTTTTGCTGTTACAATAGTGGCAGTTTGTAGGTATATTGGGTAACCAAGAAAGAGAACACCCTTAAAAAAATGATATTTTGTCAGATTAGCAGGCTTTGTCACACTGTTTATTTGGTAAGCACAAAAAACCCCCTCTTAAAAAACTGAGATTTTTCATATTAGCGCAGGATGCAAGACCGTATAGGGGGTGAGTAACAAAAAATTTGCTTAAGAAAGTAATATTTTTTCAGATTAGCACACTCCATCACACTGTTCATTTGGTGAGCACAAAAAAATCCTTGAGGCCAAGGCCCCACGTGGTGTAAACCGCAAAAATTGTGGTGTTTTACAGTCCCTTCAAAGTGGATGGGATTCCACTAAATCTTATCCACACATTGCAGAAAAATACATGTAGCGGATGCCAGTTTTGGAAATCGCAGCATGTCAATTATACCTATGGAATGCTACCTATAGGTATAATGGAAGCAGAAAGTCTGCAGAGGAAACCTCTGAGAACTTTCTGTGAAAAGCCCTGCAGGAAGAACCGCGATGAGTTGCACAGTTTTTCCTGGAGCGCTTTTCTGCTGCGGCCCGCTATGTGGGGACTAAATAGCCTAAATAACAGTTTTTTTTTCAGATTAGTGCAGGCTGCGCAAAATTGTTTATTTTGTGAGTAACAACAAAAATAGCTTTAAAAAGGGAGATTTTTTTTGGGGGATTACTGCAGGTCAAGTCAGTGTTTTGCTGTTAGAACAGCAGGTTGTATATTTAAAATCCTTAACAAGAGATTTTTCACTAGCAGGACTGACTGTCAGTAAAAATTTAAAGTTTACACACTCTATAGACAGATTAAAGTGCTCTACTGCACAACAGACTAAATTAGATTATTTGGCAATAAACGAATAAACGGGTTAACTGTCCTTTGCATCTGTATTACTGCAGGCTGCTGCTGTCAGGCTCACAATAGCACATATATTCTCCCTCACTTCATTCTATCTATTATTTCTATCACTACTTTGCCTGTAATTGATTAAATTTGATTAAACTGTCCTATTCCTAAAATTTGAAAGCTTTACAGCACTTGAAATTAAAATCACTTGCAATTTGAAAGCTTTTAAGCACTCAGTACTCTGTATCATGCAGTAAAATGAATAAGAGATCCATCCCTACATACACCATCACTGCAATGCCTCGTGTTCATGCCCACAGCACCTTATATAGTGTTTATGACATTAGCACTGTAAGGTGTCCACCTACCACTGACTATTGGCTGAGAGGCTGTCATCTCAAGTGGTGCCAGAACATCACAGTGACTCACAAGGCATGTGTCTCTTCTGTATTTTTTCTGCACAATACATGTGACGACCATTTTAGTTTGATTGAGACAAATTGCCATTTGTTTGTTTTTGTTAAAAAACTGAACAATTTGGAATATTCGGGTTGAACCTGGCTCGTGATGAATCGGTTCGCCCATCTCTATTTGCAAAGTAATTTGTATATCTGAAACACACATATTTAAGTATCTGTAAGGGAATTGCCAGTTGAGTAATTCCCCAGTGCTGCTGCAGAAACAAGGAAAGAAGGGAATAACAGAGACAGTGAGCCCTAGACTAGACCCAGCCCCTGTCCCTGCCTACTTGCCTGACTGTCCTAGGTGACAGCCAACAACTTGGAGCTGATCCCTTCTCTAAATAAGTGACACACAGAACGAGACAAGACAAACAACACAGAAGAGGACTCAGCAAACCAAGGGTCAAAAGCCAGAGAGACAAAGCAGTACAAAATCAAAATCCAAAAGAGTAGTCAAGGGAAGCCAAAGGTCAGTGGTAAGTAATACAATACAATAGCAAGGAACAGCTAGCAAGGACAAGGTCACAGGACAGAGTACAATAGCCAGTGACCATGAGTGAGCTGATGACCTGTTTATAGCAAGTCCAGGACCTGCTCCAGACTTGATTGGTAGAAAGGCTGTCAATCACACAGGCAAGGCTGAGATTAACTATCTGAGGAGCAGAAAGAAACAAGGTGCAGGAAATGGGTGTGGCTGAAATTCAATTACAGAGTAGTAGTACTAGGACAGTGTTCAGACTGAGCAACAAGAACCTTAAGTAAGGAATCAAGCTGAACACGCCTCCTGCACTGCAGCGTGCGAGCGTAGGGTGGCGCAGAGACCTGAACAGGCAGAGACATTACAGTATCTAAGAAGCCAGCTTATTAAGGTCCGGTTCACATCTACGTTCGGCCATTCCATTCTCAATCAGTATTTGAAATCTTCAAAAACTGATTACATACTGATTACAAACTGATAGCAATCAGTTTGTGTCCTTTTTTGACCAAACTGTTTTTTTTTTCACCTTCCCCCTTCTTCATTCTGAGCAGCATGCGCAGAGGGAAAAACAGATTGCAAAACGGACACAAACTGATTGCTGTCAGTTTGTAATCTGTTTTCCATAGACCTCAATGTTAAAAAAAAAAACGAATTAGTTGCTGTCTGTCTGGAATCCTTATTTTCAGTACGGAGAGAAAGTACTGCAAATTCTACTTTTCACTCCACACGAAAAAGTGGAAACCAGACGGAAAAGGCACATGCGGATACACACGGATTGCTTTGAAAACCCATTGTAATCAATGGGTTGTCATCCGGACCGCACAAAATCAGTTTTTGAAGATTTTAAATACTGATTGCGAACGGAATGGCCGAACGCAGATGTGAACTGGGCCTAATTTAAGCATGGATCTGCAGTATGGAAGGAACCAGAGCACCCAGAGAACACAAAGTGAAAAAAGGAGGTGATTTGCATAGCTTTCAGAGCTCCTCTTTAGAATATCTGGGCCCTATAAAGTCAATAATTAGGCAACCCTCCCTGACAGCAGCACCATTTGTAGCGCCACAATGATGCAATCTGATTGGTCACTGTGGACAAAACCACTGTTGCGGTCTTGCTGTATTGCCTGTTTATCCATGGAGATAGCATTGAGTACTTGAGACAATAAAAAAAAAAAAAAAAAATAGAATAGAAAAGTCACCCATAAAGGACTGTACCATAGGTCATTCATTTCTCATCCATATAGCCATATAACTTTGTAGCATGGAGTGTTTTGTACTCCATTCAGAATTATTGACACATATATCCTCAGATCGTCACAGATAGTGAATTGATTGGTTACATTATCATATACATCTCTATTTACTAGTAACTGAATATCATCCACCATTATACATTATTGATAAATGCACTAAACACTGTCAGTGTCAACGCTACTCTAAGCCATAAACAGCACATTAAACCAACATTAATGACACTTTATCTCTGCTAAATAGGAACTTCTTGTGAGTTATATGTAAAGCATACAGAGAAAGACACTGTGTGCTCACGTAACTGCTGAGGCCCAATCACAGGCTTCAGCGGTGACATCCACAACACGTGACGTCAGCCGCAGAGAAGAGGAAGCCTGGCACCGGCGGGGATAGCGGAGCATTGCGAGGAGGCCCAGGAGAGGTAAGGCAAGGTAAGTATAACTGTTTGTTATTTTTCCTTACCTCCCCCGGGCCTTCGCTTATTATACTCTGGGGTCTGAAGAGACCCCAGATTATAATATAATACTAGCACTAAGGGAGTCTGTAGGGCCACTGTGGAGCATTATACTGGGGGGCCCCCTCTGGATAGGATATTATACTGTGTGGGGCCCCTGTGGAGCATTATACTGGGGAGGGGGCCCTCTGGAGAACATAGTATGCTGTGTAGGGCCACTGTGGAGCATTATAATGGGGAGCCCCCTCTGGATAACATATTATACTGTGTGGGGCCCCTGTGGAGCATTATACTGGGGAGGGGGCCCTCTGGATAACATATTATACTGTGTGGGGTCCCTGTGGAGCATTATACTGGGGGGTCCCTCTGGATAACATATTATACTGTGTGGGGCCCCTGTGGAGTATTATACTCTGGAGGGGGCCCTCTAGAGAGCATATTATACTGTGTGGGGCCCCTGTGGAGCATTATAGTGGGGGGACCCCTCTGGATAGCATACTATACTGTGTGGGGCCACTGTGGAGCATTATACTAGAGGGTCCCTCTGGATAGCATATTATACTGTGTGGGGCCACTGTGGAGCATTTATCTGGGGGGGCCCTCTGGATAGCATATTATACTGTATGGGGCCTCTGTGGAGCATTATAATGTGGGGGGGCCTCTGGAGAGCATGTTATATTCTCTGGGGCCACTTTTGGAGCATTATACTGGGGGGCCCCTCTGGAGTGCATATTATACTGTGTGGGGCCACCGTGGAGCATTATATTGTGGGGGGGCCCTCTGGAGAGCATATTATACTGTTTTGGGCCACTGTGGAGCATTATACTGGGGGAACTTCTCTGGGCAGTATATTATACTGTGTGGAGGCCATTCTGGAGCATGTTATACAGTACTGTGTGGGGTCACTGTGGAGCATTATTCTGGGGGGCCATCTGCAGAGCATATTATATTGCGTGGCGCCACTGTGGGGCATTATTCGGGGGGGGAACTAAGGAGCATTATACTAGGGGGCCCTCTGGGGAGTATATTATACTGCGTGAGGCCTACTGTGGAGCATTATACTGGGGGGGACACTCTGGGGAGCATAATATATTGCGTGGGGTCACTGTGGAGCAAAATACTGGGGTGGTCACTGTGGAGCATTATACTAGCAGGGGCCCTCTGGGGAGCATATTATACTATGGGCTACTGTGGAGCTTTATACTGGGTAGAAGGAGCAGTGTGGGGAGCCTGTTATACTTTGTGCGGCCACTGTGGACTTTATTATATTGTGTGGGGCTTCTCGGGAGCATATTATACTCTGTGGGGCCATTGTAGAGCATTATACTGGGGGCCTGTGGGGAGCATATTATACTGTGGGTGACCACTGTGGAGCATTATACTGGGGGAACCGCTCTGGGCAGTATATTATACTGTGTGGAAGCCATTGTGAAGCATGTTATACTGTGTTAGGCCACTGTGGAGCATTATACTGGCGGGGCACTGTAGGATGCATATTATACTGTATGGAGCATATTATATTGTGTGGGGCTGCTGGGGAGCATATTGTACTGTCTGGGGCCACTAAGAGATAGTATACTGTGTGGAGCCTTATATACCATGTGGGGCCACTATGGGGGCTCAGGGGAGCATTTTATAGTGTATGGGGCCACTGTGGAGCATTATATACCATGTGGGGAATCTGTGGAGGGCTCAGGGGAGCATTTTATACCCTGCCCCCACCGGAGATCGAGGCTTGTTCCCTCAGACCACCGGGGATATGGACGATGAGGGAGTCTGGGCTCCGCTCAGCCCCCACTTCACCTGCATCGGCGGCGGCTTCTGAGCGGGACTGGCTGTCCCTGCCGCCATCTCCTGTGCCCTCCATGTCACAGCGATCCCCGTAGGTGACCAGCATGAAGCAGCCTTCTCCCCAGGGGCCTCCAGGACTTGAGAAGACCCCCACCCTGCCCTGGCCTGTGGCTTCCTCTACCCCTTCCAGGGCCCTGTGCTCTACAATGAAGTCCCCTCTGTTTACTCCCCCTGGCAATGGGTTACAGCTGGACTCATACCCTCCTGGCACTTCCTCCACTGGTAGTCTCTGCCCAGCACTGGTCACAGTACCGCTGAGCTCGCTATCTGCCACGGCGGCTCCATACTCACCTCGGGCATCCCATGTCCCTCTGATACCTCCACCTGTCATGGCCTCCGCCTCTGCTGGTCAGAGTGCGGGGACCCCACTGGGACTGTTCCTCCTTCATTCTGAAATCCATCCTCTTCTACCACCTCTTCCAACACCCTGGCCAAACTACGCCAACTGAACGCCTATCTCTGTGCCATCCCCACAAAGTCTGACATGGAGGAATATGTGGCACACCTGGAGCAGTCATACAAATCTGAGTTGGCCGCTGTTCGTTCTACTGTACAATCATTGGAGGTGAGAGTGGATACCCTGGAGGCCTCTTCTACCTCGCTTTCTACCCAGTTATCCACCCACAACTTTGTACTGCTGTCTCACTCTCACCAGTTGCACCACCTGACCGATCTCTTGGATGACCTTGAGAACAGGAACAGACGTAACAATATCAGGGTGCAGGGCCTTCCTGAAGTCATTGAACCCCAGCAACTGGACACTTCTCTGTGCACTATTTTCAACTCCCTCCTGGGGGTCCCTCCTGACTCTCCGCTCAAGTTGGAACGGGCGCATCGTTCCCTGGGCCCACGCCCTCTGGACTCTGCCAATCCTAGAGACATCATTTGCCGGGTACATAGGTACTAGCTCAAAGAGGCCATCATGCGGAAAGCCAGGGATGCCTGCCAAGTCGAGTTTCAGGATGCTCCTATCAACTTACTCCCGGATCTGTCCAGACTCACCCTTGCCAGGCGGCGTGCTCTGAAGCCTCTTCTGGACCTTCTGATTCGTCACCAGATCCCGTAGTCCTGGGGGTTTCCTTTCCGACTACAGGTACAGCGGGATGGCTGTTCTATTTCCCTAACTCGTCCGGACGATGTTCCTGCCTTCACAGCTGCCCTTAGACATCCTCCGATGCGGATTCCAGAGTGGCCATTGTTACCTGGCGCCCCAGAACCAACCCAACCCGCACGGTCCCAGCGCCACCCCAGACGCCGCCGACGTGACCGAGCCTCCACGACTTGAACGCTGAACTGCCTCTCTTACACACCAGTGAGACTTCCTTTCTGTAACCCCTAGGGGTTTTCGTCCGCCCCCTGCGGGGCCGTGAATTACCGTTATCTTCCCTCTATCTCTATCCTTCCCACTTTTTCTCTCTCCCCCCTCTCTTTTCTTTTCTTGTCTTTCCATTCTTCTTGCCCACTTCCTTTTTCTTTTTCCTTTACTCTGTTTTGTTCCCCTCTCTCCCATGCCTTGGTCTATCTAGCTTCTTTACATTGTTTATTTTGGTCAGCATATTTTTGTTGTTACAGTTACCTCTATAGTGGCGTGGCCCGGGGACCCGTGGCGGGGGGAGCGGCTCCTTCCTGGAAAGCTCGTTCCCCACCGGGGTCTCCGTGCTACTGTGTAGCACGTGTTTAGGTATTGTTTGCCTTTTCCCCACCTGTTTTGGTGGTGGCTCATTCCACCACCTTACTGCATAGTCAGTTGAATTCTGTTTCTGTTTCAGTGTTAGATTGTGTCGGATCGCGTTAGTTTTTCCCTTTCCTAAGTGTGTGTTACTTTTGTGTTCCCCCTCCACCCCCCTTTCCAGCCATATCTACTTTGAATATTTCTACCTTGAATGCAGGAGGGCTTAACGTTCCACAAAAACGTAGCCAGATCTTGTACTAACTTCACAAAAAACGTTCTCATATCCTTATTTTACAGGAGACTCATTTTAAGGAAGGTCATGTTCCGGATATCCGCAACCGCCATTTCCCCGTTTGGTTCCACAGCGTCAATCCGGCCGCCAAGTCCAAGGGAGTATCTATTGCTCTGCATAGGTCTCTGCAGCACGAGGTAATGGACACTCAGATTGACCCCGAGGGTGGATTTGTCTTTCTCAAACTGCACATCGCGGGTACAGTCCTCACCATAGCAGGTTGCTACCTCCCTAATCAGAGACAACTGCGGTACTGTAGGGACCTAGTCGGCAAACTCTCTGACTTCAGCGAGGGGGTCATGATCCTCAGGGGCGACTTTAATTTTGTTTTGGACCCCATGACTGACTCTACCCCTCCCCGCCCTCCCCACTCCCAGTCCCACCTGCGTAGCCTTAAGACTGCTCTTCATAACTCCCAGCTGGTTGACGTGTGGCGCATCCTACATCCCATTGAGCGAGACTACACGTATCACTCCCCCGCTCACAACTCCTATAGCCGCACTGACTTTTTCTTGATCAGCCACCACAACCTTTCTTGGACCCCTACCGGACAGATTGGTTCTGCATCGGACCATTCTCCCGTATTTCTATCAGTGGAGGTTTCTTGACTCGTGCGCCGTCCCCTCACCTGGCGTCTGAACGACAGCCTTTTAAAAGATACCACTTGCCGGGCGGACGTCGGCGCTGCAATCAGGAACTTTGGCCTTGATCACGCTTTTCACGTGTCTTTAATAGTATCGATGACACCACTCCGTTTGCCCCCCAATCCCTATCGGCCCTCATTATGGTTCTCCCCAAATCTGGAAAAGATCCGTCCTGCTGTGCCAGTTATCGGCCGATTTCATTGCTCAACATTGACATCAAATTATTTGCCAAATTGCTGGCTAATTGTCTGTCCCCTTTAATGCCAGGCCTGATCCATACTGATCAGGTTGACTTTATTTCAGGCCGCGAGGCCAGGGACAATGTTTGCAAGACGCTCATGGCGATCTCTGCGGCCCGCACTACCAATGTCCCTATGTGCTTGCTCTCTGTGGACGCTGAAAAAGCGTTCAACCGCGTTCACTGGGGCTTCCTGCGGGCCACACTCCAACAAGTTGGAGTCTGCCCGGGGTTCCTGGGTAAGGTGCTTTCTCTTTACGGCTACGCGTCGGCAAAGGTGCGGGTCAACGGGCTTCTCTCCAACTCTTTTCCAGTTTGGAATGGCACGCGGCAGGGTTGCCCCTTGTCCCATCTTTTATACGCACTGGTCATGGAACACCTAGCAACAGCCTTATGGAACTGTCCTAGTGTCCATGGTTTGCAGCTGGGCAACCGACAGGTCAAAATGGCTTTATACGCTGACGACCTCCTCTTGTACGTCTCTCAGCCGTGTGTTTCCTTTCCATCCATTCTGCGCGAGTTCCGTCACTTTGGCCACCTGAGCAATTTCAAGGTGACCCTCTCCAAGAGTGAGGCCCTCAATATCACCCTGCCCCCAGCGGACGCAGCCCTCCTAGCGAACGATTTCCCCTTCAAATGGCACCTTACCTTCATTAAATATCTCGGGATCCATATCCCTTCAGACCTCACCCTTCTCTACCGCCTTAATTACTTACCGATCCTCGAATCCCAACGGACCTGCGGAAATATGGTTCCCTCATGCTCTCCTGGTTCGGTTGCATCAACGTGCTGAAAATGGATGTCATGCCCCGTTTATTATATATGTTCCAAGCTCTGCCCATTCCAATACCACGCTCTTTTTTTGCTCGCGCTCAGACTCAGTTTGGGAGGTTTGTGTGGGGAGCAGTGCGGAACAGGTTGCGCTTCTGGACCCTGATGCGCTGTAAACTCCATGGCGGTGCGGGCCTGCCTGATCCTCGACTATACTACCGCGCGACAGTACTGTTGCGCCTCTCTGACTGGCATTATCGCGGGGCGGACTAGCAGTGGGTCTCTATAGAGGCCGACTTACTTTCGGCCCACCTTTCCTCCCTACCTTGGGTTCCATCTCATTTTCGTCCCAGCGCTATCAGGCACTCCATTCTATCCTCCCACTTCCTCAAGACTTGGGACTCCATAAGTGCGGGTGGCCGCATATCCAGGGTCCCGGGCCCCCTCAGCCCTCTGTTCCGAAATCCAATGTTCCCCCCGGGTTTCTCCGCTGACAAATTCCTTTGCTGGCTGGCCAGGGACGACGTTTGCCTACATCAGGTCACAGACAGCGCTTCTCTTCCTTCTCTGGCACAATTGCAAGTTTCCCATCCCAATCTCCATTTGTCTTGGTTCGAATATGGCCAGCTCACTGCCTTCATCCGTAAGTTCTCCCTGCTTCCCACGCTCTCATCTTCTCTAACCGACCTGGAGTTTGCCCTTTCCCGGACTGACACCACTCCGCGTGCCCTCTCTGTTCTTTCTGGTATCCTCCTCCAGGACACTACACCCAGGCCCCCCTCCTACATTGGCCCCTGGGAATCTGACCTTGGTACCTGCCTCTCCACTGCCAACTGGAATAAGTCCTTCCTGTACACGTATAAACTCCCGTTGTCCTGCGGTGCACAGGAAAAGAACTACAAAATACTGACCCGCTGATACCGCTTACCTTACCTCTTGCATAGGATCTACCCTAGAGTTTCTTACCGGTGTTGGCGCTGTGGTTCCGAAAGAGGCACCTTGTATCATATTTGGTGGGAATGCGCTGCCCTTAAGCCCTTTTGGGATGCCGTCTTTACGCTTTTTGCTAAAGTGAGCGGCAGATCTGTCACACCCTTGCCCCAGCTTGCACTTCTCTCCATCATACCAGGGAGGGTCTCAGCTGTTAAGAAGGACCTCTTGCGACATTTCCTCACCGCTGCCAGAACAGTCTTTCCCAGACATTGGCGCAGTACTGCCGCCCCTACCCTGGTGGAGTTTCTTCAGGAGCTTCTCCTTATCAGGAGAATGGAAGCCCTGGTGGCCGAGGACTTGCCCAACTCCTGTAAATTTGAGTCCCTCTGGCGGCCGTGGGTGATGTTTCAGGAGTCCTCGGAGTTCTCCTCTTTCTTTTCTTGATGTGGGGTTGTTTTGCTCCTCTGTTGGTGCAGTGTCTGGCTGCTCTCCATAACCAAATTTTCCCTTCCATTCCCCCCCCCCCCCCCCTTGCCCCAGTGTGTCCCCTCTGTCCTTGTCGTGTCTGTGGTTTTGTGTGTCCTGTACACTGTGTACTCCCTATGACCCCCCTCCCTTTCAACGTTTGTTTTAATCTACTGTTAGGTGGATGGTCCTGTAGTGGCTCTCTACAATTGGATTTTTGTTCTTTCAGCCATCACCCACCTATTGTTACAGTTATTTTAGTTGCCACTGTGTTATTCATTGCCGATTTCCTTATTGTGAGCCTCGCCAGCCCTTCGCCTAATCCTTACTACTGTGCCTTATCTATGAACAGGGTGGCTTGGGTGACCCCCCCTGTCTTAATTGATACTGATGCTATGGCATTGTACCCCCATCCCCTTTTTTTTCTTCTGTTCTTATTGCAAAACTTTAATTAACTTGATTAAACATAATTGTTAAGTGGGCTTATTTATAAAGGGGGTTATTAGTGATAATGGGGACTATTATTTATCAGGGTAACTTATTTATTAGAGGACTATTATTAATAAGGGAGCAGTATTATTTTTACTGGGTGACTGTTACTGATAAGGGGGAATATTACTGATACAGGGCACTATTTATCATTTATAAGGGAGCTATTACTGATAAAGGTGTAATATTATTTATAAGGAGGCGCTATAATAACTGATGACTGGGTGCAAAAATCTGTTAGGTGGTACAAAGGTGCTCTTTTGAATTGTGTGTGGTAAAATGGGGCTTGTTATTACTTTTTTGTTGGCAGAAAGGAGGCATTATAATAGGGGTTGCCACTGCAAGATGATGGTGTTGTTTGCATATCAGCATTTGGGGCCCCGCTTTTAATTTTGCCCAGGGCCCCACTTTGTCTAAAACCAGCCCTGTGTACATGGCACAAAAACAGTGCGACCTTGCAACAATCTCAATGTCACTATTTGTAGCTGCATGGAGCAAGAATCCGATGCAGTGTAATGGAGTACAACACTACCCTCTTGTGGTTGTTGTAGTATACTGTTGATGACTATATGCATATATTATAGGCAGTGGCTCAGAATTACTAGTTAGTATTTCCAAATCACTGCACACACCGTAGAGATTCAAGTGAAAGAAGTGTAACATTTACTTTCACAAAGTATAAGTGGATTATGCCATATATTCCATATATCAGAACACCATGTAGTTTAGGACATAGATTACAGTAGGATCAGAAATAACGTGCAACGTTTCGTTTTAAACAGCGAACTTCATCAGGCATGATCCTAGGTACAATCATAAAATAGCCATAAGAAATCACAGTTTCATTTTAATTGTAGTTAATGTACAATAGTGGATATATGGTAAGAATCAGCATATTAGGGTGGTATAGAATAGATAGGGAGGAAAATGAGGAAAGAAGGGGGAAAAGACTGACAGTGTATTAAACAGAAAACATGGATAGAGGTATATGTAAAATATAGTATAGCTTAAGGTACATGGATGAAGAGATGGTACAGGTGACAAGTGGGGCCAAAATATGAGCAAAGGGCAACTTGTAAGATAACAAAGTTTAGAATATAGTCATAGAGTATAATTAAGATATATACTGCAGAGTGTACACATAGAATTATATAGTAAGAGGACGCTAAGATAGTAAATATGCAATATATATATTAAAGGATAATGGGAGTAGTAGATGGATACTGTACATACCATTGGTGGTCCAGAGGAATGGCTTATAGAGTTGGTGGAATAGAGAGATGGCGAACAAGCCAAATGTTAAATAAGTATTGTTTAAATAAGAGCGTGCTCGTGAAACTGGAAGTTACGTAGTATCGGAAGTTACGTCATTGGTATTGCGTGCTCTATGCTGATTTACAGGATGTGGATGCGGTTCACCGCTGGAACGCAATAACGGAAGTCGCGTAAGTACGCAACTTCCTATATGCGAACAGTAGGATTAATTGTGCGTGCGTTCCACAGTGGAACGCATCGGCAGTAAGGCCCACCGATAATCAAAGGAAGAAGAATAAAAGATGTAATTCTAGGATGTAGAGAAAAGGTAGGCGAAGGGGGAAAGAAACAAACTGAGAGGAATATAGAGTACGAATTTTAATTGTGGTAAAAGAAAAAGAAGAAGAGACAGGGTGGAAAAACGTAAAATGTTATGAAACATACAAAAGTCAAAACAATATTGCAGAGAGGTAAATTATACTAAAAGGTAGATACTAAGTAGATTATGCATACGAGTTAAGGGTAGTGACAATATATCCTATGATATCTTATGCTAATATCTATATGCTAACTATACTGTACCCTTTGCCGTAGTGTTTGTAGGTTTTATTTTGTCTGCAAATGAAGAGAGAGGATCGTTAGACAAAGATATCAAATAATCAACTGCGTATACTTATTATTGCTTAGACAAGGTATATCCAGTGTGGTGATATGGATACCATCATAAATATGATTCATAGTAGAGATCAATACATGTTTCCTCTTGTTATGTTGTGAAAGTTCGGTCATATGCCCTGTTCAGGCCTGATGGTTCAATCGTATCCAGAGTGTAAGGATGTACAAAGTATTCTCCCTTGATTACTGCAGAACACTGTATACAGTGTAGGCACGGGAAAGTGCCATTTTTGGCGGTTGCCAAAAAGCTTTGTCTCCGTACCTTGTGTATGTGACAGATGTCTGCCCTTACAAGTGTATCTTTTATGTTTTTATCCCTTTTGTAACATATCAATGGAGGGTTTTTGAATTCTTGAATTTTGTAATGACGGCCAATGTTTTTTTAAAATGTAATTTAGTTTAGGTGAGAATTGATGGCATTTGTGTTCAAAAGGGATTTGTTTGGATTCTTTATTTTTCTTTTCTGTTGTATTGTCTATACAATAGGTCCCTAGGGTATCCTCTTTCTACAAAGCGAGATGCCATTTCAGTGAGGCATAGGTGTTGGGTCTCAGGGTTGGATACTATCCTCTTAACACGTTGGAACTGAGAGTTTGGGAGGGACCTCTCAGTGGTAGGTGATTTCTATCTGTGGGTTTGGTGTATAAATCAAAGTTGATTGTACCCTGTTTATCTTTCAGGACCCAGGTATTGAGAAAATTCATTTGTTCCTGGTTATAGTGTAAAATGAATTGTAGTGGAGTGAATTCTGGAGTGATGTTATTCAGGGTGGAGTGGAATTGTAACAGGGAGTCTATTGAACTGGTCCATATACAAAATATATCATCGATGTATCGTCGCCAATACATCGAGTGTGTTTGAAAATTGGTATTGGCATATATGTAAGTGTCTTCAAAGTAGGACATATAGACATTCGCATACAGGTCGTCACCAAAGAGGAAGTAGTTGTTGTGTAGTATAATGTCCAGTAAGTCTATGCAAAAGAGAAAATTGTACATGGCCTTGATTCCCTTTTGATGTTCTATTAAGGTATATAAAACTGCACACATCCCAGGTTACCAAGATACTTTCAGGTGGACATGGAGAGATCTCCTTCATTGTATTGATAAAGTGCGATGTGTCCAGTAAAAATTATGTAGTTGTACAAACTAAAGGGGTTAGTATCTTTTCCAATAAAATGGCTAGGGGTGCTAAAATGGAATCAGTGCTTGCCACTATCAGCGTCCGGGAGGTTTTTGTAATTGTTTGTGTATTTTAGGTAAAATGTAAAAAACTGGAGTGATTGGACGGTGATTGGTCAGAAATTCCATGGTTTTTGAGTCAATAATGTCTTTTCTTAAGTAGTGTTCTAATGTTGTTTGTATGGTCTGAGCAATGGTAGGAGTAGGATTTCTAGTAAGTGGTGTGTATGTGGTAGTGTCATTAAGTTGTCTTCGGATCTCCTCAATATAGTCCTTCTTGTCCATTACTACTAGAGCGCCTCCCTTATCGACTTAATTATGATCTCAGAGTTATTCAGTTCTTGCAGTGCTTGTTTCTCCTCTTGTGTAATGTTGTTGTGATATTTAAGATGACCTAGTGAGATGTCATTTTTTTACAATGCAGGGGGGCATTTCCTAATGCAGAATTCATCTTAACCAAAGTGCACTTACACATGGCATGAATCTGACCTTCACGCTTCTTCTCATCATACAGGTACATATTCTCTTGAACCCATCTATGCTTGCTGTGTCTACCTTCAGCTCATCCTGCAACTTTGAATGGTACATATTCTCTTGAACCCATCTCTACATGGCTGTTCTCTGACCCCTATCCTAGAATTTCATCCTGGCTGTATTTTTTGCAATCCCATGTGTCCTTATCTGTACTAGCGTCAGTCTTTTGATGCTCAGTGATTTTATGGTAGTTCCCTGGTCAGTATATTTGTAACTACATAGGCCAGTCTCCTCATGTGTCACAGTTTGCTGATTAATTGGTCAATGACTTAAATTAGTGCTAGTTATGAAGCTCTGCATCCCTATATAAGTAGATATAGCTTATGGGGGAAGCATTTCCAATGCAGTGGGGCATTTCCTAATGCAGAATCCATCTTAACCTCAGTGCATATTAACCAAAGTGCACTTACATATGGCACTGAGACAGGGCACAAGACAGGAACACCATGGAAGAACACCAGGTAAACTTAAAACCAAAACAACAAGCTTTATCACATGGTATGAAAGAGCTGCACTGTCACTTACTATGTTAGCAATTGTCTTCCTGCAGAACTCCCCTCCATCTCTACCACCAGTGCACACTATCCATATCAGTCCTTCTCTTCTGCCTTTTCCCATGTACAGCTCTCACACACTTTTAACTCTCTTCAACCACTCTAATCTCTATACTGCTTTTAGCAGTGAAACCAAACATAAACATACACAGAAATCACTTAACCACCTTCTGTCTCTGTCCATTTTGCTCCTCCTAGCTGCTGGGGACATCTCTCCAAACCCTGGCCTCCTTCTTTCCCAAATTTTTCCTCTTCCTACACACACAGGAATCCTACAAACCTAATCAATATTTACCGTATTCCCTCTCCTTATCTTTCACCTGTCTCTTTTACCTGTTCTCTCTGGAACACCCGCTCAGTATGTAACAAACTAGAATACATTAATGACTTATTCCTCAGTAAATCTCTCAACATGCTCGCCCTTACTGAAACCTGGATCCAACAGTCTGATACAGCCTCCCCTGCTGCTCTGTCTCATGGTGGCCTACAATTCTCACACACCTCTAGGCCTGACAACAGGAAGGGTGGAGGGGTAGGGTTACTTCTGTCACCGCAGTGCACTTTTCAGGCCATCCCACCGGTACCCTCACTCACATTCCCCTCATTTGAAGTACATGCTATCAGACTTTTCCGCCCACTCTCCTTACGTGTAACAGTGATCTAACGTCCACCCGGCTCACCCTACCAAATTCTGGATCACTTCGCTTCTTGGCTTTCCCTCTTTTTATCCAGTGAAATTCCTACCCTCATCATGGGTGACTTTAACATCCCCACTGACACCCCTATCTCCCCAGCTGCCTCTCAGTTTCTCTCAATAACCACGTCTTTTGGTCTTTCACAACTTTCCTCTTCTGCCACACATGTACATGGCAACACCATTGATCTTGTCTTCCATCGACTCCTCACAGTTTCTAAATTTACTAACTCTTCTCTGCCACTCTCTGACCATAACCTTCTGTCTCTCACCATCAGTGCTTTCTCTCCTTCACAGGACACACCTACTCATCATACATATAGGAATTTATGTAATATTAACACTGAGCACCTCTCAGATATTCTACAGTCCTTTCTGTCCCCCATCTCTTCACTGTCCTGCCCCAATCTAGCCACCAGTCACTATAATAAAACCCTTAAGAGTGCATTGGATGAGGCGGCTCTCCCCTCCACTCGAAAGGTTAGACGCAGGAGGCAGCAACCCTGGCACAAGCCACAGACACATTTTCTTCAGCGGTGCTCTAGGTGTGATGAACGTATGTGGAAAAAAATCACGTACACCTGCAGACTTCCTCCACTTTAAATCTATGCTTAAAACCTATAATTATGCCCTTCACCTAGCCAAACAAGCCAATTTCACCGCTCTCATCTCTTCTCTCTCCTGTAACCCTAAAAGGTATTTGAAACTTTTCACTCCTTACTCACTCCCAAGGTGCAGATGCCATTCACAGACCTTAGCGCAGATGACCTGGCCACTTATTTCCTTGATAAAATTGATAAGATTCGTCATGAAATAACTGCCCAATCTCCAGTTGGCACTGACCCCCTCACCAGCCGCACTTCAGACTGTTCATTCTCATCTTTTGAACCTGATACAGAGGAGGAAGTATCTCAGCTACTTTCTTCTTCTCGCCCTACGACCTGTAGTAATGACCCTTTCCCCTCACACCTTCTCCAGTCTCTGTCGCCTGCCGTCACGCCTTACCTTACTAAAATATTTAACCTCTCTCTCTCTTCTGGAATTTTCCCATCCTCTTTCAAACATGCTGTCATAACCCCACTACTGAAGAAATCCTCCCTTGACCCGTCCTGTGCTGCTCACTATTGACCTGTCTCTAACCTCCCTTTTATCTCCAAAATCTTGGAACGCTTAGTCTATTCTCGTTTAATCCGCTATCTTTCTGCTAACTCTCTTCTTGACCCCTTACAATCTGGCTTCCGCACTCTGCACTCTACTGAAACAGCCCTCACAAAAGTCTTCAATCATCTCCTGACAGCTAAATCCAAAGGTGACTTCTCTCTTCTTATTCTTCTAGATCTCTCAGCAGCATCTGACACTGTTGACCATCAACTCCTCCTCACTATGCTCTGTTCTGTCGGCCTCACAGACACTGCTCTCTCCTGGTTCTCCTCTTATCTCTCTTACTGCACTTTCTGTGTATCATTTGCGGGTTCTGTTTCTTCCCCTCTTTCCCTTGCCGTTGGGGTTCCTCACGGCTTGGTCCTAGGTCCCCTGCTCTTCGCCCTCTACACAGCCCCCATTGGACAAACCATCACTAGATTTGGCTTCCGGTACCATCTTTATGCTGATGACACCTAATTATATACGTCATCCCGTGACATCACCCCTGTACTAATACCAGTGACTGCCTCTCTGCTGTCTCAAATATCATGTCTTCGCTCTATCTGAAACTGAATCTCTCAAAGACTGAACTACTGCTGTTTCCACCATCTAATAGATCTGTCCCTGATATCTCCATTGCAGTCTCTGGCCTTACCATAACTCCTAGGCAGTATGCCCGCTGCCGCGGGGTTTTGTTTGACTCAGACCTTTTCTTCACCTCCCATATCCAATCACTTGCACGCTCATGTCATCTCCACCTCAAAAACATCTCCAGAATCCGCCCTTTCCTTACCACAAATACACTAAAGACACTTATTGTTGCCCTGATTCACTCTCGCCTTTACTACTGTAACTCCTTACTAATCGGTCTTCCCCTTACTAAACTCTCCCTCTACAATCTATTCTGAATGCGGCGGCCAGGCTCATCTATCAGTCTAGACGCTACAGCGATGCCTCTGGTCTGTGCCGGTCACTACATTGGCTGCCTATTCAATACAGAATACAATATAAACTTATCACCCTCATCCACAAGGCTCTCCATAATGCTGCACCTCCCTACATTTCCTCCCTCATCTCTGTCTATCGCCCAACCCGTACTCTCCGTTCACTCAATGACCTAAGACTAACATCCTCTATTATCAGAACCTCCCACACTCGTATACAAGACTTCTCCCGAGTTGCACCACTTCTCTGGAATGCTCTATCCCGGACTATTAGATTAACCCCCAATTTCCACAGCTTCAAGCGTAAACTAAAGACATATCTTTTCAGACAGGACTATCACAACTCCTAATGTAAACCCTTCCGTAGTTAGAATCCCTAAAACATACCCTCCTCTGTTGATGCTCCAACATTACCTCATAGGATATGATGCCGTATCAGACTAACTTTATATATCCAGGCACCATCTGCACGTTAAAGGACACGAATGGTGACAGCTCATACAGCTTTATATATGTGTAATGACAGTAACCTCTATTACAGAATTGTCTGACCATTGTAGAAGCAATGCTATATCTGTTGCCGCCCCTGCTACTTCTTGTGTCACCCCCCCTCTACCTCATAGTTTGTAAGCTATTGCGAGCAGGGCCCTCAGTCCCAGTGTGTGAATTGAATATTTCTTTGTAATGTATCTTTTTTGTCAGTACTTGATCCCTACAAATTGTACAGTGCTGCGGAATATGTTGGTGCTATATAAATAAAATTTATTATTATTATTATTATTATTATTATTATTAGAGTCTTAATGTCTCTTTGGACTAATGTGATATATGCTTCCACCGGATGATTACATCTGGGTGGAGTAAAGGAGCTTTTGTTTTTCAGGCCTAAGTTCTTGATTGAAAAAATAGGCACTGTACTAGGGTTGTCCACGAAGGGGCTGAGAGGGTTGTCTTCAAAATGGGCTTTCAGTCTTAGGAGTTGGAAGAAGCGGTAGCAATCTTCCTCCAATGTGAAAGTATCAAGTTGCTGGGTGGGGCAAAATGATAGTCCTTTACTTAGGACCGACATTTGTGGTGAGGACAGTTTCTGTGAGGATATATTCACTACAAGTTTCGACTCACCTGGGAACGAGTCAATATTCGTTCTTCTGTTCCTCTCGCCTCTGCCCCTCCTGATAGGTTTGTGTCAGTAGATGGGTTTCCTGGTCGCGGTCTGTATCTCTGGTTGCGTGGTCGATCATAATTAAGTCCGCCGATAAGGGCAGCGCTCTAGTAGTAATGGACAAGAAGGACTATATTTGGGAGATCCGAAGACAACTTAATGACACTACCACATACACACCACTTACTAGAAATCCTACTCCTACCATTGCTCAGACCATACAAACAACATTAGAACACTACTTAAGAAAAGACATTATTGACTCAAAAACCATGGAATTTCTGACCAATCACCATCCTATCACTCCGGTCTTTTACATTTTACCTAAAATACACAAACAATTACAAAAACCTCCCGGATGCCCAATAGTGACAAGCACTGATTCCATTTTAGCACCCCTAGCCATTTTATTAGAAAAGATACTAACCCCTTTAGTTCGTACAACTACATAATTTTTACTGGACACATCGCACTTTATCAATACAATGAAGGAGATCTCTCCATGTCCACCTGAAAGTATCTTGGTAACCTGGGATGTGTGCAGTTTATATACCTCAATAGAACATCAAAAGGGAATCAAGGCCATGTACAATTTTCTCACTGACCACAATATCACAGGAGACGAATGACAGTTTTGCATAGACTTACTGGACATTATACTACACAACAACTACATACTCTTTGGTGACGACCTGTATTTACAAATACAGGGCACCGCCATGGGGTCCAATGTGGCCCCCCGTAAGCGAATGTCTTTATGTCCTACTTTGAAGACACTTACATATATCTCAATACCAATTTTCAAACACACTCGATGTATTGGCGACGATACATCGATGATATATTTTGTATATGGACCGGTTCAATAGACTCCCTGTTGCAATTCCACTCCACCCTGAATAACATCACTCCAGAACTACAATTCACTTTACACTATAACCAGGAACAAATGAATTTTCTTGATACCTGGGTCCTGAAAGATACACAGGGTACAATCAACTTTGATTTATACACCAAACCCACAGATAGAAACAGCTTTCTATATTACACAAGTAATCCACCTACCACTGAGAGGTCCCTCCCAAACTCTCAGTTCCAACGTGTTAAGAGGATAGTATCCAACCCTGAGACCCAACACCTATGCCTCACTGAAGTGGCATCTCGCTTTGTAGAAAGAGGATACCCTAGGTACCTATTGTATAGACAATACAACAGAAAAGAAAAATAAAGAATCCAAACAAATCCCTTTTGAACACAAATGCCATCAATTCTCACCTAAACGAAATTACATTTTAAAAAAACATTGGCCATCATTACAACGGGCCTTCCCTAATACAGAAGAATTCAAAAACCCTCCATTGATATGTTACAAAAGGGATAAAAACATAAAAGATACACTTGTAAGGGCAGACATCGGTCACATACACAAGGTACGGAGACAAAGCTTTTTGGCAACTGCCAAAAAAGGCACTTTCCCGTGCCTACACTGTATACAGTGTTCTGCAGTAATCAAAGGAGAATACTTTGTACATCCTTACACTCTGGATACGATTGAACCATCAGGCCTGAACAGGGCATATGACCGAACTTTCACAACATAACAAGAGGAAACATGTATTGATCTCTACTATGAATCATATTTATGATGGTATCCATTTCACCACACTGGATATACCTGGTCTAAACAATAATAAGTATACGCGGTTGATTTGATATCTTTGTCTAACGATCCTCTCTCTTCATTTGCAGACAAAATGAAACCTACAAACACTACGGTAAAGGGTACAGTATAGTTAGCATATAGTTATTAGCATAAGATATCATAGAATATATTGTCACTACCCTTAACTCGTATGCATGATCTACTTGGTATCTACCTTTTAGTATAATTTACCTCTCTGCAATATTGTTTTGGCTTTTGTATGTTTCATAACATTTTACGTTTTTCCACCCTGTCTCTTCTTCTTTTTCTTTTACCACAATTAAAATTTGTACTCTATATTCCTCTCAGTTTGTTTCTTTCCCCCTTCGCCTACCTTTTCTTTACATCCTAGAATTACATCTTTTATTCTTCTTCCTTTGATTATCGGTGGGCCTTACTGCTGATGCGTTCCACTGTGGAACGCACGCACAATTAATCCTACTGTTCGCATATAGGAAGTTGCGTAATTATGCAACTTCCGTTATTGCGTTCCAGCGGTGAACCGCATCAACATCCTGTAAATCAGTATAGAGCACGCAGTACCAATGACGTAACTTCCGATACTACGTAACTTCCGGTTTCACGAGCGCGCTCTTATTTAAACAATACCTATTTAACATTTGGCTTGTTCACCATCACTCTATTCCACCAACACTATAAGCCATTCCTCTGGACCACCAATGGTATGTACAGTATCCATCTACTACTCCCATTATCCTTTATTATATATATTGCATATTTACTATCTTAGAGTCCTCTTACCATATAATTCTATGTGTACACTCTGCAGTATATATCTTAATTATACTCTATGACTATATTCTAAACTTTGTTATCTTACAAGTTGCCCTTTGCTCATATTTTGGCCCCACTTGTCACCTGTACCCTCTCTTCATCCATATACCTTAAGCTATACTATATTTTACATATTCCTCTATCCATGTTTTCTGTTTAATACACTGTCAGTCTTTTCCCCCTTCTTTCCTCATTTTCCTCCCTATCTATTCTATACCACCATCATTTTGACTCTTATCCTTTTAACTAATATGCTGATTCTTACCATATATCCACTATTGTACATTAACTACAATTAAAATGAAACTGTGATTTCTTATGGCTATTTTATGATTATACCTAGGATCATGCCTGCTGAAGTTCGCTGTTTAAAATGAAACATTGCACGTTATTTCTGATCCTACTGTAATCTATGTCCTAAACTACATGGCGTTCTGATATATGGAATACATGGCATAATCCACTTATACTTTGTGAAAATAAATGTTACACTTCTTTCACTTGAATCTCTATGGTGTGTGCAGTGATTTGGAAATGCTGTGTAACGGGTTGGAGAACCCTTCAACTGGCACCACCAGCATTACTATCAGTGTGCGGTACCAGCGAATTACCCCCCAGAATTACTAGTTAGACAGTGCAAACTTAGGCTGAAAATGAATCACATTTATTACAATGGCCGACTATGTAACACAAATTTTGTTCCCAGCTTTTAAATGTTATATTCCAATTGCTTATGTCTAAAACAAATTAAAAATTGCTTTCATTCATCATAAACTTTGCTTTTGTGACCACGGCAACGAAAATTATGCATTTTTACTATAGAAACAGACGATTTTGCATCTTCTCATTTATACAGTCAGACTAAGAACACTATATGCATTGCAAATTTACACAGATTACCAAAAACTGTTCAGAAGTGTGCGGTTTTCCGAGATTTACGACTATACTGCAAATCAGTTTCACGAATCAATCCCCAAATATAGTCGCCCATCATGTTTTCGTTATATTGTCCTTGGTAACGGCGTTCAAAGTTCATAATGTCCTGGTGAAAGCGCTCACCTTGCTCCTCTGAATAAGCTCCCATATTCTCTTTGAACTTATCAAGATGAGCATCAAGGATATGGATTTTGAGTGACATCCTGCAGCCCATTGCAGCATAGTTCTTTATCAGAGTCTGAACCAGTTGTACATAGTTTTCATCTTTATGATTGCCTAGGAAGCCACGAACCACTGCGACAAAACTGTTCCAAGCTGCTCTCTCCTTCCTATTCAGCTTCTTGGGAAATTCACTGCACTCTATGATCTTCTTGATTTGTGGTCCACGAAGATACCAGCTTTGATCTTTGCTTCAGACAGCTTAGGTAAAAGATCTTGGAGGTAAATGAAAGCTCTCGACTCCTTATCTAGAGCCCTGACAAATTGTTTTATGAGCCCCAACTTGATGTGTAGTGGTGGCATCAGCACCTTGCGTGGGTCCACCAGTGGCTCCCACTTTACATTGTTCTTCCCCACAGTGAACTCTGTCCGCTCAGGCCAGTCCCACCTGTGGTAATGCGCTTCAGTATCCCGGCTGTCCCAAAGGCAAATAAAGCAAGGATACTTAGTAAAACCACCTTGGAGGCCCATCAGGAATGACACCATTTTGAAATCTCCGATAACTTCCCAGCCGTACTCATCATACTTCAAGGCATCTAGCAACATCTTGACACTGGTGTATTCCTCTTTCAGGTGCACCGAGTGAGCTACAGGAAGAGACGGATACTTGTTCCCATTGTGAAGCAGCACGGCTTTGAGGCTCTTGCATGAGCTGTCTATGAAGAGGCGCCACTCATTCGGGTTACAGGTGATACCTATAGCCTCGAATAGACCGGCCACATTGTTGCAGAAGCACAGTCCATCTTGATGACTGAAGAAGATGGAAAAAACTTGGTGACGCTTCCTCTGATCTGTGACTTGGACGCTTTCATCTAATAAGTTCCATTGCTTGAGCCTTGATGTCTCACAATTCCAGAAGCTTCTTAAGTATCTTGAAATATTGCAAATATCCTTAAAAATAGATCAATTTCAAAATATCATTGTGCTGACCACAAAAGCAAAGTTTACAGGGAATAATAACTTTTTTCTATTCATTTAAGGTACAAACAATCAGGAAAACACACTTAACAACTGGAAACAAATATTTTTTTGAAAATTGTTACATGGTGTTATGAATGATAAATCCCTTACCACAGCACGTCCTCTTTTTGGAAATTTGCAAAAGTTGCATAAATTCACCATTTGCATTTAAAAAGTTGCAGACTCAAGGTTTGCCACTTTTTTACGCCATACAGAGGCATACAGAGATAATAAATGCGTCTAACACTTTCTAACATTCTGTGCACACTTTTTAGACACTTTTAGGACTTGCATGACAAAGTCGGCACAGCTTTGTAGAAAGGTCTTGACTTTGAAGAAAGTTGAATAGCCTAATTTGTGACACTGTGGTGCAAAATTACGCCAAAATTATTCTATCATAAATAAAGCCAACTAATAAGTGTAAAGCCAGTATTGCTAAATCTGCCCCAATGACAAAAAAAGTAATGCACCCAGATAGAATTTAGACTAGGCTAACGTTTAGCCAGTACTGATAAATCTGCCCCAATGACAAAAAAAGTAATGCACCCAGATAAAAATGTCAGATTGCTGTAAAACTCGACATGCAGTTATGTCTCAGGCAGATATGTAAATGATTACAAGTGTGGTCTGATTATAGTGCTTCCCTTGCTGCCCTATAAAAAGGCTCTCTACTTTTTGGTAGTGTACCTCTTGGTGAGAGATTGTTGACTGCTACACATGCCTCTACAACACACAAAAACACTTCGCCCAGTTGGAAGATTTTGAGAGGGGGCACATCCATTAGACTGAGAAAAGCAGGAAGGTTGTTTCGATTAACTGCCTGGCATCTAGGCTGTTCTGACCTAGTTGTGAGGAGTAGTGGTTACATGAGGCCAACAAATGGAGTGTTAAGTTTTTTTTTTTACTATATTTGATGGTTATGTGAGGACTGCATACACAGTTAACAGGTTGCAGACAGCCCAGACACACCAACAGAAGCGAGGATTGTTTGTTCCTCAAACAACCACGAGCCGCTCCTACAGTTTCCTTGTCCACCATTGAGACACAGGTGGCATCTTCATTACACACCTCTTTCTGTGCCTGGACCATTTCCAATCACTTAGCAGAAGAAAGTTTGGTATCTCAATCCATTACGTGTCCTGCCACTGACAGCTAGCCACCATCACCTTCATTTGCGGTAGAGCCATATCAACAACAGTCAGCTTTGTTTATGGAGGCCTCGTAGTGAGCTCTTCAATCCTACCTTTGCTGTGGAATGACATATTGTTCAAGCTATTGGTGTGGTCACCTCTAGTAGTGATACAAGGGACACTAACAGTTCAGCGTTATATGCAGGAGATCTTGTAGTCACATTTGTTGCTTCTCATGGCAGGGCTTCCAAATGACATTTTCAGCAGGATACTGATTGCTCACACACAGCAATGGTTTTCCAAGAACGTTTACCATACTGTAACACATTCTTGGCCTGCTCAGTCATCAGATTTATTGTCAATCGAGCATTTTTGGGAACAGCTGGGATGCTAGCTTCAGCAAACTATGAGTGTGCAGGATCTGCAGGCCGACCTGCAACATCGGTAGGCAAAAGTGCCTCAGGATATCATACAGAACTTGCCTCTGTGCCCAACCATATCTCTTCTTACCAGGCTAGTGGCAGCACGACAGGGTACTAGGGTACTTAAAATTGCACAGTTTTACCCAATAGACCTATCCTTTTGCTCTAATATTGTAGTTACTTATATTACATATATCATCATTACATTCACACATATAAAGTTTCATTTGCTTCCAACAACTCTTTCTATGTGTTATTTTTTTATGTCAATGAGTATAGAATAAACCGCGATAACATCAGCTACATGCATATGCCTCACACACACACACACACAAATGACTCATACTGCTCCACATCCCATCCCCCACTAGCACCTATCAATATAGAAACCTATTGAACAGTCTAAGACATCTTTTCAAATTTATAAGGATACTTCCTATTGTAAAGCACTTGCTACAAAGAAATACATTTATTGACAGCACAGTGGCTCAGTGGTTAGCACTGTTACCTTGCAGTGCAGGGGTCCTGAGTTTGAATGGGAAGGGGAACTGCTGCATACAGTGGGGAAAAAAAAGTATTTAGTCAGCCACCAATTGTGCAAGTTCTCCCACTTAAAAAGGTGAGAGAGGCCTGTAATTGACATCATAGGTAGACCTCAACTATGAGAGACAAAATGAGAAAACAAATCCAGAAAATCACATTGTCTGATTTTTAAAGAATTTATTTGCAAGTTATGGTGGAAAATAAGTCTTTGGTCAATAACAAAAGTTCATCTCAATACTTTGTTATATATCCTTTGTTGGCAATGACAGAGGTCAAAAGTTTTCTGTAAGTCTTTACAAAGTTGGCACACACTGTTGCTGGTATGTTGGCTCATTCCTCCATGCAGATCTCCTCTAGAGCAGTGATGTTTTGGGGCTGTCGCTGGGCAACACGGACTTTCAACTCCCTCCAAAGGTTTTCTATGGGGTTGAGATCGGGAGACTGGCTAGGCCACTCCAGAACCTTGAAATGCTTCTTACGAAGCCACTCCTTCATTGCCCAGCCATGTTTCATCTTCAATGCCCTTGCTGATGGAAGGAGGTTTGCACTCAAAATCTCACAATACATGGCCCCATTCATTCTTTCATGTACACAGATGTCATCCTAGTCCCAATACAGAGAAACAGCCCCAAAGCATGAAGTTGCCACCCCCATGATTCACAGTAGGTATGGTCTTCTTTGGATGCAACTCAGCATTCACTCTCCTCCAAACACGACGAGTTGTGTTTCTACCAAACAATTCTACTTTGGTTTCATCTGACCATATGATATTCTCCCAATACTCTTCTGGAACATCCAAATGCTCTCTAGCAAACTTCAAACGGGTCAAGATATGTACTGGCTTAAGCAGGGGGACACGTCTGGCACTGCAGGATCTGAGCGCAGTGTGTTACTGATGGTAGCCTTTGTTACGTTAGTCCCAGCTTTCTGCAGTTCATTCACTAGGTCCCCCCGTGTGGTTGTCTGATTTTTGCTCACCTTTTTTGTGATCAATTTGACCCCACGGGGCGAGATCTTGCGTGGAGCCCCTGATCGAGGGAGATTGTCAGTGGTCTTGTATGTCTTCTATTTTCTAATTATTGCTCCACAGTTGATTTCTTCACACCAAGCTGTTTGCCTATTGCAGATTCAGTCTTCCCAACCTGGTGCAGGTCTACAATTTTGTTTCTGGTGTCCTTCCACAGCTCTTTGGTCTTCACCATAGTGGCGTTTGGAGTGTGACTGTTTGAGGTTGTGGACAGGTGTCTTTTATACTGATAACAATTTCAAAAAGGTACCATTACTACAGGTAATGAGTGGAGGACAGATAAGCCTCTTAAAGAAGAAGTTACAGGTTTGTGAGAGCCATAAATCTTGCTTGTTTGTAGGTGACCAAATACTTATTTTCCACCATAATTTGAAAATAAATTCTTTAAAAATCAGACTATGTGATTTTCTGGATTTGTTTTCTCATTTTGTCTCTCATAGTTGAGGTCTACCTATAATGTCAATTACAGGTCTCTCTCATCTTTTTAAGTGGGAGAACTTGTACAATTGGTGGCTGACTAAATACATTTTTTCTCCACTGTATTTTGGATGTTCTACCAACATTTGCATGGGTTTCCTCCTACATGCCAAAATATACTGATAGGTAAATTGGCTTCCTATAATACAACTGACCCTTGTGGGTGTTGGAGATGAGCACCTGTATGGCAGCCAATAACTCCCCTATTCCACAATGCTCTCTGCGCTTTGAGTCCTTGGTGTGAGAAAAGGGCATTTCAAATGTTTGTTTTTGACAAGTCGGAGCCAATGTGCCAGTGTTGGATTCTCAGGTGCCTTCCAGGTCAAATAAGAGTATGGATGCTTGCACATGCACAATCCATTTTGAGGGCTATAAAAAGACAGATAATGTACATCATAGAGTGTGTCCATTTTTGATGGTTTTAAAGGTCCCCCTTTAAGAGGATAAGTAGCAGCCAAGTGCTACTAATCAAATGATTAATTGATCATCAGCAAGTGTAATCAACTCTATAAAAGCAGAAGTTTTGTCAATTTGCTGGTCTGGAGCATTCAGGTATATGTTGACACAATACCAAAGGGGAAAGTCCCAGCAAATTCACCCTAAGGTCAGAATGTGCAATGCTTAAAGAAAATGCAAAAAAACCATAAAGTACAACTTAGACACTACAAGCCTCGGTTAGCATGTTAAATGTTCATATTCATTACAGTACAATTATAAAAAGACTAAACAAGTATGCACAAAAGAACATGGCAGCACCGTCTTAAAGGGGTTTTCCCACCAACATAACCATATTTAAATATGCAGACAATTAAAAGTTAAACAATTTTGTAAATATAAGTAATTAAAAATTTTCTCTAACCATCTTAGCAGCAGGGGTTTTATACAGTCTAGAACAGTGATGACGAACCTTTTAGAGACCGAGTGCCTAAACTGTAAAACACACTAATTTATCGCAAAGTGCCAACAAGGCAATTTAACCTTAATAATATGCGGATCCACAATTGCAGACAGTTACGGACCCGCAAAATTACAGATGTGTGAATGGGACTTTACAAAACTATCAATAATACAAACAACTTTGTACTGAAAGATAAAAGTTTGCATTTGGTATAAATGTTCACTATTTACATTGCACAGGATCTATTTTATAGTGACCGTGCAATGTTATTACAGCCTGTAATATCACATGTCTGCTATAAAACAGATACTGTGTGATATAAATAGTGAAGGGTCCTCACACAGTACAATCTGCTCTACAGCGGCTCCCACACAATACAATCTGCTCCACAGTGGCCCCCACACAGTTTAATCTGCTCCACAGTGACCAACACACAGTATAATATGCTCCAAAATGACCCACACACAGTATAATATGCTCCACATTTGCCCCCACACAGTATAATACACACCACAGTGGCACCCACACAGTATAATATGTTCCATAGTGGCACCTGCACAATATAATATACTCCACAGTGGCCCCCACACAGTATAATATGCTCCAAAGTGACACCCACACAGTAGAATATTCTCCATAGTGACCCACACACAGTATAGTATACTGCACAGTGGCCCCCACAAGGTATAATATGCTCCTGTACTTACCTGCACTCCCACGAAGAGCAGCTGGACGACCTTCTTCTCCCACCGCAATGCAGGCGCTGATGAATGACGTCATAGCGCCTGCATCGGAGCAGAGGTCACACTCTTCTGTTAGTGTAAACGTGGTCCTGTGGATCCATATTTAGGGGGGCATTATAATGTGGGAGTCTTATTAAGGGAGACTTTATAAAGTAGAGGTCATATTAAAGAAAACATTTCACAACTTCCAACAAATCCAGCTTTTTACATCAATTAATAGATGCTGCTACACTGATTCTGGCACAGTTGGAATTTTTTCTCTAGCCCCCACCATTCCTGACCAATCAATCCTGATACTTTTGGTGCCTGATATGCTATTTAGGCTATGTACTGTCAGGGAGGGCGATGTCAGACAGGAGCAGACAAGGGGTTTGATTCTGAGCTCTGACACTGGCTGCCTCTGATTAGAGCTCTGAACCACACCCAGTGGCACACCTCTAATGAGGCGAAGTGAGGCGGCCACCTCAGGCGGAACTGTCGTCACTACTTGGAGAGGCGGCATTTTTACTATTTTTCTTTTACTATTTTTTTTAACTTAAACCAGCCAAAGACAGGCCGCTCTGAAAACAAAGCTGAGCGGGACCTGTCCTGGGCTGGCTTACGAGACGTCTGCATCTCGGCGCAGGTAGCAATGCTATGAAGTGATTGCGCCTTCTGCGCTGAGACGTAGATGTTCTATGCATGGGTGAACAAGAGAAGGCACTGGTCCATCAAGGGATCACAGGTAGGTGAGGATAACTTTTTTTTTTTTTTTTAATAGGCCCTATTTACATACCTATCCCCAATCCTGCTCATGGCCACCCCTGCTTCCCGTTCTGCTATAGGACGCAGAAGGGGGAAGCAGAAGTGTGGCATCCCAGAGCTGGCTATGGCTGGGCTGAGGGTGATCTCTGTGCATTGTATTATTTCCTGTTGCTTCATAGCCTGTGTGACATAGCAGGGGGTCCTGAGTCTCACACAACACAGCGCCACCTAGTGAGCCTCACACATGCATTACACCTCCCATAGGATTGAATAGTAACCAAATGTCCAATGGGAGGACATCGCCTGGGAAAAGGGGAGGAGTCAGCTGATCACTGGGTCCCCATGGTAACACCCCTGCAGGAAGGTCCTGCGTGTGAGGAGTTAGAAGTGTGGAGTGTTAGGAGGAGGAGGTGAGGAGATAAGTGTGATGTCCTGTGAAGAAAGCAGTGAGTTTAGTGCAGGAATCTCAAGTCCTAGACAGGCCCAGGAAGGTTGGAGAGCTGACATACTCCAGCTATTCAGAAGATCCTGTCCCCTGTCTGCCTAGCCATCGCCCTGAAGGAAGTCAAGCATCATTATCTTGTCAGCCTGAGACTGTGGAGAGAACATTCTGGAACACGTGCTCCATAGCAAGCATCACAGGATCCAGGGGCCAAGGCCAGACCTGTGGAATATCCTGCCACCCTGACTATTGCACCCCGAAACTCTGAGCTATCAGGACCACATAACGTGAGTGGGGAATATTATGTACTAGTATCATGGTGGGCATCCTCCTATGAGCCAAATAGGAGCCCAGACGCACCTTAGGGCTGTAACACTGAAGTATAAGGGGCTAGGAACACCTTTCATCAAGTCTACCCTGCACCCCAGGACTTTGCTGCGTCACCAGGCGTACCCCGTTGTTTTGTATTGAAGAAACTGTTTAAGCATTTGTGCCTCCACACCCATGGAAGTAAAAGTTCAACTTTACAACCGTTTCTGTGTCTGACTCTGCACCGACAACATCAGGGCGCCCCAAACACCACCAGTCGGCACAGTATAGGGGAAGCGCCCCGGGGGAACAATCACCACCAACATTTGTGCAGCCCCCTCATCACCGGTACCAGTGGTGGTAACGTGGGACAGCACCAGCGCTGCGCCCTCGTGCCCAGAGACCGTGACAAGTCTGCGCTGTTTGCACCCCGCAATCCCAACTGCAGCGTTACCTTCCATCTGGTCACCGCAAGAAAAACTGGCGTCACGAACAGGATACGGGTGTGTGCCATTTTGAGAAAGTCGCCACGAAAAGTGCGCCAAATTGTCTCCAGAGCATCGGTCTTTATTGTGGACTTTGCTAAGATCAAGTTTATTCCCTGAGAGTGCTTGCCACAAAGAGGGGGAGCCCTATACCCCTGAAGTAAGCCCTAAAGACTGTCCTCTCAGTGTGTTACAGCCCTGGAAGAGTTAAAACGCCCAGGACTTGTTTGCTGCGCCACATCGCTGTGTAAGAACGCCCACAAAGGGTTAACTGTACCTTGCAAAAGTGCGGGAGATTTTTAGCACTGCCCATGAGGCCAGGAGACCCATCTGCCGCCATCTTAGGAGAGCCCAGAATGCTGAGCGCAATGCTCCAGCGCACCCATACAAGAAAGTGAAAGGCGAACGTGCCGGCGCCATTTCTGACTCTCCGGTGCCGCATCACCGTCCCTGCTGTGCACCGCTGATCTCTGGTCCACGCTGCAGTTGCTGTCAGTGAGTACTGTGCCTCCCTGTCCTTGTCTTCAGTCCTCCCACGGCCCCAGCGAGTGTTTTCCGTGTACCGTGTCCGTGGGGAGTGCCACCATTAAAGAGGGGGAGGACACCGTCAGCCTGCATCACAGTGACTCTGTTAATAGCTACAGCATTCTTAAAGGGACAGCATTCCAAGTTGTAGTCTCCATTCCCTGCCAGCAAGCAGTTGAGTTTCTTAAAGAGACGGCGACCTAATTCCAGTCATACTTGCAAACAACATGACTGAGCAAAGTGACATTGTGCCATCTGTTTCTAGTGATCCAGCAGTGCCCATGGCGAGCAGCCTACCATTCTCCATGCCATTTTACCCTGGCGCACCATGGCTGCCGCGCTACAAAGGGGAGGCGCATACCCTCAGGGACTTTCGTGAGAAGATGCTGTCTCTCTTCCAGTTCTATCCTCTGAATACAGAACAGCAGATACAGATCCTGCTGGGCCAGCTTGAGGGTGCTGCAGATAGGGAGGTCAAATCCTGGCCTGCCTCTGACAAAAGAACCCCTGGGCAAATTCTGGACAAACTCCAGGTGAACTTTGACGTGCGATCTGTCTCCGAAGTAAAGATGCGCTTCTTTTCCAGACGACAACTACCTGGTGAGACCCTGCGGGACTATGCTTTATCCCTCCAAGAGGCGTTCAGAGCTGTGGTGCAAGTGGATCCACGTGAAAATGTGGACTCTGATAAAATCTTGCTTGACCGCTTCATAGACGGGGCGGGTACCACATTGCTCCAGAGTCAGTTGCGAATGCTTGCTGCACAACATCCCAGCATCACGTTTGCTGACTTCAAGGCCCTTGCCATCCATGTCTTGGGACAGGAGCAGCCCCAGCCGAGCCCAGTCATCTGTGCTCCCTCACCTGGACCCTCAACAAGCATTGCTCCAGTTGTCCTGCCACTACCTCTGGGTACCTCACCTGCTGCCCAAACTGCGCAGACTACACCAGCAGACTCCAGAGATGACCTTCTGGCCCGAGTGGATCATCTGACCCGTGCCATGGAACAGATCACCGTCCGTCTAGATCGTCTGACCCAGCTGTCTTCATCGTCCAGTGATCCTTTGCGAAGTCTCAACATCTCACCTGAGTCGCCACCCAGACGTCCGTCTTCAGTGAAACCTCCGCAGAGTGAGAGGCCATACTGTACCTATTGCCATAGATATGGACACACCAGGCCTCAGTGTTTTCAGTTAAACGGGCCACCCCCGAGGCAGCGGGCCGCCCCTCGGGAGGAAAGAAGAAGGGCCCAGGTGAATCTTCAGTGCCATTGTCACGCTTCGTCTCAGCCTGCCCACACATCACAATCCGGGTGAACGGCGTCCCTCTGACAGCGTTGGTGGACACTGGATCTCAGGTAACAACCCTGCGCAAGCAGGTGTTCCTTGAACATTGGGACTTAGGTGTGTTGAATAGAACACCTGACACATGGATAAATCTGTGTGCCAGCAATGGACAGCCCATACCACGGCAGGGTTATTGGGAACCCACTATCCAGATTGGGGACTTGAAACTGCCTAGACAGGGTGTAATTGTCACTGATGTAGAGGATGATAGGTTTGCAGTTGTAATATTAGGCATGAATGTTTTACGCCATTGCTTTGCAGAAGTGTTGGATGCCTTGCATGCCTCTCTCCTTACAGCATCTCCCAGTGACCAGCAGACCATTCAGCGGGCCATTCGTGTACTCAATGCCCAGCACAAGTTCGCCAACAAACAAGGTGAAATTGGTCGAGTCCGGATCCAAGATACCCGTCCAGTAACCCTACAGCCTGGAACAGAAACTATGGTGTGGTGCCGTGCCCGTCCGGGCATAGAAAATCAGGACTACGAGGCTTTGCTACAACCCATACAGGTAGATGGCCAACCACTTGTCATGGCTGCCCGCAGCCTTGTCACAGTTTCCAATGGACGTGTTCCTGTCCGCTTAGTCAACTTGGGCGATGCTCCCGTGAACCTCCACAAGTTCCACTCTGTGGCCCTGCTACACCGGTTAGCACCAGAAGACATTCTCTCTGGTGATTCTACCGCCACACAGCGTTCCACCCAAGCTGCTGAGAACATTCAGAATGGAGCCACGAAGTCCTGGTGGGATGAATTGAATGTGGGAGACGCCAATACCCCTATAGAGCACATCAATGGGGTTCGCAATGTGGCCAAGCGTTACCAACAGGCATTCAGCAAACACCCATTGGACTTTGGTAAGACCACGACCATACAACATCGCATTCTGACTGGCGACCACCATCCAATCAAGGAGCGTCACCGTCCAATACCACCAGCGATGTACCAACCGGTGAAAAAGTTGATCCAAGAGATGCGAGATGCTGATGTCATCCGGGAGAGTAACAGCCCCTGGGCAGCCCCGCTAGTCCTTGTCAAGAAGAAAGACGGAACCCTACGATTTTGTGTGGACTATCGTAAACTCAACAACGTCACGCACAAAGACGCATACCCATTGCCGCGGATTGAGGAATCTCTAACGGCTTTGGGATCAGCTACCTGTTTCTCGACCCTGGACTTAACCAGTGGATACTGGCAAGTCCCTATGGCGCCTGAAGATCGTGAAAAGACTGCGTTTACGACCCCGATGGGACTCTTTGAATTTAATAGTATGCCATTTGGGCTATGTAATGCCCCAGCCACATTCCAACGGCTTATGGAGAGGTGCCTCGGCCATGAGAATTTCCAGAGTGTGCTACTGTACCTGGACGATGTTATTGTATTCTCCCGGACATACCAAGAACACCTTCGTCACCTGTCCGAGGTATTCAAGGTACTTATACAGCACGGCCTAAAGTTGAAGCCCTCCAAGTGCTACCTGTTGAAACCCCAAGTTCACTACCTTGGGCATGTCGTGAGCGCACAAGGCGTCCAACCTGATCCTGAAAAGATCACTGCAGTCCAGAACTGGCGAAGACCAACTACCGTCAAAGAAGTCCGAAGCTTCCTTGGATTCGCAGGTTACTACCGGCGTTTCATACCACACTTCGCCCAAGTAGCCGAGCCTCTGAATGAGTTGTTGCGCGGTTGTCCCAGAGAAAACTACAACCGAAAGCTTCCGGTAGACTGGACAGCGCGTCAAGAGGAAGCCTTTCAAGCGCTTAAAGCACTTCTGACGCAACCACCAATTCTAGCCTATCCCGACTACAGTCAGCCATTCCGCTTGTACACAGATGCAAGTCACCAAGGTTTGGGTGCAGTGTTGTCCCAGGTTCAGGACAACAAAGAGCGAGTCATCGCCTACGCCAGCAGGAGTCTGAGAGGCGCGGAGAAGAACGACCAGAACTATAGTTCTTTCAAACTCGAACTTCTGGCGCTTGTCTGGGCCGTGACAGAGAAGTTTAAAGACTACCTGGCTGCCACACCCTTTACCGTGTACACAGATAACAATCCGTTGGCGCATCTGGACACTGCTCGACTGGGAGCCCTTGAACAACGGTGGGCCTCAAGACTCGCGAATTACAAGTTCTCTGTCAAGTATCGCAGTGGCAAGTCCAACGCTAACGCTGATGCACTCTCAAGGTTGCCTGTGGGAGAAGAACCACCCCGAGAAGACATCTGGGAAGAGGTGGAGATGCCACCATTCTACAACAAGTTTGCCCAACAGGTTGCTATTGGTGTCGCTGTAGAAGGAGAATCTCTGGCGAAAACAGCTGCCGAATCCCTCCAGGAGCCATCTCTGTGGAAAACGTTCCAAGAAGAGAGCAGAGTTTTAGGAGAATTGTCAGATTTCCTGCTTACAGGAAGAATACCAACCCGTGTAAAGAGAGGTCTTCATGACGTGGAATTAAAACGCCTTTGGCGACAGAGGAAGCGCCTGTTTGTCCAACGAGGCCTTCTACTTAGAAACACTCTTGATCCTGTCACAGGTGAAAGGCTTCATCAGATCCTCGTACCAAGAAGAGACGCACAGATGATACTTGAGGCGTATCATGACAGATCCGGTCACTTCGGGGTACAAAAGACCGAAGCTACCATCCGTCGTCGCTTCTATTGGGTTGGGATGAGGAGTGACATTGAGAGTTGGTGCCGAGAGTGTCCCGCCTGTAGTATCACCAAGGAAGGTCGAAGAGATCAGAAGGCCCCTCTACATCCAATTAAGACTCAAAAGCCGTGTGAAATTGTTGCTCTGGACCATGTGAAGTTGGGTCCCACACGTTCTGGCTACAGCTACGCTCTGACGATGGTGGATCATTACTCCAAGTTCCTTGTCATCGTGCCTGTCAGAGATCTTACAGCAAGAACTACGGCTGAGACCTTCTACGCAGAGTTTGTCCGCCATTACGGTTGTCCTGAGCATATCCTCACCGACCGTGGATCGGCGTTTGAATCCCAATTGTTCCGTGAGCTGTGTCAGTTCCAAGACTGCAAGAAGTTGCGAACCACAGCGTATCACCCTCAAGGGAATGGTACTGTATGTGTGAGAAGGCAAATCAAGTGATCATCGGCATGCTAAGAACAGCCGCAGTTACACCTGGTGTTGAGTGGCCTGAGCGTATCAAGGACTTGGCCTATATTTACAACAACACACCCCAAACATCTACGGGATACGCACCATTTTATCTAATGTTTGGAAGACAAGGTCAACTTCCTTCAGACTTAACCCTTGGTGTGAAGGTTCCTGACACCATCAATCCACTACCCATAACAGACTGGGTTGTTGAACACCGCCGACGTATGGAGGAAGCTAAAGAGATAGTTGAAACGCGCATGGATGAGGTTCGTAGGAGACAACAGGAGGATTACAACCGTCACGCCCATGCAGCGCCCCTGAAAGTTGGCGACCGTGTATGGTTAAGGAATAACCATCGGAATGGGAAATTGGATCCATTCTGGGAGAAAGAACCATACAGTGTCATCTCCATACCATATCCTGAATCCGACGTGTATGAGATCTCTAAACCTGGGAGACAGCCCCAAGTAGTACACCGAAACCGTCTGAAGCTGTGCCTTAAAGAAGGACTACCCACAGAGGTGCCCCCAGCTGAGACAACGAGTACAGAGATCTTGTCACCTTCTGAAGCGAAAGAGAGACCCCCAACTTTAACTGAGCTTATGTGGGCGCCTAAACTACTACCATTTAGCTGTTATCCACCAATTGCTCTAGTGCAAGAGAACCCTTCGACAGATGATTTAATTGATTTCAGTGACTCTGTTCCTGATTCAAATCTCGTTCCACTTAGGCGTTCTGAGCGTACCACAAAAGGCATACCTCCAACACGCTATAGTGATGCCATGGCTGTCCTTGGGTAAAAGAGGTTAACTGTTTCTGCTTCTGTATATATGTTATTCCTGCTCTGATTACATTAATGTTTTTCCTGTATATATATATATTGCCATGTAATATAGTATTTACATTTATATGCAACAATCCAAGCCATAGTGCCTGGCTCACCGAGCCAAGGAAGTTCTGTTACCCCATTGCGGTATGGACATTCGTGCTAGAGTGCCCACTCTTCCTTACAGAAAGGACTGTTTATTGTTTCTCAGAGAGACTCTCATGATAATGGACACTCACGAAATTTGTGCCAGAGAGCCTCTGGACCCATTTGCACTACTGTTGTTTCTATATGGACTGTCTGATGGTACCGCCAAAAGGTTCCATAATTCTGAGTTTAATTATCTCTCCATTACCCTTCAGACTTCTCATGGACATTCCAGGACTATGCCGGGAGGTTTTACCTCAAGTTTCTAGGTATTATATTTTTCTAAACTGTTAGTGACATTTGCACTTTATTCGTATTTATTAACGTTATGTTACATTTCTCACCTTCACCCCAGCCCGTCGCCGAGGTCGGCTCAGTGAAAGAGGGGGAGTATGTGGCATCCCAGAGCTGGCTATGGCTGGGCTGAGGGTGATCTCTGTGCATTGTATTATTTCCTGTTGCTTCATAGCCTGTGTGACATAGCAGGGGGTCCTGAGTCTCACACAACACAGCGCCACCTAGTGAGCCTCACACATGCATTACACCTCCCATAGGATTGAATAGTAACCAAATGTCCAATGAGAGGACATCGCCTGGGAAAAGGGGAGGAGTCAGCTGATCACTGGGTCCCCATGGTAACACCCCTGCAGGAAGGTCCTGCATGTGAGGAGTTAGAAGTGTGGAGTGTTAGGAGGAGGAGGTGAGGAGATAAGTGTGATGTCCTGTGAAGAAAGCAGTGAGTTTAGTGCAGGAATCTCAAGTCCTAGACAGGCCCAGGAAGGTTGGAGAGCTGACATACTCCAGCTATTCAGAAGATCCTGTCCCCTGTCTGCCTAGCCATCGCCCTGAAGGAAGTCAAGCATCATTATCTTGTCAGCATGAGACTGTGGAGAGAACATTCTGGAACACGTGCTCCATAGCAAGTATCACAGGATCCAGGGGCCAAGGCCAGACCTGTGGAATATCCTGCCACCCTGACTATTGCACCCCAAAACTCTGAGCTATCAGGACCACATAACGTGAGTGGGGAATATTGTGTGCTAGTATCATGGTGGGCATCCTCCTATGAGCCAAATAGGAGCCCAGACGCACCTTAGGGCTGTAACACTGAAGTATAAGGGCTAGGAACACCTTTCATCAAGTCTACCCTGCACACCAGGACTTTGCTGTGTCACCAGGCGTACCCCGTTGTTTTGTATTGAAGAAACTGTTTAAGCATTTGTGCCTCCACACCCATGGAAGTAAAAGTTCAACTTTACAACCGTTTCTGTGTCTGACTCTGCACCGACAACATCAGGGCGCCCCAAACACCACCAGTCGGCACAGTATAGGGGAAGCGCCCCGGGGGAACAATCACCACCAACATTTGTGCAGCCCCCTCATCACCGGTACCAGTGGTGGTAACGTGGGACAGCACCAGCGCTGCGCCCTCGTGCCCAGAGACCGTGACAAGTCTGCGCTGTTTGCACCCCCGCAATCCCAACTGCAGCGTTACCTTCCATCTGGTCACCGCAGAAGCGACTGTGAGCAGGAGCGGGGATTGGTAAGTGAGGCCAAATACTACCATTATTATACTCTGGGGTCTTTTCAGACTCCGGAGTATAATAATCGGAGACCCAGGGAAGGTGAGGGAACATAAAACCAGTGCTACTCACTTCTCCTGCAATCCGGTGTTACTCCCAGCAGGCTTTGGACCTTTATAGTGATGGGTGGGCCACTATGGGGCATAATAGAGTGTGCAGGGGACACTGTGGAGCATAATAGAGTGTACAGGAGCCACTGTGGTGCATAATAGAGTGTGCAGGGGCCACTATGGAGCATAATACCGCGTGCAAGGGCCGCTGTGGGCCATAATACTGCATGCAGGGGCTGCTGTGGGCCATAATACCACGTGCAGGGGTCGCTGTGGGCCATAATATTGCATGCAGGGGCCGCTGTGGGACATTATAGTGTGTGTAAATGGGGAGTTATACTGTGTGGGGGCCAGGAAAGGGGTGCTATTCTGTGGGGGGGGGGCAGTCTTTGCTAGTTACGCCCCTGATAAAGGGTTGCTAGGAAGGGGCATATTATATAAGAGGGCTTTATGAACTTAAGAGGTGTTATTTATATAAGGACATTATTAATACAAGGGGGCTTATTTATATAAGGGGCCATTAGGGAGCATTATATATATATAAGGGGGTGGTCATTTATAAAAGTGTTCATTAGGGGACATCAATTATATAAGGGGGCATTAGGGGACATTATGAATAGAAGGGGGCATCATTTATATAAAGGGTCATTAGGGAAGTAGTATTTATGTCAGGGGGAATCAGGGGCATAATAAAAGGGGGCAATTAATTAAAGGGCTTGTCCAGGATAACCACTTTTTTAATATGAGGCCGGGGAAAGTGATTAAAAAAAACCCCCTACTCACCTGTCCCTTGTGCTCCGATGTCTCCCACCGCGGTCTGGTTCTGCTGTTCCAGTGTTTTCTTCTGGCGGAAGTCCCCACTGCACCATCAAGTAGAGGGGGACATTAAACTGTGGGAGCAATCGGAGGGGAACATTAAACTGTGGGTGCACCAGGAGAGCGACTTTATACTGTGGGGGGCAGCTGGAGGAGACATTATAATGTGGGGGGCATACCATGTCAGGGTGACTGTAGGGGCATTATATTGTGTGGGGGCACAAAAAGAAGTGGATGCGAATGGACAGGAATCAAAGTGGATTTGGGTGGGTCAGAGTGTGCACACATTCTGTCCTTTCAGCCCTTTGAAAGTTGGGAGGTATAAGTGCTGAATGTGTGGGGGAAATGTGGATGTAGTAGAGCTGGGTTTGTTTGGGGGGGTGGGAAATGTGCATTAGCAGAGCTGAGTTTGTGGGCGAGAAAGTAGATGTAACAGAGCTGAGTGTCAGGGGACACATTGAGGAAGCATAGCTGTGTGTGTGTGTGTGTGCGTGCGTGTGTGTAAGAGGCAGGTGTGAAAAAAGAATAAGCAGGACAGAGGCAGTATACAGCTGAAAAGCATAATAGATGCCAAATATAGTTGACTTTTTTTTTATCAACTGGGACTAAGTACGGTAGTGGGGTGGTCCTGAACAAAAGTCTTGCCTGAAAGTGGGTCCCACTTTCAAAAAGTTTGGTAACCAAACCACTGACCTATCCTTGTGGGTGTTGGGGATGGCAGCCACTAACTGTACAATGCTTCCTGCAATTGAGTCTCTGTGAGAAAACCACATTATAGATGTTTGTCATTGTCATATTATAAAACGATCAAATATTATTTAGCTATGTACAGTGGTATCACATACAATATTATGTGGGATTGAACAGGAGTATTATATGGATGGAGCATATCATTTAGGCACTACCGTATTTTTCAGACTATTAGACACACTTTTTTTTCTCCCAAATTTCAGAGGAAAATGTACGTGCGTCTTATAGTCCAAATGTAGTGGGTGGGTTGGCAGTGACAGTGGAGCAGGATCGCCCGGAGATGTACGGGGCCCGTGGCCAGCTGGAGATGGCCGTGGCCCTGCAGCACCATGATAGCGATTGGGGAAGCCTGGTTACCCCTACTGCTATACACATAGTCTGCCCAGGGAAGGTGAGTAAAAATAACAAACACTTATACTCACCTCTCCTGGACTTCCGACGATCCCAGCATTCTGTTCAGCAAATACGAAAAACAAAAAGCCAAGCGGCACATAGCGTAATACTGTTGGAAAGGTTTTTTATGCTGAAAAGTGTAATATTATGGCCCCTCCCCCTAGTGGGTGTTGGCTCCTACTAGGTTTCTATATTAAGTCACTATCTGTGCACTGTGTCTTTTTATAGCCTTTGATACACTTGAGAAAGGGGTTGTACCCCGAAACGTTTTTATACGTAGTGTTTGTGCATTAATTAAAGAGTATTATCTACTGGACAAGCGCAGACCCATTATCTTTTTGGCGTTTTTTTCTCCACAATATTTAATCCAGCATTCTGTTCAGGGCACTTCCGGCCTGTGATTGAGGTCATGCATAATTACGTCAGCGCGCCCCAGCGCGCCCCACGTGACTGTTGAGGCACAATAACAGTCCCCAGCAGTATAATAATAGCATCGGTCCAGTGTGGAGCATTTTATACTGTGTTGGGGCCACTGTGGAACATTTTATACTGTGTTGGGGCCACTGTGGAGCATTTTATACTGTGTTGGGGCCACTGTGGAACATATAATACGGTGTGGAGGCCACTGTGGAGCATATTATACTGTGTGGGGGCCACATATTTTCCCTCCCCATCTTCCAAAATTCTTAACTTTTTTATTTTTCTGTCAACATAGCTATGTGAGGGCTTAATCTTTGCGAGACGAGTTGCCACCAGTTTCATTTGTTCTGATTAGCTTTTATTTACTTTTTTGGGGGACCATGTGAAATAACACAAAATTCTATCATAATTTTTTGCATTTTGTTTTTACGGCATTCACTCATAATAAAAATGACATGGCAGCTTTGTCTGGCGGTTCATTATGATTATGGCGATGCCATATTTACTTTGGTTTTTATTACGTTTTACTGCTTTTAAAAATAAAATGTCACTTTTTGAAAATGAATGATTTTCCTGGGGTCACCGTATTCTGACGCCTATAACTTTTTTTACTGTACTGTTGACGAAGATATGTCAGGGCTCTATATTTGCGGAGCACGTTGTACTTTCTATTGGTACCAATGTTTGGTATGTATGACTTTTTGATCACTTTTTAATTGTTATTTTTTTGGGAAAACAAAGTGACTAAAATACGTTAATTTGCCCATTGCGGTATATATTTTTTTATGGCGTTTACTGTACAGGATAAATAACTCTATTTTTGCATAGTGGGAACTTACCATATTTTTCGGACTATAACATGCACTTTTTTTCCCCCAAATTTGGAAAGAAAATGGGGGGTGCGTCTTATAGTCCAAATGCATCACCCCACTATGGGCTGGTCTATGACCAGCCTCAATAGTAATGTACAGAATCTCCCATAGACTGCAATACACTTGTATTGCAGTCTATAGGACTTGCAATCAAATGATTGCAGGTTCCAGCTCCCTAGGGGCTAATAAAATAGTAAAATATAATTAAATAAATAAATAAAAACAAAAAGTTCTGAATCACCCCTTTTCCTAGAATACATAGAAAAGTAGAAAATTACTGTGAAACACATACACATTAGGTATCCCTGTTTCCGAAAATGCCCGGTCTACAAACTTATAAAAATATTTTTCCCGCGCGGTGAAGAAAAAGTATCAAAAGTGCCAAACTGCCGTTTATTTCAATGTTTCGCCTCTCATTTGAATAAAAAGTGATTAAAGCAATAGACATTCCCCAAAATGGTATAACTAAAAAGTAAACCTGGCCCAGCAAAAAAAGATGCCCTATGCTTCCCCGTATAGCTGTATGGCAACCTGTCAATGTGGCCTTGCAGCTGTTGCAAAACTACAACGCCGATATATGAAATATTTTACCACGTTTTTTGCTTCAAAGTTTTTTCCCCTATTTTCCGCCTCTAAAACCTAGGTGCGTCTTATGGTCCAGTGCGTCTTATAGTCCGAAAAATACGGTATACTGTACATACGTGGGGATACCTAGCATGATTGTTTATTTATTTTTTATTACATTATATATTTTTTAAATATAAAGATGTTTTTTTTTTACTTTTTAATTATTTGTTTATTTATTTTTGTGTGTTTTTACTATGTGTTTGTGTTTTTTCACTTTTTCCCTGTCCCACAAGGGGACTTGAAGCTGGGATCTCAGATCCCCAGTGCAATGTCCTGCAATACATAGTATTGCAGAACATCGCACATTATTTCCTATGGGAACTATGCATATTCAGTCAGGAGGCCGTGGCCAGGCTTCCTGGATGCCATGGCAACCCCTCGAACCCACAATCTTATCGCAGGGGGTCCGAAGGCTGACAGTGGGGGAGGTGGCGATCTTGCCCTTCGACCCCCTGGATGCCGTGATCGCTATTGATCATGGTATTCAGGGGGTTAATCCGCCAGAGTATCTTCCGACTCCTGCGGCTGGTCCCGGCCCCCGGCTGTGTAACACAACTGGGAGCAGGATGTAATGCCGCAGCTATAGCTTATATGCCTGCGGCATTACTGTTCTGTACTATTACGGCGCTGAGCGTTAACTATTTGCTCAGCGTGACATAATAGTACCTAAAAAGGAACATGTCACTTGAAAAATGCAGTCCAATCTGTAGGCAGCAAGCAGGAAGAGCTTGAGTCAGTGTATTATTCAGTAGAGCTTGATATGGATATGGAGGTTGGAAAGCTGAAGGGACATCAGGAAGACCAGGCAAGGAGCTGAGTGCATACAGAGAGAAGGGGTGGAAGGAGATCCAAGAAAAGGCAATTCCTGTTTCTGTTCATCTAAACAAAATTCCCAAGTTGGATGATGATGTGAGGATACCAGCATCAGAAATGGCAGCCCTAGCAGATACTGCTCGCCCTAACAGTCAGACAATCCAGCTAGTAGTCAGAAGGGGCCGGTAGTGCAGGTAGGGTAAGATAGTTAGTGGTTATAGGGGATTCTATAATCAGGAAGATGGATAACATAATCTGCCACCAATGCTGCCTCAAACAAATAGTATGCTGTCTCCCTGGTGGTTCAGCATGTGGTGGAACAGGTAGACAGGGAGGGGCTGGGGAAGACCCAGCTGTCATGGACCATGTGGGTATCAATGACAAAATGGTAGTTGGAGGCTCCTTAAGAATAATTTTAGAGAACTAGGCTCCAAGTTTAAGGGAAGGACCTCCAAGGCTGTATTCTCTGGCTCAAGTCTTGGTGCAGGAAAGGGTTTGGGTTCTTAGAGGACTGGAATGACTTTTCACTGGGGTGCTGTAAGGGAATTGCCAGTTGAGCAATTCCCCAGTGCTGCTGCAGAACCCTGGGGAGAGGGGCATGACAAGACAGTGAGCCCTAAAGCTGAACACCCCCACTGGCCATGCCTACTTGCCTGACTGTCCTAGGTGACAGCCAACAACTAGGAACCGATCCCTTCACTAAATAAGTGACACACAGAACAGGACAAGACACAAAAACACAGAAGCAGAGTCAGCAAGCCAAGGGGTCAGTAACAGTCGAGCAATGCAGTACCAAAACGAAATCCAAGAGAGTAGTCACAGGGGGAGCCAAAGGTCAGAAGTCAGAAATACAACAATAGCAGAAAAAGGAGCTAGCAGGAACAAATTCACAAGACAGAATCTCAATAGCCAGTGACCATGTGTGAGTTGATGACCGGTTTATTGCAAGTCCAGGACCTGCCCCAGACTTGATTGGTAGACAGGCTGTCAATCACACAGGCAAGGCTAAGATTAACTATTTGAGGAGCAGAAGAAACAAGGTGCAGGAGATGGGTGTGGCTGAAATTCAATTACATAGTCTAGGACAGTATTCAGACTGAGCAACAAGAACCTTAAGGAATCAAACTGAACACGCCTCCTTCGCCACAGCGTGTGAGCGGAGGGTGGTGCAGAGACCCAAACAGGCAGAGACGTTACAGGTTCAAGCTGTTTTCCACAGATAACTTGCACCTGAATGGAAGGGGATCTGCTGTGCTGGGGGAGAGAATTCTAGCAGGGGTGGCAGAACATTTAAACTAGGAACGTGGGGAAAAGGCCATGCAGATATAGTGGTAGAGAGGTTAGTGGTTAGAGAGGGGACAGACTACCGTTGTGGGTGGAGAAGTGGATTGTGGTGGGTGGATTAGAATATTTGATAGGGAGATCCATTTACTGCAACCGAACAGTATAGATGAATCTGGCCATAAAACTTCAAGAATGCACATTTCTTATGAATGTGTGAACATGAATGGCAAGTTAACGTGTAAACAAATACTAGAAGCCTAGCAAGCAAACTGAGGATGCTTGAAGCCCTGGTCCAGATGGAAAACATTGATGTAGTTGGTATGGCTGAGACATGGCTAGATTTTCTTACATGACTGGGCTGTAAACATTGCAGGTAATACACTCTTTCGCAAAGACAGGGCTAAAATGTGTATGTGTGAAAGAGGAAAATAAGGGTAAAGATTGTAAGGATGTGGAATCCTTGTGGGTGAAATTGCATAAGGATGGGACCACTGATAAAATACTTTTTGGTATAATCTATAGACCCCCCCAACATAATTGAGGAGTTAGAGGGTCCGTTGTATAAGGAAACTGAGTAGGAGGCACAGGCAGGAGCAGTGGTCTTGATGGGAGAGTTTAACTACCGAGATATTGACTGGGGTCATGGTTCTGCATCATCTGCAATGGGGAGGAAATTCATCAACTTGTTGCTGGACAATTTTATGGTTCAGCTTGTAGAAGATCCAACTAGAGGGGATGCTCTGCTGAATCTGATAATTTCTAATAATGCGGGACTTGTTGGAAATGTCACTGTAATAGTGACCATAATCTATTCAGATTCCACTTAAATTCCAATCGAAGGTTGGGAGGGCGAAATCCCTTAATTTTCCCAGGTTAAGGACTGTACTTGAGGGTATAGACTGGGAGCAGCTATTCTTCTACTTAAAAAGAAGAGAGAGGCCTGTAATTGACATCATAGGTAGACCTCAACAAATCCAGAAAATCACATTGTCTTATTTTTAAAGAATTTATTTGCAAATTATGGTGGAAAATAAGTATTTGGTCAATAACAAAAGTTCATATCAATACTTTGTTATATATCCTTTGTTGGCAATGACAGAGGTCAAATGTTTTCTGTAAGTCTTTACAAAGTTGGAACACACTGTTGCTGGTATGTTGGCCCATTCCTCCAAGCAGATCTCCTCTAGAGCAGTGATGTTTTGGGGCTGTCGCTGGGCAACATGGACTTTCAACTCCCTCCAAAGGTTTTCTATGGGGTTGAGATCTGGAGACTGGCTAGGCCACTCCAGGACCTTGAAATGCTTCTTACGAAGCCACTGCTTCTTTGCTCTGGCGGTGTGCTTGGGATCATTGTCATGCTGAAAGACCGAGCCATGTTTCATCTTCAATGCCCTTGCTGATTTGCTGATGGAAGGAGGGTTGCACTCAAAATCTCACAATACATGGCCCCATTCATTCTTTCATGTAGACGGATCAGTCGTCCTGGTCCCTTTGCAGAGAAACAGCCCCAAAGCATGATGTTGCCACCCCCATGCTTCACAGTAGGTATGGTGTTCTTTGGATGCAACTCAGCATTCACTCTCCTCCAAATACGACGAGTTGTGATCTACTTTGGTTTCATCTGACCATATGACATTCTCCCAATACTCTTCTGGAACATCCAAATGCTCTCTAGCAAACTTCAGACGGGTCCGGATATGTACTGGCTTAAGCAGGGGGTCATGTCTGGCACTGCAGGGTCTAAGTCCCTGGCGGCGCAGTGTGTTACTGATGGTAGCCTTTGTTACGTTAGTCCCAGTGCGGTGACCAGATGGAAGGTAACGCTGCAGTTGGGATTGCGGGGTGCAAACAGCGCAGACTTGTCACGGTCTCTGGGCACGAGGGCGCAGGGCTGGTGCTGTCCCACGTTACCATCACTGGTTCCGGTGATGAGGGGGCTGCACAAATGTTGGTGGTGATTGTTCCCCCGGGGCGCTTCCCCTATACTGTGCCGACTGGTGGTGTTTGGGGCGCCCTGATGTTGTCGGTGCAGAGTCAGACACAGAAACGGTTGTAAAGTTGAACTTTTACTTCCATGGGTGTGGAGGCACAAATGCTTAAACAGTTTCTTCAATACAAAACAACGGGGTACGCCTGGTGACACAGCAAAGTCCTGGGGTGCAGGGTAGACTTGATGAAAGGTGTTCCTAGCCCCTTATACTTCAGTGTTACAGCCCTAAGGTGCGTCTGGGCTCCTATTTGGCTCATGGGAGGATGCCCACCATGATACTAGTACATAATATTCCCCACTCACGTTATGTGGTCCTGATAGCTCAGAGTTTCGGGGTGCAATAGTCAGGGTGGCAGGATATTCCACAGGTCTGGCCTTGGCCCCTGGATCCTGTGATACTTGCTATGGAGCACGTGTTCCAGAATGTTCTCTCCACAGTCTCAGGCTGACAAGATAATGATGCTTGACTTCCTTCAGGGCGATGGCTAGGCAGACAGGGGACAGGATCTTCTGAATAGCTGGAGTATGTCAGCTCTCCAACCTTCCTGGGCCTGTCTAGGACTTGAGATTCCTGCACTAAACTCACTGCTTTCTTCACAGGACATCACACTTATCTCCTCACCTCCTCCTCCTAAAACTCCACACTTCTAACTCCTCACATGCAGGACCTTCCTGCAGGGGTGTTACCATGGGGACCCAGTGATCAGCTGACTCCTCCCCTTTTCCCAGGCGATGTCCTCTCATTGGACATTTGGTTACTATTCAATCCTATGGGAGGTGTAATGCATGTGTGAGGCTCACTAGGTGGCGCTGTGTTGTGTGAGACTCAGGACCCCCTGCTATGTCACACAGGCTATGAAGCAACAGGAAATAATACAATGCACAGAGATCACCCTCAGCCCAGCCATAGCCAGCTCTGGGATGCCACATACTCCCCCTCTTTCACTGAGCCGACCTCGGCAACGGGCTGGGGTGAAGGTGAGAAATGTAACATAACGTTAATAAATACGAATAAAGTGCAAATGTCACTAACAGTTTAGAAAAATATAATACCTAGAAACTTGAGGTAAGACCTCCCGGCATAGTCCTGGAATGTCCATGAGAAGTCTGAAGGGTAACGGAGAGATAATTAAACTCAGACTTATGGAACCTTTTGGCGGTACCATCAGACAGTCCATATAGAAACAACAGTAGTGCAAATGGGTCCAGAGGCTCTCTGGCACAAATTTTGTGAGTGTCCATTATCATGAGAGTCTCTCTGAGAAACAATAAACAGTCCTTTCTGTAAGGAAGAGTAGGCACTCTAGCACCAATGTCCATACCGCAATGGGGTAACAGAACTTCCTTGGCTCGGTGAGCCAGGCACTATGGCTTGGATTGTTGCATATAAATGTAAATACTATATTACATGGCAAGATATTATATATATACTGTATATACACACAGGAAAAACATTAATGTAATCAGAGCAGGAATAACATATATACAGAAGCAGAGACAGTTAACCTCTTTTACCCAAGGACAGCCATGGCATCACTATAGCGTGTTGGAGGTATGCCTTTTGTGGTACGCTCAGAACGCCTAAGTGGAACGAGATTTGAATCAGGAACAGAGTCACTGAAATCAATTAAATCATCTGTCGAAGGGTTCTCTTGCACTAGAGCAATTGGTGGATAACAGCTAAATGGTAGTAGTTTAGGCGCCCACATAAGCTCAGTTAACGTTGGGGGTCTCTCTTTCGCTTCAGAAGGTGACAAGATCTCTGTACTCGTTGTCTCAGCTGGGGGCACCTCTGTGGGTAGTCCTTCTTTAAGGCACAGCTTCAGACGGTTTCGGTGTACTACTTGGGGCTGTCTCCCAGGTTTAGAGAGCTCATACACGTCGGATTCAGGATATGGTATGGAGATGACACTGTATGGTTCTTTCTCCCAGAATGGATCCAATTTCCCATTCCGATGGTTATTCCTTAACCATACACGGTCGCCAACTTTCAGGGGCGCTGCATGGGCGCGATGGTTGTAATCCTCCTGTTGTCTCCTACGAACCTCATCCATGCGCGTTTCAACTATCTCTTTAGCTTCCTCCATACGTCGGCGGTGTTCAACAACCCAGTCTGTTATGGGTAGTGGATTGATGGTGTCAGGGACCTTCACACCAAGGGTTAAGTCTGAAGGAAGTTGACCTTGTCTTCCAAACATTAGATAAAATGGTGCGTATCCCGTAGATGTTTGGGGTGTGTTGTTGTAAATATAGGCCAAGTCCTTGATACGCTCAGGCCACTCAACACCAGGTGTAACTGCGGCTGTTCTTAGCATGCCGATGATCACTTGATTTGCCTTCTCGCACATACCATTCCCTTGAGGGTGATACGCTGTGGTTCGCAACTTCTTGCAGTCTTGGAACTGACACAGCTCACGGAACAATTGGGATTCAAACGCCGATCCACGGTCGGTGAGGATATGCTCAGGACAACCGTAATGGCGGACAAACTCTGCGTAGAAGGTCTCAGCCATAGTTCTTGCTGTAAGATCTCTGACAGGCACGATGACAAGGAACTTGGAGTAATGATCCACCATTGTCAGAGCGTAGCTGTAGCCGGAACGTGTGGGACCCAACTTCACATGGTCCAGAGCAACAATTTCACACGGCTTTTGAGTCTTAATTGGATGTAGAGGGGCCTTCTGATCTCTTCGACCTTCCTTGGTGATACTACAGGCGGGACACTCTCGGCACCAACTCTCAATGTCACTCCTCATCCCAACCCAATAGAAGCGACGACGGATGGTAGCTTCGGTCTTTTGTACCCCGAAGTGACCGGATCTGTCATGATACGCCTCAAGTATCATCTGTGCATCTCTTCTTGGTACGAGGATCTGATGAAGCCTTTCACCTGTGACAGGATCAAGAGTGTTTCTATGTAGAAGGCCTCGTTGGACAAACAGGCGCTTCCTCTGTCGCCAAAGGCGTTTTAATTCCACGTCATGAAGACCTCTCTTTACACGGGTTGGTATTCTTCCTGTAAGCAGGAAATCTGACAATTCTCCTAAAACTCTGCTCTCTTCTTGGAACGTTTTCCACAGAGATGGCTCCTGGAGGGATTCGGCAGCTGTTTTCGCCAGAGATTCTCCTTCTACAGGGACACCAATAGCTACCTGTTGGGCAAACTTGTTGTAGAATGGTGGCATCTCCACCTCTTCCCAGATGTCTTCTCGGGGTGGTTCTTCTCCCACAGGCAACCTTGAGAGTGCATTAGCGTTGGACTTGCCACTGCGATACTTGACAGAGAACTTGTAATTCGCGAGTCTTGAGGCCCACCGTTGTTCAAGGGCTCCCAGTCGAGCAGTGTCCAGATGTGCCAACGGATTGTTATCTGTGTACACGGTAAAGGGTGTGGCAGCCAGGTAGTCTTTAAACTTCTCTGTCACGGCCCAGACAAGCGCCAGAAGTTCGAGTTTGAAAGAACTATAGTTCTGGTCGTTCTTCTCCGCGCCTCTCAGACTCCTGCTGGCGTAGGCGATGACTCGCTCTTTCTTGTCCTGAACCTGGGACAACACTGCACCCAAACCTTGGTGACTTGCATCTGTGTACAAGCGGAATGGCTGACTGTAGTCGGGATAGGCTAGAATTGGTGGTTGCGTCAGAAGTGCTTTAAGCGCTTGAAAGGCTTCCTCTTGACGCGCTGTCCAGTCTACCGGAAGCTTTCGGTTGTAGTTTTCTCTGGGACAACCGCGCAACAACTCGTTCAGAGGCTCGGCTACTTGGGCGAAGTGTGGTATGAAACGCCGGTAGTAACCTGCGAATCCAAGGAAGCTTCGGACTTCTTTGACGGTAGTTGGTCTTCGCCAGTTCTGGACTGCAGTGATCTTTTCAGGATCAGGTTGGACGCCTTGTGCGTCCACGACATGCCCAAGGTAGTGAACTTGGGGTTTCAACAGGTAGCACTTGGAGGGCTTCACCTTTAGGCCGTGCTGTATAAGTACCTTGAATACCTCGGACAGGTGACGAAGGTGTTCTTGGTATGTCCGGGAGAATACAATAACATCGTCCAGGTACAGTAGCACACTCTGGAAATTCTCATGGCCGAGGCACCTCTCCATAAGCCGTTGGAATGTGGCTGGGGCATTACATAGCCCAAATGGCATACTATTGAATTCAAAGAGTCCCATCGGGGTCGTAAACGCAGTCTTTTCACGATCTTCAGGCGCCATAGGGACTTGCCAGTATCCACTGGTTAAGTCCAGGGTCGAGAAACAGGTAGCTGATCCCAAAGCCGTTAGAGATTCCTCAATCCGCGGCAATGGGTATGCGTCTTTGTGCGTGACGTTGTTGAGTTTACGATAGTCCACACAAAATCGTAGGGTTCCGTCTTTCTTCTTGACAAGGACTAGCGGGGCTGCCCAGGGGCTGTTACTCTCCCGGATGACATCAGCATCTCGCATCTCTTGGATCAACTTTTTCACCGGTTGGTACATCGCTGGTGGTATTGGACGGTGACGCTCCTTGATTGGATGGTGGTCGCCAGTCAGAATGCGATGTTGTATGGTCGTGGTCTTACCAAAGTCCAATGGGTGTTTGCTGAATGCCTGTTGGTAACGCTTGGCCACATTGCGAACCCCATTGATGTGCTCTATAGGGGTATTGGCGTCTCCCACGTTCAATTCATCCCACCAGGACTTCGTGGCTCCATTTTGAATGTTCTCAGCAGCTTGGGTGGAACGCTGTGTGGCAGTAGAATCACCAGAGAGAATGTCTTCTGGTGCTAACCGGTGTAGCAGGGCCACAGAGTGGAACTTGTGGAGGTTCACGGGAGCATCGCCCAAGTTGACTAAGCGGACAGGAACACGTCCATTGGAAACTGTGACAAGGCTGCGGGCAGCCATGACAAGTGGTTGGCCATCTACCTGTATGGGTTGTAGCAAGGCCTCGTAGTCCTGATTTTCTATGCCCGGACGGACACGGCACCACACCATAGTTTCTGTTCCAGGCTGTAGTGTTACTGGACGGGTATCTTGGATCCGGACTCGACCAATTTCACCTTCTTTGTTGGCGAACTTGTGCTGGGCATTGAGTACACGAATGGCCCGCTGAATGGTCTGCTGGTCACTGGGAGAAGCTGTAAGGAGAGAGGCATGCAAGGCATCCAACACTTCTGCAAAGCAATGGCGTAAAACATTCATGCCTAATATTACAACTGCAAACCTAGCATCCTCTACATCAGTGACAATTACACCCTGTCTAGGCAGTTTCAAGTCCCCAATCTGGATAATGGGTTCCCAATAACCCTGCTGTGGTATGGGCTGTCCATTGCTGGCACACAGATTTATCCATGTGTCAGGTGTTCTATTCAACACACCTAAGTCCCAATGTTCAAGGAACACCTGCTTGCACAGGGTTGTTACCTGAGATCCAGTGTCCACCAACGCTGTCAGAGGGACGCCGTTCACCCGGATTGTGATGTGTGGGCAGACTGAGACGAAGCGTGACAATGGCACTGAAGATTCACCTGGGCCCTTCTTCTTTCCTCCCGAGGGGCGGCCCGCTGCCTCGGGGGTGGCCCGTTTAACTGAAAACACTGAGGCCTGGTGTGTCCATATCTATGGCAATAGGTACAGTATGGCCTCTCACTCTGCGGAGGTTTCACTGAAGACGGACGTCTGGGTGGCGACTCAGGTGAGATGTTGAGACTTCGCAAAGGATCACTGGACGATGAAGACGGCTGGGTCAGACCATCTAGACGGACGGTGATCTGTTCCATGGCACGGGTCAGATGATCCACTCGGGCCAGAAGGTCATCTCTGGAGTCTGCTGGTGTAGTCTGCGCAGTTTGGGCAGCAGGTGAGGTACCCAGAGGTAGTGGCAGGACAACTGGAGCAATGCTTGTTGAGGGTCCAGGTGAGGGAGCACAGATGACTGGGCTCGGCTGGGGCTGCTCCTTTCCCAAGACCTGGATGGCAAGGACCTTGAAGTCAGCAAACGTGATGCTGGGATGTTGTGCAGCAAGCATTCGCAACTGACTCTGGAGCAATGTGGTACCCGCCCCTTCTATGAAGCGGTCAAGCAAGATTTTATCAGAGTCCACATTTTCACATGGATCCACTTGCACCACAGCTCTGAACGCCTCTTGGAGGGATAAAGCATAGTCCCGCAGGGTCTCACCAGGTAGTTGTCGTCTGGAAAAGAAGCGCATCTTTACCTCGGAGACAGATCGCACGTCAAAGTTCACATGGAGTTTGTCCAGAATTTGCCCAGGGGTTCTTTTGTCAGAGGCAGGCCAGGATTTGACCTCCCTAGCTGCAGCACCCTCAAGCTGGCCCAGCAGGATCTGTATCTGCTGTTCTGTATTCAGAGGATAGAACTGGAAGAGAGACAGCATCTTCTCACGAAAGTCCCTGAGGGTATGCGCCTCCCCTTTGTAGCGCGGCAGCCATGGTGCGCCAGGGTAAAATGGCATGGAGAATGGTAGGCTGCTCGCCATGGGCACTGCTGGATCACTAGAAACAGATGGCACAATGTCACTTTGCTCAGTCATGTTGTTTGCAGGTATGACTGAAATTAGGTCGCCGTCTCTTTAAGAAACTCAACTGCTTGCTGGCAGGGAATGGAGACTACAACTTGGAATGCTGTCCCTTTAAGAATGTTGTAGCTATTAACAGAGTCACTGTGATGCAGGCTGACGGTGTGCTCCGCCTCTTTAATGGTGGCACTCCCCACAGACACTGTACACGGAAAACACTCGCTGGGGCCGTGGGAGGACTGAAGACAAGGACAGGGAGGCACAGTACTCACTGACAGCAACTGCAGCGTGGACCAGAGATCAGCGGTGCACAGCAGGGACGGTGATGCGGCACTGGAGAGTCAGAAATGGCGCCGGCACGTTCGCCTTTCACTTTCTTGTATGGGTGCGCTGGAGCATTGCGCTCAGCATTCTGGGCTCTCCTAAGATGGCGGCAGATGGGTCTCCTGGCCTCATGGGCAGTGCTAAAAATCTCCCGCACTTTTGCAAGGTACAGTTAACCCTTTGTGGGCGTTCTTACACAGCGATGTGGCGCAGCAAACAAGTCCTGGGCGTTTTAACTCTTCCAGGGCTGTAACACACTGAGAGGACAGTCTTTAGGGCTTACTTCAGGGGTATAGGGCTCCCCCTCTTTGTGGCAAGCACTCTCAGGGAATAAACTTGATCTTAGCAAAGTCCACAATAAAGACCAATGCTCTGGAGACAATTTGGCGCACTTTTCGTGGCAACTTTCTCAAAATGGCACACATCCGTATCCTGTTCGTGACGCCAGTTTTTCTTGCGGTGACCAGATGGAAGGTAACGCTGCAGTTGGGATTGCGGGGTGCAAACAGCGCAGACTTGTCACGGTCTCTGGGCACGAGGGCGCAGGGCTGGTGCTGTCCCACGTTACCACCACTGGTACCGGTGATGAGGGGGCTGCACAAATGTTGGTGGTGATTGTTCCCCCGGGGCGCTTCCCCTATACTGTGCCGACTGGTGGTGTTTGGGGCGCCCTGATGTTGTCGGTGCAGAGTCAGACACAGAAACGGTTGTAAAGTTGAACTTTTACTTCCATGGGTGTGGAGGCACAAATGCTTAAACAGTTTCTTCAATACAAAACAACGGGGTACGCCTGGTGACACAGCAAAGTCCTGGGGTGCAGGGTAGACTTGATGAAAGGTGTTCCTAGCCCCTTATACTTCAGTGTTACAGCCCTAAGGTGCGTCTGGGCTCCTATTTGGCTCATAGGAGGATGCCCACCATGATACTAGTACATAATATTCCCCACTCACGTTATGTGGTCCTGATAGCTCAGAGTTTCGGGGTGCAATAGTCAGGGTGGCAGGATATTCCACAGGTCTGGTCTTGGCCCCTGGATCCTGTGATACTTGCTATGGAGCACGTGTTCCAGAATGTTCTCTCCACAGTCTCAGGCTGACAAGATAATGATGCTTGACTTCCTTCAGGGCGATGGCTAGGCAGACAGGGGACAGGATCTTCTGAATAGCTGGAGTATGTCAGCTCTCCAACCTTCCTGGGCCTGTCTAGGACTTGAGATTCCTGCACTAAACTCACTGCTTTCTTCACAGGACATCACACTTATCTCCTCACCTCCTCCTCCTAAAACTCCACACTTCTAACTCCTCACATGCAGGACCTTCCTGCAGGGGTGTTACCATGGGGACCCAGTGATCAGCTGACTCCTCCCCTTTTCCCAGGCGATGTCCTCCCATTGGACATTTGGTTACTATTCAATCCTATGGGAGGTGTAATGCATGTGTGAGGCTCACTAGGTGGCGCTGTGTTGTGTGAGACTCAGGACCCCCTGCTATGTCACACAGGCTATGAAGCAACAGGAAATAATACAATGCACAGAGATCACCCTCAGCCCAGCCATAGCCAGCTCTGGGATGCCACACCAGCTTTCTGCAGGTCATTCACTAGGTCCCCCCGTGTGGTTCTGGGATTTTTGCTCACCGTTCTTGTGATCATTTTGACCCCACGGGGTGAGATCTTGCGTGGAGCCCCTGATCGAGGGAGATTATCAGTGGTCTTGTATGTCTTCCATTTTCTAATTATTGCTCAACAGTTGATTTCTTCACACCAAGCTGCTTGCCTATTGCAGATTCAGTCTTCCCAGCCTGATGCAGGTCTACAATTTTGTTTCCAGTGTCCTTCCACAGCTCTTTGGTCTTCACCATAGTGGAGTTTGGAGTGTGACTGTTTGAGGTTGTGGACAGGTGTCTTTTATACTGATAACAATGTCAAACAGGTGCCATTACTACAGGTAATGAGTGGAGGACAGAGGAGCCTCTTAACCCCTTCACGCATTCTCACGTACATGTACGTGGGAGAATGTGGTTAGTTACCGCATCCCCACGTACAGGTACATGACGGTGATCGAGTGGGCTCAGAAGCAGAGCCCCTGCGATCACCGCGGGAGCCCGGCTGTATTTGACAGCCAAGCTCCCACTGCAACAGCAGGGACCAGTGATAACACCGATCCCCGCTGTTGAACCCTTAAGATGTCATGGTCAATAGCGACCGCGGCATTTTAAGTGTTTGCTAGCGGTACTGAGTGCCGCGGGCGGCATCGGGAGAGGGTGTTAGCTGTAACTGACAGCTAACACCCTGCTCCTCAACCTCCGATCGGCGCTCAACGCCGATCGGGGTTTTAACCCCTTGGATGCTGCGGTCAAACATGACCGAGGCATTCAAGGGGTTCCGCCATCTTGCGTGCGGTATCGGAAACGGGTGTTAGCTGTAACTGACAGCTAACACCCTACTCCATAACCCCCGGTCGGAACTGAGTTCTGATCGGAGGTTTTAACCCCTTGGATGACGCGGTCAAACATGACCGCGGCATCCAAGGGGTTCCGTCATCTTGCCGCCCCCCGCGGGGGGTGCCGATATCTATAATCTGCAGCCTGGGGTCTGCAAAGTGACACCAGGCTGCCTGGAGACCCCACTACCTGGTTGATCCTGCCGAGACCTGCGGAAGTCAGCGCTGTGTTTCCATAGCGCTGACTTCCTGTATAGACTGCAAGACACTTGCATGCTTGTGTCTTGCAGTCTATAGTACTGAGCCAGAGATCACAGCATCTCTGGCTCAGGTGTCCTAATGGGACACATGAAAAAGTAAAAAAAAGTGAAAAAATAAATAAAGTATGTGAAAAAAATTAATAAAAGAATAAAGCCCCAAAAATTCCCTTTTCCTATATAAAATGAATTATATAAAAAATAAACCTAAAAATTAATAAAAACAATACATATTTGGTATCGCCACGTACGTAACAACCTGTACAATAAAACTGAAACCATATTTAATGTACACAGTGAACGTCGGGGAAAAAAAAACGCCAAAAGTAATGATTTTTCGCCATCTCACCTTACAAAATATGCCATAAAAAGTGATCAAAAAGTCATATGTACCCCAAAACAGTACCAATAAAAAGCACAGGTTGTCCCGCAAAAAATAAGCCCTAAACCAACTCTCTAAACTGAAAAGTAAAAATGCTACGCATCTTAGAAGATGGCAATGCAAAAAAAATTGATCTATGTCCCCAAATGGGTTTTTGTTCTGCAAAATTGGTATCGCATAAAAAACAGTATAAATGAGGTATCGCCGTAATCGTACTGACCCGCAGAATAAAGGTAACATGTTACTTATGCTCTACGCTGCATTGTGAAAAATTTAAAAGGTAAAACGCAGTGCCAGAATTGATGGGGTTGTTTGTTAATCCACCAAGAAAGAGTTAATAAATGTATTTAATAAGTTGTAAGCACTTAAAAATGATGTCATTAAAAAATACATCTCATGCTGCAAACAACAAGCCCTCATATGGCTACATCACCAGAGAAATAAAGAAAATATAGCTCATACAATGTGAAGACAAAAAACCCCAAAAATAGCCAAATCATTAGAACATAACTGGCTGCGGCAGGAAGGGAATGTATAAGCTGTGCGAGCGTATATTAGGGTACAAACCAGATTTGGAGCTTACAAGGGATAATAAACCAGAAGTGACCCCCAGAGTGACCTCCCCAATAATAGGAACTACTGGGGAAATAGTAGGGAATTTAGTGTACCCAATATACTACGCACAGATTACATATTCATTCACTTTTCCCCATCCGCTGTGCAGTTACGTCTGGGATACTAATGCTCGCTACAACCCTTGATTCTTTGAGGGGTGCACTTTTCAAAATGGGGTCATTCCCTAGGGAATTCCACTTTACTGGTACTTTAGAGGATCTGCAAACATGACATGGCATCCAGATCCCAAACATTTGAATCTGCTCTCCAAAAGCCACACAGCGCTCCTTCCCTTCTGCTCCCTACTGTGTGCCCAAACAGCAGTTTATACCCACATGTATGACACTGGTGTACTCAGGATAATGTACTTAATGTCATATGTGGGTATAAACTGCTGTTTGGGCACAGCCGGGCACAGTAGGGAAGGAGCACTATTTGGTTTTTGGAGCACAGACTTGGACGGTTTGGTTTTTGTACGCCATTGCACTTTTGCAGAGCTGAAATGCCAGTACAGTGGAATCCCCTGACATGTCACTCCATTTTGGAAACTACACCCCTGAAGGAATTTATCCAGGGGTACAGTGAGCATTTTTAACCCCCAAGTGTTGCTATAATTTATTATCCATAAATGAATACGCAGCTGATGATGAAAGGTGAAAATGACAATTTATCCAGGAATACGACATTTCAGTGCGTAATATGTTGTGCCCGGCTTGTATCAGAGATGAACGCTCCAAAAGCTGTTGTGCCCGGGATCCCCGCTCACCAGTTTTTGGAGTGTGTGTCTGTGCAGACATAAACTGGGCACAACATATTGGGCACTGAAATGGCGTATCTATAGAAAAATTTCATTTTTAACTTTTCATTATCAGCTGCGCATTCATTTCTGGAAATTAAAAGAATGCAACACTTAAGGGTTAATAATGCTCGCTACCCCACTTGATAAATCCCTTGAAAGGTATAGTTTCCAAAATGGGGTGACATGTCTGCGGATTCCACTTTACTGGCAATTCATGGGCTCTGCAAAAGTGGCATGGTGTCCAAAAAGCAAACTGTGCTCCAAAAACCAAAATAGCGCTCCTTCCCTTCTGTGCCTGGCTGTGCCCAAACAGCAGTTTATACCCACATATGGCATTGTTAAGTACGTTATCCTGGGTACACCAGTGTCATACATGTGGGCATAAACTGTCATTGGGGCACACAGCAGGGCGCAAATGTGAAGGAGCGCTATGTGCTTTTGGAGCGCATATTTAGATTGTTGTTTTTTTGGACGCCATGTCACATTTGCAGAGACCCTAAAATTGCCCCTACAAAATGGGGGTCACTTCTTGGGGAATTCCAATTTACTGGCACCTCCAGGGCTCTGCAAAAACAACATGGCGACGAGAAAGTACTCCAAAAGCTAAAAAATACAGTGCTCCTTCCTTTCTGAGCCCTGCTGTGTGCCCAAGCAGCAGTTTATACCCACATATTTAATTTTTTTGTCCCCGGGATAGCCCACTTAATAGTTTTAGGAGTTCATGTCTCTGATGCCACAAAGTGGCCGCAACGTATTAGGCACTGAAATTGGATATTTCTTTAAAAACTTTAATTTTCACTTTGTACATTAATTTTTGGGAAGCATTTTTAGGCTCAAAATCATAATATCCCTTGATACATTCCTTGAGGGGTGTAGTTTCTAAAATGGGGTCACTTTTAGGGGGTTTCCATTGTACTGGTACTTTAGGGGCTCTGCAAATGCGACATGGCACCTGAAAACTATTCCAGCCACATCTGCCCTCCAAAAGCCAAACAGCGCTCTTTCCATTCTGAGCCCCACCATGTACCCATACAGCAGATTACAACCACATATGGGGCATTTCTGTGTTCAGAAGAAATTGTGTAACAAACTGGGGTGTTTTTTCTTCTTTAACCACTTGCAAAAATTAAAAATATGTCGCTAAATGGACGGTTTATTGGAAAAAAGTAATTTTACATTTTTACGTCCCTAAGTCAATAAAATCTGTGAAACAGCTGTGAGGTCAAAATGCTCACTATACCCCTAGATAAATTCTATGAGGGGTGTAGTGTTCAAAATGGGGTCACTTTTTGGGGGCTTGTATTGTATTGGTACTTTAGGGGCTCTGCAAATGTGACATGGCACCCGAAAACTATTCCAGCAAAATCTGCCCTCCAAAAGCCAAATAGCGCTCTTTCCATTTTGAGCCCTGCCATGTACCTATGCAGCAGATTACAACCACATATGGGGCATTTCTGTGTTCAGGAGAAATTGTGTAACAAACTTTGGGGAGCTTTTTCTCCTTTGTCCTCTTGTGAAAATGAAAAATTTGGGGCTAAATTGACGGTTTATTGGAAAAAAAGTAATTTTTCATTTTAATGTCCCAATGTTAATAAAATTTGTGAAACAGCTGTAGGGTCAAAATGCTCACTATACCCCTTGATATGTTCTGTGAGGGGTGTAGTTTTCAAAATGGGGTCACTTTTAGGGGGCTTCCACTGTATTGGTACTTTGGGGGCTCTGCAAATGCGACATGGTACCTGAAAACTATTCCACCAAAATCTGCCTTCCAAAAGCCAAATAGCGCTCTTTCCATTCTGAGCCCTGCCATGTACCCATACAGCAGATTACGACCACATATGGGGTATTGCCGTGTTCAGGAGCAATTGTTTTGCAAACTGTGGGGTGCTTTTTCTCCTTTAACCACTTGTGAAAATGAAAACTTTGGGGATAAAGTAACATTTTAGTAATGTTTCATTTATACATCCCAGTGTTAGCAAAATCTGTGAAACGGCTGTAAGGTCAAAATGCTCACTATACCCCTTGATGAATTCTGTGAGGGGTGTAGTTTCCAAAATGGGGTCACTTTTTGGGGTTTTCCTTTGTATTGGTACTCTAGGGGCTTTGCAAATGAGACATGGCACCTGAAAACTATTCCAGCAAAATCTGCTTTTCAGACGCCCAGTGTCACTCCTTCCCTTCCATGCGCTGCCATTTGCCCAAACATCAGTTTACACCCACTTGTGGGGTATTTCCGTGCTCGGGAGAAATGGCATAACAAACTGTGAGATACATTTTCTCCTTTAACCGTTTGTGAATGTGTTCATTTTAGGGCTAAATTAAGGAATTAGTGGGAAAAAATTAAATGTCTAAATTTCACCTCCATATTGTTTTAATTCCAGTGAAATGCTTAAAGGGTTAACAAACTTCCCAAATGTTATTTTGAATTATTTGAGGGGTGCAGTTTTGAAAATGGGGTCATTTATGGGGGTTTCTAATATATAGACCATTATAATCCTCTTCAGAACTGAAGTGGTCCCTAAAAAATTAGTTTGGGAAATTTTCTTGTAAATCTGCAAAATCGCTGTTACACTTGTAAGCCTTCTAACGTCCAAAATAAATTACAGGACGATTAAAAGATGATGCCGATATATAGCAGATATATGGTAGATAATATATATTAATGTATTTGGGTGGTATGACTATCTGTCTGAAAAGCAGAGCATTTCATATTTTGAAAACTGCGATTTTTTTCCAAATTTCCATCAAATTTCCTATTTTTTTATAAATAAATACAAAAATATTCATTAGTGTTTACCACTAACATGAAGTACAATGTGTCACGAAAAAACAATCTCAAAATCACTTGTGTAAGTTAAGTCGTCTCAAAGTTATTGCCATATAAAGTGACACATGTCAGTTTTGAAAAACGAGGCCTGGTCCTTAACGCATTTTTGGGCTCGGTCTTGAAGGGGTTAAAGAAGAAGTTACACGTCTGTGAGAGACAAAAATCTTGCTTGTTTGTAGGTGACCAAATACTTATGTTCCACCATAATTTGCAAATAAATTCTTTAAAACTCAGACAACGTGATTTTCTGGATTTGTTTTCTCATTTTGTCTCTCATAGTTGCATAGTTGAGGTCTACCTATGATGTAAATTACAGGCCTCTCTCATCTTTTTAAGTGGGAGAACTTGCACAATTGGTGGTTGACTAAATACTTTTTTCCCCACTGTATATACTGTATATATTGTGAGAGTATGAACCCAGAGGGCGCTAGTGAGCGACCCAAAACCAGGATTGAAAAGCTCCTCAGCCACACCCATAGGTGGGGGGCAGCAACTCCAGACGTAGTGTGTGCCGCAGGAGAGACTGCTGTGGAGACCTGCAGGGAGCAGGTGTACGCTGGAACCAGCCGGAGACAGACAGTCGGTCTGTCCCAAGAGGACTGGGGTCCTGAAAGGACTGATTGATCCAGGCTGCTTCTTGCCCCCAGAGGCTAGTAAGGGAGCAAGCAGTGAGTTAGTGCCCTATGTGTGGGTCAGGCTGTTTATTATTTTGTTCCTGTACCATGTGTAAAGCTAAATAAAGCCATTTACTTTGGATTTACACTGCCTGATACACTGCTTCTTTCGGCACCCAGTACCACCAACACCGCTGTGGATTCCAGGAGGCCGCCGCCTTTGAGGCTAAATCCCCCCAAATTGTCACATATGGTGCTTCGGATGCGGGCATAAAGAGGCAAACGCAAGTCCTGGAAGACAAGTGTTTGGTGACTGCAGTACTTCTAAATGTGCATTGTGGCCTACAGCTGGAAGAAATCTGTGATTTCAACTGAGAAACCCAGGAGGGGTGAGTGGAACTGCAAAATAGCAAATTGTGTGCAAAAACTGGTGAAAGTAAAACTCTGGAAGAGGAATCCAGGGAATGGACTTTGTGTATACTGTGGCACAGAAGTCTGTAAAGTGCTTGCTGATGGCAAGAAAGTAAGCAATGTATATAGAAATTGGATATTGCAAACTGTCTATGTGAAAGGCTATGGTGCCATGTTTGTGTTTTCTGTGGAAGAGAGAAGAAAATGCTGGTTGTTGTAGTGCCACATAAGTTAGTTGTTTGGTGAACACATGTGACTGCAGAAGATAGTAAAAAGTTGCTGCCAGTTGAACCCCAAGGTTTCTGTGGAATATTATGGAATCTTGATATTAAACCATGGGCAAGAAAAAGAAAATTTCAGCTTGTAAGAAAGCAGAGAAGCTGTGCACAGGTTTAATAGTGGAGCAGTCTCAAGGCAGAGAGACACAAAACCGGGAACAGAGCATGGGGAGTGCAAGTAAAGATAATGGGTTGCATGAGAGTGACTTAGTTTTTCTAAAGCACCTCTGTTCTATGAATAAATATGTCCCTGCTAACTGTATGTCTCATACTGGAGTGCATGAAAGCGCCAAAGATGAAAATATTATGGTGCAGCAGCTTCAAGATGAGATTAGAACCATCAGGTTCATTTATGAGGATGAAATATCTGATTGGAAATGGCAACTTGAGGTATCAGAAAAAGAGAACCTTAAGTTAAAGAAAGAGCTTGACTCTATGAAGAGTTCATATCCTAGTCATTGTGAAAATGTGGTACTGGGTTTGCCTGGAATGGACTGTGTCACTAAGGAGTTTGCTGAAATGAAATGTGCTCTATCTAATAAAGTTATACAGAGTGTAGAGCAAAAGCAAATGCTTGAGAAGCAATTGCAGGATTTAAAGGAACAGCATGTCCAAGACTCCATTGCCAAAAAGAGTGTCATTGAAAAATTAAGAGATGACCTTGAAACTGCTAAACATGAAAAAAGTGAATTTTTGCTGTGTCAGTCAGAATGTTTGGATGACCAAGTCAGGAAGTGTGAAAAACTTTCGGCTGCATTAACTGATAAAGAAAATGAACTTGTGGAGCTGAGGAAGTATGTAGCTGACCAAGAAAGTGATTTAGAATCTGTGGTGCAGACAGGGTCGGACTGGCCCACCGGGTGATTCACCGGTGGGCCCCGAGCCCCGACTATTAGTCCTCATCTCATGGGGGCCTGATCGGGATCCTGACCATCCCGATCGGGCCCCGGACCCGGCAGGGTACGGGGGCCCGCGGCCAGCTAGAGATGGCCGGGGCCCCGGACCACTATGATAGCGGTCGGGGAAAGCCTGGTTCCCCGACCGCTATACATACTGTTATTGGAAAGGGGCCCTGTCATATTGCAGGCCCCTTTCCAATAGATGGCAGGGCAGGACAGCCAGGGGAGGTGACTGAAAATAATAAATAGATATTCTCACCTCTCCGGGGCACAGCGTCCTCTCCGGCGCTCCTCCGTCATGACTGAGGCCTGTGATTAGGCCCCGGCGGTCACATGGGGCGCGACCGCGTAATGACGTCAGTGCGCCCCACGTGACCGCTGAGGCCCAATCACAGGCCTCAGCAGTGTCGTCGGAAAAGGGCCTGAAGACACTGAAGATGGCAGGATGGAGCGAGGATGCCAAGTAAAGGTAAGGCAAGGTGACTATGAATGTTTGTTATTTTTAATCACTTCCCCTGGGCCTCTGATTATTATACTCTGGGGTCTGAGGAGACCCCAGAGTATAATAATAGCACTGAAGCGGAGGGGGGCTATTGGGCGCATATAATACTGGGTGGGGGCCACTATGGAGCTTATAATACTGGGTGGGGGCCACTGTGGAGCTTATAATACTGGGTGGGGGCCACTGTGGAGCTTATAATACTGGGTGGGGGCCACTGTGGAGCTTATAATGCTGGGTGGGGGCCACTGTGGAGCTTATAATACTGGGTGGGGGCCACTGTGGAGCTTATAATGCTGGGTGGGGGCCACTGTGGAGCTTATAATACTGGGTGGGGGCCATTGTGGAGCTTATACTCCATACAGTGGCTCCTTCATTTTTTTTTAATTACGCCGGGGCAGGTGAAAAAAACAAAACAAAAAAAACCCCCACAAACTTTCTTTCCTGTCCCCAGTGTCTCCCGGCGCAGTTCGGTCCTGCAGTTCTGTTGTTTTCTTCCAGCTGAAGTTCCCTGTGCACGTGACTACCTGTGACGTCACGTGACCCCTGAGGCCAATCAGTGGCCTAAGGGAAGGGACCTGGGACATCACAGCCAGTGAGGAATTCCGGCAAAAAGAAGACAGCGGAGCTGCAGGACCGGACCGTGCTGGGAGGACACCGGAGCACCAGAGACAGGTGAGTATGTTTAGCATGTTTTTTTTTGGGGGGGGGGGGGGGGGGGTAGGGGGGATTCACCTCCCCCAGTCTAATTATAAAAAAGAAAAAAATTATACTGGACAATCTCTTTAAAGTGTGGTGCATTAGGGGTGTATATTAAAGGGGTTGTCCAGGCATAATTTGTTATGGTTTATCCTCAGGATAGGCCACAGATACCCGATCTGTAGGGGGCTGACCCCGGACCGATCAGCTGTTCGGAGCCACTTCTGATGCCCGTACTGTACACAATACAGGGCCAGAAGTAGAAAGCTCTGTCCAATGTAAAGGGGCTGGGCACCTTCACTGTATTTCAGCACTTATTGAAGTCAGTAGGAGCTGAGCTGCAGTGAAGGCGCCGGGCTGCTATACAGCGGATGGAGCTTTCTGTTTCCGGCCCTATGTTGTGTACAGAACAGGCACTGGAAGTGGCTCCGAACAGCTGATGGGGCCATGTGTCAGCCCTTTACCGATCAGGTATTTATGGCCTATCCAGAGCATAGGCCATAAAAAAGATTAACCCTGGACAACCCCTTTAATATGTTCCACACAGTTTAATGTCCCCCCCACAGGATGTTAGCCCCCATCACTGCTCCCACACAGTATAATGACCCCATCACTATTCCCCATACAGTATGGGGGACCAGTGAAGAGGCCACTATGTGGGGGGACCAGTGAAGTGACCATAGAAAAATTTGCCCAAGACAACCCCTTAAAAGAGGTTGTCCATAAACTGGAGCGACCACTGTGTTGGCCGCCAGGGAGGTGTAAAAATAAGAAAATTTTTAAAAAAGCATACTCACCTGTCCCCAGCACCCCGTGTTCCCCTGCCTGTGTCTGTTCGGTCTCATGGCGGCGCCTCATTTCTGGAAATCCTGTACCTAATTGGTCTTAGCGATCACATGAGGTGCAGGACTCCCAGCAAGGAGTCGCCGGCATGAGACTGAATGGACACTGGCAGCGGACAATAGAGTGCCGGGAACAGGTGAGTATGCTTTTTAATTTACTTATTATTTACTTTACACCTCCCGCCAGCTACATTGTTTGCTCCAATTCCTTCGACAACCTCTTTAAAGGATTTATCCATCTTCCTAATATTGATGGCCTGTCCTTAGGATAGGCCATCAATATTACATCTACGATGATACAACAGCCAGGACCTCTGCAGATCAGCTTTTCCAGGACAATGTGGCTACAGGTAAAGGTAACAATTCTAGGAGCCACGCTGTTCACTTGCCATACAAGGTGTAGCAGTAGGTTTAGGAAGTGCAGTGGTGCACATGGTATAGTGGGTGAGCAGCATGGCTCCCGGCAAGTTATTACCTTTAGCCGCCCTGTCTCGGTACCGCTGATCTGCAGGGGTTCTGATGGTGGGCCCCTAGAAACAATTCCACTGGTGGGCCCTAGACATCCCAGTCCGACACTGGGTGCAGACATTGCATTCAGAGCAAAACTTGCATGAACTAAAGCAGGTTCGTCTAGACCAAGAAGTGAAGGAATGGCAGAGCAGAGCTGGAGTTCTGGAACAAAGAGAAATGGAACTCAAAGTTAGAATATGTAGCCTGGAGAGGGCGCTGTCAGGATCTTGTGAAGATAATGAGAAATTGTCTGTTTTGGTGCAAAATAAAGACAAAGAATTGATGGAGATGTCGTCTGTCTATGCTTAGAATTTATAAACCTTACAGGAGAGTCACAAAGAAGTTGAGAAAAACCTGGAATCTGTGCAGATATTGTATGAGGACAAAGCCATTGCTTATGACAAGCTGGAAAAGGCCAAGAGAGAATTGGACTTCCAGATAGAAGACATGAGGATTCAGTCTGAGGAAAACATGTCCAATTTATCTGCTCAGATTGTAGATCTAAAAATGCTTGTTGCTAAACTAAAGGTGCAAGTGAACAAGCAGGAGGAAATTGCACGCATCAAGGAACAGCTGGAGTTTCAGATGGATCAAGTGAAGCGCGAGTCAGACATAAAATTGGAAGAGCACACTTTTCAGATAGAACAGTTAAAAACCGAAGTTGAATCTAAAAGAGAAGAATTGGATCGATTGCAGCAGTCTTTATCCAATACTGAACAGTTGGCATCTGCACTATCTTCAAAGCTGGCAGCACTAGAAGCTGAGAAGGACTCATTGCAGAGCCTGTTAACCTCTAAAGAATCAAAGCTGTTATCCATGAAAAACGTGACTCAAGAGAGAGAGTCTTTATTCAACCAAGAGCAAGATAAGAAAGCCACTGAGATATGGGACTCGAAGGAAAGACTTCATAAAAAGTCTGCAGATGAGCAGAAGCTTTATCAGAAGATGTTGGAGGATCAGTTCAATATAATTCAGGGAACAGTGGGGGAAGCAGAAAATATCATCCAGGATGCAGTTGCTAAACTTGATGATCCTCTACATATCCGCTGCACTAGTTCACCAGATTACCTGGTAAACCGAGCAAAAGTTGCTATAGACTCATTAACCTCCCTCTCGAATGGGCACTCCAAATACATACAGAATATGACAGATGCCTCTGACTTAGATGGAGCACTGGCACAGTTTGCACACTTAACAGCAGATACAATTGTAAATGGCAGTGCAACGTCTCACTTGGCACCACCAGACCATGGAGATTGTCTTGTAGACAACTGCTGGGAATGTGGAAGCCAGAGTTTACAGTATCTGAATGAGCTGAAGGATAAGCAGTCTTTGATGGATGCTGACCTGACAAATGTTAAAAGAACACTGCAGAATATCCTAGAATTAGGAGACATAGTGGATAAAGAGATGGCATCTACATCTGCTGCCATAGAAGATGCAGTGCGAAATATTGAAGAAGATCTGCAAGTTGCAATAGTAAGAACTGAGTTGGAGGATGTGCAGAAAAATGTGGCAATGAAGAAAGTTCCTGAGCTGGAAATAGAGATTTGTGCGCTACAGAAGGCGTAAGAATTGGAGAAAGCTGCCAGCATAGAGGCAGAGAAAGCAGAGCCATTAAGGCAGCCAGAACATGTAACCAAAAAGCATCTGGGTACTGACAGTAAAAACTGTGATGTTGGAAACTTGGTATCCCAGTCCTCCAGTGTTCGCACAGAGAATGAAAATAACTTGGAGAATGTTGAGATGACGATATCACCAGCTCCTGTACTGTCAGAAAGGGGTTTTCACGAAAATTCTTGCAATCTATCACAGTACTGCAACATGCCTCCAGGAAGTTATGCGTATGAGAAAGAGGAGGTAAGTAGAGTAGTAGAGTAAGTAGAGTATGGAAGTGGTTCTCCTGCTACCGTACAGATGTGGAAGTCTTATAAAGAAACCATTCTAATATATGATGAGGCAGTTGTTAAAGACATACCAGATGTAGTTCAATGTGATCTATTTTGTGAGGGTGTACTGTATAGTCCTCGTGCAGAAGGAGAAGATATTGCAGTACAGAGCTTGTGTATCTCAAACAAAGAGGAGAGCAAGCAGCTTATGTCTCCTAAACTTCTAAGCCTTGATGGTGATGGCGAAGATCAAAGGGATAAGAAACGTGGTGTGGAAAAACTACGTGAAGATCATACCCATGGCTACTTCGACTATATTGAAGAAAATAAATACAGCAGGTCTAAGTCCCCACAGCCACTGGTGGAAGAGGAAGATAAAAAACTGGATGAAACTAGTGTCTCGAATGGCAAAGTTTGCTTTGAGATAAAGGTTACAGAAAAGGTACCCGTGATACATTTATACTCTAAAGACATTGATGTGCATGAAGTAAGTGTTGGTTGGTCTCGGAGCTCCTGTGGATTCATGCTAGGTGAAGATGAAGATTCTTACGGCTATTTATTAAAGTAATCAAAGTTATGCAATGGGATGGCTGAAGACTATGGTGAGAAATATGATGAAAGTGACGTGATCCCCTGTATGGTGAATTTTGAAGGTGATGAAGTAGAACTTGCCTTTGCACAGAATGGCCAGGATCTTGGCGTAGCATTTAAAGTGAGGAGAAACCGGAAAACTCGACTGACTGGAACTTGGAGGTTGAGACCGCTAGATGGGGACATCTGGAGAGACACTGGACAAGTGTACAGGATTGAAGAGGGACGTCGACATAATATGTCTTGTCCCATTGTAGCTCACCCCATGGGTAGTGAGCTGAGGGGGAGGGTATGTGAGTGTGTGAACCCAGAGGGCGCTATTGAGCGACCCAGGGCCAGGCCTGAAAAGGCCCTCAGCCACACCTATGGGTGGGGCATAACTCCAGAGGGAGTGGATACAGCGGCAGAGCTGCTGTTGAGTCCTGCAGGAAGCAGGGACTGTGGAACCAGCCAAGGACAGAGAGGCGGTCTGTCCCAGGAGGGTTGGGGTCCACAGGGGACTTTTGCTTGAGCTGAACATGAGTCAGGCTGCTTGTTGCCCCAGAGGCTAGATAGGGGTCAAGGAGTGAGATAGGCCCAGGCTGTTTTTTGTTTTGTTATGTACCACCTTTAAAGTTGAAATAAAGCCATTTACTTTACACCAACACCGCTGTCGGGTCCAGGAGTCTGCCGCCATTGAGACTAATCCCCCCAAATTGCCACAATATATTGTAACTACACAACTATTCTAATTAATGCTTCATCAGGATAAGTCAATAGCCACTGTGTGTGTAATAGCCACAAGCACAAACAAACAGAGTGTCGTATGCAATAGCAACTATGTGCAAATACTAGCAGCAAGCACCAATAAACTGGCATAAATAAATGTATTCAATGTGTCTCCAGAAGAAGTCTCCATTAATAAGTCAAACCCAACAATAAATGAATTGTACCTCACATTAACAAGTTTGCAAAAAGAGATACAACATTCTTACCATCTCAACATCGGGCATGCAGCGATAAGGGTAACAGGAGCAGATGAGAATACTTGCCCTATATACACCCTAAAATCCACTGCATCCCAAGTAGCTCCTGCCCTTATAAGGGCAGTCCCAAACTATCCCTGTAATCCAGCCTTATGAGTCCCTATACGTATTTCTTCGTAGTTGCCTCCCTCCATCTCAGCTGTGAGTGCCAGCTGATGCTGGCTTCCGTAACGCTGGGCTGCCGCGCTGTAACATATACGTGCTCGTGGCAACCGGCACTCTGTCTGTGATGTCACTGCTCGTGACGTTCACTGGGGCCGTGACCCAGAATCATAGCGATAGGACACCGTAGCGTCCTATACAACGCTGACAATTCTTGTGGAGAATATCCAATCTCCAAACCATCAGTGTAAAGAATATAACTATTAATAGTTTAATTATATATACAGGAATGAATACTTATATGTATATTAGCAGCATATGAATAAAAGATTAGCAGCATAAGAATCAAATATAGGCACATTTTCCCCAAATCTATACAATTTAGATAAGGGGGGAAAAAAAGGGAGTACACAGGAAAAAATTACATAGACAAAAATTACATAGAAAAAGAGGGGCTAAGAAAGGAGCCGGTACGGAAGGGGAGGAAGGGAGCTGAAAGGTGGGAATTGAAGGATTGAAAAGAGTTGCTTACGGCTAAATTGTGGGGGTAAAAAAGGCAGTTATTAAATTATTGCCTTTCATCGATATATCTCAATTAATTGGCAACAAAACTGCCTAATAGCAATTGCTCATTTTAGCCTTTTAGCTCTAAAGTATCCAAATGGAATATCCATTTGGCTTCCCGTTGTAATAACCTCCTATCCAAGTCACTTCCTCTAATATTAGGGTGTACTACAACAATTCCCATGAAAGAGACACATTTTGAGTTCCCTCCATGTACTTGAAAGATGTGATTGGATAGTGGTGTATCCCTCTGATGTCTTATACCTCCTAGGTGTTCACCCACTCTGCGTGTTAATTCACGTCCAGTCTTCCCTATATACTTGGTGCCACATATGCACGTTGGCTTTGTAAATCACGCCTTTAGACTTACAGTTGATAAAACTGTTAATTTTAAAAGAAGCACCCATTACATTACCAATAAACTCCTTGCCAGTTTGTATATAGGGACATGCAACACATCCCCTACATCTGAAATAGCCCTTAATCTGTCAATCCAACCAAGTCCCTCTTATTGCTGGGGGTTTGAAATGGCTGTGGACCACACGATCCCCAATGGTAAGTAATATGGGGGAATTGTCCTATGACATCTTTAATATTATTTCATTATCTATGGTCAGAATGTACCAGTATTTTGTCAGCACGTTACGTACCTGTTATCATACGTCCCAATTAACCGGATGTTTTTCTCCTCCTTCCTTATACCCGGTTGTGAATGCAATAAAGAGATTCTTGGTCGTGAAAGGACTTGTTGATATGTAGATCTTAAAAGTTCATCTGGGTAGCCTCTCTCAAGAAATCTCTGGCGAAGGTCATCTGCTTGGATTTTGAAAGGACTGTAAGGAAATCTACCTCTGAACGACTCCATTTGAAGGTAAGTTTGATATTTTTATCATTTTCATTGAGATGAACCATGAAGATCTCAAGATCGTTGACTGTGCCCTGCCAAATCATAAGGATGTCATCAATATTCCTCCCCCAAAATTGAACATGTTCAATCAAAGGGGGAGGTTCTGTAAGAAAAATACAACGCTCCCACAGCCCCAGGAACAAATTAGCGTATGAGGGCGCACAAGACTCCCCCATCGCTGTTCTCTGGAGCTGTAGGTAAAAAAATGTTTTTAAAAAGAAAAAAATTATGAGTAAGGGCAAAGAGCAATAAGTCACATATTAACTTACCCAAATCTTCATCAATTGTAGACATATCAATAAAAGTTCGTACAGCTTCTAGGCCATCATGGTGCTTTATAGACATATACAATGATTCCACATCACAAGTAACCAGAAGCATATCAGGTTCGAGATCAATTCCATCGATCTTCAACAAAACATCAGAGGTATCCTTAATATACGAAGGTAATGTCTCAATTATGGATTTCAGGTGGAAGTCAATGAACTTGCAGATTGGTTCACATAAACTATTATTACCTGATACTATGGGGCGTACAGGTGGACATATAAAATTTTTGTGTACTTTTGGGAGCATTTAAAAAGTTGATCTGCGGTTTCAGTGGATGTATTGTTTCCCCCAAATATTGTGTCTATTTGTAATCTCCACGACGCCTCACGTGCCCTAAGGTCCATCACGGTTGATGGATAAACACTTCTGTAAATAAATACAGGAAATTTGAAAACACACAAAAAGAGGGGGCTCATATCAAAGCAATCATATATATGAAAGCGTAGAATCGCTAACCAGAAATAACAAAAAAATTCTACACAAAATATAATATAAAAGTATATAATTTATTAAATACAAAAATTACAAAACAAATACATCACAATGGGGTTAAACTAAAAAATACATCCACAATGAAACGTAATACACGTGGTAGTGGAGGTATATATTAAATGTGTAAATACTATGTATGACCACTCTCCATTAGGTCACATATATTGAAATAAAATTGAGACTTAGGGCATGTGAGGCGTTGTGGAGATTACAAATCGACGCAATATTTGGAGGAAACAATACATCCACTGAAACCGCAGATCAACGTACAGTGAGAGAGCTGAAACATTCTTTGAAACAAACCTTAGATAGACAAACTAAAGTATGGTGGAACAAAGTCTCTTTGGAAAATTATCTGGGTAAGCAACTCATTCCACGTGGATTGCATATACAACTTTTTCCATCCTTTGGTATTCTTAACAATGATTTTGCAGATCGTTGGGAAAGTATTTGTAATAACAGCAGCAAAGCTCTTATGGAATTGATTGTCTAGTATAATAGTAAGAATTTGGATGACCTTAACACGGAAATTGAAAAACTAGAACAAGAGCTAAAGAGGAGATTGACCTCTTCTGACCTTGAAGTTATGCATAAGGAATTAAACGATTCACTATCGACATGGGAAAAACAAATTCAGCAGTTTAAGAGCAAAAAATATTAAAGAGATTTACTTGATATGCAAAACAACAGAGTTTACAAATGGAGGTTCTCTAAAGATATATCAAGAAGTAGAAGTTCCTCCATCTCTTCTTTCGGCTCTACAGGTGATTCAGGTCAGTGGTGAACCTAGCCTCTTTGCTGCCTGAGGCGGAGTATCGAAAGACGCCCCCCCCCCCCAAAAAAAAAAAAATAAAATTGCGTTTACTTGCTGTTAGCGTCACATGCTGTTATTGTCGTACAATAAACATACACAAACTTATGAAACAGATTTTAAGAATTCTTCTTACTGTATTACTTCAGTATCAGAAATCAACAACACGGCATTAACAATGAAAGTAACTTCACACATCTTCTGCTTGGTGCATGGACGAGCCAACGTGGCCCCCATTCTCTATAATAAGAGTGCTGCAGATAGCTGAGTACTGTACTTTAGGTATCTTCGGCGTGCCCATCGAAATGAATGAGAGCCACACGGGTCCGTCCATCCACCAAGCGACACACCTATATATATGGCTGCGGTCAGGCTGAATTCCCACCCAGTGGGGGAAAAAACAATTCTCAGGCTCAGTGGGGGTCTCAGCAGACAGACCCACATCAATCAGGTATTTATCCTCTATCATTTAGGTGAATACAGTGCATTAACATTTTGTGACTTACAGGTGACGTCTCTGACTAATCCTTCACATTTCCTGTCTCTTCCCTTTGGACCGCCATGACCACTTCTTCCAGCTGTGACTTGTTTCTGTAAAGTTTGCAACACAGACATCTTTGGCTCCTCACTTTTCCAGGCATCCGACCCACATTGTCACCTGCACACCCATCCTGTTGCTACCCCAATTATAAAATATATGATATAAACCCGCCATAATGAATAATACCCCCAAGTGCATCTTTATATTAATAATGTCCGCGTGTACCCTGTATAAATAGTGCTCCTTATTAATAATGCCCCAGGTGTTAACTAATTAAAAGGTTTTCCAGGTCATTAATAAACTAATCAGTGGGGCTCAAAAACCCAGGACACCACTGATCAGCTGTTTGAATGAACTGTGGTACCTGTGTAAGCGGCGTGACCGCTTCTCTGTTTACATAGTGTCATTCATCTCATAATGGCCATGTAATGTAACTACAGCCTTGTCCTATACACGTCTATGTGACAAGACTAATTACATCACACGGTCACTATAAACAGACAGCGTATGATATAAATAGGCGCCATAGCCCCTTCATACAACTGATCAGAGGGGGAGTCCACTGATCTTTTATTGATAATCTGTCCTAAGGATAGAACATCAATAAAAATGAGCTGGAAAGCCCCTTTAATAAAGTCCAAGTGCCACCTTAAAGGGGTAGTCCAGGATTACCACTTTTTTAATATGATGCTGGGGAAGGTGCTCCGGTGTCTACCAGCACTTTTCAGTCCTGCTGCTCTGGTGTTTTCTTCCCCACATCACTGTGATGTCCTGTGTCAGCGACCTCAGCGGTCATGTGTGGTGGGGACTTCCGCCAGAAGAAAACACCAGAGCAGCAGAACCAGACTGCGGTGGGAGATATCGGAGCACAAGGGACAGTATTACACGGTATTATGGCCCACAGCGGCCCCTACACACAGTATTATACCCCGCAGAGGCCCCTGCACACGGTATTATGCCCCGCAGCGGCCCCTGCGCAGGGTATTATTATGCCCAGCAGCAGCCCCTGCACACGGTATTATGCTCAATAGTGGCCCATGCACACAGTATTATGCCTCATAGTGGCCCCTGCACTCGGTATTATGCCCCGCAGCGGCCCCTGCACATAGTATTATGCTCCATAGTGGCCCCTACACTCGGTATTATACTCCATAGTAACCCACCCATGAACTATTATTATACTCTGGAGTCTAAAAGACCCTGGGCTCCGGTGCACTCCCTGCTTTCGGCCCTCTTCAATGTCGCACAGACCGGCATTGCAACATAATGACGTCGGCCTGGCTCACGTGACGCAGGTGACGTCACCAAAGAAGGCTGAAGCCTGCTGGGAGTAACATCGGATCGCCGGAGAGGTGAGTAACAATGGTTTTTATGTTTATCACCTCCTCTGGGTCTCCGATTATTATACTCCGGGGTCTTTTCAGACCCCAGAGTATAATAATAGTAGTATTTGGCCTCACTTAGTGATCCCCGCAGCCGCTCACAGCCGCTTCTGATTCCCCCTTCTGCGTCCAATAGCAGAAGGGGAAGCTGAGGCGGCCACAGCAGGCACGGGGATTGATAAGTAAATAGGCCGTTACCTGCTGAGTTTACTCCAGCAGGTTACGGCCTATTTATATATATATATAAAAAAGTTATCCTCACCTACCTGCGATGCCATGATGCAGCCGCCGCCGCCTCTTCTTTACCCGCATCCGCGTCTCAGCGTAGGATGCGCGATGACGTCGTTGTATCGCCACCTGCACAGAGATGCGACGTCTCGTAAACCAGCCCAGGACAGGTATTGCGCAGCTTTGTTTTTTCTTTTAAGCGGCCTGTCCTGGGCCGGTTTACAGTAAATAGAATGTAAAAAAATTCCGCCCCTCAGACAGTGCCGCCTGAGGCAGCCGCCTCACTACGCCTCATTAGCGGTGCACCCCTGATTCAGGTTATTCATTAAAGGGATGAGAGAGACATTTTACTCGTCAGTAAGAGGAAACATGATAACTTAGATGCAGTACAAAACAAAAGACCCACATTACCACAGATAAATACTATGGTAAGTCATAATAACAATTTACAGATAATTAATCTATCTGAGCGGGTATTGACAAAGGCACAATGTGAAGTTTTGAACCTGGGACTCAATTTTGCACCTTCTTCTAGGTTTGACACCTTTACTACGATTAAAGATTTACATTTGTTCGCAATAAAATTGATCCTCAAAAAACTGCATTATAAACAAGATTTTGATTCTCTGTTTTCAACATCAGCAGAATTACAGACCTTACAAGAGTTATTTGAAGAACACCATACTGAAATAACAGGTAACTTTCCATTGGGCTTTATACCCAAGTCTAAAAAATTTCCACCACTTAACCTTGTGAGTAATGTTGATATTTTTGTGAGCATGGTTAGTGAAGATTTAAAGAAAATCACTCCTAAAATCCATAACGATAATTGTTCTCCCTACCATCGGCAAGCAATACAAGAGTTATCTTTAATGACAGACCTTGTGATTAAACAATCAGACAAGGAAGGAAACGTGATGTTATGGCCTAAGAAGATGTATGAACGAGAAGCGAATCGCCAATTGAAGGATTCTGCATGTTATAAAAGATTGTCTTTTAATCCTCTTCAAAAATTTTCCACTGAACTGCTTTCTATTTTACAGGAGGCAGCTGAGAAGTGAATCCTTCTACAAAAACAGCTGACATATCTTCTGCCTGAATCACCATCTGTAGCAACTTTTTACATGCTCCCGAAAGTACACAAAAATTTATTATGTCCACCTGGACGCCCCATAGTATCAGGTAATAATAATCTATGTGATCCAATCTGAAAGTTCATTGACCTCCACCTGAAATCCATAATTGAGACATTACCTTCGTATATTAACCCCTTAAAGACCCAGCCCAAAAGTGCGTTAAGGACCAGGCCTCGTTTTTCAAAACTGTCATGTGTCACTTTATATGGCAATAACTTTGAGATGTCTTAACTTACACAAGTGATTTTGAGACTGTTTTTTCGTGACACATTGTACTTCATGTTAGTGATAAACATTAATGAATATTTTTGTATTTATTTATAAAAAAAATAGGAAATTTGATGGAAATTTGGAAAAAAATCACAATTTTCAAAATGTGAAATGCTCTGCTTTTCAGACAGATAGTCATACCACCCAAATACATTAATACATATTATCTACCATATATCTGCTATATATCGGCATCATGTTTTAATCGTCCTGTAATTTATTTTGGATGTTAGAAGGTTTACAAGTGTAATAGCGATTTTGCAGATTTACAAGAAAATTTCCCAAACTAATTTTTTAGGGACCACTTCAGTTCTGAAGAGGATTATAATGGCCTATATATTAGAAACCCCCATAAATGACCCCATTTTCAAAACTGCACCCCTCAAATAATTCAAAATAACATTTGGGAAGTTTGTTAACCCTTTAAGCATTTCACTGGAATTAAAACAATATGGAGGTGAAATTTAGACATTTAATTTTTTCCCACTAATTCCTTAATTTAGCCCTAAAATTAACACATTCACAAAGGGTTAAAGGAGAAAATGTATCTCACAGTTTGTTATGCAATTTCTCCCGAGCACGGAAATACCCCACAAGTGGGTGTAAACTGATGTTTGGGCGAATGGCAGCGTACGGAAGGGGAGGAGCGACACTGGACGTCTGAAAAGCAGATTTTGCTGGAATAGTTCTCATTTGCAAAGCCCCTAGAGTACCAATACAAAGGAAAACCCCAAAAAGTGACCCCATTTTGGAAACTACACCCCTCACAGAATTCATCAAGGGGTATAGTGAGCATTTTGACCTTACAGCCGTTTCACAGATTTTGCTAACACTGGGATGTATAAATGAAACATTACTAAAATGTTACTTTATCCCCAAAGTTTTCATTTTCACAAGGGGTTAAAGGAGAAAAAGCACCCCACAGTTTGCAAAACAATTGCTCCTGAACACGGCAATACCCCATATGTGGTCGTAATCTGCTGTATGGGTACATGGCAGGTGCTCAGAATGGAAAGAGCGCTATCTGGCTTTTGTAGGGCAGATTTTGGTGGAATAGTTTTCAGGTACCATGTCGCATTTGCAGAGCCCCCAAAGTACCAATAGAGTGGAAGCCCCCTAAAAGTGACCCCTCACAGAACATATCAAGGGGTATAGTGAGTATTTTGACCCTACAGCTGTTTCACAGATTTTATTAACATTGGGACATTAAAATGAAATATTACTTTTTTTTCCAATAAACCGTCAATTTAGCCCCAAATTTTTCATTTGCACAAGAGGACAAAGGAGAAAAAGCTCCCCAAAGTTCATTACACAATTTCTCCTGAACACAGAAATGCCCCATATGTGGTTGTAATCTGCGGCATGGGTACGTGGCAGGGCTCAAAATGGAAAGAGCGCTATTTAGCTTTTGGAGGGCAGATTTTGCTGGAATAGATTTCAGGTGCATTTTTTTGTGGCATCAGAGACATGAACTCCTAAAACTATTAAGTGGGCTATCCCGGGGACAAAAAAAATTAAATATCTGGGTATAAACTGCTGCTTGGGCACACAGCAGGGCTCAGAAGGGAAGGAGCACTGTGTTTTTTTAGCTTTTGGAGTACTTTCTGGTCGCCATGTTATTTTGGCAGAGCCCTGGAGGTGCCAGTAAATTGGAAGTGACCCCCATTTTGTAGGGGCAATTTTAGCGTCTCTGCAAATGTGACATGGCGTCCAAAAAAACAACAATCTAAATATGCGCTCCAAAAGCACATAGCGCTCCTTCACATTTGCGCCCTGCTGTGTGCCCAACAACTTAACAACGCCATATGTGGGTATAAACTGCTGTTTGGGCACAGCCGGGCACAGAAGGGAAGGAGCGCTATTTTGGTTTTTGGAGCACAGTTTGCTTTTTGGACACCATGCCACTTTTGCAGAGCCCATGAATTGCCAGTAAAGTGAAATCCGCAGACATCTCACCCCATTTTGGAAACTATACCTTTCAAGGGATTTATCAAGTGGGGTAGCGAGCATTATTAACCCTTAAGTGTTGCATTCTTTTAATTTCCAGAAATGAATGCGCAGCTAATGAAAAGTTAAAAATGAAATTTTTCTATAGATACTCCATTTCAGTGCCCAATATGTTGTGCCCAGTTTATGTCTGCACAGACACACACTCCAAAAACTGGTGAGCGGGGATCCCGGGCACAACAGCTTTTGGAGCGTTCATCTCTGATACAAGCCGGGCACAACATATTACGCACTGAAATGCCGTATTCCTGGAAAAATTGTCATTTTCGCCTTTCACCATCAGCTGCGTATTCATTTATGGATAATAAATTATAGCAACACTTGGGGGTTAAAAATGCTCACTGTACCCCTGGATAAATTCCTTCAGGGGTGTAGTTTCCAAAATGGGGTGACATGTCAGGGGATTCCACTGTACTGGCATTTCAGCTCTGCAAAAGTGCAATGGCGTACAAAAACCAAACCGTCCAAGTCTGTGCTCCAAAAACCAAATAGTGCTCCTTCCCTACTGTGCCCGGCTGTGCCCAAACAGCAGTTTATACCCACATATGACATTAAGTACATTATCCTGAGTACACCAGTGTCATACATGTGGGTATAAACTGCTGTTTGGGCACACAGTAGGGCGCAGAAGGGAAGGAGCGCTGTGTGGCTTTTGGAGAGCAGATTCAAATGTTTGGGATCTGGATGCCATGTCATGTTTGCAGAGCCTCTAAAGTACCAGTAAAGTGGAATCCCCTAGGGAATGACCCCATTTTGAAAAGTGCACCCCTCAAAGAATCAAGGGTTGTAGCGAGCATTAGTATCCCAGACGTAACTGCACAGCGGATGGGGAAAAGTGAATGAATATGTAATCTGTGCGTAGTATATTGGGTACACTAAATTCCCTACTATTTCCCCAGTAGTTCCTATTATTGGGGAGGTCACTCTGGGGGTCACTTCTGGTTTATTATCCCTTGTAAGCTCTAAATCTGGTTTGTACCCTAATATACGCTCGCACAGCTTATACATTCCCTTCCTGCCGCAGCCAGTTATGTTCGAATGATTTGGCTATTTTTGGGGTTTTTTGTCTTCACATTGTACGAGCTATATTTTCTTTATTTCTCTGGTGATGTAGCCATATGAGGGCTTGTTGTTTGCAGCATGAGATGTATTTTTTAATGACATCATTTTTAAGTGCTTACAACTTATTAAATACATTTATTAACTCTTTCTTGGTGGATTAACAAACAACCCCATCAATTCTGGCACTGCGTTTTACCTTTTAAATTTTTCACAATGCAGCGTAGAGCATAAGTAACATGTTACCTTTATTCTGCGGGTCAGTACGATTACGGCGATACCTCATTTATACTGTTTTTTATGTGATACCAATTTTGCAGAACAAAAACCCATTTGGGGACATAAATCTATTTTTTTTGCATTGCCATCTTCTAAGATGCGTAGCATTTTTATTTTTCAGTTTAGAGAGTTGGTTTAGGGCTTATTTTTTGCGGGACAACCTGTGCTTTTTATTGGTACTGTTTTGGGGTACATATGACTTTTTGATCACTTTTTATGGCATATTTTGTAAGGTGAGATGGCGAAAAATCATTACTTTTGGCGGGTTTTTTCCGTTTTTTTTTCCCGACGTTCACCGTGTACATTAAATATGGTTTCAGTTTTATTGTACAGGTTGTTACGGACGCAGTGATACCAAATATGTATTGTTTTTATTCATTTTTAGGTTTATTTTTTATATAATTCATTTTATATAGAAAAAGGGAATTTTTGGGGCTTTATTCTTTTATTAATTTTTTTTTTGACCGCGGCATCCAAGGGGTTAAAACCTCCGATCGGAACTCAGTCCCGACCGGGGGTTATGGAGTAGGGTGTTAGCTGTCAGTTACAACTAACACCCGGTTCCGATGCCGCCCGCTCAGATAGTGAGCGGGCGGCCGGCCTCGGGCGTAGTATTACGCCCTGGTGCGCTAAGTACCTAGTGCCCAGGATGTAATAGTAAGTCCAAGGTCATTAAGGGGTTAAGGATACCTCTGAAGTTTTGTTGAAGATCGATGGAATTCATCTCGAACCTGATATGCTTCTGGTTACTTGTGATGTGGAATCATTGTATACGTCTCTAAAGCACCATGATGGCCTAGAAGCTGTACGAACTTTTATTGATATGTCTACAATTGATGAAGATTTGGGTAAGTTAATATGTGACTCTGCTCTTTGCCATTACTCATAATTTTTTCTTTTTAAAAACATTTTTTACCTACAGCTTCAGGGAACAGCGATGGGGGCGTCTTGTGCGCCCTCATACGCTTATTTGTTCCTGGGGCTGTGGGAGCGTTGTATTTTTCTTACAGAACCTCCCCCTTTAATTGAACATGTTCAATTTTGGGGGAGGAATATTGATGACATCCTTATGATTTGGCAGGGCACAGTCAACGATCTTGAGATCTTCATGGTTCATCTCAATCAAAATGATAAAAATATCAAACTTACCTTCAAATGGAGTCGTTCAGAGGTAGATTTCCTTGATCTCAAACTTCAGGTGGCTAATGATGGAAGTATTCAGACTGATTTGTTTCGAAAAGAGACTGCAACTAATTCTCTTTTACATTATAATTCATCACACCCGGCGAGTCTACTGAGAATTATACCTAACGGACAATTTTTACGCATTCGCCGGATCTGTTCAACTGAAGAAAACTTCACCCATTCTGCCTGTGAACTTGGAAAACGCTTCCGTGAACGGGGTTATGAAGAACGCTATATACAAAAGGGAATGCAGAGGGCAATTTCCACAACCTGCAGAGATGCCATGAAGACTAAAACAAAAAACCTGAATACACAGAATCAGATAAGATTCATCACCACTTACAATTCGAAATGGTTTGAAACTCGACGCATTCTTAAAAAGCATTGGGGGATCCTTACAAACCTACATTAACCTACATTAACATATAGGAGGTCCAAGAACCTGAAAGACACTTTAGTGCATAGTCACTACATACCAAGTCCATCTGAATTTCTTTTTGGAGGAAAAGGACCAACTTGGGGTTGTCGTCCTTGTGGTAAATGCGTGGCATGTTGTAATATTGAATCTTCAACCCAATTTTGGAACTCTGCTCGTTCCCGGTTCTATGAAATACGCCACAGTCTTAACTGTCAATCTACTGGGGTCATTTATTTTGCCTTATGTCCTTGTGATCTCATTTATGTGGGCTTGACTACATGTGAATTCAAAAGGCGTATTCGTGAACACGTCCTTGGGATTACAAATGCAGCCAACATCGAAGATGTTACCACTTTAACCCCTTAACGACCCAGGGCGTAATAGTACGTCCTGAGTCGCATGACGATGTATGGAGAGCGCTCAGGAGCTGAGCGCTCTCCATACACCGCGGGTGTCGGCCGTATAATACAGCCAGGACCCGCAGCTAACAACAGCGATCGGTGCCTGCACCGATCGCGGCTGTTAACCCTTTAGAAGCCGCGGTCAAACGCGACCGCGGCATCTAAATTGCCGAGCCGCCAAGGGCGCCGCCATTTTTACCTGATCACCGCCCTCCAGAACGTCATCGGAGGGCGGCGCTTGGTTGCCATGACAGCCGGGAGCCTATTGAAGGCTCCCAGGCCTGTCATTACAGTATAGCTATTACGCGATGCCAGAGGCATCGTCTAATAGCAGTGAAGGCATTTTGCTATTCACTGCGATAGAGTAGTATTGCAGTGAATAGTATGATTGATCAGACTCCCTAGGTTTCAAGGTCCATCGGGAGTCTGATCATACAAGTAAAAGTATAAAAAAAAAAGTTTTTAAAAGTATGTAAAAATTAAAAAAAACACAAAAGTTCAAATCACCCCCCTTTCCCTAGATCAGATATAAAAGTAAATAAACAAAAGTAAATATAAACACATTAGGTATCCCCGTGCTCCAAAATGCCCGAACTATTAAAATATTAAAATATTTATCCCATACGGTGAACGGCGTAGCGGGGAAAAAAAAATCAAAATGGCCAAATGGCGTTTTTTTCAACACTTTGTCTCCTATAAAAAATTGAATAAATTTGGTATCGACGTGTTCGTACTGACCCGCAGAATACAGGTAACATGTCATTTTTACCACAGAGTGAATGGTGTAAAAATTAAACCCATATGAATTTGGCGCAAATGCAGTTTTTCTCCAATTGCACCTCATTCTGAATTTTTTTCCAGCTTCCCAGTACATTGCACAGCATATTGAATAGAGACATTACAAAGTACAATTTGTTTCGCAAACAATAAGCCATCATGTGACTCTGTGAACTGAAAAATGAAAAAGTTATGGCTCTTGGAATGTGGGGAGGGAAAAAATGAAAATGCAAAAACAAAAAATGGCCCGGTCATTAAGGGGTTAAAAACTATACCTAAACATTTCAAGCTTCATCACAATTCAGACCCAACAGGTTTTCGAATTTGGGCCATTGATCAGGTATTATCTGGACCCAGAGGCCCCGGGCCCACTGAATTTTTGGGGGCCCACCCTGGGGCCACCATTAATACAGAATTAATTTCTAACTAGATCGGTGTCTGCAGACACCGATCTAGTTACAATGCTTCCTGGTGCTTAACTGTCTTGTAAACCGCAAGCCAATACAGGCCTGCGGCTTACAAGACGCCGAGACCACAGACGATGTCTGCTTCTCAGCACGGGGCGCGATGACGTTCATCATCGCAGGTGAGTATGACTTTTTTTTTGTGTGGGTATATTAATAGTATAAGGGGTAGATAGAAGGGAGAAATATAACTATAAAGGGAGGATTCATTAGGGGGCATTATGACGATGGGGGGGTCCTTTATATAAGGGTTATTGGTGGGTCCTTTATATAAGGGTTATTAGGGGGTATTATTAATACAAGGGGGAGGTTATTTTTATAAGGAGCCATTAGGGGGCATCATTTATATTAGGAGGCATTATGAACACAAGGGGGTGGTCATTGATATAAGGGGTCATTAGAGGTGCAGAATTTATGTCAGGGGGAATTAGGGGCATAATATGAGGGAGCAATTAATTTAATGAAAGTGGCACTTGGGCTTTATTAAGACTAAGGCCCCACGTAGCGGGCTGCAGGAAAAACCGCGGCGGTAACATTGTGGTTTTTCCTGCAGCGCTTTTCACAGAAGGTCCGCAGAGGTTTCCCCTGTGGACTTTCTGTTTTCAATACAGCTATATGGAAACTGCCGGTGTTTCCATAGGTATAATTGACATGCTGCGATTTCCAAAACCGCAACGGTTTTGGAAATCGCAGTGCGTCTGCTGCACATATTTTTCCGTAATGTGTGGATGGGATTTGCTAGAATGCCACGGTTTTTTTCTGTGGGTTTTCGCCACAAGGGGCCACATCCCATCCCCACTTTGCAGTAAAATATGCGCAGCGGAAACGCTGCGATTTCCAAAACAGTCGCAGTTTTGGAAATCGCAGCATGTCAATTATACCTACCTACCTACAGAAACGCCGGCGGTTTCCCTATAGATATAATTGAAGCTGAAAGTCCGCAGAGGAAACCTCTGCAAACATTCTGTGCAAAGGGCTGCAAGAAAAACCGTGATGCGTCGCCGCTGCGGTTTTTCCCACAGCTGTTTTTTGCAGCAGGACGCCACATGGGGCCTTAGCCTTAAGGAGTTTTCCAGCTCATTTTTATTGATGATCTATCCTCAGAATAAATCAATAAGAGATAAGTGATTTCCCACTGATCAGCTGTATGAAGGGGCTATGGCGCCTGTTTATATCACACGCTGTCTGTTTATAGTGACCATGTGATGTCATTACAGCCTTGTCACATAGACGTGGATAGGATGAGGCTGTAGTTACATTACATGGCCGCTATGAAAAGAATGACACAGAGAAGGGGTCACGGCGCTTACACAGGTACCACAGTTCATTCAAACAGCTGATCCTGGGAGTCCCGGGTATTGGAACCCCAATAATTTTTTTTTCCCTTTTTTTTTCCCTTTTCAATTGGGAAATACCTGGGACATTATTAATAAGGGGCACTATTTAAAGGGGGTGCACAGGGAAGTTATTAATTTAAAGATGCACTTAGGGGTGTTATTCATTATGGGGGGTTATATTATATATTTTATAATTGTGGGTAGCAGCAGGATGGGGGCTTTGTGCAGGTGAGGACAATATGGGTCAGGTGCCTGGAAAAGTGAGGAGCCAAAGATGTCTGTGTTGCAAACTTTACAGAGACTGGAAGAAGTGGTCATGGCTGTCCAGATAAAAGAGACGGGGAATGTGAATGATTAGTCAGAGACGTCACCTGTAAGTCACAAAATGTTACTGCACTGTATTCACCCTGTGTAGAGCCGCTATATACCACTATACGCTCACCGTATACTCATAGTATCGGTATACGAACATGTCCAAGTTGGGGGCCCACTTGGACATGTTTGCCCCCCCCCTGTGCTGACCAAAATCAGGCAAGTGGAAACAATATTTAGCCCAGAAAGAAAGCAGATGGATATTTACTTTGGATACTGTTTCACCCATAGGTCTTAATGAACATGTAAGTTTTGTTTCATTTTTATAAATTTATAATTTTTTTTTTCTCTCTCTTTATTTTAATTTTACTGCTGCGGTTTCTTGTATGTTTCTACTTTTTGGGCCAAGATTTGTTTTTCTAATTTTTTGGCTTATTTTATTTTTAATTTATTTTGTCTTACTATTTTCTCTTTATTGTCTGATTTTATTTATGGTGTCTGTTTTTTGATCCACAGATAGTATGTCCTTATATTCTTATGGCATCTTTTAGAATATCTACGGCTCATATCTCCATTGATTGACAGCACATTTATATTACATCTGTGCTCCGCCTGCATAATTTGACAGAATTTATATATTATACCTTCTGTTTTGCTTTTATAAATTGACAATGGCTATAATATTGTATTCTTTTATCATCAGATCTAATTAACACATATTTCCTTGATAATTTATGTCTCCGGTTTACTGTATATTTTTATATAGTTGCGGGGATTCTTGTTTGTCTCGGCGGCGCGCATGCGCTGTTGGTTGCGAGATGTTTCACTCTTATGCGCATGTGTCTTTCTGAGATATGTCATGATTATATACCAAATCTCTCGTTACCTTTCTTTGCCTTCACGCATGCGCAGTAACAGTTTTACCCCACGCAGAGACGCTACTTATGTTTGTTAATCGGTAGGCAGGTTTTATCATATATGATTATAATATGCCGCTGTTGTGATACTTCCCTATATAAAGGACACCATTTCATCTTGGCTTTACCCCCTGATGAAGCCATATTTGGCGAAACGCGCGTTGGGGCGCATTCTACACGTGGTATGTGAGGTTTCTTTTTTACTTATACATTTAGGGACATTGCCTTGGTCTGTTTATTACTTGTCATAGGTGGTGACTGTATGCCTATTCTTCTGCTTATCATTATACCATTTTGCTCCTTTTTGGGAACACCTTTTTGTTTCTGCATTATACCTTTCTGCATTGAAACAATCTTTGTTTATTTGTTCATAGCAGATCTGTGGCTTCCAGTCTCCATTTTATTTCAATATATGTGACCTAATGGAGAGTGGTCATGTCCCTACATATTTACACATTTAATATATACCTCCACTACCACGTGTATTACGTTTCGTTATTGATGTATTTTTTAGTTTACCCCCATTGTGATGTATTTTTGTAATTTTTGTAGTTAATAAATTATATAATTTTATATTTTGTGTAGAATTTTTTTGTTATTTATATAAAAATCAGGTACAGCATAGGGACCAGGGTCAAATGTAAACTTTATTGATGACTTTGTGTATGTGTTGTGTGTTTGGTGCACCTCTTTTGGTGCTGAGAGGAGATCTGGACGATGGTAAACGTCTGAGTCACAGCACCAATAACTTCCTGGTTATGTTATGTTCGGAGGGTTATTACATAAAAATACCCCTCTGATTAGGCTCAGAGGGGTATTACATTATCCCTCTATTTGACAATCTGATTGATAGGAGAGGGGATAACATGGACAGAAGTCCATGCTACCTCTTCCCATGGAGTCACATACAGGTTATGCACGGACGATGATGATTTATCATCGTCTCTGCAGTCTTCAGCTCTGCTTCTTCCCCCTCCTTCCTCCTTCAGCAGCTCTAAGATTTGGTTGTGTAGTGGATTGTGAAATAAATGGCATAGGTTCAGAGAATTGTGCCTTTAGTCTGAGGTTCCTATAAAATCTCTGTAGATCAATTTCTAAATGAAAGGTGTTGAAGTTATAGAAAGGACAGAAAAAAAAGTCCTTTTTGTAGGAGGAATATATTCAAGAGCACAACTTAGTACCAGTACTAGACTGATATAGTTTTACCGAATGATTAATAATATCTTATACTGTATATTATTCACTATACTAATCAGATTGTTGGGAAGCAAAAGCGAATTTCTGATTGTATTTATTTCCATATAAGTGTATTATGTACTCCTTATTGGACTATATCTAATAATAATGTTACTTTTTCTAATAAACAGATTGTCTGATGAAGGTTCTGTATAAACCGAAACATCACAATGTGTAAATGTATAGACTGCAAATAAATAAACCACACTACTCTCACTACTACTACTTTGGCTAGAGGGAAAAAGAAGCGTCATGACCTAATCTTGAACCAGATTCCACCTTTCAAAGCCCATTTAAATGAATGGGAGGCATGGGGCTACTTTGCCACCGCTAACTTTATAGTAGACTATATGCGGTAGCAGTGAATTTGTCACTCAAGATATCGGTTCGATTGTTTACAGTGCTGAGGTTGCACCCTCATACAATCTTGACCTCTACTTGTGTTGTGCAGTTGCACCATTTCCCATTATCAATAGAAGTAAATAATTGTTTGGGTTCAGCTCTGCATTTTTCATTTTTGTAGTTCTGTTCTGTCATTGAAGCAAAACATTGAGGGCAGAGCAAGATCTGTCATATATACCACTGACTAGTCATGTTTCCAGCATGGTGTCCAATGCAGCCTAAAACTGGGTTTTCAGCAGTTTTTCAGTGATATTTAGTCCATAGTGCTATTATGTCTTGCAGAAGCCATTGGATGGCATGGTCACATAACTGTACTATGTGGAAAAGGCCTAATGAATGTAAGTGATACCATAGGACAGAGTTTTAATGGTAGCTAAATATTTGGTTGTAGGTTTAACTCTTAAAAAGGGCAATGAGCTGATTCTCCGCCACTGACAATGGTTGCAGCTTCTGTCCCATACAGGATGAAGAGCAGCTCTACAGGAATAAATGACCAGGTGGAGTAAGGCGTGAGGCTTCAAATCTACACTGCAAACATGCCAAGAACTCACAGAATAAAACTGTAAAAACACCAGAACAGTGGATGTGCTGGACTGAGGTCACCATATTCAGGGCTCTAAACCCCATAAGCATAGGGACATGCTGCTGGTTTAGGGTCCCTTCGGGCATGTCCACACAAACTTTTTTCTAGGTGGATTTTGAGGCGGAATCCTCATAATTTTTCAGCTAGAGGAAAAAAGAAGCATCATGACCTATCTTCAGGTGGATTCCACCTTGAAAAAAACTCCATGTAAACTTATACTAAAAGTTGCAAAGTGTTATGGTGCCCAAACAAAGTCAGTTTTGTCAGGTTTTGTTCAGTTCTTTTGACGGTTATGCAGCTAAAACCAGGTGTGTATCATAAAAGGAGAGAAAAAATAAAGGTCAGATTGCTTTTCAAATCTTCTAGTTTTAGCTTCAGAAGAGCTGAACAAAACTTGATCAAAACCTGACTGTGTATATGCAACCTTATTCTTCCACAACATGTAACACAATTGATGGGTAATTTCATGGATGTCCATGCTCTTGCAGTCATTCTTAACAACTGAAGACAAGGGCTAGTGGGGAGTTTTCATTATTACTTATCTAGAAGGGATAAGAAGAATGACTACTATGCTAGCTGCCATTTTGTAATATGTAGTTTTGAAGTTGTTATTTTAAAGAGTCTGTAAGGGCCAAAATGCCTTTAAAACCAATAGTAGTGCCATGTAAGGGCCATTAATAGGAACATAAACAATACCTCTTTGGCCACAAACCCATGAAGCAATGCAGAGATCATCATCTTTTTATAGATAAGTAAATTTGCATATTTTGACACTTTTACTGAAACATGTGGTGGGTCTGGCTGTAAAGAGGGATGTGGCTTTCTGGTCCCTTAAAATGTGACTGGAAAATGCTGTGGGATAGATGTACACATGTTGGCGGTTACGATGCTGCCACTTCTGATAATGCTATATATTCTGCTCTCATCATTGCCATTCTTAGCAGATCTCCTCCCATATGTTAATTATTCCAGTTGTCAGTGGTAATCTCACATGTTAGCGGTACTAGGAAGCAAATGTATTTAGGATTACATGTCATGTGTGACCAGGACTAGATCCTTGGTCCATAGGTCACTTCAGTTTTATTATAAGAACCCTGTTGAGTGAACCCAGCTTTGACCCTCCCCCCCATCCATGATTCTCTCAGGTCCAGTCCAAACCGTAAATACCCCCTTATCCTTTTAATGAAAACAACATCTGGCGCCACCTTCATATGGCTACATGCATATTATGTGGTTTTAGTTTATAATTCCATCAATTTCGACAGATAATAATATCAATTTCCAGCCGAACTACAATCCCCATAATGCCGCGACTTCTGCTCAGACGCCTTACTCATGCGTAAATCCGCCTACAAACTTGGCCACCGCCATCTTGGGACTGGCAAAATATTTTTTTTGCTTAGTCAGGTGAGCTAGGTTTGGCGACCGCGACGCTGTAAACTATTTTCCTCGGCCTATACCCGTTCACCCTCTCGCACTAGGCCTCTATTCCTCCCCTTACTCCATTCTAGATTCTGTTTTTCCTCAGAGCACTGCAGCTGAATTTCCACTCAAAAGATGGCAGCCGGAATTACCCGCCCTCTAGGCCGCCATGAGAGTGTATTTCCGCTTCCGGTCAGCCTCGCTGTGGTCCCTGCGGCTGGCGGCCGTGTGTCTCCGCCATATTGTCTGTGTGATCCCGGCGGGAGCGGCGGCCGCGGGGAGCGGGAACAGCAGGTGCGAGGCAAGCGCAAGGCTTGGTCTATAGGGTGGGATTGGGTACTGTGTTAATAACTACATAGCAGCCCGCCGACGGGCGGGGCCTGACGTTTCCTGGACGCCCGCCATCTCCGGGTGTGAAGAGAAGGAGGAGGAGGGGGGGCGGGGTATCCTTTCCGGGGAGATCCAGGATAACGTGAGGTGTCCTGGGATTAAGTAATGAAGGTGCCGGGGCTTTGCTGAGGCCTCATCGTTTCATTTGAGAAGGGTAAATTATTGATGGGGGTGGTTTTGTGGGTGACTCCGGGTGTGGTGACGGGGAGGTGGGCTATGGAAGGCCTTGGATGATGGGGGGAATGAAGGAAATATGTGGATGTTATGCAGATCTAATGTACTGTTTTCTCCCATGTCTGGTGTGTATGTAATACGTATATTAGATGAGGCTCTACTCAGGGAATAAGTGAGAATTTAATGCATAAAATGTTTTAGGGGGTGAATTGTGGGAAGATATTAAAGTGTGACTGTATAACTTTCATTATTTGTGTGACTTATTGCCACTATGATGACTATACCAAAAGCGCGTTATTAGCAGGTTGCGTTATAATTCTATGGCAATTGTTGGTTTGTGGTCATGTGACTTATGCGCGTTACTATGAAGAACTGTTTATTGTGCAATTGTAGTTCTCCCCCGGGAAATGATGCGGAGAATGTAAATATAAAGCATCTGCAGGATCTTCTCTGACCGGCCCAACGTATAGAACTGCGTCTGTGATGAGAATATAGCCTTAGCTTATTGCAGGTTCTAAAAATACAATATGATGTAGTTGTGGGGGCATGTGACCACACCAGTTTGGGTAACACATCGCAACTTGGACAGCATTGTTTGTAGTAGACTATATTGTAGTAAATTTATCACACGAGAGATCGGCTCCATTGTTTTACAGATTGTTGGTGTTGCACCCTCATGCAACCTTTACCTCTCTTGTGCAGTTGCATCATGACCCATTATCAATAGAAGTAAATATCAGTTTGAGTTCAGATCTGTATTTTTTAATTTTGTTGCTGTTATTGAAGCAAGACATAATTGAGGGCAGAGCAAGATGTCACATAATGGACGCCAATGACTAGTCCGGTTTCCAGCATGGTGCCCAGTGCGGCCTAATATTGGGTTTTCAGCAGTGTTTCAGTAATTAGTCCATAGTGCTATTATGTCTTGCAGAAGCCATTGGCTGTTGTGGTCATGTGACTTCACTATGTAGCAAAGTCACTGATACCTAGTGAATGTCTGTGATGGTAAGGGCAGAGTCTTGATGGTAGCTAAATATTTGGTTGTAGGTTTAAAATCTTCAGAAGCTCAGTAAGCCTCACTCAATCATTTCTGTATTTTAACATTCATGTTATCAATTCATGTACAGAAACTTGCAGCACGTAAAAGGATTTTCCAGCAGAAAACTGTTCAGACGGATTTGTTGGTCGAGGTAAAGTATTCTTTTAACCTCCTGTTAACTTTCCATTATCAACAGAAGTGCGAATTATCCATCGTTTTGGCGACGTGATCATTTTGCAGGTCTAAAAGGGTTTTTATGTAGTCATGTAACTCTAGGTTTCAAGGAAGCTGCTATGGTTAACTGCTTGTAGAAGAGGGTCCTAAACAGTATCACTGGTATGATCTCTTTAGAGAGATCCCCTTGGGGAGATATACTTTCCTTTCCGGGTTTTTTTTATTTTTATTTAAACTCCTAATTAATCCAGAGGGCGTAGTGGTGGCATAATAATGGCAGACTACATTGGTCTCCAGAGGAGCATGGAGAGTCAGAGTAGTCACCTGTACGAAAAATAAATTCTTTAGGGAGTCTACAAAATCTCCCAGGAAAATTTACAGGAAGGATTTTTTTTTTCTTTTTTTTTCTTTTGTTGTCCAATAATTAGACCTTGCTTAGGGCTTGTTCACATTTAGTGATATAGCAAGACTATAGCAATGCCTCTTGAAACACTAATATAGAAAATTGTGTTGCTACACTAAATTGTAAGGGTAGGTTCACATACAAAGATTTCTGGGAATTTATTTTTTTTTAAATAGCTAAGCCAAATGTGGATCTAGCAGGAGGAGAAGTAGGGGTGCATTGTTGCTCTGGTGGTTGTTGATGTGTATGAAACCACCCTTAGGCTAAGGACACACACATCTAATAAAAACTCTTTTGGGAAGAAATGCAGCAAAAACATGTTTTTTTGGCTGCATTTTTCCCCCCCCCCCCCCCCCCAAAATGGGAAATATGAGTTGAGTTTCCGCAGGTAAAATTAACATGCTATGTTTTCCGAAGTGTGTTGATAAGATTAAATTAAATGTCATACTTTGTCTAGTGTGTAGAATTCTGAATTTGTTTTTTCACTGTTACCTCATCTTTATAGCTTGCCTGTCATTTCAGGTAACTTCTCAGGATAAGCTGTTGCGCACTTGTGTGCGTACGTGATGAATACCACAATTTCTGGTCGTTCTATAAATTGTATTTGGTATCATCAGTTTCCCGTCTGCAGGCTGTATGTGTAGTTTGCATTTCTCCCAGAGTTGGTAGGTGGATACTACTTAAATTTGGGGTCAGGTATATTATGTTGACGGACAGTGGATGGACAACAGCAGATTGACATTTTCAGCTGGCTGAAAATATCCAACATAGTCATTATTTGATATGATTGGCCACGCACCCAACTTGCTCATAACTGCTACATATGTCATGCACTCTCCCTCTCGAGATGCATATAGCAGAGATTTCAGAGTGAGTCTAAAGACACACATTGGGGAAAGTACTAACATCTCAACACTAGAAAACTCGCGTAGAAGTGGCACAACTTGGGCGCACACTCCAGAGATGCGGCAGTTTTAAGTTTCTGTGCATTTTCTATTCAATAAGTGAGTGGTGCAGAGATCAAGGAACACCCAGGTGAAGAAATGTTATACTGACACTTACATCTTTAATATGAAAAAAAAATCACTAATTCATTATGTACTTATTCCCCAATTATCTAGAATTCAGCCTTAGTATTTAGTTATTCCTATTGGAATCCTTCACTTCATCTAGGTCATGTGACTCTTTCTCTGACCTAATAAAATGTGGAGAGTTAAAGGGGTTGTGCATCCTACTTGAAGTCAGAAATCAACTTAAAGGGGTTATGCAGGACTTCAAAAACTTGGCTGCTTTCTTATCAGGAAGTGACATGTCCGTTGGTCATTTGGCATTTCCACATCTCCATCCCATTAAAATGAATGGTACTGACCTGCAGCATGAGTATAAGGTGTGCCAGAATTAAGAGGCCAGATACTCTTAAAGAATACCTGTCACAAAGTACAGAATGCTGCTAAATGGTGTTTGGTGTTTTTTTATTTAATATATACGCAGTTCCTCTGTAGTCCCGATGATTAGCTTTGCATAGTGGAGAGGCTGGAAGTATTGTTACTGTAATGCTCCAACTCTTGGTCACATGACTAACTCCACTGTACTCTGTGGACCTGCAGCAGGTGTAGCGCACAGTCAGTGACATAAGAGAGCCAGGGCAGCCGGCATACAGAGCCAAATATTGGTTTATGCAAAGTTTGTTGAAAGGACAGCTCCCATTTAACCTTTTCCCGATATCCACCATAATAGTATGGCAAATGTTGGGCATTTGAATATGACGACCGCTCAGGAGCAGAGCTGCCACCAACGCCACTATGTCTTCAATGTACAATTTTGCTGTGCAATGCCTGCAGTCAGTGCTCGCGCTGATCGTGGGTATTAACCGTCCCCAGCTGCTATTTTCCCGGTGGCACATGGGTGCTGCCATTTTGGGGTGGGTCACAGACCCCTGAACAAGATCAAAACTCAGGACAGGTCCTATTCCTGTCCATTTTGCGGCCCAGGTTCACTGAGAGCAGTGAATGAGGATGTGGAGGCACAGTTGGCACATGGATTGCATCCATGTGCCCATCCAGTCATGGCCTGACTACATGTACGTGGTCGTGTGCATGTTGCCTAATACAGCTGCAGTTTTGCATAGAGGGAGTTAACTACTTTGAGCACTTCTTGTGAGTAAAACTGATTAGGTGGTGCAGTTTGGACCTTTAGGCCGGGGCCCCACGTAGCGTAAACCCTGCGGCAAAAACCCTGGTGTGTTACAGTACCTGCAAATTGGATGGGTTTCTGGCTAATCCCAGCCACACATTGTAGAAAAATGTGCGCAGCGAACATGCTGCGATTTCAAAAACCGTTGCGTTCTTGTAAATCGCTGCATGTCAATTATACCTATGCAGAAACGATTGGCATTTTGCCTATAGGTATAATAGAAGCAGAAAGTCTGCAGAGGAAAACTCTGTGTACTTTGTGAAAAGTGCTGCGGGAAATATCACAATGTGTTTCCGCCACAGTTCTAGGCTGTGGCTGGCTACGTGAGGCCTTAGCCTTATACTAGATATTAGTGTTTGATCTTGGGTCTTGGGCTTCCACTGATGTTTTATTTTTGGGTATTAGCCATTTACCACATACAACTTTACACTGAGGTGCACATTGGCCACCTCATATAGTTACATTCTAATAATATAAATACATATAATAATTATACGCAAATTAATTTTTTAGGCTATATTAGTTAAGTCAAATCTCATCCAATGGAACTGCCAATCAATGAGAAACGCTTTGATCGGAAATCGTTTGCAGCAGTCTAATTACACAGACTGAGTCAAACTGAATGGGGTAGGAAGGATTTCTACTGCAATTGTTTTTTTTTATCCCCAGTTGGCTGTATTGACTGTGCAGGCATGCCCTATACACAGGATAATGTGCTGCAAATAATCTGCATCACTTATGCTAGGTTCACACTAGCGTTTGGCTTTCCATTCTTTGGGTCCACTTGGAGACCTGAAAAACAGAAAGTTAACCCTCTTAAAAAGCAGTTTACCACGGATCCCATAGACTATAATGGGGCCCGCTGGGTTTCCGCCTGAAAAATGCGGAGAGAAAAGTCCTACTTGCTGGACTTTTCTCTCTGCATTTTTTTAAGCAGGTTCGGGGATGGAAACCCCAAACGTATACAGAGTGCTAGTGTGAACATGGCCTTATCCTGCATAAAAGATGTGAGCAGCTGATCAGCAGCTCTGAGTCTTGGTTTACATGGCACGTTTTTTGCGCAAAAATGCATTTTTTATAGAAATACCACATGTGGTCTTAAAGGGGTTAGCCAGCGTCCAAAAATTATCTGCAAATACATCCCCAGCAGTGCTGAATACTCACTGTTCCCTTGTGCAGCCTTTGCTTGGCTTTATTTTACTACTTGTATCAGTTATTTACATGCAGTGAATCTTTGGACAAACTACATTTCCCATGATTCATCTGCCTGCTCTAACTCTGTTTGCTAATCATGTGGGAGGGGAGGGTGAGCTTGCAAACGAACAATCACAGCAGCATCATGTGACCTCAGATGTGGGAGTGATGTATTACCTGTGATTTAATTGCAGGGGGAGTGGAGAAGGAAGGGATACACAGAGCAGCAAGTAATATAAAGCCAAGCAATGGATGCTTAAGGAAAAAGTGAGGATTATCACTGCTGTGGATGTATTTGCAGATAATTTTTGGAAGCTGGATAACCCCTTTAAAAACTGTTTTTAATATAAAACTGCATGTGTTGTAGTGGAGAAAAGCACCCTGTATAACCATCCTAAGACATGGCTGTAGTCAGCAACGGGAGTTCCTAGGACCGGTTGTTACTGATAATTATCTTGAATATTAGGCTCTATAAGGCTGGGTTTATACACAGTTTTTTGGGGGGTTCTTTTGCTGAAGACGCATGCAGTTTTTAATTGCAGTAATAGCATGATACAATGCATGTCACCTAAATGCTAACAGCCATGTGCTGCTTATTATGGCAATTAAAAAATACATGCAGTTCTTCAGTAATAAAATAAGCACTCTGTAAATCCAGCCAATAGGTCGCTTACCTGGTGTAGAAGTGATTTTTAAGCACGGACCCATCATTGGCATAGGTTGCTGTATGAATGGGCACTTATATACTACTTGAAGTATGTTATGAGCTTGGGCATGCTCATCTATGAGGCAGTTTGTGCAGCAGGCAGGGTTACTAAGTAATACTGTTGTTGCATTAGGAAAATGACAACACTGTATACTTTCAAGATGGAACAACAACATAAAAAAAGCTGTTATCCATAGTGTGTAAAATGAAAACACGGATCCTACGTCGAATAATATTGTGTATAGATAATCACACTTGCATATTTTTGGATCCAAAACACAGAAAAGGTACAAATCTTTCCTTTGTACTTTTTCTGTTTTTGTTTCCATTCCTGATTTGGGCTCACAAAAGTTTATGTAAATTGCAGATCAAAATACCCAAGTGTCTATGGGACTCGCCTGATCGAGATGTTTCCATACTGGTTGTTTTAATGTAGTTTTACAGTATATTAGTGTCGGATAACTAGAACGGACTATTAAAATAGTGAACCCCAATGTTCCCGAGGGATCCCATTGACTATAATGGGAACGATCAGGTGTCCATTCATTATAACTGAAATTGCCAGACTATTGTATTGTCCAACTATTTTAGATGGACTTTGTGTATCAATGAGGGGTGCTCTCTTTTTGGGTTACCACCATTTTAACAGGTATTTAAAATATTGTAGTCTAGTTTACAGATTTCTGAATTCAACTAATCATTTGGTCACCCCATATTAAAAGGGTTGTCATTGGGTTTTGCGCTACTTATTAAAACACATGCCTGCCCAGCCAGGTTTTTTATTGGCAGCTTTGACATTTTGGTCTTTCATTTTAAAGTTTGAGCCGTCCCTTTCCTGCCTTTGGATGTATTATGGGTAATAACTAAATATTGTTCTGTGCATACTAGCAAACATTTGCTGAAGATCTACTTTTGCTTTAGCACCACCATACCCATTCAGTAAATATATTTCCCTTAAATGGAAATGGTACTGCGGCTCATCACTGGACAAACAATAGCGCTTTGTAGTGTACTTCTGTTTACCAGCACAATTGGCATGAAAGCTATTGAGCTGCTAGGAAAAGAAAAATGGGCATGGCCCTGCCCCTTGGGGACAGTTCACACAGTAATTTTTCCTTAAGTAAAACTGCAATGAAATCCACATTAAAAATAAGCAGATTTCATTGATTTCTGTGCAGATTTGATATTGCCATGCAGTGGTTGAAATCTGGCATTGCTGCACACCTAAAATCAAGTGGATTTTTTTATGTTGTGCTTGAGTAGGGTTTTTTCGAAGCCCCATTCTCTATCATTGCACTTTTGTTGCAGAATTTCAGAGAAAGTGAATAGACTTGTCCTTATACGTGTGTACAAGAACGCTGACAGCTTCCTCTAAAGTACTAACCATATATGAAGGCTTGTGGCTATGGAGCTGAGAGGCAGCAATATGTTCAATGGCTGACCATCTTGATGCAGGGCCTTTGACTCTTAGTAAATGGATTGCTGTGTGGCTAATCCGTTCACCACTGAGTGAAGTAGCTTTAAAAGTAAGAGTTTTGTGATTAAGTATGCATGTTTGATTAAAACACTTAAAGGGGTATTCCCACATTACATAATCATTTTTAAATTTGTAGATAATTAAAACTTAAACATTTTTGCAAATATAAGTAATTAAAAGTTTTGCAGAGTTTTAAGGATTTTCTCTAAATATCTTGTGGTCACAGTCTTGTATTGATCAGTTGCCAATGGATAACGACCATGAATGCAGGATCTTTCTAAGGTCAGAAAATCAGCAATGGTTTCCTTGTCGTGGTTGGGATATCTTCTCAAACATGTAGTGTCCCTGTCTGATCTGCATTTGTGGTCGTATCCATTGGCAACCGATCAAGACAACAGACTATCACCACTAAGAGAGAGGAAATCTTTGAAACTCTGCAGAATTTTTAATTACTTATATTTGCAAAAATGTTTAACTTTTACTTATCTACAAATATAGATATGATTATGTTCATGGGAATACCCCTTTAAGTATACTCTATTTTTAGTGTCATATGCGCCAATATTTGAAGATGTTAATGTTTGTCTTAGAGAATAGAGATCTTGTCACTGCTCTACTTTAATTCCAGTCTAAGGCAACAACACGACTGTGATGTCTTACAACAGATATAGTGCGTTTCCCATACAGTCTTGGCTGTTCCCAACTTGCAGAACTTTATCACTTTGTGCCTTATGGGGATCTGAACTCTTGGACCCCCACTGATCCTGAAAGTGATTGCTCTGCATTGCTAGTTTAGCGTTCTTCTACCACTTTCTTTCCCCAGCTCAGTAGCACCCCAATTACCAACGAAGCAGGAAACTGCAGCAACTCCTTTCAAGTTGTTGGGGCCAAATCTGCCCGGAAAGCTTAGTAGGGTTTGCAGCACTAAATCGGCGCTCTGGTCCCTTCATGCTTAGGGTTGGTGGGGTTTCAGAGGTGAGATACCCACTGAACATAAAGTGATGGTATATTCTAGCAGTCTGCCATCAGGTTACAAGGTAAGCATACCCCATTAAGTGTGCCAGCTTGTGTTAATCCGTGAGTGCCTTAGGCCCCATGCTCAAGACCTAGTGTGCCTTCCGCACAGATGCTTCGCTCTGATCCAATAATTGAGTAGGTCCTATCCTGCTTCATGATATTCTAATGGGAATGAACCTCCATATAAATCAATGAATCATGGAAGACACTTGTATGAGACCAGAGTGCCTTCCATTACAGTCGGCACCCATTTCGTCTGAACACTCATGTGCATGAGGCCTTAGATGTAAAGCACTTGCCTTAACTTTTGATGTGAGTGTTAGACTAGGTAATCTGTGTGTCTGCTGGCATGTCCATGACAGAAATCTATAGAACTACAGAAAAGTCCGAATTTGCTCTAGGCACATACTGAACGTGTGAACATAGCTGAGATTTCTTCCATGGTTCACATACTACTAGAGTTGTAGTAGCTCTTGGTATTACCAGGTAAGAAGTGAGAGCTACCTCAAGCAGGTGGGTTGCACTGAGTGGTTAGTACTTGATTGCGTGTGCTGCTTCCTTTCAAAACCTGCATCACATATATGTCTGAATTGTTTGGAATCGAAGTGAATAGAAATATTCTATCTACAAATATGGACTGGTTATGAACATGTACCATTGCCAGGGGTTCTTGGTACTCTTTACAAGTACAGTCGTCGAGATTTAAGAAACTGTCTGAGGCTAAGGCTCCATGTTGCGGAAAAGCAGCTTTTTTTTTTTTTTTTTTGTTGCAAATTTTGCTGCTGGTTTCTGAGCCAAAGCCAGGATTGGACTGAGCAGAATGGAGACGTATAAGAGCTCCCTGTATATCTCCTATTCCTTTTGTAGCCACTCTTGGCTTTGGCTCAAAAAATTATTGCAAAACCTGCAACGAAAAGCTGCTTTTCTGCAACTGTGAGGCCTCAACCTTAAAGGGGTTGTTCGGGATAAATTGAAATTCCTACATTAATCTAAACTCCCTCCCCCTCTACTTTCTAAATAACATAATTTATCAAAAATGTATAGTTACCCATATCCCTATATCATGTGACCACCCCAGGGACATTTGCTGGTTACTGGTGACGATCCGTTTCCCCGTTTCCAGAAACGGAACGCCACTGCTACTCTTCCTCCCCCCCCACTTATACTACATCATACTTGCCTATCTTCTTCCTTCCAGGCTTCTACCTGTGGGATGGCTCCTCCCTGTTTTCTCACTGCCGTGCGTGCTATAGACCCAGCACTGCTCTGTGCAGCCGATAATCCACCTCTACTGCGCAGACGTGGGAGCAGCATCACAAACCTGCGCAGTAGAGGTGGATCGTCAGCTACAGAGCAGCACGCACGGCAGTCAGAAAAGAAGGATGGGCGTCCTGCAGAAGGAAGAGAGGTAAGTATATAATGGGGAGCTGAGTAGGTAGGGAAGGGCTAGTAGTTGTGAGCGGGATAGCTAGAGACAGGGAGGGGTGTATGGGAGGGAGAGAGGAAGGGAGGGGGGGAGAGAGGTGAGAGGTAGCTAGCGTGGAAGTTATGTAGTAGGAAGCTGAACCATGTAAACAAATGCAGAAGATACCAGGAACTTCCAGACACACCCAGAAATCATTCAAAACACTGCTAAAGGTATATGAGTGCATTTATTAACCCATTAATAGCACTAACAGACTGTTTTTAAAAACCTTTAGAATGGTGTCAAATATAGACTAACTTTTTGCTTGTTCTCCAGGGAGTCCGGGATAACCACTTTATAATATGAGTCTGGCAAAGGTGTCCCCAGTTTTCCAGGGTCTCCCAGCACTGTCTGGTCCTGCTTTTCCTGTGTTTTTCTTCTAGCCGAAGTCCCGGCTGCATTGTGGGAATACAATTTCCGTGTCCCTTTCCTGCGACCATTGATTAACCTTAGCGGTCACGTGCAGAGGGGACTTCTGCCGGAAAGAAAAACTTTAGTAGCAGGACTTGACCACGCTGGGAGGCATCGGTGACAGACAAGTATGGTTTTGTTTTTTTTTCCCCCACCCTCATATTTAGTGTTTATCCTGGACAGCCGTAACAACCAATTACAGCACAGCTTACTGTTCTATGAGCAACAAAACAGTTTTCTTATAGAGGAAATATTAAATTGTCCCCAAGCTGTCAGTGGAGAACACAAAGCTAGAAGTTGCAACAAAAAAAGCCATGTTTCTACAACGTGGGGCTTTTGGGGGTTTGACACTGAAACCTGACAGATTAGCTGTTCCAGCAACTTCTGGGTCCTGGAAGCTGCTAGTGGAAGCTCCCTGTCCGCAGCACCAGCTTCCAACACCTACAGGCTGTCCCCCACAGATCACATACTGAATGCATGAACACCAGTACTTCATTTACTTGGTGCATTCAGGGTGTCTCTGAGGAACCCATTGTCCTAATCATTGTGGTCCCAGTAGTCAGATCCCTAGCCATCTGATACTTAAAGGGGTATTCCCACGAACATAACCATTTTTAAATTTGTAGATAATTAAAAGTTAAACATTTTTGCAAATATAAATAATTAAACATTTTGCAGAGTTTTAAAGATTTTCTCTCAATATTTTGTGGTCACAAGTTGTTTTGATCAGTTGCCAGTGGATACGACCATGAATACAGGAACTTTCTAACGTCAGAAAATCAGCCATGATTTCCTTATTGTGGTTGGCATATCTTCTGATACATGTAGTGTCCCTGCCTGATAGCCCAGCTACAATAAGGGAATTATGGCTGGGTTCCTGGCAAGTCCCAGACCATAGAAAGTTTCTGCATCCGTGGTCGTATCCATTGGCAACCGATCAAGACAGCAAACTATCACCACTAAGAGAAAATCTTTAAAACTCTGCAGAATTTTTAACTACTTATATTTACAAAAATGTTTAACGTTTAATTATCTACAAATATAGATATGATTGTTCATGGGAATACCCCTTTAACTCCTATCCTATGCTATGGACAGAGGATAAATGTCATTAGTGGTATAATCCTTTAACAATCAACAGGGTATTTCCAGGTCATTTTGTAACCATATCAACAGAACAGCAGTTGGAGTTACATGATGCTGTGATGTCTCCATAGGACATAAGAGGCATGCCTTTGATTACAGATTTTACGGCACATGCCTGTACAATATAATTACATGGGATACAGTTGTCACATGTTTAGGTGGCACCATTGAGAATTGAATTTGAGTCACTACTTTTTCACTGCAATCCTTCTGTCTGCTGCTGAGTTTAGTGAAGAGATTTTCAGTCTTTACAGCTTGCGCTCTCTCTCTCTCATATATAGGAGACAAATGGTGACTATTAATAAATATTGTATTTGATTTGTTGCGTCAAAATGTGTCCTACCCTGGGTGAAGTTTTGGAATGGTAAAATAAGGTGTTGGAAAGTGTCACAAATGGTAGTCATGAGCTACAGTGTACAAACAATAGTGTAACAGGGAACACTAGAAATACGAAACCTTTGTGCAGCAGAGGACTACACAACTACACTGAAAACCAGATTTGGTTTTTATTGCTGTAGTTTCCCATTAAGCCTCCATTTGTGTTGTGAAAGCAGATTGCTTTTCCAAATTTTAGGTGGGCCAAAGTCTATATGTAGTTCTACTTTCATGGTATTTAATTGCATATATTTCTCTAAATCTTGGCCGAGCTCCCAGCTGACTGTTTCACGTCCAAATCCTTCAGTTTCCTATAGATGCAGATGGAGTGGACAAAGTCATGTGCATTGGTTACCTGATCATTTTGCTGCAAAATTCTCAGTATCTAAACTGTTTTGTTTTTTAGTGTTCTGGTGCCTTATCAAGTAGGTAATCTTATTGCTTATCCTATGTTCAGGGCTTGCGTCTGCACATTTGTGTCTGCACATTTGTGTCAGTATAGTCTGAGCAAGGCATCGATTTGTTTTGCACTGCGGGCCCGTTGACTGTGTCTAGTTACTGTTTAATTGGAGGGCAGTGTTGCAGGGAGTGGTGATCAGTGGCATGGTACCTCAGAACGAGAGGGAGGGAGCGAGTGAGTGAGAGAGCAGTAAATTCCTGCAATACAGGCTATTGTACTTTTAGGACATAACTGGTTATGTAAGCCTTAAAAGCGTGACTAAACTTTCAAACAAGTTTTTATTTTTTTTCAGTATTTTGTCAATATATTTTGTAATATGCTTTTGGCTCCTTAAATTTTGGCTTCTTTCTGTTAAATTTTTTTCTTTGGCTGTGCTTCTCTATTGAAAGTTGTACCCTGCTTCTCACTGTGCACAGTCTTAAGTGTAATGCAGGGAAAATAAGGGTGGGGGAGGGTTACTTCATACACTTGGGCAATATAAAGTGTAGAAACTTGCTTCTGGTGTCATTTGAAAGAGATTCTTCCTGTACTATTTACAGAGATATCATTGGTTAAAAGCAGTCTGGATTGGCAGCAGGTTTATATATCCAAATGCCGACTGTTTTCAACTAGTGATCTCTAGAAACAATACAGGTAGCTCTACTGCAACCTGTGAGTCATATGAAATATGGGAATGTCCTTCCATAAGACACCAGAAACAAGTTTCTACATTTATAATGACTGAGGTGAAACTGAAGGGATCCCCCTTATTTTGCCTGCTGTACACACACAAGCCCGTACAAAGTGAAAAACGGTAAGGAAATCAGGATTTCACATAATCTATTAAAGTACCGTATTTTTTGGACTATAAGACGCACCTAGGTTTTAGAGAAGAAAAATAGGGAAAACAAATTTTGAAGCCAAAAATGTGGTAAAATATTTTACATGTCGGAGTTGTAGTTTTGCAACAGCTGCAAAGCCACATTGACAGGTGGCCCTGCAGCTGTACAGGGGATGCATAGGGTGTCGTTTTTTTTTGAGGGTTCAGGTGTACTTTTTAGTTATACCATTTTGGGGAATGTCTGTTGCTTTGATCACTTTTTATTCAAATCAGAGGAGAAGAAAAAAAAAAAAAAAGGCAGTCATTTGATTGCAAGTCCCATAGACTGCAATACAACTGTATTGCAATCTATGGGAGATTCTGTACATTACTTTTGAGGCTGGTACACCCTGTCCTTGCGCCCAGGGCCCACAGCATCATCCCACTCCTGCCGCTGCAGGAAGCTGGCGGCAGCAGTGGGACGATGCATTTGGACTATAAGACGCACCCCCCATTTTCCTCCCACATTTGGGGGGGGGGGGAGTGCGTTGTATAATCCGAAAAAAAGGTATATGACAAAATGTATTAATGAGACAAATGCTGGAAAATCAAGTTGGTTAAAGTCTAACTAAACTTATCTAAAGTATCTTGCAGAGAAAAATGAGGATATAAAGTATACACGCAGGGGATTGGGCCTGGGTGCACTTATTGACAAATAATCTGCCAAGAAATTGTAGAATGCAAATGAAGCTTTGTGTGTATTATTGTAATGATATATATGTAAGTGATTACAATGTTAGAGGAAAAGGATAATTAATTGTTCAAAAGTGTACAATTGCAATGGGGCTCTAGTATACCTTTATGCCACCTCTAGTCTGGATACAAGATGCGATACATTTGTCCATGAAGGCATACAGGTTCCATATGTTATCCTCCAGCACATTTGCCCACAGACGTTACTGCTGGGCTTGTAAGTCTTGCACTTGTAGGTTGCTGGTCCCGTAAATGCTCGATTGATTAATCTGGCAACCAGTCATGCCAAGGAAGTGTTGTAAATTGGTGGAAAGATTTCTGGGTGACCCTTGCTGTGTGATCAAGCATTATCTTGCTGGTAAATGCTTTTTTGGATGCCCTGCAATGTATCACTGTCACCGATTTGTCATATGCAATGGCTCTCCAGATCATCACACCAGCAGTTGGGGCAGTTTGCTGATATACAGCAAAGGCATAATTAAACCGCTAGGCCACGAGGCCTCCATTCTTGAAACTGATCATTGTCTGATTCCAAACACACCAATCCCTTTTGCTGTTTCAAGGCTCAGTGAGTCAAAAGCAAATTGAGGATCTGTTACATCCAACAGAGGGCGCATGAGCTCCCCAGCTCCTTTCCCATAATGCCTTGTGATATATCCAAACAGACCAGGCTTTGTTGCTAAAGGACATGTAATGGGTACTGTGACATCAAGTTTTCTTCTGCAAAGTGCCTGGTCCAGGCAAGGACGTCTAATGTGTAATGAAGGTGTCTGGTGGACAAGGAAACTGGGAGCTACTTGTGTTGGTTGACAGCTCAAACTATCTTCTTGACTGTTTGGTTATCTGGGCCGATCAGAGCCTGTTCAGTGTGTCTACGAGACTGCACAAAATCAGGGCTCCAAACACCACCTAACATTTTCTCAAATTGGCCTAGATAGCTGGCGGCTGAAACGACCATTCTTCTCTGTCCAATGATGTTTGCCCTTAGTCTTTTAACTGCATGATGTCTTTTTTTTTGACTGCTAATTGTAGTAAGGGATCACGTTGGAAATGTCCAGTTTACTTGATATGTAAACTTACAGAAGGGCTTATTGACACTCAGTAACTGGAAAAGTTCATTTGTACCTGAGCTGTAAGTGTAGCCAGTGGGGTTCAACACTGGCAAGAGTTCATATAATTGATTGTGAGAGTTGCCCAACTTTACGTTTGGTCAGCAGAATATAATTTTCTTTGAAGGGGGCAGGGGGGGTACTGGTGTTTTTTCCACTAACTATTCTCTCCTTTCTTCGCAGTCAGACTCCTCCTTCGTCATCTACTCGTGTTGGTCCTGTAAAATAACTGTCCATCTCTGGCCGCCAATCAGATCGCCATGTCGGGACCTGTGCCAAGCCGGGCCCGTGTCTACACGGATGTGAACACACACAGACCCCGGGAATATTGGGATTACGAGTCTCATGTTGTAGAATGGGGGTGAGTATTGCGTTGTTGCCATGGGGCCTCATATAAAATAAGGTGTTAGGCTTTGTTTAGCTAATATTGGAAGATGTGAAAGTCCCAACTGTTGTAATGGTGACCTATAAACTTTATTCCACATGATTGGGCTTAATGTCCACAGTGTGAATATTAACCTATTAATTGACAAACACAGTAAGATCTAGAAGGATAGGACACTACCCCAGTGCAGCCAGAGTGGAGCTTACAGTGTGATCTGTTTTTGCAGAACCGTTGAAAGATTTTAATCAGAAGTTAGTTAACCTCTTTCTTCCATAACTTACACGTTACAGTTAATTTCTATAATCCAGCATCAGTAAGGCGCTAATAGCAAACTTGCCTGCACATAGATATAGGCAAGTAAATGATGGCTTGTATGGGTAAAGCATTTCTAGGAAACCCAGCCTAGAGTATTCTGGTTTCTCTCAAGTAATTCTTTGCCTGTGTATTGGATTTTTTGGTTAAAGGACATTTGGCTACCTTCGCCCAGTTTTTGAAGTGTTTTTGGTGTTTTTCATGGTGGCGGGTAAAGAGCAAAGAGGAAGCAAGCCATGAATGTAAGGTTAATCATAATTTCTTATTGAATAGGACTAATCTGTAACTTGTGGCTGCAATGTTTTTAATTGTCCTTTCTTGCTGAGAAATCACGCCATTAAAAAGCTGAAAAAGATTGTGTGAAATCAACTTTAAAGATATTAAATGATTAATAATGTGTCTTGTGTGGATGGTGACTAGTACTTTTTCTCTTTTGACTGGAATTTCTCTGGCTGTGGATTTTTATCTGTACTTGCTATTTCTTATTTTACTGGATCCTCTCAATAGACGAGGGTCAGACGCACACATGGCAAAATCTTTCTTGATATTTAGCAGAGTTCAGAGTCCTTCTATTAATGCTGTGATCCTCCCTGCAGCAAATGCAAGCAGGGAATTTTTCTGGCTGGATTTAAGGTCCCATCCGAGGCGGTGTCAGGATAATTGTGAGTTATGTAGGTGAACTTCTAATGTGAATTTGCTTAAAATGTTTCCCTATGGCAGGAACCAGGATGACTACCAGCTGGTGAGGAAACTTGGTCGGGGCAAGTACAGTGAAGTCTTTGAAGCCATTAACATCACCAATAATGAAAAAGTCGTTGTGAAAATTCTGAAGGTGGGTTGTCAACCTCGTGGCCCTTAATTGTCAAAATATTGACTAATTACTGGAATTCACTAGAATCCCAGATCCTAGGAGCTATACTGTACCCCTAAATTAATAACTTTGTCACAGTATAAATGCAGTTAGGCATTTAAAGGGGTTGTCCAAGAACTGAACAACTCGCAGAGGTGACCTGGCAAAGTGTAAGATTAAAAAAAAAAAAAAAAAAAAAAATCGTGCCTGTCCCTGCCGCTCTTGTCTGCCACCGACACTAAGTTGTGCACTGTGCCTTCAGTAACGGAAGTCCTGTTCCGCATGTTACCACTGAGACCAATCAATCAGTGGCCTCAGCGGAGGAAAGGATAGTGCATGTTGAAGTTTAACATGCTTGGTCCTTTCTTTCCACATGTGTTATACCTTTTTTACCTGACAGGATGCTATTTAGCCTGTTACTGTCCAGTTGTTGCAAAACTGCCAGCATGCCTTGTTAGCCATAGTCTGTCAGGGCATGTTGGAAGTTTTCTTCATCGGAAGAAAAGCTGGTTGTCCATATGTAATGCATTAAAAATAGGGCATTCTCCCCATCTGCAGGCAGTGTAGGCCACTTAAATGCCAAGTGACTTGTGTGTACTGTTCTAGTCATGAAAAGTTTGTTGCGTTATCCTTACACCTACTGTCTTCACCTTTTATTTATAGCCTGTGAAGAAGAAGAAAATTAAGCGTGAAATCAAGATTCTGGAGAACTTGCGAGGCGGGCCCAACATAATCACACTGGCTGACATAGTGAAAGATCCTGTGGTGAGCTGCCTTTATCTACTTGTGGCTCAGGCATTAGATCCAGTGTTAAATAGCCTAGTATTGCTGGGTTTGCTCATGTTTAATCTGATATTCTCTTACAGTCCAGAACGCCGGCATTGGTATTTGAGCATGTCAATAATACAGATTTTAAGGTGAGCACCAAGAAATGGCTTTTTCTAAAACCAATGTCTTTGGTTTGTCATCTTTATTTACTAATTAAATTTTTCTTGCTCTCCACAGCAGTTATATCAGACTTTAACAGATTATGACATTAGGTTCTACATGTATGAAATATTAAAGGTATAGTGATGCTTCTTTTCCTCCTCCTCCCTGTTATTGCTCCTGTAGGTTGTGTCCTAAGGGGGCGTTCACACTACTGTTGGTGACCGTCAGTGGTGTCCGTTGCTATTTGTCTTTTACAAGATTTTAGCATCGGGCACTAACTGAACCGTCAGAAATCCTTTAAAATTTCCATTCATTTCAATGGGTTTTTATATTGTGTCCGTTAATGTCCGTTTACACCCAATCCGTTAGAAGTCCGTTTTTTTCCCGCGGACAAAAAAATTCTACATGCAGGACATTTTTGTCCGTTTGGAAAAATGGATTCTTGACGGACAGCAAGTGTCCGTTATTTTTTTTTTAACATTGAAGTCTATAGGTAACAGACATTAACTGATAGCCATCAGTTACTGTGTGTTTTTAACTGATCCAGTTAAAAAAAAAACGGACACATTAACATCAGTTAGTGTCCGTTAATGTCTGTTATGATAGGTTTCGTTTTTTTTTTTTTTTGTTTGTTTTTAACGGACACCTTCATAATGGAATCCAATGGTAGTGTGAACCCTGCCTTAGTCAAAAACCTGTTCTTAGACATAATGTTATTCCTACAGGCCCTGGACTATTGCCACAGTATGGGCATAATGCATAGAGACGTCAAGCCGCATAATGTTATGATTGACCATGAGCACAGAAAGGTAAGTGTGGAGAGCAGTGTATTAACATAAGTCTAATGTAAACAAGATATGAAGTTCACAGCAACCGTAAATCTTGTACAATTTAATCTTTTATTAGTTTTCACATCTGGCAAAACGTCAGTAGTGGCAATGATGTTTAAATGGGTATATTAGTAACACAGATGGTGTTAAGCTGGACGCTTCCGTCAATCTTGTTTGGCACTCTCGGAGTTGCCTGATAGCCAGTTGTCCGTTGATAAAGGTCAACTGACTGTCCGAAACGCCCCGCTTATTGCCATATGCGTTAATATACCAGTTTAAACACTATTGCCAATACTGAGGCTTGTGTTCTTGGAAACATAATTACATTTTGTCTCTCTCCCCAGCTCCGACTAATAGATTGGGGCCTTGCAGAATTCTATCATCCGGGGCAAGAATATAATGTGAGAGTCGCCTCCAGATATTTCAAGGGGCCTGAGCTGCTTGTTGATTATCAGGTATAACTCTGCTGCTTACAATTTTTTTTTTTTTTTTTTGCCGGACTGAGGTGGAATGTGCTTGTCAGTACTTTGCTGGCTTCCATGTAAGCTACAGTTCGTTTGAGTTCTAAAGTGAGTACAAATTGAACATACACCACCAGTCCGATCAGCAAAAACCTAATTTCAATACTGTAATTCTAATTTTTGTTACTGTTTGTGTTTTGCAGATGTATGACTATAGTCTAGATATGTGGAGCTTGGGCTGTATGCTGGCCAGCATGATCTTTAGAAAGGAGCCCTTTTTCCATGGCCATGATAACTATGATCAGGTGAGTTCGTGCAACATTTAGATTTTATGGAAGGATTCTAATTTGTCAAGTTTATTTTGTACAATATAGGGGGTTGTATACCCGTTTTAATGATCTCTGCACCACCAGAGAATGTGCCTAGTTTATGACAAGGCACCCACCTCTTCTAAAATCGTGCATATCCTCTAGCAAAAGATTGTGGTGAAAGCTGCATAAAAACAGCTTGTGACAAATTATATCACAAGTGCTTAAAGTTGCATACCCCAGTTTTGTGACTTAATGCCAGAACACTGCCGCAATAGGGACATAATAAATCTGTCCCATAGTGTTTTTCTTACAGGTATAAAATACTTTCAAACTGTGGCTTGTGCAGTAGGGCAAAGGGGTTGTCAGGGACTTATTAATTGATGACCTGTCCTTAAGATAGAACATCAGACCTTGGACTCGTCTCCCATGAGGTGTTTGAAGTCACATGGCTTCATCGGTCAAATGGCCTGTGTACAGCTCAGTCCCTTTCAAGTGAACAGGCTAAGCCATTATACTTTAATAGCTCTGTTTTTCTGTGGAAAGGCCTCAGCGCTCATCTGAATGCTGCAGTGTCTTCAGCAGCTGATCAGTGTGGGACCTGAGTGTTAGAACCTATGCCAGTCTTCAGTTGAAGACCTACCCTAAAGAGTCATCAATCTGTAAGCCTGGAAAACTGCTTTATTTGAATAATCGTTCTTGTTACATGTGCATTTAAGGGTCCATGCATAAACAATATTAACTGCTATGCCAAACATTGTACGTTTTTGTGCCTTGGATTTTATACTTATGTTTAGACATTTGTAGGGTTATCCTTGCCACAGCAACTCCTAGTGAGCATTTACCTCAATACAATACAATACAGTCTGAATGCTCATGTGTTGTAACACCTAGTTAAGCATGATGTCTTAAAAGTTATAATTCTTCCTCTTAAGTTGGTGAGGATAGCCAAAGTACTGGGAACGGAAGATCTGTATGACTACATTGACAAATATAATATTGAACTGGATCCACGCTTCAATGATATCCTGGGCAGGTGAGACTTTTATGTGCTACACCTCAACTAGACACTAATCACTTGCTACTCTTCATGTCAGATATTACTACTAGAATTGTACAGCAGTCCTAATACTTAGGATTTTTGTTGTTGTTGTTTACTCAACTAGACATTCCCGCAAGCGATGGGAGCGCTTTGTGCACAGTGAGAATCAACACTTAGTTAGTCCAGAGGCTTTGGATTTCCTGGATAAGCTGCTGCGATATGACCACCAGACACGACTGACTGCTCGTGAAGCCATGGACCACCCTTACTTCTGTGAGTGCTCAATGTCTTGCTACCTTCTATGTTTTCTATGTCTTTGTCGTCTGTCTTTTCATATAACTTTGTTCTGCAGACCCTATTGTGAAGGACCAGTCTCGGATGGGCTCCTCAAACATGCCCAGTGGCAGCACCCCAGTCAGTAGCGCCAGTATGATGTCAGGTCAGTCCCAGCCCAAGTCCAGTAACCGTGATAAGTCAGGTCAGTCATTGGAAAATGCTCTAGGACTCCCTCTGGTGGTGGCGTTTTGTGCAGGATGTGTGTGTAAATATGAGTTGTACTAATACATCATAACTTATTTCCTGGGTGTAACTGATGTAAATCAAATGCTATACTTCCATACATATTGCGTGTTAAACTGCTTATAAAAGGCCACAAACCTACAAGACCAGTTTGTAAAGTCCTTGGCATACTTATATTGGCTCGTCTTTGACAGGTCTTATCCTATTGGCGAGTGGAACAATAGCAGCCTGGACCCTTGTGATCTGCTATTACGTATGATACCTATCTAAATTGGACAAACCTCAAAATGTAAACTCTGAGATACCTTTGCCAATTTTATGGCATAAAAGTCACTATTTTTGTCCCCCTCACCACTTTCCAGAAAGGGTGCTATGGAGAGGGCATGCTGTGCTTGGGACTCTCTGCCTCCACCAAAATAGATTCATTTACACTTTTTTTTTTCTGGTGTTTATATAATACCTGAAACCTAGGCCAGCTGTGAATTGGCGTGATTTCAGTGTAGTGCCAGAGGAAGGACCTAATTTATGAGGACATGTAATCTGCCTCATAAATCAGGCAATTCTTCTGGTGGAACAGGCATCATCAAGACTGGTATACAAATTCTCAATTTTGATTCCCTCCCATTCAATATTGTAGCTTGCATTCTGTGTGAAATATTACTAGAAGAAAAACTGCTCCAATACAACTTAAGGTTTTTGGTCCTTTATTTTGCAGTAGGCTTAACTTTTTTATTTTTTTTTTCTATTTTACATTCTATTCTTGGTCTTTACCCTAAATTGCGTTTTAATCCAATTTACACTAAAAACATCTTCAATCTAAAATAGGTTTGTGTAAAAAAAATTTAAAAAATTCAGAACTAGACTCACAATAGTTAATGGTATTATGTTCATAGATACTAATTCATTAAATCTTGGCTTCAGTGATGAGCTTTACTGAAGAAACGTCTAGTTGCTTGTGCTATAGCAGTCATTGGAGCTAACATGCAAATTACATGCACTCAGAAGTCAACGATCATTGTTAAAGGCTTTTTCCCATGAACAGAACCATATTTACATTTGTAGACCATTTTAAAGTTAGTATTTTGCAAATACAAATTATAAATTTGATTTCATTACTGTGGCCTGGTTATCGTCTTGTGCATGTAGTGTTCCTGCCTGATAATCTGTCCACAATAAGGAAATCACGCCTGAATTTGACTACAGTCTGATCATAGAAATTTCCTGCATTTATGGTCGTATCTGGTCCCCACTGAGATGACTAGAGATAATATTTAGAAATATGCTTAATATTTAATTTTATATTTGCAAAAATGTTTAATTTGTCTACATACCTGAATATAGTTATGCTCATGGGGAAACTCCTTTAAAGAGGACCTTTCATGTCCTCATGCACATGCGGTTTTATATACCGCTAGAAAGCAGACTGTGCGCTGAATTCAGCGCACTGTCGGCTTTCCCGTTATGTTCCCCGGGGCTGGAGATATTGGTGCCGTTAGTTTTCTTCCCATCGTCAGAAGGGCGTTCCTGACAGTCTAGCTGGACTGTCTGGAAGGCCCCCCCTCCCCCCGACAATACTCGTCCATAGACTTGTCCTGGGAGGGTGTTCCTCACAGCTCAGCGTCATCGTTTGTCGGTAAGGAACACTTCCTCTGACAGTACAGGGCTATGGACGAATTCAGCGCACTGTCGGCTTTCTAGCGGTATATAAAACCGCATGTGCATGAGGACATGAAAGGTCCTCTTTAAAGTTCTTTTGATCTTTTGTTCTCCCTGTCCTCCACTATATGTTGTAGACTTTTAACGCGTCACTCTAGTTTTCGCTAGTGTTTGAAAGCACTGATGCCCATCTCAGTGGTATTTGTTGCAAGCACCAAATTTAGATTGTAACCTCATTATGAAATCAGCACAGCCTTCAGACATGCAAACACTGAGGATGCATTTTCTTTCTGTCTACACCATGCTAATTCCCCTTTCTTCAGACTAATAGTTCAATGAATAAACTGATGGCTGCTAGTGGCCACCACTAGGGGAGAGCTCACTGTATACTGAATTATGGAAATTTCTCAGTCAGTTGGAAAGACTATTTGGCCTTTATTAAATCCTATTAAAATGCTCTGTGATAACTCCCAAATGTCTATCTTTTTGATGCCATCACATACTTTCTTATGGCCAAATGCGATAGCTTTTGTAAAAGCTTTCATGAACAGTCAAGTAACATGAGGATTTATGTCCGCTGTTGAATTCTGTAGTAAACTTCACTGATGATGACACAGAACCAATACTGGAGGCCATGTCTATCCAGTCTAGACAATCCTCTGTGATTTGTACAAGCTGGACTTGAGACATTTTACTTGCACTGACTAGTCTGATGGGAAAAGTTCTGCTGTTGTGTATTGCTGAGGATTGTCTGAATTGGATATAATTGGATCAAACTCTTGGTGGTGAAATTTATTTGGACATATTCTCATTGTCTGAATGTGTAAAGTCTGTGCTCTCTGCATACGTGAGGGGAATTTTTAAATTAGAATAAAATTAATAACATTTGTAAATTTAGGATTTATATTATCTATCAATTACATCTTAATTGCTTTTCTTTCAGGGATTTCCACGGTGCCAACTCCCTCAGCTTTGGGATCTCTAGCCGGATCACCTGTCATCTCTGCAACCAACACCCTTGGGACGCCCGTAGCAGCCACTGCCGGAGCCCCACAGTAGAGAATTATTCTCCTGGCGTCTGGTCAGGAGAGGGCAGCAGATCTGGGAAGGAGACCCTGATCCTTGGCCACTTGTCCTGACTTCAACACCCACCAAATGTGGAGGTTGGGGGGCTGCCCAAAAGAGCAAGAGAGCTCCCTGGACGCGCCGTGTCTGAGCAGTTGCTTGTGGATTTATAGTAGTTCCGTCATTATATATAAAAAAAAAAGAAAAAAATATTATAGGCTGAATAATTTTTTTTTTTTTTTTTTTTTTTTTTTTTTACTTTTGTTATGGCTCCTGGTCCACAGGTTGCCCTCATGTCTCTGGGATGTGGCTCCTGGACTTGGCCCTCCCTGTTATTTCCTCAGCTGTTTTCCTGGCTAGTTTTTTTTTGTTTTTTTATATATATATATATATATATATATATTTTGTTCAATTCCCTTCATGTCCTCTTTTGTGTCCCCACCTGCCGAGGGAGGGGTGAGGGACTTTTCAAATCTGTACATGTCCTCCTCTTTGGGCTTTGCCGTGTGCAAATGCCAGTTTTATGGGTGAATGAGACCACTGGCTCAGCATGGTCCTTCAGTTAAAACTTATAATTATGGCAAAAGCTAAGCCACAAATCCTAGTTTTACTTTATCCCATGTTACTTCATTGTCCCTGTAAGACTGTGTTAAATCCTTAAGGAAAAAAAAATTAACTTTTATGAACTTGGAGTCTTTCCAGATACCGTTCCCTTTCCCATACACAGCTGCAAAATAAGAGGCAGGAGCTGAGCTGGTTTCAGGTGGATTGTAAAGCCATTGGGTGGCACTCACAATAACTTTTACTCTGATTCTCATTACTTGTACCCTGCTAATGCATGCTTGGAAAGACGACTTCCCCACATCTACCGGCTCGGCCTGCCTTCTTTCCAAAGAATAGCTGTTCCACAGAAATGGGAATGATCCCTGGAGAGACCGTTATTTGTGGGCACCAATAAATTATATCTCCCCCAGCCCTTTATATTTGTGTCCTCTAAACACGTGAGGTGGACCTGTTCCACAGAGTCCTAACACTCCCTCCTCCTGGCTCCAAGATATTAAGTAGGTAATTGTCCCATTAACCTCACACCATGCCTACTTTCCTAGCAGGGACTGTAGTGACAGCCACTTTTTCATTAGCCCAACCACGATCTAAGATGTCTGAATGACACTCCCTCCCTTCAAAATTTACCTCATACTTTACATCTACTGTGGGGAACTGTCACTTGGGACACCCTCTATTCCACCTTTTCTCCCATGTTTTCCCATCAGAAATCTGTTGACAACTTAATTTTTTTTCCCTCCCCCCTCCTTTGCACCCTTCCCTTTTCCCTGTGTCCAGCAAGAGATGTCCCAGTGACACAGACAATGCTTTTTCCTTCACATGTGACAGATCTAATGTTGGAACTATTTGGTGTAAATAAACATGGTTTTATTTATCAAGGTTAGATTCTGTCCACTGTGTAACCACTTTTTTGGGTGGAGAAGAACTCTGTAATTTTATTTTTGTTCATCTTGTATGTTTCCTCACATGTCTACAAATGAGCACAGATCTGGAGTGTTGAAGTGGACCCACCATGACTATCTTGCAGTTATATAAAATGAAATGTTCGTAATGTTTGCTGCTTAAGGCTGTTATTCTGATAAATCTTATATGCACTCACCAGCTGGCTTGGAATATTAGTGAGGGCAGCCTATTTACTTTGAAGTGCAATGCTGCTGTTATTGTAGGGGTGCAATTCCAGCTTCTCTGAAGTGTGATGGGTAGAAGAAGGAATCTCCCAAATACTACTAAGTGCAGTCTAATTCTTTAGTGTTTTTTCATTATGGGTAGCATTTGGGTGCTATTACACAGAAGCTTTGGGGGATGAATAGTTGTTGATGACTCTGCCAATACAGTTTTGTTGGCAACACATCCTGTTTATGCAAGGGAGTTTGCCACCAACCATCAAATATTTGTATGCCTATATAAACAGATTACCTGATAAATGAACATTTACTGGGTTATCTGGTTTATATTTAGATGTGGCAATGATCAGGAACAAACAATTCAAAGAACATTTGTTTTGCCAATTATTGGTCCATATTAAAGCATTTTCAGTCAACATATTGACTGGACAGCTCTAAGCAAATGTTCACTGCTTTTTAGGTAGGAAATGTATAGTATTTAATCTTCACTTATCCGGTAGCAGTCTGATTTTCAGATGCCGGTGGTGATAACGGTGTTGCACTACATAATTGCTAGTAGTCGTGTGCAGGGGCCCTTTCACATGGCCATATTCTGGCAGGGAAATGTGGTCTGTTCCATTGGTATTTCCTGGCCTGCCTGTGGCTCCTGTTAACAGAACTTATAGCACTGTGGGTCTGCTATCCTTCATTTCCACTATTCTGAAGTGCAGGTCTTTATTGCTGGGTAGTTCAGAAGCTTTCTGAATCCTAAATCATTGTTGCTGCAAATTTAGTTCATAATAGCTGTGGTCACACGGGCAATATTTTCCAGTCTAAATACGGCAGTGTGAAAGTGGCAGTGTTCACATTTAAATAGAGGACTTTCTTCAGGATTGTTTGGTCTTTGTGCCAAAGATCTAAGCAAGGAAGGGAAGGTGTGAAATAGGCTCTTATAGTTGAGGAAGTCTTCAAAGCTGGATATGGAAAAAAGGTAAGACTGTCCACTCTGGACTCGTATCTGGCCAACCATGGGCACTGCCATAAAATGTGCAGTATATTTCTCTGACCACAGCTGTGGAAATGCAATGAGGATTATGTTATGATCAGAATTAACCTGCAGCCACTAAGTCCAGATGCCGTTGTATCACAATCTTGTAAGCCAATTTTATTTCTAGGGAATATGTAGTTCCAATCTTCTCTTTTTCTAAATTGGTTTAGGTCAGATTTGCACCTAAGGATATATTTGTGAGTTATGGATGGGTATATTGGTAAGGGGGCGTTCACACTACTGTTTAATGTCTGTGGCTGTCATCCTTTGATGGAAGACAGCAATGGACATTAAACTGTTGCAGAGAACCGTCAGACTGACTGTCCGTTCCCATTGACACTAATATAAACATGATGGAAGCTATCTTCCGTCATGTTTTACCTTTGTAACAGAAGATAGTCGTGCATGCAGGACTTTATCTTTCATTACAAAGGTAAACTAACTTGACGGAAGATAGTTTCCGTTGTTTATATTAGTGACAGTGAGAACGGACAGAGAATGTCTGACCATTCTCTGTAATAGTTTAATATCTGTTGCTGTCATCCTATGATGGAAAAAAGCAATGTACATTAACAGTAGTGTGAAAGCCCCCTAATGAATAAATGTGGATAGTGAATACAGATGACACAAGGTGTTGCATATACTGTACCTACATGGCTCTATATTTAGGGTGTCAAATTTAGTTACAATATTTGCAAAAGGTACAAGATGTAATAAAAATAAGTGGTGGACTTAAGTAAAGCCCTTAAACCTTTACTAACTGAAGGCTTGGGTGTTCAAGAAATCTTGTCTTGGTTAAAACCACAGCATAACTGGGGCAGGGGAATTAGCTTGGTGACTTTGGATGCCAGACTGCTACTGTGACCAAGGATTGCATTGTCTCTCTGTGACTCTTTTGCTAAGTGAATGGAGTTGTGAATGGGTTGCATTGTGACTTCACTTACTGGTGTAGGGGGACACTGCTGTCTTTAGTCATGTGATGGGAATTGCCGTCTAGCTCTAGCTTAAGAGGCTTAAAGGGAATGTGTCCCCAGGATATGACCTATTGTTTAAATATTGTTTTTGTGCAAACTTTTTTTTTTTTTTTTTTGAAGAATTGGTGGTTTTAATTTTCAATATGTGTATCTATATTTAAAAAAAAAAAAAAAATCTTTGCAATTCCAACTTTAGCAACTAAGCCTAAAACAATCTGTGACTTCCTGTGGGGGGACCATAGGCCATAGACACAGTGGACTGAAGCAAACCCCATGTCACTTGTATGGGGGAGTTTTATAGGCATGCTCTGTGACCTGGGCAGAGGTCATTGCACAGAGGAGGTGGTAGATAAGCTGTGAAATCATATATTATATATCATGCTGGCCAAGTGGACAAAGTCAGTACTGCAGGATTTTTTTTTTTTTTATATATAGGTACTTTGGAAACCTTTTAAAAACCTCACTAAAATTCTTTCAAAATATGTTTAACATGTTTAAAAATAAATAGATCACACATTAACTTAAAAGAATGGGGTTGTTGACCTGGTGGACTCCATTGGAGGGAGAGTATGAGAAGAGGCAAGCAATTTGATATTTCTAGATAAGCCCATAAAGGCATATTGAAATTAGTATGTTAGGAAAATATTACAGTTGGGGGCTTTTATTGCCTAGGTCAGGGATGTCTAAACCTCCCTGGTTAGTCATTAATCCAGGGATTTTTTTGCCAGGCTTGGAAGTCAGGAGGAAATGTTTGCCTTAAAATGAAGAAAATATGCTTCTACCTTTTTATGGGGAATTTACCTTCCTCTGACTCAACACTGAAGGATGACTTTCAGACTTACAAACTTACTGTTTCCTGTGAAAGCCCATAGTATTTTAACCTATATGGGACCAAGTGAATGTCAGTTAAATTGAATAAAAAGTGACCAAACAATCAGATCTTTTCCCAAATAGAATCAATAAAAATGTCATGTTGTACCACATAAAGATGCCATACCCAACTCCATAATTATACATATGAAAGTTACATGTCAGAATATGTCGACCCTTATTTTTATTTTGCCAGGTTTTTTACTTTTTTTTTTTTTTTTTTTAAAAAACATTACAAATACTATACAAATTTATCGCCGTCTTTGTACTCACCCACAGAACACTGTAAAAATGAAACCTATATGAAATTGGCGCCACTTGTTTTTTTTCCCCCAATTTGAATCAGAATTTTTTTTTTCCAACTTCAGTACATTGGGCGGGATATTGAATGGTGCCATTACAAAGTAACATTTCTGCCATCATGTGACACTGTAGACTCCCCCCTCCTCCCCTAACAGATAGAGATATAGATAGATAGATATATCTCTATCTATTTCTATCTGTATCTCATTGGACTGTGGGGAGGAAAAAAAACATACAGAAAAATCAAAATGGGCTTGGTCCTTAAGGGGTTAAAGGGAGTCGGTCAGCACAAAATTGAGATGAAATCACAGTACCTTACAGGGCTGTCACCACAATTTATAATGTATTTAATATTCAGGAACGCTGCTCCATTCTTGTAAAAAAAAAAAAAATCAGAGAATTAAACCTCTGAGCCTCTAAAGCCCTATTCAGCCAATCAGCATAAGAATAAAATCCTGATCTTCATGATATTGGAGAAGCAATGCATAATAAGAAAAACATCTTTGGAAAGTGTTGAAGCATCCCTAATAAGGTGTTTGTTTTGAATACCAATTTTCCTGCTAACAGACTCCCTTTAATCCTAGCATGGGGGGGGGGAACACACCCACACACGGCCTATTTAAATACAGTGCCTTGCGAAGGTATTCGGCTCCCTTGAACTTTTCAACCTTTTGCCACATTTGAGGCTTCAAACATAAGGATATAAAATTTTGAATTTTTTGGTGAAGAATCAACAAGTGGGACACAATCGTGAAGTGGAACGAAATTTATTGGATCTTTTAAACTTTTGTAAAAAATAAAAAACTGAAAAGTGGGGTGTGCAATATTATTCGGCCCCCTTAAGTTAATACTTTGTAGCGCCACCTTTTGTTGCGATTACAGCTGCAAGTCGCTTGGGGTATGTCTCTATCAGTTTTGCACATCGAGAGACTGAAATTCTTGCCCATTCTTCCTTCGGAAAACAGCTCAAGCTCAGTGAGGTTGGATGGAGAGTGTTTGTGAACAGTAGTTTTCAGCTCTTTCCACAGATTCTCGATTGGATTCAGGTCTGGACTTTGACTTGGCCATTCTTAAACCTGGATACATTTATTTGTGAACCATTCCATTGTAGATTTTGCTTTGTTTGGGATCATTGTCTTGTTGGAAGATAAATCTCCGTCCCAGTCTCAGTTCTTTTGCAGACTCCAACAGGTTTTCTTCCAGAATGGTCCTGTATTTGGCTCCATCCATCTTCCCTGTCCCTGCTGAAGAAAAGCAGGCCCAAACCATGATGCTGCCACCACCATGTTTGACAGTGGGGATGGTGTGTTCAGGATGATGAGCTGTGTTGCTTTTACGCCAAACATAGCGTTTTGCATTGTGGCCAAAAAGTTCGATTTTGGTTTCATCTGACCAGAGCACTACGACTGATTGTTGTCCTATGGACAGACTCTCCCACCTCAGCTGTAGATCTCTGCAGTTCATCCAGAGTGATCATGGGACTCTTGGCTGCATCTCTGATCAGTCTTCTCCTTGTTTGAGACGGCCGGGTCTTGGTAGATTTGAAGTGGATACTCCTTCCATTTCAATATGATCGCTTGCACAGTGCTCCTTGGGATGTTTAAAGTTTGGGAAATCTTTTTGTATCCAAATCCGGCTTTAAATTTCTCCACAACAGTATCACGGACCTGCCTGCTGTGTTCCTTGGTCTTCATGATGCTCTCTGCGCTTTAAACAGAACCCTGAGACTGTCACAGAGCAGGTGCATTTATACGGAGACTTGATTACACACAGGTGGATTATATTTATCATCAGTAATTTAGGACAACATTGGATCATTCAGAGATCCTCACTGAACTTCTGGAGTGAGTTTGCTGCACTAAAAGTAAAAGGCCCGAATAATATTGCATGCCCCACTTTTCAGTTTTTTATTTTTTACAAAAGTTTAAAATAACCAATAAATTTCGTTCCACTTCACAATTGTGTTCCACTTGTTGTTGATTCTTCACCAAAAAATTTAAATTTTATATCCTTATGTTTGAAGCCTGAAATGTGGCAAAAGGTTGAAAAGTTCAAGGGGGCCGAATACTTTCGCAAGGCACTGTATCAACACTCCCCTATACGGTCTGCTTTGTCATGGTCCATGTAACACATCTGATTAATTAGCAGTCACAGGTTATGGCTTCATGCACATGACCGTGTGCATTATCAGTGTGCTAGCCATGTATTTCATATGGCACTGAATTCTCTCAAGACAATTTACAATTGTAACTTATGAATTCTTTAAAACAGGTACATTTAGATTTGGACTATTTTATCCAATTAGAAAAACATTGGCTCTTGGCTGCGTCAAAATTTTAGTGTAAAATTCTGGCTCAAAGAAAGCCAATAACTAGGTAGTATAAACGTAAACTAGACCGTCTAAAGATCACTATAATACCTAGCATTGCTGAGCCGCTGTCATAAATCTGGCACGTTTTCAGACAATGTTTATCTAGTACTAAAAACTTGGCTTTGTTTTTCCAAAATATGAGTATTTGTATACCTTTATATGCTTCCAGTGCTCGGATCAAAGTAGGACTGTGCAGAAAAAGTAACTTTTTAGAATGAATCTGAAGAGGTCATTGACTAATCAGTAATGTGCCATGAATAGATTGGTACTACCTCCTGGTCAGACCATAGCCATATATCACCTGTCACTGCATCATCAAATCAAACCAATCAAAACTGAAGTTATCAGAGATGGGGAAAATCTATCCTGCAGAAGGAGATATGTGGTGGAAGTAAAAAAAAAAAAAATATCCAGTTAGTTTATTTCCCACCAGGTATTCACAAGATATTTTCTTCTGTTCATTTTTGTGTTTTTAAGTTAGGTACAAACACAAGATAAACCTTGTGCACACAGCATATTTTGCTCAAAGTTTATCACTTTGTTTTGACTTATTTTATGATGTGATAGGACTGCTTATGTGGGCAATACATAAAAAAAATGTAGCTATCCCCAGTCCTCTGCTTTCAGTGGCAGCAGGGCCAGTATACAGGACCCCCAGATGACTTCAGCATTGACATCCATTCTATGCTAGGTGACTGCTGCAGCCAATCACAGACCTTCACAAACAGCATATGACTGTTGTGACATTGTAAAGAGGTCACCACAGGCTTCTGATTGTATCAGGTGACTGCTGTAACTAAACAACCAGGGGCTTGTAAACAAAATATTGGAGTTTCCACGACTGGAAATACTGTCCCCCAGCAGTAGCCCTATAACATCTCTAATAAAAAAAAAAAAAAGTTGATCAACCCTTTTAAGAGGGAGTAGAAATTAGAGGATGGAGACAGGGAGGTATAGAAGTTGTTAATGCAAGTGGCGATTTGTCTACAGAGGGTTAAAGTTCTAGCTTGGAGCCAACCATGACAAGTAATAGAGTCTGGATGACTAAGTGTGAGAAGAAAAAATAATAGTTTTTTTGGGAACACAGTATGCCATCAGGACCATGTCAGTATCACAGGTGATATCTCTCAGTAGGGTCTGCTATTTTTAGAATGCAGTTAAAAGAAGTGTGTCTCTTTCCACAGAGGCTGCAACGTGAAAGTTGGAAAGTGTGTACTAAAATATTTTGGAAAAAGATGTCATAAAAAGCTTTTGATCTTTTGGCTGAGTAGTTAAAGCGACACTCCAGATTTTTATTCATTTATTTATATAAATTTAGTTGTGCAAGTTAATCATTGAAGTACATTAAAGGGAGCCTATCATTAAAACAAATACCTTTTAAACTGTCACGTTGGAATGGCCTTTAAAGGGCTATTCTACTCCTACCTTCCATTCTTTTCTTCTCCCAGCCATTTCTGATAAAAATTTGTTTCTTCAGTTATGCTAATTACCATCACGGAGTGCCTTGGGTGTTCCTCCTGTGCTGCGAGCACCCCTCTCGTCATAGCTTTCCACCGCCCCTTAGTCCGTTGTGTTCACTCCCCTCTTCCTGTTCTCTGTATCTTCTGCCTTTTGCAGGCATCGGACGCAGCGCTTTAACAGACCACCGGAAAATGGCAGTGTTTTTTTTGATAGACTCCCTTTAAGAAGCAGGGAGGCATTTTTGTAGACGAACAGGGGGACAAGGTTAATTCTGAAGTCATATGGTAACTCTCTATAGAATCTGCAGGCTGCAAAGAGAGACCTCCTGTTTGCATCACAATCCTTGCAAGAAGAAAAAAAAAAAAAAAAAGGTAACACTGATAATGTGACTTATTGAAGGCTGTGAGGATAAAGAAAGACAATATAATGAGTATATAATAGTATAATTGTTTTTAAGGAGCTATCGGCGTGATACGGTAGGCAGCAGGCAGCCGTCGCTACCTTTAAAGCGTAACTAAACTTTTGGACAACTTTTTATTTTCTGGCAGGATTTGTGTCATTAATAAATTTTGTAATATACTTTATTAACACATTTTGGCTCCTTTCTGTGAAATCCTGCGCCTCTTTATTCTCTCCTTGTCTTCTGTATTGAGAACGGTTCCTGCCTTACTGAATGTCACTGTGTATGGGAGTACAGGGCTGTGTAACATGTAGAGAATGTGAGAGTAGGGGAGGGACATTATGAAACGTACAAATTTACCGTCCCTACCATCTTTGAGAGGATAAGCCGATCTGGTACCTCCACAAAGACCCTGATCTCAGATATTTATTGCTTACTTTCTTCTCCAGAGGGGCGGACTCCCCTTGATCCACAGATATATGGTTAGGTGGACTGTGGCTCTGGACAGGCAGCTCTCACCCGCACAGTGGCAGATTTTATGGTTCCGTACAGCGAAGTCATCCACCTATATAGCATTCCGTGAGACCCAGTATAAAATTTTAATGCACCAGTATCATACCCTGGTCCTTTTGCACACTCTCAACCCGAACATTTCCCCCACCTGCTGGAGATGTCTCAGCTTTGGGTATACTATACCATATTTTCTGGGACTGTCCTTTACTTCTCCCTTTCTGGATGGATGTTAAGGCCCTCACTGATGCGGTCTTCCTGCATGGTGTCCCACTAGATCCTCTAACTTACCTGCTTAACTTAACGCCCCAACACCTTGGTAAGAAGACATCGAAGCCATTTTTATATATCTACACGGCCGCTAAAACACTTGTGGCTCTCCACTGGAAGAGTGTGCACCCTCTAACAGGACCTGCCCTTGTTGCCCGAATTAAAGATGTCCATAGTCTAGAATACCTCACTGTCACTCTCAATAATACAGTTGAGGCCTTCCAATCCCCCCACTCCCTATTGTCCCTTTTTGTTGTCTAATGCAGGGATCCCCAACCACTGGTCCGCGGACCAGGACCGGGCTGTTGGGGTTTTTTTGTGCTGTTTGGTGTATAGCGCTTGCTAAAATCCAACCCCCTTCATAACCCCACACCCATATGACCAAAGGTGATTCTCTTCTTTCAAATGACACTAAAGTTACAGCGCTAAATTTTTTTTTACAGAGGTATCGCTGGTTGAAAACACAGTTGGGATTAGGATTTATAAAAATCCCAATCCCGACTGTTTTCAATCAGTAATAGCTCTCTGAAAATAATTTAGATAGCACTAAATTTTAGTGTCATATGACACCAGAAGCAAGTTTGTATGTTTTATGAGATATAACCGTTTGAAGTGACCCTCCCATACCCTCACTTTTTCCACATGTTACAGAGCCAGTGTTCCATACACAGTAACATTCAGTGAGAGGTAGAAACACAGGATTTCACAGAAAGGATCCAAAATTTAATAAAGTATATTACAAAACTTATTAATGACACAAATACTGCCAGAAAATCCAAAGTTTAGTTACGCTTTAACCTTTGTTTGTGACTTCTGAGTGGATAACCCTGTACTCCGTCACTCGATTTCTCAGCAGGATGGTGGTGTACAGTATGGAGCATCAGGTCTTCATGGTGCAAACCTATTGGGTCAACAATCAATTTAAGCAATGTTAGATGGTGTTCGTGATGTATCCTCAAAGAGTATTATTTAGAAGGTTGTACAGAAATGGAAACGCCAGGATCATTGATGCCTTCTCACGGCATAGGAACAATTGATAATATGCAACATTGTCTGGAGCAGTCTCCTATGCAACCTCTGACACAGCTAGCACTTTCTCTGGGAGCTCTTAGCATCCTCTGCATTTCTTTACATAGCTAGTTTCCTGCTTCCCTAGCCTACAACTCCCATGATCCTCCTCTCACTCCATTTCTCACACCCTTTCCCTGTTTCCCTAGCTAGCCCGCGGACTACTAGCTCTATCTATATAGCTTCCACCCCCCCCCCCCCCAAATCATACTTACCTGTCTTCTGTGTCCTGGAGTTCATTTTCTTCGGTGTCGCTAGCATCTTCTTCTGTGGACTTCTTGCGCATGCATGGTATGCACTCTTCGCTTCTGCCGGCGACTGTACAATAAAGCTCTATTGCGCAGGTGCCAGCAGAAGCGGATGAAGTGACGCTTCATGCCAGAAGACTGAAGATCGGTAAGTATGAAGGGGGCGGGGGGAGTATTGGTAATGCTTCATTTCTGGAAATGTGGAAACGGAACGTCACTGGATCATCAGAAAATGTGCCTGGGTCGGTCAAAGCCGCCATTTTGGATTCAACTTTACTTTTTTCAATACGAAGAGGGTCATGTGACACATCAAACACATGGAGAATTGCACAAGAAAAACAATGGTGTGCTCATTTTTAACGCTTTATTCATTATTGAGTTATTGACACATTTCTTATTGTTACAGCCATTGACATGTCAGAGAGGTTAATGGACGAGGAGCGGACAGACATTGTGTTGTCTGGTGAACTCAGTACCCGGGTCATTGCAGCAGACTTCAATGCAAGAAACCCTACGAAACCACCCATCTTCCATGCCATAGTTAGCAAACTGCTCGCCAAATTTCGTGCAACTGGTTCGTTGTTGGATAAGCCCAAATCTGGACATATGAAAACTGTCACCAATGACGAAACATCAGTGGCTGTCCTGGCAGCATTTACCAAGAGCCCACAGCGTAGCACTTGACGTATGTCCCTGGAGTGTGGCATCAGTCGAACTCCATTCGACGGCTACTGGCTACACACAGATGGCACCCTTACAAGATCCAGCTGCTACAACATCTCATCCATTTTATCTGGGTGTATCCATACTTATGGCCCACCCTGTACATTATTTTTTTTTTTTTTTTTTTTTTTTTACTGAAGTCAATTAGAAGTTAGGCGGGGGAGGGGGTCTAGTTTAGGGTTTGATTTTCAACTTACGCCGGACAACCCCTTTAGTCCCCCAGCTACTATGTAATGGCATTGGCACCTCAAATTTGTGGTAGTAGGGGGCATGGCCTGACGCTGCATCTAGCCGGACACTTGCTCCGGCATCCCTCTGTCTAAAGACTTTGGGGGTTCCGATTGGGTCCCCCCTACTACATAACTCTGCACACCCTGGATTACTTTGGAGGGGTCCGAGCATAGCTGCCCCACCGACCTGGCTGCTTCGGTCCTCACAGTGGCTCTACTACATAAGACGTCACCATCTTGCTGCCCCTACAGCATATCGGAGTGCTCTGTGGCTACATCCTCTTGGTGGCGTGTTTAACCCACCACAGCAGACCTCCTGCTCTGCTATTCACCAGCTCCAGCCGCTGACTGTCACTGACATCTAGCACACAACTGCAGCATTCTGCCCAGGCTACAGCACAGTCCCTCCTGGTTGCTCCCAGCGGGACCCACAAGACAGCCGACACCTCTACTCAGCATCTTCTGGAGTGGCTGCCATCTTGCTCCCACCACAGCCAGTCGACTCTCCTCTCCTCTGCTGCAACACCTCCTGGCAACCTCAAAGTTGGGCAAGTACCCCACCTCCTCTGTAAGTATTACCCTTGGGACCAGTGCACAACACAACTCCCTAGAGCCTCTGAACTTCCTTTCCTACTCCAGTTATACAGTATCACCATACTCACTGTTAGTGGCCATTTTGTACTTTTTCCTTTTATACTTTGGTGATCTTTTTACCCTCTCTGGGACTTGCTGACTTCAACACTTTATACTTATCTATTGCCATACATCCCTGCGGCCCTCTGCGATGCCTCCCCCTGCTCCTTGATGTGCGCCTTTAATTATAAGAAATTTAAAGCTATACTCTCCATACACCTCCTTCTAATCCCAGGATGGATGCCACTGCCCCCACTAACTACAAACAGTTTTGCTCCTAAATTTAGATGTTAAACTATTTTCCTCTATCCTCGCCACCCATTTAAATAGCTTCCTTCCATCTCATACATTCCAACCAGGTGGGGTTTATTTCTGGTAGACAGGCCTCTTCTAATGTCAGAAAGCTCTGTAATATTGTCCATTGAGCCAATTGCCATTACAAACCCTTCTCCTTGTTGACTTTAGACATTGAGAAGGCCTTTGTCTTTCCTGGAATTACCTCACTCATGTTTTGCAATTTATGGGAATCACCGGTCACTTCTAGAGAGCTGTTCGTGCTCTCTATTGTGACCCCATTGCGTACTTGAAACTCCCCACAGATTCCCTGCTACCTATTTGAATTTATTGTGGCACTCAACAAGGTTGCCCTCTATCCCCTGCCCTATTTGCCTTGGTGGTTGAACCATTGGCAATCGCTATCCCACCCTGATATTAAGGGTGTGCGCATTGGTGATCGCAAATACAAATCTAACCTTTTTGCAGGTGACATGCTATTGACTATTACTAACCCTTTAGTTTCCCTCCCGAACGTGATTAATACTGTCTCCCATTTTACGCCATTATCAGGCCTTAAGTTTAATGCATCTAAGTTGGAAATCCTCCATTGTAATGTCCCCCCAGCCACTGTTAAGTTGATTCCCCTCACCTCTGGCTTTCAATCTAGAGATAAATATCTGCCATATCTAGGCGTTAACCTCTGTAACTCCATAGAGTCTCAGTTTAAATGGAACTATGCCACACTGATCCCAAAGCTCATAAGGGATCTTGGTGCATGGGACTGCCCCACCCTTTCTTGGATTGGAAGAGTTCATTCGGTTAAGATGGTTACTCTACCCCTTATTCTCTATTTCTTCTGCACTTTCCCAACCCCAGTGACCTCTGCCTCTTTAGCCCCCCTTCAGAAGTAAATCTTTAATTTTATTTAGACTTATAAAATGGCCGCATATCCGCAAGCACTTTATGTATTTTCATAAAAGACTGGGTGGATTATCAGTTCCTCACCTCAACATAAACAATGTTGCCACTAGTCTCTCCCAACTTAGTTCCATCCACAATTAAATCGATTGCCTAAATGGTTAACATTGGAATCAGCACTGATAGCGACGACCTCTTTGCAAGCCTTGCTTTGGATCCTGAGGTTGGCAGGCCCTACTATTCTGGCAGCTTCCAGGATGACTGATTACATGTTACAATTGTGGCAGAGGGTCCGTTTTCAATATAGCCTGCAGAGCCCGATCTCACCTTTTAATACCACTGTTCTTTAACCCCCTCTTCCCCCCTGGCCAATCCCCTGAGTTGTTATTGGTGGAGACATGTTCGGTTTCGCTACCTCAATGATTTCCTCTGTAACCGTCAGGTCTTCCCCAAAGAATACTTCACTACTACCTTTTCCCAGCCTCCTTCAGAGGCTTTTCAGACTGCACAGGTCTTCCATTTTTACACTCTCTTACTCCACTCAATCCAGAGATTTCTCCTACAAGCTTCAAGAGCCTCTGTCTGTATTCGGTAGCATATATATAGATTGCTCAACACTCTGCCCCCTGACACTAAGCTTGACTTTATGGCAGCCTGGGAATGAGACCTTAGTTCTACCCTGACCTCAGCCCAAATGTACTGTTGTACATCTATTAGCAAAGGCAGTTGGCAGTTCCCTTATGGAACCCTCTTTGAAAGTCCTTCACAGGACCTATTTGGTTCTTCATCAATTGCATGGCTTTTACCCTAGTTTCCGCCTATGTTTTAGGAATTCCAATGCCTTAGGCACTATCTTCCATATTTGGTGGTCCTGCCCAGCACTTCTGGATAGTTATCTATAGAATAACTCAATGTCTCTTTGGACAGTCTTCTCTGTTTTCGGCCTCCATTTTACTTCTTAACCTTAAGCCAGCTAAACTCAGTTTAAACTACTGCAATACATCATGATGGCTGCCTGGAACCATATCTCCTTCAACTGGAGGAAATCATTTCTATGGTTGTCTGAGGTTGTCCGGCGAATTGACACGGTTATGCTCCACTAAAAAATCAATGCCACCGTCTCTGATATTCGACCACTTTTGGATAAGGTTTGGGCTCCGTGGGCCAGCAGGTTCAGCTTCCCAGATCTGCCATATTGCCTTCAGCTTTGGTTATTGGGCTGGATTGAGTGTATTCCTTGACTCCCCCCCCCCCCCCCCTCATATTTTCCCATATTTCTACTTTTTTATATTTGTATTGTTTTATATTTTTGTACTTATATTACTACTGTCTTTTTGATTGACATGTTTTATGTTATAATAAATACTTTTGAAACTAAAGTTACGTGTACCAATGCCTGATAGGGAGAGTCCCCCCTTCCCCTTCCCCGGAGTCATTTAAATGCCACAGTCACCTAAAAGGTTACAAATCCTGGATATTAGGAGCGGGTACCTAGCCATGGCCCCTGCCTCACACAAAGCAGGAGACTCCGCTACATTTGACGTAGAAAGTCATATGCATCAGGATAAAGTCTGTTAGTGACCAACAAAGAAAGTCTTCTGGTCCGTCATGAACCGGTTAATGGAGAGAGGAGGGGAAGCCAAGCACAAACATCTCCAGAGGTGGCATGTCCCCTGTTAGAACAATTCAACATACCTGATCCTTCACCCTGGCAACATATGATGAGAGTTGACCAAAGTTGGCAAGTTTGGGCAGGATTTAAATAGTGTACAGTGAGTCCAGATCTATAGAAAATGCAGATCTTACTAGTGGGATGATTAAAGCTGTACATGGACAACTCAGCTCTATGTCCACATACATTTTTATTAAGAGAAATATAGATATCCTAAACACTAAATTACAAAACAGATATGGACAAAATCCATCACTTGTCAAGATGAAAAATATTCTATTCATTCATAATTTAGTAATATCTGTTTCTGGCAGCCTGTAAAGATCCAAAACAGTTTCTCCCTCAGCTTTCCCAGAACCCTGAGTGGCACATGACTGTGTGTTTAGCAATTCACCCATTTTGCTATACTAGTAAGATTTGTCATTCAGGAGACTGTGAAAGCAGGATGTCTGTTGTATTGTCACCTAAAAGCAGAAAAGGCTAAAAAGAATGTTTATGGATGGCATGTGGGCACCTTGCAGCACTGGGGTCCTTGGTCTGAATCTGGCAAGGGCAACTTTTACATGGAGTTTGTATTTTCTCTCCCTTGTGTGAGAAAAGCGCATTTGACATTTTTCTCATTGTCATTGCAACCAATGTTCTGACCATTAGTGTACCCAGCTTTCCCACACTCCTGAATGATCTGCCTTGTTACCTGCAGATATAGCCATGTTCCCATGTCACAAAGCATAACAAGGAAGATTTGAATGGTTGTGCACCCATATAATAGGATATGGACAGTTTCATCTAAAACACCAGTTCACAGATTGTGTGGAATTGCAGCTCATGAAATGAGAAGCTCATGTTACTACACATTTCACTTGTGTGACAGCAGTCGTAAAGTTGAAAACCTGTGGTTTTCAGGTATAGTAGAAATCTTCAGTGCAAACCCAGCTCAACAAACCAAAAGTGCAATACCAGTCACAACCCACGGACAGGTGTGCTGCAGTTTCTGAAAGGAAGCAACAATGTTTTACTAATCCTGCACTACCCCTTCAGACCCAAATTATGGGACATTTAACACTCCACACCTCAAAAGACATTGCAGAAATGTCCCTTTAAAATATTTTTCAAGACCATTGGCAGGTATGGTGGGTTGTCACAGGAAATCATCATCTTCCGAATCATCGCCGTCTCTTGCCAAAGCCTCTATGTTGTGTGTGATGTCTGTGATCATGCGGTTGAATCGGTTGGACCCTGGTGAGCAGCTGTCATAATTGCGCACGGCAGAGGCAGACGTATTACTCATGCTGCGCTTGATCCTTCCAAAACTGTCAGTAAGAATTCCTCCATCACGAATTCCAATGCTCTCCAAGAAATCTTCAAAGTAGCCAATGTCCAGGTCTGGGATGAACGGCCTCAGTCCTGCCAAGGAAATCATGAATAAACTTGGGAATGTCATAATATATTTTTTATGGGGATGGAGCTCCAAATTCCCTGCATAGAAATTAATTTAATTTTATCTTACCACTCTATCTGCAGTTTGTATGCCACTGCCATTGTGATAATACTGTAAACATTGTATACATAATAATACATTTTATTTATATAGCGCCAACATATTCCAACAGATACCACTCTATCTGCAGTTTTTATGCCACTACCATTGTGAGAATACTGTATACATTGTATACCTAATAATAATACATTTTATTTATATAGCGCCAACATATTCCGCAGCACTGTACAATTTGTAGGGTTCAAGTACAGACAAAAAAGATACATTACAAAGAAATAGTCAATTCACACAATGGGACTGAGGGCCCTGTTAACAAGAGCTTACAATCTATGAGGTAGAGGGGGTGACACAAGAGGTAGCATTGCTTATATAATGGTCAGACAATATTGTAATAGAGGTTACTGTCATTACACATATATAAAGTTGTATGAGCCGTCACCAGTCGTGTCCTTTACGTGCAGATGGTGCCTGGACATATAAAGTTAGTCTGAAACGGCAACATATCCTGTGAGGTAATGCGGGAGCGTCAACAGAGGAGGGTACGTTTTAGGGATTCTAACTGCGGAAGGGTTTACATTAGGAGTTGTGATAGCCCTGTCTGAAAAGATGTGTCTTTAGTTTGCTCTTTAAGCTTTAGAAATTGGGAGTTAATCTGATTGTCCAGGATAAAGCATTCCAGAGAAGTGGTGCAACTCGTGAGAAGTCTTGTATACGAGTGTGGGAGGTTCTGATAATAAAGGATGTTAGTCTTAGGTCTTTGAGTGAATGGAGAGCACGGGTTGGACAATAGACAGAGATGAGGGAGGAAATGTAGGGAGGTGCAGCTTTATGGAGAGCCTTGTGGATGAGGGTGATAACTTTATATTGTATTCCGTATTGAATAGGCAGCCAATGTAGTGACTGACACAGACCAGAGGCATCGCTGTAGCGTCAAGACTGATATATGGGCCTGGCCTGGCCACCGCATTCAGAATAGATTGTAGAGGGGAGAATTTAGTAAGGGGAAGGCCAATTAGTAAGGAGTTATAGTAGTCAAGGCGAGAGCGAATTGGGGCAACAATAAGTGTCTTTAGTGTATCTCTGGTAAGGAAAGGGCGTATCCTGGATATGTTTTTGAGGTGGAGATGACATTAGCGTACGAGTGATTGGATATGGAGGATGAAGGAAAGGTCTGAGTCAAACATAAGCCCGAGGCAGCGGGCATACTGCCTAAAAGTTATGTTAAGGTCGGAGACTGCAATGGAGATATCAGGGACAGATCTATTAGATGGTGGAAATAGCAGTAGTTCAGTCTTTGACAGATTCAGTTTCAGATAGAGTGAAGACATGATATTTGAAACAGCAGAGAGACAGTCACTGGTGTTCTGTATTAGTGCAGGGGTGATGTCACGGGATGATGTATATAATTGGGTGTCATCAGCATAAAGATGGTACCGCAAGCCAAATCTGGTAATGGTTTGTCCATTGGGGGCTGTGTAGAGAGAGAAGAGCACGGGGCCTAGGACCGAGCCCTGCGGAACCCCAACGGCAAGGGGAAGAGGGGAAGAAACAGAGCCCGCAAATGATACACAGAAAGTGCAGTCTGAGAGATAAGAGGAGAACCAGGAGAGCGCAGTGTCTGTGAGTCCAGCTGAGCAGAGCATAGTGAGGAGAAGTTGATGGTCAACAGTGTCAAATGCTGCTGAGAGATCCATAAGAATAAGAAGAGAATAGTCCCCATTAGATTTAGCTGTCAGGAGACCGTTGGAGACTTTTGTGAGGGCTGTTTCAGTAGAGTGCAGAGTGCGGAAGCCAGATTGTAAGGGGTCAAATAGATAGCAGAGAGATAGCAGCTTAAACGAGAATAGACCAAGCGTTCCAAGATTTTGGAGATGAAGGGGAGGTTAGAGACGGGTCGTTAGTTAGCAGCACAGGATGGGTCAAGGGAGGATTTCTTCAATAGCAGGGTTATGACAGCATGTTTGAAAGAGGATGGGAAAATTCCACGAGAGAGAGTTTAAATATTTTAGTAAGGTAAGTCGTGACAGCAGGTGACAGAGATTGAAGAAGGTGTGAGTGAGAAGGGTCACTACTGCAGGTCATAGGGCGATCAATGCCTCCTGGGGATTGGGCAATTATTTCCTGACGGATCTTATCAATTTTGTCAAGGAAATAAGTAGCCAGGTCATCTCCACTAAGGTCTGTGAATGGCACCTGCACCTTGGAAGTGAGTAAGGGGTGAAACGTTTCAAAGAGCCTTTTAGGGTTACAGGACAGAGAAGAGATGAGAGTGGTGAAATAGGCTTGTTTGGCGAGGTGAAGAGCAGAGCTATAAGTTTTGAGCATAAACTTGAAGTGGAGGAATTCTGCAGGTGTACGTGATTTTCTCCACAGACGTTCAACACACCTAGAGCACCGCTGAAGAAAACGTATCTGTGGCGTGTGCCAGGGTTGCTGCCTCTTGCGTCTAACTTTTTGAGTGGAGGGGGGAACCGCCTCATCCAATGCACTTTTAAGGGTTTCATTATAGTGACTGGTGGCTAGATTGGGACAGGAGATTAAGAAGATGGGGGACAGAGAGGACTGTAGAGTATCTGAGAGATGCTGGGTGCTAATAGCACATAAATTCCCATATGTATGATGAGTAGGTGTGTCCTGTGAAGAAGAGAAAGCACTGATGGTGAGAGACAGAAGTTTATGGTCAGTTTACATGTGTGGTGGAAGAGGAAAGTTGTGAAAGACCAAAAGAAGTGGTTATTGAGAGAAACTGTGAAGCAGCTGGGGAGACAGGGGTGTCAGTGGGGATGTTAAAGTCACCCATGATGAGGGTAGGAATTTCACTGGATAAAAAGAGGGGAAGCCAAGAAGCGACATGATCCAGAAATTTGTAGGGTGAACCAGGTGGATGATAAATCATGGCTACGCGTAAGGAGAGTGGGCGGAAAAGTCTGATAGCATGGACTTCAAATGAGGAAAATGTGAGTAAGGGTACTGGTGGGATGACCTGAAAAGTGCACTGCGTTGACAGAAGTATGCCTACTCCTCCAACCTACCTGTTGTCAGGCCTAGTGTGTGAGAATTGTAGGCCACCATGAGACAGAGCAGCAGGGGAGGCCGTATCAGACTGCTGGATCCAGGTTTTAGTAAGGACGAGCAGGTTGAGAGATTTACTGAGTAATAAGTCATTAATATATTCTAGTTTGTTACACACTGACCGGCCTTCCAGAGAGAACAGTTAAAAGAGACAGAAGAAAGATAAGGAGAGGGAACACGGCAAATATTGATGAGGCTTGTAGGATTTCTATGTGTGCAGGAAGAGGAAAAGTTAGGGAAAGAAGGAGGGCTAGTGTTTGGAGAGATGTCCCCAGCAGCTAGCAGGAACAAAATGGACAGAGACAGAAGGTGGTTCAGTGATTTATGTTTGGTTTCACTGCTAAAAGAAGTATAGGGATTGGAGTGGTCGAGTGGTTAAAGAGAGTGAGAAGTGTGTGAGAGCTGTACATGGGAAAAGGAAGAAGAGAGGGACTGATGTGGATAGTGTGCACTGAGGGCCAGATGTACTTTTTAGTTATACCATTTTGGGGAATATTGCTTTGATCACTTTTTATTCAAATCAGAAGCGAAACAGTGAAATAAACGGCAGTTCGGCACTTTTGAAACTTTTTCCAACTATCACCCTACGGAAAATTATTTTTATAAGTTTGTAGATCAGGCGTTTTTGGACACAGGGATACCTAATGTGTGTTTCACAGTAATTTTCTACTTTTATATGTGTTGTAGGGGAAGGGGGCGATTTAGAACTTTTCGTTTTTGTTTTTTTTTGTTTTTTTTTAGGGGCCTTGAACCTGCAAATCATTTGATTACAAGTCCCATAGACTGCAATACAACTGTATTGCAGTCTATGGAAGATTCACTACATTACTATTGCAGGAACAGGTTGGCTCAGGAACAGGTTGGCTCCTGCGATCTCGCCATGTAGGATCTGGCCTGCAACAAGAAGGTACCTACCGGGCCCGGGGACAATTTGGGGGGGGTGGGCCTTACAGGTAGTAATGCCCACAATCAGAGTGGACTCTGATCGCGGGCATTAGCTCCTGGTCTCCGCTGTACATTACAGCGGAGACTGGTAGCTATGGCGACCGTTCTGCAGCAGTGCAGCCGCCATTATATTTACAGACCCGAAATAGCACGGAAGATGCCAAGATGGGTTTGCGTCGCCAGGAACACCCTCTCCTGCAAGCGCAGGGCCCGCAGCATCGCCCCACTCCTGCAGCTGCAGGAAGCCATCGGCGGCAGGAGTGTGGCGATGCATTAGGACTATAAGATGCACCCCCCCATTTTCCTCCCAAATTTGGGGGAAAAAAAAGTGCTCCTTATAGTTCGAAAAATATGGTATATATAAAAGAACAGGCAATTATAAGACACTATGTAATATACAGTCATATGAAAAAGTTTGGGCACCCCTATTAATGTTAATCATTTTTAGTTCTAAATATTTGGGTGTTTGCAACAGCCATTTCAATTTGATATATCTAATAACTGATGGACACAGTAATATTTCAGGATTGAAATGAAGTTTATTGTACTAACAGAAAATGTGCAATATGCATTAAACCAAAATTTGACCGGTGCAAAAGTATGGGCACCTCAACAGAAAAGTGACATAAATATTTAGTCGATCCTCCTTTTGCAAAAATAACAGCCTCTAGTCGCTTCCTGTAGCTTTTAATCAGTTCCTGGATCCTGGATGAAGGTATTTTTGACCATTCCTCTTTACAAAACAATTCCAGTTCAGTTAAGTTTGATGGTCGCCGAGCATGGACAGCCCGCTTCAAATTATCCCACAGATGTTCAATGATATTCAGGTCTGGGGACTGGGATGGCCATTCCAGAACATTGTAATTGTTCCTCTGCATGAATGCCTGAGTAGATTTGGAGCTGTGTTTTGGATCATTGTCTTGCTGAAATATCCATCCCCGGCGTAACTTCAAATTCGTCACTGATTCTTGTACATTATTCTGAAGAATCTGCTGATACTGAGTTGAATCCATGCGATCCTCAACTTTAACAAGATTCCCGGTGCCGGCATTGGCCACACAGCCCCAAAGCATGATGGAACCTCCACCAAATTTTACAGTGGGTAGCAAGTGTTTTTCTTGGAATGCTGTGTTTTTTTTGACGCCATGCATAACGCCTTTTTGTATGACCAAACAACTCAATCTTTGTTTCATCAGTCCACAGGACCTTCTTCCAAAATGAAGCTGGCTTGTCCAAATGTGCTTTTGCATACCTCAGGCGACTCTGTTTGTGGCGTGCTTTCAGAAACGGAGGTGGTCTGTGGATTGTCCTTGACTGTTCTCACCATTCTTCTTCTCTGCCTTTCTGATATTTTTCTTGGCCTGCCACTTCTGGACTTAACAAGAACTGTACCTGTGGTCTTCCATTTCCTTACTATGTTCCTCACAGTGGAAACTGACAGGTTAAATCTCTGAGACAACTTTTTGTATCCTTCCCCTGAACAACTATGTTGAACAGTCTTTGTTTTCAGATCATTTGAGAGTTGTTTTGAGGAGCCCATGATGCCACTCTTCAGAGGAGATTCAAATAGGAGAACAACTTGCAATTGGCCACCTTAAATACCTTTTCTCATGATTGGATACACCTGGCTATGAAGTTCAAAGCTCAGTGAGGTTACAAAACCAATTTTGTGCTTCAGTAAGTCAGTAAAAAGTAGTTAGGAGTATTCAAATCAATAAAATGATAAGGGTACCCAAATTTTTGCACCGGTCAAATTTTGGTTTAATGCATATTGCACATTTTCTGTTAGTACAATAAACCTCATTTCAATCCTGAAATATTACTGTGTCCATCAGTTATTAGATATATCAAATTGAAATGGCTGTTGCAAACACCCAAATATTTAGAACTAAAAATGATTAAGATTAATAGGGGTGCCCAAACTTTTTCATATGACTGTATCGTATCCAGTTCTGCTTTTTTCCTGCCACTCCTCCCTCTAATAAACTGACCTTCAATCTGAAATTCTCTGCTATCTCTGTTGGGAGATGGACTGCAAGTGACATGTCAGATAACATGTTTATAGAAGTTTTTGAAGGGGCAACAGCAGAAACACAGGTTTAACCCATTTCCAACATTCATTGTACTATTACGACAGATATCGGGTGCTTAAAAGGGGTTGTCTGGGGACATTAAAAGTTTGGATTTTTTTTTTATATTAAAATGTGTTTAATGTGTATTTGTATATGCATTTTTAACATTTTTTTACTGTATTATTTCTATTAATTTGTGCCTTAGTCACGTGATGCAGGAAGTGATATCTTTTTTTTTTTTCTCTTAAATCTCTTGTGACGACATGACCCCTGCATCACGTGACTTGGGGTTGGATCGTCATCAGTCACATAACTGCAAGGGGCTGGCAACTACAGTGTAATAAATGACATTGGTGGCAGTGTTTAAAAAAAAAAACAAAGCATAGCGGAGCTGCTGCTACTATTACCAGCAGCAGCCCCAATACATATAGTTGCTTTGGACATTTGATTTTAGCACCGAAGCAGGAGTTTTGGTGCTAAATTCAAATGGACCAATGATATAAGAGTCGCTGCCGCGGCTGAAATCATTACCGACTGATGGCTCTTCTGTGATTGGCCCTTTTGAATTTAGGACCAAAGCAGGTGCTGTGGTGATAAAGTCAGATGGACTACAACAGAAGAGCCGCTGCTGCTACTGAGTTCAATAGCAGGAGCCGTGCTGTGAAAGTGGGACCACTGCCAGTAATAGCTGCAGTGGTCCAGTTATGATCTATGCCTGTGCTGTGACACTATGATGTCACAGTAAAGGGATAGTAAATAACATTGGTAGCAGTGGTTTTTATATATATATATATATATATATATATATATAGCAGAGCTGCTGCTGCTACTGAATCAGCACATTGGCCATTTGAATTTAGAGCCAAGGGTTTTGGTGCTAAATTCAGATGGACCAATCATAGAAGAGCCGTTGCCGCTATAGAATTAAATAGCGGCTGCCGGCTCTTCTGTGATTGGCCCATTTGACTTTAGCACCAAAGCTCCAGTGTTGCATGAGCAGAGTTGCAGGCAACAGGGCTACAGAAGTGTGTGTGTGGGGTGGGGGGCATGATATAAGACACTTTGGCAGGAATAAATTAGATGATGTGGGCCAGTAAAAATGAAACTGCAGGACTACAGAAGATGATGCAGGGGTGGATACAGAAAAGGAACTTGGGTAAAAGGAGAATGCTAGGACTTGATGGGGGGGGGGGGGGGAAGTCCCTCCTCCATACCAGGAAGTCCAGTAATCTTTTACAACAGTCTCTGAAGAACCCCTTTAAATAGGAGCCGAGTAGCCACAATAGGACATTATACAGTGGAGACCCAGGGGTAATGTCCACAATGAGTGCCTGAATTTTTCGATTTTCATTTTTGACTCCCCCTCTTCCAAACCCCAGAACTTTTTTATTTTTCTGTTCTCAGAGCCATATGAGGTTTTAATGTTTGTGGGACAAATTTTTCTTCATTACATGATGCTACCATTTATTATTCTGTACAATGTACTGGGAAGCTGGAAAAAAATTCAGAATGGGGTGGATTTGAAGAAAAAGTGCATTTGTGCGACTTTCTTATGGGCTTCGTTTTTAGGGTTTTCATTCTGCAGCCAAAATGACATGTCACCTGTATTCTATGTTTCGGTACGATTCCGGGGATACCAAATTTATATGGTTTTATCTACATTTTAACCCTTTAAAAAAAAATCTAAAACTGTGCAAAAATATTTTTTTTTCTAAAAGTCGCCATATTCTGACACCCATAACTTTTTTTATACTTCCGTATACAGGGATGCATAGGGCATCTTTTCTTTGCGGGACCAGGTGTACAGTCATGGCCAAAAGTTTTGAGAGTGACACAAATATTATATTTTCACATGATCTGCTGCCCTCTGGTTTTTATGTGTGTTTGTCAGATGTTTTTATCACATACAGAAATATAATTGCATTCATATTATGAGTAACAGAAGCTTATATTGACAGAATGAGTTAATGCAGCAAGTCAATATTTGCAGTGTTGACCCTTCTTCTTCAGGACCTCTGCAATTCTCTCTGGCATGCTCTCAATCAACTTCTGGACCAAATCCTGACTGATAGCAGTCCATTCTTGCAGAATCAATGCTTTAATTTTGTCTGAATTTGTTGGTTTTTGTTTGTCCACCCGTCTCTTGATGATTGACCACAAGTTCTCAATGGGATTAAGATCTGGGGAGTTTCCAGGCCATGGACCCAAAATCTCTCTGTTTTGTTCCCTGAGCCATTTAGTTATCACCTTTGTTTTATGGCAAGGTGCTCCATCACGCTGGAAAAGGCATTGTTGAGCGCCAAACTGCTCTTGGACGGTTGGGAGAAGTTGCTCTTGGAGGACATTCTGGTACCATTCTTTATTCATGGCTGTGTTTTTAGGCAAGACTGTGAGAGAGCCGATTCCCTTGGCTGAGAAGCAACCCCACACATGAATGGTTTCAGGATGCTTTACAGTTGGCATGAGACAAGACTGGTGGTAGCGCTCACCTCTTCTTCTCCGAATAAGCTGTTTTCCAGATGTTCCAAACAATCGAAAAGGGGATTCATCAGAGAAAATGACTTTACCCCAGTCCTCAGCAGTCCACTCCCTGTACCTTTTGCAGAATATCAGTCTGTCCCTGATGTTTTTTCTGGAGAGAAGTGGCTTCTTTGCTGCCCTCCTTGAGACCAGGCCTTGCTCCAAGAGTCTCCGCCTCACAGTGCGTGCAGATGCACTCACACCTGCCTGCTGCCATTCCTCAGCAAGCTCTGCACTGCTGGTAGCCCGATCCCACAGCTGAAACACTTTTAAGAGATGGTTCTGCCGCTTGCTGGTCTTTCTTGGGCGCCCTGGAGCCTTTTTGGCACCAATGGAACCTCTCTCCTTGAAGTTCTTGATGATGCGATAGATTGTTGACTGAGGTGCAATCTTTCTAGCTGCAATACTCTTCCCAGTTAGGCCATTTTTGTGCAGTGCAATGATGACTGCACGTGTTTCTTTAGAGATAACCATGGTTAACAGAAGAGAAACAATGATGGCAAGCACCAGCCTCCTTTTAAAGTGTCCAGTGGTGTCATTCTTATTTAATCATGACAGATTGATCTCCAGCCCTGTCCTCATCAACACCCACACCTGTGTTAATGGAGCAATCACTGAAACGATGTTAGGTGGTCCTTTTAAGGCAGGGCTGCAATGATGTTGAAATGTGTTTTGGGGGATAAAGTTCATTTTCTAGGCAAATATTGACTTTGCAAGTAATTGCTGTTAAGCTGATCACTCTTTATAACATTCTGGAGTATATGCAAATTGCCATTAGAAAAACTGAAGCAGTAGAATTTGTAAAAATTAATATTTGTATCATTCTCAAAACTTTTGGCCATGACTGTACTTTTTAGTTATGCCATTTTTGGGAATTGCTATTGCTTTGATCACTTTTTGTTCACATTTTTATCAGAGGCGAAACAGCAAAAAAACGGCGGTTTGGAAATTTAGATTTATTTTTTTTTTTTCCAGCTACCGGGTTTACCGTACATGATAAATATTTTTATAAATTTGTAGACAGGGCATTTTCGGACACAGAGATACCTAATGTGTATGTGTTTCACAGTATTTAAGTACTTTTATATGTGTTTTAGGGAAAGGGGGTGATTCGAATTTTTTTTATGTTTAATCAATGTTTATTACAATTTTTTTTAAATACGATACAAAAGAGGAGAAAATAAGGAAAAAGAAACAAAACAATAATAACAATATTATAAACAAGCAAGAGGTGCAAAGGCATGCAGACTTTGCCTAAACATAAGAGGCTAGGGGAGAACCCCGCCCACAGTTTGAGGACACAATGTACAAACAAAGGGGCGAAGGCCCAGGTATATGGAAACTGAATAACATCGTCTGTGGAGAAACGAGGGGCAGACAGACAAACAGAGGAGACACACAGCAGGAACAACACACAGGCAGAAACAGGTGGGGAAGTGAGAAGGGGAGACATTAGGGGGAGGGTAGAACGACCAGTAACCTCTTAAGAGGAAAGGGGAAGGAGAACAGTAAAGTAGAGTAGTTCTGGATCAGGAGAAGAAAGAGGAGAACTCAGTCGATTCCTGAAACACCACCCAAGGCCGCCAAAGAGCGTCAAATTTGGAGGGATCGGAGGAATCCTCCGCCACCAGGGCCTCCATTCTCCTTATTAGGAAAAGCTCCTGTAGGAATTCAACCAGGGAGTGTGCAGCAGTGCTCCGCCAGTGCCTGGGAATGACTGTTCTGGCGGCTGTGAGAAAGTATCGCAGGAGATCCTTCTTTACTGCACAAATCCTGCCAGGGATAACTGAAAGAAGGACCAGTTGGGGAGTTGCTGTGACGGTGCGACCACACACCTTAGCGTACAGGTTGAACACAGCTTCCCAGAAGGGCCTAAGAACGTCACACTCCCACCAGATGTGATACAAGTTGCCTTTCTCAGTGCCACAGCGCCAGCACCAGTCAGTCACAGCAGGATAGATTCTATGGAGGAAATCAGGACACCTGTACCACCGAGACAGAATCTTGAAATTCTTTTTTTGCGCACTGCAAGGCAATGGGAGATTATGTGAGAACAGGAAAGACCTATCCCAGTCGGCAGGGGAAAGACCCGCACGGAGGTCTGACTCCCAGGGAACTGTATACAGTGCCTTGCGAAAGTATTCGGCCCCCTTGAACTTTTCAACCTTTTGCCACATTTCAGGCTTCAAACATAAAGATATAAAACTGAAAAGTGGGGCGTGCAATATTATTCGGCCCCTTTACTTTCAGTGCAGCAAACTCACTCCAGAAGTTCAGTGAGGATCTCTGAATGATCCAATGTTGTCCTAAATGACTGATGATGATAAATATAATCCACCTGTGTGTAATCAAGTCTCCGTATAAATGCACCTGCTCTGTGATAGTCTCAGGGTTCTGTTTAAAGCGCAGAGAGCATCATGAAGACCAAGGAACACACCAGGCAGGTCCGTGATACTGTTCTGGAGAAGTTTAAAGCCGGATTTGGATACAAAAAGATTCCCCAAACTTTAAATATCCCAAGGAGCACTGTGCAAGCGATCATATTGAAATGGAAGGAGTATCAGACCACTGCAAATCTACCCGGCCATCCCTCTAAACTTTCATCTCAAACAAGGAGAAGACTGATCAGAGATGCAGCCAAGAGGCCCATGATCACTCTGGATGAACTGCAGAGATCTACAGCTGAGGTGGGAGAGTCTGTCCATAGGACAACAATCAGTCGTACACTGCACAAATCTGGCCTTTATGGAAGAGTAGCAAGAAGAAAGCCATTTCTCAAAGATATCCATAAAAAGTCTTGTTTAAAGTTTGCCACAAGCCACCTGGGAGACACACCAAACATGTGGAAGAAGGTGCTCTGGTCAGATGAAACCAAAATCGAACATTTTGGCCACAATGCAAAACGATATGTTTGGGGTAAAAGCAACACAGCTCATCACCCTGAACACACCATCCCCACTGTCAAACATGGTGGTGGCAGCATCATGGTTTGGACCTGCTTTTCTTCAGCAGGGACAGGGAAGATGGTTAAAATTGATGGGAAGATGGATGGAGCCAAATACAGGGCCATTCTGGAAGAAAACCTGTTGGAGTCTGCAAAAGACCTGAGACTGGGACAGAGATTTATCTTCCAACAAGACAATGATCCCAAACATAAAGCAAAATATACAATGGAATGGTTCACAAATAAACGTATCCAGGTGTTAGAATGGCCAAGTGAAAGTCCAGACCTGAATCCAATCGAGAATCTGTGGAAAGAGCTGAAAACTGCTGTTCACAAACGCTCTCCATCCAACCTCACTGAGCTCGAGCTGTTTTCCAAGGAAGAATGGGCAAGAATTTCAGTCTCTCGATGTGCAAAACTGATAGAGACATACCCCAAGCGACTTGCAGCCGTAATCGCAGCAAAAGGTGGCGCTACAAAGTATTAACTTAAGGGGGCCGAATAATTTGGCACGCCCCACTTTTCAGTTTTTTATTTTTTTACAAAAGTTTAAAATATCCAATAAATTTCGTTCCACTTCACGATTGTGTCCCACTTGTTGATTCTTCACCAAAAAAATTAAAATTTTATATCCTTATGTTTGAAGCCTGAAATGTGGCAAAAGGTTGAAAAGTTCAAGGGGGCCGAATACTTTCGCAAGGCACTGTATGAGGGGGGCCCAGGAGTAGCGTCCCGGAGAAGAATGCTGTAATGAGTCGAGAGAGCACACGGGAAAGAGTCAGCGCAGGATAGAGCGGACTCCAGGTCAGTCATGGTCGAGGAAAGAAGGGGGAACAAAGAGAATTTCCACAGGAAGGCTGTAAATTGGCCGTACTCAAGCCAGGACAAATGAAGGTCTGGATGAGAAGCACGTAAATGGGCCAATGGAAGAAGAGGTGGGTCCCCTGCAACCTGCCTAAGTCTAACGTCGTGGCCGCTTCGCCAGCACAGGAATCTGTCTACGGAACAACCCGGGGGGAACACAGGATTACGAAAAAGAGGACTAAGGGGGCCAGGGACTCTAGCCACTCTCCCACTGGAGCACACCGAATCCCAGGTCTTAAGGAAGTGTGAAGAGAGGAATGAGTGCCCGGCGGACCCTGGACAGTGATGAGCGTTCCACGGCAACGAAGGAAGGGGAACCGAGAGCAAGTCGGCCTCGACAGAGACCCATTGCTTGTCCGCGCCATGATAACGCCAATTGAAAAGACGCAGCAAAACCGCGGAGCGGTAATAGAGCCTAGGATCCGGCAGTCCCGCGCCCCCCCCCCCATCCTTGCGGCAGGTCAACGTCTGATATTTTATTCTACTCCGTGCCGAACCCCATACGAACCTCCCAAACATAGACTGAACACTAATGAAAAAAGTGTGCGGGAAGGGAATAGGAAGCGCCTGGAACAGATACAAAAGCCGAGGAACCACATCCATCTTGAGAGCATGAATACGGCCAAACCATGTAAGGTCATATGTGCCATATTTCCGCAGGTCCAACGTTAGTGTCTCAAGCAGTGGGAGATAAATAAGGCGATACAAGTGGGAAGGGTCAGGAGGGATATGAATCCCGAGGTATTTGAGTGAGGTGTTTTGCCACTTAAACGGAAAGTTGTCCATGAAATGAGCTACCTCTGTGTGGGGCAACGTGACGTTGTGGGCCTCACTTTTGGAAAGATTGACCTTAGAGTTACTCAGGTGACCGAAGCGGCTGAACTCGCAGAGGATTGATGGAATGGACACCCGTGGCTGGGAAACGTAAAGAAGGAGGTCGTCCGCATATAGTGCCGCCTTAACCTGGCGGTTGCCCATCTGAAGGCCATGAATGTCCGGGCATCGCTGTATTGCCGCCACCAGATGCTCCATAACCAGGGCATACAGCAGCAGCGATAGAGGGCATCCTTGTCGAGTGCCGTTCTGCACCGGAAAAGAGTCCGAAAGGATCCCGTTAGCCCTCGCCGACGCATCGCCATAAAAGGAAAACACCTTGTTCAAAAAAAATAGGACGCACGCCCACTTGCTGAAGCGTCACACGCAGAAAGCCCCAGTGTACTAGGTCAAACGCTTTCTCGGCGTCTATGCAGAGCAGGCACATAAGAGAGTTATTAGATCGAGTCAGTGAGACAGCAAGTAGGGTTTTACAGACGTTATCTCGGGCCTCACGACCGCAGATGAAGCCGACCTGATCAGTGTGGATCAAGCCTGGCATTAGGTGGGACAGGCAATTGGCCATTTGAATTTTTTTTTTCATATATATATATATATATATATATATTTTATTTTTTTTACTTTTTTTTTTTTTTGCATTTATTAGATCCCCTAGGGGTCTTGAACCCCAGGGGTTCTGATCACTAATGCAATGCATTGCAATGCTAATGCATTGCAATGCATTGCAAAATAACAGTACTTCTCTATGCAGCCTGCAATAGAAGATAATGAGAGACAGGCCTGGGACCCTTCACAGGCGCCGCTGGCAAAATGGCGCCTTGGTCAGCTTTGACCGAGGTGCCGGGGGAAGGGGGGTTAATGCCCGCGATCATTGTGGGCACTGATTACGGGCATTAGCGCTGGGTGTCTGCAGAAACCCAGCGGCTGCTCAGCTCCCGAGCGACCGCCATATTTAAATACCCGACATCCGCTGTACTATTATGGTGGATGTTGGGAAGGGGTTAGTTTACCTAAAGCCTCGGTCAAAGATGAACGAGGTGCTATTTTCATGGTGGCACATGGCCATTTTAGGGCGTTAGTACGACAGCCGTGAGTCTATTGAAGACTCCCAGGCTTGTCATTCTATGACTTATATTACAGCTTGTAATACTAAGTACTGCAATTTTACAATGCATAAGTGTTGCAGTGTATGGTAATAGTGGTCAGACACCCTGAAGTAAAAAAAAAAAAAAAAATTATATATTATATATATACACATACATTTAAAATTACCCCCCTTTCCCTAAAACATACTGTATATAAAAGTAAAACTGCTGTTTTTTCACTTTCACCTCTCATAGAAATGCAGCAAAACAGCAGACATTCCCCAAAATGTTATATATATAAAAAGTACATCAGGTCCTGCAAAAAAAAAAAAAAAAAAAAAAAAACCACCTCATGCAGCCCCATACATAAAAGTATAAAAAAGTTGCAGGTTTTTTTTTTTTTGTTTTTGCTATGGATGTTATGGATTTAAAAGGGGTTAGAACATAAAAAAAAAACACTATACAAATTTGGTATCCCCATAATCGTACTACTGCTGTACTATTGATTTAATTGATTTATGCAAAGTTTGTTTAAAGGTTAGTTAGCTTCCCTAGTGGTGACTGTAGGTAGTCAGAATTTATCACATAACTGCCTATACACAGGATCTGGAGCTCAGAGTAAGAAAAACTGAGCTCTGACATTGTAATCACAATTTCCAACCATTGTTACCTAGTAGAAGGAATTTCCTATTCTCTCCATACAGTTGGAGCAGCTCTCGACAGTAGTCCTTTACATCCATCCCAAGACGATATTCACGCAAGAGGCAGGCAAACCGATAAATCTCCATTGGGGCCAGTTTGTTTCTCAACTAGAGAAAAACAACTATTTTATTATATGAAATGGTCTTTATAACATACTGATCAGTAGAATCATTGATTATGTTGTTAATCTGTTTTCCCCTAGTTCTAACATCAACAGAATATGGGGTATTGCTACCCCTGTGTGCTCGTAGGACAGATGGAATGTTAAATTTAAATAATTAACTGACTATATCCCACCCTGTACTTCCCCCCACTGTATTATAAAGAAGAAAAAAAATATAAATTCTAAGGACGGATGCGGATGCATGGGGGGGGGAGCTTGTGCTGCTGTTTGGACTAAGGGAAAACAGATTAACAACATAATCGATTCCCTTACTTCCTACCAGCAGCACAATATGGGGATGTAGCAAGCAGACCCCTAGGGTCCTCTCCCACCACTGAGTTTAGTACTGAACACCCGAAGGCTGTGGCCTCAAAGCTATGCCTAACCAATCTTTAATTCCTTACAAAGTTCAACTGAGAGATCCAAGAGGCAGCTGCGCAGATCTGTTCTAGAGGAACCGAGCAGCTCTCTGCCAAATAGCCAGAAACAGCCTGGGTTAAATGGGCTGTGACAAAGGCAGCACCTGGGAAAAAAGGAAAAGCAAATAGGCTTACTTACCCATCTGGACAGAGTAGCTTTAGAAGCTTTGAGCCGATTGTTCCTACCAAAAATATTAATTAGCAGATTTTCAGATCTTTGGAAAAAGTGTGCATTGTAAATAAATGCATAAGCAGCTTGCCAGATCCAGTGAGTGAAGCTTGCCTTCCTCTTCTGATGTAGGAAATGGAAAAAATACTGGAAGGGAAACCACCTGGTTAATACAGTATTAGCCTGGGAAGGCACTTTAGGGTTGAAATCAGGGAGGAATCTCAGCTGAACTCTTTATGGAAAGAATGATATATAAGGCTTTTCCGCTGAGAAGGCCTGTAGTTCTCCAACTCTCTTTGCAGAGGTGATGGTCAATAAAAAAGTTGTCTTAAATGAGAGGAATTTAAGATTGACACTTCCTCCAAGGGCTCAAAGGGGGGGGGGGACACATAGTCCAGTAAGGACTGTAGAAAGATCCCCCTGTGGAACATCTTGATTAGAGTATCTTGTGACAAACGCCTGCCCATTGCAGACTGAGAGGGCTGCTACCTGCACCTTCAGAGTGTCAGGGTTAAGACCTTTGTCTAAGCCGTCCTGCAAGAAGCTGAGTAATTAGAAGGGTTGGCACTGTTTGCTACTTTCTTGTAGTACCAATCCCTGAAGATGTTTCTTATCCTGGCTTAAATTCAACAATTTTTTTTAAATATAGTACCCTTAAAAAATAACTTTTATTAATAACAATTAAAAGTTGTAGAAAGAAACACCTCTAAACACAGGTGCTGCAATATTAATGGGGCCATGAATAAGAAAGAGGTAGCAACACAATCCTGGCGTAACTTCTATTGGTGGACTCTGCTCTCTCTCTTGAGAGAGAGAGGGTGTTCAGGACGGCATCTGAAAGTCCTTTAGATCTCCATAGGGACTGGTCAACCTCCAGGCTGTCAGGTTGAATCTCCTCAGATCCTAGCAATTCTGCATTCCCTAAGAAACCAGGTTTTGGATTAGGGGAAGCTTCCAATAAATTCCTTGATTCATCTGAATGATTTGCGAAAACCAAGGTCTTTTTGGCCAGAATGGTATGATGTCTATTACCGTGGCTTGGTCCAGCCTGACTTTCATCAATACCTTCGGTATCATGGAAAGTGGAGGGAATATATATGCCAGCCTGAACCTCCAAGTGGATGGACAGGGCATTCACTGCCAAAGGATTGTCCTCCTGATACAGGGAACAGAACTTCTCCACTGTGGCATTGAGTCTGGTCCCCATAAGGTTTATCTCCAGAAGACCCTACATCAGGGTAATTTAATGGAAAATCTCCTGATTGAGAGACCATTCCCTGGAAACAGTGAGACCCTGACTCAACTGGTCTGCAATTATGTTCAAGGACCTTCTTATGTAGACAACAGACAGATGGGTCAGATTTTTCTTTGCCGAGGCAAGAATCAGTTCTACCTTTCTGACTGGATTTTCACAGCCTTCTTCCTGAGTTGTGAGGCAAAGTGGAGGAGTGCCAGGCTGGAGTTCTCGCCAGTTGGATGACATGTTCCTCTCAAGGAAATTCCAGGTCTCTTGAACTGGCCCTTCGTTCAAGTGCACTCCCCAGCCTGAGAGAGAGGTATCAGTTGTCAACAGGGTCCAACGAGGTTGGACCATGGGCATCCTGTCTTTCAGATGTAGCCACCATCTGAGAGAAAGATGGGTCTTGAGAGAGAGGGAAAAGTTCTTGTCAAGGGCTAGCGAGCTGTGGTTCCACAACTCGAGAATCTCCTTCTGGAGGGAACAAAGGTGCCATAATGCCCAAGGAGCCGCCTCTGTGGCAGCTGCCATAAGCCCTAAAAAATCTCATGGCTGTCCAGATGGATATCAGATGAGGATAAGCAAGGAATCTTGTTGCTGTAACAATCTTTTCCTTCCTGGGTAAAATAAGGAAATTCTCATGAGGTCTGAATCCAGGGTAAATCCTAGAAACTTTTTCTGAGTGGATGGCACAGCGTCTGATTTTTCCCAGTTTATCAGCCACCCTAGACACTGGAGAAAAGACATGGCCTTTGACGACTGACTCATAAAGGCTCAGACAGAAGACAAGTCTCTGAAGTTTGAGGGCAGCTGCTACGGATGCTAGTACCTTGGTGAAGATGTGGAGAGCAGAGGAGATGCTGAAAGGGTAAGGCTATGAATTGCAGATGTCTTCTGAGTCCAGCAGTTACTACAGAAATTCTCAAAAACTTTCTAGGTTAGAGCCATCTTCAGGGGGCACGAAAGTGTGATGGGATAATTTGGCTACTGCCATGTCTACACTTGGTGGAGGACCCCAGCGGTTATGTTGGTCTACCACAATGGGAAAACAGAAAAAAAGGCTTTCTCAAGGTGTCTCCACTCGGCTGACATAGCTCTTTTGAGCATCCTGTCCACTTGGAAGGCTCCTGGCCCCCTAGTGGTGGAACCCGAGGCTTCCCCTGTGTCAACATCACGATCGCCTGACCGGATGGACTTAAAGAGGACCTTTCATGTGCTCAAGCAGATGCGGTTTTATATACCACTTGAAAGCCCACTGTCAGAAGGGTGTTCCTGACAGTCTAGCTGGGCTGTGAGGAATGCCCACCCAACAGTACTCGTCCATAGCCCTGTACTGTCAGTGGGGGCGTTCCTTACCTCCCAGCGATGACCCTGAGCTGTGAAGAACGCCCCCCCAGTACAAGTCTAAGTTCCTTACAGCCCAGCTAGACGGTCAGGAACGCCCTTCTGACAGTGGGCAGAGATTGGTGCCGAAACTAACAGCACGAATATCTCCAGCTCCGAGGCACATAATGGGAAATTCAGTGCACTGTCGCCTTTCTAGCGGTATATAAAACCGCATGTGTCTGAGGACATGAAAGGTCCTCTTTAAGCAATTTTTGGATTTTTTCCAAGGGAAAAAAGAGGCATACTAGACCCCTCAGACCGGTCTTCATCAGACAAATAATTGGTCTCTTCCACAATCTGGAATTCTTCTTCAGAGAGCATGACCGAGCTTGATTGCCTGGGTTTTTTTGCAATCTGGGAAATGAATTCCCAAATGTCTTTAATGGAGTCCTCAACATAATCCTTCACTCATACTACTACATCACAAATAGAGGGTTCTTTGGATGGAGGACCAAGGGATTGTCGACATCTATTGTAGTCATACCCGTCTAGAAGAGGAATGTCGCATGATCAGCAAGACAGATGCCTCCTCTTAGGAGGAACTCTTCCTACAGACAGTGTCGCCACCAGAGGTAGATGATGACATCTATAAATAGAAAAAAACAACCAATTCTTAAAAGAAAAGAGAAGAAAAAAGGTAGATATGGCCTGAGCAAAGGAAAGGAGAAACTTGCTGCAGCTGCCACAACTCCTCTCCTGCTGGGAGATCAGCGAGCTGCCTGTTCTTTCTGGTCCACTAATCTCCCACTTTCCTTTCCTTTTTCCACATGAAAAAAAAATTAAAAAGAAAGAAGAAGAAAAATCAAGCTAACCAACACAAGTTCAAGTTGGCGGATAGGTAAGTGATTTAACATAAAAAAGAGGACAAAGAGACATCCCTCCACCCGTCCCACCACACAGGATAGAAAAAAAAACTCTGTTGGGGGGGGGGGCGTTTCTATGGCCCTCTTATAGGGTGGGATATAGTCAATTATTTAAATTAAACATTCCGTCTGTCCTACCAGCACACAGGGGCAGAAATACCCCATATTATGCTGGGCAGGAGTAATTTCATCCTTCTGACATAAATACCCTAGTTTGGAATACCCCTTTAATTTTATTCTATTATTCTTCTTGCGCTACATTATGTCTTCTACTCCACATCCAAGATTTCTCTTTCAGTTAGCAGAACCTCACATCTCCCTGTGATCAGGCAGGAGAGATGCTGCTTTATACTAGGCATAATAAAAAGGAGGGTACTGTGGAAGTTTAATAAATAAATAATAATAATAATAATAATAAAAATATAGCTAGATAGATATATAACTGCAGGTTATGATCAATGTCCCTCTAAGCCAGTGTTTCCCAACCTTTTCAGACTCGGGGCACCCCTGGAAAAAAACATTTTCCTCAGACATCCCTACCAAATCATGTTTACAAAAAAAAAGACAAAAAAACTACAGTTTTGATGTGTGATTTTTAGCGCAGTTTTTGAAATTACAGCTGGAATCACATGCATGCATTTTTTTGTTGCAGTTTTGATGCAATTGTAACTGCATCACAACTGCACCATGTGAATGCATTCTCAAAGCTACACCATCCTATACTTTCTACAAAAATTCACATTTTGCCATCACCAAGTTACCTTAGTGCTCCACATAGTATCATGCTCCCTAGTGGCCCACACACGCAAAATAATGCCCCCAGTGGCCCCAGAACCTAATAATGCTCCCCATTAGTCCCCAAACACCTAATAATGCTCCCTAGTGGCCCCGAGAGTAGTAATACTCCCCAGTGGCCACCAGATAAGTAGCAATGTCCTCAGTACCTAATAATGCTCCCCAGTGGCCCCCAGACACCTCATAATGCTCCCCAGTGACTCGTAGACAACTAATAATTATTCCTAGTGGCCCCCAGAAACCTAATAATGCTCCCTAGTGGCCCCCAGTCAAGTTGTAATACTCCCACTGTCCCCCAGGCAAGTAATAATGTCCCCCAGTGGCCCCCAGACAAATGATGTCCCCCAGTAGCCCAAGGTAAGTAATAATGTCCCCCAGAGGCCTTCAAGCAAGGAATAATGTCCCTCAGTGAACCCCAGGCAAGTATTAATGTCACCCAATGGCAGGTGAGATCTAATTATATCCATAGCTTGTCCGCAAAAAATGGACGGCACACTGATGACACACTGAGTACATCAGTGTGCCGTCCTACGTTTTTATTCTCCCATAGGCTTCTATTCATTCCGAAAAAAACTGAACAGAATATCACATGTTCTATCTGATGCAGTGCGGAATCACGGCTCACACACTGATCAGTGAAAAACATGGTCGCGTGCATGTACTCATAGAAATGAATGGGTCAGTGTGCTATCCGCAAAAAACAAGGATAGCACATGGATCTCACCCACGGTCGTCTGCAAGGGGTCTTATATGTGAGGTACATGGAGGCCCTCTATTAGTAACTACATAACTCCACTAACATATATAAAGAACATAGGGGTTAACATGGTTATAGCTTCCATTTCTGACTGCCAAGCTTCAAAAATGGCACTAGAACTAGAGTTGGTTGTGCTATGAAATCAGAGATATCAGCAGTTTAACAGCAGACAAAATGTTTTTTTTTGGTTTTTTTTTTTATTAATGTACCTTATTGTTGGCTTCGGATTGTGGTGGCTGTTGTAAGGGGGGAGAAGCGTCCCTCCTGCCACTAGAGTAACATCACCTGGATGTTTTCCTCTTCAATTTCAGTGCACACACTGAGTGGGCAATGAATGCTAAGCATGATATTATTTTTAGTGCACAGGGGAGATGAAAAGCAATGTAGCCACCCAACCACACAGCTTATAGGAGCAGTGGTTATGAAATATTACAAATTTTACAGGTAAAGTACTTTTAGTAAAGTTCCGGGTCTGCAATCAGGTGAAGGTCCAAAAGAACAGTAGCTAAATATATCCAGTATTTACATATCAAAGGGATATTCCTATCTATACTGCTAGCTTATGTAAATTTAAGAGTTTTTGCTAAATACATTGTTATTGCATTAGAAATGCTGCTTCATTTGCCTGCTTTGTGAAATTATTCCATCTATTGTTTGCACATCATTGTCAAAACTCCCGGCCTGTATCTGATATCAGGTAGGATAATGTGATTCACAGTTCTCTGGGAGGGCTGAGTTCTCCAGACTGTTATCTACAGCTCTGCAGTCAGCACAATCAGGTCAGCTAATTGCAGTTTGCTGATAAAGGCTCAGACATAGTTTTATCTCTAAATGTAATCACTAAGATAACATTGTGTTTACTGGAAGTCCATTGACTGGGAGGATGTGAATTAACCATGTTATGTTACATCCATTTATTGTGCATATTATTTGATCGCCATTTCTATTAGATTTCTAGTAATCATAATAAATAATTTCTCATGGTAAAGGCAATGTCTATATCTGCTGAGGTACTTCATAGTGTCCTGTTCATCAAACAGTCAAAGCCGGCCCACCAGCTTGTTGAAGAATACAGGAAGTGAGAAGAAGAGACAGCAGGCAGACTGCTGAAAGAGGGAGATGGGAAAACCCCTTTACGTCCCCACTTAGTGCCTTTGTGTCCAAATACACTTATAGCACTTCCCTTTGAATAGAGCCTTCACACAGTATAATGCCCTCCTTGTGCTCACACACATTATAATGCCGACTTAGAGGCCTCCATATAGTATAATAACCCATCAGTGTGTCCCACTTTAGTGCCCCCATACACTACAGAGCCCCCATAATGCTTCCCCCAGGAGGTGTAGGGGGCCCACTGAAAACTTTCACCTTGCTCCTGCATAATGACACTGATAGCACACAAGAACTCACAGTTATCATGTAGTCCTGCAACTGCTCCAGGGCTACGCCATTCTGCTCAGAATCACTGACTCCAGATGCCAGACTCTGCTCAGACACAGCAAATGAGGGAGACGACTCTCCACTGTAATGCACCTCAAATGTGTCATGGGAGCCATTGCTGGAAATGAAGAGAGGATATAAAAAAATAATGAAACCAGTGGAGTAACTATAGTCTTGGGGGCCCCACTGCCGTTATCAAGAATAAGGTGAACAGCGCAGCGCCCATCATATAAACAATGCTGGAAGCAGCGTGCTCTGAGAAATAGCTGATTTGCAGGGATTCTAACAGTCGAGCCCTTGCCAACCTATAATTGATGGACTATCTTAATACTAGGCCATCAATTTTTAAGATAGATGTAGATATCCTCTCTAAAGGGATATTAAAATTCCTTTTAATTACCAACCTATCCTTGATATGATTTTCCAAAAGTTTTAGGTTTGTTCCGAGCCCAAAACTTTTGGGGTTTGTCACCTACAAAACACTATTATACTCTGAGGTCCCCTTTAAAGAAATATTTTCATCCCATTTACAGTCTATGACTACAGTTTAAATTACTTACAAGGAGCTGCAGCAGCTGAAGTCAGCGTCATATGAAAAAGTTCCTTCAGTATGTGAGCTATCACCTGAAATTAGACATGAACAACTTAAAAGGAATCTGTCACCATGAAAATGCAGTATAATCTGCTTCTGCAGGCAAACTGTCCTGGATGTACCAGCAGTTAAGGTCCTTCACCACTCTATCCATCATAATTTGGTGGAGCCAGGGACAGGACCCCTCTATACACATTTTTACAAGGAAAACAGCATGGATTTGTAGCCCTGACAACATACAGTTGTGGAGAAGAAAATGAGAAACTGAGCATGTCATCCTGGATGAGGATGACTACAGTCAACCTGGGACTGCTTCTTACAGAGCAGCACTTAAGCTGCGGGACACAGCAAAAATGAGAGTGCCATTAATATATAGAAATAGCTAGGTACAGTGGGGAAAAAAAGTATTTAGTCAGCCACCAATTGCGCAGGTTCTCCCACTTAAAAAGATGAGAGGCCTGTAATTGACATCATAGGTAGACCTCAACTATGAGAGAGACAAAATGAGAAAACATATCTAGAAAATCACATTGTCTGATTTTTTTAAGAATTTTTTTTTGCAAATTATGGTGGAAAATAAGTATTTGGTCACCTACAAACAAGCAAGATTTCTGGCTCCCACAGACCTGTAACTTCTTCTTTAAGAGGCTCCTCTGTCCTCCACTCATTACCTGTAGTAATGGCACCTGTTTGAAATTCGGATTGAACAAAACTTGAACCGAAATTGCTATTATACTCTGGGGTCTCTTCAGATCCCAGAGTATAATAAGAGGAGGCCCAAGTGAGGTGATCAAATTTAAAAAAACCGTGCTAATAACCTTTTCTGGGCACCAGCGCGACTCCCGGCTGTCTTCGGATCTTCTGACTGATGTCAAGGACTGCTGAGGCCTGTGATTGGGCCTCAGTGGTCACATGGACATGCAGCATTGTGACGCAATATAAAGAGACCCCACAGTAGAAGGTAGAACCTCGCAAATATTGTAATAACCTAACCAAAATAACAAACATGGACATAATCCCATTGGTTACCCTGGTTGATGTTTGGTTTTTGTTATTTTTCTAATAATATTGGTATTATATTATTGGTGATAATATAATTGGTGATAATATTGGTATACCTGAGCTGGAGACGCACTTGTACTTTTTTTCGCCCCCTGTGCTGAACCCCTAGCTACACCTCTGTATGGCAGTACTGTATTCCAAACAATTACAGCATATATGTATGAGGTGAATCAAAATATATGGCTATTAACTATGATTCGATACATTTATCACTGGAGGGTTCCAACACGGTACTCCATAAAGTAAAACGTGTGCATTATGTGAAAATACACAGGCAACTTGTGATTTGCTCACATGATTACACTGTAATTGCAGGAACAATATCTCAATAAGCCTGAAGGAGTAATCCAGCAAATTTTTTTTTAGAACCTCAGGTTTCTGGGCTAGTTAAGACTCCAGGTCACATGAATGGAACCAGAACCCAGCACCTGAGTCACTCTGCCTCCTCCCTCCTCTCTGGTGTTCACAAGTATTTATATGTACTATAGGGGCTGGCAGAGTAGATCATTGTAATAGTAAAGCCAGTCCCCATAGTACAGGTAATACAAGTGACCAAAGGAAAGGAGGGAAGCAGAGAGACACGGATTCTGGGTGCTGGTTCTCATCAGATGACCCAGAGTCAGCTTGGAAACCTGAGGTTCTGAAGAGAAAGAACCCCAGAGTAGTGGCGTAAATACCGGGGTAGCCGCGGGAGCGGCTGCCACAGGGCTCAGGACATTAGGGGGCCCGGCGGGCCCCTGATGTTTTTTTGTTTTTTTTAATAGGCCATTACCTGCTGGAGTAACACCAGCAGGTAATGGGCCCTATTTACTTACTGATCCCCGCTCCTGCTCACGTCTGCCTGCACTTCCCATTCTGCGGAAGCAGAGGTGGCTGTGAGCAGGAGCAGGGATCGGTAAGTAAGGCCGTGGGCCGTGAACCCTACAAACACTGCTATCATTATACTCCAGGGTCTTTTCAGACCCCAGAGTATAATGATTGGAGGCCCAGGGGAGGTGAGGGAACATAAAAAACACTGTTACTTACCTCTCCTGCGCTCCGGCAGTCTTCGCCTCCTTGGTGATGTCCAAGACATCACCAAGGGCCAGGTCGAAGTCATTATGCGTCGCGACGCATGCCTGGCTCACATGACATCTGGTCCAACATTGAAGAAGTAGCGGGGAGTGCGCCGGAGCCAGAGAGAGGTAGGTAACATTGTTTTTTCTGTTTGTATCCTCCCCTGGGTCTCCAATCATTATATTCTGGGTTCTGAAAAGACCTCAGAGTATAATAATTGTTCATGGGTGGTCCACAATGGAGCATAATACTCTGTGAAGGGGCCACTATGGGGCATAATAGTGTGTGCAGGGGCCACTATGGGGCATAATAGTGTGTGCAGGGGCCACTGTGGGGCATAATACTGTGTGCACGGGCCACTATGGGCCACTATTAGGCCATCGCCCCAGAGGAAACAAGTTTTAAGAAGTGCCCTAGTCTTGGATCCACTGCTGCACAATCCACTGTCCAGACTAGTAACAGAATACATCCATGTAACAGGTAATCAGGAAATGCAAATTTTAGGGTCACCATCAGCCCCACAGGTGACCTGCAAATTTTGACTTCCTGATAACCAATAACGCAGACATAAGCCATGCGATGTTACTACTGCCCCAACTAGGTCCATCTAATTAAGAACATGTCCCACACACACACTTATAGTGGGCCAAGTCCCTGTCCCAAGCCAACATCTTACAACGTGACAGCCATGGCCTCTCCGGAGGGGACGTGTAATGATAACCAGCTCGGTCCACACATTCAATACTCTGGTCTCCATAGATGATCTGGAAAACTTGGCAGATAAGTGCACAAGATTCTTCCGCAGCATCCTGTAAGACAATTACATTACATTCATGGTGCGAGATAATGTTGAAAGATTCCTGCAGTACCAGTTTTGACCACTAGGTGGACAATTCCCCTTTAGAATAGGTAAGAATCCCATACATAGTACACTGGTCCCTCAAGTTACAATATAAATTGGTTCAAGGATGACTAATTCTTCAAGAGCACAGACAACTTTTGTTTTAACCCCCTGTCTTCCTAGCTGTATTTTTGAAGGCACAATTTATAATAATATATTGGGAAACTTTTTTGACACCATACTCTTGACACCTATAACTTTTTTGTATTTCTGTGTAGAAAACTGTGTGAAGGCTTTTTACTGGTGCCATTTTGGGGTACATATGACTTTTTGGTCACTATACTATTGGTTGTTACTTCTTTATTTTTTTATTGTTAGCTATTTGTATGTAAAATGGGAAAAGGTTTTCTTTTTAGTTTTGGTCTATTTTTGGAAGAGTGAAGAAATCACTACTTTCAATGGCTAACACGGTACAACATCATACTACTATTGGTCTATTTTTGACAGTCATTTTTCACAGATCCAATGAACCATTTTTCAGACAGGTGTTTTTTCACTTCCATGAATACAGCCTTATACAACACACTGCAATACTTTGCAATATTTCTCCTATGCACATCCATCATACATGTACAGCAGATGTCGCCAAAGAATTAACTTGAAAACATTATATACTGAGAACATAATCCCAAACTGTCAGTCCAAAATAAGAAAAATAATGAGGAATTGGGCCGCTTACATCAGGTTTTAATCATAAGTTTATGGATGAAAACAAATGGAAAGTGATGGATCAAAATAGAACATACCACACATTTTACTGCCCCCCCCCCAAAAAAAAAAAAAGAAAAAGAAACATATCAGATTTTACTTAATGTCTGGCTCAGTAGTTAGCACTGTTGCTTTGCAGCTCTGGGGTCCTAGGTACAAATCCAGCCAAGGATATCTGCATGAGATTTGTATGATCTCCCTGAGTTTATGTGTTTCCATCCATTTTCATCCGTTTTTAGCATCAGTCTTTTGTATCCATGAAACTGATCAGTTAAACTGATGATCAAAATGTGATATAAGGGCTACTTGAAGAAATCTAAGCAGAAAACCAAAACCGATAAAACATCCTTACATACAGTATTAAAGTTGGATACAGCTGCTGTAAATCACTTTCTATGTTGAGGAAAGGAGACTCTTCAGGGTCCTGTACACAGATCTACCAGAAAATAACATGAAGCTGTCCAGGTGACCATAGAGCAGCTCATCCTGGCACAGACAAACAGCAGTACAAAGCATGTAGTACTGCACTGTACTGTAGAGAGGCGCTACTAGGCAGCCATTAAGAGATGGCACTTCACTAATACATGGGCTTTATCAGTGATATAAAGTATTATGCAAAGTACTGAGGGACAGTGGAGTAACTTGAGGGTGTGCACTGGGTGCACCCAGGGCCCAGCAGGCTTAGGGGATCCATAAGGTGTCTCTTCTTAGTATGAAGAGAACAGTACAATAAAACAATACATTATAGTTGGGGGGGACTGGTACAGATTTTGGGTTACCTAGATGCAGAGCATCACAGGAGCGGTCTCTAAATTTCAGCCCTCCTCCATAATGGGGAAAAAAATTACAGCTTTTATTTTTCTCAAAAACACTGTGGGTTTTTGTTTTTCAAAAGGGTCACTGAACTACCACCCACCCCCAGTGTACCAGTATTAACATTGAGGTGTTACCACAGATTTCACTCTGCAGTTCTGATCCACAACAGAACTCTCAGAACTCTGAGCCACAACACAGATTGCTTTTACCAGCAGTTCACTTCCACGGCCTCACTTACTATATGAAACTGCCGTAGAGCCTGGCTAACTCTCAGTCCAGGAGGTCAGTTAAAAACTGCAGGCTTATGCAAGTTACGTCAACGTTGAGCAGGAGGGACGAGAAGGGGAGGCAGGTTGTATAAGAGATCATATATACACACACACACACACACACACACACACACAAGATCAACAGCAACTCACTCTATTTTCTACAGCCAGAATGATCAAGTTGCAGTAGGCATCTGGACTTGGCTCCTTGGGGTCTAAAGGATTCTGTCCTCCTGGTCTTCTCTCCCAGCTGCCCCCACAGGGCTGATGTCTCTCCCAGCTTCCCCCACAAGGTTGTCTTCTCTCCCAGCTGCCTCCACAGGCCTGTCGTCTCTCCCAGCTTCCACCACAAGGTTGACGTCTCTCCCAACTGCCCCCACATGGATGGCGTCGCTCCCAGCTGCCCCCACATGGTTGACGTCTCTCCCAGCTGCCCCCACATGGTTGACGTCTCTCCCAGCTGCCACTGAACGTCATTCTCCTTTCCCAATTACTGCAGGCCTTGCCCCCACGACTCTTTTCCCAGCTTCCAGTCTCCTGCTTTGCTCCACCCCTCTCCAAACTACCCCCACCCTTGGGTCGTCCATCTGAAGATCTGTGTGCCATCTTCCAATCCAAACTACAAATAGTATGGCGTCTCTCCATAGCACCCCCAATGGGTTTTGAGCCAGCTCCACTTGCTCCTTGAGTCCTGTCAGCCTTTCCAACTGGAGGTTTTCTTTCCAAGCTACCAGAGGCTGGAACAGGGTCCAGTCCGAGACCTAAAATAAAGACAACTAGAATGAGACAACTCCAAAACTAATACAAGTAGTTCCCCACTACTCTCTCCCCAGGAGAGACAATCTGTTTGTCACACCTGTCTTCAGGACTAGTAGATGAAGAGCATCATCCCTAACATAGGATGCCGCTGCAATCTCATGTGTGGGAATTCGTAAAATGAGCTCCTCATTGTCTCTCCAGGTCAGTAGGAGGCTCCGAGCTGACAAACTGAGGATACTGTCCTGCTCTGGGGTGCAGTGGAGAGGAAGCTCCTTGAGTTGCTGCAAAAACAGACAACAAAAATACTCAAGTTACAACAATGAATGTTCCACATGTATGGAAGATTCTAATCAATCTATTCAGAATGTAGTTAGATTCTTAGGCAGTATCATAGTAGTTATATTATTGTACATAGAATACACAGTATTATAGAAGTTGTATTCTTGTGCATAGATAATTTTTATAGTATTTATATTTTTGTATACAGAAGGTAGTATTATTGTCATTATATATTTCTACATAAGAGGCTGCATTGCTATAGTAGTTCTTGTAAAGCAATGTCCATTCACCATACAAAATGCAGGGAGAAAGCCCTTTGTAGAAGACATGAAAGGTGAGACATTCAAACAATTTTTAATGTAATTTAGGAATACTCGTGATGGGGTGGGGGTTCTTACCCTTGCTGTATCCAGAAGCTGCAATATTTCATCTCGACTTGATGGATTAAGAGAGGCCACAACCCATGTCAAATGACCCAAGAACTGTCAAGAAAATGTAATCTGTAAGACAATCTTTTTTTCGTTCCAACTCATTTGGTTCCCCGGGTATTAACCAAAGCAGATTGCAGAACCACATAAGCACTAATAAAGGCTTTAGTGAGCATCTACAAGCAATATCAACTTCCTGTTTAAGGCTCCTAGCTACAGGACCCTACAATCAACTAGATGCAGTAGGACCAGGATTCGCACATGCCTCAATATCTACTTACCTTTACTTCTTTCTCCACATAATCATGCAAAAGAATTTGAGGATCAAGCAGAAAGTCAGGCGGCATCACAGGCACAGAGTGTAGGGGTCGACGGTAGCTACTGTTCCGGACTGCAGAGCGACGCGCAGATTTAAGTGACACTAATCGTTTGATGGGTGACACCAGGGCCTGACAGGCAAAAAGCAGAGATGGAGAAGCAATGGGTGGAGAGATCCAATGATACAAAGGCCAGAATAACCTTACGAAACAAATGCACAGGGATGTTACACCTTAATACCTTCTTTCCCTTTTTGGTCTGTTGTTCCATACTGCTGACTTCTAGATGTCTCCAGTTATCCCACACTTCTCTTATAGATCCTCATCCAACCAGGCTTCACTTGTGCTCCAGGTTCTTCAGTTTCTCGGCGTCCTCTGTCTAGCTGGCTCTGCCTCCTCTTCCTCTCCATTGTTATTTTTCTGGAGAGGAAACTCCACCAGATTCAGGGACAGAGCTCAGTTCCTGCCTCTGTCCAATGTGATAAGAGAGAAAATGGTTTGGTCAGTAGGCAGGAAAAGTGCAGTGCAATTCACAAGGCTGCCTCTAGGTGGCAGCACTAAGACTGCAGGTGTATTCTGCAAAAATAGATCACCAATGACTGAAATGAAAGACATCCAGCACAATAGTTTACGTACATAAATCAAAATGTGTATTTTTGAAAGGTTAAATGGGCTGTAGAGAATTAGAAAATATGACTGTTTTCTTCCAAAAATTGACTTTGTGTGGAATTACAAACTACTCACTTTAATGGAACTGAACTGCCTGACACAATCTGTGAACACATGTGGTACTGTTTCTGTAATAAAGCAGCAATATTTTTCCAAATCCTGTACAACCCCTTTAAATCAGCCATAATGCTATTTTCCTGCGGATGTTTATTGCAGCATTACAACACAGAGTACAATGTGGTACTGGCCATATGCTCTTCTCTGGGGCCTGGATACACCATGTGCAGCCATATGGGTAAACGCCTCAGCATTTTCCTGCTTGGCATCTCCATATTATACAGCATCAGGTCTGCACATTATCTATTATTTCTGCATTGTGTCATTATGTAGAAATTGTTTGTTCGATTTTGTGTCTTTTACTCTATAAGCAACAAATGATTTCACCAATGCAATGATCTGCAGTAATTATCTTCATGAAATCCTCCATCATGGTCATAAAGAAGAAAAATTGGTAGACGAGTGGTGCTCGGAAGTGGGTTAGCCATATGTGTTAAAGACCCTTCTGTAGAACAGGTGGTGACCAAATAGCATGGGTATGCACCTATAGTTTGAGCTAGATTTACAAATGAATATGCACCAGAATTTGGCAGCAATTTGCACCATAAAACTGTCATACATGCCCTACTCACATTTATTAAGTCTTTTAGACACTTTTAGTGCCTTGTCCACCAAAGGGGGTTATCTGGGTAGTAATGAAACTTACTAGTGCATACCCTACACTGGTTAAGCTTCATTACTATTATATTACCCAAAGGCCCAAAGTTACTGGTGCAGATGGCAGATGGGGAGCTTTGCCTACCCTGCTGACACACTTGGTCACGTGACCGACTCCATTCTAGTCAATGGACCTGTGGCTTGAGTACAGTGAAGTCTGTGATATAAGTGAGAGTTGAAGAGGAAAGAGAGTTTCGGCCTCCCCAACTGTCCTCCGCACTGGTAACTTCAGGGGACTGTTGTGTATATTAGCAGTAAATCTTAACTTGTGCAGGGAATGCATTGGTAAGCTTCATTACTCCCAAGATAACCCCTTTAAGATGTTACACTGAGCACCAAAAATGCACTGCAATTTTGGTGCATTTTGAGCCTAGACTATGCAATGTAATGTAATGGCCAGAGCAGGTTACTGCATATCATTTCCCATTCACTTTAGTGACTCAGTTCAAGCAATACACAGAGAACAGAGATGTTTGCTTCCTGCTTCAATCTCTGTGTGTCACCATCTAGTGAAAATGTGGGGACGGCATACAGTCAGTAATGTGGGTGTCGTGTGTACAGTCCCAGGACAGACTATGCTCACTACCTGGGAGACACGGCACCCGCATCACTATTAGAATGTGATTCTGAAATGTATATAATAATCTTCTACCAGGGAAATGAACCCTGATGCAATGTTTAGAGGAGCTGCTTCCAGATCCTGCTTTATCATACATTAGGAGCCGAAAGAATAGACAGTGTACACAGATTACAGTAAAAGTCTTCCCCCATAAGTAATAGTATTACATATGTGGGCGGGGGGGAACTATTACCTTTATTACTGTAGTAGTACCCCAATTGCACCCCCCTCCACATAAGTAATATGTGGGGGAACTACTGTATTACCTGTGGAGTGCACTATTTTCCAATAAGGAGAACTGTTACCTGTGGCGGGGGGAATATTACTTTCCTGGGGGCACTGTTACCTTGTGGGAGTCACAGATGGTGAGCTTTAGCTTAGACATACTGCACACCACCATAATGCCTCCAAATTTTCCAGACTGCATTGCATTTTTTTTTCACTCAAACCTATCCCGGAAGAGGCGCTTTTCTATAGTTCGCCTAAAGGTGAGGTTCACCCCTGTTCAGACTCCTACTGATCTGATATTGGTGATCTATCTTAGCATCAGTAGGGTTGGCATGGGAAATTCCTTTAAAGGGAACCTGTCACCATAAAAATGCAGTCAAATCTACAGGCTATACAATGGTATACCATTGTACTCTACCAAGTGTGAATAAAGCACATTTTTCATTGCATCAATTTCATGTGTACGGAGTCTGTTATCTACTATATTTGAAAGGAGGCCCTGGTACCCTGTTGGGTCACCTCTAGACTGGATACAAGCAGAGGTGTAACATTTGTTGTCTATAATACCAGTGTATTCTTATGTTGTAGAGAGGTTTTTGAGCCCCCTGAAGCTCCAGGCTCCAGTGCCAATTATTACCTCTGCACGCCCTATAGCTACGCCTGTGAATACAAGGTTTGATACGGCTGGACATCTAGGCATACAGGTTACGTATGGTATCCTGTCAGGGTAGGACTGGCCCATTGGGGTACCGGTGAATCCCCCGGTGGGCCTTGTGCCTTTAGGGGGCCCTACTGGACCTCCACGACTTTTTATTATAGGCAATGGAGGACCATTAACGGTCCCTATTCACTTACCTTTCCTCGTTCCTGCTTGTGGCCTCTCCTCTTCAGCCTCCAGGGGCCCCCGTGCACCGCACATTACTGACCCATTGATGGCTGAATAGCAGAGGCCTAGCTAAGGGGTGGTGGGAGGAGTTGGGGTGACGGCCCACTGACTCTGTGTGTGTCCACCCTGGGGTCATCATTAATACTTGTTGTAATTTTAACTAGATTGGCATCTCCAGGACCCTGACCTAGTTAAAATGCATCCTGCTGATGTGTTCTCTTGTAAACCGCAAGTCACTTCAGGCTTGCGGTTTACAAGATGCCAAAAGCACAGACAAGATATCTGCTTCTCAGCACAGGCAGGCATGATGGCGTCATAACATCGCCCCTCCTGCGCTAGACACAGATGTCCTATGCGTGATTATGGCACATACAGCGTTGCTTAAGAAGAGGAGGCATTGGCTGCTCCATCCCCGTCTTCAAAGGATTGCAGGCAGGTGAGTACAACTTTTATTTTTATTTTTTTAAGAGGGGGGAGTAATTAAGGAGCATTATAGCTATAAATGGGGAAATCATTTTTATAAAAGGTAATTATGAGGCATTATGGCTATAAAAGAGGGGATCATTAAAGGGTTTGTCCAGGATAACCATTTTTTTATATTAGGCTGGGAAAGGTGAAAAAAAAACAAAAAACACTCATCTGTCCTCGCTGCTCTGGTCCTGCTGCTCCAGTGTTTTCTTCCTCCCTGCCGCACATAAACATAACGGTGAGGCCAATCAGCAGCCTAAGGAAAGTGACACGGGATGTCACAGTGTATCAAGGACTTCCGCAACAAGAAAATACCAGAGCAGCATTGCCAGACTGCATAGAGAGACACTGGAGCAATAAGGACAGGTGAGTATGGTTTTTTAAAAACATTTTTTCACCTTCCCCGGCCTAATATATATAAAAAAAAAATGTTTTGCTGGACAACCTCTTTAATATAAAGGGTACAGTAGCCTCTTCAATGGTCACCATACTGCATGGGGGCAAGTGATGGGGCCATTATATTGTTTGGGGGCTGTGATGGGGGCTAATATCCTGTGGGGGACATTGAAGTGTGGAGCAATAGGGGGGTATATTAAAGGGGTTGTCCGGGCTTAATTTTTTTATGGTCTATCCTCAGAATGGGCCATAAATACCTGATCGGTAGGGAGCCGACACCCTGCCTCCTGACTGATCAGCTGTATGGAGCCATTTCTGGCGCCTATCCTGCACACAATATGGGCCTGGAAGCAGAAAGCTCCATCCTCTGCATAGGTGCCAGTGCGGAATCTCAGTACTTATTGAAGTCAATGGAAACTGAGCTGCAATGATGCCAGAAGCAATTCCGTACAGCTGATGGGGCCACATGTCAGCCCCCTACAGATCAGGTATTTACGGCCTATCCTGAGGATCGGCCATAAAAAAATTAAGCCCAGACAACCCCTTTAATATGCCCCACACAGTTTAATATCTCACCCACAGGATATTAGCCCCCATCACTGCCTCCACACAATATAATGACCCCATCACTGTTCCCCATACAGTATGGGGGACCAGTAAAGAGTCCACTGTATAGAGGGACCAGTGAAATAGCCATGAAAAAATTAGGCCCAGACAACCCTTTTAAAAAGGTTGTCCATAAATTGGAGCAACCCCTGTGGTGCCTATACTCACCTGTCCTCTGCCTGTGTCTGTTTGGTTTCACAGCGGTGCCTCATTTCTGGAAATCCTATACCTAATTCGTCTTAGCAGTCACATGAGGTGCAGGACTCCCAGCAAGAAGGCGTCGGCACAAGAGTGAAAGGATAGTTGCAGCAGATAACGGAGTGTCAGGGACAGGAGAGTATGATTTTTTTTTTTTTTTTTTTTTTTTATTATTATTATTTCACACCTCCAACCCACCACATGGGTTGCTCCAATTCCTGGACAACCTCTTTTATCCATCTTTCTAATATTGAAGGCCTGTCTTTAGGATAGGTATATATAAATTGTGTGATTTGTGGTCCCTAATGCAATTTTTGTGCATATTAGATTTCGCTGGGAGTTTATACTAACTGCCATTATACATTTATACAATCTAGATAGTTATTTGCTATAGATAGCATAGCATCTCCTTTTCACACATGTTCTGTGTTTTTGGTTGTCTGTGCTTTTTGTACCATTTTGTTCTGTTCTAACTTTTTAATGTTATTATTATATTCATTAATATGTGTTTCTCATTAATAAATTTATTATTTTTATATATATTGGTCTTTTTTTTTTTTGCTCACAAAAAAGTTTTTTCTGTAGTTCTATATGACTTATTTATTGAGATGTTGATTATATAAAGGTTTTTTTGGTTTGTTTTGTCCTTAGGATAGGCCATCCTGTCTTGGCACAGCTGATCTGCAGGGCTCCTGGCTGTGGGTGGTGGGCCCCTGAAAACAATACCACTGTTGGGCCCTAGACATCCCAGTCAGACACTGTATCCTGTTGCATAGCTGTTGCATATGGGCCCGTAACTCCTGCACACTTGTAGGTTGCTGCAGCTGGTGTAGAAAATGTAAGCTCGTGCCTGTCACCATCTTACATTCCTTTCTTGGGCGCTGCCCCAAACTTATCCTCCTCCTTTGCAGAAAACTGTTATCTATAATGGGATGAAACTTCTTCTTCGTGCCTTATCCAATAGTTATGTGCTAAAACTTATGTGACAACTGAATCATGTTATTTTAATTATACTAATCACACCTTCTCTTTGTCTATGTAATGTATAACCACACCTACAATGTATAAAAACTTCACCATCCACCATTAAAGACCAGAATTCACATTGGTCACATAATTGCACCTTGTGACTGTGTGTATTTCTCAGAGCTGGCATATATACCAATTGTACTAATTTGGACTTCAATACAATGATACTTAGAGTGGATTGCAATCACACTAGGCATCCCAGCTGGTCCCATAAATGCTTGAAGGGTGATATATCCTGGGAAACCCTTGCTGAGTGTGGCCAAGTGTTATCCTGCTGAAAAATACCAGTTGGATGTCATGAGAGACAACACATGTGGCTGCAGAATATCCTACAGATATCGTTGAGCTTTTAGTGTCCCTTGTATCACTACTTTCAGATCATCACAGCAGCAATTGGGGCAGTGCGTTGCTTCACAGCAAAGGCAAGATTGAAGCACTTACCACAATCTCTATACTCAAACCTAGCTAGATCTAGCTAGATCTCTAGCAGAACTTGGATTCATCACTAAAGAAAAAATGGTCCAGTCTATAGCAGTTCAGGTTTCTTGTTCACTACACCACTGCAAATGAAGGAGACAGTGACTGGCTGTGAATGGAAAAACACATAGCGGGCACAGTGACATCAAATTTCCTTCTGAAGCAACTGGAAATGGTCCAGGCAGATACAGGGGTGTGTAATGAAATTGTCACCTGTGGGTGAACAAGGGAACTGTGGGACCTGCTTGTTCTTTTTGGCAACTCAAACAATCCTCTCTAGTGGCGGCCTCTCTGAAACCTATTCACTGTGTATGTGTTACCGTTAAAGTGTGAAATCAGTGAATGTGCACATTACCTGGGTAATGTGCAGATTAACTGATTTGCTCCGTTCAAGTGCGGAATCAGGAGTTTTCCGCACTTTACCTAGGTAATGTGCACATTCATGGCTTGCGAATCGTTAAAGTTCGGAAGTTTGTTTCTTTGGTGGTCCTGCTGTCCCTACTCCGTGCCCCCTGTTCTCCCTCTACTGTTAAAGAGGACCTTTCACGTCCTCATGTATATGCGGTTTTACATACCGCTAGAAAGCCGACAGCGCGCTGAATTCAGCACACTGCAGGCTTTCCCGTTATATGCCCCGGGTGCTGGAGATATCGGGGGTCTAAATTTCACCGTTCACCGTCAGAAGGGCGTTCCTGACAGTCTAGCTTGGCTGTGAGGAACGCCCTCCCTGACAGTACCTGTCCATAGACTTGTACTGGGGGGGAGTTCCTTACAGCTCAGCGTCATCGCTGGGCTGTGAGGAATGCCCCCTCTGATAGTTCTCGGCTCAGAGAGAGGGGGCGTTCCTTACCGCCCAGTGATGACGCTGAGCTGTGAGGAACGCCCCACCAGTACAGCTCTATGGATATGTATGTAAAACCGCATATACATGAGGATGTGAAAGGTCCTCTTTAAACAGTCTTCTTTCGCCAGCAGAATGCAAACGGGCGGGTGTGTGTGCGCGCTTACACAATCTGCGCTGCGAAGCAGTTGGCTTTTTCGCTGAAAAAAACCCCAAAAAACGGCTTTTCGCCGCACAGATTGTATAAGCGCGCACACACACCCGCCTGTTTGCTTTCAAAACCCATTCAAATTGAATGGGTTTTGAAAGCAAACCGTCTTTATCCTTTCCCTATACTGTCCCCAATCTTTTTTTTTTTTTTTTTTTTGCTGACATTACGTTCGCTGTAAGCCTACAGCGACGTTGCTTGCTGTTCTTCCGGCAAAACATGTCGTTATATCTGCACTTTGACGAGTGCCTAGTAGATAATGTGCAGATTACCTAGCTAATGTGCAGATTACCTAGGTAATGTCAGAAATGAAAGCAGTTTTCCGCACTTTAACGGATTGCCCTAGTGAATCTGCACATTACCAAGTTAATCTGCAGATTAACTGATTTCTGCACTTTAACGGTAACATATGCATATCCTCACATAACCACTGCTTCCAACATCTCTTAAGAGATATGTCAGATTGACATCCTGCTTCTCTCAGTCAAACGATAGGTCCTCTTTAAAGTCTGTCAACTGAGAAAAATACCTTCAACTGTATCACAGAGACAATCTATGACCAAGAGGAACACTACAGAAAAGTAGTCACCGAGAGACTTTTTGTAAGGCAGCAGGGAAAGTACCTCTTGTGAACAAACACAGTATCTAATCAGATCACACCTGCTCTGCTCTGCGCTTATATCTCTGCTTGAGATATCAGCGCATGTCAAGTTTTGCAGCAATCCAACATTTCTATCTGGGTGCGTTTTTCTTTTCTTTTTTTTTTTTTGTCAATGAATGTATGTGTAATATGTATGTACTCAGGGGCGTAAATACCAGGGTAGCAGCGGTAGCGGCTGCCACAGGGCCCGGGACATTAGGGGGCCCGGAGCCCTGTGGCAGCCGCTATCGCGAACCCCACAAACCAGTAGCGTAAGGATGGTGGTCACAGGGGGTGCAACCGCGACTGGACCCGGCAGGGTACGGGGCCCGCAGTCAGCTGGAGATGGCCAGGGCCCCGGACCACTATGATAACCAGGCTTTCCCCGACCGCTATACATACTGTTATTGGAAAGGGGCCCTGGCATATTGCAGGTCCCTTTCCAATAGATGGCAGCCCAGGGAAGGTGACTGAAAATAATAAATACATATTACTCACCTCTCCTGGGCACAGCGTTCTCTCCGGCGCTCTTCCGTCATGTGACTGAGGCCTGTGATTAGGCTCCAGCGGTCACGTGGGGGCGTATTGACGTCATTACGCGCCCGCGCCCCATGTGATCGCTGAGGCCCAATCACAGGCAGGATGGAGCGAGGATGCCAAGGAAAGGTAAGGCAAGGTGAGTATGAATGTTTTTTATTTTTAATCACCTTCCCTGGGCCTCTGATTATTATATTCTGGGGTCTGAGGAGACTCCAAAGTATAGCACCGAAGCGTAGGGGGGCTGTTGGGAGCATATAATACTGTGTGGGGGCCACTGTGGAGCATATACTACTGGGTGGGGGCCACTGTAGAGCATATAATACTGGGTGGGACCCACTGTGGGGGGCATATAATACTGGGTGGGGACCACTGCAGGGAATATATACTACAGGGTGGGGGCCACTGTGTGGAGCATATTATACTATGTGGGGCCACTGTGGGTAGCATATTATACTGTGTGTGGGGGGAGAAACGTAGAGCATATAATGCTGTATGGGAGCCATTGTTGAGCATATGATACTATCTGGGGCCACTGTGGAGCATATTTTACTGTTTGGGGACCAGTAACCGGTTCGGGGGGGGACCCGTGTCAATTGTTCGCCTTGGGGCCCAGCCATTCCTAGTTACGCCACTGTATGTACTTGTTTGCAATGTGCGCATATTATGTAGGTAGTATAGCGGCATAATGGATGTGTGTAATATAGAGGTAAGTGTGTAGTACAGTAGTACTATTAAAAATAGGGTAGGTGTAGTCAGCACTGGATAGTTGCCAGTTGGCACCCGTCCTGTCTGACATAAGGTAACATTTATCCATATATGTCCGATGTCAGACAGGGACTGGAATATTAGGCCTAGATGAATTTTCTATCTTTGAATGTAAAGAAAGTTAAATGTGTTGCAGATTGAGAATGCCTGTAAAGGGAAGTGCTTGCCACAAACATTAATATTGTCTGCAGGCTACAAAACCTGCTTTCCAGGAAGGCTTTTGTTTAGAAGGGTGGAGATGGAATATGCTAATGAGACCTTCATGGTGATGTTAATCAGATTCCTTTGTTCAAAGAGAGTTACCACTGAACAAGAGACATTAGAAGTCAGATGGGGGAGGTAGGTCATTACCCCTGGGCCAAGGATCGATTTTAAGTGTTAGAGCGCCATCCCAAGACTCATAAGAAGTATTGCATCTAAACTTATATTACAATACCAAGAGCCTGATTGGAGTGACAACATCTAGGTGGGCGGAGTTGTGGGCTATAAATATGATGGGCCAAAAGCCCTCTCTCTCTCTCTTCTTCACCAGCCCCCTTGGGAGATGGACTGACCAGCCTCATCTAGACAAGCTCCATATACCACCAGAGCATAATAAGGCTTAAGTATAACTTTCTCTCTCTATCTCTCTATCCATCCATCCACCCATCATCCATCTATTCTATCTATCTATCTATCTATCTATCTATCTATCTATCTATCTATCTATCCATCTATCTATCAGTCACCTTCTATTAATCTGTATTACTACTGCTGTGTTCCTTACAGAAAGGGTCAGTTAGTAACTTGTCAGGGGTTGTGTGTGTGTGTATGTGTGTGTGTATGTAGCGATATCTGTAGGTTTTATATTCACCTGGGTAATTGGGTTCTGTACTTATTGTATTGCACTGTGTTAATACTGTTTTGTATTATTCTATAACCTAGTTCCATCATATTACAAGTGCATTAATAATAAACGTATTTTATTATTGATATTGTGGGGTAAATTATTGTACATGCAAACCAGTCAAGGAAACAGATAAGTAGATATACCTAAGGAGAAAGGAGGGAAATTGGTGAATATTAATTATTAATATTCATCTCTAACATAATGGCGAGCCAGCCAGGAGTGATGAATATTAATTATTAATATTCATCTTTAACATAATGGCGAGCCGGCCCGTACTGTTTTAATATTTTTGCGTGTTGTCTTCTGGCAAAACTGTGTTATACCTTGAACTATCAAGTGGAGGGGCGTGGACAGGTAACATTGGTACACAGTGAAGTGTTGCGTTACACTGTATGCCCAGATTGAAGTTTGCACGGCTAACCCAGTTTGCTTAAAGCTTCACTTAAAATAATTAATAACAGTGAACCTATTGTTTATTTGTATTTATCTGAAGGCAGGGTCGGACTGGCCCACCGGGCCGACTATTAGTCCACATTTTACCAATGTAAATGCATTGCTCAGTGGCCCGATCTGGATGGTCAGGGGCCTGATCGGGCCCCTGACCATCCAGATCGGGCCCCTGACCAATGCATTTACATTGACAAAATGTGGATTAGTAATGGTCAGGGGCCGGACTTTACTACCATAAAGATGGCCGCTGCTGGCGGAGCGCAGCGGCGGAAGACTGTCCCTACCTTGTCATGGGCCCGCCTCCTGAAGCCTGCATCCTGATTGACAGCTGTTGGAGCCAATCAAATTGCAGCGCATTGCTGCACGCGTCAATGACGTCATGACGCTGTGCGCGGCGGCGGGATTCAGCAGAGGAGCCCAGAACAACAGTGTGAAGGTAAGTACTATTTACCCACACACAAAACAATTTTTCCCCTTATTTTGCCCCTAAATCTTTCAGCTTCACTGATCCCTCTGAGAACTACAACCCCCAGCAGCTCCAGATGCTCTGGATCTGTTGAGAGTTGTAGTCCCCCCCAACCCCCCCCCCCCAAAAAAAAAAAAAAAAAAAAACGAATATCCCACTGTATTATTATGCTGGTGCCTGCTCTAGGGCTCCAGCATGACAATACCTAAGTTGCAGAAACCGCTGAGGACTTTTCTGCCCGTCACTTTCAGTTTGAATATGGCGGACACCGGCGGACCTCATTATAATGGGGTCTGCCGGTGTCTGTGTGTAACCGCCATGTTAACAGTCCGCCTCTCAGTCATTCGGGTCCCATGGCCGCAGTTGTGAACCTAGCATAAGGCTATGGCTACACTACAACTTCCGTCATGGAACCAAAGATCGCCGTGTCGCCTTGGGACTCTTTCACACATTAGTGAATGGAGTCGCGCTGGGACCCTCAGGTTGCAATGCGACTCCATTCACTAACATGAGTGAAGGGGTTACAAGGCGACACGGTGATCCACATGACGGAAGTCACGGCTTATTCATCAAAAACAATGTTTTCCACCTGCCGGAGTTTTGCGCCTAATTTATAATGAGGTGCACACATAAATTAGTCGCGTCTTCCGGAGTCTGTGCACCTAAACAGAACTCCACACCAGCTCCTTGCTGATGTAGATCTCTGGCATCATTAACACTAGAAAACTGAAGTAAATGATGATAAAATGACAGGGCCAGAAAAAGTGGTGAAAAACTCAAAAAGTCTCTTTTTTTTGCAAAAATTTTCACTTGCGCAAAATAATTGTTACTTTTTTAATGGCTTGTACATCACTTTTTTTTTAGCACACAAGCTGTGTTAAATCAGCTCCATTTATTTATTTATTTAATATGCTTACTTGTATAGCGCCATCATATTCCGCAGCGCTTTACAGACATTGACAGTCATATGTAGATTGTGAGCCCTATATGGGACAGTGACTGTCATTGTCTGTAAAGCGCTGCGGAATATGATGGCGCTATATAAGTAAGAAAAATAAATAAATAAATAAATAGTATTTACACATACAAATAGGATGCATGATGTTAAAAAAAAATGTCATGCATCCTATTTAATGTCATGCATCCTATTCATACAGTGTATATACTATGAGGCTGATTTAACACGGCTTATTTATTTATATGGCAGATATAACCTTTTTAACCAACCCCCAATATAATATAATTTTGTCAATATGTTGTTAAAAAAAAAAAAAAATTATTTATGCCAGGGGAGGTGAAAAACAACAAAAAAAATACCCTACTCACCTGTCCCCGATACTGCAGTGTCCTCCCAGTGCAGTCCGATCCTGCTACTTGACTGTCTTCTGGCTGTGACGTCCCAGCTCCCTTCCGCTGAGGCCGTCACATGACTACTTAGGTCAATCAGCAGCCTACAGAAGGGACCCAGGGATGTCACAGATAGTGAGGTCCCTTCGCCGTGGCTGCGGATTGGCCTTAGCAGTCATGTGTGGTGGGGACATGCACCAACAGAGCTGCAGGACTGGGGAACACACGAACATCGGGGACAGGTGAATGTGTTTTTTTTGTTTTTGTTTTTTTTTTCACCTCTCCCACTCTAATTAAAAAATACATTTTTGCCTGGACAACCCCTTTAAAGGGATTATCCACATTCTAATATTGTTATACCACCTGCAGGGTTCCAACACGCAGGACCCCCTGAAGATCAGCTGCATTGGAATAGCATGGCTCTCAGTAATGTTACCATACCAGGAGCCACGCTGCTCACTAGCCGTATAAAGTGTAGTGGTGGCTTTAGGTACTGCAGCGCTGTTCCATTGAAGTCTATGAGGCAGCACTACACTACCAAAAGCCGCAGCTACACTTTATACAATGAGTGAGCAGTGTGGCTCCTGGCATATAATCATTACTGGAAGTCACGCTGTCCTGGTGAAGCTGATCTGCAGGGATCCAGGTTGTCAGACTTCCACAGATCTAAGGGCTCAATCACAACAGGATTCCAAGGCCGTGTGCTGGCTGTTGTATTAGCAGCACACGGTCCGAAAGATTTTAGTGGATCTATTCACACGACCATTGTTTTAACGGTCTGTGTGAATGATCCAAGAAAGAAATAGAACAGGCTATTTTTGGTGATTTTATGGATCTCTCAATTGACTCATGTCAATGAGGGATCCTTGAAAACAGATCTTCTTAGGGTGTACACTGTGCTGGGCACTGTCATGTGAGTGTAGCCTAGAATATTAGAAGGTGGATAACCTTTTTAAAGGGGTTATGCCATTGAAGAATAGTTATCTGTTATCCATAGGATCGAGCCCTCATAATCGGGGTGTTTTTCTTCTAACTGAATCCAGGCTGAATGTAGTCGTGCCCAGTTGGACGGGAAGCAACCGTGGACCCATTAACTTGAATGGAAGTGCCTGAGATAGTAAAGTACAGGACTTCGGCTATCTCAGGCACTCCCAATAAAGTAAAAGAGTGCATGGATGCTTCCTATCCAGCAGGGCACGGTTACATTCAACCTGGATTCAGTCAGACTAAATTCACTGTGGTGAGAAAAACAACCCCATTCTCAGGACCGGGAACCGGGATTCATTATCGTCTGTCCTATGGATAAAGTAGTAGTAGTTCGGTGACTCTGGCCTCGTAATAATCCTGGAGCATGTAAGGAATTCAGGTGCAGGAAGTGTAGGTCAGCGGGGACTTGTGTCACCACATTTCAGGAGCCATAGTCAGGGCACTTCTCTGTCCTTAAGGCTGGGGCCCCACGTGGTGTAAACGCCGCGGTTCACCTTTGGCGTAAACGACGTGGAAAAAAAAAGCGGCGTTTTACAGTCACAGCAAAGTGGATGGGATTCTAGTAATTCCTATCCCCACTTTGCGTTAATATACGTGTTGCAGACATGCGGCGATTTCCAAAACCGTTGTGGTTTTGGAAATCGCTGCATGTTAATTATACCTAAGGAAATGCCGGCGATTTCCCTATAGGTATAATGGAAGTAGAAATTTCACAGAGGAAGCCTCTGTGAACTTTCTATCAAAAGCGCTGCAGGAAGAACTGCAATGTGTTGCTGTCGTGGTTTTTCCAGCAGAGCTTTTTTGCTGCGGGACGCCATGTGGGGCTTAGCTTAAAGGGGTTTTCCAGGGCTTTCCTTTTTTTTTTTTTTTTAATTGCTGACCTATCCTTAGAAATGTCATCAATTGGAGATCTGTTGGGGGTCTGACACCTTATCCCCCTGTGGTTCAGTTGGTTAAAGAGGCAGTGGCCCTCTGAGTGCTGCTTCTACTTCACAGGACATGTGACATTATGTTCACTGATCACATGGCCTGATCGCAGCTCAGTCCCATTCAAGTGAATGGGCTGAGCTGTGATACCAAGCACAGTCACTATGGAGCTGTGCTTGGTAGGTACTGAAGAGGCTGCAGCACGCACATCATGTGAACAGTTGCTGATCCCTTTCCAATTTTTAGTTGATGATTGCATAGGTCATCAATTACTCAGCCTTGGAAAACCCCTTTAAAGCCCCAATTAGACTGTCCTACTGATATAAAATAAGATAATATAGCACCCAAGTCTGTTTCCTCTCTGCAGTGAATGAAATGACAGCAATAAGCATTCTTCTATCTACAGTAGGCTTAACGTGAAAACTGTGGAATCCACCAGAACATATGGCCTTGTGCAGATCTGAGACTACTGCACAGACAGTTGGTCTGGAAGCATAGACAGTGATTCAGGGTAGGTGCTTCTCAACATCTATTATTGACTGATAGTCATCTGTTTTTGTTTTTTAAGGGATTGTCCAGGATGTTAATACAATAGATACTGATGATCTATCCACAGGAAAGGCCATCAGCATCTGATCGGTGTGGGGGCTGACTCCCAGATCCTGCACCAATCAGTTGATTCAGCTCCCGCCTCTCAACCCTACCACATTGAAGTGTTTAAAATATTGATCCAGTGTTGAGGTGTGTCAGGATCTTGGAAAGCTGGGTAGTACCCTTGTACTACCCTGATTTCCAAGGTACTAAGACAGCATTTAGCTTGTCTGCTGCCGCCACTCTGGATCAATATTATTACACTTCATTGTGATTGGTTTACTCCCAGGCGCATTGACAGTATTTCACTTCAATAGCTTACTTTAAATGTGAGCAGGAGTAACTCAGGTCACATAGCTAGTGAAGGGACTCTTATGTAACTTAGGAGTCCCTTCACTAGCTCATTCTGGCGCACCTACCTTTAGGATGAGACAGAATTCTGTCTCACAGATGAGTCAAGATTCTGTCTCAACTACAGGTCCCCTCCACCAGAATAGAAGCCAGTGTTCATTAAATTTACCAAATAAGAAGGAAGACAGCTGAAGGTCACTATAGTTTTTTAAAAAATTTTCATACTGCTGGGATCTTTTGTGTTTTTTTTTATCTTTCAGGTTATGATGGATCGCTTGGATTACGTCGGATTCATTGGATTCCATCGATGATCATCGTTTTTGTTTAATTTTTTAATAAAATGGTCAAAGAGGGTTGTCTGGGGGAGTTTTTATTTCAATAAAAATAATTTCTCTCATGTCTCTTGATTATTTTAACTACTTTCTTACCCCCTTAGTAATGGCGACTGTCTGTTAGACAGCATCCATTACTAAGGTGTGGCTTAGTGTTAGATGGTGAATATTCTAGCACTAACCCTCCAATTATTACCCCGGTACCCAACACCATCAGGGGTGCCGGGAAGAGCTGGGTATCGTCCAATACCCAGCTGTCTAAAGAGACTGCTGGGGATTGGGGTGGTTGCAGTCTGGTATTATTAGGCTGGGAAGGCCCAAAAACAGTGGCCCTTCCCACCCTTATAATGTCAGGCTGCTGCTGCTTGTTATATCCGGCTGGATATGAGAAATTGGGGGGACCCTATGTCGTTTTTTTTTCCAATTATAAAGCAGCATAGGGTCCCCCCAATATTTCTGAACCAGACAGATATAACAAGCAGTAGCCTGACATTACAAGGGTGGGAAGGGCCACGGTGTTTGCCCCTTCCCAGCCTAATAATACCAACCTGCGATGGCCCCAATCTCTGGCTGTCTCTTTAGACAGCTGGGTATTGGACAATACTCAACTCTTTTTGGTGTTAGGTACCGGGGTAATAATTGGAGGGTTAGTGCTATCCTTCACCAGCTGACACAAAGCCACACCTTAGTAATGGATGCTGTCTATCAGACAGTTGCCATTACTAAGGGGGGTAAGAAAGTATTTAAAAAAAACTCGAGACATGAGACAAATTTTTTTTATTGAAATAAAAACTCCCCCAGACAACCCTCTTTGACAATTTTATTAAATAATAAAAAAAAAAAACTGTAAAGCACTGCGGAATATGATGGCGCTATATAAGTAAGCATAATAAATAATAATAATAAATAAAAAAAACAAAAATGATGATCATCGATGGAGTCCAACAAATCCGACATAATCTAATGGATCATCGTAACCTGAAAGAGAAAAACACAGCGTAATAAAAAAAAAAAATTATACTCACCTATAGCTGTCTTCTTTCATCTGTCTTCTGTGGTAAAATAGAAACTGGCTTCTATTCTGGTGCAGGGGATCTGGAAATGAGAAAGAATTCTGTCTCATCTCAAAGGTTTGTGCCCCAGAATGAGCTAATGAAGGGACTCCTAAGCTACAGAAGAGTCCCTGGCATGGCTGTGTGATTGTTGTTACTCCTATCAATGTGACCAGGAGTAACACAATCACATTGGGGGTCAGGAGAAGCAGGAGCTGACAAGCTATTCATATGAATAGACAGGTGTCTCATGCATTCACAGCAGGCACTGCCCGGTAATTCATTTTCATTTACAAGCAGCTCCTGCAAGGGGGGAGGGGGCAATGCAGGCGCAAAATATCACTCCTGCATCGCTCCACTTCTGTAGCAATATAAGTGTGAAAAATGGACAGCACAAGAATGATGTTTTTTTTTTTTACAGATAGTACATGAACAGAAAAATTGTTAGTGTTAAAGGGGTTGTCCAGAATAACCTGTTTTTGGCAAGGAGGCTGGGGAAGGTGAAAAAAAAAAAAAAAAACAGACTCTCACCTGTCCCCGGTGCTCCGCTGTCTCCCACCACAGTCTGGTCCTGCTGCTCCCAGGTGACGTCCCAGTTACTTTACTTAGGCCGCTGATTGGCCTCAGGAGTCGCATGAGGTGAGGACTACCTCCTAAACAAGACCCGGGAGGAGCAGGACCAGGCTGTGGTGGGAGACACCGAAGCATTGGGGACAGGTTAGTATGGGGTTTTTTTTCTTCACCTTCCTGGCCTCCTTGCCAAAAATGGCTTCCAAGAGAACTATGCCACTTTGAAAAAACCATTCCCTTCTGCAATAGATATTATGGAAGCTGATGTTGATAGTGATGGTGAGGATGACATGAATGATGGAAAACATGTAGCTTGTGAAAACTGCCTGACTTGCTGCTATAGACTTTTATATGATCACAACTTGCATTCTGCTGCATATACAAATCTTTTTGTGGCATATAAGGCGCTCCTTACTCTGGCCTGCACCTTTCCTGTGAAAGAATGTTTTAAAAAAAAAATTGTAAAAAAATCAGTTGAGGTCATTGATTGGATAAGAACTTTTAGAATCTCTCATTTTAATGAACATTGAGAGGGAGATTTCCATGTCTTTAGATTATGATGACATTGTTGATCGATTTGCAAACTCATCTTCTGTTCTTCAGAAACTACTGCTGTAACCTGGATGTGTAAAATGTTTTTTTTTTGTGTGTCTTACTATATTAATACTGCTCTATTTAAGGTTAGTTATTTGTATCGTGTGTCTGATACATTAAAACTACGTTTATAGAAAAAGAAAATGGAAATCCTGACAGGGACAGGAACCCCTTTGACTGTAATGGGGTCCATCAGTTTTCTACTTTGATGTTTGTCACTTTGCCTGGCAAAACAGGCCGGCTATCTGCACTATTGTGCCTGTAATGTTTGTTGAACTCTATCTGTGATGGAGGAGAAGTTAATGTCTGTGATGGAGGATAACTTAATGTTTAATTTTATATTATTTATTTAAATATTATTTATTTGGTTGTGCAATAAAATAATTTTGGTTTGCTTTTCCGTGTATGTGTGTAGAACGTAATATAGTTTGTGTGCTAGGTCTCAAGCCTGAATGTATTTAAGATCTGCATCACACAGATCTCAGATATGCATACCCATATATAAAATAAAATACATTTTTCTATTCAAAGACAGTAAACTAAGGCTCAGCTAAAAGTGATACTTGCATTGATTAAGAGAACACTCACTTTGATGTAGTACAAAGGACAATACAGTTCTGTTTTGCACACTGTATTGTGAGCGAAAATGCACGTTAAATGTGCATGATGCCAAAAACTGGATGGGCGATATTTCATATGGCAGCAGGGTGGGCCCCTAGAATCAATCCCACTGGTGGGCCCTAGGCACCCCAGTCCGACCCTGTCTGAAGGTATTAACAATTGTCTGTTTCCTCCACAAACAACTCGCTGGGAGACTGAGAAATCCATTTGTGCCTCTGTAATATCAAAGTCAAGGTTCTTCAGGAGAAGTCCAGCTGGTCGGGAAAAGGCTTTCCGGTACGAAAAGGATACTTTTTCAAGCAGCAAAGGACAAGTAGAAGGACAACAGTGACCAAGATGACAGCAGGAAAAGTAAGTATGGATTTCTCAACATTAAAACACCTAGCTAAACACAGTACATTCAACCCAGTACCACCCACAACCTATAAATCAGGAGAAATGTTGTGGTCTGCTTTGCTGGATCAGGCCTATGCTCATGATAAAAACTGCATTAGTAAACGGACAGTTTTTAACAAAACTTCCAAAAGATTACAAATGCTAGCAAGACTAGTATATACTTTTGAGGAGACCATTTGGAAGCCAGAGCATGCTGAGATCCTAGCAAACATGAAAGGGACAGTGGAGCGAGCTAACAATGCAAACCCCCACTGTCATTGTTGTGTAGACAATGTCAAGCAGATTCACATGTTAGAAACTCAATTGAAAGATGTGCACTTTGTATAATTGAGAGAGGAAAGGAGATTTGTGTGTTGGAATCCAAACTCTCTGACAAAGAGAATTATTATTCTGACATGGACAAAGAACTCCTTCGATTATACACTGAGAACAATCAGTTTAGAAGTAAAATTACTTCCACAGAAGCAATGTTAGTGACACTAAGAGAGGATCAAGCGGCACAGTCGCAAATCATTGCGAATTTGCAGCAGATCATCTCTGACTTGTCACGGCCTAGTACTAACAGCACGGTACCTTTGCCAACTAAACAGATTTGTGTCTCAGGAATGGCACAGAAGGGGACGGGGGCGATCAGACCCACGGCTCCTGCGGATCAGAGATCCAGTAGTCCATTTTGTGATACTAGGACTCCAGTGGAGCGTGCACTACAATTCTCTCCAACACCTTTGGAGAGGAGAGACAGCGGACGCCTCCATGGACAGGACTCAAATTGGGGACTAAGTAGTGGATGGGAAACTGTACATACGTCTTCCAACCTACCTACACGTCCTGAAAGGTCAGTGGAATTTTATCCTAGCCATAACAACATGGAAAAGATAAATTTCCTGTTACGGATCTGCAAAGAGATCCCTAAGTATGACCCTAATACATATCCATTTACAGCCTGTGATATGTTTGAAGGACATTGCAGGAAATATTCTGTGCCTCCAGAATATCGTATGGAGCTGTTTAAATTGTGGTTGCCTACACACCTCAACCAAAGGTATGAGGCAACAGAGAGAACAAGTCCCAAGAATGGCCTATTTTATGATGAGGAAGAACGCCTTTCAATACTCATGAAACTGGCAACAGGACATTGGGATGTTACTCCAGAAATCCTGACAAAATTCAAACCCACCTTACAGGACGAACCTTCATCCCTCTGTGGTCGGTTTGAAGCAATGTACAGGAAGATCACAAAGGATCAAGGTATAGGAGTCCCACAAGGCATGGTTCGCATGTTTGTGTACAAATTCCCATACCTTGACACCGCAATTCGGCTAAGTGCAGCAAGGGAACCAACGCTCACTGAGGCAGCCATGATTATTGAACAGTATAGACAAGATCTACTGCGCAATAAAAAGTCTGTGAAAATCAGGGAGCGTGGAAAGGTCCATGTCAAATCACAAGATGAACGTGGACACCACACTAAGCCACACATGTCTGTCTACCCCACAGCTCCTCCAACAGAAAAGATGGGAGACATACGATGCTTTCTGTGTTTACAGGTTGGACACATTAAAAGAAACTGCCCTCAAGTAGTTCGCAATCGTACTAACCCAGAGAAAAATGGCAATAATAATGGTTTCAAGATGAAGCCTAATTACGCCAAACAAGTTGGGAAACAGACAGATAGCAATCAGGGACATTTGCCAGAACAGGCACTGAAACGTGTGGCATTTGTAAATGCCCCTGATAGACCAGAGGATAGAACATTAGGTGTAGAACATCATAAGTCTGCACAGAATGTTAAAACTCAGAAACCACAAGTGGCAGTACGTACCTCAGAGGTACCTACTGAGAGTCTGGTGCAGATTGACTGACGGTCAGGGATCCCTAAAGATCTGGCTCCAATATGTCACATCATACTGGATTCTTCAGGGAGACCCCACATTAAAGCCAGAATAAAAGACCACGATACCAAGATCATGCTCGACACTGGAGCAGAAATTTCTATTACCAATGTCAAACATGATCTACACCCCAACAGCCCTCAGTGTATGGTGATCGGATTTGATCACCAACAAGGGGGGGTGAGAGCCCACAGGATAGATGAAGTTCTAGTTGAGCTTGACAGAAATAGGATCTTGAAGATCCCAATGTGGTATTACCCTGGTACTGATAACATCATCGGTACCGATGTAATGACACAAAATGGATGGATAATCGATTTGGCAAACTGTATTGTTTGGAGGGGTCCAAGACGATCAAAGGTGTAATGTCTGGGACCACCCCTACCAGCAATTGAGAATTCTTTCATTGTGCTGGAACACAAATGGCCAGAGGTCTCACAAAACATAGACCTTGAACCTATTGTGTTCGAATATCCAGACTTGTGGGCTCAAAGCAAAAATGATTGTGGAAGAATGGTTGGCGTTCAGGTGGACATACAAGGGCCAGACCCTCCACCTCAGCGTCAATACCGCTTTCCGCCTGAGGCAACACAATCAATTCTAGAGACAGTCCAAGACCTGGAAGTAAGGGGTGTGGTCATAGAGGGTAATTCAAAGTGCAATAATCCTTTATGGCCTGTGAAAAAGAAGGGTGCAGGTGTTGAAACTACATGGAGGCTTATAATAGACCTTCGCATCCTTAATAAGTACACCCCCATGTCTGCACCTGTGGTCGCTCAGACTCCCGATATAATGGCAACGGTAAGCGGCAAAAGTCGTATATTCTCAACCATCGATGTCGCCAATGGATTCTTTTCCATCGAACTGACAGAGAGCTGCAGGTACAAGTTCGCCTTCACAGTGGGTAACAAGCAGTATATGTTCTGTGTACTGCCCCAGGGGTTTCACAGTAGTCCTACATATTTTCACCAGGCATTAGCGGCTGTATTAAGCGTGTTCTCACGGCCAGAATGTCTGCTGTAATATGTAGATGACCTTCTCCTTCACACAGAAACCATGGAAGACCATCTGGTTCTGTTGAAGGAACTGTTGGGACTCCTGGCCCAGGCTGGACTCAAGCTGAGCCCTCATAAGGCAAACTTGGCTAGGACAGAAGTCACCTTCCTTGGTGTCCAGATTTCATATGGAGCCAAGGGCATCCTGGCTGCCCGTGTGGAAGCCATGGTGAAGATACCCAGGCCAAACTCTCTACAGAACTTACGCAAGTTCCTAGGAGTAGCCAACTTCATGAGGGAGTTCATAGAGGATTTTGCCGTCAAAGCGAAACCACTCTATGAACTTCTTAGAGGGGAACAGCCTTCTCTGAGCCCATGCTGGCGCAGAGTCTATTTCTACGGTCCTTCTTCAAAAGATAGGATCTGAGTATAGACCTCTAGGGTACTTCTCCAGGCTCCTTTCACCAGTTGAAAGGGGTTTTGATGAATGTGCTAAACAACTGACAGCCATACACTATGCGGTTAAAGCTACCGAGCATATTGTGGGTTTCAGGCCCCTCACTGTACAGACTCCACATTCCCCGCTGGCACTCTTGCTTTGAGATACACTCCCTGGAGTCTCACAACAGAGATTTGGGAAGTGGATCATGGAGCTGAGTGGGCGAAATCTGACAGTGGACCACAAAGCAAAATATGTTCTCTCCCAGTTGTTAAATATGACAGGGATAGAACATGATTGTAGTCAACTAACGCAGGTCACTGATCCCCAGCTATTCAGGATGACCACTAATCCCGATGACAGAGTCATCTTTGTTGATGGCTCTCGATTCTGCTTGAACGGCACCTACATGACAGGATTTGCAGTGCTGGATGAGACCATGGGTACTCAGAAGCTGGTAAGGTTGCCTGGTCACATGTCAGCACAACGGGCTGAACTGGAGGCCGTCAGAGAAGCCCTTCTCATTCAGCCTCCAGGGAATCGTACTATATATAGCGACAGCTCATATGTAGTCCGATCTCTCACTTTGCATCTGGACACTTGGAAACGACGAGGGTTTGTGGACAGCCAAAATAAACCTTTAGCTCATGCCTCAGTCCTGAAAGAGTTGTGGGAATGGGGGCATGGCACATCCTGGGAATGCTTCAATCATAAAAATTCCAGCACACCAGAAGGGTGATAACCCTCTGATCCAGGGTAACAACAAAGCAGATGAGTCTGCCAAATTGGCTGCAGTGTCTGGAGTCCTCCAGGAATCAGACACTGAAGCCATACCTGTACACCAGATTAAAATCAGAAACAAACAACTCAAAGATGGTCCAGTGTCATTTGAAGAGGAACAGTCAAAGGATCCTTTGCTGGCAGCACACCTTACCAGCCCACAAGATCCCTGGACAGTCCAATAGGGCATCTTGTGTTATGACACTGGAACCAAACCACTCCCTCTACCGGTGGTCCCACAGCATCTGCAAGCAGAACTAACAAGACTCAATCATCAGTGGTTGGGTCATCTGAGTCGGGACAAACTTTTGACCCTACTCAAGGACAAATTATACTGGCCAGGTATGTCCAAGACGGTAGAGGAAGTTACACAACAATGCCTGGTGTGTGCTCAGGTAAACCCAAGGGCATCTGCCCTGAAGCCAGTGTTGCAGCGGGTTCCTCCAGCGGAGGGACCATGGTCTACTTTACAAATTGATTACATAGGACCATTACCGGCAGGCAGCCGTAACTGTCGCTATGCATTGGTGGTGGTGGATGTCTTCTCAAAATGGGTAGAAGCCATCCCTACAGTAAATGACTCCGCTACTACTACTGCTCGGGTTCTGTGGGAGCACATTCTATCACGGTGGGGAATCCCCCGAGTGATTGAATCAGATCGGGGAACCCATTTTACAGGCGAGGTTATGAAAGCACTTTGTGGACTTCTGGACATAAAGCAAAGATTTCATGTACCTTATCATCCACAGTCAGCAGGCATTGTGGAGCGGATGAACCGAACTATCAAAACTCGGCTCTCCAAAGCACTGTTGGAAAGGGGTTCCACTTGGGTGACTTCCCTTCCAGCAGTACTGATGGGTATCCGGGCCACAGAGGCAACAACAACCGGCATAACACCATTTGAACTTATGACCGGGCGCAAGATATCTATCTGTTGGCCAAGTGAACCCCAAATTTCTACACCCATGAAAGATGCTATTGCTAGAGATGTGTTTCTCCAACAGGTTCAGCAGAACCTGAAGGAATTGCTACCGCATGCAGCAATAAAGATGAATAAACCGTACCTACAGGGGGAAACTCCCATGCCCTCTGTAGGGGAAATGGTCATGGTCAAAGTATTCCGCAAGGCCGGGCCCTGGGATGCAAACTGGGAAGGACCCTACCAGGTCCTGGAAGTAATGGGTAGCACTATGCTGAAAGTACAAAGGCCAATCTCAACAAAAAAACGCTCACATAGACGAAAGGCAGGGTTTTGGATCCACATTGACCAAGCAAAGGCTACCCGTGCCTCCCCAACTCAATAAGGTCATGAGTATAGAGTTGGGTGAAGGGGGGGGGGTAGTAGGTCAAAGGTGTATCAAAACATTTCATAATATCATGTTATTCTTTACCAGATCACAGAACCAACAGCTTTCAAATCAGTAAGATGGGTGTCTAGAAATCCCCACTTACATCCTTATAGGCCAGTGATAGTAAACACAACAAAGGTGCTGTGCACCAAAGCAGGAGTCCTGAGTCCTGAAGATGTCACTGGGGCAGAATACAGTGGATGGTACATTCTAAAAGCCACTTTTCTGAAACATACCAGTCAGGATAGCTTAAGAGTTAGGACATACTTTGATAGACCCATACCAGTAAAGGGCACCCTGAAGGCGTACTGTATGCTAAGGGATTCTCATATGGTAATAACTAGGGAATCCAAATATGCTCAAGGACATGTGTCCACGGACTATTTAGGGACCAGCATATTGATTTTAAAGTTAAACTGCAGTAAATCTGGACAAGTATTATGGAACAATCAGAGCGGCCCAGTAAAACTTGAAGGCCTATACAGAGCCACAGTTTTGAAGGTACGAGCTGATGCGAAGGATCAGAGGTATACTCAGCTGGAGGGATCTCCATCCATTCGATCTTTTATGATTACCATTATGAGGGATGCTTGTGTACCAGATGTGACAGAACATTATTTCATCACCTATGCACACTGGGAACCAGACACTCAGATGGTAATGTCAGACTCTAACCCATGGAGATGGGATATAGTCTGTAACGGAGTGGATTCTCCAATAATTGATGTATGGATGGATGGGACCCCTATGACTGAGGAATACAGGAATAGATATGTATCTTCTGATTGGAAGGATCCCAGAGGCAGAAATATTAACTTTGCTATCAATATTGATGGTTCATTTAAATGGCCATTTTGTGAGGCAGTCGATGAGGGGTGTTGGACATTTACACAGTGGGTTTATCTTTCCACAACTAAACCCATCCGGAATCTCGTATTAGAGACTGGAGAAGGTGACCAATGGTATCCATTTAAAGGAAGAGGTAAAGTATGTGTGACTGTGGTAAGGGTCCCTTATGAAACTGAAGTTCTTCAGCCAGTAAAACACCACAGGGATTCCTGTAATGCCCCAACCTATCAAATGGCTGATCCCATAGCTCCACAGTTAGCATCTCCCTGGAAAATCATCACCAAAACCAAATTCGTTCTATATACCTGGAGGATTTCGGTTGATGATTTTAGAGTAGACCACTGGGACCATAGATGTGAGGAGTTTGTGAGGAATCAGATCGATATGATAAAAGGATGGGTAGAGGTAGGACAAGAAGTAAGGAAGGATGCTACCAGATACAGGAAGTACAGGGGGAGAAGGGATTTGATTGCCATGGGTTTAGGAGGAGGTGCAATGGGAATAGGGGCACTGAACACTATGGACCTGGAAGTCCTGAGAAACAAACTCGGGAATCTGGCGAAACATACTGGGGAAGGCCTCAAGACCCAGGTTGATGTAAATCATGTTTTGGAGGATTTACAACACTCACATATAGATGCCACTAGCTCCCTTTCTTCTGCTTTACGAGAGAAGTTTAGACTATTAGTCGTGGGTCTCCTGGAAGAACAGGATAGAGCTCAGCTTGCTCTGGCATGTACTCAGGTTCAGGGTGAACTTTCCAGCAACCTTAAACATATTGTGTCCTCACTGTATAATGGACACTACCCTTTTAACCTCCAGCAAAGGATGAGTCCTTTTATCACTCCTTTTGCTGCCAACCATACTAACTGGTGGGTCATTCAGTGGCATGGGTGCCATAATCTCACTTGCACTGCTTCATCCCTGGCACCTGTCTCTGGCAACGTGAGACGTGGATATGGTGCTATCAACCTAGGTATAATGATGAATAACAGAACAGTGTTACATCCACAGCTCTCCTCAGATATCCTGACCTATGAGACCGGCCATCCTTATCTGTTTGATACAGATGGATGTTGGAGGAAAGAGGATGCTATCCTCTGCCAAGGGGATCATGATCGGGTGCTCAGACACCAGTGTTGGGATAATGAGGGGTTCTGTGAGATGAAAAGCAGCTCAATACCTCCATCTAGTTTGAAGTACTTGGGTCAAGGGTATTGGTGTTGGTACCAGTCCGTTAATGTATCATATACCATTTATACAACTAACTGCACCGAAAGAGGTGAACTCCTCCCAGGAGCATATTGTACCCTTTATCCCGTTCTAGGTGTCGATGTAGCAGAGCAGAAGGGGAGAACACCGATTACCCCAGAGAAGAGGTTGGATATCCGTCCAGATACTCCTGTAAGGCTCCAGAGGATCCCTCTTGGTTTTGGCAGAAAACTGAGACACCTGCTACTAGACTTCACTAAGGAGGAAAGTGTCATAGAGAAGCTCAAAGACTCTGAAAAGCAGGCCACCATCTTATTGAAACATGACCAGTCAAAGATAACAGAGATGGTTCACGCCCTGGAGAAGGACTCAGCCGTATTTTGGTGGGAGAGTCTGTTCGGATATAGCCCCAAAGCAACATCATTCTTCAATCTGCTTGTACACCCAGTCATAGTCCTCCTCGTCCTAGTGGCCATTATGTATATAGGAATGATCTTCATCTATAGGAAGATAAAAGGCCTGGCCCGTCAGCTTCAAAAGGGCCAGGCCGTACATCACGAACTTACCCGAAGGCAGGGACTAAGGACTTGATACCAATACAGTCCCAGCCTTAACTTGTAAATAATATTTTCAATGTAATTTTCTATATTCTTGTACATTTTTGCATTTTTGTGTGTGCACATAGACACTTCAGGTGTAAGTGCCTGTTATGGTCTGTACAACAACATACGCCTCCCACACTGAACACTGAGTGTGTTTGTGTATAGACATACTTGCATTTGCATCTTTTAGTGTAATTCCCATCTACACCTGGGTCTGAAGAATCATGTGTTTATGGATGAGTAGGAAACACGTGCTCTTGTGGCAGGAGTCTCTATGTGCACCAATACCAGCACATCCTTTTATTTTTATCGCCTTGATCTATAGGGGGGTGGGAATTTGTGTGTTTGGTGGATGAGTGGGATATATATATATGTTCTTGATCTATAGGGGGGTGGGAATTTGTGTGTTTGGTGGATGAGTGGGATATATATATATATATATGTTACATTAATTTCTGTTAGGTAAAGGGGTGTAAGGATCCTTAGGGACAGGTAAGGTACCCCTACACTGTAAGGTAATTGCCACCTCGGCCATATAAAATGGTATGGTTCATAATGGATGGATTGAATGTCAGGTACAGGGGACATGGGAAGCAGTGCCTCTCCCCACAATTCGATTTTAGGTTCTGAGACATCATTTCAGATGCAGGTTCACAGACCTGCCTTGATAAAAGTCCAGGTTTTTCTGTTCATGGAGGCCAGTGACAACTTCACTGGTGACCTGTGCTTAAGTACAGGTAGCGGTCCTGTAGGACAGTTGGTGTCATGTGGCAAGGTGGTCTAACCCTGCGTGAGCTTCAGTCCGGACCAAAGGTGGTGCTGCATGTACCGTGACAATGGACTGTGGTTTAAAGGTCTTACCTGACTAACTGTGGGATGGATAAAAATGTTCCCGTCCAGGTCAGTGTGACATATTGGGGCGGACCGTAGAAAGTATCACTGATACCGCAAATCAGGACGCGCAAAAGACGTTTTCTGTGAGCAGAGGATATTGGGCGACAGTCATAGGTGGGAAAGTGTCCCTGGAAATGATCGATGTCTTGGTACCTAAATCCAAATTATACTTCACTCCATCCTGAACCATTACCAGGAATGAATAGGGCTGAGGGGGCAATAATGACCAAACAAACACTTCCTCAAATTACATTGTCGTGTTCCCGACAACAGGGAGATTGTAAAGGGAAGTGCTTGCCACAAACATTAATATTGTCTGCAGGCTACAAAACCTGCTTTCCAGGAAGGCTTTTGTTTAGAAGGGTGGAGATGGAATATGCTAATGAGACCTTCATGGTGATGTTAATCAGATTCCTTTGTTCAAAGAGAGTTACCACTGAACAAGAGACATTAGAAGTCAGATGGGGGAGGTAGGTCATTACCCCTGGGCCAAGGATCGATTTTAAGTGTTAGAGCGCCATCCCAAGACTCATAAGAAGTATTGCATCTAAACTTATATTACAATACCAAGAGCCTGATTGGAGTGACAACATCTAGGTGGGCGGAGTTGTGGGCTATAAATATGATGGGCCAAAAGCCCTCTCTCTCTCTCTTCTTCACCAGCCCCCTTGGGAGATGGACTGACCAGCCTCATCTAGACAAGCTCCATATACCACCAGAGCATAATAAGGCTTAAGTATAACTTTCTCTCTCTATCTCTCTATCCATCCATCCACCCATCATCCATCTATTCTATCTATCTATCCATCTATCTATCTATCTATCTATCTATCTATCTATCTATCTATCTATCTATCCATCTATCTATCTATCAGTCACCTTCTATTAATCTGTATTACTACTGCTGTGTTCCTTACAGAAAGGGTCAGTTAGTAACTTGTCAGGGGTTGTGTGTGTGTGTATGTGTGTGTGTATGTAGCGATATCTGTAGGTTTTATATTCACCTGGGTAATTGGGTTCTGTACTTATTGTATTGCACTGTGTTAATACTGTTTTGTATTATTCTATAACCTAGTTCCATCATATTACAAGTGCATTAATAATAAACGTATTTTATTATTGATATTGTGGGGTAAATTATTGTACATGCAAACCAGTCAAGGAAACAGATAAGTAGATATACCTAAGGAGAAAGGAGGGAAATTGGTGAATATTAATTATTAATATTCATCTCTAACAATGCCTAACAATGTTCCTTCACTTCAGCTGTCAGCCAGTGCTCTATTCTTCAGCACAGACATGACAAAGATGCGCACGTACATTTGGCTAATGTCAGAGCCCGGCAGATCAATGGAATAATCAGAATTAGTGACTTGGGTCAGTTCCAGTTATTTCATTCTAAAACTGGTGCTGTATCCTAGTGATCGCTTTGATTCCTGGATACTGACGCTACTTTCTTGGATTAACCTTTTGATTGTTGCTTGTGTTCTGATTTGGACTGCCCTAACTATTGTTGTCTACTGATATGGAACTGGTCGGACTTCTCTGTTTTTTTTCTCCAAGCCTGACCCAAACTGTATCTGTGCCTTGGCTTTGATATGTAGATATAATGGGGCAGATTTATGAAAACTGTCTTAAAGGGGTAGTCCCACCCACATTCAGCCTGGTTGTGGTTAGGTCGAATAAGGAGCTGGAAAAGGTCCAGCAAACTTCACTTCATGGGATAACCCCTTTAAGATATTTTTCATAAACCTGCCCCATTATATGTACATGTCAAAGCCAAGGTCCTGCATGTCCGACTTTGCTTCCAGTGAAAAAAAAAATGGCTTCTGGGCCTAGTCCTGGTCGGCTGGAGGTATGTCCGGGTTTTAACTGACCTGCATCCAGAGGACTGTAATAGTGTCCTAATAGCACACCTCCACATGTAATAGTGCTCTTCCACAGAGGTAATAGTGCCTCCCTAGGTAATATCTCCCCAAAATTAATAAATACTATTTCTTATGTTGGGGGGCACTATTATAGTAATTGTGCCCTCCAACAATGGTTATACTGTCTCTCCAGGTAATTGTCTCCCCCCCAGAAATTTATCAATAGTACTTATATGGGGGGGGGGGCTATTAACTGTGGGGAAGGCATTATTACATTAAAGGTGCCATACTTATTATTTTTGGGCGAACTTTTACTGTAATAATGACCCTCTCTGTTGAACTGTATATAATAATATTGTGTACGGGACTTGGGAGCTGCTGGGGCAAACGGCCTGTGTCTACTATTCTACTCTTCTGGCTTCTGATTCCTACGCTATACCGCAGGAGTCGGGAGCCTGGAGAATCACCAGCAGCTCCTGTGAACATTGCATCAGGGTTCATTCCCCATTTAGAAGATTATTACCGTATTTTTCAGACTATAAGACGCACCGGACCATAAGACGCACCTAGGTTTTAGAGGAGGAAAATAGAGGAAAAAAATTTTGAAGCAAAAAATGTGGTAAAATATTTAAATCTATGGAAGTTGTAGTTTTGCAACAGCTGCAAGGCCACATTGACAGGTGTCCCTGCAGCTGTACGGGGATGCATAGGGATAATTTTTTTTGCGGGGCCAGGTGTACTTTTTAGTTATACCATTTTGGGGAATGTCTGTTGCTTTGATCACTTTTTATTCAAATCAAACGCGAAACAGAGAAAAAAAAAACGGCGGTCCAGCACTTTTGATTTTTTTTTTCCCGCTATGACATTCACCATATGGGAAAAATATTTTTATAAGTTTGTAGACCGGGCATTTTTGGACACAGGGATACCTAACGTGTATGTGTTTCACAGTAGTTCTACATTTATATGTATTCTAGGGAAAGGGGGCAATTTAGATCTTTTTTTTTATTTATTTATTTATAATTATTATTATTATTTTTTTACTATTTTATTAGCCCCCCCCCAGGGAGCTTGAACCTACAGTCATTTGATTGCAAGTCCCATAGACTGCAATACAAGTGTATTGCAGTCTATGGGAGATTCTGTACATTACTATGACAGGCCTGGGAGCCTTATGACAGGCCTGTGTCTTATATTCCGAAAAATACGGTATATTATAGGTTCAGTATCATACCTGAATAGAGATGTGGGTGTCATGTCTTCAGACAGGCCTATCACAAATCCTAATGTAAACCCTTCCGTAGTTAGAATCCCTAAAACATACCCTCCTCTGTTTATGCTTCAACATTACCTCACAGGATATGATGCCGTATCAGACTAGCTTTATATGTCCAGGCATCATCTGCATGTTAAAGGACACGACTGGTGACGGCTCATACAGCTTTATATATGTGTAATGACAGTAACCTCTATTACAAAATTGTCTGACCATTGTATAAGCAATGCTACCTCTTGTGTCACCCCCTCTACCTCATAGATTGTAAGCTCTTGCGAGCAGGGCCCTCAGTCCCAGTGTGTGAATTACTTTGTAATGTATCTTTTTTGTCAGTACTTGAACCCTACAAGTTGTACAGTGCTGCGGAATATGTTGGCGCTATATAAATAAAATGTATTATTATTATGTCTACCATCCCAGGCAGTGACCATAGCACCTTCATCACTATCTGTATGTGCCCCCTCTCACATTCTCACTCGGTGCCTCATGATAGGTGGGGCCCTGGATACAGCACCAGACATATACAGTATAATTGGCCCTGAGCCAGTGAACAGGCCCTCTGATTGGCTAGCCAGCCAGACCTTCCAATTGACATTTCTGCACTACTCTGAATTACAGAATAGCAGTGGATGGGGAAGGAACTCTATTATAATACAATGGAGGCCTCACACCACAGTATACATTCCTAGGCTGGCCCTCTGGCAACATTAAGGCCTTATTCACATGACAGTGCCATATTTCACAAACACAGACAAATTGGTCAGCACTGCCAAACAATAAGAAATGCTGGTGCATGTTGCTTTGGCTGCAATACAACTGCAAAAACAAAAAGTTGCAACAGCACTATGCTAGCACCAAGAGCATTACTGCAAATGCCTACTGAGTACAGGACAGTGAATAACAGCCATGAACAGGACTCAAAAAGGTTTTGAGTGAGCTTGCTTTTAATTGTATTCAAGATTAGTGCCAGAATCCATGAATTTTAAATACAGCTGCTTATGAATCAACATCCATTCCTCGATTGATGAGCAGAAGCAAAAGCAACATTTCTGGCAAGACTGTCCTTCATCAGGCGTATCAGTCAATTAGGCATGGGTACCAGGAAGGAATGAGGCCCTGATAATGGCCTGTATGGTCGGCTGGATGAAAATAACGCTATCTTGCTCCAGCCAGCCATACATGGTTCTTATCAAGACCTCATTCCTATTTTATTCAAATCAAATTAATGGAACCTGGCACGAATCTTGAATAAAAAAAAAAAAAAAAAAGTCTGTCAAAAATAAAATGAACATGTGAATAGCTCAGAGCAGAAAATTGGCTCAAAGGTTAGCAGTGCAGCGCTGGAGTCCTAGGTTCAAACTCGACCAAGGACAACATCTGCAAGGTGTTTGTATGTTCTCTACATGTTGCATGGGTTTCTTCCCACACTCTAAAGACATACTGATTGGGAATGTAGATTGTGAGCGCTGTAGAATATGTTGGAGTAATACAAGTAAGCTAAATAAATAGACCCATAAACATTGCTGGGTATTGAAACGGCCATGGGACAGCCTTTTGAAAAATGGCCTTCACATGGCCAATTTTCAGTTCTTATGTTGCATTCTAGATGCTTATGCAGCCCTTAGGGTAGGATTGGCAAATTATTTTTCCATGGTGTGCCAATAAAAAAAAAAAAATAAAAAAAAGAAGATGATGTACTCAGTGTGCCATGCAATAATTGTAAAGGTGTCAACCTCCCATATGAAAGTCACGTAATGCAAACCATAACAGCAAACAGAATGAGTTGATTGAACTTCTATTTAAATGTGACCATTGTTCCAAACTTTTTTTTGCAAAGATAATTCTTCTCTGGTTGATATGATTTTCAGTTAAACTTAGACCTCAGAATGATATGCAGGACGCCTGCTTTGAGGAGGGCAGAGGATACCTCATAGGCAGCCTAGTCTTTTTGTTTAATAAAGACATAGAAATCTGTCTAGCTGTGCTGAAATTAACACATACACATGAATCACATGCATAGGAAATTTCTGCCTTTTTTAATCTTATTTTTCACAAGTGTGCCTTTTTGCAGACCACTTTTATTGTGTAGCTTAATAAATGTGCCCCAATAAGTCTGTCACTTTCCACCTAGTGTCTCCTTCCCTCTAACTGTGTTTCCATGTTCCATGAGAGGGAGATTTCAGCCTGGAGCAGCACTGTTTAAAGCAGCAGGAAGATCCCTGCGCTAGGTAAGTATGTCAGAAGTGCTCTCTACCCTGCACAGGTGTCGGAGGTTGCTGACCCCTGCCTCAGGGTTGCCACTCATGTAAATAACAACATCAGACAAATTACTGAAATTACGTTTATTATTTCATGTAGCACCAAATGAAAAATATACAAAAATTGGTGTTTACAAAAAAGATTCCTAGAATCCTGATTTTGCCCCCAATGAAAGGGATTTTGTGCACGTTGTGGGGGGAGGGGAGCAGATCTGTGACAACTCTGTGAGATAGAGGAACCCAGGCACTGGAATAAACACAAGATTTACAATCAGCAGCTTATAGTGTATGACTCCCTCCAATCAGAATTCAGGAAAGCTAACCAACAAATCACGAGCCTACATAGAGTTGACCTTTGTCTGTATAGGGGGCTTTACGCTTTCATGTGTCATAAAATTGTGACGACATCAATGAGGTGATCTCTAAGTGATGGGTCCAGGCTATGTCCATTGCAACACATGAACCAAAATTTTACTTATCGTCATGTGCCGGGACACACCAGGGATTTTATAAATTAACACCCTACAGGAATAATAGTCAGTATTGTCCAATTACACATAATGATATCAATTTGCTTATCTGCAATGTGCATACAATCAGCAGAAGCTACACCCAGAACTATGGATCTCAGAATTCTATAGGAAAGTACCACCAAAGTGTCTGAGGCAATAATGTATATGGAATTTTTTTTATTTGTTTTAAAGGGCTATTCCAGTCAAATATGAAAACTGTGTTACCTATGTACACTTATATTCTTTTCCATAGTATTATAGAACTTATATTCTTGTAGGAGACAGTGTTATAATAGTTATATTCTTGTACATTGTTGGACATATTACACAGTATTACAAACATGTGCATGTATGGGTCCATTAGAAAACAGCACATGGATGATATCATATTCACTTTATTAATCTGGGATGCAAAACGGACAGGAACAAGACTTGTTCTGAGTTTTCCCCCGGGCTCACAGTCCGTACACAGACTTGTGATAATACACGAGTATGTGACCATGAACAAAATAATGGGTCAGTGTGCTAGACGTTTAAAACACGACTGATACTGACAAAGCACACATTTGTGTTGAATGGAAGCTTGTATAGTTTTATCCTTGCACTAATGGGACAGTATTACAGTAGTAATAATCTTATACATAGGGAACAGTATTATAACAGTTATAGCCATTTATACAAGGAGCATTATTACAATATTTATATTCTGCAACAGCGTGCAGTATTAAAGTACTTATATTCATGGGGCAGTGTTACAGTAGTTATTTTCTTATACAAACTAAGCAGTATTATAGTAGTTGTATTCTTGAACAAAGGGACAGTATTATAGTAGTTATATTTTTATACAGAGGGGACATTATAATTAGTAACAACCACTTGTGTGACAGAGGTGTGCTCAGAGCTGCTGCCACTTTCCTTCCACTACTACTCTTTGCTGCTTATACAAATTGCACAGCAAGGGACAACAATGAGCACAGAACAAAGCTCCTCACAGTTTGAAGAAAACATAAAATCATATTGATATTGATAATATTGACTGGAAATGCCCTTTAAAGAGAGTTATCAGGTCCAAAACACCTCACAAACCAATAATTGTGTCTTGTAGGGGTCTTTAATAGGAGGAAAAATATCTTTGTGGTCACGAAGCAATGCAGAGATAGTCATCTTTTTATGGATATGCATATAAGCTTGCGAGTACATGGGGGACGGGCCTGATTTCCCGACAGACAATTGCAAATGTTCGATGATTGACATTTTCAACCTGTCTCTGTAACACGGTTGTCTGCAGGCTTCTATTAATGGCCCTTACATGGGACTATTAGTCTGGGAGGCATTTTGGATGTGATAGTCTCCCTTTAAGGTTATTTGTAGTCACCAAGGGATTCCATGTAAAAGGCACAAAACTGCAGCCAGATTACTTCTATACTTGCCTCAGAATTCAAGACAGACTCTGGATATCTGTCACCATTTCCTATAGAGTTGTTCACAACTGTATAGGAAAACACAGATGATTCAATGATATGAGAAATCATCAATTATAAGCAATGACATCACTCACCATGTATACAGATATAATTCATAGAAATCCATACAGATGTCATATGGAAAAATAAATAATAGGCTATTGTATGCAAAGTGTCCTTTTAATTAGTGCACTTGACAAACTAACCAAGAAGCTGCCAGTAATTTTGAGAAGTGAACATGTACTCATCTCAGGGAGAGGTCCAAGGTTCAGATGAAGGCATATGCCACAGACTACCAAAGGCATAGTAGACCATACCACCATCTATGGCAAGGACTATCAATAAACACCAATGACATCTTTGAAGAAGACTGCTCCTGGCAGGTAGGAATGATCCCCATCCTTATATTTTGCTGTAACGCCAACTGCCATTTATAGGGGTCATGTATCGCCAGCAATGAACCCACCAATAGTTTGGAAATTCATCTTCTGTCTAATAATTATATATATAATATAATATAATATAATATTACAGACAGTATTGACATGATTGCCATGATCTACCAAAAACAGCACCACACCTATTTATTGTGAGGTTGTGAGGTATTGCTGCTCCTCTCCACTCATTGCAGTGGATCTAAGTTTCAATACCAAACAGTTCATGGACAGGTGTGGTGCGGTTTCTGAAACAAAGTAGCAATGCACTTTGAACCTGGGATAAACACTAACTGTAGGGGCAAACACCGAGATCTTAACCATCCAAAGATGAGATGTAGAGGTGTGATCTGACGATTCTCATAAGTAGCAGCTTGGGAAATTTCACAGTCAATGACTAAAGATGATTACAGGAGGCAGGCTTGCAATGGTTATTGCTCTGAGGAAGATTGTTGTTGGCTGTAAATTCCCATAAAACTTGCAGCTGACCAGCAGTTGTGGGCCTACAAGTTACTGCCTGTTCTGCCAACCTATAGATGGGTATGATAGTACTACAGTTACTACCTTAAAGAGGACCTTTCACTATTTACACCAATTCTAGTTCTTAGCATCTGTGAATAGGTGCCGCTTGGAATTTTCTCTCTAGCCTTCATCGATCCCAAACAACAAGAGCAGGTAGATTTGGTGCCTGATGTGCTATTTAAGCTCTGTAATGTCAGAAAGAAAGTGTCAGGCACAAGGTGTGATTCAGAGCTCCAATCAGAGGCAGCTAGTGTCATTGCTCTGAATCACACCCCTTGTCTGCTCCTGCCTGACACCACCCTCCTGACAGTACAGAGCCTAAATAGCATATCAGGCACCAAAAGTAACAGCATTGAGTGCTCAGGCATGGTGGAGACTAGAGAAAAAATTCCAACTGTTCCAGAATCAGTGCCTACTAATTGATTTAAAGAGCTGGACTTGTTGGAGGTGGTAAAAGGTCCTCTTTAACTGGAAAGAAAGAAGGACTCCACAAAAGAATGTTCACCCACATTCAGAGATGTTGGCACAGGCATTCTGGAGCCCAATAACAGATTATTAGATTTTGAAAGTTAGTTTGGGATGTCCCATGACCAATTCTGTTTTGACCGTCATGAAGATGATATGACAGATGGGACCCCTGTTTTAGGGAAATCATAGAGTACTTGCTAACCCATAACCTGGTCGATAAGACTTGATGCTCCGTCACTGAAATCCTGCAAGTCACTTTAGATGTTTATGTGACTACAAAAACACTACAGAAAGTTTCTTTGATGCCACCCCTAACTTCTTCCCTGTTAATGTATATCAAAATGTGTAGGTTAATCCATATCCATACAGGATGTATGGGCTTGGCTAGTATTGTGAGTTGATGTTTGAGGATGTTTAACAGTCCTCTTTTATAGGTTGGGATCTGTCTATAAAACTGGAGTCTAATATGTTTAGGGAGAGGTTTTTAGGGTTGATATGATATGCATGATATGTATGTCTGGCCCCGACCCTTAAAAAACAACCTTCAGCAAATGTGCCTCAGTTTTTTTCCAGCACAACTGGATATTGCTTTTCCTTATTGCTATTCTACCAACACGCAAACCACAACACCCTCCAAACCACAACACCAGAACATTGCTCTGACGTCAGCCTGCAGAATGTTGCATCAAACCAACAGACCTCCCATATAAATATAGTATAGGTTTTTTGAAAGGATATTGACACTGCCCACTCCTCTGACCGTGGCCAAAAGTATATAAAATTAAGTGTAGACCAAAGCAATTTACATAGTTCAACAGTCCACCTCTCTCCATGTACAGTGTCTGCAGATTCACAGATGAATATCATAAGTAAGAGACTAGTCTGTTCCTCGCAATCATGTGTGGTCCACTTGTGAGTAGAACAACACCACATAAACACAGCACTGAAGATGCTACCACATTGTATCAGTACTGAAGATGCCACCACTCAAAGATACCACATTATATCAGCACTAAAGGTTACATACAAGACAATTAAGCACTTTACATTGAAGGCTGCAACAAAATGGCTGCCTGGCTGTCACCACCAACATATGGCATGAGCACTGGAGACACACCTGCTTAACATGATCTGGATCCTTTAGATGATGGATGAGGATGTTACTAGAGCATAGACACTGACATAACCACTGGCTCCTCCCACCAAACATTTTGTTTCCCTGTTTTTTTCCCCATCTGTACAAATCTGCCTTGTCTTCTGAAAGGGAAAACAACTATGATTCATGCACATAAGGGAACATGCGGCTGTCAAGATATTCTTGGCTGTGCAACCAATGAATAAATGAAAGCGTATGTTCAACTTTTAATGCTGTTTTACAGTTTTTATAAGAGAAAAAGGATGTAGATATACAGTAATTACATTACTTACTGTGTACTGATCTGGAGTTACATCTTGCATTACATGGCAGAGCTGTACTCTGAGTTCTGCTGGTGAAGTCACTGTACATACAATACATTACTGATCCTGAGTTACAGTCTGCATGATACATCTAACGGGCTCCATTAGCTGAGAAGATTTTACAGGCAGTTGGAACGAACGCTTGTACGAACACTCGATCCTGATCCTCCTGTGCAGCCGATCACCTGATGAACTAGCATTTGCTCATTCACTGGGTGATTGACTGCTTTAGGCAGAACAAAAATAATCATTGGGGAAGATTTATCATACCTTAACCTATTGAAGGAATAGCGAGGGCAGAGCCATTTGGCCCCCCAACAGATTTATGATCATTTATGCTAATTTACTGGTATAAATGATCCCTGAAATCTATGCTAGCTATGAGAGAATATAGACTTCAGTGCAGGCACAGCTCGGCTCGGGTGTGGCTGATTTAGGTGTGCCTGCTCATAAATGTGCACCCTCCACCAATGCAGGGGATATGAAATCTGCCCCATTGTTTGCTGGTAATAAGGGATAACAATGAAATTACATTCTGGGGAACAATGGCTTAAGCAATCGTTCTCCTGCATGCCCTCTGCATTGATATCTGTAATAGGCTGATGTACAACAGACACTGGAATATTTTGTATTGATCAGTGCTAGTTTTAAAAAGAATCTTTTTGTCTAATAGGGCCCAAAGTCTCATTCACTAACCGGCTGGATGAGTCACTGTGTACATACATTCTATTATTTAGGCTATACTAATTCTGAGTTACACCCTGTATTATATTCCAAAGCTACACACACTATTCTGTTTGAACCAGTATTTATATACTGGTCCTTAGTTAGAGTCTGTGTGTAATTCAGGACCTGTACTAATCATGAGTTACTTCTTATGCTATACTCTAGGGCTGCACTCACTATTTTGCTAGTAGGGTCACTGTGTACATACATTACATTGCTTATCCTGGCTTATAAAACAGGATATAACACAGGATCAATACAAGATTAGGCAGGTAATGCATCTATACTGCGATTTCTTCAGCAGAACAGCGAGTGCAGCTTTGGAACACAATACAGGAGGTATCTCAGGATCAGTACAGCATAAGCAATGTGATTTATGTACACAACGACTCCACCAGTAGAATAGTGAGTGCCGCTTTGGAGTAGAATACAAAATGTAACTCAGGATTAATACAGGATAAGAAATGTAATGTATATTCACAGTGATGCCACCAACAGAACAGTTAGTGCAGCTTTAGAGTATAATACAAGTTGTATAAGTCAGGATCACTACAGGATAAGAAATGTAATGCATGGAAACAGTGGGGAGAATTTTTAAAGACTTGTGTTTCCTACACCAGCCTTAATTAATTTCACCATTGGTGTGAGATGCACCTGTATTATTAAGTGTCTAAATCCTATTAATAATTCTGTTGCATTCCCGTCTACCAGAATTGAAATCTATGCTAGTCAGGGAATGGTGTACATTTTAGGTATAACTCATGCCAGTTTTCTCGTGTAAGTTATAGTAAATTTATCACGCCAAAGCATCCCCTTCCCAGTCCACCATTGTCTCCACCCCACTCTATTCACTTTCATAAAGAGTAGAGATCGGGCACAGAACCAACAATGTGGAACATCTTTGACACAAGAAAAGGCCATACTCCAAAGACATGCCACATATACACATACATGTGCATCTCAATAAATTAGAATATTTTTGAAACGTTCATTCATTTCAGTAATACAATTCATAATCAGCAGTCTTCCATGACTGTGTGTCCTACTGAACCAGACTGAGGGACCATTTAAAGGCAGGTGACACACTGAATTTACGATACTGAACTTTTTTACAATATTCTAATTTTCTTAGATTTGGGTTTTCATTACCTGTAATCCATAATCAACATTTACAGAAATAAAACACTTGAAATAGAACACTCTGTGTGTAAAGAATCTAAAAAATATAGGTCGTCACTTTTTTAATTTAATTACTGAAATAAACGTGTCAAAGATATTCTAATTTATTGAGATGCACCTGTACATATATACACTAGAAAAGGGGTATAGATGGATTAGTAAATTGCCCCCCAGCAACTCCGCGAGTCGAATAATGAGTGCAGCTCTGGAGTATAAAACTGGCTGTAACTCAGAATCAGTACAAGAAAAGTAATATATGTATAGTAGCTCCACTACCAGAATAGTGAGTGTAGCTCTGAAGTATAATGCAGGAAAGAACTCAGGATCAATACAGGATAATGTAATCTATGTACATAGTGACATAAGCAACAGAATAGTCAGTGCAGATGTGAAGCATAATTCAGAATGTAGTTCAGGATTTGTACAGGATCAGCAATGTAATTATGTACAGTGACTCCACCAAGAAAATAGTGAACATAGCTCTTGAGTCTAAAAGAAATGGTCACATAGATCAGTAAAGATAAGTAATGTATTGTATTTACAAAGTGTATTGTAGATGAATTTTATATGTCATAATCTGTGGTTTTGTAAGTCAATAAAATTATGGGGTCATATAGCTGCTAAGTACAGCAATAGTTATAGAGCGCAAGTGTGAATTGTATGTAGAGGACCATCTCCATTCAGTGTCAGCTTTTTTTTATTCTTATGAACAGAAGTGTAATGTGAATCTCCTGGGTCCCATTGCAAAACTTGTAGCAGGGCCCCCACTCACCACATGTTATCATAATACTGGTATATCCTTATATGGCAGAGGGGCCTTTGGGCTCCCTCAGGAACCAGGTGCGAAAACTACTTCTGCACCTACTGTAGCTACAGCTCTGGCACTGGGGTAATGTATAATATGAAACAGAAGTGGTAGGACTAGTTCAGCTAGATCGTCTGGCTATAGTCCCTAAACTTCTTTCACAGCCACCATGGTGGGATATGGTAAGTATATGACATTAGTGATGTACTGCTGCAAACACAATAAAATGACTGCCTATGAAATCCAATTATACTGTGGCAGTATGTCCTAGAAATACCAGTATTTCTCAATCAACGGCTCTTTCTTCCCATATAGTGCTGTGTTTTATGCCACTATACAACAATTCTCTACAGTATGCTATACCTCTATACCATGTGCAGTCTGTGAAGGTGTGAATACTATAGGGACTACGTGTCGTACATGGTGCCAATGTATGTGTTTTCTTTGTTGTTTATGGAATATTGAAAACTTTTCATCTGACATGAAACCCTCATGTCCTACCATACCTGATATAATGGGAGCTGTACGTTTACAACAAGTGATACGCTACAAGTTGCAGATCATTGTGTTTACAAGGTTGATAAAGTATTTACCACTGCATCTGACTCAATTTATTGTAACTGTGTATAGGTAACGCTCTCTTTAAGAAAGAATATGAAAGCCCTGGTCACAAGAAGTGGGCTCATACACCTTAATATAAACACCACCATACACGCCACCACCATTATATACAATACAGGCAGTCAAGTGCTCATCTAGGCGTTATCCATTCTACAGAATCTCTCATCATGTTAGTAGCACCAGTCACACCCAGTCACTGTAGTCTCTCTTATGGGGCAGAGGTCATTCCCTATCTCGTCAAACCTCCTTAACCATCTGAGTTCACCTCTGTCCGGTGCTAATGCTACCCATCTCTCTTGTCCTAAACAGAATATATTCAAGGGATGACTACTTTTCCCTTATGTCATCCTTTATCTAAGCCATGGACTCCAGACCTTACATCAGTTTAAATAGCCTGTGACAAGTCATCTGCTGTTGGATTGAAAGCCCCAGAAAATCTTGCCAGTCAACCAATTTCTCTTAAAACATTGCTGAATGGTAAGGTCTGGCCTGTATACAATAGCTGAAAAACCTTTGCCCATCTCTGCTTTTGACAGTCTGTTCGTACAACACACATACACCAGAGAGTGTCTTCTGCTTACTGTGTGCCCCTAGACTCTCAATATAGCATTAGACATCTTATGGGTGTGGTTTTCAATATTGGAAAACTTCAACCATGGCCACCAGTTGTTTCATCTCTAGGTCATTTCTCCTACCACTGTACCAATGCCAGTCTCTATTCTCCTTGCCAATCAAGACTTTGAAGAGCCTCTCACCATCAGGTGATCCCCAAGTCTCTCCTTCATCCTAAACCTTGTGAAGGGGGGGGGGGGGGTCACACAGTGGTTTCATACTCAGTAACTTCCTGTGATGTCCCTACAGTTCGGTACTGAACACGTGGTGTGGCTGGGGAAGAATATTCCAGGGCCAAAATAGTCTTTCGCAAACGGCGGTCTATGAAATGGGCATCCCAGGCTGGATATTTCTTTCGTGGAAGATCTATACGTATTACAGGTCCCTGTGCCCGGGGAACACGTGTCACAGGGGTTTGGGGGACACTAGACCGGACTTGGAATACAGGAACACAACTGTCCCTGTCACAAGGTGCCAAGTCCCTTTCTTGCTCTGTAGTCCGTGGTAGAGTACGAGGAAGGCTCTCAGTACCTTCCAGTTCTGGAACTCTAGAAGTCTCAGGACCATCTGTGAAGACACAACTACTACTTGAGGAACCGAACATTGGACCATTGGGATGCAGAAGACTGTAGTATATGAGCATAAAGAAAACACCAAGAGCAAAGCTGCAAAGGACAGAGCAAACAATAAGGAGAGCATAGAAGTCGCTGAATTTATATTCAGGCCGATAATAATACCATAGAGCTGTGAGGACTGCGTTCTCAGACAGCACAATAATGTAGTATGTTGTCATTCTACAGCGAGTCCGACCCTCACGCACGTTGAACCAGCAGAAGATGTAGATAATCCCCAGCACCATGTTGTAGATGATCTCCTCCCAGCGAGACATGCAAAAGTCTGTCTCTCCTTGGATAATCCAAAAAGTCATGAGACACCAGTGAGTGACAATGAAGATACCAAAGTATAAGTGGAAGACAGAGGCAAAGAGTGAGAATGCCAAGGCTCGGGCAGCAATGGTGAAGAGATGCCACAGTATCTGCACCACAGCCCCCTTATAGGACATGGGCATCTTATCATCTCGGGAATCCCTTAGAACCTTTTGGTAAGAGGCAATCATCCAGGCAAGAGACAGGAGAGAAGCAGTGGCAGAAAGACCTGAGCACAGAGAGACACAAGAAAACATTAGAAGAGTCGAAGGAGAAAAAGTCCTCAAAATACTGAGGAACCCCATCATTTTTTGCAATATACATATACCCCTCTACCCCCCTCCCTCCCAAGAGTCTCAGAAGGTTGGATCCCAATCAATATGATGCCACCCTATTGTTTCAAAGTACTGTAACACAAATGTGCTTTACCGGTTATATCCTACTCCAAATGAACATTTGAGCATGAAGAGAGCATACAAGTTGCATGTAGATGGTTCCAATCAAACTTACAGTATTAACCATACTAGAAGAATACAATGGCAGGGCAAATGTAGCATTTTTTTTTAATTAATGAAGAGTACACACAAAAGTTCTAATACAACATTATTGAAAGCACAAACCCCCCTCCTCTAAGGATTCAGGGTGTCAATTTAAGCTACACCCACCAATAAAAGGTGCATAAATTAAGTCTCACAAGAAATACAGCAGTAGCATAGGTCATCATGAATACAATAGTTCATGATCATTAAATGCTGGCTATCTTAAGAAAGTGAACATTTTGTGTGCTTGGTACGGGGAGCATTTGTGATAGGATTTGAAACCTTCTAAAGCAAAATCAGCAAAAGAACTGTACATAGGAAGAGTCATTGATTGGATTTTAAATGGCAGAATAGCTGAACACAAGCCTTAGAGCTCAATGCCAGGAGTCAGCTGGGGAGGTGGAAAGCCATTACCACTGAAGCAGTGGAAAAGTGTCCTCTGGAGGGATGAATCACTCTTAACTATCTAGCAATCTAGATAGTTTCCTGCCCCAATGTGTGAGGCAAATTGTAGCGTCTGGTTGAGAAAGAACAATGATCAGAGACTATCTTTTATGGTTTGGGTCCATTGTCCACAGTCTTGATTTTTTAAAGCTCCAGCTACAATGATATATGGAGAAATGTTTGTTACTTGGATATATATTGAGTAAATAAAGAACGCAGCTGAGGACCAAAAAACAGAAAACAAATAGGTCACAGTGAGGAGGGGAGTCAGCGGGGAACACAAAACTTCCTGAAAAAACTGTCTCTTGTTCCATCCCCCGCTAGCTCTACAGCTGCACCTCCAACTGATTACAGTAAATTATTTATTCCCAGACAATAAAGGTCAATTATGTAAGAGCTTAGTGAATGGTGCATGTCAACCACTACCGCCACTCATATCTCTCTGAGCTGCACATTCACAGATTTATCCTTCCTATGCACAAAAAAAAACCCATTCTGAATGATAAAATGGAACTACAGGTCTTAACATGCCCAACACAAGGGCAAGTACATATGTTGTGCATGACAAGCAAATGCATTGATATCTCAATGTCTGCACAAAGCATGCTCTGCTGTGATGCATAGAGGAAGGTAGTGTTAATATTGGAAACAAACGACACTTCTCTGAATGCAAAGAAACTAAGTGGTCATAAATGTGTTATGCTAGGTACCTTCCTTTTACATACGGAGCCTGGCAGACCCTATTGATTATAATGGGTCCATCGGGTGTCCGTTGTTTTTAAACTGAAACTGAAGGAGAAAAAAAGTCCTATGTGAAGGTCCTTTTCCTCCAACGATTTTCAGCAGACACGGCGACAGAGGCTCTGGCACAGATGTGAACGCAGCCTTACTTGACACAATAGAGCTGATTTATCATTTGAGGAATTATTAGTCAGTATTGCTGGAGTCTGCTTTGGCATAATTTGCTAATTGTCACACAGTGGGGCAGATTTATGAAGAATAGAGATACTCCAGTTTTCATAGCCTTGAATCCGGCAGAGGGTGTGCCCTACATATGTAGAGAAACATGTTGTAGGCCTGGGGAAAAATGTACGTCAGTTCATAGCTGGCATACATTTCCAATATAATTTATGCCATATTTCTGTCTAAAATGATGTTAAATGATGTCTATAAATGATGTTAAATTTGGCTGATGGCGCCGTCCCCTGCTCGCCCCCTTTCCGGGAATGTGGCAAAGGTGGTGCAAAGTTTAAAACAAAAAAATTCTATTTTTTGCGCATAATCATATTGCACAAAAATTGCGACTTATGCCTTCTATGCCAGAAAAAGGCATAAAAACTTAAAACTTAAGTGCATCTATAAGTCTAACATATCTGTCCTGAAATATTACTCCATTTTATACACCACCCACTGACTAAAGTGAGTTTGTGACAATTTTTGCAACTTTTAAAAAGTTGCAATTGATAAATCTGGAGTACAGACAGCTAGACAAGCTAACCACGCCGACATGGAGTGAGTGTTAAGAAATCAAAGAGTCACAAAAGTTTTAGGCAAATGAGCTCAAAATGTCACAACTCTCGTCACTTTTTTTTTATACCAAAATTCTAAAGCGCAGGGTTTGATAAATTCCTCAAAGTGACTTTGAATACCAACAGACAGAATTGTGATTGAGGTTCCGGATGTAACTAGAGTAGAATGGTTGAACAATGATGGAGGCTGGCAAGTGAAAACTGCTCACCCTGTAAAGGTTCCACATGGCCTTGCTGTACCATGATACAGAGCTGCAGCACTAGTTGGGGGGCACTCTTCAGAAATGTCTCCAGCAGGCGCAGCATGCTAATATCTGCACTCTCAAACATCATACGCCAGTAGAAATGGCGGCTCTGCTGCTCCGAATGCCACCGACTCTGCAGGCCCAGATACAGTGCTCGCAGGTACCTGAGAAGACAAGGATGACACGGTGACCAGTAAATTACATGTAACAAAAATAACTAGAATGAAAGTGACTAGTATGTTGTTATGTTACCATAACAGAAGCTAATAATTTATAGTGGCCTGTATGTTGCATTTAATAAATACTAACAGTACACAGTCACTAGAACCTTACATGAAATACATACTAATGGTACACAGTGACATATATAATACATGCAAAATATACTAGTAGTACAGTATATAGGGACCAATATATTACATGTTAAAGATGCTAATAATACACAGTGGCTGATATATTACATATAATATATACCATTACTTCACAATTGTGCCATTCCCACACCATATGGTCATGTAGCATAGTACTGTATATAATATATTATAGCAGCATATGGAGCAGAATGAATATTCCATCATCCATAGCAACCAGCAAAAATCATTACTCTTCTATTCCCTGGATCCAGTATAAACCCAATCTTAATGCAGATAATACAGACATAAAATGTCACAGTACTGGCCAATGTTCCTACCTAGTGTAACAAATAATACTCACTATAAGTAATAAGTATTAATGAATTGACAACTGCAATAAATGGCTAATATATCAAACATACCTCACAACAATGATTTCTACTGTGACTGAAAGAGACCAGTTGTACCCAATGTGATGAATGATGCCCAGAAACTACTAAGTATTAGAAACACATGACCAGTAATATGCACTGTAGCCAGTGATGACTAGTGTACGGAGACACCCATTGTGATCAGTGTTTGACAGCAAGATCAGTGTAGTCTATGAGTACAGCAACTCACAATTGTAATGCCCAGTGTAATGCCAAGTATCCACTGCAGCCAATGACCAATGAAACTAGTAATGCACAATGTCACCAATAATATAAAATGAAACTAGTGACACCCATAATAAGTAATGATAATCAATAAGATTAGTAAAGCCATGTCTGATGTACTGGAGATAGTGAGGCCCAGTGTGTACAGTACTACTAGCAAGGCCAATAAAACCCAATAAATTAACTGGTATAAATATCCAAGAATACTGAATGGGACCAATGATGCCCAGTATAGCTATTAAGGCCCAGTGTTATTACTGGTATTTAAAGAATCTACTAATCCATTAAAATGAATGCACTTGGCTAACCAGTGATGCCCATTGTGATCTATTGTATCAATTATGACCAGTGTGGCTACAGTGAACTATTTTACTCAGTGTGAGCAGTTATCCCTAGTATGATCTGCTGTACCCACAAAGACCACCAATGATGCCCGATTATATCTGTTGTACTTAGTAGGACTAGTGATGTCCAGTGTGACCAGTGATATCCACTGCAACCAATGTGATGCCCAGTGAGACCTGTGATGAGTCCAGTCATATCCAATGAGATCACTGATGTCCACTGTGACCAGTTTAACCCTCTCACCTCCACACCTGTCCAAGCTGCAGCAGGTGGACTGAGCCCTGCAGGAACCAAGCGCAGAGGCGACAGCAGGGACGGGTGGTGCCAGGTGATGATCCTCGGTCAGTGACTGCCCAGCTGAAGCTCAAGCTTTGGGTGAGGAGAGAGGGCAACAGCACCAACAGCACAGTGGGCCAAAAGCAGCTGAGTCGGTGCCGTTGCAGGTAATCCGCTGCCAGCCACAGGTCCGACGCTCCGTCCGAGAAAAAGACAAGCAGCGCGGCCACTACCCATAGCCCGTCCCGGAGAGAGTAACGGGGGCACCGGGGAGCCACCCGGGTACCGTCCGACTCCGCCGCCATGATGGGAGGAGCCGACTTCCGGAGCCACACCCGGGGCAGACTACACCCCTACCGGAGGGCGACAAATCCGTCTACCGTGGGAGGGGGCATCAAGACCGGTTTCGTACAGGGGGACTGGAAGCATCCTTACCGGAGCCCGTCTTACCAAAGAAGGAAAGCACAGGCTCCTCCGGCGGCACCGGGGCCGGTATAAGAGGAAGAAATTGTCATGTGACCGCTACATGAAATCACAGAGGATTGAAACAATGTATCACAATGTATATTTACATAACTCCGCCCAAAGCAAACATTAACTCCTTCCAATCCCTTATCTACCAGTTATAACCCCGCCGTCCTTGTCATCTAGGGGTCGGTGAATAGTATTCTGCCCGCATCGCTATCAATATTTCCCACCCAGCGACCCCAAACGTCGCCAGTCTTGGTGCCCCTCCCCGCCATCACTGCTCCATTGTAATGTAAGGGATGAGCCACTGTCCAGAGTGCTGAACTCCGTTACACTAGGGACGTGAGGTTCCAATTGTCCACATAATGTCTCACCCTCATTAGCTAACAGGACGGCATTATATAGTCGTGTATAGGGAGCACAGGGACTGTATAGTAATATAGGGGCCATTATACTGTGGTATGTAGGGAACACAGACTGTACCTGTAATAAAATGGGCATTGTACTCTGGCATATAGGGAACACATGGACTGTATAGTAATATAGGGGCCAAATAGTGTGGTATATAGGGAACACAATAGACTGTACAGTAATAAAACGGGCATTGCACTCTGGCATATAGGGAACACATGGACCTTATAGTAATAGGGCAAGTATACTTGCGATAGCACATATGGGCAACACAAGGACTGTACAGTAATAAAAGAGGAATTGTACTATGGTATATAGGCAGCACATGGAATGTACAATAATAAAAGGGGACATTGTACTGTGGTATATAGGGAACACATGGACTGTACAGTAATAAACAGGAGCATTGTACTATGGTATATAGGGAACACAGGGATTGTTCAGTAATCTAGGGGCCATTGCACTGTGGTATACAGTGGGGAAAAAGTATTTAGTCAGCCACCAATTGTGCAAGTTCTCCCACTTAAAAAGATTAGGCCGGCCTGTAATTGTCATCATAGGTAGACCTCAACTATGAGAGAAAAAAATGAGAAAACAAATCCAGAAAATCACATTGTCTGATTTTTAAAGAATTTATTTAAAAATTATGGTGGAAAATAAGTATTTGGTCAATAACAAAAGTTCATCTCAATACTTTGTTATATATCCTTTGTTGGCAATGACAGAGGTCAAACGTTTTCTGTAAGTCTTCACAAGGTTGGCACACACTGTTGCTGGTATATGTTGGCCCATTCCTCCATGCAGATCTCTTCTAGAGCAGTGATGTTTTGGGGCTGTCGCTGGGCAACACGGACTTTCAACTCCCTCCAAAGGTTTTCTATGGGGTTGAGATCTGGAGACTGGCTAGGCCACTCCAGGACCTTGAAATGCTTCTTATGAAGCCACTCCTTCGTTGCCCTGGCGCTGTGCTTGGGATCATTGTCATGTTGAAAGACCCAACCACGTTTCATCTTCAATGCCCTTGCTGATGGAAGGAGGTTTGCACTCAAAATCTCACGATACATGGCCCCATTCATTCTTTCATGTACACGGATCAGTCGTCCTGGTCCCTTTGCAGAGAAACAGCCCCAAAGCATGATATTGCCACCCCCATGCTTCACAGTAGGTATGGTGTTCTTTGGATGCAACTCAGCATTCACTCACCTCCAAACACAACGAGTTGTGTTTCTACCAAATAGTTCTACTTTGGTTTCATCTGACCATAAGACATTCTCCCAATACACTTCTGGAACATCCAGATGCTCTCTAGCAAACTTCAGACGGGCCCGGATATGTACTGGCTTAAGCAGGGGGACACATCTGGCACTGCAGGATCTGAGTCCCTGGCGGCGTAGTGTGTTACTGACGGTAGCCTTTGTTACGTTAGTCCCAGCTTTCTGCAGGTCATTCACTAGGACCCCCGTGTGGTTCTTGGATTCGTGCTCACCGTTCTTGTGATCATTTTGACCCCACCGGGTTAAAATCTTGCCTGGAGCCCCTGATCGAGGGAGATGATCAGTAGTCTTCCATTTTCTAATTATTGCTCCCACAGTTGATTTCTTCACACCAAGATGTTTGCCTATTGCAGATTCAGTCTTCCCAGCCTGGTGCAGGTCTACAATTTTGTTTCTGGTGTCCTTCCACAGCTCTTTGGTCTTCACCATAGCGGAGTTTGGAGTGTGACTGTTTGAGGTTGTGGACAGGTGTCTTTTATACTGATAACAATGTCATACAGGTGCCATTACTACAGGTAATGAGTGGAGGACAGAGGAGCCTCTTAAAGAAGAAGTTACAGGACTGTGAGATCCAGAAATCTTGCTTGTTTGTAGGTGAGCAAATACTTATTTTCCACCATAATTTGCAAATAAATTCTTAAAAAAAAAAAAATCAGACTATGTGATTTTCTAGATATGTTTTCTCATTTTGTCTCTCATAGTTGAGGTCTACCTATGATGTCAATTACAGGCCTCTCATCTTTTTAAGTGGGAGAACTTGCACAATTGGTGACTGACTAAATACTTTTTTTCCCCACTGTATAGGGAACACAAGGACTGTACAATAATATAGGGGGCATTGTGTGGTATATAAGGATCACATGGGCTGCATATGGAGGGGAACTGTACTGTACTGCGGTATATAGGGAATACATGGACTGCACAGTAATATGGAGAGCATTGCATGGTGGTATATAGGGAAAATGTACTGTACAGTAATATAGGTGGGAATTGTACTGTGGTATATGGGGAACAAATGGGTTGTACATTAATATGGGGTGTGAAAGATCCTCAGTGCACCAACACCGCTTTGGCTCACACCTGAGTCTTCTTTCATATAAAACCACACTCACCTCCAGTGAGTGTTGGGTCCACAAGATAAATACAAGACAAGCTTTCTAAATTTTATATATTTATTAACCACTAAATGGGTCGGTATTAACATCTAACACATGCAGTTCAGAACAGATATGCAGATATATGCAAGCATTAACAGTTACTAGTTACAAGATACAGTGCAATGAAATAAAAAGGGCATAAAAGTGAAATAGTTACTTTACCACACATCTCCTGGATGTGGCTCTATAGTCCAACACTCACACATGGCATGTGGAGATCACCAGTGGAGGCTACTAGCAGCAGCATGCCAGCCTGCATGCTCTCACAGTTTCTCAGTAATAGTCTCTTGTAGTCTGATCATAGTATTCTCTTGTAGTCTCAGCCCAATCTCCTCCCATTGCCTCTTACCTCATCTTTTATACCCTTTATGCCACCTCCCAGAATGAGGTCACCGGCGGCAGCAAGTCTGATTGAATAATGCACTCAAGTCCAGATTCTTTGTAAAGAGCTGAGACCAAGTGGAATGATACAATGTTATCAGCCATATCTGATCTACCAGTGCAGGCTGGACAATGCAGGTGTTTGTTTGATCACTCAGAGCTGTGTAGGAATACAATGGAGCCCTGCTGGGATGGATACAAAGCCTATTGTTCCAATCCGGCCACTATTGGCAATATACCTATGATTATGGCTGCGCACCTTATGAGTAAAGAGATACGCTACCCAGAGACCAAAATACAGCTTTGAGTTATAGCCATATTTAAGCAGAATCATCACACCTCCCCCTTTAGATGGGACTTGCAGGAAGTAGGGGCCTACGCCCCTCTTCTGAAAGCACCTCCACCTCCAGCTTCTCAGGCTCTGGCCCCAAGGCTCTCTCACCTCCCCTCGGGGTCCCAGCAGACTCGGGCCTTGTCAGACTCCGATGGTGGTTGAACTGCATGCGGCTTCGATATGTCCAGATTAGGGTCAGCTTGGACAGCATCTCTGAACTCTTGGCTGGAGTGAGACAAAAGAGAGGTGCATGTTACATAGCTGCCGGACCCTGCTGGCTCTCTAGTCTGACTAGGGACACTTCTAAGGCTCAGGGCCTGAGCCATGTACACTTGGCTATCTCCCGCCGGTTCTCTCAGGGTCTCCCCCACACTAGCCGCTAGTTGGGAGAGTTCTAGGGGGTTCTGCACCTCCCCCTTTGCTTCCAAACCTACATCCTGTTCCTCCTGTACTTGGGTGGGTGATGGTGATACCTTGGGCAAATGACTGAGATCATGCTTCCCCAAAACATCCCCCCACAATACATTGACAGGTAATACAGTTTACATACCCCCTTCTGGGATCACACCTCCAGTACCCCATGCCATCTGCACTTGGGCCATGGGCACTCCTGGAATAGAACTGGACAGAAAAGACGTGTATGTCTCATACCGGCCGGACTCCTCCGGCTTCAAGGGAGTGAGGCTAGTCATGGCGGTCTCAGCACCGACTCCAGGTGGTGTAGGCAACGGTTCAAGGGTCAGATCGCCCTCCACCCTTGTAGCACTCTGGCTGCAGGCTAACACCGCACTACCAGCAGTCCGTCCCTCACCTGGATCGGCCATGAGATCCACATAGCCTACCTGACCACCTGGCACATGGTCAGCAGTTGGGTGCTTATCGGATACACTGGGCGAAATAGTAGAAGTCGCTTCCAGTGACTCAGAAGAGCTACCCTGTACACTTTCACAACAAGCATTGGCAATTACATTGACAGTACCTTCATTAGCAATTAATTCACACTGGGCCTCAATGAGATCTGCAGTAGACATATTAACAAGCTGGGAGGGAGACGCCCCCGCAGATGTGGGTGTGTCTACAGACAAGGTCTCATTGGCTCCTAGCACGGGAGTGAACAAAGCATCAATAACATTTTTGCTGAGCTGGGTTGCAGGAAGCTCATTTGCATCTTCCCTGCTCTCAGCTGAAGGCAACTCATTAGCATTTATACTTACTGCCATGGGAAGTATCTCAGAGAGGGGGTTACGGGCCCTCTCTGCAGATATGACAGACACATTATCAACATTAGTCATAGACAGTTTATCACAGGAAATTGGGGTGCTCCCCACCCCATATTGGGACATCATAGGTCCTAAATCAGTTCCCAACAGTACATTAGCAGGCAAATCGGTCAATAGTCCCACAGTCCGCATTCCTTTTCCTGCACCCCAGTCCAGATACACAGATGGGCCACCTGCTGTGGCTTGGGAAGCAGGGAAGTTCTCAGGGCAGTTGGGGCACTCCTCCCTGAAATGTCCTGTCTGGTTACAGGCATGGCCCCGCCGCACCTCCCCTTGGGGTTTGGGAAAGGTCACTAGGGTGCCCAGAGTTCTTTAGGATAGGGGAGGGACCACCCGGGGAATAGTTTGTCTCACCCGACCTGACGACAGACGGCTGTGGTGAACTCCGGCCTGGCTTCTCCTTCCAACTTGAGGGTCTCTGCAGGGTTGTTGGAGTTTGCGCAGGGGTGGTTTGTGCCTGCTGGGAGAGCTCCATCCTTTTGAGCTCATACTGATACTGCCGCTCAGCCTGCCATTCTGCTGCCTCACGATCTGCCTGTCGCTCAGCAGCCTGTCTTTCAGAGGCCTTCCTCTCTCTCTCTGCCTGTCGTTCTTGTTCTACAGCTTCCAGAAACCGGTCCAACACCTGCAGGTATGTGTTAGGGTCACTGGTGCCTACTTGCTGCAGGGCCATTTGCCAGTATGAAACCATTCCCCCTACAAGGCTGGGGTTACTGGTCTCTCCTGGTGAAGTAATCCTTGGGACCGGGCTGCTTGCTGCACTTCCTGGCCTAGCCCCAAAATCAGGACTCTGCATACCTGTGGCTGCCTCCATTTCAGCCATGTGCTCAGGATCTCCAAAAGCCTGGTTCAGCAGTTCTGGGGCTCTGCTTCTGAGCCTACTAGCCATCCACTGGTATTTGCCAAATAAAAGATAGGATAGAATACAAAACAGTAAGGGAGGGGAACAGCACTGTATCAAACTTTCACTGTATCTTAATGCTTGTTTTAATACCGAGTTTGTCTCATAGGATTACTACAATCCCCAGCGTGTGAGTGATAAAGGTCACCAACGCACGCTGTTTATCCTAAGATCCCACTACGCTGCCACCAATGTAAAAGATCCTCAGTGCGCCAACACCGCTTTGGCTCACACCTGAGTCTTCTTTCATATAAAACCACACTCACCTCCAGTGAGTGTTGGGTCCACAAGATAAATACAAGACAAGCTTTCTAAATTTTATATATTTATTAACCCCTAAATGGGTCGGTATTAACATCTAACACATGCAGTTCAGAACAGCTATGTAGATATATGCAAGCATTAACAGTTACTATCTACAATATACAGTGCAATGAAATAAAAAGGGCATAAAAGTGAAATAGTTACTTTACCACACATCTCCTGGATGTGGCTCTATAGTCCAACACTCACACATGGCACGTGGAGATCACCAGTGGAGGCTACTAGCAGCAGCATGCCAGCCTGCATGCTCTCACAGTTTCTCAGTAATAGTTTCTTGTAGTCTGATCATAGTATTCTCTTGTAGTCTCATCCCAATCTCCTCCCATTGCCTCTTACCTCATCTTTTATACCCTTTATGCCACCTCCCAGAATGAGGTCACCGGCGACAGCAAGTCTGATTGAATAATGCACTCAAGTCCAGATTCTTTGTAAAGAGCTCAGACCAAGTGGAATGATACAATGTTATCAGCCATATCTGATCTACCAGTGCAGGCTGGACAATGCAGGTGTTTGTTTGATCACTCAGGGCTGTGTAGGAATACAATGGAGCCCTGCTGGGATGGATACAAAGCCCTATTGTTCCAATCCAGCCACTATTGGCAATATGCTTATGATTATGGCTGCGCACCTTATGAGTAAAGAGATACGCTACCCAGAGACCAAAATACAGCTTTGAGTTATAGCCATATTTAAGCAGAATCATCACATGGGGGGGGATTTGCAAAGTGGTGTATAGGGAACACAAGAGCTGTACAGTCATTTAGGAGGACATTGTACTGTAGTATATAGGGACGACGTTAGCTGTACAGTAATATGGGGCAGAGTACTGTACTTTTATTATTATTGTTTATTTATATAACACCATTAATTCCATAGTGATTTACATTAGCGGATTTACATACGGTAGATAAGATATACAAAACAGATAATACAAACAGGGGCAGGAGCAGGTAAGATAGGTGTAAGATTTAGGGGGTTTCGTGCGCTGTTGCCGGTTGTGCAGAAAGATCCGACAGCAGGGGAGCGCTGGGGCGGTCCAGGATTGGGAGATATGTCGCCAGAAGTGAGGAGTAGCAGGGAGAGGAATAACAGGTGCAAATAGGAGAGAGTGTGGGGAGGTTGTGTGTGTCTGGGCGGAAAGCTTGTAGGTGTGTGAGTAGCTGCGCAGAGAAGGTCTTTATGAGGTCTACTTTATGAGGAATAAATGGACTGTAAAGTAATAATGGGGCAGTGTACAGAGATACAGTGGGTATGGAAAGTATTCAGACCCTTTTTTAATTTTTCACTCTTTGTTTCATTGCAGCCATTTGCTAAAAGCAAAAAAGTTAATTTTATTTCTCATTAATGTACACTCAGCACCACATCTTGACAGAAAAAAAACAGAAATGTAGATATTTTTGCAAATTTATTAAAAAAGAAAAACTGAAATATCACATGGCCATAAGTATTCAGACCCTTTGCTGTGACACTCATATTTAACTCACATGCTGTCCATTTCCTTCTGATCCTCCTTGAGATGGTTCTACTCCTTCATTGGAGTCCAGCTGTGTTTAATTAAACTGATTGAACTTGATTAGGAAAGGCACAAACCTGTCTATATAAGACCTCACAGCTCACAGTGCATGTCAGAGCAAATGAGAATCAAGAGGTCAAAGGAACTGCCCAAGGAGCTCAGAGACAGAAGTGTGGCAAGGCACAGATCTGGCCAAGGTTACAAAAGAATTTCTGCAGCACTCAAAGTACCTAAGAGCACAGAGGCCTCAATCCTTAAATGGAAGAAGTTTGCGACGACCAGAACTCTTCCTAGACCTGGCCGTCCAGCCAAACTGAGCAATCGTGGGAGAAGAGCCTTGGTGAAAGAGGTAAAGAAGAACCCAAAGATCACTGTGGCTGAGCTCCAGGGATGCAGTAGGGAGATGGGAGAAAGTTCCACAAAGTCAACTATCACTGCAGTCCTCCACCAGTCGGGGATTTATGGCAGAGTGGCCCGAAGGAAGCCTCTCCTTAGTGCAAGACATATGAAAGCCCGCATAGAGTTTGCCAAAAAACACATGAAGGACTCCCAGACTATGAGAAATAAGATTCTATGGTCTGATGAGACGAAGATTGAACTTTTTGGCGTTAATTCTAAGCGGTATGTGTGGAGAAAACCAGGCACTGCTCTTCACCTGCCCAATACAATCCCAACAGTGAAACATGGTGGTGGCAGCATCATGCTATGGGGGTGTTTTTCAGCTGCAGGGACAGGATGACTGGTTGCAATTGAAGGAAAGAAGAATGCGGCCAAGTACAGAGATATCCTGGAAGAAAACCTCTTCCAGAGTGCTCTGGGCCGAAGATTCACCTTCCAACAAGACAATGACCCTAAGCACACAGCTAAAATAACAAAGGAGTGGCTTCAGAACAACTCTGTGACTATTCTGGCCAGCCAGAGCCCTGACCTCAACCCAATTGAGCAATGTCCATCAACGTTCACTATCCAACCTGACGGAACTGGAGAGGATCTGCAAGGAAGAATGGCAGAGGATCCCCAAATCCAGATGTGAAAAACTTGTTGCATCATTCCCAAGAAGACTCATGGCTGTACTAGCTAAAAAGGGTGCTTCTACTCAAATCTGAGAAAAGGGTCTGAATACTTATGAACATGTGATATTTCAGTTTTTCTTTTTTAATAAATTTTAAAAATATCTACATTTCTGTTTTTTTTCTGTCAAGATGGGGTGCAGAGTGTACATTAATGAGAAAGAAAATGAACTTTTTTTGCTTTTAGCAAATGGTTGCAATGAAACAAAGAGTGAAAAGTTTAAAGGGGTCTGAATACTTTCCGTACCCACTGTATATAGGGAACATATAGACTGTTCAGTGATATTGGGAAGCATTTTACAGTGATAAACAGGGAACACTTGAACTGTACAGAAATATAGGGGAGAAATTGTGCAGTGATATATAGGGAACCCTGGGACTGTGCAATTATACAGGGGGCATTGTACAACTATATATAGGGAACACATGGACTGTACAGTAATATGGGGACATTGCACTATGGTAAATAGGGAACACGTGGACTGTACAGTAATATGGGGGCATTGTACTGCAGTATGTAGGAAACACATGGGCAGTACAGTATTATAGGAGGCATTGTATAGTGATAGAGGTAAAGGAAACACATGGAATATACAGTAATATACAGTCATATGAATAAGTTTGGGCACCCCTATTAATCTTAATCATTTTTAGTTCTAAATATTTGGGTGTTTGCAACAGCCATTTCAATTTGATATATCTAATAACTGATGGACACAGTAATATTTCAGGATTGAAATGAGGTTTATTGTACTAACAGAAAATGTGCAATATGCATTAAACCAAAATTTGACCGGTGCAAAAGTATGGGCACCTCAACAGAAAAGTGACATTAATATTTAGTAGATCCTCCTTTTGCAAAACTAACAGCCTCTAGTCGCTTCCTGTAGCTTTTAATCAGTTCCTGGATGAAGGTATTTTTGACCATTCCTCTTTACAAAACAATTCCAGTTCAGTTAAGTTTGATGGTCGCCAAGCATGGACAGCCCGCTTCAAATTATCCCACAGATGTTCAATGATATTCAGGTCTGGGGACTGGGATGGCCATTCCAGAACATTGTAATTGTTCCTCTGCATGAATGCCTAAGTAGATTTGGAGCTGTGTTTTGGATCATTGTCTTGCTGAAATATCCATCCCCGGCGTAACTTCAAATTCGTCACTGATTCTTGTACATTATTCTCAAGAATCTGCTGATACTGAGTTGAATCCATGCGACCCTCAACTTTAACAAGATTCCCGGTGCCAGCATTGGCCACACAGCCCCAAAGCATGATGGAACTCCACCAAATTTTACAGTGGGTAGCAAGTGTTTTTCTTGGAATGCTGTGTTTTTTGGACGCCATGCATAACGCCTTTCTGTATGACCAAACAACTCAATCTTTGTTTCATCAGTCCACAGGACCTTCTTCCAAAATGAAGCTGGCTTGTCCAAATGTGCTTTTGCATACCTCAGGCGACTCTGTTTGTGGCGTGCTTTCAGAAACGGCTTCTTTCGCATCACTCTCCCATACAGCTTCTCCTTGTGCAAAGTGTGCTGTATTGTTGACCGATGCACAGTGACACCATCTGCAGCAAGATGACGCTGCAGCTCTTTGGAGGTGGTCTGTGGATTGTCCTTGACTGTTCTCACCTTTCTTCTTCTCTGCCTTTCTGATATTTTTCCTGGCCTGCCACTTCTGGGCTTAACAAGAACTGTCCCTGTGGTCTTCCATTTCCTTACTATGTTCCTCACAGTGGAAACTGACAGGTTAAATCTCTGAGACAACTTTTTGTATCCTTCCCCTGAACAACTATGTTGAACAATCTTTGTTTTCAGATCATTTGAGAGTTGTTTTGAGGAGCCCATGATGCCACTCTTCAGAGGAGATTGAAATAGAACAACTTGCAATTGGCCACCTTAAATACCTTTTCTCATGATTGGATACACCTGGCTATGAAGTTCAAAGCTCAGTGAGGTTACAAAACCAATTTTGTGCTTCAGTAAGTCAGTAAAAAGTAGTTAGGAGTATTCAAATCAATAAAATGATAAGGGTACCCAAATTTTTGCACCGGTCAAATTTTGGTTTGATGCATATTGCACATTTTCTGTTAGTACAATAAACCTCATTTCAATCCTGAAATATTACTGTGTCCATCATTTATTAGATATATCAAATTGAAATGGCTGTTGCAAACACCCAAATATTTAGAACTAAAAATGATTAAGATTAATAGGGGTGCCCAAACTTTTTCATATGACTGTATATTGTACTTTAGTATATGGCGAACACATGGACTGTAGGTAATGTAGGAGCCATTGTAAAGTGATATATAGGAAATACTCGGGCTGTACAGTAATATAAGGGTATTGTATAGTGGTATATGGGCAACATATGGACTGTATAGTGATAGGGAAATCATTGTACAGTGATATATATGGAATACATGGACTGTATAGTAATATAGAGGGAAGTGTACAGTGTCATAGGGAACACATGGGCTATACAGTTAGGGCATTGTACAGTGGTATATATGAAACATGGGCTGAACAGTAATATAGGGTGGACATTGTACAGTGATATCTAGGGAACACAAAGGCTCTACAGTAATTATATGGGTAACTGTCCAGATATATAGGGGAGGGGCATTGTACAGACATATATAGGAAGCACATGGACTGTACAGAAATGTTGGGGGTAGTGTACAGTGGTATATGGAGAATACATGAACTGTACAGTAAAATAGGGCGGCAGTTTACTATAGCATAGTGAAAACGCATGAATTGTACAGTAATATCGGGGGAACTGTACAGTGGAATATGTGGAACACGTGGACTCTACAGTAATCTAGTGGGGTAGGGTATAGTGGTATATAGGCAACACATGGACTGTAGAGTAATATGGAGCAGTGTTCAGTGGTAAATAAAAAACACATGAACTGTACAGTAATATAGGGGGGGGGAAGTGTACAGTGGTATGTAGGGAGCACATGGACTTTACAATAATATATGTGGGACATGGTGCAAAGGGACATGGGAAACACATGGTTTGTAGAGTCATATAGCGGGCATTGTACAATTATATATTATTATGCTTATTTATAGTAACCACACAAACTATACAGTAAAATAGGGGGCTACAGTGCTATATAGGGAACTCATGAATTGTACAATATAGGGTAATGTACTGTAATATATAGAGAACACATGAACTGTACAGTAATGTAGGGGGCACTGTACACTGATATATAGATGACACAACCTGTACAGTAATATGGCAGGAATTGTACATTGGTATATAGGGAGCACATGGATTGTACAGTATTATAGGGCTATTGTACAGTAATATATGGTAAATACATGGAATATGCAGCGATATGGGGGACATTGTACAGTGATGTATAGGGAACACAAACTGTGCAGTAATATAAGGGCTATTGTAGAGCAATATGTGGGATACACATGAAATATGCAGTAATATAGGAGGTATTGTACTTTAGTATATAGGGAGCCATTCTACAGTGGTATATGGAAAATACAAGGACTGTAATGTAATAATGGGAGCATTGTACTATGATACAGTGTTGTGCAAAAGTTTTAGGCAGACATGGAAAAAATGCTACAAAGTAATTATGCTTTCAAAAATAGAAGTGTTAATAGTTTATTTTTGGCAATTAACGAAATGAAGTGAATGAACAAAAGATAATTCTAAATCAAATCAATATTTGGTGTAACACATATTACAGTAAAATGGAGAGGTACACTTACAGTATGGTAATGTAAGAGGGACATACTAACCTACAATTATACACTGTACAGTAATATGAGGACACATACCGCAAATTTGGTGGGCATATGGGCTATTGGGGCGCACGTTGTTGCATTGTTTTACTCTTTTACTGTTCTCATTATAACTAGTCTTATTCTACTCACAATACAAAAGAGCGAGTAAAATGATAATTACAGTCATTGTGCAGGGGCTGCAGGGAATCGGCACACACAGGCCAATTACTGAATTACTGCTCTCTCCTTGATATTCATATGATGTCACAGCACTTCACAACAGCATAGAAGAGGGGGCAGAAGAAAGGCCTGGAGGAAAAGTGTTATATTATACCTCGTGAATTATAAAAAGACACTTCACCTAAAAATCCACCTTTATGTGCAGTTTAATTATCCATTGTTTCCTATTACCAGCCTATTTCAGGCAGGCAGGAGGCTCATTATAGTGTTCTTCCATAGGATGAGCAGCAGAAAGTCCTGTGCCCCATGACCTTCCCCGCCATGACCATTACATATGCCACTGCACTGTGTAGCATAACTGTGGCATGACTGATATTAAAGTCAGGGATAAATTTGCCACTAGGTGCAGTCCTTAGGTCAGCCATTTGTAGGGGGCAAGTGCAGCCCCTGAAGCAGTAGATTTTTTTTGTTTTTTTATTCTGCAACTTCTTCCCTGAACCACTACTTCTCGCCAGACCTTAGGAGTTCAGTAGGATGGGTAGTGTCTGTCCATTTGCAGTTGTCAGATGGTGAGAGCAGAGCTATATTTATAGGGGTGGTGCCATAGGCACATAGTCTGAATGCCCCATTTTAAACCCTTCCCGAGATTCACTATAATATACAGCAAAAGTAGGGTCTTTAAATATGGCACCTATTCAGTAGCAAAGCAAAATGCATAGCTGTCAAATCACTGGGGGCAAGAATCACTGGTAACCTAGCAATTTACCCTTAAACTGCTATGCAGAAGTATTATAGTCTATGGTATAAGCCAGTGGTTCCCAAACTTTCTGAAGGTGGGACCCACTATTGGATAAGAATTTTGCCGGGGACCCCTCTCTGCCACACTTAATCGCATTTGAAAAATAAATGATCATACCTGTATTCTACCTTATTCCGCTGTATTTTCCTTTTATTCTGCCTTAGTACTGTATTCTGCCCTTTATTCTATTCTGCCATCAGAAATTTTGGGGTCCCATGCTAGCAAAACTTGTGTGCCCCCCTACTCTTCGATGTATCTTACATAGTTTCCTGTCCTGTGCTCCCCACACCATATAAAATGCTCCACAGTGTCTCCACATAGTACAACGCTCCACAGTGGCCCCACACAGTATAATACTCCAGAGCAGCCCACACAGTATGATGGTCCACAGTGGCCCAACACAGTATAATGCTCCACACTGGCCTCACATAGTATAGTGCTCCAGAGCAGCCCCCACAGTATAAAGTTCCACAGTGGCCCCAGACAGTATAATGCTCCAGAGTAGCCTCACACAGTATAATTCTCCACAGTGTCCCACACACAGTATAATGCTCCACAGTGGCCCCACATAGTGTCTCCACAATATAATACTCCAGAGCAGCCCCCCACAGTATAATGCTCCACAGTGGCCCATACACAGTATAATGATCCACAGTGGCCACACATAGTACAATGCTCCACAGTGGCCCCACACAGTATAATGCTTTGGCCACTTCATTAGTAGAGATAGCCGAACCTCACAAGATTGGTTTTGACGAATATTCGGGAGTGTGTGAACCCAGAGGGCGCTATTGAGCAACCCAGGGCCAGGTCTGAAAAGGCCCTCAGCCACACCTATGGGTGGGGCGTAACTCCAAAGGGGAGTAGAAACAGCGGCAGAGCTGCTGTCGTGTCCTGCAGGAAGCAGGGACTGTGGAACCAGCCAAGGACAGAGAGCCGGTCTGTCCCAGGAGGGCTTGGGTCCACAGGGGACTTTTGCTAGAGTTGAGCATGTCAGGCTGCTTGTTGCCCCAGAGATCAGTCAGGGAGCAAGCCGTGAGTTAGGGCCTATGCGTGGCCTAGGTCATTTATTATTTTGTATATGTTTCCTAAGCTGAATAAAAGCCATCTTGTTTTGAATTGGCACCGTCTAAACGCTGTCTCTCCGGCGCCCAGTACCACGAACACGAGTGTCGGGTCCAGGAGTCTGCCGCCATTGAGACTAATCCCCCCAAATTGTCACTATATATATATATATATATATAAAAAGTCACTTACATCCTTTGTTACAAATTAAAGCAAATAAACAATCAAAAAAACATCACTACTATGGTATCTGAGAATGCCTGAACTAATACAATATAAAAGCATGCTCAATTCTTGACTTTTTTCTTTTCCTGCTTCATCTCCAAAAAAAATTAAATAAAAAGCAGTGATTGTATTGACCCACAAAACAAAAGTATCATGCCATTTTTACTGCACAGTGAACACTGTAAAAACAAAACCCACAAGAAAATTGTGCAACAATTTTTCTTTTGCAAATTCCACCCTAATAATTGTATGGGATACTAGAAAGGACGTTTCTCTATTTTCACCTACTTCAGCTCATTTTAACCTTCAATGGGTGCTGCTCTACTAATTTTGGCACAGTTGGAATTTTTTCTCTAGCCCCCACCATTCCTGAGCAAAGCTCTCTATCAGGTGGACGGTGGGCTTTAGCTCAGGACTGCTCACTTGACAGTAGGTAGCCTAATTAGTATATTGGGTGCTGAAAATAATGCAAATGATTGCTCAGGAATGGTGGGGGCTAGAGAAAAAATTCCAACTGAATAAGTAGAGCAGCACCAATTGAAGGAAGTAAAGAGATGAGTTGGTGGAGGTGGTGAAAGGTCCTCTTTAAATGGTGCCATTAGGAAGTCCAATTTGTCCCACCAAAAAAAGACTCTGAATGGGAAAAAAGTTATGGGTTTTGGAAGGCACAGAATAAAAAAACTATTATGCAAAAATGTTAAATGGCAGCGGCAGGGTGGAGTTGAAGGGTTTTTATGGTAGTTTAATACTGATGGCCTATCAATTTTGGAGACCAAGTTCCTGATCATTACCCCATACCAGCAATGAGCCAAAATGCTCATTTGGTGGCTGCTTGAATTGTTTATCCCATTTAAAAGTTCTTGTTTGTCAGAAGCGCGTTGGCCTGTGTCTAAAAATAACGCAAGTGTGACAGAATAGATCTTCTATTTTTAGGTTTAATCAAGGTTTTTTAAATTTTTTCAAGTATATAACATCAAAAAGTAACAAAGGGTGGAACAAAATGTAAAACAGGAAGCTATGAAGCACCATAATGCAAGGTAAACTAGGGCCGCAGGCCTGGAAAACAGGACAGTCAGGAAGATTTATTTTATAATTGCAGTCAATGATTTTGCATACAGACTGCAAGTGTTCTCTCTATATCCTGGCCATGAACTGGGATTGTAATTTGTACTGGCATAGGATCACCGGACTTGTTTTACCTGTAGATCTGTTTAGGGCACACTTGGAATATTGTGTATGCTAAAGTTTGCTTGATAAATCTCAAGCCTCTCTATGTGCTCTCTACTATTTACCCTCCACTAAGTACTTCCTAATGGTCTCATTTAATATTTTGTATAATGTTCTAGGAAGCTGGAAAAAAAACCAACAATAGGGTGGAATTAGAAAAAAAAAAAATTAAACTTTGCCATTTTCTTATGGGGTTTTGTCTTTATAGCCTTCACTGCACAGTAAAAATGACATTTAGGCTAAGGCCCCACATTGTGGAAACGCAGCTTTTTTTGTGGCAGATTTTGCTGCGGTTTTTTGAGCCAAAGCCAGGAGTGGATTGAGCAGAAGGTATAAATATAAGTACGTCCTATATATTTCCCATTCCTTTTACAGCCATTCTTGACTTTGGGTCAAAAAAACGCAGCAAAATCTGCAACAAACAAAGCTGCATTTCTGCACCATGGGGCCTCAGCCTTACATAGTTTTTGTTATGTTTTAATGTCTTTACAAACATTCAAAACTTTTAAAAATCAAAAATTTCTTTGAGTCACCATATTCTGACATCTGTAACTTTTTTATTTCCATGTATGGAAATATGTAAAACAGCGATGCGGCTATTTTGATTATTTTGCCTTCTATGACATTCACTGTATGGGATAATTATTTTAATGGCAACATAGAAGACTGTGGCAGAAAAAGAGCACATGGTCCATCCACTCTGTCCTTAATATATATTATTGCCATTTTATCTTAGGATAGACATGTGTTTATCCCAGGCATGTTTAAATTCACTTACAGTGGAGTTCCCAACCATATTGCTGGAAGTTTTTTTTTTAATTATTTATACCTTGAACATATTTACAGGTTTCAGTCATGCCCCCACCCTTTCCCTTCTATTCTCAAGGCTATACAGATTAAGTTCTTTAACCCCTTCATTCATTTTTATGTACCTGTACATGAGAATGTGGATAGTACCACATCCCCACGTACACATACGTGATGGTGATCGAGCGGGCTCAGAAGCAGAGCCCGTGCAATCACAGTGAGAGCCCAGCTGTATCTGACAGCCAGGCTCCCACTGCAACAGCCAGGATGGTGATAACACTGATCCCCGCTGTTTAACCCTCAAGATGCCACGCTAATCACCGCGACATCTTAAGTGTTTGTCAGTGAAACTGAATGCCGCGGGTGGCATCTGGATCGGGGGTTAGCTGTAACTGACAGCTAACACTCTGCTCCTTAACCCATGATCAGAGGTGAGCACTGATCAGGGGTTTTAACCCTCTGGATGCCGCGGTCAAACATGACCGCGGCATCCAAGGGGTTCCGCCATGCCAAATGTCCCCCTTGGCACCCCCCCCGCGTGGAGATCGGGGGGTGCCCATATGTATCTTCTGCAGCCTGGGGTCTGGCCAGTGACACCATGCTGCTAGGAGCCCCCAGTATCTGGTTGATCCTGCCCTAAAGTGAGGAAGACTGCACTCTATAGTACTGAACCAGCGATCTGTGACTTTTAGTTGCATCACTTGAAGTTGAGTCTCTACCTTTTTATGACTCTCCTGCAAGGCTTGCACTTTGAGCACGGACAGACGACATCTCCATCAAATCTTTGTCTTTATTTTGCACCAAAACAGACAACTTCTCATTATCTTCACAAGATCCTGATAGCACCCTCTCCAGGCTACATATTCTAGCTTTGAGTTCACTTTCTCTTTGTTCCAGAACTCCAGCTCTGCTTCGCCATTCGTGGATTTCACCATTTAGGCGAACCTGATGCAAGTTTTGCTCTGACTGCCATGTCTGCACCACAGATTCTAAATCACTCTCTTTGGTCAGACACATGCTTCCTCAGCTCTGCAATTTCATTTTCTTTGTCAATTAAGGCAGCCGAAAGGTTTACACACATCCTGACTTTGTCATCCAGACATTCTGATTGACTCTGCAAAAATTCACTTCTCTCACGTTTAGCAGTTTCAAGGTCATCTCTTAATTTTTCAATGACACTCTTTTTGGCAATGGAGTCTTGAACATGCTGCTCCTTTAAATCCTGCAATTGCTTCTCAAGCACTTGCTTTTGCTCTACACTCTGTATAACTTCCTTAGACAGAGCACATTTCATTTCAGCAAACTCCTTCTTAGTGACACAGTCCATTCCAGGCAAACCCAGTACCACATTTTCACAATGACTAGGATATAACCTCTTCATAGAGTCAAGCTCTGCCTTCAACTTAAGGTTCTCTCTTTCTGATACCAAAAGTTGCCATTTCCAATCAGATATTTCATTCTCATACATGAACCTGATGGTTTTATTCTCATCTTGAAGCTGCTGCACCCTAACATTTTCATCTTTGGCACTTTGCACTCCATTATGAGACACACACTCAGCAGGGACATATTCCATCATAGAACAGAGGTGCTTTAGAAAAATTGAGTCACCATCATGCAACCCTTTATCTTTACTTGCACTCAACATGATCTGTTCCGGGTTTTGTATCTCTCTGCATTCAGACTGCTGCACTAATGAACCTGTGCATGACTTCTCTGCTTTTTTACAAGCTGAAATTCTCTTTTTCTTGCCCATGGTTTACTAACAAAATTACACAATATTCCACAGCAACTTTTTACTATCTTCTGCAGTCACCTGTATTCAAACAGTTAACTTATGTGGCACTACAACCACCAGCATTTTCTTCTGTCTTCCACAGAAAACACCAACATGGCACCATAGCCTTTCACATAGACTGTTTGCAATATCCATCTTCTATACACATTGCATACTTTCTTGCCATCAGCAAACATTTCACAGACTGCTGTACCACAGTATACACAAAGTCCATTCCCTGGATTCCTCTTCCAGAGTTTTACTTTTGTGAACCGAGAGCAAGGCAGGTGGTTTGGACTCCGCAACCAGAAATGAACGCACACGCGGTAGTTCAAGAAAAAAAAATATATTTACTATAAGTTAATAAAGGCTAGTTAAAGGTAAAATGACAGGGCTAAAGACAAGCAAAATATACAATATAGCATGAACAATTTCAAGGCAAATTCTGCAATGGTTTCTACTTTTACTCTGTCCACTTCTGCAGTATGGACACTGAATGAACAATATACTCAAAACTATCCCTAACTGACCCTGACTTCACATTTGGGTGCACCCCCTTTTCCCCAGTGGTCCAGGTGGACCGCTTACAGTCCGTAGAAGCGCGCGGTGGGGCCCAAAGTCGGTCCTTTCTTTTATAGTGAAGCGTCCTCTCCTCACGGTTATCAGGATCTTGGGAGAAATGAAGTCCTCTTTAACAGACAGGGAAACCAACTGAATGCAATGTAATCTAACAGCAGATTCCACTCAGCACACTGACAGTCCTGCCGAATCCATACACTGAGCTGGGATGTAAGCCGGGATTTAGCAGGTGCCGTCCAGTACATCAACAGCACTGCGAGTCTCTATCTGTGGTATCCATATACACAGTCACAATGTCAGTCTCACTGATCAGCCACTGAGCACAGTTCCTTTCACGTGGACTCACTAGTCCTGTTGTCTCTTTACACTCTGTTTGTCTCTGGACCAAGATACAGCTTAGCTGTACAGAAAAATCTCCACACCAGTTCAATACAACACTTGCCAAGATGGCTGCTGCTCTCTGTCTCGTCACTTCCTGCTTCTCTGCTCACACTCTGTCTGCAGAACAGGCAGGCTGACATAAAAGGGGGGGGGGGTCTCACTCCAGCATCATGTCACAATTACAATGGCTGCTGTCTTAAAGGAACAGAATCACAGAAATACATTCAACATTAACAGTTTATACAGACAAATGAAGCTTAAGACAACATTGGCTGTCTCTTACATATTCCCCCCCACTTTAAGATTGGCAGTCCCTGCCTATGACTGTATATCCAGAGGGTTGTACTTTTATGCACAGGGTGGTAGTATACCGATGTATGGCAGGCCAAACAAACTCATCCTGCGCATACCGAACAGGGGGAATACCAGCATTTGGCCTAGTGGTCCGTCTGAGGACCGGTGGTATATTATGGGGTGCTGCAGCTATGGGCTGAGAAGGACCAGCGGATTCCGCACCAGAGGGGGCACAGGCCGGAGATACAGTAGTCACAGGTGGAACATCCCCAGGAGCAGGGATCGGCCAACAATCATCCTCCTCGTCGGAGGCCCATTCCGCACCTCCATTCTCTGACTGTGGGAGCTCATTCACATTGGCAGGCCCATCGTGATTTGTCCCTTCAGAATGACACAGGCGCAACATATTTCGGTGAAGTACTCGAACACAATCAGTTCCTTCTTTCTGGACCTGGTACACTGGCCCATTCGCATACTTGCGGCCAACAACACGATACGGCAAAGCCTCCCATCTGCTTTCCAATTTCCCTTGGGGTTTCTTGACACGAACTAGCACCAGGTGCCTGGTTGCAATGGTGCTTCTTGCACTGGGGTCTTATCAGGATGGGGATGTTCTTGCAGGCGCTGCCGCACCAATCGATGGATCGTCTCAAGTCTCTGCCGATGCGCCCGCACCCAAGAGGTTGGATCCCTCGGAGGGAACCCATCCACATCATTCAACTGTAATTCTCCTATACTTCGCCCAGACCGCCCAAAGAGAAGTGTATAAGGAGAGTACCCCGTTGTAGAATGGACCTGATTGTTATAGGCCCACACCATTTCAGACAAGAACTGAGGCCACTGTAACTTCTTGTCGTCCTCCAGAGTCCGCAGCATCTGTAGCAGAGTTCTGTTGAATCTTTCACAGGCCCCATTTCCCTGAGGGTGGTATGGAGTCGTGTGCGACTTCTTTATCCCGTAGATACGTTGAACTTCTTTCATTACGTGTCCCTCAAAGCAGGCGCCCTGGTCGGAGTGGATGCGTTGGGGGCACCCATATACTCGAATGAAATCTTGGCACAGAGCACGAGCTGCTGACTCAGCTGTCTGGTCCTTGGTGGCGGTTACCACCGCAAATTTGGTGAAGTGATCCACCATTACGAGGCAATACTGGTGTCCGCTATTGGATGGGCCCACCATTAGATAGTCTATCATGACGATTTCTAAAGGTTCCTGGGTCACGATGGTTTGCAGGGGAGCTCTCTGTTCTATTGCCTTATGGATCTCACAAGTTCGACAGCTGCGGCATACTTCTTCGACCATTTGATGAAGACCAGGGCAGTAAATCAGTCGCTGTAACCAACGAAAGGTCTTCTCATGACCAAAATGTCCATTCTTATTATGAGCCTCAACTGCCAAGGAGCGAGCCAGTTCACTAGGCACCACAATTTGGTATCGAATGTCGATCTCAGAAGGTAAATAGACCTTTCGGCATAGCACTCCATTTTTCATCTCCAACTTTTCCCACTGACTCAAAACAGATAATATCTCACGTGTCAGTCGTTCTCTTTCCTCTCTACAGGGCTTCTGGCCTTTCTCAACACACTTGATCATCTGCGCCAGCCCCTCATGGGTCTGTTGTATCTGTGCCCATTCCTGTCGTGAGGGACCAAAGAAAGGAGCCATTTCAGTCCCCTCCATCTCAAACTGATTAGTGGCGGTCAAGGCCTGTGAAAATCTGCTGAAATCGGGCACCTCCACATGCTCCAACTCATGATCCACGTCTTCTGTGGGGGTCTGGGCAGTTACCCTAGAAAGTCCGTCAGCATTCTGGTTCTCTGTCTTGGACCGATACTTAATGCGGTAATTGAATGTAGACATTCGGGCTATCCACCTCTGCTCTAACGCCCCGAGCTTGGCATTTTCCAGGTGAGCTAGTGGGTTGTTGTCAGTCAGTACTAAAACTTCAGCACCGGTCAAATATTCAGAGAATTTCTCGGTCATGGCCCATACCAGTGCCAACAGCTCCAATTTAAATGAACTATAATTCTCGGGGTTTCTTTCAGAATCTCTCAAAGACCGGCTGCCGTACGCTATGACCCTCTCCTGGCCATCCTGAAGCTGGGAAAGCACTGCTCCAAGACCATACAGGCTTGCATCTGTATATAGCTGGAACGGCAAGTGGTAATCAGCATATGCCAAGATTGGGGCTGTTGTCAGTGCATCCTTCAATGCCTGGAAGGCTTGTTCCTGTTCAGGTCCCCACTTCACGGACCGGTTCTTTGGACCACCGGATGTGCCTCGTAGGAGAGCATTAAGTGGTGCTGCTACCTTGGCGAAATCCTTAATAAACCGTCGATAGTAACCGGCTACTCCAAGGAACGCCCTCACTTCTTGCAGGGTAGTCGGTATCGGCCAATCTTGAACAGCCGCTATCTTGTCTCTTGATGGTCTCACCCCTTCTCCTGATACGCGGTGACCCAAGTAATCAATTTCAGATTGGAACAACCGACATTTACTGGGTTTCAATTTGAGCCCATGTTCCCGCAATCTTCGAAATACTTGCCCCAACTGGTGGAGATGGTCTTCAAAGGTCGCAGAATACACTATAATGTCATCCAAGTAGATGAGAGTGAACTCAAAGTTGAAGTCACCGAGACATTTCTCCATCAACCGCTGAAACGTTCCGGGTGCATTTGTCAACCCGAAGGGCATCCGGTTAAATTCGTATAGTCCCATGGGCAAGATGAATGCCGTCTTCTCCTTGTCTTTTGTGGCCATCGGCACCTGCCAATACCCACTAGCCAGATCTAGTGAGGAGAAGTACCGGGCTCTCCCTAGCGCTGAGAGGGACTCCTCAATCCGTGGCAAGGGGTAGGAATCTCGTACGGTGCAAGCGTTTAACTTCCGATAGTCTACGCAAAATCGGATGGACCCATCTTTTTTTCTTACTAACACCACAGGAGCCGCCCAGGGACTCTGGCTTTCTTGGATGATCCCACCCTGTAGCATCTTAGCTAACAGTTCTTTCACTTCCTGATACAACTGTGGAGGAATTTGTCGGTAGCGCTCTCTAATTGGAGGGGTGTCTCCTGTGGGAATCTCATGGCAGATCCCTGTGGTACATCCAAAATCTTCAGCATACCGTGCAAAGGTGGCTTGGTTCTCCCACAACAGCTCATCTACCTTCTGCACCCATTCCAGAGAACATGAACTTACATCCATCTTCATCTGTTCTCGAATTGCACAGCCATTCCATTCAGAGGTGGGTTCCTCATCTTCTCCCATGGACACAGTTACGGTCCACTCATCCCTTTCAGTCGGCTTCAGCTGCATTGGAGTTACTTTCCTTACTTCCTCCGGAGTCACATAGATGTTAGCCAGCAGCCTCCCTGGGGTCAGGTCCACACTCTGGTCCTGAGTGTTTACACATCGAAGTGGTACTCTTCCATTGCGAACTATTGCCAAGGAACGGGCCACTAGCGGATCAACACCTCCTTCGGCTGCCTGCAGTGGTTCTACCAACACAGCTATGCCCTCTAGTTTCCGACAGGTGCCTACGGGCATGGACACTATTGTCTCCCGACTGGGTGGCAGTGTAACTTTTGTATGCAAAGGAACTGAAATTCGAGCCAGAGGACGCTGTGCATCTGAACTTTTCTGTAAGCCACATGTCCGGATCAGCCGCTGGAAAGCTGTTTGAGTAGGCCGATGGGTGGTGGTTTCTTTCCAATAACCGTGACCTTTCTTTTCAAAGAGGATCTGATCTAATTCTTTTAACACATTCATCCCCAAAATGACAGGGACCTTTACTTCATGTGACTCCTGTACCACCACAATGCCTTTCCTACCTAGATCTTGGCCACATACCCGGACATTCATCCAGGCCACTCCCACGACCGGAACTGGTAACTGGTTAGCTGCGACCACTCGTACGAATGTATGGGGATCATATTTCACATGTTGCCGGAAGTACCGTTCATAACAGTCTCTACTCAAGGTCGTTACTTGGGAACCCGTGTCAATCATCCCGGTAACCGGAATACCCTCCATTTCCACCTGTATGACAGGACTTGCAGCGATCAGGTCATCATCAGGGCATTCTCCCCACATAGTCTCCTTGTCAGTCTCCCCTACTACACGCCCTTCAGCAGCAGGGGACTTCAGTTTAACGGCGGTCTCTCATAAGTTTGTCGCTGCTCTGGACATCTAGCAGCAACGTGGCCCATCCGTCCACACTCCCAGCAGCGTATCCCCCGTCGTTCTGGCCATCTGTTTGGGCCCCTTCGGTAAGCCCCTTCGATTTCTCCTGAGCACTGCACTAAATGATTTGGACCCCTTCGGTAGGTCCTATCCTCACCCCTCCAGCGGGGTGGTGGGTGATTCTGACTTGCTGGGTGTGGATGGCTCACCCTTTCATCTCCAGTCTTCTGGAAGTCTGCAATTTTCATAGACTGCTCATCACAACGAGTGTGCAAGTGTTCCATTTGTTCTTGCAGTTTCTGCATTACTGTGAGAATTTCTTTAACCGTCCCTTTTTCTACTGTCTCTGAGCCAGAACTAGCCCCCTGTGACAAAGTAACTCCAACTGCGGTCTGCGGCCTCGGGACCATACTATTGGCACGGGAGATGGCCTCTACCTGTACATCATGGAATTTAGCATCAGTCTCTCGTCGTATAAAATCCTGCATAGTCACAGTTAAACTGCCGTCACGTATCCCCAGGACAAACTGGTCACGGAGAGTCCGATCAGGGTTACAGAAGGCTGGCGAGCCCCCTCTTTCCTTCCTTTGAATATCTCGGAGCAGTTCTTGTAGGGCATTTGCATATTGGGGAAGGCTTTCATTCTCCTGTTGTACCCTCTGGAAGAACCGAGCCTGCAGAGACCCCAGCAATGCAGTTTCTCCATAGATGGTTTCTAGAATCTGGACTACTTGCTCAAATGTCTGCCTTTGTTCAAATGGCCTCAGTATCACCGTGGTCTTAGCATCCCCTTGTAATGTCAATATTGCTAGCTCTACTAGTACTTCTGGTGCGGTCTGGTACATTCGCTGTATCATTCGTATCTGTTCCACCCACATACTCACTGACATATTATTGCCATCAAATTTAGCTAACTGACTCATTATAGCCCCTGCTGGCATTCTTCCTCCAGCACCATTCTCCCGAACGGGTGCGTCACCGTCCATTCTGGTAAGCGGATCCTGCCGACTACGCCAATTTGTGAACCGAGAGCAAGGCAGGTGGTTTGGACTCCGCAACCAGAAATGAACGCACACGCGGTAGTTCAAGAAAAAAAAAATATATTTACTATAAGTTAATAAAGGCTAGTTAAAGGTAAAATGACAGGGCTAAAGACAAGCAAAATATACAATATAGCATGAACAATTTCAAGGCAAATTCTGCAATGGTTTCTACTTTTACTCTGTCCACTTCTGCAGTATGGACACTGAATGAACAATATACTCTAAACTATCCCTAACTGACCCTGACTTCACATTTGGGTGCACCCCCTTTTCCCCAGTGGTCCAGGTGGACCGCTTACAGTCCGTAGAAGCGCGCGGTGGGGCCCAAAGTCGGTCCTTTCTTTTATAGTGAAGCGTCCTCTCCTCACGGTTATCAGGATCTTGGGAGAAATGAAGTCCTCTTTAACAGACAGGGAAACCAACTGAATGCAATGTAATCCAACAGCAGATTCCACTCAGCACACTGACAGTCCTGCCGAATCCATACACTGAGCTGGGATGTAAGCCGGGATTTAGCAGGTGCCGTCCAGTACATCAACAGCACTGCGAGTCTCTATCTGTGGTATCCATATACACAGTCACAATGTCAGTCTCACTGATCAGCCACTGAGCACAGTTCCTTTCACGTGGACTCACTAGTCCTGTTGTCTCTTTACACTCTGTTTGTCTCTGGACCAAGATACAGCTTAGCTGTACAGAAAAATCTCCACACCAGTTCAATACAACACTTGCCAAGATGGCTGCTGCTCTCTGTCTCGTCACTTCCTGCTTCTCTGCTCACACTCTGTCTGCAGAGCAGGCAAGCTGACATAAAGGGGGGGGGGGGGGTCTCACTCCAGCATCATGTCACAATTACAATGGCTGCTGTCTTAAAGGAACAGAATCACAGAAATACATTCAACATTAACAGTTTATACAGACAAATGAAGCTTAAGACAACATTGGCTGTCTCTTACACTTTCACCAGGTTTTTTTGCACACAGATTGCTATGTTGCAATTCAATCACCCTTTTCTGGGCTTCTCAGTTGAAATCACCGATTTCTTCCAGCTGTAGGCCACAATGCACACTTAGCAGTACTGCAGTCACCAAACACTTGTCTTCCAGGACTTGCGTGGATCTCTTTATGCGCGCGTTCTCCGCCATATGTGATAGTTTGGGGGAATTAAACTCAAAATGGCGGCTTCTCCTGGTCCGGACAGCGGTGGTTCATGGTACTGGGCGCCGGAAAGATAGCTTTCAGACGGTCCAAGTGTAAATAAACGTGGCTTTATTCAGCTTAACTGCAACACAGCAAAACAACAAAAACCTATGCCACAGTTAGGGCCTAACTCACTCCTTGAGCCCCTAACTGTCCTGACTGTTACTCAGCTCTAGCAACAGTCCTCTGTGGATGCCAGCCCTGTGGGACAGAGCCTATCTCTCCGTCCTTGCTGGTCCACTCCTGTGGCTACCAGCCCTCTGGGACAGAGCCTCTCTCTCCGTCCTCGCTGGTCCACTACTTCCTGCTTCCTGCAGGATGCTCCAGCCCCTCTGGAGTTGCGTGCCACCACCCAAAGGCGTGGCTGAGGGCCTTTTCTGGCCTGGGTCGCTCAACAGCGCCCTCTGGCTCACATACTTACAATATATATATATATATACAGTCATATGAAAAAGTTTGGGCACCCCTCTTAATCTTAATCATTTTTAGTTCTAAATATTTGGGTGTTTGCAACAGCCATTTCAATTTGATATATCTAATAACTGATGGACACAGTAATATTTCAGGATTGAAATGAGGTTTATTGTACTAACAGAAAATGTGCAATATGCATTAAACCAAAATTTGACTGATGCAAAAATTTGGGTACCCTTATCATTTTATTGATTTGAATACTCCTAACTACTTTTTACTGACTTACTGAAGCACAAAATTGGTTTTGTAACCTCACTGAGCTTTGAACTTCATAGCCAGGTGTATCCAATCATGAGAAAAGGTATTTAAGGTGGCCAATTGCAACTTGTTCTCCTATTTGAATCTCCTCTGAAGAGTGGCTTCATGGGCTCCTCAAAACAACTCTCAAATGATCTGAAAACAAAGATTGTTCAACATAGTTGTTCAGGGGAAGGATACAAAAAGTTGTCTCAGAGATTTAACCTGTCAGTTTCCACTGTGAGGAACATAGTAAGGAAATGGAAGACCACAGGGACAGTTCTTGTTAAGCCCAGAAGTGGCAGGCCAAGAAAAATATCAGAAAGGCAGAGAAGAAGAATGGCGAGAACAGTCAAGTACAATCCACAGACCACCTCCAAAGAGCTGCAGCATCATCTTGCTGCAGATGGTGTCACTGTGCATCGGTCAACAATACAGCACACTTTGCACAAGGAGAAGCTGTATGGGAGAGTGATGCAAAAGAAGCCGTTTCTGAAAGCACGCCACAAACAGAGTCGCCTGAGGTATGCAAAAGCACATTTGGACAAGCCAGCTTCATTTTGGAAGAAGGTCCTATGGACTGATGAAACAAAGATTGAGTTGTTTGGTCATACAAAAAGGCGTTATGCATGGCGTCAAAAAAACACAGCATTCCAAGAAAAACACTTGCTACCCACTGTAAAATTTGGTGGAGGTTCCATCATGCTTTGGGGCTGTGTGGCCAATGCCGGCACCGGGAATCTTGTTAAAGTTGAGGGTCGCATGGATTCAACTCAGTATCAGCAGATTCTTGAGAATAACGTACAAGAATCAGTGACGAATTTGAAGCTACGTCGGGGATGGATATTTCAGCAAGACAATGATCCAAAACACAGCTCCAAATCTACTCAGGCATTCATGCAGAGGAACAATTACAATGTTCTGGAATGGCCATCCCAGTCCCCAGACCTGAATATCATTGAACATCTGTGGGATAATTTGAAGCGGGCTGTCCATGCTCGGCGACCATCAAACTTAACTGAACTGGAATAGTTTTGTAAAGAGGAATGGTCAAAAATACCTTCATCCAGGATCCAGGAACTGATTAAAAGCTACAGGAAGCGACTAGAGGCTGTTATTTTTGCAAAAGGAGGATCTACTAAATATTAATGTCACTTTTCTGTTGAGGTGCCCATACTTTTGCACCGGTCAAATTTTGGTTTAATGCATATTGCACATTTTCTGTTAGTACAATAAACCTCATTTCAATCCTGAAATATTACTGTGTCCATCAGTTATTAGATATATCAAATTGAAATGGCTGTTGCAAACACCCAAATATTTAGAACTAAAAATGATTAAGATTAATAGGGGTGCCCAAACTTTTTCATATGACTGTATATATATATATATATATATATATACACATACACTGTGTTCCAAATTATTATGCAAATAATATTTTCTCATATTTTCCAAAATTACCTATATGAATTGCAGCCATTGTAATTTTCCAGTCATCAACTATTCGAGTATAATTGAAAGGTTTTTGAACAAATTGCCTATGATAACAGTATATTTAAAAAAAAAAATAAACACTCAAAATGCATGTTTTAAATTATCATGCACAGCAGAATTTGCAACCTTTTCATTTTTATTAAGAACAAAAAAATGGTCATTGTGAAATTATAAGCATTAGCAGGTTATTACAAACTGAAATCAAACAGTTTTCAAGCCAAAACTTTATTCTAGGTGATGTTACATTTGCACATAGGACCCCTTGTTCGAAAGAAGCTTCTGAACTCTCTCGTCCATTGAATTTGTCAGTTTTTGGATGGTTTCTGCTTCAATTGTTTTGCATGAGGACAGAATACCCTCCCAGACCTGTTGCTTAGATGTGAACTGCCTCCCGCCATCATAGACACTCCTTTTGATGATGCTCCAGAGGATCTCAATGGGGTTGAGGTCAGGGGAGCATGAGGGCCACATCATAAGTTTGTCCCCTTTTATGCCCATAGCAGCCAGAGATGCAGATGTGTTATTTGCAGCATGAGACGGTGCATTATCATGCATGAAAATGATCTTTCTGCGGAATGCATGGTTCTTCTTCTTGAACCATGGCAGGAAGTGCTGTTTGAGAAACTCCACATACATTATGGAGTTCATCTTTACCCCTTCAGGGATCCTAAAGGGGCCGACAATCTCTCTCCCCATGATTCCAGCCCAAAACATTACTCCACCTCATCCTTGTTGGCGCCGTAGCCGTGTTTGCATGGGGTGTCCATCAACAAGCCATCCTCCACTCCATCCATCTGGACCATCGAGCGTTGCACGGCACTCATCGGTGAACAAAACAGTTTTGAAGTCAGTCTTCATGTATTGTTTGGCACACTGGAGCCGTTTCTGCTTGTGTGCAGTGGATAGAGGAGGTCGACAGGATGGCTTATGCACAGCTGCAAACCTCTGAAGGACCCTGCATGTTGTTGTTCGGGGGACGTTGGAGGCACCAGCAGCTTCAAAAACTTGTCTGCTGCTATGACAAGGCATTTTTGAAGCTGCTCTTTTAACCTGATGTAATTGCCTGTTGGAAAGAGTCCTCAATTTTCCCTTATCAGCACGCACACGTGTGTGCTGTGAATCAGCTACATACTTCTTGATTGTGCGATGATCACGATGAAGTGTCTTGGCAATGTTGATTGTAGTCATGCCTTGACCTAAACACTCCACAATTTGTTGCTTCTCAGTAGCCGACACATCCTTTTTCTTTCCCATTTTGGCTGAAAATGTAGGCTGCTTAATAATGTGGGACAGCCTTCTTAAGTGGTCTTGCCTTTAATTGGACACACCTGCCAAACTAATTAGCACAGGTGTCTGCAATTGCTTTCAGTGATATAAAGAGCCCTGACACACATCACCATCAATGAGTTTAACTGACAAACAAAAAAAATTCTTACCTTATCACTCCTAAACACTTTTTGCATAATAATTTGGAACACAGTGTACACACACACACACACACACACACACACACACACATATACACACACACACACACACAGTGCCTTGCGAAAGTATGCGGCCCCCTTGAACTTTTCAACCTTTTGCCACATTTCAGGCTTCAAACATAAGGATATAAAATTTTAATTTTTTGGTGAAGAATCAACAAGTGGGACACAATCGTGAAGTGGAACGAAATTTATTGGATATTTTAAACTTTTGCAAAAAATAAAAAACTGAAAAGTGGGGCGTGCAATATTATTCGGCCCCCTTAAGTTAATACTTTGTAGCGCCACCTTTTGCTGCGAATACAGCTGCAAGTTGCTTGGGGTATGTCTCTATCAGTTTTGCACATCGAGAGACTGAAATTCTTGCCCATTCTTCCTTGGAAAACAGCTCGAGCTCAGTGAGGTTGGATGGAGAGCGTTTGTGAACAGCAGTTTTCAGCTCTTTCCACAGATTCTCGATTGGATTCAGGTCTGGACTTTGACTTGGCCATTCTAACACCTGCATACGTTTATTTGTGAACCATTCCATTGTAGATTTTGCTTTATGTTTGGGATCATTGTCTTGTTGGAAGATAAATCTCCGTCCCAGTCTCAGGTTTGGTGTGTTTCCCAGGTGGCTTGTGGCAAACTTGAAATGAGACTTTTTATGGATATCTTTGAGAAATGGCTTTCTTCTTGCCACTCTTCCATAAAGGCCAGATTTGTGCAGTGTACGACTGATTGTTGTCCTATGGACAGACTCTCCCACCTCAGCTGTAGATCTCTGCAGTTCACCCAGAGTGATCATGGGCCTCTTGGCTGCATCTCTGATCAGTCTTCTCCTTGTTTGAGATGAAAGTTTAGAGGGACAGCCGGGTCTTGGTAGATTTGCAGTGGTCTGATACTCCTTCCATTTCAATATGATCGCTTGCACAGTGCTCCTTGGGATGTTTAAAGTTTGGGAAATCTTTTTGTATCCAAATCCAGCTTTAAACTTCTCCACAACAGTATCACGGACCTGCCTGGTGTGTTCCTTGGTCTTCATGATGCTCTCTGCGCTTTAAACAGAACCCTGAGACTATCACAGAGCAGGTGCATTTATACGGAGACTTGATTACACACAGGTGGATTATATTTATCATCATCAGTCATTTAGGACAACATTGGATCATTCAGAGGTCCTCACTGAACTTCTGGAGTGAGTTTGCTGCACTGAAAGTAAAGGGGCCGAATAATATTGCACGCCCCACTTTTCAGTTTTTTATTTTTTACAAAAGTTTAAAATAACCAATACATTTCGTTCCACTTCACAATTGTGTCCCACTTGTTGATTCTTCACCAAAAAATGTAAATGTTATATCTTTATGTTTGAAGCCTGAAATGTGGCAAAAGGTTGAAAAGTTCAAGGGGGATGAATACTTTCGCAAGGCACTGTGTATATATATATATATATATATATATATATATATATATATATATATATACACAGTCATATGAAAAAGTTTGGGCACCCCTATTAGTCTTAATCATTTTTAGTTCTAAATATTTGGGTGTTTGCAACAGCCATTTCAATTTGATATATCTAATAACTGATGGACACAGTAATATTTCAGGATTGAAATGAGGTTTATTGTACTAACAGAAAATGTGCAATATGCATTAAACCAAAATTTGACCGGTGCAAAAGTATGGGCACCTCAACAGAAAAGTGACATTAATATTTAGTCGATCCTCCTTTTGCAAAAATAACAGCCTCTAGTCGCTTCCTGTAGCTTTTAATCAGTTCCTGGATCCTGGATGAAGGTATTTTTGACCATTCCTCTTTACAAAACAATTCCAGTTCAGTTAAGTTTGATGGTCGCCGAGCATGGACAGCCCACTTCAAATTATCCCCCAGATGTTCAATGATATTCAGGTCTGGGGACTGGGATGGCCATTCCAGAACATTGTAATTGTTCCTCTGCATGAATGCCTGAGTAGATTTGGAGCTGTGTTTTGGATCATTGTCTTGCTGAAATATTCATCCCCGGCATAACTTCAAATTCGTCACTGATTCTTGTACATTATTCTCAAGAATCTGCTGATACTGAGTTGAATCCATGCGACCCTCAACTTTAACAAGATTCCCGGTGCCGGCATTGGCCACACAGCCCCAAAGCATGATGGAACCTCCACCAAATTTTGCAGTGGGTAGCAAGTGTTTTTCTTGGAATGCTGTGTTTTTTTGACGCCATGCATAACGCCTTTTGGTATGACCAAACAACTCAATCTTTGTTTCATCAGTCCACAGGACCTTCTTCCAAAATGAAGCTGGCTTGTCCAAATGTGCTTTTGCATACCTCAGGCGACTCTGTTTGTGGCGTGCTTTCAGAAACGGCTTCTTTCGCATCACTCTCCCATACAGCTTCTCCTTGTGCAAAGTGTGCTGTATTGTTGACCGATGCACAGCGACACCATCTGCAGCAAGATGATGCTGCAGCTCTTTGGAGGTGGTCTGTGGATTGTCCTTGACTGTTCTCACCATTCTTCTTCTCTGCCTTTCTGATATTTTTCTTGGCCTGCCACTTCTGGGCTTAACAAGAACTGTCCCTGTGGTCTTCCATTTCCTTACTATGTTCCTCACAGTGGAAACTGACAGGTTAAATCTCTGAGACAACTTTTTGTATCCTTCCCCTGAACAACTATGTTGAACAATCTTTGTTTTCAGATCATTTGAGAGTTGTTTTGAGGAGCCCATGATGCCACTCTTCAGAGGAGATTCAAATAGGAGAACAACTTGCAATTGGCCACCTTAAATACCTTTTCTCATGATTGGATACACCTGGCTATGAAGTTCAAAGCTCAGTGAGGTAACAAAACCAATTTTGTGCTTCAGTAAGTCAGTAAAAAGTAGTTAGGAGTATTCAAATCAAAAAAATGATAAGGGTACCCAAATTTTTGCACCGGTCAAATTTTGGTTTAATGCATATTGCACATTTTCTGTTAGTACAATAAACCTCATTTCAATCCTGAAATATTACTGTGTCCATCAGTTATTAGATATATCAAATTGAAATGGCTGTTGCAAACACCCAAATATTTAGAACTAAAAATGATTAAGATTAATAGGGGTGCCCAAACTTTTTCATATGACTGTATATATATATATATATATATATATATATATATATATATATATATATATATACACACACACACACACACACACACACAGTACAGACCAAAAGTTTGGACACACCTTCTCATTCCAAGAGTTTTCTGTATTTTCATGACTATAAAAATTGTAGATTCACACTGAAGGCCTCAAAACTATGAATTAACACATGTGGAATTATATATTTAACAAAAAAGTGTGAAACAACTGAAAATATGTCTTGTATTCTAGGTTCTTCAAAGTAGCCACCGTTTGCTTTGATTACTGCTTTGCACTCTCTTGGCATTCTCTTGATGAGCTTCAAGAGGTAGTCACCTGAAATGGTCTTCCAACAGTCTTTAAGGAGTTCCCAGAGATGCTTAGCACTTGTTGGCCCTTTTGCCTTCACTCTACGGTCCAGCTCACCCCAAACCATCTCGATTGGGTTCAGGTCTGGTGACTGTGGAGACCAGGTCATCTGGTGTAGCACCCTATTACTCTCCTTCTTGGTCAAATAGCCCTTACACAGTCTGGAGGTGTGTTTGGGGTCATTGTCCTGTTGAAAAATAAATGATGGTCCAACTAAACGCAAATCGGATGGAATAGCATGCCGCTGCAAGATGCTGTGGTAACCATGCTGGTTCAGTATTCCTTCAATTTTGAATAAATCCCCAACAGTGTCACTAGCAAAGCACCCCCACACCATCACACCTTCTCCTCCATGCGTCACGGTGGGAACCAGGCATGTAGAGTCCATTCATTCACCTTTTCTGCGTCGTACAAAGACATGGTGGTTGGAACCAAAGATCTCAAATTTGGACTCATCAGACCAAAGCACAGATTTGCACAGGTCTAATGTCCATTCCTTGTGTTCTTTATCCCAAACAAGTCTCTTCTGCTCGTTGTCTGTCCTTAGCAGTGGTTTCCTAGCAGCTATTTTACCATGAAGGCCTGCTGCACATAGTCTCCTCTTAACAGTTGTTGTAGAGATGTGTCTTCTGCTAGAACTCTGTGTGGAATTGACCTGGTCTCTAATCTGAGCTGCTGTTAACCTGCGATTTCTGAGGCTGGTGACTCGGATGAACTTATCCTCCGCAGCAGAGGTGACTCTTGGTCTTCCTTTCCTGGGGCGGTCCTCATGTGAGCCAGTTTCTTTGTAGTGCTTGATGGTTTTGGCCACTGCACTTGGGGACATTTTCAAAGTTTTCCCAATTTTTCGGACTGACTGACCTTCATTTCTTAAAGTAATGATGGCCACTCGTTTTTCTTTACTTAGCTGCTTTTTTCTTGCCATAATACAAATTCTAACACTCCATTCAGTAGGACTATCAACTGTGTATCCACCTGACTTCTGAAAAACACAACTGATGGTCCCAACCCCATTTATAAGGCAAGAAATCCCACTTATTAAACCTGACAGGGCACACCTGTGAAGTGAAAACCATTTCAGGTGACTACCTCGAAGCTCATCAAGAGAATGCCAAGAGTGTGCAAAGCAGTAATCAAAGCAAAAGGTGGCTACTTTGAAGAACCTAGAATATAAGACATATTTTCAGTTTCACACTTTTTTGTTAAGTATATAATTCCACATGTGTTAATTCATAGTTTTGATGCCTTCAGTGTGAATCTACAATTTTTATAGTCATGAAAATACAGAAAACTCTTGGAATGAGAAGGTGTGTCCAAACTTTTGGTCTGTACTGTGATTATATATATACAGTCATATGAAAAAGTTTGGGCACCCCTATTAATCTTAATCATTTTTAGTTCTAAATATTTGGGTGTTTGCAACAGCCATTTCAATTTGATATATCTAATAACTGATGGACACTGTAATATTTCAGGATTGAAATGAGGTTTATTGTACTAACAGAAAATGTGCAATATGCATTAAACCAAAATTTGACCGGTGCAAAAGTATGGGCACCTCAACAGAAAAGTGACATTAATATTTAGTAGATCCTCCTTTTGCAAAAATAACAGCCTCTAGTCGCTTCCTGTAGCTTTTAATCAGTTCCTGGATCCTGGATGAAGGTATTTTTGACCATTCCTCTTTACAAAACAATTCCAGTTCAGTTAAGTTTGATGGTCGCCGAGCATGGACAGCCCGCTTCAAATTATCCCACAGATGTTCAATGATATTCAGGTCTGGGGACTGGGATGGCCATTCCAGAACATTGTAATTGTTCCTCTGCATGAATGCCTGAGTAGATTTGGAGCTGTGTTTTGGATCATTGTCTTGCTGAAATATCCATCCCCGGCGTAACTTCAAATTCGTCACTGATTCTTGTACATTATTCTCAAGAATCTGCTGATACTGAGTTGAATCCATGCGACCCTCAACTTTAACAAGATTCCCGTTGCCGGCATTGGCCACACAGCCCCAAAGCATGATGGAACCTCCACCAAATTTTACAGTGGGTAGCAAGTGTTTTTCTTGGAATGCTGTGTTTTTGTGACGCCATGCATAACGCCTTTTTGTATGACCAAACAACTCAATCTTTGTTTCATCAGTCCACAGGACCTTCTTCCAAAATGAAGCTGGCTTGTCCAAATGTGCTTTTGCATACCTCAGGCGACTCTGTTTGTGGCGTGCTTTCAGAAACGGCTTCTTTCGCATCACTCTCCCATACAGCTTCTCCTTGTGCAAAGTGTGCTGTATTGTTGACCGATGCACAGTGACACCATCTGCAGCAAGATGATGCTGCAGCTCTTTGGAGGTGGTCTGTGGATTGTCCTTGACTGTTCTCACCATTCTTCTTCTCTGCCTTTCTGATATTTTTCTTGGCCTGCCACTTCTGGGCTTAACAAGAACTGTCCCTGTGGTCTTCCATTTCCTTACTATGTTCCTCACAGTGGAAACTGACAGGTTAAATCTCTGAGACAACTTTTTGTATCCTTCCCCTGAACAACTATGTTGAACAATCTTTGTTTTCAGATCATTTGAGAGTTGTTTTGGATGCCACTCTTCAGAGGAGATTCAAATAGGAGAACAACTTGCAATTGGCCACCTTAAATACCTTTTCTCATGATTGGATACACCTGGCTATGAAGTTCAAAGCTCAGTGAGGTTACAAAACCAATTTTGTGCTTCAGTAAGTCAGTAAAAAGTAGTTAGGAGTATTCAAATCAATAAAATGATAAGGGTACCCAAATTTTTGCACCGGTCAAATTTTGGTTTAATGCATATTGCACATTTTCTGTTAGTACAATAAACCTCATTTCAATCCTGAAATATTACTGTGTCCATCAGTTATTAGATATATCAAATTGAAATGGCTGTTGCAAACACCCAAATATTTAGAACTAAAAATGATTAAGATTAATAGGGGTGCCCAAACTTTTTCATATGACTGTATATACACACACACACACACACACACGTGGACAAAATTGTTGGTACCCCTCGTTTAATAAAAGAAAAACCCACAATGGTGTCAGAAATAACTTGAATCTGACAAAACTAATATATAAAAATTCTATGAAAATGAACAAATGAAAGTCAGACATTGCTTTTCAATCATGCATCAACAGAATTTAAAAAAAAAAGAAAACTCATGAAACAGGCCTGGACAGAAATGATGGTTCCCTTAACTTAATATTTTGTTGCACAACCTTTTGAGGCAATCAAACGATTCCTGTAACTGTCAATGAGACTTCTGCAACTCAACAGGTATTTTGGCCCACTCCTCATGAGCAAACTGCTCCAGTTGTCTCGGGTTTGAAGGGTGCCTTTTCCAGAAGGCATGTTTCAGCTACTTCCAAAGATGCTCATTAGGATTTAGGTCAGGGCTCATAGAAGGCCACTTCAGAATAGTCCAATGTTTTCCTCATAGCCATTCTTGGGTGTTTTTAGCTGTGTGTTTTGGGTCATTATCTTGTTGCAAGTTGCCTTGCCAAAAATTTCGATTTTTGTCTCATCTGTCCAAAGGACATTCTCCCAGAAGCTTTGTGGCTTGTCAACATGTAGTTTGGCAAATTCCAGTCTGGCTTTTTTAAGTTATTTCTGTGACCATTGTGGGTTTTTCTTTCATTAAACGAGGGGTACCAACAATTTTGTCCACCTGTGTATATATAGATATACACAGGGGCGTAACTAGCAAAGGCTGGTCCCCACACCAAACTTTGTCTTGGGCCCCTCCACACACTGCATAGCACCCCCTTTCCTGGTTCCACATGGTATAAAGTCCCATTTACACACACTATAATATCCCACACTGGACCCTTCACCAAATATAATGTCCCAAAGTGGCCTCCACACAGTATAGTGCACAATAGCGGCCCCTCCACACAGTAGAATGTCCTATAGTGGCCTCTATGGTGTTTGTTGAAAATATTGCAAAATTGTTGGGGTTCATGACTAGAGATGAGCGAATTTCTCAAAAGTTCGATTCGGCAGTTTGATTCGAAGTTCAAAAAAAATTTGCTTCGATCCAAATTACTTCGCGGCGAATAAACAGCTATTTCCGGGCTGCATAGAGCCGGGGTGGGCAGGTAGACGGCAAAATGGCGGAAGCCCTTGGATGCTGCGGTCATGTCTGTCTCTCTCTCTTTCTAGCACGGACAACTTTTATTCATGTGGAAGGATCTGCTAACAAGTAAAGACACGCCTACCCAATCACATCACTAGAGAACATCTTGTGACCATCTGATGTCACAAAGGTCCTTACTAAATATTCGTTACCGCGAAGCATCAGGAAATCTGGAATCGTGGCGAATCGAAGATTTCCTGAAATTCAGATCGAATTCCACTTCTGCAGAATCGATTCACTCATCTCTATTCATGACCCACTGTATTGCCAAATGAAACAGATTCTTTTGGATTCCGTGTAATAGAATAGAGTTATAGAGTAAAAACACTAGACTATCCCCAAATAGCTTAACATTTTATTAAGAAGAGTATAAGAAGATAGCAAAAGGTAAGAAGATATCAAAAAGGTAACATTTCACTAAGAAGAGTATAAGAAAAGGTCTTATAACAAGCAAAAGTATAACAAAAGGTCAAAAGGTCTTACAACAAGGAAAAGTATAACAGATATTAGACAGAATAATCAAACCTTGCAATACAGCAGATATAGCTAGGTACAATCAGATATCAAAGTCAATCAAACGATGATATAATCAAATATTAAATATCGCAATCAATCAAACTTTGATATATAATCAACTATCAAATATCGCAGTCAATCAAACTGTGATATATAATCAAATACTTACAACACTTAAAAGTATCATAAAGTATATCAAATCAAATAATCAAATCTCAAAGTCAATCAAACCATGAGATATTCAAATACTTAAAGTATATTAAATCAACACTTACAATATAGTATGTATAGCATGGTAATCAAATCAAATACTTACAACACTCTTAAACTGCATAGAGGAGTTCTGAAAAGAGTATCTGTAGGAAGCATCACTCAGCCATGTGCTGCAAGTCTCAGTAAGCATTATCAGCAGGCGTCCCCAATGATGTGCTCTCCAAAAATTGTCACCCTAATGCTGAGGGATCTTTCCTTATATACCCTTTGTGTATGTCATACCATGGGCGGTTACAGAAGTGATACACATCTGTAAGGCCTCACCTATCTCCAAGATCACATTCATGTGAAAGGGGCCAGTTCTCACTTGAATATGATTTTGTGACATATGCTTTAAACAGAGTTGCTCCTTTAATCTAAATACTATAGACATACAGATATATCCTGTGTATCTGGTTAGCATGGATATGTCTCCCAAACAAAGTCTTTTGTTTAAGTTGCATGGGTATGCAAATAACCCTTCCGACCGCATTGTTGATCTAATTAGCATGTACATATAGATATCACCTTAAACAGCATCCTGTGGTCTACTTAGAATGTGCATATAGATATCACCTTAAACAGCCTCCTGTAATCTAATCTGTATAGACATGTAAATCTAACCTTAAACAGTGTCTGTTGTCTAAGTAGTATGAGTATGCAAATACCCCTTCAAACAGTGGCGCTGGTCTGATTAGTATAGACATACCAAATCTCACAACATGTCAACTAAAAATAGAGTGGGTGTAGACATCATTCTATACTGGGTTCAAAAATAAGGTTACGTATGGCCTGTCTTATTATAAACATCTTTTCATAAGCAGCCATCTTTTTCAAGGGCTGCTATTTTGCAATTCACCCACAAACTATTATTACATTCTAAAGTCTTGATTGGAGGCCCAGGGGAGGTGATCAAATATAAAAAACTGTATTACTTACCTTTCCTGGGCTCTGGCACGACTCCCTGCTGTCTTCGGCCCTCTTCAATGACGTCACAGACGTGGGTTATGCCATCATCATTATGTGTCGTAACACTGGCCTGACCCACGTAATGTTTATGAACGATTTTCCTGGGGTCACCGTATTCTGACACCTATAACTTTTTTACTGTACTGTTCATGGAGATACTGTATGTCAGAGCTCTTTATTTGCGGGACAAGTTGTACTTTTTATTGGTACCAATGTTTGGTATGTATGACTTTTTGATCACTTTTTATCGTTATTCTTTGGGAAAGCAAAGTGACCAAAATACATTAATTTGCGCATTGCTGTATACAGTGGGGAAAAAAAAAGTATTTAGTCAGACACCAATTGTGCAAGTTCTCCCACTTAAAAAGATGAGAGGCCTGTAATTAACATCATAGGTAGACCTCAACTATGAGAGACAAAATGAGAAAACATATCCAGAAAATCACATTGTCTGATTTTTTAAGAATTTATTTGCAAATTATGGTGGAAAATAAGTATTTGGTCACCTACAAACAAGCAAGATTTCTGGCTCACAGACCTGTAACTTCTTCTTTAAGAGGCTCCTCTGTCCTCCACTCATCACCTGTAGTAATGGCTCCACGCATGATCTCACCCCATGGGGTCAAAATGATCACAAGAACAATGAACAAAAATCCCAGAACCACACAGGGGGAACCTAGTGAATGACGGCAGAAAGCTGGGACTAACGTAACAAAGGCTACCGCCAGTAACACACTAAGCCGCCAGGGACTCAGATCCTGCAGTGCCAGATGTGTCCCCCTGCTTAAGCCAGTACATATCCAGACCCGTCTGAAGTTTGCTAGAGAGCATTTGGATGTTCCAAAAGAGTATTGGGAGAATGTCATATGGTCAGATGAAACCAAAGTAGAACTGTTTGGTAGAAACACAACTCATCGTGTTTGGAGGAGAGTGAATGCTGAGTTGCATCCAAAGAACATCATACCTACTGTGAAGCATGGGGGTGGCAACATCATGCTTTGGGGCTGTTTCTCTGAAAAGGGACCAGGACGACTGATCCATGTACATGAAAGAATGAATGGGGCCATGTATTGTGAGATTTTGAGTGCAAATCTCCTTCCATCAGCAAGGGCATTGAAGATGAAACGTGGCTGGGTCTTTCAGCATGACAATGATCCCAAGCACACCGCTAGGGCAACGAAGGAATTGCTTCGTAAGAAGCATTTCAAGGTCCTGGAGTGGCCTAGCCAGTCTCCAGATCTCAACCCCATAGAAAACCTTTGGAGGGAGTTGAAAGTCTGTGTTGCCCAGCGACAGCCCCAAAACATCACTGCTCTAGAGGAGATCTGCATGGAGGAATGGGCCAACATACCAGCAACAGTGTGTGCCAACCTTGTGAAGACTTCCAAAAAACCTCTGTCATTGCCAACAAAGGATATATAACAAAGTATTGAGATAAACTTTTGTTATTGACCAAATACTTATTCCCCTTACGTCCGACAGCAGCACAATATGGGGTATCTCTGCCCCTGTGTGTTGTTTAGGACAGGTGGAACCTTTAATTAGCACCAAAAAGGTGCCTCCTACTAGCCCTATAAGAGGGCACAAGAGACCTCCCTCCACTGTGTTTTTTTCTGTCCTGTGTGGGACAGGTGGACGGAGGTCTCTTGTGACCTCCCGTTGCTAGGGGTTTCATTTACTCCTGGCTTACCTTTAAGGGGTACCTTGGTCCTAAAGAAAAAAACCTCTGGTCCTTCGGGCCTTCGCCCCGCAGCGCAGCGTTATCCGGCTCATCGCTCTGCAGGCAGCGCGATCCCGGAAGTAAATAAGGAACCTCCTCGGCTGGAACTTTTCTCCGGTCCAGTGTTCCCGGGGGAAGGAAGCCTTTGCGCACCACCGCGGCCTACTTCCGGTTTCCTCGGAAAAAGTGCGGTAAGTTTGAAAATTTAAAGGCAAAATATAGAATTGATTTTTGCTGTTTGTATTTTGAGCCTCTGGCTTAGGCTTATGCTCCTCTATGTTCCATTATGGCATTTTACTTGTTTTGGTGCTGTATAAATGTTTCTATGTTGGCTTCCTCCCCTCGCTGCTGGATTACATTTAAAAGGTCTGAATGCAGTCCTTTAAAAAAAAAAAAAAGTAAGGTACCCCTTGGTTTTTTATGCAATGCTTGGCAATCTTCTTTTTTTCAGTGTCACGTGGCTGTTTAATGTTTCAGATGTTATCTTCTGCATCACGTAACGGCGATGGGCTTAGGAGGAAAAAGTCCTCTAAATTTGAACACCTAACGTGTTTGGATTGCAATATTAAAAAGCCTTTACCTGACAGCTATGATTTTACCCGCTGTCACCAGTGTCGCAGACCTCCGCCCGAAGTACCTTCTATAAGAGAGGTTGTTACTTGGGTAAAGGACTATATGGAGGAGTCTCTAAGGAGATCCGTTCTTCCATCGCCCAGTTTGCCAAGAGACCGCAGATTGAGACACAATCTTCCTTACGGATCTCTGATGAAGATTATCAGATAGTGGACGACACTCTCTCATCTGACGATTCCACTGAAGATCCCAGCAGGCCATGCTTCCCACTCGAAAAATTAAGCCAGCTGCTGAAGTCCATCTGGTCTAAGGATCGTGATGTTGATGGGGAAGCCTCCGTGTCCACCTATAGAGGGCCTAGGGTCTTCCAAGTGGACCAGACATTACAAAAATTAATGTCCTCAGAGTGGAGATGTCCTGAAAAACTTCTTGCGGTTCCTAGGAGGTTCAGCGCTTTATTCCCAGTTGCTCAGTGGGATCAATGGGGCCCTCCTCCAAGGTGGATATGGCGGTGGCTAAATTGTCCTGCCGCACTAAGGTACCATCAGATGATGGAGCAAATCTGCACGACGCCATGGACAGGCGCTTCGACAATACCTTCAAGAAGGCTTATTCAGCTGCCTCGCCCAAGACCGCTGTGGCGGTTGCGTCTTGTGAAGTGTCAGCCAAATTATATACTGACCTGATCCACCTCGAAAGGGACATCGACTCTGGAGTCTCCAGAGACGAGCTGCTAGGGTTTCTAGGCTTGGTTTCCCTGGCAGCTGAATATTTAACGGAAGCCTCCCACCATTAATTAAGGCTGGCGGCCAAATCCCTGGCACTTACCAAGAACACTGCAGCAGGAAGACCTCTATGGTAAAGACCTTGGAGAGCTGTTTTCCCCTCAAAGTATAATTTGTGCACATTACCCTTTGAGCCAGGTAGAGTCTTCGGCTGTGCCCTAGACGAGATCCTAGAGGGCTTGGCTGACAAGATGGGTAAAACTTTACCCCAGGCCTTCAGAGGTAGGTCTGGCTCTGGCCGTGGTAGAGGCTATCCGCCTTGTCGTGGACGGCAGTCCCAGAGAGGCTCTAGTTATTCCTAGAGGCGCCGGCCGGAGATTCCCGAAGTCTGATGATAAAAAAGTCAAGCCTAGCTTTTGACATCAGAAGCAGTTTCTGTGGCCGAGATTTCTGTCGAAGGTTGTGTCTCCCACTTTCTCAACTGCTGGCAGGAAAAAATTTGAGACCCATGGGTCCGGTAGGTAATCCAAAGAGGTTATGCAATCGAGTTCCTCCGTCTTCTTCAGGATCGGTTTGTGTTAACTCGCAGCCTCCCTACAATGCAGCAGACTACATTGGAATGCTCCATCCAAGAGTACATTCACAAGGGAGCCCTGGTGGAAGTCTCTTCTCTAGAAGAAGGATCCAGTGTCTATTCTCCAGTCTTCCTGATGCCAAGACCGGCAGACAAGTGGAGAATGATCATAGACTTAAGGTACCTCAACCGCTTCATCAAAAAGAAGCGCTTCCGTAGGGAAACCATAAAGTCTGTCACCACCTTACTCCTCCAAGGCGATGTTTTTAGTGACTTTGGATATAAAAGACGCCTATTTGCATATTTCTATTTACCTCCACACAGAAGGTTTTTTCTAAGGATTGCCGTAGTAGTTTCCGGCCACAGGAAGCACTTTCAATTCACAGCACTACCCTTCGGGATCTCCTCTGCTTCCCACACCTTTACAAAGGTAGTGGCCCCATAACGGCCGCCCTCAGGCTTCAGGGGATATTCTTGGTGCCTTATCTAGACGACTGATTGATAAAGGCCCAGTCAGAGTCTGTTCTGCTCCAGTACCTACAGACAGCCCTCAGAATCTGTGATGGCTTATAATCTGGAAGAAGTCAAAAACGATCCCTTCAACCCGAAGGAAGTTCCTCTGCTACTTTCTAGTTTCAGTCCGCCTGCAAATCTCCTTGACACCAGCAAGGAAGGAGAAGCTGGTTGCGGCAGTCCGGCACCTCTTCAAAAAGCCGATAGCCTCCATCAGAACATTGATGAAGATCCTGGGCTTGATGTCTTCCTCAGTGGAGGCAGTCCCATGGGCCTTGTGGCACTTACGTCCCCTCCAGAAGGAGTTACTAGAGGCTTGGGATTGCTCCCTTCTTACACTCAGCAAGAAGATTCGACTCTCCCCCAGGACCCGTCTTTCCCTCAAGTGGTGGTTGCACCTGAAAGATGGAAGGTCCACGGTCCAACCTTCTTGGACCCTGTTGACTACTGATGCATCCCTCTCGGGATGGGGAGCCCATTTGGACGAAAACTCCATAAAGGGAGTCTGGAGCGCTCCAGAAAGAAGGACTTCGTCCAACTGGAAGGAGCTCAGAGCCGTATATCGTGCCTTACTCCATTTCTCGCCTCTTCTCAAGGGAAGTGCAGTCAAAATCTGGTCAGACAACATGACCACAGTGCTGTACGTGAACAGACAGGGAGGCACCAGATCACCAACCCTCCTCAGGGAGGCAGATCTGATATTTACATGGGCAGAGAAAATCTAACCCATTTATCCGCAGTTCACATCAAGGGCTCCCTGAACATAGTAGCGGATCGGTTGAGTCAGGGTCATGCTGTATCAGGAGAATGGACACTCAATCCAGAAGTCTTTCATCAGATTACCCTGAAGTGGGGTCTTCCAGAAATAGACCTCATAGCAACCCGACTCAACGCCAAGGTGGAGACGTTCTGTTCCCTTTACCAGGAGGACAATCCCTTGGCAGTGGATGCCCTGTCCATCTCTTGGAGGTCCAGGCTGGCATACATCTTACCTCCAGTTCCAACAATACCGAAGGTATTGATGAAAATCAGACAGGACCATGTCTCTGTGATAGCCATTATTCCATTCTGGCCAAAAAGAGCTTGGTTTTCCCAACTCATGGAGATGAGTCGAGGGATATATTGGAGGCTTCCCCCCCATCCAGAACCTGGTTTCCCAAGGATCTCTGAAGTGCCAGGATCTCTGGAGATTCAACCTGACAGCCTGGAGGTTGAGCAGTCCCTACAGCAGGATAGAGGACTGTTAGAGGCCGTCCTGAAGACCCTTTCTTCTGCAAGAGCAGACTCTGCCAATAAGAGCTACCAGAGGACAGCCAAGATTTTCATGGAGTGGTGCACCAAGAAGGGTAATAATAATCTAGAACCTTCTACGGCTGATATTTTTAATTTTTCTTCAGGACGGTTGGGATAAGGGCCTTGCCCCTGCCACTTTGAAAGTGCAGATTGCGGCCCTCTCCACTCATTTGAACAGACGTCTGTCTCAGGATCCTCTGGTTGCAAGGTTCCTTAAAGTGGCAATGAGGCTAAAGCCTCGGTATAATTTCCAGTTCCCCAGTGGGACCTTGCGGTAGTCCTTGCAGGCCTGTGCAGTCCTCCATTTGAACCCTTGGAGATTACGGAGCTAAAATATTTAGCTTACCAAACCACTTTTGTTGGTTATTATATCTGCCAAAAGAGTAGGGGAACTTCAGGCTCTCTCTTCTAGAGAGCCGTACATTTGTTTTTTGCAGATAGGGTGCACCTTAGGTTTGCCTGGCTTTAACCCTAAGGTCCCCTCATACTATAATAGTATGAGGGGAGGTGGAAAGTAAGTAGAAGCAAAATCTTCTTTGGTGAAGATCCGCCGGTTACAGAGGAAGTCATTGAGGTGGTGAAACCGAGTGTTCCTCCACCAAATGAATACCTCGGGGGACAGGCCAGGAGGGAAGAGAGGGTTATAAAAGATGGCAAAATGGGGCTTTGTAGTCCACACTTAAAACAAACTCTCTGCCACAATTGCAGCATGTAATTGGTTACCTTGGCTACAGGGATGGTGCGAGCTGCTGACCGCAGGGCCCAAAGCAAGGCCTGCAGAGAAGCAGGGGCTACCAGTGTCAATTTTAATGTGATCCATTGTGGATGGTCGGTTAAGGTATGGATAGAACTTAGCTGGGAGAGACTAGCAGCAACATAGTATTTATAAAGGTGAGGTATTGACAACCCTCCTATTCTCTTATGGAGATACATAATGTGTCTGTAAATATGTGGCCGTTTATAGGCCCAAATAAAATTAAAAATTTCTTTCTGAAGGGAGTCTAAGGAGGAGGAGTTCACCAGGGTTGAAAGGCTGTGGAAGTAATAAAGGATGCAAGGTAAAGTAACCATCTTGACTGAATGGACTCTACCTATCCAAGAGATGGTGGGGAAAGGTAAGCAATAAGATCTTTTAAAAGCTTTGGGAGCAGTGTTGCATAGTTCCATTTGAAATGGGCGTCTAAAGATTTGCAGAGATTAATGCCTAAGTGAGGCAAATATTTATCCCTAGTCTGATAGCTGAAATTTAAAGCAATGTGGCCAGCGGGTTATTAGATTGTAGAATTTCTGATCTGTTAAGGCATTTAATCTACTCTGTAATTTTTACCATGCACAGCTCAAGGTCCAAGACCTGCACAGTAACAAGCTTCTGAAGCAGATGGATCAAAGTAGAGTTGTCTCAGCTAAGAGTAGAAAAAGTGACAAGAGGTGCTGTCAAAGACATGAGTATATTCAACCTATCTGCAGGAACATGATCACTAATCACAATGGAATGGTCCTTAATGATACAGACTATTGTGACCTTGCGTATGAGGCACACTTTTTTTACTTTATCCCTGTCTTCCAAGAGCTACAACTTTTTTTTTATTTTTCCATTGACGTAGCCATATGACAAGCTGTATTCTTTAATGGAGCCATTTTGGGGTACATATAATGCACTCAAAAAATTCTTTTTGTGGAGGGAATAGAAAAAAAACGGTAAGTCTTATTTTTTTTTATTTTTTGCATTCTAGCAATTTATAAATGACACTTTAACTTTATTCTATGGGTCAGTCCAATTAAAGCGATACCCAAATTATAGTGTTTTTTTTTTTACATGTTACTACTTTTGTATTAAAAACACATTTTTAAAATTTTCTTTTGCATATACTAAGAGCCATAACTTTTTAATTTTTCATTGACCTGTAATTCTGCACTCAATCACCATGACGACAATATCTATCAATGAGCACTCACTGCCTCTGGTGTTATCAGGTTAAAGTGACGTTTATGGCATAAGCACAAGATAATTAAACACGTAAAAGATTAGGCCAATAATAATAAGGTCAATGAATACTATATGGTGCAAAGGCAATATACCCAAAACAAAAAATATTGAAAGCACCAATACAAAAAATGAAAAATATAACAATGAACAATTTTATTCACCAGCCAGGGGCGTAACTACCGGGGTAGCAGTGGTAGTGGCTGCCACAGGACTCAGGACATTCGCTTTTTTTTTTTTTAATAGGCCATTACCTGCTGGAGTAACCCCAGCAAGTAACAGGCCCTATTTACTTAACAATCCCCGCTCCTGCCCATGGCCGCCTGCGCTTCCCATTCTGCAGAGGTGGCTGTGAGCAGGAGCGGGGATTGCTAAGTGATGCTGCGGACCACGAACCCCACAAACTCTGCTATCATTATACTCGGGGGGCTTTTCAGACCCCCGAGTATAATGATCGGAGGGCCAGGGGAGGTGAGGGAACATAAAAAACACTAATTTACCTCTCCTACGATTGAAGATAGAGGGGAGTGTGCCGGGGCCAGGAAGAGGTAGGGAACATTGTTTTTTTTGTTTGTATCCTCCCCTGGGTCTCCGATCATTATACTATGGGGTCTGAAAAGACCCCAGAGTATAATAATTGTTCATGGGTGGTCCACAATGGGGCATAATACTGTGTGCAGGAGCCACTATTTGCATAATACTGTGTGCAGGGGCCACTATGGGGCATACTACTGTATGCAGGGGCCACTATGGGGCATAACACTGTGTGCAGGAGCCACTATGGGGCATAATAGTGTGCGCAGGAATGCGGTTTGTGCGGGGGGGGGGTTGAAGGGGGCCCATGTCAAATGTTCGCCTTGGGGCCCAGCCAATCCTAGTTATGCCACTGTTACCAGCGATGGATAAAACACCCCATACATGTTAAATACATTTAAAAGTATAAGCCTGTATACCCAATTTCCCAAAGGGGTGTGCACATAATAGAGCAAAGACCCCCACAACATCAACAGCATTCTGGCCACAAAAATAATAAAACTTATTCTCCATGAAATGTATAAGAACAATAAATACAAAATAACAATAAATAAAAATCCCATAATAACACAAAAGTAACCCTAATCTACCAATAATAAATACATCACCATGAGGAAAAAAAAAATAACAAGTGGTCAAAAAGAAAGCTGTATACACGCCCCACATGTATCGCCACTACATGTGGCTTTCTGAAGGGTTCTCAAGAAATGCAATAAATGTCTGATAGCTGAAGCACTGTAGATACCCTGAACCACATCTCGGCTGATCATGTAGTCAGGCATGTGTGTGTCTCTCTCTTCTGTTCTATAGGAGTTCTAAGTCCACAGTTTCTACCATTAATTTTTGACTGTGATTAATCAGAAACAGAAAGAAAACTTAAAGGGGTTGTCTCATTATGGACAATTATTCCCTATCCACAGGATAGGAGATAAGTGGCTGATCGCTGGGGGCTCGATCACCAAGTTCCCTATTGATCTGAAGTACCGAAAGTTCCTCTAAGGCCTCCTTGTGAATGGAGTGCCAATGCGCTTGCATGACTGGTACTCCATTTACTTCTATGTGGCTGCAGGTGCTGCCAGAGATTACAGTCCCGGCATCCCCATAAAAGTGAATGGAATGCCAGTCACACAAGCGGGCTGGTGCTCCAATCACAAGGAGGCCTTAATGGGACTTTTGGTCTCCCATCCTCTGGATCACTGGAGGGGCCCGCCAATTGTGCCCCCAGCAATCGAACACTTATCCCCTGTCCTGTCGGAATACGTTAGGATTCAGATGCAAGGCCACAATAACATGGTGGATAAGAACATGCTTTAGGAGAGCAGCAGCAGAAATGGGCTGACAACTGCAAGCAGTAGAATATGCTACCTTAAACGCAACACACCTCTGCGAGCCAAGACCGGCCCTAGACGCCTTCACCAGAGCTCCTCGCAAGAAGAGATGGACTTTGTCTGAATCTGGAGACCGGAATTGTCACCAAAACAGAAAAGTGTATTACAAATGAATGCAATGCAGAAAAAACCAAACACCAAAAAAAAATCAAACACTTACTCATAGGGACAGAGAACACAGAATGGTCGTCAAATCACAGGTCAGCAGCTGAAGAGGGCAACGAGAAACCAAATTGGGAGACAAAGTCAGGTCCAGTAAACAAGCCAAAAGTCGAATCCAATCGGGAACGCCAAAACCAAATCGCTAGACAGAGAGGAATCCAAAAACATAGCCAGAGGTCAGTATAGGAGTAGTCAATACAAAGTCAGGAGCAAACTGGAGTAGAAATCAGAGCTAATAGTCCACATGAGTCAGAAGGGCGTGACCTTATATAGGCCTCCTCTGCTGCTAACTGGACCAAGCCAGGAAGCCTCTGGAAATGTAAAAGATTCACAGGTTGCCCAGGCAATGTTAAAGGTGCAGCAGCCGAATAGAGAATCCTGAAAGAATAGGTGTCCATAATGGGACAACCCCTTTAAAGAATTTCAAAGTGAGTGATCTGAGCTGATTTTATAGTACATGCCCCATTGTATAGTCCCAGTTAGATCTGTTTGCCAAGTGTTTTCTAGCCTGATAAAGGTATATGAGTACAGAATTGCATATTGTCCCACAGTTGAGGTATCTTGATGCAGATAAAGAAGAGCTGAAGCTACAGAAGAGGCGCGACCAGGTTCTTTAAAAACGGTGCAAAAGGTTGAGAGAAACAACTGCAGATCTGAAGTTTCCAGTTCTCCACATCCACAAAGAGTATTAGCTCAAGAAAGCATCTGACCAGAATGTTGGGACACTGAATGCCTCTTTCACACGATGTATATAACTCAAAGTGAATAATATCACAAGGCATTATGGGAAAGGAGCTGGGGAGCTCATGCGCCCTCTATTGGATGTAACAGATCCTCAATTTGCTTTTGACTCACCGAGCCTTGAGACAGCAAAAGGGATCTTAGCCAAGCCAATTTCACTTATCTGCATACAGCGCTGTTTCCGGATTGTTGTCCTTCATCAGTACAGAGCAAAGTGAATTGGCTGGCTTAGTGGGAGGCAATGAGTGGGTTAGGGACAAGAATCTCTCACATTGAGGAGAGCACCAGTGAAGGTGTGTAGAGATTTTAATTGCCTTTTGCCCTCTACTTAGCATCTACATATCACAAGGCATTATGGGAAAGGAGCTGGGGAGCTCATGCGCCCTCTATTGGATGTAACAAAGTGAATAAGACACTGATTCAGGAATCCACAATGTGCTTTAGAGTCTCCTATTTATTCAGTAGACAAGCAGCACACTCTTCTATTTTAACAGTGGTAATTTCCCAAGGGGACCGGCAAACACAATATCACGTGGGAAGGAACGGGGCATCACTCCAGAAGTTCGATTCGGCAGTTCGATTCGAAAGTTCGAAAAAAATTCACTTCGATCCGAATTACTTCGCGGCGAATATTGCTAAAAAAACAGCTATTTCCTAGCTTCAGAGAGCCTGTATATTGGTGTAGAACACTGTGCCTTGCAGTAACACGCATAGGGAGCCTACTGTGGTAGTCAAACAATACTGTGAGTCTGAATGACACGCACATGACAGGCATCGCTCTTAGAATCGATGCACACTTCACTTATTTGGACAGTTACGGGGCCAAAACTGACCAACTAACTCAAGTGTGAACTCAGCCTTACATGTCCATGTTAGTGCCAGGTAGAAAGAACCGTGCAGAGACCCAACATCCTACTGTAGAGTGAAAGAGCGCACTCCTTTTACACCCTCGTTTGCAGATTCCACATAGATGTCTACAGAGTGGCAAGGCAATGTGGAGTTTGCAGCAGCATGAGGATGCCACAGAGTGGCAAGGCGATATAATGTGGAGTTGGCAGCAGCATGAGGATGCCATTCACTGACCCAGTGGCAGCGGCATAAGGAGTACACAGAGTTACCCAGTGGGAAGCAGCATGAGGAGGACATACAGTGACCCAGTTCCTCCCCTGTGTGACTTTGTTCACCCAGGCAAGCAAGGTGTAGAACAGTGTGACACCGCTGTGCCCTGCACATGTGGTATGCTGGAGGAGTATACACCTTATTTAAAGGTTTTTATTAGTGTGGAAAACCATAAGGAGGGCCATATTCGCCATTTTGTTCCCAGTATAAAGTTGCAGGCCATTTATCAATACAGTATTGTGAATAATTCAATAATTTGGAGCCACAAATCTCTGCCTTTATCACGCTTTTGTTACAGGTGTTCATTAGTGGGGAAAGAAATAAGGGGCATATTTGCCGTTCTCTTCAAAGTAGAAAATAACAGGCCTTTTTGCCCTTTACAATTAAGTTTTTTCATCGAACAGTATGTCAGACAGAGAATCGAGAGGCCATGCACAGGGGAGGGCCGCAGGCCTAAATATTTCTGGTGCAAGCACATGTCGCAGCAGAGTAAGGGGGCGTGGCAGCAGGGGTCAGTTTCAGAGGCCTGAGCTCCCAGTGTCAAGTAGCGGTCGTGTCTTGACCAGCAACCCAACAGTTGTAGACTGGTTGACTCGGTCATCCAATTCATCCCAAGTCACATCAGACACCCCCAACAAAGAGTCTGTGGGTTTGTCAGACACAACCCTTAGTTGGCATAGCAGGCCCTGTGCCCTCACCTGTCCTCAACCTGCCTCTGTCCTTTTCTGTTCTCTCAGCTAGAGAAGTACTCTATGCTGTGGGCTCAGAACCACTGTACAGTAAGGAGGACGTATTATTATTATTTATTATTATTGTTTATTTATATAGCACCATTAATTCTATGGTGCTTTACATTTGAGGGTTAACATACGGTACACAAGATATACAAAACAGATAATACTAACAGTGACCAACTGGCACAGTGGCATACAGGGCCCTGCCCGCAAGGGCTTACAAGCTATGAGGGAAGAGGGACAGAGACAGAAGGTGGGGGTAGAGGCTGTTCAGGTGGTGGTGTGGTGACAGTAGCGTTATTAGAGGTTGTAGGCGAGTCTTCAGGGCCTTCTTGAAGCTTGTGATTGTGGGGGTCAGTCTTATGTGTCTTGGTAACGAGTTTCAGAGTATGGGGGATGCATGGGAGAAGTCTTGGAGACGGTTGTGTGAAGAGCAGATAAGAGCAGAGCAGAGTAGTAGGTCTTTGGAGGATCGGAGGTGTGGGCAGGTAGCGGGAGATTAGGTCGGAGATATATGGAGGGGACAGGTTGTGGATGGCTTTGTATGTCAGCGTTAGTAATTTGAACTCTATTCTCTGGGCAACGGATAGCCAGTAAAGGGATTGGCAGAGGGGAGCGGCTGATGAGGAACAGGGGGAGAGGTGTATTAAGCGAGCGGTGCAAATTAAGGTGGAGAGTTCCAAGCTGTCATTTCTTTGCCAAAAAGGCAGTACCATCCCTGCACAAATATGTAGAAGAGAAGGTGGGCCAGTCCTTGAGCCTGTTGATGTCTACCAGAGTGCACGGCAGCGCCAACGTGTGGAGCTGTAACTACGGTCAAGGAGAATATATGTCATTTACGGCCCACTGGGTTAATGTGGTGCCTGCCCAGACACACCAGCAACTTGGACAGGTGACGCCGCTTCTGCCTCCACGTTCTTACACCGTTGGTCTTGCAACAATGTCAGCCTCATTCTCCACTGTCTCCTCAGCCTCCACTGCAGGGACAATTCACAGTGCTCCTCCAGCATATCACATGTGCAGGACACAGCAGTGTCACGCTGTTCTACACCTCATTTGCCTAGGCGAACGGAGTCACACAGGGAAGGAACTGCTCTGTGTCCTTCCTCAAGAAATTGAATCCTGGCTTTCTTCGCGATACCTCAAAATCGGAACCATGGTGACCGACAACGGGAAGAACATGGTGTCGACGCTTCGTCAAGGAGGGCTGAGACATGCGCCCTGCATGGCGCACGTGTTCAATCTGGTTGTCAAGCGTTTCCTTAAGTGTTCCACCCATCTGCAAGACATCCTAAAAATGTCAAGGAAACTTTGTGTGCACTTCAGATGCCGATGAACAGGCTCCTTGAGCTGCAGCGGCAGAACGGCCTCCCACAACATAGGCTGATATGCGATGTTTCCACCCGTTGGAATTCCACCCTCCATATGTTGGATCGACTATATTAATAGAGAAAAGCCATAAACGATTTCTTTATGATCCAAGCGGACAGAGGTACTCCCCTGTGTACAGTTGTGCTAAAAAGTTTACATACCCCGCCAGATTTTTTTTGTTTTTTGGCCTTTTTTCAGAGAATATGAATGATAACACAAAAACTTTTTCTCCACTCATGGTTAGTGGTTGGTTGAAGCCATTTATTGTCAAACTTCTGTGTTTTCTCTTTTTAAATCATAATGACAACCAAAAACATCAAAATGACCCTGTTCTAAAGTTTACATACCCAGTTCTTAAGACCGTGTATTGCCCCCTCTAACATCAATGACAGCTTGAAGTCTTTTGTGGTAGTTGTGGATGAGGTTCTTTATTTTCTCAGATGGTAAAACTGCCCATTCTTCTTGGCAAAAAGTCTCCAGTTCCTGTAAATTCCTGGGCTGCCTTGCATGTACTGCACGCTTGAGATCTCCCCAGAGTAGCTCAATAATATTGAGGTCAGGAGACTGAGATGGCCACTCCAGAACCTTCACTTTCTTCTGCTGTAGCCAATGACAGGTCGACTTGGCCTTGTGTTTTGGATCGTTGTCATGTTGGAACGTCCAAGCATGTTCCATGTGCAGCTTCCTGGCTGATGAGTGCAAATTTGCCTAAAGTATTTGCTGATAACGTGCTGTATTCATCTTTTCTTTAACTTTGACCAAGTTTCCTGCGCCTTTAGCACAACTGTAACTTTAACGTTAGTGGCAGCTCATGCGCGACACCTGCCGTTTGCTCGTTCCCTTTGAGGAGGCCACTTTGTTAGTCAATCGCCAAGACTACGAGATGAACAATGTCATTCCACTGATTCGCATCCTTGAAAAGATGCATTTCAATCTGGCTGTTCAGGGGACTGGAGATGTGGCGTCTACATCTCAAGGTCACATGAGCCCTGTGGGGGCTGAACTGGAGGAGGTGGAGGAGGACATTGGAGCACAAACAATGTGTAGCCAAATGGGTGGAGAGGAGGAGCAGGAGCAACCAGAACAGCCAGAGGGAGATGAGGAGGATGAGGCAGATGACCCAGACACACCGTGGCAGTATGCAGTGGAGATGGATGCAGGGAGTCCTTCGGACTCACTTGCACAAATGGCCCGAAGCATGCTGACTTCCTCGTGCAGTGACAGCCGAATTGTCACCATTCGGCAGAGGGATGACTACTGGCTCTCCACCATGTTAGACCCTCGCTACCGGGGAAAAATGGGGGCCTTTTTTATACCCGCTGAGAGGGAGGACAAACTGAACTACTATAGAGATATCCTATGTAGTAAGTTGGCTGCTGCCTATCTGTGCCATCGTCCATACTCTCGCATGTCTGACTGGGGGGTCCCTGAGATCTCAACTTGCACTGGCATGGCAGCTGTGGGGGGGGGGGGGGTGGCAGGAGCAGTATCGACTCCATCAGTAGCAGCCTGAGCCTAGAGTCGCTGATGAGTAGCTTTTTTCACCCGCATAGTGAAGAAGCTGCTCATCAGCAGCTAGACACAGAGCAGAAGTCTAACCAGCAGGTGGTGGCATACTTAGAGTGTACCCTGCCACCCGTCATCGAAGATCTGCTGGACTACTGGGCAGCCAAACTGGATTTGTGGCCCCAACTGGACGAATTTGCCCTGGAAAAGCTGTCCTGCCTGGCCAGTAGTGTGGCATCAGAGCAGGTGTTTAGTGTGGCGGGGGCCATAGTTACCCCAAGGAGAAGTCGTCTGTCCACCCAAAATTTGGAGAGACTGACCTTTGTGAAGATGAATCAGGTGTGGATCAGCCAGGATTTCCACCCACCAATGCCTGATGCAGCAGATTAAATGATACATGCTGCCTCACCACACTCTTCCACTGGTTCACTGTATGGCCTCCTAAGGCTGTTGCTAACTACACACTATAGAGACATGCTATGTAACAAGTTATACCATGGAAAAATGGGGGTCTTTTTTTACACCCGCTGAGAGGGAGGACAAACTGAACTACTATAGACATGCTATGTAGCAAGTTGGCCGCTGTCTACCTGCGCCATCGTCCATCCTCTCGCATGTATGACTGGGGGGGCCCTGAGATCTCAACTTCCACTGGCATGGCAGCTGTGGGAGGGGGTGGGGTTGGAGGGAGCAGTATCGGCTCCCTCAGCACAATGGGAACAAAATGGCGAATATGGTCCTCCTTATGGGTTTAGACACTAATAAACACCTTTAAATAAGTGATAATAACCGCTAAGAATTATTGAATTATTATTGACAATACTGTTTTAAAAATGGCCTGCAACTTTATACTGGTAACAAAATGGCGAATATGGTCCTTTTTATGGGTTTAGACACTAATAAACACCTTTAAATAAGTGATAACCGCTAAGAATTATTGAATTATTATTGACAATACTGTTTTTAAAAATGGCCTGCAACTTTATACTGGTAACAAAATGGCGAATATGGTTGTTATGTCTTTTCCTACGTTAAAGGATTTTTTTACAGATACTTGCAGATATTATTGGATGATAATTCAGTTTTCTTTGACACAATAGTACTGACTAATGTTATGCTTTGGAAGAACAGTGACTAAGCCCCTTATAGTAAACACTTTTAAAAAGGCTTTTTTTACATATACGTGCAAATATTATTGGATGATAATTCAGTTTTCTTTGGCACAAAAGTACTGACTAATGTTATGCCTTGGAAGAACAGTGACTAAGCCCCTTTAAAAAAGCGTTTTTTACAGATATGTGCAGATATTAGTGTATGATAATTCACTGTTTTTTGCTGTACTGCACTGCAAAAGGCTTGTTGTGTTCCACCTTGAAGACACAGATATGAGTAATGAGCAGCAGTATAACGGCAGTGAGTGCTGCAATGTGAATTGTGCTGCAAATTCTTGTTGTAAATGACCCTGCAACCACCCCAAATTCTTCTCTTAATTCCTTCCTATCCTTCCCTTACACTTGTAATCCTCTTTCCCTAGCTCCTGCTGACGTCTGTCCCTACAGAAAGAGCGATGTAGAATGACTGTAACTAAAATGGTCGAGGGTTTTTATAGGGCTGTGACATCACAGGTCCAGCTGACTGCTCATTAGCTGCATGCTTGGCATTGTGGGTGATCCCGCGCTCCCAGAGTCCCTTCCCCCTTGTCCTAACATGTGCGGTGGCCATTTTATAAAAAAATTCGATTCGATGCATCGAAGCGTGAGGAAATCCAGAATCGTGGCGAATCGAAGATTTCCTGAAATTCGGATCGAATTCCATTTCTGCAGAATCGATTCGCTCATCTCTAAAAATAATCAACCAAAAATTAGACATCAAGTTGGTATGCCACATGCGGTAATATATTCAGATACAGAACATCCAATTCAGAAGTTGGTACGTGTATAGCAAAAATCAATACAGTGCAATGTTTTGGTCAAGACTGCCCTTCCTCAGGCTTAGTATGTGCTGGATAAAGTTCCAGAGAAGGCTGAAATAGACTGATAAGGAAAGACCAGGGGTGGGACCAGGTGTAAAGCCTGTATTGTGGGAATACATAGGAAAGCAGCACCATGTGCTTAATTCAGAGGCAGAAACAGATGCAAACTGAGCACGAATGCTGCAGCTTGCGGTGAGGCTAGAGCAGGTGTTGCAAGGTTCTCCATTTGGGTAGCAATTGAATGCAAAAACTGAAACAGCTGCACTTGGTGGTCACACTGTCTTCCAAATTCATGATAAAAATCTTGCAAAGAGGCTATTGGCTTGGCAGCGGTGTCCATGGCCTGAGCAAACTATAACTGACAGCAGATCATTGACCCTCCTGCGGGCATTGTCTAAGTGGTCCCCTGGTTTTCACCCTTTAACCCTTTCCCTGCCAACCACGTATCTATACTTCCTCCCGGGGTGACACTTTCCTAGCCGAGGACGTATCTAATATGTCTTTACTACTAATGCCCATATCTCAGGGTTGGTTAGGGTTGTGAAGATTATTTTGGATTAATTTTAAAGATGTGAATCTCATCTTTAAAATGATACCAAGATCTTCATGATAGCCCTTACAAATCAAGAGCGAATCACTGTTAAAAATTCTATTTGGCATTGAGATCCCATTGCAGATCATGAAGTTCTTGGTATCATTTTAATGAAGAGATTCTCCAAAATCATCTTCATAGCCCTCACCAATCCTGAGATATAGGGTTCTAAAGTGTGTGTCCCCCCCCCGCCTCAGGTAGCATCTTAAGAACTGCGGTAGGTAGAAGGAGGGGGGAGGAGCAGCCCTGAAGACTGCACAGAGATGATAAATCATCATCATCATCTGTGCATAACCTGTATGTGACCCCAGGGGGAGTGTAGCAGGGACTTCTGTCCATGTTATCCCCTCCCCAATCAATCAGAGAGCATACTGTCCTTTTGCTCTCTAATTGTCACATAGAGGGATTATGTAATACCCCTCTAAGCCTTATTATTATTATTATTCTTATATAATACCCCTCTGAATATAACCAGGAAGTTTATTGGCGCTGTCACCCAGACATTTACCATTGTCCAGGTTGCAGCGCCAAAAGAGTTGCACTAAACACTTACACAACACATACACAAAGTCATCAATAAAGTTTACATTTCACCCTGTCCATACCTGATATTTCTAGAGTAAAATACACTTCTCTAGCAATAACTGTTACACACTAAAATAATAGCAATAACGATTACTAGAGATAAACGTATAAAATTACTACAATTTTTATAGGGGGATAAAAAATTATATTTTTATGTAAACTCCTATTTGATTTGCATGCACAAAATTGGTTGGTGCATTTCTGCGATTTTGGCATTTCTTTAACACCTGCACCTGTAAATATATATATGTGTGGTATGTATGAATTCCTCACATATTGCAGTTTTTTGGAAAGTACATTTTGTTTGCAGAAAGGGGCTGCTTGAGCATACACTTTAGTGGAAAATTTGAATTTTTGTGCTATTTTTGCTTGTAATCTCTGTTTGCTGCAAAGTTGCATGAAGGTGGTTGTATATATAAAATATTAAGCTGTGTTTTTATATACTGTATGCTGTGCAATCTCAAAAAAGTTAGATTTTGGTATCACAGTCACAGTTTGCTAGGTGCAGTATAGATTTTCAACATAGTGAATAACAGCAAAATCTTGCTTGTCTTCTGTATGTGTTTTTGAGAGTACAAGATCTGGTTGCTCCAGCTACTGGAGGTGCAAAATTTCCGGAGATGCCTGGCAGTGAAAAGGTTAACCCCTATACAGGGATCTGGTCTTTCCTGCAGCTTCTGGACAGTCTATGATATCTATGGCTGGTTGGTAACTGGTTATATTTTTTCATCCCCCTTTGTGCTTATTTTCTTTTTGATAGTGGATTAGTATTTGGATATAACATTGTTTATATATGGTGCTTTTTATAGAATATATTTTTGATCGATTTATATTTATTATTAGTTTGTAAATGATCTTTGGATATATGGAATTACTTATACAGTGGGGAAAAAAAGTATTTAGTCAGTCACCAATTGTGCAAGTTCTCCCATTTAAAAAGTTGAGAGAGGCCTGTAATTGTCATCATAGGTAGACCTCAACTATGAGAGACAAAATGATAAAACATATCTAGAAAATCACATAGTCTGATTTGTTAAGAATGTATTTGCAAATTATGGTGGAAAATAAGTATTTGGTCAATAACAAAAGTTCTTCTCAATACTTTGTTATATATCCTTTGTTGGCAATGACAGAGGTCAAACGTTTTCTGTAAGTCTTCACAAGGTTGGCACACGCTGTTGCTGGTATGTTGGCCCATTCCTCCATGGAAAATAAGTATTTGGTCACCTACAAACAAGCAAGAATTCTGGCTCTCACAGACCTGTAACTTCCTCTTTAAGAGGCTCCTCTGTCCTCCACTCATTACCTGTAGTAATGGCACCTGTTTGACATTGTTATCAGTATAAAAGACACCTGTCCACAACCTCAAACAGTCACACTCCAAACTCCACTATGGTGAAGACCAAAGAGGTGTGGAAGGACACCAGAAACAAAATTGTAGACCAGCACCAGGCTGGGAAGACTGAATCTGCAATAGGCAAGCAGTTTGGTGTGAAGCAACTGTGGGAGCAATAATTAGAAAATGGAAGACATACAAGACCACTGATAATCTCCCTCGATCAGGGGCTCCACGCAAGATCTCATCCCGTGGGGTCAAAATGATCACAAGAACGGTGAGCAAAAATCCCAGAACCACACAGGGGGACCTAGTGAATGACGGCAGAAACCTGGGACTAATGTAACAAAGGCTACCGTCAGTAACACACTACGCTGCCAGGGACTCAGATCCTGCTTAAGCCAGTACATATTGCATCCAAAGAACACCATAGCTACTGTGAAGCATGGGGGTGGCAACATCATTCTTTGGGGGTTGTTTCTCTAGAAAGGGACCAGGACGACTGATCCATGTACATGAAAGATTGAATGGGGCTATGTATCGTGAGATTTTGAGTGCAAACCTCCTTCCATTAGCAAGGGCATTGAAACGTGGATGGGTCTTTCAACATGATAATGATCCCAAGCACACCGCCAGGGCAACGAAGGAGTGGCTTTGTAAGAAGCATTTCAAGGTCCTGGAGTGGCCTAGCCAGTCTTCAGATCTCAACCCCATAGAAAGCTTTGGAGGGAGTTGAAAGTCCATGTTGCCCAGCGACAGCCCCAAAACATCACTGCTCTAGAGGAGATCTGCATGGAGGAATGGGCCAACATACCAGCAACAGTGTGTGCCAACCTTGTGAAGACTTACAGAAAACGTTTGACCTCTGTCATTGCCAACAAAGGATATATAACAAAGTATTGAGATGAACTTTTGTTATTGACCAAATACTTATTTTCCACCATAATTTGCAAATAAATTCTTTTAAAATCAGACAATGTCATTTTCTGGATTTGTTTTCTCATTTTGTCTCTCATAGTTGAGGTCTACCTATGATGTCAATTACAGGCCTCTCTCATCTTTTTAAGTGGGAGAACTTGCACAATTGGTGGCTGACTAAATACTTTTTTTTCCCACTGTATATCAACTATTTCTTTCCCCACTGACACTGAACAACAAGCTGTACAAGTTTTACAGGACCTTTTGGATGAGCAGACCACAAATTCATCAAGCAAGTTTCCTCCATCTATTATTCCTCCATTTAAAAAATTTCCACCGTTAACTATGGCCAATAACGTGGATCTTTTCGTTCAGTTAGTTAGTGCAGATATGCATTGTATACCTACCCGTATCATGAACGATAATTGTACTCCACAATATAGAAAAGCAATTAGGGAGTTATCACAAATGAAAGAAGTGGTTATAAAACAAACCGATAAAGGCGGCAATGTAGTCCTTTGGCCCAAGTCTATGTATAAAAAGGAAGCTTTGCGTCAATTGAAAAATGGTTCCTGCTATAAGAAACTTATGTGCAATCCTTTGCAGAAATTTTCTTCTGATTTACTTCTTTTATTACAGATGGCAGTGGAAAAAGGCATTCTTAATCAAAAACAGCTATCATATTTAATGCCGGAGTTTCCTTCCTGTGCGACATTTTATATGTTGCCCAAAATTCATAAAAATTCTACTTGCCCTCCAGGACGTCCAATTGTTTCAGGTGTGGGCAGCCTCTGTGATTCCATCTGCAAATTTATTGACCACCATTTAAAACCCTTAGTTGAGATTCTCCCTTCTTTTGTTAAGGACACTATTGACATCCTTTCTAAAATTGATTGGAGTACAGTTGGAATGTGATATGCTCTTAGTAACCTGCGATGTGGAATCCCTTTATACAGCCATCAGACATGAAGATGGCATATATGCAGTTCAAGCATTTATTGAAATGTCTGATATGGATCAGGAACTAGGTGAGTTTATCATTTCCTTATTACGGTTTGCTTTAACACATGTTTTTTTTTTCTTTTTGATGGATCCATCTACCTACAGCTCCATGGAACTGCTATGGGGGCGTCTTGTGCGCCCTCTTATGCATATTTGTTCCTGGGGCTGTGGGAGAGGTGTGTTTTTTTGACTGAACCCATACCTTTAATTGAACACGTCCACCATTGGTGGCATTACATTGATGATGTTCTGTTGATCTGGCAGGGTTCTCTTGGTGATTTGGAACAATTTACACCAATTGTGCAAGTTCTCCCACTTAAAAAGATGAGAGAGGCCTGTAATTGACATCATAGGTAGACCTCAACTATGAGAGACAAAATGAGAAAACATATCTAGAAAATCACATTGTCTGATTTTTTAAGAATTTATTTGCAAATTATGGTGGAAAATAAGTATTTGGTCACCTACAAACAAGCAAGATTTCTGGCTCTCACAAACCTGTAACTTCTTCTTTAAGAGCCTCCTCTGTCCTCCACTCATTAACTGTAGTAATGGCACCTGTTTGAAATTGTTATCAGTATAAAAGACACCTGTCCACAACCTCAAACTCCACTATGGTGAAGACCAAAGAGCTGTGGAAGGACACCAGAAACAAAATTGTAGACCTGCTCCAGGCTGGGAAGACTGAATCTGCAATAGGCAAGCAGCTTGTTGTGAAGAAATCAACTGTGGGAGCAATAATTAGAAAATGGAAGACATACAAGACCACTGATAATCTCCCCCGATCAGGGGCTCCACGCAAGATCTCACCCAGTGGGGTCAAAATGATCACAAGAACAGTGAGCAAAAATCCCAGAATCACACGGGGGCACCTAGTGAATGACCTGCAAAAATCTGGGACTAACATAACAAAGGCTACCGCCAGTAACACACTACGCCACCAGGGACTCAGATCCTGCAGTGCCAGACGAGTCCCCCTGCTTAAGCCAGTACATATCCGGGCCCGTCTGAAGTTTGCTAGAGAGCATTTGGATGTCCCAGAAGAGTATTGGGAGAATGTCATATGGTCAGATGAAACCAAAGTAGAACTGTTTGGTAGAAACACAACTCGTCGTGTTTGGAGGAGAGTGAATGCTGAGTTGCATCCAAAGAACACCATACCTACTGTGAAGCATGGGGTGGCAACATCATGCTTTGGGGCTGTTTCTCTGCAAAGGGACCAGGACGACTGATCCGTGTACATGAAAGAATGAATGGGGCCATGTATCGTGAGATTTTGAGTGAAAACCTCCTTCCATCACCAAAGGCATTGAAGATGAAACGTGGCTGGGTCTTTCAGCATAACAATGATCCCAAGCACACCGTCAGGGCAAGGAGTGGCTTCGTAAAAAGCATTTCAAGATCCTGGAGTGGCCTAGACTGTCACCAGATCTCAACCCCATAGAAAACCTTTGGAGGGAGTTGAAAGTCCGTGTTGCCCAGCGACAGCTCCAAAACATCACTGCTCTAGAGGAGATCTGCATGGAGGAATGGGCCAACATACCAGCAACAGTGTGTGCCAACCTTGTGAAGACTTACAGAAAACGTTTGACCTCTGTCATTGCCAACAAAGGATATATAACAAAGTATTGAGATGAACTTTTGTTATTAACCAAATACTTATTTTCCACCATAATTTGCAAATAAATTCTTTAAAAATCAGACAATGTGATTTTCTGGATATGTTTTCTCATTTTGTTTCTCATAGTTGAGGTCTACCTATGATGTCAATTACAGGCCTCTCTCATCTTTTTAAGTGGGAGAACTTGCACAATTGGTGTCTGACTAAATACTAATACACTGTATATTGGGGAAGAGGGGGCCCACAAATTTTACCGGTATAGGGCCCTAAAATTCCTGATGGCAGAATAGAATAAAAGGCATAGTATAGTGCTAAAAGGCAGAATAAGAGGAAGATAACAGTTGAATAAGAAACAAAACAGGTAGGGACATTTATTTTTCAAATACAATGTAGAGGTAGTGAAGGGTCCCTGGCAAAATTCTCATCCAAAACTAGGTGTCGCATTCAGAAAGTTTAGGACCAATGATCTGATCACTAAGAGATGCTAGTACTCAGGAAGAGAACCAGAGAAGGGTGGAAATATCCAGGTGAGTAGGGCTCAGAACATGAGCCATAGAAGTGTCTCTACTCACACTGGAGAGGGAGATGGTACTGATGAGTCTGGAGTAGTTCAGGTACCAGAACCAGTGCTGGGTGAGAAGACTGCAACCTGTCTAAAACTGAAATCATGGGAGAATTGGTTTCCTGGGAGAATGGCATGGTAGATGTGTGACGGCTTTTATCTCCACATTAGTACACAGCAGGGACAGTGGAAGCCAGAGAATAGAGACTCACATGAGGAAACTCAGCTTGCTGTCCAGTTTTAGGGTCAGGGGTCCCCAGGAATAAGAGGTGACCCACAATGATCACATGAAAAAGAGTCCTCCAGACAATGTGATAAACTGTCTTACAAGTTCACTCTATGACACAGGACTTTGTGACTGTAAAGGTCATAAATGATCAGTTGCCTGGTACAATTAATATTCATTGGACTTGCCCCCTAATTAATCCACTATCCAGTTACCCACAAAGGACTTGAATTATGAACCGGAATGGCAGCTCTGAAACCTGAGGTGTGATGAATTGCATGTATGTTATACTGTCTCGTTATGTTTTCACTTGTGTGTTCATTGTCATAGTGATGTTTGGTACAATGTGTCAGTACTAGAGATGAGCAAATCGAAGCTGCAGAAGTGGAATTCGATCCAAATTTCAGGAAATATTTGATTTGCATCGAATCCGAATTTCCTCACACTTCATGGTAACGATTCGCATTTAGTTCAAAATGACTGCTGTACATATTAGGACATGGGGCAAGGAACTCTGGGAATGCAGAATCATCCACAATGCCATGCGTGCAGCCAATCAGCAGCCAGCCCTGTGATGTTACATTCCTTTAAGCCCTTCACGAGCGTACACGGCATGTTTGACCGCTGCATCCAAGGTGTTAAATCTCCGATCGTTTATGGAGCAGGGTGTTAGCTGTGACTGACAGCTAACACCCTGCTCCATAACCAATTGGAGGTTTTAATACCTTGGATGCCTCATTCAAACATGACTGTGCCATCCAAGGGGTTCTGCCATTTTGCCGCCCACCCGGGTTCTCTGCAGCCAATAAAAAGCTGTTTTTGTTACACGATTTGCCACGATTTAATTTGGATCGAATAGAATCGTATCGCAAAATTTGGCGAGGTCAGTACGTCTGTGTTAAAGAGGACCTTTCATGTCCTCATGAAAGTGGTGCTTTATATACCGCTAGAAAGTCGACAGTGCACTGAATTCAGTGCACTGTTGGTTTTCCCAGTATGTGCCCCGGTGGAGGAAATATCGGTGCCATTATTTCCGGAACCGAAATCTCCCCACTGTCAGAAGGGTGTTCCTTGTGTCATCTCTGGGCGGTAAGGAACGCCCCCTCTGACAGTACAAGGCTATGTTAGAGTACTGTCAGATGGGGCTTTCCCTACAGCCCAGCGATGATGCTGAGCTATGAGGAATGCCTTTCTGACAGTGGGAAGATGTCGGTGCCAAAACTAACGGCACTGATATCTACACCACCGGGGCACATACCAGGATATCTGACGGTGTGCTGAATTCAGCGCTCTGTCGGCTTTCTAGCGGTATATAAAACCGCACTTTTATGAGGACATGAAAGGTGCTCTTTAATCTGAGTTTCAGGTGTCCAGGAATCTAATTTGCCTGGTAATTTCAAATCCCTTCAGAATGTACATTCAGTCCAGGCAGCAACTAATTAGCAAGTCCTGTGTAGTCTAGTATGATAAGTGAGTTGAAAGGGAGTGTGGAAGAGGAATCCCCCTTTTATGGTTGCATAAAGGGTCGCATGTTCGTGTGTGGTAAGGTGTATGGATACCCGACAAAAATTACTTGCAGTGAGTGATATATATTTGTATGAGAGCCAATTAGTGACATGAGGAAACAGATAACATAATAAAACTTGATTATGACCAGCGGAACTGACATGTGGGATCAAGTCAAGTTGTGTGCACCTATTTTCAGGGGATCGGGAGGACTGTAGTTATAAATTAGATTTTTCTATTTTTCCTCCCTTTTTATTTCATAACTGTTTGCTTGTTTATGAAATTTATAATTTGTCTGTATTTGTAAGCACTGAACCTTAATGTATTAAAGCGTTCACTTTAATATTAGTCCTGTATGCTCTATGGATCAATTGCCTTTCAGGCTAAGGTCCCACGTTGCGGAAGCATAACATTTTTTGTTACAGATTTTTCTGCAGTTTTTTAAGCCAAAGTCAGGAGTGGTTATAAAAGTAATGGAAAATATAAAGGAAGCACTTAGACGTTTCCCTTCTGTTAAATACACTTCTGACTTAGGCTCAAAAAAACACAGCAAAATGTGCAATAAAAAACACTTTGTTTCCACAATGTGGAGCCTTAAAGTGTATTTTGCCATCTGACTGTTGGAGAGACATCTGCGCATATGGGTTGGGTTCCTGCTCCTCTAATCAATAGGTGGTGGCAGCGCGTATCTGAGTTGAGTGGGCTTGAGTGTTTTGGGGTACGACTTATGCTCAATTTATAGCCTGAGTGAAGGATGAGAGCAATATAGAGTAAATGGGGTAAATGAATGCTTTGCAGTCGCACCCACGTGTGCTAGTATGGTATGTACGTGACACCAGGCCTCTGGGCATTTTAATTACTGATGACCTATCACTAGGATAGGCCCTCAGTATCTGACTGGTAGAGCTGACACCCTGAACTGATTAACTGACCTTGAACAGGGAGGCTATACAGGGAACAGTGCTAGAAAGCTGGAAGCACTGGGAGGCGCCAGGGTACTGCATCTCTGCTTCAATTCACTTCAATAGGAGAAGAGATGCAGTTCTGATGAATGGTCACTATACAATGGGCAGTGCCTCCTGCTTGCAGCACCACCCCATGTATGGCCTCTGTTACCCAGCTGATTGATGCAAGGTTTGGGCATCAGACCCCCACTAATCAGTTACCAATGTGTATCAGATACTAATATTCTTACTAGGGAAATTTGTTTGGGTGACTTAAAAAATAATTTTTTTTTTATAATTTATTTCATATTTTATTCAAGTCCCCTTACAGTACATCACCACTAGAGAGGTTGATAATTAGTATGATACACTGCAGGATATGTACTGTAGTTTAATATACCTGTGATGTAAATGCTCATAGACAACCAAGACAACAAGTGTAGCAAGAAAGCAACTCCAGGGGAGCAATTGTCATGGTACATAGCAACCCACTGGATCCCAGTGATCACATCACTTGGAGCCCAATTGGGCTTTCAATGTCTCTAACAAACCACTTAGGCACTGTGGTCGATATTGACTATGACTTTAAAGGGTTTAAACTGTTGCAATTGGTATTACTGACCATAGCCTTTTCAGTTAGTCGAACTCCCACAGTGAACGCGTGGGCATTGTGCAGTAACAAACCACTGCAGATGACGTCCATATGTGTAATTTTGCACCAAGGGGTTAAAAGCGATGATCGGGGGGGAAAAAAATTACCTATTGAGTCCAGCAGTGCTGCTGCTACAATGGTCTCTGGTCTTTGTTTACTACAGTAATGATGTCATAAGTATGACACATGACAGGTGCAGCACAGTCACATGCAGTACAAGCTGGCATCACTGCTGAGACCAGTGATTGTCTGCAACAGACACATATATGTATCACATGTTGTTGGTTCTGTGGTATGCACCACAGAAGCAGTGACACTGCAAAGAGGAGGGTAACTAAAAAGGTGAGTGGGGCTATTTTGTATAAACTTTCTTGCTGTTTGCCAATTTTTAAAAGTTCTTTTATATCCCTTTTAAGGTCAGAGCCACATGGGTAATAATCACAGGTGGCTACCCACCATTAACATCAGGTTACCTGTCGCGTTGCAGCCAATTTCTGATTTTTGCCACAGCTAGGAAGGGATCTGATCCTGATCCATTTTGAGATCACCTACATTGATGAGGCCTTAAAATGTTCTATTGTGCTGTAATCACATCTGAATAATTGGAGAATTGAGCGTATTGATTGGCCGCCGACTTCATTTATGTCAGTTTTTTGGCCTATGATACCTACAGAAATAACTTGCCTAAAAACTAAGCAAACTGTAATTTAACACATTTCACGTTTTAAAGAGGACCTTTCATGTCCTCATGAAAGTGTGGTTTTATATACCCCTAGAAAGTCGACACTGTGCTGAATTCACTGCACTGTCGGTTTTTCCAGTATGTGGTATCGGTGCAGTTAGTTTCAGCACTGATATCTCCCCACTATCAGAAGGATGTTCCTCATAGCTCAGTGTCATTACTGGGATGTAAAAAATGCCCTCCTCCTGACAGCACCCTAACATAGCCTTGTACTGTCAGAGGGGACGTTCCTTACTGCCCAGCGATGATGCTGAGCTGTGAGGAACGCCCTTCTGACAGTGGCGAGATATCAGTACTGAAACTAATGACACCGATATCTCCTTCACCGTGGCACATACCGAGAAAGCCAACAGCACGCTGAATTCAGCGCAGTGTCAACTTTCTATCGGTATATAAAACCGCACTTTCATGAGGACGTTAAAGGTCCTCTTTAAGAGCTTATGCACATGGTTGTATTATGCCCACCTACAACCTCTGAAAGGTGAGAGCCATAATAACTTCATGCATAGGTCTCATTCTGAACTAATCCAATGGCAAAAATGGTGGCTTGTTCCATCAGAATTATGTGTACATAAATGCTTCCAAGAGAGAATATTGCTGTACATAGGGTACATTATAGCGTGGCTATGAGCCACTTGAAATGTGATGAAGAAACACCAAAAATTTTCCCTTTATGGGAGCAGAATTCAACACAAACATTGTGTTGGCATTGGAAGAAGCAACTGTAGGGTTGTTTGCTTTATTTTCTTATTATTATGCCAACAGAACGGCAGTGGCAAATGACACTGCCAACTATAGAGTTTTTATAACAAATTTTTGGCACACTGTCAGCGTGGCTGACATTTGAAAAGTGAGGTAGTAAAGAATCGACTTCGTAAAAAAAAAAAAAAACACCAAAATATGTCAGGATATGCAGAATCTCGCAGGATATGCAGATTGACAAGTGCAAGATTTGAAGAAAAATTTATAACACTAATATCAGCATGCCTGGCCTGTGAGCTGATGAAGATAAAATATAGAATGAAATGGAATGGATTTATGACCATGAGAACAGCACTTGGGAGGCAGAAAAGAATGTGGATTATCCTGCCGATGCTCCCATACAGGGATAACATGACACATCAACATTGTGTTCGTGGAGTGGCCAAATACAGAATTTGAAGGAAAATTTGTGGTGTACATTCACTGTGCCTGCCATTTTAAAAAGTAATAATTAAGTGTTGAAAAAAAAGTCACCATAAAAATTCCCCCCTATGGATGCATGTGCGGCATCAAGTAGTGACATGTTACATAATTTTGGGGCACACTATTAGTATAAATACTGCCTACTAGCTTGCCTGCTGAAAAAGCTGGACTATCTTCCAAAACTGATCATATCATGAGATAGAAGTAGTTGTTCTCTTCCTCTCACAGTTATTCACTTCATTGTGTCTGTGGTTTTCTGCATGCAGTAATCATAAGTTTTTTAGAGATTAGCGCTGAAGAAGCAAATATTTTTTCAGATTAACAATCCATTGGTATTGGTGAGTATAGCAGAAAAAAAAAACAAGAGTTTTTCTTTTTTTTTCCAGATTAGCACAGGTTGTTAAACTGTATAAAAAACTTAAATAACGTACTGTATATTATTTTTAGATTTGCGCAGACAGAATCAGCGCTTTGTTGTTAGCGCAGCAGTTGTATGTATTTATTGAAAAAAAAAAATGTAACTCTTGCCCAAAAAAACCCTTAACGCCGGAGCCCCACATAGCGCAGTGTTTCACAGCTCCTGCAAAGTGGATGGGATTCTGGCTAATCCCATCCACACATTGCAGAAAAATATCCACAGCAGACATGCTGCTATTTCAAAAAATGCTGCTTTTTTTTTTTAATCGCAGCATGTCAATTATACCTACGAAAACGCTGGCATTTTTCTGTATAGGTATAATTGAAGCAGAGAGTCCGCAGAGGAAAACTCTGCGGACTTTCTGTGAAAAGCTATGTGGGAAAAACCGGAATGCAGCTCGATACGTAGGGCCTTAGCCTAACAAAAGATTTTTCACTAGAAGGAGCTGCAAGACTGACTGCAGTATTTTCAACCCTTTCCCTCCAAGGGCATTTTTTCAATTTTGACTCCCCACATGCCAAACCCCATAACTATTTTATTTTTCCATTCAAAAAGTCATATAATGGCTTAATGTTTGCAGGTTAAATTGTACTTCGTAATGGTACCATTTATTATTCTGTATGATGTACTGGGAAGCTAGAAAAAAAAATTCAGAATGAGGTGGAATTGGAGAAAAACTGTGTTTGGGCGACTTTCTTATGGGCTTCGTTTGTACACCATTCACTGTACAGCCAAAATCACATGTCATCTGTAATCTATAGGTCGGTATGATTCTGAGGATACCAAATTTGTATACTTTTATTTATGTTTTAACCCCTTAAAAAAATTCAAAACTTTGCAAAAAAAATTTTTTTTTTTTTTGCGGTTGTCATATTCTAACCCCTGTAACTTTTTTTATATTTCCGTGTATGGGGATGCACAGGGCATCCTTTTTGGGGGGGGCCAGATGTACTTTTTGGTTATACCATTTTGGGGAATGTGTATTACTTTGATAGCTTTTTATTGAAATTTTTATGAGGTGAAACAGCGAAAAAACAGTGGTTTGGCTCATTTTGTTTTTTTATCCCGCTACGGCGTTCACCATATGGGTAAAATATTTTTATACGTTTGAAGAACGGACATTTTTGGACCCTGGGATACCTAATGTGTATGTATTTCACAGTCATTTTTACTTTTATATGTGTTTCAGGGAAAGGCGGTGATTTGAATTTTTAATTCCTTGTATTTTTTTTTTTACTTTGTTTTTTTATTTACTGTAATTATTTGTCGCCCTAGGGGTCTTGAACCCCAGGGAGTCTGATCACTAACGCCATGCATTGCAATGCTAATGCATTGAAATCCATTGCAAAATAGCTGCATTTGTATTACAGAGGCTCAAGACTCGGTGAGTCAAAAGCAAATTGAGGATCTGTTACATCCAACAGAGGGCGTATGAGCTCCCCAGCTCCTTTCCCATAATGCCTTGTGATATGTAGAGGCTACATAGAGCAGCCTGTAATAAACTGCCAGACAAGTCTGGGAGCCTTCAATAGGCTCCTGGCTGTCATAGCAACTGATCACTGCCCTGGATCTGATTCCGAGTGCTAGCAATCCACAATAAAATGGTTGTGCCCATGTGCCACCACAAAAGAGCGCCTTGGTCATCTGTGATTTAGGCGCCGGAGGCCTTGATGGGTATTAGTGCTGGGTCTCTGCTGTGAGAGGCCGCCATATTTAAATTCCTGACATTTGCTCTAACAGTACAGCAGATGTTGGGAAGTGGTTAGTCTGTTTATAGAAGCACAGACCTGCTCCGTCACACCTATCTATAATTACCATCACTAATCTGCCTTTAATTGCTTATACCTGACTAAATTCTCAGAACTGAGTGCTGTGTATGATGCACTGAGATGAAACAAGAATGCTACACTATCTCCACCATTACTGCAAATGGCTGTGATCATGCTTACAGCACCTTATATAGTGTATATGACATCAGCACTGTAAAGTGTGCACCTACCACTGTCTATTGGCTGAGAGGCTGTCAGCTGATGTCAGGTGGTGCTAGAACGTCACACAGTGACTCATACACGTGTCTTTTATGCATTCCCTGTATTCAATGTGCGGTGGTGGTCATTTTTGTTCGTCCGAGACAAATCAGCATTTGTTTAATTTTGTTAAAAACCAAACAATTTGGAATATTCAGGTCAAACCCATCTGTACAAATAAAACAGATTTTCTAACTATACAAGGGTAAGGACACATGTTCAGGTTTTTTTTATTACGTTTTTGAAGCTAAAACCAGAACGTCCAGTGGGTCCTTCCTTATAAATAAGTTAAAGCTTACAAAAAAAAAAAAAAAAAAAAAAAACGGCTTGTGATTCTGGATTCAGCCACTAGATGGCAACTGCATTACACAGCAAGTAGAAAGTAGCTGCTTTGGCTTGTGTCCCACGTCATTCATTTACAAAGTAATTATTAATATTAGACCTGCAGAGGGATTTGATCAAAGGGGGAATATAGATTTACAATAGCAAACTATATACTGTGGATCGCATATAATATGTTGTTAGTTTTAACAATGTGCCATATCATTGTGCCATCAAAATTCTATTGCCCTGTGCACATTTTGCAATCAAGCGCTATAGGAGCTAGTAAATACAGGGAGCTAATATGATATACAGTATATATATAAACAGTGCCTTGCGAAAGTATTCGGCCCCCTTGAACTTTTCAACCTTTTGCCACATTTCAGGCTTCAAACATAAGGATATAAAATTTTAATTTTTTGGTGAAGAATTAACAAGTGGGACACAATCGTGAAGTGGAACGAAATTTATTGGATATTTTAAACTTTTGTAAAAAATAAAAAACTGAAAAGTTGGGCGTGCCAAATTATTCGGACCCCTTAAGTTAATACTTTGTAGCGCCACCTTTTGCTGCGATTATAGCTGCAAGTCGCTTGGGGTATGTCTCTATCAGTTTTGCACATCGAGAGACTGAAATTCTTGCCCATTCTTCCTTGGAAAACAGCTGGAGCTCAGTGAGGTTGGATGGAGAGCGTTTGTGAACAGCAGTTTTCAGCTCTTTCCACAGATTCTAGATTGGATTCAGGTCTGGGCTTTGACTTGGCCATTCTAACACCTGGATACATTTATTTGTGAATCATTCCATTGTAGATTTTGCTTTATGTTTGGGATCATTGTCTTGTTGAAAGATAAATCTCCGTCCCAGTCTCAGGTCTTTTGCAGACTCCAACAGGTTTTCTTCCAGAATGGCCCTGTATTTGGCTCCATCCATCTTCCCATCAATTTTAACCATCTTCCCTGTCCCTGCTGAAGAAAAGCAGGCCCAAACCATGATGCTGCCACCACCATGTTTGACAGTGGGAATGGTGTGTTCAGGGTGATGAGCTGTGTTGCTTTTACGCCAAACATATCGTTTTGCATTGTGGCCAAAAAGTTCGATTTTGGTTTCATCTGACCAGAGCACCTACTTCCACATGTTTGGTGTGTCTCCCAGGTGGCTTGTGGCAAACTTTAAACGAGACTTTTTATGGATATCTTTGAGAAATGGCTTTCTTCTTGCCACTCTTCCATAAAGGCCAGATTTGTGCAGTGTACGACTGATTGTTGTCCTATGGACAGACTCTCCCACCTCAGCTGTAGATCTCTGCAGTTCATCCAGAGTTATCATGGGCCTCTTGGCTGCATCTCTGATCAGTCTTCTCCTTGTTTGAGATGAAAGTTTAGAGGGACGGCCGGGTCTTGGTAGATTTGCAGTGGTCTGATACTCCTTCCATTTCAATATGATCGCTTGCACAGTGCTCCTTGGGATGTTTAAAATTTGGGAAATCTTTTTGTATCCAAATCCGGCTTTAAACTTCTCCACAACAGTATCACGGTCCTGCCTGGTGTGTTCCTTGGTCTTCATGATGCTCTCTGCGCTTTAAACAGAACACTGAGACTATCACAGAGCAGGTGCATTTATACGGAGACTTGATTACACACAGGTGGATTATATTAATCATCATCAGTCATTTAGGACAACATTGGATCATTCAGAGATCCTCACTGAACTTCTGGAGTGAGTTTGCTGCACTGAAAGTAAAGGGGCCGAATAATATTGCACGCCCCACTTTTCAGTTTTTTATTTTTTACAAAAGTTTAAAATAACCAATAAATTTCGTTCCACTTCACAATTGTGTCCCACTTGTTGTTGATTCTTCACCAAAAAATTAAAAATTTTATATCCTTATGTTTGAAGCCTGAAATGTGGCAAAAGGTTGAAAAGTTCAAGGGGGCCGAATACTTTCGCAAGGCACTGTGTGTATATATATATATATATATATATATATATATATATACACTACCGTTCCAGATCTGCTGTGCTGGGACAGTGTGACTCCTAGTAATGATTATGTAAAAATCACCAGGAGCCATTCTGTCCCCAAACAGAATCCACGGCAAAATAACAGAAAACAAATGCATAGCATTCTTGATTCTCAGTATCCTTAGAAAACACGGTAATACACAGTCGCACCTACGTCATGTGCTAAGGTGGTCGGTAGGTGACATGGGAGAGTATTGAATTTGCAAAAATCACCATGTAGCCCAAGCCTAGAAATACATGAGCTAATTCTTGCTTAATTCAACAAGCAAAAAAATAAAATAAAAACATTTGCCACAAAGTAAGCCAACATGCAGATGAATGTAAAGTTAGAAAAAAAAAAGCATCTGAAGAAGCATAAAATGTATCATCTCGAATGACCACTTTGATAAATTTGGTGAAGTTTTAGATTGCCTTGTCTAAGGTTACACTAAGTATTAGTAGATATGTCTCAACAAACAACTTTTAGTCTGGAATCAGAAGCAGACTGTCCATCTGGCAAATGCCATATAATCTAGTGTCCTCAGTTGGCCACTCTTTTCTTTGTACTTGAGAGGTCAGTATTTCCCTTGAGTAGTGCTCTCTCTGCCATACACAGTCTATTACAGTTTAACCCCGCAATAGTCTGTGTATAGATGGCACTGTGCAGCTACAGGATACTCTCATCTTGAGTCTCTAGACCCCTACATCCACTTAGGGGTGGGAGCACCTGAGATCATGCTGCTTCTGCAAGCATTATGGCACCTACAGTACAATACTGCTTGCAGCTGCAGTAAGGACAGAGATGGAGGGGGCAGTCTGCATATAGAGAGTAGCAGGCAGGGAGCCCAGGTGTAATGCAAAAAAACAAAATGGCTGCCCTTGATAAAATGGCTGACAAGATGTCTATAGAAGCCAGCTCATAGTAACCTTAATTTCAACTCAGTATGAGATAATGTCTAGATAGAAATGAAGCCAGATCAAAGTTCAAACTCTGTTTGAGATAATGTCTACAATAGACTTAAAAACCAGCTCAAAGGTTCAACTCTGTTTGAACTAGTGTTTACATGGATATAAAACGAGCTTAAAGTTTAACTCTGTATGAGCTAATGTCTACAATAGACTTAGAAGCCAGCTTAAAGATTAATTCTGTATGAAGCTACGTGTCATGGGACATATTCCAGTGGAAATTGGCCCCTTTCACAGGAATATGAGCTTGGAGACGAGTAAGGCCTTACAGAGGTGTATACACTTCTGTAACTGCCCACTCTATGACGCACAAAAAGGGTATATAAGATGAGAAACATCCCCCAGCAGTATGTTGCAATCTTGATAGCAGATCATTGGGGACGCCTGAATGCTGCATGCTGAGACCTGTCACATGGCTGGGTGATATTTCCTGCAGATACCCTTATCGGAATTCATCAATGAAGCTTGGCAGTGTTGTAAGTTTCTGATTTGATTACCTTGCTATACCTGCTGTATTGCAAGTTTTGATTATATCACACTTTGACTACCTTGCTATACCTGCTGTATTGCAAGTGTTGATTAAGTCACAGTTTGATTAAGTTTGATTACCTTTCTATACCTGCTGTATTGCAAGTTTTGATTATATCACACTTTGACTACCTTGCTATACCTGCTGTATTGCAAGTGTTGATTAAGTCACAGTTTGATTAACTTGCTATACCTGCTGTATTGCAAGTTTTGATTATATCACACTTTGACTACCTTGCTATACCTGCTGTATTGCAAGTGTTGATTAAGTCACAGTTTGATTAAGTTTGATTACCTTGCTATACCTGCTGTATTGCAAGTGTTGATTGCATCACACTTTGATTACCTTGCTATACCTGCTGTATTGCAAGTGTTGATTTGATATACCTTCTGATATACTTTTAAGTGTTGGAAGTGTTGATTTGATTACATTCTAATATCTGTTATACTTTTCCTTGTTGTAAGACCTTTTGATATAAAATGTTACCTTTTGCTATCTTCTTATACTCTTCTTAATAAAATGTTAAGCTATTGTTGATAGTCTAGTGTTTTATTCTATAACTTTATTCTATTACACGGAATCCAAAGAATCTTTTTCCCTTGGCAAAACACCAGGAAATTTCACACTGGGCTGAGAGATCTTTCTCCATAACCGACACTGCGTGTGGAAGAGCACCTCCCCTGCTCCCTTCTCTAAGGCAGGTAATGGTACTATTTGACCTGCAAATCTTATCTAATGATGCTTCAAGTCTCTGCCCAGGAAGCAGGCCTAGTAGAATGGGCCCCAAACCCAGAGGGAACAGGGCATTCAGATGAAAATTAGGCCAAATATATCGCCTTCTTTATCCATCATGCAGCTGTTTGAGAAGAGGCAGCTTTCCCCTTATTAGGACCCATGAATTGAATCAACAGCTGAGAAGACTTTCTCCAATATTTTGAAACCTTCAGGTAGTGCAATGCCTGATGTCAAGGGTATGAAATGTCCTTTCCCCTCTGAGCTAGGATTTGAACAGAATGATGGAAATACCACCTCCTGTGAGTAATGAAACCTCGAAAACAACTTTGGGCAAAAAAGCTTGGTTAAGGGAATTTTCCAGCCCAGAAATTGTGCCGACTGAGTCTCCACCACCACAGAGGCCATACTCCCTGAGCAAAGACAGCAACCCCCCAGAAGGAGCGGAGACGGAACTATTGTACCTCCATCACCAAGAACCTGCTCTCCTGCACTGGAAGTGACACCACCAGCCTCCTTGGATGCAGAGACACTAACAGAGACACAGCCCTAGAACTGCAATACATAGTGGCTGAAGCCCCACTCCAAGCAACACAGGAGGCTAAACCAGAGGTCAAACTAGAGCAGTGGCCCTAAGGAGACTTACGCTGCTTTTGGGAACTATTTCTCTCAAACAAGTTGGTCCCACAACCCCAAAGAAGAACTCCCGGCATCTGCCTTCTGCAGGAAAGAACAGGAGGTGCGGGGTGAGGGGTGGCCATCCTACCTTTAAAGTTCCTGTCCAAAAGAGGAAGAGGTGGTCTCTATAGGGGTTCTGTTAGTGATAAAGTGAAAATATATTTCCTTATACATTTATCAAGCAAAGTTAGTTTTTACATTAAATATTAGTCTAAGCAGAGGTGACGGGTGAGGAAGAGGCTGCAGGAAAAGACATACAAATTACTGTAACAGGTTAGTCATAAAAGCCACAGTACCTCAGAATAGAGGATTCAAGAGCCACTCTGTGAAAGATAAGACCTTGAGAGTGAAGGTTGTCTGTGGCTGGAAGATGCCAGGGAACATCAACCAAGATTGGCATTCTAGGCCCAACAAGGCCATTCAGGAACTAATAGGATTGCTATGTGATTCTAGGGGAACATAGGAAGCAGAGAAATAATGTTTAGAAGATTGAATGGAGTCCAGGGAAAAAACAGGGTGTTGACTGAGAAAGTTTAAGGTCCAGAACCTTGCTATGTACGTGGGAAGTTTGTAGTTGAATCTGGAGGCCTTTAATTCTACGTCTGTAGTACCATACTTAATGTACACCTCCGCAAAGCTGTCTGGATAAAGAGAATACTTGTCTGGGTCTATCTGTTCCCTGCTGAGAGAATCTGCTATCTAGTTGTCCACTCCTGGGATGTAGACTGTTAACGAACTGGGGAGAGGTAGGCAAATGTATCCTGATGTGAAATCTTTGAAGAAATGGTATCCAATACAGGCAAGGCAAGAAAATTGCTCTGAGCTCCAGGATGTTGATAGGGAGGTTCACTGCCTCTGGAGACCATGTTTCCTGAAGTGTCCAGGTCTGAAAGACATCTTCCAGCTGTGATGACATAATCACAATCTGAGGGACCAAGGAGTTATCTCAGTGAGCCAAAATTACCAGTTGAAGGGGGTGAGTGTGAAACTTGGCAAAAAAAAATGCCTCAGATGGAGGAAACCATGGCACCCAGAGATCACATGCAGAAACGGAAAAGGGACCTTTGATAATTGATTATCCTGGATACCATGACAAGATTAGGATGGTTAATCTGCTGACTATTCAAGTTCTGGGAGAGGGAGAAAGCCTTCACCAGGATTTTGCCCAGGTAGGAGATGACTACAGTTTCCTGGACCAAAGGATTGCCATGACCAGTTGCCACAACTTTCATTAAAATATGCAAAGCACTAGGCAAGCCAAAAAGGAAGGGTCACAAACTGGTAGTTTTGGAACTCAATAGCAAATCTGAGAAAATCCAGGTTGCCAAATTCTTATTCTATTCTTAAGTGGTGGACTCAGACCAAACAGTTTAAAAGTTTCAGGTCCAAGATCGCACGTGGTTTTCATGGTAACAACAGACAGGTATGATCAAAAACTCTGAGACTATTCTGTTTGCAGAATGTTAACAATAAACCCTTAGGAAGAGAGAAAAAATAGAGGCTCTTGAGGGATGCTTTGGGGAAAGGACATAAAGAAATGAAACGGGGGGCTGGAAGAGAACTCAGTCTTGTATTCTGAAAAGACAATTTCTACAACCCAGTGTGAAAGATCCTCAGTGCGCCAACACCGCTGTGGCCCCACCTGAGTCCTCTTTCATATAAAAACCACACTCACCGCCAGTGAATGTCGGGTTCACCAGATAAATACAAGACAAGCCTTCTAAATTTTATATATTTATTAACCCCTAAATGGGTCGGTATTAAAATCTAACATATACAGTTCAGAACAGATATGCAGATATATGCAAGCATTAACAGTTACTGGTTACAAGATACAGTACAAATAAAATAAAAGGGATAAAGGTGAAATGATTACTTTACCACACATATCCTGGATGTGGCTCTATAGTCCAACACTCACACATAGCATGTGGAGATCACCAGTGGAGGCTTTTTAGCATGTGGCATCAACAACAGTACTCCAGCCTGCATGCTCTTTACACAGTCTCTCAGCATTAGTCCAGTAGTCTCATCACAAAAATCTCCTCATGGTCTGTCTGTAACAACTCTGTAGTCTGTGATGGTCTTAGCCCAATCTCCATAGCATACTCCATAGCATGATCTCCATAGCATCAACTCCATAGCATAATCTCAGCACAGTCTCCATAGCATGATCTCTATAGCATCAACTCCTCCCACTGACTCTTACCTCATCTTTTATACCCTTTATGCCACCTCCCAGAATGAGGTCATCGGCGGCAGCACGTCTGATGAGTTAATGCAATCAAGTCCAGATCCTTTGTAAAGAACTGAGACCAAGTGAATTGATACAATGTTATCAGCCATATCTTATCTCCCTGCACAATGCATGTTTTTGTTTGATCACTCAGGGCTGTGTAGAATACAATGGAGCCCTGCTGTGATTGATACAAAGCCCTATTGTTCCAGCCTGGCCACTACTGCCAATATGCACCTAGGCTTATAGCTGCGCACAGTATGAATAAATGGAACTAGAGAGAAATACGCTACCCAGAGACCAAGATACCGCTCTGAATTATAGCCATATTCAAGCAGAATCATAACACCCAGGCATCCCAAATGTCATTCATTAGTTCATTATTCCTGAAACAGGAGGATCCTGCCCCCACCCAAACAGGCCTACCCTTCAGAAATAGGAGCTTCTGTTGGGACTGGTTTTGGAGAGCTAAGCACAAGAATGCCAGGTAGGGCAGGTCTTGAAGAACAACTGTTATTTAGAGTCCTGTTGGTTTGTTTTGTGTACAGACCAGGAGTTTGAGAAGAACCAAAAAGTATAGAGATGAGGAGTTGACAGCCTTGAAGAGAATGCTTATTGCGGTTTATTCTGGGGCAAGTGAGTGGTTTTGAAGATAACCTCATCAAGTTTGGTGCCGATGAAGCAGAGGCTGGTAACAGAATGTCTTAAAAACTAGAAAGCACCAAAAATCTTAAGCCAGAGAGAATGGGAAATGGAGACAGCTAGGGATGAGTGAACTTGCAAAGTTATTGACTGCTATGGACAACTAGATCAGACAGTTCATCCTGGGAAGCTCTAGATAAGATGTCCTCCTGGAAACAGAGGGCCCATCATAAGATAGGCTTGGCAACCCATGCTGAGGCAAGTATGGGCTAAAGAGCAAAACACTCACTTCAAATACTCTTGGCAACAGTCCAGTGGATCATGAAAGAAGGAACAATCTGTTGAAAAGACAGTGGTATTCTTGAAAAGTTATAAAATTGGCTGGTCTACCTTTGGAGCAGAGACCCATTTTATTTTTTATTTAACCCTCCCAGAAAGGGATACAAAAAGTCCATGTGCTTGGGAAAAAAAAAAATTCAGGAAGTTTTCATTCCTTAGACAGAGTAGACTCAAAAGTGCTGGTGAGTGGGGAAAAAAACCGTAGGGACCTTTGTAGCCTGGTGTAAAGAGAAAGATTTCCTGCTGGGGGGTGAAGAAGGATCCTTGACCTGCAAAGTCTCCCGGATGATGGCAATCAGGCTATCCACCATGGAAGAAATCTTAGAAGACTATTAAGAGTCAAGGTCAAATTCAAGATTCAGCAACTCTCCCGCAGACAAGGCTTCCCACAACTGGGAGATGTCTGAACAGGCCTCTAGAGGAGGTGGGTAAACAGAAGAGGGTCTGAGGAGAATCTGGCACAATAGGATTCTGCTCTATGTTTGCTATGAGAATGTTTGGAGAACTCAAAGGGAGAAATGCTTATTCGACTGAACGATCATGGATTGTGAAACCTTGCTGAAATTAATCACAGTCTGAGACAGACAGTGGGGTCAGAATTGTGAACGGACAAGAAGGTGCCAGGGAAGTGAAGGCTCTATCCCCAGCATCACCTCTACTAACCTCCCCCCCCCCCCACCCCATCATACTTACCTGTCTTCCGGTCCGGATCTTCTGGGCATAGGACGCCACTTCTTCTGGGCGGCAGGCACCTCCTCTTCATGACGTCTGCCGGCCACCCATGCCTGCGCAATAAAGCCGGAGTGCCGGAATGTGCAGTAGAATAGGAGGTGCAGGCCACCCCAAAGAAGTGACATCCTGTGTGTGTGTGAGTGTGTGTGGGGGGGGGTTGAGTTAGTTAGGAAGGGCTATTACTGGGCAGGCTAGCTAGGGAAACAGGGAGGTGGTGTGAGTGAGAAAGGGAGCGAGAGAGTGAGTCAGCTCTGAGTGGCCCAAAGCATCATGGTAGTTGTAAGAAAACAGAACAGGAAGATGCCCATGTAAATAAATGCAGAAGATGCCAGGAGCTCACTCAGAAACCCAGAAATCACCCAAAACAGTGCTAAAGGTATTTGGTTGCACCTATTAACCTATTAATAGCACTAACAGACTTTTTTTGAAAAATGATTTTTTGCCCAGAAAACCCCTTGAAGGGGTTGCAGCACTAAACCAGGATCGCTTTAACCATAGAGCAAATGGTGCATCTGAAATAGCCCTATGGTTGTAGGGGCCCCCTCAGTCTAACCAGATTGAGGACAGTTCCATTGTTCCGGGCAGCAGGTAGTGTTTTAAACTCTATCTGCATTCATAGGGTGTCGACTTTAAGAACAATTTGAACTGGGCCCACTAATGTGGTAAAATGACTCTGCACTAAACCAGTAATAAATCCCCTTCATATATCGACAATATGCCATCACTATATCATATTGGAATACCCCTTTAACCTGTGTTATGCCTGAAGATTCATAATATTTTATCAGAGTCTTAGTGTATTCACATGGCAAACGCTTGTGCATGACAAGAACCCAGCCCTATGCATTTTGCCATAGAGGGGTAGGCATAGGTTTCCTTATCTTGACCCTGTCCCTAAAATTAAGGGTAGGGTGCATGCTGGCACTAATATAACGGGAAAACTAATGTACCAAAAGCAGCTCTATTCCATGGGCCATCTGCATCATTACTTCCTATTGTCTAGACCAGGGGTTGGCAACTCCCAGCACGCGTGCCAAGAGTGGCATGCGAGGCATATTTCCCTGGCACGGCAGCAGAGTCCTCACCCTGCAGTTTCGATCAGACCAAACACAGCCGAAACGAAACTGCTATTATTATACTGTGGGGTCTCTTCAGACCCCCGAGTATAATAAGTGGAGCCCCGGGGAGATGATCAAACATAAAAAACAATGTTAACTCACCTTCCCTGGATCCGCAGCCGCTCTGTGCTCTTCGGGCGCTTCTGCCTGACGTAAGAGACCTCTGACAGGGCCTCAGGGGTCACGTCCGACGTCATTACGCATAATGACGCGACGTGACCCCTGAGACCCAATCAGCGGTCGCTGACGTCAGGGAGAAGCGCCAGAAGAGAACAGAGTGGCTGCGGAGCGCAGGAAAAAGCGAGTAACATTGTTTTTTATGTTTGTCACCTCTCTTGGCCCTCCGATTATTATACTCTGGGGTTTGAAGAGACCCAACAGTATAATAATAGCTAGTGAGTGGTGACAATTGGAATATTATAAAAGTCAGAATATTATACCGTGTGCAGGGGCCACTATGGAGGATAATACTGTGTGCTGGGGCCACTATGGGACATAATACCGCGTGCAGGGGCCACTATGGAGGATAATACTGTGTGCAGGGGCCACTATGGAGGATAATACCGTGTGCAGGGGCCACTATGGAGGATAATACTGTGTGCAGGGGCCACTATGGAGGATAATACTGTGTGCAGGGGCCGCTATGGAGGATAATACTGTGTGAAGGGGCCGCTATGGGGCATAATACCATGTGCAGGGGCCGCTATGGGGCATAATACCGTGTTCAGGGGCCGCTATGGGGCATAATACCATGTACACGGGCCGTTATAGGACATAATACCGTGTGCAGGGGCCGCTATGGGACATAATACCATGTGCAAGGGCTGCTATGTGACATAATACCGTGTGCAGGGGCTGCTATGTGACATAATACCGTGTGCAGGAGTCGTCAGACTTACAATTATTGACCGGCACTCCGAGTAACTCAACTTTGATTTTTTTTAATCGAAATCAGCACGGCGAACAAAAAGGGTTGCCTACCCCTGGTCTAGACTATCACTCCCCTCTTTCTTCGGCAGCCTTATACTGTAGAACAGGGGTCGGCAACACCCGGCACGCAAGGCTTATTTCCCTGGCACGACAGCCCGAGTCCTCACCCAGCAGTTTCGATCGGACCAAACACGGCCGAAACGAAACTGCTACTATTATACTGTGGGGTCTCTTCAGACCCCTGAGTATAATAAGTGGACCCCCCCGGGAAGGTGATCAAACATAAAAAACAATGTTAACTCACCTTCCCTAGATCCGCAGCCGCTCTGTGCTATTCGGGCGCTTCTACCTGACGTAAGAGACCGCTGACAGGGCCTCAGGGGTCACGTCCAACGTCATTACGCATAATGACGTGACGTGACCCCTGAGACTCAATCAGCGGTCGCTGTCGTCAGGGAGAAGCGCCAGAAGAGAACAGAGAGGCTGCGGAGTGCAGGAAAAAGTGAGTAACATTGTTTTTTTATGTTTGTCACCTCTCTTGGCCCTCCACTTATTATACTCTGGGGTCTGAAGAGACCCCACAGTATAATAATAGCTAGTGAGTGGTGACAATTGGAATATTATAAAAGTTAGAATATTATACCGTGTGCAGGGGCCACTATGGAGGATAATAGTGTGTGCTGGGGCCACTATGGGACATAATACCGTGTGCAGGGGCCACTATAGAGCATAATACCATGTGCAGGGGCTACTATAGAGCATAATACCATGTGCAGGGACCACTTTGTGACATAATACCCTGTGCAGGGGCTGCTATGTGACATAATACCGTGTGCAGGGGTCGTCAGACTTACAATTATTGACCGGCACTCCAAGTACCTCAACTTTGATTTTTTTAATTGAAATAAGTACGCCGAACAAAAAAGGTAGCCTATCCCTGCTGTAGAACACCCCACTGTCATAGGCCCCCACCAACATGTAATCCCACATAAACATCACTATTCTCTATTCAGCTTCCTCAAACATATTATCCCATGTACATAACATCACTCCCCTCCAACTTACAGTCCTATGTTAAAAAAATGTGAACATTACTCATTCCCCATTTAGCCCCTTCCAACATGCAGTACCATATAAACATTGCTGCCCTCTCTCAGTCTACTCCAACACACAGTCCCAAGAAAACATCACTCCTTTGCATTTAGAGAGGACCTTTCAAGTCCTCATGTATATGCGGTTTTACATACCGCTAGAAAGCTGACAGCGAGCTGAATTCAGCGCACTGTCGGCTTTCCCGTTATGTGCCCCGGGGCTGGAGATATCGGCGGTATTAGTTCCACCGTTCACCGTCAGAAGGGCGTTCCTGACAATCTAGCTAGGCTGTAAGGAACGCCCCCTCTGACAGTACAGGGCTATGAGACGAGCACAGTCAGGGAGGGCGTTCCTTACCTCCCAGTGATGACGCTGAGCTATGAGGAACGCCCCCCCCCAAGTACAGGGCTATGGACAAGTACTGTAAGGGAGGGTGTCCCTCACAGCCCAGCTAGACTGTCAGGAACGCCCTTCTGATGGTGAACGGTGGAACTAAGACCGCCGATATCTCCAGCCCCGGGGCACAAAATGGTAAAGCCAACAGTCGGCTTTCTAGCGGTATGTAAAACCGCATATACATGCGGACGTGAAAGGTCCTTTTTAAAGATGTTATCCAGGCTAAATTTTTTTTTTTTTTTAATTAGGTCAGGGGAGGTAAAAAACAAACAAACAAAAAAAACAAAACAAAAAGAAAACATACTCACCTGTCCTCCCAGCGCGGTCAGTCCTCGCTGGTTGTGACGTCCCTTTCCTTCGCTGAGGCCGCTGATTAGATAGTGACGTCCCGTGTCCTTCGCTGAGGCCACTGATTGGCAGCGGGGACTTCCGCTGGAAGAAAACAATGGAGCTGCAGGACCAGACCGCGCTGAGAGGCACCAGGGGCAGGTGAGTGGTTTTTTTTTTTTTTTTTATTTCCACTTTCCCTGGCCCAGTTAAAAAATAAAATTTTAGCCTGGACAACCCCCCTTTTTTAAGCCCTCCAAAGTAACATAAAAGCAACATATCATCTTCTCTCTAGCTCTTTCAAAACAGTAATCCCATGTAAATGTCACTCATCCTCCCTTCCAGCATGCAATCCCACGTTAACATTACACCCCTCTAACACTATTATTATTTTTAGAGCTCCAGTAATTCCATGGTGCTGTACATTTGAGGGTTTACATACAATACATAAAATACACAAAACAAGTACAGTACTAAGGGTGCATTCACATATGTACAGCTCAGCTATCAGATGCCAGAATGGATCCCATAGTTTTCGACTTCCTTAAAAATTCTGCAGCACCGGATGCACACCAGGTGCTGTCGAAAGATGGATGCGGCAGCACCAGGCGTTCTGCGCAGTCCATCTATGTGAGGCCAGCAACATCTCTAATGCCAACCAAGCAATGTACTCTAGCCCCCGATTCCCCTGACAATCAGCAAATGTGGGTGGATGAAATTGTTGTATAGTTAGTGGTTTTCTATCAATGGACCTCCCTGTTGTCATAAAGGAAGACCTTTAATATCATAGTCTTGAAATATATAGGCTATGTCACTGTATATGCCCATAAATTTTGACAGCGGGCCGGAGAAACCTTCATCTCCCGCCCGCTGTCCCTCCCCAAGCCCCGATCCCCTGCACCAGGGATCAGTAATCATCCCTGCTGCCTTCACACATTCGAGCTCTTGTGCAGGCACAACATTGCTGATTCCTGTTGCTGTTTAGGGTAAGGGATGAGGACTTAGGGACAGCAGGCAGGAGGGGAATGTTCTTCCTGGCTGCTGCTAATCTAAATTATGTAAGGGGGCACTAATGGGGAAATATACTGTAGGTAAGGGGGATACTAAGGAGTCACAATAATAGTACATTAATGTCCCATTAGTGCTCCCCACAGTATAATGCTCCCTCCCACAGTATAATGCCACATTAGTTGCCCCCCACACTGTATAATGCCACGTTAGCCAACCCACGCACAGTATGTCACATTTGTCACCACTCACACAGTATAATGCCACATTGGTTGCCCCCCGCCTAATCCTTATTTATTTCTCTTTAAACCTAGGGTGCATCTTATAGTCAATCCGTCTTTTTGTCCTAAAAATACCATAAATATTGGACATGTTCAACTCAGACCTTTATTTGATGGCGGACCCCAATCAATGGACCGTTACTAAAAGTAGTTAAAAACCCCTACTCTATTGGCCTTGGCAGCGAACCATGCCTTGGGGACCATCATTGTGAAAACTGATGACAACTTATGGTTATGGTTTTGAAGTAGAAATTTGTAACAAAAAAAAAAAAAAAAGCTGATACTGATGCAACTGATATATGTGAATGTACCCTAACACAATGATCAGCTGGTTCAGTGGGACAGAGGGTCCTGCTCGCAAAGGCTTATTATCTAGGAGAGAAGGGAGACGTCTTGGAGATAGTTGTGTGAAGAGCAAAGTGGTTGTCTGGAATAAAATGGAATTCCTACACTAGTCTAAAACACCTTCCCTCCACCTACTTCCTAAATGACATACTTTAGCAAAAATGTATAGTTACCCATATCCCTGGGGCAGTCATGCACATTTTCTGATTATCTGGTGACGTTCTGTTTCCGGAAACGGAACGTCACCTATACTCCCCCTCCCCGATACTTACATGTCTTCCACTCCAGGCTTCCCTTCTTGGACGGCTCCTCCTCTTCTTGGACTCTGCGGGCTCGTGCGCAAGCCGGAGGTGCATCTGATGCCTGCGCAGTAGAGAAGGCACCTCTGCCGGCACGTGCACAGGCTGGAGGTGCCATCTCTACTGCACAGGTGTTGGAGGCACCTCTGGCCTGCGTACGAGCCCCCAGAGTCCAAGAAGAGAAGGAGCCGTCCTGCAGAAGGAAGACAAGTAAGGGTGGGTTCACACCTGCGCTTGAGTCCGTCCGCTGCCAATCCGAGTGAATAGGCATTGGATACCGACAGGTTTGCGACGCATTGGTTAAAAACCCATTCATTTGAATGGGTTTTTTAAGCAATGCGCGGCTGTCCGATTGCACCCTCTGCGCTGCGAATCTTTTTTTCATCGGAAACAAAGTCGGACATGCAGGACTTCGTGTCCAACGAAAAAAAAACGGCTTTGCGGCGCAGAGGGTTTAAGTGCACACCCGCGCATTGCTTTAAAAACCCATTCAAATGAATGGGTTTTTAACCAATGCGTCGCAAACCTGTCAGTATCCGATGCCTATCCCGTTCCCCGAGATTTTCACTCGGATTGGCAGTGGACGGACTCAAGCGCAGATGTGAACGAAGCATAAGTATGACGGGGTGGGCTGAGTTAATTGGGAAGGGCTAGTAGTGGGCAGGATAGCTAGGGAAACAGGGAGGGAGTGAGTGAGAAAGGGAACGGGAGGGAGTGAGTCTGCTCTGAGTGGCGCAAGGCATCATGGTAGTTGTAGGAAAACAGAACAGGAAGATGCCCATGTAAATAAATGCAGAAGATGCTAGGAGCTCACAGAGAAACACAGAAATCACTCAAAACATTGCTAAAAGGTATTTGTTTGCACTTATAAACCCATTCATAGCACTAACAAACTTTTTATTAAAAAAAAAAAAATATTTTTTTGCCCGAAAAACCCTTTTAAAAGGATTGGAGATTAAATGTGGGTAGATTAGGTCAGTCCCTTGTAAAAACGTAATTTCTCTCCCTCAACTGCCTCCATCATATAGTCTCATACATCACTCTTTTCCATTTAGCCTCCTCAAACACAGTCCCATCTCCAATTCCACTCATCCACCCTCAGCCCTCTGCCAACACGCAGTCCTAGGTAAACAACAATCCACTTCAACCCCTGTAACATACAGTCCCATGTGAAAACATCACACTCCACTAACACACAGCCCCATCACTGCTAACACATCACACTCCACTAACACATCATCACTGCTTTCCATTTACCTCCTACGATACAGTCTCTCCATTTAGTCCCTTAAAACACGCAGTCCCATATAAATATCACTCCTTTCCGTTTCAGTCTCCTCCACAATAGTCTCATGTAAGTACTTCTACTTATTCTTCATAGAGTCCTCCCTAAAATCACTTCTGTCCTTCCGGACCCTTGTAACATGCAGTGCCATACAACCACTCCCCCTCTAATCACCTCCCTCAGCAGCACGTGCACATCTTCTGCTTCCGGTTTTGAGCACAAGACTGTATATGCAGGAGGCCCCGCCCCTTCCCCTGACATCATACTTACCACAAGCTCCTCCTTTGTAATTATTCACTACCGGTCATATATCGGGTGGTACATGGAGAAGTATGGGGGCCCGGAGAAAGTACTGGCTCACCTGCAGGAGGTGGAGAGAAAAGCCGAGGATGTGCTTGTGGACCGGCGGCAGGTAGCCGTGGAGCATCATGGATGCTAAGGACAGTCTGAGGCGAGGGATGGGGCTGTAAGGAGAAAGCTTCTCTAATATGGCTGGGGATGTGGATAGAGTTCCTACGCGGTGCTGTATACTGTACAAGAGTCAAAGGTGGAAAGGGGTGTATGTGCTAAAGGGTACAGTTCATATTAGATGTATGTATTTAAATAACTATATTTATATAGCACCAACATATTCCGTAGCACTTTATAAATCATTTCTGTCTAAACCAGTAGAAGCCGCAACCAGCGCCCCCCTCAGTAACTATAACAAGCAAGAACAGCGCCCCCTGAGCAACTATGCCTACAGCACAGCGCCCCCCTCGGTAACTATAAGAAGCAGCACAAGCATCCCCTTCAGTAACAATAACAGCATGCCAGCAGAGTACCCCACCTAACTAGCACTGCTGCCAGCAGAGTACTCCCCTTAATAATAATAGTAATGCTGCCAGCAGAGTGTCCCTATGCCTTACATACTGGTGCCAAGCTTAGATTATACTGATCTCCAAATAGGCAATGACAAAATGGCTAGGAAATCACAGAAGGGACAACTTGGGTAGCCCCAAACATGTCTAGGTCTAAAGTCATGGCACCGTTTATCTGTTAATGTCATGACCTACCCTGTCAATGGCAGCACATGGGAGTGATAAAGTTTAGACATGCTGGGCACCATTGTAGCACAGGACTACTCTGTGAGAACCTTAGAATCTCATGCATGTACAGAATTTGGATGACATTTATCACTAAAGTGACCATTGCTGGTAGCAGTCGCACATCATGGTGGTCCATGGAGAGTCTTCACTTACCACAGAGCCTTGCTCTACACAGCATCACAAAATCTAGGTTGAAACCAGGATGTCAAGCATGCACACCAGGTTTCAATGTGGCAGCCCCGAAGATCCATTCATTTGTCCGCAACCCCTGGACTTGTGCTCTAGCGACGGTTTATCACTGGTGACTGGGTCATGTTGTCACAGTCCTAATCATTGGGGGTGGTTTGGGGAGCAAATGGAAGTGTGTACTGGATGACAGTCATCTAATCCTTCATATTTCAGATTGTAGACCTTGACGTAAAAAGAAATCAGAATAGGGAGGCCTTACGAGCACTCAGCAGTGACCCCTGTCATTCAGGTGAGTACAGTAAGATTCTGGAATATCCTGAAATTATTGCTAATACAACATAGGACTAATTTCTCGTTTGTATCACGGGGGGGAGAGACACAGTACCATGGGTATAAGCCCGGCCACTAAGAGGCTGATACTAGGAAATAAGAAAGTGTTGGCTCCACCCAAGTAGGCTATACCCTCTCCACAGGTAGGAAGTTAATCAGTTTTAGGAGGCAGACATGGCCTGTTTGCAGGTCTTCTACTCTATTATTTTAGTCGTCTTTCTTTCTTTTCTCTTTCAAGTTACAGGGGGGTCCTTTCTGGTTTCCCTGCACATGCCTGTGTCTTTCCTCAATGCCGGTCACCCAGTATCCTTATATGTCTGCAGCTGGAGTGCCAGTAATCCCACTTTCAGTGCAAGTTTACCAAAGACATTGGACAGGTGAGTAAGCTTCACTCCCTGGATGCCCTTCCTAGGCCGTATCTCCAGTGGTGCCTCTTCTCACTGCTTGCCACCTAATGTCTCTTCTGTACACAGCCTTCCACAGTACTGTGCCCCTCCAGGCTCCCACATACTGCAGCATTTATTCATGTTAGTTCCAGCTATGCTCCCTGGTAGGTGCCCTTACTGTGTCACCTCTGGGGCGTCCCTGAGCCCCTCTCCTCTGAGGGTGAAGCTCCCAGGCCCTTCTTTCTCCAGTGTAGTTCCCCTGCAGCAGCATGGCTGAACTAATTTAGTCCCAGGCTTCTGCCGGGCCTAGGCTGCATTTATCCCTGCCTCCCTCTAGAGAAGTGCTACTTTTTCCTTGCAGTTCAGGCTCTTTCACTTGCTTCTAAGGGGATTTTCTTTCTCTCCTCTTTCAGAGTGAGAGTGAGATTTTGTAAGGGTGGGAGGGGTCTTCCTTTCCTGCGCATGACAAATTTTGAGCTGGCTTTTTAGGGGGCTGCTGTTGGTGGCGTTCTGCCCTCTTGAGGGGATTTATTTAACAGATGGTGTTCCATTCATCTGTACTCCAATTACAGCCCTTTCCTTGTTTGAGTGGCGACTCCAGACCCATTACATCAGGCCTCTCACATATTCAGCCTGCTTCTTCCTCCAGACTCATTTAGTTTCTGGCCCTTGCCCTGGGCTCAGCAAGAGAGTGACCAGTCACCACGGACTTAATCCAAACAAATTTAACAACAAGGGTTACCAGCAGAAATATGTTCCAAAAAGCCAGGACAACAACACTAATCCTTGCAGTAGCTCAGGCACTGGTGGCGTTAGGCTAGGTTCACAACTGCACTCAGTCACCATTCCGCTTATTAAAAATATGCAGTGATCCTGCATGCAAGACTTTTCTCTCCACATTTTTCAGGCGGAAACCCCAGCGCAGGTGTGAACCAAGCGTTAGTCTGAACTAAGATGCTTCCGCCACTACAGGTGTGACTCTGGGTCTAGCACCTTGGCCTACATAGCCCTTTCTCAGGCAATAATGTTGTTCAGTCCTAGGCACAGTGGCATGCGGAGATAGGGTCCTAGTGGTCCAATCTAATGTCATCTTTTACATGAAGCTGGTGGGGGCTGCTTCTCTGGCATCCCCTCTCTTAGAATAGTTTTTTGTGTGCTGCAGCCTCCTTTGGCACCTGCTGCAGGTTGGAGATCTTATTAACTCTCCTTCTGTTCCCTCCCACTTTGTTTCTAGTGCGAGGTGCAGTTCCCTGGAGGGTCTGGATACAGTTCTCTACTGGAGTCCCATTTGCCTCCCTCTTGACCACTTCCTCACAAGACTTCTTTTGGCAAAGAAAAGCTAGCCTGCCTCCCTCCCTGGGGGACCCTCCAACTCAAGCGCTGAGTCTGAGCGAACTACGTACCTGCCATGCAGGATTCCATGAAGACTGTATTGGACTCCTTCTGCATGAGGCAGAGTCTTGTCTCTTTCTTGTGGTGGCTCCCTTACCTTACCTTTACTATTCTTGTTCAGTAATGCTGTATCTTTATTCTGCTTGTTACAAGCAGACCAATTGGATCCTGACACCTCCTTACTGGATACATTTCAGTCCTCTGACCCCATCTTCTCCCAGCTGAGTTGTGGGCTCGCTATTCCTGCAAAGATATATATATATATATATATATATATATATATTTTATTTTTACCTGTATGCATTTGGGTAGGTTAGTGTTGGTGACTGCCCACTTCCCCAGTATATGCTGCACATGCCTCACCAAGGGTGCTCCCCATCTTAGATTCTTTTACTTCTGCCCTATTTGGGACCATCTTGGCTTGCTTATGTGCCTGCTCCTGGCCTTCTCCACCCTTTGGGATCCCTGCCCATCCTCCTACAGAGCTGATCTTTCGCTAAAGGTCTCCTATTGCACACCTCTGTGGAGCTTGCAACGTAGTTTATTCCGGAGGACTTTTCTAACTAGTTAACCCCCCCCCCCCGGGTTCCCTCTGCAGTTATCACACTCCACTGGGCGACTAGGTTGTCTAGCTATTTTGATAGAGCGCTTTCTCCCTCTCTGCCCCTCCTCGGAAAGTTGGGTTATATTGAACCTTAGCAGCTTGATGGCAGTATACATTCACTTGGTTCATCTAGTCTGCCTTTATTTTGGCTTTTCTTCCTTAGGATCTACTCAACTTGTTGTTTTTCCGTAGCATCCTTAAATATGCTCACTTTTACTTCCTCCTTTCTTCCTTCCTCTTGGGCAGTATCTGCCACAGTCACTTTAGTTGCTCTTGCTCATCTGTTGAGGGTCCATGCATAGGTTCGGCAATCTTCGGGGCATCCATCTCCTGGGGGTCCCGGCTTAGTATCTTAGGATATTTGCAGGTCCTAGCTGGTTCTCCACTTTATTCTGTGAATCTACTGTAGATCGCTTGTGGCAGTCTAACATTGCTGTCCTCTGGGCTGGCCTTGGTATCCTCGCCAGGCTATTCTTTTCCAGAACAGGCTTCCTCCTACATCTTGTTTGAGTTTTAGGCCAAATCACCTCTTGTGCTATTGGTCGGCTGCAAGTTGTTTTCTCTTCACACCCTCTGGGACTGCTTTAGGACCTTCCCGTGGTGGTGTGTTCCCTGATGAAATAAGCGAGAAATTGGATTTTTGTACTTACTGTAAAATACCTTATATACCACACATTCATTGGGGAACACTGATCCCGCCCTCTGCTTTTTCTGTTCTTGACGGTTGTCCTTGGGCTCAGGACATTTTGGTGCTTGCTCCACACTTTGACTTCTTCTACTGCTGTTGGTACAAAACTGATTGATAACTTACTGTCTGTGGAGAGGGGATAGCCCACTTGGGCGGCGCCAACACTTATTTTCTAGTGTCAGCCTTCAATCTCACTGTTATGTATCTGCAGGACCAGTGACTGTTTGCTTCGGTAACATGTTTATAAGCCTTCCAAAAGATAAAACCACGGAAATGATTCAGCGAGGTGAGTGTGAACGGCCCAGGGATGAGAGGGTTAGTAGTGCATGACAACTTGTTTAGAACAATATTACAACTTTAATACATATCTTACAGATCAGGAACAGCTAGATGCAGAAATTAAAAATCTTCGCTTGCAGCTAAAAGTGAAGGTGAACCAGTTATATGAAGCACAAGGTAAATGCAGGGGTGAAGAGATCTATGTATTCCCTACTCTACCCTTTCCTTGTCTCTGTACAGCAGGAAGCAGACAGCTCCATTCTCTGGGCAGTGGCCAAATTGATTTGCTTCAGTTTAGATCCCATTCTAGTGAATGGGAGCTGATCTGTAGTAATCTGTTCTGACCACTACACAAAAAATGGGACTCTTTGCTTCCTGCTCCATTCTCTCTGTACTCAGAGCAGATGTTGGGGGGTGTGGTGTCATTGATCTGATAATTATTACCTAATCTTAGCCCACAAAATCCCTTTAATAGAAACCATTCACCTGTTCTTTAGTGCCATTCATGGATTTCTTTTTTTGTAACTGCAGGCAAGCCAGAGCTGAAGGGCTTTAACCTGACTCCACTGGATCCAGATGAAGTCAATGCAATCAATAAAATATTGAAAGGATGAGTGTAAAGGAAGAACACAAGTCTAGTAAGTGATGCTCATTTAACAGTATCAGCTGCTTTAAGATTTTTGCCGTTGAAAATCGTCATACAAGTTGGCACACATGACCAAACTAAAGACTGTCCCACTTCTGTAATGAAGGCATCATATGTACTAGCACTTTCATTGACAAAAAAAAGACACTTTTATTAATTTACCACTTTAAGTATAAAATACAGCGCTGTTGCCTATAGCAACCAGTTTCCAGCATCTGGTTGCCATCAGCTTAAAACTTAGAGGTTGTCCGGGCCAAAAAGATAACTTTAAAATAGGCCAGTGGAGGTGAAAAAAAAAAAAAAAAAAAATATCACTCATCTGTCCCCTGTGCGCTGGTGTCCTCCCAGCGTGGTCTGGTCCTGCAGCTCTGGTGTCTTCTCAAAATGAAACTGTTCGCCGGCTGTGATATCCTGGATCTCTTCCGCTGATTGACCTTAGCGGTTACATGCGGCGGGGACTTTTGTCAGAAGTCAACAACAGACTTGAAGACACTGGGGAAAGGTGAGTCCCACTGCACCTGGCTGATTTAAGAAATAATTGTTTTGCCTGGACAACCCCTTTAACCACTGCCCTCCCTCTCTGTACATGCAGTTAATAGGGCTGATATTCTTTTGATTTATTGAGCAGTTGATTTTTTGCTAGCAGTTTTCATTAGTTGTCTTAGATTCTTCTTTCTGTCATTGACACAGCCTGCAGAAGAGGCATAAATAATTATATCTGGGTTTGGGGTCATGGTGGGATGTGATCACACATTGCAAGAAGTGCCCAATTCTTACCCAAGTGTGTATTTGCCATAAAGATTCCATTGCCAATGCTGTCTAGCTGTCCATCATCCCGTGATACAGGGCCATCACTCCACATTAGGTCAAAGCCCCCAACCCTCTTTTCCTGCCCTGTTAGTCTACAGAAAAGAAATGACACATTTGTGTAGATAAAGTAAATGTTCTACAAATCTACAGTGTATTACAATTTCTCACCAATGCAATGTTTCTGCTTGCTGTCAGTAAGAGCTTAGAGGACCTTTACATTGCTGGGCTGTAAGGAACGCCCCCTCTGACATTACTCTGCTATGGATGAGGACAGAGAAAGGGGGCGTTCCTTACGCCCCAGTGATGACGCTGAGCTGTGAGGAATTCCCCCAGTACAGTGCTATGGAGGAATACTGTCAGGGAGGGCTTTCCTCACAGCGCAGCTAGACTGTCAGGAACGCCCTTCTGACGGTGAAATTTAGGCCCCCGATATCTCCAGGCCCGGGGCATATAACGGGAAAGTCGACAGTGTGCTGAATTCAGCGCGCTGTCAGCTTTCTAGCTGTATGTAAAACCGCATATACATGAGGACGTGAAAGGTCCTCTTTAAGGCTGAGAAACAGTCCTTTACCCGTTCATATACCTGAGGAATTCTTAGTGTTAGGCTATGTTCACACTGGCTCTTTCAAGTCTGTTGTTCTGATTTGTCATAGAATCAGAACAGAATTAAAAGCTGAAAGCATGATGCATGCAGATATAGCACATTCGGTCTGCGTCAGTCAACATTCACTGCAATGTAAAAACAAGACTCTCGTTTACTCTTGAAATGGAAGAAAGTCCTGGATGCACAACTTTGTCTAAAAAAATAATAAACCAAGCTTCCATCTTGTTTTTTTTACATTACAGTAAACGATGACTATAGAATGTACTCCACAGTTGTCATTCTGTTGGGTTTTTAGTTCATTGTTCTTATCTTATGTATTAAAACACTAGATTAAAGAAAGCCAGTGTGAACCTAGCCTTAAAATGTAGTTACTATTCTGGGAGCTAAACGCATGAGATCGACATGTGTCTCTCAACTGGATAGGGAATAAGTTGCAGTTTGCTGGAGCTTTCATGAATACAATGAATGGAGTGGTGGTCAGAAAGGCATGCCCCCTGCTCAATTCAATAGGACTGCTGGACATAGCCAAGCAGTTGGACCCCCAATCTGCAACTTATCCTCTATATCTTGTGGATAGTGAATATTTAGCACTGCTGTGGATGTATTTGCAGATAACTTTTGGAAGCTGGATAACCCCCTCTAAAGGTTTTCTACTTACTAATTATGCTGATACAGCTATCACTTTGTAATACTGTATGAGCAAGTTATGGCCAGGGTGGTTTATGTGCCTCTAAAATATGCTTTGATTCACTGGCAGCAAGTAGAGAGCTCACCTGTCACAGAAAGAAAGTGTTTTTACATTTCTAACCCATATCTCACCTTCCTTCCATGTCTACTACATTCAGGGTGTCCTCCAAGAGGTGACACTTCAGGTCATAATCTTCTTGACTGCTGGCGGTCAGAGAGGGAGAAGCGTTAACTTCTAGAAGCCACCTGTGAAAATCGGTAGTAGTAGTATCAGACAAGGATGGAAGTCAGAATTTGTGACTACAGGAGAAATGTATATGTGGTCATTACTTCATTGGTAACTAGAGTCAATATTTGTACAGTATAACATTAAAAGTAAATCTGTATTTTGTTTCTCTTATAACATGTTGCCTGACACTTCTTGCATGATTATTCTGCATTAATAAGGGACAGCCCCTCAATGCTCACATTGCTTCAGCCTCAAAAAGATGACCACAGAATTTGAAGGAAATGCATTTGTCTGGTTATTCTGTAAAATGTTACTTTAAACCCGCACCCCCAAATCCTTCCTTACATAATGGCTGTGTCTACCACATAAATTAAACCCATGTAAACTTTGTAGAAAAAGTAGCAACTGCTCACGGTTTTAGGTCCTCATCCAGCAGGATGTCATATCCATACAGTTCAAAGCAGTGCTTGTCATTGATGATGATTTTCTGGACACTCTGTAGGCTCTTGATAAAGATATTGTCTATGTTCTGAAAGAGTGTCTCTACCACTACAGGGTCGTGTTTAGCTGTCAAGTACTGCCGCAGTTGCTGTATCATCCATTTGCAGCCCTAAGAGGAATATGAAATATGTAAATGACTACATAAAACTATTGTGAAACTACATGTCCCAACATGCCAAACTTATGACACACTACTTAAGTGTTGTGCTGTTAGGGGTGTGCACAGTTCTTCAACATGACATGTAGTAATTGACCTCTTACAGCAGAAGTATCAGCGGCGCTCACCATCTCTGGATCCAGCAGTACAAATAGTGGTTCCCTTTAAAGCATAACTTTTAGACACTATTCAATATAAAACAGTGCACAATGGCTCAATAATATGAATATACAAATTGGCATCAGAAAAGCATAAATTTGCATACTAAATGCACATACCATGCTCCACAAAAAAAGACCAAAGTTACATCAGCACATTACTTATGGAAAACCAGCATAAAATAAAAGCAGATGTGACCAAGAGATGCTAATTCAACATGCTGAAGACTTGTACGCATGTGCCTGTGCTATTGATGAACAGGTAGGTAAGATGCATCAGGTCCAACGTGATGAAACGGTCTCCTGAGAAAAATGGATAGGCTCTTAGGCATAGCCCCAAACAATAGGATAATGCTAGGGACCTTGTACTGACCCTAGATGTCCCATAACAAGAGCCTATAATGTTCCTAGAGCCTGTCTCAGAGCCACATCCCTATGAATTTGTAATATGCACCCTAAGATTCTAACTGGTCACAAGGTCTCCTAAAAACTGACACCAGTATGGGTGTCCCATCCAAACATGACATATTTCGCTCATAATCCTGGGGCTTGTCAGGAGACAAACTGTCAAAAAGCAAAAAGGGGTATTAATAAAATATCTATACCTTCGCATTAGCAAAAAAAAAAAAAAAACTAATAAATCCCCTGAAATTATTATAACCCTTGTGAGTGAAATTATATACCTAGGGAAGGGGAGTAGGAAAAAGGCATTCTGTCCTGGATAAGTGTGCCCGCAGAGTTCGTCACAAATCTACAAAGACTCACAATCTTTCCTTTATATCTAACATGAGAGCTCACTTCCCTTCCCTTTGTTAAATGAGACCTGGTGATGGTCCAGGGACTTGTGTGGCGACTTCCATGCTCCCTCAGTGTGCACCCTTTTATGCCATTGGGCACTTGCTTTGGTTGTCAGAGTGCATGGTCAACGATGACACTGTGTACACCTGTGCTAGGGAAAAGCACCTAACCGTGACTTGGAATCCCAACCAACCAATGACCATGCTGCACGGCCTGCCAACCCCTCTATCCACTTGTTCTGGAGGAGGCTGGGCGTGTGTCAGATGGTAAAAAATATTCATAAAGAAGCTTGGTTTGCCATACACAATATAGGATCCTAGCATTAGACAATCCGGGGTAATAAATTGTGGGTTTAATATGACCAGTATATTTGAGGTTATCCAATAGGATGCCTCCAGTTGAGAGGTCCAAGTGATAAACCTATCTAAGAGAGCCCTAATAGAAGCTAAGCAGGGGACTTATTTGTCCTCTACAATAAATTTGATCTGTTTAATTGGACAAAGGATCTTAACTTAATCATTAGGAAACTCAAACGGCATAAACATTTCAAAGTTAAGAGATAGGAGGGAGTGCTCTGAGATGGCTATCCTGTTAGAGATTCTATCCAATGTGAGACTTCTGCACAGTATTGCTGAGGAGACCAGTCAAATCTCTGACTCTGTCCACTTTACGCAATTGCAAATAAAATAAAAAAAAAGTAATAAAAGAATTCTCTCCATTTCACCCCAGGCTTTTTCCTCTATTAAAGGGCCAGTTCAGAAAAACACAAACAGACCCATAACATGGTCAGCTGCGAAGACATAGATACTAATTCCTCTGAGACTGGTATATGGGACTTAAACAGCCCTACTACATCACACTGTCCATTTAATGAAAATTCATTAAAGGGTAGGCTTATGTCACTCCAAAGGAATATATGTGCTAACTTCAACAATGCATTGCTCAATTTGCAGAATAATATCAATGAAATAGGTGAACATATGTTACATATCATATACAAATTGGGAGAATTCTGTCATGCCCACAATCCATTGGTAGAAGCTCACAGCACCATTGAGGAAGAAGTCAAATGGCTGCGAGATAAAGCGTCAGACCTGGAAGACAGGTCTCAACACAATAATATAAAATTCAGGGGAATACAAGAAGAAATTGAATCAGATGAATTAAATAACTATCTACAGTCTTTGTTAAAAAAAAATACTACCTAAATTCAGATCTTGAAATTGATAGGGCTCATTACATTCCTGTGGCCAAATCAGGCACAAGAGACGTTCTTGCTAAAAATACATTTTTTCCAAACAAAAGATAAACTCCTACAAGAAGCCAGAAAAAAAGAGTCTCTTCCAGATCCTTACTTATCTGTTCCCAGACCTATCAAGGGCAACATTGCAGGCATGTAAAGCATTGAATCCCATTACTATTGCAAACAATCATATTAAATACAGATGGGGCTTCCCCACCAAACGTGCTGCACTCACAATTAATAATGTGAAACAACTTCATTACTTCACAAATTGAATCTTTCAGACATAGAAGTCTCCCACTCCAAACCTCCTATTCTTCCTATTCTACCAAGGGTTAAAAGTGAATGGAAATAAGGAAATGACTCCTGATCTCTCTAACAGTTATGGCCCTTATAGCTTGAAATAATAATGGGCTAGTGTTTCTTAACGCTATTACCCTAACGGTGTTAAGTTCTTTACCTATTTTTTTTTTTTTATTGTTTATACAGTGTTAACTGATAACCTCTTATTTACAGTCAGTTAAGATCCTATAACCAAAAATACTACCCTAACACAGAATAAGTCCAGAGATCCATAACTTGTGTGAGTAAAATATTTTGCTACTTGCCCTATCTCATGCACTGTATAATACACTTCGTCCAGCTCCATCACACCAAGTAAAATGTCTATAAAAATATTTACCTTAACCCCTTAAGGACACAGCCCAAAAGTGCGTTAAGGAACAGGCCTTGTTTTTCAAAACGGACATGTCACTTTATATGGCAAGAACTTTGAGATGCTTTAACTTACACAAGTTATTTTGAGACTCTTTTTCGTGACACATTGTACTTCATGTTAGTGGTAAACACTAATCAATATTTTTGTATTTATTTATAAAAAAAAAATAGAAAATTTGATAGAAATTTGGAAATAATCGCAATTTTCAAAATGTGAAATGCTCTGCTTTTTAGACATTCATACTACCCAAATACATTAATAAATATTATCTACCATATCTCGGCTATATATTGGCATCATCTTTTAATCGTCCTGTAACTTATTTAGGATGTTAGAAGGCTTCCAAATAGAATGGTGATTTTTCAGACTTACAAGAAAATTTCCCACACTAATTTTTTAGGGACCACTTCAGTTCTGAAAAGGATTATAAAGGCCTATATATTAGAAACCCCCATAAATCACTCCATTTTCAAAACTGCACCCCTTAAAGGGGTATTCCCACGTACATAACTATTTTTAAATTTGTAGATAATTAAAAGTTAAACATTTTTGCAAGTATAAGTAATTAAACATTTTGCAGAGTTTTAAAGATTTTCTCTAAATATCTTGTGGTCACAGTCTTGTTGTCTTGATCGGTTGTGGTCGTATCCATTGGCAATCGATCAAGACAACAGTCTGTGGCCACTAAGATAGTTAGAGAAAATCTTTAAAACTCTGCAGAATTTTTATCTACTTTATATTTGCAAAAATGTTTATCTTTTAATTATCTACAAATATAGATATGGTTATATTCATGGGAATACCCCTTTAAGTAATTAAAAATAGCATTTGGGATGTTTGTTAGCCCTTTAAGCATTTCACAAGAATTAAAACAATACGGAGGTGAAATTTAGACATTTCATTTTTTTTCCACTAATACATTCATTTAGCCCTAAAATTAACACATTCATAAAGGGTTAAAGGAGAAAATGCATCTCACAGTTTGTTATGCAATTTCTTCAGAGCACATCAGTGGGTGTAAACTGATGTTTGGGCACACGGCAGCGCATGGAAGGGAAGGAGCGACACTGGACGTTTGAAAAGCAGATTTTGCTGGAATAGTTTTCAGGTGCCATTTCTCATTTACTGAGCCCCTAGAGTACCAATACAATGGAAACCCCCTAAAAGTGACGTCATTTTGGAAACTACACCCCTCGCAGAATTGATCAAGGGGTATAGTGAGCACTTAGACCCAACAGCCGTTTCACGGATTTTACTAACATTGGGATGTGTAAATGAAAAATTACTAAAACGTCACTTTATCCCCCGTAGTTTTCATTTTCACAAGGGGTTAAAGGAAAAAAAGCACCTCACAGTTTGTTAAACAATTGCTCCTGAACACGGCAATACTCCATATGTGGTTATAATCTGGGTACATGGCGGGGCTCGGAATGGAAAGAGCGCTATTTTGCTTTTGTAGGGTGTATATTGCTGGAATAGTTTTTAGGTGCCATGTCGCATTTGCAGAGCCCGCAAAGTACCAATACAGTGGAAACCCCCTAAAAGTGACCCCATTTTGGAAACTACACCCCTCACAGAACATATCAAGGAGTATAGTGATCATTTTGACCCTACAGCTGTTTCACAGATTTTATTAACATTGGGACAGGAAAATGAAAAAATACTTTTTTTCCCCTAAGAGCTCACATGATAAAACGCATCCCAAAGTTTGTTACACAATTTCTCCTGAACACAGAAATGCCGCATATGTGGTTGTAGTCTGCTGTTTGGGTACATGGTGGAGCTCAGAATGTAAAGAGTACTATTCGGCTTTTGGAGGGCAGATTTTGCTGGAATAGTTTTCAAGTGCCATGTCACATTTGCAGAGCCCCTAAAGTACCAGTACAATGGAAACCCCCAAAAAGTGACCCCATTTTGCAAACTACACTTCTCATAGAATTTATCTAGGGGTATAGTGAGCATTTTGACCTCACAGCTGTGTCACAGATTTTATTAACATTGGGACGTAAAAATGAAAAATTACTTTTTTTTTTTTTCTAATAAACTGTCCATTTAGCGCCATATTTTTAATTTTTACAAGAGGTTAAAGAAGAAAAAACAGCACAGTTTGTTACACAATTTCTTCTGAACACAGAAATGCCCCATATGTGTTTGTAATCTGCTGTACCGGAACATGATGGGGCTCAGAATGGAAAGCAGTTGCAGAGCCCCTAAAGTACCAATACAATGGAAACCCCTCAAACCCCATTTTAGAAACTACACCCCTCACAGAATGTATCAAGGGCTATTATCATTTTGAGCCGAAAAATGCTTCCCAAAACTTAATGCACAAAGTGAAAACTGAGGTTTTTGAATAAATATATAATTTCAGTGCCTAATATGTTGTGGCCACTTTGTGGCATCAGAGACATGCACTCCTTAAACTATTAAGTGGGCTATCCCGGGAACAAAAAAAATTATATATGTGGGTGTAAACTGCTGCTTGGGCACACAGCAGGGCTCAGAAGGGAAGGAGGATGGCGCATTTTTAGCTTTTTGGTGTACAGATTTAGAGGGACTTTCTCGACGCAATGTTGTTTTTGCAGGGCCCTAGAGGTGCCAGTAAACTGGAAATCCCCAAGAAGTGACTGTTTTGTAGGGGCAATTTTAGGGTCTCTGCAAATGTGACATGGCGCCCAAAAACCAACCATCTAAATATGTGCTCCAAAAGCATATAGCGCTCCTTCACATCTGTGCCCTGCTGTGTGCCCAAATGGCAGTTTATGCCCACATGTATGACACTGGTGTACCAAGGATAATGTACTTAATGCAAGTGTGGGTATAAACTGCAGTTTGGGAACAGCCGGGCACGGAAGGGAAGAAGCGCTATTTTGGTTTTTGGACACCATGCCACTTTTGCAGAGCCCCTGAATTGCCAGTAAATTGGAATCCGCAAACATGTCACCCCATTTTGGAAACTACACCCTTCAAGGGATTTATCAAGTGGTGTAGTGAGCATTGTTAACCCTTGAGTGTTGCATTTATTTAATTTCCAGAAATGAATGCGCAGCTGATAAGTTAAAAATGAAATTTTTTCCATAGATACGCCATTTCAGTGCCCGATATGCTGTGCCCAGCTTATGTCTGCAGAGACACCCACTCCAAAAACTGTTAAGCGGGTATCCCGGGCACAACAGCTTTTGGAGCATTCGTCTCTGATACAAGCTGAACACAACATATTACGCACTGAAATTACGTATTCCTGGAAAAATTGTCATTTTCACCATCAGTTGAGCATTCATTTATGGATAATAAATTATAGCAATGCTTGGGGGTTAAAAATGCTCACTGTACCCCTGAATAAAATCCTTCAGGGGTGTAGTTTCCAGAATGGGGTGGCATGTCAGGGTATTCCACTTTACTGGCGTTTCAGCTCTTCAAAATTGCAATGACATCCAAAAACCAAACTGTCTAAGTCTGCTCCAAAAACCAATTAGCACTCCTTCCCTTCTGTGCCCAAACAGCAGTTTATACCCACATACAACATTAAGTATGTGGGCCAACATTATGTGGGCATAAACTGCAGTTTGGGTACACAGCAGAGCGAAGACGTGAAGGAGTGCTATTTGACTTTAGGAGTGCAGATTCAGATGTTTGGTTTCTGGACGCCATGTCATGTTTGCAGAGCCTGTAAGGTACCAGAAAAGTGGATTCCCCAAAGGAGTGACCCCATATTGAAAACTGCACCCCTCAAAGAATTTATCAGGGGGTGTAGTGAGCATTAGTATCCCAGGCGTGAATGCACAGCGAATGGTGAAGTGTGAATACGTAAGCTGTGCAGAGTGCATTGGGAACACCAAATTCCCTACCATTTCCCCAGTAGTTCCTATTATTGAAGGGGTCACTTCTGGTTTCTTTTCCCTCGTAAGCTCTAAATCTGGTTTGTACCCTGATATACGCTCAAACAGTTTATACATTCCCTTCCTGACTCAGCCAGTTATGTTCTAATGATTTGGTGATTTTTGTCTACACATTGTACAAGCTATATTTTCTTTATTTTTCTGGTGATGTAGCCATATGAGGGCTTGTTGTTTGCAGTATGAGATGTATTTTGTAATGACACCATTTTTGGGTGCTTATAACTTATTGAATACATTTTATTATCTTTATTCTGCGGATCGGAACAATTATGGCGATACCTCATTATATATATATATTTTATTTTTATTTTTTTTTTATGCAATACTAATTTTCTAGAACAAAAACCCATTTGGGGAAGGAAATTATTTTTGCATCGCCATCTTCTGAGAGGCATTACATTTTTTGTGGGACAATTTGTGCCTTCTATTGGTACTGTTCTGGGGTACATATGAATTTTTGATCACTTTTTATAGCATATTTTGTAAGATGAGATGGCGAAAAATCATTATTTCCGGCATTTTTTTCAGTTTTTTTTTTTTTTCCAACGTTCACCGTGTACGTAAAATATTATTTCAGTTTTATTGTAAAGGTTGTTACAGAGGCGGCAATACCAAATATGTATAGTTTTTATAAATTTTTAGGTTTTTTTTTTTTTATATAATTCTTTTTATATAGGAAAAGGGAATTTTTAGGGCTTTATAATTTTTTTTTTTTTTTTTACACACTTTTTTTTATTTTTTTACTTGTCCTATAAGGACACCTGAACCAGCGATGCTCTGATCGTTGGTTCAGTACTATAGACTGCAATACACGAGTATACACGTGTGTTGCAGTCTATATAGGAAGTCAGCCTTTGCAGACGCATAGGCTGACTTCCTGAGGTCCCGGCAGCATCAACCAGGTATTGGGGGCTCCAGGTAGATAATAGATATCGGCACCCCCCCGATCTCGCTGCAGGGGGTGCAGGGGGGAGCGCCAACATGTCCGAACCCCTTGGATGCTGCGGTCATGTTTGACCGCGGCATCCAAGGGGTTAAAACCCAAGATTGGAGCGCAGCTCTAACCTGAGGTTATGGAGCAGGGCGTTAGTGGTCAGTTACAGCTAACACCCGCTCCCGATGCCACCCGCTCACATAGTGAGTGGGCGGCTGGCCTAGGGCGTAGTATTACGCCCTGGTGCGAAGTACCTAGTGCCCAAAACATAATAGTACGTCCAAGGTCGTTAAGGGGTTTCCATACAAATATCACTTACTCTGGAAAGAAGCATTATCTCTTAAGTGCAATGTTTTGCTAACCCAAGAAACACATTTCAATGAAAATAAATGTACACCCCCTCCCCTCCAATTCACTCAAGCATTTATGGCCTCTGCAGAGGAGGGGAAAAAAAAAAATCGTGATAGCAGTCAAGAATATAGTAATGTTCTCTCAGTTGAATGGATTATATCAGACCCACAAGCAAGATAAATTTTTTTTAATATGCGAGCTAAACAATATCTGTTTCATGATAGTTAACATATACAGTGGGGAAAAAAAGTATTTAGTCAGCCACCAATTGTGCAAGTTCTCCCACTTAAAAAGATGAGAGAGGCCTGTAATTGTCATCATAGGTAGACCTCAACTATGGGAGACAAAATGAGAAAACAAATCCAGAAAATCACATTGTCTGATTTTTTAAGAATTTATTTGCAAATTATGGTGGAAAATAAGTATTTGGTCACCTACAAACAAGCAAGATTTCTGGCTCTCACAGACCTGTAACTTCTTCTTTAAGAGGCTCCTCTGTCCTCTACTCATTACCTGTAGTAATAGCACCTGTTTGACATTGTTATCAGTATAAAAGACACCTGTCCACAACCTCAAACAGTCACACTTCAAACTCCACTATAGTGAAGACCAAAGAGCTGTGGAAGAACACCAGAAACATGGTCAGATGAAACCAAAGTAGAACTGTTTGGTAGAAACACAACTCGTCGTGTTTGGAGGTGAGTGAATGCTGAGTTGCATCCAAAGAACACCATACCTACTGTGAAGCATGGGAGTGGCAACATCATGCTTTGGGGCTGTTTCTCTGCAAAGGGACCAGGACGACTGATCCGTCTACATGAAAGAATGAATGGGGCCATGTATCGTGAGATTTTGAGTGCAAACCTCCTTCCATCAGCAAGGGCATTGAAGATGAAATGTGGCTGGGTCTTTCAGCATGACAATGATCCCAAGCACACCGCCAGGGCAACAAAGGAGTGGCTGCATAAGAAGCATTTCAAGGTCCTGGAGTGGCCTAGCCAGTCTCCAGATCTCAACCCCATAGAAAACCTTTGGAGGGAGTTGAAAGTCCGTGTTGCCCAGCGACAGCCCCAAAACATCACTGCTCTAGAGGAGATCTGCATGGAGGAATGGGCCAACATACCAGCAACAGTGTGTGCCAACCTTGTGAAGACTTACAGAAAACGTTTGACCTCTGTCATTGCCAACAAAGGATATATAACAAAGTATTGAGATGAACTTTTGTTATTGACCAAATACTTCTTTTCCACCATAATTTGCAAATAAATTCTTTAAAAATCAGACAATGTGATTTTCTGGATTTGTTTTCTCATTTTGTCTCTCATAGTTGAGGTCTACCTATGATGTCAATTACAGGCCTCTCATCTTTTTAAGTGGGAGAACTTGCACAATTGATGGCTGACTAAATACTTTTTTTCCCCACTGTATGCCCTCAATTCCAAACAAAATGAATTTATGGCTAAAACACTAGCTAAATTGAAAAAATTCACAATAGGCATAACATTAATAGGAGGAGACTTCAATTCAGTAATTTCCTTATCTAGACTTATCAGTCTCCAAAAGGATCTCCTCCCCTATCCACAACATAGTAAAAGAAAGCTATTTAGATGCGTGGCGATGCCTGCGTGGAACAGAAGAAGACTATACCTTTCATTCTACTCCACATCACACCTACTCTACAATAGATACAGTTGAAACCAGAAGTTTACATACACTATATCGGGTAGGCAACCTTTTTTGTTTGGCGTGCCAATTTCGATTAAAAAATCAAAGTTGAGGTATTTGGAGTGCCGGTAAATAATTGTAAGTCTGACGACCCCTGCACACGGTATTATGTCCCATAGCAGCCCCTACACACGGTATTATGTTCCATAGGAGCCCCTGCACACGGTATTATGTCCCATAATGGCCCCTGCACACGGTATTATGTCCCATAGCGGTCCCTGCACGTGGTATTATGTCCCATAGTGGCCCCTGCACACAGTATTATGTCCCATAATGGCCTCTGCATATGGTATTATGTCCCATAGCGGCCCCTGCATATGGTATTATGTCCCATAGCGACCCCTGCACACGGTATAATATTCTAACTTTTATAATATTCAATTTGTCGCCACTCACTAGCTATTAGTATACTGTGGGGTCTCTTCAGACCCCAGAGTATAATAAGCAGAGGGCCAAGAGAGGTGACAAACATAAAAAAAAAATGTCACTAACCTTTTCCTGCGCTCCGCAGTCGCTCTGTGCTCTTCGGGCGCTTCTGCCTGTAGTCGGCGACACGTCACGTCATTATGCGTAATGACATCGGACGTGACCCCTGAGTTCCTGTTAACAGTCTCTTATGTGAGGCTGAAGCGCCCGAAGAGCACAGAGCGACTGCGGATCCAGGGAAGGTGAGTAACATTATTTTTTATGTTTGATCATCATCTCGGGAGCTCTGCTTATTATACTCAAGGGTCTGAAGAGACCCCACAGTATAATAATAGCAGTTTCGTTTCAGCCGTGTTTGGTCCGATCGAAACTGCTGGATGAGGACTCTGTTGCCCATGCCAGGTAAATAAGCCTCGCGTGCCAAGAGGTTGCCGACCCCTGCACTATATAAAAAGACACATATGCATGTTTTTCTCACTATCTGACATGAAATCACAATAAACCTTTGCGGTTTTAGACCAGGGTGCTCACCTTTAGAAGAGCTGTAGATTCTGGGAGAACTTTGTTGGAGCCAGCCATCTCCATTCTTCCATAGAACCAGAAGGACTCTAATTCACAAGGTTTTTCTCCCTTTTTATTTTACAAACTGTTATGATTGTTTTGTTATCTTTATTTTTCTTTTTTTTATGTATACCACTGAACCGTTGGGTATTAAATCATTCAACTTAATGATGACTCGTATATTCTCCATTACCTTTTGAAAGCGTGTTTGTGTCTGACTATTAGGGAGACATATGCATATGCGTGTGGGGTTTCTACTGAGCCTATTAAAGTTAGTAGTGGTGGCTGCATGTATCTGGGGTGCCTGGACAAGGCTAGGTTCACACTTGCGCCGTGTTCTCTGGCATTCGGATCCGCCAGGGGGCCTGAACAATGGAAAGCCTGTCCACTAAAACAGTAGTTACCCTTGGACAACAACAGACCCCATGCACTATAATGGGGTCCGTCAGGTTTTCACCGTTTTTATACTGAAACCGGTGGAAAGTCCTGCACGAATCTGCAACGGAGACTCAGATGCCGATGTGAACATAGCCTGAGTGAAAGGTGAGTCCAAGATTGAGTGAGTGGATAGATTTCACACTTGACGGCCACACCCACATCATATGCTAAGGCAGTCTGTATGTGACAAGAATATTTGGATTAATGAAGCATGTATGCTGGCTTCCACTGACATGGAGGCATTCTATTCCTTAATTCCACACACACATGGATTACTTACTATGGATAGTTTCCTTAACACATGGGGACATTAGTATGTATCTGGCCCATAATGCTTTTATCCTCGGTCTGCTTGAATTTACACTTACCATAAATTACTTCCTGTTCAATGGGAAAATTTTCCACCAGTTCGGGTTGTACCATGGGTAGCCCCTATGCACCCACTCATGCCAACCTCTTCCTGGGCTGGTGAGAGAAAACCCTGGTTTTTGGAGACTGAGGACTAGCAGAAACAGAATAGGCACATTTATGAGCTTGATTCACTGACAAATCTATTCATTATCTGGGATGGCATCACAAGTGAGTTCAATAGGTTGGTCGGGTGCTTAAATATCAATAACATTGGGCTATGATTTACATCAGATATTGACCCAAAGTAGCCTACCCTTTTTAGACATCCGCATCTCTGTGGGAGCAGGGAGGGAACTAATTATTACCATTTTCCAGGAAAACCACGGCTACTAATACCCTTCTACTGTGGGAAAGCTGTCATCTAGTTCTCCTTAAATAGGGGATTCAGTTCTGGCTACGTTGCATGTTCCTCTAGCGCAGGGGTCAGCAACCCCCGGAACGCGTGCAAAGAGTGGCACGCGAGGCTTATTTCCCTGGCACGGCAGCAGAGTCCTCACACAGCAGTTTCGATCGGACCAAACACGGCCGAAATGAAACTGCTATTATTATACTGTGGGGTCTCTTCAGACCCCCGAGTATAATAAGCAGAGCCCCCAGAAAGGTGATCAAACATAAAAAACAATGTTAACTCACCTTCCCTGGATCCGCAGCCGCCCTGTGCTCTTAGGGCGCTTCTGCCTGACGTAAGAGACAGCTGACAGAGCCTCAAGGGTCACGTCCGACGTCATTACGCATAATAATACGACGTAACCCCTGAGAACCAAATCAGCGGTCGCTGATGTCAGGGAGAAGCGCCCACACAGCGGCTGTGGAGCGCAGGAGAAAGTGAGTAATGGTGCATTCACATATGTCCGGCGCAGCTATCAGTTTCCCTCCGGCGTGGTGCACACAAGCTGGAGGGAAACTGATGCCAGGACGGATCCCATAGTTTTCTATGGGATCGGTTCTGGCACAAGAGGCATCAGTTCTGGCGCCGTATATGTGCCTCAGCCCGATGGAAAAACGCTACCTGCAGCATTTTTCCATCCGGCTTCCTTAAAATGTCATTAGCGCGGGGTGAAGATGGATGCGGCATCACCCGGCGTCTGCACAGTCTATTTACAGTAGTGAAGCCTTTAATTGCCGGCTTCACTACTGTACCTGAGTGAATTGCTCAGGATTGGTTAAAGCTATAAAGAAACACTTGGATTCATTTTAAAGATGAGAATCTCCTCTTTAAAATATCAAGATCACCATGATCGTCCTTAAACATCCTGAGCGATTTGCTGGTGAAAACGATGTTCAGCACTGAAATCCCAATGCAGATCTCAATTCCCGACATCGTTTTAACAGTGAATCGCTCTGAATGTGTAAGGTCAATCATGAAGATCTTGGTATCGTTTTAAAGATGAGATTCTCAGTATCTTTGTGGCACTAACAGATCCTTAGAAATGGGGCTCTAAAAGTGTCCCCCCCCCCCCCGCCTCAGGCAGCATCTTAGAGCTAAGGAAGGAGGGGGAGGAGGAGCTGCAGAGACAATGTTAACTCATCATTGTCTGTGCATAAGCTGCAGATGACCCCGGGGGGGGGGGGTAGCAGAGACTTCCATCCATGTTATCCCCTCTCCTATCGATCAGAGAGCATACTGTACTTTTGCTCTCTGATAGTCACATAGAGGGATAATGTAATACCCCTCTGAGCCTAATCACATAACCAGGAAGTTATTGGCGCTGTGACCAGACATTTACCATCGTCCAGGTCGCAGCGCCAGAAGTGTCGCACCAAACACTTACACAACACATGCACAAAGTCACCAATAAAGTTTACATTTTTTCACTGTCCCTGTCCTGTCCATACCTGATCTTTATAGAGTAAAATACTCCGACCGCCTCTCTAGTGATATCTGTTACACGCTAAAATAATAGTAATAGCAATTATCACTAGTATTATCACCATAATGCCATGTGCAGGGGCCGCTATGTGACATAATACCGTGTGCAGGGGTCGTCAGACTTACAATTATTGACCGGCACTCCGAGTACCTCAACTTTGATTTTTTTTAATCGAAATCGGCACGCCGAACAAAAAAGGTTGCCTACCCCTGCTCTAGCGTAATATAACAAGTATGTAGTTTGATATCAAACACTTTATCATCTGTCAATCAAAGGGATAAAGGGGGAAGGGTTAAAGAGTTAAGTTAAAGAAAAGAGTGGGCATCCACTTGGGAGACATACAGCATGCCAGGGACACCCCTATATTCAGACACATACATTAACAACATGATGGGTATCAAACTGTGATGCACTTCATGGGCATTTATTTAAATCAGATCTCCATTCAGACATGGGGGTTGGGATAGATTACTTTTACAATGGGAGTTACGGTGGATTTTTAAATTAAACTATTCATGTTTTATATAAGTACTTGCTCTGATGTTTTCTCTCCCCTGGAAGTTTTTGTTATGATGCATTAATATATCCATGACTGGTGTCCCACATAAATGGCATCCATAACCTTATTGTTTATTCATAATTATATATATATATTATTTTCCCCCCTTTCCCTTATGGTACATGGTAGTTCAAGATCACCAGGCCGCACAGCACGGTCATTGGCTAGGTGGGATCCACATCATGGTTTCCCCCTAGCACATGTTTGTGTTGACAGTGACATCACTGGGCATGTGCTCTGACACCCATAGCAAGCGACTGACGCCATAAAGGGCATGTACTGAGGGAGCATGGAAGTCTCCACAGAAGGCCCCAGACCGTCACAGGTCTATTTTATTTAACAAAGGAATGTTAGCTCTCATAGTGGATATAAAGTAAGTGGGGAGTTCAAGCTACCATTACTAAAGTCTTAGGATGGAAGAGTGAAGAAATCAGGCGATACCTTTTAGAGGCTAACTGAGTATATTTATAAGTAAGCTTTCAGGAGTACTCGCTCCCTTCATCAGACATGGTGTGATACAAGAACTGAAAATTAACAGATTTTTCTACACATGGTTTTCAAAGCATTTTAGAGTCCTTAAAAAAAAATTGCAATCTAAGTAGAGAAGTTATTTACAACAGGTCAAAAAAACAGTCTGGAAACTTGTGGTGCGTGACGGAGGGATCAGTAATTCTTGCTGTTATCTGTTTGCTATCAGGAGGTGATTTGTGTCCCTCACAGTTCATACATAGTGTGATTTGAAGCTGGCATGAATATTGAGTTCAGTTCATGGTTCAAACATAGTGTGACATGAAGCTGGCATGAATATTAAGTCCAAATTGCAGAGTTTGAAATTTTTGCATAAATTTGTACTCCATTTCTTTCCTTTTCTCATGTGTCTTAAAATGTCCCATTAAAACCACAACCCGCAAATCTTCAATAGAGTGGTTTTCTCCGGAGAAATGTGCGGCCACTGGGAGATCTGTTCTGCTGTTATTAATGGTGGATCTGTGTGAGTTCATTCGTTGACTGAGTCTCTGCCCTGTTTCCCCCACATAGAGGCCTGTGGTGGGACATTGCACACACATTATGAGGTACACTACATTGGAAGACCTGCAGGAAAATGTCCCCCTAATTCTGTGCACCTGTTGTGACTGTGGGATAGGTACACTGTCAGCGGTGTGGATGTGCTTGCAGGTCATGCACCTTTTATGTAGGCAAGGTGAGGTGCCATTTTCAGTTGGGGCCTTCAGGGCACTCCGGACGATAATGCGCCTCAGGTTTGGTGGTTGTCGAAAGGAGAGGAGAGGGGGACTGGAAATATGTCCTTGAGTCTGTTGTCCCTATGTAGCACAGGTTGGAGCTCCTTGGCAATCCTTCGTAGGATCTCCAGCTGTGGGTTGTAGGTGACAACTAGGGGCAGTCTTAGGATGACAGCAACTGACTTTAGCTGTCAGACTGATTCTGTGTCCGTTCCCATTGACACTAATGTAAACAACATGGCTGATGTTTGTTTACTTTTGTAATGGAAGATAAGGAAGATACATGCAGGACTCTATCTTCCATTACAAAAGTAAACAAACATGACAGAAGCTAGCTTCCATCATGTTGTTCTCTGTGACAGCTAAAGTCAGTTTCTATCATCCTATGACGGAAGACAGCAACAGACTTTACTAATAGTAGTGTGAACTCCCCCTAAGACCTCTTGCAGACGACAGCGGTCTGTGTTTTTTACCTTAAATTCACGGCCGGCTGGATTTATGACGCATTCAGCGTGAACACTTAACCAGGTCAGGATGCCTTTCTCCTACTTCCCTTCCCTGTATTATTGTATGTACCCTGAATAGGGTTATTTCTCTGATGCTCATTAGCAAGTCTTAAATAATTTGAGGTATGTAGTAGTTCTTTTTGCTTTTTAACAGTTTGTCCCCTGATGAGCCCCAGGATTGTGAGAAAAACATGTCATGTGGGTATGGGATACCCATATGGGGGGGTGTTTTTATGGGATCTTGAGACCAGATTGGGTCTACTAGGGTGCATATTACAGGGTCAGGTTCCAGTCAGGGTGGCAGTTTCATAGGACTGCGGCTTCAAGACAGGCTCTAGGGACATTATAAGCTCTTGGAAATAGATGCCTATGGTCAGCAGAGGATGTTTAGAGTTACACTATTTTGGGGGGCTATCCCTCATGGCTATGTATTTTTCTCAGGACACTGTTTTATCACCTTGGACCTGATGCAACTTGCCTACCTCTGCATCAATCGCACTGGCACATCAGTACAAGTCTTTAGCATATTGGATTAGCATCACTTCGACACATCTGGGCTGTAAGACTGATGCTTTTAGCATATTTTATACTAGTAATGTGCCAGTGTAACCTTTTTATGGCACGTGGTACACACATTTAGTATGCAAATTTATGAAATTTATGCTTTCCTGATTCCAATTCGTATATTCATATCATTAGGCCATTGTGCACTGCTTTATATCGTATATTGATTATAAGTTATGTACCACTATTTGTACTGCCAAATTCTAAACCAGTAGTAATTCAGAACAGAGGCATATACTTAACAAGCCACCATATTGGTTTTGTATTTCACCTTCTCTGGATCATAATCTGGAGCAGTTTTCTGGATTGCCACATTTGTCAAGTGAATATCTGTATTGAGTTAAAGCAGCTAACTTAATGGTCTGTAAACCACAATTCCCACTAATAAAGCTACAGCCTGTTCGTATAAGGATACACTGATCATCAATGCTGCTGAGTGTAAAGCGTGTGTTTGAGAATCTTGCAAAACCATCTCGATAAAGCCAGGCTCGGAGGGGGATGTACTGCAGGGAAAGATAGACCAGACACCATAATATGAAAGAAGTTTAGGATGCAATGAAGTTAACACGGTTGTCTGAGATTACTAAAACATGACATTTTCATTACAGGTACTGAGCTGCAGTACCAAACTTGGCCATTGAGATTAATGGCACAATTTCTGGTTATTTAAAAACAAACAAACAAACAGGTCACAAGGTAAAGCTGAACAGGTAATGACAAACATACCAGTTTTGATATTATCTAAAAAAAGGTCAAAAAAACTCAGTGTTAAATAACTGATGTATTACATTATTATGGAGTTTTGAGCTCAGTTTTAAAAGTTATGATCCTTGCTGTCTACAACTACCAGTGGGGGAGTTTGCGATATATGGATATACTGTATGTATAGCTCCCTTTAAACCAATAAAAATAACAATTATAAATTCATCTACAGTGAGCTCCTCCTAGTGGTGTCTGTGAAAAATAGCTTTATCTATGGTCAGCATTAGGATATACACTAAACTAGAGAACAAATCATGTCTATACAGTAGATACGTGAAATATTCCACTAACATAGTAACAGGAATATATCTTACCGATGTGACTAAAACATAAACCCGCAGGTCAAATTTTCTCCCTGTAAATGAAGCATGCACAAATGTACTTTAAGTCGATTAATTTTCCAACAGATCTAATGCAAGAAGCTAGATAAATCCCAGCTGAAGTCACACATTATAAATGTGGGTAGGAAGCCCATCCAATGCTCTATGGTATGTAGGTACATATGCCAGGCATGGCAGGAAAGGAATGTAGGGTCCACATCACTGTCACACAGACAGGAGCAGCTTTTCTAACCTCCTATTAAGTAGGGATTTTCGATATAGCGTTGAGCCACGTAATTTTCTACAGGGATCTCGTCTCTCTGCTCAACCTGTGCGGCTGCCATCCTGTGAAAAAGGAAAATAAACGGTTTAATCTCTACCTTCCAGGATAAGATGTTGCCTTATTCCCTGCCTACAGAACTCCAAGATCACCTTCCTCCAGTCAATGATGTCCTTCAGCTTCCGGAAAAGGAAAATCCCCTTCCCTTGGGATCTGGCTACCTATGGCAAAGAACAATTATATATTTTATATTTTGATCTCATATGTCACTATACCAGTGTCATACCAGCAATGTAAAGCAACTAGGCATAGTTTAGACCAATGTGCTGCTAAATTATGGGATTTTCTGAGCATTATTAAAACATTCACTTGAATGGAAACTGAGCTGCAGTAATCCAGCATGGCCAAAACAGCTGCTGCAGTAGTGCTGTTCTGGTTTTGTACAATATGCCACATGCTGTCAGTTAATCAGTGTTGGTGCTGAGTGTCGGACCTCTACAAATCTGATAGTGATAACTTACGCTAAGGAAAGGTCATCAATATCAGAGTCCTGAAAAAACTCCTTACAGCTTATTCACACTGCAGTGAAAAAGGCTGTCTGACAGCTGTTTTTGCAACATTCATCACATGGTTGTTTTGTGAACACATTGATTTCAATGTGTCTATTCACGTTTGTTTTTTTGATGGTCCATTTTTGATACATTTTGGCAGCCCTAGTGGAGTGAGCCTTCACACGAAAGGGCAGGTCCTTACCCTTAAGCCAATAGGCCTACTTGATTACAGACCGAATCCATCTGGAGATGGAAGCTTTGGAAGCAGGCAGGCCCTTGCGAGGGCCCTCAAGGAGGACGAACAAAGTGTCCGAATGACGGAAAGGGTCAGTGAGAGACAAGTAGACCCAAATCGCCCAGACAACATCCAGGCAGTGAAGGGCACGCTCACAAGGATGCTTGGGGTCAGGACAAAAGGATGGCAAGACTATGTCCTCGTTAATGTGAAAGGAGGAAACCACCTTAGGCAGAAAAAACTGTGGCGGACGAAGGACAAACTTGTCCCTGTGGAGAACTAGAAATGGGGACTGCTGGGACAGGGCAGCAAGCTCGGAGACCCTGCGAATTGAAGAAATGGCCACCAGGAAAGCGACCTTACAGGACAGAAGGCGAAGAGGAATCTCTCTCAGAGGCTCGAAAGGTGGAACCTGAAGCACCTCAAGGACGAGATTAAGATCCCACGGATCCAGAGGCGGACGATAAGGCAGGGGGGTGCAGTGTGCCACACCCTGGAGTAAGGTCTTCACCTGAGGGCGGAAGGCCAGGGTCTTCTGAAAGAGGATAGAAAGGGCAGAAACCTGACCCTTAAGAGAAGAAAGACCAAGCCCTTGATCCAGGCCGGACTGAAGGAAAGCTAGGATCGTTACTCTCACACTGGTGGACGTAAGCCTTCCACGTGTGATGGCAGATCTTGGCCGACTGGGGTTTCCAGGCCTTGAGTATGGTCTGGATAACAGGTTCCGAAAACCCACGACGCCTCAGAACGTCAGCTTCAACAGCCACGCTGTTAAACGCAGCTGATGTAAAGTGGGGTGGAACAGCGGCCCTTGAGAAACAAGGTCTACTTGCAGGGGAAGAGGCCAAGGAGCATCCACCAGTGGTAACATGAGATCCGCGTACCAGGCCCGGCGAGGCCAATCCGGAGCTACCAAGATAGCTGGAACACACTCGGTCTTGAGCTTCTTGAAGACCTGAGGGAGAAGAGGAAAAGGAAGAAACAGGTACAGTAGGAGGAAGTCCAACCCGGGAATCACAAGAGCGTCAGCTGCGATACCTCGAGGGTCCAGGGACCTGGTCACATAGTTGGGAACCTTGTGGTTCAGGCGGGAGGCAAAGAGGCCGACGTTGGGCGTGCCCCACCAGGAGCACAGCAGGAGGAAGATTTCTTTATGAAGAGACCACTCGTCCGGGTCGAGTATTTCTCGGCTTAGGTAGTCTGCCACCCAATTGTACACACCAGGAATGTGGACTGCCGAAAGCGCTGGGACGCTCTGCCCACAGAAGAGAGTGGGAGGCCTCCAGAAAGGCCACACAGCTTCTGGTTCCCCCCTGGTGGTTTAAGTAGGCGACCACGGTGCAGATGTCGGTCTGGACTCTTACTGGACACCCCTGGAGGAGTGATGTCCAATGAGACAGGGCTAAGAAGATGGCCCTCAGTTCCAGCAGGTTGATCTGGAGGGAGGACTCTGCCTTGGACCACAGGCCCTGAATGGTCAAGAGACCAAACACCACTCCCCAGCTGGAAAGGCTGGCATCGGTGGTAATCACCTGCCAACAGATGGGAAGTAAGGACTCGAAGAGGCAGAAGAATCAGGAGGTCGAGGCTGGACGGAGACTTGTCCCAGCGTGCCAGAATCGTCAGCTGAAGAGGCCAGGGAGTGGAACTGGGCAAAAGAAATGGCCTCGAAGGTCTAGACCATTGTGCCCAGGACCCGCATGCAGAACTGAAGAGAACAAGGAGAAGTCCTCCGAAGACGGGTCACACCAGACCGAAGGACCAGGATCTTGGACTCCGGGAGGAGAATCTTGCCCTGGTGCGTATCGAAGATCATGCCCTGAGACGGCACGACACAGGACTTTTCCTCATTGATGAGCCAGCCAAACCGACGAAGGAGGTCCAAGGTGATCCGCAAGCTGGAGAGATTGTCCGCCTTGGAGGGAGCTTTGACCAGGAGGTCGCCCAAGTATGGAATCAAAGCAACTAGTCTAGAGTGGAGGATAGCCATGAGAGATGCAATCACCTTGGTAAAGACTAGGGGGCGGAGGCCAGCCCGAAGGGAAGAGCGACAAACTGGAAATGGCTGGCACTTAGGACGCCTCTGAGGGAGAAGAGACCTTTTACCCCCTGTGGCCTCAGAGATAAGCTTCTATAAGCCTTTGCCAAAAAGCCGTCCCTCTTCGTCCCGTTAAAAGGGAAGGGCTACAACCGCCTTCTTGGAGGCGGCCTCAGCGTTCCACGAATGAATCCAAACCGTACAGCGGATAGCCACAGCTTTGGAGGCCGCCTTTGCAGAACGGCGAGCTGCTTCAAGGGAGGCATCGCACAGGTAATTGGAAGCATTCAGAATTTGAATGACAAACAGCTGGTTGTCTTGGAGCAAAGCTTTATCAGAGAGGCCTGCCTCAGTTGATGACTGTGGCGGAAGGAGATGTCCTCTTGAGAAGCAGGATCCAGGCCCTCTGAGTTCTGAAGAGTGTCTCGGACCACACGGATGAGCTCCCGCATAGCAGCGGATATGGATGTGACTGGCTAATGCTCTGGGTCGGAGTCAGAGGCGTCCCCAGGAGAAACAGAGCAAACACGGGGAGACAGAGTTCCGCCTGTTGGAGAGGAGCCGTGACCTGAGGCCGTATCTGGAGAGTGCCCAAGAGTAGGGGTGGAAGACCATGACCTGTAGGAAGACTTCCTGGTCCTCTTGCGGGGATGGCTCCTGGAGCTGGAACGGGAACTATGAGGGCACCCCGACTGAGCGGCGATCTGGGAAGTCTCCACCACAGACTGGTTAAGTCTGGTCAGGTTAACAATGGCCTGGGTAAGAGTGACCGCCCAATCCGAGAAAGGATAAGCTGGAGAGGGGCCGGGAGGCTCCTGGACTGGCTGAGACGAATGGCAGAGAGAGCATATAGGCCGATGCAGGAAGTCGAGAGTGGGGACTGGGTGACCGGCGAGGTGCTCTAGAAGAGCAATGCGCCGCAGCGGGGTACAACTAGTGTGGTGTACACGCTGAAGACTCCCCCCTCCACCTGAAAGAAAAGAAAAAATAAAAATGATGCAAGACAGAAAGACCTGAGTCATGTTGTGTCTGCGTCCTACGGACACTAGGTTTAAACTGGCTTAGCACACCGTCTGTGAGAGGGTATAGACTATGAGGTGGAGCCGACAGCTTTTCATTCTCCTAGTGTCATCCTCCTAGTGGTCAGGGCTATTCTCATGGTGCTGAGTATAGCCCAGTGAAATAAGCGAGAAAATTAATTTTCAAAAAAGGTCTGTTATTGCTATTAATAAGTACACCAAAAAACCTTGAGCAGTGTTTTCAGTGATTTCTGGGTTCTCTGGGAGCTCCTGGCATCCTCTGCATTTGTTTACATCTGTATCCTTCTGTTCTGTGCCTTTCCTACAACTCCCATGATTCCTTGGGCTGCATTCAGAGTGACTCACTTCCTCTCCTTTTCTTACTCACTCCTCCTCCCTGTTTCCCTCGATAGCCTGCCCACTACACCCTCAGCAGCCATCTTTAGACTCCTAGTTCTCACTCGCTCAATAGCCTTCTCCTTTGGCTGTAATATTGTAGTTACTTCCATATATCATCATTACAGTCACAGAGAGAAAACTTCAGGACCACAATGAATTCTTGATGCTTTCTTGGCACTTGGTATATATATAAACATGAATATTTTGACAACTACACATATCTCTCTCTCTCTCTCTCTCTCTATATATATATATATATATATATATATATATATATACACATACACACACACACACACACACAGTGGGTACGGAAAGTATTCATGCCCCTTTAAATTTTTCACTTTGTTTCATTGCAGCCATTTGCTAAAAGCAAAAAAGTTCATTTTATTTCTGATTAATGTACACTCAGCACCTCATCTTGACAGAAAAAAAAAAAGATATGTAAATATTTTTGCAAATTTATTAAAAAAGAAAAACTGAAATATCACACGATCATAAGTATTTAGACCCTGTGCCCCCGCACAGTATAATATGCTCCACAGTGGCCCATGCACAGTATAATATGCTCCACAGTGGCCCATGCACAGTATAATATGCGCAATACAGTGGGGAACACTGGCATGCTAAGTAACTCTACTGCGCATACCAGTATTCCTGCTCTATTGTGCAGGCGTGAGTGGCTGGCACACATCACGGGGAGGAGGTGCCTCCGTACAGAAGAAGTGACGTCCCGTGACCTGAAGGTCCAGACCGGAAGGCAGGTGACGTCACTGAAGCACAGAAAAATGTGCATGGGGTGGTCACATCCAGAAAAATAGTAATTTTTGTTAAAGGAAGTAGTTTAGAAGATAGGATTGGGGGATTTTAAGCTCAGATTTTAGAGTTTTAATTTATCCTGGATAACCCCTTTAAGCCTTCAGACACGCATGTTGGGTCTGCTGCGGACATCCCACAGCAGATCCACATGCAACAAAGACCAGCCAAAAATGGCGTTTTTTTTGCCATATCTTTTGGCTGTGATTCCCTTGCAACTAGCCTCGGCTTTCAACCTCTGCACAACATCCATCAATAGTTGACATGCCACAGGTGAAGTGTGTGGATGGGATCTGTTAAATCCCATCCACTACACTGCTACTGTAGTCCGCAGTGGCAATTTTGCAGTGATTTTAGAGTAGCTAACCTGCTGTGAATTCACAATGTCTGTCCCCAGCCTAAAGGGAACATTAAAGCTGCAGTCTATTTACCATCAGGTTTCATTTCGGTTATCAGTTAATTGAGAACTGCTGCTCTTTTATGGTAAGTTTCTGCAACAAATTTGCTGTGAGTGAATATACCCTTAAAAGTACTAAACTTAGCATTCACAAATAAAAGGGATGCGTCACTGTGTACAGACCCCATTGCCACACTTACAGGCTTCATGATCCATGTGATTCCAGGGTTTCTGCGAAATTCCTCTACAAAGAGGTGATATTCTGATGGAAGTTCAAAGGTCTTAGGAAAAAAGTCACATTTTGAAGCCTCAAGGCGACCAGACTCTCGCTCCAGCTGTTTCCGAAAACGTTTCAGATTCTTTACCAGAAAGTTCTTCCTTGTCAGCTGAAGAGAGAGTGAGATGTCAGAATATGGCAGTTGCAACAAGTCAAAGACACTGGTCCAGATTTACTATTGTAGTTATGACCAGAAACTGGCATAAACATCTTGTTGGGCTAAAAGTTTTCGTCATACTAGATACACGGGTGTCAAGTGTCAGAAAAGGGGTGTGATTTAAATTTGGCAAAATAGTGTTGAAAAATTCTGGCTAAAAAGGTGGTATCATCCATCATCAGCCACGGTGATAAATCTGGTGAATTTTCAGACTGCCTGTCTAAGTTTACACTCTCTAACTATTAGTAAATCTGGGCCACTGACTGTAGAGGTAGATGGTCACCTCGTAGTGATTGCGGAAGTGGCAGATTCGCACATGTTCCTCCATGTAGATGTGGTCAAAGTTCTCACGCAGCCATCCGACATCACACCAGTAAAAATCCCATTCTCCATCTCTAAAAAATACATTACTGATTGAGTAGATTGTAGTGCAGAAACAATAGAGTACTTATAGTGAAATCAGAGACCAAAAGTGAGTATCTTCACAGATGCAGAGTATGATTATTATTATTATTATTTATATAGCACCATTAATTCCATGGTGCTTTAGATTTGAGGGTTTACATACTGAACACAAAATATACAAAACAAACACAATGCTAATTGTGACCAACTGGCACAGTGTGATAGAGGGCCCTGCCCACAGGGGCTTACAATCTATGAGGGAAGAGGGATAGAGACAGAAGATGGGGGTAGAGGCTGCACAGATGGTGCTGTGGTGACAATATTGTTATTGGAGGTTGTAGGCCTTCTTCAAGCTTGTGATTGTGGGGGTCAGTCTTATGTGTCTTGGTAATGAGTTTCAGAGTATGGGGGATACACAGGAGAAATCTTGGAGACGGTTGTGTGAAGAGAGGATAAGAGCAGAGCAGGAGGTCTTTGGAGGATCAGAGGTTGCGTATGGGCAGGTAGCGGGAGATCAGGTCAGAGATATATGGAGGGGACAAGTTATGGATGGCTTTGTATGTCAGCATTAGCATTTTGAACTCTATTCGCTGGGCAACGGGTAGCCAGTGAAGGGATTGGCAGAGGGGAGTGGCTGATGAAGAGCGGGGGGAGAGGTGTATTAAGCGAGCAGCACAGTTTAGGGTAGACTGGAGGGGGGCGAGAGTGTTTGCTGGGAGGCCATGGGGAAGGGTGTTACAGTAATCTAAGCGAGAGATTATGAGGGCATGGAATAGCATCTTTGTAGTTTCAGGGGAGAGGAAGGAGCGGATTCGATGAATGTTCTTGAGTTGGAGGCGGCAGGAGGTGTTGAGGGTTTGGATGTGCGACTTGAAAGATAGGTCAGAGGCCAAGGTTATCCCAAGGCACCGGACCCGTGTGACTGAGGTAAGTGTGGTTCCATTAACTTTGATAGATGGGTCAGGTAGAGGGGCTGTATGAGGTGGGGCAAAGATGATGAACTCAGTTTGCAAAAATATCTACATTTCTGTCAAGATGGTGTGCTGAGTGTACATTAATGAGAAATAAAATGAACTTTTTTGCTTTTAGCAAATGACTGCAATGAAACAAAGAGTGAAAAATTTAAAGGGGTCTTAATACTTTCCGTACCCACTGTATGTCGCCAGAAGTAAGAAATATCAGGGAGAGGGACAGCAGGTGTAAGTAGGAGAGAGTATGGGGAAGTTGTGAGATGAAACCAAGATGACAGCAACAAGAGACTGTAGTGAAGTGTGGCGTGTACCCAAACCTTACTCCTTCACCTCTGTCCAGCCAGGCCGCTGTCTCAGTACATCTGCAATGGTGTTAATGAGGCCACACTTGTACCGGATGCAGGATCTGGGCTCTCTGTGTGAAAACATAAACATAAATGGAGCTTAAATGACTTGTTCCATCTTCTGTAAATATAATTTCATTACTATGTATTAAAAAGTTCTGCAACTCTAACAGACTTTGTTTCAATTTTCAACCATTTGCTAAATTGCCTTTTGATGTCCGTGAACATCCTTATTTGCATAAAAACACTCACTCTAAGCCTACATTCACACAAACATTGTAGCAGGCCATGTGATGGCTGTTTTTTTTTTTTTTTTTTTTTATTAAACTCTAATTTTTATTAAAGTTTTTAGAAATGATACAACAATGACATGAAGGAGGAAAACCGTGATAGGCATAATCAAATGACAAAACCAATTCCAATAAAGGGACTAGATGCCATCCATTCCATTTTTTTTTATAAACCCATGCAGAGCTTATGATCATGTGCATGTAGCCGAAAAGTAGAAAATACATGTTCTGCTCTAGCATCCAGTGGTTACTCTTTATTTCCACATTTTAAAATCACGATATGCATGTCCAAGAGACAGTCTTATGCATTTCACACCCACTCTTGCAGGATTCTGACATCTCAGGCCCGGTTCACATTTGCGTTCGGGTTTCCGTTCGGGGAGTCTGCTTGGGTACCCCCCGAATGGAAACCTATACGCATAAAAAAGCGGTTTACCTGGGAAACCCACAGACCCCATAGACTATAATGGAGTCCATGTGGTTTCCGCACGAAACATGCGGAAAGGAAAGTGCTGCTTGCAGTATTTTTTGTGTGGAAACCGGGTGGAAACCACACGGACTCCATTATAGTCTATGGGGTCCGCGGGTTTCCCAGGTAAACCGCTTTTTTTGCGTATAGGTTTCCGTTCGGGGGGTCCCCAAGCGGACTTCCCGAACGGAAACTCGAATGCAGAGGTGAACTGGGCCTCAGACACATGGTTAATTAAAAGCAGTTTTAGCAAAAAACAACAGCCATTATTTTATGGCATTTTCTACCACTGCTTATTTAGTTTTCTCAAAATAGACAAAAATTAGGAGGGAAGAAGTCTTCATGGTGAAATGTGCATTGGGGCACGTTCATCCCTGTAGCTCTTATTTAGTGTAGATATTGGGGTTTATTATTTGTTGGGATTTTGCTTATTTAAGGTGTTTCTTTGCCCATATATGTATACAGCCCAGTACTGCACTTTAATTGAATGACGTGGTTTTTTTTTTCATGTTTATGTACAATGCCTTGTATTCGGCCCCCTTGAACTTTTCAACCTTTTGCCACATTTCAGGCTTCAAGGATAAAAAATGTAAATTTTTTGGTGAAGAATCAACAACAAGTGGGACACAATCGTGAAGCGGAACGAAATTTATTGGATAATTTTAAACTTTTGTACAAAATAAAAAAACTGAGAAGTGGGGCGTGCCAAATTATTCGGCCCCCTTAAGTTAATACTTTGTAGCGCCACCTTTTGCTGCGATTACAGCTGCAAGTCGCTTGGGGTATGTCTCTATCAGTTTTGCACATCGAGAGACTGAAATTCTTGCCCATTCTTCCTTGGAAAACAGCTCGAGCTCAGTGAGGTTGGATGGAGAGCGTGTGTGAACAGCAGTTTTCAGCTCTTTCCACAGATTCTCGATTGGATTCAGGTCTGGACTTTGACTTGGCCATTCTTAAACCTGGATACGTTTATTTGTGAACCATTCCATTGTAGATTTTGCTTTATGTTTGGGATCATTGTCTTGTTGGAAGATAAATCTCTGTCCCAGTCTCAGGTCTTTTGAAGACTCCAACAGGTTTTCTTCCAGAATGGTCCTGTATTTGGCTCCATCCATCTTCCCATCAATTTTAACCATCTTCCCTGTCCCTGGTGAAGAAAAGCAGGCCCAAACCATGATGCTGCCACCACCATGTTTGACAGTGAGGATGGTGTGTTCAGGGTGATGAGCTGTGTTGCTTTTACGCCAAACATATCGTTTTGCATTGTGGCCAAAAAGTTCGATTTTGGTTTCATCTGACCAGAGCACCTTCTTCCACATGTTTGGTGTGTCTCCCAGGTGGCTTGTGGCAAACTTTAAACAAGACTTTTTATGGATATCTTTGAGAAATGGCTTTCTTCTTGCCACTCTTCCATAAAGGCCAAATTTGTGCAGTGTACGACTGATTGTTGTCCTCTGGACAGACTCTCCCACCTCAGCTGTAGATCTCTGCAGTTCATCCAGAGTGATCATGGGCCTCTTGGCTGCATCTCGGATCAGTCTTCTCCTTGTTTGAGATGAAAGTTTAGAGGGAAGGCCAGGTCTTGGTAGATTTGCAGTGGTCTGATACTCCTTCCATTTCAATATGATCGCTTGCTTGCACAGTGCTCCTTGGGATGTTTAAAATTTGGGAAATCTTTTTGTATCCAAATCCAGCTTTAAACTTCTCCACAACAGTATCACAGTCCTGCCTGATGTGTTCCTTGGTCTTCATGATGCTCTATGCGCTTTAAACAGAACCCTGAGACTATCACATAGCAGGTGCATTTATACGGAGACTTGATTACACACAGGTGGATTATATTTATCATCATCAGTCATTTAGGACAACATTGGATCATTCAGAGATCCTCACTGAACTTCTGGAGTGAGTTTGCTGCACTGAAAGTAAAGGGGACGAATAATATTGCACGCCCCACTTTTCAGTTTTTTATTTTTTACAAAAGCTTAAAATAACCAATAAATTTTGTTCCACTTCACAATTGTGTCCCATTTGTTGATTCTTCACCAAAAAATTTAAATTTTATATCCTTATGTTTGAAGCCTGAAATGTGGCAAAAGGTTGAAAAGTTCAAGGGGGCCGAATACTTTCGCAAGGCACTGTATATGGGCTTATGTATGTACAATTGTGCATTATTCTACATGACCTGTTTTGTGCAATTACTTTCGGGGCTGATTGTTCCACATTGCACTTCAACATGCTGTTAATACTAAATGTATATGTATACAGCTTTATATTGTGATGTGTTACGTATTTTTGTGTCTGTATCCTTATAACCATCTCCCTTCGTCCTTACATTGCTGCTTACCATTCTGTGGATGTTTTTTTTTATCGTAACTGTACTCTGTATGTATCTCCTGTATTATTGGTGTCTATCTATTTATGCATTTATTAATAAAATAAAGTTAGATTTTATGACTATTTCTTCAGTGATTTTTTCATAGAGTTGGGTTTAGGTGTTTTACTCACTGTAAACCTTTTTTTGATATATTTATTATTTTGCCTATGTTTTAGTGTTGGTTTATAATGATGTCACCAGTGTAAAAATATTTTTTGTCCTTACCGCTCCTTCTGTCTCTGGTAACCATACTGACTCTTGTTTGTTGTAACCTAGAACAAGCAAAAACAAATATAAAATTTACAGCACTCAACTCACATGGTCATTATTTGGCTGGTATTGTACATCAGTATTGATAAGCCAAAACCAGAAGCTGAACCTATACAGAAATACAAATATAACACTGGGGCTGGCCAGCGAAGCTGCAGGGAGATCACAAGGGAGATGGCACACGTGCAGCACATTTATCTCTTTTGACCCCACCTGTTCCTTCCAAGTCCCTTTGTATCAACAATGCCTCCTTAGTTCCGACTATACACTATAATGTCCCTACATAGTATGATACCACCTTAGTGACACCACACAGTCTAATGTCCTCTCAGTAGCCTCCATATAAAATAATGTTCCCAGTGACCCCACATAGTATAATGGACCCTCAAGTGACACCCACATCATAGTGTCCTGCCAGGAACAGCGGAACGACACCTTGACACGAGGGACTGTCTTGCTCAATCTGGGTCAAGTTCACACTTAGAGTATATGTTATGAAATCTCAACTGCAGAATCCACTCTGAAATTCTGTAACAGTGTACAGCATTATGTTATCAGTGAAATATACTTGTCACTTTACACCCAAATCTGCAATTAAATCCACATGTAATATGTGCAAATTTCACTGTGAATTTATTTTGGTGAATATTTTTCATTCAGATGATTTTTTAAGCAAATTCTGAACTTATCCTTATGGGGGCAATAACTGTCACATTTCTGTGACATTTCTTATATGTTAGACATCACTAACACCGCCTAACACCCCCACTGATTTAGGCTTTTTTCACATTACAGTTTATCATTCAGATGTGTCAAACTGATTGAAAAAACAGATACCACTAAGGCCACATGCACACTACCACTGTAAATGTCCGTCATAGGATGAAATGAACGAACATTAATTTGTAGCAGAGTAACGGGCACAAACGGAGCCCCCTCTTTCTGTGTCTGTTCCCATTGACACCAATGTAAAACAACATGACGGACGATATCTTCTAACTTTTGTCCTTGAAGAAGACGTCCTGCGTGCACAATGTTTTCTACCATCAGAAAAGTAAAAAATACAACGCAAGAAAACTTCAGACATGTTTTTTACATTCTGGTGAATGCATACGAACACCTGACAGGGGGTTCTCTGTATGCCTCTGTCATTTAATGTCCATTTCTCTCATCCTGTTACAGATGAGAGCAGCATACATTAAATAACAGTAGTGTGAAGCTACCCTTATTGTCCTCTATTCCACATGGGCGTTCATGCTGAAAAAATATACCATGCTGGATACATGTTTTCACTATTACATACCAGCCTTCATTGTGTTAATTGTATGGGGGAGGGCAATATTTATGGATCTGGTTACATTATGCACCAGGAGCTTTCCTGATACATGCTGTGAACTTACATCAAAAACATTATCAAACAGATATTTCACAATAGGGTCTGTTGGGTGTCATCATTTTGACAGGTAGAATAGTGCTAAATGCTTTGTTGCATTGTTCTACAATGTGACGAAAGCCTCTGATACAGGCAAATGTGAACAGAACCTTATGGAGATCCTGTGATTCACACTGTTATGGAAGCACTGTGGTATCAGTCCTGCTGGCTTCTATGGCAGTGGGAATATAAGGCTTATAATGAATATGTAACATTTTCTTCATTGTGCTCATATAACACTGTAGACGAAGGGTCGGCTATATATCACGGCTGCAGCGTTATCCACGAGCTGCACTATGAAGTAGATCCGGACTACAAGTACTGACCTTTCCCCTGGACATTCTGCCGGTAACCGTCGCCGACCCCTGCAAACCCAACGCTCCGCAGACGCTCACCTGTTCCCATAACAACGGCAGCCGACACGTGACTTCACGTTCTACGTCCTGGACGCTGCGCAGGAAGTGCGGGTGTTTTACACAAGTCTGTTGCCGTTTGTCTGCTAGTGTAAAACACGCGGTAATTGCGACCTTTAACAGACATGACAGAATCCCTGTGTTTGTGCAGTGTAAGAAATAATATGTTACCTTAAAGAAGTATTCTGATCCCAATATGTTACACCTTATCCACAAGATGATCGGTCGGCAGGGGCCTGACTGCTAGGGCCCCCACCTAACACAAGAACTGTTGCACCCCAGTTTGAATGGCGGGCGTTGCTCCAGTCATTTCAGTGAGGCTATCTCCAAGTGGTTCCCTTTGAAATGAATGTTGGCTTTCATTTGCGACCTGCCACTCAATTCATAATGGGGTACAAAAAAAATAAACATCCCCACCAATCAGCAAGTTACCCCCTATAAATAGGATAGGGGTTAACCTGAGGTGACTAGAATTCCCCTTTAACATAGCGCCTAACCTATTTGGACTTTTAACACCAATTTTTTTTTATATATTTTTTTTTCCAGAGCCCATTCCAAGATGCCACACAATGGCACCTATCCATGATGGAAAACTGGCGTAGATGGGATAACATGTCCCCTCATGTATTATTTGGAAGTAGGCTGTAAAAACTGAGAGTTTGTGCTATTTTTTGGGTTCACACTATCGTTGTTAATGTCCATTGCTGTTTTCCGTCTTAGGATGACAGCAACGGACTTTATACTGTTGCAGAGAACAGACACAGGATTCCTATTGACACTAATGTAAACAACATGACAGACACTATCTTCCTGCCATGTTTGTTTACTTTTGTAACAGAAGATAAAGTCCCTCATGCAGGACTTTTTCTTCCATTACAAAAGTAAACATAACAGAAGATAGCTTCTGTGATGTAATATGTGTGCTGGCCATGCTTCCTCAGTCCCATTCTTTCAATGAATAGGGGAAGTGGAAGCACAGCACAATACAGGCATAGGACCTGTCCTGGGCTTTGCGGTACGGACTGTCGCCCCGCACACTCATCCATGTAATACACAGTCGTGTGCATGGGCCCGCAGAAATGAATGGGTCAGTGTGCTATCCGGGGCCTTACTGTGAGGAGGGTACTGTTACTGTAGAGCAGGGGTCCCCAACCACCGGTCCAGGACCAGGCCGTTGGGGTTTTTTTTGCGGGGGCGGTGAGCTGGGTTCAGTAGATGCGACTCCTGTCAAAGCACATTATGCGGGGCAGGTCGGCAATCTGGCCACAGTGTCGAGACTCCTGGCGGGGACCTGGTCTACAGCACTTTACACCGAGGTCCTACCAGCACCCCCTGGTCTACAGCGCTGTTTGGTGTATAGCGCTGCTAAGTAGCAGTGCTGTACACTGAGGCTCTATGTACAGTGCTGCTACTCTACTTGCGCAATTTGTTCAGACAGGAGCAGGGACAAGAGCGTCGTATGTGTCCAGCCCTCTTTCCCCTACTGCTAGCTGTATGTTCTGTGAGTTGGAGGGGGAGGAGATCTGGATGCTAGTGGGCATCTTCTTTGTGAAACTGGGTTTTCTGCAATGACAACAGCAAAAACGAGATCATGGAGTAGACTGGATGTAAGAAAAACACTTCGGGTGTCACTGTCTCCCATCACCCCTAGATGGGACCATCTTGTTGCAGGAAAACAAGCCCAGTGCTCCCACTGATCCAGGGAAACAAGCTCGGTGCTCCTACTCATTCTAAATCTATGGTGAGTTGTCACATTCACATTATAAATGTCATAATTAAATGACAAGTATGCACTAAAATCCAACCCCCTCCATAACCCCGCCCCCATATGACCAAAGCCCTGCCCCACCCCGCCCTGCCATGCCATGGAAAAATGGTCTTGCTTGAAGCCGATCCCTGGTGCAAAAAAGGTTGGGGACCACTGCTGTAGAGGGTATGAATGAGAAATGTTTACTAAATAAAGGAGCACTATTGCTTTGAGAAGGAGACTAAAGGAGCACTATTGCTTTGAGGGCTTAAGATGACTGTTTTTGGCACTATTACAGACACAAGGGAGGGCACTTTTAATGTGTAGAGACTCTACAGGGGTTCTATTACTGTGTTTGGAGTACTATTGCTGTGCTGATGCCAATGTGTTGGGGAATTATTACTTTGAGGGGAACTTTTTCTCTCTGGGTCACTACTACCATCTGGTGAATCTGTTTGATATTTGTTTTTGAGTAAGTATGGTTATAAGGGGCACTTGGAGCAGCTGCAGGCCCAATTTTAGGGGAAGTAGCAGGTTGGTACTGCTAAAGGGTTGCAATAAGTTTGCGTAGAGATTGGGAAATAGGGGAAGAGGGTGCTGAAAAGTAAGGATCCAAAGATGTCTAGGGAAGCGGTCATATAGGCTTGTGGCAGATAGCGTAGAAAAGGTCACATTAACTCCAGTAGAAACTATGTTAACATACGGCTGGAGGACAATGACCGCTTCTGTAGAGAGTAAGTTTATAACTGGATGATTTTCTTCTCCCTGATTTCCATTCCCTTTTCTGATTTATGCTGATTATACCAATTCAAATTTTGCTGAGGTAGGTGTATGACCCTTGATATGTCGTACTGATTCCAAATTTATGCTCTGTGTGTGATTCGAGCATGGATTCGCCCTAGCCCTCTCTCTCTGGGAGGGATGTTATTTATTCTGTTCTTTATGTGTTCTTGTGTTTTTTTGTGGGTTACTCGGGACTCCGATGCTGGACGGCCCAAATGTGGTTATTTTACTCTGGGGTCTGAGAGAATGGAATGATGCTGACAAAATGTGTTATTTTGTATGCAATGGTGCAATCTGTGAATGTTATATATATGTTGGATAAGTGTGGCCTTTTTGTCTATTATTTAGTGACATGGAGGTAATACGAGGTCATGGTGTGGTAACAGTATTATTTGATCACTGTGTACAGGTATGAGTTAGTAACAGTATGGTGGTGTTATTCACACACTATACAGTTACATACCTCCCAACTTTCAAAGGACAGAAAAAGCGAAAGAATGTGCGGTGCTACATTGACTCCGCCCATTCCTATCCATTTCTCTTTGTGCCTCCACACAGTATAATGCCTCTACAGTCAGCATAACATGATATGCCCCCAAATTATAATGTTCTCCTCCAATTACCCCCACAATATAATGTACTCCTCCAGCTGCCCCATAGTTTAATGTCCCCCTCCAGTTGCCTCGAGTTTAATGTCCCCCTCCAGCTGCTCCCAGTTTAATGTTCCCCTCCAGCTGCTCCCACGGTTTAATGTCCCTTCCAGCTACCCCCACGGTTTTACGTCCCCTCCAACTGCCCCCAGTTTAATGTCCCCATCTAGCTACCTCCACATTTAAGGTAAAAAACACTAATCTTCACCTCTCCTCACTCCCCTGCTGCTCTGTCAACAGTTTCTGCTGCTGGAGTGCTGCAGGCGCAAAGTGTTTGATGTCATAGCATCGCTCCTACAGCTCCCGAAGCACACAGGGGCTGAATGGTGAAGCAGGGAGTGGACGGCTCCTGCTTCATCATTGAATCCGGGACATATCTCCCGCCGACCAGGACAGGACCCGGAATCCAGGACTGTCTCGCTGAATCCCGGACGGTTTGGAGATATGCGGTGATAATATATGGTCCTGGTGTGGAGATATTATTTGGTCCTCTCATGGTGTTATAGTAACTGTACAGTGTATCTGTGTTATAGTAAATATTGTGTTCAATACTCCATTGAGCAGGAAATGCAGCTACTGTTCTCCGTGGCCGTGATCAGTGTGCTATCCGCGTATTTCACGAATGGCACACTGACCCATTCATTTCTATGGGCCTGTACACTTGACCGTGAATTACACAGTCACATTTGCGGGCCGACAGTCCGGGCAGCGAAATATAGAACAGGTCCTATTCCTGTCCTATTTTGTGGACCTTGCTTCCGTGGCTCCTATTCATTTAATTAAAGGGGCCGCGGAAGCACGGCTCATGCACAGGTGGCACACAGGAGACATCCATGTGCGCCACCCATGCCTTTAATTCACGGCCAGCAGCACACGGTCGTCTGCAATCGGCCTTAGCACTGGGAGAAAACACATACTGACTAGTTCTGTTAGCAAGTCTTCTCTCCATGCACAGCACATTAGGACAGCCAGGGAAGGCAGTACAGTACAGACAGTGTGCGCAGGACATTTCTCTCTGCTAATTTTGTCAGAAACCCTGAGGACCCCCATTATAGTCTGACAGAATCCACCGCAGAACCCAGATATTGGTTGCTGTTCCAATCAGTAGGATCCTAGGTCACTGTGGAAAACCCAGCACTTCCATGCAATACCTCAACTTCCTATTGATTTCGGTGGGAATGGCACAAAGCTTTATTTTACTTATGGTGCCGCTGCAGGGAAATTGAACATTTCATACAAAGTACCCTCATAGATGACTGGGGGTCTAAGCAGTGGGACGCTCTGTGATCAGCTTTTTATCAGTGTACCCTCTAACTGTAGAATGTTGTAAATAATAATAATAATCCTTTAATAGTCCTACCATGGGGAAATTCAGTGTGTTACAGCAGCAAAGATATGCAATGCAAAGATAAAAAGATAAGCAATACAAATACAACCTATACAAGAACGTTCCAAGGTAGAGGCATTCCAGTGATAGTAGACAGATAGATAGAAAGGTACAGGTAAAGAAGTAGAAGGGGGGTGGCATATCACAAACAGAAAGATATTTCAGTTCTCTGTGTGGACTAATCTCCGCTTAGGTCGGTGTTGGTTGTACAGCCTAACCGCGGTGGGGAGGAAAGACTTCCGATAGCGCTCCTTCTCACACCTAGGGTGGAGCAGTCGGTCACTGACAGTACTGCTCAGCGCAATCACAGTCTCATGCATGGGATGGGACTTCTTCTTCTGCATGGAGCTCACCACGGACAGTATCCTTTTGTCACCCACCACCTGCACTGGGTCCAGTGGGCTCCCCAGGACAGAGCTGGCCCTTCTAATCAGCTTGTCGAGTCTATTCCTATCTCTGGTTGATATACTGCTCCCCCAGCAGGCCACTCCGAAGAAGATGGCTGATGCTACTACTGAGTTGAAAAAGGCCCTAAGAAGTGCCCCCTAGACTCCAAAAGCTCTCAGCCTCCTAAGCAGAGAGAGCTTCCTCTGGCCCTTCCTGTACAGGACATCCAGGTGGTCTGCCCAGTCCAGCTTATTATTTAGGATGTGTTCATTTAAATGTTTTATTAACCCTTGCTGTGCATCATTGTACTGTATAGTTATAATTACTCAATTGACTTGCATAATAAAAATAATGGGGGAGATTTATGAAGACTGTGTCGGGGGTGAGTGCGCCTGATTTATGAAAAGGTGCATGTCTCTTCATTAATGAGGCACACCCTCCACCGGGCCATGCACCTGGAGTAAAATCTTTGCCAGCTCATAGCTGGTGTAGATTTCCAGTATTATTTATGACAGTTTTATGATGTAAGTGATACTAAATCCGGCGGGGCTATCACTCCCTTGCCATGCTCCCTTTTCAGAAAGGTGGCGTGGGGAATATAGAAATGCCCATTGCAACAATTTAGCTAGCAACTGGCATATAAAATGTAGCAAACCCGAGGTTTGCAACTTTTTTTTACATCAGAAATGTAGCATTAAATAATCATAAATCTCCACTATTGTTCTTAATTGCACAATTTTTAAGAAAAAACATTAAGAGCTTTGTTGTAAATTCCTTTGGGCTTAACATGTGTTTATGCAAGACCGCAGAGGCTTCAAGTCTCACACTGCTGTTCTCCTAGGGTTAGTTACTTTTTTTTTTTAAATTCTCATACCTGTTTCCTCTTTAGGCTCCGCCTCCATGAGAAGTTCTCATTCATTACTTTTTTTTTTTGCAGTGTTCATTGTATATGGAAACGTATGCATATCCACCATAGTCATAAACTATGTATCAATGGTTAATGGTAACATGATTTGTATGTTTGACATGTAAGAAAACATTCTATTTGGGCATGTTTTCAATTTGCTGACTGAGTCTCCTATTTATAAGTTGAGGCAGGCAAGCTTCTGGTTCTAGCATTGCGAAGCTGGAAACTGAAAGCAAAGATCATCAGTTTCACTTTTCGTATCATTTGGTAAGAGAGAAGGTGCAGAAGGAAGAAAAAAGTGCCTTAAATACAAGACTGGACTCTACAGGTAAGATCTACTGAAGCAGAAAGCAGTAAGGCTGTAGTTAATGGGTATAGGCATGAGCAGGACCAATACATTGGGTCCAGAAGAGAAGGGAAGGAAGTTATAAATAAAAATAAGGATGGTTATGGAGAAACCTAAAGATGGTGAGGTATAACAGGAAAGCAGGAAGAAAGGTTATGAATAAAAGAAATTAAGGTTATGGAATAAAGAGAAAATTTTGGACAAAATGAATGGAGGTTCTAGGCTAATAGGAAGGTGTGGATAAAGGACTGGAGATTCTGGGGTAAAGGAAAGGTTGTAGATAAATAAATGGTGGTTTTAGAATACCAGGAAGATTGCAGATATGGTATTGGTGGCTCTGTGTTAACAGGAAGCAATTGTTCTAAAAATTGTTCTAGGGTAAAGTGAAGTTTGTAGGTAATAGAAGGATGAATGTTCTAATATTAAAGCAAAGTTTGTGGATAAATGAATGGGGTTTGTAGGGTAAAGAGAAGGATTGGGATAAATTAAGTTTATAGGGTAAAAGGAAGGTTGTAGAAAGTAGATAAAGAAAATGAAGTTATAGCTTAAATAGAAGTTTGTAGATAAAGCTATAGCGTTTCTATGTTAACGGAAAGTTTGTATAAACGAAAGAGTTCGAAGGTAAAGGGGCAGCTGTGACTAAAGAGTTGAAGGTTTCATGGGTAAAAGGAGAATTGTGGTTAAATGAATGGAGGTGTCAGTAACAGGTTTCAGATAAAGGAATAAAGTCTATAGCATAACTGTAAAGATGAAGATAAATAGATGGAGGTCTTAGAGTAAAGGGAAAGTTGTGGATCAAGGAATGGAAGTTGTATGGTGAAATGATTATTAATATAGGAACAAAGTGTTCAGAGGAGCTTGAATGATACAAAAGGAGGCATAGGAAAGGTTATGCAAAAACGTAAGAGAAATTAGGTTTTGTAAAGAAGAAAATAAGCAGAGATCAGGCTATAAGGAAAATAGTTTGATAAGACAGTGATGGTTCAGGACGAATAAAAGGGATGTTCTACAGTGAAAGGAGACTTGCTGTAGATGATAAAAGGAAATTTTAGTAAAAAAAAAAATGGAGGGAGGGTATAAAAAGCAGAAAATAAAGTTTATGGAAGAAAAAAATGGGACTCTGGACTTGTGTAAAGGAACTAATAGAACTTTCCAAGAAATACAAAAAGGTGTTGGCACTACATCCAAGTCTAGACAGTGAGGCTCTGGAGAGAAGGAAAGAAGGCTCTGCAGAAAATGTGTGTAGACTATGTTGAAAAGAAAAACTTTTTCATAAAAGTAAGCAAGAATCTTTCTGGATGCAAAGCAGGTTTAGAAATAAAGGATAGATGATATGGAGGGATGAGAGGTGCTTCTAGAGAGCATGGAGGGAAAAGGTATGGCTATTCTAGAAAGACGAGTGAAATGATGGTTGAAAGTAAAAGGGTCTATAAGAACAAAACAAAGGGTTCTGTAGAAAACTAAGGTAAAGTATGTGATTTGGTTCTAGAGAAAAAGGCGACTGGCATTAGATGATGTGAGTGTACCATATTTGATGAGAAAGAGCTTAGAACTAAAAAACATCCTGGTGATACATTTTTATCTGAAATCTGTGTAAGTTTAGGATAAGAAGCGCATGGTATGTTATGTATAGTAACACATAGTCTTGTCCACAGGTTTTAATAATGGAGAACTTGGAGACTGATTGGTTTGACCAGAAGATGAGTGAAAGGGGAACTCCGCCTTTACGATTGAAAGAGTGGCTCATACTTCAGATTGACAGTGGCAACTACCCTGGTCTTTGTTGGGAAAATCAGGAGAAAACAATGTTCAGAATTCCATGGAAACATGCAGCCAAACATAACTATAAAGAAGAAGAAGATGCTGCCTTATTCAGGGTAAGAGATGAACCAAATCTGCAATGTATAACTTTCAGAGCATGCCTCTTTATTACTACTATCTGTAATAATTTGTAAGATATGTAAATTCTATAACTTTCCCAATCCTGTCAGGTGATATGCATTGCTATAGAGCCGTGATGGCGAACCTATGGCACGCGTGCCAGAGAGGGCATGCAGAGCCCTCTCTGTTGGCACACGAGCCGTCGCCATGATCGTGGGGAATCCGGTACAGGATGCACATACAGCTGAGCTGTCAGTGTAGGTCGCGGTCCACAGGACCATGGCTTACACTGATTGCAGAGTGTAATCTCTGCCCCGATGCAGGCGTGATGATGTAAGTCATCAGCGCGCACAAGCAGAAGGAGGATGCTCTTCGTGGGACTAGGTAAGTAGCATAAACTACTGTGTGGGGGCCTACTGTGAAGCATAAACTACTGTGTGGGGCCTCACTGTGAAGCATATACTACTGTGTGGGGCCCCACTGTGAAGCATAAACTACTGTGTGGGGGCCCACTGTGGAGCATATACTACTGTGTGGGGGCCCACTGTGGAGCATATACTACTGTTTGGGGTCCACTGTGAATCATATTCTACTGTGTGAGGGCCCACTGTGAAGCATATACTACTATGTGGGGGCCCACTGTGAAGCATAGAATACTGTGGGTTGGCCCACTGTGGAGCATATACTACTGTTTGGGGGTCCACTGTGAAGCATATACTACTGTGTGGGGGTCCACTGTGAAGCATATACTACTGTGTGGGGGCCCACTGTGAAGCATATAGTACTATGTGGGGGCCCACTGTGAAGCATAGAATACTGTGGGTGGGCCCAAAGTAGAGCATATAATACTGTGCGAGGGCCACTGTGGAGCGTATAATACTGTGTGGGAGCCACTGTGGGCATATAATACTGTATGGGGGCCACTTTGGAGCATATAATACTGTATAGGGGCCACTCTGGATTATATAATACTGTCTGGGGGCCATTCTGGAGCATATAGTACTGTCTGGGGGCCACTTCAGAGCGAATTGTACTGTCTGGGGACCATTCACTATTTATATCATGCAGTATCTGTTTTATTGCAGACGTGATATTATTACAGGCTGTAATAACATTGCACGGTCACTATAAAACACATCCTGGTTAATTTAAGGTTAAATTGACATGTTTAAATTAGTGGGTTTTGGGTTGCAGTCTTGGGTCGCAGTTTTGGGTCTCTAAAAGGTTCGCCATCACTGCTATAGAGTATAAAGTGTTTCTTTGTTTTGTCAGGCCTGGGCTATGTATAAGGGAAAGTTTCGAGAGGGATCCACCAGGGAAGATCCTTCAGTTTGGAAGACAAGACTCCGATGTGCTCTTAACAAAAGTCCAGACTTTCGGGAGGTCATGGATGGCTGTCAAGACTTTGGTGAACCCTACAAACGCTATTGCATTGTGTCTGAACCTCAAGAAAAAACTTGTAAGTTTCCATCTTAAACATTCATTTTGTAGAGTTGACCTTGTTTCCAGTAAGTGGTCCAGAATTCTATAGTTTAGTAAATCGATTTGAATAAAGAAAGTAGTAATTTATGTATTATGTTCGCTATATAAACTTTTTGAAACTAAATGTGTTTCAGACGAAGGATCCACAGAAGCAACAACAAACCTAAAGAAGGAAGAACCATCAAGAATAACCATGATTAAAGTAGCTATCATTTACTTCCTGTCATTACTTAATAACCTTTTAGTCTGGGTTTACACTGTGCTTTTTTAATGAAGAACTGCATGCAGTTTTTAATTGCAGTACCATCTAACACATGGTACTATGCATTTCACCAGTCTGCTAATGGTCATTAAATTGAAAATCTCTGGTGTACTGGCCAATACCTTACAGGTGACATGCATAGTAACATGTGCTGGGCATCACTGCAATTAAAAATTTGGAGTTGCCATAGTCTGACACCTGTAACGTTTTTTATACAGTGGGGAAAAAAAGTATTTAGTCAGCCGCCAATCGTGCAAGTTCTCCCACTTAAAAAGATGAGAGAGGCCTGTAATTGATATCATAGGTAGACCTCAACTATGAGAGACAAAATGAGAAAACAAATCCAGAAAATCACGTCTGACTTTTTTAAGAATTTATTTGCAAATTATGGTGGAAAATAAGTGTTTGGTCACCTACAAACAAGCAAGATTTCTGGCTCTCACAGACCTGTAACTTCTTCTTTAAGAGGCTCCTCTGTCCTCCACTCATTACCTGTAGTAATGGCTCCTGTTTGACATTGTTATCAGTATAAAAGACACCTGTCCACAACCTCAAACAGTCACACTCCAAACTCCACTATGGTGAAGACCAAAGAGGTGTGGAAGGACACCAGAAACCCTGTAGCTATCGGGCTGCTCAGGAGCTCTCTGCATCATAACTGACATGATATAGTGACTTCTATGCACACAGCTGCTGATTTCAATTCAGGTACCTTGGCCCACACACGGACTGTTTTTTAATGGACGGGACTCGGTCGTGTACAAGCTCCTTTAGCATATTCAATGTAAAAGGCAGGTGAAAACAATGGGGCACATTTATTAAGCTACTTGAGCCTTTTTTTTGCCGTACATTGCTCCTTTTTGTGGTCTTTTTCTGTCCTGCACTTCATTTATGAAGCATTTGGCCTAAATGTAGATCCTTTTCATGCTGTATGTATGACTTGCGCCTTTTTTTTAAAAAGGGGGCAAAAAAGGCACAAATGCACTCCACTACATGGGCAGTGTGAAAAAGCCTGTCATGTCAGACAGTATTAAAAACGGCAATTGCGCCTTTTTAAAGTGCACATAGTTTATAAAGATGCATCTTAACTAACATTTAACATGGAGGTGTGGCTACATCATAAATAGGCACCACAGTGAAACTAGTCTGAAAAAAGGCGTACCTGCGAAAAATATGGCCAAAAAAGGGGAAGATGATGAATAACCCCCAGTGTGTTATATTGCCACTTATCAGCCCCCTGCATTGAGCTGTGTAAACAGAGCCTAAGGGTGCTGTTTTTACTTGAGTTAAAAATGACTAACACGTGAGGTTTTATAAACGAATGCATTAACACGAGTAAAAATTCAGATGTGTAATCGTAAGGTGCTATTACATATCATTCTCATTGGTGTAGAAAAAAACAGCACAGGCATTAACACGAGTAAAAACATCACGCGCAATAACACCCTTAGGCTGTAGACACTTATTAAATTTTTGTTGCTTTTGGTGCAGTATTTGCTCCATTTTTTTTTTTTTTATCTAAAGTTATGAGTGGGAAATATAAGAAATGACTTATTCTGCTCTTTTCTGCTGAATTCACTCCTGGGTTTAGCTCAAACTATTTAGCCAAGTGTTCATTCAGACAAGTGTCAGTTGACAATAAAACATGTTGATTAACATCAGCCTTTCTACACAGGCCAATGCAAACGATATGTTGGGGATTCCTTCTTTAATTGATTGTCAGTAGCATATCACTGTTTGCATTAAGCATTTCTAGGGAGATGCCACACAGTGCTCCACATGCTGTTATAAGGTTGGTGACACACTATATACTGAATGCAGTTATAACTACACTCAGTTCTGGGGCCACAGCGGCCATCACTACATAAGTAAGTAACACACTGATTCATTCTAGGATATTTCTCATTACTAAGGGGGTGACACACTTTTCTCTCCGCATTTTTCGGGAGGAAACCTAGCAGCCCCCATTATAGTCTATGGGGGTCTGCGTGTTTCCATGGGTAAAGGATTTTTAAGTGGATTAGGTCCCCAAGCAGACCCAAAGAAAGGAAAGCTGAATGCTAGTGTGAACCTAGCGTAACTTTTTTTTTTTTTTTTTTTTGCGTTCACAGAGCCAGATTGCTTTGATCACTTTTTAAAAGGTTTCTCAGAGGAGAAAAAATGGCGGTTCTGCTCTTTTGATTTTTTTTTTTTCCCACTACTGGAATTCTTTTTACTTTTAAACTGTAATCGATAATAAACTTCATTGCAAATTACCAGCACTTCTATTACAGGGTGCATAGAGGGGTACTTTTTATGCCTTGGCACACAAACTGGCAGACAAAGTATAATAAATCTGCTCCATTGTGTCTTTAACCTAATGAGAAATAGTCTGGAGTGTTTCACCTACTTATAAGGGAAACCACCTGTGGTCCCAGAATTGAGTTTTTACGTTTTTGCTGGACAACGGTCATCCACTTTACGTTTTTTTTTTTTTTTAATGGGCCATTAAAAGTCTGATGAATATTATTGGTCTTCTATTTTTGACCAAACCCACTGATCTGTTTTTAACGGACGTAACTCAATTCATTTAACATCCATTAAAACAAAACCATTGATTTCCATTGGGTCCGTGTGTCCGTCAAAACGAACAAAGATAGAGTGTTTGTCTTTATAACTGATTTTTTTTTTTTTTTTTTTTTTTCGACAGACAGAAAAAACAAAGACATTTGAAGACACTTGTTCACTCTCATTGTTTTTAAAATGGACAAGTGATGGCTGTTTTTCACTTTCTAGCATAGTAAACATGTGCCACTCAGCAGAATTGCATAGTAATGAACTTAACACTGCAATTAAAAAAAAAAATTCAGTTATTGATTAAAAAGGACTGTGTGAATCCAGCCTCTAAGTTTTTGAATGCAATTTATCTGAAACCCAGAAGTGAATTGCAAAAAGAGAATTTCCTTCTCTCCTTTAGGTTGGGGGCTCACATTGCGAAAATGCAGCGTTTTGGCCGTGGTGGAAATGCCGCAGCAAAAAAACGCTGCGTTTTGCATTACCTGCAAAGTGGATGGGATTCTGGCTAATTTGTGGAAGAATACCTGCAACGTAAATGCTGCGATTTAAAAAACGAGTGTTTTTGCAAATTACAGCATGTCAATTATACCTACAGAAACGCTGGTGTTTTCCATATAGGTATAATAGAAGCAGAAAGTCCACAGCATAAGCCATGTGCACTTCCCCTTTTTTTGTTCAAAAAGGCGCAATTGCCCCTTTTTAATGCTTTCTGACCTGATGGGCTCTTTTACGCTGCCCATGTACTGGAGTGCACTTGTGCCTTTTTTGCCCCTTTTTTTTAAAACGACGCAAATCATAAATACAGAGTGAAAAGGATCTCCATTTATGCCACGCCCCCTTTATTGCCAAAAAGCAAAAGTGGCTAGGACAGCAAAACATCTGGAAAAAAAGGAGCAAAGTGCAGCGCAGAAAAAGACCTCAAAAGGTGTAATTTACGCCAAAAAAAGCGCAGGTAGCCTAATAAATGTACCCCAGTGTGCATTTTTTTAGACTAGTTTTACTGTGATGCCTATTTATGATGTCGGAGTACCGCCTTGTTAAATGTTGTGCATGTGTTAATTAGTTTAGATGCGCCTTTATAAGCTGTGTGCACTTCGTTCAAAGTGCACCTTTTTTTTTTTTTTTGCTAAAAAAATTGCACATTTTGTCCCTTTTTAATGCTTTCTAACCTGACAGGCTTTTACGCTGCCCATGTCCTGAAGCTCATTTGTTCCTTTTTTTTTTTTTTTTGTCTCTTTTTAAAAAGGCGCAAGTCATAAATACAGCGTGAAAAGGATCTCCATTTAGGCCACATCCCCTTTCTCAACAAAAAAACAAAAGTGGTGAGGGCAGCATAACATCTGGAAAAAAAAGTGCAAATACTTCATAAATGAAGTACAGGGCACAAAAAGAACACAAAAAGGTGCAATTTATGCCAAAAAAAATGCATATGCCTTTATGCGTTTTTAATTAAAAAAAAAAAAAAGCCTACATTTTCTCCAATGTGTTTATAAAGCATCACAAAAAATTAAAACAAAATGTGCTGTGAAAACCCAGCTCTTGGCTTAGCTCACAGGACAGAAAATAAAGAGGAATTTGAGGCAGAAATTTACTTCATATTCCTCTTCCAGCTCCCTGCAGCGGAATGCCAAAGCACAGCATCAGCTTTCCACCAAAGAATGGGGCAGGTGAATGGGCCTAACTGGCAGGGAGTCTCAAGCACCAGACTTCACAGCTGAATCAGCTGCAGAATCCACTGAATATTTTTTTTTTTTATTGCTCTGCTCCAATTTCTGCCTCCCACTGAAAACAATGAGATGCAGATTCAGGCCAGAATCTGTTGCTGATTTTGGAGTGAAATACAACAAAATCAGTGGTAGATTCTGCCTTGCGAACATACCCTTATAGGTTTTTAGCACTTTCTGATCAGTGTGAGGCTGAAGTCGCATGTTGTGGAAAGGCTGCAATTTTTTTGTTGCAGATTTTGCTGGCTTTTTTTTTTTAACCAAAGCCTGGAGTGGATTTGGAAGAAGAGTAGTATAAGTGTTTACAGTGTATTTCCCATTTCTTTTGAAGCCAGTCTTAAATGTGGCAAAAAAAACGCATCTTTTTTTACATGTGGCCTCAGCCTTAGTCATTTTTACTGTTGTAGGTAAAACATCACATTAGTTAATGCAAGTCCAAACAGCCTGTGTGAATCACTGGAAAAGGATTACTATACAAGACCAGTCCAACAGTAAGGCGATGATTCACAGCATCATAGATGACACTTAGATGATACTTTGAGTCCCAGTCTCCAGACAGAGCATAATCTGGAAAATGCGGCTGATATACAGACTGTAAAAACTCAAGTGCAGCTGGTATAATTTTGTTCCTGTCCTTATGTTTCAATTATAGACAAAGAGTCAGACGAAAGAAGGTCCATTGAACACCCATGTTTCTTCCAAACATTTGCAGCTGAAAAGTCCAAACAGCCCAATGCAAGAAGGTGAGCCTCATTTAAAGGGGTTGTTTGAAAAATACAACCCCTATTTAGATGGAAGCCACCTGTGTCTGGTTTCTACAACTTCTGGAAATTGTTTGTACTGGCCGGGTGAAGCCTCATTGGAGCATACCTTTAGGCTAGGGCCACAGATCACTCTGATCACAGATCAGGCTGTAACTCCTTCACTCATGTTAGCGAATGGAATTGCATTGCTACCTGAGGGGTTTCAGTGCAACTCCATTCACTAAAATTAATGAAGTGGTTGAAGGGCAATGCGGCAGTCCTTGGTTGCGCAATGTGTGTCGTGGCCAAAGTTGTATAACATAGAATGACTAAGGCTGGATGTGTTTTTTGGTTACAATAATGAGTAGAGCATGCTACTATACCACTCACCTGTATAACAGCCAGTGCGCCAGAGGTTTTCAGTTTAATGACTGTTGGCATACAGGTGAGATGTATAGTAACATGCGCTACTCATTACTGCAATTAAAAATCGCATGCAGTTTTTCAGTTCTTCACTGTGTAAACCTGACCTAAGACTCCAAACCATTTTGGGTCATAGGGTTGGTCTCCTAAAGGTGGGTAAGTCTTAATAAGATTATCCATTTAACACCTTAAAGACCAGCACTAATTTTTAATATAGCCCTGCTCCTACACTGACAGCACCCAACTGGTCAGCATGATGAAATGGTTAATTGTGTTGAAAAGTGCCGACCATTTTATGCTAAGTTCACATTAGCGTTGGCTGTCGTCAGATAGGATAAGCAGACCACTAAGAAAGTGGTCACACAGAGCCCAACAAACCCCATTGACTACAATGAGGTCTATCGTTTTAAAAATGAAACTGGTGACCGAAAAAGCCGTGCGTGCAGGACTTTTTCAGCTTCCAATTTCAGGTGGGCATTGCGGATAGAGCAAATATGCACGTAGCCTCTGTTTGACAGAAATGTTCTCAGAGCAGTTGTCACTTTCCTTCCCCCACTCCTCATAACTGCTCATACAATGTACATTACTCAGCATTACTTAAAGGGCTTATGCTGATATGGACACTTATCCCCTACCCACAGGACAGACGAGAAGTGTCGGATCACTAGGGGCCTGACCACTGGACCCCCTATTGATCAGGAAAACAGGGGACCAAAAGTCGCCCGAAAGCCTCCTTGTGACTGGAGTGCCAGTGAACTTGCGTGACTGGTCTTCCCTTCACTTCTATGGGGCTGCGGGTGTTGCCCTAGAATACAGTCCTGGCAGCACCATAAAAGTGAATAGAGAGCCAGTCACGCAAGAATACTGGCGCTCCATTCACAGGTTTTTGGGGAACTTGTAGTCCCTCGTCCTCCTGCTCCTGGTGTTCGGATTCCCAGTGATTGGACACTTATTCCCTGTCCTGTGGATAGGAGATAAGTGTCCATAACCGCACAACCCCTTTAAGAAAACATTTGTTACATTTTATCAAGTATTCCATTTCTAATTTACATGTCACTTTCCTTCCTGTGTAGGGACTCTTTCTTCGCCAATCATTTCAGAGAAAGCCATTATCATCCCACCAACATCATCTTCTTCAGGTGAGGTGTCCGTAGTAACATTATATATTTTTGGGGTGTCCATTGGGTTTTCCATATAGATAGACATGGGTTTAGCTATAGGGGTGCAGAAATAGCAGCTGCACTCCAGCCCTCCTGCCTGACGGAGTCCAAATGCCTCTTATTATACAAATTCTACATGGGGCTTAGGAACTTCAAGTTATGGCTCTGTACATAGACCCCTTATTATGATGAGGATGGAGGTCCCTATATCTGATCTCTTATCATGTTCATGTTTTATTGCCACAGATTACTGGTTGCACGTCCGCCTGTACTACCAGGGCAAGCTGGTTACTGAAGTAACAACACAGACAGCTGAGGGGTGTCGCATAATCCCACTGCCTTCATCCGAACATGAAGATAACCTGGGATCACCACACCCTTTAGAGGATATTCCTCTTCCACCTCCCCAGAGACTGTCTGGCATTCTCTCTCTAGAGATGCAGATGGTTATCAAGAAGCTATTGGTGCATCTGGACAAAGGGGTATTTCTGTGGGTGGCACCTGATGGAGTCTACATAAAGCGCCAATGTCAAGTGCGTGTCTACTGGAGTGGTCCCCTGGCCCCGAATACCGACCAGCCTAACAAATTGGAGAGAGAGAAGACTTGCAGGGTGCTGGACATGGAACGCTTCATGAATGGTAAGAGCAGTTAACTGAGATAAGTAGTTTCAACCATAATGTGGTGTTTAAGCACCATTGGGGAATTTTACTAATACCAGCTTTTTTTTGTGTTGGTCTTAGTCCAAACTGTGCTGGAGTAAGATTCAACAAGTTTATTCAGAGACACAGGCCTCTTAGTACATTTGCTGCATCTCCGCCTATACATGTGCAAGAAAATTAAATCTATGCCAGTTGTAAGCTGTTTTTCTGTACAATGTATGATATCTGGTATGACCTACAATAAATCTGTTGGGCTGTGGGAGACCATGTCCTACTAAATCCCAGACACTTTTTGGAAAAGCAATGAGAGCTGTGGAATTTTTCACATTTTGTACTACAGCTTTTTTGGCTTAAAGCCATTGACAAATTCATCATGTCTTCTAGAACATGTCTTCAACTCAAATGACACCCAGAGATACATTCCATTCATAATTCTGCTTATTCCCGTAGCAGCCAAGCTTCATGAGATATACAGTTCAGACCAAAAGTTTGGACACACCTTCTCATTCCAAGAGTTTTCTGTATTTTCATGACTATAAAAATTGTAGATTCACACTGAAGGCATCAAAACTATGAATTAACACATGTGGAATTATATACTTAACAAAAAAGTGTGAAACAACTGAAAATATGTCTTATATTCTAGGTTCTTCAAAGTAGCCACCTTTTGCTTTGATTACTGCTTTGCACACTCTTGGCATTCTCTTGATGAGCTTCAAGAGGTACTCACCTGAAATGGTTTTCACTTCACAGGTGTGCCCTGTCAGGTTTAATAAGTGGGATTTCTTGCCTTATAAATGGGGTTGGGACCATCAGTTGTGTTGTTCAGAAGTCAGGTGGATACACAGCTGATAGTCCTACTGAATGGAGTGTTAGAATTTGTATTATGGCAAGAAAAAAGCAGCTAAGTAAAGAAAAACGAGTGGCCATCATTACTTTAAGAAATGAAGGTCAGTCAGTCCGAAAAATTGGGAAAACTTTGAAAATGTCCCCAAGTGCAGTGGCCAAAACCATCAAGCGCTACAAAGAAACTGGCTCACATGAGGACCGCCCCAGGAAAGGAAGACCAAGAGTCACCTCTGCTGCGGAGGATAATTTCATCCGAGTCACCAGCCTCAGAAATTGCAGGTTAACAGCAGCTCAGATTAGAGACCAGGTCAATGCCACACAGAGTTCTAGCAGCAGACACATCTCTACAACAACTGTTAAGAGGAGACTGTGTGCAGCAGGCCTTCATGGTAAAATAGCTGCTAGGAAACCACTGCTAAGGACAGGCAACAAGCAGATGAGACTTGTTTGGGCTAAAGAACACAAGGAATGGACATTAGACCCATGGAAATCTGTGCTTTGGTCTGATGAGTCCAAATTTGAGATCTTTGGTTCCAACCACCGTGTCTTTGTGCGACGCAGAAAAGGTGAACGAATGGACTCTACATGCCTGGTTCCCACCGTGAAGCATGGAGGAGGAGGTGTGATGGTGTGGGGGTGCTTTGCTGGTGACACTGGTTAGGGATTTATTCAAAATTGAAGGAATACTGAACCAGCATGGTTACCACAGCATCTTGCAGCGGCATGCTATTCCATCCGGTTTGCGTTTAGTTGGACCATCATTTATTTTTCAACAGGACAATGACCCCAAACACACCTCCAGACTGTGTAAGGGCTATTTGACCAAGAAGGAGAGTGATGGGGTGCTACGCCAGATGACCTGGCCTCCACAGTCACCAGACCTGAACCCAATCGAGATGGTTTGGGGTGAGTTGGACCGCAGAGTGAAGGCAAAAGGGCCAACAAGTGCTAAGCATCTCTGCGAACTCCTTCAAGACTGTTGGAAGACCATTTCAGGTGACTACCTCTTGAAGCTCATCAAGAGAATGCCAAGAGTGTGCAAAGCAGTAATCAAAGCAAAAGGTGGCTACTTTGAAGAACCTAGAATATAAGACATATTTTCAGTTGTTTCACACTTTTTTGTTAAGTATATAATTCCACATGTGTTAATTCATAGTTTTGATGCCTTCAGTGTGAATCTACAATTTTTATAGTCATGAAAATACAGAAAACTCTTGGAATGAGAAGGTGTGTCCAAACTTTTGGTCTGTACTGTATATAATGGGGTTGGGCTGAGTAGGTAGGGAAGGGCAGGATAGATAAACAGATATATGGGTGCATTTATTAACCCACTAATAGCACTAACAGACTTTTTTTTTAAAAAAACCTTTTTTGCCCGGAAAACCCCTTTAAGGGCAAGGGAGTGTGAACCTAAATGCAAATCAAGCAGCTACTGTAAGACCAATGGAGTGGTGGGCATCGTTGTGGCTGGACCAGTGGTGAACCTAGCCTCTTTGCTGCCTGAGGCGGACTATAGAAAGACGACCCCCCCCCCCTAAAAAAAAAAAAAATATATATATATAAATATAAAATTGCGTTTACATGCTGTTAGTGTCACACGCTGTTATTGTCCTACAATAAACAAGCACAAACTTATAAAACAGTTTTTAAGAACTCTTCTTCCTGTATTACTTCAGTATCAGAAATCAACAACACGGCATTAACAATGAAAGTTACTTCACACATCTTCGCTTGGTGGATGGACGAGTCCACGTGGCCCCCATTCTCTATAATAGGAGCGCCGCAGATAGCTGAGTACTGGACTGCGGCTATCTTTGGCACTCCCATTGAAGTGAATGAGAGCCACACGGGTTCGTCCATCCACCAAGTGACACACCTATATACATATATATATGGCTGCGGCCAGGCTGAATTCCCACCCAGTGGGGGGAAAAAACCCGATTCTCAGGCTCAGTGGGGGTCTCAGCAGACAGACCCCCATCAATCAGGTATTTCTCCTCTATCATTTAGGTGAATACAGAGCAGTAACATTTTGTGACTTACAGGTGACGTCTCTGACTAATCGGTCACTTTACCCTTCTCTTCCCTTTGGGCTGCCATGACCTCTTCTTCCAGCTGTGACTTGTCTCTGTAAAGTTTGCAACACAGACATCTTTGGCTCCTCACTTTTCCAGGCATCCAACCCACATTGTCCTCACCTACACAAAGCCCCCATCCTGCTGCTACCCCCAATTATAAAATATATGATATAACCCCCCATAAAAAATAATACTCCCAAGTGCATCTTTATATTAATAATGTACGTGTGTACCCTGTATAAATTGTGCCCCTTATTAATAATGCCCCAGGTTTTAACTAATTAAAAGGTTTTCCAGGTCATTAATAAACTAATCAGTGGGGCTCAAAAACCCAGGACCCCCACTGAGTATAATGATCGGAGACCCAGGTGGTGACAAACATAAAAACCAGTGTTAATTACCTGGGCTCCGGTGCAATCCCTGCTTTCGTCCCTCTTCAGTGTCGCCACATAATGACATTGGCCTGGCTCAAGTGACGCCTGGGACATCACCAAAGAAGGCCAAAGCCGGCTAGGAGTAACATCGGATCGCTGGAGAGGTGAGTAGCATTGGTTTTTATATTTATCACCTCCCCTGGGTCTCTGATTATTATACTCCGGGGTCTGAAAATACCCCAGAGCAGGGGTAGGCAACCTTTTTTGTTCGCCGTGCCGATTTTAATTAAAAAATGAAAAATGAGATACTCTGAGTGCTGGTCAATAATTGTAAGTCTGACGACCCCTAAAAAAGTCATATACTACAAACCATAACACAGAAGTGCTGCTACCAGATGCTTTAGGACGCATGCGTTTACTGCTATTTCCTGGGATGTTCCTGTACTTTCTGATTAGAAGCAATGAAAGTACATGTACAGCCGCCAATTAGTGGTAAATGTATGTGTTCAGGAGCACCGTATGGCAGCAGTCTTATGGTGAATACACACTATGTATCTGGATGTAGCTATATTCTTAGGCCACTGTAACTTTTAGCTTGATGTAAATCTGCGTTCACATAGTGCGGCCTCTACACACCATATTATGTTCCACAGCGGCCCCTGCACACCATATTATGTCCCATAGTGGTCCCTTCACAAGGTATTATGTCCCATAGTGGCCCCTTCACACGATATTATGTCCCATAACAGCCCCTGCACACAGTATTATGCCCCATAGTGGTCCCTGCACACCGTATTATGTCTCATAGCGGCCCCTGCACACAGTATAACATTCTAACTTTTATAATTCTCGCCACTCACTAGCTATAGTTATACTGTGGGGTCTCTTCAGACCCCAAAGTATAATAAGCGGAGCGCCAAGAGGTGACGAACATAAAAAAAAAAATGTACTCACCTTTTCCTGCGCTCTACAGCTGCTGTGTTCTCTTCGGGCGCTTCTGCCTGTAGTCAGCGATCGCTGATTGGTTCTCAGGGGTCACGTCGCGTCATTATGCGTAATGATGTCGGACGTGACTCCAGAGGTCCTGTCAGCTGTCTCTTACGTCAGACAGAAGCGCCCGAAGAGCAGACAGCGGCTGCGGAGTGCAGGAAAAGGTGAGTACATTGTTTTTTTTTATGTTTCATCACTTCTCCTGAGCCTCCGCTTAATATACTCAGAGGTCTGAAGAGCAGGTAACGGCCTATATATATATATATATATATATATATATATATATATATATATATATATATGTTATCCTCACCTACCTGTGATCCCTTGATGGAGCCCCCACCTTCTCTTCTTGTCCGTGGCGTCTGTGTCTCAGCGTAGGAGGCGCGATGACGTCATTGTATCACCTTCTGCGCTGAGATGCGGAGATCTCATAAACCAGCCCAGGACAGGCCCTGCTCAGCTTTGTTTTTTTTTAAGCGGCCTGTCCTGGGCTGTTTTACGGTAAATAGAAAGTAAAAAATGCTGCCCCCCCCCAAGACAGTGACGGACAGTGCCGCCTGAGGCGGCTGCCTCACTTCGCCTCATTAGAGGTGCGCCCCTGGGCTGGACCTTAGCCCTTCCCAGTGTAAGCTAAGAATAAATCCTACATTTTAATTTACAAAATCTCTCTACTCTTATCTTTAACTTATAGAGCTTCAGATGTATGTCAAGAACGAAGGCCCTGAACCCCAGTATCAGATCCAGCTCTGCTTCGGAGAGGAATATCCAGGGTTAGCACCGAGCCATAAAAAGTTAATATCTGCTCATGTGAGTATACAATCTGTGGTACACATAGGGCATTGTCATTTCATTTGTATGTGCACCCCTGTCTGACATCTCAATCACTGCCTTATTCAAAGGTGGAGCCAGTGTTTGCCAGAGAACTGCTTGTAAATGCAAAGACAAATCTGAGGAAGAACACCAGACCCACTAGTTTCTCTCAGCTCTCACCTGGCAAGTAGACACTTCGGCATGGAACAACTTATACTATAATGATTAAACCTAAACTTTGTCATGAACCTTCCCATTTGTTAGTTCTCTCTCATTCTGGAAAAGCTGGACATGACTGCTATTCCTGCTTCTATAGGGGTTTCCACCTGGAATCCCGAATGTCTGAGTTGTTAGTGGGGAGGAATGTGTCATTACATTACTAGTTCTCATGCAGGACCCTAGAAAAGCTAGGTACTAATAACATTAGTCGTATTTGTCACCCATCCTTCTTGAGACTGATTTAACTAAGAAAATGTTTGAATAGAATTTTTCACAGAAGACAATGTCGTCTTAAAGGCGTTTTCCAGGTCTTTTAAATTGATGACCTATGCTTAGGATAGCCATCAGTTGAAGATCCATGGAGGTACGAAACACCGGGTTTCCCGTGGATCAGTTGTTTCAAGGGGCAGGGATGAACCCTGAGTGCTGCTTCCACCTCACAGTCATTGTGACGTCATGTTCATTGGTCATATGGCCTGATCACAGGCCAGTCCCATTCAAGCGAATGGCTGAGATGCAGTGGTAAGCACAGTCACCGTACAAATGCTTGACCCTGTGCTTGGTAAGTACTGGAGAGGCTGCAGCACTCTCACACATGCTTCACCCTACTCAAACAGCTGATCAGCCAAAGGATAGATCTTTGATTAATAACTCCTGGAAATCCCCTTTAGGCTAAGGTCCCACATTGCATAAAAGCTGCTATTTTTGTTGCAGATTTTGCTGCGTTTTTTGAGCCAAACACAGGAGTAGGTACAAAAGGAATAGAAAATATATAGGAAGCACTTATACTTCTCCCTTCTGCCCTATCCACTCCTGGCTTTGACTCCAAAAACCGCAGCAAAATCTGCAACAAAAAAGCAGCGTTTTACTTTTTACCCTTCGCTCAGGGAAAAATTTGGGGTTATTGAGTTTATATATGAAATCCCCTCATACCCAAGCATAGATGAGAAGTATGCCAAAAACAGGTCATCCTGTCCCCGTAATGAAATGAATAAGTACTGACAAAGTTAAAAGAAATAACAACCCCTTTTCTCTATCTGTGTGTAGAACTGGTATCACGGTGATCAGTACAGCAGCAGGAGTGAAAACCTTGCCTAGGGCTCTCATACATGATAACAAGTCTTGCAGCTGTGTGAGAGGGACACGATCAGGATGGCTTTTCAGTCTCTGAATGTAAGCAAAAATGTTTCTTTTTGTTGTCACTAAGCAAAAGGAAACATGATATAATGAAACATTTACAAGTGCATTCAAAATTCAGTTGTGGATTATAAAAGGAGAGAAAGTTGTAGGTATTTCAGGTAAGATCAGGTATTTATGGCCTTCTTTTATGTAAATACATTAAAGGGGTTGTTCCACCAAAGCAACATATCAGGGGTTGATGGGGATTCCCGATCATTGGGAACCACACCAGTCACGACAATGGTAATGTTTTGCTCCCTAGTCTGAATGGGGCAGTGGTCAGAAAGGTGCACCCCCATTCCATTCATTTCTATGGGACTGTCAGAGGTAGCTGAAGTCCAGCATTTGGCTGTCTCCAGTAGTCCTATTGAAATTGATGGAGCAGGGGCGCATGTTTCCAATAACTTCTGCATTCAGAGGATCATAAGAATCCTGTTTTCATGATCAGTGGGGGTTCTAGGAGTCAAATCCCCACCGACCTACAACGTATCCCCCTATCCTGTCAATAGGGGATACATTTCTTTGGTGGACAAACCATTTAAAGGGGGAGATCACCTTTAGACCTGCGCACAAAGAAATACAGTCCAGAAAATGCCAGCATTTCCCAGACTGAATCTGGTCTGGAGATTAGGATTCCTTGCTTTATAGTGTTCTATGATGCTAGGAGTCCTTGCCTCCCTACAGCTCTGTCCCATACTATATATACTATAGGACAGTGGAGCTGTCTCCTAGCATCATAGATCACAATGATGCAAGGTGTCATGGTCTCTGATGGCCCAGATTCAGTTTGGGAAATGCAGGCAATAAACGGTTCAGATTTCCCAGGCTGTATTTGTCCATGCACAGGAGGTATAAGGTTTAATTAGACAGATATTTCAACAGCCAAATATTAACTTATGCAATAAAGCTCAACAGGAGCATGGCACATTTGTTTATTTTATGCCCTTTTACTTCCTAAAAAAAAAAAAAAACTATAACTCTAGAAAGTGTAAAAAGCAAACTTGCTTAAACATATAAATAAAGGTTTTTTTTGCAGTGAACATCCTGTCATTCTTTTTTTCCCATTTTCTGCCCCTTAATGATGCCAAAGTGCATAGATATAGATCTCATTTATTACAAGTCATACTTTTGGCTTCCTTCAAAGTCATTTTGCATCTAAGTTTCAATATATCATCTATTCAGTAATTTTTGCAACACACATTCCATATTTTTATGGAAAAAGCCTACAGGATGCTGTAAAGCAGTGGTCCTTTTTACTGTTGAGGAACTGCAACTTCCAGCATGCCCTGACAGCTACATGGAGTTCCACAATAGCTGGGGACCCATTACCGCAATGCATTGTACGATTTGCTTAAATAGACACTCCAAGCAACACTGATACTCTGTGGTATGCCTAGTGCAGGGCATGAATGGGTAAATCCTGACAAATGGATTCATAATGATTCTCTGTGCTATGCTTGCCCCCCTCAAGTCCTGCATTAGGCATAGCACAATATATCAGCTTTTTCAGTGTTGCTTCAACCAAATGCTACAATGTGGATCCTGCAGCTGCCAATCAGATTCTTCCAGCGCAGTTTCTGAAAAGTGAATGATCTGATTGGCCTAGTTAGCTATACTAATAGGTTTTACTACCAACGTGCAAATTTGCAGTAAACCATATACCGACTTATGGACACACCTCATTTCATAACTTCTGTACTTGGGTCTGAATGTTCACATGGCAGTGTTGATGGGTGAAATGCACCCAGGTAGGATGTGTGTACTTTTGCAACTACATGAGATATTGGTGTGAAGAGGAAGTCGTGTGTAGATGATGTACTACAGGGGCAGCAGCAGCTGCTATGTGACCTGTACAAAGTATATGTACACCATTGCAGCATATTTTTGTATATGATTGAATTGTATGTATTTTACGCTAAAAACGTTTTTGTAAATGGGTTTGTTTGGGGTTTTTTTTTTCATCATTTGTCTTTTATAATTTGCATGCATAAGCACTATAAAACAACCTTAAGGCTACGGCCCCACGTTGCGGAAACTCAGCTTTTTTTTTTTTTTTAGCTACGGATTTTTGAGCCAAAGCCAGGAGTGGATTTAGCAGCAGGTAGAAGTATAAGAACTTCCTATATATTTCCCATTCCTTTTGTAGCCATTCTTGGCTTTGGCTCAAAAAAACGCAGCAAAATCTGCAACAACAAAAAGCTGTGCTTCCCCAACATGGGGCCGTAGCCTTAAAGATTATGTTCCTTAGCTAATCCTTCAGACTGACTGTCTGATGACCCCTTCTCTCTGTTCTTCTGAACAAACTTTTGGGCTAATTTATGACCGGATCAAAGTTGAACTATAACAGGGTGATTTGGGACACTAAATCCTAGGTCCATATGGACATGTGGTTGGTTTAGTGTCCCAAATTGCCCTGACAGATTCCCTTTAAGCAGTGCAGGAAAATGACAAGTCCACCTTTGCTACATCTGTAAATCCCAATACAAATGAATGTTTATAATATTTAGAATGCATAGACCTCCTATACTATGTGACAGTATTGCATAAGGCAGTGTATGCACTGTGGGTAAGTAGTATGGGTTTTGCACCAAGGTCGAAGAGCAACAATCAAGACCTAAGGTTTGTAACAGATCTCAAGTAAAAAGCTATTTATCCAGATCTACTGTCAAGAATTGAAGGATCAGGTCCAGAGGATGTACACAAGATCTCCTAGCCAGCAAGAGGATATCCATAAGGTCCTACTGAGAGATTTTCCAAGGATGTCTTCAAGAGGTGGCAGTAGGACCATAATCATTTTCCAGAGGCTAAAGCCAAACTATGCCCCTCCTTCATACAATCATCTAGAATATTCCTTAAAACAAGTTCAGATATTGGAGGTGCAAGAGGCAAGTGGTCATTTATTATGGCTATAGAAGTATGGCTTGGCTTCCTCGGCTCTCCATCAGATCCTCATTCAGCCAATGAGGTCAAACATCCAGAGCTTCCAATCTTTAGAAATCTGTTTGCTGCTGTCACGGCAAATACGTTCTTCTGTTGACAACAAAGAAAAAAATGTTGGAAATGTCATATAAATTCAGCTTTCCCACAACTCCAAATGTAACATCTACACTGTGTTCCAAATTATTATGCAAAAAGTGTTTAGGAGTGATAAGGTAAGAATTTTTTTTGTTTGTCAGTTAAACTCATTGATGGTGATGTGTGTCAGGGCTCTTTATATCACTGAAAGCAATTGCAGACACCTGTGCTAATTAGTTTGGCAGGTGTGTCCAATTAAAGGCAAGACCACTTAAGAAGGCTGTCCCACATTATTAAGCAGCCTACATTTTCAGCCAAAATGGGAAAGAAAAAGGATGTGTCGGCTGCTGAGAAGCAACAAATTGTGGAGTGTTTAGGTCAAGGCATGACTACAATCAACATTGCCAAGACACTTCATCGTGATCATCGCACAATCAAGAAGTATGTAGCTGATTCACAGCACACACGTGTGCGTGCTGATAAGGGAAAATTGAGGACTCTTTCCAACAGGCAATTACGTCAGGTTAAAAGAGCAGCTTCAAAAATGCCTTGTCATAGCAGCAGACAAGTTTTTGAAGCTGCTGGTGCCTCCAACATCCCCCGAACAACAAGATGCAGGGTCCTTCAGAGGTTTGCAGCTGTGTGTAAGCCATCCTGTCGACCTCCTCTATCCACTGCACACAAGCAGAAACGGCTCCAGTGGGCCAAACAATACATGAAGACTGACTTCAAAACTGTTTTGTTCACCGATGAGTGCCGTGCAACGCTCGATGGTCCAGATGGATGGAGTGGAGGATGGCTTGTTGATGGACACCCCATGCAAACACGGCTACGGCGCCAACAAGGAGGAGGTGGAGTAATGTTTTGGGCTGGAATCATGGGGAGAGAGATTGTCGGCCCCTTTAGGATCCCTGAAGGGGTAAAGATGAACTCCATAATGTATGTGGAGTTTCTCAAACAGCACTTCCTGCCATGGTTCAAGAAGAAGAACCATGCATTCCGCAGAAAGATCATTTTCATGCATGATAATGCACCGTCTCATGCTGCAAATAACACATCTGCATCTCTGGCTGCTATGGGCATAAAAGGGGACAAACTTATGGTGTGGCCCCCATGCTCCCCTGACCTCAACCCCATTGAGATCCTCTGGAGCATCATCAAAAGGAGTGTCTATGATGGTGGGAGGCAATTCACATCTAAGCATCTGGGAGGGTATTCTGTCCTCATGCAAAACAATTGAAGCAGAAACCATCCAAAAACTGACAAATTCAATGGACGAGAGAGTTCAGAAGCTTCTTTCGAACAAGGGGTCCTATGTGCAAATGTAACATCACCTAGAATAAAGTTTTGGCTTGAAAACTGTTTGATTTCAGTTTGTAATAACCTGCTAATGCTTATAATTTCACAATGACCATTTTTTTGTTCTTAATAAAAATGAAAAGGTTGCAAATTCTGCTGTGCATAATAATTTAAAACATGCATTTTGAGTGTTTATTTTTTTTTTTTAAATATACTGTTATCATAGGCAGTTTGTTCAAAAACCTTTCAATTATACTCGAATAGTTGATGACTGGAAAATTACAATGACTGCAATTCATATAGGTAATTTTGGAAAATATGAGAAAATATTATTTGCATAATAATTTGAAACACAGTGTACGTAGATTTTATAACTCGGAAGATTTGCGATTCAGATATCTGGAAAAGCTGGATGACATGACTTATGGGAGCTGTAATAGTAGACATATTCATTACCAACCAGCTTTCCCAAACTCCTGATTGAATCCTGAAAATGGCAAAGCCATTTAGTTAATAAGTGATAATTAAGCCAGGATATATTGCTCCATAACTGGGTGACAAACCTAGTTGTGTGCATTTATGTTACCAACCAGCTTTGTGCTTAGTGTCATGAAAGAGGACAAGCAATTGGGTGATGACAGATCTTGGCTAATAATTGTGAATGGGAGCATAGTAAAGAGAATGCCTTTTCCCATTGGAAGTTGAGTAATATATTTATTGATAGTATACAGCGTAGTGTAATTCCTGAGGTTTTGTGCCAAGAAGATTCCTCCATTGAATTGACAAGCATAAAATGATAAGCACAGGATTAAGGAGGCTGTAATCACAAACCTTCCAGCGTCTCCTCATCATATACTTCCTTAGCTCCATCTGAGATTTCAGGAGACGGTTGCAGAGTTTTGCCTTTCTTGCAAGATCATTGAGCCACGGGTGCTTTAGACACTGACCTGCACTCATACGCCCACTGTGAAAAAATTACAGATAGAATTAGTTACTGCCATAATACTGCCGCCTATGATTATGATATTCATGTAATAGATCTGTATTGTATACAACTCCATTTGTACAAGAGATGGTTTGTCTTCCAGTGTAGTTACATAGTGACAGTTGCTAAATAATGTAGTTGTCAGCACTCATCAGAGATGGTATCATGGGATGGTGGTGGAATTTTAGAGATTGAATGCCCAGACATTGCTTGGTCACACATTAGAAGGTCTCCATTCTATTTTTATATAAAAACGATAGAGTCCTTGATTGGAGCTGGCAGCATGCTCATTATCGTCACAGGCATTCCACATGGAAACCTTATTATTACCTTCTATACATATCCTATATACCTATATTGTGTACATGTGCACAAACAAGACATTGTACAGCTTGAGCGGAGTCAAAGTAATAAATGGAATGGGTGGACTACAGTTCCCAGAAAGATTATCAAAGCTAATGTTATTCTGTATAGAAAAAAAGCTGTCTGGGAATGACCAAACTTATACTGTATATCAGAATATATTAGTACAGCAATCTCTGCCAGGATCTCATCATGCCCAGGACTAGAACTGTAAGGGGGTATCCTCTACGTTCAGAAGAAAGAATGTTTCTACACTGACAGAAGAGGGATTCTTAAGGGATTCGTAAAAGCAGTGAGACTATGAAACCCTCTCCCAGTGATGCCAAAATCACTAAAGAACCTGGATGTCTTTCTTGAGTGTTACTTTATCATAGGTAATACTTATTCGATTTCTGGTGGTGGGTCATTGATTTAGGGATTTATTCTCATTGACAGATGAGGCATAGGGAAGGAATTTTTCCCCTAAAATGAAGAAAATTGGCTGCTTCTTTGGGTTTTTGCCTTCCTTTGGATCAACATTGGACATACATGTCTTTTTCGACCTAACAAACTTGTTATACCATGACATCATCATATATAGTGGTGGGTGACAATGTGGGTGCATAGGTGGTGGAATCAGTTATTACACCAATCCCCCAGAAACGTGACGCTATAATGCACATTAGTCATTCTAAGGTAAAATACTTTTATTAGATGATCTGGGTTCTGACCTCTTGTCTCTCACCAGTAGATTGGATATAAAGTCTTTGGCTTCTTCTGATACCAGCTCAAAGGGTTCTTCATCATAGTCTGCCTCTCCCAGTAACACATTGTTCATCGTCTCTGTGTCATTGGCTCCCAGAAATGGAGACAATCCACTTACCCTACAGGGGTACAAATTTCTTACTAATAAGAAATGGTAGATAAAACCAAGTAGCTACATGCACACAGGGATAAAATTACTGTAATACTGCCTCCTTTGTACAAGAATATACATACTATAATACTGCCCAGGAATACTGTCCAGGAATATAACTACAATACTACAATAAAACTCCCTATAGCCAAGTTTGCAATACCATTGCTATATACAGTATTTAGGTATTACATTAACAAGACTGAAAACAAAGATATGTAATAGCACCCTAATACTGCCAATTATGTACAAAAACATAGGTACAATACTGCACACTATAATTACTATAATATATCTCCCTATGAACATTTAAACAATATACACCCACACAGTGTACAGTAGAGTATATAGACATGTCACACCATATAATATTACATCATGTATGTGATGACACCAACACTCCACATGTCTGTTGGGAATGAGACATGATCAAAGTTGATAACTTCTGGTGACAGAAATTCAGGGGTCCCAAACGAAACTTTTAGCTTGTTTTGTGGCTTATACCTATGGGACAGGTGAGGATAGTTACACAGAAAAATGGCACCAAGATATACTATAGAGAAATGTGTTTAGAACTCACCTTCGGGCAAGGCCAAAGTCTATGATTTTTACCATGTGGCTGATGGGAGACACACAGACTATGTTTTCTGGCTGGAAGTAAGAGAATGTGAAAAATGTAGATATTACATAGCTCATACTGCAATATTTGTATTCAGTATTACAATGCCCTGCCACTTCTTTCCTATTATTTTACCTAATGTCAGTCTTCACTGGATGTTTGGAATTCTATTCATGAAGCAAAGAAGGAAGCATTTCTTTTCATTCATATCCAGCCTTCCACAACACCTGAATGTTAAGTAATTCCACATGTTTATGAACCACTTTTTCCACCCTCCATCATTTTCAGATGTCAGTCTACACTGTAGTTCTTGCTTTCCATTCAAGACCAAGATGGGTGGGGGATTAACCCTTTTAGCAATTGTCTGATATTTTCTACAAGGAGCTCCAAGTTTTCCGTCTCCCCATCAAACCCCTGTAGATATCTGTCATTAATGGCAGCTGGTTCCATCCTCTGGGCCTGAGCCAGGACGTGGGAAAGTGTTAGACTCGTAAGCAGGCAGACAGAAGGCTCCCTAACCTAATAGTACACTGGTGTTAGATGTCACTCGATAAATAAAGCTACTGTGTAGAGTTGGGGGACATTGATAACAAGAGCTGTCCAGAGACTGCATGTGCAATAAACAGATCTCCCCTCCAGCAAATCTTCTCCTGGTCCTTGGTTACAGGGAAACAACTTGCTGTGAGTATTTTGCAAAGGTTACAGGTCATTTATGCTGTAAGTAAACTGATGGAGCTCTCCACCTAATCCCTCGGGATTTGTATTCTAGGCATCTGATAGGTTCCTATTAATATGCCTAGACTCCTTCACCCTCAGGGAGGCTTCATAAACAGGCCTGTGACAATATATCACTTAGAATCTGACATGGGTGGGAATCTGAGCTGTAGGGTTACTAAAAGTTCAGATCCTAACAGTCTTTTCAAAATTACAAAATCTTGCAGTTTCTGGGACATATAGGCCTATGATAGAAAAGTGCATCAGGGATACAGGATGATGTGGAGGGGATTACCTGTATGAAATGTAATGTTTGGTAAGTACAGGAAAGATGTGAAAAGACCCTTATATTAAAGGTGTTTTCTGTTACTAAGTCATTGATGACCTATCCTCATCCAACAACCAACACCCCCACTGATCAGCTATCTGAAGAGACCGCAGTGTTCATACAAGCGATGCGGTCTCTGCAATGCTTATCGATCACAGACTCGTACATTGTATGGGACAGAGCTGCAAACAGGACATGTGACCAATGAACATGACATCACATGGCCGGAGAAGTAGAAAGTGCACACGCCAGGCCACTGCTGCTACTTTAGCTGATTTATGGATTCTCGGATGTCAGACCTCCGTCAACCTAATATTGATGACCTATTCTAAGGGTGGGTCATCAATATTTTAGTCCCAGAAAATCAACAGTCACGTGAAAATTGCAAAAATCCTCCCTAAAACGACATTTTTTTCTGGTGGAAGTCCTTGCCGCACGTGACCACTGAGGCCAATCAGCTGCCTAAGAAAAGGACTAAGGATTTTTCACCTTCCCCGGCCTCCTGGCAAAAATCTGTAATTTCTGGACAACCCCTTTAACTGTGAATGTGTCTGTCACTGATGGAAGAATTCACAATTTAGCTTTGATGTGAATAGAGCAGGACATAATATTACTGACATACCTTTAGATCTAGGTGAAGCACATACATCTGGTGCATATAGAAGATTCCCTCACAAATTTGGCGCACAAACACCATGGCATCCACTTCCATCAGCTGGTAACTGTCATCAATAATCCTCATAAATAGCTCCCCTCCGCCCACGCTGCACAGCATGGGTGTAATGTTGTGATACCAGAGAGAAAGGGGAATGAATGAAGAAAACAGACAGAATATGAGAATCAGGGAATAATATATAGAATGCAGAAAATAACTTTATGTGTAATCTACACTGGTAGAACCGATTTTCTATGACTGGCTGCCAGGTTCTGTCCTTGGCAGAGTTAAAGGGTTATTCCTGTCTCCTCCGCCATGTGGTGATCCAGAGTTAGGGAAACAAACGTGGGTATACTACACTTTTCCATAATTCCCATAGAGGTTAACAGTAGTTATGAAATCACCTATTTATTTCTATAGGACACAATGTCAAACAGCGGCATTCATTTCAATCCGTAACTCCAGACTTGGTGATCGAGAAAACGAGCCTCATGTACTCATGTTTCACCATGATAGGAATGCTACTTTAATTGCATGCCCCTTGGCCATTCAGAGATTGTGACGAAAAGTGCCTTAAAGGGGTTGTCCCGGATATTTTAGTGCAGGGGCAGGAGGCCAGGGAAGGTGAAACCTAAAAAAAACCCCAAAACATATTCACCTGTTCCCTATGTTCCGGTGCCCCTGCTGCTGTTCAGGGGACTTGTTCCAGCAGAAGTCCTCGCTGCATGTGGCCATTGATGCCAATCAGTGGCCTCAGCAGTCATGGGAGATGACCCAGGACGTCACTGGTGACTTATGTGATTGACGTCCCGGGTCCTTTCCTGTATGTGCCACTGATAGGCTTCAGCGGTCATGTGTGGTTAGGACTTCTGCTGGAACAAGTCCCCGGGCCCCGCTGGACCAGATAGCAGCAGGGGACACCGGAGCATAGGGGACAGGTGAGTTTGTTTTTTTTTAGGTTTCACCTTTCCCCGGAATCCTGCCCCAGCACTAAAATATCCTGGACAAGACCTTTAACTCATTTTGGCCCTTAACCAAAGCACAGTTTGGCACCAGGCCCCCATTTCTGCTGGGGACTATAACAAAGGTATGTGCGGCCTCTATGAAAGATATGCCAATTCTCTCACAAGTAATAATTTGTAGAAAGAGGAGAAGCTAGCTACTTCCTGCCTCATTGATGACTCATAGCTACTTGACATATTGACAATGTGCTACAGTCTATAGGCAAATATTCAGTCAACGTGATTGACAGCCAGAAAGAGCTGAAAGTAGAGAAATCCTCTGTGATCCTCTAACAGAGCTAGTATGGCTGACACTGGAGTCAAACAAATTATTCCTTTCCTTAATAATACATTTAGGAGAATTCTAAAGCACAAATAAAGTGTATATAACATACTATTCTAAGAACAGGAAAATCTCAGTTGGCGTTTCTATAGCATCAAACATCTGGATGAGATTGGGGTGATGCAGCTGGTTCATTACATTTACCTCATTTAGTGCCATTTCCTGCAAAACACAGAGATTCAATATTGGGATTATATATATAAAGACAACGGAAAAAAGCAGCAGCCTACAAAAATCAATGACAGAAGGTCAGAGATGTGCAATATATACACACGGGATATACACATGTGGAATGTATCAAGCTGTATGAGGGCTCCCTCTCAGTGGGACCATAATGTTGGATGTGGGGCAGGATCTACAAAGCTTGATAGGGCTGAATTCAAAAACTGCATATTTTCCACTCCAAAAATTACAGTACAAGGTTTGTGGATGGGGTTTTCAAAAACCTTTCCACATCTAGCAGAAAAAAATCTGCAAAAAACGAAGCATGATGTCCTTTAAATTGGCAGCAGGTCAATTATGTTGCAGATTTGTCACAAGTTTTCTCTTGCATTTCCAATCTTCTGCCATGTGTGAACCTAAATGTTGTTATGCTTGTTACATATTGGGCCGCCAACGCTGATGATATGGGTTTATAAGAGTACAGTAACATTATTATGGCTTGTATCAGTCACAGCCATGGATGTAAATCTCTCAATACTGGGATTATTTTCACATAAAGTAGTGGAGTACACTGTCATCTATGGCTGATAACAGAGAGCAATAGATTGCATTGCAAATTAAGAGAAGTTTGCACATTTAGTGAAGGCTGAAGTTCCTTATTACCCGGTCTCGTTCACTCTGAACTTTCAACACTTTGGCTACAAGTTGGAGGCCGCTTGACTTCTCTGTGCACACATGGACCTCTCCAAACCGACCCCTGCTCAAAAAGTAAGGGTTACATCAGTCCAGTTGCATCACATATGTAGGCATGTTTCTTTCATATGATTAATGTTTGTCATAATACGTGCCATGAATTTACTGCCCAAACATGTGGTATATTCCATATATCTATATGAGTAAATGGCCATCAAAATTTGTCCCAGCAAATAACATTGACGATAATGCACCTCTTAGTGACACCCTGAGGCACCACTGTGTTGTACCAGCTTGCTGAAGTGTGCAAAGCATTATGGGATACACCAGGATGCCACATTGCAATCCTTTACATTAAATCTTACTATGTAGTCCTTACTATACAAGGGAAATATAAAAGTTGGCTTTATACCCTCTGATAACATTAACAAGCTGATTTGATAGGTTGCCCTGCAGTTCTTGCTAAATAAATTTGTAACTTCCTATAATCTCTTTAAACCTTCTCCAAATCTACATTTTAACTTTGGGTAGAGTTTGCCTTTACTTTCCTCCATGTTGTGTACCTGCATAAACTATCTCACCCTCCAAGGATCTCATCCATGTTCAGGTCATACAGGTCAGTGACATTTCCAGTTCGGAGAGTTACCATGCGGTGAGGAAAAGGAGCTGGAGGTGGAGGGCAGTCATCTGTCAAAATGCAAATACATTTCATTTATTAATATTTAATGTTCAGAGAAGTATTAATCATATTTTCCAACATATGCAGTCCCTTATCTGTAAGGTAGAGGATTCTGGCATAGCCACACTCCCTTTCTAGTTGACCACCCCACTGGGGATGGGAGGGTAGTCATTCCATCTTTATACCCCACCTGAATGTGAATTTATGTACCAAGACTGTGTCTAATGATGCTGTATCTCAGCGCCACACACATAAAATATCATTGAAACTCCCTTTAGAAACTTAGACTTTTCATAGACCAATATAGTATACAGGAAATTGTGACCTACACGATACACTATATTCGTTTCTGAGAAGGTTGTGTGTCACCCAATTTGTCCACATTACAGTTCCTATAGATGTTGTCATCCATTTCATTGCACCAATTTGCTAGGGAATCTCATTTGATAATCTTTTATTGTTAGAAGGGTCTCCTAACAATGAGTTGAATTCAAGGTGTTCTGAAACTGGGACCACCAATGATCAGCTGTATTTATTTTGTTCATATATTTGTCTATAGAACCGGATATTACACAATTTTCTAATATACATGCACTAATAATTCTGTTCTATAGATCAGTGCTGACCACTTTCTGCACAGGAGAATGGTATACTGTAGCTCATGAAGAATTAGTCCTACTCAATACATCTATGGGATAACAGAATAGAACTAAATATAATGTTGGTCATGTGACACATCATATTGTCCCTGACGTCATGTTTAGTGCTATTAAAGGAGTTGTCCTGCTATCCACAGGACAGAGGATAAGTGTCCGATTGCTGCAGGCCCAATTGCTGGGTTCCCCAGTGATTAGCATGACAGGGGAACAAAAGACCTAAGACCTCCTTGTGAATGGAGTGGCTTTGCGCTTGCATGACCGGTACGCCATTCACTTCACCTCCATTCACTTCTACATTCACCCGCAGCTCCATAGAAGTGAATGGAGCACGGTTAATGCAAGTGCATGGACGTTCCATTGACAAGGAGGCCTTATGGGGACTTCTGGTCCCCCATCCTCCTGATCGGGCCCCCAGCGATCAGACAATTATCCTCTATCCTGTGGAAAGGGGATAAGTGTCCATAACGGGACAATTCCTTTACGTTCCCCCTTTAAGTTTTATGGATGCATTTTGAAGTCTTTAGAGAAAGACTACTGCTCTGATATAATAAAAATGTGTGAGCAAAATGTGCTGGACATTGGACTGTAATGTGTATGATACCTTGTTCTCTACTCAGATACATTATAGAAACTGGAATACCTCTATAAGTATTACACAGTTCCCACTGAAATCAATTAGCTACCCATGTAATGCATGGTTGTGCAGGGTCTCCTAAGCCCTCCCCCCTCTAATGACCAAAAATTCAGTAACCTTTTAAAGTTTCAATTTTAAATTCCCATCTTCACCTATTATTTTGAAGACATCTTGTCCAATTATGATCACTGGGCTCTGCAGTTCTCTCTCCAGTGCTGCGGGACTTAGTGGAACACCAAACTTAATCCCTGGGCTCGGCAGTGACAAATCAGCAGCCCCCGGTTCTAGAGGTCCCCTGCTGGATTCTGCATTGTTTCCTGTTGCCAGTTTAAGATTGGATTTCAATTTTGGGGCAACTGCTAGATGCTCAGCATCTTTTCCAGGAGATCCTTCATTCTTGCTTATTTTAATGTGTGACCTATTGGGAAAGTAGGCAAGTGTCAGTACAACAGTCTCCAACCTTTGACCCTTGAGGTGTGCAAAACTACAACTCATGCCTAGACAGCCACAACTGCTGGAGACTACCATGGTAGAAATCAAAAAAGCTTAAAGAGTTTTATCTGTGCCTAGATGACAACAGGTTAGCTGCCATATATTGAAAATATTGATTGTATCTAGAGATGAGCGAACTTCTCAAGATTTGTTTTGTTTCGGGTTCGGGTCCCTGGTTTCAGGTCAAACAAGTTTGGTACAAACCACAATTAGCTTAAAACATAGTGTATAACACTGTCATGGCTCCTATAAACCTACATATCTAGTGCAGTTTAACTATACACTGCACTGCCGCTTGCTTTTATGCATTTTAACATTTAAAATGCCCTCAAAATTATCCTTTTTTTTTGGTGGGAAAGGTTTTTGCCTGTGGTGTTATAGACTCATTGTTTTTTGGAAGACAAAATTGTGGCTGTGAGCCTAGTGATGGACCAGGCTCCAGGACATGTGTGTCTGAGTGCTGGCAATGGTGGTAGCTGTAGCAACTTGGATAGCAGAGCAGCATGCAGTGATATTATGGACCATGCCGAAGGACATGTCTGGCTGAGTAATGGCAGCTGTGGCAACATGTGTGACAGCATGACATGGAATTATATGATGAACTAGATCGCAAGACATGTCTGGCTGAGTGGTGGACAAAATTAGATTATTGGCAATGAAAGGGTTATCTCCAGCTGCCATCAGGCTCACAAAAGCACAGATATTCTCTCTCACGTCTATGATTTCTATCACTAATCTGCCTGTAATTGATTAAATCTGACTAAACTTTCCTATTCCTAAGATTCTGTAGCTCTATTGCAATTTGTAAGCTTTGAGTGCTCGGTACCATGCAGTGAGATGAATAACACATCCATCCCTACACCCACCATCACTGCAACACCTTGTGTTCAAGCCCACAGCACCTTATATAGTGTATATGACAGCGATGGCGAACCTATGGCACGTGTGTCACAGGTGACACGCCAAGACATTTTAGGTGACACACATCTGCAGCTACCGATAATTTTTACTCACTTGTCCAAGCTCCTGTCCTGGACTCCCTCCGCTGCCTCCTCTAGGCGGCGCTACACGGGATGCTATGTACGGCATTCTTCAGCACTGGCTACAGCGCACCCTGGAGGTGGTAGCGAAAGGCGGCCAGGACTGCAGCATGGACAGGTGAGTAAAAAATAAAGTAAAAAGTAAAGTAAAAAGTAAAAATCAGCTACTACTCTGTGTGGGGGGATTAAAGTTGGTCATATACTGAGGGTGGGCTTTAAAAAAGGGGTCATATACTGTGTGGGGGGGGGGGTATAAAAGGGGGTCATATACTGTGGAGGCCATAAAAAGGGGTCATATATTGTGGGGGGCAAAAAAAAGGATCATATACCATGTGTGGGGCTAAAAAAAAAGGGGGGTCATATACTGTGTAATTGGCCAGAAAAAATGGGTCATATACCATGTGATGGGCCAGAAAAAGGGGGTCATATACTGTGTGATGGGCCAGAAAAAGGAGGTCGTATACAGTGTATTGGGCCAGAAAAAGGGGGTCATGTACCGTGTGATGGGCCAGTAATACATACAATACAAATACATTTATCAAAAATATAACTCTTTTTTTACTAGAGCTACAAATATCACAAAATTATGGATATTTCTAGATGTGACACGGCACCAAAGTTCAGCTAGGTTTTTTTTTACAAATTTTAACACACCAAGCTCAAAAAGTTAGTCATCATTGGCATATGACATCAGCACTGTAATGTGTCCACCTACCACTGACTATTGGCTGAAAGACTGTCAGCTGCTGTCAGGTGGCATCAGAATGCTACAGTGACTCACAAGATACGTGTCTGTATTTTTCCTGCGCAATACATAAGTGGGCTGCCATTTTAGTTCATTTGAGATGAATCGCCATTTGTTCAGTTTCATTAAAAACCGACCCATTTGGAATATATGTGTCACATCCAGCTCATGAAAAATCAGTTCGCCCATCTCTAATTGTAATCCAGCTTTCCCAGAAATGACTTGATAAATCAAAAGTTTACAAGTAAATAGACAGAGTAAACTAATTATTCAGGGAATAGGGCAATGCCCAAGGGAAGGGACCCACAGCTTCAAAGGCATTGGGTTATTTATATTATATGCAGTCAGGTCAACTTTTAAATTCCCATTTGCTGAGAATCTTAAGCCCTGCCCCTGAAACAGACAATCGGAAAGCAAATTTGCATAAGCCCCACCCCTTTAGGGTTTGTTTGATTTTGAGATAAAGGCTCATGACTATTATTGTTCAAAGTCCTTCTCAGTCCACCCCTGTAAATATATTGTACCACCATCTACAAATCTTACCCATGTTCTTGCTGTGTCTGGAGTACATTCTTTTCTTCTTTGGCCTCTCCTTCATCTTTCTTGGTAATGGAAGAAGGATCAGTACAAAGTACAGATGGTGCCCCTGAAGGTCCAGTGTCTGGACTCTGTTCTGGAAATTTGGTGTCCATCAGAGCTTTCCTCTTCCCTTTGCCTGTGACCTCTGGAGACTTTCTCTGATCCTCAGCTGTTCTGGTGGAAGCCTCTGTATTATGGTATTGTCCAGAGTGTTCACAAACTAAAACCACGATACCTCCTGAAAGAACCATGTGCTGTAATAGGGTTGTGTATGGTAAAAATGTACATGCAGTTAAAACATATAGGTGTAATATTCTGATACAGTTGCCATATAGAGGGAACGGCCAGAATGAGGGTTAAAAGTAGGGGAAGTTGCCAAAGGCACTCTTGTCCCCCCTTCTGGGGCAGAATGAGAGACTTTCTGCTTAACTTAATTGACAGGAGCACTCAGGTGGTCTTCTAGACAATCATCAAGGAAGACGTGGCTGAAAGATGACAGCCGTTTCTTCAAACTGTGTTACAGAAATGAAACAGTCATCTTTCTCCTGTTTCTTCTACCCACTGCTAACTGAGTGTGAATAAGTCCAATAGAAAGAGATTCCAGAAAGTTAAAATGTGGAAACATTAAAACAGATAGTGAAGATGCAAAGCACTGTACTTCTCTAGCCTTAAATTTCCTACTTTTACTATTTCATTGGCCTTGCATATAAGATTTCTATCCCATAAGGTTAAGTAAAGATATGTCAACTCATTCTGCTATTTCTCTCTGTTATCATCCAAACATTGTTTACTCTTTAGTTATCCATTACAACTTTCAGTTTCCAGTTTCACCATGTGAAGACTCACAATATTATGCTCCTTATTTGTTTCCTCCAAGCTACTCCAGTACCCCATGCCTTTCCCGTCATTCCCGTACCTCTGTAGTCAGTTTGTCTACTCAGTATAAGCAGCTATCTCCCTTATGGAATGCCAAAAACACAGACATAACCATATTCTAAACCTAAATTTAGAACATCAGGATTTTCGCCTTCTTTACATTGGCATGACTCCAGGCATTCCATCTTAGATTTGGCATCAATTGCATTAGTTACACATAGAGCCAAGAGATGGGACTCCCTGAACCTTCAAATATGACACCAAGGGAATGACAGGAATGTCAGAGGGGTTTCCTACTTGAGAAGGGGAAAAACAATGACATCTCTTTTCCATCAGGGTCTTGTACTTTAGTAATGGGTAACAGAATGGAAGGGGACCAGATGAGTAATTTGTAGCAGCGGAGCCACAAAAGACAAGATCCCCGTTGAAATTACAAGATGTTCTTGCCATTCATTATTTACATGGTGTGAGCTACATATTGGGTTGCCCTAAGTGAAAATTCCCTTTAAATAATAACCATGTCTTTAAAATCCAACCAAGTCAGGAGGGCAGGACACAATGCTTTTTTGAGGTCTGGTAAAGTTTTATTCAGGCACTGCCAGATGGAACCAACATACGACAATACTTTTGATTGACAATCTGGTGCCTGGAGAGGGAAATTCTGGGAGATGCCCCTGTTTGAGTATATGAGTCCCTGGGGTTGTTGATTTTCATGGACTGGTGGTGGTAGAACATGCCTGCATCTTCTTCTCCTACATTAAGTGAATACTGCATCTCATAGGCTGCGATTATTTTGTGTTCTTTATGTTTTATGTGTTTTTTTGTTAGTTGCTTAGTAAGTGTAGACCAACGAAATGCAATGCGATGGTCCTACAAATCTGGATTATAAAGGTTGAATATGCTCACTGTGTATATTTTAGAACACTTCTTCCTGCGAGGTCTGGAATATTTGATTATGGTTGGTTTTAATATGTATTTGTAAAACTTCATAAATACAATAAAAAAAATCCTACCAAGTCAACATCTACATGGATTCTGCATGCTATGTTCATAGGATTTCCAGTTCCTCCAGTTTCTCCCACACTGGTTAACAGCATAGTTGTCGACATTCAACAATAAATGCCAGCAATATTTGGCGCCTGATCTTGAGCATCTAGATATTTGCATAACTATCAATAATATAACTCCTATCATTACACATACCATACCACTGTCTATTCATTGTTCTTTTTCATAGCTAGCTAGGTAGCCCTTATCTACCTTTCCATTGTATATCTACCTATTTATCTCAGATCCACCTATCTTGCTTAACTGCATTGCTAGGAACACTACAACCACTATTATTAACAAGTACATACACACCATTGTCTATTGCTATTTCTATTCTATATATAGTAGTTTTCTTTTTATATCTCCGTATCATACATCTATCTATCTGGATATCTCACACCCATCTTACGATGCCATGCCTATCTATCTCATTTCTATGTACAAATATATCACATTATGTAGTATGAGTATACATATATCATTACTTTCATCTCTCCATGTGTAGTAACACACACACACAAACTGAGGAGATAATCTGTACAACACATTTGTTCATTGCTGGGAAACAGAACTATCCCCACCACAGATATCTCTGCTAATCTATCGATTCTTTCCTTCTATGCATTTACCTTTATTTAGGGATGCCCATGCAGATTTTTCAGGGAAGAGGTGCAGGATGCGTCTCTGTGGTCCTCTGTGTTGTTGATCTGATCTCGAGAGGACATTTCTGCGATTGGAATACAATGCTGTGTGGGTGGGCAGAGTATCCTTTACACTCCGTGTTGCGTTATTACCACGGAACGCACCTGTCACACTTGGATGTGATTCAACGGATACGTCCCATTCTTCCAGTCCTGAATTTTAATGATACACATGATAATGAGACTGTGTTGTCCTAAAACCCTGTCCTCATCCACTTTGTGGCTTCCAAGGCAAGACTGTTATTCTACTGTTCAGCCACATCCTGATGCTATAAACCTTTCCCACTAATAGAATGTGTGAGAGATTGGCATACTAAGGGTTAATGAACTGAGTCGGTACACTGAGTTCCGTCCACCACCCCCTCCTCAGGCCTGTGACCCTGCCCAGGGATTACTGGGACAAACTTCAGCAGCTGTGCTGGGTCATTAGCACCCATCAGTCACTGCCAGAATTTCCTGGCCAGGATTGGGTTAGACTGGCAGAACTTGGCATCCTGACGTGCTCCTGGCTGCTGAGCAGTAGGAGTCTGAGAAATGCTACAGGATATGTTGTAGCTATATAAACACTGGGTATTATTATTATCATTTTTCATCATAGAGTAATGGCCAGTGACAGTGAGCTTCTAAACCAATGTATCTAAGCCTATCATGTGTGATACTGTCTGGTGAGCTGTGTATCTAACCTGATCAAGATTGAAAAATTAGAAGCAATAATGTTAGAAGAGGGATATAGCGAGACGTGGCTGGATGACAACTATGACTGGGCTGTAAATATACAGGGTACAGGCTATTCAAAAAAGACCAGATAAATAAGAGAGGGGGAGGGGTTTGCTTGTATATAAATTCCTGCCTTAAGCCTGTACTGCTAGACAACATCTGTGAGAAAAATTAACCTATAGAGTCCCTATGGGTGGCAATAAGGGGGGGGGGGGGATAAAAATAAAATACTAATAGGGTTTTTTTTTCCCCCTTCCTCCAAATACAGTGGAGGAAGGGGAACGGTTACTAATGGACCAAATAGAGGAGTCGGCTAAAAATAATGAGGTAATTATTATGGAGGACTTCAACTACCCTAATATTAATTGGGAAACAGAAACCTGTAGGTCCAACAAATGTATGGCTAGGTTCACATCTGCGCCGGAGTCTGTGTTAGTCCCCATAGTCTATGGGGTCCATGAGTAACTGCTGTCCCCCGGCGGACCCCAACGACGAAGACCCGTGTGCAGATGTGAACCTAGCCTAACAGGTTTTTGGCAACAATTAAATACTATTACCAACTAGTGCAGGATCCAGCATAAGAGGAAGCGCTTGTAGACCGAATTTTAACCAACAGATCTGACAGAATATCCAAATTGGAAATTGGGGTTACATGGGTAATAGTGAAGACAACATAATACATTTTTAAGTATCATTTAATAAGATGTTTAATGGAGGAGGTACAAAAACACTAAACTTTAGGAAGGTCAATTTTCATCAGTATAGGGATGACCTTAGGTCCATAAACTGGAACAATGTCCTTAAAAACAAATGTACACAGGCTAAAAGGGACGTGTTAGTAACAAAAGAAAACCACTGTGGTTAAACAAAAACATATAAACTATTAAAACAGGAGGGAAGTGAAGAAGATAAATTATTATAAGGAAAAATTATCATAAGGAAAAAAAATAAGATGTGTTAAAAAAGAATAGTTAAAGGCAGCAAAAATTGATACAGAGAGGTTCATAGCCAAGGAAAATAAAAATAACCCCACAATTTTCTTCAATTACAAAAATAACAAGAAACATAAAACTGAGATAGTGGGCCCTTTTGGAAATAATTTGAGAGTAATGTTGGAGGAAGATGATGAAAAAGCAAATCTATTAAAAGCCTTCTTCTGTACTGTACTTACACAGGAAAGTGCAATTACATGTGACATCAATAGAGAAAATGCAAACTCTCCATTAACTCTTTCCCAACAACTACCATACTAGTACAGTAGATGCTGGCGTGTCTCTGCTGCATTACACAGCAGAGACCCAGTGCTAATGCCTGTGATCAGAGTTCACTCTGACCACGGGCATAGTTTAATTTTAAGATCTCCGAAGCCTTCCAGTTTGAGTCTTTACCACCCCCGTACCTTTTTCAAGTCAGGATGGCTCCTGCCCAGTGAGATTGTGGGAGTTGTCCTGTTACTATTACAGTGGGGAGGCTCCCAGATCGTTCATAAAATTATAGCTATTGAGGTTTTTCTATGGCTGGCGACAATAGCTATGTAGCGAATCTCCCATAGAGATTTGCTACATACAATACACTTGTATTGCAGTCTACGGGACAAGTGACCTAAAGACCGTGGGTTCAAGCCTCCTAGAGGGGCTAATTAAACAAGTAAAAAAGTTTTAAAAAATATTTTAATTGCCCACTTTCCCTAAATTTGAAATAAAAATAAATAAACAGAGAGAAACCAATTATGCATCCCCACTACAAATGCCAGTTACAAAAAGCTACAAACATAAAAATATTTTTCCATACGGCAAGCACCTTCGCAGAAAAGAAAATAAAAAGATCTGAGTGCTGTATTTTCGCTGTTTCACCTCCTATAAAAATTTGAATGAAAACATCAGGAATTCCCCAAAATATGCAGCCCCGTATATGGAAGTATAAAAAGGTTATGGGTGTCAGAATATGGCGACTCTAAGAATTTTCTTTAAAGTTTTGAATTTTTTTTTTAAAGGTGTTAAAATGGAACAAAAACTTTATAATATGGATCTGTGAAAATAAAAAAGTTATGGCTTTTCAAAGGTGGGGAGTAAAAAATGAATAGATGTGGCGGGAAGAGGTTAAATGTCACCTGCTTAACCCAGGTCCTGATGGTATTCACTCTCAGGTTCTGAAGGAATTAAACATGGTGATAGACAGACCGATATATCTAATATTTATAAACAGGCTCTGTTCCACAGGACTGTCGCATAGCAAATAATGTGCCAATGTACAAAAAGGTGTCAAAAACTAATTTCAGAAACTATAGGTTGGTCTATCTAACTTCAGTGGTGGGTAAAAGATGGTCTTGTAAGAGATGCTATCCTGGAGTATCTAAATGAAAATAATCACCCAGTTAGCACGGGTTTATAAGGAATTGGTCCACTCAGACTAATCTGATCAGCTTTTATGAAGAGGTCATTTCTAGATTGGTCATGGCTAATACAGTGGAAATGGTGTATCTGGACTTTTGAAAGGTTTTGATATTGAACCACATAAAAGGTTGGCAAACAAAATGAGAATTTTGGGACTGGAGGACAACAGGCTCAGTGATAAGAAAAAGAGGGTGCTTGTTAATGAGAAATAGTCAGACTGGATCATAGTCACCAGTGGTCAGTATCGGGATCTTTCCTTTCTAATATGGTTATTGATGACCTCATAGAAGGTTTACAGAGCGAGGTTTCCATATTTGCATTGATAATAAACTTTGTAAAGTAATCAATGGATCTTGTATGAAATTGTCTGATGAGCAGGTACAGTACATTCAAGTGTGACCATTTAGTACTGTATTATCTACTACTCAGGGCTGTTTTACTAGACTTAGAGGTCCCCTGTTCAAAGTTATTGTAAATGGGTCTCGGAAATTGTTAACATTACCTGTAGCCACACTGTCCTGGAAAAGCTGATGTGCAGGGTTCCTGGCTGTTTGACCCCGCAGATGTAATATTGATGGGCTATCCTAAGGAGAGGCCATCAATATTAGTAAGATGGATAAACCCTTTTAAAAGGTTGTCCAGTAATTGGAGCAACCCATATGGTGGGTGGGAGGTGTAAAATAAAATATTCAGATTCCATCTTGATTTTTAAATTGTGCCTAATTTTCCTTTGTGCTATACTGTTAATACTATGATGCCTCAGCAAAGAATCATATCTGGATACATATTACCAGTGTCGGACTGGGATGTCTAGGGCCCACCAGTGGAATTGCATCTAGAGGCCCACCACCAGGTCCCCTGCAGATCAGTTGCACCGAGACAGCGTGGCTACGAGTAATAACAATACAGTGCTGCTCATCCAATGTGTTATGTGCAACACTGCACTACCTAAACCCACCACTACACTCAGGGGTGTAAATACCGGGGTAGAAGCGGTAGCGCCTGTCACAGGGCCCGGGACATTAGGGGGCCCGGAGCCCTGTGGCAGCCACTACCGCGAACCCCACAAACCAGCTGGGCCTATGGCTAGCTGGAGATGGCCGGGCCCCGGACCACTATGATAGCGGTCGGTGAAAGCCTGGTTCCTATACATACTGTTATTGGAAAGGGACCCTGGCATATTGCAGGCCCCTTTCCAATAGATGGCAGGGCAGGGCACCCAGGGGAGGTGACTGAAAATAAATAGATATTCTCACCTCTCCTGGGCACAGTGTTCTCTCCGGCGCTCTTCCGTCATGTGACTGAGGCTTGTGATTAGGCCCCAGCGGTCACATGGGGGCGCGGCCGCGTAATGACGTCAGTGTGCCCTCACGTGACTGCTGAGGCCCAATCACAGGCCTCAGCAGCGACATCGGAAGAGGGCCTGAAGACGCTGAAGATGGCAGGATGGGGCGAGGATGCCAAGGAGAGGTAAGGCAAGGTGAGTATGAATGTTTGTTATTTTTAATCACCTTCCCTGAGCCTCCGATTATTATACTCTGGGGTCTGAGGAGACCCCAAAGTATAATAATAGCACCGAAGCGGAGCGGGCTGTTGGGAGCTTATAATACTGTGTGGGGGCCACTGTAGAGCATATACTACTGGGTGGGGGCCACTGTGGAGCATATAATACTGAGTGGGGGCCACTGTGGGGGGCATATAATACTGTGTGGGGGCCACTGTAGAGCATATAATACTGGGTGGGGCCACTGTAAAGCATATACTAGTGGGTGGGGGCCACTGTAGAGCATATAATACTGGGTGAGGGCCACTGTGGGGGGCGTATAATACTGGGTGGGGGCCACTGTGGGTGGCATATTATACTGTGTGGGGGCCACTGTGGAGGGCATATAATACTGTGTGGGGGCCACTGTGGGGAGCATATAATACTGTGTGGGGGCCACTGTGGGGAGCATATAATACTGTGTGGGAGCCACTGTGGGGAGCATATAATACTGTGTGGGAGCCACTGTGGGGGGCATATAATACTGTGTGGGGGACACTGTAGGGGGCATATAATACTGGGTGGGGCCCACTGTGGGGGGCATATTATACTGTGTGGGGGCCACTGTGGGGAGCATATAATACAAGGTGGGAGCCACTGTGGGGAGCATATTATACTGTGTGTGTGTGGGGAGCAATGTAGAGCATATAATGCTGTATGGGGGCCACTGTGGAGCATATAATGCTGTGTGGGGGCCACTGTTGAGCATATAATACTATCTGGGGCCACTGTTGTGCATATTTTACAGTTTGGGGACCAGTAACAGGTTCGGGGGGGCCCATGTCAAATGTTTTCCTTGGGCCCAGCCATAGTTACGCCACTGGTTACACTCTGTATGGGAAGCAAGCAGCATGGCTCCTGGAATTGTTAACATTACCTGTAGCTGCACTGTCCTGGAAAAGCTGAACTGCAGGGGTCCTGGCTGTCGGACCCTGTAGATGTAATATTGATGGCCTATCCTAAGTAAAGGCCATCAATATTAGAAAGATGGATTAACCCTTTTTAAATAGTTGTCCAGGAATTGGAGCAACCCATGTGGCGAGCAAGAGGAGTAAAATAAAAAAAAAGTATATTCACCAGCGCTCCGTTGTCTGCTGCCAATGTCCATTCAGTCTCATACCAGTGCCTTCATGTGACTTCTGAGACCAATTAGTTACAGGAGATACAGGATTTCTAGAAATGAGGCGCCACCATGAGACCGAACAGACACTGGCGGGGGACACCAGGGTGCAGGATGGGGACAGGTGAGTATGCTTTTTTTTTTTTTTTTTTTTTTAATTTTACACCTCTCTGGCCGACACAGGGGTCGCTCTAATTTATGGACAACCTCTTTAAAGGGGTTGTCTGGGTCTAATTTTTTTTATGGCCTCTTCACTGGTCCTCTCTATACAGTGTCCCTTTCACTGGTCCCACACACTGTGGGGACCAGTGTGTGGGGCATTACGAGAGAATATTAAAGGGGTTGTCAGGCTTATTTTTTTATGGTCTATCCTTAATATAGTGGCCCCATCATTGGTCCCCATATAGTATGGGGAGGACCAGTGAAGTGGCCACTGTATGGGGGGACCAGTGAAGTGGCGACTGTATGAGGGGGAATAGGGAAGGGGCCACTGTATGGGTCTTACAGTGTCCCCTTCACTAGTCCCTCTTATAGCAGTATTAGGTCATTACTTACCTGTCTACTCCCTGGTCCCGACTCCTTCTTGCTTCGGGCGCACTTAAGTCATGTGAAAAGTTAAAAACTGTTCTGAAAATATTTAACAAATAGCTTTTAATAGTTCAAAAAAATTCCTTTTCCCATTTACTATGAAAAATAAATACAAAAGTCATTGGTATTGCCACATGTGTCTGAACTATTAAAATATGCTTATCCCGTACAGTGAACGACATGAAAAAAAGGACACACAATTTGAGTATTTGTTTTTTGTTGTCGTTTTTTTTTTTCTTCTGGACATGCATGACTAAAAGCCTCACGACATTAACCAGCATAGACCAATACATTTTTAACAACAGTAGCAACAGGGGGAGCTACTGCATGTAGGTATTTGCTATTACAATCAGGTATTTTTTAACAATATTTACAATGTTACTCTAAAATGCATTTCAGTACTGCACAGTATGTCGCTGGGAGGCAGGAACTCCTAGCAGCCTAGATAACTATGAATCTGTTAACCAGAAAAAACATATTAATTTCTTAAAGGGGTATTCCCATGAACCTAACCATATCTATATTTGTAGGTAATTAAAAGTTAAACATTTTTGCAAATATAAGTAGTTAAAAATTCTGCAGCGTTTTAAAGATTTTCTCTAACCATCTTAGTAGTGCCTTGATCGGTTGCCAATGGATACGACCACAAATGCAGAAACTTTCTATGGTCTGGGACTTGTCAAAAACCCAGTCATGATTTTCTTATTGTATCTGGGTTATCAGGCAGGAACACTACATGTATGAGAAAATATCCCGGCCATAATAAAGATATCATTGCTGATTTTCTCACCTTAGAAGGTTCTTGCATTCATGGTCGTATCCATTGGCAACCGATTAAGACAACAGGACTGTGGCCACAAAATATTTAGAAAAAAATCTTTTAAATTGTGCAAAATATTTAATTACTTATAGTTGCAAAAATGTTTAACTTTTAATTATCTACAAATTTAAAAATGGTTATGTTCATGGGAATACCCCTTTAAGTGTTTTTTTTCATATACAGTATATATATAGTATTTGCAGCCTACACTAACCTAAAATAAGAATCTCCATTATTTAAGTGTTTTTTTTGTTTGTTTGTGGGGAAATATATACAGTATTGCAGCTTGCACTAATCTAAAAAAAAAAAAAAAAAACCTATTTAAAGCTGACTTTTCATGAAGTACTTGTTTGTAAAAAAAACAACAAAAACAAAAAAAGACATACAACAGTGCTAGGATTGTTGCTAATCACTATAATTAAGCACTGTGTGCAGGGAAAAAATGGAAAAAAAAACAGGACAGGGGACAGGAAAAAGGAGGGGGTGAGAAAACACGCATGCTAGTACTAACAACAAGAATGTAGGTGACAACAACAATACTACTACTGATCTTGGTGGCACTGCCAGTATCCGCAGGATTGTTGTACTTCCTTAGAATGAAGATGAAGTTTTTGATTACTTAGCTGCCTCATCTCACAGGAGGATATTACATCCGAGAGTGATGTGATCTTGAGTCAGGCTTCTGAGTGTTCCTCCTCCATAACACGTAATTTATGGCAGGGCCTTTCTGGACCATCAGCTGTGTCTCCTTCACATTCTTCAGTGACACTGATCCCTCCTCATAGTCAGAGTAGTCCTCCTTCTCTTTTTGATGAGCTGAATGAGAACAGTCTGCATTGTGTACAAGTAGAGGAGGAAGACATGACTGGTGGAGATGGAGGTAGTAGTGGCAGGGGGTGTGGTACTACTACTGGTAGTCATTCTGGAATGGGTCTATGGGGAAATCTGGAGGTGGAAATTCTGAGGGTGTGCATGGCCATGATGAGTCAGAAAAAAGGAAAGATGATGATGACACTGACAATGATGATTCTTTTGCATATAGGGCCTGGCAACTGTGTCAGGGTGACATGGTGACATCAGATAAAGAGGTTGGTGGCAGTGGTGGTAGTAACAATTCTAGCTATCGCTCAGGCCCAACATCCAAAAAGCCTTCCTGGGGAAGACCTAGGGGTCGCAGGGTAGAGATGGTAGTACTGGTGGTGGTAGTGGCAGACATGTTTCCATTGCTGTTGGCAGCATCAACTACACGCGGTCATCCCCCATGAGGGAATTTTTTTTTTTTTACATTGTCAGATGATAAATCCATGGCGATGTGTAAAATCTGCAGCCAGGAACTTAGCCGTGGCTGTGCAGGAACAAATGTAGGAACGACATCTCTATGTACTGTGGGGGAGGTAGCTTGGTAGCAGCAAAGGTGCAGACCCAACCAGTCAGAGACAGGGACACAAAGCTCTGGTGCAACAGGTTTATTTAAAATAAAACAGCAAAAATAAATAAACCTTCACTTCAGGTACAAAATAAAATACAGCCATAACTTCAGGCAAAAATGTCAAACAAAACCCTGCTCGTCCGAGCACTAACTAAACACGATAAAGCTAACTATAAATGTGGCTTACTAACAACCACACGAACAGTACCATCTCTCCAGACTTCCAGTAACTCAGGACAGACCCAGAGCGGCTCCTCTTACTCCCAGGATCTGCCCTGAAGTGCAGGCTCTGTAGGCCTATATGCACAAGTAATGAGGCCAGGACTCACACCTGGGCTGAGTCCTACTCAAAACCTGCCCTGGACCAGACATATGTCAAAAAAACCGGGGGCTGATATACCGTGACTCCACACTCTGCCTGTCACCTTCTCACAGTACTCACATGAAAAGGTATCACTATCTTATTAGGAAAATTGACTTGGCAGTGGCATCGGCACTGGCAGGGGCACTAAGCCTGTTCTACACCTTCTTACTGCAATCTTCCTTGCAGGCAGGCCACATCTACACCTAGTACATGGTCCTCGTTATCATCATTATCAGCAACTGTTATTGGTACTGTTATACCGTCTCCTCTTCTTCCACTACAACATCAGTCATCCATAAGGGAATGTGTGTCCAGGAAAAACCACCCAGTCATCCTGCAGTACTACAGCTTAACTTGCACCTGGCCACGCTTCTTGTGGCACAGTCACTGCCATACCACTTAGTGGATTCCAGTGTGTTCTGCCAACATATAGCTTGCCCTCAACTTCGAAGAGTTTTCTAGGAAAGCTGTCCCTGGTTTTTATTGCCATGTGTCAGATAATGTGGGCCTTTCCTTGAATATGTTAGTCTGGGGAAAGGTGGACACCACTGTCAACACGTATTGCAGCAATTATGGACAAGAACAATACATGGCTTTCATGGCCAACTGGGTCAATATTTTGAGCGGCAACGGCCACAGTCCAGAAAAGCAACAAGGCTAGGTGCTAGTTCAACCCCGATTGTGCAGGCCCAGTTACAAAACCATGCAGGGTCCATCCGCCTCCTCTGGATCCTCCCCTCTGGAGCATTTCCCACCATCACCTTCACCAGGGTAAGCCATTGCTGCCATTCCTCCTCCCCCTTCGTTTCATGGGTGTAAGGTGAAGTGCTTCCATGCAATTTTACAATTAATGAATCTGGAGCAGAGGAGCTGCTAAGCTGTATCCTGCAGCAAGTATCCCGCTGGATGGTTCCTCGCTAACTCCAACTGGGCAGTGTTGCCAGCAACAATGGCACCAATATTGTTAATTTGCTGCAACTAGGATGAATAACACATTGGCGCATATCCTCAGTCTGGTGGTTCACAACTTGTACAGTGGCTTAAAAGAGGTGCTCCTCGTGGCCAGAAAATTCTATTTGCATTCCAGCCATTCTTATGTCGCATAAAAATACCATGCTCAATTTGCAGCAACAAAACGGTCTGCCTATTTCTTCCAAGATGATGACCATGACAAGAACATTGGGTCCGCGCATATGCTGGCAAGCATGGCATGTATGCTCCGCTGCTTACAAGAGTATTATTAGCATCAAGCAGAGTGATGAGTACTGAATTGCAGTGCTTTTAGGGTAGGTTCACATATGTCAGTTGCATCAGTATAAGTTTTTTTGTCCTTTAGTCATTACAACTGATGCCAAAACTGATGCGAAAATGCATCAGTTGTCATCAGGCTTTTTCACAAATTTCTACTCCAAGACCATCAGTTGTCATAAGTTGTCATCAGTGTTTAGCATCACTTTTTACTTTTAGGGTGAGTTTTAGCTGTATTGTACAACCCTCTTGGCCCTTACCTGAGAAACGAACCCCTGATGCAGTGTGCTGGAGACTCGGGAGCTGGCATTTACTGGCATTTCAAGAGTTCTGTAAAAGTGTCATGACGTCCAAAAACCAAACCGTCTAAATCTATGCGCCAAAAACCAAATAACGCTCCCTCCCTTCTGCCTGGTTGTGTGCCCAAATATCAGTTTATACCCAGATATGACATTAAGTACGATATCCTGGGTACACCAGTGTCATATATGTGGACATAAACTGCAGTTTGGGCGCACAGAAGGGAAGGAGCGCTATGTGGCTTTTGGAGCGCAGATTTACAGTGGGTACGGAAAGTATTCAGACCCCTTTAAATTTTTCACTCTTTGTTTCATTGCAGCCATTTGCTAAAAGCAAAAAAGTTAATTTTATTTCTCATTAATGTACACTCAGCACCCCATCTTGACAGAAAAAACCCCAGAAATGTAGATAATTTTGCAAATGTATTAAAAAAGAAAAACTGAAGTATCACATGGTCATAAGTATTCAGACCCTTTGCTGTGACACTCATATTTAACTCACATGCTGTCCATTTCCTTCTGATCCTCCTTGAGAAGGTTCTACTCCTTCATTGGAGTCCAGCTGTGTTTAATTAAACTGATTGGACTTGATTAGGAAAGGCACACACCTGTCTATATAAGACCTCACAGCTCACAGTGCATGTCAGAGCAAATGAGAATCATGAGGTCAAAGGAACTGCCCAAGGAGCTCAGAGACAGAATTGTGGCAAGGCACAGATCTGGCCAAGGTTACAAAACAATTTCTGCAGCACTCAAGGTTCCTAAGAGCACAGTGGCCTCCATAATCCTTAAATGGAAGAAGTTTGGGCCGACCAGAACTCTTCCTAGACCTAGCCATCCAGCCAAACTGAGCAATTGTGGGAGAAGAGCCTTGGTGAGAGAGGTAAAGAAGAGCCCAAAGATCACTGTAGCTGAGCTCCAGAGATGCAGTAGGGAGACGGGAGAAAGTTCCACAAAGTCAACTATCACTTCAGCCCTCCACCAGTTGGGGCTTTATGGCAGAGTGGCCCGAAGGAAGCCTCTCCTCAGTGCAAGATATATGAAAGCCCACATAGAGTTTGCCAAAAAACACATGAAGGACTCCCAGACTATGAGAAATAAGATTCTCTGGTCTGATGAGACGAAGGTTGAACTTTTTGTTGTTAATTCTAAGGGGTATGTGTGGAGAAAACCAGGCACTGCTCATCACCTGCCCAACACAATCCCAACAGTGAAACATGGTGGCGGCAGCATCATGCTATGGGGGTGTTTTTCAGCTGCAGGGACAGGACGACTGGTTGCAATTGAAGGAAAGATGAATGCGGCCAAATACAGAGATATCCTGGAAGAAAACCTCTTCCAGAGTGCGCTGGACCTCAGACTGGGCCGAAGGTTCACCTTCCAACAAGACAATGACCCTAAGCACACAGCTAAAATAACAAAGGAGTGGCTTCGGAACAACTCTGTGACCATTCAGCCAGAGCCCTGACCTCAACCCAATTGAGCATCTCTGGAGAGACCTGAAAATGGCTGTCCACCAACGTTCACCATCCAACCTGACGGAACTGGAGAGGATCTGCAAGGAAGAATGGCAGAGGATCCCCAAATCCAGATGTGAAAAACTTGTTGCTGTACTAGCTCAAAAGGGTGCTTCTACTCAATACTGAGCAAAGGGTCTGAATACTTATGACCATGTGATATTTCAGTTTTCTTTTTTAATAAATTTGCAAAATTATCTACATTTCTGTTTTTTTTCTGTCAAGATGGGGTACTGAGTGTACATTAATGAGAAATAAAATGAACTTTTTTGCTTTTAGCAAATGGCTGCAATCAGTGGTGAACCTAGCCTCTTTGCTGCCTGAGGTGGACTATCAAAAGAGGCCCCCCCAAAAAAAAAAAAATATAAAATTGTGTTTACATGCTGTTAGCATCACACACTGTTATTGTTGTACAATAAACATACCCAAACTTATGAAACAGTTTTTACGAATTCTTCTTCCTGTATTACTTCAGTATCAGAAATCAACAACATGGCATTAACAATGAAAGTAATTTCACACATCTTCTGCTTGGTGGATGGACGAGCCCACGTGGCCCCCATTCTCTATAATAGGAGCCCCGCAGATAGCTGAGTACTGGACTTCAGGTATCTTCAGCACTCTCATCGAAGTGAATGATAGCCACGCGGGTTCGTCCATCCACCAAGCGACACACCTATATATATGGCTGCGGTCAGGCTGAATTCCCACCCAATTGGGGAAAAAACCCAATTCTCAGGCTCAGTGGGGGTCTCAGCAGACAGACCCCCATCAATTAGGTATTTATCCTCTATCATTTAGGTGAATATAGTGCAGTAACATTTTGTGACTTACAGGTGACGTAAAAATGCTGCCCCCCAGACAGTGACGGACAGTGCCACCTGACTTCGCCTCATTAGCGGTGCGCCCCTGGCTGCAATGAAACAAAGTGAAAAATTTAAAAGGGTCTGAATACTTTCCGTACCCACTGTATAGACTGCAATACACGAGCATACATGTGTATTTCAGTCTATAGAGAAAGTCAGCCTATGCATAGACTGACTTTCTCCATTAAAGGCAGGATCAACCAGGTACTTTGGGGTCCTAGCAGCCTGGGGTCACTGGCCAAACTCCAGGCTGCCGAAAAAAGGCATAACGGCACCCCCCGATCTCACCGCGGGGGTGCCTCAGGGGTCATTATTATAGCACAACCCCCTTGGGTGCCGCGGTCATATTTGACCGCGGCATCTAAGAGGTTAACACACACGATCGGAAACAAACTCCGCCTGCGGGTGTCAGCTTTGCGATCCCGAGCAATTCGCTCAGGTACAGTAGTGAAGCAGTCAATACGGTGCCAGAACTGATGCCTCTTGTGCCAGAACCGATTCCATAGAAAACTATGGGATCCGTCCTGGCATCTGTTTCCCTCCGGCTTGTGTGCACCACGCCAGAGGGAAACTGACAGTTGCGCTGGACATATGTGAACGCACCCTTAGACCCTCGCTATAAAGCCAAAATGGGGAAATTATTTCCTGCTACCCAGATGTGAATATTATCAGTATAGGCTGTATACCCAGATTACTGCAGCATTTAGGGAGACCACTAAAAAGCCAATTCATTATCACTTTTCATTTAGGCTCACAGCCACAAATTTGTCTCCCAAAACAGGCTAATTTTTCTACAACGCTATTGCTTTTTGCAATGCATGTGTGTCTAAAAATTGGAATTCCCCTTACGTCCGACAGCAGCACAATATGGGGTATCTCTGCCCCTGTGTGTTGTTTAGGACAGTGGAACCTTTAATTAGCACCAAATTTAAGGTGCCTCCTACTAGCCCTATAAGAGGGCACCTGAGACCTCCCTCCACTGTGTTTTTTTCTGTCCTGTGTGGGACAGGTGGACGGAGGTCTCTGGTGACCTCCCGTTGCTAGGGGTTTTTTTCCTAAAAAAGCTCCTGGCTTACCTTTTTGGGGGTACCTCGGTCCTTTCCTACGTTCCTAAGATCCTCCGGTCCTTTGGGCCTTTTTTCGCCCCGCAGCGCCGCGTTACCCGGCTCATCGCTCTGCAGGCAGCGCGATCCCGGAAGTAAGCGGGGAACCTCTTCGGCCGGAACCTTTTTTCGGTCCTGTGTTCCCCGGGGAAGGAAGCCTTTGCGCACCACCGCGGCCTACTTCCGGTTTTCTCGGAAAAGTGCGGTAAGTTTGAAAATTGGAATTTTAATGGCAAAATATAGATTTGTTTTTTGCTGCTTGTATGTGGAGCCTCTGGCTTAGGCTTATGCTCCTCTATGTTCCATTATTGCATTTGACCTTGTTTGGCGCTGTATGAATATCTTCTTTGTTTGGCTCCTCCCCTCGCTGCTGTATTACATTTAAAAGGGCTTCAGTCCTTTACTGGGTGAGCTCGTGGTTACTAGCTCCTCTGCTGCGGTTTGCGGTGTCTGGGTTTTTCCTGACGGGATCTTTTTCTCAAGTGACCGATTTAAAAAAGTAAGGTACCCCTTGGTTTTTTTCTTCTTGTAAGCGATGCTTGGCAATCTTCTATTCTACATTGTCATGTGGCTTTTGATGTTTCAGATGTCATCTTCTGCATCAGGTAATGGCGATGGGCTTAGGAGGAAAAAGTCCTCTAAACGTAAACACCTAATGTGTTTGGATTGCAATACTCCTTTACCTGACGGCTATGATTTTACCCGCTGTCGCCAATGCCGCGGACCTCCGTCAGAAGAACCTTCTATAAGAGAGGTTGTCACCTGGGTAAAGGACTATATGGAGGAGTCTCTTAAGGAGATCCGTTCTTCCATCGCCCAGATTGCCAAGAAACCGCGGGTTGAGACACAGTCCTCCCTACGCATCGCTGACGAAGATTATCAGATAGTGGACGAGACACTCTCATCTGACGATTCCACTGAAGATTCCAGCAGGCCGTGCTTCCCACTCGAAAAATTAAGCCGGCTGCTGAAGTCCATCTGGTCTAAGGATCGTGATGTTGACGGGGAAGCCTCCACGTCCACCTATAGAGGGCCTAGGGTCTTCCAAGTGGACGAGACATTACAAAGATTAATGTCTTCAGAGTGGAAATGTCCTGAAAAACCTCTTGTGGTTTCTAGGAGGTTCAAGGCTTTATTCCCAGTTGCTCAATGGGATCAATGGGGTCCTCCTCCCAAGGTGGATATGGCGGTGGCCAAACTGTCACGCCGCACTATGGTACCATCAGATGATGGATCAAATTTGCACGACGCCATGGACAGGCGCATCGACAATACCCTCAAGAAGGCGTATTCAGCTGCCTCGGCCCAGACCGCTGTGGCAGTTGCGTCTTGTGAAGTGTCAGCCAAATTACGCACTGACCTGGTTCATCTCGAGAGGGACATCGATTCTGGAGTCTCCAGAGATGAGCTGCTAGGGTTTCTAGGCTCGGTTTCCCTGGCAGCTGAATATTTAGCGGAGGCCTCCCACCATCAATTAAGGCTGGCGGCCAAATCTCTGGCACTTACCACTGCAGCAAGAAGACCTCTATGGTTAAAACCCTGGAGAGCTGATTTCCCCTCAAAATATAATTTGTGCGCATTACCCTTTGAGCCAGGTAGAGTCTTTGGCAGTGCCCTAGACGAGATCCTGGAGGGCTTGGCTGATAGGAAGGGTAAAACTTTACCCCAGGCCTTTAGAGGTAGATCTAATTCTGGCCGTGGTAGAGGCTATCCGCCTCGTCGTGGACGGCAGTCCCAAAGAGGCTCTAGAAATTCCTCTAGAGGCGCCGTCCGGAGATTCCCGAAGTCTGATGATAAAAAGGAGAAGCCTAGCTTTTGACATCAGGAGCAGTCTTCCTGTGGCCGAGATTCCTGTCGGGGGTCGTCTCCCCCATTTTTTCAACTGCTGGCAGGAAAAAATTCAAGACCCATGGGTCCTGCAGGTAATCCAAAAAGGATATGCAATCGAGTTCCTCCATCCTCCTCAGGATCGGTTTGTGTTAACTCGCAGCCTGCCTATAATGCAGCAGACTACATTGGAATGCTCCATCCGAGAATACATTCACAAGGGAGCCCTGGAGGAAGTCCCTTCTCTAGAAGAAGGATCCGGTGTCTATTCTCCCGTCTTCCTGGTATCAAAACCGGCAGACAAATGGAGAATAGTCATAGACTTAAGGTACCTCAACCGCTTCATCAAAAAGAAGCACTTCCGTATGGAAACCATAAAGTCTGTCACCACTTTTCTCCTCCAAGGCGATGTTTTTGTGACTTTGGATCTAAAAGACGCCTATTTGCATATTCCTATTTATCCTCCACACAGAAGGTTTCTAAGGATTGCCGTAGTAGTTTCCGGCGACACGAAGCATTTTCAGTTCACAGCACTACCCTTCGGGATCTCCTCTGCTCCCCACACCTTTACAAAGGTAGTGGCTCCTATAGCGGCCGCCCTCAGACTTCAGGGGATATTCGTGGTGCCTTATCTAGACGACTGGTTGATAAAAGCCCAGTCAGAGTCTGTTCTGCTCCAGCATCTACAGACAGCCGTGTCCCTGTTTCAGAGTCTGGGATGGCTTATAAACTGGGAGAAGTCGGTAACGATCCCTTCAACCCGAAGGAAGTTCCTCGGCTACTTCCTGGATTCAGTCCGCCTGCAGGTCTCCTTGACACCAGCAAGGAAGGAGAAACTGGTCGGTGCAGTCCGGCACCTCTTCAAAAAGCCGATAGCCTCCATCAGAACATTGATGAAGATCCTGGGCTTGATGTCTTCCTCAGTGGAAGCAGTCCCATGGGCTTTGTGGCACTTACGTCCCCTCCAGAAGGAGTTACTAGAGGCTTGGGATCGCACCCTTCTTACATTCAGCAAGAAGATTCGACTCTCCCCCAGGACCCGTCTTTCCCTCAAGTGGTGGTTGCACCTGAAAGACGGAAGGTCTACGGTCCAACCTTCTTGGACCCTGTTGACTACAGATGCATCCCTCTTGGGATGGGGAGCCCATTTGGACGAAAACTCCATAAAGGGAGTCTGGAGCGCTCCAGAAAGAAGGACCTCGTCCAACTGGAAGGAGCTCAGAGCTGTATATCGTGCCTTACTCCATTTCTCGCCTCTTCTCAAGGGAAGAGCAGTCAAAATCCGGTCAGACAACATGACCACAGTGCTGTACGTGAACAGACAGGGAGGCACCAGATCACCAACCCTCCTCAGGGAGGCAGATCTGATATTTACATGGGCAGAGAAAAATCTAACCCATTTATCCGCAGTTCACATCAAGGGCTCCCTGAACATAGTAGCGGATCGGTTGAGTCGGGGTCATGCCGTATCAGGAGAATGGTCACTCAATCCAGAAGTCTTTCATCAGATTACCCTGAAGTGGGGTCTTCCAGAAATAGACCTCATGGCAACCCGACTCAACGCCAAGGTGGAGACGTTCTGTTCCCTTTACCAGGAGGACAATCCCTTGGCAGTGGATGCCCTGTCCATCCCTTGGAGGTCCAGGCTGGCATACATCTTCCCTCCAATTCCAATAATACCGAAGGTATTGATGAAAATCAGACAGGACCAAGTCCCTGTGATAGCCATCATTCCATTCTGGCCAAAAAGAGCTTGGTTTTCCCAACTCATGGAGATGAGTCGAGGGATATATTGGAGGCTTCCCCCCATCCAGAACCTGGTTTCCCAAGGATCTCTGAAGTGCCAGGATCTCTGGAGATTCAACCTGACAGCCTGGAGGTTGAGCAGTCCCTACAGCAGGATAGAGGACTGTCAGAGGCCGTCCTGAAGACCCTTTCTTCTGCAAGAGCAGACTCTACCAATAAGAACTACCAGAGGACAGCCAAGATTTTCATGGAGTGGTGCTCCAAGAAGGGTATTAATAATCTACAACCTTCAACGGCTGATATTTTAAATTTTCTTCAGGACGGTTTGGATAAGGGCCTTGCCCCTGCCACTTTGAAAGTGCAGATTGCGGCCCTCTCCGCTCATTTGAACAGACGTCTGTCTCAGGATCCTCTGGTTGCAAGGTTCCTTAAAGGGGCAATGAGGCTAAAGCCCTCAGTATCATCTCCAGTTCCCCAGTGGGACCTTGCGGTAGTCCTTACAGGCCTGGGCGGTCCTCCATTTGAACCCTTGGAGACTACGGAGCTAAAATATTTGGCATACAAAACCGTTTTTTTGTTGGCTATTACATCTGCCAAAAGAGTAGGGGAACTCCAGGCTCTCTCTTCTAGAGAACCGTACATTGTGTTTTTTGCAGATAGGGTGCACCTTAGATTTTTGCCTGGGTTTAACCCTAAGGTCCCCTCATGCTATAATAGCAATCAGCTAATTTCGCTATCAGTGTTTTTCCCCACTCCAACCTCTGAGGAGGAAGAAAAGCTCCACACCTTAGATGTGGTAAGGTGTCTGCGGATTTACCTATCCCGCACTCAACCGTTTAGGAAGGCCGAAAACCTACTAATTAATATGCAGGGTAAAAACAAAGGCCTCAAGGCTTCCAAGCCTACTCTATCCACATGGATCAAGGAGACAATTAGGTCTTCCTTCCTTATTCAGGAGTTACTCCCTCCAGTTTTTTCTACGGCCCACTCGACCAGGGCTGTGTCGACTTCTTGGGCTGAGTACCGGTCCTTACCTTTGGACCAGATTTGTGCGGCTGCATCATGGTCATCCCAGTTGACCTTTGTCAAACATTATCGTTTAGACGTCAGCAGTTCCCAGACAACTGCCTTTGGTCAGACAGTCCTTGACGTTGTAAGGCGAGGAAACCCTCCCTAGGGGAATTACTTGCTATCTCCCCATATTGTGCTGCTGTCGGACGTAAGGGGAATCGTTGATTGTAATGTCAATCTGTATTCCCTTAGTCCAGACAGCAGCACAAGGCTTCCCTCCCTAGAAGCTTGTTTCCTTTTACTTTATAATTTACACAGTGGAGGGAGGTCTCAGGTGCCCTCTTATAGGGCTAGTAGGAGGCACCTTAAATTTGGTGCTAATTAAAGGTTCCACTGTCCTAAACAACACACAGGGGCAGAGATACCCCATATTGTGCTGCTGTCTGGACTAAGGGAATACAGATTGACATTACAATCAACGATTTGTATCCACTGCTTACCACATGTCAATTTCACATAACTTCAGCTGTGTTTGCCTTACACAACTAGGAATTTGATAGATAGGTTCCTAGAAGCTCAGTGTTCTACGATATGTTTCAAGCCATTTTAGGCTAAGGCCCCCCCACACACCGCAAATCGCTGCAACAAAAGGCTACAGAAAAGACCATGGAGGAAATAGATTGAATTTTTTTCTGCAGTGTTTTCCAGCAGACTTTCTGCTTCTATTATACCTATACGGAAAATGCCAGCATTTCCGTAGGTATAATTGACATGCTGCGATTTGCAAAAACACAAGCGTTTTTAAAATCGCTGCATTTCCGCTGCAGATTTTTTTCTGCAAAGTGTGGATGGGATTCGCCAGAAAATGCAGTGTTTTTTGCTGCGGTGTTTCAGCCACGGTCAAAACACTCAAGGTGTTACGTGAGGGTTTTATTTATTTTTTGCATCAGTTGCAGTTGAAACTTCTACATGGATACACTGAAGTTAGATTTTGACCTGACAGCTATAATGCAGATTGAGTCTTAAAGATTTGTTACAAAAAAAAATTTAAAAAAATTCTTAATTATAGAAAAAAAACAAAACAAAATATAATGACCAATAGCTAGAAATTACCATGTTTCTGTATAGGGTCTTGTCATCAGTGTTCCTATACTCCCCTCTGCAGTACATGAGCAGAACAACATGGAGAGGTGCATATTGTAAAATATATATTTTTTCCCTTTATCAACCCCTTCCCGACATCCGCCATAATAATACGGCACAGTGGGGAAGGAAGCATGGTGGGCACTCAGAAACTGTGTGAGCACCATGACTAATGGATGTCAGATGTTATACACAGCTGACAATTTCCTCTAACACCCGAAGTCAGAGCTGAGCTCTTATTGTGGGTGTTAATCCCAGCGATGCCGCGGTTAAACATGACTGTGGCATCTCAGGGGTTTTACTATATATTGGGGCCCGATCAACCCCCCTGCGATGTCTGGTGCCGGTGTTCTGATATGGCAGCCTGGAGTATCATCAGTGACCCCTGGTCTGCCCCGCCACATACCTGGTTCATCCTGCCCATTATAAAGGCTGTGAGCCTATGCGTCTGAGTAGGCTGACAGCCTCCTATACACTGCAAATACATGTGTATTGCGGTGTATACCTATTAAACCAGCGATCAGAAGATTGCTGGTTCAGGTTCCCTATTGGGACAAAAAAACAAAAAGTTTAAACGTGGTAAAAAAAATAAATGAATAAAGCCTGTAAAATCCCATTTTTCCATATCAAATGTTTTATTACATAAAAAAAAAGAAAAATGCAGTATCACCACATTCTTAAAAACCCAAACAATAACACTAAAACATTATTTAACCGGCAAAGTGAATGATGTAAAAAAAAATTAAATGTAGAAAACCACAGGAAAGAATGATCTTCGCCATCTTGCCTCACAAAATGTTCAATTAAAAGTGATCAAAAAGTCAGATGAATGCCAAAATGTCACCAATAAAAAGCACAGCTTGTTCCGCAAAAAATAAGTCCTCAACCAGCTCTGTCAGCAGAAAAATGGTATCATTAAAAAGTATTTCTCATCCCGCAAAAATCAAGCCCTCATATGGCCACATTGCCAGAAAATAAAAAGATGTATAGCTTGTACAATTTGAAGACAAAAACTCCCCAAATCATTAGGACAAAACTGGCTCTGGAAAGAATGAAATGTGTAAGCTGTGCGAGTGTATATCAGGGTACACCCCAGACTTAGAGTTTACAAGGGAAAATACACCAGCACTGATCCCCCCCAGAATGCCCCCCACCGCCCGTGTCATAGGAGCTAGTCGGAACATAGCATGGGAAATGGTGTACCCAATGTACTCCGCACAGCTTACATATTCACTTCTTAGAAACTAATGCTCACTACACCACTTGATAAATTGTTTGAGGGGTGCAGTTTTTAAAATGGGGTCACTTTCTGGTGGATTCCTCTTTATTGGCATCTCAGGGACTCTGCAAACATGACATGGCATCCAAAAACCAAACCATCTAAATCTGCTCTCTGAAAGCCAAACAGCGCTTCTTTTCTTCTGTGCCCTGCTGTGTGCCCAAACTGCAGTTTATGCCCACATGTATGATATTGTTGTACCGAAAATACTCCACTTAACTATCATATGTGGTTATTTGGGTTTTGGAGACAGTATGGTTTTTGGACATCATGCCAATTTTGCAGGGTTCCTGAAATGCCAGTAAAGTGGAATCCCCTGACATATGACCCAATTTTGAAAACTACACCTCTCAAGGAATTTATCCAGGGGTACAGTGAGCATTTTTACTACCCAAGTATTGCATCAATTTACTTTTCAGAACCATCAGATGGACAAAGTGTAAATTACAATTTTTCCAGGAATACGTCATTTCATTGCGCAATATGTTGTGCCCGGCTTGTGTCAGAGATGAATACTCCAAAGGCTGTTGTACCAAGGATAACCCGCTTAACAGTTTTTGGAGTGTGGGTCTTTGCTGTCACAAGCTGGGAGCAACATATCAGACAGCAAAATGGTGTATCTTTTCACTGTGCATTTATTTCTGGAAATTAAAATAATGCAATACTTGAGGGGTAAAATGCTCACTATTCCCCTTGATACATTCCTTGAGGGGAGTAGTTTCTAAAATAGGGGGTCAATTTTTTTAAATTTTGCCTCTGACCCTCTGGAATTTCTTACCAATGCAGTGTAAAATACCATATTAGGTCTTAAATGCACATGTTTACATTCACATGTGGTCAGAACTTGCATAACAAATTGTGTGATGCATTTACATCTTTAACCCCTTGTAAATGTGTAAATTCTAGTGCTAAATGAAAATATTAGTAAAATAAATTGAAACGTGTAAATTTCATCGCCATTTTGTTTTAATTCCTGTTAAAAACTTATAGGGTTAAGATACTTCGTATATACTGTTTTGACTTATTTAAGGGGTGCAGTTTTGAAAATGTTCTTCATGGTGCTTCATGGGGGTTTCTAATATAGAGGCCTTTAATAACCCCTTCAGAACTGAATTAGTCCCTTGAAAATAAATTATTTTTGTACTCACCATAAAATCCTTTTCTCATTCATATGAGACCCCAGAGTATAGTAATAGCACCAGAATGGAGGGGAGCTGTTGGGAGCATATAATACTGGGTGGGGGCCACTGTGGAGCATATAATACTTGGTGGGGGCCACAGTGGAGCATATAATACTGTGTGGGGCCCACTGTGGAGCATATAATACTGTGTGGGGCCCACTGTGGAGCATATAATACTAGGTGGGGGCCACAGTGGAGCATATAATACTGTGTGGGGGCCACAGTGGAGCATATAATACTATGTGGGGGCCACTGTGGAGCGTATAATACTGTGTGGGGGTCACTGCAGAGCGTATAATACTGTGTGGGGGTCACTGCAGTGCGTATAATACTGTGTTGGGCCCCTTCACTATTTACATCACACGCCATCTGTTTTATAGTAGCCATGCACTATTATTACAAGCTGTAATAACATTGTTTGGTGCTTATAAAACTGATGCTCTGCAATGTAAATAGGGAAGGAGTCAAGGCGTTCAAAAAGCACCACAGCATCTTCAAAGAATTGATCATCAGGGGCCCCAGGTGTTGGACCCCCACTGATCTCTTATATCTTAGACTCTTAGGACCTTGCAGATCAGCTCTTTCCCAAAGCACGCAGCTCCCAGTATTGTTTTTATATGCCGGCGCTGCACTGCTCACTCATCATATTCTTGATAACTGCAGTTGTGGGTACTACAGCTGTATCCCTTTCAAGTATCTGAGATGCCGCTGCAGCACCCGTAACCGTCACTGTCAAGAATTTTCTGTAGAGAGGGGGTAGTTTGCACCGGGGCCCACAAGACTTTAGATATGCCACTGCATGGTGTCCAGGACCCTCATGCAGAACCGCTAAGAGAGCACGGAGAGTTCTATGAAGGCGGGACACACCGAATCAGAGGGCCAGGATCTTGGACTCCGAAAGAAGGATCTTGCCCTGGTGTGTGTCTAGGATCATGCCCAGGAATTCCATGTGCTGAAAAGGCATGAAACAGGACTTTTCCTCACTCATGAGCTAGTGATCCATAAACTGATCAGATTGTCTGTCTTGGAGGGAACCTTCACCAGGAGATTGTACAAGTATGGAAACACGGCAACTCCTCTGGAACTGATGCCAAAACCTTGGTAAATATTTGGGTGGCGAGGTCAGACTGAGGGGAGAGCGACAAATTAAAAATTAAGAAAACCACTGTGAAATGAAGAAAATTCTGATGGCACAGCGCGATGGGAATGTGGAGGTAAGCGTTGCGGATGTCAATCGACGACAGGAATTCAGTGGTCTCCAGGAATGCTACCATCAACCACAGGGACTCCATGCTAAACCTGCAGATACGGCCAAATCTGTTGAACCTCTTCAGGTCCAAGATGGGGTGAAGAGAGCCATTCCTTCTTGGGAATGGTGAACAGGTTGGAATTAAAGGCCTTAAAAACACTCTGTAGCAGAGTTGAGCATAATGACGAGAGACCTTTTTCCCCTTGTAGCCTCAGAGATGAGCTTTCCTAGGCCTTGCCAAAAAGCCGGCCCTGTTCATCCTGAGAGAAAGGAAGAGCCACAACCAGCTTCTTAGAGGCGGATTCAGCATTCCACAAATGGATCCAAGCAGTATGGTGGATTGCCATAACATTGGTGCCTGCATTGATGAGCAGCTGGTTGTCATGGAGGGGGGCTTCATTGGAGAGACCCTTCTGGAGATGTTTGGCCCAGGAGATGCAGACCTTGCTGACCCAGGACACAGTGAAGGAAGGCCGCAAGGAGGGTAGGCAGCTGCTGCGAGGCCGTCTTGGCAAGAGTCAACTCTCTTTTCTGATGGATAGCTGAGGGATACAAAATCTGCTAGAGGCAAAATAGTAGCCTGGGAGAGCCAAGCTATTGCGGGGTCCACCACGGGAGGCTCTGACCACTTGGAGACACACTGGTCTGAAAAATTAAAAAGGACATCCGACTTCCTAGTGGAAAGTAGGGGGATGGTGTGGCTGAAGCCATTGTTCCCTCAAGATATAGTCAAACGCCCCATGGTTGGGGAAGACCAGAGGAGGGAAGCGACTGTGGCAGAATGAGATGTCCTCTGAGATATGTAGAATATCTCTTACCGCACACATGAGATCCTGTGTAGTAGCAGATGTAAATGTGCCTAGCTGATGCTCCAAGTAGGAGTCAGAGGCGTCCCCAGGAAAAGCAGACTGTGCAGGGGGAGAAAAGGTTCCACCAGTCAGAGTGGAGTCGTGAGCTTAGGCCTATCTGGGGAGTACCCAGAGGAAGGGGAAGAGGACATTGACCTGTAGGAACATTTCCTAGTCCTCTGAGGGGACGGCTCCTAAAGCTGGAACATGAGCGATAAGGGTGCCCGGGGAGGGGCCTAGAAGATGATGACTGAGCGGCAATCTGGGAAGGCAGCCGTTCCAGAGTTCCCACCATAGACTGATTAAGTCTTGCAAGGTTGCCTATGGCCTGGTTAAGGGAAGCCGCCCAATCCGGGGGAGGGTCTTGAGCTGACTTAGGCGGAACACAGAGAGAACAGATGAGTTCAGGTTAACCACATGGTAGCTTTTTATTACAATGGGCGCACATGTAAAACGTGGTGGCACCAGGAGAGGCCAAGGGGTGAGCTGGCTTGTCATTGGAGGACATGGCGGAAAGGACCCTAAGGAGTAAGTCAGGGAGGAAAGCCTACAAGATCACCAGAGGAAGTTCGATCGCCGACTGCTGCAGGAGGCTGCATAGAGACAATTCCCTGCAGAATCTGGAGAAGAGGATCCTTAGGAGCTGCAGTAGCCAGCAGGGCTGCAGAAAGCCAAGTAGCTCAGAAAAAAAAATCCTGAAAAAGGGTGCCAGAAGGAATGACAAGGAAGGGCCAAAAGCCCAGGAAAAAGGACCCAAGGGGAGATGCACTCAGAGGCTCAGCGGGCCCTGTGGTGGTGGGGGTAAGTTTAGAGGATTTACTACGAACTCACCTTATCTGCCATTTTCAGGCACCGCAGGATCACCCCTTCGGTGGATCTCACAGATGGGAGTGAGGTCACTGGCATTCCAGCCGCCAATGTAGTGAGGGGGGCCTGGGTGACCGGCGAGGCGCTCTTCTGCAGAGCGATGCGCCCGCAGGGGGGGTGCGACTAGTGTGGTGTTCACATTGATGACCTCCCTATACATGAAAGAAAAATACAAATGATGTAAGACAAAGACCTGGGTCAGGCCGTGTCTGCCTCCTATGGACACTAGGTTAAAACTGGCTAGCACAGTGTCTGTGGAGAGGGTATACCCTAGAAGCAGAACCGAGCTGTCACTTGCACAGTGAGGATATGGTCCGAGGAGAGTGATGAGGCTCTGAGGGATTGTTTTGACACAACCGCATGGGAAGTTCTGCAGGATTCTTATGGAGAAGCTATAGAAGGACTCACACACTGCATAACGGACTACATCAATTTTTGTGTGGACAACACAGTACCCACAAAAGTGGTGAGGTGCTTCTCCAACAACAAACCATGGATTAACTCTGATATAAAAACACTACTTAAGGAGAAAAAGATGGCATTTAGGACAAGAGATAAGGAGGGGTTGAGGGAAGTACAAAAGGAGCTGAGGCATCAAATCAGGCAGGGAAAAGCCAGTTATAAAGAAAAAATGGAAAGGCAAATGGAAAGAAAAGACATAAGGGGGGTCTGGGAGGGGCTTAAGTCAATTCGGGTCATAAACAGTCTGTCTGCCAGATTGAGGCAGATGTTAATTGGCTTAATGAACTAAACCTATTCTTCAACAGATTTGATCACACACCAGCTCCTCCCACCCTAGCATGTCCTTCAGCTCCCCCCGCCACAATGACTTCTCCCCATGCGGCCACTTCCCAACAGACCAGTAAATCCAGGAATCCGTCTTTATCTGGCCACAGTCTGACCTTCACACGGGCCCAGGTGAGGAAGGAGATGAAAAAGATCAATGCGAGGAAAGCCGCAGGGCCAGATGACATCAGTGCAAGGCTAATTAAGACTTGTGGGGACCAGCTGTGTGGTATAATTACATATATGTATAATATGAGCCTGAGGCAGGAAATAGTCCCTGAATTATGGAAATCTTCTTGTGTGGTACCAGTTCCAAAGAAACCCCACCCTATGGACCTCAATGACTACAGACCTGTAGCACTGACATCCCACCTGATGAAGATCTTGGAGAGATTGGTTCTCACACATCTCCGCCCTCTAGTGAGCCCTGCTATGGACCCCCTCCAGTTTGCTTATCGGCCGGGCATTGGGGTAGATGATGCCATCATCCATCTTCTGCACAGGGCTCTGTCTCACCTGGAGAAACCAGGGAACACAGTGAGAATTATGTTCTTTGACTTCTCCAGTGCTTTTAACACCATACAGCCCAGGTTACTGAGAGACAAGCTGGGCATTGCTGGAGTGGACCACCACCTCTCCAACTGGATCCTAGACTACCTCACAAATCGACCTCAATACGTGAGAGCCCAAGACTGTGTGTCAGGTACCGTGATCTGTAATACGGGGGGCACCTCAGGGTACGGTTCTCGCCCCTTTCCTCTTCACACTGTACACTGCAGATTTTAGGTGCAACTCATCCAGCTGCTACCTACAGAAGTATTCTGATGACTCTGCAATAGTGGGTCTCATCACAGATGATGATGACAGGGAGAACAGAGAACTGAACCAGGATTTTGTGGACTGGTGCCACCGGAACCACCTGAAGATTAACGCGGGGAAGACCAAGGAGATGGTGGTGGACTTCCGTAAAGGCAGAAGCCCTCCTAAACCAGTGGACATCCTGGGGACGGGCATCGAGATTGTGAACACCTATAAGTACCTGGGTTTGCTCCTTAATAATAAGCTGGACTGGGCAGATCATATGGAGGCCCTGTACAGGAAGGGCCACAGCAGGCTCTACCTGCTTAGGAAGCTGAGAGCCTTTGGAATCCGGGGGGCACTTCTTAGAACTTTCTTCAACTCGGTAGTGGCATCAGCCATCTTCTTTGGAGTGGCCTGCTGGGGGAGCAGTATATCAACCAGGGATAGGAATATACTCGACAAGCTGATTAGAAGGGCCAGCTCTGTCCTGGGGAGCCCACTGGACCCAGTGCAGGTGGTGGGTGACAAAAGGATACTGTCCGTGGTGAGCTCCATGCAGAAGAAGTCCCATCCCATGCATGAGACTGTGATCGCGCTGAGCAGTACTGTCAGTGACCGACTGCTCCACCCTAGGTGTTAGAAGGAGCGCTATCGGAAGTCTTTCCTCCCCACCGCGGTTAGGCTGTACAACCAACACCGACCTAAGCGGAGATCATTACACACAGAGAACTGAAATATCTTTCTGCCTGTTAAATCCCCCCCCCCCCGCTACTTCCTATCTGTCTGTCTGCTATCAAAGTAATGCCTCTTACCTTGGAACATTCCTGTACATGTATTTGTATTTGTATCTGCTTATCTTGGCTGCTGTAACACACTGAATTTCCCCATTGTGGGACTATTAAAGGACTATTATTATTATTATTATACCTAGTGTCAGACTCCTAGTGGCCAGGTCTATACCAATGGTGCTGTGTGCCCCCAATGAAATAAGCGAGAAATGGGTTTTGAAAATTGCTGTTTGACTTATAAGCCTTATAACGTCCGTAAAGAATTAAAGGGTGATTTAAGTTTGATACCAACATAAAGCAAAGATATGGCAAATTAGATTTAAGAACTAATTTGGGTGGTATGACTATATTCAAACTTTCAAAGGTTTTAAATTGCATATTTTTTAAAATGTCCTATTTTTCATAATTAAAACAAAACATATCAACTAAAATTTAACACTAAGACAAAGTACAATATGCCACAAAAAAAAAATCTCAAAATCACTTTGGTGTTCCAAAGTTATTACTGCATGAAGTGACATCTCAGATTTGAAAAATCAACCTCTGTCAGGAAGACAAAAACTGGCTGTGGTGAGAAGGGGTTAAAATAACTTCTCCCTTTTTAAATGGCAACTGATCTACACAACAGGTGATCAAGGTTGTCCAGAGTCCACCAGAGTGAATGCAGCAGCTATCTGCTCTGGCTGATGGTGGGGGCTGGTTCTGTAATTGTACATACACCCTAAAAAAAAAAAAAAAAAAAAAGCCACAGTAGCACCACATCCCAGCTTTTCCCCGCAGCGCTATTCACAAAAAGTCTGCAGATGCTTCCTCTGCAGACTTTCCTTCCATTATACCTATAGGGTAACCACTGGTGTCTCCGTAGGAATAATTGACATACTGCAATTTCCAAAATCGCGATGGTTTTGAAAATTAGTGTCTGCTGTGTGTATTTTTCCCACAATGTGTGGATGGAATTCGCTAGAGTCCCATCCACTTTGCAGGGACTGTAAAATGCCACATGGGTCTATTCTAAGTCTGTTCTTATTCAGAATAAGCAGCTTTCACACCAACAACATGGAATTTTGTGGACTGTTGACAATGGTTTTTTTTCTTTTTTTTGGAATGATATCATGGTTTTCTAGGTACAGAGTATACCCTCAGAGACTTCAGATCATGATGAAAGGAAGCACTCTTTCTGGTCTTTGCCTGTTTTACCAGATAGGAAAGAAGCTCTGAGTTACTGAACAAGTTTATTTCACAATGTTAAAAAAAAAAAAAAAGGTTAAGAACAGAACAACTGTCACCACAGCCCCATCATGGTGGGGACAAGTGACTAACTTGTCTTTATATTACCTCACTAAGAGGTCATGTTAGAAATACCAGCATGCCACTACTGTCCTGAAAGTTGTTTTGCAAGCTGTGTCTGGTATACAAGGCAGGCTGTCAGCTTATTTTGCCATACCAGCAGGGCAATTAGGTGCAGGTATATATTTTGCTATAAGTAGATCAAAAGTTGCAAGAAATAAAACTGTCACAGGATGTAAAGGTCTACAATCCCCACTCATCATTGTGATTGAAAGCACTAGAAGTACTGTCCTCACCCTGCTAGCACTGGCAACCACAAAAGTGAATGGTGATTAGTGTTAGCAGAAGTCAGCACTTGCAGTTTTTCACACCAGCAATAAAAAAAAAAAGCTTTTTTTTTTTGCAGTCAATATGCTAGGAATGGGATCAAGTTTATGTACAGCTGTGTATAAGTGCTCTATTAAACAATCGCAGTCGACAAAAAATGTTCCAACAGACTTTATGCAGTCCTCAGACAATCCAATTCCAGTCTGTCACTTGCATGCCAAGTTGAAGTGTTTTTTGAGAACTTAAGGCTTGAGCCTTTCAGCCTCAGGCAGAGAGGCGTTATTTTGCTTACTTGTATAGCGCCATCATATTCTGCAGCACTTTTACAGACAGTCACAGTCCCAATACAGGGCTCACAATCTGCATTCCCTGAGGAGTTTCAATCACTCACATGGTGCTGCTGCCCCCACCCGTCGTAACGGACAGTTTCCTCATTACACTGACTGGGATGAAACTGCCTATCACATCAGGTGGGTAAGTGCAGCAGCACCTCATGAATAAGTCAGACACCTCTGCTCTGCTTGTGGCAGCAGTTTCTCTAGAACCACTAGAACTATGGCACACAAGTGACAGCCCATTGGAATAAGCTTGACTGTCACTAGTAAGGGCAGCATAAAGTTAGCAGAACCAGTTCACAAGGAGGTGGGGGTGAAGTGTGGCAATAGATAGCCCAGGGACATGAGGAAAGCTATGCAGTGAGAAAATAGACATGTTCTTACTTTCTACAACCCCCTTATTCCACACAGAGAACTCCACCATGATGTTGAAGGCAGTTCTGTTCTACTGTACACAGTACAGATAGCAGGCCCACCTCCATAACATAGTATATCTTTAGGCAAAAGCACATGTACTTTTAGTTGAGTGGAGCTGCAATACCAACAATGTGGACAGGTAGTGCTCAAAGAAGAAAAAAAAAAAAAAAAAAAAGTGTTCAAAGAAAGCAGCTATGCTGTATTAATGCTATACAACTTTAATAAGCAAAAAGATTTAGTTCTCACAGGTCAAACAGCAGCTTTAACGTATACAAAGTGGGCAGCAAATTAGTAACCGTGTCTGCTCTATTCACTACCATGGATTACCAGACTGCAGTTGTAGGCTGCAGACTGTGGTAAAATGGCACAGATTGAAATGGAAGACAGGTGGGTGCAGTCTGTGTCTCCTATGACCGGCGGCACAGAGTTGTGTGTATAAATCCTTAGACTGCCATTTGCTCCATATAGCTGTTGAACCAACATCATGGAGAGTGCCCATGAGAAAGAAGCAGACACTGAAAGCTTTGGTTAATGGTGGTTAAAACTGCATGAAAAGTCACAAGATGTTTATTATGAAATTTCAATGCACACTAATCAAAAAAAAAAACAAAAAACAAAGAAAAAACACTAAACATTTTAGAATGAGTATTTACAGAGACTTTACATCACCCTCCAGCACATTTCCCATATATACCATTAAACTTTTTTTCTTGCGTATTCTTTTCTTCATCCAACAATTTGTTATGCATACAGAACACCTTAAAATGTGAGGTAGCGGACCTGGGTGTGTCATGAGCCGCTAGATATTAAACCGGTCTGAGAATTTAGGAGATTTGGGTACTGTCAGGGGAACGTCGCTTGTTTTGACATCGACCTGTTTGAATTTTCTGACTGGTTGAGCCTTGTGAACCTAAAGTAACAAGGAGAGAAAAAAATAAAAATAAAAAATATAAGTCAAAACCATGTAGCCATATTGAAGCCCACCATGATTCTGTCAGTATCCACCACTGAGGGGAGCTCATTGCATACTGATTTATACAGCCCCTATTTAACCACTTCCAGACCGCCCATTGGGTTTTTACGTCCAGAAGGTGGTTGTCTAGTTCTGCATGGACGTACCAGTATGTCAAGCAGAACTCAGCAGCTGCACGAAATCGTGCAGCTGCTAAAACGGGGAGCCGGCTGTAACTTCAGCCAGAGCTCCCAGAGAGAAGACAGGGAAGGTTTATTACTTTCCCTGACTTCCCGATCTCTGTGTATACAGCGCTATGGGTGCCGCCATCTTGCTCTATATTAACGGGTAGGAAGCTGTATTCCTCCTGCAACTGGGGCTAAATGTACCAGCCCCAGTTACAGGAGAAATCAGCCTCCCCCCCAAAAAAAACTCAATCAGATGTCCCCCAAAGGTCTATTATGACCTTATAGGGACACAAAAAAAAAAAAAAAAAAAAAAAAACAAAAAAAAAAAACCACCATTAAAACACCCTTATTAAAGGTTATAATCCCACCCCCGATGACACCATACAAAATAAAAATTATAAAATAGTTTTTACTCAGTTACGGTAATTTTTATTTCGTATGGTGACATCAGGGGTGGGACTATAACTTAATAAGGGCGTTTTAATGGCGTATTTTTTTTAATTTAATAAAGTGAACGACTCGTTTTCCCTCCTCTTGTTTATATTTTCCCAATATAGAAAAAAAAATTCACACATTCAAAAATAAAAAAAAATAAATTAGTTGAACACCACATATGATAAAAGTGTTATAGCCCTCCAAAACCGCACATAAAACAAAACTTGAAAATGTGCCCGGGGGGGGGGGGGGGGGTAAAGCATCTGGTATGTAAGTGGTTAAACAAATCTGTCTCCAGGGAGCTGCCTAGTGGTCATTTTAATATTTGCACAACTAAACTTAGGAACCACATACCAGTTCATGTCTTAGTCTGTTGATTTCTTCTTTCTCCTGCTCCTCTTGTTTTCTGCGTTCCTCCTCTTCCATGAGGCACTTCTGAGCTTCCATTTCTGCCAGGCGCTTTTCAAATTCTTGACGTTCCTTTGCCCGTCTCTCTGTAGCCAGTTCAAAGCTTTCTTGGACTATGGAACCAGAAAGGCTCTCTAAGTTTGGGAACAAAGAAGAGAATTGGTGCAACAAGGAGAAAAGGGGCAGGAAGGGACTGTTGGTGGGTCAGGGCTTTAAGACCCAAGCATATCCTGCCAGCAGTGCCCAGGGACAGGACCAAGAGTTCAGCTAGAAACCAATGGACAAGACACTTGTGTTTTTGAGATTTTGACTGCAGTTCTTGCAAGGCCCAAATGGACTACCACTTTGCTATATGGAACTGCTCATGTTTCAGTGTTATATCCAGGCTAGGTGGAAACTGCAAGTTAAATATCACTTGGCAGCCATTCTCGTGGGCAATTCTTCCAAATCAATTTCTGAGGTGGCTCTCCGCTCCGGCCTAGAGATGGGATTTCCTGCTCTACACATATGAGATCTATATACTCGAAAAGAGGTTAATTACCATTAACAGATTTGCCGCAACTGTCCCCACCTGTCAATGTCCGACTGTCTTTCTTGGGAACAAATGGCTCCTGGTGGGTAACAGTGTTGGGACGTGCCTTGAAAACAGTCATTTCTTTCTGCTGTTTCTGCTCTTCTTTAATCTGGAATTAGGACATAAAACTTGTAAATTTCTTCAAACAGAAATCTTCACAAACAGAGGATAGCCCCTGAGAATCTCACCTGTTGCTTCCATCTATGCAGTTTGTGCTCCCCACGTTTATCAATCTGCAAGTCAAAGGGTGCCTGATGTGTCAACTCCTTTACCTTCTTCTCAGGAAGGGTAATGTGGTCAAAGTCAGGCAGAGGCTGAGCCCTGAACTTCGGTACCTTGGACAGATCACAAGAGACTGCTTACAACATGTGCAGACAGTGAAGCAAACCTCTCCAAGACCTGCACACTTACTTCTGGATTTCTGAGCTGGTCTAATTTCTTCTCTTTTACTTCCATCCTTTGCCGGTCACGTTCAATGAAAGAGAAAGGGCACATTTCCACTTGCCTTTGTTCTACCAGCTTTGGTTTGAAGGGTACTCCATAATGAGGCATTGGGTTGGCTTTTATGACAGGTGCCGGTTCCTCCTACAAATACCAACATGTTTGGTTATTAAAGTATAACTCCCACCTATGAGCGATACTGTAACACCCACCACCCCCATTTGGCACTCATCGAAAGTGCTTTCACTTCCCTAATACGCTAAGTGATATCATGTTTATCAGCTCATATACAAATACCCTTTTAAAACAAGCAATATGGCTAAGTGCTCATTCACACAACAGGATTCCACAGCCAACTAATGGATCTATTCACTCAACTGTTTTAACAGGAGGAATAAAACAAGCAATTTCTCGCCCCAATTTTACAAATCCTTCAAGCATACAGTTTACCATGAAAAAAGACAAAACCTACAGTCAAGTGAATGTAACCTTAAAATGGTGCAGTATTATGACTAAGGGTGTAAGGGGTGATTGACAAGATCAAATACCGGTCATGGTAGCACTTCGGCATAGTATAGCAAGTGTTGCCTAGACTGCACAATCAAAATGTAATCTACCACCAGAACAGCTTTTAAAAACTCTTATATGCAGTTTTAAAGGTCCACTACTGTAAGACTTAAGAATAGTGAATTGTAAGAACTGTAAAAACAAACATTTTTGACAATACTCAGCTTTGCTTTAGCCTTTTAGAAGGAAGGTGCCAAGCAATGCCAGATACAGGCTGCACTTTTAACAAGTGACAAGACATACACACTACACAGATTTTATTTTGATTCTGGAAAGATTTATGCCCATCCTAGCTTTCTGCCCCTTTAGTGCATAATACATTGGGGAACTAAGTATTATGATATTCACAGAGCTTACATCATAATAGGGGGGCTTAACTGATTTAGACAACTAGTTCACTACTATCAAAGAATTGCATGGGTGCACAACATATGAGCTGCTCTAGAGAGATCTGACGCTAAGTGACTACTTATGTTCTGTATGTTTACTTATTAAATGCCAATCATATAGATTGCTGCCTTTTGTTGTATTGCATTGTATTTAATAAAGTCATGGTATTTCACTGAATAATTGGTGACAGTACAACCCCCACTAAAATTTCAAAAGCAAATGAGCAATCCATACCCAGCATACAACTGAACTGCACATGGACCAAAAATCAGTAGTAAGACTGCACTGACACTAGTAAGGTGTGTGCAGTATGTAAGCAACACTGCCACTACAACATATAAATGATTTAAGTCGTTTTGATAGTGGTAGACTCGCTTAAGTTGCTTAGGACAGGATTAATAGACCCCATAACAGGACTGCCACCTGCAATAGTGGTTGAGGAAGCAGGTTACATATGCCTAATTTACACTCTCCCAAAGGAGAACTTGCCTTTATTTCCTCATAGGATTGTACACGCACTCTGTTCTTGAGTGCAAAAGCTGGAGACTGTGGCACAGTCAGTGGCAGTGCTTTCTTGCCAGGAACCCCCTGTGGGGAAAAAAAAAAAAATAATTATATATACACACACACTTCCACATTAAAAGGGTACACTGTGATAAACGGAAGCCCAGCAGCTGTGAATTACTGACCACTATGTCTGTCAAGATCTTGCTGGGACAAGGTTTGGAATGGAAAGTGAACGCCTCTTCTTCCTCTTCATCTTTCTTTTCACGTTGCTGAAGTCTCTTTTCAATTTCCAGGTTAAAACCTACAGGTTTGGTGGGTTCTTTGACAGGGGGTTTCTTTGGAAGAATGGGACCACCTTCCAAGATCTTTGTGTTGAGTTCTTGGGCTTTAAATTTATATCTTAAAAATAAGAAAAATAAAATATATTATATATACATACACACACCTACATACATACACATACCATGAGAGATGGTTTATTACTACTAGAAATTTAAAATGCAGATCAAATATGGACAGTAAATATATTACATAGGTTTGTATACAACACTAAGGCTAGGTTCACATCTCCCTGTAGGAGACTCCGCTGCAGATTACACCTAAAATTAGGAGAGGGAAATGTCCTGCACACCTTTTTAGCAGATGGTCGGTCTGTCCTGTCATTCGGGTCACCATGCAGACCCGAATGACATTGACCACCACTAATGTGAACCAAAACTGATGTTTGGGCACACAGCAGCGCATGGAAGAGAAGGAGAGACACTGGGTGTTTGAAAAGCAGATTTTGCTGGAATAGATTCCCACAGCTATTTCACAGATTTTAGTAACACTGGGATGTGCAAGTGAGGGGAAAAAAAAAAAAAAAAAAAGCGAACAAAAGTCACTATTCTCACAAGGGGTTAAATGAGAAAAAGTACCCCCTCAGTCTGTTAAACAATTTCTCATATACACGACAATACCCTATATGCGGTCATAATCTGCTGTATGGGTACATGGCAGGGCTTGGAATGGAAAAATCACTATTTGGCTTTTGGAGGGCAGATTTTGATGGAATAGTTTTCAGATGCCATGTTGCATTTGCAGAGCCCCCAAAGTACCAGTACAATGGAAAAGTGACCCCGTTTTAGAAACTATACCCCTCATGTAATTTCTCAAGAGGTATTTTGTGCCCAAGAGTGCTTCTGAAAAATTAATGTACTAAGTGAAAATTTTAATTTTTAAAAAAATATGCCATTTCAGTGCCTAATATGTTGTGCCCACTGTCAGACATGCACTCCTAAAACTATTAAGTGGGCTATCCCAGGAACAAAAAAATTTTGTAAATGTGGGCATAAACGCTGCTTGGGCACACAGCAGGGCTGAGAACGGACAGAGCACTGTGCTTTTTAGCTTTTGGAGTACAGATTTAGAGGGACTTTCTGGACACTTTTGCAGAGCCCTGGAGGTGCCAGTAAATTGGAATTCCCCAAGAAGTGACCCCATTTTGTACGAGCAATTTTAGGGTCTCTGCAAACTTGATAAGGCGTCCAAAAACCAACAATCTTCGCCCCAAAAGCACATAGCGCTCCTTCACATCTGCACTTGCTGTGTGCCCAGACAGCAGTTTATGCCCACATGTATGACACTGTTATACCCAGAATAACGTATTCATGTCATATGTCAGAAGGGAAGGAGCGCCATTTTGGTTTTTGGACAAAATGCCACTTTTGTAGAGCCACCAAATTGCCAGTAAAGTGAAATCTGCAGACACATGACACAGTTTTGGAAACTACACCACTGAAGGGATCTATCAAGTGGGGTAGCGAGCATTTTAACCCTTGAGCTTTGCATGATTTTAATTTCCAGAAATGAATGCGCAGCTGATAAAGTGAAAATTGCAATTTTTCAAGAGATACACCATATGTTGCACTCAGCTTCTCTCAGACACACACTCCTAGAACTTAAGTGGGAATCCCAGGCACAACAGATTTTGGAGCATTCATCTCTGATACAAGTTGGGCACAACACATTGTGCACTGAAATGGCATATTCTTGGAAAAATTGCAATTTTCGCGAGCAGCTGCGTATTCATTTCTGGAAATGAACACAACACTTGGAGGCTAAAAATGCTCCCTGTACCCCTAGATAAATTCCTTCAGTGGTGTAGTTTTCAGAATGGGGTCACATGTCAGGGGATTCCACTTTACTTCCAATTTAGGACTCTGCAAGTGTGTCATGGTGTCCAAAAACCAAACTGTGCTCTAAAAATCATAATATCGCTCCATCCCACCTGTGTCCAGACAATAGTTTATACCCACATATGGCATTATTAATTACATTATCCTGGATACAACAGTGTCATATGTGGGCATAAACTGAAGTTTGGGTGCACAGCAGAGCACAGAAGGGAAATAGCGCTATGTGGCTTTTTAAGCCCCGAAATTATGATGGTACCTGGACACCATGTCATGTTTGCAGAGCCTCTAAAGTACCAGTAAAGTGGAATCTCATAGGGAGTGATCCCATTTTGAGAACTGCACCCCACTGCAGATGGTGATAAGTGAATATATAAGCTGTGCGGAGCACATTGGGAACACCAAATTCCCTACTACTTCCCCAGTAGCTTCTATGATGAAGGAGGGGGGGGGGGGGGAATCACTTTTGGTGTCTTTCATAGTAATATGGGGTGTCCCTGGTATACACTCGCACATCTTATACATTCCCCTGCTGCCGCAGCCAGTTTTGTTCTAATGATTTGGTGATTTTAAGGGTTTTTGTGTTCACATTGTGCAAGTGATTTTTTTTTTTTCAGGTGATGCAGGCATATGATGGCTTGTTTGCAGTATGAGATGCATTTTGTAATGACACCATTTTATTAACTTTGTTGGTGGATTGCAAAATGGTGGATTCCCTTTATTCTGTGGGTCTGTACGATTATGGCAATTCCCTGTATAATAAAAAAAAAATGACAAATATATATTTATAATATAATTTTTCATGAGTGGTTGCATCACCATCTTTGAGATGCTGAATATTTTTATTTTTTGGTTCACAGTTGGTTGAGGGTTTTTTTTTCTCCTCTTGACATTTATTGTACAGGTTCTTACAGACTTGGCTATGCCAGATATGTATTTAAAAAAAATTTTAATTCATTTTCTATAGGAAAAGGGGGTTTTATTAATTAATACTTTTTTTTAAACTTTTTTTGTTGTCCCACTAGGGGACCTGAACCAGCAATGCTCTGATCACTGGTTCAGTACTATTCACTTCAACACGTGATTGCAGTGTACAGAGGAAGTCAGCCTGACTTCCTCCCCTCGCGGCAGCATCAACCAGGTAATGTGGGGCTCCTGGCAGCCGTGGTCACTGGTCAGGCCCCAGACTGCCAAAAATTGTTATGGCGCAACCCCTTGGATGCCGCGGTCATGTTTGTAATGCAGCGGGGTTAGTTGTCAATTACAGCTAACACCTACTCCAGATGCTTCTCACACATATACTGAGCCGGAGGCAGACACAGGATGTACTATTACATGGCCAAGACATAATAGTATGTCATGTGTCATTAAGAGATTAATGAATATATGCAGATATTAGAGGTGCAGGATGAGAGAAGAAATAAATGGAACTTTGCCAAGCTCAATCTTGCTACTTACTGCTGCAACTTCGCCAACTCCTCTGCTTCCAATTCTGCAGAGCTCTTACAAGTAACTGGCCTGTTTCGCTGCTTGGTCTGTAATAGAGGGGTCTTTGGATGTGTGAGCTTCAACTTCATAGTTTTCACAGGTGATGGACCTGCAAAGACAATGTATCAAGAAAAAGCCATAGAACATTCATACAACTTTACTATTTGATCACCCACCAACCTTCCATATCTTTCTGCCGGCTGCGTAGGTGGAAGCGTTGTGGTGTCTTTTTGCAGAAAGCTAAAACTTGCTCAGCTGTTGAAACATACTCCCCAGTGGTCTCCTCAAGTTTCCTCTTGTTACCCTGAGACAGGTTGAAAGGTTTGGGGATAGTGCGGCCTCCTTTTGGTATCTGAACCTGAAAATAAGAGCAGACATAGCTGGAGTTATGCCTGTAAGGCATGGAGAATAAATAGAGTTTAGACTATTAGGGATTTTCATCTTGTCCAGTCTGTAATAGTGGGATTTTTGTGTACTCACCGTAAAATCCTTTTCTCGTTGTATTCACTGGGGGACACAGCACCATGGGTATAGACCTGGTCACTAGGAGACAAGACACTAGGAAAAAGCAAAAGCTGTTGGCTCCGCCTCCAGGCTATACCCTGCCACAGCCACTGTGCATGAATCAGTTTGTACCGTAGCAGTAGGAGAGAGACACAAAGGAACATGGAACCAACAACCACCAACAATGCCTGAACCCAAAAAGGAACCAACACAGTTCGGGCAGGAACACTGAAAAAAACAAGGGAGGGATCAGTGTCCCCCAGTGAATACAACGAGAAAAGGATTTTACGGTGAGTACACAAAAATCCCACTTTCTCGTCTACTTCACTGGGGGACACAGCACCATGGGATGTCCTAAAGCAGTCCCAGAGGGTGGGAATAACACGGCCATGCAAACCTGTAATACTCAAACGCTTCCAGAAACTTACAACCCAAATTGGCATCAGCAGAGGCCACAGAATGGATCTGGAGAAACTTAGAGAAAGAGGATGGAGGCCCAGTGCGATACTTACAGACCTGGGAAGCAAAAGCCTGATGCCGGAGGCCCCGGGAACTCCAACAGCTCTAGAGGAGAGAGCCGTCACACGGGAAGGCAGAGCCTTACCCTTAAACCGATAGGTCTCCCTAATCTCAGACCAAAGCCATCGGAAGATGGGAGCTCTGGAAGCAGGCAGGCCCTGGCAAGGGCACTCAGGGAGAATGAGCAAAGCGTCCGAACAAGAGAAAGGATCCGTGAGGGACAGTATACATGCAAATTGCCCAGGCAACAACCGGGCAGGGAAGAGCAAGCACTCACATGGACGCCTGGGGACCGAGCAGAAAGAGGGCAAGACCAAGTCCTCGAAGTGGAAGCAGGAAAAACACCCTAAGAAAAAAAGACTGTGTCAGACAGAGGAAAACCTTATCCTTGTGGAGGACCAGAAAGGGAGGCTGCCGAAAAAAAGGGGCAGCCAATTAGGGACCCCTGCGGGTGGAGGTAATGGCCACCAGAAACTCATTCTACCAGGACAAAAGGCAAAAAAAGGGATATCATAGGCTCGAAGGGGAGAACCTGAAGCACCTTAAAGATGAGGTTAAGATCCCACGGATCCAAGGGTTCCAAAGGAGCACAGAGTGGCACTCCTGTAGGAAAGTCCTTTAAAAAGAAAGAAGACTAAGACCTTGATCCAGACCAGCCTGGAGAAGATCCGATGAGAATCGTTACTCTTCCAATGGTGGACGTAAGCCTTCCACGTTTGATGGCAGATCTAAGCTATCTGGAATTTCCGGGCCTTGAGTATGTTAGAATAACAAACTCCAAAAAAAAAAAACCACGATGCCTCAAACCTCGGATTGAACAGCCACGCCGTGAACGCAGCTGAGTCAAGGTGGGGAGGAACAGCAGTCCTTCAGACAGAAGGTCGACCAGCAGAGGAAGAGGCCAGGAGCATCCGCCAACAGGAAAATGAGATCCACATACCAGACCCGGCAGGGCCAATCTGGTGCCACCCCACCAGGATAGCTTGAACCCCCTTGGTCTTGAGATTCTGGAGGACCCAAGGGAGAAGAGGAAGTGAAAAACCGAACTTACAAGAGCGCCAGCGGTGATGGCTCGAGGATCCAGAGACCTGGCAATTTAGCCGGGGACCTGTGGTTCCGGCGGAGGCTAAAAAGGTCGACGTTTGTCACACCACAGCGGGAACACAGTGGATGGAAGATCTGCAGATAAAGTGACCCTCGCCTGGAGCAATATTTTCTCGACTCAAGTAGTCTGCCACCCAGAAAAAGGTTGACCACCGAAAGAGCTGGAACAAGGCGCTCCACCCAAGGAAGAAATTGTGAGGCTTCTAGTAAGGCCGCACGGCTCCTGGTGCCACGCTGAGGGTTCAAGTAGGCGACCATGGAGGAGAGGTCAGTCTGGACTGTGACAGATGTCCTTGGAGAAGAGAGGTCCAAGGAGAAAGGGCAAATAAGATAGCCCTGCGATCCAGCAGGTTGAACCAGAGAGAGGAATCGGCCCTGGACCACAGGCCCTGAACAATCAAAGCATCGAGGACCACTCCCCAGCCGGGGAAATTGGTGGCAGTGGGAATCACTTACCAACAGAGGGGGAGAAGGACTTCCCTTGAGAAATTCCTGGGGAGGAATATACACTAAAGAATCTCTCAGTGAACCAAGGTGGAGAGAGAACCAAGCAGATGAGGCTGTCCGGAGATTTGTCCCAGCAGGCCGTAATCTTCAAGAGGAGAGAACGACAGAGTGAATGAAAGGTACAGCCTAGAAGGTTGAGGCGATCGTGCGCAGGACCCACATGCCGATTCAAAGACAGCAAGGAGAGTACCTCCAAAGGTCGGACACTCAGGATCTTGGCCTCCGGAGGGAGAATCACACCCTGGAGGGAGCAGAGGATCATGTCCCGGATTCCATGTGCTTAGAGGACACGAGACATCCTCATAGATGAGCCAGCAGAACCGGCGAAGAACATCCAAGGTGAACCACAAGCTGGTCAGATTGTCTGACCTGGAGGGGCTTCACCAGGAGGTCGTCAAAGTCTGAAAACACGGCAGCACCTCTGACGCAGAGGATGGCCATGAGAGATGCCATCACTGAGGGAAAAAACCCCCGGTGGCAGAGGCCAGCCTGAAGGGGAGGACAACTGGAAAGGTCAAGGATCCACAGCAAAACGAAGAAACCACTGACGGCACAGCGAGATGATGTAGATGGACGAAGAATTCGCCCATCTCCAGGGATGCCACCACAGACTGCATAGACTACAACGGAGCCTGCAGGCATGGAAGAACCTGTGGAGCCCTTTCAGGTCCATGATGGGACAGAGGAAGCCGTCCTTCTAGGCGAATGGAGAACAGGTAGGAATAGTAACCCCAGATACACTCTGCAACGGGAACAGGGACGCTGACTCCCTGCCGCTGGAGATTGGAGACAGCCTGGATTGTCCGACATAGCGAAGGCAAAAAGACTCCAGCGAAAACTGGAGTAGCCGGACGACAACGCCTCTCAGGCCCAGGCTCCAGACGTCCCGCCATTTGAGATGCCCAGAGAGGGGAAAAAGCTTCATGCCGAGGAGGCTAGGAAGAGGAAGACCTGGAGGACCTAGTGCAGAACCGCCAGGGAGGCCTGGACTTGAAAAAAAGCTTTCTAGAGCAGGAGAACGGCTGACACATAGGACGCCTCTGAGGGAGGAAGAATCTATTCCCCCGTGGCCTCAGGGATAAGCTTCTCGACGCCCTTAACAAAAAATTTGGCCCAGGACGACCTGGAAAGGGAGAAGGGCTGCGTTCGCCTTCTTGGAGGCGGACTCAGTATTCCACAACGGATCCCAACGGTATGGCAGATAATCACTGCATTGGCGGCCGCCTTGGCAGATTTGGGAGGCATCTCTAGTTATTGGGAAGCGTTCAGGATCCCAGAGACGAGCGGCTGGAGGGAAACTGCATCAGGGAGGTTTGACTGAGGCTGTTTGGCCCAGGAAAAGAAGGCCTTGATGACCCAAGAGGCAGCGAAGGAGAGCCGCAGGGAGAACCCAGCCACTACGAAGGCCACCCTGGTGAGTGACGCCACCTTCTTGCAGCAATACAATAGCCAGCATTTAGGGCAATGCAATGTATCAGTTCTGCATTGCAAACAATACAACAGATGCGATCCGATCTCACTCCGAGGGATCACTGAGGTAGGCAAAGTCCGCTGAAGGCAGACTAGAAGCCTTGGAGAGCCTAGCTATCATGGGATCCACCGTGGGAGGCTCTTAGTGATAGGAAGGGACACATGGGGCGGCTCGCTGACAAAATGTCAAGACAGGCCAGCTTGCGCTCACTAGTTACTGATATCTAAGTACCGAGCGCTAACCGATTGCACCACTGGAGCAACCTGCTTCCCTTCCCTCGGATGTTCATCATTGCCAGCCAGGGAGAGCTAGAGACGTGTGTCACAGCATAGCCTGGCAGAAACTGCCCGAGCTCACCTTCCACTTAGAGACACACAGGTCAAGGGAAGGGATGTCCGATTTCCTAGTCGAAGACAGAGGATGGTCCAGGGAGAAGTCCCTGTGCCCTCAAGATGATATCAAACATCCAGTGGCAGAAAGAGATGTCCACTTGAGAGGATGAGTCCGGGTCCTCAGAGATCTGTAGGGTCTCTATCGCATAGATGACTCCCGCGTAGCAGCAGATATAGATGAGCCTAGCTGAAGCTCCGAGTCGGAGTCAGAGGCGTCCCCAGTTAAATAGACCGAGCAGGGGGAGGGAGGTATCTGCCTGTCGGAGTGGAGCCGTGAGCTGAGTTCCTATCTGGGGAGTACCCAGAGGAAGGGGTGGCGGACCGTGAACCGTAGGAAGACTTCCTGGTCCTTTTGAGGCTCCTGGAGCTGCGACGGGAACTATGAGGGTGTCCAGGGAGATCCCTAGAAGCAGCCGACTGAGCGGCGATCTGGGAAAGCAGCCATTCCAAGTTTCCAGCACTGACTAGTTAAGTCTGGTAAGGACACCATGGCCAAGGTTAGGGAGGCCGCCCAATCCGGGGGATGGAAGAACCGGAGAGGGGCCAGGAGGTTACTGACTGGCTGAGGCGGAAGGCAGAGAGAGCACATGGGCTCAGGCTGTCCGCAGGGCAACTGTTTTTGATACAGCGGGTGCACGTATAAAAACGTGACGCAACCAGAGGGGCCGGAGGGGGGAGCCCAAGAAAATTAGGGTAACCCAGGGGGTTAGCCTACCAGACTGCAAAAGATGGCCGCTCACAAACTGCTGCAGCAAGGGTTCCGCAGGTGCAATGTCTCCCAGGGAACTGGGAAGAATCCCTGCTGTCCCAGCAAGCCAAAAAATAAATAAATAAGCCAATAAATAAATAAATTGAGAATATGAAGAGAGCAAAGCTCTTCCCCTGGTAAAAACAGGCTCAGTAGCTACTGGGCAGGCTGGATGGCTTGCCAGGACAGCCCCCTGGCCAATGGAAGGCCCTAGGAGGAGTCTGGGTACCAGAAAAGCCCGGGAAAGGGACGGGCCCGTTGCGGCCTAGTTCCCGGCCAGGCCTCGGACTCGCGTACAACACGGCCGACCGCGAGGCACCGTCGGCGGCGCGGCGCGACCGCGAACTCCGGAAGTTCCGCGGAGGCCTGGGAAAAGGTACCGGGGGGCCAGGAAAGGGGGTCCCCACACGAGCGGGGGGGGGGGGGAACCGGGTGCCCCCCCCCGACGGGGGCCGCTCGGTAGGAGCGTCCAGAAAACCCAAAAACGCTCCAGAAAAAAGGGGGCTTATTTACTAAGATTTAAGGCCCAGTTCAGGGGAACCCTGTGATGCCCCCCCTAAACAGGACCCATACCATTGTCCCCCTGGGAAATGGCACTAAGGGGCTGAGGGGAGGTGGAGAGGGCCTGAAGGGGAGATAGAAGGGGGCTGAGGTAACTTACCTGCCTTCTAATCTTCTCATACTCACCAGTCTGGCGACTTCAGGCCCCGCAGGGTCACCCCCTCGGTAGGACCTCGCACATGGGAGTGGGGTCACCGGTACTCCGGCCGCTTTCGGGGGTGCGGCGAATGGTGAGTGGGGACTGGGTGACCGGCGAGGCTGCTCTTTTGCAGAGCGCTGCGCCCGCAGGAGGGTATGACTAGTGTGGCGTACACGCTGACTACCCCCTGCACCTGAAAGAAAGGTAAAAATAAAAATGATGCAAGACAGAAGACCTGAGTCAGGTCGTGTCTGCCTCCTATGACACTAGGTTTCAAACTGATTCATGCACAGTGGCTGTGGCAGGGTATAGCCTGGAGGCGGAGCCAACAGCTTTTGCTTTTTCCTAGTGTCTTGTCTCCTAGTGACCAGGTCTATACCCATGGTGCTGTGTCCCCCAGTGAAGTAGACGAGAAAAGTGAGTTTCCAGCAGGGTTGGCTGTTGGCTTTCCTTACCCTTGTAAGTGCTGAAGACAAGAGTTTAGTTTCCAATACAGTGCCCACGGCAGGAGAGGTTATTACATGGTACTCATCAATACATTAAGGCAAATCTCGCAAGGGATTTTCCACATGAGGCACTCCTTTGGATGTGAAACTACTTTTTCCCCCCCGCACAATAGTACTGAATGAAGTGCCATTAGAAACTGCACTTCTGAGAACTTGTAGCCAGTGTTTCCTGTGAATACTCACTGGAGATGGTGGGTGTTTGCGAAGCTCAGATGTAAAATCCACCTGTTTGTATTGCTCCCCACTCGTCTCCTCTTGATGTCGCTTAATACGATCATCTGTGTGGAAATGAATGTCTACAGGCTTGGTGGCCTGAATCGGCGCCTTCTTCAAGGGCTGACCTACAAAGCATAAGCAAAAAAAGCTTTACTATATGGACAAAAAAAAAAAAAAAAAAAAAAAAAAAAAAAAGTGTCTTCATGTCTACAATTAATTTACATTCCCTCACCTGCTCCCGCCAATGCAGATTTCAGGGACTCTTCATTCTTCTTAAGTCTTTCAGCAAGTTCCTGCTGAAGTTGCTGCATCTTCTCAAGTTCTTGTTCCTCAGAGTTCTTTATCCTTAAGGGCATATTCCTTCTCCTAGAGTGATAAAGCATGTTTCAGAATAGAGCTGTCTGCTGCATCCAGCTCTTTACCTCACAATTAACACATGCCAAGAAAGCTATCCTGTTAGATCAAGGGCTAGGGGCACTCAGCATTGCACTTTGACGTGTAAAAGTTTACCTCAATTGCAGTCATGAGGACTAAGCGTGGATTGACCTGCCCATATGTGACTTCAATCAGAGCAGACTTACTTGAGCACTGTTGGAGTTGATGGCAGCGTCAGCTTGGACTTTAGTTTAGGGGAACTCTCCAGCCCTTTGTTGATGGTAGAGTCTGTGGATTTACATTTGACTGCATTCCTTAAAAAAACAAAACACAAACACATTAAGGGCCAGGGAGAATTTTATCAATTGGTAAGAGAATGCTGAAGCATAATAGACACCTACAGCCTCTGCCGCTTATAGGGAGGGTGCTCTTGTTTAGGTGTGACCTTCTTCCTTTCAGCCCTTATTTTTGCCATTTGTTTGCTCCTCTGTTGTGCAGACAAGCGTTTTGATGACCTTGGGATTTAAAAAAAAAAAAAAAAAAAAAAAAAAAAGCCACATTATACAATAAGCAACTTTCCAGAAATTTCATATCAGATACTAAATGGGTTAGATTCAAGACAGATGGCAAAGGATTTACATGAAACCACCAATAGAGCTGCACTGGTCAAATCCAATGAAAATGTTCAATAACTTTCTAAATATTTTTCATTTAGGCCAGCGCCTTCTCCCTCACTGATTTAGATTGATAAAAGTGCCCCTTTGTGTGCATGTTTTCAGTAAGGGGAGGCACAAAGCTTACATTCAAAGGCTAAATACATTGTATAGAGGATTTGCTACAACTGAATGCTAGACTCTAGTCAGTGGGAGTAAAACGTTTTAGAGTCCTGGCTGTTTAAAGAGGACCTTTCATGCCCTCTGACACCATTGGTATTATATTCTGCTATAAAGCTGACAGGGTGTTGAATTGCCAGTATACACCCTTTGCTAGAGATATTGTTGCCGTTATTGTTATCTGTAATAGTACAGCAGATGTCAGAAAGTGAGGCAAGCTGCAATACTACAGGCAATTCATGCACACGTGGCACAGCCATTTTTTTTGTTCAAAATCATGACAACTCCTTTAAAGAGGACCTGTGACAACTACTGACGTGTCCAGTAAAAAGTAATACTTGTGTTCTACATAAAAATTAAGATGATCCAGAATTATTTTAAACACTGCCTGGGTTTTAAGTCAGTTTTTACATCCTCTAACAAAGTCAAAAAGGGACTGCCAGAGATAGCTGACAAACAGCTTTCAGATATCACTGGCAGTCCCATACACTTGAATGGAGAGTCACACACATCCTGTGCAAGTCCAATTGCTGGCAAGTCCAATAGCTGGGACCCACTCTGACACTTCTACTACTATTTGCGGGGTAATTGTCAAAAATGGGCCAAAATTTAAAGGACCAAACCACTTTATAGTAGAACTGTACTCTACATATCATGGCATTATGTTGTACATCAACCACATTGATGTGTATTCTCTTAACAATTGTATGCAACTAATACAACCCTCCATGAGTGTTACCTTCTGGCCTGTGTTTTTGGAGTCTTCTGCTGTTTCTTGACATTTTCTATATCACTGTTGCTTACTGCACTCTCATCTGCAACAACAATCAGGGTATTAAGTACAAATTTATTAAAAGGGATTGTCACCATAACCGAGAATATTAATCCAGCCCTGCAGATGGGTTAGGGTCACAGGCTACGTGATGTCATGTTCGTCAGCCATATGGCCCATTTGCAGCACAGTCCCATTCAAGTGAATAGGCTGCATTGCAATACCAGACTGCAATATCTGCTATAGAGGTGTATGACACTTTTTTCTAAGAAGAGGCAGTAATGTTCAGGTGAGTTCTGTTTCTTCAAAGAGCTGATCAGCAGGGTACCTGTACGTCAGGTACCTACCAATCATAAGAATAGGTCAATTAAAAGTGTCAGTCATTAGGTGGACACATTAAGCCACCCACGTTGCGGAAACACAGCTTTTTTGTTGCAGTTTTTTGAACCAAAGCCAACAATGGCTAAAAAAGGAATGGGAAATATATAGGAAGTTCTTTTACTTCTACCTTCTGCTCAATCCACTCCTGACTTTGGCTCAAAAACCGCAACAAAATCTGCAACTAAAACAAATCTGTTTTTCTGCATCGTGGGGCTGTAGCCTCAGGCTAAAGCCCCACATTGCAGAAACGCAGTTTTTTTTTGTTGCAGATTTTGCTGCTTTTTTTTTTTTTTTTTTTTGAGTCATGAGTGAATTTAACAGAAGGGAAACATCTAAGCTTCCTATACATTTTTCATCCCTTTTCAGTCCACTTTGGAGTCAGGAATGGACTGAAGTCTGGAATTGATTTATGGAGAAGGTAGAAGTATAAAAGCTTCCTAAATGTTTCCCATACCTTTGTAGCCACTCTTGGTTTTGGTTCAAAAAAACGAAAAAAAAAAAAAAAAAATCTGCAAAAAAAGCTGCATTTCTGCAACAAGGGGCTTTACCGTTAAGCCTGAAAACTTGTTTAGTCTCTCACCAGGTGAAGCATAGTAAACCAGCAAATTAAATGGGTCAGGCTTACCTGAATGTAATGCTCCCCCTTTAAAACAGCAGGGGGGGGGGGGGAGAACTGCAACGAAAAGTTGTGTTTTCACAACACGGGGCCTTAGGCTTAAAGGTCCATTTCTGCCACTACCCCCAAGCTCCCAGCAGAAACCAATCCAGTTGAACCATAATCTGTTAAGTCATCTGCATTTCTAAAAATCATGTCATATGATATAATTATCCAGACAATCCAGGACCTTCTTCAATCTTATTTGTTTACTTTTGAAATGGTTCAAACAGAACGCAGATGGAGGAGGCTCAGTCTTCATTTGTCATCCCACCACCATTTAAGCCCATTGCTTTCATTCTAGGACCGATATGAGCAATGGACACAGAAATCTGAACACTGCTTAACTCAGTAAAGAATATTTGTACATATTGTGAAGTTATGCTCCAAGTGTAGATAATCCCTTTTCCAATAATACCTGCTTGTGCCTGTGTTGTGTTCTCAAAGCCAGAACTCTCTATATTCTGAGCCAAGTCTGGGGGAATGTTTTCACCATCTGTCACTTGATCTGCAGCACAACAATTTGCAATTAGCACAATCCATTAAAGAATACCAAACCTTTCAAAAAACTTAAAATCAACAAACCAATATTACAGTACATGACCATTATATAATTTTAATTCTGCTCTTTAGAAGTCTATAGTCTGTAGTCTATCTTTTTAGCTGTCTTCAGAGCTGGTGGGTGTAAACTGTCTGCTTTGATGTCTGCCATAGATAGATGAGCAGACCTTTATGTGTTAGGCGCCCTAATTCACTCATTGTAGAGAGCTACTGACCAATGTTATTTAGAATTAAGCACTTCTTAGGCTAGATTCGCATCAGTATTCGCACTCCGTTCGGGGTTTCCGTCCCCAAATCCACTTGAAAAATGCTGAGAGAAACATCCTGCAAGCAGCACGTTTTTCCGCATTTTTCGGGCAGAAACCTCAAATGGAGTGTGGACGCTGGTGTAAAACCTTGCCACCTTGCTGCCCCAGGCTACAGGGCCACCTGCCTCAGTAACTGTGTACGCTGGCCCAGGTAACAGCTTTTTAAGCGAATTAGGTTTTCGTTTTTTGGGTTGCCAAGTGGACCTGAGGAAAGGAAAGCCGAATGCTAGTGTGAGCCTAGCGTTATTCATATTGTAAAAAGGACTTTGTTTAAAAGGGTCATGACCTAAATAATCACCATTAATCGTAAGTCAAGGTAAAATTCCTGGTAATTGCAGTAACCAAGATTTTGATTTAGGTCATAATCACCCAGCCCTAACGTTAAATATCCCCAAGTGTGTACAAGTCCACAGTATCCAAAAATGGCATTATTTATCCCATATGATGAACGACGTATAAAAAAAAAAAAAAAAATGCCATTTTGGTCACCTCAATGAAAAAAAGTCACCGAACACTAACATATAAGCTACACTGTATCTTTAAAGGGTTAATATTCCATAGGATGTACCGGAAAGTTAAAAAAAAAAAAAAAAAAAATCAGAAAAAGGTGGAATTTAATTTGTGCCACTTTCTTGTTGGTTTAGTTTTTATGGCATTCACGTGCAGCAAAAATGACGTTACTTATATTCTGCAAGTCGACACATCTACAGCCGTACTAAATTTAGTTTTGATTTTTTTTATATTTCAGTATACAGGTCCACATAAGGAGTCTTTTTGTGGGGCCAGGTGTACTTTTATTTATACCATTTTGGGACGGGGGTGTCCGATATTGTGATCATGTATTAAAATTGCGTGAGGCGAAGTGGAAAAAAAAAAAAAAAAAACACACGACAGCAGTTTGGCTCTCACCATATGGGAAAAATATTATTATAAGTTGTTTTTTTCGGTAATTTTCAGATTCAGGAATAATTAGTGTGTGTTTAACTTTACTTTTTAGGTCTTTTTATTTTTTTACCTTATTTTAAGACCCTCCTAGGGAATCTTGAACCCCAGGGGGTCTGATCAGTAATACAATACTGCAAAATCCATACACTTCTACAACTCACCAAACCAGGAATCTGCATTCTGATCATCTTCATGGAAAGAGCCAAAGTTGATATATGTAGAAGGAGCATCATAAGAGTAGCTTTCCTGTAAGCCCGACATGACTTGCTCCTTCCTCTCCAGCCAACAATTCTTCTTGGAATCAGTAGTGCTTTATTAGCCTCCTGTAACGAAGATAGGGACAGATTACAATAGACAACACTGCTAACAGACAGGGCATCTAATACCCCATTTACGATCTCTTCACACATCTACAATTACTTCCCCACTTCTAAGTCTCTATCATACCCTTCAAATTTAGAAATCCCTGGGCCAAAACTCTGAGTCTATACTCCCCAAATTTGCTGCCCTAATTATGGGACCCATCACCCATGTTTTACCATTACATACCTTTATTAAATTCACCGTCACCCTCCTTCATTTATAACTACTTTTAACCCCCCCACTTATACTTAAAGGGAGTCTAGCAACAATAAATTGGTAACCAACTAGTAGAGGTGATTCTACAGCTTACAAACATGTCTCTTAGTTTCGAAGCCCCATTTTCAGGTCCATTACTGTGTTATTCAAATGACTAAAACAATGATTTACATGAAAAAGGGCCTTCAATGCTGACCACCACATTTGGATAATGTAGAATCACCTCTACAAGGTATTGTGATTAGGTTTACAACCAATTTGCAACTGACAGACTTCCTTTAATTCTATGACCCTTCATATTATGGACCACTTCAAACATTTACCGCCACTATTGGTGTTTCCTCCACCTCCCAACAAAACTAACCCTGATATTTCCATTTCAGTCTGTGGTCTCGCCGTAACACCAAGGAAACATGCCGCTGCGCATGCATGCCTTGGGGTTATGTTTGACTTATTCCTTTCTTTTTCCTCCTATATCCAATCATTTACACCTTCAAATATATCTCTAGAATCCGACCTTCACATTAGTCCTGATTTACTCAACTTGAAAACCCATCGCTAGTGACTTAAAGCTTTTTTATTTTTAATGCGGCCATGGATTGCGTTATAACAGTGTCATTTGGTACACTAAACCCCAGGACTATATGAACATGTGGGTGGTTTAGTGTCCCAAATTGCCCTGACATTCCCTTTAAGTGTTGGCCGAACTCTGCGATGATTCATCTCGTGAGGATCGCCCAGTGTTTTTGTTCAGGATGAATCGAAACTGCTATTATACTGTGGGGTCTCTTCAGACTCCAAAGTATAATAAGCAGAGGGCCAGGGAGTTGATCAAACATAAAAATTGTTACTCACCTTTCCTGCGCTCTGAAGCAACTCCCTGCTGTCCTCAAGGCTTCTGGCTGACATCAGGTACCGCCAATTTAGTCTCAGTGTCACATGGCGTGACACAAACAAGAAACTCCACATGACGTCAGACAGTCCCTGATGTCAGCCAGAAGTGTTGAAGACCGTGGGGAGTCGTACCAGAAAGGTGAGCAACAATGATTTTCATGTTTGCTCAACTCCCTTGCCCTCCGCTTATTATACTCTGGGGTCCCCAGACCCCAGTAGAATACCACTTTCGGTTCAGCTCAAACGAAACTGCAAATATTGTAATAACCAAACCGAAATAACTGACGTGAACAAAATCATGTTGGTTTTCCTGGTCGATGTTTGGTGTCAGCTATTTTTCGATTAATTGCCCACCCTAGTCTCAAATACTAGTTCTCTAATTTCACCCAAAGCTGAAGGTTTCTCTAGCTTCTCAGGACAATGTATGGAATATTAAATGGTACTATTATGAAGTACAATTTGTCAAAATTTAGGCTCTCATATTGCTCTGTGAACAGAAAAAAAAAATGCCATGGATTTTGTAAGCAAGGGAGAGAGGGAAAAATAAATAAAATGGCTGCAGCAGATATCCAGTTTCTAACATCTATGGCCTATCCTTAGGCTAGGCCATCAATATCAGATCCGCGGTGGTCCGATCCTTGCAGATCACTGGAACAGACACAGCAAGTTTCACACTATTGTTTACATATTCTCGATGCTCACTGGCCATACAAATCTATGGGGCAGCACTGCAATACATATGTATGATATACTGGCTTCTACTGACAAACTCCCATTACCACAACCTTCCAGCTGCCTCCAAATCCTATTTCTGTATCCCTTCAGTGTATTATCAAGGCCAACAACATATCCAATCCCCAATTGTGCTACATCCCTATCACCCCTTTCTCATACACACCCAATATAAATCACATTCTGGCACACTTATTCCACCCTAGTCTCACATTTTGGCCCTCCTAGACATCCAAGCCTAAACCTTAAACACCCCTGTCTCAGAAACCCCTTGTTATTGATATCCCCAACCCATTATAAAGCGTTCTTCTGAATCATCCAGTGCCCCCAAAACAGAGCTCCATGACTCATAAGCCGCAGCTTTCTTTCATACTACGTGGTAAGCTAAGACCCTTGACCACCCTGTACGCCGCCATAACACAATGCAAAGAGCACCTTAAGAAAGCGGGAAGCTTTCACGCTCACAATACTAGTCTGCCAGCCTACACAGACCCAGGAGACCTTGTTACCCACCGCCTACGGTCGACTCCCGGTCTCCAGGGCTTCTCACCGGCCCAGCTGCTGCTCCAGCGACGCTCCCGCACGTTACCAATTTGAAACTACTCGCACATTCCAAACTAACCAATCAGATCGTCCTTCCTGAGAGCTTTTTCTGATTGGTCTGTCAAATGAGAGCAGTAAAACTGTGGAATCCTGGGAAATGTAGTAATGTGGTACCTGAACGACAGTTACTAGGCGCGAGTAAGAAACTACAGCTCCCAGAATGCGTTGCGATTGTGTTGCGCTCGAAAGTCTTTCCTGCCCACTATGTTATATTGGTCAAACCTTCAGTCAGTTATGTATAATTGAATAGGCGCAGACTGAAATGTGTATAATTAGGACTGGCACCCAAATATGCTGGACAGGATTATATGGGCAAAAAAGGGGCGGGGTTTTTGGGCATGGCTGTACATGGAAGACGAGGATTTTTTTTTAGTTTTGAACAGTACAGTCTCCTGTTTGTTGTTCTGCTCTGATCAGATTTCCTGATTGATATAAACAGAAAACATACCATTTGCATATGTACAGATGTCAACCAGGGAGAGCCTTTCACAGGGTGATTTCATAAATAGTAGGTCATGGCAAAAAGTGGAAGTGGCCTTTATAAAGGGGCATAGTTACATATATTCAGACCCCATATACAGTGGCGTAGCTAGTGGGGGGGAGGTAGAGGGGACGGTTGCCCCAGGCCCACTGACTCTGTGGGGCCCTCGCCAGGACTGCCTTTAATACATGCTTTACTTTTAACTAGATTGGTGTCGTGTCTGTAGACACCGATCTAGTTAAAACCCATCCTGCAACTAACTGCCTTGTAAACCGCAAGCCACTTCAGGCCTGCGGTTTACAAAACACCGAGACCACAGACTGAACACATCTGCTCTCGGCACAGGCAGGCGCGATGATGTCACAGCATCGCTCCGAGATGCAGACGTCCTGTGCGTGGACCCTGTGCATAGAGCACGGCTCAAGAAGAGGAGGTGGTGGCTCCTTTCATCAAAGTATCACAGGTAGGTGAGTATAACTTTTTTTTTTTTTTTTTTTTTTAGTGCAGTCATGGGTGTTTTAATAGTATAAGGGGTCGTTAGGAGGGGGAATTATAGCTATAAGGGAGGATTCATTAGGGGGCATTATGACGATAGGGGGAGTCATTTATATAAGGGGACATTATGAACATAAGGGGTGTCATTTATATAAGGGATATTAGGGGTCATTATGAGTACAAGGGGGGGAAGTTATTTATATAATGGGTCATTAGGGGACATAATTTATATAAGGGGTCATTAGGGGCTCACTATTTATGTCAGAGTGAATCGGGCATAATTTAAGGGAGCAATTAATTTAATTAAGGTGGCACTTGGGCTTTATTAAGGCCCCATGTAGTGGGCCTGTATAGGAACTGTAAAACGCTACGTTTTTTCCGCGGCATTTACACCACGGCCTAACTGCGGCGTTTACGCCACGTGCGGCCCCAGCCTTAAGGAGTTTTCCACCTTAATTTTATTGATGATCTATCGTCAGAATAAATCATCAATAAGAGATCAGTGAATCCCTTATGATCAGCTGCATGAAGGGGCTATGGCGCCTGTTTATTTCACACATTGTCTGTTTATAGTGACCATGTGATGTAATTACAGTCTTGTCACATAGATGAGAATAGGACCAGGCTGTAGTTACATTACATGGCCGCTATGAAATGTATGATACTATATAAACAGAGAAGAAGTCACGGCGCTAACATAGGTACCACGGTCCATTCAAACAGCTGATCCTGGGGGTCCCGGGTATTGGAACCCCACTAATTCTTTTTTACCTTTTACCTTTTAATTAGGAAATGTATGGGGCATTATTAATAAGATGCACTATTTAAAGGGGGTACACAGTTATTAATTTAAAGATGCACTTGGGGGTGTTTTTCATTATGGAGGGATGTATTATATATTTTATAATTGGGGGTAGCATTAGAATGGGTGTGCAGGTGAAGACAATGTGGGTCAGGTGCCTGGAAAAGTGAGGCGCCAAAGATGTCTGTGCTGCTAACTTTACAGAGATTGAAAGAAGGGATCATGGCTTTACAGATGGAAGAGAAATGGAATGGAAATGTGAATGATTAGTCAGAAACGTCACCTGTAAGTCACAAAATGTTACTGCATTGTATTCACCTAAACGTCTGCAGAGCCCTGTGTACAGCCGCTATCTACCACTATATGATCACCGTATAGTGATAATATCGGTATACCTAAGTTGAGGACCCACATGTTGGCCCCCCTGTGCTGAACCCCTAGCTACCCCTCTGCCCATATAATATCATACCCCAGATTGTTACTGGTTAAATAAAATAAACAATGGTGCCATTTATGCCTATGCCATTGAGTGATCACGCTAAAGCGCAAGTAAACCTTCGAAAAACTTTTAATTTTCTGGCCGTATATGTGTCATTAATAAATTTTGTAATATACTTTAATAACAAATTTTGGATCATTTCTGTGAAATCCTGCATTTTTTCACTCTTTCCCTTGCTTCTGTATTGAGAGCTGTTTCCACCTCTCACTGAATGTTACTGTGTACGGGAGTACAGGGCTGTGTAACATGTAGAGAACGTGAGGGTAGAGGAGATTCTACTCTTTCATGTGACACTAAGGTTACAGTGCTATCTAAATTATATCCAGATATATCACTGGTTGAAAACACAGTCGGGATTAGGATATTTATATGCAGCTGCATTATATATACCGTATTTTTTGGACTATAAGATGCACTTTTTTTCTCCCAAATCTGGGAGGAAAATGGGGGGGGGGGGTGTCTTTTGGTCCGAATGCATCGCCCCCACTCCTGCCGCCGACGGCTTCCTGCAGCGGGACTTTCTGTAGCTGCAGGAGTGGGGCGATGCTGGGGGCCCTGCGCTTGCAGGAGAGGGTGTTCCAGGCAGCACAAACCCATCCCTGTAAAGATAATGGTGTCTACTCTGCTGCAGAGCGGTCGCCATAGCTACCAATCTCCACTGTAATGTACAGCGGAGACCAGGAGCTAATGTCTGCGATCAGAGTCCACTCTGATCATGGAAATTACTACCTGTAAGCCCTCCCCCCAAACTGTCCCCGGGCCCGGTGGGTACCTTCTTGTTGCAGGCCAGCTCCTATGCTGCGAGATCACGAGCGCCGACCTGTTCCTGTGACAGCCAGGAGCCTACTGAAAGCTCCCAGGCCTGTCATAGGAATATTACTATTGCAGTTGGTCTATGAGCAGCCGCAATAGTAATGTAGTGAATCTCCCATAGACTGCAATACAGTTGTATTGCAGTCTATGGAACTTGCAATCAAATGATTGCAGGCTCAAGCCCCCTAGAGGGGGCTAATCAAATAGTTTAAAAAAAAAAAACCAAAAAACTAAAAGTTCTAAATCATCCCTTTTCCCTAGAATACATATAAAAGTAGAAAACTACTGTGAAACACATACACATTAGGTATCCCTGTGTCCGAAAAACGCCCGGTCTACAAACTTATAAAAATATTTTTCCGTAGAGTGAACGTCATAGTGGGAAAAAGTATCAAAAGTGCCGAACTGCCGTTTATTTCACTGTTTCGCCTCTGATTTGAATAAAAAGTGATCAAAGCAATAGACATTCCCCAAAATGGTATAACTAAAAAGTACATCTGGCCCCGCAAAAAAAGACGCCCTATGCTTCCCCGTAGAGCTGCAGGGCCACCTGTCAAAACTACAACCACATTTTTTGCTTCAAAAATTTTTTCCTTATTTTCCTCCTCTAAAATCTAGGTGCGTCTTATGGTCCTTGTGTGTCTTATAGTCCGAAAAATATGGTATATGATATAAAAATCCCAATCCCGACTCTATCTTCAACCAGTGATATCTGTGGATATAATTTAGATAGCACTGTAACCTTAGTGTCATATTTGTTAATAAAGTATATTACAAAATGTATTAATGACACAAATGCTGTTAGGAAATCGAAAGTTTAGTTAGGTTTTAAATATTTTTTGGCAATATGAATACGTCTATGTTTTATAACTGTCATTTTAATAAAGTGGATTACTAAAATGAGTTTAGTGTAATTTACATTACTATGTTAAAGAGAACCTTTCATGTCTTAATCAATGTGCGAATTTATATACCGCTAGAAAGCCAACATTACGCTGAATTCAGTGCACTGTCGGCTTTCTCGGTATGTGCTCTGGTGCTGGAGATATCGGTGTCTTTAATTTCGGCACCGATATCTCCCCACTGTCAGAATGGCGGACCTTACAGCCTAGTGTCATCACTGGGCTGTGAGGAACGCCCCCCCGACTGTACTCTAACGTAGCCTTGTACTGTCAGAGGGGGTGTTCCTTACCACCCAGTAATGATGCTGAGCTGTGAGGAACACACCTTCCCCCCCAGTACAGGTCTATGGAAGAGTACAGTCAGGGGGTTCCTCACAACCCAGTGATGAAGCTAGACTGTAAGGTCTGCCCTACAGGTCAATGTCCTCCCCTTCCTCTGGGCACTCCCAGGATAGGGCCTCAGCTCACAATGCTCATGACTCCACTCTGACAGATGGAACCTTGTCTCCCCCTTCACGGTCTGCTTCTCCTGGGGACGCCTCTGACTCTGGATCGAGCATCAGCTAGGTACAACTATATCTGCTGCTATGCAGGAGCTAATCTGTGCGGTAAGAGATACTCTACATATCTCGGAGGACCCGAATCCTGCTTCTCAAGAGGACATCTCCTTCCGCCAGGAGTTGCTGCCCTCCTCTTGTCTTTCTTATTCATGGAGCATTTGACCATATCTTGAAGGGACAATGGTTTCACCCGGGCTATCCCCTGCCTTCCACTAGGAAGTCGTATGTCCTCTTAAATCCTGAACGCTTCCAAGTACTTGTGTGATGCTTCCCTGAAGGCAGCTTGCCGTTCTGCCAAGGCGGCCACCAATGCTGTGGCAACCCACCGGACTGTGTGGATCCATTCATGGAACGTTAAATCCACCACTAAGAAGGCGGTCGCGGCTCTTCCCTTCTAACAGGTCCGTCTTTTTGGCAAAGGCCTAGAAGAGCTTATCTCTGAGGCTACAGGGGGAAAAAGCTCTCTCTTCCCCCAGAGGTGTCCTAAGACCTCCTCTAGCCATTTTCACTCCTTTCTTGGCTCCACCTCTCACTTCAGAGGACAGTCTTCCTGGGACTCCCACTCTGGGAAGCCCTCTTTCAAGCCCAGGCCTGCCTGGGAGTCCCGCACCAAGTCCTCCAGGCATTCCTCTTCCAAGCCTTCTTCTGCATGAAGAGCTTCCCCAACTCAGAGCTCCTTGGGTGGGGGATTACTGCTCCCATTCTGGGAGATCTGGCTTGCCAGCATCAATGATGCCAGGGTTCGAGAGATTGTGTCTAACTATAACATCGAGTTCTCCTAACTTCCAAATGGAAGATTTTTTCCATCCACTTTGCCTTCTTTCCCCGTCTGAGCGGCCGCATTTCTTCTGGGGTGTCTTCAGATTTCAATGGCAAGGTGTCATTATCCCTGTCCTCGCTTTGGAGCAGGGCATTTATTTCAACCTGTTCACCATTCCCAAGAAGGACGGCTCTCTTTGCCCCATCCTGGACCTGAAGGGGCTCAATAGGTTCGTCCATGTCTGCAGGTTCCACATGGAGACCCTGGGGTCGGTGGTTGCATCCCTGGAGATCGGCGAATTCCTGTCGTCCATCGACATCTGCAACACTTACCCCCACATTCCCATCACGCTGTGCCATCAGCATTTTCTTGTTTTTGCAGTATGTGTCATTTTCAGTTTGTTGCTCTCCCAAGATGTCTCTGCCAAGGTGATGGCGTCTCTCATGGCCATCCTCCCTTCCAGAGGAGTTGCTGTGATTCCATACTTGGACGACCTCCTGGTGAAGGCTCCCTCCAAGATGACTGGTTGCTGGCTCCTCAATAAGATAAAGTCCTGTCTTGTGCTTTCTCACTGCATGGAATTTCTAGGCGTGATCCTATACACCCACCAGGACAAGATCCTTCTTCCGGAGTCCAAGATCCTGGCCCTCTGATCCGGTGTGTCCTGCCTTTGGAGGAACTCTCTGTGCTCTCTTCGGTTCTGCATGCAGGTCCTGGGCACCATGGTCTCGACCTTCGAGGCCGTCCTTTTTTCTCAGTTCCATTCGTGTCCTCTACAATTGGCGATTATAGCCTGCTGGGACAAGTCTCCGTCCAGCCTCGACTTACTGATTCTTTTTCCATCCTGGGTTTGTCGAAGAGCTTCTCTAGTGGCTCTTTCCCAGGAGTCTCACGGGGAAGTCCTTTAGCTCCACCGACGCCAGTCTTTACAGCTGGGGAGCGGTCTTCGGTGCCTTGACCATTTAGGGCCTGTGGTCCAAAGCTGAGACCTCCCTCCAGATCAACTGGAACCAGGGGCCATCTTCTTAGCCCTGTCTCATTGGACCTCTCTTCTCCAAGGACGTCTAGTCAGAGTCCAAACTGACAACTCCACCATGGTCACCTTCTTTAACCATCAGGGGAGCACCAGGAGCAGTCATGTATGAAGTCTCCAACTCTCTTCTATGGGCAGAGCTTCATGTTTCAGTCCTGTTGGCGGTCCACATACCAGGCATGGACAATTGGGCAGCAGACTACCTAAGCTGAGAAAATCTCGACCTGGCAAGTGGTCACTTCACCAGAAGATCTTTCTCCCATTGTGCTCCCGGTGGGGTACGCCAGTACTGTGCCATTGCCTCACCAATTGGGCTCCAGATCAGATAACTAGCACCATTACAGCTGCATTTAACAGCATGACTGTTGAACCCCAGGTCCTGAGGTTTCACAGTTTTTCAGAGCCTGTTATCCAGACCATGCTCAAGGAACCCCCCCTGAAACCCCAGTTTGCAAAAATCTATCATCACAGGTGGAAAGCCTCTTTCTCTTCCTAGGATCCTGGCTTTTCTCCTTTTGGTCTTTCTTCTCTTAAGGGGTAGGTTTCTGCCCTTTCCATTCTTTCTCAGAAGACACTAGCATTACGGCATTCGGTGAAGACTTTACTGCAGGGAGTAGCACACTGTGCTCCCCCCTACCGTCCTCCCTTGGAACCATGGGACTTTAATCTTGTTATTGAGGTGCTTCAGGCTCCCCCTTTTGAGCCCTTGCATGAGATCTCTCTTTGCCTTCTGTCCTGGAAGGTTGCCTTCCTAGTGGCTATTGCTACCATCCGCAGGGTTTCTGAACTGTCTGCCCTGTCCCAGAAGCCTCCTTTTCTTGTTCTCCACAAGGGCAAGATTTTCCTTCATCTGCCACCTTCCTTTTTACCTATGGTGGTTTCTCATTTCCACATCAATGAGGACGCTGTCTTACCATGTTTCTGTCTGCTTACTAACAAAATGTCACTTTAGGGGGCATGGCCTGATGCTGAACCTGGCTAGATGCACTGTCAGAGAGCTCATGCCGCTACTAACGGTTTACTACTGTTTGGGGTTCAGACTCAGGTCCCCCTGTTGCCTATCGCTCCTGAACTCCCTCCTGTACCTTTACGGAGCCCGTCCACAGGATTTCTGGATCCCCAAACACCCGTCATCTTGCCTGACGCACGGCACCTACCTCTTCTGCCTGACCAGCTTTCCTTTTTGTCGGACCCAGAACACCTGGGAGCATGTATCTCCCAATCCTCCAGACTCCCCTGCAGTGGGTCAGCTCCTCTATACTGCCCTGCCCGGCAACCTCCTTCTACTGTGAACCCTGATGGCGATGCATGACAGGCACTACACCTATGTTGCCTCAGATTCCAGCTCCCCCCTCCTCAGCATGGTCTTCTCCTCTGCAGTGATCCTCCAGCAACTCCTCCTGGCACATACTTCCTCAAGCAAGTTCCTGCTCTTTCAGGCTTGACCCTGCCAGCTTCCTCGTTTTTGGACCTTTTGCTTTTATACTTCAGCGCTTGGCCTCGCCCACCAAGCTAAGCTGCTTACTCCACTAATGTCTGGTTAACTCCTCAGCCTACCGTCAGGACTTCCCCGCTAGCACTTGAAGCTTGACTAAACTTTCAGGGCTACCATATCACCTACCGCTTTGCAGCCTGGAATACTGTACCAGAACACTTCAGGACACCCTGTCCATCAGGCCAGGCTGATGGCGGCAATCTGCATGGCAGCACTACCTTGTTTATGACCTCCAACCATGACCCTGTGACGACCCCTGAGACCAATGACTTTGACCCTTTGATCCTCTTCACTAAAATTCAGCAGGTCTACTCCACCGAACTTTCTAAAGCAGTAACTGAATTCACTAAACAGATTCATGATTTGGGCTCCAGGGTATCCGAAGTGGAGGACAGAATGGTTGCCGAAGCTTGGAGGAGAACTCGAGGCCATAGACTTAAAACTTGAGGACTTACAAAACAGGTCTAGGAGGGCCAACAGTCGTGTCTGAGGAGTACCCAAGACTAACCACACTATGTGAGGGTATTACGACTTTATTTACCACATTGCTCCCAAAAGTGAACCCCACTCTCCTACACATGGACCGCATTCACTGCGCTCTGGGGCACCCTAAGAACCTGAATGTGCCTAGGGATATTATCCTTAAACTCCACTACACTGAATTTTGTGACCAACTCCTCTCTGCAGCCCAGAGATTACTTACTTTCTTCGTTTTCTCAACCTCTCTTCTGTTTCCATTTTCCAGGCCCCTCCTTCCCAGGAGGAGTTAGATGCTGTCATTAGTGCCCTCAAAAACAAGAAGGTTCCTGGACCCGATGGTTTTTCCTTTTTAGATCGGAGCCCCACATGGCATAAACTGCAGCATTTTACAGTCACTAGGGAGTCCCATCCACACATTGCAGAAAAATTTGCACAGCCTTTTCATCTTCACAAGAGGTTAAAGGTGAAAATGCACTCACAATTTATTAAGCATTTTTGCCTGATTGTGGAAATCATGTGGATGTAAACTGTTGTATTGGCATACGGTTGGACAGAACACTTTTCGATGGCAGATTTTGTTGTAATAGCATTCAGGCATCCCGTCCAATTTGAAGAGCCCCCAAGATGCCAAAACAGTGGAAACCTTCAAAATGTGACCCCATTTTGTAAATTAGAGATTTATCAAGCGCTATAGTGAGCATTTGCACCCCACAGGTATTACATTAAAGGGGTTCTCCAGGATAAATCTATATTTTAAACCTAAGGCCCCCATGCCCCTCCCCACCAAATTTCTAAATAGCATTTATTAACAATTCTTTGTTTTACTGTAATATACAGTGGGGAAAAAAAAGTATTTAGTCAGCCACCTATTGTGCAAGTTCTCCCACTTAAAAAGATGAGAGAGGCCTGTAATTGACATCATAGGTAGACCTCAACTATGAGAGACAAAATGAGAAAAAATGTCTAAAAAATCACATTGTCTGATTTTTTAAGAATTTATTTGCAAATTATGGTGGAAAATAAGTATTTGGTCACCTACAAACAAGCAAGATTTCTGGCTCTCACAGACCTGTAACTTCTTCTTTAAGAGGCTCCTCTGTCCTCCACTCATTACCTGTAGTAATGGCACCTGTTTGACATTGTTATCAGTATAAAAGACACCTGTCCACAACCTCAACCAGTCAGACTCCAAACTCCACTATGGCGAAGACCAAAGAGCTGTGGAAGGACATCAGAAACAAAATTGTAGATCTGCACCAGGCTGGGAAAACTGAATCTGCAATAGGCAAGCAGCTTGGTGTGAACAAATCAACTGTGGGAGCAATAATTAGAAAATGGAAGACATACAAGACCACTGATAATCTCCCTCGATCAGGGGCTCCACGCAAGATCTCACCCCGTGGGATCAAAATGATCACAAGAACGGTGAGCAAAAATCCCAGAACCACCCGGGGGGACCTAGTGAATGACCTGCAGAAAGCTGGGACTAACGTAACAAAGGCTACCGTCAGTAACACACTATGCCGCCAGGGACTCAGATCCTGCAATGCCAGACGTGTCCCCCTGCTTAAGCCAGTACATATCCTGGCCCGTCTGAAGTTTGCCAATAAGCATTTGGATGTTCCAGAAGAGTATTGGGAGAATGTCATATGGTCAGATGAAACCAAAGTAGAACTGTTTGGTAGAAAAACAACTCGTCTTTTCTGGAGGAGAGAGAATGCTGAGTTGCATCCAAAGAACACCATACCTACTGTGAAGCATGGGGGTGGCAACATCATGCTTTGGGGCTGTTTCTCTGCAGAGGGACCAGGACGATTGATCCGTGTACATGAAAGAATGAATGGGGCCATGTATCGTAAGATTTTGAGTGCAAACCTCCTTCCATCAGCAAGGGCATTGAAGATGAAATGTGGCTGGGTCTTTAAGCATGACAATGATGCCAAGCACACCGCCAGAGTAATGAAGGAGTGGCTTCATAAGAAGCATTTCAAGGTCCTGGAGTGGCCTAGCCAGGGCCGGCGTTAGGGAAAGGCAAACTGGGCAATTGCCCAGGGCCCCGTCCCCAAAGGGGCCCCCGGGATCCGGAGCCTGATGATCCAGATCCCGGAGTCAGGCCCGGCCAAATCAATAACAGAAAAGGACCCAGCGTCATATGCCGCAGAGCCCCTTTCCGAGATCAGTAAAAATAAACATTTTTACTCACCTGTCCTTGGCATCCGACGTCATCTTCTGGCGTTCCGGACATCACCGCTGAGGCCTGGCCACAGCGGTAATGTGAGGCCCAATCACAGGCTTCAGTGGTGACGTCCACAACACGTGACGTCAGCCGCAGAGAAGAGGAAGCAGTTTCCGGCGGGGATAGCGGAGCAGTGCGAGGAGGCCCAGGAAAGGTAAGACAAGGTGAGTATAACTGTTTGTTATTTTCCCTTACCTCCCCCGGGCCTTCGATTATTATACTCTGGGGTCTGAAGAGACCCCAGACTATAATATAATAATAGCACTAAGGGAGTCTGTAGGGCCACTGTGGAGCATTATACTGGGGGCCCCCTCCGGATAGCATATATATTGTTTTGGGCCACTGTGGAGCATTATAATGGGGAGGGGGCCCCCTCTCGAGAGCATGTTATAATGATATATTCTGTGGAGCATTATAATGTGGGGGGGGGGGCTCTGGAGAGCATGTTATATTCTGTGGGGTTACTTTTGAGCATTATGGTCTCCAGAGGGGCCCCCCAGTCTAATGCTCCAAAGTGACCCCTCAGAATATAACATGCTCTCCAGAGGCCCCCTCCCCAGTATAATGCTCTGCAGTGGCCCCACACAGTATAATATGCTATCCAGAGGGGTCCCCCCAGTATAATGCTCCACAGTGGCCCAAAACAGTATAATATGCTCTCCAGAGTTCCCCCCCCCAGTATAATGCTCCATGGTGGCCCAACACAGTATAATATTCTCTCCAGAGGGGGCCCTACAGTATATTATACTGTGTGGGGCCACCGTGTAGCATTATACTGGGGGGGCTCTGGAGAGAATATTATACTGTTTTGGGCCACTGTGGAGCATTATACTGGGGGGCCTCTGGAGAGCATATTATACTATTTTGGGCCACTGTGGAGCATTATACTGGGGGGGGCTCTGGAGAGCATATTATACTGTTTTGGGCCACTGTGGAGCATTATACTGGGGGGGCCTCTGGAGAGCATATTATACTGTTTTGGGATCACTGTGGAGCATTATACTGGGGTAACCTCTCTGGGCAGTATATTATACTGTGTGGAGGCCATTCTGGAGTATGTTATACTGAGTGGGGTCACTGTGGAGCATTATTCTGGGGGGGCCATCAGCAGAGCATATTATATTGCGTGGCGCCACTGTGGGGCATTTTTCATGGGGGAACTAAGGAGGGGGCCCTCTGGGGAGCATATTATACTGTGTGGGGCCTACTGTGGAACATTATACTGGGGGACACTCTGAGGAGCATAATATATTGCGTGGGGCCACTGTAGAGCAAAATATTGGGGGGGCATTGTGGAGAATTATACAAGCGGGGGCCCTCTGGGGAGCATATTATACTATGGGACACTCTGGAGCTTTATATTGGGGGGAAGGGGCAGTGTGGGGAGCCTGTTATACTGTGTGGGGCCACTGTGGAGTGTATTATATTGTGTGGGGCTTTTCGGGATTATATTATACTGGTGGGGACTGTGGGCAGCATATTATACTGTGGGGGACCACTGTGGAGCATTATACTGGGGGAACCCCACTGGGGAGTATATTATACAGTCATGGCCAAAAGTTTTGAGAATGATACAAATATTAATTTTTACAAAGTCTACTGCTTCAGTTTTTCTAATGGCAATTTGCATATACTCCAGAATGTTATAAAGAGTGATCAGCTTAACAGCAATTACTTGCAAAGTCAATATTTGCCTAGAAAATGAACTTTATCCCCCAAAACACATTTCAACATCATTGCAGCCCTGCCTTAAAAGGACCACCTAACATCGTTTCAGTGATTGCTCCATTAACACAGGTGTGGGTGTTGATGAGGACAGGGCTGGAGATCAATCTGTCATGATTAAGTAAGAATGACACCACTGGACACTTTAAAAGGAGGCTGGTGCTTGCCATCATTGTTTCTCTTCTGTTAACCATGGTTATCTCTAAAGAAACATGTGCAGTCATCATTGCACTGCACAAAAATGGCCTAACTGGGAAGAGCATTGCAGCTAGAAAGATTGCACCTCAGTCAACAATCTATCGCATCATCAAGAACTTCAAGGAGAGAGGTTCCATTGGTGCCAAAAAGGCTCTAGGGCGCCCAAGAAAGACCAGCAAGCGGCAGGACCGTCTCTTAAAAGTGTTTCAGCTGCGGGATCGGGCTACCAGCAGTGCAGAGCTTGCTGAGGAATGGCAGCAGGCAGGTGTGAGTGCATCTGCACGCACTGTGAGGCGGAGACTCTTGGAGCAAGGCCTGGTCTCAAGGAGGGCAGCAAAGAAGCCACTTCTCTCCAGAAAAAACATCAGGGACAGACTGATATTCTGCAAAAGGTACAGGGAGTGGACTGCTGAGGACTGGGGTAAAGTCATTTTCTCTGATGAATCCCCTTTTCGATTGTTTGGAACATCTGGAAAACAGCTTATTCGGAGAAGAAGAGGTGAGCGCTACCACCAGTCTTGTCTCATGCCAACTGTAAAGCATCCTGAAACCATTCATGTGTGGGGTTGCTTCTCAGCCAAGGGAATCGGCTCTCTCACAGTCTTGCCTAAAAACACAGCCATGAATAAAGAATGGTACCAGAATATCCTCCAAGAGCAACTTCTCCCAACCGTCCAAGAGCAGTTTGGCACTCAACAATGCCTTTTCCAGCATGATGGAGCACCTTGCCATAAAGCAAAGGTGATAACTAAATGGCTCAGGGAACAAAACATAGAGATTTTGGGTCCATGGCCTGGAAACTCCCCAGATCTTAATCCCATTGAGAACTTGTGGTCAATCATCAAGAGACGGGTGGACAAACAAAAACCAACAAATTCAGACAAAATTAAAGCATTGATTCTGCAAGAATGGACTGCTATCAGTCAGGATTTGGTCCAGAAGTTGATTGAGAGCATTCCAGGGAGAATTGCAGAGGTCCTGAAGAAGAAGGGTCAACACTGCAAATATTGACTTGCTGCATTAACTCATTCTGTCAATATAAGCTTCTGTTACCCATAATATGAATGCAATTATATTTCTGTATGTGATAAAAACATCTGACAAACACACATAAAAACCAGAGGGCAGCAGATCATGTGAAAATATAATATTTGTGTCATTCTCAAAACTTTTGACCATGACTGTACTGTGTGAAGGCCATTGTGGAGCATGTTATACTGTGTTAGGCCACTGTGCATTATATTGGGGGGCACTGTGGGGTGCATATTATACTGTATGGAGCATATTATATTGTGTGGGGCTGCTGGGGAGTATATTTGACTATCTGGGGCCACTAAGGGGTAGTATACTGTGTGGGCCACTGTGGAGTATTATACTGTGTGGAGCCTTATATACCATGTGAGGCCACTATGGGGGGGCTCAGGGGAGCATTTTATAAAGTGTGGGGCCACTGTGGAGCATTATACACCATGTGGGGAAACTGTGGAGGGCTCAGGGGAGCATTTTATACTGTGGAGCATTATATACCATGTGGAGCATTATACTGTAGTGGAGGGGCTCAAAATTCCTGCTAGAAGCCCTGTGTGCTATGTCTGCATCACAGTTCCCTCATTATAATCTTGCACATATGTGTAGTGCCCCATGGCCATGTAATTCCCCATACAGTACAGTGCATGAACTGGCCATGGAGTTATTGGGGCCTGCACAGTACTATAGGGGCTGACTATACTGGGAACATACTCTAACACCAGATAGTCAGCACATACACACGTGGACAAAATTGTTGGTACCCCTTGTTTAATGAAAGAAAAACCCACAATGGTCACAGAAATAACTTGAATCTGACAAAAGTATTAATATATAAAAATACTATGACAAGCCACAAAGCTTCTGGGAGAATGTCCTATGGACAGATGAGACAAAAATCAAAATTTTTGGCAAGGAACATCAGCTCTATGTTTACAGATGGAAAAATGAAGCATATCTTGAAAAGAACACTGTCCCTACTGTGAAACATGGAGGAGGCTCTGTTATATTCTGGGGCTGCTTTGCTGCATCTGGCACAGGGTGTCTTGAATCTGTGCAGGGTACAATGAAATCTCAAGACTATCAAGGGATTCTAGAGAAAAATGTGCTGCCCGGTGTCAGAAAGCTTGGTCTCAGTCGCAGGTCATGGGTCTTGCAACAGGATAATGACCCAAAAAAAAAATCTGTTGAAGCATGGTTGAAAAGCAATGTCTAACTTTCATTTGTTCATTTTCATAGAATTTTTATATATTATTACTTTTGTCAGATTCAAGTTATTTCTGTGACCATTGTGGGTTTTTCTTTTATTAAACGAGGGAGGGGGATCAACAATTTTGTCCACGTGTGTATGTAAGACTTCAGTGAAGGAGCCAGGGTGTAGGCTATTAGCAGGAAGCTGCTGGGTGGGGCCCCAGAACAAGATCCTCTGGTGGGCCTAAGGCCCTTCAGTCCGACACTGTATAATGGAGAACTATTATATATAAGGGGGCTCTTATTTATAAGGGAGGAATCATTATACATAAGGGTGGGTTGCTATATATAAGTGGGAAACTTAAATATGAGGGGGTTATTATAAGGGGGAACTATTATTTATAAGACGGGCTATTATTTATAAGGGGGGAACTATTATATATAAGGCATCCATTACAAGGGGGAGCTATTATTTATAAGAGGGGAACTGTTTATAAGGGGGGTATAATTGTTAAGTGGGCTTATTTATAAAGGGGGTTATTAGTGATAATGGGGACTATTATTTATTATGGTAACTATTATTTATGAGAGGGCTATTATTAATAAGGGAGCAGCATTATTTTTACGGGGTGACTGTTACTGATAAGGGGGAATATTACTGATACAGGGCACTATTTATAAGGGAGCTATTACTAATAAAGGTGTAATATTATTTATAAGGAGGCGCTATAATAACTGTTGACTGCGTGCAAAAATCTATTAGGTGGTACAAAGGTGCTCATTTGAATTGTGTGTGGTAAAATGGGTCTTGTTATTACTTTTTTGTTGGCAGAAAGGAGGCGTTATTATAGGGGTTGCCACTGGAAGACGATGGTGATGTTTACATATCAGCATTTGGGGCCCCGCTTTTAATTTTGCCCAGGGCCCCACTTTGTCTAAAACTGGCCCTGGGCCTAGCCAGTCTCCAGATCTCAACCCCATAGAAAACCTTTGGAGGGAGTTGAAAGTCCGTGTTGCCCAGCGACAGCCCCAAAACATCACTGCTTTAGAGGAGATCTGCATGGAGGAATTGACCTACATTCCAGCAACAGTGTGTGCCAACCTTGTGAAGACTTACAGAAAACGTTTGACTGGATTCTGGATTTGTTTTCTCATTTTGTCTCTCATAGCTGAGGTCTACCTATGATGTCAATTACAGGCCTCTCTCATCTTTTTAAGTGGGAGAACTTGCACAATTGGTGGCTGACTAAATACTTTTTTTCCCCACTGTATGTAGGTCATGTGACCTACATATATTACATTTTTTGCCTTTCCGTTGACATTGCGTAGTCTTGGTCTAATAATCAGACCGTGGAATGTCAGTGTGAAGTACCTGCTCCCTAGCCCCATTATACTCACCATTTCTCCTGTTGATATCCAGACCCGGGACATCATCGCTGGAAGGCCGTCGCTTCATTGCGTGCCGGCCAGCGATGACGTCCTGAGTCCAGAGCTGAAAGGAAGCAAAGGTAGGTGTAATGGGGCTAGGGAATGGATCAAAGAGGAGGTGAGGTGCCAGCTGGTACAAGTCACAAAGAGGAGGTGCCATGCCTCCTTAGAGTGGGCAGTGGGGAATGCTGCCAGCATGTAGCGCTGAATTATATGGACTGTACATACGCAATCCATTTTATACTGTACGGGGGCATCTGTGGCGCATATTATACTGTGTAGTGCCCACTGTGCAGCATATTATACTGTGCGGGGGCACTGTGGAGCATATTATACCATGCGGGGGCACTGTGGAGCATTACTGTATACTATGCAGGGGCCATTGTGGAGCATATTATACTGTGCAGTGGCCACTGTGGAGCATTATACTGTTCAGGGGTCACTGTGGAGCATATTATATCTTTCTTATCTTTGTGTGGGGGCCACTGTTTAGCATTAAAGTGGGAAGAAGCCACTGTGGAGCATTATACTGTGCAAGGGCCACTGTGGAGCATATTATACTGTGCGGGGGCCACTGTGGCACATTATATACCATGTGGAGCATTATACTGTGGGGTGGCCCAAATATCCTGCTGGCAGCCCTGTGTGCTATGTCAGGCACACAGAGCTAGTGGGCCCTAGGCCCTTCAGTCCGACACTGTATACAGTTGTGCTAAAAGTTTACATACCCCAGCAGATTTTTTGTTTTTTTGGCCTTTTTCAGAGAATATGAATGATAACACAAAAACCTTTTCTCCACTCATGGTTAGTGGTTGGTTGAAGCCATTTATTGTTATACTTCTGTGTTTTCTCTTTTTAAATCATAATGACAACCAAAAACATCAAAATGACCCTATTCAAAACTTCACATACCCTGGTGATTTTGGCCTGATAATATGCCCAGAAATTGACACAAAGGGGTTTGAATGGCTACTAAAGGTAACATCCTCACCTCTGACCTGTTTGCTTGTAATAAGTGTGTGTGCATAAAAGCTGAGTGAGTTTCTGGGATCCAGACAGACTGTTACATCTCTCCTCCAGCCACTGACGTTTCTGGATTGTGAGTCATGGGGAAAGCAAAAGAATTGTCCATGGATCTACGGGAAAAGGTAGTTGAACTGTATAAAACAGGAAAGGGATACAAAAAGATATCCAAGGAATTGATAATGCCAGTCAGCAGTGTTCAAACTGTGATTAGCAAATGGAAACTCAGGGGCTCTGTAAAATCCAAACCATGGTCAGGTAGACCAACCAAAATTTCGGCCACAACTGCCCAGAAAATTGTTCGGGCTGCAAAGAAAAACCTACACATAACATCAGCTGAAATACAGGACTCTCTGAAAACTATCGGTGTGGCTGTTTCAAGATGCACAATAAGGAGGCAGTTGAAGAAAAATGGGCTGCATGGTCGAGTTGCCAGAAGAAAGCCATTACAGCGCAAATACCACAAAGAATCTCACCTTCAATACGCCAAACAGCACAGAGACAAACCTCAAAACTTCTGGAACAAGGTAATTTGGAGTGATGAGACAAAAATCGAACTTTTTGGCCACAACCATAAATGTTACATTTGGAGAGGTGGCAACAAGGCCTATGATGAAAGGAACACCATTCCTACTGTAAAGCATGGAGGTGGATCACTGATGATGTGGGGATGTGTGAGCTTCAAAGGCACAGGAAACTTGGTCAAAGTTGAAGGAAAGATGAATGTAGCACGTTATCAGCAAATACTGGAGGCAGATTTGCACTCATCAGCCAGGAAGCTTCGCATGGGATGTACTTGGACGTTCCAACATGACAATGATCCAAAACACAAGACCAAGTCCACCTGTCATTGGCTACAGCAGAAGAAAGTGAAGGTTCTGGAGTGGCCATCTCAGTCTCCTGACCTCAATATCATTGAGCCACTCTGGGGAGATCTCAAGCGCGCAGTATATGAAAGACAGCCCAGGAATTTACAGGAACTGGAGACTTTTTACCAAGAAGAATGGGCAGTTTTACCATCTGAAAAAAAAGAGCCTCATCCACAACTACCACAAAAGACTTCAAGCTGTCATTGATGTTAGAGGGGGCAATACACGGTATTAAGAACTGGGGTATGTGAACTTTTGAACAGGGTCATTTTGATGTTTTTGGTTGTCATTATGATTTAAAAAGAGAAAACACAGAAGTTTGACAATAAATGGCTTCAACCAGCCACTAACCATGAGTGGAAAAAAAGGTTTTGTGTTATTATTCATATTCTCTGAAAAAAGGCCCAAAAATCTGTTGGGGTATATAAACTTTTTAGCACAACTGTGTATATATGAGAAAGAGAGAGAGACATACATTTCTTTCTTTCTTTTTTTTTTTTAACCTGTAATTTTTATTGAAGTTGTTATGTATACAAAACATGAGAATAAACAAATACAACGGACAGGGCAAGGCTAACCGCTAAAACCCCAAACAATGTGAAAAGAAAACAAGAAGTCAAAAATGGTAATATATAGAGGGGAGGAAGACAAACATTAGACAAGGGAAAGAACGAGGAGGGAAGGGAGCTAAAATAAATCATGATCAGAAGCTATTGAGAATACAGTACATGTCCCAAGGAGTCCAAATAGATTGGAAAGCATCCATAGTGTTGAGACATACATTTCTAACAATCATAAACATATTTATATCTCTGTGTGACTGTAATGATGATATACGGAGGTGATTACAATATTACAGCCAAAGGAGAAGGTTATTGAGTGAGTGAGAACTAGGAGTCTAAAGATGGCTGCTGAGGGTGTAGTGGGCGGGTTAGCTAGGGAAACAGGAAGGAGGAGTGAGTGAGGAGGGGTGAATGAGAAAGGGAGGCGGAGTGAGTCAGCTCTGAGTGCAAGCCAAGGAATCATGGGCAGGTATTGGTGGAATTTCAGTCTCCCTTTGAAGCTGATCAGGGATGTATGCCGCAGAAAATTTGAAGCTGAAGTGGTCAGTGACTGGCCTGACTTTGAATAGGCGGTCAAAGTTGGGGGCATCTTGGGGCGGGCACTGTGTATCATTTTTATAATGCAGAAACTTCAGGATAATTTCAAAGCGTGTCCTGGTCATGGCCATTTGATAGATTGGAATGTTATATAAAATGTCTGTACTTCAATGCTGTCTACTACTTGTTTTTATTTACTATGCCCATGTGCAGCACAAGACCCCACAATATTTTATCTCTGCTGCTTTTACAGGGGTCTACCTCAGGTACCTAGCATGTGAAGAGGTGGTATTTTGTTCCATAAATTGCTGGGCATATAAACTTGTTTGGGCCACCATAAAATTTATGAAATCAGGAAAAAAAAGACTTTGAGGCTAAGGCCCTTTGTAACACATTGCACTTTTTCCAGCAGTGCTTTTCACAGAATGTCCACAGAGGTTTCCTCTACAGACTTTCTGCTTCAATGATACCTATAGGGAAACCACCAGTGTTTCTGTAGTTATAATTAACATGCTGCAATTTCCAAAACCACAATGGTTTTGGAAATCCCAGCATTTCTGCTGGGCATAATTTTCTGCAGTGAGTGAATGGTATTCACTAGAATCTCATCCACTTTGCAGGGACTGTAAAACTCCATGTGGGGTCCTGGTCTAGATGATGAGGAGGGAGAATAGGAAAATTAGAGGAATGGGGTATCTTCATCTTCGTCCTTGCTGGTCATATCAGTGACAGAGGCCAGTAAGGAATACGCCTCCTCTGCAGAATATAGTCTTTAGTATGTTCGGGAGCTCTGGGACATTTGGGAGCTTTGGGATATTTTGGATTTGTGTTGTGCTTTTATGCATGTATTGAAACGTTATTGAAAATGTGGGTTGTATGTTATGCTTCAACACGTGTATATTTGTAACATTTTATTGACCAGAAAAAAGAGGGATAGAAATGAACAACGTTAATTTTACCTTTATGTAAGGCTCTGTCTTATAAGCTACATAAAATTTTTCTATAGATATTGATAAAGACTTCTATATACTATCGTATATAGAGCAATTGTAACTAAATTTAGATTATTGCAAAAAAACAAACAAACCTGCATCTAAAAATTGAGCAGATTCCAGTCAGTAATGTATGTTACTGACCAGCGCTCAGGACAAGCAGGATGCACATAAGGAAAAGTGTACTACTGTAAAAAAAAAAAGACCCTCTCCTAAAAGCTATCTAAAATTTTTCTATAGATAGGGACTTCTATCTATATATATAGCAATTCTAACTAAATTTAGATTATTAGAAAAAAAAAATTGTTGCTAAAAATTGAGCAGATTCCAGGCAGTAATTTATGTCACTCACGAGCACCGCAGGACACACACAAGGAGACGGCTTGTGTGCTAAGAATTAACTGTAGTATAAAAGTGTACTACAGTAAAACAGACAGTTCTATCTATAAATATAGTGATTCTAACTGATTTTAAATAGAAATTAGATTATTAGGGGAAAAAAACCTGTGCAAAAAAAAATTGGGTAGAGGTTCTGTCAGTAACTCACATAGTAGGTTCACATCTGCGTTGGAGCCTCAGTAACACTCCAAAGCACAGTGCTAAATTAAAATGGGGGCATCAACATCACTCTTTTAGCACATATGGGTGTGCAGCAGACATCCTGTCTGTTATTAAGTGAAACAATTGCTACATCAAATATGCCCTAACATACATATATAAGCTATTTACATTTCTGTTTATGGTGGTAATTGGCATATTACATTAACATATTGACCCTTAAAGGGCAAGCAGCATAGGGACTCCTAGGAGCATAAATAAATCTAACACTGTCAAAATACATTTGCTGCCCTAACAGATGCCTTGGTTTCTAATGCCCTGGTGCGCTCTGTAGGTAGTATAAAATCTATATTCTAATAGCACAATATACAGTACAAGAAATTCCTGACTGATAGCACTGTGCCTTAAATTTTTTTATTGAATTTTGTACAACAAGACATACAGTACCAGAAGAAGCAGAAAACAAAAAGCAGGATAGGTGCAATAAAATCTGTACAGGAGTCCATAAATAATCCCAAAATCAGGAAGAAGGTAGGCAGAAGATTCAGACGAACCAACCTGTATAGGACAAAGTATTAACGAGCACAGTAGTACAAAAGACAATCAGAGAGTCGAATATTTCAATCTGGTCCACTCGGCCCAAAAAAGTCTAGGGGTACTACAGGGGTCAGGAGACAGTTTGAGGTCAGAAGAATGTGAAGTAGGAGCAGCAAATTACGTTATAAACTCATCAAGGGCTGTATGAAAGGAAGAGTCAGTATACAAGGTCAACGGCGAGTTACACCAAAGACCCCAGACCTTATCAAACTTAGTAGGACATCCCCTACATTTATATACTAGCTGGTTATATGGTAAGATTAAGTTTACCAGTTTTCTCCACTGTGAGAGGGAGAGCGAAGAGCCATCCAGCGTAAATCTATGGCTTTCCTAGCTAAGAATAGAGAAGGTTCGGCCATAGCTCCTTGTCCAGAATGCTGAAAAGGCAAACGTCAAGGGTGAGTGGGACAGGGCCCCAAGTACTTCAGACAATACACCCACAACCTCCGCCCAGAAATCTTTAATGACCAGGCAATCCCATATCATATGTCAGAAGTCAGAATACGCAACTGTACAGCGTAGGCACCCTGGGTGTTGCAGGCGCCCCATCTTATGCAACCGTGCTGGAGCCAAATAACATTGATGTATGATAAACACCTGAATCAACCTATTGTTAACTGATGGGGATACAAATTGCACTGACTCCTGGAGTTCTGAATAAGACTCATCAGTAAGAACAGGAATCAGAGTGTGCCATTTCAATAAAGCAGGAGTGGCTAGGCAGGACATATTGACCCTTATTAGGTGGACATACAAATTTGAGATGAGACCCTCTGGACCCTGGGAACGAAGTACACCAATAAGTGGATAGGTAGAGATGAGTATATCAGGCTGGGGAAACTGTGCAGTTATGGCATGTCTAATTTGTAAAAACCTGAAAAATTGTGTGTGAAGAATATTAAACTGTGCACTGATGGAGTCAAAAGAGCAAAACACACCCTGGTTGTAGATATCACCCAAAGACACGACTCCAAACTGCTTCCAGCACTGCACGTCCGAAAGTACCAGAAGTTCAGTTAGCCCAGGATTGTCCCATAGTGGTGTCTTTGTTGGAATGGCAGAGTAGGATGCTACCGGCTTGGCCTGCTGCCAAATCTGTCCTGCCAGTGTGTGAAGAGGTAACAACCTGCCCCTATATAAATGTGGACACTGTGCCTTAAATTTTAATAAGGTCACTGTTATATCTTATAATTTTGATTGAATAAAGGTTAAGTCGTATTTTCTATATTTTTTTGTGAATGGTAATTTGGGTTTATCTGCCAATAAGCAAATGGTAATTGGTTGTAGCTATAACCTGCCAATCGTCAGGGTCAATAACGCTGAATCTAAGAAATGGTGCTATGTATAACACCAATCATTGTCAGATGCCAGTTTACCTATGGGCAAAGTTCACTGATTCTGTGCCCACAAGCTGCTATTCAGTGGCGTAACTAGGAATGGCTGGGCCCCAAGGCGAACATTTGACATGTGGCCCCCCCTCCCCCCGAACCGGTTACGGGTCCCCAAACAGTAAAATATGCTCAGCAGAGGCCCCAGATAGTATTATATGCTCAACAGTGGCCTCCACACAGCATTATATGCTTCACAGTGGCCCCCATACAGCATTATATGCTCTACATTTCTCCCCCCCACACACAGTATAATATGCTACCCACAGTGGCCCCACACAGTATAATATGCTACACACAGTGGTCCCCACCCAGTATTATATGCTTCCCACAGTGGTACCCACCCAGTATTATATGCCCCCCATAGTGGGCCCCACCCAGTATTATATCCTCCCTACAGTGGCCCCCACACAGTATTATATGCTCCCCACAGTGGTCCCCACCCAGTATTATATGCTCCCCACAGTGGCCCCCAACCAGTATTATATGTCCCCCACAGTGGCCCCCACCCAGTATTATATGCTCTACAGTGGCCCCACCTAGTATTATATGCTCTACAGTGGCCCCCACCCAGTATTATATGCTCTACAGTGGCCCCCACCCAGTATTATATGCTCTACAGTGGCCCCCGCCCAGTATTATATGCTCTACAGTGTCCCCCACCCAGTATTATATGCTCTACAGTTGCCCCCACCCAGTGTTATATGCTCTACAGTGGCCCCCACCCAGTGTTATATGCTCTACAGGGGCCCCCACACAGTATTATATGCTCTGCAGGGGCCACCACACAGTATTATATGCTCTACAGTGGCCCCCACCCAGTATTATATGCTCTACAGTGGCCCCCACCCAGTATTATATGCTCTACAGTGGCCCACACACAGTATGATATGCTCTACAGTGGCCCCCACCCAGTATTATATGCTCCACAGTGGCCCCCACCCTGTATTATATGCTCCCAAAAGCCCCCCTCCGCTTCGGTGCTATTATTATACTCTGGGGTCTCCTCAGACCCCAGAGTATAATAATCGGAGGCCAAGGGAAGGTGATTAAAAATAACAAACATTCATACTCACCTTGCCTTACCTTTCCTTGGCATCCTCGCTCCATCCTGCCGTCTTCAGGCCCTCTTCCGACGTTGCTGCCGAGGCCTGTGATTGGGCCTCAGCGGTCACGTGAGGGTGCATTGACGTCATTATGCGGCCGCGCCCCACAACACTGCTGGGGCCTAATCACAGGCCTCAGTCACATGACGGAGGAGCGCCGGAGAGGACGCTGCGCCCAGGAGAGGTGAGAATATGTGTTTATTATTTTCAGTCACCTCCCCTGGGCTGCCATCTATTGGAAAGGGGCCTGCAATATGCCAGGACTCCTTTCCAATAACAGTATACAGTACAGAACAAAAGTTTGGACACAACTTCTCATTTCAAGAGTTTTCTGTATTTTCATGACTATAAAAATTGTAGATTCACACTGAAGGCATCAAAACTATGAATTAACACATGTGGAATTATATACTTAACAAAAAGTGTGAAACAACTGAAAATATGTCTTATATTCTAGGTTCTTCAAAGTAGCCACCTTTTGCTTTGATTACTGCTTTGCACACTCTTGGCATTCTCTTGATGAGCTTCAAGAGGTAGTCACCTGAAATGGTCTTCCAACAGTCTTGAAGGAGTTCCCAGAGATGCTTAGCACTTGTTGGCCCTTTTGCCTTCACTCTGCGGTCCAGCTCACCCCAAACCATCTGGATTGGGTTCAGGTCTGGTGACTGTGGAGGCCAGGTCATCTGGCATAGCACCCCATCACTCTCCTTCTTGGTCAAATAGCCCTTACATAGTCTGGAGGTGTGTTTGGGGTCATTGTCCTGTTGAAAAATAAATGATGGTCCAACTAAACGCAAACCAGATGGAATAGCATGCCGCTGCAAGATGCTGTGGTAACCATGCTGGTTCAGTATTCCTTCAATTTTGAATAAATCCCCAACAGAGTCACCAGTAAAGCACCCCCACACCATCACACCTCCTCCTCCATGCTTCACGGTGGGAACCAGGCATGTAGAGTCCATTCGTTCACCTTTTCTGCGTCGCACAAAGACACGGTGGTTGGAACCAAAGATCTCAAATTCGGACTCATCAGACCAAAGCACAGATTTCCACAGGTCTAATGTCCATTCCTTGTGTTCTTTAGCCCAAACAAGTCTCTTCTGCTTGTTGCCTGTCCTTAGCAGTGGTTTCCTAGCAGCTATTTTACCATGAAGGCCTGCTGTACACAGTCTCCTCTTAACAGTTGTTGTAGAGATGTGTCTGCTGCTAGAACTCTGTGTGGCATTGACCTGGTCTCTAATCTGAGCTGCTGTTAACCTGCGATTTCTGAGGCTGGTGACTCAGATGAACTTATCCTCCGCAGCAGAGGTGACTCTTGGTCTTCCTTTCCTGGGGGCGGTCCTCATGTGAGCCAGTTTCTTTGTAGCACTTGATGGTTTTGGCCACTGCACTTGGGGACATTTTCAAAGTTTTCCCAATTTTTCGGACTGACTGACCTTCATTTCTTAAAGTAATGATGGCCACTCGTTTTTCTTTACTTAGCTGCTTTTTTCTTGCCATAATACAAATTCTAACACTCCATTCAGTAGGACTATCAGCTGTGTTTCCACCTGACTTCTGAACAACACAACTGATGGTCCCAACCCCATTTATAAGGCAAGAAATCCCACTTATTAAACCTGAGAGGGCACACCTGTGAAGTGAAAACCATTTCAGGTGACTACCTCTTGAAGCTCATCAAGAGAATGCCAAGAATGTGCAAATCAGTAATCAAAGCAAAAGGTGGCTACTTTGAAGAACCTAGAATATAAGACATATTTTCAGTTGTTTCACACTTTTTTGTTAAGTATATAATTCCACATGTGTTAATTCATAGTTTTGATGCCTTCAGTGTGAATCTACAATTTTTATAGTCATGAAAATACAGAAAACTCTTGGAATGAGAAGGTGTGTCCAAACTTTTGGTCTGTACTGTATATAGCGGTCGGGGAACCAGGCTTTCTCCGACCGCTATCATAATGGTCCGGGGCCCGGCCATCTCCAGCTGGATGCGGGCTCCGTAACCTGTCGGGTCCGTTCGCGGTCGCATCCCCTGCGACCGCAATTGTTACTGGCTTGTGGGGTTCGCGGTAGCGGCTGCCACAGAGCTCCGGGGCCCCTAATGTCCCGGGCCCTGTGGCAGCCGCTACCGCTGCTACCCCGATAGTTACGCCCCTGCTGCTATTAGCCAATTAGATTTTTTTGGCCAATAGCAGCAATCACCGTTGCACGAGGCTGGGGTGGGCAGTTGTGGATGGGTGGTTTTGTGCACAATTCTCCACCTGACAGGGTGCCTGGATTATCTCTTGTCGTGGACCAGTAAACGCTGTGCTGTACTATTACAGTGGGTTGCACGAAGTCACTAGCTGTAGTGCCGTAATGGTACGCCATGCGTCGTTAAGGGGTAAAAAAGCAGCGGGAACTCAGTAGGGCCCCCTGAAGGTGCGGGGCCCACCAAGGTATTCACCAGGACCCCTGATGGGCCAGTCCAAGCCTTGTGTAGAGGGTATGCAAAATTTGCTGTTAAATGCAACCTACACAAAAGAGAGGGCACCAGTCAGACACTACCTGTATGTGAAAAAACACACTGTACAAACACTGTAACAAAAAGTGAATTGGCACTGAAAGAGTGACTGCCAGTCAGACTTTGTATAAAAATACACATTGCAGTGTAGTGTATGATCTCTGCCTCTATCTGTCTAATTTAATCTATCTAATAGATTCTCCTCTCTCTATCTGTATTACAGAAATGTTTGATGTTTTTCTACAATTCCTGCTAGCTGACATCTTTTCTTGCTATCATTTCCAAAAAATGATTCCTATCTGTGCATAATCTTGTATAATACCTAAGACATCATCACTGTGAACTCTGCACCCACCTCTCATGATTGGCTAAGGCTTGGTTCACACTTGCACTTGCTCCACGTCGGAGTTTTCTCTCTGCTGATTTCCAGCAGAATCTGCGGCGGAGTCAGACGAACATGTGAACCTAGCCTAAGAGGATGTCAAGTGATGATGGCAAAAGCCCACCTAGGCCGCAGATCATTTCTCTGCTGTTCTTTGTCATCTTTTACGTGGTGATAGCCATCTTTGCTGCTTAACACAAAATGAATTGCATAACTTTCAGTTTTGTTACAAACTGTAACTTTTGGGAAATTTGGATCAAATCTAGTTAATTACAAACCAGTTTTCCCATCTCTAGTTGTCACCCTACGTGATGACCATTCAGCTGAGCAGTGTTTTTACACATGACTTTCCAGTACCATTTTAGCTCGCTTGGTAACCAGCCTAAAGCAGGTACTAAAAAGTACATGGTACAAGGTACTTTGCAATACCTTTTGCAGTGGAAAAAACAACAAAAGCGGCCCAAAGTAAGCTGAGGCAGTCTTTTCTGTGCAGTGAAATAAAGCTTCTGCAAGCTTCCAGTGCCATTTATGAGATGAAACCTGAATTCTGATTAGTGAGCAGCATATTACAGTGCATCGGTTTTTTTCCTGCACAGCAATTTCCATTATCATTATTATCCATGACTGATAAAGTTTATGTTTTTCTGATATTTGTCCCTTTTTAAAAAAAAAAATTAAAAAAAAATCTATAATTAGACTAAATTAATATGAGTATTGGGTGTGGTCCTTCTGCTGCTCACTAAGGACAAGACAGATAAGTGACTCAGCCGATCAGCTACATCTGCGTCCTTTTTTCCTGTCTTATCATATGTACACACTGTTCTCTTTCCTGACAGTCACAGTGTTTCCTTCATGTGTTGACCATTAACAGACAGAGTATATGGACTACCCTTTTAAGGGGTATGTCCATCGAACAAACATAAATCCCCTTTAATATGTCCACACCATCTTGTGACACAGGTGAGTCAAACTTAGGCTAAGGCCCCATGTAGTGTCCCGCAGCAAAAAAGCACTGCAGGACCTGCACCTGCAGACTGTCTGGTACAATTATACCTATAGGGAAACTGCCGGGGTTTCTGTAGGTACTGTATAATCGACATGCTTCGATTTCCAAAACCACAACGGTTTTGGAAATTGCAGCGTGTCCACTGCGCGTATTTTACCGCAAAGTGGGGATGGGATTCGCTGTTACTGTAAAACAGCGTGTTTTTTTCTGAAGCGTCTCTGCCAAGGGTAAAACGCGGCATTTGCGCCACGTGGGGCCCTGGCCTTAAACTGCTACATAAGACTACAGTAAGATTGGTCTACTTGTCACCAGAAAATGACCTAACATGCTTTATGTTGAACATATTTTTGAATTTTTTATTTTCCATGTCACTATATTTACTTTTTTTAAGTAATATACCCTCCAAATTTTATTTCTTCCACTAAGATAACCTAATAATAGACTGATACCTGCCAATTCTGTAAGGGTTTTCCTTGCAGCAGTCACCACAGTATTACAACACAGGATAACACAACATAACAAGCCATTGCAACTACTACTGTCAATAGATGATGTCACATCTCATCTACTCCCTTCCCTGTACAGAGCATGCCTAGAATTTTCCCATAGATCTCAATCCTTATATCTCCGACCTAATCTCCTGCTACCTGCCCACACGTAACTTCCGATCCTTCAAAGACCTCCTACTCCGCTCTTCTCTTATCCGCTCTTCACACAACCGCCTCCAACACTTCTCCCGTGCATCCCCCATACTCTGGAACTCACTACCAAGACACATAAGACTGTCCCCCACAGTCACAAGCTTCAAGAAGGCCCTGAAGACTCACCTATTCAGGAAGGCCTACAACCTCCAATAACACTACTGTCACCACACCACCACCTGAACAGCCTCTACCCCCACCTTCTGTCTCTATCCCTCTTCCCTCATAGATTGTAAGCCCTTGCGGGCAGGGCCCTCTATCCCACTGTCCCAGTTGGTCACTGTTAGTATTATCTGTTTTGTATATCTTGTGTACCGTATGTAAGCCCCCAATTTACATTAATAATTGATGGTGCAGGGTCAGTGAGTCTTAAACAAACTTACTGGCACTCTCTCTCTAAACATTTTGTGTGGCAGTGACACCATGCCCGCTCTATCTCCTCTGCTTTATGCTAAGGGGGAGGTGCTGTAGTGGAGTGGCTGCATCTGCGAGAGCGAGCAGGGGTGGCACCTGATGTCTGGTCACGTAGGTAGCCCACAGCATAGTAGCGACCTGGAGGCGGGACCCAGGAGGCAGGAGGCGGGACTCTGGAGCTAGTGAGCAGATTTTGCCCTGCTGTGGCGGGAGGTAGCGGGGCACTTGTCCAGGATGGTTGGGAGCTAGGTTATGCCTATTCTCAGTCTCCATGACATAACCTAGCACTGGAAGCACTGACTGTAACTAGGGCTTATTTTTGGAGTAGGGCTATATTTCAAGCCTACTCCAAAAACACTGCAAAATCAATCTAGGGCTTATTTTCAGAGTAGGGCTTATTTTTGGAAAAACAGGGTAGGAGGGGCTAGGAGGGGGGTTTTCCTGACTGTGTCTGGACAAATGGACATGACCATATATGGTATAGTCAGAAACAGAATTGTATACAGTAATACAGAGTGATCAGTAACATGTTCTATTACAATCAGCAGTGTCTGCACTCCCTATAACTATACTCTCCCTGCCATTGGTGCTCCATCTATGCTGGAATGCCTTTAGGAAATAAATACTCTTGTTAATAATGGATGAGTTCATAGCTAATGATTCTGGTGACTATGATACATTTCACTATATCTGGTGCCCTTAGATGTTGTTTTAAGAATCTGCTGAGTACCAGAATAGTGTGAATTTGACTCCAGAGATGTCTCAGACAGCAAACTAGCATGTCCTGTTCTATCCTTCAATCAACCACATCTTTACCATTATTTGTTCTTTCCCAAGCAAGTCATACATGCCTCCCTTGTGCTTCTCTGGGGCGATCCTCTGGGCTTTTCCTTTTCCACCTACAGACACTCCATTCTACCCTCTGTACCCTCGTTTTAAATGGGGATCCCACCCGAGCTTTATTTGTGTTATAGTACAGAGGTCCACAGAAAGTTGTGGCTGTGACAATGTCCTGTGAACTTAAAGGGGTTATCTGGGCTTAATTTTTATGGGCTATCCTCAAGATAGGCCATAGATATATGATCGATAGGGGGCCAACACCCGCATCTGTACGGAGTCACTTCTGTAGACAATACGGGGCCAGAAGCAGAAAGCTCAGATCGCTGTCTAGCGGCCCAAGGCCTTCACTGCAGCTCAGCTCAGCTGCAGTGAAGGCGCCGGTCCACTAGACAACGTACAGAGCCTTCTGCTTCCGGCCCCATATTGTGTACTGGAAGGGCATCGGGGGCGGCCCCATCCAGATGATCGTTATGATGATCATTTCTTTCAATATCGACCCTGTATCAATCATATATTTATGGACTATTCTGAAGATGGGCCATAAAAAACATAAGCCCGGACAACTCGGCATGAACATTTACTGACACTGATACATTGTAACAAACTATCAGAACAGAAGTGCATGGAATCATGAGACAAACACAGAGATACCAAAAATGCAAAATAATGATGATAACAATGATAATAAAATATTTCCTGGAGGCCAGGTATATTACTATACACAGCAAATAAAAATAAGATAAGTCATATTTTATATTTAAACCCCAGGAATGATGTGTATCATATGTCATATCCAGAAGGCTTCTCTTTTAAGAAAAGCCCTCCTTCAATTGCCATGTCTATGTGCTCTTTCAATACATATGCTGCTTGAATTTTATTTTTTTCTATAAAGCTATTGGAATATATTTTTAAGGTTGGTTTTGCATCTGGGAGCCAACCGTGTTTGCCCTCACACCTCTTTGCTAAGTCAAATACCAATTGCACATGGAGAGCAAAATTATTGGCATAGACCATGCCCCTTTCTATTGAATGACAAAAAAGCCTCCTTTAGGCTAAGGCCCAATATAGCAGGCCAAAGCCACAAAGTGATGCAGGAAAAAACCTGGCGGAAACTGTTGTGGTTTTTCCCACAGCACTTTTTACAGAAAGTTCACAGAGTTTTCCTCTGCAAACTTTCTGCTTCAATTATACCTATAGAGAAAAAGCCAGTGTTTCCGTAGGTATAATTGACATGCTGTGATTTACAAAAACACAGCATTTTTTGAAATCGCAGCATGTCCACTGCGGATATTTTTCTGAAATGTGTGGATGGGATTAGTCAGAATCTCATCCACTTTGCAGGTACTATAAAATGCTACATTTATGCTACGTGGGGCCCCCGGCCTTACATGGCCCCTCTTCACTCAATCAGTTTTATGGATAAAAAAAAATGATGCCCAGAAGTCTGAACCAAAAATCTTTGAATCCAAAATTATTTCAGACCACAAGAATATTAAGATCCCAGGTTCCTCACTGCTGCTAAGCTGAAAGAAGCACTCCAGTGGAGGCATTTTTTCCATTGCTCGTAGGGGTGAAGGCTCTCCACCATGACACCAGGGGAAGCCGGTCCTATGATAATCAGTTGCCCAGGAGTTACAGTCTATGGACAGAGACGAACAGTAGAGTCTGGGAGCATAAAGAGGTGCTTTGCTGTGTTTCATACTACATGAGAAAACCCAAAGAGCAAGTACTTTGGAGGAGAGCTGCATTCAGCAAGAGGACTGCAAGGTAGTCACACTATTGCTTGAAAGTTGATTATGCTTAACCCCTTCCCGCTGGTGACATTTTTTGATTTTCGTTTTTGACTCCCCCCCCTTCCAAACCCAATAACTTTTTTTATTTTTCCATTCTCAGAGTCATATGATGTCTTAATGTTTGCGGGGCAATTTTTTTTTCATGATGCTACCATTTATTATTCTGTACAATGTACTGGGAAGCTGGAATAAAATTCAGAATGGGGTGGATTTGAAGAAAAAGTGCATTTGTGCAACTTTCTTACGGGTTTCATTTTTACAGCGTTCACTCTACAGCCAAAATGAGATATCATCTGTATTCTATGTGTCGGTACGAGTCCGGGGATACCAAATTTATATGGTTTTATTTACATTTTAACACCTTAACAAAAATCCCAAACTGGGCAAAAATATTTTTTTTATAGAAGTCACCATATACTGACACAGAATATGCATAGGTCGTCTTTTTTTGCAGGACCAGGTGTACTTTTTAGTTATACCATTTTGGGGAATTACTATTGCTTTGATCACTTTTTATTCAAATTTTTATCAGAGGCAAAACAACGAAAAAATGGCAGTTTGGCACTTTTGATTTTTATAGATTTGTAGACCGGGTGTTTTCGAACACAGGGATACCTAATGTGTATGTTTCACAGTATTTACTTTTATATTTGTTCTAGGGAAAAGGGGGTGATTTAAAGTTTTAATTTTTTTTTTTTGTTTTCACTTTTTATTTATTTTTTGCATTTATTAGACCCCCTAAGGGTCTTGAACCCCAGGGGGTCTGATCACTAATGCAATGCATTACAATGCATTACAAAAAAATGGCACTTCTATTGCAGACTAAATAGAGTAGCCTTCAATAGAAGTTAATGAAAGACAGGCCTGGGAACCTTCACAAAGATACCGGTTGTCATAGCCGGCAAAATGGCGGCGCCCGCGCACTGCCGGTAAAATGGCACCTCGGTCAGCTTTGACCGAGGTGCCAGAGGGATTAATACGCGTATAATACAGCAGAAACCCAGCGGCTATGGCGCCCTATATGGGACAGTGTCTGTAAACTCTTGCGGAATATGATGGCGCTATACAAGTAAGCAAAATAAATAAATTAAATAAAGTGTGCCATTGCAAATGCGATACCAACTGTGCCCTGGGAGTCCAAGAGCTAAACTGCAAGGAGATTTCAAGGAGACCCCACAGACTACATCTGGGAGAGGAGGCAGCCTACGTGCTGCAAGTTACTTCCTGTTTGTTTAGATTGCAAGTTTTACCAATTTCCTGATGTCACTAAAGATGTTCAAGTAAAAAGTTGCAAAAAGCAGCTGCTTGTAAACGCAGTCTGTTGCTACTGCAGATGGGCAAACTGTTTCATTCCGTTCTTGGTTCAACCCAAACATTCCAAATTGTTTGGTTTTTAAGAAATGGAGATTTGCATGACACGGACAAACTAAAATGGTCTCCGTGTCATGCATTGTTTTAAATTTTTATACTCTTCAGACCATAGAGTGTAATAGGTGGAGGCCCAGGGTAGGTGAAAAAGAATAAAAAAAAAAAAAAAAAACAACTACTCACCTTCCCTCAACTCTTTTGGGCTTCCAAAGCGTCTTCTGGCGCTTTCCTGGTAACATCATGTGCCCAGGGTCACCTCTGAGGCCTGTGATTGGGCCACAGCGGTCACATAGGCATGCCAAGTGTCATGACATGATAACACTCGGCATGCCCATGTGACTGCTGAGGTCCCATCACAGCTGACCCTTAGCGCATGATGTCACTGAGGAGACCATGACACCAATAGAAGTGAAAGAGTGTTTCAGAAATATCATAGCACATTTAGCTATGCTATTTCTGTAACCATTTAACTACAGAAACAGTGTAGCTTAGCTGTGCTGTGATGTTATTATAACTCCCATTAATCTCTATGGAAGATATGAAAAAAGCACAAAGCAGTGGCGAAAAGATATTTTCATAAATCCTGCCCTAGTCTTTGGGGTTTGCATCCAGAAATTCCCATCTCAGCCATGATAGTAGTAAATTGTACAAATAACCACACAAGTAAATTACTTACCCATAATGTAATAAACCTCAGAGAAACTAAAATGGATGCCGCCACATGCAGTGTGCAGGAAAAATACAGAAGAGACACGTGTCTTATGAGTCACTATGATGTTCTGGCACCACCTGATATCAGCTGAAAGACTCTCAGCTAATAGTTAGTGGTAGGTGGACACCTTACAGTGCTGATGTCAGGTACACTATATAAGGTGCTGTGCAGTGGCGTAACTAGGAATGGCTGGGCCCCAAGTAAACATTTGACATGGGACCCCCCCTCCCCGAACCGCTGCCCCCAATCCCCCCCCCCCGGACCGCCCCCTCCACCCCCCCCCAAAAAAAAAAAACGCATTCCTGCGCACACTATTATGTGCCATAGTGGCTCCTGCACACAGTATCATGCCCCATAGTGGCCCCTGCACACAGTATCATGCCCCATAGTGGCCCCTGCACACAGTATCATGCCCCATAGTGGCCCCTGCACACAGTATCATGTCCCATAGTGGCCCCTGCACACAGTATCATGTCCCATAGTGGCCCCTGCACACAGTATCATGTCCCATAGTGGCCCCTGCACACAGTATCATGTCCCATAGTGGCTCCTGCACACAGTATCATGTCCCATAGTGGCCCCTGCACACAGTATCATGCCCCATAGTGGCCCCTGCACACAGTATTATATCCCATAGTGGCCCCTGCACACAGTATCATGCCCCATAGTGGCCCCTGCACACAGTATTATATCCCATAGTGGCCCCTGCACACAGTATTATATCCCATAGTGGCCCCTGAACACAGTATTATTCCCCATAGTGGCCCCTGCACTGAGTATTTTGCCCCATAGTGGCCCCTGCACTGAGTATTTTGCCCCATAGTGGCCCCTGCACACACTATTATATGCCCCATTGTGGACCACCCATGAACAATTATTAGACCCCAGAGTACAATGATCGGAGACCCAGGGGAGGATACAAACAAAAAAAAACAACATTGCTTATCTGTTCCTTGCTCCAGTCCACTCCTTGCTACTTCGGCCTTCTTCAAAGTTGGACCAGGCCGGCGTCACGTGATGCGGGCAGGCGTCGTGATGCAAAATGACGTTCGCTGACGTCTGGGACGTCACCAAACAGGCCCGAAGCCTGGAGAAGCGCAGGAGAGGTAAGTACATTGTTTTTTCTATTCAATCAGTTTTATTAAGATTTTTATAAGGTAATGTTACAACATTCAAGAAAGCATTATCGGATACTCTACTGAAGTAGGTATACGTCAAAATAAACATAGAATAAACAGGGTACTTATATGCAAGGAGATATGTTAGATATCTAAGAGTTGTTGGGTTATTAGGATAGAATAAGGAGGTTTATACGGATATAAAACAAGAGGTGTCAGTAATATTAGTTATGATCTTCCAAGGGCGGCACAACCGGATTTACGGCTCCTCAATGTCCACGGAAGCCAGTTCTTTTGGAACTGGCTGTCCCCAAAAATGCCATGGGAAAGAATTCTTTCATGCTGGTAGGTCAGTTCCACCATGTTCACCAGGTCTCCTCTGGATGGGATGTTAGCAGACTTCCAGTTGCGTAGAAGCGCCAATGACGCTGACAGTAAGGCATGTCCAATCAACACTCTATGTGTCGCTGGGAAAGAGTCGATCTGCAGGAATAAGAGTGCCAAAGCTGGTGAGGGGGGGTATGGAGTATCCCACTAGAGAAGAGATCCACCGGAAGACGTCTCGCCAATATGGCACCACTTGGGGGCATGTCCACAATAAATGGAGTAGAGCTCCTTTTTCACCACATCCCCTCCAACAGGAGTTCGAAGTCTGTGGAAATATTCGGTGAAGTCGCTCTGGGGTATAATACCAGTGGAGGAGAATTTTGACAGTGGTTTCATAGTGAGTCGCACATTGGAAGGTCTTCTTCGCGAAGGCTAACGCTTTCTGCCATTGTATGACCGAGTATTGTTGATGGAGTTGCGTTTCCCAGCTGAGTATTGGAGTAGATTTGACCAGACGGTCTTTAGAGCCTATAGTGTTGTAGATGGAGCTGAGAGTCTTGGTGGCTGGATTGGGAATTTTGAGGAGGTCCAACAGAGATTTATTATACAGAATTTGTTTGTTGTGGTTGGAGGATAGGAAGTGCTTGATTCTCAGGTATGTAAAGAAGCAAGTGGAGGGTAGGGAGAAAGTGGATTGCAGAGACTGGAATGGGATCAATGATTCCTCACTCCACATCTGTGAGATGGAGGTGATGCCCGACGTTTTCCAGATGGATAAGTTGAGATCTGGAATTGCTAACTCCAAGAATTCAATCGGGGCCCTTTTAACGTTTAGTGACTGCTTCTTTCCTGTAGAGTGGTGGATATGTCGCCAGCTGTCTGTAAGGTGTTTTAGAATTGGTGACGTGAGCGAAGGTGCCACCTCCGTCCATAGGGAGTAGAGAAGCCAAGATTTGAGGCTGTGTTGTGGTATCATATAAGATTCGATACGTATCCAGGATTTGTGGGCGTTGTTGTGCCACCAGTCCTTTAGAGTAGAAATGTGAGAGGCCATATAATAATCATAGATGTTTGGTACTCCCAAACTTCCCACTCCCCGTTTCCTGTGCATAATAGAAGATGGGAGTCTTGGTTTCTTGGAATTCCAGATAAGCTTGTTGAGCATAGCGTTGGTTTTCTGGAGGAATATAGGAGGGGGAGCTACAGGAATAGTTCTGAATAAGTATAGGATTTTTGGAAGCAGCATCATTTGAAAGGCAGATATCCTGCCTAGCCATGACAGGGTATGTTTTGAGTAAGATTGAAACTCTTTCTCGAGATCCATCAGACGATACATGTAATTGGCTTTGGCCATTTGTGTAATAGAGGAAGTGATCTTTATTCCCAGGTAATCCAAATCTGTCGACCTCCAATCATAAGGAAATTCCTCCTTGATCTGTTGCAGAAGTGGATTGGGGACGCCCAAAGGGAGAATTTGTGTTTTAGATTCGTTAATTTTATAAAAGGAGAGGGCTCCATATTCTTTGAGAATTCCGATAGCAGCTGACAGAGAGGTTTCTGGGTGAGTCAGGGACAATATGATGTCATCCGCGTAGAGGGAGATGAGATGCGATGAATCCAAGATTTCCACTCCCTGAACTCTGTCGCTTTGCCTCAGGGTCTGCGCCAACGGCTCAATGGTGAGTATAAAAATCAAAGGAGACAGGGGGCATCCCTGTCTCGTTCCATTCCTTATATTAAAGCTATCCGACAGTGTACCGTTGGTAAACACTCTGGCCGATGGAGAGGAATACAGATTGGATATAGCAGTGAGGATAGGGCCGGAGAATCGCATTCCCTGCAGGACAGAAAAGGCGAAGGACCAGTTAATCCGGTCAAACGCCTTCTCCGCATCCAAGGCGACCATCAGTGCCGGAGTCCTCCTGCGTTCCAGCAGATCTATCAGATGAAGGACACGTCTGGTGTTATCTGGAGCTTGGCGGCCCTTGACGAAGCCCACCTGATCCGCGCCAACCAAATCTGGGAGAATGGGAGCCAGTCGAGCTGCTAAGATCTTCGCATAGAGCTTGAGGTCCGAGTTTAGCAGCGAGATTGGCCTGAAATTCTGCGGTACATCAGCTGGTTTGCCCGGCTTAGGAAGGGTAATAATTAATGCCGCCAGGGATTCGCGTGGAAGCGGAGCACCTGACTTAGCGTGGTTGAAGAAGTTCATGAGGTATGGGGCGAGTATTTGTTGAAAGTAAATTAGATACTCATTAGAGAATCCATCCGACCCCGGGGATTTGCTCTTAGGTAAGGACTGTATGGTTTTCAGTACCTCTGGGAGAGTAATAGGGGCGTTTAGGGCCAAGAGGTGATCGTCTGTCAGGCCTGGTAACTTTAGGTTGCCCAAGAAGCCGGACACCAAGGTGGAATGATCTTGCGGGAGAGGAGTATGCTCCTGTAGATTATAGAGCTATGCGTAATAATCTTTAAAGGAATTGGCGATGTCTCTCGGGTCTGTTAATTGCACTTTGGTTATAGGATGCTTGATGTATGGGATCCTTGATTTAGCTGCTCTTGCTCGTAGTTGTCTAGCCAACAATCTGCCAGCTTTGTTGCTTTGGGAGTAAAATCGAGCTTTAGATTTTTTCAGAGCTTTTTCGTAATCTTGTAGCAAAAGCAGTCGTAGATGCTGTCTAGCCTGGCTAAGTTGTTCCGAAGTAATCGGATTAGGGTTACTTTTGATTGCAGCTTCCACAGTACGAAGTGTAGACATTGCCTCCTTAATTGCTTTCTGGCGTTCTTTTTTATTCCCATGTGCTATTTTTATAAGTGTGCCACGGATGTACGCTTTATGAGCATTCCAGAGAGTATAGGGGTCATCGGTAGAGGTGGAATTTGTCTGGAAATAATCCTGGAGGTCTTTTTCTATTATCGGGCGATAATTAGGATGACTCATGAGGTAGGTGTTATTTCTCCAGAGTCTAGTAGCGGAAGGTGGTGTCTTTTCTTCTATAGTGAGAGTGATGGCTGCGTGGTCAGACCAAGTGATTGATTCAGTTGTAGATTTCCTGGAACTCATCAGGGTTGGAAGGTCTACCAAGAACATGTCGATGAAGGAATAGGAGCATGATGTGCGCGCCATATATCATGTAGATTCTCGTTATGCGGAAATTGCCGCAGGCAGGAGGTGCTCTCCCTACTGGGGTTGGTCAAATCCAGAGAAGGGTCCATTATGTTGTTAAAGTCTCCACAAATTATTAATGCACCTTGTTGGATGTCCTGAATTTGTCGTCGGACTTTATGCAGAAATGCCAGGGTCTTCCGGTGTGGAGCGTAGACATTGACTATTGTAAAGGGGGCATTGTTGAGGAGGCAAGCAATGATGAGGAATCTGCCTTGGGGGTCTGCTCTTTGGGCTGTCAAGGAGAATGCCACGGAGTCTCTGAAGGCGACAAAGACTCCACGTTTTTTTGATCGGTGGTGTGCATGACAGATTACAGGGAAGGAGGGATGTTTTAACCTGAAGGCATCCTTTTGTAGAAGGTGAGTTTCTTGTGCACAAAGCATGTCTGCAGAAAGTGAGAGAGCCTCCTTCCAGATGTACGTACGCTTCTGCGGGCTATTGAGGCCGCGGACATTGAGAGAGGCCAACTTAAGCACCATATTGTCACTGTAAAGTGAGAACGTCCGGAGTGCGTCGGAACCACAGGAGAAGGGTAGGCAGTGTCGCAGATGAGAAGATCAGAAAACAAAATGAATGAACAAACGGTTCAGGAACTAATACAGGTTGACTGTATGTTTGGGGGTATCTATTAGAGGCTTGCCGGTTAAGCCACTAGAGCAAAGGGGGGTCATGCACCTAAGTATAGAGGTGTAGCCATTCTGGGAAATCATTTATGGTTTGTAGGAGATCGTCGTCCTGCAGTTGAAGGGTGGGAGGCACTTGCTGTATCTTGAGGAGATGTTACTGGTATCTTCCAGGTCGATAGCAACGCCTTACCCTGGTTCAGGTTATGGATGGTGAAGGTGGTCCCTTCTTTCAGGATGATCAAATTCACAGGAAATCCCCATCTGTATTGGATTTTATTTTTTCGGAGCGTTGTCGTGACCGGAAGCAATTCCCTGCGGAGGCGTAGGGTTGTAGCTGAGAGGTCCGTGTAGAGCTGTACATCTCTGAATTTGGGAGGCCAAGATTTCTGCTTGCGAGCTGCTTCTAATAATTTTTCTTTTACATGAAAGAAGTGAAATCTAGCCAATACGTCTCTTGGGATCTCATCTCCTAGATGTCTGGGGCGAGGAAGCCTATGCGCTCTGTCGATAATGATATCCGTGGTTGAGGAGTCGGGCAGTAAAAATTTGATATATTCCTGTAGATATGGAAACAGATCAGCTGTTTGAACCTGTTCTGAAATGCCTCTGAATTTGATGTTGTTTCTACGGGACCAGTCTTCCATATCAGCCATCTTCGCCTTGAGGTTTTCAACGTCGTCTTCAAGGTCATTGTGTGCATCAATAATTTTGTTGTGTGACGTAGCTAGGTCGCCCATCTTAGTTTCAATATGCGTTACTCGCTTATCCAATGCACTGACCGAGGACTGAAGAGGCTGAAGCAGCTGTGTAAAGTCCGCTTGAAGAGAGCTGTGGAGGGCCAAGAGCATGTCTCTCAGAGTATGCTCAGAGGCGGGTCCGCTAGTGGTTGGGAAGCCGTCTAGGCCAATCGGTGGGGCGGATGTAGGGGCCTCAGAAGAAGGTTGGTCTTTGGAATAATCTAGGTCTCCAGGGAGTTCCATTCGAGGCTTCTGTTTAAGTGGGCTTGTATTCGGAGACAGTGACTGTCGCAGAAGAGAGCTCCGCTCCTTGGAGGATTGAGCTGATGTACAGTGGTTTTGCTGTATTGCATATCGGATGTCATCAGGGGTGGGAGGAAGATGGAGATCCATCAATTCTTCGGCGTGGTTAGAGTCTGCCCCCCCTATGATTGTCGCAGTACTTCCTGCAGCAGTCATGGGCGTTGTGGGTAGGAGCTCTATTTGGTCGGTGGGTGGAAGGCCCGGTTCTCCGCCTACGCCACGGTCCCACTCAAAATAATTAGTCAGGTTATTGTCTGGTTTTTTGTTGGGTTTCCTACCCTTCACCATATTGGCAAGTATTTGTCTCCAATAGATTCAACGTTTAAAGGTAAGATATACCAGAGCAGGCTATTTGTCGCTAATAGTTGCTAGAAGGTGCACTAAATCCCCAAAACTAGGTTGCCATCACCCAGAAGGTAGGAACCAATGAGAATTCTGTGGGAAGGATGCGAGCTACAGCTCGGTGATATTGCCGCCAGAGATTGAGATGTGTAGGCCTGTATGGGGCAAGGATCTTGCAGGGTAGCAGTGCCAGTGAGGGTCCGTTCAGGGCCTAGTTATGGCTAGGTGGAAGGGAAGGCAGAGGACCAGGTCGGGGGTCTCCTTAATGCCTATTGAAGGCCTCAGTACTCGCCCTCCCCTTGCTGTCTGCAGTAGATCTCCTACCTGGGAGCCGAGTCACAGATCTGGGACAAGCGGTGTCACCCAGGGATGTAGGCTGCCTCCGCTGAGTGTCTGGATCTGATGTGTCTAGCTGCAGGCCTCAGTGCGGTGTCTGCCGCTCCAAGCGAGTCGCCGCTCCGCACGGCGACCCACACCACACGGAGGTATCACCGCCGCTGCCCTCCGATCCTGCAGAGAAGCAGCGTCGGCAGCGGCAGAGGAAGCAGGGAAGAACGCGGAGGACCGCGGCGTCCGGGCCGGCCGGTATGTTAGTCGAGGCGCGGAGCAGATGGTGAGTCAGGAGCCCGGCGCTTTCCTCACCAAGATGGCGGGCGGTAAGGTAGGCCTCAAATCCCCTGTGCTGCTCTCCCCCGCAAAAGTGCCCTCCAAACTGCCACCGGAGCGTACCCTAAGGTGCAGGGGAAAGCCCGGAGGCAGGGGTAAGATGTTTGAGACTGGGATGTTGGGATGATCAGCTGGATTACGAAGATGCCAGCAGGAGCTCATAGAGATGCGGCCATTCACTTCGCCAGCTAGCCACGCCCCCCAAGTACATTGTTTTTTATGTTCCCTCACCAACTCTGGGCCTCCGATTATTATACTCCGGGGTCTTTTCAAAGACCTCGGAGTATGATGATAGCAGAGATTGTGGGGTTCGGCCCGTAATGTCCTGGGCCCTGTGGCAGCTGCTACCGCTGCTACCCCGGTAGTTACGCCCCTGGTGCTGTGGACTGGAACACGAGGCATTTCAGTGATGGTGGATGTAGGGATGGGTCTGTTATTCATCTCATTGCATGATACAGAGCACTGAGTGCTGCAAAGCTTGCAAATTGCAATAGTACTATAGACAATCTTAGGTGTAGGAGAATTACAACACAGTTTAGTCAGATTTAATACATTACAGGAAGATTAGTGATAGAAATCACATATAGGAGTGAGGGAGAATATCGGTGCTGTGTGAGCCAGACTGCAAGAGTAATACAGACAGGAAAAGCACAGTTAATCCTTTCATTGCCAATAATCTAATTTTGTCTAAGTATGTTTTGCAGTAGAGCAGTTTGATCTGTTTTTAGTGACAGTTCAGTTCACTCTCATTTGTGAAGTTAGTGTTTCATTTATTGATATATCAGCTATAGAAGCTAGTTGTTAAAAGTTCAAGCAAACTGACATAAAGAGATCAATAGCTTGCAATAAATTGGACGTGTCGGCCCAGTTGGGCCTTCCTCAGCATATTTCTGCTTAAATTTGATGAAATGTGCCTCAGCTTTCAGCGCCAACCTGACGTCTGTGTTTTGAGCAGCAAAATGGTAGTGGTAACAGTCCAGAAAAGCAACAAGGCCAGGTGCTAGTTCCACTGCGTTTGTGCAGGGCCCATTCACCACCTCTGGATCCTCCTGTCTGGACCGTTTACCTATCACATTTTTCACAAGTGCAAGGCGTTGCTTCCACTCCTCCTCCCCTTCCTCATTTCATGGGTGTAAACCTATGGGCAATATTGCCAGTGACAAAGGCACTGCAGTTTGGTCGAATAACACATTGTCCCTGTATAGTACATCTGCTGAATCTGGTGATGGTCTTCCCTTCCTAATCTTTGACATTCCAACTCGGTGGTGTATGAGCAACAGAAGGCGATGAACAATTACTGCATGAAGCAGACCATGGAGCAATGTATGATTTTGAGATCTGTCATTGGAGGCTCATGAGGAAAGTATGTCGGCTTCTCATGCCCTTTGACGAGGCCACCAAATTTGTCAACAGGGACAACTGCAGCATCACTGATGTGATCCCTTTATTATATATCTTACAGGAAACACTTGCATTCATGCCACGAGGGACAGAACAACTTCCACCTCTTAGTCAACATCATCGCCCTGGGTTGATGGAGGAGGATTTGGGTCTGGGTCATTATGGTGGAGGAAATGGGACTCCTAGACTGAAGGAGGAGGAGGAATACTTTCCTTTGGATGCAGAGGGGGCCCTTGATATGTCACAGGCACAGTCAGGGAAGGAGGCTGACCCTTATTTGTTTCAAGATGATGATGATTTTGACAATGACCATGGCAGGCCCCTGGGTCCATGCAGATGCTGGCAAGCATGGTAGGCTGTATGTCCACTGCTTACACAGTGACAAGCGTATTATTCACACCAACCATGGGGAAGAGTACTGGATGGCAGTACTCTTAGACCCTCATTATTAAGGCAAAATGGGGAAATTCTACCCTGCCTCCCAAAGGGAAGAAAAATTGGAATATTATAAGGATAGGCTGTATATCCAGCTTACTGCAGCATTTAGAGAGACCACTGCGAGTCCAACACATACCCAGGTTGCCTCTTCCCGATCCCAGTCCACGTCACTCAGCCAACGCTCCACCTCCTCTGCCAGCGTCACAGCTACAAGTGTCAGGAGTAAAAGCAGCAGCATCAGCAGCCAGTACAGTATCTGGAACATGATGAACCAGAAATTTTTCAGCTCGCAGCGCCAACCAGAGTCACAACAGGCAACCCATTGGCTGCACCAGCAGGTACAGTCATACCTAGAGTGCACCTATATTTGAACAGATAACTGTGACGCCCATAGGTTGCGTCACAGTTATCAATAGGTTAGAGCAGTGGAGGAAGTTGCCTCAGTTTGCCATGGGAGTTTTATCTTGTCCAGCCTCAACCATAATGGTCGGTGTTCAGTGCTGCCGGTGGCATTGTAACACCTAGAAAGATGACACTGCCCACAGCTAGCGCAGAAAAAAATACTTTTGTCAAAATTAATCAGTCATGGATCCACGGATTTTCACACATTTCCAGCTAATGCCTCTGACTAGAGCAGCAATTGTCTCCCATGTCCATTTACTTTACTGCTGATGCTGCCTACTACTCCTAAAGAGCCAGACATCATTTCTTGCTGCAGCCCGGTCCATCTCATTATTTCATGCTGCACTGCCACTCATGTTGCCACAGCTACCACCACTCATGTGGTGACCTGGTCCTTAACATTCCACACTGTTGGTGCCACAAGGTTGGCAACAAAAAAAAAAAGCAAAACATTTTGATTTCACATCTGCTCCCATAAAGGAATACTTTTTAGTATGCACTGGGGTAGGGGGGGCCTCTGGGGAGCATATTATATTGTGTGGGGCCACTGTGGAGCATGATACAAGGGGGGCCCTCTGGTGAGCATATTATACAGTGTGGGGCCTCTATGGGGAGCATATTATACTGGGGGGCCTCTGGGTAACATATTATATTCTGTGGGACCACTGTTGAGCATTATACTGTGTGGGGCCACTGTGGAGCTTTATACTGAGGAGGCAGTGTGGGAAACCTATTATACTGTATGGGGCCACTGTGGAGTATATTATATTGTGTGGGGCTTCTCAAGCTCATATTATACTGTGTGGGGCCACTGTGGAGCATTATACTGGGGGGCGCTGTTTGGAGCCTTTTATACTGTGTGGGGCATATTATATTGTGTGGGGTTGCTGGGTAGCATATTATACTGTTTGGGGGCTCTGGGGAGCATTATACTGTATTGGGGCTCTGGGGAGCATGTTATACTGTGTGGAGCGTTATATACCATGTGGGGCCACTATGGGAGGCTCAGGGGAGCAGTTTATACTGTGTGGGGCAACTGTGGAACATTATATACCATGTGGTGCCACAGTAGGGGGGATCGGAGGAGATTTTATGCTGTGGAGCATTATACTGTTTGGGATGGGGGGGCTCAAAATTCCTGCTGGAAGCCCTGTGTGCTGTGTTTGCATCACAGCTCCCTCACTATAATTTTGAATATATACTGTACATGTAGTGCTCCATGGCTGTGTCATTTCCCATACAGTACTGTGCATGATCCGGCAATGGAGCTACTGGGGTCTGCACAGTACTATTTGTTACAACTATACTATTCGAATCTAACCAAACACAACATCCACAAGGAGTTTGTATGTTCTCCCCGTTTTTGTGTGGGTTTCCTCCCATACTCCAAAGACATACTAATAAGGATGTAGATTGTGAGCCCTATATGTGACAATGTCTGTAAAGTGCTGTGGAATATGATGGCGCTATATACGTAAGTAAGCAAAATAATAATAATAATGCAAGATGGCAGTAAAAGAGCCATGGTATAGGCCAGTGATGGCGAACCTTTTAGAGACCGAGTGCCCAAACTGCAACCCAAAACCCACTAAATTATCGCAAAGTGCCAAAACGGCAATTTAACCTTAAATTAACCAGAATCTATTTTATAGTGACCGTGCAATGTTATTACAGCCTGTAATAATATCACATGTCTGCTATAAAACAGATACCGTGTGATATAAATAGTGAAGGGCCCCAGACAGTACAATGTGCTCTGAAGTGGCCTCCAGACAATATTATATGCTCCAGAATGGCCCCCACACAGTATTATATGTTTCAGAGTGGCCCCCGCACAGTATTATATGCTCCACTTTGGGTCCCCACCCACATTATATGCTTCACAATAAGCCCCCCCCCACACAGTAGTATATGCTTCACAGTGGGCCCCCACACAGTAATATATGCTTCACAGTGGGGCCCCACACAGTAGTTTATGCTTCACGGTGTCCCCCATACAGTATTAGATGCTTCAGCGTCCCCCCCACACAGTATTAGATGCTTCAGTGTCCTCCCCCCACACAGTATTCGATGCTTCAGTGTCCCCCCCCACACAGTAGTATATGCTTCAGTGTCCCCCACACAATAGTAGATGCTTCAGTGTCCCCCATACAGTATTAGATGCTTCAGTGTCCCCCATACAGTATTAGATGTTTCAGTATCCCCCACACAGTATTAGATGTTTCAGTATCCCCCACACAGTATTAGATGCTTCAGTGTCCCCCATACAGTATTAGATGTTTCAGTATCCCCCATACAGTATTAGATGCTTCAGTGTCCCCCACACAGTATTAGATGCTTCAGGGTCCCCCCATACAGTAGTATTAGATGCTTCAGTGTCGTCGTCCCCACACACAGTATTAGATGCTTCAGTGTCCCCCCCCTCCCACAGTATTAGATGCTTCAGTGTCCCCCACCACACAGTATTAGATGCTTCAGTGTCCCCCACCACACAGTATTAGATGCTTCAGTGTCCCTCCCCCCCACACACAGTATTAGATGCTTCAGTGTCGTCCCCCACACACAGTATTAGATGCTTCAGTGTCGTCGTCCCCACACACAGTATTAGATGCTTCAGTGTCCCCCCCCCACACACAGTATTAGATGCTTCAGTGTCCCCCATACAGTATTAGATGCTTCAGTGTCCCCCACACAGTATTAGATGCATCAGTGTCCCCCATACAGTATTAGATGCTTCAGTGTCCCCCCCCACACACAGTACTAGATGCTTCAGTGTCCCCCCCCACACACACAGTATTAGATGCTTCAGTGTCCCCCCACACAGTAGTTTATGTTACTTACCTTGTCCCACGAAGATCTGCAGTCCCACAAAAAGCGTCCTCCTCCTTCTTCTGTTCACAGGCGCTGATGAATGACGTCATCGCGCCTGCGTCGGGGCAGAGGTCACACTCTGCAGTCACTGTAGGCCGCGGCTCCGCGGACCGCTGCCTACAATGACAGCTTTCAGCTGTATGTACATTTTCACATACAGCTGAAAGAAGCAATCGCTCACTAACCGGGAATCCTAGACCGGATTCCCTGTTAGTGAGCGATCATGGCGACGGCGCGCGTGCCAACTGAGAGGGCTCTGCGTGCCCTCTCTGGCACGTGTGCCATAGGTTCGCCATCATGGATATAGGCTATTAGCAGGAAGCTTTTGGGTGGGCTCCCAGAACAAGTTCCTCTGGTGGACCCAAGGCTCTTCAGTCCGACACTGCCGCCATGTGTGTTTAAAAAATAAAAACACAAACAAGCACCTTTCTATCAAAAAAAAAGGGTAATTTTTGGAGTGTTTTAAATGTTAAAATGCATAAAACGAGTGGCCGCAGATTGTATGGTTAAACTCTGAGTTTGTATACTCTACTTACCATTCGTTTTTCCATAGACATACATGTCACTTTGACTTTAACATAACTTCGGCTGTGTTTGCTTTCGAGAGCTAGAAATTGGATAGATAGGTTCCTAGGAGCCCTGACAGTGTTTATACGCTATGTTTTAAGCCAATTTATGCTGTGGTTCATACCAAACTTGTTCAACCTGCAACTAATCTGGGACCTGAGCCACCCAAACCTGAAAATAATCTTGAGTTTCACTGAGCTTTATTTCTACATAGTCACTGTATTTCATTGTCTCCTTAATTTTTACAAATTTGTAACATTATGCATTTCCAAATAAACGTGTTATATTTTTCTAAATTGTGGCATTTTAGCATCATTTGTTCTACAGGATTATACAAAGCTGTTTATGATGCAGCTGGTCACTGGTTTAGCTGGTTTCATACATTAGATATATACTGTACATATACTCACTAATAATAACATTTTCTTACTTAGGCATGGTGTACAGTGTATACACCTTTGCATATTGGTAAATTGTAAGGCAAATAGGGACAGCAGCAAAGATGGATGAGTCTGGATGTACTAATCCAGATTTCTTTGCACTGCACATGGCAGTAAATGTAACAGGTGAATGCACAGCACAAGCAATCATGTTCTATACATAGCTCCTCATCAATCAAATAGCAGACCGATTGCTGTCAGGAAGGGTCAGGAGGTGGACATTTTGTATTTATGAAACAACCCAACTAAAAATAACCTCCACAGTTTGTGATATGCTGCTTTCCATGAGATTTTGGTGGCACCTGGGAGACTTGACAGCTCTTTAGGGAGTCTCAGAGGTCTCCTAACCTAACAATAAATAGAACAAATACAATTTAGAAATTGCAGAGATATTGATAAATGTGCGCCATGGTCATGCAGTGAGAAAGGGTTTGACCTCCTGAAAAAGCAGACAAATCTTCTGAATGCCTCGTGTTCTGCAGTCCTCTTCATCCCAAGCACCGAAACAGAAAACATCCTCACAATGAGGCCATTCATGATATTGTCTGCAGCAGCGCTTGGGAGTGAAGAGGACTGCAGGAACAAGGAGAGGCAAGTTTGGTCTGAAGACTGTATTTTCCATGTTTATGAGTCAGGTATTTACTTAGAAGATCTGTCCTGGGCACTGAATTTATTTAGGGGTTCAGGTGTGTGGGCTGTATTTATTTAGGATCTTGTCTTGGGGGATCTGGGTTTTGTATTTGTTTGGATGTTCAGGTGTGTCGTCTGTATTTACTTAAAGGATCTGATCTGAGGTCTGTTTTTATGTAGGGTGTCTGGGTTCTGTATTTGTTTAGGGGTTGATTTCTGTATTTGTTTAGATTGTCTGGTCTGGCCTCTGTATTTTTGTAGGGGGTCTGGGGTTTGTATTTGTTTCGGAGGTTCAGGTGTGTGATCAGAACTTAGAGGATGTGGTCTGTAATTATTTAGAGAAGGTGTCAGCAACCTCAGGCACCTGTGCCAATGTTGGCAGGTCAGGCATATTTACTTGGCACAGGGCTCTCTCTAAAGTTTAAACCACTGCTGCGCCAAGTAATTCCTCTCTCTCATGGACCAAGTAAACACGGTTGGAGAGGAGGAAGCACTAAGGGGGAAAACATGATGCACAATGTCTCAGTGTCCAGTCTTTGAACTATCCTAGTCTGAGGGCAGCAGTTGCCTGTACAATTCATTTTTGTACCTTGAAACAAGTGTAATAGTAAAGTAAGTTATACAGACATGGACAAAATTGTTGGTATCCCTCGTTTAATAAAAGAAAAATTCACAATGCTCAAAGAAATAACTTGAATCTGACAAAACTGGAATTTGCCAAACTACATGTTTACAAGCCACAAAGCTTCTGGGAGAATGTCCTATGGACAGAGGAGACAAAAATCGAGATTTTTGGCAAGGCACATCAGCTCTATGTTCACAGATGGAAAAATGAAGCATATCTTGAAAAGAACACTGTCCCTACTGTGAAACATGGAGGAGGCTCTGTTATGTTCTGGGGCTGCTTTGCTGCATCTGGCACAGGGTGTCTTCAATCTGTGCAGGGTACAATGAAATCTCAAGATTATCAAGGGATTCTAGAGAGAAATGTGCTGCCCAGTGTCAGAAAGCTTGGTCTCAGTTGCAGGTTGTTAGAGGGAATGGAATCTTAATAATAAATAGGATAATGACCCAAAACACAGCTAAAAACACCCAAGAATGAGGAACACATTGGACTATTCTGAAGTGGCCTTCTATGAGCCCTGACCTAAATCCTATTGAGCATCTTTGGAAGGAGCTGAAACATGCCGTCTGGAAAAGGCACCCTTCAAACCCGAGACAACTGGAGCAGTTTGCTCATGAGGGGTGGGCCAAAATACCTGTTGAGAGGTGTAGAAGTCTCATTGACAGTTACAGGAATCGTTTGATTGCAGTGATTGCCTCAAATGGTTGTGCAACAAAATATTAAGTTAAGGGAACCATCATTTCTATCCAGGCCTGTTTCATGAGTTTTCTTTTTTTAAAAAATCCTGGTGAAGCATAGTTGAAAAGCAATGTCTGACTTTCATTTGTTCATTTTCATAGAATTTTTATATATTATTACTTTTGTCAGATTCAAGTTATTTTTGTGATCATTGTGGGTTTTTCTTTCATTAAACGAGGAGTACCAACAATTTTGTCCACGTGTGTACCAGCTGACACCTAGGTTCACAGTAGTGCTTGAGTTTCCATTCTTTGGGTCAGCATAGGGACCCGAAAGACGGAGACCATGTCTGCTTAAAAAACGGTTACACATGGAAACTCGAGGACCCCATAGAATATAATGGGGTCTGCCGGGTATTTGCTGGTTTTATACTGAAACTGGTGGAGAGAAAAGTCCTCCTTGCAGGACTTTTATTTCTGCCAATTTTAAGCAGATTCTGCGGCGAAGTCTCCGACAGAGATTCCAATGCAGTTGTGAATCCAGCCTGAACATGCTAAGTTAGGCGTTTCTTCATTTCAACAAGACTGGACAGATTTGTATAGGTTTATGCAACAAAAAAGACATGGGCTATGTGAGGGACATCCTCTGCCCCCGCAAAGCTGGCTTACTGCAGATCACTCTGATTGCAATGTTCAGCCAAACGTTGTATCCACCAGAGAAGAATCATCTTTGCACAAAAAAGTCATGGACAAGGAACACATTGAAATGGAAGTTTATCTCTTTCCCTGCCACCCACATATTTATACGTCCAGCCAGAGTGGCATTACAAAATGCAAAAACCACGAAAAAATGGAAAGGGTACTCAACATATAGAAAATTTAATACAAATATATACATTTTATTATTCCATTAAAATTTACAAATAACATATACGTCAAATAATAGATGACATGACAAGAAAAAAACAAGGTGTCAGACAAAAGATAGAGACCATATATGTATCAATCCATAGTAAGATAAATATAATAGGTATTTTAATAATACATAGGTATAAACCACAGAATTATGTCTAACTAGTATGACAAATAAACATAAGCATGTCTCTAGTGACTCTGCGAGACAAAGTTAAATGATCACAAATAGTATAATACCAGAAGATGCAAAACGCAAGAAAATAAATAACAGGCACACAAAATATACCCCAATTAATGTATAGTATTACATACCCATAGTAATGTAGTGGTCTCTATCCTGCTGACACCACCCAACGCGCATTTCAGCGCTTGGCCTTCGCCTGGGGTGGTGGCAGTGGTCAGAGGAAGTAGGTATATATAGACAAATAATTCTATAATAATTACCATCAGGTGACGTGCCGAACGTATCACTCTGAAATGCACATTACCGCTCTATCAACGACGCATGTCACGCCTGTCGGCATCTCAGGTCACATAATCGGAACCGCAGACGCATAATGTTGACGTCGGCGCCGTCGTCGTCAAAGCATCAACGCCCCACGTGACCACCAACGTCATAATGTGGATCCGCCATGCGCACCGTAGAGCGATGCCCGGCAGACATGCGTACTAGAGAGATGAAGTTCGGCAATACGATGTCTATAGTTTCACTGTTGTATGGGTCCGCGCATGCACATGAAAAGATAAAAGAGACAGGCAAATATGCAGACCCAAGCAGTAACCATCAGCAATATAAATATCAATGATTGCCGTTGGCACACCAAGCACTTTAATGATGCTACACTACATGCATTGTAAACATATTACAGCATAATATAGCAGTCACTATAGCATTGGCACAATATATGGAAAAAAAAATGTATTCATCAATTTTAACGTAATAATGAGTGCTTTTTTTTATCTTTTTCCTTTCTCTTTCAACCTCCTTTCCTCCTATTCTCCAAAAGTGTAAAGTCACGTTTGTTTAAACGCAAATACAACAAATGTACAGTACAGACCAAAAGTTTGGACACACCTTCTCATTCCAAGAGTTTTCTGTATTTTCATGACTATAAAAATTGTAGATTCACACTGAAGGCATCAAAACTATGAATTAACACATGTGGAATTATATACTTAACAAAAAAGTGTGAAACAACTGAAAATATGTCTTATATTCTAGGTTCTTTAAAGTAGCCACCTTTTGCTTTGATTACTGCTTTGCACACTCTTGGCATTCTCTTGATGAGCTTCAAGAGGTACTCACCTGAAATGGTCTTCCAACAGTCTTGAAGGAGTTCCCAGAGATGCTTAGCACTTGTTGGTCCTTTTGCCTTCACTCTGCGGTCCAACTCACCCCAAACCATCTGGATTGGGTTCAGGTCTGGTGACTGAGGAGGCCAGGTCATCTGGCGTAGCACCCCATCGCTCTCCTTCTTGGTCAAATAGCCCTTACACAGTCTGGAGGTGTGTTTGGGGTCATTGTCCTGTTGAAAAATAAATGATGGTCCAACTAAACGCAAACCAGATGGAATAGCATGCCGCTGCAAGATGCTGTGGTAACCATGCTGGTTCAGTATTCCTTCAATTTTGAATAAATCCCCAACAGTGTCACCAGCAAAGCACCCCCACACCATCACACCTCCTCCTCCATGCTTCACGGTGGGAACCAGGCATGTAGAGTCCATTCGTTCACCTTTTCTGCGTCAAACAAAGACACGGTGGTTGGAACCAAAGATCTCAAATTTGGACTCATCAGACCAAAGCATAGATTTCCACAGGTCTAATGTCCATTCCTTGTGTTCTGTAGCCCAAACAAGTCTCTTCTGCTTGTTGCCTGTCCTTAGCAGTGGTTTCCTAGCAGCTATTTTACCATGAAGGCCTGCTGCACACAGTCTCCTCTTAACAGTTGTTGTAGAGATGTGTCTGCTGCTAGAACTCTGTGTGGCATTGACCTGGTCTCTAATCTGAGCTGCTGTTAACCTGCGATTTCTGAGGCTGGTGACTTGGATGAACTTATCCTCCACAGCAGAGGTGACTCTTGGTCTTCCTTTCCTGGGGCGGTCCTCATGTGAGCCAGTTTCTTTGTAGCGCTTGATGGTTTTGGCCACTGCACTTGGGGACACTTTCAAAGTTTTCCCAATTTTTCGGACTGACTGACCTTCATTTCTTAAAGTAATGATGGCCACTCGTTTTTCTTTACTTAGCTGCTTTTTTCTTGCCATAATACAAATTCTAACACTCCATTCAGTAGGACTATCAGCTGTGTATCCACCTGACTTCTGAACAACACAACTGATGGTCCCAACCCCATTTATAAGGCAAGAAATCCCACTTATTAAACCTGACAGGGCACACCTGTGAAGCGAAAACCATTTCAGGTGACTACCTCTTGAAGCTCATCAAGAGAATGCCAAGAGTGTGCAAAGCAGTAATAAAAGCAAAAGGTGGCTACTTTAAAGAACCTAGAATATAAGACATATTTTCAGTTGTTTCACACTTTTTTGTTAAGTATATAATTCCACATGTGTTAATTCATAGTTTTGATGCCTTCAGTGTGAATCTACAATTTTTATAGTCATGAAAATACAGAAAACTCTTGGAATGAGAAGGTGTGTCCAAACTTTTGGTCTGTACTGTATGTTAAACAAGTGTTAAATATAAAAGTGAAAAACACAAAATAGGGGACACTAGCAGCCCATAATAAATATATATATAAATATACATATATATGTGTACGACTAAATATTTCTACAAAAAAAAAAAAAAGTGAATGAAATTGTGATAAGGTGAGACATAATAGTGAATGAAATAAAATAAAATTATAAAATAAAAAATAATGATATAAAATAAAAAATAAAAATAACAATAACAATAATCAACATATATTGCCAGTATAAAATGACGAATGGTATAAGTATAGCATGATATAGGTTATATTAAAATCCAGAGTTGGAAATCTATTCAATCTGCAATCAAGAGTGAGAGGAAACAATGTATATCTGAAATTTACAAAGAACAAAGTTAGTATAAGTACACAAAACACAAGCAAGTGGCATTACAGTAGCAGAGGATGTATGTAGTATAGTGTCTTCTCCCCTCCTTTCCCATGCAGCATCTAGGAGCTGCGTGAAGGAGGAGGAGGGGCAGAGCTGCAGACTGCAGAGAAAATGATAAATCATCATAGTCTGTGCATAACCTGTATGTGACCCTAAGGGGAGGGGTAGTATGGCCTTCTGCCTTCATGTTATCCCCTCTCCTATCAATCAGAGAGCATACTATACTTCTGCTCTCTAATAGTCACATAGAGGGTTAATGTAATACCCCTCTGAGCCTAATCAGAGGGTTATTCTTATATAATAAGAATAACTAGGAAGTTTATTGGCGCTGTGACCCAGACATTTACCATCGCCCAGGTCGAAGCACCAAAAAGAGTTGCACCAAACACTTACACAACACATACACAAAGTCATCAATAAAGTTTACATTGGATCCTGTCCCTGTCCTGTCTATACCTGATCTTTATAAAGTAAAATACTCCGACCCCCTCTCTAGCGATATCCATTAAATTCAAAATAATAGCAATAACGATTATTACTAGAGATGAACGTATAAAACAATTATGACAGGAGGAAAGTTCCATCAGTCAAACACATTTTCACCCATTGAATGTCACCATATAAAATCCCAGTTTTTGGCAGCTTTCAGATGGGTATAATAGCAGGTGTTTTTTTTTTTTGCACCCACAGTACAAACGAAACACCTGGACTTCCAGTAGTCATCAGATCTAGAATTATGACTCTGTAACACCAGTAATGATGAACTGCAGGAACTTCAGAGGTTGCGTCCATAATATGTAAGCAATAAAGCGGCCATGTTACACCAATCTGAAACCGGCCTCAGTTATCACATAAATTAGGTAAAGAGATTAGAATTATTCATTAGTTACAATTTTTTTATAGGGGATAGAAAATTATATTCTTATGTAAGCCCCTATTTAATTTGCATACACAAAATTGGTTGCCACATTTCTGCGATTTTGACATTTCTTTAACACCTGCACCTGTAAATATATATATATATATATAGTATGTATGAATTAATAATAATAATACATTTTATTTATATACTGTAGTGTCAACATATTCCGCATCACTGTACAATTTGTAGGGTTCAAGTACAGACAAAAAAGATACATTACAAAGAAATTCACACAATGGGACTGAGGGCCCTGCTCGCAAGAGCTTACAATCTACAGTATGAGGTAGAGGGGGTGGCATCGGAGGTCGCATTGCTTATACAATGGTCAGACAATTTTGTAATAGAGGTTACTGTCATTAAACATATATAGAGCTGTATGAGCCGTCACCAGTCGTGTCCTTTAATGTGCAGATTGTGCCTGGACATATAAAGTTAGTCTGAAACGGCATCATATCCTGCAAGGTAATGCGGGAGCGTGAACAGAGGAGGCTACATATTAGGGATTCTAACTATGGAAGGGTTTACATTAGGAATTGTGATAGGCCTGTCTGAAAAGATAAGTCTTTAATTTGCACTTGAAGCTGCAGAAATTGGGGGTTAATCTGATAGTCCGGGATAGAGCATTCCAAAGAAGTGTTGCAACTCGGGAGCAGTGTTGAACCTAGCCTCTTTGCTGCCTGAGGCGGATTATGGAAAGACGCCCCCCCCCCCCCCCCAAAAAAAAAAAAAAAAAATTTAGTTTACATGCTACTAGTTTCACACGCTGCTATTGTTGCACAATATACACAAAGTTATAAAACAGTTTATAAAAGAATTCTTCTTCCTGTATTACTTCAGTGTCAGAGATCAACATCACGGCATTAACAATGAAAATAACTGCTTGGTGGATGGACGAGCCCACATGGCCCCCATTCTCTATAATAGGAGCGCCGCAGATAGCTGAGTACTGTACTTTGGGTATCTTTGGCACTCCAATCGAAGTGAATGAGAGCCACGCAGATTCGTCCATCCACCAAGCTACACGCCTATATGCAGCCGGGCTGCGGTCAGGCTGAATTCCCACCCAGTGGGGGAAAAAACCCAATTCTCAGGCTCAGTGGGGGTCTCAGCAGACAGACCCCCATCAATCAGGTATTTATCCTCTATCACTTAGGTGAATACAGGGCAGTAACATTTTGTGACTTACAGGTGACTTCTCTGACTAATCCTTCACATTTCCCTTCTCTTCCCTTTGGACCTCCATGACCACTTCTTCCAGCTGTGACTTGTCTCCGTAAAGTCTGCAACACAGACATCTTTGGCTCCTCACTTTTCCAGGCATCTGACCCACATTGTCCTCACCTACACAAAGCCCCCATCCTGCTGCTACCCCAATTATAAAATATATGATATAACCCCCATAATGAATAATACTCCCAAGTGCATCTTTATATTAATAACTTCCCTGTGTACCCCCTTTAAATACTGCCCCTTATTATTAATGCCCCAGGCATTTCCTTATTAAAAAGTAAAAAAAAAAATGAGTGGGGTTCCAATACCCGGGACCACCAGGATCAGCTGTTTGGATGAACTGTAGTATCTGTGTAAGCGCCGTGACCGCTTCTCTGTTTATGTAGTATCATACATCTCATAGCGGCCATGTAATGTATCCACAGCCTCGTCCTAGACACGTCTATGTGACAAGGCTGTAATTACATCACATGGACACTATAAACAGACTGCACCATGGCCCCTTCATACAGCTGATCAGTGGGGATTCACTGATCTCTTATTGATGATTTATTCTGAGGATAGATCATCAATAAAAATGAGGTGGAAAACTCCTTAAGGCCCTGGCCTCACGTGGCAGAAATGCCGTGGTGTGGCCATGTTTTAAACGTCGTGGAAAAAATGCAGCGTTTTACAGTTCCTGCAAAGTGGATGGGATTCTAGCAAATTCCATCCACATATTGCGGAAAAATACACACAGTGGACATGTTGCGGTTTTGGAAATCGCAGCATGTCAATTATACCTACAGAAACACTGGTGGTTTCCCTATAGGTATAATGGACGCAGAAAGTCCACAGAGGAAACCTCTGCAGACTTTCTGTGAAAAGCACTGTGGGAAAAACAGCGATTCGTTACCGCTGCGGTTTTTCCTGCAGCGCTTTTTTGCTGCTGCCCGCTACGTGAGGCCTTAGCTTTAATAAAGCCCAAGTGCCACCTTAATTAAATGAATTGCCCCCTTATATTATGCCCCTGATTCCCCCTGACATACAGTACAGACCAAAAGTTTGGACACACCTTCTCATTCCAAGAGTTTTCTGTATTTTCATGACTATAAAAATTGTAGATTCACACTGAAGGCATCAAAACTATGAATTAACACATGTGGAATTATATACTTAACAAAAAAGTGTGAAACAACTGAAAATATGTCTTATATTCTAGGTTCTTCAAAGTAGCCACCTTTTGCTTTGATTACTGCTTTGCACACTCTTGGCATTCTCTTGATGAGCTTCAAGAGGTAGTCACCTGAAATGGTTTGCAACAGTCTTGAAGGAGTTCCCAGAGATGCTTAGCACTTGTTGGCCCTTTTGCCTTCACTCTGCGGTCCAGCTCACCCCAAACCATCTTGATTGGGTTCAGGTCTGGTGACTGTGGAGGCCAGGTCATCTGGCGTAGCACCCCATCACTCTCCTTCTTGGTCAAATAGCCCTTACACAGTCTGGAGGTGTGTTTGGGGTCATTGTCCTGTTGAAAAATAAATGATGGTCCAACTAAACGCAAACCGGATGAAATAGCATGCCGCTGCAAGATGCTGTGGTAACCATGCTGGTTCAGTACTCCTTCAATTTTGAATAAATCTCCAACAGTGTCACCAGCAAACCACCCCCACACCATCACACCTCCTTCTCCATGCTTCACGGTGGGAACCAGGCATGTAGAGTCCATTCGTTCACCTTTTCTGCGTCACACAAAGACACGGTGGTTGGAACCAAAGATCTCAAATTTGGACTCATCAGACCAAAGCACAGATTTCCACAGGTCTAATGTCCATTCCTTGTGTTCTGTAGCCCAAACAAGTCTCTTCTGCTTGTTGCCTGTCCTTAGCAGTGGTTTCCTAGCAGCTATTTTACCATGAAGGCCTGCTGCACACAGTCTCCTCTTAACAGTTGTTGTAGAGATGTGTCTGCTGCTAGAACTCTGTGTGGCATTGACCTGGTCTCTAATCTGAGCTGCTGTTAACCTGCGATTTCTGAGGCTGGTGACTCGGATGAACTTATCCTCCGCAGCAGAGGTGACTCTTGGTCTTCCTTTCCTGGGGCGGTCCTCATGTGAGCCAGTTTCTTTGTAGCGCTTGATGGTTTTGGCCACTGCACTTGGGGACACTTTCAAAGTTTTCCCAATGTTTCGGACTGACTGACCTTCATTTCTTAAAGTAATGATGGCCACTCGTTTTTCTTTACTTACAACACAACTGATGGTCCCAACCCCATTTATAAGGCAAGAAATCCCACTTATTAAACCTGACAGGGCACACCTGTGAAGTGAAAACCATTTCAGGTGACTACCTCTTGAAGCTCATCAAGAGAATGCCAAGAGTGTGCAAAGCAGTAATCAAAGCAAAAGGTGGCTACTTTGAAGAACCTAGAATATAAGACATATTTTCAGTTGTTTCACACTTTTTTGTTAAGTATATAATTCCACATGTGTTAATTCATAGTTTTGATGCCTTCAGTGTGAATCTACAATTTTTATAGTCATGAAAATACAGAAAACTCTTGGAATGAGAAGGTGTGTCCAAACTTTTGGTCTGTACTGTATATATATAAAATAAAGGAATTCAAATATTCAAATCATCCCCTTCCCTAAAACACATAAAAAAAAAAAAAAAAAGTGTAACACATACACAGTAAAAAATGTTTTCCTATATGGTGCACACTGTAGCAGGAAAAAAAAATCGGAAGAGCCAAACCACTTTTTTTTTCACTGTATTGCCTCTCTTAAGACTTTGAAAAAAAAGCAACCGAAGCAATAGACATTCTACAAAATAGTATTACAAAAATGTACATCTTGCTTCGCAAAAAAAAAAAAAAAAAGGAAGGACCCTATGCATACCTGTACACGGAAAAATAAAAAAAGTTACAGGTGTCAGAATATGGCAACTCCAAGAAAAATATTTTTTTGCTTAGTGGATTTTTAAAGGGGTTAAAACGTATATAAAACTATACAAATTTGGTACCCCCAGAATTGTACTGACCCATAGAATACAGCCATGTCACTTTGGCTGCACAGTGAATTTTACAGCTTCTAAGTAATTGATATGCAATATGAAATGGTACCATTATGATGTACAATTTCTCCTGCAAACATTAAGCCCTCATATGACACTGTGAACAGAAAAATAAAAAAGTTATGGGGTTTGGAAAGTGGGAGGGGGTCAAGAACTAAAATCAAAAAATGCCTGCGGCAGGAAGGCAGTTTACTCAACTTCCATTGCTCCACGTATATTTACAACCACAATTTTCAATCACTGCTCGAAAATCTATTCACTGGAAAATACATAAAAAGTAAGAACGGTTTAAGTCTACGACAAAATGGCTGCCCCGGGGCATGACGCAGTCCTTTTCTCATCTTTTTATTACGTATATTCCCCTTCTCGCACTTGGTATGGTACATGCGTGAGTGTGACGTCAAGAAACAAAGCATGTCGGGAAACGTAGTCCGCTAATGCTGTGCGTGCTCAGTTCTCTGGGGTGCTGCCAGGGCAACGGCCCTCTCACAGCTGCGCTGCCTGATTGGCTGTGTAGGGTCACCAAGGGAAAGGGGTCTGAGCTGCAGGGGACAAGAAGAGTCTGTGGGGGCTGTGAGGGGGACAGTGAGAAAACTAGGTGTCCTCCGAGTGACAGACGGGAAGCCCAACAGGGCCTTTGCTGTGTGAGTATCCCGGGGACTCCTCCTTCCCTGTATGTGCCCGTGTCCGGGGTGTGTATACATATTTATAATGGGTGTGTGTCATGTAACAGAGATTATATGCTCCGTTTATTATAGTCCTTTGCCTTGTACCAGCTTGTACTGTATGGGGTATGTATTAGTCTATGGATGTATGTATGTGTGTGTGTGTATAGGATATTACATATTCTAGTTTAGATTAGTCCATATTGAGGATCTCACCATTTGTTGGGGGTCCTCCTATCAGCAGCTATCACAGGTAATAATGTCACAATAATTCTCATGTAGCTTTGCACAGCGCTCATCCATTAAAGGGTTTGTCAAATCGCTGATGGTTTAAACTCTGGAAACTCTAGCAAGCAGAAGAATGAGGGGTCCCAGAGGTTCCCCTGAATACTTCATGTGAATGGAGTTAAAGATTGCCACTCTTGGTTCACACTAGCACCTGGAGTCCGTCCGCCATGAATCCAACCTAAATATCAGAAAAAAAGATAGGGAAAGGTTTGCAAGCGGTTTGTTTAAAAACCCATTCACTTCAATGAGTTTTTAAAGCAACCCGCAGGTGTCCGATTGCAGCTGCGAAGCCACTTATTTTGATCAGAAACAAAAGTCAGACATGCAGGACTTTGTGTCCGACCAAAAAAAGCAGCTTCACTGCGCAGAGGCTGCAATCGGACAGCTGCGGTTTGCTTTAAAAACCCACTTGCAAACCTTTCCCTATCCTTTTTTCTGATATTTAGGTCAGATTCACGGTGGACGGACTCCAGTCACAAGTGTGAACCAACCCTAAACTAACTCTGATTCTCCATTTTTCTCATAGAAAAACATAAAGTTACTGCCCACTTGGAGAATCAGAGCTATAACCTTCCACTGTCCATATCTTTTGAATGAGTGGACGGATTTTAAAAAGAAAAACACCAAATTGATCAGCAGAATCAAATGATGTATGGCATATGATGTATCCTCTTTAAGCTTACTGTACCTATTATAAAAGTGACAGGTCGTGTTGTTGCTGTGTTCTGGGGAACACCTGATTTATAGCTGAAGGAACCCTGGTTGAGAAATGGTGCTATAGTGGAAGGTAAAGCCCCTCGTGATATATAAGTTTTTAAACCAAGATCCTTTCAATATGGCCTTGCCAAGTTGTAAACTTCACCTATCGTCAGAGGTTGTCCAAAGGGAAAAAGAATTGACAAAAATGACTTGCATCATCAATTGTCCATTGCTCCAGTTCTGCAATTCCATGAGTCTCCCACAGGTCTCTGCCTTCTGGTCCCACTCAACCAATGACTTGGCTGGTCAGTGCTGTGGCCATTGGTTGGCTGAGCTATTGTTTCCTGTGTGCCATAAGGGGTCAGGAAATAGGTCCTGGTGGAATGCCTGGGGATTGTTGTGGTATTGCGTCTTTTATTTATTTATTTTTCTATCCCATTATGACTCTGTTGTCAGATTTTTTTTCCCCTGTCAGACATCCAATTAAAGGGAGGAGTTTGCAGTCTTTGCTTTCAAGCTGTTGTAAAACTACAACTCCCAGTATCTTGGTTGATTTATTGTTGCAGCAGATTGCACATCACTGAGCTAATAGGAGGGTTTTCGGATATGGATGTCACTCGTAGCTGAGGACCCCATCCAATGCACCTCTGGAGCACCATGTTTATCTATTGCCACTATGGATTGCCATATATTTCAGTAAAAGCTAGGTAAAGTTTTTATTTCAGCTCAGTCTTCCAGTATGACCTGAGCTGCAAGTCCCAGCACTCCTGTTGAAACATTCAGTCACTATACTATGCTTCTTAAGGGGTACTCCCGTCACAGTATGTATGGCTATATTCATAGGTCCCACCTATAGTCTCCCATAGTTGGTCCCACCTTTGGGAGCTGAATATGTCTTAAGAACTGGGCTCAGTCTGTTCCCAAAAGTATATTAGATATTTAAGTAAGTTAGGCATTTATAGCATATCCTACATGTGTAGCCATAAATACTGAGATTGGGAATATCCTTTTAAACTGGCCGTACACTTTAGATAGCTGTTGACTGAATGCTTGACTTGGCTGAGCAGTGCATTTGTACTGAGGTGAGAAAGGGAAGAAAGCGTGTTATCTCCCCAAGAACTAAAGGATTGGGAGGCTGAAACTTCCATAAACATTAGCTGGCCGACCAAACCCCTTGAAATCAGTGGGTAATGTGTATAGTCGGCTTTATAGCAGCTTGTGAGTGGTTGAATTGGCCAGTTTACCACTTGGAGGCGCTGATAATGTGCTTTCTGCATAGAGCCCAGTGATAGATGTATAATAACCTTACTGTGCCACAGTGCACTAAACTGTAGTTGTTCCCAACGATACTGCTTTCTGTTCTTATGATTCAGTCATCTCGGGATCTTAACGTTCTGAATCACTTTCTTGGAATTTGCCTTATGGAAAACATATCATGTGATCTGGTCACATAATCGCCATATAGAAGTAATGGAAATTGCTCTTTAATTAGATTTTTATTTTCAGATATAGAAATTTCACTAAGTATCCATTTAGTGTTCTTCTACATATGTTTAGTTTTATAGTTGTGTTCTCATAGATTTAGTATTATAGTTGTTATATTCTTGCACACACATCGGTTTAGCACAGTGTTTCCCAACCTTTTCAGACTCAGGGATGCCCTGAGGAATTTTTTTTTTTCCAGGGGTTCCCAATCAAATAATTTTACCAAAATACAAATTACAAAAAAACTACAGTTTTGATGTGTGTTTTTTTTTTTTTAAGGGCAGTTTTTGAAATTACAGCTAAAACCACTTCAAAACTGCATGTATTTTTCTGTTGCAGTTTTGATGCAATCGTAACTGCATCACAACTGCACCATGTGAATGTATCCTCAATGCTACACCATCCCATACTTTCCACCCAGCACATACAGAAATTCACCTTTTACCATCACCAAGCTTCCTTAGTGGCCCCACATAGTATCATGCTCCCCAGTGGCCCACCACGCAGTATATGCTCCCTAGTGGCCCTCAGACACATAATAATGCTTCCCAGTGGTCCCCAGACACCTAATAATGTTCCCCAGTGGCCCTCAGGCAAGTATTAATGTCTTCCAGTGGCCCCACACTTTAGTTGTGCTATAAATATAAAAACTCCACTTGTCCATCCTCAGTCTTCGGAGCTCTGTGATCATCCTCCTCTGCAGGTCAATGCAACATGTCTTCAGCGGGCATCACTAGGTGATCCCTGAGTAATAGAGCAGGAAGCTAAAGTCCTAATGCATTGTTCTATTTAGGATGCCAATGTAGTCAAAAGGAGGTATGCGGCCATTCCCCCACTGGATTGTTGCGGCACCCTGGTTGGGAATCACTGGTTTAGTATTGTAGTATTTTTAATGTACACATGGAGCAGTATTATGTTTTTGTACATAGTAGGTGGTATTACAGTAGCTATATTCTTGCTGATATAGAAAGCAGTTTTATGGTAGTTAGCAGTTCTTGTAGAAAGTAGTAATAGTTATATTTTTGTACATATTGGCAGTATAGAATAGTTATATTCTTGTACGTAGGAGGCAGTATTATCGTAGTTAAAGCCTGTATATAGAAACCAGTATCTTCTTGGTTATATTCTTATTCCTAGGGAGTAATATTTTTGTTGTTCTATTCTTGCACATAGGGGGCAGTATTATGGTTGTTTAACCACTTCAGTACCTGGCCAATTTCTGGTCCAGGACCAGACACATTTTCGGGGTTTTTTTTGTATGTGTGGTTTTGAGGGCTGTAACATTTTTATAATTTGCGTTATTCAACTAATTTCTGCGTCTTTTTTCGGTGACACATAGGACTTTATTTTTATGTTTTTATTTTTGCATGTGTTTGAATTTTTTTTTATATCTGAGAAAATATAAACAAAAGAGGAGGGAAAATGTATCTGTTTTTCATTTTTAATTTAATCATACAAAGTTCTACCAAAAAACTTTATAAAATAGTTTTTCCTTTCCATTACGGTAATTTTTATTTTGTGGCGTCGTCGAGGGTGGGGCTATAACCTTTAATAACGGGGTTTTATTGGCGTATTATTTTATTTTTATTTACTTTTTTTTCTTTTTTTTTTTAAATTAATTATTTATGTATTTTTTACATTGTGTCCCCATAAGGTCATAATAGACCTTTGGGGACACCTGATCACTTTTTTTTTTTTTTTTTTTTTTTTGTGGGGGAGGCTGATTTTCCCTCTAACTGGTGCTGGTACATTTAGCCCCAGTAACAGGAGGAATACAGCCTCCTGCACGTTACTATACAGCTGATCTGGGTCCTGTAAGACCCAGCAGCTCTTGCAGACGCTGATCCCGGCAATTACGTGACCGCCAGGTCAGAGGGCAGCCGCAAGATGGCGGCGCCCATAGCGCTGTATACAGAGCACATTGAGCGCTGTATACACAGCGATCAGGAAGACAGGGAAGGTAATAAACCTTCCCTGCCCTCTCTCTGGGAGCTCCAGCTGAAGTTACAGCCGGCTCCCCGTTTTCTGCTTGGATGTACTGTTACGTCCTTGCAGAACAAGGCAACCACCTTCCGGATGTATATAGTCTATGGGCTGTCCGGAAGTGGTTAATACTGGACCCTTTGTGCACAAAATTAAAGGGGTTTTCTGGGCAAAAAAGTATTTTTCAAAAAAGGTCTGCTAGTGCTATTAATAGGTTAATAAGTGCACCCAAATACCTTTAGCAGTGTTTTGAGTGATTTCCGGGGTTCTCTGTGAGCTCCTGGCATTTTCTGCATTTGTTTACATGGGTAGCTTCCTGTTCTTTTATCCTACAACTTCCATGATGCATTATGGTTTACTCAAAGCTGACTCATACCCCCTCCCTCTCTCACTCCCTCCCCCTCCCTGTTTGCCTAGCTAGCCCACCCATTACACCCTCAGGAGCCATCTTTACACTCCTAGTTCTCACTCACTCAATAACCTTCTCTTTTGGCTGTAATATTGTAATCGCCTCCGTATCATTACAGTTACACAGAGAAATCTTCAAGACAACAATGAATTCTTCATGTTTTTTTTTTGCATTTGGTAAATATATATTATGAACACATACATACATAAACACTATAATATGCTCCACAGTGGCCCCCGCAAGGTATGATATGCTCCACAGTGGCTCCCTCACGGTATGATATACTCCAAAGCACAGTATAATATGGATTGCGCATTCGCAATCCATATTATACGGCACTACATGACTGTATGGCTTTTTGACGTGTACCGGCCAGCACCTCCTCTTTGAGTCGCCCCCCTTCCCAGCCCCATTACACTTACCTTCCTTTCCAGGACCTGTGATGTCATCAGCAGCCGACACACTCTCTTTGTGACGTGTGCTGGCCGTCCACGCATGCGCAATGCAGTGGAAAGTCGGGCCTTCCAGCGATGACGCGGATATCCACAGGAGGAAGAAGGTAAGTATAATGGGGCTTGGGGGGGCTTCTTTCCAGTGATGTCCCAGGGTGCGGATGTCCCTTAGACCAACACCATGTGACGTCAGCGGAAAGGCAAAAATGTAATTTATGTAGGTCGCATGAACTACATATAATACAGCAAAACTAAAAAAAAATATAATAAATGTTATTTAGAAAGTTGGAGGGGGAGCATGGGGGTGCTCATTGTTAAAATATTAATTTTTTATCCCAGACAACCCCTTTAACCAAAATGCTGCTCCCTATATACAAGAATATTAGTAGTTATGTTCTTGTACATAAGGGGTAGTGTTATAGTAGTTATATTCTTGAAAATAGGGGGCAGTATCATATTGTTATCACATTCTAGTATGTAGGGGACAGTGTTCCCTTCCTCCATTCTTCTTGGCAGCTCATACCTTGTGCATTAATTGCAGGGCGTGACTCTGAGCACAAAAGGAAGCTCCACCCAGGGTATACAGTATGAATATTTGTGCTTCATCCTGATGCCTGATTTAGGATAGAATCAGTTTTGCAGTTGGCAGGAGATACAGATTGTTGCCTGCTTCTGTATGAGCTGATGGCTATAATGTTCTTATATTCATCTTTTTGATACTCCTCTTTGTCTTTCTTTCTGCAGATGATCTCTGTTCTCCTGGGAGTCACCAGTTTATGCAGGTTTACTGACATCAAGGCTGAGTGATGTCCATCGTGTTCTTGCACTGGGAACCCTAGATCCACAGCACCTGGCACCTCTTCATTCATCTCTCTGCTTCCATGTGGTGCTGTGTTCAGCTGTTGCCTCTCTGTCCCAGGACATGAAATGATCTCACTCCTGAGGATGGACGGAGGCAATAAGAATCTTGTCCAAAACTTTATATGCAAAAAACTCTCACAAAAAGGCTTTAATCCAAGTTGCTGCAGTGATTTTGAGCCTGGGATACTGCTGAATGGAACATCATCACCCACTGTCCAGGCCAATGTCCAAGCTGCCTCACCCCTGCAGGGAGCTGTGGCGGACGATGTTCTGCAGACACTGCTGGAGGCCTCAGAAGAGTTTGAATTGAGATATCGCAGGGCGTTCAGTGACCTCACCTGCCAACTGCACATTACCCTGGGCACTGCATATCAGAGCTTTGAGCAGGTGGTGCAGGAGCTGTTTAGAGACGGCATAAACTGGGGACGTATTGTGGCTTTTTTTCTCTTTTGGGGGGGCGCTTTGCTTTGAAAGTGCAAACAAGGAAATGGAAATTCTGATACCTAGGATTATCGAGTGGATGGCCACCTATTTGGACACCGCTTTAGGACCATGGATACAAACAAATGGAGGCTGGGTGAGCAGTGATCATGTGTGGGTGTCATTAGTGTGCATGCAAATTGGATTAGCATTGGGTCATAGTGGATGGTGGGTGAGCACTGACTTTGCAACATGAAGAATAGATAAAAGGACATGGGGTGTTGGGTGGGCAATGGATGTCCCCTGGCCCCCAGCTACTGGCCTTCAAGAGGTTGTCCAGGATTAAAAAAAAAAAAGAAAAAAAAAAAATTCATCTGTCCCTGGTGCTCTGGTGTCTCCCAGCATGGTCTGTTCCTGTGTGGTCCAGTCCTCCGTTCACCACTCCGCTTGAAAAATGCAGAGAGAAAATTCCTGCAAGCATTTTTCAGACGGAAACCCATCGGACCCCATTACATTCTATGGGGTCCGTGGGTTACCACTTTATAAGCGGATTGGGTTTCTGGTTTTTGGGTCCCCAAGTGGATCTGAAGAAAGGAAACCCGAGCGCAAGTGTGAACCTAGAGTCAGGAAATCACATCAATGGCCAGAAAATTCAGTGAAAATGATGGGAGGCAGAGTCCAAGAATATTTCATTCATTTTCAGCATCTCAGTACACATCAGAATAGGCATGAAAATTAATGGTAGATTCATTATTTATTTTTTTATTTTTTGTGTGGGCATTCTACCTGATGGTGGCTTTCCACACTAACTCTTTCGACAGAAATCTCTCGTCACTGTCGTCGCTCCCCACCCCATGCACATTCACACTTGGCACAACTAAGTTTGCATTAGTTCTCAATGTAGGAGAGACCTGCAGCATGAGAGCAAAGAATAGGGAATATCGAAATTTAGCATTCCTGATCTTTCTCCAAACTCTCATATCAGGGGATACTTGAGACAACACCTTTTACACTTTAAATGGATTTGTTTAATCCTGTTATGTAATGCATTCTTATGAATCTCTTCGGGGTATAGTGTACAAGAGACCCTTGCATTGTGGGAGGTGAGATGCAGTATATAGGTAGATAACACGAAGGAACATAAGCTTTTGCTTTAAGTGTGATTGGAGAAGAGAATGTGATATAGCTAAAAGTAGTTACTTGTCAATATAGCCGTTAACTAAATAGTGGGGTCTGCTTTTCAAAACTATATTGTCCAAAGTTCAACTCAGCAGCCAGTGAGACATTAAACCAACAAGAGTAAAAAGGATTTAAAGAGGACCTGTAGCCAAGTATAAACTGCATCAGTACATTCTTGCCATTCTCCTGGACAATGTGAGGTTTTTCTTTTTAAAATCTGCCCACCCATTCAGTAGATATGGCCCTGGAAGTGAACTAGCTCTGATTCTCCATGTTGGCGGAGGACCTTTTATTTTTTTTCATAAGAGAATCAGAGCTAGTTTACATGTAATCTTCCAGGGGTCATATCTACTGAATGGGTGCGTGGATTTTAAAAAGAAAAACACCAAATTGTCCAGGGGAACTGCAAGAAACAAATGATATATTTTATTCAGCTTTTTCTGCTTGGTGACAGGTCCTCTTTAAGATGCCTACAGAAAACCAGAGCAGCTCTTAATATGACTATTTTGTAAGATATTATGTGGCAATATAGAGGAGCTGGGGGCTCCTCAGGTTAGGTGTTCACCTTTGCTACAGGCTTGTTGCTAGGGTTGACTTTACAATGATGAGTAGTCACTGAGCAATGTGAAGAATGTCATTGTCTTCTCCTCACCTCCTCACTGGGGACACTCCTGAGAACATAACAGGGATTCATGTCTGGACATAGCCAGCAGCTCTACAGTTCTTAGCTTATTCTTAGTTAGCCACATGTAAACAGTTCTTAATAAGGCTGGGGACATTCCAGCACAGGGAGAGCTGGTCAGAAGATGTGGCCTGTGATGAAATCCTTTCCTGCCTAATAACCTCTGGGTTTATTCTATAAAGATGACATTTTGGGAGGTTATCACCATCTCCCACATATTGCTGGCAGAGCTGAAATCTTCCAGAACAGGTTCAGGGTCTGCATGTAGCTTGCGCTGATGATTTCCATTCTAGTAAGTGTTGGTATTAAACACAGTCATCTGATGTTGAATATTACCTGTGATCCTGTTATATGACTAAGCTGTTTGGGAGTGTCGACAATTCAGAATTCATATTCATTGGTGTGTGTGGAGGGATCTGGTGCAAGAGACCAGTGCAGTGTTTTATTAACCTTCTTTTCCTTCCCCACAGGAAGCTTTTGTCAGTCTTTATGGAAGCGACGCTGCAGCCAAATCTAGGAGGAGCCAGGAACGCTTTGGGAGGTGGTTGCTTACTGGTATGACACTTGCTGGAGCTGCCCTCCTGGCATCCTACATGATTCGCAGATAGACTGTCACCCACTGGATCCAGATACAGCTGAAAGGCGGAAGGAAGAGGTGGTGGTGGGGGCAGGGAGTTTCAGTGTCCACCCTTGACAAAGATTGTCTTATCTCCCCATTCATTGTACAGGATGTCCCAATGACAGTGCAAAACTCTAATAAAATAATTGGGATTCCTTGTAGGCAGATTCAGAACCTTTAATCTTTTGTTTATCGTAGGTCTCTGTTCGTGGATCAGATCCATAAATCTGTATCTAAAATAAATAGTTTATTTTTTTATTTTATTTTGGTTTTTTTTTCCCCTCTTTCTGTTTAGGCTGAAAATTTGCTGCATTTCCTTAGCTACATCCTGGATGTTTGTGATGTCACTAATGCATCAACAATGCAATGCAATGCAAGTTCCTCTATTACAGGGGACACCTGCTGTTTTCAGCAGGCATTATGTTGCCTAACAGCAGCATTACCTGCCACTTGGACAACTTTTAGGGGAAGCAGATGCTGAAGATGGGATTTGTTTACTGTAAGCGACTCTTTTGAGCTTTAAGGGATTGTTCACTGAAAGGGATAGGTAACTTCCTTTTGTAAAGCAACTTCCCCAACTGATGGCAAGGGGTCAGACTGCTGGGACCCATAGAGATCAACTGATATAATTTGGGGAATTATGTAAATGTATGGTCTTGTCTAGTTTGTTTTTTTTTTTTGTTTTTTTCAGTGGTGGAACTACCATTCCCTCTACTCTGTAAAGCATATGAAGGACAGGAGTTTTCCTAAGTGGCCAGCCCCTCCAAAAGGCTTTTCAAGCAGCCTTTATTTTTTTATTTAAACAAAAAGAATTGGGTAAAATATAAGACCAATACCTTATCGTTCCATTTCTGCCTTTTTGATGCTGCTCTCGCTGTCCTCTACTATCTGGTCTCTCTGAACCACTCAGGCAATCACAGGCTGCTGTGGGGATCCACATGAGGGGCAGCTTGTGTGTGTTAAGGAGATGTCAGGCACTACAGACTAGCCGGTGACCCCTGAAATTTTAGATCTCATGTTGTAGACTACCTTTTCTCCTGCATTATGAGGAGGTCAGCTAAACTGTATTGAAAGGCTTGCTGATAGTTTTCAATAACAACCAACAGGAGCTGTGGGGGGGGGTTTGGTTAGGCATCACTACTTTTATTTTTATAACTTATTTTGTCTTTTGTTTAATAAAAAAAAAAAATCTTTACCCTCTGGACAACACTTTTACACCTCTGGTAACCTTTCTCCTGAGGCAGAGACCCCTTCTCCATAGGCATTGAAATATTAGAAAACCAGGGATATCCATCCTTTTCTAGGATTAAACAGGTCAACATGAGTCGGGCCCTTCTGCACAGGTATAGAGAGAGTGGATAGTGGGGTGAACTTGTTCCAGAAAGGGTGCTGTTCATCCCTATGAACGACCTGATCCCTTTCTATTCTGAAGTTCCCTTGAGGTACCAGATCATAGACCTGAATATGTAGACCACCTAAAAATTTAGCAATAATTTAAGATAGTGGATAAAGTGGCTTAAAAGTAACAAGCAAAAAAAAAAAATGAAAGCCTGCATGTGTTGGTGCAGCAATATGTGTCTTTTGCATGTTTTTAAGCATAAATTTGGATTTTACTGCAATTTCAATCAATAATGGCAGTGCCCTTAGTTACTCTTTGGAGGGCGCCATAAGTATATAGGTTTATCACCTTCACAAATAGCCTGGCATATTTAATTTGGGTACTGAGTGGAAAATTCTATAAGTCATTTCTGTCTATATAGAGCATGCAGGGAATTGTAATTGTGCAACAGGTTGGAGACCACTGTTAACAGAATATTTCTCCTTTAGGCTAAAGACACACATTGGGGAAGATTTATTAAACTTTATAAAAGAAAATGTGTTGTCCATAGCAACCAATCATAGCACAGCTTTAATTGTATTTTGCTTTCTGCCATGATTGGTTGCTGTGGTCAACAAAGACAGTTTTTTTTGTTTTTTTTTTATAAATCTGCCCCATTGAGTTTTTGGCAATATTTTTTGGTGCGGATTTTGTTGCAGTATTTTGAGCCAAAGCCAGGAGTGGCTTGAAAAGGTATGGAAAATATAAAGGAAGCTCTTGTACTTCTATTTCCTGTTATATCCATTCCTGGCTTTAGTTCCAAATATTGCAGCTCTTCAGATCTTCACTAAAAATAACTACAAAAGCTCAGTGGAGGGTGTTTGTTAAAGTTATCAAGCCATTTTTCTGGCACAAACGTGGCACATGTGGCATATTACCATTTACATAAAAAAAAATATGTTGATTGTCCATGTTACTACCTGCTCACCACTTTTGAGTAAAGAGGCAAGCCTCTTAATAATTCTGGCATATTGTGAGTACTGGTGGCAGATAAATTGCATCCAACATGTGTCTTCAGCCTAAAAGGGATTGACCAGGAATTTGGTCATAAATATCTGATTGTGGAGGGCAGTAGCTGTCCCCCCTCACAGATCAGCTCTTCGGGACACTTCTGACAATAATACTATACACAGCACTGATTTTTGAAGCAGCTGGCTTACCTGTATAGTGGCCATGGGAGCTGAACTGCAGAGATGGTGTCTGGCCCACTATACAAGGCACAGATTCAGCTGCTTCCAGCTCCATGCTGTGTGTAGTACAGATGTCGGAAGCTGCCCCAGCGGCCCACACAGATCAAATATTCCTGGTCAACCTCTTTAAAGGGAGTCTGTCAGCAGAAAAAGCAATATCGGACAGTACCTTGTTGGATGGCTTCTACACTTTCCAAAAATGCCTTTCTTATTCTGCGTTGTAGCTCCATTTTTATAAAAATCAGTGTTATACAGATTAGCTGAAAAGGGCTTTATGATAAGGGAAACGCATTGGAAAAAAACCGCTGCAATTACAGTACCAGCAAAATGAATGAGATTCTCGCTAATCACATCCACACATTGCAGAAAAAAAGCCCACTGTGGTAAAGCTGCATTTTCAATAACGCAGCATGTCAATTTTACCTGCAAAAACACTTGCATTTTCCCTATGGATTTAATAAGGGAAGAAAAAACGCATTGAAAACGTTGTAAAAACACTATGGAAAAAGACGCAATACGTTTCCGCTAGTTTTTTCCCACATTTTTTAGCTGCATTTTGCAACGTAGGTCCTTAGACTTAAGGGACATTTCTTCTCCTGCTGGGGCCTCACACTCTGCTCTAGATAACCAGTCCTGGCAGGAGAAGAAACTCCCCTAAAGCCCTTTTCAGCCAATTTGCATAAGAATAAAACACAGATTTTCATGAAGCTGCATGGCAGAATAAGAAAGGCATCTTTGGGAAGTGTAGAAATAGAAATAGCTCTGCAAGGTACTGTCATTAATTTGATACCGGTTTTCCTGTTGACAAACTCCCTTTAAGATGTAATTCTATTGAAAGCCTGAATATACCCTAATATTCCCCTCTAGTGGAGTAAGGGCTTGTTCGCACGACAGGGCCACCGGTCATGTGAATTGTATTAACTCCCACCACACTTGCCCCATAGACTTTAATGGATCTATTCACTCGACCGTTATTTTAACAGTCAGCGTGAACAAGCTGATCAAAAATAGAATATTCTATTTAACAGGTCGAGTTCACTGATCACTGAATAGATCCGTGAAATCTGATTACTCTCGTGTATGCGCTTGGCTCTGTGCAGGGCTCTGCCGTGTGATTGTAGCCTAATGGTTAGAAGAGTTTCTGACTCAGTCCAGGAGATAATACATTGTACAAAATATTTTTTGTATTCTGCAAAAATTGAAGAAAAGAAAATTGGATTCTTGATCATCATCTTTACATTTCATATCTTCTTTTATTCTTTATGGTGGTCGAGGCTCCACTTTTCTGAACTCCACATCCTCTGTATAAATCATAGAATTCTGGCTCCCTGCAGAAATCACTGTGTGGAACTTACTGTATAATGTGATAGTACTGTAAGTTTGTGAACAGTAAGCAATTGACTCCTACACTCCCTCTAGTGGTGGCTGCAGCCCATTAACTCAATATCTATAGTTCAGCTCGCATGGAACTAGTGGAATGATCTTCATCCGTCCAATCCTGGGAAAATTTGCAGATTTTATATGCGAGTGATTGGTTTTTCCAATAATATTTTTAGGAACATTTTGATGATTTATCTGCATTATCATTAAGATCTTAACCATAATCATTTCACATCAACAGATTCCATTGTCAACATAATAAACATAACCTCTGTAACAGATTACTCCTGTCTTTTTGTCTTTATTTCATTTGCTATTTTCCTTGTTTATTTTATTGTATTACTTCTACTTAAAGGGAGTTTGGCTGCAGTCCCTACTGAACTATAAGCACAGTCATATAGTCGGGGTTCATGTGAACCCCTGTTGCTGAGATGTAAGCTAATAAACATCTCAATAATGGAAGCACTGATCAGGAAGCTGAAAAAGCCCTTTATTCACATGAACCCTGGCCATCTGACTGCACTTACAGTTCAGTAGGGACTGTTGTGGTGACAGACCCCCCTTTCATATTTTATTTTGTTTTTTTTTGAGCTTTTATCATTACAGTATTTTTTTTTTCCAGATCTTTTTTATTACATATTTAACTTTCTGTATAATAAGTTTTAAAGCCAGTATACATTTTTTTTGTCTCCTGGATATTTGACTAGGCTTGGATATATGGCGGGGGAGGTACTTCAGTCTATAAGGGTTGTCCAAAACCCAGTCTAAATAGGCTGCTGGAAGCTGTGTACAAGGTATACAACCAGAAGCAGCTCGGAAGGGGTTGTCCAGGATATTTTATTATTGCGGAAGGAGGGTGAGGAAGGTGAAAAAAAAACAATAACCCCCCCCCCCCAAAAAAAAAAAAAAAAAAAAAAAACTCACCTGTCCCCGGTGTGCCACAGTCCTGCAGCTCCCTGGAGTTTTTCTGGCAGAAGTCCCCACCACACGTAACCGCTGAGGCCAATTTTTGGCCTAAGGAAATGAACAGGGACGTCACCTGTCCTTTCCTTAGGCCTCCTGCTGCAATAATAAAACATCCTTGACAACCCCTTTAATGGGAGCAGAGCTGCACCACCGTTACTGTAAACGGCTCCATACCTTGTTTACGGCTTTCACCATCTAGATCAGCTGATCTGTACATCTGGGTGTCAGACCCCCATCAATATGAAACTGATGTCCAATCCTGTGGAAAGGTCATCAATATCCAATTATGGCAGTGTTTCGGACAACTCCTTTAACTTGAATCTTCACAATGAGCTTAATGCATGTTGGTGGTGGAAGCTGTGTCTCTGGTGGATTGGATTGGGGCCATTTATTTCAGTGGGTGTCGTAAAATGCTTTATTGAACGGGATAAGGACCTATTAGCTGCTCCCCTGAAGATAGCAGGCCTTTTTATTGGGAATTTTTGAAATAAAACTGAGTTGAAAAAAAAGAGGTACAACTTTGTGAGAGAGGATGTGGATTATTGGGAAGTGGGCGTGGGCTAAATTGTAAAGTTAGACTAAACAGTCTAATAATGCGACAGTATTATCAAGCATTTGCACCAAGCTTGATACTTATCCATTTTGCCTGTCTTTGTGATTTGGCCTGGGCATTTATGAACTGCAACTATTTCAAAGCTCAATTTTATTCCAGTTCCCAGGTGGAATAGAATGTGGAAAAAAACCTATTGATTGACATGGGACAAATGTATCAAGAGAAAAGTTCATTATAACTAAAGCGCTGCCAGGATTTTTAGTTCAATGAAATATTTTATACCAGTAGCTGCTAAATCTTTAGTGCTAGCTGTGACAGTCAGACTGGCTCCCAGGCAACACTACCTACTGGATCAGTGTCAAATGGCGAGGGTTTTATGAAAAAAAAAAGTATTTAGTCACAACCATTTTACAAAGGTTGATGCTAGAGTGGAGTGGTTAGAAGAAGGTTCTCATACTAGAGGGCATGTTATCTGTGCAGCCTGAAGGTTGGAGCCCACCAGCTCATCGCAACTAGCACACCGCAACTAGCATTTGTTGTCGTAGCGTGGTTCACATCTGTGCAGGAGTCTCTGTTGAAGACTCTGCTACAAAATCCACCGAAAATTGGTGGAGAGAAAAGCCCTGCACTGTTTTCAGTATAAAAATGGTGGACCCCATTATAATCTATGGGGTCCACGTGTAACTGCTGTTTTAGCAGTCCAGCTCTCTGTCATTTGGGTCCAACGGCGGATCCAAACAACGGAGACCCATGTGCAGTTGTGAACTTTAGTCCTAAGTAAATATATCTCTCTGAAATGCAACTCTAACCAACATGGTTTGAACATAGTGGGTGGTGCCTAATACAAACTGTGTAAAGAAACGCACAGTGCTCATCCAGAGTCTGGTCTGGTGAGTCTGAAATGCCCCTTCAAGAGTTAGTGTCCTCCATGGAGTGCCTTGGCCCAACAAATGTACTATAATTTACACTAGAAAACTGGCACAAGTTATACGTGAAACAGTTGCCAGATCTGGATTGGCATAGATTTCATTTCTAGCACATTGGACCTCCCGTGGTGTTAAATTATTAAGAGGCCAGATCTTAATTCAGGTGCATCTCACACCAGCAGAGGGAATTAAGACTGCCAAATGGAACACCAGTCTTAAAAATATATTTGTGGTAGTTCTCTAATATAAATGATGACTGAAATTTACATCAACTAGAAGCTGGTATAGATCCTAGAGTAGGAGCATACACAGCCAGATGATGTGCCTAATTTATGATGAGATGTGCATCATGTCATAAATTCGGCACATCCTCCAATAGTGAAATGTCGCTCTCTTAAAAAAAAAAACAAAAAAAAAAACAACAACCCACAATTGTGAGTATATAACGCAATATAACTTGGAATCCAGGCAAGCAGCAATAGGTTGTCAGGGCATACTGGGAGTTGTTTCCTATTAGCTGGAGGGCTACAAGTTAAAGACCACTCAAATATACTGCATGTATGGATAACAAATTGACCCATTTGGGATTATAAGTGACGGTAAATTCACACGTGTTATGTGGATTCATTAACAGTTTATTTGAGGACTGCTGGTGAACTAGTAGATGGACACACACTGCGGTTAGGTTGTATATAGAGAGTTTGTGTTAGCTTGGATCCGGTTTCTTCCAAGATCCAGTTTATTTCTTCCAGTCATTCTTCTCATAATCCCAATTGGAGGAGAAGCCTTCAATGGGCCCCACGCGCATGTCCAGCATCCTACGAATCTGCATTGCTATCCAGTCCTCCTTAAGGGTGTGCGGAAGAGGAGGGAACACTACATGAATAGAAAACATTGTGTCAGTCCCACTCTAAGGTGACCCAACGAGGAAGGTCATTTCTCATAGTATATTTACCATGTACTCTTTGCCACCACACTATGAGTCCTGTTATGCCAAAGAAGAAGCAGATAGCACCAATAACAGTTTTCCACTCATTGGACGGCTTATTCAGCTCTGCATATGTCTGATTAAACTTAATGCGGTAAACTGTTGGCAGAAATAAGAAAGGGAAGGATTAAAGAGTCGACCAATTAAGGACAGCTCCCACACCAAGGGGGCATGTACATGTCTTGGCCATGTCAGGATTGGCAACAGTGATTTAGAACACTGGTGTCATGCTATTTTTACAGAATGCAAAATTGTGCATACTAAGTGGTGGTAGGCAGGTAATACTGGGAAATGCACAGGTGCTTAATGGAAAACTACATTCATTCCATTAAGGATTTTCAGGTATATCACACTGGGATAGTTGCATAGCAACATTGTAAGTCAGGCTTCAGTAACATGCATGTTCTACTTAAATGTGTCCCTGCTAAGTGTTCCCTGTATGATGAAACGGCATGGACTGTCTCCACAGAAAAGGGGAAGGGAAGAAAAATACAGAAACTCGTATCTCAGTTACTGCTGATAATCAGACAAGCTTCTGTCAGGCAGTTACAATGCAGATGGCGGAGCTGCCTGCCTTACTATATAGAGTCTCTCAGCTTATTTAGGAGAATACATAGGGGAGGATAATTACACCATCCACCCAGCAAGCAGAGATGGTATTGGCTCCATGTGGTGCTGTGTGTAAAGCATCATGGGACTGATAGAGCACAGAGAAAGACAAATCTAAAAATCAAGATGGTGTTCAATTAGAAACAGACAAGGGGCAGAAAGTACAACATACATAGAAGCAGACCACAGTGTGATTGACAATCAGGAGTTGGAATGCAGATATGGAAAGATGTGTCTGCTGGAGGTTTACTAGAGCCGTTTAGAGCCGACATATCAGCAGATCATAATGGTGGACTTTAGGCTTGGAGCTGGATACTTCCCAAGCATACCGGATTCAGCTGGATGCTCCCAGACACCAGGAGGTATGTCCAGGCTTCAACTCTGGATGCAGATGAAATGAGCACAATGCAGTGACATATCACAAGGTATTATGGGAAAGGAGCTGGGAAGCTCATGCGCCCTCTATTAAATGTAACAAATCCTCAATTTGCTTTTGACTTACCGAGCCTTGAGACAGCAAAAGGGATTTTAACCAAGCCAATTTCACTTATCTGCATACAGCGCTGTTTCCAGATTGTTGTCCTTCATCAGTACAGAGCAAAGTGAATTGGCTGGCTTAGTGGGAGGCAATGAGTGGGTTAGGGACAAGAATCTCTCACATTGAGGAGAGCACCAGTAAAGGTGTGTAGAGATTTTAATTGCCTTTTGCCCTCTACTTAGCATCTACATATCACAAGGCATTATGGGAAAGGAGCTGGGAAGCTCATGCGCCCTCTATTGGATGTAACAAATCCTCAATTTGCTTTTGACTCACCGAGCCTTGAGACAGCAAAAGGGATTTTAGGTACTCTCCTCAATGTGAGAGATTCTTGTCCCTAACCCACTCATTGCCTCCCACTAAGCCAGCCAATTCACTTTGCTCTGTACTGATGAAGGACAACAATCCGGAAACAGCGCTGTATGCAGATAAGTGAAATTGGCTTGGCTAAAATCCCTTTTGCTGTCTCAAGGCTCGGTGAGTCAAAAGCAAATTGAGGATTTGTTACATCCAATAGAGGGCGCATGAGCTTCCCAGCTCCTTTCCCGTAATGCCTTGTGATATGTAGATGCTAAGTAGAGGGCAAAAGGCAATTAAAATCTCTACACACCTTTACTGGTGCTCTCCTCAATGTGAGAGATTCTTGTCCCTAACACAATGCAGTGAAACAGGGAGCCATCCACTCCCTTTTTCACCAATTGACCCCTGTGTCTGCTTTGGCAGTCTGGAAGCAAGCAGAGTCTACTGCTCTCAAAATGCTGGCAGCAGAGACAGGAGAGGAATGAGGGAGGTGAGTTTTTTTCTATTGTGCATAGTGTGGGGATATTATATATACTGTGGAAGCCATATTAAGGGAGGCATTATGCAGCAGGGGGCTATATTAAGGGGGGGAATTATACTGTGGGAGCCATATTAAGGGAGGCATTATGCAAAGGGGGGCCATATTAAGCCAGTATTATACTGGGGTACATTGTACAGTGGGGGCCATATTAAGGGGTGAATTATATTGTGTGACAGCTACACTGAAGGAAAAATTTACTGTGGTGACATTATACTGTGTTCGTGCTACTAAAGGGGCATTATGCTATGAGGGGGCACAATGGGATATAGTTGGGAATGGGTATAGCCAAAGTGGGCATGGGCATGGCTAGAGGTGTAACTTTGCATATTTCCAAAGCTACAGTGTGTCAAAACCATACTGACACAACTCAGAATTTCCAGGACTGTAATTTCCAGGACAATATTCTAAACAGACTGACTCTACTAGTCTAAGGCCTTATGCACATGACAATGTGCACAGTCAGTGTGCTAGCTGTGTTTTTCACAGCTAGCACACTGACCCATTTATCCCTATGGCCCCATACACACGACCTTGTATTTTTATGGTCCGGTGTATGGGGCCGGGAACAAAACTCAGGATAGAACAACTCCTATTCCTGTCCGTTTTGTGGACCATGCTCACTGGCCTCAATGAATGGGGCAATCTGAGAATGGGCAGTACACAGATGACATCTGTGTGCCATTTAATCATGGCACGGTGACACGCACACGGTCGTGTACATGTTGCCTAACTGAGATTTCCTGCAATGAGAACCTGTAGACCACTAGTCATGATCACACTGTACATTACGTGCTATCTTGTCTTCTGGACTCAGCTGCTTCCAAGGTCCTTTCTCCTTTTCCTTAAGTGCACTTTCTTGGGAGCTCAGACCATCATGAAAGGGAATATCAGGCAGAGGTAAAGTCCTATGGTCAAAATATGCCGGCTTGGTGTAATATGGTACTGCATCTAAAGATGAAAAAGGATGATGCTATCAGACCAGTTAATATTTTTATATTCCTGTCTATAGGGGGCAATATTATAATTTTGTACATGGTGGCAATGTTGTATTTATATTCTGTTAGATAGTGAGCAGTTTCATAGTAGTTATATTATACATAAAGAGGCAGTTTGATAGTTTCCTTGCAGCGATGGGGTCCTGGATTCGAATCCAGCCAGGACAACATCTGCAAGTAGTTTGTATGTTCTCCCCTTGTTTGCATGGCTTTCCTCTGGGTAGTCCAGTTTTCTCCCATATGCCAAAAATATACTGTTAGGTAAAATTGGCTTCCTGTAAAACAACTGACCCTTGTGGGTGTTGGTGATGAGCTAACTATTTCCCCTGGTCCACAGTGCTCCCTGCACTTTGAGTCCCTTGGTAAGAAAAGTGCATTACAAATGTTTGGAGGTAGTATTACAGTACTTAAGCAGTATTGTAGTAAGTTATGTTCTTGTACTCAGGGGCAGTAGTATAGTAGTTATATATTTGTACATATGAGGCAGTATTATAGTAGCTGTATTCTTGTACATACAGAGAATACATAATCAGCTGAGCCAAAAAAGATCCAGCACCAGCATTGTCCATAAAAAAAAAAAAAAAAAAAAAAAAAAATCAGCTTTTTAATTCTACATGTTAAAAGCCCATGTGGTGTCGCTGAGTGTTTCAGATTAAATGTCCTTACTCATGGCAATAGATGCCTGACATGGATGGTTGGATCCTTTTCTTATCCTTATACTTAGGGTATAGTCTTTTAGTAGTTACCTTCTTGTACATAGAGGTAGTTATATTCTGGTACTTAGGGATAGTAATAAAATAGTTATATTCTATTTGAAAACAACAAAAATAGTTATATTCTTGTATATGGGGGCAGTATTATAATAGTTATATTTTTGTACATGGGGCAGTATATAGTAGTTATGCTCTTGTACAAGGATGAAGTATATATTAGTTACATTTTTGTACATAGGAGCAGTATTATACCTGTTCTGTAATTCAGGAAGAATTAATGTACAATATAAAATATGAGTGATTACTGGAAGTTTCTTAAAAAAAAGGAAAATGCAAACATCAGCACCTGCTAAAACCTTCAGGGGAAGCTGTGACCTTGTTCATCTTGCACATTCATTATTTAGTGTATTATTCATAATTTACATTATTTGATACTTTTTGTCAGATTTCAAGTTTTTTTGTATTTTGCCTGTTTTGTTGCATTTATACACAATCCACACAATATATCACAATTTGCAGTAAAAGTAAGTAAAGCCCTCACATCACTCCTACATCATGCCGCCAGGAACTAATTATTATAAGGGCCATTTGGGTTATTGCCCAGGGCCCCAGGATGCTATCTTCAAGGTTTAAGATAGTATTTTCCAGGCGCTTAGCCATGTTTCTAGGAGTGTGGCCACAGTGTCCTTTGATGCTGCTTGTTACCATGAAGGCCGCACCTGGTGGCTATCGCATTTCCACATGTTTCTATGTTTAATAAATTTAGCTTATGCATATTAATCTTGTAATGTCTGGGCCCTCCACCACAGAACTGCGGATGCATGATGATAAGAAGTTAGAGCTCATTAAAAGTGATCTAACGTAGCAGGATGTGCTAATATGGTCAGATGCTAAGATGGCGGACACTGGAAGCGCACGCAGTGTTCACGTGCTAAGTCATGAATGTCCATTCAGTTTTTAACCAATTGTATTACATGCTTGATATGATGTAGTGTGTGATGTGTAAGCTGGCATAAAGTCATTATTTTCCTATAAAGATGCCTGACACTGCTCAAACTGAGATCTACTTTGGAAACAGAACTGTGTGTCTGTGTCTCTGTACATCTCCCGAGCTCGATATTCTGCCACACCTATCTCTAATTTGGCACCTCACGGCATACCTGCAGATCAGAAGAGTCGGGGTGTTCCCCCGACATCATAAAAAACAGGGTGCAAAAGACCAAAAAATCCTGATGATAACTGTGCCCCATAGTAGTAAAATGCACATCTTGCCTCCTGATCACAGGTTTCCCCTTCTAGGTATCATCAACTCTCCTCTTACAGTTTTTTTTAGGGGGTCTTGTAGGAACTGTTGACTAATGACTTCTAACTAGAGGTGCGACTGATAAACCTACAAGTCCCCTCAGCTCAAGGACAGCTCTAACTTGTAGTACAGTACATGATATTCACCAATGACTCATCAGATTCTGTCTTTCGTCCTTATCCAATCCTGTGACTCAATGGGGGAAGATAGATTTATTATTACTGTCACCTTCAAACTAGACTAGGCAAGGAGAAGATGCACCAAAATTTTCTCTTCTCTGGCTAACTCTAAACAAGTGTTTTGCTTTTGGCGCTCACCATTCATTTAATTACACTCCTTTTTCTAGACACTTTTTAAAATGTAAAAGTGTGTAATGCTATGAGATCCCTTAATCCAGGTCCAGCAAAACCAGCCAAAATCGCTTAGTTTTCAATGTGGCTTTCAGTCGTGATCTCTAGACGGCTGGCCTGGCTAGTCGAACCCGCAACAATATTTCATATATTGTGGGTTCAAAACCCACAGCACAGGACAACATGTCAGAATTCCCAGTTTAGCTCTCAGTGATTCTGTCATGGTTAACCTGCTACAAAATTGCTTGTAAAACACATAAATATGATGCAGAGCATGTACATATTTACTTTGAGGCTGGTAAATTAAGCTTAATACAGCTCCACCCAACCCTGATACCCCAGACTCAGGAACACCCACTTTGGGGTGGGCTTTATCAAGCCACACCCATTTTCAGGTTTGAACTGCCAGGACTGTTGCCAAAAATTATGGACAAGTGCTATATCCTTATTCAGTTCCTTCTTTGCATCCTATTAGATTCATGTCTGAGTTCACATAACCTGTGTTTTACTAGAGTGGTGACACATAATGTATTTAGATGTGGCAATAGCTACATCCAGTCCTTGGCCACCAATTCCTTCACTTCTCTGTAAGTGAAATATTGATTATTTTCAGCTGTATTTCACTAGTGGACTCATCGTAACAGCAAAACGAAGTGGCCGGTAATGAAATACAGCTGAAGTCAATTGGTGTTTCAGTCGTTCAGAAGCATCAGCGGCCTGTGGACTGAATGCGGCTATATCCGCATCCAGATACATTGGGGCAGAATTATTAAGACTTGTTAACTAGGGCTAAACATAAATCAGACGCACTCCTGTATGCCAGAATGGAAAGCCATGCCAGTCTGGAACCTAGTTTTTAAGAGTAAGTTCTAATAAACACATTTGTGGAAAGTGGTGAATGAGGCACTGAACAGGGGATGCGCAAGAAAGGTCCTTGCATCAAATATGCACCACACCTTTACCCAACATATTCAGACACTCGCATGCTCTTGCCACCTGCACCTTAAAAACATCTCTAGAATTCGCCCTCTTCTCACCGTGGAAACATCAACAATCCTCATTATCGCTCTGATTCGCTCTCATCTTTACTATTGCCATTCTCTTCTAATTGGGCTTCCTCTTACTAAACTCTCCCCACTACAATCTGTCCTGAATGCAGCCATCGGACTCATCTTTCTGTCAAACCGGTACACAGATGCATCTACCTTGTCAGTCGCTGTATTGGTTGCCCATCCATCACAGAATACAATATAAAATTATCACACTCACCCACAAATCCATCCATAGCGCTGCGCCCCCCTATATCTCCTCTCTCGTCACTATCTACCACCCTAACAGTCCTCTCTATTCTGCCAATGACCTTAGACATGCATCCTCTGTTATCCGATCATCCCACTCCCGTCTCCAAGACTTTTCTCGAGCTGCACCAGTGCTCTGGAATGCTTTACCCCAGACAATCCGATTAATCCCCAACTACAGGAGCTTCAAAACTGCCCTAAAATCACATCTGTATGGTCAGGCTTATCACGTGCCCTGATCACATTGTAGTGTGCGGAGGTGTAGAACAATAACACCTTTTATCCCTTCCTCCTCTGTTCCTCAGATCCTGTCCCCTCCATCTAGAAGTTACCCTGCACTCCTTGCACTTAGTATCTGTCTGTTCACAGATACTGGATGGTGACAGGTACATACAGCTTCAGTTACATAACCTTTTCTATTAAAAGATGTCTGGACGATTGTAGCAAACAAGCCCTCTGACCTCTTGTGTCCCCCTATCTCCTCATAGAATGTAAGCTCTTGCGAGCAGGGCTCTCACTCCTATTGTTTGATATGTTTATTTCTTTGTCACGTTGTAATGTCTCATATTTTCTGTTCATGTGTCCTCTGATTTGTAAAGTGCTGCGGAATATGTTGGCGCTATAAAAATAAAGTTATTATTATCACCCATCTACGCCAAAAAACAGGTGTAAATACCCCATTGTGTGCCTCCATCCTGAGGATATATTTCCATGTTCAGGTTGTCTGATGCAGTTTTCAAACCAAAGCCAGGAGTGGATTAAAAAAATAAGGAGAAATAGCACCTGTCTGATATATGGTACTTTTATGATCAACATCTGGTTTTAGCTCGAAAAACTGCATCAGAAAATCTGAAGATTTAAACAGACCCAAGGTTAAGGACACAGACAAAAACAGTGGAGTATAATAAGTAACATGGCATTTATAGGTTCTCGCCAGTTATGAACCACACTTGGTTTAGGCTTCAAAAACTGCATCAACAAGGGGAGGGGAGGTTAGATTTTCCATTACAAGAAGAAGTCCCATGAGACTGTGATCGCGCTGGGCAGTACTGTCAGTGACCGACTGCTCCACCCTAAGTGTGAGAAGGAGCGCTATCGGAAGTCTTTCTTTCCCGCCGCGGCTAGGCTGTACAACCTACACCGACCTAAGCGGAGATCATTACACACAGAGAACTGAAATATCTTTCTGCCTGTTAAATCCCCCCCCCCCCTCCTCTGCTACTTCCTATCTGTCTGTCTGCTATTAATGTAATGCCTCTCACCTTGGAACATTCCTGTACATGTTGTATTTGTATCTGCTTATCTTATCTTTGCTGCTGTAACACACTGAATTTCCCCATTGTGGGACTATTAAAGGACTATTATTATTATTATTATTATTCGGAGATAGATTTGCTTTTCTATACACTTTTCAGCCAATTGGGTAGTTGACCACCCAAAGATTTGTTGACGGTACCCTGTTGTATGGACCCAGTTTAAGGAATGTTTTCATAAAAATAATATTTACATAATAACAATAAGCTGACAAATGCCCCTTTATCAGCTGTTTGTAGACCTGTTTACTTTGGGCATGTTTGGGAACTATCTATAATCTTCCCATGTAAAGGACCTTTTACTCTGATCTTTCCACTTCAGTCATGCCTCATTCTCAGAGATCTTCATGTCACAGATTATAATAATGGTGCCTTAATCTATATAACAATCATATAGTTTGATCACAGGTACCTCATTCTATGCCTCCTTCCATATGTCTTACAGACAACTTACATGTAAAGACACTGTCCTATCACATCTGGGTATTAATACCTTAGTCCTCTATTAAGACATGACTCTTCACAAATATTATTTACAGTACCCCACACCTCATTCCTGGCATTCATTCCATGTATTTTGTCTTTATTGGACAGGCATAAATTCCAAATTCCGCAACAAATTTAGCGTCAAAATCAGCTTCAAATTTAGTGTCAAAATCCTCGTTGGTTTTTGTGAAGCAGAATCTGCTTGGCAAATTCTGCATCACATTCAGTGTGCCAAATTCCTACATGTGAACTTACCCCTATAGTAAATTTGTCTCCACCACACTCTGCCTACGGTCATAAAATGGCATGGCCTTTTTTTGTGCACCATTCTGTGTCCTCTACACTTCCTTTTTTATAACAGGTTATTCTCATGAATCTCATTACTGGTGCCTCATTCTTTGTCTTGCTGCCCACCTGTTTCTGTGCCCCTTACCTACTGTTGTATGATTTGACTAACAGCACTTACCATGGTCCCCATGGCTGTGGGCAGCTCTCACACTGATGGCTCCCAGAACCCTCATTTTAGCCAAAAGCGGTGACCTCTGTGCCAGAACCGACAACATCTGTAATGTACAACAAGATTGTATGGTCAGGATGTGCTGAACCCTCCCCTGAATAATAAGCAGCTGTTCCACTCTCCTGCCATAGAGCAGCGCTGTGTAGGAAGTCCTGGCACTGCCACTTGGCATCTAAGTTGCTCATTCCTGTGACCTCTGTGAACAGGGAAAGGTCAAAATGTCTATTTTTTTAACCTCATGCTGCGTCCATCAACGAAGTTACAATTAGATAGTAAGCTCAATTTGCAAAGCGGCTGCTACTATGAAGAAAGGGATTTGGGGTTCTGCTGGAAAGATATGAGAAGCTATTGCGTTCACTGACATAGCCGGTAAACTGCCAAGGCCTTACAGTCCTTATTGCCCTGACATAAACTGAAGGTCCTGAATATATGTCACAAAAATCTTTTTACCCCTCTCCCCAGGCTTTAGCACCCCCCCCATCCTTTACCAAGCAAATCATATAGAGAGATTGCAGATCAAAACCCCTCACAGGCCTTTGCAGTACTCACAGCGAGAGCGAGGGAGCTGAGCTGCAGACTCTGTAAAATGGAGAGAGACTCAGACACAGGATCTGGGATCACAGCCAGACACAGTTTTTGAGAAAAAGCCAGGAGCAGGGCATTCTGGGATATTGAGAGCAAGGGACGCCTTAATCCACCCCGCCCCCCAAACCTCGCAGAAAATTAGAGAAGGAGGGGTTTCACTTAATATCACAACATTCTCCCCATCGCTTCCTGTCGTTTTGGCTCCTTCCGTTTCTCTGCCACTGGCCATGACAGTCTGCGTTTTTTACCCACTGTTTATTTACTCCTCCAGTCTTCACACAAGGACTATTAAAGGGCACCTGTCACCATTTTTTTTAAATCTATGCATCTAGCTGCAAGGTCACTTATATCATAAAAGTTAACCCTATAATATAAGGCTTAGAGAAAAAGGGTACATACAGTATGTTATATTTTGCTCTTTCCCAAAGGGTGCTGTGAACCTGTAGAGTTAATTAAAAAAAAAAACCCTCAACCTTCACAATCATAGAAACAAAAGAAGATTGACGGTAGAAAAAGACCACATGGTCTGTCTAATCCTGCCGACTACGCCAAAGTGGTCATATAGATATTATTTCATTTTATCTTAGGATAGACATGGTCCGTCTAATCTGCCCTAATATTATTTCTTTTTATGTTAGGATAGACATGTGTATTCCAGCCATGCTTAAATTCACTTACAGTTCTCAGGGTCATATTGGCCAGGAAGGAATAAAAAGAGACAAAAAAATGTAGGATCTCATGACAGTACTTTTGGTAGACTCTGAAGAAACCTAAGCCATTGTTCCAAGGGTAGGATGTATTGGGGCCACGGTCCTGCAGCCCACATTGATTATGCTAGCCAAAATAGGTACTACCTTTCTCTGACCGACTCAAGGTTAGTGTAGCTAGACTTTCCCGCTCATAGAATGTAGTGATGTTGCAGCCAAAAAATACGCCCTACTTACACAGGTCTGTTGTCACCTGCATTTACTGAGGTAAATATTCGGCAGCCACTCAACAGGAGTGGAAAACTTCCCGTAGCGTGAGCACGTCTGTCCAGTGGTGTATTGAGCGATTGCTCAGTTCTCAAACGTGTCTGTACTCCATACTCATCGATGCTCAGTCTCTTGGATTTGCCAATGTAAGGCTCAGTTTAAGAACTACATCGCACAGAAGAAAAACAGACCATTAGCAATGGAGGTCCAGATAGCGTGGTAAAACCTTTGTTTTATATGCCTGATGTGGTTACAAGGCGTCAAGTTGTAGCCCACTAACGCTGCAAGTGGCACCAAAGAGATCGCTGATCATGCCACCCTTTTGCTAGAAAACAAGAGACCAGAGGTAGACACATTGAGGGAGACTTATAAAGACTGTTGTATTCATATCCCCTGCACCAGCGGAAGGTGCACCTCCTTTATGATGCAGCACACACCTCTTCATAACTCAGATGCATCCTCTGCTGGGCCATACACCTGTACACTGAAATCCACATCAGTTACAAAGTCGTCATGTATGCCAGTAAACTAGTTTCAGTAGAAATCCTGGTTTTAGTTTTTTATATATATATACAGTACAGACCAAAAGTTTGGACACACCTTCTCATTCCAGGAGTTTTCTGTATTTTCATGACTATAAAAATTGTAGATTCACACTGAAGGCATCAAAACTATGAAGTAACACATGTGGAATTATATACTTAACAAAAAAGTGTGAAACAACTGAAAATATGTCTTATATTCTAGGTTCTTCAAAGTAGCCACCTTTTGCTTTGATTACTGCTTTGCACACTCTTGGCATTCCCTTGATGAGCTTCAAGAGGTAGTCACCTGAAATGGTTTTCACTTCACAGGTGTGCCCTGTCAGGTTTAATAAGTGGGATTTCTTGCCTTATAAGTGGGGTTGGGACCATCAGTTGTGTTGTTCAGAAGTCAGGTGGATACACAGCTGATAGTCCTACTGAATGGAGTGTTAGAATTTGTATTATGGCAAGAAAAAAGCAGCTAAGTAAAGAAAAACAAGTGGCCATCATTACTTTAAGAAATGAAGGTCAGTCAGTCCGAAAATTTGGGAAAACTTTGAAAGTGTCCCCAAGTACAGTGGCCAAAAGCATTAAGCGCTACAAAGACACTGGCTCACATGAGGACTGCCCCAGGAAAGGAAGACCAAGAGTCACCTCTGCTGCGGAGGATAAGTTCATCCGAGTCACCAGCCTCAGAAATTGCAGGTTAACAGCAGCTCAGATTAGAGACCAGGTCAATGCCACACAGAGTTCTAGCAGCAGACACATCTCTACAACAACTGTTAAGAGGAGACTGTGTGCAGCAGGCCTTCATGGTAAGATAGCTGCTAGGAAACCACTGCTAAGGACAGGCAACAAGCAGAAGAGACTTGTTTGGGCTAAAGAACACAAGGGATGGACATTAGACCTGTGGAAATCTGTGCTTTGGTCTGATGAGTCCAAATTTGAGATCTTTGGTTCCAACCACCGTGTCTTTGAGCGACGCAGAAAAGGTGAACGAATGGACTCTACATGCCTGGTTCCCACCGTGAAGCATGGAGGAGGAGGTGTGATGGTGTGGGGGTGCTTTGCTGGTGACACTGTTGGGGATTTATTCAAAATTGAAGGAATACTGAACCAGCATGGTTACCACAGCATCTTGCAGCGGCATGCTATTCCATCCGGTTTGCGTTTAGTTGAACCATCATTTATTTTTCAACAGGGCAATGACCCCAAACACACCTCCAGACTGTGTAAGGGCTATTTGACCAAGAAGGAGAGTGATGGGGTGCTACGCCAGATGACCTGGCCTCCACAGTCACCAGACCTGAACCCAATCGAGATGGTTTGGGGTGAGCTGGACCGCAGAGTGAAGGCAAAAGGGCCAACAAGTGCTAAGCATCTCTGGGAACTCCTTCAAGACTGTTTGAAGACCATTTCCGGTGACTACCTCTTGAAGCTCATCAAGAGAATGCCAAGAGTGTGCAAAGCAGTAATCAAAGCAAAAGGTGGCTACTTTGAAGAACCTAGACTATAAGACATATTTTCAGTTGTTTCACACTTTTTTTGTTAAGTATATAATTCCACATGTGTTAATTCATAGTTTTGATGCCTTCAGTGTGAATCTACAATTTTTATAGTCATGAAAATACAGAAAACTCTTGGAATGAGAAGGTGTGTCCAAACTTTTGGTCTGTACTGTATATATATATATATATATATATATATATATATATATATATTTGTGCAGGTCATAGGGGTCACAGATAATTGAGGCAGCCACTCCTTTTCTGCGAGGTTGCCCTTTATTGACTGTCATACAGAGTTACAGCTCAACATGATTAAGGTTTGTAAACACAACATCAAAGAGACGATTAAATCTGGTTATTTCCAGGCGGTTTTATTACACTGATCAGTCTGGTCTTTGGCCAACTTTCCACTTTATGAGGGTAATGTCGATGTCTCTGTCAAGGGACTGGCATTGTAAAGGAAAGCATTCAATACATACTAAATATGTGTCTATAATTTACAGACACATCATAGGAAAAATGTTAAAAATATATATATATATATATATATATATATATATATATATATACATATTATATACAAATAAATTTGCAGCAATATACATTGAAAATTATTGTTCTCTGCAGCCACCTAGTGACCATTTGTGGTGCTACACTTCATCTTGTGCATTTTTATTTTTTTTTTTGCTAGATTTCAGCCTATCGGTCACAAATAGTGTTGAGCGAACCCGTCGAAGTTTTGGTTTGACGAGTTTCGCTGAACTTTGCCCAAAAGTTTGGTTCATGTACCTGAGCTTGACCCGAACCTGAACACCATTGAAATAAATGGGGACCTGAACTTTGTGACCCGAAAATGGCTGTAAAACTTTTTTTTTTGTGATGTCCCATGATGGGACCTGAACCAGCAGTACACTCTCTTCTTGGCAGGATCAACCAGATACATATGTACATATGTATCTTCTGCCCATATATATCTAAATGTATAATATGAATGTTGTTTTGGAGATGGTGTCGGGAATTCTTCTTACAGATCTCTTCTATTAAAGAGATTTTCTTAGATACATAACTAACTTCATGTAAAAGGGGACTTGCACCTGTCTACAGAACAGGGTCCTCCCACCCACTGACCAAAGAGAATTGAGAGGTGGCTGACCATATCCACAGTAATCCTCACTTACTTCAATGGATGCTGCCGAAATACCCAAGCAAATGTATGGAAACAACCAAGTCACACCAGATTTATGGGGTATCCTGGGTGAGTATACCAACTTAGTAGTAAATATAATCCACCAGTAACACAAGTTCATGGTGATGTGTGTCATGTAAACCATCCAGCTGTTCTCCACTTAGTATGAGTTATAAGAAATGCAGAGTTCAGTGTCCATATTTCAGATCTTGGCAGCTAGGATCTAGGAGTCCTAGAGTGCTAGAGATCCAAAGATGTTACATGTTATGTCATGGGATGTCTTTGGTTTCTAGGCAGTTACATGAAAATATTTCAGTTCTTCTAAATTAGGGGGTCTCACAGACATTTGACTTAATAGATATTTTACTGCAGTTTCATTTTCAGTAAAGCATTGGACAAATACTACTACTTTAACCAACTGAGCTCAAAGGTATGGTCTCAGATATAAAAAAAAAAAAAAATTAAAAACCTTTTAAGCAACATTTCACATACAACAGGACCTCTTCAATTATCCATTCATGTAGCATACACTGCAAAACTGGCTATATAAAATCCAAATGCATTTCTTTTACCTATAGTAAAATATAACCTTTGATATAACGTTAAAAACCTCCCAAATGAAAATACCCAAGAGGACACAATGGGTTGACCCATTTTCCCTAAATTTCTTCTTTTGTTAAAGTTGAACAAACACAAAGGTAGGGGTAGGACAGAGAACAATGGCATCTAGAATTTGGCCATATACTCAGCCCTAGTAAAAGCTCCAACAGTGGATAACTCTGATTACACCCCTCAACGGGCAGATTGTCTAAAAGAGACCCCAGAGTATAATGATAGCAGTTCCCCTCAGGGACTCGCACAGGTGCAGGCCACAGACCTATAACCAGCATCAGGAAAGCAGAGAGTGCATGCGCCACTACAGAACAGCCCTTTACTCCACTCTTGTGGCTCTGACCACTCAACATAGGGTGTGCACTGCTGTTCTTTTGGCACATGTTGACGCTGGTTATAGACCTCTGGTGAGTGTCCACTGCACCTGCATGGTTGCAACACTTGGCGCATGTGCGGAGGACCTCTCCGGATGCCAAGCATCTCCTCACCTGGAGATGCCTTCAAAAAGATTTATATCAAAAAGATTTATATCATTTTTCTATATTGTCACCTAATTATGTTTATGTTTTTTCTATTTATATGTTTCTGTAACCACTCCAACTCATGGAACAGCTGACTCTCCCATGAGGGGGAGAGGCTACGAATAATTTTGTGTATTTAATGTCCCATATTGTCATGTTTGTGTTTTTGATCGACTTGTACACTTGATAAAGGGGATTTGAATCCTGAAACGCGTTGTAACTTGGTCACTGGTAAAGGATCATCACTTGGATCAGCCGATGAACGCAGATTTCTCTTCCTCTTCATGATTATTTTCTAACCAGTTATGACTTGGTGACTAGTGCCTGGGATCCTCCATACAGCGGTAGATGTCCTGAAGAATCACCTGAGGCCACACCTGTTACATGCTTCAACTGTTGTTGTGACTTATCACAACAACACAAGGTGAGAGGCCATTTGGTCTTGTCCTTTTTTACTATGTGCTGCTCAGTGCTGTTTTTCATTCTGGTTAAACTACTAAACTCCATGGATTTTCTCCTATTTTCAATTTTCATAAATTTGGGCCATCTATGCTTCCCGGTAAAAAGGAAGCCATTGTGAAAAGTCTCCATTGCAGTGTCTGCCTAGAAATCGTCGGAGGAAAAAGTCCTGCGTGGAGGACTTTTTCCTCTGCCACTTTCAATTTTAAAATGACGGACACCCAACGGACCCCATTATAGGCAATCCACTTGAAAAAATCTAGCACTTAGAAAAATTTCATGTTTATTTCCAAAAATTCTTTAAAAATATGATCTTCGTAAAAAAGTAATCACACAGGCTTATACAACACTTTTGTGGAAGCACAATTCACCGAAGTGCAAATGTTATGCGTCCTGTCATTATGGATGGAAGAAAAAGTATTAGTGCCTACCATAAACTTACATGACCCACAACAGTTTACCCCACATTTATATGATCCTCGTGTGGGTAATCAATTACGATGCTTGCTTTGCGGATTTAACCTATATACCAATGGAGAAACAAAGTTGCCAAATGTTTTGGCTCTTCTTGCTATGAACTTACAACCATTTACTAAGATGTTAGTACTTCTGTACAATACTGACAACTGAGTGATTCAATACTGTAGGTAGTTGAAAAAAACTATATTCCTTGCTTCTTATTGACCATATTTAGACCTACTTTTTAGTATGAACACTAGTTAGAAGATCTTGCCTTGTCTCTAGATCTTGCTTTTTGTCGGGCCTTATTCAGACATTGTGGGGAATAACCAGATTGGAGCAATCTTGATGTAATCTCTTTTTCCTCTTGATTGTAAGCTACGAGACTATAACAATTTCTATGTGCACAGATAAATTCACCAACTGGCAGATTTACAATTACATGCCGTGGATGAGAACTAGCAGCATGTAAAATTACATTTCTACTGATAGCTTCTCAAAATGTTTTAGTAAGCACTGACGCTGAGGCTACATCCCCAATAAGAAGTAAATGTAAAAAAGAAATACTGTTTAGTTCCATGTGTGAAGTAAACTGTAAGTTATCCTCATTGTTATTCAAATAAGTCACAAGTTTGATCCACAGGACCCTGCCATACAATTAAGGTATCATCTATATACCGTCCATACCAATGGATATGGGTAGCATATGGATTGTCAGAAGCATAGAGATATTTCTCTTCCCATACTAACATATATATTAGCCAACGAAGGTGAAAAAACAAGCCTCCATAGGGCAACCTTGTAACTGCAAGTAATACTGATTATCAAGCACAAAAAAAATTGTTTGAGCAAAAAATGTGTCAGCAATAATAATAAAAAAAAAAAAAACTTTTTAGATCTGCTTGATAACCAGTATACAAGAGCCTCAGTTGCTTTATTGTGTGGTAAACATGTATATAAAGCCACATTTACTCAATACTTTGATCACATGCGCCTGTTTTTGATCCTTTCAGCCTCTTGCCCAGAAGGTGCTGGGCAATTGGGGGAACTTGGGACAAAAATGATTTATCACTATTTTGAGTGTTAGATCTCAACAATGCATTGGTACCTCTTTATTTGCCTATATCCTTTTCTCTGCCTCCTCTATTAAATTCCTATTTGGTGTCTCTGTATCTGATGTGTCATATTCAAAGGAATAAACTTCAGCTTCTTATGGGATATTGGTGAGACTTGCATATGTACGGTTTTCTTTAAACTCAACCAAATCATATTGGAATTGAGAGTGCTTCCTATTCTTGATCCGTTCTGTGAATCTATCTATATTAGCCTCCAGAGCCCTCTACTGATTCTCATATTCAGGGTCATAAGAGAAGGCTCTGGTACAGGTGATCAATTACTTCAGATTACTTGCGCACTGATTAAGAATCAACTTCTCTTCTAAGAGATGTGACATAAGCCTTAACGAGCTTTCAATGAAGAAGTCGGGCTAGCAGCGGACACACAAGGTGCAGATGTGAACATATCGTTAGAGATATCTACCTTCAATATAGGCTTTAGATTCTGTTGTTCTTTGTGCTGTCCCTCCCCTTAAGGTTATTTAACTTTAACTTATAAAAGGGGAAATTTAGGGAAAAGGGTTCAGTGTGTTGTGTCCTCTTGGGTACTTTCAATTGTTGAGGTTTATGATAGTTGGTTTTAGCCATGTTTTTAGTCTAATATTAAAGGTTATATTTTAGTTTTGATTCTACTCCCACCTGGGTTCAGTAAGAGGTTAATGATAAGAGTGGTCAGGTTATCAGTTCTCATCAGTAATAGTTTGGTGTTTCTTCCACCTAGTGGTGAAATGTGAAACAACATAACACTGCTTCATTATCCTGCTACAAGCAACGCATCAATGCAAGTAAACTAGTGCACCAATATAATACAGAAAGCAAATTAGAAAGTCTTACTCACACAAGTCCCTTTTCCCAGGAGCTCACAATGTAATTTGTCATCATGATGACCAATGCCCAGGGTCACCATTCCTAACTGTTATGGTCCACTCAGGGCCACACTGGAGCATATTATACTGTGTGGGACCACTGTGGAGCATATTATACTGTTTGGGACCACTGTGGAGCATTATACTGTGTGTATGTGGGGGGGCTCTGGGGAGCATATAATACTGTGTGGGGTCCCTTTGCTATTACAGGCTCCTCCTTACTATGCTCCGTTCTGTCGGCCTCACAGACACTGCTCTCTCCTGGTTCTCCTCTTATCTCTCTGACCGCACTTTCTGTGTATCATTTGCGGGCTCTGTTTCTTCCCCTTGCCGTTGGGTTTCCTCAGGGCTCGGTCCTAGGTCCCCTGCTCTTCTCCCTCTACACAGCCCCCATTGGACAAACCACCACTAGATTTGGCTTCCGGTACCATCTTTGTGCTGATGACACCCAATTATATACGTCATCCTGTGACATCACCCCTGCACTAATACAGAACACCAGTGACTGTCTCTCTGCTGTCTCAAATATCATGTCTTCGCTTTATCTGAAACTGAATCTCTCAAAGACTGAACTACTTCTGTTTCCACCATCTAATAGATCTGTCCCTGATATCTCCATTGCAGTCTCCGGCCTTACCATAACTCCTAGGCAGTATGCCCGCTGCCTCGGGGTTTTGTTTGACTCAGACCTTTCCTTCACCCCCCATATCCAGTCACTCACACGCTCATGTCATCTCCACCTCAAAAACATCTCCAGAATCCGCCCTTTCCTTACCACAAATACACTAAAGACACTTTATTGTTGTCCTGATTCACTCTCGCCTTGACTACTGTAACTCCTTACTAATCGGTCTTCCCCTTACTAAACTCTCCCCTCTACAATCTATACTAAATGCGGCAGCCAGGCTCATCTATCAGACTAGACGCTATAGTGATGCCTCCAGTCTGTGCCGGTCACTACATTGACTGCCTATTCAATACAGAATACAATATAAAGTTATCACCCTCATTCACAAGGCTCTCCATAATGCTGCACCTCCCTACATTTCCTCCCTCATCTCTGTCTATCGCCCAACCCGTGCTGTCCGTTCATTCAATGACCTAAGACTAACATCCTCTATTATCAGAACCTCCCACGCTCATATGCAAGACTTCTCCCGAGTTGCACCACCTCTCTGGAATCCCGGACTATTAGATTAACCCCCAATTTCCACAGCTTCAAGCGTAAACTAAAGACATATCATTTCAGACAGGCCTATCACAACTCCTAATGTAAACCCTTCTGTAGTTAGAATCCCTAAAACATACCCTCCTCTGTTCACACTCCCACATTACCTCACAGGATATGATGCCGTATCAGACTAACTTTATATGTCCAGGCACCATCTGCACGTAAAGGACACGACTGATGACAGCTCATACAGCTTTATATATGTGTAATGACAGTAACCTCTATTACAGAATTGTCTGACCATTGTACAAGCAATGCTACGTCTGTTGCCGCCCCTGCTACCTCCTGTGTCACCCCCTCTACCTCATAGATTGTAAGCTCTTGCGAGCAGGGCCCTCAGTCCCAGTGTGTGAATTGAATATTTCTTTGTAATGTATCTTTTTTGTCAGTACTTGAACCCTACAAATTGTACAGTGCTGCGGAATATGTTGGCGCTATATAAATAAAATTTATTATTATTATTATTATTACAGGCTGTAATTAATTTGCACATGAACTATAAAACAGATATTGTGAAATGTAAATAGCAAAAGGGCCACAGCGCTAGCAAAAGCAACATGGTCCCTTCAAACAGCTGATCAGAAGGGGACCTGGGTGTTGGACCCCCACTTATCTCTTAGATCTTAGACTGTTAGTATCCGTGCAGATCAGCTGTTTACTAGAGCTTGCAGCATTGCTTACATACTGTGTGCTGAGCTGCTCACTCACCGTATTCTGATAAATGCAGTTGTGGGTACTATAGCTGTAGCTCTTTCAAGTTTCAGAGATACTGCTGCTGTAGCCATAACCGTCGTTATCGAGAATGTCATAGGTGAGAGGGTAGGGGGCCCCAGTCAAAGTTTGCATGGGGGCCTACAAGATTTTAATTATGCCATTGGTCTAAACCTTATACCCCATGCTTTAGACTGCAGCTCAACTTATTCATATAACCTGCTGTGTAGAAAAAAAAAAAAAAAGAACCAGCTCAGTAGAATGTCATTGCATAGAGTTAAGTTTTATCCAGCCAGCAGCATACCAGCCTGTAATGGCTGAAAACAGAGAACAACAGATACAATTGCACAGTAAATTTTAATGTGATCACTGACTGATTCTCCTGTCAGTTATCCAGATATATCTTAACAAATGATTGAACTAATCTCTTTTCCAGTGAAGTCTGAACTGAGATCTGCAGTTTAGAGCGAAGTAAACTGCTCACTGTAAAGTTGATTTTCAGCCTTCATGTTCTTGTGAGACAATGAAGACACTTGAAGGTCAGTCATGATGATTAAATATCCCTGGAGAGAGAAAGTGGAGGACAAAACATTGAATATGGCAACTGAGCTGCTGAGCTTAGATATCCAAGTGGGATACTCTCTGTTAAACTACTGTATCTAATCCTATCATGTGCTATTATCTGCAGATTTGTTTTATCTAAACTCACTGATACTGCCTGCTGACCTGTATTTATGAGACAATTATGTGCGGTATTGTCTGAGTGCAAATACACTAGAATTCAGGCATGATTCTGTCAGGGTGGTATGGTGACTCTGTGAGTGGCACTGTGGTTAGCACTGTTGCCTTGCAGTGCTGGAGTCCTGGATTTTAATCCAACTAAAGGCAACATCTGCATGGAGTTTTGATGTGTTTGTGTGAATTTCATCTGGGTACTCTGGTTTCATCTCACATGCCAAAACTTACCTATTTATACTGATAGCTCAATTGGCTTCCCGTAAAACAACTGGCCATTGTCCATGCAGAGGTTATGGAAACCTCTGGGTTTGTCTGGGCCTAGTTTGTTTTTTTATGGCCACTTCAATGGTCCCCTCCCATACAGTGGCCTCTTCACTGGTTCCCCATACTGTATGGGGACCAGTGATGGGGCCATTATATTGTGGTGGGGGTTAATATTCTGGGGGGGGGGGCATTAACGTGTGGGGCATTAGGAGGGTGTATTAAAAGGGTTGTCCAGGCTTAATTTTTTTATGGCCTATCCTCAGGATAGTCCATAAGTTCTTAATTGGTAGGGGGCTGACACACGGCCCCATCAGCTGTACAGAGCCGCTTCTGGCACTTGTCCTGTACACAATATGGGACTGGAAGGAGAAAGCTCCATCCGCTGTATAGCAGCCTAGCGCTTTCACTGCAGCTTAGCTCCAACTGACTTCAATAAGTGCTGAGATGCAGTGAATGTGCCACTGTACAGTAGACAGAGCTTTCTGCTTCCGGTCCGGTTTTGTGTACTACCCCTTCACTGGTAATAATTAATAGTAATTAGGTAATTACTTACCTGTCTGCTCCCCTGTCCCACTCCTTCTTGGTCTAGCGCACTGTTGTGACGTCATGTGCGCCTGGAGCAAGAAGGAGTGGGAGGGGCTGGAGAGAAGACAGGTAAGTACCTATACTCAGCTTGTAGGGCACAGACATACACTCTGTTCCAAATTATTATGCAAATAATATTTTCTCATATTTTCCAAAATTACCTATATGAATTGCAGTCATTGTAATTTTCCAGTCATCAACTATTCGAGTATAATTGAAAGGTTTTTGAACAAACTGCCTATGATAACAGTATATTTAAAAAAAAAAAAATAAACACTCAAAATGCATGTTTCAAATTATTATGCACAGCAGAATTTGCAACCTTTTCATTTTTATTAAGAACAAAAAAATGGTCATTGTGAAATTATAAGCATTAGCAGGTTATTACAAACTGAAATCAAACAGTTTTCAAGCCAAAAGTTTATTCTAGGTGATGTTACATTTGCACATAGGACCCCTTGTTCGAAAGAAGTTTCTGAACTCTCTCGTCCATTGAATTTGTCAGTTTTTGGATGGTTTCTGCTTCAATTGTTTTGCATGAGGACAGAATAACCTCCCAGAGCTGTTGCTTAGATGTGAACTGCCTCCCGCCATCATAGACACTCCTTTTGATGATTCTCCAGAGGTTCTCAATGGGGTTGAGGTCAGGGGAGCATGGGGGCCACACCATAAGTTTGTCCCCTTTTATGCCCATAGCAGCCAGAGATGCAGATGTGTTATTTGCAGCATGAGACGGTGCATTATCATGCATGAAAATGATCTTTCTGCGGAATGCATGGTTCTTCTTCTTGAACCATGGCAGGAAGTGCTGTTTGAGAAACTCCACATACATTATGGAGTTCATCTTTACCCCTTCAGGGATCCTAAAGGGGCCGACAATCTCTCTCCCCATGATTCCAGCCCAAAACATTACTCCACCTCCTCCTTGTTGGCGCCGTAGCCGTGTTTGCATGGGGTATCCATCAACAAGCCATCCTCCACTCCATCCATCTGGACCATCGAGCGTTGCACGGCACTCATCGGTGAACAAAACAGTTTTGAAGTCAGACTTCATGTATTGTTTGGCCCACTGGAGCCGTTTCTGCTTGTGTGCAGTGGATAGAGGAGGTCGACAGGATGGCTTACGCACAGCTGCAAACCTCTGAAGGACCCTGCATCTTGTTGTTCGGGGGGACGTTGGAGGCACCAGCAGCTTCAAAAACTTGTCTGCTGCTATGACAAGGCATTTTTGAAGCTGCTCTTTTAACCTGACGTAATTGCCTGTTGGAAAGAGTCCTCAATTTTCCCTTATCAGCACGCACACGTGTGTGCTGTGAATCAGCTACATACTTCTTGATTGTGCGATGATCACGATGAAGTGTCTTGGCAATGTTGATTGTAGTCATGCCTTGACCTAAACACTTCACAATTTGTTGCTTCTCAGCAGCCGACACATCCTTTTTCTTTCCCATTTTGGCTGAAAATGTAGGCTGCTTAATAATGTGGGACAGCCTTCTTAAGTAGTCTTGCCTTTAATTGGACACACCTGCCAAACTAATTAGCACAGGTGTCTGCAATTGCTTTCAGTGATCTAAAGAGCCCTGACACACATCACCATCAATGAGTTTAACTGACAAACAAAAAAATACTTACCTTATCACGCCTAAACACTTTTTGCATAATAATTTGGAACACAGTGTAATGTACCCTGGTGGGCCAGTCCAAGCCTATCCTTGTGTGAGGAAAGTGCATTATAAATGTTTGTCGTTGTCTTAATTTGTGCCCAAAACTGGCATACTGCCTTATACAACATTTATTCATTGTTTTAGATACTTTTTGCACTTTGTCACACAAAGTGGCTTAGTGTCTAGTCCTAAATTTAATAGTTAATCTGCCCCATTGTATGAAAGCTTATCATGGGTAATACTAGCAGCTGAGCCAGTAAATCTAAGCCTTTGATGTGTGATATTGTTTGTTGTATCTGAGCCTACAGTATGATGTGTGAAACCGTTTGCTGAGCTGCTACATCTAATCTTATTGTGTGATACTGTCTGACCAGTGTATCTAAGCCTATCATATGTAAGTTGCTGTATCAAAGCCTTTCATGTGTGATACTGTCTGTGGAGCAAGTAACTTGGTAGTAAAGTTTTTACCTCCTTTACACGAACAACAGGGTCTTGTAGACGGACCAGGGGTGTTGGCAATGGGAACATTTTCTTGAGTCGCTCTGCAGAAAGATTATAGTATGGTCATTGTTTGAAAGGCTGCCACAATTCTTATCACTAACAATTCCTCTGCTTGTGACCCTGCTGTATGATATTGGATTTCCCTATGGAAACCTTCTATATAGTTGTATAGAGCAAAAAGTGGTCCTGTGACTTGCATAAGTCAGAACCTAGGAAGACCTGTACACTTGGTATATAACCCCAATTCCAATGAAGTTGGGACGCTGTGTAAAAACATAAATAAAAACAGAATACAATGTTTTGCAAATCCTTTTCAACCTATATTCAATTGAATACACTACAAAGACAAGATATTTAATGTTCAAACGGATAAACTTTATTGGTTTTTGCAAATATTCACTCCTTTTGAATTTGATGCCTGCAACACATTCCAAAAAAGTTGGGACATGGGCCTGTTTACCACTGTGTTACTTCACCTTTCCTTTTAACAACACTCAATAAGTGTTTGGGAACTGAGGACACGAATTGTTGAAGCTTTGTAGCTGGAATTCTTTCACATTCTTGCTTGATGTACAACTTCAGTTGCTCAACAGTCCGGGGTCTCTGTTGTATTTTGTACTTCATAATGCACCACACATTTTCAATGGGAGACAGGTCTGGACTGCAGGCAGGCCAGTCTAGTACCCACACTCTTTTACTACGAAGCCACACTGTTGTAACACGTGCAGAATGTTGTTTGCCATTGTCTTGCTGAAAGAAGCAAGGACGTCACTTGGATGGCAACATATGTTGCTCCAAAACCTGTATGTACCTTTCAGCATTAATGGTGCCTTCACAGATGTGCAAGTTACCCATGCCATAGGCACTAACACACCCCCATACCATCAGAGATGCTGGTTTTTGAACCTTGCGCTGATAATCTGAAAGTCTTTTTCCTCTTTGGGCTAGAGGACACAACAACCATGATTTCCAAAAACAATGTGAAATGTGGACTGGTCAGACCAGAGAACTTTGCGTCAGTACATCTCAGATGAACTCGGGCCCCGAGAAGCCGGCGATGTTTCTGGGTGTTGTTGATATATGACTTTCGCTTTGCATGGTAGAGTTTTAACTTGCACTTGTAGATGTAGCGACAAACTGTGTTCACTGTCAATGCTTTTCTGAAGTGCGCCTGAGCCCATGTGGTAATATCCGTTACAGAATGATGTCGGTTTTTAATGCAGTGCCGCCTGAGGGATCGAAGGTCACGGGCATTCAATGTTGGTTTTCGTCCTTGTCGCTTACTTGCAGAGATTTGTCCAGATTCTCTGAATCTTTTGATGACATTATGGACTGTAGATGATGAAATCCCAAAATTTCTTGCAATTGTATGTTGAGAAACGTTCTTAAACTGTTGGACTATTTGTTCGTGCAGTTGTTCACAAAGTGGTGAACCTCGCCCCATCCTTGGTTGTGAATGACTGAGCCTTTCGGAGATGCTCCCTTTATACCCAATCATGACACTCACCTGTTTCCAATTAACCTGTTCACCCCTGCAATGTTCCAAACAGGTGTTTATTGAGCATTCCTCAACTTTCCCGGTCTTTTGTTGCCCCTGTCTCAGCAGGTATCAAATTCAAAATGAATTAATATTTGCCTTTGTAGAGTATTCAATTGAATATAAGTTAAAAATGATTTGCAAATCATTGTATTCTGTTTTTATTTATGTTTTACCCAACATCATTGGAATTGGGGTTGTAGTACTCAGATAAAAGTGCTCCTTATGACTGATGAGCACTGTTGAGACCATGTAAGATGCTAATTGAATTAATAAACTATCTGGGTTTTGCATAACACTTACCGTTCAGGACTGGGGTCATTATTTTCAGGCCAAAGTTAAGAGTTTTCTGCAGAGAATCCATCTAATAAAACAATACATGACATATACAGTTAGGTCCATATATATATTTGGACACCGACACAAATTTTGTTTTTTTACCTGTTTACTGAAACATATTCAAGTTATAGTTATATAATGGACATAAAGTCCAGACTTTCAGCTTTCATTTGAGGGTATCCACATAAAAATTGGATGAAGAGTTTCAGCTCCTTAACATGCACTACCCTGTTTTTAAAAGGGACCAAAAGTAATTGGACAATTGATTCAAAGGCTGTTTCATGGGCAAGTGTGGGCAATTCCTTATGTCATTCTCAATTAAGCAGATAAAAAGCCTGGAGTTGATTTGTTGAGGTGTGGTGCTTGCATTTGGAAGATTTTGCTGTGAAGAAAACATGAAGTCAAAGGAGCTCTCCATGCAGGTGAAATAAGCCATCATTAAGCTGTGAAAACAGAAAAAACCCATCCAAGAAATTGCTACAATATTAGGAGTGGCAAAATCTACATTTTGGTACATCCTGAGAGAGAAAGAAAGCAGAGGGAAAAAGGGATTGCAAAACGGACACAAACTGATTACTATCCATTTGTAATCTGCTTTGCATAGACCTCAATGTTAAAAAAAAAAAAAAAAAAAAAAAAAACGGATTGGTTGCAGTCCATCCTGCAAGTCCGACTTTTTTCTCCACCCAAAAGAGCGGATACCAGATGGAAATGCTCCAAACGCACATCTGCAGGTGGTTTTTACAACCCATTGAAATCAATGGGTTTTAAAACGAACCAATCAGTTTTTGAGGATTTTGAGACTGTTTCAAAAATCGATTTCGCACGGAGAGCCAAATGCAGATGTGAACCAAGCCTGATAGAGGTTCCCTCTCTATAACTGATGGCGTGTTGAGCACTCTGCTCTCTAAATCCAAATTGGACTTTATGGACAGCCTCACCCCTTTGTTTCCGAGGCTATAACGCTTTGGGTGATACCCTTTATGTGTGGTAGACCTGCCCTCTGGCCCGTAGTTTTTGGACGTCTATTCATACCCTGTTTCCCCGAAAATAAGACAGCGTCTTATATTAATTTTTGCTCCCAAAGATGTGCTGTGTCTTATTTTCAGGGGATGTCTTATTTTTTTTTCAATGAAGAAGAATTCACATTTATTGCTGAACAAAAAAATGTACATTTATTATATACGGTACTGTACAGTAGTTGTCATCACAAACCAGCATAACCAGACAAACTGTGAATCCTATCAAGAATTTCTTACTACCGTACCATTATTTCCATGTACAACAATTAACAGTATGGTACATTTACCAATATTTACGGTACGAATAGAAAGTAAAATTTATTCAATGACAGTTATGTCATCATCTTCTAGGACATCATCATAACAATCCAAACCATTAATTTCCCTGCACACAGTATCATGTCCCATAGTGGCCCCTGCACACAGTATCATGTCCCATAGTGGCCCCTGCACACAGTATCATTCCCCATAGTGGCCCCTGTACACAATATCATTCCCCATAGTGGCCCCTGCACACAGTCTCATGCCCCATAGTGGCCCCTGCACACAGTATCATTTGCCATAGTGGCCCCTGCACACAGTATCATTCCCCGTAGTGGCCCCTGCACACAGTATCATATCCCATAGTGGCCCCTGCACACAGTATCATTCCCCATAGTGGCCCCTGCACACAATATCATTCCCCATAGTGGCCCCTGCACACAGTCTCATGCCCCATAGTGGCCCCTGCACACAGTATCATTTGCCATAGTGGCCCCTGCACACAGTATCATTCCCCGTAGTGGCCCCTGCACACAGTATCATTCGCCATAGTGGCCCCTGCACACAGTATCATGCCCCATAGTGGCCCCTGCACACAGTATCATTTGCCATAGTGGCCCCTGCACACAGTCTCATGCCCCATAGTGGCCCCTGCACACAGTATCATTCGCCATAGTGGCCCCTGCACACAGTATCATTCCCCATAGTGGCCCCTGCACACAGTATCATTCCCCATAGTGGCCCCTGCACACAGTAGTTTGCCCCATAGTGGACCACCCATGAACAATTATTATACTGTGGGGTCTTTTCAGACCCCAGAGTATAATGATCGGAGATCCAGGGGAGGATAAAAACATAAAAAAACAACGTTGCTTACCTGTTCCTCGTTCCGGTGCATGCCCGTGCGCTACTCCGGCCGCCTTCACTGTTAGACCAGGCCGCGTCACGTGATCCGGCCGGCGTCGCGACGCAAAATGACGTCTGCTGACGTCACCAAACAGGCCCGAAGCCTGGAGAAGCGTAGGACAGGTAAGCACATAGTTTTTTATGTTCGCTCACCTCCCCTGGCCCACCGATTATTATACTCCGGGGTCTGAAAAGACCCCGGAGTATAATGATAGCAGAGATTGTGGGGTTCTCCCGTGGCCTCACATATCGTATATACCGTATGTTCTGTTCGGGAACATACGCCTTACTTTCGGGGGGATGCCTTATATTAGGCAATTCTCCGAAACCCCTCCTATGCCTTACTTTCGGGGGGTGTCTTATTTTCGGGGAAACACGGTAGGATGGTTCAAAGACTCTTAGGACAATCAGTTACTTTGACTGTACCAGTATTCCTACTCTGCCTTAAGCCAACTATGCTTAGGTACCCCCAATATAAATTGCTTCAGTATATAATGATGGCAGCAAGAATCCATATCACTTACAACTGGAAGAAACTGAGTCTTTCATAGACGAATCTCATTGACCGTGTTGACATGATCATGCTTCATGAAAAACTCAATGCCACTATTTCAGATACTCACCACATTTCAACAAGGTCTGGACTCCCTGGGTTAATAGGTCCAATATCCTGGGTCTGTCATACTGTCTGCAGCTTTAACTTGCGATTGGGTTTGAGTGTCCTGTTTTTCTTAGACCGGGTCTCCCCTCCCCAGACCTATGCACTTAAGTGCTGTTAACCTTTCCCTTTTTCAACTGTGTGTGTTATTGGTTATATACCTTTTTACCTCTTTTATTTTATGGGATTCAACACTCAGGATTGGTTATTGTAACTCCATATTGTATTATGTATAACCTACTTTGTTTTTGTTATCCTATCCTGTTTTGCCTATATGTTTTATCTTTGCCATCATTTAATAAATACCTTTGAAACAAAAAAAACCTTGGTTCTGTACTATTTAAAAGAAAAAAAAAATCACAAACTTGCTGTTTTATGTTCACCCCCCCCCCTCAAAAAAAAGGATAAAAAAATCAAAAAATTGTAGCTCTGATGATGGAAAAATAAAAATGTTATGGCGTAAGAGTCCAGACTATACCTGGAGTTAAAGTGGCCTAGGCTAGATTATACTCCAGGGTATAAATTAGCCTAGGCCAATTCATACCCCTCAGGCCATATTATACCTTAATCATTAGCATTGAGTGATATCCCCAAGAATTACTCAATTTGAGTGAGAAAGCTAACTGACTTAAATCTTAAAACTCTAAACACACAGACTTTTATTACTTCAACCAGAAAAACTTGACTGTTTATAATATAATAAAAGTTCTAACTAGAGATGAGCAAAGTATTAAAAAATTCGATTCGGCAACTTCACCGAATTTCGCGATCTGATTCTATTCGATCAGAATTAAATCGTGTACCAAAAACAGCTATTTATTGGCTGCAGAGAGCCGGGGTGGGCGGCAAAATGGCGGAACACCCTGCTCCATAACCGATCGGGGGGATTTAACACCTTAGATGCAGTGGTCAAACATGCCGTGTGCGCTCGCGAAGGGGCTAAAAGGATGTGACATCACAGGGCTGGCTGCTGATTGGCTGCATGCATGGCATTGTGGGTGATCCCGCATTTCAAGAGTTCCTTGCCCCATGAAGAGCAGCCATTTTGAACTAAATTCGAATCATTACCCCGAAGCATGAGGAAATTCGGATTTGATGCGAATCGAATATTTCCTGAAATTCGGATCGAATTCCACTTCTGCAGCTTCAATTCGCTCATCTCTAGTTATAAAGTCGTGAAACTTCAACTTATAAAGGTGGCTTTACATGGGACAATTATCGGCCCGAATGTTTATGGGTCACCTGATCAGCGCATGACGTGTCATACACTGATCAGGTGACCCAGAGGACCCGCGGGGATAGGAGACAAAAGCGAAAATTCAAAAGCTGCAGCCAGAGAAGTGAGACATGGCGGCTGGTGGAGGCAAGGAGGAGGGCCAGGACATACTGGGCAGTGAGCATGTAAATTGTTATTTTTTTTTCTCAGTGATTTCTCGTTAGCAAAAAGTCACTTATTGCTCATGCAAGGGACAACTATCCAGGACAACACATCGTCCAATAGTCGTCCTGTGTATTGGACCTTTAGACTAGCAAGTCCTTTCTACAATATAAACATTTAAAGGTAAACTCTGATAACATTAAAATAGTCATGTTTATTTTCAAGATGAAGTGCATGTTATGTTGTTGACTGCAGATTAAAGCTTGGAGGATATGTCAACCAATCCATGGAGTCACCGACATTTGTGTGGATGATGATGTCGCTACTCAACAGATTTGCTGTGGCCATGATCTTTGCATCAGTTGCCCAGACTTCTTCACGAGATATTCCAGAGATGTTCACATAGTCATTCACATTTTGGTTGAAGTAGTCCTGTAGTTTTTTGTCAAGTCAGTTTTCATGTGGTGGATGACTTTTTATCTCTGAGAAGGGAGTGGTTGTTCTCTGTTCCTGTCAGGATGTAGCTGATGGCCTGGAAGTAGCAGTTCCCATCACCTTTGGTTTTATATACAGTATACCAAACGTAAGGCCAAGAGTGGTGCTAAGATACCTCCTTCCTGAACTTGGTAGTGGGTTGAAAGTCTTAGTTTGCTTGTGTTTCTGTGTGGCAGAGTCACTGGGATAATCACCATGGGACTGGGGTGGTGGTGAAGTCTCTTAATCCTGGTAAATCTTAAGGTTGCTGGCATGGTAGGTGTTGCTCAGTATCTTGCCATTCTTATTGTTCTTAAGTTTTACTCATCCTTTGGTCAAGGATTCCACAACTAAGTAGGGTCCAATCCACCGTGGTTCCATCTTTGAACACATGTAATGAATACGACTCTGATTCTTTACCACCAGCAGTGATTTCATTGTTGCTGTTGTGTTGGCGATCAAAGACGCGCTTCTCGTGTTCCTGGGCAGAGTGGATGTTGGTACTGACGGTTGAGCAGAGCTTTTTAAGAATGGTTGTCAGTGTCATCTGAAATGGGAATGGGGTCCACAGTGTCATTTTCTGAGGGATTGCAGTCCATAGGAAGCTTGACCTTCCATCCATACACGACCTCAAATGGAGTGCACTTGGTTGAGGCATGCACAGATGTGTGATAGGCAAACAGAACACCAGGGATGAGCTGATCTCAGTTGTCTCCTTGGTCATTGACAAGCTTACTTATCGATTCTTTGAGTGTTCAATGGTAACGTTCCCGCTGGCCATTTGTTTGTGGGTGGTAGGCAGATGAAATGTGGTGATCTGTTTGAAAATGCTTCATCATGTTGTCGATAATCGAGTTCACAAACTCTCGTCCTTGGTCGCTAATGTCCCTACAGAGTGTCCACACAGCCAAGGCGGCAAATAATGGAGTACAAAAAAATTGCTACTGACTTGCCACTCTCATCTGGAACAGCTGTTGCTTCAGTCCACTTGGAGAAAAGATCAGTGGCAGCAACTATATATTTGTTGCTATTTGATGTTTCTGAAGAGGACCAATCATATCAATCCCGTCTAAGCTCCATACTTTTCCAGGCACTGGTATACTGTTGAGGGGTAGGGATTCCTTGCTTATTTTGGGATTTATGACAAAACATTTTTGACAGGCTTTGACATGTTGGTGAATATCATTCTTCGTTCCCTTCCAGTAATAACGGTGAGATTTGGACTTTTATCTCTGCCAATGGCCACCAGAAATTGGGTGGTCATGACAGGTCTTCAGGATATTTTTCAGTTGGCTTTTAGTGAGAATCTCCTTTTCCCCATGGTAAAGAATCCCTCTGTCTGCTCGATATGGATTAGCTGTTTGTCTGAACTGGGACTTGGCATTTACACATTTCTCTGAAGGTAGATCGTAGATCCACTGTGGGTACTTTTGTTGTGTTGCAGTGTAGAATCTCAAAAGCTGGTCATACAGTTGGTCTTCCATGGTTGCCAAAACTGGAAAAAGTTTGGTGTCATGTTGGCAAATTTGGAAAAAGTTTGGTTTTCATAGAGAGCAGAGAGAAACATACATAAAAAGTTACAATACATAACATTAACTATGCACTGATGGGACAGTGCCATCTACTGTCAGTTCAATGTAAGCAGTGTACTGTATTTTCCAACAAGAGGAAGCAGCTCTGTGTCTGTACACTTTTTCAACAAATTTAGAGACAGGATGAGAAAACCAGAATTAGTTAGAATCCCATCCACTTTGCAGGTACTGTAAAATGCCACGGCGTTTCCACCATGGCCAAATCATGGCATTTTTGCAACGTGGAGCCCCGGCCTCAAGGGGTTTCTCATCCTGTGATGCAGATTGGGTGGGGGGTCTGACAGTGTGTGTGTATATATATATATATATATATATATATATATATATATATATATATGTGTGTATATATATATATATATATATATATATATTATGTGTATACATATCTATGCATGGAACACTTACCTTGACAGGGCCCACATTGGAATGAATCAGCATCAGTGAAAAACTATGAGAAAAAAATTCAGTCAACTGCCAAGGAAATACAGTTCTTAACTTCACTTTGTTACTATAAATAAGTGGTTTTTGACCTGTCTCTCTTCAGCTAATGGGAAACTACAACTCTCAGCACTCCTTATAGCTGCAGGCTGGAAACCAAGATTATTAATATATACTTCAAAATTCCCCTTCATGTGTAACTCTCAAGACCTGAAAATTCAGGAGTAACCATATATTCCTTCTATAGCAAAAGGACAGCTACAGAAGCTCTGCCATGTAAGGATCCTGCAAACAATCCCCATTATCTTAGCTTCCTAGGATAATGTAAGTGTGACATGAGTGCAGATTGCTATTGGTGCATTGTGCATATTCAGTGTATCTGCTGGAAGAAACCTCAAACAACCGTATAGACCAGACAGATGTGAAACGAGTGTTGTTTTGGCAACTGTCATGCCTCTTTGTAATTGTGGCATGTCTTGCACCTGTTGGGGAATTAATTAAGTCTGAAGTAAGAAACACCAGTCTTACTAAATTCCCCCCAGTGTTTCCTGTATGAACAGGAGGTCATACTCACAATACAAGTCTATGGGAGTCAAACTGAGGCTCTAACATACCTGCATTGTGAATTTGACCTTGTATTCATACAGGAAACACTGTATGCACTGAGGAGGTCTGTGCTCCAGTGGGGAGCACCAAGGACTCAACTATCACAGTCGCAGGGGATGTGACCAGGACCGCAGGGGTAGAGTACCCACAGCTAGCTGAGCTGAAGATGGCAAGGGCCCCGCAGTATTATGACATCCTGGCAATCACAAAAGCCATAATCCCCAACCGCTGTCTCCTATGTAAAGCTAATATACCTCCAAAATCTCTGCTGCATGAGGAGGTCACTACTGAACTCTCCAGGCAGCAGAGATGAGTGCTGATCTCTCCTGTCAGAGTATTAGTTTTACAAAGGAGACAGCGATCGGGGTATCAGACTTTCCATGACTGCTGGGGACCCCTCAGTAAATAACATCTAAAAGGGTTATTCCAGTTACCTGTTATTAATGATCTATCCTCAAGATAGATCATCAATAGGGGTGCAATACATGGGACCCCTGCTGATCAGTTGTTTGAATAGACCGCAACACTTGTGCAAGATCCCTTCAGTATTTACATCACAGACTGTAATTGCATCACATGGTAGCTATAAAACAGCTGGCATGTGATGTAAATAGTGAAGGAATCATGACGATTGTAAAAGCCCCATGGTCCTTTCAAACAGCTGATAAGCAGGTGGTTCTGGGTGTTGCACCCCCACTGATCTTTTATTGATAAAATTTTAAAAATTAAGATATCTTATCAATTTTATCGGCGGGGGTCCGACTGATAGGACCTACAGAGATCAGCTGTCTCCTAGAGCACGCAGCTCTCAGTATTGTTTACATGCTGGACACTGTGCTGCTCCATCACCATATTCTTGATAACTGCAGTTGTGGGTACTATAGTTTTATCCCTTTCAAGTCTCTGGTATACCGCTACAGCATCCATAACTGTCGCTACCAAGAATACGCTGTATACAGCTTTGTTTGTTATGTTTAGTTATCAGTCAAATGATTGACCTGGGCAGCCCTATGGGCAGGTAAGTGCCGAGTGAGAATCCCTCAGGGTAATAAATATAATGCATTATGAGAACTATATGACCATTCCTATCAAATCAGTGATAAATGTGGGTAAATAAACACTAAAGAGGAACTAAGTAACACCTCCCTGTGGCTCCCATTATCATCACAGGAGCCAGTGATATACAGTACAGACCAAAAGTTTGGACACACCTTCTCATTCCAAGAGTTTTCTGTATTTTCATGACTATAAAAATTGTAGATTCACACTGAAGGCATCAAAACTATGAATTAACACATGTGGAATTATATACTTAACAAAAAAGTGTGAAACAACTGAAAATATGTCTTATATTCTAGGTTCTTCAAAGTAGACACCTTTTGCTTTGATTACTGCTTTGCACACTCTTGGCATTCTCTTGATGAGCTTCAAGAGGTAGTCACTTGAAATGGTCTTCCAACAGTCTTGAAGGAGTTCCCAGAGATGCTTAGCACTTGTTGGCCCTTTTGCCTTCACTCTGCGGTCCAACTCACCCCAAACCATCTCGATTGGGTTCAGGTCTGGTGACTGTGGAGGCCAGGTCATCTGGCGTAGCACCCCATCACTCTCCTTCTTGGTCAAGTAGCCCTTACACAGTCTGGAGGTGTGTTTGGGGTCATTGTCCTGTTGAAAAATAAATGATGGTCCAACTAAACGCAAACCGGATGGAATAGCATGCCGCTGCAAGATGCTGTGGTAACCATGCTGGTTCAGTATTCCTTCAATTTTGAATAAATCCCCAACAGTGTCACCAGCAAAGCACCCCCACACCATCACACCTCCTCCTCCATGCTTCACGGTGGGAACCAGGCATGTAGAGTCCATTCGTTCACCTTTTCTGCGTCGCACAAAGACACGGTGGTTGGAACCAAAGATCTCAAATTTGGACTCATCAGACCAAAGCACAGATTTCCACAGGTCTAATGTCCATTCCTTGTGTTCTTTAGCCCAAACAAGTCTCTTCTGCTTGTTGCCTGTCCTTAGCAGTGGTTTCCTAGCAGCTATTTTACCATGAAGGCCTGCTGCACACAGTCTCCTCTTAACAGTTGTTGTAGAGATGTGTCTGCTGCTAGAACTCTGTGTGGCATTGACCTGGTCTCTAATCTGAGCTGCTGTTAACCTGCGATTTCTGAGGCTGGTGACTCGGATGAACTTATCCTCCGCAGCAGAGGTGACTCTTGATCTTCCTTTCCTGGGGCGGTCCTCATGTGAGCCAGTTTCTTTGTAGCGATTGATGGTTTTGACCACTGTACTTGGGGACACTTTCAAAGTTTTCCCAATTTTTTGGACTGACTGACCTTCATTTTTTAACCCCTTAACGACCTTGGACGTACTATTACGTCCTGGGCGCTAGGTACTTCGCGCACCAGGACGTAATACTACGCCCGAGGCCGGCCGCCCGCTCACTATCTGAGCGGGTGGTATCGGAACCGGGTGTTAGCTGTATCTGACAGCTAACACCCTGCTCCATAACCCCCGGTCGGCCATAACTTCCGATCGGCGGTTTTAACCCCTTGGATGCCGCGGTCAAACATGACCGCGGCATCCAAGGGGTTCCGCCATCTTGCCGACCCCCCCGGCACCCCCCGCGGCGAGATCGGGGGGTGCCGATATCTCTAATGTGCAGCCCGGGGTCTGCCAAGTGACCCCAGGCTGCCTGGAGCCCCCAGTACCTGGTTGATCCTGCCGAGACATCAGGAAGTCAGCGCTGTGTTTCCATAGCGCTGACTTCCTGTATAGGCTGTAAGACACAAGTATGCTCGTGTCTTGCAGTCTATAGTGCTGAGCCAGCAATCAAAGCATTGCTGGCTCAGGTGTCCTAATGGGACACAAGAAAAAGTAAAAAAAAGTGAAAAAAAAAAATAATAAAGTATGTGAAAAAAAATTAATAAAAGAATAAAGCCCCAAAAATTCCCTTTTCCTATATAAAATGAATTATATATAAAAAATAAACCTAAAAATTAATAAAAACAATACATATTTGGTATCGTTGCGTCCGTAACAACCTGTACAATAAAACTGAAACCATATTTAATGTACACGGTGAAAGTCGGGGAAAAAAAAACGGAAAAAACCCGCCAAAAGTAACGATTTTTCGCCATCTCACCTTACAAAATATGCCATAAAAAGTGATCAAAAAGTCATATGTACCCCAAAACAGTACCAATAAAAAGCACAGGTTGTACCGCAAAAAATAAGCCCTAAACCAACTCTCTAAACTGAAAAAAAAAAAATGCTACGCATCTTAGAAGATGGCGATGCAAAAAAAATTAATTTATGTCCCCAAATGGGTTTTTGTTCTGCAAAATTGGTATTGCATAAAAAAACATTATAAATGAAGTATCGCCGTAATCGTACCGACCCGCAGAATAAAGATAACATGTTACTTATGCTCTACGCTGCATGGTGAAAAATTTAAAAGATAAAACGCAGTGCCAGAATTGATGGGGTTGTTTTTTAATCCACCAAGAAAGAGTTAATAAATTTATTTAATAAGTCGTAAGCACCTAAAATTGATGTCATTAAAAAATACATCTCACCCTGAAAACAACAAGCCCTCATATGGCTACATCACCAGAGAAATAAAGAAAATATAACTCGTACAATGTGAAGACAAAAACCCCAAAAATCGCCAAATCATTAGAGCATAACTGGCTGCGGCAGGAAGGGAATGTATAAGCTGTGCGAGCGTATATTAGGGTACACCCCAGATTTAGAGCTTACGAGGGATAATAAACCAGAAGTGACCCCCAGAGTGACCCCCCAATAATAGGAACTACTGGGGAAATAGTAGGGAATTTAGTGTACCCAATGTTCTACGCACAGCTTACATATTCACTTTTCCCCATCCGCTGTGCAGTCACGTCTGGGATACTAATGCTCGCTACACCCCTTGATAAATTCTTTGAGGGGTGCAGTTTTCAAAATGGGGTCATTCCCTAGGGGATTCCACTTTACTGGTACTTTAGAGGCTCTGCAAACATAACATGGCATCCAGATCCCAAACATCTGAATCTGCGCTCCAAAAGCCATATAGCGCTCCTTCCCTTCTGTGCCCTACTGTGTGCCCAAACCGCAGTTTATACCCACATGTATGACACTGGTGTACCCAGGATAAGGTACTTAATGTGATATGTGGGTATAAACTCCTGTTTGGGCACAGCCGGGCACAGAAGGGAAGGAGCGCTATTTGGTTTTTGGACGCCATTGCACTTTTGCAGAGCTGAAATGCCAGTACAGTGGAATCCCCTGACATGTCACCCCATTTTGGAAACTGCACCCCTGAAGGAATTTATCCAGGGGTACAGTGAGCATTTTTAACCCCCAAGTGTTGCTATAATTTATTATCCGTAAATGAATAGGCAGCTGATGATGAAAGGTGAAAATGACAATTATTCCAGGAATACGCCATTTCAGTGCGTAATATGTTGTGCCCGGCTTGTATCAGAGATGAACGCTCCAAAAGCTGTTGTGCCCGGGATCCCCGATCACCAGTTTTTGGAGTGTGTGTCTGTGCAGACATAAGCTGAACACAACATATCGGGCACTGAAATGGCGTATCTATAGAAAAATTTCATTTTTAACTTTTCATTATCAGCTGCGCATTCATTTTTGGAAATTAAAAGAATGCAACACTTAAGGGTTAATAATGCTCGCTACCCCACTTGATAAATCCCTTGAAGGGTATAGTTTCCAAAATGGGGTGACATGTCTGCGGATTCCACTTTACTGACAATTCATGGTCTCTGCAAAAGTGGCATGGTGTCCAAAAAGCAAACTGTGCTCTAAAAACCAAAATAGCGCTCTTTCCCTTCTGTGCCTGGCTGTGCCCAAACAGCAGTTTATACCCACATATGGCATTGTTAAGTACGTTATCCTGGGTACACCAGTGTCATACGTGTGGGCATAAACTGTCATTTGGGCACACAGCAGGGCGCAAATGTGAAGGAGCGCTATGTGCTTTTGGAGCGCATATTTAGATTGTTGTTTTTTTGGACGCCATGTCACATTTGCAGAGACCCTAAAATTGCCCCTACAAAATGGGGGTCACTTCTTGGGGAATTCCAATTTACTGGCACCTCCAGGGCTCTGCAAAAATATCATGGCGACCAGAAAGTCCCTCTAAATCTGTACTCCAAAAGCAAAAAAAAAACCACAGTGCTCCTTCCCTTCTGAGCCCTGCTGTGTGCCCAAGCAGCAGTTTATACCCACATATATAATTTTTTTGTCCCTGGGATAGCCCACTTAATAGTTTTAGGAGTGCATGTCTCTGATGCCACAAAGTGGCCGCAACGTATTAGGCACTGAAATTGGATATTTCTTTAAAAACTTTAATTTTCACTTTGTACATTAATTTTTGGGAAGCATTTTTAGGCTCTAAATGATAATACCCCTTGATACATTCCTTGAGGGGTGTAGTTTCTAAAATGGGGTCACTTTTGAGAGTTTTCCATTATATTGGTACTTTAGGGGTTCTGCAAATGCGACATGGCATCCAAAAACTATTCCAGCAAAATCTGCCCTCCAAAAGCTAAATAGCGCTCTTTCCATTTTTAGCCCTGCCATTTACCCATGCAGCAGATTACAACCACATATGGGGCATTTCTGTGTTCAGGAGAAATTGTGTAACGAACTTTGGGGTGCTTTTTCTCCTTTGTCCTCTTGTGAAAATGAAAAATTTGGGGCTAAATTGACGGTTTATTGGAAAAAAAAGTAATTTTTCATTTTAATGTCCCAATTTTAATAAAATCTGTGAAACAGCTGTGAGGTCAAAATGTTCACCATATCCCTAGATAAATTCTATAAGGGGTGTAGTTTCCAAAATGGGGTAATTTTTGGGGGTTTGTATTATATTGGTACTTTAGGGGCTCTGCAAATGCGACATGGCATCCGAAAACTATTCCAGTAAAATCTGCCCTCCAAAAGCTAAATAGCGCTCTTTCCATTTTGAGCCCTGCCATGTACCCATGCAGCAGATTACAACCACATATGGGGCATTTCTGTGTTCAGGAGAAATTGTGTAACGAACTTTGGGGTGCTTTTTCTCCTTTGTCCTCTTGTGAAAATGAAAAATTTGGGGCTAAATTGATGGTTTATTGGAAAAAAAGTAATTTTTCATTTTAATGTCCCAATGTTAATAAAATCTGTGAAACAGCTGTAGGGTCAAAATGCTCATTATGTCCCTTGATATGTTCTGTGAGGGGTGTAGTTTCCAAAATGGGGTCACTTTTAGGGGGTTTCCACTGTATTGGTACTTTGGGGGCTCTGCAAATGCGACATGGTACCTGAAAACTATTCCAGCAAAATCTGCTCTCCAAAAGCTAAATAGCGCTCTTTCCATTCTGAGCCCTGCCATGTACCCATACAGCAGATTATGACCACATATGGGGTATTGCTGTGTTTAGGAGCAATTATTTTGCAAACTGTGGGGTGCTTTTTCTCCTTTAACCCATTGTGAAAATGAAAACTTTGGGGATAAAGTGACATTTTAGTAATGTTTCATTTATACATCCCAGTGTTAGCAAAATCTCTGAAACAAATGTAAGGTCAAAATGCTCACTATATCCCTATATGAATTCTGTGAGGGGTGTAGTTTGCAAAATGGGGTCACTTTTTGGGGTTTTCCTTTGTATTGGTACTCTAGGGGCTTTGCAAATGAGACATGGGACCTGAAAACTATTCCAGCAAAATCTGCTTTTCAGACGCCCAGTGTCGCTCCTTCCCTTCCGTGCGCTGCCATTCGCCCAAACATCAGTTTACACCCACTTGTGGGGTATTTCCGTGCTCGGGAGAAATTGCATAACAAACTGTGAGATGCATTTTTTCCTTTAACCCTTTGTGAATGTGTTAATTTTAGGGCTAAATTAAGGAATTAGTGGGAAAAAATTAAATGTCTAAATTTCACCTCCATATTGTTTTAATTCCAGTGAAATTCTTAAAGGGTTAACAAACTTCCCAAATGTTATTTTGAATTATTTGAGGGGTGCAGTTTTGAAAATGGGGTGATTTATGGGGGTTTCTAATATATAGGCCTTTATAATCCTCTTCAGAACTGAAGTGGTCCCTAAAAAATTAGTTTGGGAAATTTTCTTGTAAATCTGCAAAATCGCTGTTACACTTGTAAGCCTTCTAACATCCAAAATAAATTACAGGACGATTAAAAGATGATGCCGATATAAAGCAGAGATATGGTAGATAATATGTATTAATGTATTTGGGTGGTATGACTATCTATCTGAAAAGCAGAGCATTTCACATTTTGAAAATTGCGATTTTTTTCAAAATTTCCATCAAATTTCCTATTTTTCTATAAATAAATACAAAAATATTCATTAGTGTTTACCACTAACATGAAGTACAATGTGTCACGAAAAAACAATCTCAAAATCACTTGTGTAAGTTAAGACGTCTCAAAGTTATTGCCATATAAAGTGACACATGTCAGTTTTGAAAAACGAGGCCTGGTCCTTAACGCACTTTTGGGCTGGGTCCTTAAGGGGTTAAAGTAATGATGGCCACTCGTTTTTCTTTACGTAGCTGCTTTTTTCTTGCCATAATACAAATTCTAACACTCCATTTAGTAGGACTATCAGCTGTGTATCCACCTGACTTCTGAACAACACAACTGATGGTCCCAACCCCATTTATAAGGCAAGAAATCCCACTTATTAAACCTGACAGGGCACACCTGTGAAGTGAAAACCATTTCAGGTGACTACCTCTTGAAACTCATCAAGAGAATGCCAAGAGTGTGCAAAGCAGTAATCAAAACAAAAGCTGGCTACTTTGAAGAACCTAGAATATAAGACATATTTTCAGTTGTTTCACACTTTTTTGTTAAGTATATAATTCCACATGTGTTAATTCATAGTTTTGATGCCTTCAGTGTGAATCTACAATTTTTATAGTCATGAAAATACAGAAAACTCTTGGAATGAGAAGGTGTGTCCAAACTTTTGGTCTGTAATGTATATACATTCTAAGTACAGAAATCAATATGAAGTTCATTGCCAGAGAAACATACACTGGAAATGCAGTGCTTTAACAATACTGTTGGCACCCTATTTTCTTAAAATACATATCCAATGTGTTAAACTTTATAAAAAGAATGACAGCTTTTGAAATATTAAGTCACCTTGTACATTAATTACATTACTTATCCTGTACTGATCCATTGTGATTTTGCAGAACTGTCTAGTCTAATATTACACCACTTGTTAATTGGCATAAAAATTTTTGGTGCATTTTTGGCGCACAGTGTTGCAACAATGGCTACACCCATTTCTCACAAAAGTAAAAGTGTCTAAAGCAATTGATAAATGTGGCACAGAGCAGGTTAAACATTTTTTTATGCAAATTATGACAAGAGTTTGGGTCTGGAATATATTACAGGCTGTAACTCAGAATCAGTACAGGATAATGTAATGTATGTACACATTACTGCAGCAGTAGAATATGGAGTTTAGCTCTGAAGTATAATACAGGCTGTTCTCAGGATCAGAACAGGATAAGTAATATAATAGATTTACTAAGTGACTCTAAGTGACACGTACTCTTTAAAGAACAGGTTCTAGCAAATATGAAAATAATGTCAATCTAGGAGTTTTGACTAATTTGGATTGGTGGCAACTTACTTTTTTACAGATATGGTTGCTCCCAGCGTCTCTTCGGATAAGACCACATTAACTGCTGTCACAGAGTTCTGTGCAAACAATATTGGGATCACAGTAAATAAATGAAACATACAAAATCTGCAGCATCTTCTTAACCAGTACTGTGACTCACAGCCTGCATCAGAAACACAGGGACTTGTGTCTGATTTGGATACATGACAAAGGCCTGGATGTCGGCAGACACCTGCACCGTTAGGGAGTCCACCTGGCAGCTGACGGCTGGGGCTGAATGGGCAGAGGCCTGGAGGACGAGCGGCAGGTATTCTGGGAAATAACTGGTGAGCTGTGGAAGGAGGGACAGACTTAAGTAACGTACAAGAATTTTTTTCTCTTCGCAAAAAAACAGATTTCTTGTCTCATCTTTCAAGGTTCTTTGCATAAGTAGTAGTGACCTATTTGGTTGCCATTGGTAAGTTCTCAGACTTGCTATAGACAGGAAGATTTATCAAAATGAAGTATGTGGTATAAAGTATTATACTTACTGTATGTCAGCATGTATCTTGCTTAAAATGGCCGCCCCTGGGGTGCCAGATGAACATAATTTTTCATGGCTATTTTGCACCGCGGTCATGTGCATCTAGTCTTATGATTATTATTACTTACCCCAGGAGCTGGTCACAGCAACAACAGCTGGCAGCTTCAAAATGGCTTAGATGCGCCTTTTTTTTTCACAGCAAAATAGCATTGATGCTTATGGAAATGTACAGAACACTGATTTCCTTCACTCAACCCTTCAGTCATTCCCTTTCCCATACCTTGGTTGAACTTGATGGACAGAAGTCTATTTTCAACCGTACAAACAATGTTATGTATTTATGTATGTTGATGGATGGCTCGCTAATAGCTATCTCTGATAACAGTATCACACCAAAGTAAGTACATAGGAAACTTTTACCTCTGGCAGAAAAATGGCGAAATTCTTCACATTCAGGTGCAAGGGAGATTGTTTGGGGATCTAAAATAAGAGCGACATTAATTAATTCTCACTACTTAAAAGGCAAGTCCCCGAAAATTAAAAAATCCCAGCCCTTGAGTCATCCTTTACCAAGTTTCTCTAGAGGTTGTCACCCAGCTTTCCCCCATGTTTGGCTCTATGCACACAACCATGGGCTTTCTGAAGTGTGCTAGCCGTGTTTTCTCGGTTATAACACTGACCCATTTATCTTTATGGGCACATACATATGCCCATGTATTATCACAGACCAGTGTGTATGTTGCAATGAGCCCAAGGCAAAACTCAGGACTGGTCCTATACCTGTCCATTTTGAGGCTTACTAGATGAAATGAATAAGTCTGTGGAAGCATGAGTGGCAGACAGATGTCATCCATGTGGCGTTCATGTCGATTTACTAAGGACCGGGAACATGCATATGGTCAGGTGCTAGTAGCGGTAGACTGATAATCTTTCAGTTATGACACATTAGTTAAGCTATAAGAGAACTATCTTTTGAGCCGGTGCCGGGATGAGGAATAAGCAGAGGTAGGTGACCACCTAGAGCACCACCTTGCACCAGGTTGAAGGGGGTGCAGTCAGAGACTCACCTTCCATCTAGCTTGCCTCAGACTGCACATTACATCACATGATCAAAGGGTTTTTGAATCACAGCAACATCATGACTCTGGACAGAAGGAGAAGAAACCTTAGGAACCTGAATGTTATATTTTTGTGTTCTTTGTGAAAGTGAGTGTTGTGTGTAATGTATGATATATCCTGGGTGTAATTCTCTGTATTTGCCCTAGTCCTGTATATAGACACTGCACAGTACCATTTTTGTTGCTCTCTATAAAGACACTCCACAGTACCACTTCTCATGCCCTGTATACAGGCGCTGCGCAGTACAATTTCTATAGCTTTGCACATAGACACTGAACAACCTCCACATCTATAGCCCTGTATGTAGACACTGCTTGGTACCTCTTCTCTTGTCCTGTATACAGATACACTGCACAGTACCACTTGCCTTGTCCTGTATATATGGACACTGCCCAGTACCACTTGCCTTGTCCTGTACATATGGACATTGCACAGTACCACTTTCATTGTCCATACCTCCCAACCATCCCGAATTCAGCGGGACAGTCCCAGTCAGTGGGAGGCATGTCCTGGTTTCAACTCATCTGCGTCCGGAGGTCCACGGACAGCTCCAGCCTCACCACTGTGCCCCTGTGTGCTCCGGCCCCGGGAGCTGTAGGCGCAATGTGATGACGTCACTCACATCGTGCCTGCAGCTCCCTGAAGATTCTGGGAGAAGAGACTTCTACAGAGCAGCAGGGGAGCGAGGAGAGGTGAGTATCATTGTTTTTATTGTGTTAAACTTTGGGGGCAAATGGAGGGGGGACATTAAACTGGGGACAGATGAAGGGGGGGACATTAAACTGGGAACAGATGAAGGGGGACATTAAACTGGGGGCAGATGAAAGGGGGACTACATTGTTGGGGGGAGATGAAGAGGAACATTAAACTGGGGGGGCAGATGGAGGGTGACATTAAACTGGGGGCAAATGGAAGGGGACATTAAACTGGGGGCAACTGAAGGAGGCCATTAAATCTTGGGTGTAGCTGGAGGGGGACATGTCTGCCCCCATTTTAATGTCACCCTCCAGCTACCCCCACGATTTAATGTCACCCTCCAGCTACCCCAGTTTAATGTCTCCCTCTAGTGTCTCCCATTTTAAACTGCGGCACCAGGAGAGGGACTTCATACTGTGGGGCAATTGGAGAGGAACATTATAATGTGGGGGGCTTATAATGGGTGACTCTAGGAGCATTATACTGTGTGGGAGCACAAATAAAAATGGATGAGAATGGTCGGAGTCAATGTAGAAGTGGGTGGAGCTAAATTTGCCACGGCACGCATAGCACCGCACATTCTGTCCCTCTTTCTATCCTTTGAAAGATGGGAGGTATGATTGTCCTGTATATATGGACAATGCGCAGTACCACTTTTCTTGTCCTACATATATATATGAACACTGCATAGTTTCATTCTAATTGTTTAGTATGTAGCTGAAGTCATAACTTCAGTCTAAGTTATTACAAATTAAAACTTGTATTTATCCCCTTCACAGATTCTATGTCAACAAACTATAGTATTAGCAAGTTGTTTCAGATCTCTACTTTGTGCATGAACCAAACAACTTTTTAACAAATTATTTGGAAATACTGAAGCAACATCTCAAGACATTAGCAAGGAACTCAAAGATATGGCACAAATGGGTCACAGAAATGGACAGTGACCCCAGAACACTTCCAGAGTTGTGGCAAAATGGCTTAATGGGAGTCTGTCAGGAATACATTGACTATCTATTAACCTAATCACAGTACCTTGACAAATTTAGCTCAGGGATCGCTATCTACTGAGATAGGCAGGCACGTTTGGCACATCAATAAGAGAGTCAGCTCCAGTCCAGTATGGTGGAACTGGCAGCAACCAATTTTATTGGCGGTTCTTAGGTAGTCAAGAAGAACATATACAATACAAAATGAAACCCTCAGATGTCTGGCCACTACCTACACCACAAGTTGCTACATAAAGAGAGCTGAGCCTACTGCACAGCATGCCAAACACAACAAACAACATTTATTTTACTCAGTAGTTTTCCCAGGAGTAGAGCCATCAACCTGTGAGCTGTCTGCCCAAAACACAAATACCTGAAGTGGCTGAATGGAGTTGAGACCCAGCCAGTTCACCCTACTGCAGCAGACAGACCCTTTTCATCAAGTTTAAACTCCTTCCTGTACTATATCACACGGAGCATATACTTAATGCTCAGCGCCGTAATAGTACAGCTCTGTAATGTACAGGAGCTGCCGACTCCGTCGCCTTAATCCGTTAGATGCTATGATCAATAGTGATCACTGCATCTGGGTATTCAGGGGCAAGATCGCCCTCCCTGGCACCCCACAGAAATCGATTGATTGCAGTGATTGCCTCAAAAGGTTGTGCAACAAAATATTAAGTTAAGGGAACCATCATTTCTGTCCAGGCCTGTTTCATGAGTTTCTTTTTTAAAAATTCTGTTGAAGCATGGTTGGAAAGCAATGTCTGACTTTCATTTGTTCATTTTCATAGAATTTTTATATATTATTACTTTTGTCAGATTCAAGTTATTTCTGTGACCATTGTGGGTTTTTCTTTCATTAAACAAGGGGTACCAACAATTTTGTCCACGTGTGTATATAAATATGGTCAATACACAGTACCACTTCTCTTGTCCTGTATGTATCAACACTGTACCACTTCTCTTGTCCTGTATGTTATGTGTAATTCTCAGTATCTGTTACTTTTCTGTATATATGGAGACTGCACAGAACCACTTTTTTTTTCAACATGTATGATAAGGGTAACTGTTACGCTAGGTTCACACCTGTGCCTGGTATCAGTTCGCTTGCAAACCGTTTTAAGAGATAAACGCTTTGGTACAAAAAGGATTCCAAATGGTTACATGGCGAATACTCGAATCCGTCTCTTTAGACTGTTTAGTCAATGGGTGTCCGTATAAAAACACTGACCATTTTTGTCAGTTTTTGACCAATCCGTTTTTGCTTTTTTTTCTCGCTTCTTTATTCTGAGCATGCGCAGAGGGAAAAACGGATTGCAAAATGGGCACAAACAGATTACTATGCGTTTGTAATCCGCTTTCCATAGACCTAAAAAAAAAAAAATGGATTAGTTGCTGTCTGTCTGGTATCCTTATTTTTTGAATGGAGAAAAAGTCCTGCAAGTCCGCTCAAAAGAGCGGATACTAGACAGAAATGCTCCAAACTCACACCTGCGAATGGTTTTCACAACCTATTGAAATCAATGGGTTTTAAAACAAACCGTTTGAAATCAGCTTTTGAGGATTGGGAGACAGTTTCAAAAACTGATTTAGTTCGGAGAGGCGAACGCAGATGTGAACCCAGCCTTACAGTCATACTTGATACAGTGTGTGCACTTATTTTGGGGTCATTTTATTTCTTTTTGACTGTAGGGTTTGTAGCTTCTTGGGGGTCTGGAGTTTGTATTTAATTTTGATTATGATTAGTTTTGATTTTGGGGTGTGGTCTAAGGCTATGTTCACACTTTGTGGCTGAAAACTGCAAATGTGCCACAAGCATAGTATTCAGATCAATTTTTACTCAACGTCAATAAAATCATGTTATATCCCACATGGATCTCCAGCTAAAATTGCACATTCAGCAGCAACATTAACATTGCCATTACCAATTAAAGAGGACCTTTCATGTCCTCAGGCACATGCGGTTTTACATACCGCTAGAAAGCAGACAGCGCGCTGAATTCAGCGCACTGCCGGCTTTCCCAGTGTGTGCCCTTGGGCTGGAGATATTGGCGGTGTAAGTTTCACGGTTTACTGTCAGAAAGGCGTTTCTGACAGTCTAGCAGCGCTGTGAGGAACGCCCTTCCTGACTGTTCTCGTTTATAGACTTGTACTGGCAGGGGGGCGTTCCTCACAGCTCAGCGTCATTGCTGGGCTGTAATGAACGCCCCCTCTCTCTGTACTCGTCTATAGCGCTGTACTGTCAGAGGTGGCGTTACTTACTGCCCGGCGATGATGCTGAGCTGTGAGGAACGCCCCCCCAGTACAAGTCTATGAATGAGAACTGTTGGGGAGGGCATTCCTCACAGTGCAGCTAGACTGTCAGGAACGCCTTTCTGACAGTAAACCGTGAAACTTACACCGCCGATATCTCCAGTTCCGGGGCACATACCGAGAAAGCCGGAAGTGCGCTGAATTCAGCGTGCTGTCAGCTTTCTAGAGGTATGTAAAACCGCATGTGCCTGAGGACATGAAAGGTCCTCTTTAACTTAAATACTGCACTTTGTCCACACAGTTTTCAGATGCACTGTATGAACTCTGCCTCAAGTTCCATAGCATGTCAGTAATACAATCAAGAAGAGGAGGTTACAAACAGGAAAGTTTCTTCTTTGCAGTTTGGATATATCTAGCCATAGAGATTTCTGTGTATGTGTGTACTTATGTACTTATGTGTATACAGTCATGGCCAAAAGTTTTGAGAATGACACAAATATTATATTTTCACATGATCTGCTGCCCTCTGGTTTTTATGTGTGTTTGTCAGATGTTTTTATCACATACAGAAATATAATTGCATTCATATTATGAGTAACAGAAGCTTATATTGACAGAATGAGTTAATGCAGCAAGTCAATATTTGCAGTGTTGACCCTTCTTCTTCAGGACCTCTGCAATTCTCCCTGGCATGCTCTCAATCAACTTCTGGACCAAATCCTGACTGACAGCAGTCCATTCTTGCAGAATCAATGCTTTAATTTTGTCTGAATTTGTTGGTTTTTGTTTGTCCACCCGTCTCTTGATGATTGACCACAAGTTCTCAATGGGATTAAGATCTGGGGAGTTTCCAGGCCATGGACCCAAAATCTCTATGTTTTGTTCCCTGAGCCATTTAGTTATCACCTTTGCTTTATGGCAAGGTGCTCCATCATGCTGGAAAAGGCATTGTTGAGCGCCAAACTGCTCTTGGACAGTTGGGAGAAGTTGCTCTTGGAGGACATTCTGGTACCATTCTTTATTCATGGCTGTGTTTTTAGGCAAGACTGTGAGAGAGCCGATTCCCTTGGCTGAGAAGCAACCCCACACATGAATGGTTTCAGGATGCTTTACAGTTGGCATGAGACAAGACTGGTGGTAGCGCTCACCTCTTCTTCTCCGAATAAGCTGTTTTCCAGATGTTCCAAACAATCGAAAAGGGGATTCATCAGAGAAAATGACTTTACCCCAGTCCTCAGCAGTCCACTCCCTGTACCTTTTGCAGAATATCAGTCTGTCCCTGATGTTTTTTCTGGAGAGAAGTGGCTTCTTTGCTGCCCTCCTTGAGACCAGGCCTTGCTCCAAGAGTCTCCGCCTCACAGTGCGTGCAGATGCACTCACACCTGCCTGCTGCCATTCCTCAGCAAGCTCTGCACTGCTGGTAGCCCGATCCCGCAGCTGAAACACTTTTAAGAGACGGTCCTGCCGCTTGCTGGTCTTTCTTGGGCGCCCTGGAGCCTTTTTGGCACCAATGGAACCTCTCTCCTTGAAGTTCTTGATGATGCGATAGATTGTTGACTGAGGTGCAATCTTTCTAGCTGCAATACTCTTCCCAGTTAGGCCATTTTTGTGCAGTGCAATGATGACTGCACGTGTTTCTTTAGAGATAACCATGGTTAACAGAAGAGAAACAATGATGGCAAGCACCAGCCTCCTTTTAAAGTGTCCAGTGGTGTCATTCTTACTTAATCATGACAGATTGATCTCCAGCCCTGTCCTCATCAACACCCACACCTGTGTTAATGGGGCAATCACTGAAACGATGTTAGGTGGTCCTTTTAAGGCGGGGGGGCAAGGATGTTGAAATGTTTTTGGGGGGGAAAAATTAATTTTTTGGGGAAAAATAATGTTGTTGGAAAAAGTTGTTTTGATCATCCCCCTTTAAAAAAATTTTGTATATTATAAAAATATCTTTAAAAAAAAAAGAAGAGAAATATTTTAAAAAAAAAAAAATTTTAATTTTTTTAAATTTTTTTTTCTTTTTTTTTTTTTTTTTTTTTTTTTTTTTTTATGTTTTTTGGTCAAAAAAATAAAAAAAAAAAAAAAAAAAAATATTTTTTTTTTTTTTTTCCTCTCTTTTTTTTTTTTTTTTTTTTTTTTTTTTTTTATTAAAAAAAAAAAAAAAAAAATATTAATAAAAAAAAAAAAAAAAAAATATAATATAAATAAAAAAAAAAAAAAAAATCAAGTCAATATTTGCAGTGTTGACCCTTCTTCTTCAGGACCTCTGCAATTCTCCCTGGCATGCTCTCAATCAACTTCTGGACCAAATCCTGACTGATAGCAGTCCATTCTTGCAGAATCAATGCTTTAATTTTGTCTGAATTTGTTGTTTTTTGTTTGTCCACCCATCTCTTGATGATTGACCACAAGTTCTCAATGGGATTAAGATCTGGGGAGTTTCCAGGCCATGGACCCAAAATCTCTATGTTTTGTTCCCTGAGCCATTTAGTTATCACCTTTGCTTTATGGCAAGGTGCTCCATCATGCTGGAAAAGACATTGTTGAGCGCCAAACTGCTCTTGGACGGTTGGGAGAAGTTGCTCTTGGAGGACATTCTGGTACCATTCTTTATTCATGGCTGTGTTTTTAGGCAAGACTGTGAGAGAGCCGATTCCCTTGGCTGAGAAGCAACCTCACACATGAATGGTTTCAGGATGCTTTACAGTTGGCATGAGACAAGACTGGTGGTAGCGCTCACCTCTGCTTCTCCGAATAAGCTGTTTTCCAGATGTTCCAAACAATCGAAAAGGGGATTCATCAGAGAAAATGACTTTACCCCAGTCCTCAGCAGTCCACTCCCTGTACCTTTTGCAGAATATCAGTCTGTCCCTGATGTTTTTTCTGGAGAGAAGTGGCTTCTTTGCTGCCCTCCTTGAGACCAGGCCTTGCTCCAAGAGTCTCCGCCTCACAGTGCGTGCAGATGCACTCACACCTGCCTGCTGCCATTCCTCAGCAAGCTCTGCACTGCTGGTAGCCCGATCCCGCAGCTGAAACACTTTTAAGAGACGGTCCTGCCGCTTGCTGGTCTTTCTTGGGCGCCCTGGAGCCTTTTTGGCACCAATGGAACCTCTCTCCTTGAAGTTCTTGATGATGCGATAGATTGTTGACTGAGGTGCAATCTTTCTAGCTGCAATACTCTTCCCAGTTAGGCCATTTTTGTGCAGTGCAATGATGACTGCACGTGTTTCTTTAGAGATAACCATGGTTAACAGAAGAGAAACAATGATGGCAAGCACCAGCCTCCTTTTAAAGTGTCCAGTGGTGTCATTCTTACTTAATCATGACAGATTGATCTCCAGCCCTGTCCTCATCAACACCCACACCTGTGTTAATGGAGCAATCACTGAAACGATGTTAGGTGGTCCTTTTAAGGCAGGGCTGCAATGATGTTGAAATGTGTTTTGGGGGATAAAGTTCATTTTCTAGGCAAATATTGACTTTGCAAGTAATTGTTGTTAAGCTGATCACTCTTGATAACATTCTGGAGTATATGCAAATTGCCATTAGAAAAACTGAAGCAGTAGACTTTGTAAAAATTAATATTTGTATCATTCTCAAAACTTTTGGCCATGACTGTATATATGCTGTGTTGTTGTGTTAGTGACCACATGTCTGCCCCTGGCTGTCCTTATTGCAGAATCTTTGCTCTCTCAGCTCCATATGGAGTCTTTATACTTGCCAACTCTTTTAGAATGTTGAGACTTCCTGAATTCCTGATAGCATGGGCATTTCTCCTAAGCGCCCTACTTCCTAACTAAATCCTCACCTCTCCTTGTTCATGCAGTCTTCTTCCCTACCAGGACATTAAAGGGCTTGTCCACTTTGAGACCAAAATTGAGAGACAAATGTTATTTTTTGTATTATGAAAGTACTACAGTTTTCCAATATAGTTTCTGTATCAATTCCTCACAGTTTTCTAGATCTCTGCTTGTTGACTTTCATTTTGCTTACTGCCAGTGGATACAAATAAGCCCATGGTCATGTGATATACAGTCCATGGTCATGTGATGAGCACACAGGTGCACAGCTCGTTATAGTCACAGCACAGTAATCAGACCTTTGGTAAGGAGCTGTGCACCTGTGTGTTCATCACATGACCATGGACTGTATATCACATGACCATGGACTATTTATAAATCACATGCATGACCATGGACTATAAATCACATGATCATGGACTGATATTTATCTTCACTAGGAGTAAGCAGAATGAATGAAGCAGGAGCAAGCAGAGATCTAGAAAAACATGAGGAATTGATACTGAAAGTATATTGGAAAATTGTAGAACGTTTCATTATAAAAACATTAACATTTGTGTCTCAATATTGGTCTGAAAGTGGACGTCCCCTTTAACTATGGTGGCTACTAGGAGTGAAAAGGACTGCACAAGGCAGGAACAAGAAAAGATAAGTATCTGCAGAGTCTGGGTCTGTATTTGTTTAGGTAGGTCTGGGGTCTGTTTTTATTTAGATGGTGTGGTCTGGGATCTGTATTTATTTAGGGGGTCTGTGTTTACTGTTATGAAGGGTGGAATGGGGTTTTTAATAGTTTAGGGGGTGTGGTCTGCAGTTTAATGAATTTGGATATTTGTTTTATATGACATAGCTCCTCTGCTTACCATGTCATCAGTGATGTTAATCCTCAGTGCTCCTGCTTTAAAGTGTACTAATCCAGCAGAGTTTGCTGTGAACTCAGAAAGCGCCAGGAGTAACATGTGGGAATCAATATCTGGCAGGATAAGCTTCTCTGGAGGAAACGGTAGATCCCAGTGGTGATACCGACCCACAAATTCACCCTGAAGAGGAATTAAAATAATGAAGGGTTTATATGTTCACTTATCTTAACCCATACACCACACCACCTACCTTCACCAGGAGATCAAAGCTCTTTTCAGTGATGAGAGGAGGATCCAACAATGAGATCTCAAATAAGGAAACTTGATCCACGGATAAGAAAACTGCAGATACAAGGAGAGTATGGTGACACACTGTAGGAAATGTAAGTCCATTAGTTGTGCAGCTACGGTAAGAGATTCTGAGTGACCGTATATTAAGTCTATAGGCTCCAAGAAAAGTCTATAGGCTCCTTGCAAACAGAAGGGTGCTGCAGTGCATGGACAAAAGGGCAATTTTCACTGACAAATAGGCTTGGTAATAGGAACAGTGGACAGTATGTAAAAGTGTCATTACAGACTGGTTACCTGGAAAGTTGCTCAAAATTTCCTCCATATTTTCAACTGTTTTTGAAAACTCAGGGCAAATCTACATGAAACAAAGGACACGTGAAGATAACATTGCGTAGCCCTTGGCCAGTGATACCTGTGCACCCATGTACTGACCTCTTTATGTAAAGCATCATGTATAGGTCCCATTATTGCACCTTTGAACATTTCAAATAGCCACCTGTGTGCAGAGACAGAGAGATAAAAAGATATGAAATATGGTATATACAGTAGATGGATGGATGGATAGCTAGATAGATAGATAGATATCACTCACCCAGCTCCACCATGGAACCAGAGGTTGACATATCCGGCATTGGAGGAGCACCCAGCGTCCCATACAGCTCCATGTCCATAATCATCACATGTGATTCCCAATGTTCCATTGAGAGTCAGACCTTGGACTCTGAGCTCCAGCCATGATGATGCGGAGCTAAAGAAAAGAATGTTGCCTTGTTTTGTCATTAGTTTCTTATGTTCTATCAAGCTGAGAGATGATTTATGGGGCTTACATAGTGGTGATATAGTGTGTCAGCCAGCTCTCCCAGAACCAGACAAATATCTTTTTCTAATGATACAACTCTATTATTCCCCTCACAATGTTAGTTCCCATCCCCTATACACTCACAAGATAGCTGTTTTGATTTTTAGGAGTCCTGTCACATGGATTTGCCCATTGTTGATGAAGACATTAACTCCAGTATCCGATGAGAATGTGATATCTGAAGACGAGAGATCCAGGTTCTGTATCTTTAACCTGCATTGGAAGCAAAGATATACAGCAGAGTGTATAAAAACGTATCTGCTGATCTTCTTCAGTCACACCTAAAGCTGCATAAAGAATTATTTATTTATTTGTTTATTATGCTTACTTATATAGCGCCATCCTGCTTTATTTGGCTGTGTTCACACGGCGGAAAATGAAGATCATTTTCCGCCGCTGGAATTTTCGCCGCGGTCTGCCGCGACGGGATGCCGATGTAGTGCATAGCATTCCGTCCCCGCATCCCGCTCCTGATCAGGCCCAGATGAATGGGCCTAATCAGGAGGGAGCCTTGAGCCGCGGACACCGCGGGTGGAAGCCGAAGCAAGATTGAGCAGGACGCATCTTTTTTTCGCGTCCTGCTGCAATCTCTGCCTCCCATTGAAAGCAATGGGAGGCGGATTCAGGAGGAATCTGCTCCGTAGTTGGGGGTGGAATCCGCCCCCAAATCCGCGGCAAATTCCTCTGTGTGAGCACACCCTTTAATTCTCAAGCTGCAGGACATCAACAGCATTAGGGGATCTCTGGTGGACTTCATGACAGTGTCTGTCTGCACATTAACAGTAATATATGTGGATAATGTTGTAGGTTAAGAACTTATGACATTTTAGGCCCTCATAATCACTGCTTTATAGCAGTAGTAGTTCTATTTTTTTCCATACAGATCTTGAAATCCCCCACATAGACACAGGCTTGCATGAAAAAGTTTTTACTGCCTACAAACACCACAAGGGGTTGCTTATTGCATACTGTATCATTACTAAAGTAACACCTGTCCCCCAGCTCCCCCTTATTAAAGGGGTTGTCCAGCGACAACGAATAAAATCCATATGTCATATTTACTTGCAAACTAAAATTGTGTAATTTAATATAATTAAAAGTTTTTACTGGTTCTCCCAGAATAAATATCCCTTTTTGGGATGACCCCCCCCCCTCCCAGTTTAATCATGCAACCCTATGTCTATGCAAGATATATTACAAAATGTATCTGGAAAGAATGTGGGATCTATTTAAGAGTGTGGACTGATAATTTAAAGTTACACTCTGGGCAAATCTGGAATACTGTTATGTCTAGTGCATGGCCTGAGAAGGGATTCTATCTATGGTGTTCTTTGTATCCCTGTGTCATGTTCCACCACTGCTCAGGCCCTACACTAGGCATAACAAAGTATCTGTGTACCTGAAGTATTGAGTGATTTTCATTTCCATCTGACCACAACTTACTCTGAGACATAATAAGAAATGCGACCAAGAATGGCAACTGAAACTGAGCCTTTGACATCGGGGATTTGAAGGGTCTCAAGTCGCTTGTGCATCTCCTCCAAGCCTACCTGCCAACCTGATGGACAAAAACAGATATAGGAACCAACATAAAATTCAATCATGAAGCCATATACAGCTACTAGTTGGGACACCTATTTCCATATTATGGGTTCATACATCTCCCGGCATTGGCCCCTACATTCAGTAAGCTTTTTGCCCTTGCTGCTAAGGAAAGTGATGATAAATTAGAATTGCTTTTACACTGAAACAAACCATCAGCTGTGTGAGCAGGACAAAACAAGTTATAGAACTTCCTGTTATATGATGACTAATCTATATTTATATTAACAGACCTTTAAATAACTTTGTTCCATTCATACATTAGAGGCTTTATACTCACCATACTGCAGTCCCTTCAAGGTCAGTCTACCCTTTATTCCAGGGTCACTAGTTTTAGTCTTAGACAGTATGAGAGCGAAAGTAAGGAGGACCAGACTGAGCTCCATTATCTAAAGGGAAGAAAGCAACAAATAAACGCCATGCATTGCAGCATGTTGATGACTATGTTTTCTTCTTTGCTTGGTGTCAGTAAATGGGAACATTCTTTTTTACATCCAGAAGCTGTGCTAAAATGCTGATCAGAGGTGAGGGTTTGTGTGAAAGATCCTCAGTGCGCCAACACCGCTGTGGCCCCACCTGAGTCCTCTTTCATATAAAAACCACACTCACCGCCAGTGAATGTCGGGTTCACCAGATAAATACAAGACAAGCCTTCTAAATTTTATATATTTATTAACCCCTAAATGGGTCGGTATTAAAATCTAACATATACATTTCAGAACAGATATGCAGATATATGCAAGCATTAACAGTTACTAGTTACAAGATACAGTACAAATAAAATAAAAGGGATAAAGGTGAAATGATTACTTTACCACACATATCCTGGATGTGGCTCTATAGTCCAACACTCACACATAGCATGTGGAGATCACCAGTGGAGGCTTTTTCAGCATGTGGCATCAACAACAGTAATCCAGCCTGCATGCTCTTTACACAGTCTCTCAGCATTAGTCCAGTAGTCTCATCACAAAAATCTCCTCATGGTCTCTCTGTAACAATTCTGTAGTCTGTGATGGTCTCAGCCCAATCTCCATAGCATAATCTCCATAGCATTATCTCCTCCCACTGACTCTTACCTCATCTTTTATACCCTTTATGCCACCTCCCAGAATGAGGTCACCGGCGGCAGCACGTCTGATGAGTTAATGCAATCAAGTCCAGATCTTTTGTATAGAGCTGAGACCAAATGGAATGATACAATATTATCAGGCATATCTGATCTAACAGCCCAGGCTGGAACAATGCCCTATTGTTTGATCACTCAGGGCTGTGTAGGAGTACAATGGAGCCCTATTGTTCCAGTGTTGCCACTACTGCCAATATACACCTATGCTTATAGCTGCGCACAGTATGAATAAATGGAACTAGAGAGAAATACACTACCCAGAGACCAAAATATAGCTTTGAGTTTTAGCCATATTTCAGCAGAATCATCACAGTTTGTAACAGCTGCATCTAGATAATCATCTGTGAGGTCAGCAGCACAAATCTCTCTACTGTCCCTTCAGTTGCTCCAATGTATCAATGTAGGTAGAACATCACAGTTTAGAGGTCAAAAAGGATTATCTAGAATAGATAAAATGTTATCAAACCCCCAGCTGTGAGCAGTAGTAGATCAGTACAGGTTTTCCTGTAGTGCCTTTGGCTTAAACAAGAATCTTACAATTCACTGACAGCAAGCAGAGATCTTACACATGGTGAGGAATTGAAACAAAATGGCACAGATTTACGAATAGTAAGACAATGCAAACTTGTAGTCTAAAAATTCATCAGATTTATCTGGCAGTGTAGTGTACATTTATACCATCTTTTAGCTGACTGACACTAGGTTCACACTAGCGTTGTGGTCTCTGTTGTTCGGTTCCGCCAGGGGACCCGAACGATGAGGAGCTGAACTGCTAAAACAGCATTTACACACAGACACCAGCGGACCTCATTGACTATAATGGGGTCTGACGGGTATCTGCTGTTTTCAAACTGAAAAGAGTGAAGTCCCTTTAAATAAAGATTTCTTTAGGCTACTGCCCTACGTTGCAGAAACGCAGCTTTTTTGTTGCAGATTTTGCTGTTTTTTGAGTCAAAGCCAGGAGTGGATTTAGCAGCAGGTAGAAGTATAAGAACTTCCTATATATTTCCCATTCCTTTTGTAGCCATTCTTGGCACAAAAAACCGCAGCAAAATCTGCAACAAAAAAAGCTTTGTTTCCGCAACGTGGGGCAGTAGCCTTACAGACAAGTAGACCAGCTCTGCAATAGGTTTATATGAGGTAATTTGTACAGGGGCTGGCAGGTATCCAGTTTGGAAAAACCAGGTTCGTATTTAATGCATTCTATATTATTGTATCTGCTCGGGTGGCCTCATTGTGCCCATTGGACTGAAATGTGCATTCATTTAACCTTGTCTAATGTTTTTTTTTTCCCCACTATTTTTATGGTTCACATTGTATAATGCAGTACATAGGTTGTAGTCACTGTCCCAAGGGCGGCTCAGAATCTAATCCTTCTTCCACCTGAACACAGAAATCAGTGAGTTATTTCATGTGGAAGGCAATGGAATAGGAGAAAACACATTGTTGGAACAGGGAAAACACAGTATGAGGATATTCCACTGATTCTGCATTACTGTGTAGATCTATGTGACCTGCTATCTGTGGAACCCATCCAACATCTCTTCCTCCCCATGACCTTAGTGTCGTACAGCTATCAATCTCATCATCCTTCCCACTTATGTCTTTAAGGTTTCTCTTGTGATGCAACTTTGCTCTTTAATGCTCTTGGTTAGTCGCACTCTGGTGATGTATGATCACCTGCCACTGATCCAGCCAAATTTCCATTTTCTTCACTATGCAGGTCATTGGTTGTTAAATCCTGATACATAGAAAAATACCTACAACAACTGGAATGATTTATTTTGTTTCAATTTTGTAAATGGACCCTTGATGACCTAATAAATAATAACATTGAGCTGGTGGTCACAATGTGTTATACAGGAACACAAGGAAGAGTGAGTAATCGTTGATTATGAAGTTAATCTGTTTTCCCTTAGTCCTAACAGCAGCACAATATGGGGTATTCCTGCCCCTGTGTTCTGGTAGGACAGGCAGAACTTTCAATTAACATAAAATATGCATGACTATGCTACCCTATAACAGGGCAAAGAGACCTCCCCCCTTGTGTAAGTTATAAAGTAAAAATTTCTAAGTTTAGGGAGGGAAGCTTGTGCTGCTGTTAGGACTAAGGGAAAACAGATTAACATCATAATCAACGATTCCCTTACGTCCTACAGCAGCACAATATGGGGATATAGCAAGTAATTCCCTTAGGGAGGGTTTCCCTGCTCTACAACACCTAGGACTGACTGTTTTACAAAGGTTAGGTGAGACGACCAAGAAGCAGCTGCACAGATCTGATCCAGAGGTAAGGCCCAGTTCTCAGCCCAAGAGGTTAATACAGCTCTGGGCTGTACAAAATTTGGGTGGAGCTAACCACTGAGCAAAAAAAGAGACTTTGATTGCTTCCTTGATCCACCTAGACAAGGTAGGCTTGGAAGCCCTGAGACCTTTGTCTCTACCATACATGTTGACAAGGAGATTCTCGGCTCTCCTAAAGGAATGTGTACGTAAGAGGTAAATCTGGAGACATCTTACAACATCTAGCATGTGAAGTTTTTTTCTCCTCTTCAGAGGTTCTCCTCTTCAGAGGAAGGGGCTGGAAAAAACACAGGTAAAGAGACTAATTGGTTAATATTGGCGTGGGAAGGCACCTTAGGGTTAAACCCAGGAAGAAACCTAAGTTGGACCCTAGCCACAAAAAATGATATATAAGGCTCCTTGGAAGAAAAAGCCTGGAGCATACTCACCCTTTTGGCTGAAGTGATGGCTAATAGAAAGGTGGTTTTAAAGAAAAGAAATTTAAGATCTACATCCTCCAAAGGCTCAAAAGGAGGACCACAAAGACCTGAAAGAACAGTCGAGAGATCCCACTGGGGAACCGGAGCTGAGACCACCGGTCTAAGTCTGGTAGCGCCCTTAAGGAACCCAACAATAAGGGAGTCCTGGGACAATCGTCTGCCTAAACAGGCGGATAAGGCTGAAACCTGTACCCTCAGTGTAGCAGGAGAAAGGCCTGTATCCAAGCCGCTTTGAAGAAAATCCAAAATTTCTGCCGTAGTAGGGTTTGAACTATCAGCTCCTCTTCTGGAGCACCACTGCTTGAAGATGTTACCTATCCTATGGTAGCTTTTCTTGGTAGACTCTGCTCTGGCACAGGAAAGAGTCCTCAGGATGACTTCTGACAGTCCACTAAATCTCCGTAGGGACTGGTAAACCTCCAGGCTGTCAGGTTGAATCTCCTCAGACCCTGGTGCTTCTGAGTTCCTTGGGAAACCAGCTTCTGGGTGGTGGGAAGCCTCATGTACATGAGCTGGGCAAACCAAGTCCTTTTTGGCCAGAATGGCATGATGGCTATCACAGAGACTTGTTCCTGTCTGACTTTCATCAATACCTTTGCTATCATGGAAAGTGGAGGGAAGATGTATGCCAGCCTGAACCTCGAAAGGATGGACAGGGCATCCACTGCCAAGGGATAGTCCTCCTGATACAGTGAGCAGAACATCTCTACCATGGCGTTGAGTCTGGTCACCATGATGTCTACTTCTGGGAGACCCCACTTCAGGGTAATCTGAAGAAATACATCTGGATTGAGAGACCATTCTCCTGATACAACATGACCCTGACTCAAATGATCTGCTACTACACTGGTTTCCAAATTATTATGCAAATAATATTTTCTCATATTTTCCAAAATTACCTATATGAATTGCAGTCATTGTAATTTTCCAGTCATCAGCTATTCGAGTATAATTGAAAGGTTTTTGAACAAACTGCCTATGATAACAGTATATTTAAAAAAAAATAAACACTCAAAATGCATGTTTTAAATTATTATGCACAGCAGAATTTGCAACCTTTTTATTTTTATTAAGAACAAAAAAATGGTCATTGTGAAATTATAAGCATTAGCAGGTTATTACAAACTGAAATCAAACAGTTTTCAAGCCAAAACTTTATTCTAGGTGATGTTACATTTGCACATAGGACCCCTTGTTCGAAAGAACTCTCACGTCCATTGAATTTGTCAGTTTTTGGATGGTTTCTGCTTCAATTGTTTTGCATGAGGACAGAATACCCTCCCAGAGCTGTTGCTTAGATGTGAACTGCCTCCCGCCATCATAGACACTCCTTTTGATGATGCTCCAGAGGTTCTCAATGGGGTTGAGGTCAGGGGAGCATGGGGGCCACACCATAAGTTTGTCCCCTTTTATGCCCATAGCAGCCAGAGATGCAGATGTGTTATTTGCAGCATGAGACGGTGCATTATCTTGCATGAAAATGATCTTTCTGCGGAATGCATGGTTGTTCTTCTTGAACCATGGCAGGAAGTGCTGTTTGAGAAACTCCACATACATTATGGAGTTCATCTTTACCCCTTCAGGGATCCTAAAGGGGGCGACAATCTCTCTCACCATGATTCCAGCCCAAAACATTACTCCACCTCCTCCTTGTTGGCGCCGTAGCCGTGTTTGCATGGGGTGTCCATCAACAAGCCATCCTCCACTCCATCCATCTGGACCATCGAGCGTTGCACGGCACTCATTGGTGAACAAAACAGTTTTGAAGTCAGACTTCATGTATTGTTTGGCCCACTGGTGCCGTTTCTGCTTGTTTGCAGTGGATAGAGGAGGTCGACAGGATGGCTTACGCACAGCTGCAAACCTCTGAAGGACCCTGCATCTTGTTGTTCGGGGGACGTTGGAGGCACCAGCAGCTTCAAAAACTTGTCTGCTGCTATGACAAGGCATTTTTGAAGCTGCTCTTTTAACCTGACGTAATTGCCTGTTGGAAAGAGTCCTCAATTTTCCCTTATCAGCACGCACATATGTGTGCTGTGAATCAGCTACATACTTCTTGATTGTGTGATGATCACGATGAAGTGTCTTGGCAATGTTGATTGTAGTCATGCCTTGACCTAAACACTCCACAATTTGTTGCTTCTCAGCAGCCGACACATCCTTTTTCTTTCCCATTTTGGCTGAAAATGTAGGCTGCTTAATAATGTGGGACAGCCTTCTTAAGTAGTCTTGCCTTTAATTGGACACACCTGCCAAACTAATTAGCACAGGTGTCTGCAATTGCTTTCAGTGATATAAAGAGCCCTGACACACATCACCATCAATGAGTTTAACTGACAAACAAAAAAATTCTTACCTTATCACTCCTAAACACTTTTTGCATAATAATTTGGAACACAGTGTATGTTCAGGGAACCTTTGATGTGAACTGCGGATAAGTGGGTCAGATTTTTTTCTGCCCAGGTAAAAATCAGATCTGACTGTCTGAGGAGAGATAACGATCTGGTGACTCCCTGTCTGTTCAGGTACATTACAGTCGTCATGCTGTCTGACCGAACCTTGATTGCTCTCCCTCCGAGGAGAGGAGAAAAATGAAGTAGTGCCAGGTACACAGCTTTGAGCTACTTCCAATTGGAAGATGTCTTTTCTTCTGGACTGCTCCAGACTCCTTGTACGGTCTTCTCGTACAGGTGGGCTCCCCATCCCGAGAGGGATGCATCGGTATTCAAGAGGGTCCAACGAGGTTGGACCGTGGACATTCCGTCTTTCAGGTGTATCCACCATCTGAGGGAAAGACGGGTACTGGGAGAAAGTTTGATCTTCTTGTCGAGATCGAGAGGAGTACGGTTCCAGGCTTTTAGTATTCCCTCTGGAGAGGACGCAAATGCCATAAAGCCCAAGGACTGCGATGGCTGAGGATGACATCAGGCCTAGGACTCTCATGGATGTGCTGATGGATACCAGGCGTGTTCTGAAGAGAAACCGGACCGCTCTGATTAATCTTTCCTTCCTTGCCAGTGTTAAGGAAACCTCCATGTGGTCTGAGTCCAGGAGATACACCAGGAACTTCCTGCGGGTTGAGGGAACTACTTCTGACTTCTCCCAATTTATCAGCCAACCCAAGCTTTGGAGAAGGGATATGGCTATCAGTAACTGCTGGAGCAGAACAGACACTGACTGGGCTTTTATTAGCCAGTCGCCCAGGTATGGCACTACAAAAAGGCCCTGAAGCCCGAGAGAGGCGGCTATAGGAGCTACAACTTTGCTGAAAGTATGAGGAGCTGAAGTGATGCCAAAGGGCAGGGCTGCGAACTGAAGATGCTTCCTGTGGCCAGAAACTGAAACGGCGATTCTGAGAAACCTTCTGTGTGGAGGATATATTGGGACATGCAGATAGGCATCCTTTAGATCTAAAGTGATGAAAACTTCGCCTTGTTGAAGAAAGGATGTAACGGATTTTAAGGTCTCCATACGAAAATGTTTTTTCTTTATGAAGCGATTCAGATATCTTAAGTCTATAATCATTCTCCAGCTGCCTGATGGTTTTGGCACCAGAAAAACTGGGGAGTGGACACCGAATCCTTCTTCCAAGGAGGGGGACCTCTTCCAAGGCCCCCTTGCGGATGTAATCGTGAATGGAGCACTCGAATATATCCTGCTGAGCCGCAGGAAGGGAGTGGGTTATGACGAATCGATCTTGAGGCGGCTGAAGAAAGTCTATCGCATAACCTTGCTGAATAACCTTCAAGACCCAAGGGTCTTGAATTTTTTCCTGCCAGACAGTGTAAAAGTAAGAAAGCTGACCTCCGACAGGAGTTTCGGCTACAGGAAGAAGGAAGCCGATGTCAAAAGCTAGGCTTCTTTTTGTCCTCATCCTTGGGGAACCTTCGTCCAGAACCCCTAGGCTGATATCTAGGACGTCTTTGGAACTGAGGTCTGGGTTGAGGCTGATAACCTCTACCCCGGCCGGAAGGTCTTGACCTGCCTCTAAAGGCCTGAGGCAGAGTCTTACCCTTTTTATCGGCAAGGTCTTCCATAATCTCATCCAGGCCTCATTTGGCCTCATCCAGGCCAAAAAGCTTACCCGGCTCAAAGGGTAGAGAACAAAGGTTGAACTTGGAGGCATTATCAGCTCTCCAAGGTTTTAACCATAGCGGCCTTCTAGCTGCCATAAAAAGGGCCAAAGATTTGGCCACTAGCCTTAAATGATGTTGGGAGGCTTCGGCTAAATAATCTGCCGACAAGGAAACCAAACTAAAAAAGCTAGGAGATCATCTCTGGAGACTCCAGAGTCGATGTCTCTTGCAAGCTGGGCTAAGTCAGCACGTAATTTGCTTGAGACTTCATTAGATGCAATATCCACGGAAGTCTGACCGGCGGCCAGAGAATAAACCTTCCTGAGAGTTCTCTCTATGCGTCTATCCATGGGATTCTGGAGGTTATAACCATCATCCACCGGGACCACTTGGCCACTGCTGTGTCCACTTTAGGTGGGAGGTTCTAACTCTTCTGGAATATATGAGAGCTCTTTCTGGATGTTTCCATTACGCAAGCATGAGTTTTTCAAGTGACTCGTCCACTTGGAAGGCCCTAGGCCCCTTAGAGGTGGAACAGGAGGCTTCCCCGTCAACATCACAATTCCTTGAGCGGATGGACTTTATCAGCCTATTTATCTTCTCAAGAGGAAAGAGAGGTCTGCTGGAATCTTCCAATCTTCAATAGCTTCACAATGCACACAAACTAGATTCCATTTTTCTTTTTCCTTTTTTTTTTTCAAACTCCTTGCAGGATTTGAACCCAGGACTCTAGTGCTGCAAGGCTGCAGTGCTAACCACTGAGCCACCGTGCTGCCCAGAGCTGCAGCAGCAAGAACAGTAATCCAAGTGGAGTACTGAGGCCTTTCTCACTAAGAGACAAGCCATGTCCTGCATTGAGATGAAGGCTTCTATAGGAGGGGAGGAGGAATGAGCAAGTAGTGCACACAAAAAACCCTCCCCCCCCCCCCCCCGCAAATTTTGCAAACCTTAATTCCTTGTACATAGAATTAAGCTAAAAATATACAGACCGATGCCAGAAAAGAGGCTCAGAAAATATAAACTTGCAAAAAGGAGGAAAAACTAAGCCGCAAAAAGTCCATTCGAGAATTCAGTCCCCGGAAAACCGGAACACAAAGGTTCCGGAGGAACAAAGTGACCGACGTCACTTATGGCGGTCACGGAGCTTATAAGGTAAGTGAAGCTGTAATGCACCACATCAAGGCCACACAAGTGGCCTGCACTACAGGTCTTTGAAAATGCAGCATTCAACTACCGCTGCATGTACAGTATTACTGAAATCAACCTTTTCAGAGCGAAGGTTGAAAGATTGGCTAGCACAAAAAACTGCCTAAATAAACCCCTTCTTTTCACAGAAGCGTCCAGTGGAATAAAGAAGAGAGGTGTAAAGATGACTCCTCAAAGGAAGTTAACAAACTTTAGGGGAAAAAAACAAAATATGGGAGGACAAAAGACCTCCCTCCACCTGTCCCACCACACAGAACAGAACAAAACACAAGGCAGGGTGGTCTCTTTGTCCTCTTATACGGTAGCGTAGTCATGCATATTTTAAGTTAATTAAAAGTTCAGCCTGTCCTACCAGCACACAGGGGCAGGAATATCCCATATTGTGCTGCTGTAGGATGTAAGGGAAAGTATATATTGGAGGTTAGGAGAAAGTAAGAGGCATTCATAAATTGTCAAAGATTGTGAAAAGTTGTGAGAGAAAACTGACCTGATGAGATAGCTCTCAGTGATCTCAGGCTTGTCTGTTGTTGGTGTCTTAGCTGAAGTCTTTATTCACTTTCTGGTCTATTAGAGCAAAATGCACTAAAATTGAAAGAAGGAACTAAAGATGGGAGGAGCAGTAGCCAAAAATATTGACACAACAAGATGAAAATCAGTGCTGACAAAGAGGAAGGAAGATAAAATAATAAAGGCAGGTAACATTCCAACAAAAATATTTTATTTCAGTCTCTCCACACCCTGGTTTTGGGCACTGCAGTCATATCTACAATATGTCAAGGTAGCAAGTAAGATGACATGACAAACAGTGTCCAGGATTCAAGGAGACCCTCTTATGTGGCTGTCCAATCAGTGATGGGATTGTTTATATGAATGATCCCACCAGCACTTTTATTAGTTAAACTGAGTGATCGGGGGCAGATGCCATGTGTTACCATGTGCAACTCTTTACAATTTGGCTGATAGATTGGTTTAGCTGATCATGTCAAACACTAAAATTGTCAGCTGGCCAGTTACCATTACTGGTAATGCAATACCAGATGGCAGTGTTTTCATGGCTGATCTTCGCCATACTGTCTGCTAACCCTCTTTATCTCAAATTGGTTATACACATAACATAGCTTGTTTGGCCAATGGCTATCATGACCGATTAACCGACACACATGCACCGCTTCCCGCTACCAGACATGTCCCACCGAGGATTATCTCCCGGAGAACAAAATGATCAGGTAGTTGAAATTCAACTGCCTAATCCTTATTTTACCAACATCTGCTGTTGAGGAAGACTCAGGAGGCTCTCATGCACATTAAATGGTTGGCCAGTTCCACCAAAATTGCTGGATTCAGCCAATGCATATCAATTGTGCATGACCCAAAGGGGTTTTGCCCATTTGAATGAATCCCTTAATTGTGCTTGGTACTGCAAATACATTGTCAGACTACAAATGCTGCCATTATTTTATCATCTGTATATGTGCCTATGTACGCCCTCTGATTCCTTATCTCAGTGCCCTTGCCCTATATCTCACTTCCTTATTGGCATTTCACCTGGTTGCACCACAAACAAAAGTCATGGCACTGCAGAAGATGAATGTATAAAAGGGAGAGCGTACTGTGGCACGGTTGTCACTGTCATTTAACGCTACAACTAGAAACAATACCTACACACGTGGACAAAATTGTTGGTACCCCTCGTTTAATGAAAGAAAAACCCACAATAGTCACAGAAATAACTTGAATATGAAAAAAGTAATATTATATAAGAATTCTATGAAAATGAACAAATGAAAGTCAAACATTGCTTTTCAATCATGCTTCAACAGAATTTAAAAAAAAAGAAAACTCATGAAACAGGCCTGGACAGAAATGATGGGACCCTTAACTTAATATTTTGTTGCACAACCTTTTGAGGCAATCACTGCAATCAAACAATTCCTGTAACTGTCAATGAGACTTCTGCACCTCTCAACAGATATTTTGGCCCACTCTTCATGAGCAAACTGCTCCAGTTGTCTCAGGTTTGAAGGGTGCCTTTTCCAGAAGGCATGTTTCAGCTCCTTCCAAAGATGCTCAATAGGATTTAGGTCAGGGCTCATAGAAGGCCACTTCAGAATAGGCCAATTTTTTCCTCTTAGCCATTCTTGGGTGTTTTTAGCTGTGTGTTTTGGGTCATTATCCTGTTGCAAGACCCATGACCTGCGACTGAGACCAAGCTTTCTGACACTGGGCAGCACATTTCTCTCTAGAATCCCTTGATAGTCTTGAGATTTCATTGTACCCTGCACAGATTGAAGACACCCTGTGCCAGATGCAGCAAAGCAGCCCTAGAACATAACAGAGCCTACTCCATGTTTCACAGTAGGGACAGTGTTCTTTTCAAGATATGCTTCATTTTTCCATCTGTGAACATAGAGCTGATGTGCCTTGCCAAAAATTTTGATTTTTGTCTCATCTGTCCATAGGACATTCTCCCAGAAGCTTTGTGGCTTGTCAACATGTAGTTTAGCAAATTACTTTTGTCAGCTTCAAGTTATTTCTGTGACCATTGTGGGTTTTTCTTTCATTAAACGAGGGGTACCAACAATTTTGTCCACGAGTGTATCTGTTAAATACTTCCTGAAGAGCCAGCTAATACTGGGAAAATGCATCAGAGTACGGGCATCAGGATAGTAACAAGAAAATAGGGACTTGCAGAGTGATAGGGTGCATGTTCCTCAGAGGTCACACTATTCAGAGCACACTGTCTGCCTCCAGTCCAAGGACATTCTAGCCTAGTAGTGAGGGCCACAGAAAAAAACTCTGAAAATACTGGCAAATGTTCAGACTACCCTGGCATAATGTGAACCAATAAGTGTAACAAAGCACCAAGCAACACCAGCCCTACTCTGCCTTAGCCTTGTCAGTTACACAGACTCACTTTAAGGGCAAGTCAATAATTTATTCATTAGTATTTTATTTGGTGACTAATAAAAGTTAGGTTTTAATATATCAATGACCATATTCTATTGGGTCTGAAGCAGAATGCCTTCATGAAACATTATCTGACTCCTCAGGACATTTTTTTTTGTCTTTTGGTTAAAATTAGGTACGGTTGCCCCAAAGAAATTATTTTTTCCAGGGGTGACATGAGTCTGAAAAGGTTGGGAAACATTGCTCTAGTTGCATTATCAATCACAATCTCCCTGAAAACGCCACTGGAGATCAGCACTGTACAGCATATGCTCAGGGAGAACAGAGCACAGGAAACAGGAAATTATGCAAAAAGCACTTGGCCTATAACAGAGCAAAAAGCAATGGGATAAAAGCACATGCACATCCACCAGGTGCCAATGGATATTGTCCTTGGAAACGCAAATGAAAAACACACTGGCCCAGATATACTAATAAATAAACTTAGGCAGTCTGAAAATACAACAGATTTATCACAGTGATTGATGATAAATCTGTTGAATCTTTAGGTAGTCTAGTCTATTATACCACCAGTTAGTTGACTTACTTTGAGCCAGAATGTTAGTGTATTTTACACCAGAGTCTAGTTCTAACTACAATAGTAAATCTGCCCCACTTTGTGATACTGTTTGCTGAGCTGATGTATCTAAGGTTATTCTGTGTGATACTGTTGTATGTAGGCCTACTTCTTGTGTGATACTGTTTACTAATTCAGCTATACTGGCCTATAGTCAAGTTGTAGGGTCCCATGTCCTTACAGCAGCTTTACCTTGGTCTCTGTGACTCATACAGTGTGTTATTTAGGAACAGAAAATTCTTCTCTTCTCTACATGAACATCGGGACTAACGGTGCAGAAACTTCTCAGCAGCACTATAAGTAGAAGTTTCGTTGCAAACAGAACAGGGAAATGAAACTCAGAAGCATCAGCAGAGTGAAGCCAAATAAAGACCAAATGACCCCAGAAGAGTAAGCAAAACATAAAGGCGGCCAAAAGCACTAAAAGTTTCTCTCTGTGTTCTATATAATATAATTTTTATTAATGTAACACAGTAAACACTTAAAGAAAGTATTATGTGATCAGACTTCTTATTGGAGTGTGATTAAAAAAACATCAGGCTTTGTGTAATTTTACTGGATAGCCAATAAAGGTATCATACCTACAACACTTGCCTTTTTTTAACACAAAAGTATCAAATATTATGTGAAGATTGAATAAATGTACCGTATTTTTCAGACTATAAGACGCACTTTTTTCCCCCAAATTTGGGAGGAAAATGGGGGGGGTGCGGAGGAGCGGGGGCGCAGCATCGGCCCACTGCTGCCGCCACCGGCTTCCTGTAGCTGGGCTTTCTGCAGCGGGAGGAGTGGGGGCGATGCTGCGTGCCCTGGGTTTGGAGCAGAGGTGTCTGGCAGTGCGAACCCATCCTGGCATCCGCCGTGCTATTACGGCGGGTGCTGGGTCTGTAAAGATGATGGCAGCCACTCTGCTGCAGAGTGGTCACCATAGCAACCAGGTCTCCGGTCCATTCTGATCGCGGGCGTTACTACCTGATATTGCATTTAACGCAGAAGAGTCATGCCAGCTTTACCTGGCAGATCATCTGTCAGATAAGGTAAGGTTAATGAGTGTATAACCCATGTGATCAGGTAGCATAACCTATTGCTCTGCTAGTGTTAGCTGTGTTGCTTTCTGGTGTCAGATATTATAGAGCAGGGGTAAGCAACCTTTTTTGTTTGGTGTGCCGATTTTAATTAAAAAATCAAAGATGAGGTACTCGGACGACACTTACACTAAAGTCATATAGCACAAACCATAACACAGAAGTGCTGCCACCAGATGCTTCAGGACACGTTTACTGCTATTTCCTGGAACGCACCTGTACTTTTCCATTAGAAGCAATGAAAGTTCATGTGCAACCCGCAATTAGTGGTAAATGTACACTGACATTCAAAAGTTTGGGGTCACCCAGACAATTTTGTGTTTTCCATGAAAACTCACACTTTTATTTATCAAATGAGTTGCAAAATCAATAGAAAATATAGTCAAGACATTGACAAGGTTAGAAATAATGATTTTTATTTGAAATAATAATTTTCTCCTTCAAACTTTGCTTTCGTCAAAGAATGCTCCATTTGCAGCAATTACAGCATTGCAGACCTTTGGCATTCTAGCTGTTAATTTGCTGAGGTAATCTGGAGAAATTTCACCCCATGCTTCCAGAAGCCCCTCCCACAAGTTGGAATGGCTTGATGGGCACTTTTTGCGTACCATACGGTCAAGCTGCTCCCACAACAGCTCAATGAGGTTGAGATCTGGTGACTGCGCTGGCCACTCTATTACAGATAGAATACCAGCTGCCTGCTTCTTCCCTAAATAGTTCTTGCATAATTTGGAGGTGTACTTTGGGTCATTGTCCTGTTGTAGGATGAAATTGGCTCCAATCAAGCGTTGTCCACAGGATATGGCATGGCATTGCAAAATGGAGTGATAGCCTTCCTTATTCAAAATCCCTTTTACCTTGTGCAAATCTCCCACTTGACCAGCACCAAAGCAACCCCAGACCATCACATTACCTCCACCATGCTTGACAGATGGCATCAGGCACTCTTCCAGCATCTTTTCAGTTGTTCTGCGTCTCATAAATGTTCTTCTGTGTGATCCAAACACCTCAAACTTCGATTCGTCTGTCCATAACACTTTTTTCCAATCTTCCACTGTCCAATATCTGTGTTCTTTTGCCCATATTAATCTTTTCCTTTTATTAGTCAGTCTCAGATATGGCTTTTTCTTGGCCACTCTGCCCTGAAGGCCAGCATCCCTGAGTCGCCTCTTCACTGTAGACGTTGACACTGGCGTTTTGTGGGTACTATTTAATGAAGCTGCCAGTTGAGGACCTGTGAGGCATCGATTTCTCAAACTAGAGACTCTAATGTACTTGTCTTGTTGCTCAGTTGTGCAGTAGGGCCTCTCACTTCTCTTTCTACTCTGGTTACAGCCTGTTTGTGCTGTCCTCTGAAGGGAGTAGTACACACTGTTGTAGGAAATCTTCAGTTTCTTGGCAATTTCTCGCATGGAATAGCCTTCATTTCTAAGAACAAGAATAGACTGTCGAGTATCACATGAAAGTTCTCTTTTTCTAGCCATTTTGAGAGTTTAATCGAACCAACGAATGTAATGCTCTAGATTCTCAACTAGCTTAAAGTAAAGGTCAGTTTTATAGCTTCTCTAACCAGCAAAACTGTTTTCAGCTGTGCTAACATACTTGCACAAGGGTTTTCAAGGGTTTTCTAACCATCCATTAGCCTTCTTACACAGTTAGCAAACACAATGTACCATTAGAACAATGGAGTGATGGTTGCTGGAAATGGGCCTCTATACACCTATGTACATATTGCATTAAAAACCAGACGTTTGCAGCTAGAATAGTCATTTACCACATTAACAATGTATAGAGTGTATTTCTGATTCATTTAATGTTATCTTCATTGAAAAAAACTGTGCTTTTCTTTCAAAAATAAGGAAATTTCTAAGTGACCCTAAACTTTTGAACGGTAGTGTATGTGTCCAGAAGCACCGTATGGCAGCATACTTATGGTGAAAAGACACTATGTATCTGGATTCAGCTATATTCTTAGGCCACTGGAACTTTTACTTCGATGTAAAACTGCGTTCACATGGTGCATTTTTGCACAAAAAAAAAAAAAAATTCCTGTGTTTTCTGTGCAAAAACACATCCTTATAACAAAACACACCATTATACAAAACCATGTCCCATAGTGGACCCTGCACACAGTATTATGTCCCATAGCGGCTCCTGCATATGGTATTATGTCTCATAGCAGTCTCTGCACATGGTATTATATCCCATAGCGGCCTCTACACATGGTATTATATACCATAGCGGCCCCTGCACACGGTATTATGTCCCATAACGGCCCATGCACATGGTATTATGTCCCTTAGAGGTCCCTCCAAACAGTAGAATATTCTAACTTTTATAATATTCCAATTTTCACCACTCACTAGCTATTATTATACTGTGGGGTCTCTTCAGACCAAGAAGGGGTAACAAACATAAAAAACAATGTTACTCACCTTCCCTGCACTCCGCAACGGCTGTGTTCTCTTCGGTGCTTCTGCCTGAAATCAGCGACCACTGATTGGGTCTCAGGGGTCACGTTGGTGTCATTATGCGCAATGACGCCAGACGTGACACCTGAGGTCTTTTTATTAACGCGCAAGTGCCACCTTAAATGGGTTGTCCAGGATAACCACTTTTTTAATATGAGGCTGGGGAAGGTTCTCCAGTGTCTTCCAGCTTGTTCCAGTCCTGCTGCTCCGGTGTTTTCTTTCCCACAGCACTGTGACATCCCATGTCAGCGACCTCAGTGGTCATGTGCGGTGGGGACTTCCGCCAGAAGAAAACACCAGAGCAGCAGAACCAGACAATAGTGGGAGACATCAGAGCACAATGGACAGGTGAGTAGGGTGTTTTTTTTTAATCACTTTCCCCGGTCTCATATTAAAAAAGTGGTTATCCTGCACAAGCCCTTTAATTAATTGCCCCCTTTTATTATGCCCCTAATCATCCTTTATAAAAAAAAAAATATATATATATATATATATATATATATATATATATAATGCCCCCTTCTATTCACAATGTCCCCTAATGCCCCTTTATATAAATATAATTGACGTCCCCTAATGAACGCTTTTATAAATGACCACCCCCTTATATATATAATGCTCCCTAATGGCCCCTTATATAAATAACCCCCCTTGTATTAATAATGCCCTTATATAAATAACACCTCTTAAGTTCATAAAGCCCCCTTTATATAATATGCCCCTTCCTAGCAACCCATTATCAGGGGCATAACTAGCAAAGACTGGGCCCCCCCCCTCAGCATAGCACCTCCTTTCCTGCCCCCACACAGTATAACACCCCATTTACACACACTATATTGTTCCACAGTGACCCCTGCACATGGTATTATGCCCCACAGCGGCCCCTGCACACTCTATTATACTCCACAGTGGCCCCTGCACACTCTATTATGCCCCATAGTGGCCTACCCATGAATTATTATTATACTCTGGTGTCTTTTCAGACCCAGAGTATAATGATCGGAGATTCAGGGAGGTGACAAACATAAAAACCAGTGTTACTTACCTCTCCTGGGCTCCGGGCGTACTCCCTGCAGCTTCTTCAGTGTTGGCACAGACGTCACTTGGGCCAGGCCAGCGTCGCGTGACATCTGGGACTTCACTATAAAGGCCCGAAGCCTGCTGGGAGTAACACCGGATCGCAAGAGGTGAGTAACACTGGTTTTATGTTCCCTCACCTTCCCTGGGTCTCCGATTATTATACTTCGGGGTATACTCCCAGAGTATAATAATAGTAGTATTTGGCCTCACTTACCGATCTCCACTCCTTCTCACAGCTGCTTCTGCTTCCCCCTTCTATGTCCTATAGCAGAAGGGGGAAGCTGGAGCGGGCAGGAGCAGGGATAGGTAAGTCAATAGGGCCCGTTACCAGCTGGGGCTACTCCAGCAAGTTACGGCCTATTAAAAAAAAAAAAAAAAAAAGTTATCCTCACTTACCTGCGTTCCCTTGATGGACTTGCGCCTTCTCTTCTTCACCCGCGCATAGAATGTCTGCGTCTCTGCGCAGGTGGTGCAATGACATCATAGCATCGCCGCCTGCGCCGAGATACAGACGTCTCCTAAGCCAGCCCAGGACAGGAAAAAAAAATTGCAAAAATGCCACCCCTCCAAGCATTGACTATAGTGCCGTCTGAAGTGCCCGCCTCACTTCGCCTCATTAGAGGTGCGCCACTGGTGGGGTCTCTTCAGAGTATAATAAGCAGAGCCCCCGGGGAGATGATCAAACATAAAAAACAATCTTAAGCATTCTGTTATGGCTTGTCAGTTCATGCCCTGAAAAGGGAACCCTCCCCCATTAGCCACAACCCCGCCCCTTTATTCGTGTTGAAACCGCGCAGCAGGGTCTTGTAGGAAGGAGAAGCCAACTCTCCACAAAGGTAAGCCCAAATCCCCTCCTCCCAAACCCTGTCCTACCTGAAATGGCTGTCCCTCCCTTCCCTGGTCCCAGCATGAATGATCCTGCCATTGTGATCCCCTTAGAGAAATGGCTGCCACCCCTCCCCCACCTCCCACCACTTGCGTGTCCCGGTCCTGAATGTCTCCAGCACCACCCCAGTCCTATCTTCTACCCTACCACGAGGCTTTTTTTTTTTTTTTTTTTGCACAAAAATGTTCCAGTGGCCTAAGAATATAGCTGCATCCAGATACATAGTATCTTTTCACCATAAGGCTGCTGCCATACGGTGCTCCTGGACACATACATTTACCACTTATTGGGGGCTGCACATGGACTTTCATTGCTTCTAATGGAAAAGTACGGGTGCGTCCCAGGAAATAGAAGTAAACGCATGTGTCCTGAAGCATCTTGTGGCAGCACTTCTGTGTTATGGTTTGTGGTATATGACTTTAGTTTAGGGGTCGTCAGACTTACAATTATTGACCAGCACTCCGAGGAACTCATCTTTGATTTTTTTTTTTTATTAAAATTGGCACGCCGAACAAAAATGCAGTATTTTTTTATGCTCTGCTGGTGTTGGTTACCTCTGGTGTTCAATATTAGGACATGTAACCTGTGTTCATATATTATTTAATAAGACATCTGGTATGATCTGATTTTCTGATTGGGTCTTATAAAGCATATAACCTTATTAATTGGTGATATCTGCTGTTTTTTGGTAGCTGGTTACTCTCAGGGGATATCTGCTGTATTTTAATTCTTTGTTCAGATATTCTAGAGCATATAATATGTATGATCATGCATATTGCCCTATATATTTGCAGGTGAAATCTGCTGTGTTCCACCTCTGGTATCAGGTATTATAGCGCATATAACCTGTGTGACATGTATTATGTCATATACACTACTGACATCGGCTGTGCTCTTCTCTGAGATGTAGCATGCATATAATAATTTCTTTGAATCTAGAGCAGGGGTCAGCAACCCCCGGCACGCGTGCCAAGAGTGGCACGAGAGGCTTATTTACCTGGCACGGGCAGCCCGCGTCCTCACCTAGCAGTTCCGATCGGACCAAACACGGCCGAAACGAAACTGCTATTGTTATACTGTGGTGGCTCTTCAGACCCCAGAGTATAATAAGCGGAGCCCCAGGAGTGGTGATCAAACATAAAAAAATAATGTTACTCACCTTCCCTGCGCACCCCGGTGGCTCTGTGATCTGTAGGCGCTTCTGCCTGAAGTAAGAGACCGCTGACAGGGTCTCAGAGGTCACGTTGCGTCATAATGACGCGATCGCTGACTACAGGAAGAAGCGCCTGAAGAGAACAGAGCTGCTGCGGAGCGCAGGGAAGGTGGGTAACATTGTTTTTATTGTTTGTCACCTCTCTTGGCCCTCCACTTATTATACTCTGGGGTCTGAAGAGACCCCCACAGTATAATAATAGCTAGTGAGTGGCAAAAATTGGAATATTATAAAAGTTAGAATATTATACTGTTTGGAGGGGCCGCTATGGGACATAATACCATGTGCAGGGGCCGCTATGGGACATGTGAACGCAGTTTTACATCGAAGTATAAGTTCCAGTGGCCTAAGAATATAGCTGCATCCAGATACATAGTGTCTTTTCACCATAAGGATACTGCCATACGGTGTTCCTGGACACATACATTTACCACTAATTGCGGGATGCACATGTACTTTCATTGCTTCTAATTGGAAAGTACAGGTGAGTCCCAGGAAATAGCAGCAAGCGCATGCGTCCTGAAGCATCTTGTGGCAGCACTTCTGTGTTATCGTTTGTGGTATATGACTTTAGTTTAGGGGTCATCAGACTTACAATTATTGACCGGCACTCCAAGAACCTCATCTTTGATTTTTTAATTAAAATCGGCACTTCGAACAAAAAAGGTTGCCTACCCGTGTTCTAGAGTCTTTACTTCTAGACATCGTCTCTAGATAGGAGTATAGAGGGATAAACTGAAGTCCAGTCTGTAAATCTACTTATTAGCCACCTACATCATGTAATATTTGCTCATGATTTTTGCCCCTGGAGCTTGTGGTGTCCTCTAAAGGAATGTGTTAGGAGGAATCAGCTGATGGTGAGCTCTGTATGTGACGAAGGTAAACCTAATAAAGAGAGATTTAAATTTCCTAAAACTCAACACAGGATTGGCAAAAAGGTAGAAGAGACCTCAAAAGATATTCTGTACCTGAAACCTGTAAAATTTACTGATTCTATTGCAGATCTCTGAGAATATGGCTTAGTCAACTACAACAAGATCTGGCATTTCCAAAGTAGATATTCCAGAGAGTGTACTATTCCTGAATTACAGGGCTGAGTCCTATAGAATAGTCTTTTAGATGTTAAGTTTTTATCTTAATCCATGGCGGCTTTCACTGTAGTATGAGCTACTCATAAAGTCATTAAGCGACCATACCTCATACCCCCACAGAAAATAATGCCTGCAGTTCTCCAATCCTCTTTGCTTAGGTAATCTCCAGTAAAAACACGGTCTTAAGTGTGAGAAATTCGAGTTCCACATCCTCCATATGCTCAGATGGAGGCTCACACAACCCTCTAAGCGCCGTGGACAAGTCCCATTGGCGAATGGGGTGAGAAATAGAAGGTCTTAGTCTCAACACTCCCTTAAGGAACCTCTTTATTAGAAGGTCCTGAGAAAACTGCATACAGGCGTACAAGGCTGAAACCTGAACCTTTAGTGTGAAAGGAATTAGGCCCTTGTCTAGTCCGTCCTGAAGGAACTCCAAAATATCCGGAATAGAAGGATTGGATTCCTCAATACCTTTCCTTGTGGCCCAGAAATTAAAGATGGAGCGTATCCTGGCATAGTTCCTATTAGTAGACTCTACTCTAGAGAAAGAGAGTGTTCAGGACGGCTCCAGAGAGTCCTGTAGATCGTAGTAGGGACTGGTCAACCTCCAGGCTGTCAGAATGAAGGATTTCAGATCCTGGCAGAGCCCTAAGACACCAGGTTCTGAATGGAGGAAGCCTCCAGGATGACCCGCGACTCATCTGTATGAGTTGGAAAAACCAAGCTCTCTTCGGCCGGAATAGAATGATGACAAATTACTGAGCCTTGGTCCTGCCTGATTTTCATCAAAACCTTTGGTATCATGCAAACTGGAGGGAAAATGTATGCCAGCCTGAACCTCCAAGGGATGGACAGGGCATCCACAGCCAAGGGATTATCCTCCTGGTAAAGAGAGCAGAACTTTTCCACCTTGGCATTGAGTCTGGTTGCCATCAGGTCTACTTCTGATTAATCCCATTTTTGGGTGATCACCCGGAAGACTTCTGGATGGAGAGACCATGCTCTTGGAATGATGAGACCTCGTCTCAATTGATCTGCTATCACAATCAGCGATCCCTTGATATGTATGGCAAACAGATGAGTTAGATTCTTTTCTGCCCAACTCAAGATCAAGAGAGTTCAAGTAGAGAACTGTAGTCATGTTGTCTGACCGCACTCTGACTGCTTATCCTTTCAACTGATCAGAGAACTGCAGGAGTGCCAAACGTCCAGCTCGGAGTTCTCTCCAGTTGGATGGCATCATCCTCTCATGGACATTCCAAGACCCCTGGACAGAAATTCCATCTAGGTGGGCTCCCCAACTAGAGAGAGATGCGTCCGTTATCAATGGGGTCCAAAAGGGTTGTACCTTGGACTTTCCCTCTTTTAGACGAATCCACCATTTGAGGGATAGACGGGCTTCTTGAGACAGGGAGAATCTTTTGTCTAGACCACTGGGACTGTGATTCCAGGCCAGAAGTACCTCCCCTCTGGAGGGGGCGAAGATGCCATAGTGCCCATACAACCGCATCTACGGCAGCAGACATTAGTCCCAAAGTTTTCATACTCGTCCTGATGGTGACTGGACTGAGGATCGACAGAAAGTTTGTGGCTGCTATAATCCTCTCCCGTCTGAAGCGAGACTTTCATTAGACTGGAATCGATGATGAACCCAAGAAACTGCTTCTGGGTTGCTGGAGTTATATCGGTCTTCTCCCAATTCACTATCCAACCTAGATGTTGGAGGAAGTTGATGGTGGTATTTAGATGCTGTTGTAGGCCTGCTCTGGAGGAGGCTTTTATCAGCCAATCGTCAAGCTAAGGAACGATGGAGATCCCCTGGACTCTGAGAGATGCGGCTACCGAGAATACCACCTTGGTGAAGGCATAGGGAGCTGACGTTATCCCGAATGGAAGGGAGGTAAACTGTAGATGTCTTAGACGACCTATGACCACCACTATCCTCAGATACTTCCTGTGGGAAGAATGGATTGGGTTGTGAAGATAGGCGTCCTTCAAATCAAGTGTGGCCATATAATCTCCTTGCTGGAGAACAGATATGACTGATCAGTTTCCATCCGGAATCTTGTTTTTGTGATAAGCCTGTTGAGATATCTCAGGTCTATGATAATCCTCCAGGCTCCTGAAGGTTTTGGTACCAAGAAGACTGAAGAATAGGTGCTTTACATTTGCGGATTTACATACGGTACACAAGATATACAAAACAGATAATACTAACAGTGACCAACTGGCACAGTGGGATAGAGGGCCCTGCCCACAAGGGCTTACAGTTTATGAGGGAAGAGGGAGAGAGCCAGAAGGTGGGGGTATAGAGGCTGTACAGATGGTGGTGTGGTGACTGTAGCGTTATTGGAGGTTGTAAGCCTTCCTGAATAGGTGAGTCTTCAGGGCCTTCTTGAAGCTTGTGACTATGTGTCTTGGTAATGAGTTCCAGAGTATGGGGGATGCACGGGAGAACTCTTGGAGACATTTGTGTGAAGAGCGGGTAAGAGCAGAACGGAGCAGGAGGTCTTTGGAGGATCAGAGGTTACGTGTGGGCAGGTTGCGGGAGATTAGGTCAGAGATATATGGAGGGGACAGGTTGTGGATGGCTTTGTATGTCAGCATTAGTAGTTTGAACTCTATTCGCTGGGCGATGGGTAGCCAGTGAAGGCATTGGCAGAGGAGAGCGACTGATAAAGAATGGGGGGGAGAGGTGTATTAAGCGAGCAGCACAGTTTAAGGTGGACTGGAGGGGGGGCGAGAGTGTTTGCTGGGAGGCCATGGAGAAGGGTGTTACAGTAGTCTAAGCGGGAGATTATGAGGGCGTGAACTAGCATCTTTGTAGTTTCAGGGGTGAGGAAGGAGCGGATTCGTTGGATGTTCTTGAGTTGGAGGTGGCAGGAGGTGTTGAGGGTTTGAATATGCGGCTTGAAGGATAGGTCAGAGTCAAAGGTTATCCCAAGGCAGCGGGCCTGTGGGACTAGGGTGAGAGTGGTTCCATTAATTTTGATAGATGGGTCAGGTAGGGGGTCGTGCGTGGAGGGGTGAAGATTATGAACTCCATTTTCTCCATGTTGAGTTTGAGAAGGCTGGAGGAGAGAAAGGAGGCTACGGCTGCTAGACATTCTGGAACTCTGGACAACAGGGAGGTAATGTCTGGTCCAGAGAGATATATTTGAGTGTCGTTAGAATAGCAATGGTAATGGAAACCATTGGTAATGGATGATCCAGAGGAGGCATGGGAGATCATGTGGTCAGATGAGACCAAAATAGAACATTTTTGGTATCAACCCCACTTGCCGTGTTTGGAGGAAGAAGGATGAGTAGAACCGTGAGAACACTATCCAAACCGTGAAACATGGGGGGTGGAAACCTCATACTTTGGGGGTGCTTTCCTGCAAAGGGGACAGGACAACTGCACCATATTGAAAGGAGGATGGATGGGTCTATGTATCGCAAGATTTTGCCCAACAGTTTCCTTCCCTCAGTAAGAGCATTGAAGATGGGTCTTGGCTGGGTCTTCCAGCATGACAATGACCTGAAACACACAGCCAGGGCAACAAAGAAGTGGCTCCGTAAGAAGCATTTCAGGGTGCTGGAGTGGCCTAGCCCGTCTCCAGATCTTAAACCAATCGAAAATCTTTGGAGGGAGTTGAAGATCTGTATGGAGGAGTGGGCCAAAATCCCTGCTGCAGTGTATGCAAACTTGGTCAAGAACTACAGGAAACGTCTGTCCTCTGTAATTGCAAACAAAGGTTTCTGTACCAAATATTAAGTTTTGTTTTTGTATTGTATCAAATACTTATTTCATGCAATAAAATGCTAAATTATTTAAAAATCATAAAATGTGATTTTCTGGATTTTTTTTTTTTTTTTTAGATTCTGCCTCTCACAGTTGAAGTGTACCTACAATAAAAATTACTGTCCTCTCCATTCTTTGTAGGTGGGAAATCTTGTAAAATCACAAGTGGATCAAATACTTATTTTTCCCCACTGTATGTGGCTTTTTTCCCACATATTTTAACTCTTATTTTGACCCAATATGAAACTTAAACCCTTGTGGGAGGGGGTAATATCCAATACAATACACTTTTTTTTGTATTGCACTGTATTATACTTGAGACTGACAGTAATACTATTGGACTCTACCTCTATAATACAGCTCTTTGTATAAGAATATAACTGCTATAATACTGTCCCCACACACAAGAATAAAACTACTACAGTCATATGAAAAAGTTTGGGCACCCCTATTAATCTTAATCATTTTTAGTTCTAAATATTTGGGTATTTGCAACAGCCATTTCAATTTGATATATCTAATAACTGATGGACACAGTAATATTTCAGGATTGAAATGAGGTTTATTGTACTAACAGAAAATGTGCAATATGCATTAAACCAAAATTTGACCGGTGCAAAAGTATGGGCACCTCAACACAAAAGTGACATTAATATTTAGTAGATCCTCCTTTTGCAAAAATAACAGCCTCTAGTCGCTTCCTGTAGCTTTTAATCAGTTCCTGGATCCTGGATGAAGGCATTTTTGACCATTCCTCTTTACAAAACAATTCCAGTTCAGTTAAGTTTTATGGTCGCCGAGCATGGACAGCCCGCTTCAAATTATCCCACAGATGTTCAATGATATTCAGGTCTGGGGACTGGGATGGCCATTCCAGAACATTGTAATTGTTCCTCTGCATGAATGCCTGAGTAGATTTGGAGCTGTGTTTTGGATCATTGTCTTGCTGAAATATCCATCCCCGGCGTAACTTCAAATTCGTCACTGATTCTTGTACATTATTCTCAAGAATCTGCTGATACTGAGTTGAATCCATGCGACCCTCAACTTTAACAAGATTCCCGGTGCCGGCATTGGCCACACAGCCCCAAAGCATGATGGAACCTCCACCAAATTTTACAGTGGGTAGCAAGTGTTTTTCTTGGAATGCTGCGTTTTTTTGACGCCATGCATAACGCCTTTTTGTATGACCAAACAACTCAATCTTTGTTTCATCAGTCCACAGGACCTTCTTCCAAAATGAAGATGGCTTGTCCAAATGTGCTTTTGCATACCTCAGGCGACTCTGTTTGTGGTGTGCTTTCAGAAACGGCTTCTTTCGCATCACTCTCCCATACAGCTTCTCCTTGTGCAAAGTGTGCTGTATTGTTGACCGATGCACAGTGACACCATCTGCAGAAAGATGATGCTGCAGCTCTTTGGAGGTGGTCTGTGGATTGTCATTGACTGTTCTCACCATTCTTCTCTGCCTTTCTGATATTTTTCTTGGCCTGCCACTTCTGGGCTTAACAAGAACTGTCCCTGTGGTCTTCCATTTCCTTACTATGTTTCTCACAGTGGAAACTGACAGGTTAAATCTCTGAGACAACTTTTTGTATCCTTCCCCTGAACAACTATGTTGAACAATCTTTGTTTTCAGATCATTTGAGAGTTGTTTTGAGGAGCCCATGATGCCACTCTTCAGAGGAGATTCAAATAGGAGAACAACTTGCAATTGGCCATCTTAAATACCTTTTCTCATGATTGGATACACCTGGCTATGAAGTTCAAAGCTCAGTGAGGTTACAAAACCAATTTTGTGCTTCAGTAAGTCAGTAAAAAGTAGTTAGGAGTATTCAAATCAATAAAATGATAAGGGGACCCAAATTTTTGCACTGGTCAAATTTTGGTTTAATGCATATTGCACATTTTCTGTTAGTACAATAAACCTCATTTCAATCCTGAAATATTACTGTGTCCATCAGTTATTAGATATATCAAATTGAAATGGCTGTTGCAAACACCCAAATATTTAGAACTAAAAATGATTAAGATTAATAGGGGTGCCCAAACTTTTTTCATATGACTGTATAACATGTAGAATAACACCTGCACTGAAAAAGAACTAAATGATTGCATGAAGGACATTTCAGTCCCCATTAACAAAGACAGGTGACAATAACTTATTACCTAGGAGAGGCAATGCAGAAGAAAAAAAAAAAAAAACTCCCATTCTGGCATTGTTATTTTATTTTGTGCCATATGCCATAAATATCATGTTAACTTAATGCTGCAGGTCAGAGTGATGAAGGCAATCCTAATTGTATACTGTACACTTTTTTGTCTTGTAAATTTTGTACAATTAAATTATTTTTGAAAATACTTTTTTGATCTTTAAGGATTTATTTTTTGTAGTTGAGGACTTAGAAATAGCAGTCATGAACTTCTTAAAGCGTAACTAAACTTTTGGACAACATTTGATTTTCTGGCAGTATTTGTGTCACTATTACATTTTGTAATATAGTTTGGATCATTTTTGTGAAATTCTGCATTTCTTTTCCCTTGTTTCAATATTGAGAGCCGTTTCTGCCTCTCACTGAATTTTACTGTTTAGGGAAGTAGGGGCTGTGTAAAATGTAGAGAACATGAGGGGAGGGTTACTTCAAATAGTTATATCTCAGACATTATAAAACGGTCAAACTTGGTGTCATATTAACGAGGAGAGAGTCTCTTCTTTCATGTGACACTAAGGCTGCAGTGCTATCTAAATTATTGCAGAGATATCACAGGTTGAAAACACAGTCGGGATTAAAAGGAATCTGTCAGGTCAATCTGGGACACTAAACCACCCACAGGTCCTTATAGACCTGGGGTTTAGTGTAACAAATCATCCTGTTGTAATGTGCATTAAAAATAAAAAACTTTTATACTTACCTAGAGAAGGGTCCAATGTACGGTCTTCGGCCAAGAACAGTCCAGCTTATTCATAAGCTTCTTTGCTGGCATGCCTCCCGGCACCTGCGCTGTTCTTCAGTGAAGCCGAAGATGGAAACCCCGGCTTCACTGCGCAATTGCCGGAGGTACGGGGCATGTGCACTGAAGCAGAGGTGTACTTCTCGGGCTTCATTGAAGAACTGTGCAGGTGCGGGGAGTACAGTGGCAGGGTGAGTATAAAGCTTTTTTATTTGTAATGCGGCCATGGATTGTGTTATAACAGGGTGATTTGGGACACTAAACCCCAGGTCCATATGGACGTGTGGGTGGTTTAGTGTCCCAAATTGCCCTGACAGATTCCCTTTAAAAACCCAAATCCAGACTGTATTCTCAAGCAGTGAAACACTGGGAATAATTTTGATATCACAACACTTCTCTTTCATACGACACCAAAAGCATATACACACTGATTGTAATGCTTCCTTTCGGGATGGCTGTGTACCACCCAATATCATCTAAGTTGATGGTGATGTTATGCATTACCTGTTTTCTGTGCACTTTATTCAATAAATACCTTCGAAACTAACACTTCCAGGCTACAGTATTCCTGGAATTCAGCAAAAAAACAAAAACAAAAGACAAACCAAAAAAAAAAACAAAGTATAGATAGGTTTTTAACAGAAAGAAGAACGTTTCAGTCTACTCAACCTTTTTCAATGAATACCTACAATATTAGGATGTCTTAGTACCAGTTAACACACAGACACCACATGTAACATTAAGATAACACTATGTACCATGTGAGTGCGCATGTGTGTCTATAAGCATATAATTATGTATGCAAGTAAATAAGAAGAAATACCTACCAGATAATAATATATTCATATATGAGAACACATTGTTATGGATATATATGTATAAATATATACATCTGAAAGCAAACTACAGCTGTTAGGCAAAATAAAGTCCTAAAAATTTCACTATAGGGGTAACGACAAGGGAGTATGAACTTGTACACAGGATGTTTAGATAAAAACTAACATACATAAAAAACCATGACTACATGTCATAAATGCATGTCATGATGCAAACAATACATGAAACCAAGTGAATCTGCAAATCTATCGTAATTTACATATATCATTCAATGACAACAACTACATGAAGGGTAGGAGGTAATGAAGTCATGGTGCATTTATGACATGTATACATGGGTTTTGTATGTTTGTTAGTGAAACCTATCAATTTTTTTTAAAAATAGCTATGGTGTGCACTTATCTATGTGTATATGTTTCTTTATATCCATTAATACAAGGTCTTTGACATACAGTGGGGGAAAAAAGTATTTAGTCAACCACCAATTGTGCAAGTTCTCCCACTTAAAAAGATGAGAGAGGCCTGTAATTGACATCATAGGTAGACCTCAACTATAAGAGTCAACATGATAAAACATATCTAGAAAATCACATTGCCTGATTTTTTTAAAGAATTTATTTGCAAATTATGGTGGAAAATAAGTATTTGGTCACCTACAAACAAGCAAGATTTCTGTCTCTCACAGACCTGTAACTTCTTCTTTAAGAGGCTCCTCTCTCCTCCACTCATTACCTGTAGTAATGGCATCTGTTTAAAATTTTTAGCAGTATAAAAGACACCTGTCTACAACCTCAAACAGTCACACTCCAAACTCCACTATGGTGAACACCAAAGAGCTGTGGAAGGACAAAGGAAACAAAATTGTAGACCTGCACCAGGCTGGGAAGACTGAATCTGCAATAGGCAAGCAGTTTGGTGTGAAGAAATCAACTGTGGGAGCAATAATTAGAAAATGGAAGACATACAAGACCACTGATAATCTCCCTCCATCAGGGGCTCCACGCAAGATCTCACCTTGTGGGGTCAAAATGATCACAAGAACGGTGAGCAAAAATCCCAGAACGACACGGGGGGACTTAGTGAACGACCTGCAGAAAGCTGGGACTAACGTAACAAAGGCTACCGTCAGTAACACACTACGCCGCCAGGGACTCAGATCCTGCAGTGCCAGACGTGTCCTCCTGCTTAAGCCAGTACATATCCGGGCCCGTCTGAAGTTTGCTCGAGACCATTTGGATGTTCCAGAAAAGTATTGGGAGAATGTCATATGGTCAGATGAAACCAAAGTACAGTCATGGCCAAAAGTTTTGAGAATGACACAAATATTATATTTTCACATGATCTGCTGCCCTCTGGTTTTTATGTGTGTTTGTCAGATGTTTTTATCACATACAGAAATATAATTGCATTCATATTATGAGTAACAGAAGCTTATATTGACAGTTAGAATGAGTTAATGCAGCAAGTCAATATTTGCAGTGTTGACCCTTCTTCTTCAGGACCTCTGCATTTCTCCCTGGCATGCTCTCAATCAACTTCTGGACCAAATCTTGACTGATAGCAGTCCATTCTTGCAGAATCAATGCTTTAATTTTGTCTGAATTTGTTGGTTTTTGTTTGTCCACCCGTCTCTTGATGATTGACCACAAGTTCTCAATGGGATTAAGATCTGGGGAGTTTCCAGGCCATGGACCCAAAATCTCTATGTTTTGTTCCCTGAGCCATTTAGTTCTCACCTTTGCTTTATGGCAAGGTGCTCCATCATGCTGGAAAAGGCATTGTTGAGCGCCAAACTGCTCTTGGACAGTTGGGAGAAGTTGCTCTTGGAGGACATTCTGGTACCATTCTTTATTCATGGCTGTGTTTTTAGGCAAGACTGTGAGAGAGCCGATTCCCTTGGCTGAGAAGCAACCCCACACATGAATGGTTTCAGGATGCTTTACAGTTGGCATGAGACAAGACTGGTGGTAGCGCTCACCTCTTCTTCTCCGAATAAGCCGTTTTCCAGATGTTCCAAACAATCGAAAAGGGGATTCATCAGAGAAAATGACTTTACCCCAGTCCTCAGCAGTCCACTCCCTGTACCTTTTGCAGAATATCAGTCTGTCCCTGATGTTTTTTCTGGAGAGAAGTGGCTTCTTTGCTGCCCTCCTTAAGACCAGGCCTTGCTCCAAGAGTCTCCGCCTCACAGTGCGTGCAGATGCACTCACACCTGCCTGCTGCCATTCCTCAGCAAGCTCTGCACTGCTGGTAGCCCGATCCCGCAGCTGAAACACTTTTAAGAGATGGTCCTGCCGCTTGCTGGTCTTTCTTGGGCGCCTTGGAGCCTTTTTGGCACCAATGGAACCTCTCTCCTTGAAGTTCTTGATGATGCGATAGATTGTTGACTGAGGTGCAATCTTTCTAGCTGCAATACTCTTCCCAGTTAGGCCATTTTTGTGCAGTGCAATGATGACTGCACGTGTTTCTTTAGAGATAACCATGGTTAACAGAAGAGAAACAATGATGGCAAGCACCAGCCTCTTTTTAAAGTGTCCAGTGGTGTCATTCTTACTTAATCATGACAGATTGATCTCCAGCCCTGTCCTCATCAACACCCACACCTGTGTTAATGGAGCAATCACTGAAACGATGTTAGGTGGTCCTTTTAAGGCAGGGCTGCAATGATGTTGAAATGTGTTTTGGGGGATAAAGTTCATTTTCTAGGCAAATATTGACTTTGCAAGTAATTGCTGTTAAGCTGATCACTTTTTATAACATTCTGGAGTATATGCAAATTGCCATTAGAAAAACTGAAGCAGTAGACTTTGATACAAATATTAATTTTTACATTCTCAAAACTTTTGGCCATGACTGTAGAAATGTTTGATAGAAACACAACTCGTCGTGTTTGGAGGAGAGTGAATGCTGAGTTGCATCCAAAGAACACCATACCTACTGTGAAGCATGGGGGTGGCAACATCATGCTTTGGGGCTGTTTCTCTGCAAAGGGACGAGGATAACTGATCCGTGAACATGAAAGAATAAATGGGGACATGTATTGTGAGATTTTGAGTGCAAACCTCCTTCCATCAGCAAGGACATTGAAGATGAAACGTAGCTGAGTCTTTCAGCATGACAATGATCCCAATCACACTGCCAGGGCAACGAAGGAGTGGCTTTGTAAGAAGCATTTCAAGGTCCTGTAGTGGCCTAGCCAGTCTCCAGATCTCAACCCCATAGAAAACCTTTGGAGGGAGTTGAAAGTCCGTGTTGCCCAGCGACAGCCCCAAAACATCACTGCTCTAGAAGAGATCTGCATGGAGGAATGGCCCAAACATACCAGCAACAGTGTGTGCCAACCTTGTGAAGACTTACAGAAAACGTTTGACCTCTGTCATTGCCAACAAATGATATATAACAAAGTATTGAGATGAACTTTTGTTATTGACCAAATACTTATTTTCCACCATAACTTGCAAATAAATTCTTTAAAAATCAGACAATGTGATTTTCTAGATTTGTTATCTCATTTTGTCTCTCGTAGTTGAGGTCTACCTATGATGTCAATTACAGGCCTCTCATCTTTTTAAGTGGGAGAACTTGCACAATTGGTGACTGACCAAATACTTTTTTTCCCCACTGTAGATGTATTGTATTGTCTGATAAATATATATTCTCTCTTAACCAGTTATAAATTTGCAACACCATGGCTGGAACATTTTGAACTAAATAAATTCTAATACTGTAAATAGGTATTCCAACAAGAAGAAATAACCCTTACCGATTACAAAAATTGGGGTGATTTGTAAACCCAATTTAAATGGAGTGGCAGGTCAGGCAGTGCACACACAAACCCATTCATTTCAACGGGACTGCCAAAGATAGCCGAAACTGGGATGTGATAGGATCACGGCAAATGTGAGTGTTGTGGAATTCTCTATCTTTAAAACTACTATAATATAGCCCCCTATGCACAAGAATATCACTACCTGGAATCTCAGGCTTGAATTCTGCCATCATCCTTCATGTTTAGTTTGGGATAGTTATTCAGCAACTAGTATCAAGGTTATTAGCATACTCAAGGAGAAACCAATAGACTCTGTAAGACTGTAATCTATTTGCACCTACAAGAGCAATAGAAAGATATGTACACACTATGTTATTCAAAGTATTTTCTGGATGCTCATCTGTACAGAACAACCAACAAAATATTGAATGCTCCCAAAGACCAATTTGTCACAATAAGACTGGCAAAAAGGACTGCAGTCTGTCTACAACTTCAAGTATGGCAGAGCATAGGATGAATATGTACACACTGAAACTGGAAGTTTATCACAAAGATCTGGATGTGCAGCAATTAGTTCTCAGGAACTAATACAGCATAGGGATAATATATAATATTTAATATTTTGAGTAAGCATCACTGGAGGACTTTCCCTACATCAAGGTGGAGCCTTGTAAAACATGGAAAGGATTTACACACACACACACACTAATTATATATATATATATATATATATATATATATATATATACACACACACACACACACACACACACACACACAGTACAGACCAAAAGTTTGGACACACCTTCTCATTCAAAGAGTTTTCTGTATTTTTATGACTATAAAAATTGTAGATTTACACTGAAGGCATCATAACTATGAATTAACACATGTGGAATTATATACTTAACAAAAAAGTGTGAAACAACTGAAAATATTTCTTATATTCTAGGTTCTTCAAAGTAGCCACCTTTTGCTTTGATTACTGCTTTGCACACTCTTGGCATTCTCTTGATGAGCTTCAAGAGGTAGTCACCTGAAATGGTCTTCCAACAGTCTTGAAGGAGTTCCCAGAGATGCTTAGCACTTGTTGGCCTTTTTGCCTTCACTCTGCGGTCCAGCTCACCCCAAACAATCTCGAATGGGTTCAGGTCTGGTAACTGTGAAGGCCAGGTCATCTGGCGTAGCACCCCATCACTCTCCTTCTTGGTCAAATAGCCCTTACACAGTCTGGAGGTGTGTTTGGGGTCATTGTCCTGTTGAAAAATAAATGATGGTCCAACTAAACGCAAACCGGATGGAATAGCATGCCGCTGCAAGATGCTGTGGTAACCATGCTGGTTCAGTATTCCTTCAAATTTGAATAAATCCCCAACAGTCTCACCAGCAAAGCACCCCCACACCATCACACCTCCTCCTCCATGCTTTACGGTGGGAACCAGGCATGTAGAGTCCATTCGCTCACTTTTTCTGCGTCGCACAAAGACACGGTGGTTGGAACCAAAGATCTCAAATTTGGACTCATCAGACCAAAGCACAGATTTCCACAGGTCTAATGTCCATTCCTTGTGTTCTTTAGCCCAAACCAGTCTCTTCTGCTTGTTGCCTGTCCTTAGCAGTGGTTTCCTAGCAGCTATTTTACCATGAAGGCCTGCTGCACACAGTCTTCTCTTAACAGTTGTTGTAGAGATGTGTCTGCTGCTAGAACTCTGTGTGGCATTGACCTGGTCTCTAATCTGAGCTGCTGTTAACCTGCGATTTCTGAGGCTGGTGACTCTGAACTTATCCTCCGCAGCAGAGGTGACTCTTGGTCTTCCTTTCCTGGGGCGGTCCTCATGTGAGCCAGTTTCTTTGTAGTGCTTGATGGTTTTGGCCACTGCACTTGGGGACACTTTCAAAGTTTTCCCAATTTTTCGGACTGACTGACCTTCATTTCTTAAAGTAATGATGGCCACTCGTTTTTCTTTACTTAGCTGCTTTTTTTTCTTGCCGTAATACAAATTCTAACACTCCATTCAGTAGGACTATCAGCTGTGTATCCACCTGACTTCTGAACAACACAACTGATGGTCCCAACACCATTTATAAGGCAAGAAATCCCACTTATTAAACCTGACAGGGCACACCTGTGAAGTGAAAACCATTTCAGGTGACTACCTCTTGAAGCTCATCAAGAGAATGCCAAGAGTGTGCAAAGCAGTAATCAAAGCAAAAGGTGGCTACTTTGAAGAACCTAGAATATAAGACATATTTTCAGTTGTTTCACACTTTTTTGTTAAGCATATAATTCCACATGTGTTAATTCATAGTTTTGATGCCTTCAGTGTGAATCTACAATTTTGATAGTCATGAAAATACAGAAAACTCTTGGAATGAGAAGGTGTGTCCAAACTTTTGGTCTGTACTGTTATATATATATATATATATATATATATATATATATATATAGACAGATATGCTACAGGGGAGTAGATTCAGTAAGAACAACAGAAAGGCTTTCGCTACAAGCAGTCTGACAACGAGGTCACGTCTCCGCCATGTGAATGGAAGCAACAAGTCAAACATGTGCATTGCTGCTTCATTAGTTCCATTGGACTGTTGGAGCGTCACACTCTGCAAACTGTGATCTCTGGCAGTGCCAGACAAAATGAACAGAACGGGAATACATACATAAGACTTATCAGCCCATTCTCACATGAGAAGGCATGACCCTGGTCTCAAACCCTCATGATCAGCAAATTATGACCTATCCTGTGCATAGGCCATAACTTGTTTTGGTGGCACAGCCCCTGGAACAGACTCAAGCTGTGCATGTAGCCTAAGGATTCCCCATTGTGCTGCCCAGGACACGATGCCCTGGACTCTATACATATAATTCCTGCAAATCCACAATGGATCCATTACTCCCCAAATGTTTGCAGGTTTTACAGGAGAGAGAGAGAGAGAGAGAGAGAGAGAGAGAGAGAGAGAGAGACTGTTTATATTTGTGGCACACTCACCCAATACAAGTACTTTTGAAGTCTGTGATCACAGATAAAATACCGATGCAATGAAGACATGCTTTTTGCAGACAATAAAAACCGTTATGGTCGTGTGCACGTAGCCTAACACCCAGACTGAGATTGTTAGAACATGAGAAGAATATGCATAAACTGGTACTGGAAGGATGTTAGAAGATTCAGTATACCCAAGTGTTGTTCCTGGTAAGACACAGTCAGATCACAATCTAGACCTATAGTTCCAGTAAGACTGACAGGACCACACTGTTGACCACTAGGTGGCAATCATCACTGTACTCCTCTTCCTGAATAACTGAAGCACAAGAAAGGCATCTTCACTGACGCTTTAATACCATAGAAAGCAAATCCACCATACAAAATATAAAAATACCGGCCCAGCGACACGACAGGCACAGACGCACGCCCACGTTGGGTGATGGAGGGGGTGTAAGCAGTTCACACACACGCATATATTGCAGAGAAGGGGAGGCAATAATGAATGGGGAAAGGGCAGCGCTTCTTGTCTCCCACACAGAGTTTTAAGCCCTCCCCAGTTAGGGAATATTCCGGGCACAGTACTCAGTCCTCTTTTTTTTCTTGCTCATCCTTGTCTGATTTCTTCGGCTGCTCCTCGTATCTGGAAAAAGGAGGGTGGGAAATGATAACATGCCCTGTGATGTGCCCTATCCGGCTCATGCCCACAACAACCAACCCCAGACCAATTCCTGCCCTGTTCACAGTATATATGTATATATTGGTGAAAGTTTAGATATATTAAAAAAAACCTGAACACTTAAGGCTTCATACACATAACCAACTATGTTCTTCTGTTTCGTTCAGATATTTATAGAGTAGATACTATAAAAAATTGCAACGGAATGGAGCATTGGAACACACTCAGGCTGTGCATGTGCATGCAGCCTAAGGATTCCCCATTGTGCTGCCCATGACACGATGCCATGCACTCTATACACATAATTCCTGCAAATCCACAATGGATCCATTACTCCCCAAAGTACTTAAGCTGTCCTTTTCTGTCAAGTTGTAAACAATTAGAAGTTTTATCTGTTTCTAAGAAGGCTTATGTAAAGTTTTGAACAACAGAAATGTCATCTGATACAAAACACCGATCTTCAGGTTTAGAACAGAGCCTGAAGAATAAATTGTCTGTTCTGTGGATATTTATGGACAAAACACCTTTATTGGCACTGCAATATGGTTAGTCCACACCGCACTCACAGACTAAAAGTTATGTCTGTCGAACTACTGAAAATACAGTTGTTTGCACTGACTGAGCTACAATTCATACTAAAGTACCATCCAATGCTACATTCAGAATTCTGTTAGTTTTCTGTAAGCTCCTAGGCTGAGTTTGTCTGGGCAGAGAGAGCATGGTCTGCTTATAGGAGATATATATTTAACATTAGGTAGTTGTCTTCCTTAAATGGAACCTGTCAGGAGGAGCGGCAAGTATTGACCATTACTATAGTTCCCCTCACTAAGTTTTCTGTTACTGAAAAGTCAAGTTATAAGCTTGTAAAACCTTAAATTAAAACTATTCATGGGGACAGTGAGCAGATTCATCTCGTCGTGCAGTCACTGCACTAAATCTGTGCACTGTGAGGTCGGCATTTAGATACAGTATCAGGCCGACAGTCACTGCATTCACTGGTGAGGGACAAGTCAATCACTCTGACTTTAGCGCAGTGACAGCATGACTAGATGAAGCTGCTCCCTGTCCCCCGGGACTGGCTAAGACATAGTTGCATATGAGGTTTTAAAAATGTATAACTTTACTTTTCAGCTACAGAAATCTTAGTGAGGGGAACCATAGCAAAGGTCATTATTTTATGCTGTGTACTTGATGGAAAAAGCACCTGACAGGTTCCCTTTAATGCAATCTCATTAGTGTAGCATTATGGAGGGTGTGGCAATAAGATTTAGAAAAACTATCGATACAACTTTGGACGTGACTAGAAAAAAAGACGAGATGTAACAGAGCAGAGGGAGCAGCTTTATAGGTGTTTAAAGATTAAGACTTGATATAAATGAGGATCTGCACAAGAATGACAACCTCACTTGTGGGTTTAAACCATAATTTGAAGTTTGATGACAGAGCTACATGTAGAAGACCGGTTATATAGACGTACACTACTTTTCCAGGCTGGTGATACCCATGGAATGCCATTAAATGTCCACACAAAATGTTTACTTGTAGGCAAACAGAAGTCAGTCTCCTTCCCCAACCAGCTGAACTGAACCAGTGTCTTTAAATCCAGTGAAGTTTGGCTGTTCTGAGGAAGAAGGCATACAATTCACCAGAGACCAAGAGGGCACTGATGAGCTAACACTTAATAGCACCATCCACTATATGGCATCAAAAAATCTGCATAGTGTACCCTTACACTATAGAACTAGACACAGAACCCGTTCCATAGCATTCCCAGTGGGTAATAATGCAGATGATAGGGGAAGGAGTAATCGACGACTAGGCATGAAGTCTGCTGGATGGGAGGTAAGGCTAGGGAGCGGCCCGAGGTGGGATGCACCTGTCCAAATGCAGATATGAGTGGGACCCTTCACATGGAGCTGGGGTTGAGCTGCCGCCTGCGGCGGGGGGAACAGGATTTTTGTTGCATGGATTCGGCCAGGCTGGCTGGAGATCCAGACACCACCGGAAAGTGAGAGAGGCGTGGAGTGTGAGGTAGAAGTTCCGCAGAGGACTCATAGCTGTGAGAGAACAAAGGACAGTAGGGAGAGTGGTGGGGGATGAGGAAGGTAAAGAGAAGGGAAACGGGACAAGACAGAAAACGAGCCAGGAGAAATAATGAATGTGAGTGGGGTGGGGGTAACAATAAAGCAAAAGTAGGAGCAACAGGGAAGTATGAAAGACAGGATGGGGATTATCCAAGATTCAATTGTTGGGCAGAAGGGGGAATGAAAAATTTGGAAGAAATCAGGAGAATTTTACAGAGTAGACATACAAAGGGAGTGCAGGAATGTAAAGAGTAAGTATCACAAAAGGTAGATTTTTAAAAAGAATAGAATGAAAGGAGGGAGAGGATGTGAAAAGTAAATAGTGAAAGAGGGCAAGGGTGCGAGAAGCAAAGAGTGACAAGACGGAGAGTACATGAAAATGAATGAATGACAGAAGGGGAAGACATGAAAGCAAACCAGTGCAGGTTATGAGAAAGAGTGAGTGACAGTAAGAAATGAGAAAGCAAGAGTAACAGGTGGACAACAATCCAAGAAGAATGAATAACAAGAGGGAAACATATGACGAAAAAAGGAGTAAAAAGGGAAGAGAGGATAAATGAGGAAGAGTGACAGGATGAGAGGGAAGGAGTGACAGAATGGAGGAGGATATCAGAGGGTAAAAATGACAGGAGAATATGAGCAGGAATGAGTAATAGAAACAAAAGGATTGGAAGAGGGGTAGTGTATATTCAAAAAAATAAATACAACAATAAAAAAATAAAATAGTGAAAAATATATGAAAATGGAGGATACAGAGAGATAGAGACAGTGAATGCAGAAAATAAACAAGAAGGAGGGAGGGGGAGAAAAGAAAAAAAAAAAAAAAGGGAGGCAGAAAAATGTGAAGAACGTTGCCAGGACTTCCCATCCCAACTGCTCTACACAAACCCCTCCCAAAACCAATCCCTCCACTTTAGTCACTTACCTAAACATCTCTGCGATCTCTCCTTTCACCAAAGCCACAAGCAAAGGGAAACCGATACAAGCAGGGACCAGGTACAGGAGCGCCGGCTGTCAAGGAACACACATTGCAATAAGCCATCAGGTCAACTTACACTGACATAAATCATTGGCACTGCAGATAATGACTACAACTGTCACACTCTGGGTAGAAATATTGCACAAAGCACTGGTCACCAATATGTGGCAATCCTGCTGCTGCTGTCAAAACTACAACTGGCATCATGCCTTTGCAGCCTGTGGTTATCTTAATATGCAAGCCACAGTTTTTAAAGTACATTGTGGTGAAAAGTAATATTTTTTTTTATTTTTTGGGCAACCTGCTAACTTGCCCAAAAGGGTATAGAAATGGTGTCCATGACTACCCATATCCAACCAGCACTTTTAGTGCTTTGACTTAGAGGGAGCAGATGGCAGCTCTTCCACATGTGTGTAATGACGAAAATGAGTTTTTTGTTTTTTTTTATTGGGAATAGGTGTTAGGGTTTCTCATTACCTGATTCTGTACATGCTACATTCCATCAGTAAAAATTATGTGCAAATCTTATCTGAAAACAGAATTTAGACAGCAGAGGATGTGTCACCTGAGCTGACCCATCTTAGCTCACAAGTGTACTTAACCATTTAATTGTACGCATCTACAACTTCCACAGTGGTTTCACACATTCACTACTGAGGTGGCTAAGTCTGTTACTTACCTGAGCATGTTTGAACGTATGCATCACAAATATGGTCAGGGCAAGGCCAAAAATGTACGCCAAGAAACTGGTGTAAAAATAAGTGTGAGAATTCTTCTTTAAGCTGCAAAGAGAAATAAAAAAACAATATGTAAGGATTTGGGGGATGTCTACCTTGGTATACGCTGCAATGTACCCTGTACAGTTTAACCAAAATATCAATGACAGATGGAAGTTTTGGCAATCACAGGTGTACTTTTTCAAATCAGAGAAATTTATTATTTCATCTACACCAAAAACTGGTGTAGAGGTGACACATCTCCCTATTATCTGGGAGTCTGCACCAAACTAAGTTTAATTTTAACTTTTGGTGTCTACCTACTAAAACCAAGATCCTAAAGTGTGGTTAAGCTTTAACATTAAAGTGGTCCTGACAGCAGCAGTATTCTCCTGCTGTGTACTACTCAGTTCTATGTGCATCATTACTACCATTACTATCATTTCTTACTACCTGCCTAAAGGTGAATCTTGGTTGATTCACAAAAATATCAGGGTGGCATTGTCCTGACCCTGTGTAGTGCCTTACAAAGCAACACTCCAGTGATTTTTTTTTTTTTAATTCATTGGAGGATAATTTATCAATTCCTTTACACCAGTTTTCTGGCATAGAGGAAGAATATTGAGGCACATATTCGCTGCAAGGCCCTTTCTTGTGCAAAATGCACGCCACATCCCCTACCCTGTAGGCATGGCAGGACAGGCCAGTGGAGAGAAAGTTGGGCCAGGGAACACACCCATGCGCCTGATTTATTTATTTATTTTAATATAAAAAGTCAACCAGTATTACCTTATTTACTTATTCATTTCTATGTGAATCCTTTTGTTCAATAAGGTGACTCACACTCTGACCTAACAAAATGTACATGGAAGCGACCTCCTGTATGATGCACTGTACCACAAAGAATCTTCAAAGGGAGAGATAGGAACTTCTGAAGAGCAGAGAGTTCCTGTCACACAGCTATAATGAAGGAGCTTCCAGCTTAGTGTCCCTAACCATATACTTATAGTCTCTTACTAGGAGAATATAGAGAGAAGGATAATTCCACTGTTCTCCAGCAGGTACATATAGAGCAGTCTTTAGCTGCCCATGTGATGCTACGCTGATACATCATGGGATTGAAAGTAGAGCAAAGAGAGAAATATAAAAGCCAAGATGGTGTCTGGTCAGGAGCTGAGGAGAAGCTGGATTGCTGGGTACAGTATACATGAAAGAAGTCTGGAGTGTGACTTTCACATACAAATAATTAGTTAAATGAGAAGTGTAATTAGTTTCAATATTTTTTATTCAATTTTTCAAAATACAAAAACAAAGAACAAAATGAGTAGATATTGCGATGTACAGTTAATATACATTGTAATACAGTTTCAAGATATATTCTTAGAACCGCATATCTTTAAAACCAAATATAAAGATTACTTTTAAAGTGAACATTAGTAATAACATATAGGCACATATATTAGGCTGTGGATATCTACCTCTAGGGTGTATTCTCCGTAAACAGTTTTCTCTTCTACATGAGATGTTTAATTGTGCAGAGGACGTTTGACTCGTACCCGCGACATTGGCTATTCCTCCCCAGTTCCCCTTTCGACGGGGTTGGCGAGCTTCATATCCCTCTCTATTTCTGTCCCAACTTCCTCTATTGGGTTTCAAATACCATTCAATTCTTTTTACGTGACAAATCTAGAATGTATCCACGCATCCCAAATTATTTCGAATCTATGAAACGAGTAATTACCCATTGCGATCACCCTTTCATAAGAATATGTGTTGTTAATGGCTAGTAACAGGGCCGACATAGGCGGGGAGGCTGTTGCCCTCTATCTCTGTACTAACATTAGTTTAGCCATCGTTAGAATTTTACAAATAAGTTGCTTATGCCTATTCAATTCTCCGGGAATGCCAAGTAGCAAAATCGCCATATGTGCAGCAGGAGGGAGACGTACATCAAACAATTCAGAGCATTTCGAAGACACTATCCCAGTAACCACGAATTATAGGGCAAGTTCCCAGAATGTGAAGAAGTGTTCCTCTGTCTCCACATCCCCTCCAACAATTCCCAGACATGGAGGGATACGCTAACTGCAAAGTAGATGGAGTTCTATACCACCGTAAAGTGACCTTCATTGCGGTCTCTATGTGGGTGCTACATTTTAAAGACAGATGGATCAGTTTAATCGTTCGTTGCCAGTCGTCTGGAGTAATGACGATTCCTAAATCTCTCTCCCAACAACGGAACGGAGTGGATCTAGTAAAAGTCGAAACTCCATCCATTTTATCATAAAGAAATCGTAATCCCCTCACATTGGTCGACAACCAAGCAAAAAGTGAACCGTTATGGGGCAGGGTCGTCACAGGGTGTTTAGATATGAAGTGCCATATCTGAAAATATTTAAGGAAATCGCCTACGTGGATTCCGTATTTTTGTCTAAGATCCACAAACGGTATAGGCTGATTAGAGTCAGAGTATAGTTGAGAAATCTGCGTGATCCCCCTCAATTCCCAACCGGAGACCCCCATGCCATCAATCATCCAAGCCATCAATGACAGAGGCATTTCTGCAATATGAAAAGGTTTCACTGGGTTTGCTTTCCCATGGATTAGCTTCCATGCCATTAGCAAAGCGCACATGACTGGGGAGAAGGATCCCGGAGCCGGAATGTTCCAGAAGGGCAGCCACAGCGCATCTTCCAACTTTAGGGGAGATATAAACGCCTGCTCAATATGTAGCCATGGAACCGAGGTATCCATTGACTTCCACCTTGCACACTGAGTGACCAGTGATGCTATATAGTAATTCCTCACCACTGGTACTCCCAACCCTCCTGCCTCTCGTTGCTTAAATAAAAAGCTTTTATTGATTCTAGGTCTCCTACCATTCCACACATATTTTGAAATCACCCTTTGTGCTGTCTCAAAAAAGGAAACCGGAATGGATATTGGGAGCGTACGGAACAAGTACAATAGTCTAGGCAATAGCAGCATCTTAAAAGCCGCTACCCGTCCTATCCAAGAAACATCCATTTTAGACATTCGTTCGGTCTCTTCTTGCAATATTTTTAACATTGGGATATAGTTACTTTTGTAGAGGGTTCCTAATGATGTTGTCACCTGTATCCCCAAATACTGAACACTGTCCTTCCTCCAATCAAAATCATAAGTCGATTGTAGATGCTGGAGCAAGGGTGGAGGGACATTGAAAGGTAATGCCTGTGATTTGGCCATGTTTAGTTTATAAAATGATAACTGCCCAAAAGTACTAATAGTGTCCATAAGATGAGGAATAGATAGTTGCGGATTAGACAGAGTGAGGATAATATCATCAGCATATAATGATATAAGGTGAGATTTACCTCCTATGTCAATGCCTCCCACTCTCGGGTCCAATCTGAGTATTTGGGCTAAAGGCTCTATAAAAAGAACAAATATCAGGGGTGATAGGGGGCACCCCTGTCTGGTCCCATTCGTAATGAAGAATGGATCCAAGACTACTCCGTTAGTGAACACCTTCGCCGAAGGTGCTGAGTATAACGCCTCAATCGCTCTCAAGATAGCTCCAGAAAACCCCATACTTCTAAGCACCGAAAAGGCATATGACCAGCAAATGCGGTCGAACGCCTTCTCTGCGTCCACTGCAAGGATCACCGCCTTTTCCTTTCTAGAGTCGACATGGTGTATTATATTCAATATACGTCTGGTATTATCATATGATTGTCTCCCTTTAACAAATCCCACTTGATCATAATTTATCAAACTTGGGAGACAGAGTGCCAGTCGGCTCGCTATTAATTTAGCGTAGATTTTTAAATCTGTGTTCAATAGCGATATTGGTCTGAAGTTCTGAGGGCTAGTGGCGGGTTTGCCAGGCTTTGGCAACGTAACTATCAGGGCTTCTTGATTTTCTTTTGGGATGACCCCAGAATCAACCACGGCCGTCAGAAATGACAGCAGCGGGCTCATCAGGGCTGGGAAAAAGCATTTATAATATTCATTAGTAAGGCCGTCAGGGCCCGGAGACTTATGTGATGGCAGTGATTTAATGATGGATAATAATTCTGCTGAGGTAATAGGCGCGTTCAAGGAGTCCAGCTGTGACTCCGTGAGGGCGGGTAGTTGAGCCGCCTTGAGGAATCGTTCAATATCCTGGGTTGTCGGGGGGACTGTCGAGGAGTCGTCCGCTAGGTTGTAAAGGCCTTCATAAAAATGTTTAAAGGCGTTAGCAATGCCAATAGGGTCATAGATTTTGTATGTACCATCCTTGCTATACATAAATGGAATCCTGGATTTTGCCTGCTTTTGTTTCAGCTTGGATGTTAGAAGTTTGCCCGCCTTGTTAGATTGAGAGTAATATGTGGCTCTAATCTTTTTCAGGTTTTTCTCATATTTATGCAATAGGCAAGCAGTTAACTGCTGGCGTAAAGCTATTAATTCCGTTGCACATGAGTGAGACGGAGATTGTTTATTGCTGGTGTCTATAATTCTTATCTGACGGAGCAGACGATCTATTTCTGCCATCCTATTTTTCTTTTCAATATGCCCTAGGCGAATAAACGTTCCCCTAATAAAGGCCTTGTGAGAATTCCACAATATTTCAGGGCCAGGAGCAGAGGGGGCATTAATCTGAAAGAATTCCTTCAAGTCATTCTCTACCGTTGCTTTTAACTTTGGCTGTGACATTAAAAAGTCACTACACCTCCACAGATATGTTCTAGCAGCTTTGTATTTTTCAGCTATGGACAGGGTTATCGTTGCATGGTCTGACCAAGTTATTTGAGATATCTCGGACTGCTTAGCAAGGGGAATGCTAGATTGCTCAACCAGGAACAAGTCTATTCGTGAATAGCTATTATGTACCGTGGAATGATACGTATAATCTCTTTCAGAATAATGCAAGATACGCCAGATGTCAAATAGTTTGTAGCGCCATATAGCCTGTGATAAGGAGGGGTGACGTGTTAGTATACCAGACGTGGTATCTACTTGCGGGTCCGGGGCCATATTGAAGTCTCCCATTAATATTAAACATCCCTGCTTCCTCTTTCCTACCGCCCTCACTAGTCTCCCCAGAAATGCCACCTGTTTCCTATTTGGGGCATAGACTGATACCAGCGTATAGGTGACATTGTTAATAATGCATACTACTATAACAAATCGCCCTCCCGGGTCAGCGTATTGAGATAACAATTGAAACGCTACCGAGTCCTTAATTCCAATCAATGTGCCCCTACGTTTTGAGGAGTAGTGAGCTTGAAACACATGTGGGTATGCTGGGTGATTAATGCGAAAAGCGTCTGCCCTTAAAAGATGTGTCTCTTTTAGTGCAAGAATGTCACAGTTCTGCCCTCGGGCCTCACGCCATAAACTGGCTCTTTTCTGAGGGGAGTTCAAACCTCTGACATTCATGGACATAATCTTAAGTACCATGATACACAGTTAGAAATGCTTAGAGATTCTTACCACAACCACTTATACCAGTAGGTGTCACTGTTGGCTTGAAGAGAAACTGTTTCCACCCTTCATGTTCACTACGCCCAATGTGCCAGAACCAGTAATAAAAAAAAAAAAAAAAACCATGCAAATTACAAAACCAATGGGTAAACCTTCGTGGCAAAACCAAACAAAGAGAAAAAAAAAAAAAAAAAAAAAAAAAAAGAGTATGGTACAGCGGACCAGCGGTTGTCGTAATCCTGGGGGGATAAGTTCAACGACAGTGGACATACGAAATCCAAGAAAAGGTGAGTCTTTAGCTTTGTAGCCCTTTGTGTGGACGTCTTTGGGCCCTCACTTGGTGCCAACCATCCGACACAGGACCAGGTGGTTGTTTGGGTGGTATCTCGACAATCGGAATGTTCCATTTGTGAAGCAGACGATTTCCTTCTTCCAAAGTTTTAACGACATGCACCGTGTTGTCTCGGGTAATGATCACACGGACCGGAAATCCCCACTTGTATAAAATGTGGTGCTGGCGTAAAGCTGCTGTAATAGGGATGAATTGCCGCCGCAATTGAAGTCGTGGCTGATAGATCCGAATAAATAGATACTTTGTGATATGGTTCAGGTAAGTGCCCCAGCTTTCGGGAAGTCATCAAAACCAGATCTTTGGTGCGATAAAAATGGATTTTAGCAAGAACATCCCTGGGTATTGCTTCTTCTAGATGAGATGGCTTGGGGACTCTATGAGCTCTATCAATAATTAAATCCATCTCTGTAAGATTCGGTAGGAGCGAGCGGATCAGATCTTGGAGGAACGTCGTCAAATTATTCGCGGAGACCGACTCCGGAATCCCTCTAAATTTCAGATTATTTCTCCGTGAGCGATCCTCTAAGTCTGCTACTTTAGCTTTCAAAAACGACACATCCGACTCCATCTCATAGTGAGCATCTATTAATGCATTGTGTGATGTCGCAAATTCCGCCATTTTGGATTCAACATGAACTGTACGGTTTTTCAGTTCCTGAATATCTCTATCTAACGGCTTTACCATGAGAGACATGTCCGTTTTTAATGATTTGCAGAAAGCCATGAGCATATATTTCATAGAGGCCTCAGTGAGTGGGTTCTCTGTCTCTGGGATTTCTGCAAAAAAATCAGTGGGTGGGGGGGTAGGCTGCACATTGTTGCTCACCTCGCCATCCTGGGAGTCGCTATCCTGGAGTCTTGATCTCTGCTTAGCCGGGCTGGCGGTAGGCGACTGGTGTGTCCCCAGGCCGGATAGGCCCGCAGATCCCAAAGCGCCGACCTGCGGAGGCCCGCTTCCATTGTAGGCCCCGGCCTGCCGGGGAGAAGGCCCAGGTAGCTCCGCGGCCGCGCCGTCCAGCAGCTGCGGTAAGGATGGAGCTGAGAGCGCTCTCTTGTGAGCGGAGAGCGCGCTTGTTTCCTCCGGAGGGTCGCGCGGTGGAGTCGAGGCCCTAGATTCTGTTTCCAGGCGCGGGCCTTCTCCATGCTGGTCCTCCCCCCCCCCCCCCATGGGGGGAAATAGAAATCCGAGATTTTATGCGGTCTCACCGCCGACTTTTTCCTTCTCGGCATCCCCGAAGGTAAGGCACTTTTTGCTGTAAAATTCTGTGCCCAAAGGCCACCGGCTCGTCGCCTATAATGTCGCTGTGTTAGACTCAGACCAAGAGCTCTGAGACTATGCAGCCATTGCAGTCCACAGCTAGGCCCGCCCCCTCGAGAAGTCTAATTAAATCACTACAATTATGCACTACAGAATGTTGCAGGTGTGACAAAATATACATCTGCCCACCCTCAGATGGGTCGAATCCAAAATAAGCACAACAGGTACTCACCTGATGTCAAAACGGAGCAACAAAGCAATGAATATGCCTGGAATACAAAGAAAAAAGAGCATATGACACTTGTCTGATTAAATCTGAATATCTTCAGCCATGTATAGTCACACGATAACATAATAAAACTGCACTAGTTTTGTCATCTACAAACAGACACACAGATCTGCATAGAAGTTGCATACATATAAAAGGTAGAATATTTTTTTCAAGCAAAATAACTTACTTTTTTAAATTTAGAAAGCACAAATGTTTGCAAAAATGATTAGAATTGTTATAATTATTTTTGCATAATGAAGCAGTACCATGGCTGTAGTGTGTAAAAAGGACCTAACCTATTACAGTCAGCTTAAGGCCATTTCAGTTGTACAGTGGGGAAAAAAAAGAATTTAGTCAGCTACCAATTGTGCAAGTTCTCCCACTTAAAAAGATGAGAGAGGCCTGTAATTGACATCATAGGTAGACCTCAACTATGAGAGACAAAATGAGAAAACATATCTAGAAACTCACATTGTCTGATTTTTTAAGAATTTATTTGCAAATTATGGTGGAAAATAAGTATTTGGTCACCTACAAACAAGCAAGATTTCTGGCTCTCACAGACCTGTAACAACTTCTTTACGCTTCTTCTTTACGCTGTACGCTATCCAGTCTGGATAGCTGATATGTTAATAACCGAGTGCATAAAATATAAATAGGATAAGTGGCATGTAAAAAGGGGAAAGTCTTAAAATAATTGTCATCAAAGTAAAACCTTCTTTGAGAGGCTCCTCTGTCCTCCACTCATTACCTGTAGTAATGGCACCTGTTTGAAATTGTTATCAGTATAAAAGACACCTGTCCACAACCTCAAACAGTCAGACTCCAAACTCCACTATGGTGAAGACCAAAGAGCTGTGGAAGGACACCAGAAACAAAATTGTAGACCTGCATCAGGCTGGGAAGACTGAATCTGCAATAGGCAAGCAGCTTGGTGTGAAGAAATCAACTGTGGGAACAATAATTAGAAAATGGAAGACATATAAGACCACTGATAATCTTCCTCCATCAGGGGCTCCACGCAAGATCTCACCCCGTGGGGTCAAAATGATCACAAGAACGGTGAGCAAAAGTCCCAGAACCACACGGGGGGATCTAGTGAATCACCTGCAGAAAGCTGGGACTAACGTAACAAAGGCTACCGTCAGTAACACAATACGCTGCCAGGGACTCAGATCCTACAGTGCCAGACGTGTCCCCCTGCTTAAGCCAGTACATATCCGGGCCCGTCTGAAGTTTGCCAATAAGCATTTGGATGTTCCAGAAGATTATTGGGAGAATGTCATATGGTCAAAAGAAACCAAAGTAGAACTGTTTGGTAGAAATACAACTCGTCGTGTTTGGAGAAGAGTGAATGCTGAGTTGCATCCAAAGAACACCATACCTACTGTGAAGCATGGGGGTGGCAATATCATGCTTTGTGGCTGTTTCTCTGCAAAGGGACCAGGACAACTGATCTGTGTACATGAAAGAATGAATGGGGCCATGCCATGTATCGTGAGATTTTGAGTGCAAACCTCCTTCCATCAGCAAGGACATTGAAGATGAAACGTGGCTGGGTCTTTCAGCATGACAATGATCCAAAGCACACCACCAGGGCAACGAAGGAGTGGCTTCGTAAGAAGCATTTCAAGGTCCTGGAGTGGCCTAGCCAGTCTCCAGATCTCAACCCCATAGAAAACCTTTGGAGGGAGTTGAAAGTCCGTGTTGGCCAGCGACAGCCCCAAAACATCACTGCTCTAGAGGAGATCTGCATGGAGGAATGGGCCAACATACCAGCAACAGTGTGTGCCAACCTTGTGAAGACTTACAGAAAACGTTTGACCTCTGTCATTGCCAACAAAGGATATATAACAAAGTGTTGAGATGAACTTTTGTTATTGACCAAATACTTATTTTCCACCATAATTTGCAAATAAATTGTTAAAAAAAATCAGACAATGATTTTCTGGATTTGTTTTCTCATTTTGTCTCTCATAGTTGATGTCTACCTATGATGTCAATTACAGGCCTCTCATCTTTTTAAGTGGGAGAACTTGCACAATTGCTGGCTGACTAAATACTTTTTTTCCCCACGGTATATGCTTATCCCAGCAAGGGCTGCCTATTTTATTGGCTAACTCACCTGGAATGACAATATCACCTAGTCCCAACATGGCAAAATTGTTGGCTTCAAGTCCCTTCTCCAACAGGTCCTGAGGAAAAACCACTGAGAGAAAAGATAAAATAGAAGGTGAGAGATAAAATGGCCGTAACACGTAACACTGCAATAGGGCTAGGCAATTAATTTCAAAATAACCAAACTGAAACAGCTCTATTAATCGATTGTGAACTTGCTTATATTAATTTCAATTATTTTGCATCCATGTCCTCCTGTCTCACACTGCCATTGGCTAAAGGATATATCATTAACTGTACGCTATCCAGTCTGGATAGCTGATATGTTAATAACCGAGTGCATAAAATATAAATAGGATAAGTGGCATGTAAAAAGGGGAAAGTCTTAAAATAATTGTCGTCAAAGTAAAATGTTCAATTAACCGTGATTTTGATTTAAGTCATAATCCCCCAGCCTTACTCTGTAGTAAAAAATTGGGGTCTATTTCGGGTGAAGGAACACCTTCTACTCACATTTTATTGGTGCTTCAAAGGATTTGGCCACAGTCACCATGACATTGGTCCCAAAAACCTTAAAAATGAAACTGAAGTGAAAAACTATTTAAGGTCTAACAAGGCCCCCCAATTTTACATTTGTGGATTCTCCCCAACTTACCCAGAAAATATCATAAATGAAGAGCCCACCCAGCAGGATGCAACCTGTACTGACGTTGTTCAGATGTAAAAGCTCCACCCCATTAAGGGCAAATGCCAACCCGAATAGGTTATTGGCAATCCAGTGCTGAGAAGAAGACATTGATATTTGTTGTCACACAAGGATTGTATATAAATGCTGCAACAGATGACATAAAGTACTTCTCACCTTCTTTAGGAGGTACCAGACCCCTACCACGCCACTAAGAACCAGACAGACCAAGTCCCGGGTATCAAACTCGTAATTTACAATCTCTACAAGAAGAACGTATGTAATGTGAACAGGTCAATAATCAATTCTGCATATATATTCCCCATGAAATTAGCATCAGCAGTACCCCCTGGCTGTCCACATTCACAGTGCACTCACCTTCTTTACTGTCCCCAGAGCCCTGAGTAAAGAGCAGCTGATACTGTTTGTTGGGGAAGTTTTCTGGGAAAAGTCTATTCATGGCTGGGCTGAGAAGAAAAAAGCGTATGACACAGACAAGCAGCTGGTTAATAATCTGGGACCGAACCAAGAGTAGAAGAGAAGGAAAAAGATGAATGAAAAGGAGGATTACCAGGATTATACAGGCTTATGTAACTAAAGCTTCATTAATGTATAATTAAAAGAACTCTGCTTGCTGTCAATGAATGAATTATTATTTACTACATCCAGAGGCTAAACAGGTACAGACCTAAAACTTCTCAAACTGAGAGTTTCCTACATCCCAGTCTAGATAATACATGTTCAATAACGACCCGCACGTGCTTGTGTGCAATTAGCCCAAAATGTGCGTTCATATATGTACGGCCCAGCTATCAGTTTCTCTCTGGAGTGGTGCAGACGAGTTGGAGGAAAACTGATGCCACAATGAATCCCATAGTTTCTATGGGATCGGTTCTGGCGCCGATTTGTGCCTCAGCCGGATGGAAAAACGCTGCAGGTAGCATTTTTCTATCCGGCTCCCTTAAAATTTCTGCAGCGCCAGATGCACACAAGGAGGTGCCTGAAGATGGGTGTGGCAGCACCCTGCGTTCTGCGCAGTCTATGTACAGTAGTGAATTCGGCAATTGTCAGCTTCTCTACTGTACCCGAGCAGGGATTGCTCTCCTGGGGTCGGCAGCTCCTCCTGTAGGTGCTGCGGCCTGAGCCCCCACTCATCTATTGCCGGCTTCACTACTGTACTGAAGCAGGGGGCCACCTGCTGTCCAGACCACAGCATCCCGGCACTTTCATATTGAAAATGAATGGAAGAAATCATCTCCCGCCTACTGTCTCTCCCCAAGCTCCGATCCCCTGCACTAGCGACAGCAGCCCATCATGGTAAAACTGATGATAAAAACTGCTGATAACTTATGGTTATGGAGTAGAAATTTGTAAAAAAAAGCCTGATGACAACCCTTAGAGGAATGCCTGATTCAGCTTTATAGTTATAGGCCATGATGAACACCATATTAAAGAAACTAGTTGGATCTACAAGCCAGGGCCATTCATAACTGATTTTGTCCTAATCAAAGTATTTAGAGAAACGCATTTATTTCCTGACAGATGTTTCTACTTACCTTATAGTGTGCGCCAAAGCCAGGACCCCGAGGATGAAGAAGTACATGGACAATAATAGGTTAATATATTCTTGGGAGAAGATCTGTGAGTGGAAGAGGAAGAAAATATCAGAAGTTAAATTGACACAAGGGATGAAGTGAAGGAGAGATATTCTCAATAAGAAGAATGTGTTTCCAGAGTAAAATACTTCTTAGTGTTACCAGTATTGCATCATTACCCCTACACCTATCTTATAGGAGATGCCTCATGAAGACAATCCCTTGTTTAAATACTGCTTACTTGAAAACCGACTGTTATCATTAGTGGGGAATAGAACTGAATGTAAGGAATATTAACCCTCGTCCGGCTGAGTAGGTACAATTGTACCTATTCCTATGCAGCCTGTAATGTTGTAAAATTATGCAGCCTGACGAGGGTTAAAAATAATCAAAGGGTTTTAATTATTATAGATTATAATACAGATTACCTGTCCTTCAGATAGTTCATCAATTCCTGATCGGTGGGGATCAGATAGATCTGGGACCCCCCCTACAGATCAGTTGTTTGAAGAGGCAACAATACTTACAAACTCTGAGGCCTCTTCTATGTATTAATCATTTCACATTCATTGGTCACAAGGTACAGCAGCAGCTCATTCCCACTTATCTGAATGGGGTTGACATGAGATGTCAAGCACTACCCCTATGCAATGTACAACGCTGAGCTAAGTATTCAGTGATGAGGCTGCATCGCTCACCCCGATGCTGCAGTTTCTCCAAACAGTTGATCGGTGGGGGTTTGGGTGTTGAACCACCATCCCTCAGATACTGATAACCTATCCTAAGGAAAGTCCCAGAAAATCCCACAATAGTCTAAAGCCTTATATATTATAAATGAGTCTGAAACTCACTTTAAAAAACAAGTACAACCCAAAAAGGGTGCAGCTGGCAATGATGGGGAACCGGGCAGCGTCCCTGCTGGTGATAGTCTCTGGCATGTCTGATGAATTCTGCAAAAAGAACAACTATCATTCAATTTCATTGCAATTCAGAAATTACTGCAGGGCACAACACAGACAGCACACAAGCAGTACCCACTATGCAAGAGGCATAAGAAACCAGTGCTTCCATATCAATGCCTATAACAACCTTTAGCAGCTGTTGGCCACACAGAGGGAAGCTCATTTCATCCAGGTCACTGTGCACATTTACAGATGCAATCCTGGCTGCAGAACAAACTACAGATTTGACCGATTCTCCAGACATTATGATCTCTGGGTAACGGTGTTTTGTAAGACAGGAGAATCGGGCAAAGAACTGGTTCATGGTCATCAGTCAGGGATGTGTCTATATTGGGATCCTATAGAATGCACATAACAGTCCATATGTTCCAGAAGGTTGCATTACAAAGGTATGACAAGAGACTTTAGTTGACCCACCTTGCCCCGGGCACAGGTGACGCTCCTCATCGCCCCAAAAAATATAGGCAACAGAGCCATCCCCAGCAAACTGCCATACGCAAGTGCCGTCCCCTCTGGAGAGCTCCCAAGCCTCCCGGTGCCATTCACGGAGGCATCGGTCTCATTATGCAGAGCCGCGGGCTCCAGCTCCGCCATGTCCGAGATGTCGCTGTTTGGTAAGGATTCACAGCAATCGCACCGGTAAGGACACGTTACCAAAGCTGCCGGAAGTGACGTATGATTCGAGCGACTTGCTGCGGTTTGACTTCCTTAACGACCAGACGGCTCTGTATCCAAGGGAGGAGCCTACGTGACAACGTTAGAACTTCTCTGCTCACGTGAGCTATTTTTGCAGATTAAATTCGTTAAGTACTGTTCCGCTTCTAGAAATACTATAGGTTGTAATATCAAACCTTTACAGAACTTTGCGTACAATAGTCGCTTTAGGCATATTATTGCTTATATAGGACAGTGTTATAGCAGTTATGTTCATGTACATGGCACAGTATTATAACCAGGGCCGTTTTAACACGTTGGTGGGCCCTGTGCAAAGGTTTCATAAGTGCCCCCCTGTGAGTGCAATCCGCTCTAAGTATCACCATATTGAAGTCAAACTTCATAAAGTTGCTGTATAAGCTATAACTTAGAGAGACTCAAACACACAGCCAGGGCCAGTCTTAGACAAAGTGGGGCCCTGGGCAAAATTAAAAGTGGGGCCCTAAATGCTGATATGCAAACAACACCATCGTCTTCCAGTGGCAGCCCCTATAATAACGCCTCCTTTCTGTCAACAAAAAAAGTAATAACAAGCCCCATTTAACACACACAATTCAAATGAACACCTTTGTACCGCTTAATAGATTTTTGCACCCAGTCATCAGTTATTATAGCGCCTCCTTATAAATAATAGTCCCTGCTTATAAATAATATTACACGTTTATCAGTAATAGCTCCCTTATAAATGATAAATAGTTCCCTGTATCAGTAATATCCCCCCTTATCAGTAAGTCACCCCGTAAAAATAATACTGCTCCCTTATTAATAATAGCCCTCTCATAAATAATAATTACCCTTATAAATAATAATCCCCATTATCGCTAAAAATCTTTTTTTCATTGCAGCCATTTTCTAAAAGCAAAAAAGTTCATTTAATTTCTCTAATGCATACTCAGCACCCCATCTTGACAGAAAAAAAGACAGAAATGTAGATATTTTTGCAAATTTATTAAAAAAGAAAAACTGAAATGTCACATGGTCATAAGTATTCAGACCCTTTGCTGTGACACTCATATTTAACTCACTTGCTGTCCATTTCCTTCTGATCCTACTTGAGATGGTTCTACTCCTTCACAGCTGTGTTTAATTAAACTGATTGGACTTGATTAGGAAAGGCACACACCTGTCTATATGAGACCTCACAGCTCACAGTGCATGTCAGAGCAAATGAGACTCATGAGGTCAAAGGAACTGCTCAAGGAGCTCAGAGACAGAATTCTGGCAAGGCACAGATCTGGCCAAGCAGTGGCGTAACTAGGAATGGCTGGGCCCCAAGGCGAACATTTGACATGCCTCCCCCCCCCCCCCTCGAACTGCCGCCCCCAACCACATTCCTGAGCACACTATTATGTGCCATAGTGGCCCTTGCACACAGTATTATGCAGCATAGTGGCCCCTGCACACAGTATTATGCCCCATAGTGGCCCCTGCACACAGTATTATGTCCAATAGTGGCCCCTACACACAGTATTATGCCCCATATTGGCCCCTGCACACAGCATTATGCAGCATAGTGGCCCCTGCACAAAGAATTATGCCCCATAGTGGCCCCTGCACACAGTATTATGTCCCATGGTGGCCCCTGCACACAGTATTATGTCCCATGGTGGCCCCTGCACACAGTATTATGCCCCACTCTGGACCACCCATGAACAATTATTATACTCTGGGGTCTGAAGACCCCAGAGTATAAAGATCGGAGACCCAGGGGAGGATAGAAACATAAAAAAACAATGCTCCTTACCTGTTCCTCACTCCGGTCCACTCTCTGCTATTTCAGCCTTCTTCAATGTTGGACCAGGCCGGCGTCACGTGATGCGGGCCAGCGTCGTGACGCAAAATGACGTCGGCTGACGTCTGGGGCGTCACCAAACAGGCCCGAAGCTTGGAGAAGTGTAGGAGAGGTAAGTACATTGTTTTTTATGTTCCCTCACCTCCCCTGGGCCTCCGATTATTATACTCCGGGGTCTGAAAAGACCCCGGAGTATAATGATAGCAGTGACAGCCTGCGGCCTTACCTACCGATCCCCGCAAATGTTCACAGCCGTCTCCGCAGAATGGGAAGCGCAGGTGACCATGAGCAGAACCCCGGGGATCAGTAAGTATATAGGGCCCGTTACCTGCTGGGGTTACTCCATCAGGTAATGGCCTAAAAAAAAAAAAAAAGCATCGGGGGCCCGTTGGGCCTCGTAATGTCCTGGGCCCTGTGTCAGCTGCTACCCCGGTAGTTACGCCCCTGTGGCCAAGGTTAAAAAAGAATTTCTGCAGCACTCAAGGTTCCTAAGAGCACAGTGGCCTCCATAATCCTTAAATGGAAGAAGTTTGGGCCGACCAGAACTCTTCCTAGACCTGGCCATCCAGCCAAACTGAGCAATCGTGGGAGAAGAGCCTTGGTGAGAGAGGTAAAGAAGAACCCAAAGATGTCTGTGGCTGAGCTGCAGAGATGCAGTAGGAAGATGGGAGAAAGTTCCACAAAGTCAACTATGACTGCAGCCCTCCACCAGTCGGGGCTTTATTGCAGAGTGGCCCGAAGGAAGCCTCTCCTCAGTGCAAGACATATGAAAACCTGCATAGAGTTTGCCAAAAAACACATGAAGGACTCCCAGACTATGAGAAATAAGATTCTCTGGTCTGATGAGACAAAGATTGAACTTTTTGGTGTTAATTCTAAGCGGTATTTGTGGAGAAAACCGGGCACTGCTCATCACCTGCCCAATACAATCCCAACAGTGAAACATGGTGGTGGCAGCATCATGCTATGGGGGTGTTTTTCAGCTGCAGGGACAGGATGACTGGTTGCAATTGAAGGAAAGATGAATGCGACCAAGTAAAGAGATATCCTGGAAGAAAACCTCTTCCAGAGTGCTCTGGACCTCAGACTGGGCCGAAGGTTCAACTTCCAACAAGACAATGACCCTAAGCACACAGCTAAAATAACAAAGGAATGGCTACGGAACAACTTTGTGACCATTCTTGACTGGCCCAGCCAGAGCCCTGACCTCAACCCAATTGAGTATCTCTGGAGAGACCTGAAAATGCCTGTCCACCAACGTTCACCATCCAACCTGACGGAACTGGAGAGGATCTGCAAGGAAGAATGGCAGAGGATCCCCAAATCCAGATGTGAAAAACTTGTTTCATCATTCCCAAGAAGACTCATGGCTGTACTAGCTCAAAAGGGTGCTTCTACTCAATACTGAGCAAAGGGTCTGAATACTTATGACCATGTGATATTTCAGTTTTTCTTTTTTAATAAATTTGCAAAAATATCTACATTTCTGGGGGGGGGTTTCTGTCAAGATGGGGTGCTGAGTGTACATTAATGAGAAATGAAATGAACTTTTTTGCTTTTAGCAAATGGCTGCAATGAAACAAAGAGTGAAAAATTTAAAGGGGTCTGAATACATTCCGTACCCACTGTATATAATACTCCACAGTATAAAATGCTCCCCTGAGCACTCCCGTTTCCCCACATGGTATATAATACTCCACAGTGGCCCACACAGTATACTACCCCTTAGTGGCCCCAGACAGTACAATATGCTCCCCAGCATCCCCACACAATATAATATGCTCCATACAGTATAATATGCACCCCACAGTGCCCCCCCAGTATAATGCTCCAGAGTGGCCTAACACAGTATAACATGCTCCGCAATGGCCTCCACACAGTATAATATACTCCCCAGAGGGGTTTCCCCAGTATAATGCTCCACAGTGGGTCCCCACAGTATAATATGCTCCCCACATCCCCTCCAGTATAATGCTCTACAATGGCCCCACAGAGTATAATATGCTCTCGAGAAGCCCCACACAATATAATGCACTCCACAGTGGCCCCACACAGTATAACAGGCTCCCCACACTGTCCCGTCCCTCCAGTATAAAGCTCCTCAGTGGCCCATAGTATAATATGCTCCCCAGAGGGCCCCACCTAGTATAATGCTCCACAGTGCCCCCCCGTAATATATTATGCTCCCCAGAGCGTCCCCCACTATAATGCTCCACAGTAGGCCCCATGCACTATAATATGCTCCCCAGAGGGCCCCCTAGTTCCCCCTCAATAATGCCCCACAGTGGCGCCACGCAATATAATAAGCTGTGCAGATGCCCCCCCCCCAGAATAATGCTCCACAGTGACCCCACACAGTATAACATGCTCCAGAATGGCCTCCACACAGTATAATATATTGCCCAGAGAGGTTCCCCCAGTATAATGATCCACAGTTCCCCAAAACAGTATAATATGCTCTCCAGAGGACCCCCCAGTATAATGCTCCAAAGTGGCCTCACAGAATATAACATGCTCCCCAGAGTTCCCCCCACATTATAATGCTTCACAGAGGACCCACAGAATATAACATGCTCTCCAGAGGGCCTCCTCCCCCAATATAATGCTCCACAGTGGCCCCACACAGTATAATATACTGGGGGGCCCCCTCTGGATAGCATATTATACTGTGTGGGGCCACTGTGGAGCATTATATTGGGGGGTAGGCCCTCTGATGAGCATGTTATATTCTGTGGGGTCTCTGTGGAGCATTATAATGTGTGGGGCTCTGGAGAGCATGTTATATTCTGTGAGGCCACTTTGGAGCATTATACTGGGGGGCCCTCTGGAGAGCATATTATACTGTGTGGGGCCACTGTGGAGCATTATACTGGGGGGCCCTCTGAAAAGCATATTCTACTGTTTTGGGCCACTGTGGAGCATTATACTGGGGAAGGGGCCCTCTGGATAGCATATTGCACTGTGTGGGGCCACTGTGAAGCATTATACTGGGGGGGGCCCTCTGGATAGCATAATGCTTCGCAGTGGCCCCACACAGCATAATATGCTATCCAGAGGGCCCCTTCCCCAATCACAGGCCTCAGCGGTGACGTGAGGCACGCTGTTAGCACGCCCCACATGACGGCCAGGCCTCAGCGGTGAAGTCCAGAACGTCAGAAGATGACGCCGGACACCTATGACAGGTCAGTAAAAATGTTTGTTATTTTTTACTCACCTCGGAAAGGCGCCCTGCGGCACATGACGCTGGGTGCCTTTCTGTTATTGATATGATCGGGCCTGACTCCGGGATCCGGAGTCATCAGGCTCCGGATCCAGGGGGCCCCTTTGGGGACGGGGCACTGGGCAATTGCCAAGTTTTCCACCCCCTATCACCGGCCCTGTACACAGTTATTGTGTATATAGTGGGTTCTGCTTTAATGGAGGGAAAAATGTAGTTTTTAAGTACAGTGTAGACAAAGAACAGGTCGGGTTACTATAATTAGCATAACATGATTGGTGGCAAAGTTGTAAAATAGTTCTGGCACATGGCTATTGGATAAGAAACAAAAGAAGGCCACATCCCTTTAAGCCATCTGGTGGAGGCTGAGCTCTCTAAAGGAGAGAATTTAAAATGGCTACAGGCATGGCCCTGGAATCCAAAATGGAGGATACATAAGCTGAGGCATCTTCCACATTTCCCTCCTTTTGTAAATGATATAACCCATACCCAGGGTACATTAGGATCTGCTAAATCAAATCCTGAGGACTTTTATGTAGACTTCACCTCATTCCCCATGGATATGTTATACCGTTTACATACCTATCGGTCTAATACACTCAGAGGGATGCCTTTACCGTCATGTTTGTCAGTGTGTCCAAACACCCTTACAACCTGCAAACCCATTATCTTGGGTTTGCACCTCTTTCTAGCAAGTTTCTTTACAAGCCACAATATAAACTTTATATTCAAATAGATGCAAAAACACAGCAATAATATTTGAAATATTCCCTGTAATATTCCCATAAACCATCCACCTAATCCCTTAAACCAATTGGCAGGATTTAAGAATAAAAAGGTGTCTGACCACCAACTATCCTGTGTCTTCTGATGTTCTTTGATCCATTTTTCTCTAAGTTCTCTGACCTTATCAATTCCTACCCGCACTTGAAGATTCCCTTCAGAGTTGATTTAGTGACAACAGAAAGGTCCAATAATCTGACATATTCCCCCCTGTGCCGCTGTGAGGTAAGTTGAGGACTATGGTGTTGGTGACTATTATGAGTTGTCCTAGTATCGTTTTAGTGTCATTCAACAGGCCTAAAATAGTGTATATCTGCTCATCTAGATAATTGGTGGATTCTACCAACTTGTCCCAGGTTTGCATAACCATGGGATACAAGAATATCATGCAGATAATTCTGTTACTTGTAACCATTGAAACCACATGGGGTCGCCCATCTTTACTAGGGTGATTGTCTGCTGCAAGCTTGTACAAAGTATGATGGGTATCATCTCAGGTTTCACATGTTAATGGGCAATTATGAAGGTGGCTGGTGTCAGTATAGCTAGAGTAGAAGTCCCCTCTCCCCCTGGGGGTAGCCACTTGTATGCTTGATGACCACATACTAGATATACAGTGGGTACGGAAAGTATTCAGACCCCTTTAAATTTTTCACTCTTTGTTCCATTGCAGCCATTTGCTAAAAGCAAAAAAGTTCATTTTATTTCTCATTAATGTACATTCAGCATCCCATCTTGACAGAAAAAAAAAACAAAAATGTAGATATTTTTGCAAATTTATTAAAAAAGAAAAACTGAAATATCACATGGTCATAAGTATTCAGACCCTTTGCTCAGTATTGAGTAGAAGCACCCTTTTGAGCTAGTACAGCCATGAGTCTTCTTGGGAATGATGCAACAAGTTTTTCACATCTGGATTTGGGGATCCTCTGCCATTCTTCCTTGCAGATCCTCTCCAGCTCCGTCAGGTTGGATGGTGAACGTTGGTGGACAGGCATTTTCAGGTCTCTCCAGAGATACTCAATTGGGTTGAGGTCAGGGCTCTGGCTGGGCCAGTCAAGAATGGTCACAAAGTTGTTCCGTAGCCACTCCTTTGTTATTTTAGCTGTGTGCTTAGGGTCATTGTCTTGTTGGAAGGTGAACCTTCGGCCCAGTCTGAGGTCCAGAGCACTCTGGAAGAGGTTTTCTTCCAGGATATCTCTTTACTTGGTCGCATTCATCTTTCCTTCAATTGCAACCAGTCATCCTGTCCCTGCAGCTGAAAAACACCCCCATAGCATGATGCTGCCACCACCATGTTTCACTGTTGGGATTGTATTGGGCAGGTGATGAGCTGTGCCTAGTTTTCTCCACACATACCACTCAGAATTAACGCCAAAAAGTTCAATCTTCTTCTCATCAGACCAGAGAATCTTACTTCTCATAGTCTGGGAGTCTTTCATGTGTTTTTTGGCAAACTCTATGCGGGCTTTCATATGTCTTGGGTTGTCATTGATCTTTGGGTTCTTCTTTACCTCTCTCACCAAGGCTCTTCTCCACTATTGCTCAGTTTGGCTGGACAGCCAGGTTTAGGAAGAGTTCTGGTCGCCCAAAACTTCTTCCATTTAAGGATTATGGAGGCCACTGTGCTCTTAGGAACCTTGAGTGGTCCAGAAATTCTTTTGTAACCTTGGCCAGATCTGTGCCTCGCCAAATTCTGTCTCTGAGCTCCTAGGGCAGTTCCTTTGACCTCATGATTCTCATTTGCTCTAACGTGCACTGTGAGCTGTGAGGTCTTATATAGACAGGTGTGTGCCTTTCCTAATCAAGTCCAGTTTAATTAAACACAGCTGGACTCCATTTTAGCAAATGGCTGCAATGAAACAAAGAGTGAAAAATTTAAAGGGGTCTGAATACCCACTTTACATCCTTGGGCAATATGCATACTTTCCAAAGCTGAACTAGGCAATAGAGGTAGCTAAAGAGTTGCTTTAGGGGTTTTGCACACCGCTTATCTCCCTTCTCTATGTCTCTTTGGGGTCCAGTGCTCTGTATCAGATACCCTTGACTATCCCTAACTAGTCCCCGTTCTATTGAGTTGTGCTCTGGACAACCCTTTATTCCCTCTATGAACCATCTGTCACTATCTTGTAAGGGGGCGTGAATCTATTTCTTAAAAATGAACTCCACTTTACCTGACTTTACAATAGAGGTCCTTGGCAGACTAAAGCTAATATTAAGCTCTTCTGTGGGAATGATATAGGCATGAAATGGGGCTTTGGATTTATGTTCAAATTTTCCTTTTACCAGGTTCGAATCATACCAGTTGCTTGGTCTCCCTGTCAGGTATAGCTGTAACCATGGGAGGGTCACCCAACCTGCTATGAGAATTGGAACAAAGTGATTATTACTGACATTCATTCCCTTATAAGTCACTGGACTCCAAGAAACATTATGAAAACAGGAGTCATTAAAAAAAAAAAACTCATCTAGGTCAAGAGGAGTGCTAGATAAAACATAGTCTTTGCAGATCCAGGGCTGTGAGTACAGATCCAACAATCCCTTGGTTCTTCCTATTCATCCTAGTTAACAGTTAACACCTGATGGTGTTTAATCAATTTATTGTCCCATTCTTCTTTTAGAACATCATGTATCAAGCTCACTGGTTGTGTCACCAGGGTTAGGATCACCAGTAGGTACCAGATCCTTTCAGTCCTCTTCCAGAAGTCACTTACAGTGACTAGCGTTGATCCACGTCGACTTTCCTTCTAACTTAACTGAAGAGGATGTTGTCAGAAGCACTTGGAAAGGACCATCAAACCGTGGATCAAGGCTCTTTACTACCACCCAGTCTCCTGGCTTTAGGGAATGTGTTCCCAGTACACGGTTTGGAACTAGAAGAGAACTGTCCAGTGAAGTGAGTGCCATTATCACTTTCGATGGTGTCGGGGATCCCATACCTCATACTACTTCTTTCATTAGTTTATATGCAGTTGCTTTTGCGGTGGCTTTCTGTACCATATATGCCTCTCCTGAAAAGAGATCAATACACACAAGCACGTATTCATACCTTCCCACCTTTGGTAACTGTATATAGTTAACCTGCAATCTCTGGAACGGGTACAAGGGCTTCGGGGTGTGTTTCTGAGTAACCTTTACTTTTTGGCCTACATTGAGTCTGGCATATGTTATGTAGGCTTAGATGTATCTGTCTGCAGTGGTGCTAAAATCTGGAGCTGCCCATTGTCATGGCTGTTTTTGAGTGGTGCACTTGGGAATGAGCTGCTTGCACCATCATTGGGAACAATGCTCTCAGTAAGCATACTCTCTTACCACAGACCCTGTTCATCCCAAATCTTCTTTTATTCTGGACCATCTTGTTCCTGCAATGTTTTTAGAACCTGAAAAGAGAGCTGAGAGTTTTGGTCCAGTATTTTGACCACCTTTATTGAGGCATGTTCCCTAGGTCTATCCGCAGCATCTGCCCACACGTTACCTCAGCTTTCTTTTGTATCAGCCTTGGTGTGTGCCTTAACTTTGGCTATACCCACCTGTTCGGGTAGCAGCAAGATCTCCCTCAGCTCCTGAATAGCCTTGAAATCCTTTATAAGCATACCATTAGAACTAAGGTAAGCTCTTGCTCTCCAGATCGGACCATACAGTCATGGCCAAAAGTTTTGAGAATGATACAAATATTAATTTTTACAAAGTCTACTGCTTCAGTTTTTCTAATGGCAATTTGCATATACTCCAGAATGTTATAAAGAGTGATCAGCTTAACAGCAATTACTTGCAAAGCCAATATTTGCCTAAAAAATGAACTTTATCCCCCAAAACACATTTCAACATCATTGCAGCCCTGCCTTAAAAGGACCACCTAACATCGTTTCAGTGATTGCTCCATTAACACAGGTGTGGGTGTTGATGAGGACAGGGCTGGAGATCAATCTGTCATGATTAAGTAAGAATGACACCACTAGACACTTTAAAAGGAGGCTGGTGCTTGCCATCATTGTTTCTCTTCTGTTAACCATGGTTATCTCTAAAGAAACACGTGCAGTCATCATTGCACTGCACAAAAATGGCCTAACTGGGAAGAGTATTGCAGCTAGAAAGATTGCACCTCAGACAACAATCTATCGCATCATCAAGAACTTCAAGGAGAGAGGTTCCATTGGTGCCAAAAAGGCTCCAGGGCGCCCAAGAAAGATCAGCAAGCGGCAGGACCGTCTCTTAAAAGTGTTTCAGCTGCGGGATCGGGCTACCAGCAGTGCAGAGCTTGCTGAGGAATGGCAGCAGGCAGGTGTGAGTGCATCTGCACGCACTGTGAGGCGGAGACTCTTGGAGCAAGGCCTGGTCTCAAGGAGGGCAGCAAAGAAGCCACTTCTCTCCAGAAAAAACATCAGGGACAGACTGATATTCTGCAAAAGGTACAGGGAGTGGACTGCTGAGGACTGGGGTAAAGTCATTTTCTCTGATGAATCCCCTTTTCGATTGTTTGGAACATCTCGAAAACAGCTTATTCGGAGAAGAAGAGGTGAGCGCTACCACCAGTCTTGTCTCATGCCAACTGTAAAGCATCCTGAAACCATTCATGTGTGGGGTTGCTTCTCAGCCAAGGGAATCGGCTCTCTCACAGTCTTGCCTAAAAACACAGCCATGAATAAAGAATGGTACCAGAATGTCCTCCAAGAGCAACTTCTCCCAACCGTCCAAGAGCAGTTTGGCGCTCAACAATGCCTTTTCCAGCATGATGGAGCACCTTGCCATAAAGCAAAGGTGATAACTAAATGGCTCAGGGGACAAAACATAGAGATTTTGGGTCCATGGCCTGGAAACTCCCCAGATCTTAATCCCATTGAGAACTTGTGGTCAATCATCAAGAGACGGGTGGGCAAACAAAAACCAACAAATTCAGACAAAATTAAAGCATTGATTCTGCAAGAATGGACTGCTATCAGTCAGGATTTGGTCCAGAAGTTGATTGAGAGCATGCCAGGGAGAATTGCAGAGGTCCTGAAGAAGAAGGGTCAACACTGCAAATATTGACTTGCTGCATTAACTCATTCTGTCAATATAAGCTTCTGTTACTCATAATATGAATGCAATTATATTTCTGTATGTGATAAAAACATCTGACAAACACACATAAAAACCAGAGGGCAGCAGATCATGTGAAAATATAATATTTGTGTCATTCTCAAAACTTTTGGCCATGACTGTAGTCATATTCTATATCAAAGGCATAACGGGCTTACCCTTAGCTATTTTACACCGTTTTAGTGAGTGCTTTCAGTTCAGCTTCTTGAGCTGAGACCTGTGAGCATAATGGTTCTGCCTGTTTACCTCATGTTCAGTGGCATATCTGGTATAGAATTTGCCATCCTTCCCAAATCAAGAGCCATCTACAAAAGAACTCAGAGTTAGCAATAGATTCTTCATTTACATGACCAAATCCTACAGTTTCTTGCTGCATAAGTTATATACAGTTCATCAGAAAATACATGTGTGCACAGGTTGTTTTACTGTTGTCCTTCCTTTCCCCCCTGAATCTATTGGTAACAGGGTAGAGGGAAGGAATGTCGTGCAGAGTGCAGGGGTGACATTAGGAGGCATAAGTAAGGCACACTGTAGTAGTCTGAGTTGACTAGCCATTGAAATGTGCTTAGGCTGGACCTGGGACAATATGCCATGTACAGTGCTGGCCAAAAGTATTGGCACCCCTGCAATTCTGTCAGATAATACTCAATTTCTTCCAGAAAATGATTGCAATCACAAATGCTTTGGTAATAAGATCTTCATTTATTTTGCTTGCAATGAAAAAACACAAAAGAGAATGAAAAAAAAAGTCAAATCATTGATCATTTTACACAAAACTCCAAAAATGGGCCGGACAAAAGTATTGGCACCCTCAGCCTAATACTTGGTAGCACAACCTTTAGACAAAATAACTGCGAACAACCGCTTCCGGTAACCATCAATGAGTTTCTTACAATGCTCTGCTGGAATTTTAGACCATTCTTCTTTGGCCAATTTCTCCAGGTCCCTGAGATTTGAAGGGTGCCTTCTCCAAACTGCCATTTTGAGATCTCTCCACAGGTGTTCTATGGGATTCAGGTCTGGACTCATTGCTGGCCACTTTAGAAGTCTCCAGTGCTTTCTCTCAAACCATTTTCTAGTGCTTTTTGAAGTGTGTTTTGGGTCATTGTCCTGCTGGAAGACCCATGACCTCTGAGGGAGACCCAGCTTTCTCACACTGGGCCCTACATTATGCTGCAAAATTTGTTGGTAGTCTTCAGACTTCATAATGCCATGCACACGGTCAAGCAGTCCAGTGCCAGAGGCAGCAAAGCAACCCCAAAACATCAGGGAACCTCCGCCATGTTTGACTGTAGGGACCGTGTTCTTTTCTTTGAAGGCCTCTTTTTTTTTCCTGTAAACTCTATGTTGATGCCTTTTCCCAAAAAGCTCTACTTTTGTCTCATCTGACCAGAGAACATTCTTCCAAAAAGTTTTTGGCTTTCTCAGGTAAGTTTTGGCAAACTCCAGCCTGGCTTTTTTATGTCTCTGGGTCAGAAGTGGGGTCTTCCTGGGTATCCTACCATAGAGTCCCTTTTCATTCAGACGCCGACGGATAGTACGGGTTGACACTGTTGTATCCTCGGACTGCAGGGCAGCTAGAACTTGTTTGGATGTTAGTCGAGGTTCTTTAGCCACCATCCGCACAATCTTTCGTTGAAATCTCTCGTCAATTTTTCTTTTCCGTCCACATCTAGGGAGGTTAGCCACAGTGCCATGGGCTTTAAACTTCTTGATGACACTGTGCACGGTAGACACAGGAACATTCAGGTCTTTGGAGATGGACTTGCAGCCTTGAGATTGCTCATGCTTCCTCACAATTTTGCTTCTCAAGTCCTCAGACAGTTCTTTGGTCTTCTTTCTTTTCTCCACGCTCAATGTGGTACACACAAGGACACAGGACAGAGGTTGAGTCAACTTTAATCCATTTCAACTGGCTGCAAGTGTGATTTAGTTATTGCCACCACCTGTTATGTGCCACAGGTAAGTAACAGGTGCTGTTAATTACACAAATTAGAGAAGCATCACATGATTTTTCAAAGGGTGCCAATACTTTTGTCCACCCCCTTTTTTATGTTTGGTGTGGAATTATATCCAATTTGTCTTTTTGACAATTCTTTTTGTGGTTTTCCATTGAAGACAAATTAAATGAAGATATTATTACCAAAGCATTTGTGATTGCAATCATTTTCTGGAAGAAATTGAGTATTATCTGACAGAATTGCAGGGGTGCCAATACTTTTGGCCAGCACTGTACATCATGCGGAGTAAGTGCTGTGACAGGGAAGTCCAGTACGATGTCGGCACTTTTCTCCAGGGGCAATTGGACTGCAGCTACTGCCCTAACACAAGAAGATGCTCCTCTGGACACTGGGTCTAATCTACAGTAGCAGAATAGTAAACTACTGGTCTTTGTTGATGTCCATGAGTCTGAGTAAGCACTGCTGTTGCATGTCCCGATATTTCTGTACAGTAAAGAGAAAAAAGTCCTAAAACTTGTGTAAATAAGTGCCAACTTGATGGAGTGGAAGTTTTCCACTGCCTGTTCTGGTTTAGTAATGCAGTCATAGAGAAGTTGCATTAACAGGGATGCATTACGGATCCACTGTCTGCAGTAGGACACAAGGTCTAAGAATGTCCTAAGTTGTGCCACACCATTCGAGGTTTGAGCTCCTGTATGACCTGAAGTCTATCAGGGGTCAGATGTCCCTGTAAAATGCAATGACCTCGAAAAACAACTTTAGTAAGGCAGAACTGCAACTTGGACTTAGATGCTTTACATCCAGTTTCTGCTAAAAAGCACAACCGAGACACTGATGCTTGTGCACATCTTCTGGGAGGGGCAACATAAAAGCAGGTCATCCACATACTGGAGTAGCACCATGCCCTGCAGTATACAGGGTGGGAGAATTCGGCGCCCCTTGTGGTAGCACTGTCCAGGCATATTGCTTACCCTTGAAGGTAAATGCGATGTGACCATTACTGGGGGTACTGGCAATTTGTCTATATCTTTTTCCTTTTGCCCAGAAGTAATTGGGCACACAACCTAGATGTTCCTCTACACTAACTACCTCTGGAAGTGTAAGGAACATAAGGTGTCTTCTGACATTACTGGTATCAGTAAGACCGTCCCATCTGGCTCATACACAATGTGTGCCATTAGGGCTTGTAAAACGTCTGATCCCAGCAAATTAACTGAGGCAGACTCATTGACAAGGAATCTAGTGGTAATGGTGCAGGAAGGGGTGGGAAATATGACTTTCATGGACGTGATTACAGAATTATCCACTGACTTGCCATCCACCCCAATACAGGAAACAAAATCATCAGTTATCTCATAGGGGGAAAACATTGTCAGCGTGCAAAACAGATTTGGCAGCTTTAGTATCCATTAAAAATTCACAAGTTCTCCCCTCACTTAATTGTAAGGAGATCATAGGGGCTGGCCCCAGTTTATCAGGTACTGATATTAAATGCACACTTACTGGAGTACCTATTTCCTATTGATGGTTATTGTCAGAGCCCTCCTTCCTGTCTCTGGGTCTCCCACCTTGGAACTTTGCAGTTCTGGGCAAAATGTCCCCCCCTTTTTTTTTTTTTCTAGTTCCAACAAAGTGTCTGGAATCAACAAATTCCAACATTTAAGCACATGCTATAGGCAATAAACATTCAGACATCTTCAAAGACAATGATATTCCTTCCTGTGTCTAATAAGTTCAACCCCCACCTCATTAGCATACACACAGTTGGCTTTTATCTCTCCTTCCTCAAACTAGTTTAGAACTACTAGCAGGGCAAAAATTAATTTATCTATAATTCATAGATAAGCCATCTTTTAAATTATCAGCTCATTCAGACTATCCAGGAGAAGTAAATCTAGTCTTCTCAAGCTCCTACACACTCCACAATTACAAACAATTCAATAACTTAAGTAAATACACAAAATATCCTCAATCAGTGAAGCAGGCAGAAGAAATGGGAGAGCTTATAATATGATTTCAAAGTCAATTTATATAGTGGCCATTTGGTCTCCCAATCCATCTACCACGCAATATCTGTTCAACTAGTCAGACATCTACTCAAATCCTAAGCAGATACAGGATTTCTAGACCATATACATGACTCTATCATACACTTTCTTGCAAATCATAGCATTCATTCAGTCACACTCATAAATTCCTTCAAATGTGCATTATAAACAAAAAGACATTACAAAGCAGATATGCGAGTTACTTCTAATTCACTGAAACAATGGATTGTCTTCTAGAAACGTGTACAAGACTCTAGATTAGGCCTTCTTTTGCTTAAGGTGCACTTTGTTCAAGAGGGGGGATGGACTACAAAATCAACAATTGCTACCTCACCAGTCTGAGAAATCTTTAAACAATATCCAAACACACTTTATTGCACCAAGCTCAGCTTCCTCTGAAACCTTCAGTTACTAACTTGCTGAAACACTTTGTTTTCTGAGAGTCACTCCACTTTTCTCCATCTCACTCCACTTTTCTTATCTTTTCACATCCTATCATTATCAACTATCTTGCTGTTTTGACGCCTTCACTTGCCTAATAGAGCACCCCTTCACTACATCAGCACCCTCTTTTGCTCTCACAATCTCTATACCTGGAATTCCTCTATTCTTAGGATCAGCCTCACACCGCCCAGGCAAATTCTCCATGATTTGCATAATCTTCTGTGACGAACCTCAAAGGGTACAAAATACGGTATCGGTACCTCTCGGGCGCCCTGCACTTAATGGCACACTTCTTATACTAGAACCTCCTAAGGATATCTCTCGAGCGCCCAGCGCTTAATTTAAGGCACTGTCTTGCCTTTAAAACCTCAAAGGATACAGTGGGGGAAAAAAAGTATTTAGTCAGCCACCAATTGTGTTAGTTCTCCCACTTAAAAAGATGAGAGAGGCCTGTAATTGACATCATAGGTAGACCTCAACTATGAGAAACAAAATGAGAAAACAAATCCAGAAAATCACATTGTCTGATTTTTAAAGAATTTATTTGCAAATTATGGTGGAAAATAAGTATTTGGTCACCTACAAGCAAGCAAGATTTCTGGCTCTCACAGACCTGTAACTTCTTCTTTAAGAGGCTCCTCTGTCCTCCACTCATTACCTGTAGTAATGGCTCCTGTTTGACATTGTTATCAGTATAAAAGACACCTGTCCACAACCTCAGTCACACTCCAAACTCCACTATGGTGAAGACCAAAGAGCTGTGGAAGGACACCAGAAACAAAATTGTAGACCTGCACCAGGCTGAGAAGACTGAATCTGCAATAGGCAAGCAGCTTGGTGTGAAGAAATCAACTGTGGGAGCAATAATTAGAATATGGAAGACATACTGATAATTTCCCTCGATCAGGGGCTCCATGCAAGATCTCACCCCGTGGGGTCAAAATGATCACAAGAACGGTGAGCAAAAGTCCCAGAACCACACAGGAGAACCTACTGAATGACCTGCAGAAAGCTGGGACTAACGTAACAAAGGCTACCGTCAGTAACACACTACGCCGCCAGGGACTCAGATCCTGCAGTGCCAGACGTGTCCCCCTGCTTAAGCCAGTACATATATGGGCCCGTCTGAAGTTTGCTAGAGAGCATTTGGATGTTCCAGAAGAGTATTGGGAGAATGTCATATGGTCAGATGAAACCAAAGTAGAACTGTTTGGTAGAAACACAACTTGTCGTGTTTGGAGGAGAGTGAATGCTGAGTTGCATCTAAAGAACACCATACCTACTGTGAAGCATGGGGGTGGCAACATCATGCTTTGGGGCTGTTTCTCTGCAAAGGGACCAGGACGACTGATCCTTGTACATGAAAGAATGAATGGGGCCATGTATCGTGAGATTTTGAGTGCAAACCTCCTTCCATCAGCAAGGGCATTGAAGATGAAACGTGGCTGGGTCTTTCAGCATGACAATGATCCCAAGTACACCGCCAGGACAACGAAGGAGTGGCTTCGTAAGAAGCATTTCAAGGTCCCGGAGTGGCCTAGCCAGTCTCCAAATCTCAACCACATAGAAAACCTTTGGAGGGAGTTGAAAGTCCGTGTTGCCCAGCGACAGCCCCAAAACATCACTGCTCTAGAGGAGATCTGCATGGAGGAATGGGCCAACATACCAGCAACAGTGTGTGCCAACCTTGTGAAGACTTACAGAAAACGTTTGACCTCTGTCATTGCCAACAAAGGATATATAACAAAGTATTGAGATGAACTTTTGTTATTGACCAAATACTTATTTTCCACCATAATTTGCAAATAAATTCTTAAAAAATCAGGCAATGTGATTTTCTGGATTTGTTTTCTCATTTTGTCTCTCATAGTTGAAGTCTACCTATGATGACAATTACAGGCCGGCCTCATCTTTTTAAGTGGGAGAACTTGCACAATTGGTGGCTGACTAAATACTTTTTTCCCCACTGTATACACAAAACTTGGCACTCCTATGAGATATAATGCACTTGTGAGTTTATTAATTGATTTGAAATCCAAATATTCAAAGCAACGTTTCGGCTGCATAAGCAACCTTCATCAGGCTGAAGTGACACATACAGTACACATGAAAAAATCATGTATATTTCAAATGTCTCATCTAGACGATTTCTACATAAGTAATCATATATACACATGTATATTTGTTTAGTGCAACTTTGTTTTAGTTGTCTTAGGCTATGTTCAGATATGCGTTGAAGTCTCCATTTAGAGAGTCTGTCGCAGTGTGTGTCCAACATCGGCTGATAACGAAGTCCTGCAGGTTGAACTTTTTCGTCCAGCAGTTTCAGTTTAAAGGAATGGATACCCAGTGGATCCTATTATAGTTAACTGGATCCATCGGACTCTATAAATGACCAGTGTTGTATCGGTCTGCCTATCCGTTGTTCTGGTCTTCCGACGGACTAGAACAACGGATGAGCGATGCTAGTGTGAACGTTAGTGTAACTTAAAGAGGACCTTTCATGTCCTCATGTATATGCAGTTTTACTACCGCTACAAAGATGACAGCACGCTGAATTCAGCGCACTGTCGGCTTTCCCGTTATATGCCCCGGGGCTGGAGATATCGGGGGTCTAAATTTCACCATTCACTGTCAGAAAGGCATTCCTGACAGTGTAGCTGCGCTGTGAGGAACGCTCTCCCTGACTGTTCTCGTCCATAGCACTGTACTGTCAGAGGGGGCCTTCCTTACAGCCCAGTGATGACGCTGAGCTGTAAGGAATGCCCCCCCCCAGTACAAGTTTATGGACTAGTACTGTCATGGAGGGCGTTCCTCACAGCGCAGCTAGACTGTCAGGAACACCCTTCTGACAGTGAATGGTGAAATTTAGACCCCTGATATCTCCATCCCTGGGGCATATAACGGGAAAGCCAGCAGTGCGCTGAATTCAGCGCGCTGTCAGCTTTCTAGCGATATGTAAAATCGCATACACATGAGGACGTGAAAGGTCCTCTTTAAAGTAACTTCTGTCTGACCTAGTGTAACGTCTCTCCATCTCCACTCACAAATACGAAAAAGTACAAGGACATGCGATCACAAAAAGAGCACTGTGGGTCTGCCTCATAGTACAAAAATTTTGGAATAGGGTGGTATCTTTTTCAATCACTCACTTGATTACCTGTGTACCCATTATGGGCAATATTTGGTTAAGTTGACCCTGAGAGGCAGAGATGTTCTAGAGGGGCTGGGAAACTCCATAAAGGGAGTCTATCATTGAGATTTTCAATTTTTAGCTAAGGCTATATTCATGTAGCCCTTATAAAGGCTATTGTAGGCATATCTTTTCTTTCCTGACTCTTATTGGCGTTTTTCAGAAAAAGCCTTTTTTTTTGATATGTAAATTAGCTTCCACGGAGCATAGGGGGCATCGGAAAGATTCATTACCGCCTCTGCAGAGACTCGTAAGCCACATCACCTTCCTTGCATGTTTATGGCTACAATTGTTATTCTGAGTTATTTTGCAACCTTTACCACAACTTTATTGTGTTCTGGTGCAGACCTCTCATAGTGTTTGATGCTCATTGTATTTGATATTTGGACACCTGAAATGCGTTACCTGCTAGGCTGTGAATAGCTAAGACTATGTAATTTTGGTTATGTGTTGTATCATGACTCACAGATTCAAGATTCCTACACAACTATTTGTTGTGTTTGTTGAATACTTTATGGCAAGTATCACTTCTTGGCCTGACAACAGGCAGGGTGGAGGGGTAGGCATATTTCTATCGCCACAGTGCACTTTTTAGGTCATTCTCCCTGTACCCTCACTCACCTTCCCCTCATTTGATGTCCACGCCATTAGACTTTTCCACCTGCTTTCCATAAACGTAGCCATGAACTACCGTCCACCTGGCTCACCCTACCAATTTCTGGAACACTTTGCTTCTTGGCTTTCCCTCTTTTTATCCTGTGAAATTCCTACCCACATCATGGGTGACTTTAACATCCCCATTGACACCTCTGTCTCCCCAGCTGCCTCACAGTTTCTCTCAATAGCCACTTCTTTTGGTCATTCACAACTTTCCTCTTCTGTCACACTTGAAGATGGCAACATGATTGATCTTGTCTTCCTCTGACTCCTTGCAGTTTATAAATTTATTAATTCTTCCCTTCCCCTCTCTGATCATAACCTTCTGCCTCTCACAATCAGTACTTTCTCTCCTTCATAGGACACACCTACCTATCATTTATATAGGAACTTGCGTTCTATTAGCACCCAGCACCTCTCAGACACTCTATAGTCCTCATAGTCCCCCATCTCTTCACTCTCTTGTCCCAATCTGGTCACCAGTCACTATAATAAAACCCTTAAAAATGCAGTGGATTAGGTGGCTCCCCCCCCTCCACTCGAAAATTTCAACGCAGGAGGTAGCAATCCTTGCACACGCCACAGACGTGTTTTCTTCAGCAGTGCTCTAGGTGTGCTGAACATCTGTGGAAAAAATCGTGTACACCTGCAAACTTCCTCCACGTCAATTTTATGCTGAAAACTTATAGCTCTGCCCTTCACCTCGCCAAACAAGCCTATTTCACTGCTCTCATCTTTTCTCTCTCCTGTAACCCTAAAAGACTCTTTGAAACTTTTCACTCCTTTCTCACTCCTAAGGTGCAGGCACCATTCACAGATCTCTGTGCACAAGACCTGGCCATGACAAAATTGATAAGATCCGTCAAGAAATAACTGCCCAATCCCCAGGCGGCATTGATCCCCTCACCTACCACACTTCATCCTCATCTATTGAACTAGCTACAGAAGAGGAAGTCTCCTGGCTCACTCTCTTCTTGATCCCTTACAGTCTAGCTTCCGCATTCTGCACTCGGTCTGTGTCAGTCACTATATTGGCAGCCAATTTGATATAGAATACAATATAAACCTATCACCCTCATCCACAAGGCTCTCCATAATTCTGCACCTCCCTACATTTCTTCCCTCATCCCTGTCTATGCCCAACCCGTGCTCTCCGTTCACTCAATGACATAAGTGTAATGTCTCTGCCTGTTCGGGTCTCTGCGCCACCCTCCCTCCGCTCGCACGCTGTGGCGAAGGAGGCGTGTTCAGTTTAATTCCTTGCGTAGGTTTCTTGCTGCTCAGTCTGTACATGGTCCTAGTCAGTGTAATGGATTTCTGGCCCCACCCGTGTTCTGAACGTTTCTCTCTGGACGGTATAGAGTTAATCTCTTCCTGGCTTGTGTTATTGACAGCCTGTGTACCTATCAGGTCTGGGGGCTGGTCCCAGACTTTCTATAAACAGGTTGTCAGCCCTCACATAGTCGCCGGTTATTGCTCTGTCTTTGCCTGCTCTCCTTATTATATCCCTTGCTATTTTGTTACCTGTTTCTCTGACCCTTTGGCTTGCCTTTTTGACAATTCTCTTGGATTTCGATTTTGTACTGCATTGCTCGTTTGTTACTGACCCCTTGGCTTGCTCATTCTGCTTCTGAGTTGTTTTTGTCTTGTCCTGTTCTCTGTGTCACTTACCCAGTATAGGGCTTGTCTTCGAGTTGTCCTTTTACCGTTTAGGGTAACTGAGGCAATAGGAAGGGACAGTGGCTGGGGTGAGATTAGGGCTCACTTGTCTCTGTGCTTCCTCCCAGACCCTGCAGTAGTGTCATGGTTGCTACGGTTGGCAAGACCCTTATAGAATAACCGGCCCATACATTCTGCCATTGCTTCCTATAGGGTCAGCATGGATCCTATTCAGGGCCTTGCAGCCAAGTTGGAAGGTTTGGTAGGTCTGGTAGCTGAGCTTGCTAAACAGGTGCAGACCCTTACTGATGCTGCTGCGGCATCCCCAGTTGTTTCTGCCCCTTTTAGGGTTATGATGCTACTCCCCGACCGTTTTTCAGGGGATCGTGAAAAATTTGAGACTTTCCAGGAGTCTTGTCGCTTGTATTTCCGGATTAATCCACTTGCATCCCAGGCCCAAATGGTGGGAGTAGTTATATCCCTCCTACAGGGGGATCCAACAAGCTTGGGCCCTTAAACTCCCTCCAGGGGCTGAGGAATGGATTAACTTTGAAAATTTTTTTTTTGTCTTTGGGGTCTATATATGCTGAGCCAGACCACATTGGGCTTGCGGAATCGCAACTCCTCACCATGCGGCAGGGCAAACGCTCTGCTGAGCAGTATTGTGCAGAATTCCGCAAGTGCAGCGTGACTGCAGGTTGGTGTGAGTCAGCTCTAAAGGCCCTCTTTAAACAAGGCCTGTGTGACCGTGTTAAAGAGCTCTGGGTTGGTCACCCAGATCCTCCCACTCTTGAGCAGGCCATGACTTTGGCTGTCCGTATTGACCGTAGGATCCGGGAAAATGTTAAAGAGAGAATAGGGTCTGCTTCTTTCAAGTTTTCTGTCTCTCCCTCACTCTCTCCTGAGAAACCTGTTATTTCTCCCATGACTCCTGGTGAGGAACCCATGCAACTAGGAGTTATGGACGCCAAGATGCGACGAGAGCATCGTCTCAGGAACAACCTCTGCCTGTACTGTGGTGCTTCCGGTCATATCATACGAGACTGCTCCATTAGACCCCGCACACCAGGGGAAAAGCTTCAGTGCCTGAGTGGTAGTCGGAAGAACCACTCAGGCAACCAGGTATTTGCCAGTAGTAACAATAAGATGTTGTTATCTGTGTCTCTGTCCTCTGGGGACAGATCTGTTTCTGGCCAGGCCTTAGTTGACTCTGGGTCTGCAGCAAACTTTGTCACATTCTCGTTTGTCTCAGCTTTAGGCATTGAGCTTTTGCCACTTGACACTCCTCTGGCGGTTACTGGAGCGGATTTTGCCCCACTGGCCAGGGGTAAGGTCCGATTCAAGACCCCCTTAATCACGTTGCAAGTAGGTTCTGCTCATTCAGAAGTCATGAGCTTTTTTGTTATGGAGCATCTGTCTTCCGATATTATTTTGGGGCTCCCCTGGTTAAACCTCCATAACCCTGTTTTTGATTGGGGTAAAAGGGAGTTGGTAAAATGGGGAGATCAGTGCTCATCCCACTGTATTGTTTTGCACACCTTAGATTGTGTCAGTGAGGAGACGGTCTCAGATGTAAAGGTTGGAAACACCAGGCAAATAAAAAAACGTTTGCCTGGTCCTCCAGCACCTGTTGTTGTTGTTCAGGGAGATCTGGAATTAAAGGCAGAGAAAATACTGGGTCCTACTAAAACTGGTTTATCTGGTGAGGCTCCAGTGGCCCCTCATAAAGGGGGGGGGGGGTACTGTAATGTCTCTGCCTGTTCGGGTCTCTGCGCCACCCTCCGCTCGCATGCTGTGGCGAAGGAGGCGTGTTCAGTTTAATTCCTTGCGTAGGTTTCTTGCTGCTCAGTCTGTACATGGTCCTAGTCAGTGTAATGGATTTCTGGCCCCACCCGTGTTCTGAACGTTTCTCTCTGGACGGTATAGAGTTAATCTCTTCCTGGCTTGTGTTATTGACAGCCTGCGTACCTATCAGGTCTGGGGGCTGGTCCCAGACTTTCTATAAACAGGTTGTCAGCCCTCACATAGTCGCCGGTTATTGCTCTGTCTTTGCCTGCTCTCCTTATTATATCCCTTGCTATTTTGTTACCTGTTTCTCTGACCCTTTGGCTTGCCTTTTTGACAATTCTCTTGGATTTCGATTTTGTACTGCATTGCTCGTTTGTTACTGACCCCTTGGCTTGCTCACTCTGCTTCTGTGTTGTTTTTGTCTTGTCCTGTTCTCTGTGTCACTTATCCGGTATAGGGCTTGTCTTCGAGTTGTCCTTTTACCGTTTAGGGCAATAGGAAGGGACAGTGGCTGGGGTGAGATTAGGGCTCACTTGTCTCTGTGCTTCCTCCCAGACCCTGCAGTAGTGTCAGGGTTGCTACTGTTGGCAAGACCCTTACAATAAGACTAACACTTTCTATTATCAAAACCATCCAACTCCTGTATCCAAGACTTCTCCCGAGTTGCACCACTTCTCTGGAATGCTCTACCCCGGACAATCTGATTAAGTCCCAATTTTTACAGCTTCAAGCACAAACGAAAGAAACATCTTTTCAGACAGGCCTATCACAATTCCTAATGTAAACCCTTCCGCAGTTAGAATCCCTAAAACAAACACTCCTCTGTTCACACTCCCACATTACCATACAGAATATGATATCGTATCGGACTGTAACTTTATGTGTCCAGGCACCATCTGCACATTAAAGGGCACTGACTGGTGACGGCTCATTTGTTATCATGTCTTGTATGTATCTGTAGCACTGAACCCTTTCGATATTAAAGTGTTAACTTTAAGGTTATTTTGTGTTGCTCTATGAACCCATTACCTTTTTGAGTTGTGTTTGAGATGCCTGAGTATGTGTGTGAGGTTGCTGCTGGACCTGAATCAACAGCTGTGGGAGGGTGTATTTGGGGTGCGTGGACTGTGTGACTTATGCTCAATTTGCCGCCGGAGTAAAGGGTAAGTGCAAGATTGAGTGAGCAGAATTGAGTTGATCCCTGACAGTCGCACCCACATCACATGCTAGGAAGGCCCGTACGTGAAACCAGGTCTCAAAATGGAGACCAATACCGCATCCAATGTTGGTGGCACCATGAACTTGAACAAGTCGCTGCTTACTGTCCCCTGGCGACTCAGCCAATGTACTGCAGTAATTCTAGGCATGTATCTCTTTTTGTTCTTTTGTGACCATAGGGGGGCGGGCTGTCAGTGCTCTCCTGGACTCTGGGAGCTTGGTCAATTCTGGGACATGTAGAAAAAACAGAAGGTACCATGTCCTAATAATGTTTATGTTTGTGATGTGTTACCTAAGGTTAACCCTGAACCCTTTGATCCTGACAGTGAAGTACCAGCTGTAGGGGTGACCCTAGATGGAAATAAGAATTTTCCCCTGTCTGTATTAGCTGGTGATGCTGAAGGTCAGGAGGGAGTACCTGAGATGCCAGAGCTTGAGATGTCACGTGACAATTTTGGGATCGCTCAAATTAGAGATTCAAACTCGTCTTGTGCCAGAGAAAATATAAAAGTGATAAATGGTGAACCACAATATCCATGATGAGCAGTTTCCCCTATATGGCCAGGAACTACTGTATAGGGTAAATAAAATATGGGAAGTAATTGTGGAGCAATTAGTGGTCTCCCAGCCATATCGCAAAGTGGTCTTAGATCCGGCACATAAGCATGTGTTTGGAGAACAACTGGGGTACAAGAAGACCAAAGAGTGCATTCTACAGCATTTCTACTGGCCAGGAATGGATAAGAGAGTTCAGGAGTATTGTAACTCCTGCCCAGAGTGTCAACGACCCGCTCCTGTGTCATCTTCAGAAGTCCTTTGGTATTCCTACCTGTTATACAGGTACCATTTGAAAGAGTGGCCATAGACTTGGTAGGTCTTCTCATAAAGTCTGGTGGGGGCCATCAGTATATTCTAGTGGTATTCTAGTGACATACTTCGCCAAAAAAAACTCCCAAGGAGCTTTTTTATTTTTTCCCCCCCGGGGGGAAAAAAAAAGAACTAAAAAAAAAAGAAAAACCTTTTTTTTTCGGGTGTGTAAAAAAAGGTTTTTTTTCTTTTTAAAAAAAAAAACCCGCGCCCGTCTGTTTTCCCCCCCCCCAAAATTTTTTTTTTTTTTTTTTTTATATAACTGTAATTTTATTGAAAAATTTTTCATTAACAAGGAATAAAGAAAAAACAAAAAAACAATAATAATCAAACAAACAGGAAGCATTGAGGTAAATAGAGGCTATCTGCCTCCTCCCCCTTTAAGCAATATGCATTTAAATTAAGCAGTGAACAAGGGAGGGGGGGAATGGAGGGGTTAAGAAGACAAGGGTAGGACCAAAGGGAAGGGGGGGGGAGGGAAGGAGAGGACTAGAGATCAGAGACCCTGTAATGTACAATACATGTCCCAGGGTGCCCAAATAGCCCCAAAGGCTTCCCGTGAATTATGTAGGCCAGCAGTCAGGTATTCAAGACTCCTCACATCCTTCATTCTAGCCACAAGCTCAAGACTAGATGGGGGACTCACCTTCTTCCAGTTTCTAGCTATGAGAGTTTTAGCTGCAGTACAAAGATGCAAGAAAAGCCTGGATGACTTATTGCTCAGGTGTCTGGGGGGAAGGTTCAGGAGATAAAGAAGAGGGTCAAGAGGAACCTCTTGCAAAAAGAGAGCAGTCGTCAGAGTCCTGACCTCCCTCCAAAAACCGAGGATGAGAGGGCACGTCCAAAAGATATGGTGCAGGGTACCCACCGCAGCTCCACAGCGCCAGCACCATGGGGGAACTAATGGGTTTAAAGTATGAAGGAGAGCCGGAGTATGATACCAATGCATCAACAGCTTATACTGCGTTTCCCTAAACGTAATGCACTGAGATGATTTCTGGGCCCGAGACCATACAATCCGCCACTGTTCCTGGGAGATGGGTTTACCCACCGCCTCCTCCCATTTAAGCATATAGCGATGATTAACAGGAGAGCCTGTAGTTTGTGAGTTAAGAAGTTGGTAAATAGAGGATATAAAGCCCCTAGTGGACGTGCCTGCACGGCAAATCTTTTCAAAAGCGGTGGGGAGTGACACCTTAAGAGACCCATGGAGGGAGCGGACAAAGTGAACCACCTGCAAGTAATGGAACCATTCAGTACTTGGCAGGTTTTGATTAGCTGTAAGATAAGCAAAGGACCTGAGTTCCAAGGTTCCAGGGTCAACCATATCAGCAATCCGGTAAAGGCCAGCTTCAGACCACACTTTAGTCATGGCAGAAGTCAGGCTCTCTGGGAGAAGGGGGTTGTATAGTATGGAGACCATAGATGAGCGCGGGGACATCAGGGAGAATCTAGCACAACAGGTAGACCAGATAGATCTAGTAAACCGAATGGGGCCCAACAGGTACGAGGCAGGGGGGGGGGGGGAGCTGACCCACAGAAGCGCGTTAGGATGCATGGGTGCCAGCCATAGCTTCTCTACCTGCACCCATCTGGTGTATGCTGGCATAGCCGCCCAGAATGGGATATGGCGTAAGTGGGCCGCCCAGTAATAATGTAACAGATGTGGGACAGCCATACCCCCAGACCCCCTATCCGCCAGCATAACAGATCTAGGTATTCGGTGTCGTTTTGCTTTCCAGATAAACTGGAAGATAGCTTTCTGTAGGTTCCGTAATTCTCCCCGAGGTATCGCGACTGGGAGAGTCTCGAAAAAATACAGTAGCTTCGGGAGGAGAGTCATCTTGACCGCAGCAATTCTCCCCAAAAGGGAGATAGGCAAGGGTTGCCATTTGTCCAATAGGGCTCTTAGCTCACAAAACAACCGCGGGTAGTTTGCCGAGTAGAGGGTCGCATAGGAAGTGGATATATGGACTCCCAGGTAGCGGATAGAGGACTCCCGCCACTGGAAATCGTAATTACTGCGGAGGAGAAGGAGAAGGTCCCGTGGGATGTTAAGTGGGAGTGCCTCAGTCTTCGCGGGGTTCACCTTATACCCTGAGAGATCACCATAGGTCTCTAGCGAGCGCAGCAAGTTTGGAAGGGTAGTATGAGGGGAGGTGAGAGTGAGGAGTACATCGTCCGCAAAGAGAGATATCTTAAATTCCTTATCTTGGACCATGATGCCCTTGATATTAGGGTCTCGCCTAATCTTGGCCGCTAGCGGTTCAATGCAGAGGGCAAATATGATGGGTGACAGGGGGCAACCCTGCCTAGTGCCATTTCGAATAGGGAAGGAGGGCGAAGATGCATGGGGAAGCTTGATTGCTGCTGAGGGTAAGGAGTAAAGGGCCTGGATAGCTGTGAGAAAAGGTCCCGTAAGCCCGAACGCCTTAAGCGTAGTATGCATAAACGACCAATTTATGCGGTCAAAAGCCTTTTCAGCGTCCAGGCTCAAGAGAAGGGCCGGGGTAGAATAATGATTGGCCACCTCCACCAAATCCACAGTCCTCCTGGTGTTGTCACCACCCTGACGACAGGGGATGAATCCCACCTGGTCCTTATGGACAAGCAGAGGGAGCCAAGCATTCAGTCTATTGGCTAAGAGTTTGGTGAAAAGTTTCAGGTCCGTGTTCAGCAAAGCAATCGGTCGGTAGTTAGCACAATCCTGCAAGTCCTTACCCGGTTTAGGGACCAATGTGAGTAGTGAAGAGAGCATAGTCGGGGGTATAGGGGAACCTGAAAGGAAGGAATTGAAGAGGGACAATAGATGAGCAGAGAGTTCACCCTGGAAAACCTTATAATAATTGTAAGTGAACCCATCTGGGCCTGGGGCTTTCCCATTTGGGAGGTCCCTCAGGACCCCTTCTAGTTCCTCCCTGGTGATGGGGGTGTTCAGGGAGGTTAGGGCCTCAGGAGGAAGGCGTGGGAGACAACAATCCTTTAAATAGTCTTCCAGTAGTGTTGAGTCATCCCCAGGGAGTAGTGCTCGTGGGGGGGGGTAAGTCATACAGCTTAGAGTAGTAAGAGTGGAACGCCAGCGCCACAGCATCAGGGTGATGTTGAAGAGTACCCGCGGGGTCACGGACAGAGTGTGGTGTGGAAGAGGCCCGATGATCCCTGAGGGTTCCTGCCAGGAGGGTATGAGATTTATTACCTCGTTCAAAAAACCGCTGACGGGTATAAAGGAGAAGTCGTTCCACATGGCGGGTCTCCAAATCACGGAGGTCCGCCCGGGCCAGGACCAAACGGCGAAGAACCCCCAGGGATGGATGCGCTGCCAAAGTCGTCGTAAGGGACCGAATACGGGCTTGGAGGAGCTGTTCCTGGGCCTGTCTGTCCCTTTTAAGCCTAGAAGCCAATGCGATACAGCATCCTCTCATGACCGCCTTATGGGCTTCCCAGAGAATGGCAAGAGAGTCTACCGAGCCTAAGTTGTCCCTAAAATAATCTATCAAGTGTGTGCGCAGGGTCTCGAGGGAGGTCGGCGAATTGAGCAGTGTTTCGTTAAGACGCCAATGACATTGGCGAGTAGGCACTGGAGTCGTAGATAAGGTAACCACGACTGGGGCATGATCAGACCAGGTGAGAGGGCCAATGTTCGTGTCCCTAAGCAAACGAAGAGCGGGAGCATTTCCAAAGAAGTAGTCAATGCGGGTGTGAGTGTTATGAGGGTGAGAAAAGAAGGTGTAGGAGCGCGCCGTAGGATTGTCCACTCGCCAAAGGTCATACAAAGAGTGGGCGCGGATCAGCCTGCGGAACTCCCTTGCAAGTTGGGCCAACCTATGGGGGGTTGGGCCCTGGGGTAACGCCAGACGATCCGCCCGTTCAGAGAAGACCATGTTAAAGTCTCCCCCCACCAGCCAAGCTGATGGTGGGAGAGCGCGCAGACGGGAGAATACCCGGCGCAAGAACGGGATCTGTGCTGAATTGGGGGCATAGACATTGCATAAAACAATCGGGGCACCATAAAGGAGCCCCTCCAAGATAACAAACCGGCCACCTGGGTCTATGTGGGAAGTCGTCACTGTAATTGGGCAGGATCGAGAAAGAAGGATAGCCACCCCAGCTCTGCGTCGATTGTGGAAGGCTGAAAAAGCTACGGGAAAATAATGCTTAGCGAAGGCAAAAGTACCAGCGCGGTCAAAATGAGTCTCCTGAAGAAACGCCACATCCGCTCGTAAGGAGCGGAGTTCTCTAAGGACATGGCGCCTTTTAATGTTGGAACCCAGGCCCTTGACATTAATTGTCACGCACCTAACCATTGGGACCCAGGATTGGAGGACAGTGGCGGATTGCAATAAGCTCACCCATCTCACATGACGCTGGCAAGTTTCCCTCGGAGAGGCAAAAGGGCAATCCACAAACAGGAACCCAAAGTCGAGGCAGGGTCTCTAGATCAGGGAGGGGGGGGGGAAAGAGAGGGAGGGAGGGAGGCAAAAGACATCATAAATGACAAAGTAAAAATAAAAACAGTTAAACAATACTTTGTGGGCGAGGCTAAGTCACTCGCCTGGGGACCAATGAGGGCAGCCAGAGGTCCAATCAGGATCAATGGCCGCACAGTCCAAGTATCCCCTTAGGGGGGAGAGCGTGGACAGGAGGTCGGAGGGGAGGCGGTGGATCCCCAACCACCAGTAAAAAGAAGGAAGGAAGGGGAGTCACCGGAACCCCACCCCGCCCCCACTCCGCTAAAACAATCCAATAATAAGCATAATAGATGAGACCCGTAGACCTAAAAAAAAAAAAAAAAAGAAGCAAACATAACATTAAGGCATGCAGATTCCAAAGCACCACCGAGAAAAGGGAGAACGTCTCAAGGGGGGGCAGCCTCCTCAGGGATCAGTCTCCAGCCGGGGCCTCCGAGTGGTCACCACCGCGGAGGATGCATGACGTCGTCTGGGCTCCAATCGTTGCCAAACCGGTGGTGGGGGAGGGGGTGGAGAGAATAGCTCCCAGTCTGTTAAATCCGGCAGGGGAACATCCAATAGGTCACAGAAGAGAGGCAAATCCGCAAAGGAGCGAAGCGTAGCGGAGCGACCATCCCTACGAGCAATGAGAGCAAACGGAAATCCCCACCGGTAAGGAATTTGGTGCTCCTGAAGAATCTGGAGGAGGGGTCGGAGATGGCGGCGTTTCTGGAGGGTGATTAGCGACAGATCCTGATAGAATTGTAGTGGAGCTCCCTGAAACTCGAAGTCTTTGAGTTTGCGCACTTTGCTCATTATAGCCTCTTTAAGGGTGAAGTCGTGGAGGCAGCAGATGACATCACGGGGTGTGGCGGAAGATCCTCTGGGTCGAAGGGCTCGATGTGCCCTATCAAACTTAATTTTGTGGGACGGGGGCTCCTGCAGTATAGTGTTGAAGACAGCCTCCAGCAGAACAGGCAGATCCTCAGATTGGTCAGCCTCTGGGAGTCCCTTGATGCGTATATTGTTGCGCCGGCCCCTGTTGTCAAGATCCTCCAAGTGGCGTTGCATGTCCCGTATAGCTGAACCCTGTTCAGTGGTAGTATCATGCAGTGAGGCAACATAGTCTCTGGTAGTGTCATGGTCATTCTCCAGCGTGTCCATTCAGTTAGCAATGGAGTGTAAATCAGTGCGGAGGGTAGCAATTTCAGATCGGAAGGACGCTGTGATTTCCGCAACCATACTTTTAAGGTCTTGTTTAGTAGGAAGTTGAGGAAGAAGGTCCGCCATGGATGATGGTGCTGAAGATGGGCCTGGAATGCAGCTCTGGGGGTGCAGGACTGGAGGGGGGGAGGCATAATCCTTGGGAGTGTGGGGCGGAGGAGCCCCTACGCCAGCGCCTTCCACCGCGCCATCCCCCCCTGAGCTATGGAGGGGAGGGGCGATGGGGGAAGATAGTAGATGGGGGGCCACAGAGACCAGCTCTGTGGCCACAGGCTGCAACTCATCAGCGGTGTAGGAGGGAGCAGAGCCACTGACCTCAGAACTCCTTGAGAAGCTGGAGACATCCGGGGTCCTCTCATGCCGCTCTGCCAGGAGTGCTGGTGAAGCAGAATGTAGTTGCTGGGACATCCCAGGGTGAGGAGACTGTGGGAGCACTCGTGCTGGGGAAACTCTGGGTTGCCCAGGCGCCGACAGGGATCTCTGTTGAAGCGGCGCTCCGCTGGCTGACAGGGGGAGCGCGGGAGGAGAGAAGCTGCGCTGCGACCCCTGTGCCTGGAGAGCGGAGGAAATCCAAGATGGCCGCCCCGCAGCAGCCTGGCCCGGTAGAGAAGGCCGCTGGGCCAGAAAGGCGTCCAGGGTGGCCCCCCCAGACCTCTCCACGGGCGCTGGGGTGCCCGGGGCCACCTTCCTCGGTAAGCGCTTGCCCATACTGCGCCTGCTGAGGGGTCCACGGGTCTCAGTAGCGAGCGGAGGAGCGGAGAAGGACCTGCGCGCGTGCTACTCCATGCGCGTCCACCAGACAGATGGTTTAGTTGAGAGGTTCAATAAAACCCTTAAACACATGTTAAAGAGGGTAGTTAGCAAGGATGGCAGGGATTGGGATTGCTTACTGCCCTATTTAATGTTTGCAATCCAGGATTTACCCCAGCCCTCCACAGGCTTTTCTCCATTTGAGATGGTGTATAGCAGACACCCACGTGGTCTCCTAGACATTGCTAAGGAAACCTGGGAACAAGAGAAAACTCTTACAGAAATGTAATTGAACATATTACCCTTATGCAAGACAGAACTGCGGCTGTAATGCCAATTGTAAAAGAACATCTAGAGCAGGCCCAAATGGCTCAAAGCCATGTCTAGACTTAGAATCTTTAAGCCAGGTGATCGGGTATACCAGCCGTGCAAGAGAAAGCCAGAACAAATATACCATATACGTTTACTAAAACATTGGAAGGACAGAGACTTACTTATAGCAGTAAGTAACCCTAGCAAGGTTACTACTACGAAACCCTGGTAAGACTCCATCAGAGGTACAAATATCTATCTATCCCTATCTAGGCGTCAGGTACAAGAGGCGAAAGAAAGGACGCACTGGCGTGATTGAACATGACATTGTCACCAAGCCGCCAGTACGAATTAATTTAAAACCATACAAGGTACCTGAAGCTCGTAGACAAGCCATATCTGAGGAGGTCAAAAAGATGGTAGCACATGAGGTGATTGAGGAGTCCAAGAGTGACTGATTCCCAAACCAGATGGTGCCATAAGGTTCTGTAATGACTTTAAATTAAGTGAAGTGTCAAAGGTTGATGCCTACCCAATACCCAGACTCGAGGAGCTAATTGAGAGGCTGGGACAAGTTAAGTATTTCTCTACCCTTGACCTGACCACAGGGTACTGGCAAGTGCCTCTCACTGAAACGATTAAAGAGAAAACTGCACCCCAGACAGTGTCTTCCAGGATGTGAGCATGCCTTTTGGTTTATATGGGACTCCAGCAACTTCCCAGAGGTTGATGGCTTGAGTTCTTAAGCCCCATCGTAGGTATGCTTTAGCATATCTGGATGATATTGTCATCTTTAGTAGAGACTCGGAAAGTCACTTGCTAAAAGTACAAGCAGTAGTAGATTCCCTCTGAGCAGCAGGATTAACAGCCAGCCCAAAAAATGTGCTTTGGTTCTCGAAGAATCCTGATATCTTGTGTAATAGGAAGAGGGATAATAAAACCCCAGGTAAATAAAGTAGAAGCTATCCAAAATTGGCCCAGGCTCTTAAATAAAAAGCAAGTGAGAGCTTTTTTAGGGGATTGTGGGATATTATTGCAGGCTTTCAGTATACCAAACTGCAACCATTGCAGCTCTTTTGACAGACCTCACCAAGGGAAGTAAATCTGTAATAGTAAAGTGGAGTAAAGAGGCTGAGGGGGCATTCCAGGGATTAAAACAGTCCTATGTAAACAGCCGGTTTTGGTTACACCTGACTTTAGCAAGAAATTTATGGTCCAGACTGACACCTCTGATGTGGGGTTAGGTGCATTGCAAAAGGCAATGGTTTTATAGAAAAAATAACACGTTTTTATGACTTGTAAGTGCTATAGGCTTGTTGTTATTTGGGTGACAAATTTGTAGCTGTTAGCCACTTGAAAAGTGATGAAGAATTGGCTTTTCAAAAAAAGTAACTAAAATGATCTCTCTATGGGAGCAGATATGAAATCAAAATGGTTTTGGTTTTTCTAGGTTCGCACTAGCATTCGGGTCTCCGTCATTCCCCATAGACTATAATGCAGGACTTTTCTCTCTGCTGATTTTAAGCAGAATCTGCGGCGGAGTCTCCAACTCAGATGTGAATCCAGCCTGAGCGTAATCCACTCTAAGTATCTTAATATTGAAGTCTAAATTAGTGCAATTGGTATATGAGCCGGCTCAGAGAAATATACAGTCAATACAAGGTGCAATTATGTGACCAATATGGATTTTAATCTTTAATGGCGGATGGGTGAGCTTTTTATACATTGTAGGCGTGGTTATACATTGCAAAGACAAAGAGAAAGTGTGATTACTATAATTAGCGTAACATGATTGGATATAAAGTTGCAACATAAATTTTGGCACATAACTATTGGATAGTTATGTACATTTGGTTTGAAAAAGGGGTCTCCATACACCGAAATGCGTTACCCTTGTACTTTTATAATATTATTATTGACCTTTTTTATATTTATTTATTACGTTTTAGTCTAATAAACTAAACCTCTGTTCATTCAGTTGGTTTGTATTGTCTATTCTGAACTAATAGACAATTGTTCCACAGACCATAATTTAGTCTAGTGGTGTGGAGCGCCATTAGTCATCTCTATTATCCACAACACAACCAGTGTATGTGGGTTAAATTTTGTCCTGTATGTACTTGGAATACAGAGGATAACCGAGGATAGACGAACCGGAGCTGCCTCCACCACTTGGACTGATATGCAATTACATTGGTTGTGACTTTTCACCAAAGTGAGCCCCAATCTGCAAGGGCACAGGGTTTTTGGGCCGTTGTATTAGAATTTAACAGGTTCCACACAGGGAGCGCTTTTATTCTGTATACCTCTATTTATACAGTTATCTTATTTAAACAGGTTTTTGTGTCACCCCCTCTACCTCATAGATTGTAAGCTCTTGCGAGCAGGGCCCTCAGTCCCATTGTGTGAATTGACTATTTCTTTGTAATGTATTTTTTTTTGTCTGTACTTGAACCCTACAAATTGTACAGTGCTGCGGAATATGTTGGCGCTATATAAATAAAATGTATTATTATTATTTTAGGCTGTGAGAAATCCCTTAAATATCAGAGATTTTTTTTCAAATTAGCGAAGGCAGAATCTGCATCTTGCTGATTGGCAATGAAAGGGTTAACTGTCTTTTGTTTGTGTAGTAGTAGTGCGGCAATGCTGTTGTCAGGCTCCCAGTCACAACAGTTGCCTGGATATTCTCCCACACACCTAATATCTATGATTCTATCACTAAATAACCTGTAATAGATTAAAGGGATTCTATCATTGGGAAACCCTATTTTTACTAACAGCACATCGGAATAGCCTTTAGAAAAATTATTCGTCTCCTAACTTTATTTTTCTGATCCGCACTGCCGTTTTGGACAATTTTCTTCTTTCTTCTTTATGCAAATTAGTCTTCAGAAAGCACAGGGGGCGTCCCCTGTGCTCACATCACATGCTCTTCGGAAGATCCAGCGCCGCCTATCCGCAGCCTTATCACCCGCTCATCGTGACTGTTCAGGACCCAAATTCCGCGCATGCTCAGTCGACTCTACCACTTTGACATCAAAATGGCCGACTGGACATGTGCAGTCGGCTCTGTCCAACGCGAAATGGAAGAGTCGACTGAGCATGCGCAGGATTTGGATCTCGAACAGACACGATGGGCAGGTGCTGATGCTGTGGAGAGGCCGTGCTGGATCTTCCAAAGAGCGTGTGACCTGAGCACGGGGACGCCCCCTGTGCTTTCTGAAGACTAATTTGCATAAAGAAGAAAGAAGAAAATTCTCCAAAACGGCGGCGTGGATCAGAAAAATAAAGGTAGGAGACGAATAGTCTTTCTAAAGGCTATTCCGACGTGCTGTTAGTGAAAATAGGGTTTCCCAATGATAGAATCCCTTTAAATCTGACAGTCCTATTACTAAGATTCTATAACTTTGCAATTGTAAACTTTTCAGAACCGAGTGCTCAAAAAAATAAAGGGAACACTTAAACAACACAATGTAACTCCAAGTCAATGACATTTCTGCAAAATCAACCTGCCCAGTTATGAAGCAACACTGCTTGTGAATCAATTTCTCCTGCTGTTGTGCAAATGGAACAGACAACAGGTAGAAATGATATGCAATTAGCAAGACCACCCCTATAAAGGAGTGGTTCTGCAGGTGGTGACCACAGACCATTTCTCTGTTCTCATCCTTTTTGGCTGTTGTTTTGGTCACTTTTGCATTTTGTCATTGGTCTCACCCCTAGAGGTAGCATGAGGAGGTGTCTGCAACCCACAGAAGTCGCGCAGGTAGTGCAGCTCATCCAAGATGGCACATCAGTGTGAGCTGTGGCAAGAAGGGTACGTGCAGGGCGATTGGCATTTGCCAGAGAACACCAAGATTGGCAGATTCGACATTGGTGCCCTGTGCTCTTCACAGATGAGAGCAGGTTCACAATGAGCACATGTGACAGAGTCTGGAGACGCCGTGGCTGCCTGCAACATCCTCCAACATGACCGGATTGGCAGTGGGTCAGTAATGGTGTGGGGAGGTATTTTTCTTTGGAGAGCCCTCCATGTGCTAGCCAGAGGTACCCTTGACTGTCACTAGGTACCAGGATGAGATCCTCAGACCCATTGTGAGACCATATGCAGGTGCAGTGGGCCCTGGGTTTCTTCTGCTGCATGACAATGCTAGATCTCATGTGGCTGAAGTGTGTCAGCAGTTCCTGCATGATGAAGGTGTAAGAGACAGCCAATGTTGTCCTAAGCTTTATTTGTCTGTATAAACTGTTAATGTTGAATGTATTTCTGTGATTCTGTTCCTTTAAGACAGCAGCCATTGTAATTGTGACATGATGCTGGAGTGACTCCCCCCCCCTTTTATGTCAGCTTGCCTGTTCTGCAGACAGAATGTGAGCAGAGAAGCAGGAAGTGACGAGACAGAGAGCAGCAGCCATCTTAGCAAGTGTTGTATTGAACTGGTGTGGAGATTTTTCTGTACAGCTAAGCTGTATCTTGGTCCAGAGACAAACAGAGTGTAAAGAGACAACAGGACTAGTGAGTCCACGTGAAAGGAACTGTGCTCAGTGGCTGATCAGTGAGACTGACATTGTGACTGTGTATATGGATACCACAGATAGAGACTCGCAGTGCTGTTGATGTACTGGACAGCACCTGCTAAACCCCGGCTTACATCCCAGCTCAGTGTATGGATTCGGCAGGACTGTCAGTGTGCTGAGTGGAATCTGCTGTTGGATTACATTGCATTCATTGGGTTTCCCTGTTAAAAAGGACTTCATTTCTCCCAAGATCCTGATAACCGTGAGGAGAGGACGTTTCGCTATAAAAGAAAGGAACGACTTTGGGCCCCACCGCGCGCTTCTACAGACTGTAAGCGGTCCACCTGGACCACTGGGGGAAAGGGGGTGCACCCAAATGTGATGTCAGGGTCAGTTAGGGATAGTTTTGAGTATATTGTTCATTCAGTGTCCATACTGCAGAATTGGACAGAGTAAAAGTAGAAACCATTGCAGAATTTGCCTTGAAATTGTTCATGCTATATTGTATATTTTTTTGCTTGTCTTTATCCCTGTCATTTTACCTTCAAATAGCCTTTATTAACTTATAGTAAATATATATTCTTTTCTTGAACTACCGCGTGTGCGTTCATTTCTGGTTGCGGAGACCAAACCACCTGCCTTGCTCTCGGTTCACAAATTGGCGTAGTCGGCAGGATCCGCTTACCAGAATGGACGGTGACGCACCCGTTCGGGAGAATGGTGCTGGAGGAAGAATGCCAGCAGGGGCTATAATGAGTCAGTTAGCTAAATTTGATGGCAATAATATGTCAGTGAGTATGTGGGTGGAACAGATACGAATGATACAGCGAATGTACCAGACCGCACCAGAAGTACTAGTAGAGCTAGCAATATTGACATTACAAGGGGATGCTAAGACCACGGTGATATTGAGGCCATTTGAACAAAGGCAGACATTTGAGCAAGTAGTCCAGATTCTAGAAACCATTTATGGAGAAACTGCATTGCTGGGGTCTCTGCAGGCTCGGTTCTTCCAGAGGGTACAACAGGAGAATGAAAGCCTTCCCCAATATGCAAATGCCCTACAAGAACTGCTCCGAGATATTCAAGTGAAGGAAAGAGGGGGCTCGCCAGCCTTCTGTAACCCTGATCGGACTCTCCGTGACCAGTTTGTCCTGGGGATACGTGACGGCAGTTTAACTGTGACTATGCAGGATTTTATACGACGAGAGACTGATGCTAAATTCCATGATGTACAGGTAGAGGCCATCTCCCGTGCCAATAGTATGTTCCCGAAGTCCCAGACCGCAGTTGGAGTTACTTTGTCAAAGGGGGCTAGTTCTGGCTCAGAGACAGTAGAAAAGGGGACGGTTAAAGAAATTCTCACAGTAATGCAGAAACTGCAAGAGCAAATGGAACACTTGCACACCCGTTGTGATGAACATTCTATGAAAATTGCAGACTTCCAGAAAACTGGAGGTGAAAGGGTGAGCCGTCCATACCCAGAAAATCAGAATCACCCACCACCCCGCTGGAGGGATGAGGATAGGACCTACCGAAGGGGTCCAAATCAGTTAATGCAGTGCTCAGGAGAAATCGAAGGGGCTTACCGAAGGGGCCCAAACAGATGGCCAGAACGACGGGAGATACGCTGCTGGGAGTGTGGACGGATGGGCCACGTTGCTGCTAGATGTCCAGAGCAGCGACAAACTTATGAGAGACCGCCGTTAAACTGAAGTCCCCTGCTGCTGTAGGGCGTGTAGTAGGGGAGACTGACAAGGAGACTATGTGGGGAGAATGCCCTAATGATGACCTGATCGCTGCAAGTCCTGTTATACAGGTGGAAATGGAGGGTATTCCGGTTACCGGGATGATTGACACGGGTTCCCAAGTAACGACCTTGAGTAGAGACTGTTATGAACGGTACTTCCAGCAACATGTGAAATATGATCCCCATACATTCGTACGAGTGGTCGCAGCTAACCAGTTACCAGTTCCAGTCGTGGGAGTGGCCTGGATGAATGTCCGGGTATGTGGCCAAGATCTGGGTAGGAAAGGCATTGTGGTGGTACAGGAGTTACATGAAGTAAAGGTCCCTGTCATTTTGGGGATGAATGTGTTAAAAGAATTAGATCAGATCCTCTTTGAAAAGAAAGGTCACGGTTATTGGAAAGAAACCACCACCCATCGGCCTACTCAAACAGCTTTCCAGCGGCTGATCCGGACATGTGGCTTACAGAAAAGTTCGGATGCGCAGCGTCCTCTGGCTCGAATTTCAGTTCCTTTGCATACAAAAGTTACACTGCCACCCAGTCGGGAGACAATAGTGTCTATGCCCGTAGGCACCTGTCGGAAACTAGAGGGCATAGCTGTGTTGGTAGAACCACTGCAGGCAGCCGAAGGAGGTGTTGATCCGCTAGTGGCCCGTTCCTTGGCAATAGTTCGCAATGGAAGAGTACCACTTCGATGTGTAAACACTCAGGACCAGAGTGTGGACCTGACCCCAGGGAGGCAGCTGGCTAACATCTATGTGACTCCGGAGGAAGTAAGGAAAGTAACTCCAATGCAGCTGAAGCCGACTGAAAGGGATGAGTGGACCGTAACTGTGTCCATGGGAGAAGATGAGGAACCCACCTCTGAATGGAATGGCCGTGCAATTCGAGAACAGATGAAGATGGATGCAAGTTCATGTTCTCTGGAATGTGTGCAGAAGGTAGATGAACTGTTGTGGGAGAACCGAGCCGCCTTTTCACGGTATGCTGAAGATTTTGGATGTACCACAGGGATCTACCATGAGATTCCCACAGGAGACACCCCTCCAATTAGAGAGCGCTACCGACAAATTCCTCCACAGTTGTATCAGGAAGTAAAAGAACTGTTAGCTAAGATGCTACAGGGTGGGATCATCCAAGAAAGCCAGAGTCCCTGGGCAGCTCCTGTGGTGTTAGTAAGAAAAAAAAGATGGGTCCATCCGATTTTGCGTAGACTATCGGAAGTTAAACGCTTGCACCGTACGAGATTCCTACCCCTTGCCACGGATTGAGGAGTCCCTCTCAGCGCTGGGGAGAGCCCGGTACTTCTCCTCACTAGATCTGGCTAGTGGGTATTGGCAGGTGCCGATGGCCACAAAAGACAAGGAGAAGACGGCATTCATCTTGCCCATGGGACTATACGAATTTAACCGGATGCCCTTCGGGTTGACAAATGCACCCGGAACGTTTCAGCGGTTGATGGAGAAATGTCTCGGTGACTTCAACTTTGAGTTCACTCTCATCTACTTGGATGACATTATAGTGTATTCTGCGACCTTTGAAGACCATCTCCACCAGTTGGGGCAAGTATTTCGAAGATTGCGGGAACATGGGCTCAAATTGAAACCCAGTAAATGTCGGTTGTTCCAATCTGAAATTGATTACTTGGGTCACCGCGTATCAGGAGAAGGGGTGAGACCATCAAGAGACAAGATAGCGGCTGTTCAAGATTGGCCAATACCGACTACCCTGCGAGAAGTGAGGGCGTTCCTTGGAGTAGCCGGTTACTATCGACGGTTTATTAAGGATTTCGCCAAGGTAGCAGCACCACTTAATGCTCTCCTACGAGGCACATCCGGTGGTCCAAAGAACCGGTCCGTGAAGTGGGGACCTGAACAGGAACAAGCCTTCCAGGCATTAAAGGATGCACTGACAACAGCCCCAATCTTGGCATATGCTGATTACCACTTGCCGTTCCAGCTGTATACGGATGCAAGCC